>JAUNZM010000016.1:0-2515000 GCA_033459285.1 Clamator glandarius | reverse complement strand
ATGGCACTGCAATACTTCGCTGATTTGGAGAAGTGCATGGCATTTGGTTAGTAAGAACTGAGAAAAAAAATAGCTGTATTTAGAAGCAGTGCTGACACAAGATTTGGATGTGCTGCAAGAGAAATGGGCTGCATGAAGGGAGAGCTGGTATTCAAGGAATCTCTCTTGTGAGTTGGAGTACCTACACATCCCACTTACTTACGCGTTTTCCACCTATGTTGTTCCTTTAGCCTGCCAGAGATACTGGTGCTGTCATGCTGCCAAGGATCAGATTATGAACAGGGAAATGGAGTGGTACAGGAACATGGATGCAGTCCCAGATACTGATTATTCGGGTGCAATGGGTAGGAACAGTGGCTAACTACCAGTGCCTTTCCAGGACAGTTGCAAATGACAGGCTCAGGCAGCATGGAAGCGCTTTGTTGGCATATCTTGGGCTGTATCTGTCAGTAGTAACTTTGCAGGAGCTGGTCAAGGGTGGATGGTGTCTCCCTCATAACTCTGCAGGGGAGTTTAGTGTGAGCAGTAACTGAGGGAGTGTAGACTAATACAGAAAATTGCTAGCTAACTACTGCTGCCTGTCAGGGAATTGTGCGTTGTCTAACTGCCCCTGGGGGTGGATTTTGAGTCCTCTTCTGGGAGCATAGGTGTGATGCCATCAAAACGTTTTCTAAGTGGGGCTGTTCAAGGGCAGAGGTGAGTCACTGTAAGTATTGAGGCAACTTCTTAGCAAAAAATATGAGAGAGGGAAGCATGAGTCTTTCGGAGAAGTGGGATTGGCTCTGTCTATAGACTTAGGCAGTCAGTTTAGAACCTAATTTTCAGCTACTGTGTATATGTATATACATGCATATATGAAATATCTGCATGAAGTATCTGATCATTATGCTTCAGACAGGTCAGGTGTGAATGTAATTGTTACTCACTTGACTTTCAGGTCCTTGTGAGAC
Source organism: Clamator glandarius (assembly GCA_033459285.1). Classification (NCBI taxonomy): domain Eukaryota; kingdom Metazoa; phylum Chordata; class Aves; order Cuculiformes; family Cuculidae; genus Clamator; species Clamator glandarius. Next base: position 2,514,050 of record JAUNZM010000016.1, on the reverse strand, counting down.
AAGGTGAATGAATGGAAGAGCACCAGTAGCCAGTGACTTCCCACATCTAGCAGCTATAGAAAATAAGGCCTCTAGCTGGGTTTTTAATTACAGTTTTTAGTGCTTGACTTTACTAATTACCTTTTTGCAACTCTGAGGGGGAAAAAATAATTAAAATAGGTACAAAGTAACGTTTCTTCAAACTCTGTGTTTTGTCTAATTGGGACATTATGTTGTCCCTGGGAACATCCAACCTACAGCTGGTAGGAATGAGCAACTGCCTGCAACTTGAGCAGTACAGGGAGGATATGCAAGTCTGCAAGGGGAAAAAATGTGATGACAGAAGTCACAGCTATATTACCTGTGATTCATTCCCTGCTGGATTCATGACATCCTTACCACTCCTAACACACTCGGTTTATACACCTTCAGCACAGAAGAGCTGATTCATTCTTTGAGTTTCCTTTTTTTTCTGCTCTTTTTGTTGCAGGGTTGTGTGCATGGTATTTGGTTTTGGTTGGATTTTGTTTTACTTCCTGCTATTTGTTCTCCCTGTCATGGGAAGATACCTTGGCAATCTTTAGTGCTTCTGTCTTCAAAGTCCTAATTAACACAAAGCACTACTGCAGCAGAAGTCAGCCTGAGATTTGTTTCAGGGACCTTGGCCAGCAGAGTCAGAGCCAGGTTTAAAAATCAGAAATTTGTAACTCCCCAGGCAGCACTCTCTCCTCTGATCCCACAGACCTTTTTCTATGCTATAGGTAGCTTTTACTACAGGTATTTTCCAGAAAATTGTTTTAAATTCTCCACCATGAGTGTTATACAGTGCCAGTTCATTAAAGGGTGAACTCGAGCACTGCAGCTCTTTGCTCAGTCAGCACCTGGGGACTGGTTACCTGATCTTGCTTTACCAGCGGCACTTAATCTGGTGTTTGGAATGATGCTAAAAGGCTAACTTTGTCAGCTGCCTTTTGATAAATGATGTGAAAAAGACTAGACCACAGGGGATTACTGCCTTGGTATTATTTGTGCTTACTTATACAACGTTAATTTTGGTTTGCTACAGTCTTGACACTGCTGTTATTTTCACACAGTGCAACTTCATTCAGTGCAATAGGGGATAATGTCAAGTACAGATGTGGAAGAAATACAACACTGTTAAACCTCTAAAGCAATTGTAAAAACAGCTTTAACCCAGTAAATCAATAATTTGATAATTACTGTGAGCTAGCTGACCTCTGTTTAAAATACAGGAATAGCAGGGAACATGCCTGTAATAGCAATGAATTCAATGGTTTGCTGTAGTTTTTTACCGTGAGTGTTATATGAACACCTCCAAATGGAATGGCCAGCTGAAATGTAGAAAAATAGACAAAAATGAGGAGACAGGTTAAAAAGAAAAAAAAATTCCTCTTCCTTTTTCTTTAGCTCAGTAGTTTGTACAATAAAAATGAAAATCTCCAAGCCTTCAGAATTGTACAGTATTATGATCTTTGCCATAATGGTAAAGGTATCTCTGACCAGGACACCGCTTTAAAAAAGATAGTTGTTGTAAAACCTATGGTGCAAATACAGTTGAGATTGGATTTAGTACACAAGCCTAGAAGCCACTGCCAGATCTCATACACCTTCACCCAATAATGGTGACATTTCTGTACCTTTTATCTTTGTATGTCTGCTGAAAACTTTTCTAATTTTCCCCATTGAAATATTTGAAGTACCTTTACACCAAAAACCTCACTACTATCAACTTGTTCATTTTGATAGCAGTAAAAGTAGCAATATATTATTTAAATCCATGTAATATTGAAAATATTTTATGACCTTACAAAAAAACAGTAATTTTTTTATCATTAATGATCTCTCACAGTGTTTTTCTTTGTTATTTCTGTGCTATGACAGTGCCGAAATGTCCTGCTTTCCCAGAAAGAGGTTTGAGACTTACTGTGTCAGGCTTTATATGAATATGCATCTGACTGTGTTTTCCTCAACAGTGAATGTCTCTACCAGTCCGATAAAATTAGGGAGTACAATAAAAGTATAGAAAGATATTAATATTAAAAGAGATTATCTACAGCTCAAACTGTGAGTTGTAAATGAGCCTAGATAGTAATAATAATGAAATACATTAGCTGTTTCTAAAGTCTGGTAGTCATCACCAGGCTGTTGATCTCCTGGAAATCTTAAGGCGTAGACAAGTCCTTAAGTGGTTGAAGGATTCAATGGAGGCTTTACCGATTGCTTCCTGAACAGTGTTGCACTCGTAAGAGGCAACAAAGAAGAAGGCATAGAAGTGTTTTGAAGAGAAATTTTGGAAAAGCAGTGAGGAACAGAGGGTTTTGGTGCAAAAAAACCTAATAACAGAATAAGTGGGTCCTTGCTGCTAGGCAGATAAAGAAACTTGAATTTGACCCAGTGGCAAAGGGAAGTCGCTAGAGATTTTGATGATCTAAGTAAATTTTTCAATGGTTTTGGCAGACATCAATGGTGTTATTTTTATCGTTTTCATCTTTATCTGTAACACTACATGATTTCCTAAGACATTACTGATGATCTGCGGAGAATTGTGGGCATAGTAGTCCTTCACCATCTACCATATCAGACATCCCCCTGACTCTGCATACCCAACTGAATGTTCCCATCACTCTTGTAGTCAGCTGTTTGCAGGAGCAATGCATGATTGCGCCAGGATAGGTTCAGATTGGACATTAGGAAATATTTCTTCACCAAAAGTGTTATGGGGCACTGGGATATCTACCCAAGCAGGTGGTTGAGTCACCATCCCTGGAGGTATTTTAAAGATGGGTAGATAAAGTGCTTAGGAATATGATTTAATAGTGGACAGGTACAGTTTGAATTGATGATCTCAAAGTTCATTTCCAATCTAGTGATTCTATGATTCTGTAAAGGAAGGATGGTGTCTGTTAGCATCCAATAATAAAAGTTAGGAGGCACAATTTCTTCTTTCATTTCCTTACCCTTACTTTTCTACTATAAATGGCTCTCTCACAAGAGGTATGCTGGCAGTGACGCCAGTGTTGAAGGACTCAAAGCACTATGAAGATCTTGGGTCCTCTTGCACCCATCTCTTCTGAGACCTATTTAAGCCTGCTTCTCCCATAAAGGTTGGCCCAGCTAGGTCAATCCTGCACAGCAGCACTGTGGAGTCAGACGTTACTCATTTTTACTTGACTACCCTGGCAGAGTGACTCAGCAGGATTAGATTACAGTACAATTTGGGCTGAAACACTAACAAAACACCCACTGAGTTTTATGGTTTCATCATGCATTGTTGTGGGTAATCTTTTAACTAGAGGTAGTTGATGAAAGTCTGATTTTCCATTTTTCTGTGATTTAGATAGTCATTTAGAGTGAGATTTAGATGTTTGCACATAGATATACAGTGCCATTTACTGTGTTCCAGGATATCAGAAACACGCATGTGGCGCTAATAGGACAGAAGACCCACAGAAGAGCCCTGGAATCGCATCTGTTGGCAATGTGTGATGTGTTGAGGTCTACAAAATAGTACTGAGCACTGGTATTGCTTCCTTGCAGTTTAAAATAACTACAGTGTGGTTATAAAAATATTTCTCTTTTCAAATGCCTTCATTTTTCTTTGAACTAATTTTGCATGGTTAAATGGCAATATGCAAGGCATACAGAATCAGGTAGATCCCTATTTACCAGTATCTTTATGACCCTTTGGCTATGGGTGTTATGTACTATGGAGTATTTTTGTAAATGAAAACATAGAATTTTAAGCTAAAGTCTCAGTAAGAGATGCAAAATACATTATTTCTTCCTTTTCAAGCACTCAGAACCATTTAAAATATCCTGTGATCCACCAGAATGTTTGTTTGCAAGGCCAAATGCCAGATTTTAATGTATTAAAAAGTACAGCAAATATGTCAAACATTTGAGAAACTAGTTTTGAAAATATTCATTTCCCTTTTTAACACTGTCTATAAATTCTTCGTGATTTTCTTTTATGCAGATGCCCAATCAATCAGAAGATCAAGCATGGAACAGTAAAGAAATACTCAAAACACGTTATGAAAGAAACTCAGCTCTTTTGCCCTTACAGTCTATTTTTAAGTATGAAAAATTGCAGCAGCTAGACTTTTCTGGAATCTACTATGTCTTCTGTATTTGATGCCTTTTCTCTGCATAGTAATGTGTCTTTAAAAAAAACCCACTGATATATGTTACAAGGAGTCTATCTCTTTCACTGAGACAGAACATTTTAATTTCCCGACACCTTTTAGTGATTGCTTCAATTTCTGAAGATTTTGATAAAATCATGTGGGTTTAGAGTATCAGGATTGAATACCCTGCTCCAGCAGCAATTTAATGAAATGCTGCAGTTTCACAGCATTTCATTTGACATAACCTAGCTCAGAGGTCTAATAAATGCAGTGTGATAAATGTTGGAGCTACGATTGTAAAAATATACTTGTAATTGGGTTAATATGCCTTAAAATACTACCCATCAGTTATCTTTCTTCTTGCCGTTATATCGCTTGCACTGTAAAGACTAAGCAATGCAGTTTACCCTTTTCCCCTGCTATCTCCTTTTCTTTCCTGCTTTTGTAAGAGTTCCTTTTTTTTTAAGCATTTGATTATAGCAAGCTGCACATGTTCTTGAGTGCTACAAATCCTTCTTCATACCCTGGAACCTTTTTCTAAGTTACTTACATGTTTTTTCATCGCCATCTGGAAGAAATTAAGAATATCAGTCAGATTCTTCAAAACAAAAGACATATAAATAAGCACACAGAATACAACACAAGCTGCAAAGGTAGGTTTTGACAAGTGTTATTTTCCTGCAGTTTATCAGATGTGTTTCAGTAATAAATAATAGAGGTACCACAGTCAGGAGATTAGAACCAGCAATACATTTTGACCTAATTATTGGGGCGGGGAGAGAGAGAGTGTGTGTGTGTGCGCACATGTGTGTGTGTGTGTTTGTTGGAGGCAGGGGGAACACATATGCATGCATGTGTTATACCACTACAGTGCCATAAGATAGAAACTCTTCTGCTATAAACTCTTACTTCTGCATACTGTGCTTTGGGAGAGAAAGCCAGAAATACTTTTCAGCTAAATTGATATTTGGTGTGTTGGAAACGTTCCTATTAATTTTCATCACAGAAATTAGAATTTCAAGGACTACTAATGATTATTACAATGATTATTTCAGACAACAGGCTAACATATGTATCTCTTGCTGGAGTGTGAAGTCCCTTGTTAGGCTTTGAAAACAGCTATCTGAAGATATATAGCTGTAGCTGAAATATCTCTGTGTGAAACCGCTGCCTTTGGGGATGTGTGCATGCATCATTGCTCATTGGCTCCACAGAACTGATGTGAATAAAACGCTACTTATAATTTTGCTATATAAACGTTGCACATACATGTGTGTGCAGTGTGTTATGCAAATAGTGCACAAGACAGAGATGACAGAAAGGAGCGTACTATCCTTTCCAAAGCATCCAGCTTGGAAGGAAGAGTTAAGATGAGAAAGTGGAGCCAGGACTGAGAAGCTTTCTGCCACAAGATTAACAGAGGCAATGGAGAGGTTTCTGAGGCCATAAGGAGAAAATGGCTCTTTGACTAGCTAAGCATGAGCTCTAACAAGGGCAGAAGAAAATCCTGCTGTCTACATACCCTGTGGGTAGCCAACCCATCACTTATCTAATGGCCAAAGATCAAAGAGCCATGAAATAGCTGTGAGAATGGGGCTCAGTCCCTATCTTCAGGCAGCAGAAGTTCCCACATTTCTTTTCACCATTGTCTTAGGGGAGTCTCAGTGATCAGTGCCTCTGGAGACCTAACACTGAGTAGTAAGGATAACTTACTGTAGGGCTTGTAGTCGAATTCTCTGTTGTCATGAGAACAGTCACATAAATCCAGCTTTCCCATGATTTACGTGGCTTCCCCACAGGAAGGGCAGCAGATGGCTTTTTAAGTCCTCTGTCCTTCTACACACATGCTGAAATCTACCATCACAGTCACATGAAAATAGGCAAGACTCAATCCGGGAAGGGTTCTCAACATGTGCATAATGAGAGATTAAAACTTCAGGTGCAGGTACAGGAGAGATTTGTCATTGAGAATTTCTTCCCCGACTATCTCTCTTCATTAGTGAGAATAATCCATTCTCTTCCCTTCAAACAGATTTTTAAAGCCATATTTAGCAATACTGCTGTTCCCTCCATCAGGAGTTTGCAAATGGACACTTGGACTGATGTAGTTAAAGTGGTGCATAGTCCAGAAAGTCCAAAACCAAACAAAGTGGTTCTTTAATCTGTAAGACCATCCCAGAGGTTATAGCAAGTAATCTAAGTGAGAGGGAGCTCATCTATGGCCATGGAGATATGCCCGATGCTTGTCTAGAAAGAATGATAGGAATGACATAGTTGAGCTCTTAAAATTTATCTTCTCATTTACACTGTGTCACATCTATCTTCATGGAGGGTTTTTCCTCACGTAACTCCAGCTATTTGACTGAGACTCGTCTTTTTGCTAGGCAGCCAAAACCCCTCTGTAGTCACAAGAAAGATCTGCACCTCCCGAACGCAATTCACCCATTCCCAACATTATTCTGAGACAGGCAGGATAAATCATAGACTCATAGAACTGTTTAGGTCGGAAAAGACTCTAAAGATCAAGTCCAGTGGTAAACCTAACACTGCCAAACTCACCACCAAACCATGTTCCTAAGCACCACATCTACGTGCCTTTTAAATAGCTCCAGGGATGGTTACTCTACCATTTCCCTGGGCAGCCTGTTCAAATGCTTGACAACCCTTTTTGGTGAAGAGTTGTTTCCTAATACCCAGTCTAAACTTTCCCTGGCGCAACTTGAGGTCATTTCCTCTTCCCCTATAGCTTATTACTTGGGAGAAGAGACTGACACCCAGGGTCCAGAGATACAACTTTTAGAAAGTAAAAATTAGGTGAGGTAACCTAACTGCCCTTTTTCAGAGTAGTTGGACTGATATAGCTTAGTAATAAAGTGCTATTAGCAAAGCATTTTTTTATTATCAACTGGAGATATCTTTGGAGACATTATGGTGATGACTTGGTCAAAGGAGGCTCTGAGAACATTCATGCAGGAGGCAGTTGTGACAGGGACTTTTTGTGGGACTGCTGCGCAGGTAATTCAGTCTCTGTCGTTTTATCAAGAGTGTGTAGCTTGCTCATGTGAAGCACTGGTTACTTGTGTGATGGGGTAAACCACCTGTGGCTGAAAGGCTCAGGTTCCAGTCCATCATAGCTACAAGCAAGAGGTAAAGTAGGAAATGGGTAGGGTATGAAATGAAATTAAAATGATAGATTGGCCATACTCCCGTCTCCTGAGGCTTTGGCAGCAGAGGCAAGGCTAGGGGAAAGCCCCACTGGCAGTTAGGCTGGAGAAGACCTAGGAAGCCTCTCATTTCCATTCCTTCTTTGAGCTTTGTAGCCAGTGCCCTTCTTTTCCTCTGCTGTCACGGAGCCTGGGAGCACATTTACATTTTCTGAATAGGGCAATTAGTGCTGACTCCTTTCCCCGTGTCACTTGCACCTGGTCTCTGACATTCGTACCTCATCAGTACTAATGGCCCAGCCATTAGTGGTGATTACTGGTCATTGTTTCTATCCCACTGACCCCCCTGATTGGCAGAAGCACCCTCCTGCCTTGCCCACCCCCCCAGCACAAAGCCTGAGGTTTAATAGCCCAGTTTAATACCAGAACCTCTGAGTACATAAATAAAAACAGACAGGCCCTACCTATATTTTATATGGCTAGTGAGAGAGGGATACATGCTTTTTTGATTATGATTAATGCTGCTGTTTATTATTTTTATTACAGTAGTTCTTGGAGATTTAAATATCATGCCCTATCTAAGTGCAGTACAAATTCATTGGGAAAAGACCCTTGGAAAGCTGAGGATCTGGAGCAGCTTTCTTCCTGGACAAGTAGCAAAAAACCCTAGGGACTTTTAAAAGGAAGTTTAGAAACTTTATCAGATTATATAGTAAATACAGCCCATATAAATTATGGGCATGTTTATGGTGACTTCAGAGATCGCTTTTAGCTCTACGTGCTTATCTTCTGCAGGGCAGGAACCACCCTACTTTCTGTAAATCATGCAATAATACCCTGGTGTCTGCTGTATTATAGAAGAGTGTGTTGTGTTAAAAAGAATAAACACTTCTAATACTATATCTCTTTCTCTCTGCTGTCCTGCTTCAGCCAGGCAGTGTGATTCTTGGAGGTTTAAGGTCTAGGCACCTATGAGTAAGAGTAGCAGAAATTTACCTTTGTTATAGTAACCTCTTCTGGCATATTTAAGAATAAAAAGTCATCTGCAAATTTACTTTCAGCCTTAGCCCAATTGTGAAGAAAATTTTTAGCCAAGTTCAGCTGAAAGCAGCTTTGATTTTCCATTTGTCTTTGGGCTGCTTTATTCCAACTGGGCACTAGCACCCAGAAAACTCACTCCTGTGAGCCTGCTCCTCCTGTGCTCTTCCAGCCCTCTAAGGCTATTAAAATAATGTGTATGAAGTTGGTTAAGCAGCTAATCTTCTCAAGAGCTTTTGGGAGGTAACCTGTCTTTTCTGAAATTTATGCCAGTTTTAGTGTAAATGATTTAATGCTGGTCCACTTAAGTCCAGCTCGCTGCTCCACCCACAGCTTCAGAGATAATTACTCCCTATGTTAAGGGATTTTTTAAAGACTTTCCTGTAAACTGTGCCAAAGGATTTGTGCATTGCCCTGTGTTGATTTGAATTTTACCTTGAATGAGTAATGTTATCTGCATTATAGCTGTCACAGATGAAAAAACAACTTCTACAGATGAGTGAATCCATTTGTTGGTTTATGGATCCCAAATCCTCCGAGGCAACAAACCCATCTGTCATCACTGAACGCTTGTGTTTTATTTGGTGCTGCAAGTCAGCTGACAGGTATTAAAATGCACATGGAAGTGGACAGATCTTCACTGACTTTTCAGCAGAGGAGGCCCATGGGTGTTTTTATTCCAGCACATGCAATGAAATAACATAAAATCAGGAAATCCATTCCTAGGGGATAATACAAATTGTCTGAGCTAGAAAGATATCGATATTTGGTCCATAGGCCTTTGACCTAACCACCTGCCCAGGTCACCATATCCCACTGTTTGCTTCCTTTTCCTTACTGCTCTTTCCTTTACGGCTGGATGCATCTCAGAAGAACATTACTCTCTGGGTCAGTCTCTTCTGTTCCCCTTCATCTCTTCTTTCTTGTTCTCTGTCTTTGTTCCTCCATTACCAATTCCTTGTTTATGATAGTTGTACCTCAGGAGGAGCCAAATAAAAAGTGACTGATTGAAAACTAACTAGTGGAAATTACTGTTGTAGCAATGTGGAAATTTCTTTGTGGTGTTTTCAGCTGAGAAGAGCATGATTTCTAGGTATCTGTCCAATGTCCTTGTATGAACATTACATACTCAGTTTGGACAGTTAAAGATCAACCCAGTTGCCTCATCATTGGTGATTAGTGATATCCCAAGATATCCTAGAGCATCCAAAACGTGTCATTGAGCAATTAAACTGTGTCCTTTGGATGAGGAGACATGATCTTCTTTCCATGGGGCCTTAGGCATCTACTTGAATTAGTTGCCGTGCCAAAACTCTTGCTAGGATCTCTTCAGAAACTGAGTAAAAGCAATTTATCTTGCCTCTTGCTCTGTATCACTCTCAGAGGAGGTTGTCTTTCGCTTAACTGCAAAAGAAAGCCCAGTTAACTAAGCGAAATATCTAAAATTGATATGACTATTCCCTAATTTGGCTAGCCCACAGGCATAAATCATCTAATCTTGGTCGCACTGACTAATGTAGAAGTAAACAAATGCATCATCTGACAAAATTAGGAGCCCAGCGTGGACAAAGTTTGAGGACAAAATCTGCATAATTTTATACAAAGTTCTGCTGAATCATGTCTATTTGGGTATTTGGTATCTGTTTGACCACTGACCATGGTCAGTGTGTGGTGTTACACAGAACCAGATGGAAAGAAGTTTGTGTTTTTACAGAGAGAAAATAATTCAGAGCCAGGCAGGGACTGTTTATACCCTTAACAAATTCACTTGTCACAAAGCCTTGACTTTTCAGACTTCCTCCTCGGCTTACTTTGCCAGTTACTGTCCTTCAGTGGCTGAATGTTGAGTAGGAGAAAGGCCCAAATGACCCATTCAGGAATTTGCCCTTCTTTGTTGACCTTTGAACTCAAACAAGATGCCCCTATATTAAGAGCAAAGGTTCTCTCTCTTTCTGCAGAATCCATCTCATCCCAACCATCCCTGCATCTACCACTTCTTTATTACTGCTGGTTATTGTTTAAATAAAGCATGCATTCTAGTAAATAGCAATTGCTCAAAACATAAGCAGCTTTAAAGGCAAGAAGTAGCCCTTCCAGTCTCTAGATGAAGGATGATTTGAAATGAATTGATATGTTCTGACTGGTGAGTCAAAATAATTCAGGGTATTTTTCCCTCCAGTGTTACACCAAGTCAATTTTTTCAAACCATATTTGATATCTTATTGTTTATTTTCGGTCAGCAGACAGCAATTTTCAAGAACTGCTCTTGATATACAGCTCAGATATCTTACAGGTCACACGTCATTCAAGAAAGGTCAACGATTCATTTAAAGTTTCATCATTCTTCACATAAACAGGCAAATACCATTTCATTCACAGTGTGAGCTTTTGTGGGGGTGATAGGCCTCTGTAGTAACAAAGTCTACATAATCTTATTTGCTGCCTAAGAAAGAGTGATTTACCATTATTATTATCATTATCTTATCATATATCCCAGATGCGTAACCAGAAAAAGCATGTGCACCTAAACAGAATTTCATTTAGAGTCAATACTAAGTAGATTTTTTAGATCTGTTTCTTGCTCTAATTTTTTCTCATCATTCATAAAAACTGAAATAACATTATAAGATTATACCTTCCTGGCTTGTTCAGTCAGAACACCTACAGGCAAATATTACAATTGATCAACAGTGACATACACGTCATTGACAACTGATTTGTTACTGTTTGCTAGAATTAAATAAAGATTTTTCACTGTTTTTGAATTCTTCAGAAACACCTTCAGAAGAAAACGGACATTTAAAAACCAGCTTTCTTATATCCAAGCAATAATCCTCAATTTAATTAAACTTTAAATACTTTTAAGGAACAAGATACAGTTTTCACAGAGTAAGTGATCTATTTTGTATTTTCTTTCTGTGATGTCCTCAGTGTAGCATTTCAAGTCAGTAATTTCACTGAGCAGCCTTCACAAAATAAATAGTAATGCCAACTTGCCAGTCTGGATCCAAATGAACCTGTCTAATCACCATCTTAAACCATTGTCACTGGTGTTTTAGAAACAAGTTTAATATCAGGAATAAAAAAGTAAATCTAAAGAAATAGTAATACTTTTTTTTTCTAGAATATTACTATTTTCTATAACATTACTGTTTTAGCTGTGGCTTTGGATGAGTTAGGCAACAGATGAGACTTTTGAGTGCATATCTGTGCCTAGTTCCTGTACATCAGTGTTTTGGTAGACACCTGTTGAATCTTTTAGAATCTCAATGCTTTTCAACATCTATCCCTTCTCACTCAACATCACCCACAATCTTTTCCACCAATGCAATGATTTAAAGGAAGGATGGGTCCTGAGAGTGTTTTGAAAACTCCATCCAACATCTTCTGTCTCATTGGCTCTTTAATGTCTCTACAAACCTGGCTGTTACTCTCTATAAGTTAATGATGTGACTGCCCTCCACTGAAAAAGAGGTTTGTAGTGTGTTCTGCACTGATTATAAATGTGAAAGTGTGAACAGAAGTTACAGAGGTACTCAGTTAAATACCTCATCCCTATACAATTCTCACTGGTGGTACTGAACACGTTAGCAGTAGCAGTCAAAATTTCCAGATGTACTCAGCAGGTAGAGACTTGCAGTGAGATTAAAGAGTCCTACTCACTCATTGATGTTGAAGCTTCTAGCTTGTGGTGCAAAACTGAGTTAATATTTTTATTCTTGCCTTTTGTATTGTGAAACTAGATTATTGCTTGAAGTTCTCCACATCTCAGTTTTTCAAGCAATACATGTAAGTAAATAATGTCACATTATGAAGTTGCTATTTCACTGTTGTGTTATTTTATTTACTTAGAAGCCTAAAGCTTCTAATAGTATTGGCACCTTCTGATTTTTACCATCATATGCGTGTTCATGGAAAGGCAACTGTAGAAACTAATGGTTAGAGCTTAATAATAGGAGAGTCTTTCCATTGACTCATTGTGATGGGATGGGTTTCACCCCAAGGCAGTGGGGCTAATGTCCCTCTCCATAATAAGCTAGGCAGGAGCTCATTTCTGTGTTATTTGGGTTCCTCAACTTGTCACTGTACCTGTATGCTCCTTTTTGTGTTTGTGGAGATGAGTTTTTTATTACATAATGTAACACACACAAGTTCAATGAAATTCTTGCAATGAAGTTAGCGCTTCCTTATATACTCCACAAATCGTTTCATTCAGGAGAAGTTGGAGATAAAGCTTACTTGCACTTTGGCAGTTATTTGGCATGTGGCCCATTTGTGAACTTAATTTGTGGAGGAATTAACTTCTCCATTCATACCAGGAAGCATTGGCAGGATAAGCCATTCAGCAATTTGCATTTTGTAACTTGACGGTGAAAATTGCTAACTAGGAGAAGGATGGATTTGATAGATTGAATGTAATGCAGCAAAACATTTTCACTTCATGAATTCTTTAGAATGTTTTCGAGCAGAGGTCCTCTTTTTTAAATAGTTCCTTTTAATTTTGGAAGCCAAACCCAATTTCTCTTTGATATTTCTGTTTCCTGGTAAGGAATATAGCTTGTTTAGTGGTTTGAAGTAGAAGACTTCCTCTTTGACTTGTAGTGGTTCTTTGCAAGATCTCCATGTGCACCACCAGAGAACTTTTAGGCAAAATTTTCTGACTGAGGGGATACAAGAATGTGTGATTAACAAGAAATTTTGCAAAGTTTTATTGTTGACATTTTTCCACTATTCAGTTTTAGAGCAGTGCTAAGGATGTACTACAGACAGCATTAAGGAGGTTATCTAGTAGATTGGAGAAATATGAGGAATTTTTGGCAGGCAAAAACCAAAAAATGCAACTCATCCTTTCACCAGAAAAAAAGAAATCAAAACAGACAAAAATGCCAAAATAGTGTCAGGCACTTCCACATAGGAAGAAGTTTTCAGAACACAGGATTACTTCAAACCCTCTGAGATCATAATCATGTTCTCGGAAGGAGTGACTTTGATCTTTCCACTTTTGCTTTTTCCTGAATCTTGTAGTACTTTCTGTACCAAAATTGCTGCTCTAGAACTAGTGCTCTCTATCCATTGATGGGATGGAAGATCCCTGGAGGTGTTTAAAAAATGCGTAGGTGTAGGAATATGGTTTAGTAGTGGGCTTGGCAGTGTTACGTCTTCAGTTGGACCCAATGATCTTGAGGATCTTTTCAAACCTAAATTATTCTATGTGGAGATAAGGAACATGTTCATCTCCAGCTGCAACATCAGGGTAACCAAGGGGTATGACCTAGCACAGCAAACACGTCATGTTGAACATAAGAAAAAAGTCAAAAAGGGCATCAGCATTTGACCCTCAGTGTTCAGAATGTGGATTTATCACTCCCACAAAATTTTAATAAAGCAATAAATTACAGCCCTTGTAGATTAGCACTTAAAGCCTGGATTTGAAATGACAATATAGAATTGACGGGCTTTCTGGGCCTTAATATCGATTCATGTGCTGACCAGTCAGTTAAGAATCATTTTCAGGACCCGGTTCGTTAAGCTTTGAATTTGCATCCACACACTGAATTTGTGTGCGTGATTTTCTTTTTGTGCACAAATTGACTGACAATACAAATGGCCACATACTGTACTTAAAAATCTGCTCTAATAATTTTTTTAAATAATTTGTTACTTGAATTTTACACTAAGTATCTCTTTGCACAGAACATGTGACTGTCATGCACCATCATTAGAAGGATGCTCTTGATTAGTGAGAAGTTTCAATTGAATTGATGTTTCACATGGTTGATGACAATTAATGAAGCCTACAATTACACACAAATGCATATGTATTTATTAGGAAGCTCTTCCTGATTTTTGTTGGAGCTATTTGGAGTGTATGCCAATACAGTTTCATTTGTTCTTTATTGCCAACTTGGGTTCTTTTTGCTGTTCATAACTAATTGAAAGTGAAAGAAAATGTGATCTTAAGTATCTTTTTGTTGCCATCAACATGCAGTGAAGTGGAAGAAAATACATTGCTTTCTCTTGTTTTCAGTGTAGGGTCCAATATTAAAAGATGTATCAGCAAATATTTCCTTGACTCAATGGTGCTATTTCTCCAAGAATGGATTTTTTCCCCCACAGCAATCCACTGGATAGCAGCACACACAATTCAAGATTGTTGCTAAAACAAATTATACTCATACATTGTAATATCTCTCATAATTAGTAGAAATGCTTAAGATTGATACTGATGAGAGTAGAATTTGGTCCATAATGGGTCAAATGTGTGCCCTATCAGCACAGATCAGTAAGGACAAAGTTTGAATTCCTTGCTGGATTCTTGTTTTGGGTCAGGTGGCATCTAGAGCTCTGAGCTTCTACAAATATATTTATGGTGTGAGTAACTAGAGGCAACACAAACTCTGAATAGCACTTGAATTTCATTTTCTTGGCACTAAGATTCTCTGAAATTTCTCATTACAACACCTTGCTTTATATTGCTTATAATTTTTTTGAATATGGACTGGTCTCATTGAAATTTCCCATGATAGATATTTCTCCTGGCTGCATATTTTGGAAAAATTTCAGGAAAATAGTAAAACTACTTTTGAGTGTGAAATTATAGGAGACAATACTGGCCTGCTTGTAGTAAAATTTTTCTTTTAGTACTTCAGTAGAGAGATGTGCCTTCATTTTGGTTTGAAGTACAGAACTGACAATTAAGAGATGGCTGCTCTGCCTTCACCGGGAACACCTTTTTAAATATGAATATGTTGTAAGAATTTGTCTAAGCCAGTAGAAACTTCCTAGATGAGGACAGTTAGTGATTTCCTCTATACTACTCAGAGTTGTTTCTGAATCTGTGGGAGATGAGTAGGAATTTCCCAGTAATTTATTCTAGCACTGCTGGAACAAGATCTGATGTATTTTCTCTCCAATAAGGGACACATGGGTGAAAGAGGTGGAAAAGGTAGCCTGTGAGAAAAGCTGAAAGCTGTTGAAGGAATGTGTGTTTGGCTGGGCCAAAACTGGAAATAGAGGAAGAAGGGAGATGATGAATTGGGTAAGGTGAGGAGTGGAAAAAGAAGACTAGCCAGGCAAGGAGACTGGAATGAGGACAGTGGTGCACAGCAGCAGGCATGATCTTTCTTACCTGAGTTAAAGGGTTCGTGTGTCACCTGTAAATCCTTGAGAGTCAGAAAAGGAGACTGTTTCTCAGAAATGGAAGATGTCTACCTTTATAACACTGAAGGTAGGTTAGGATCTTATGGCAGGAAAGCTGCTGGCTCCTGCTTGAGTTTGGTGAAGGTCTCACAGATGCTCTTCTAAGCTCTAAATACTACAATATGCTCCTGGAAATGTCTTAGCATGCGTCCTTTACCTTCCTCTCTATATAAGCAAACAGAACTGAAACCTGTGTTTCTGGGTCTACCAACAGTTGGACTTTCAGCAAGTACCCATGGGATTATGGGGAACCTCCCCATCAGCTCAATTGTTAAAACTTTCTGTGGGTATCATTTATTATAGTTACTGTAAGCAACCAAGATTGTTCTTGAGGCCTGATATCTTTACCTCACTTATGGCATTTGTATGACATAGTAGTTCCTTCTGATGCTGTCCTTGCTTTGAAGAAAAAGCACTGGAAATCGCGTTTGGTGCCTAAATTGTGTATTAAAAAGCTATTAAGGCTGGAAGGCCAAATACCAGCAAAGAAGAAAATATTAGTATTAGTTCAATCCCTCCCTAGGAGGCAATCTCCTAGGACGAACTACTGTTGGTTTATTCCCATGGAAGCTGGAGGAACATGCTGAGTGACATCAGGGCTGCAAGAAGAGAAAAGTAGTGGTAAATTGAGGCTGAATGAAGCAGCAACTCCAAAGTTTAGTCAATGAAGTCAGCAAGGAATGCTATTCTGACCACAACAGACTCATAGGAGATCCCATGTGTTCCTAGGTTATTAGTAAGAACCATCAATTACCTTAACAAGTAAACACTGTCCGCTGCTCAGTAGCATCTGTGCCAGGTAGAAAAATGTCTATCTAAAGTATTCCAGGAACCATGTCTGCTTCACAGCAACTGGTGGACCTTTGGTAATGCCTGGACCTGTGTCATGCAGCTGAGAACAGGTTTTTATGACACTAGGAGCAGAGAGATAGGGAATGTGCTGTGAAAGTAGGTGGTAGAGTAAAAGAAGCCATCAACATGGGTCTTAGTTTAGGCAAGCAGAGATGGGAAATGAGCAAGGAAAATGAGCAAGGAAAACAGGGTAGAAAGACACTTTCTTTTACATTATACTCCAGATCAATTTCCCCTTTAACATCTTCTACAACAGGCAGAAGAGTCACAGGTCTTATATATTCAAATAACCCTAAATATGGCCAAAGCAGGGTGATATTTCTTTCCTAAGGATGGGATGAGGATAATGTGTAGTACACTAATCACAAGGTCACCCACAGAACAACGACAATAAAACACAGTATTGACCAGCTGCTCCCTTTGTGCTGAATGAGGCAGGACTGCTGGGGAAAAAAATAAACTATTACTAAAGCTTGTGTCATAATGCACTATTCACCAAGACATGTCAGCTCTGGCATTTCCTAATATTCAAGTCCAATTTTTCAGACTGTTTCTTACTGCAGTATACGTATGTAGACATATGTAAGTAGACATACGTGCCCACTTGCAGTAGCACATATTGGGGGTTTAATACTAATTGTACACATAAAGATAAAATAAGACTTTGTTCATGCTACCAGTACTACTCAGTCAAGGCCAGTTTTGTAAATAATTTCAAGGCTTGCATTTTGGTTTAAATGCACAAGATGTTGTGTTACATACAGCAAAATCCCAACATTGATAATAATCACAAGCAGAAACATACAGTGCTGTAAGACATTTACCTCAATGCTCCCATACGTGGTAAAAATAAATACACATTTGTACTGGAGCAATGCCCACCTCTCTTAGTTGAGCTTTGGATCTTAATGTTACATTTTGGTTGCTTACACAGTACCAGTTGCCTAGTTTGTTATTTTGGGGCTGGTGGCTTAAAGATAATTAGTCTATCATCATTGTTGTTGCCATCAAGAAAAGCTATGTGAACCCATTTTGCTCCTGAGTCATGTATTTTAACCTGATGATTATGCAAAACTGAAAGTTCAGCAGAAGAGGGGAGACTAATTCCAAAGGCTGAATATAGTAAATACCTTAAAAAGTCATTATGTTCCAGATTTATAAAGATGTTGTTCTTAAGCTAAAATCTTCTTTTAAAATGAAAAATTAATTCAGTTAAAGCAGTCATTTCCTTGGTTTAGTTCTAAGCTGCTCGAGCTCTTCACCAAATACACAGAAGCCTACATATATGCCTACACATGCACTCACAGGGAAAGTTTTCAACAGTATATTACACACAAGAGCAAGCAGCAGATTGCTTAAGATTACCCCGACATCCTGGACCAGTCTTGGAGCAGTAATATCTTCATGTTTGCTGTCAAGGCCCGTCACCCCAGCTGACCAGCAGGGACGCCGAGGCAACCCACATTACTCAATCAACTTTAAGTGTTATAAATACTGAGGTCCATAAAAAAGTACAATGTAATGATGACTTAAACAAACCCAATTCATCATCCCAGCTGCACACATATCATTTCCCTCAGGGTGACCAACCAACCAGCAGTGAACGTAACCCAGGCCAGATTCAGATTCCATTTCTCTTCATCAATTTGACTTTTGGGCTTACCTCCCTCCAAAAGAAAAAAAAAAATATATCCCCTTAAAAATGAATAAAAATCTCACAAATCAAATGCAGCTCAGCTACCCGAGGCCCTTTGTTGTTGTTGTTGTACTCATGTCCATGCATTTTGCCTCTAGTGATATAAAGGGAAACCCTTCAATTTAAAGGTCAAATGGGGGCCGTTTGTTTTAACCCAGTGAACCATGGCAATGGTATTCACATATATTATCTTTTGTCCTTCAACAGTTGTTAGACTTGTAGCCAGAGGGGAGGCTTTGGCAGATGTGCTTGCACTGATTTTTTTAAGATATAAAAATTACTGTATTTCTGCAGTTAAATGTGCTTGATTGAGGAATATTCTGAAAATCAAATCGATACCAAATCTGATTTTCAGTCAATGTTAAGGCACATTCACCAACACTATTAAAGTTTATTGGTTTCATTCATTCAAAGAAGAAAAGTAAGGATTCATGGTACAGGGGGGTCTGCTCCCTCTTCTGCCTCCATCTTCTTCAATCTCCCTCTTGATTTTGTGGTTCCTCCTTTGCTGATTGTGGAAATGTCATGTAAGAACACAGTTAATTATTGTTCCACCTTTTAATTTCCATACTCTCATCCTGAATTCTCTCTCTTTCTTTCTCTGAGGGTTTGCAATGACTGGGCGGGCAACTCAGCAAAACCACGTTAAAAACAACTAACATAATGTGCTAGCGAAGGCAAGATTTAAGCTACTGTTCATTTCCACACAACTGTGAAAGCAAGCCAGCTTGTTTAACTGGGATTAGTCATATTTTGTCCTGAATAGCCATGCACACTTTTTCTGCTGTTGAATTACTGCTGCTTTCCTCCCTAGAGATGGCTGCATTTTAAATCAGACACTTTTTGCAGCAGGTGCAAAAGCATATTTTGCAAAGTTTAGATCTTTTCCCATCCTGTTGAAATTAAATGAAAGGAATATCCAGTGGGGCTGGAAATGTGCAGATGGCATAAAAATTTGGCTTTGGCTTCTGCTTGTGTCTGCACTAACATCAAACTGTCTGGAATGCCTCAGTACAAAGCCCAGTGGCTACTTGCCCTTGAAGTTGCCATAGCTTTTTCCTTAAAACTGGAAACTTGGCCTGAGTTGAAGTTCATTTCCTATGAAATTTTTCAGTGAATCAGTATTTTCTGGTGAAAAAACAGTTGGCAAAAATACTTATTTGTAAATGAACCTGAAAAAAACCCCATGCTGTTGACATCCTTTCCCGCAAGTATCATACAAACAAAATGTTAAAATAAGACAAAATTAGAAATACAACTTATGTAAGAAACTTAGATATTTATGTTTGCTTTCATTAGAAATTCGGGGAAAAATGCTGATTTTCAGCCTTTCATCACTGGAAGCACAAAACTGTTCCCTTACTTAAGACAAGAAATGCATTGTAGCCAGATGTTCCTTACTCCTTTCTGGACCCCTCACCACAAGAAGGATGTTGAGGCTCTGGAGTGAGTTCAGAGAAGAGCAACGAAGCTGGTGAAGGGGCTGGAGAACAGGCCTTATGAAGAATGTCTAAGAGAGCTGCGGGTGTTTAGCCTGGAGAAGAGGAGGCTGAGGGGAGACCTCATTGCTCTCTACAACTACCTGAAAGGAGGTTGTGGAGAAGAGGGAGCTGGGCTCTTCTCCCAAGTGACAGGGGACAGGACAAGAGGGAATGGCCTCAAGCTCCACAAGGGGAGGTTCAGGCTGGACATCAGAAAAAAGTTTTTCATGGAAAGGGTCATTGGGCACTGGCACAAGCTGCCCAGGGAGATGGTTGAGTCACCTTTCCCTGGAGGTGTTTAAAAGGTGGACAGGGTCCTGAGGGGCATGGTTTAGTGATTGACAGGAATGGTTGGACTCAATGATCCTGTTGATCTTTCCCAACCTAGTGATTCTGTGATTCTGTGACTCTGCATCTGCACAGTCTTTAGCAAACGGCTAGATCTTGGCTCTGCCATCATCCACTCAGTGCAATTAATGTAAATTTAGAGTGATGCTACAAATTACTGTGCTTATTATTTTTGTCACAAGGCACAATATAGAAGATGGGTGAGGTACAGTTTGGGAATATGTTTTCAAGAAACAGAAATTAAAGTAACACTGAGATATTCTTTCAGAGTCTGTATAATCCACCAACTTGTTTGTATATCAGTGAATTTATTAAGAAAGCAAAAGCTAAGATAAAAATTAATCTAAGAGGGATGAGATGTGCTTTAGACAGGGTTTGTGTCATTCATGTGAGTATTTTTCTTTCATGTCTGTGCCAGGGAAGATCATGGAACAGATCTTCCTAGCAGCTAGGCTAAGGCACATGGAGATGGTTGGAGTCAGCCAGCACAACTTCACCAAGAGCAAGTTCTTCCTGACCATATGGTAGCCTTCTATAATGGAGTGACTACATCAGTGGATGAGGGAAGAGCTACAGATGTCATGTATCTGGAGTTCTGTAAGGCCTTTGACATGGTTGCCAAAAGAATCCTTATTTATAATTTGGAAAAATATGTATTTGATGGATGGACTGGAGGTCAGTGGTAAGTTATGTCCCCGGGGATCCATACTGGGACCAATATTGCTTAATATCTTCATCAATGACACAGATAGAGGGATTGAGTGTGTCCTCAGCAAGCCTGCAGATGACCCAAAGCTGAGTGGTGTGGTTAACGTGCCTGAGGGGTGGGTACCATTCAGAGGGACGTGAACAAGCTTGAGATGTGGACCCATTCAAACCTTATAAGGTTCAACAAGACAAGTGCAAGGGTCTGCGCCTAGTTCAGGGCAACCCCTGGTATCAATATAAGCTGGGAGATGATGAGATTTAGAGCAGCCCTAGGGAGGACTTTGGGCTGCTGGTGGATGAAAAGCTGGACATGAGACAGCAACATGCTCTCACAGGTCAGAAGGCCGACCATGTCCTGGGATACATCAAAAGAAGCACGGCCAGCAGGTCAAGGAAGGTCCCCTCTACACTGCTTCGATGAGAGCCGACCTGCAGTGCTGCGTCCAGCTCTGGAGCCCTCGGCATAGGAAAGATGTGGACCTGTTGGAGTAGGTCCAGAGGGGGCCCACAAAAATGATCAGAGGGATGGAACACCTCTGCTATGAAGAAAGGCTGAGAAAGTAGAGCGTGTTCAGCTTCAAGAAGAGAGAACTATGAGAAGACCCATATTGCCACCTTTCAGTACTTTTTTAAGGGGCCTACAGGAAAGATGGGGACAGACTTTTTAGCAGGGCTTGTTGCAATAGCACAAGGAATAATGGTTTTAAACTAAAAGAGGTAGATTTAGACTAGATGTAAGGAAGAAATTTTTTATGCTGAGGGTGGTGAAACACTGGAAGAAATTGCCCAGGGAAGTGGTATATGTCCCACGCCTGGAAACATTCAAGGTCAGGTTGAATGAAGCTCTGATATGTAGCTGAAGTTCAACAAGATGTAGTTGAAGTTGTCTGTGGTCATTGCAGTGGTGTTGGAGTAAATGACCTTTGAATGTCCCTTACAACTCAAACTATTCTATGATTCTAAGATTTTGGACTCTGGCCATCCATTCCTCTTGATTATCGATGTCTACATCTGTGAGAAGGTTGATGATACATTGGAAAAATGCTTCAAAAAGTCACATTTGCCAAGGCACAGTTTCTAATGGGGCCATTATTTGTTTTACTGCTATATCTTTTACTCTTTCTGTTCCACCTTCTTAGAAGAGGGAGTCTACATGGTAAATGATTGTCTTGAAGGCCAAAAATCCTTTATGTACGTATTCCTCTGTGATTTTTCATTCACTTGAATATTAAGAAACTTTTTAAAATTCTATAGCTAGTATAGTTATTCTTTAAGAATGCTGAGCTTCCCCAGACATGTGCGATACACACATTAGTATTTTGTCCTTCATCGGTTCTTGGCGTCATAGCCGGAGGCAAAGATGTTAAGATTTGCTTGAGCTGAGCAATACAATATTTCTGTTCAGCAGTGAAGTTGATTAATAATTTGGAAATTAAATCAATATATTCTTTGATTTTCATTACAGTAAGGTTTGCATGTAAACCTTCTGTACAAGCATTCCCAGCTTGACTAGGGAAACATGGTAAAACTATGCTAATGTGTTTGGTGTAATTTTCCCTGTGACATTGCAAAAATGAAATAAAACTCCAAGGATTAGCAGCCTGACAGTAATTTTTTGCTGTTCAACTTCCTGAATTATTCACAATGGTCAATTGAATTCTTCCAATCTGCAGTGCCTAGTATGAAGTAATTTACATATTACAAAATTGCTGAAGCCCTTTTTGTCAGTCAGTTTGAGTCGTTTAGGTAGCCACATGAAAAACAAAGGTCCAAAATTCAGTGTCCTTTGATGAAAAAGAAAGGCTCATTTTTAGAGTCGATGAGTACCCTAATTGTTCAACAGTGCTGTAAAAAACCAAAGTTACTTTACCCAGGTAAGAAATGTCTTAAGAAGACAGATCCAAACTTCATTGAAATCACTGACAAGGCTGAAAATTTCAAGAGTCTTCTGGTAAAGTTCTATATACTCGATTCTACTTAAATATGATTAAAGGTTTACCTGAAAATTCTTGCTGGTTTACCTGAAAATTCTTTACACAGGAAGCTTTCAGCAGTGGGAAAACCTATATTACTTCATAAATATATTGTGTGCTCCTAGAGGATCCTTCAGACTTTGAATCTGACGATAGTCCCCCAACACCAGATGAAGCTGGGACAGTCAAAACTGAAAATTTCTGCCTCTGCAAGGTTTTTTTTTTCCTGTTAGCATTTTGTGTCTTCAGAATTGTGCGGTATCTGTGTACCTAGCAACAACATTAGACACCTGTTCCAAAGTACCTTTTGTAGTTGACAAAAAGAGTTTATTGCAGTCATTAGATCTCATAGTTCCTGAAGGATGCAGGATTAGGATGCAAGATGTACAGCCACTCCCTGACAGGATTGACCATACTTACATTCAACTTTGATCTTATTTGACTTCTGCTTATACGACATTCAGTATAATGTAAGGCTATATTCTGGCTTCAAACGTACCATGTTACTAGAAATCCATTAGAAATAGTAGCTAGTCTCTTTATCTTTCAATCTGAACCCAAATGCATCTCTGACTTTCTCTCTCATCAGTTTTCTGAAGTAGGTCATGAGGTTCGGGAATGAAACTTCCAGCTCAGCAAATGGAGTCTATTTGGAGAGAAGAAACTAGAGCTTCCCTTTACACCATGATATTATGACCTTCTTACCACTATCTCCTGCAAAACTGCTTTTAAACACTGGGATCTGACAAGTTTCCAACCTTTTGGCCTAAGAACACGTTGCAGCTGTACTCCAGCTATATGTTGGAACAAAATCTAGGAGATTAAATGAGGCTATACTACAGTGCATCCAGAAGTCATTGATTTGGAAGAACAGGCCTCTGTACCTGCTATTTATGTAATAACATTTTATGGAACAGTATGTGAAGTGCTCTGGTAGGTCAGATGACACTTGAAAAAAAAAAAACAACAAAAAACTGATGGAGCTCAAAGTAATCAAGAAAACCCATCTTCAACATGTCTCTGAACCCAGCTGAGAACATCATCATTGTCATGCAGATCAGTATCTCTCATTTATAAAAGACAAAACCTTTTATAAGACAAAATTTAAACTAAGTTTACCAGGCTTGGGCTGAGGTAATTCAGTAGCATAAGAGGTGCAATTATACCTGCTTTTGTGAAATCACAACTGGCTTAAATGGATACTAGCCTATTTGCAGGCACTTCTGTGGCCAGAGCAAAGTGTAGAATTAGCAGCATTTGAGATGTTGCTCTATCATAACAGGCTGAGATGTAGCTTAGGCAAGATCTTGTTTAATAACTCTGTTCTAGAATATTCCACCGAGTCCCTAAAATTAATCCCAAATACCTGACTGTGTTCAAATGTCTCTCTCTTGGCCAGGTTGCCCATCCATTGCCTGTTGCCCTTTTCTTTAATCCCCTTGCCTGTCGTGTTTTACTAGTGACAACAGTCTCACCCACCTGACACTACCTACATTAAAAACTGCAGGCTTATCTCACTGCCCTTTACTCATCTCTCTAGAAACCTTCTGCACTCTTCAAGTCTCTGGTCACATATGAAATCACTCAGTTAAGAGGAGGCTGATGTTTAAATCAACTTTGCTACTACCAACCACAAGTGAACTTCAACAGAAGCCCATCCAAAGAGTTCTAGGTACAGCCTTAATATTTAGGGAGAATAAGAAATGAAAATACACATCTCTCACTTCTTTTTCTTAGACTCTGATTCTGCAAAATGACCTCTGACACCCTCCAGGAGGGCAAACATAACTGCACAGAGCATGAAGATCAGCCTTACTATGGTTACTGCCATGTTAGAGTCAATTTTTTTTGCCTTGTCCAGAGGAGATATGAGGGTCATGAGTCTCTTAGAAGTTCTCTGGTTCAAGCCGTAGCAGCTTAGACAGCTCCCTAGCCTAACCCCCACATTTATGTGAGATGATGGCTCACACCAAGATAAGCAAGGATATTCACTTTAAAGGGCAGAGGTGGTATCTTCCCATTCACATATTCACGGAATATGACACTACAGGGCTCTAGTCCCAAATGAGATTTCAAAGTTATGTTGTAATACAAACAACAATAACAGAGAATGGGTAAGTGTGAGGGGAGGAGGGGGAAGTTATGATTAATTTTTATCAGTGTTCCTTCTCCTTTCCACAGAGCAGTTCAATGTGAAGTCAAAGTTCATTGACACGTTCTCTGTAGTTGGTGGGATGATTGTTTTATATTAGCCATTGACTTGGCCTGCATTGATCCTTGAGAATGTATCGCACAAATCATTTTGCACTAAACTGCTGAATCAATGAAGAAATCTCCTGGAAAATTTATATTAAAAGTCGCTGTTTGCCTAAATGAGTTCCCTGTACCCCATATTGAATATTTTGCTGATGAATTGAATGAGTTTAAATTTGAACATTGCAGACCCATTAAAGAATGAATTCTTAAATCAACTTCTGCCACTTATGATTGAAATGAGATTTCTTCTGCAATAGACTAGCTGTTATATAAATCAGTTGTGCATTTTATACTGTACCATAAACAAGATATAATTCTTTTAAATACACTACAGGTGCCTTAAATCTTTTGATGCATCTTGTATTTATCTGATGTTGATTTTAGTATATTTGCACCAGGTAACTAACATGGGTTTATAATAGAATATATTTTCTGAAGGTTAAAGAAGCCATAATCTTTGGTTTTAAGTGCAACTGAGTTTTCGGGGACTATACACTACATCACTGATCACAGCTGAGATCTAAATTTAATCATAATTTTCCCTTGCACTATAAAAAAAGCAAACCATTTTGACTAAGATTATGATTAGGGCCAATCTGACTTTTAGTGTGACATAGAGGAACATTTTTTCTGCTAGCTAGTTTTTAATATTGCAGTGAATAGTAGAATTTCTTTCCTTTCCACTAGCACTCTCTGCACCTTAGGTGACCTCTGAATTTACTGGCTCAGTTAAATGACTCAAGCTGGTATCAAAATTAATCCATGCATTGGTCCAGTTTTAAAGTTATCCCATATAAGGAGGTTTTTTGACAGCTTGCTGAGTATCTGATGTCAGGGAATAGTTCTTCACTTTTTCCGCAAAAAAATTTCTTACATAGCCTATGTTCATCATGAAAGATGATTGTTTCCTAATCAAGCTCCATGAGGACATCACTGCTGGAGCCAGACTTAATCTCCTGATCTCAGGGAATGTTTCCTGTGTTTCAAAGTTGTACTGGGTAGATCTCAGAGGAGCAGTAATCACTGTCCTCTTTCTCAGGGAACACATTGAGGGGGACATAGACTGAGAGACTATGAGGGTCAAATCAGCAGCTGAAATAAATCGATACATTTTATTTGATAACTAGGAATGGTGCCATTGTGGGCTTTATGTATTTAATGACTTTTGAATAGACAAAGATTGCCCAGAAATAACATGGGGACCTTCAATGATGTACAAGTGAGGAGTAGCAGCTGCATTGTGGATTAGCAGACAGGCAGGTCTAGAGGTTAATTTGACATGGCTCTTTTCCTCTCCTAGATAACGTGGTGTTTAGACATGCTCACAGTAGAAAATTTTTAAGAAATGCCATCCCCAGAGAACGGGACCATAATGAATACAGAAAATTCAATAAAATGTAGAAGCCAGATGAGAAATGCATGTTTTCACCGTCCATCACTTCAGGACAGTGTATTTCTCCTCTGGTGTTGCCTCAAATGCATCTTATGAGGCTGCTCTGGGCTTTGATGAGTGGAGAAAGATGGGGCCTTCAGTTTAACCTTCCTCCAATGCTTGTTCTCACCTTCCTCATCTCAGAGCTGAGCAGACACTGGATTAGGCTAGTGGGCTCACCCAGACACTAAGTCCCTGACAAGGAGCCAAAATCAAATCTCAAGGGATGCTGCAGCCATTTCTCCTCATCTTGGATTTGACTCTCTTCCTATAGCATGACACTTTTCCAAGCATGGAGAACGGGTGGGCACAAGGTACTGTGACTGTTCTTTGCAAAAGAAAACTTTCCTTATTTTTGTTCTGTTCTTGCTAGTAACAGGGTTCAGAAGCAGCTTCCAAAGTAAAGATACATTTAAATCACAGGTGCTGCAGAAGGGCTGGAATCGCTCACTTTAACCAGGTTGTAAAATCTCACTATTGAGGGCATAGTAACTAATGTTTCATCCTGTGGCTTCTAATGTTTTCCTGTCTCTGTGGGACTCTCTCATCCAAGGACAAACATCAAGGGTTTTATAACTATCAGTTGATCATTTCTGCTAAAGTAGGGAAGGTGGATTCTCAGCAAGATAACAAAGGTGTTATCTCTATCCAGGGAGGATATAAAGGAGATTGGGAAGATAACATCTAATTGAAGATTCAATTTTCCAAGTGTCAAATTGTTTTGATGACTAATGGATTTACATAGGCCAAATTCATTCACAGAACAAACATTTTTTAGATCTTTCTCCCTCTCTTATTCTGTAGCAGCAAATATAGGAATTGCTGTTCATTTTCTTAAAAAAAAATAGACTCGGATTCACATGGATGTTTTAGCTCTTTATTATCTAGATACAGACCACAGTAGGTCACTAATGTCAGTACAGATGTGATATAAGGATCCAAGCCTAAGACTTGAGCCAGAAACAGTCAGGATCTATTATAATTGCTCTAGCTTGGTGCCGAGAGACCATGAAAAGTAACACAATGGTCTCAGACAAAATTGTTGTACGAGACCTTTTTGGCTCAGTTTAAAAGAGGGATAACAGTATTTACTTGCTTCTGTCAGAGGCATTTTGTGATAATTAATTAATTAGTTGATGCTGGTAAAATGCTGTGAAGGTCAAAAATAATACCTAGTGGGAATGCAGGATGAAGTACTGTGGAAGATTAACTGGGCTACATTTAGAATAACTTTAAAAGATGGGACAAAACACCAGTGAACCCTGTTGTAGTGAAGATTTTTTGGACCCACCTCAACAAGATGTTTTGGTTTTACTGACAGCATTTTTAAAGCAGTTTCAGCAAAGTCTTTTTAACAGGAATTGACTTTCATATCCCTCTGCTAGTAACACCAGGCCATTTCTCAAAGGACTAGTCAGAGACAGAGGCATTTCTTCTCTCTCCATTTCTCTCATCCTTATCTTTTCATTCCTGAGAACTGATTGATACTACACTTCTCCAGAAGGATTCAGTGTTGAGAGCATCATTTGCACTAGCAGGGGTCAATTTGGATCCAGTGCCCTGCTCATCCCCCACCTCCCAGGAGGCTCCCAATCTGTAGACAACAGGTTCATCTGGGTTGATCACTGCAACCTCAGTCTTCCGCCCAGCAGCATAGTTTCAGATTAAAGGATTCGAAGTAGTCCCCTCTAAGCCCGGTACTGTAAATGTTTCTTTGGGTTGACGGAAACAGACATTTAAATGCTTTGGAGTAATAAATATATGTTACTGGAGTCCATAGTCTTTAGGATTTCAGGAAGGGCAGATTTCAGTTTCACCTTCTCTTCAACCTTTCCCTTTTGGCAGGAGAAACACAACTCTGCCAGGACATTGAAGGTGCCCATCTTGGGTTATGAGGAGCTTAACTATTCTCAAAGAGGATACTGCAGCCACTTACGTATTGCAAATAATTAACACCTTTCCTAGCAGGTGCTGTTATCTTAGAAGTATATGCCACCCTTGTGCATGGTATATGTCATCTCAGCTGGGCTCAGCTGCACAGAGCGATCACATGTTTAATCATGGCTTAGTGTTTGTTCCTTAGAAGTTCTTCTGTCATTTTTTTTTGTCCAACTATTTTATTTAGAAGAGTCCTGTGGAGACGCTTCAGTAGAAGGAAAACTTCCTCAGTCCATGTTGCTAGTGGGACTCTTGCTTTGCTGCTCTGAAAGATACAGACAAGACTGTAGCCTGGTTCTCATACTGTACCAAAGATCTACCTATGGCCCAGGCATTGAAGCAATGGAACTTTGCAGATGCCAGAAAAGAACCCACATGAATAATGTCTTTCATTGCATTAGTGTGCATGCACATAGCACAACTAACAGTCCTGCCTAAATGAAAATATTCACAATAAATATACGTATATTCAGCTTTCAATAAAAGCAGATTTGAGCCTTATCTAGTAAAATGCTGAGAATGTTGTTCTAAATACCTTCAATCTTGAAATTTTGAGAGAAAACACTAACAAGTATGTGAATAATTCACACAGGGAGGTCTTTGAAAACTTTTCAAATATTAAAATGTTTTGATGGAATTTGATCATTTTCTGAAAATGTGGAATAACTTCACTACACTTTCAAAAATACGTGGCATGTTTTGAACTGTACGTTATGAATACAGAAAACTGTGCATGTAGGTGATCCTACCCAATTTTATCCAAATTCTCTCTATATTTTGCTAACAATTGCTCATCCTCTATCATTCAATAAATTCTGTAATTATGGTACTAATGACATTTCACAATACAGATGCAAAAATAATTTTTAAGTGTTGGTTAATTTTTCACTGTTCACATTGTGACCATGTTAATGATCACAGAGGAGATTAATTTTCTATATATGCACTTTAGTAGGCAGAACTAGTGTGTTTTACTTTGCACATTTTAATTTTTATCCTAATTTTCTTGTTCTCACTACAATAGTGTCATGTCTGGATATGACCTCTGTCAATAGAATATTCCTATTTTCATCATAGTAAAGAAAATAATGAAAATATTTGTGCTCTTTCAAAAATTTCTAAATGTATTGGTTCATATATTAATGCCAGAGGTCTTTAGCATTTGTCTCTTTTTTTTATTAGCATAAACAAAAATTACTTCATTTTTTTTCATTATAGCTTTAAAAGAACACATTTCTCAAAAAATAATGAATAAATTTGAATTTTTATGACAAATTAATGAAATTATTTTTCCCTGAATTTGTCCAAAAATATAGAATACAACTGTACCCTTTAAAAAACACATTCATGAGAACTATTAGATTTGCTAAAATAAAAATAGAGCCTTTATCTGGAGGTGGACTTGATGCAATTGGTCATTGCGATGTGTTCTTTGTGCAGCTATACATTTTCACCTAAACTGTAACTTACTACAAACAAAGTCTTGGCCAAAATGTAATACCAACCATCCCAGCAGGTGGTTTGAATGGAGATCAGCTGAGATTAGCTCAAGGCCACTACACTCCTTGCATTTGTAACCAAAGAGCTACTTCAGCCTCAGGTTTCTTAGGAGAAAGCTTAGCAGATCAACAGGCTTGTCCCATTGATGTTTGGAAAACTGCTTATTGTACATCAGCTCGTCTGGTTTAGTTCAGATGATGCTTTTTTTTTTTTTTGCTTCCATTTTTCAATGCTCTTTTATGGTGGATAAAATGCCAGAGCAGGATAAGCATATCTCAGTGTAACACCGACCCCAGTCAAATAAAACACATGTTTTTTTGTAGGTTCGAAGAAAATTTTCAGTTATTTTTTTGCTTTCTGGGTACTAATGAAGAAATGAGATGTCTTTTCAGAAGCCGTGGCTGACAGAGAATTGCTTTCACAGGATAAACCTAGTATATTTCCTTTTACTATTTCAAATAATTGTACATATACACAACATTTGCTTCTAATTAGATGAAGGATCTTAATTCCTGTTACAAAAAAACCCTGTTAAATTGATATTACTTCATTGATTTTAATAAAACCTTTGAAGATCTGAGAAAAAAGGAGCCTATTGGTTCTTTAATTAGTAAAGGATTTATTCAATAAGTTATCGGACAAGTTAATTTACAGGACTTAATTTTGCTATTGAAAGGTTTAGCTTCCTTCCCTCCAAAATTGGGACGATGGACCATTCCGATACTGTGAAGGTGATGACCTTGTGATAACCTGTGTGTTCATCAGTCAAATTACTGTCCCCAGTAATGATAATGCCAAAGCTCTGGAACACTGGGGCAGCTAATCTGTATTCAAATTACACTCAATGAAACAGCAAGCACAATTCAAGTAATAACTCACTAGCACTGAGAGGTGAAGGGAGATGTTCAGACCCCTTCATGCAGATTGGACATTATCATACATTTCTTAGGTGTTGGACAGGTCTGCATGAGAGGGCTGTTAATGAAAATATCAATCAAAAACTCTGCTGACTTAATGGTCAATTTAAATTAATTAATTGGAAAGGAAAAAGTTGAGAAGGACAGCATTGATTGTTTAGCTCAAAGCAGTTGGCAGGCTAGGAGAACAAGGTTGCCCAAATAAGACAATGTTTCCTATATCAGCTGATGCTGTGTGTAAAATCTTAAGTCTGAAAAGACGGGGATCAGTAGTATGATGCTGGATTTGAACACTTTGATACTTCCAGTCATGGTTCACTGGGTTTGGGGATGGGGTGCTGAAAGTAATGGTATCATATCAGCTACAGGAAAGAAATCTACAGGAGAGGTACAAATGGATCAGGATGCACCTGAGGATTTGACTCCCACTTTGCAGGCACACATAGGAATTCTCTTTTTCACAGATATTTTTTTTTTAATCCTCACAATTTGTAATTTCTAGCTCAGAACAAGTTTAACACTCTGAAGGTCAATGAAGGACTCCTATTGATTTAGGGGAGTGAGAATTTCAGCCAGCATCTGCAACAGGGCTCCTCAGAAGTAAACTCGTGTTTTAAGAAAACATTTAATGCCTGGAAACATTTTAAGGATCTTCTTATTAAAGTCGAGGGAAAAGGATCTGATGTTTTGTGAAACTCATAATGTCTTTGGGATTAATAAAGCATTGAACTGTATTTTTATTGTATATTTTAAAAATAAATTTTTAAATGAAGATACTTCTTATACATACGTGTATATTTATACCTAAATTTATAATTAAATATCAGCAAAATTTTACAAGAAAAAATTCCAAGCTATTTTAAAATGCATTTTGTTTGTTGCATAAGCAAAACTTATAACAGTTTGCTGTAGGAACAGGCTGAAGCTTGAGATCAAATTAAGATCTTTCATCAGATTCCTATGTTTTGTACCCAAAACTCAACTTTGGTTTTGAGCTCAGTGCTAAGAAAAATACAGCAAGATTTTGTAAATTCGTAAGATTTTAACCATCTAGAACACTACCCAAACTTCCTACTACCAGCATTGAGTTGTGATGTGGGTGCAGTTTAAGATCTTAGTATCCAAAATGGTTTTTCAGATCCTGGGAAATTGTAAACTGTTACTCCAAAATATTTTAAACCAAATACTCTGTCTTGCCTTCAGGCAACTATTTTGTTTTGATTTTAATTTGTTTCTTAATGCTGCTGTTTATAAATCACACATTGTCATTTGCATCAGAGCAGAATATAGACACCAACCTCAAGTATAATGCAGCAGGAAATAAATGGTGAGACGTAAAATGAAACGTGGATGCAGCAGCTTTACTGCAGAAAACATCTGACAGGCAGCTCTGAGGACAGTACTAATGTTATTATTGCCATTCTTTTTATTATTACAAAGAGGATGGGAACAGTAAATTGGCCTAATGAGACAGAAAGGAACCAAAATAAAACAATTAGCCTGCAAACATGATATGAGGTATATATATATTTAATTAAATGACAACAAGCGGAGCAGTAGCTGACAGTTTATAAGGTAAATACACACACTGGACTAACTTTATATTCCTTCTTTTGCTTTTCCATATATCCTTTCCTCAAAGCAGTATTAAATTGATAATTAGGGATTCAAATAAATGAATTCTTGACTAACTTGGTCCTTGGTAGACTTCAGGGGCAGGTCTCCACCCAGATTTCATACCTAACTTCTAGAAAATGCTTTGCATCATGGATAGAGTGTGGATCATGGCTGCACTGCTACTGAATACGCTGCAAAGAAAATTTACCAAGGCTCAAAAAGCTCAGACAAACCATGGCCATGTTAAGGCAATTTACAGTCCAACAAACCCCCCCACTGTCACAATGTAAATATTGTGTAACTTGAGAAGCACTGAGGCACATTTTTTGGTTCTATCTGGCAGCCACCACTCCCCTTTTCAAAGCTATCTCAGAGAATATTTCACCCAGGTCCCAACAGCAAGGAGGTGAAAACAGCTCTGACACTGGAAGGGCGAGCAGGACACCAAGTAAAGCCCATGGTGACATGGCTTTTTCAGCAGAGCAACTCAGCTCAGCCCAAAAGTGAAGACCTGATGATTCTACAGTTTAAAGATGTGCCTGGGTGAATAGAATTCTGTCTTGCTGGACTGTGTTAATATAATGGCTGTACAGTTAAAATGTAATCTCAGTAAATGGCATTTGCTGTTTGCAAACATCCTAGATATGCTTTAGCATCTAATCTCCCACCAAAACCATTCAGTGTGGCTTTTACTACCTGCCGTCCTGGCAGCAGTTGTGCTTTTCTGGGCACGATTCTTCCAGCCTAATGTTGTGTTGAGGTTTTTGCTAAAATAGAGCCAAAACTGACTAAGTCAGTGGCTGTAAGTAACTTCATTTTTCTGAAAGCTAACTGCATGTTTTTGAGACAGTGTTCTTCTTTAAAAGGTGTTGGCATGCAAAAAGGCCGATGCTTACATTTAACCAGAGCCATTCTCAAGCTGGCGAAGGTGGACGCTCCTGCGAGGAGGGTCAAATTGGACAGGTGAGCTTAAACAGACCAATAGAGGATTCCATCCCATGTGCATCATCGTTGGTATAAAACTGAGTGATCACAAGGGTCTCTCTTTCTTCTGTGATGGCTAATGTCCACTGAGAACCTCGTCTGTCTGGTTGTTCCTAATCCCTGACCTGTGTGTTCCTGAATCCAGTTCCCTCCTAGCTGTGGACCCATTCTCTTGTGTCTGCTCTACAGTATTTGTGGTGATGTACAGTTACTGCTTGATGGGGGCACAATATCATATATTTGTATATATTTTATTACTTTGTTGTTGTTGTTGTTATTGTTGTTGTTGTCATTATAATTTCATTAAAGCTGTAGTTTTAGTTTCCAACCTGCAATTTTTTTTCCTCTCATTTCCATCTGCCCTTTCTCTGAGAGGTGGCAGGGAAGGGATTTTGGGGGCTCAATTGCATGGTTTTAGCTACCAAATTTTAGCTGGGTGGGGCTAAAGCATGACACACTGAACCAATACAACGCCTCCACACAGTTGTGTTTATATCCCTACAGGATTGTATAACGGCCATAGGAGATCTTTACTTAGAGGTGCATCGGGGGCCCTTGTAGGGTTGTAACTACATCTACCCATGCATATGCTATTCTGTTATACTGATGTACTTGGAGAAGCATGTAGAGATGAAACCCACATTGAAAAATATACATGAAGAGTAGGGCTGAAAGTACGTGGGAAGCCATGGTTACTGCCTTTATCTCAGCTCTGTCTCAGTTTTCTCATTTAGAAGATGACAATAATAAGCATACACCAGAAAATTTTCACTTCTAATGCTAACACTGATTCTTTCTGTGGTTTTGGACAAGCTGCTGAGACTGGCTACAGTATTTCTCCATTTCCAGAACATCCACCGTTCACGGATGTCCAGATCTCTTATCTGCACTAACTTTCCTGTGTGCAGCATGAAGATTGGACAAATCTGCTCCTGCATTGTTTAAGTAGTGACTTTCTTGGAGGAACGGATTCCCCAGAAGGTTCCAGGAACCTTAAGTTTGGAACAAATAGGATTGTCAATGGGATCTAGTGATAGGTGCCAGACATGGCTATTGGAGTGAAGGTAATGCAAAAGTATGTATGAACTATTTTTAGTTGGGCTATAAAGAGAGAATTAAGCTATCAGAGGATATAATTAGAACACAGCCACCATTCTAAATTTAGGGATTAGATACTATGCCTATGCAATTAATCAGGTTGAATGAATTCATCCTGGAGTATAATTACAGGGACAATTTTATTATTCTTCTGGCCCAAAATAACAGATCCTGTGAGGAGTACTTGTGAGGGGCAAAATGATACTGTGGCTGGTGTGAGTCAGAAAACAACTCTGAGCACTGCTGGAGGTGCTGAGGGTCTCAGCCTGCAGGAATCCAGCCTCATAGCTCTAAGGTCAGCCACTATAGGGCTGGTTCTGGCTTGTGCTTCAGCACACGACACTGAGAGCGTCTCCTTAGGCTCCATTAAATCTTCTGCCCTAGTTTTGCAGAGCCTTAAAAACTCCTAACATTACCCAGCAAAGAATGCAAAACAGATGAAAAGTTGTTTAAAAATGATGGCGTTTGCTATGTAAGTGTATCAGGACCTGGCCATGAGCAGAAAGTGTTACTACTATTCTATTTTCTTATGAATAACAATAAAATATTACACTGACTGCAAGCTTGATGTGAGAGCTAGCAATATTATTGCCCTTGTAGTGTTTAGTTTGCTTGTATTTTCTCTTGACTCCAGATGGATTTTAATTTTGCGTATGGTAGCTACACTGTGTGCACGTAAAAGCTTTAATAAATCTGCTTGTTCAAACTGAAATAGGCATTTTGTATTATGAGACTGCCTTGCTCCAAAACAAATCCACATGATTAGAGTAGTGGATTTAACTAATTGTCCTCCAAGCAGCTCCTAAGGGAAAACAAAATGTTGTCTTTGTTAATAATGCCTCAAACAGGGATCAGTCAGGATCAGCAAAAGCATGGTATCACATGCTTTAGTACTGTATTGTTTACCAGCTGGCAGGAGGATAATTTACATAAAATCATTATTGCTTGCTTAGGGTAACTACCATCATAAAAGCTGGTATTTGAACTGAGTCAAAAATCCCAAAATGTAACTGCTGTTGAATTTCTAGAGAAATGCAGTTTGATATTGAGATCCCAGAAATCAAGCTTTGAATTTTGCTCTGGGTGAGATCCTGAAGTGTGAAGAATTTGTTTTTCAGACTAAGCCATGATGCAGTTGTTTAGGTGAGATATTACACTGATAGAGTAAACTGGGCATGAGCCCAGCCTTCAGTGCTTCAGTTTTCTCAGTAAATAGACAAAAAAAAATGCTGCTTTGTGTAAACTTTGGCTTGCAGAGACAAAGTACAAGCAAAAGTTTGTATTTTAGCTTTTCATAGCAACATTGCTATTGTAGATGATTGGTCATTTGTGGGTCACTTTGCATATTCTGTTACAGAGGAGAGAAAGCCAATGTGAAACACACTGACATTATATAATCAAAGACCACTGAAGCAGATAGGAATTCTCTAGGAAACATTTTTCCAAATTAGCTTTTATTGAATAAGTTATCACTGTCAGAAGAGGAAGACCCGGCCTTTCTTCTTTTTGCCCTGAGTCAGTCACTACCTACATTTCTTCCCAATATTGCAAGTCTTCAAAGTTATGTTCATAATTTCTGTGATTAGCTATTGCTCTGTAGTATCTACTGGAAGAGTACTCTGGGTGACACTGTACCTATTTGTATTTCTTGCTGTCAGACCAGTGGCTTCAGCTAATGCCTATGTGGTGCTATGTGTAAATGAAGAGCAATGAATGCAAGCTCCAGGCAACAGAAGTCTAATCAAAAAGTCCATGATACAGGCGAGCACCTAAACACCAAAAAATCCATGATAAACCTTGTCAGCATCTAGGGTCAGATTCAGCTGACCTAATTTGTGGTTGGTATAGCTAGATCTGAAGTAGTCGCTCTGGAGTCCCTTCATAGTCAGTGTAGAAAGGGATACAATGACAGCTGACATTTGTGTAACCTAAAATGGACTTTCCTCTCCATTAGCTACAAACCTGGGAACCCTGGAGTACTCTGGAGGACCAGCCACCCCAGTGTCCTGTTTGAGAATGGTCTGTGAATAGAGAAATAGTTCACCCAGACAGTTTTCATCACAGGCAATTACCAAACAGGTCATTAATATGTTATGTAATTCTAACCTAACTATTCTAATGTTCATTGATTTCATCTTATGTGGGAAAAAGAGCTCATTGGTTATAATATATCTCCATGGAAAAGGTAAAAGCCAGCTGCTGGTCTCATAGAAATGGCTCTTAGATGAGTTAGTGCTTACTGGAAACAGAACACTGGGAACATCTTCCAGCAGAGCACTGGAAAGCTGGAGACTCCTCTGCTGTGGGAAGAGATGCTCCAGTCTCTTAATCATCTTCATACCCCTTCATTGGACTCTCTCCAGTATGTCCATGTCTCTCTTGTACTGAAGAGCTCAGAACTGGAGACAATATGCCCGGTGCAGCTTCACTAGTGCTGAATAAAGGGGAAGGATCATCTCCCTTGACCTGCTGTCAATACTGTTTCTTTTTCACTATCCAGTATTGGGTGGAGGTGCTGGGAAGGCTTTGCTGAGGTGTCAAAAGTGGCAGAAACCCTTTGACTGCTTTTCCATAGTTGCTAAACAAAATTGTTCTGCAGCTGGAAAACACCTCTGTGATGCAGACCAAGAGGATCAGAGGCAACAGCAGAACACCACCACTGGCTTTCTTGTGAAGATCTTTTTATTTTACTTCATATAAATTTGTACTTCACATCAATAGTTGCTATAAAGATATTTTTCTAAACCCTTCTCTGTGGAGCTCATTCCTGTCTAAACAGACCCCAGGCCTTTCAAGAAGTAATTCATATTCCTGTCTGTAACTTAACATGGACTTTAGAAGTTCATTGAGTTTCAGTGAAAGTCTGGAGACAAAAGCCAAGACTGAGGGTCCTGTGAACTTTTTAGCCACATTAAAGACAGTATGTGCGACTGTAAGCAAGTCACCTCCAACCATCCCGCCCTGCTCAGCCAGGCTGGGTAAGACCACGGTGTCTTCAAAGGGATGCTTGTTGGGTGAAGAGATCAGTCCACATGTGTGTGTACAAACTGGGCACCTTGGCATCCACATCTTACCACTTTTCAGAAATGCTAAAAGAGGCTTCGTGTAAAAACCCTCTTTGAACCTCCATGGAAAATCACACAGAAATACAGACCGGCAATAATGCTTCCAGACTATATAACGTAAAGTAACCAGTACGGCCTTTGCCGAGGTCAGGCTTTTGACCTTGCAGGTCCTTCCGTGAGTGTGGCTCACATCACTTCCCACCCCACGTACAGTAGCTAGCATGCCTGCAAGGCTCTTTTCAGACTAATTCCTGCTAATGTCATGCATGGCTAGTTAACCTCCATTTGATCTGTCTTTTAGAGATTTATTCATCAATAAAGGCGTTATTACTCCTTTGATGATAGTTAGTATCATTTATATGAATTGTCTATTGACGGACACATTTAACAAAGGGTGTTTATGTGCTGAACAATCACATAGTTTATTTATCCAATAATCATATAATCGATTTGGAAAAAAATTCAAGTTGAAGGACTTCTTTGAGATTTAAAGATTTCACAGTTTCCATCTGTGTCGAAGATGTTTAATTTGTGTTAGTTCTGTATTACATTTCACTAGTATTGTTCCTGAAAGAGCATCTTATAGATCACTCTGTGACAGCTCTCAGGTAACGACTGAACCTGGCTAGCTTGTTTAAGATGATTGCTTAGGTATTTTTAATCATGGATGACAGTATAAAAAAATTAGAAATACTGTACAGTGAGTGTCTTGAGGCACCTAGAGAGAAGGTTGCCACCAATCACACTTGCCTTCCAGACAAAGTATTTTTTCAGCACTCAGACAAGACTATCATGTCTACAGTGGTTACATAAATCTACTAATGACTGAGAGAGAAGCAGCCATAGCTTCCTCTGGCTGATGGCATTATATTTTCACAATGCATAATATTGCTCAAATTATAAGTGGAATTAGAAAGACTTTCTTGTCCAGCAAGACCTGCAGGGCTTCTATTCTTGTTGCACTGAAGCACTCAGCTTTTGTGTAGGAGGCCAATGCCAGGTGAAGCATAGTCAGTGCTCGTGCCCCCCTGAAACCACCAGAATTGGTACCACAACTCCTCTGGGAATCCAAGGGAATAAACATGGTACTGAATATTGGACCTCTGTTTCTAGTGACTGGCATCAACCCTCTAATGTCCCCCAAGCCCTAAATATCAGGCCCACCTATCATCATATTATGTTTGGCTCCTAACAGAGGCATTACAAATATTCAAGGGGTGGCTGTCAAGGTTGCTTTCCTTGATGTGGGTGGGGAGACCACTGTTTGCCTGGGTTTAAATAGCAAATGTTCTAAGGTCCTGACCCTGGAGGATTCTCTATATCAATCACGTGTCTACTTCTCAGAAAGAAGAAGACTGCATTGACTACCTGGTGACCTACAGTTTCCCATGGGTAAGAAGTGAGGCTGGGCTTTCACCCTGTGAAAACTTAAGCAGTTGTGCTTACTTGGAAGCACATGATTCATTCTGGAGATTAATGTGTCCATTAGATATGAACGATTTTCATGGGACCTGGGCTGCATGGTGCAAAGCCCAGCAGGGGCCTTGCCAAAGAGCTGCTCACGACATTGGCACCAAGGGATGCTCAAGGGACAAAAGCTTTTGCAGAGCAATTGCTACACTGCACAACTTATTCCTTAAGGCAGGGAGCAAAGACTGCCGGAATGCAAGAGAGAAATCCCAAGGATCAGGGCTGTTGAGTAATTTCAGGAAGGCTTATTTTTCAGCCCTTTGTGTAACAGCAAGCAGGAGATGAATGGTCTGAGCTCATGCTGAGACCTTAAAAACAGGCATGAAGGCTCTGCTGTGATTAGAGCCCAGGTCCACAGAATCACAGTCGTAGTTATCACTTCTGTGATGTCTACCTGTGGCATGGATTCCCTGTTAAAATACTCTCATGCACAGGAGCTCTAAAGAGGATTGGTTTGCTATTATTAGTTACCAGCCAAAAGCTTTTGCACTCTGGTTTGAAGGAATTTTTGATCTTTTGATTTTACAGGAGACTGGAATTGATAAGCCAGGTGATTTCAGGAGCTGCAGTTTCAATCAGACTCCCCTCCCCCCTGCCCACCCTTGAGACTCTGACCACAGGGAAAGGGCAAGTCCTGGGATTTAAAGGTTTAAGCTGAGGCCACCAGGTCCCAAAGCACTACCAGTTTTGTAACAACCTAAGCTAAGCTGTAGGAGCAGTAGCTTAGCTGGCTGATATCTGCATTAGATTCACTTGCAAGTGGTAGAGAATAAAACACTGATCCTGTGAAATCTGGTGGAGGGCAGCTGGCTCTGGTGCCGAAGCAGTGTCAATGGGGTGGTGAACTTGCTATTCCCTGAATTAAGGTTAGCATGTCCTGCTTTCCTGAAATTAAATTCCAGAGAAAACTTTCCTTGGGAGAGGTAGAGGATGGGGACTGGCAAAGACAAGACAAACCCACACACATTATATGCCCTGTCCTATTTGCACGGCTGTTCCTCTGAGAGCTCTTTCTTGAAGGTGACACTGAGTCAGGTGTCTCAGACCTCATAATCTGAAGTGCTTTTACCTTGAAGTTACTGGGCTGTGACTGAAACTTGCTCTACTATTTTAAAAATTATTTGTATGCTATTTTTGTTAATTAATTCTCTTTCCTGAGTGAAAACTGAGGCTAATGGATACTTTCTTTAAACTTCGTACCTTAGAAATGTCATCCCCTTGTCTTTGCTCAGGGTCTCTGATAAAGTCTTCAAATAATTTGAAGGACAACAGCAGCAGCAGAGAGAGATGCAGTTGCTAAGACTCAAACCCATGGCAGTCACAAGGGCATCAGAGCTGAGACTCAGCAGATGCAGCCTGTTTCCTTCCCAGGAAATACAAAAAAACTTCACACGTCCTCGGCAAGCAACCTGTGCTGGATGTTCTGCCACCGGAGACAGAGCCTGTGTTGTATTGTGTATGTGTATGTATTCATGTACATGTACGTGTTTTATATATACTAGCATGTACATTTCTGTACATGCATGTGTATATGTATGTCTATAAGCATGTATACCTGTTTATGAATGAATAACCATGCATAAGCATGTGCAAATAAGTAGCACTGTGGGTATTTCTGCAATACTCAGCAATGCCTCCATAAGGAAGCAGGGACAGTGCTTGGTATGCAGAATTGTGTAGAAAAAGCATTCTTAAATGCATATGCCTTTGTTACGGGAAACAAAAATACATAATGTCCTGTTGGGGTGATAAAGATATAACGGCAGAAGACAGAGAGCTTCTGGAAATAACATTAACCCATACCTGTACGCCCTTCTTTATTTGCCCTGGATCTACTTTAGCACTGGTGCCAACTTGTTTTGTCGGCATTGCCAAGTTATCTGCCTTTTATGTCTGTGACAGTGAGAGCTGGTATTTGCAATTAATATATCCTGCTTAATACATTGCAGTAAAAGGGGAAGGGAAGGGAAGGGAAGGGAAGGGAAGGGAAGGGAAGGGAAGGGAAGGGAAGGGAAGGGAAGGGAAGGGAAGGGAAGGGAAGGGAAGGGAAGGGAAGGGAAGGGAAGGGAAGGGAAGGGAAGGGAAGGGAAGGGAAGGGAAGGGAAGGGAAGGGAAGGGAAGGGAAGGGAAGGGAAGGGAAGGGAAGGGAAGGGAAGGGAAGGGAAGGGAAGGGAAGGGAAGGGAAGGGAAGGGAAGGGAAGGGAAGGGAAGGGAAGGAAGGGAAGGGAAGGGAAGGGAAGGGAAGGGAAGGGAAGGGAAGGGAAGGGAAGGGAAGGGAAGGGAAGGGAAGGGAAGGGAAGGGAAGGGAAGGGAAGGGAAGGGAAGGGAAGGGAATCATCAGTGCCTGATGGAAGGGTGCTTGCTGGCATAAGGATCTGAAGCCCAATTCCATGGGACAGAAATGGTGATTAATCTGGCTTGTCAGAAATACAGTGCTGCCACTGGGGTAACACAATAACACAGGTAATTCCTTTCAAGGAAGAAAATGGAGCTGCTTTCCCACTTGCAGTTCATCCTTGTACCTGTGCTCCCTCATGTAACTAAACTGTTGTCTGGGCTTTAGACCCTGGATGGCTAGATCTGTACAGTATGACACTCAAAAGCAGAGTTTCTCCTTTTCTCCCTCCCCAAAAAGAGGCATGTCATAAGCACAACCCAGCTGACAGCATTTCCAGCTATGTGGTCCACACCCACAGTTAACAAGTGAGAGTGGTGATCACTACAAGTCTAATTTGAAATCATGTTTCAGGATTAAACTGTGCCTATTTCCCTTCTGCACAGGTAAACAATGACCAAGAAGCACAAACCTAGTCCTTCATGCAGAGAACTATGACAAAAAATGGAAGCTTTTGATGGGTCATCAATCCCATTACCAAATTTCACAGAATCACAGATTCACAGAATCACAGAATCACTGGAGATGACCCACTGGATCATAGAGTCCAACCATTCCTATCAGTCACTAAACCATGCCCCTCAGCACCTCATCCACCTCAAACACCTCCAGGGGAGGTGACTCAACCACATCTCACCACATTTGGTGAGATGCTTTGCGAATTAATTCAACAGTGACCCAGCCCAAGCTGAGCACTGCAGAAAAGTTGACAGAGGCCGCTTGGATACCTGATGCTAAGAGACTCAAATCGTTCTTCGGGGTCCTCGGGTGCTGGAAGGATGCTGGAGGTGCCTGGCCATCACCCTGAAGGGATGCTTCCCCTCCAGCCCAGCCCCACCGTGCAGCCCAAGACCTTTCCGTGGGCTTTGGTGCCATCAAGTGGCAGCGATACTGAACGGATTGATGCACAAATAAGTCTGGTTCTTGGGCGGTTCCCGGGTGCACACGATGAACACGCAAGCAAGATTGTTTTTCCCCAAAGTTTGAAAGCATGTGAAAGTGCAAGTGCAGTGGCCAAAGAGAAACTTCTACCCATGGTTGGACCAAGTAGGAAAGTCAGCGTTTATTGAAAGAGGGAGAAGATTGGTTTTGAGAAATGATTAATGCATCTGGCATCAAGAGTGTGGCTGAAAAATCACATAAATATTCTCTGGACTTTCAAGTGTTCTGGGACTTGAGCCAAATAAAATAGCTGGATCTTCAGCTTGGGTAAACTACTGAGACACAAAGTCAGAGGAGCCAAACTTATTCCACCAAAAATTAGGCTGATCCTAAAAAAAATACCCTATTCTGAAATATGTAGGGCTTAGGTTTAATTCATTTTACTTTCATTTTGTTTTCTTATGTATTTGAACATAGTTTCAACGAATTAACAGAGAAGATATTCATGGAGTTCATGTTGTCCACATCAAACACATCAAATTCTCTGTACTGAGACCAATAACCAGCTTGACTGAAGATTAGCACAGCCTTGAATAAAACACATCACCCAGAGTATGTCCAGCTGAAATTTTAAGGAAATTAGGATCTTTTCTTCATTGAGTTGTTCCCATGGGCAGGCATTTGAACTGTTAGTGATGGGGACTTCTTTCTAATTCAAGTTTGTCTATCTAATGCTCCAGACATGGAATGTTGTTACAACTTTCACCACAGACTTCTGGTTCTTTCGTTCCCTGGGGCTACCTTCTCTCTTATTCACTGCAACATCTGTTTGATTTGTGTTTGTAGCTGA
Source organism: Clamator glandarius (assembly GCA_033459285.1). Taxonomy (NCBI): domain Eukaryota; kingdom Metazoa; phylum Chordata; class Aves; order Cuculiformes; family Cuculidae; genus Clamator; species Clamator glandarius. Next base: position 2,471,059 of record JAUNZM010000016.1, on the reverse strand, counting down.
GGAAGACTAAAAATAGGACTTCACATCAATCTCATGGATTCTCTCTTTGGATCTATAAAGGGGTGGGAAAGCAATGATCTTCTTTCGTCTCTCCCAATGAAAGTAGCTAGCTAGGAAAAATAGCTTGGAAGAAATGTTAATGATTTTTTTTTCTGGGCTTTTGTAACAATAACTAATATGCCTGCATAACTCCTATTTAAGTACAAATCTAAGAACTTGCATTTTTTTAATAAACAATGTATTAGGACTGTTAGAAAACATGCATAATTTGTATCCTTAGCACTTGTCATTGAGACCAAGGTAGAAAATATCTCAACTGCTTTTGAACGTCTTGATTTTAACCTAGCCAAACACAGACTGAAAAAAAACCCTAACAACCCAACAATACTTAGGTTAAGTTCTCTTAAAAATCCACAGCATGTTAGCATTACCTTGTACCTGCATGATTTGAAAGCTAACAGCCAAATCTTCAACATACATAAATCTCTACTGTATAAGATAAATGGAACAGAAGGAGGTTATTATCTTCTTGTTATAGATGCAAAGGTCTCCAGGCAGGGGAGTCTATAATACATATTACACTGAATGTTTCTGTCTGCATTTAGTTGGGATTAAGCAGCACAGGGTGCATGAGGAACAGTTGACACATCCTGCCCTCTTACAGCATGTTTCTCTGTCTACCTGTAACTCTCCGTAGCTCATGTGGATACATGAGACACATTTTTTTCATTTTTAATTGATCATATAGCAGTGGAGAATCAGCCTTAACTTGGATAGATTTTTGAGCTAAATAATACATCAAAGTTACTCTCTGGCACTAAAGATAAACAAGTCTCCCTTATTCTGGACACCTTCTGCAGCGCAATTGTGATTGCTGTACATGAGCATCCCACACTGAAGCCCAGCCTCCCTCCTTGGGCAGCTCTCAACTTCTCACCATGTTCCCGTTCTGGCTCAGCATCTTCTCCCAGCATAACAGGCAGTACTGATAGTTCTAATTTTGCCCTACCATTGGTGATTGTCCATTCTTTCCCACCACGCCTTCACACCTTGTTTACTGGAGCTGACCAAAGGCAGACAAACAGTGATAAACAGAGTGTAAATAGTGTAAACTAGATTTTGGCAGTGAGTAAGAGGCAACCCCCCTGTTCTGAGTGGGACTATGTCAACAATGATTTTATAGGATGTATATGTCCTGTCATTTTGCCACTTTTATGTATTTTATCCCTGAGTTCAAGGCACCCCTGTCAAGGATTGAATGTCAGAACAAACACCCATTTGTTGATTTTGCATTGCACTTTTGCTATCAGGCTGTAGCTCTGTGAGGTTGTTGTTTCCCTGAAATTATGACATCCCATGATGCCTTCACCTGTCTAGAAGTATAGAGAAGGCAACAGAGCCTAAGCAGTAAAAAAGGTACTTTCTGTTCTGTCTTGCCATGTGTGCTAATGGCTGCTCCTTTCTTTCACTGTCAGTGATGCTGTGTTATGCTATTGCATCTTACACTCACATCTTCATGATGCAGTGGAGGGTATATGCAATGACTTTCCGGGGCCAAAAGTGCTTTTTCTTTACTCTCCTTTGTGGCCTTTCATTTTTCTGGCTTATGTGCTAGCATACTGCCTTTCAAGTACTGTCTCTGCTTATTTCTGCTTGTTAAAAATATTATTTTATCCTTAACATTCTACCACTGAAGTTGTTAGACGTTAGCAGGGGATTTTTGTCAGAAGATAGCTTTTGTAAAATTGAGCTGGAGAGCTGATTACATCAATTATCATTTCCTGAAACAAAAAAAAAGACCCTTAGGCCTTCACAATTTTCTCATTAAAGGCAGATCTCTTTAAGATGTTTCTCAGCATTTTCCTTCCCTCCCTACAAGCTTAATATTTGCATTGCTGTAATTTGGAGAATCACCAGAGACACAACAAAGGCTTTGGTTTTGCAGGGACAGCTTTGGGAGCAGCAAGCATGCAACAACCAGGCAGATCACTCTCTGAATCTCTTCATCTTGCATCACAGCTCCTTCCTAAATGTATTGTAAAAAGCAGAAATGCAACTATTAAAGGCCCATTTATAGTACCTAAGCAGCATTTTCAATGCCCGCAGCTGAGACTGGTTTCTAAGAGCATCACTGACACTTGGTGGCGTGAGGGGGAACTGCACATCTCTGCTCCAGATGTGCAAGATGCTTTTCCCCATCACTATTGCTTTGCACAGTCAGTCTCTTTTCACCTTCTTGAGATGATAAACCAAAGCACTGGAGCCAGCATGTGCTGGTGAACAATGTGACTCTTTCTCTGCCTTCTTCCATTTCTCTTCAGTTTCCTTATTGTGAAGGCACTGTTAAATAAGATATTTATGGAAGGTTAAAGAATCTTGAACTAACTTTGTAGAAGAAAAGAGTTGGTCAGGGCCTTCCTTTCAGCTTGCTGGGTCTAGATCTTTGAAAGATAAAGGATATCCCTAATTCAGAAGTATTAGTATCCTAATCTCTACGTGCCAATGAAGAGATGTGGGCTAGTTTAAAGTATAGTTCAGCCTACTGGAGACCTGCTAGCTTTTCTAGAGGTGCATGTTTATCTCTGTACAATAGCATGCACCAACAGCAAAAAGACATCTGGTGCCTCAGTTAGATTTCTCAGGTTAGGTAGGATAACCGCATCCACTGTGTGTTAGTCTTATCTCTAAGCTTATATATACATAGATGTGTGTAAAACGGAAAAAAGTAGAGTTCCAAACCTGTGTGTGTACAGAGCACTAAGAACATTTTTCACAGAGAATAGTAAGCAATGGGCAATGGCAATGACAACGACAAAATTAAAGCCAGAGTGGAGTGCCATAAACACCAAAAATTGGACAACAGCAGCAGAAAGATGGAAGGAGGAGGAAGGTTGCCAAGCTATAGTCACAATGCAGTGGTCATCCTCCAGGTCTCCAGGCTGCATGAAAAGATCACAGAATCACAGAATGACCAGGTTGGAAGAGACCCACTGGATCGTCGAGTCCAACCATTCCCACCAAATCAGATCAGCCTAGATGAAGCTAAGCTTTCTTAACGGGTGCCTGTGTTATGGACTCTGCCATCCATATTATTTTCTGTTCTTTTCACACTCCCACAGGTTTTCAGTAATGATATCTGGCCAAAGCCTGCAGGGGAAGTAAAGGATAGCTGTCCCAAGGCCTGGGGGTCCTCTGGGGAGATTCATAAGTGTCAAAGACATTATTGAGCTCAAGGCAAGGGGCAGTGGTGTGAAAATGCACAGGAGATTGGAGCAGAAGCTTGATTCTCTCTCAAAATCATGGAATTTCTCTAGATTATTTGAGAGGGACCATGTAAACCTTGTCTAGTGATGAGGAATATTAAAATTCCCTACTCATTTTCAGAAACTTTATGGGTTTTCCATAGTTTGTACTCTCCACACAGCTTGTGTGGCTCTTTCTCCAGCCAGGTACAAAGCAGCCTTGGTATGGAATATAAATTAGTAATATAAGAGACAAAATTGTGAGTCTCCAAGATTGAATGCAGCTAAAATCCCCTCTATGTTTGCCAGATAGAGGACTCACAAGAGGGAAGCACAAGCATAACAAGAATAGAAGTGGGCAACAGTCTTTAGTTATGGCTCTGGACTGCAGCTCAGTTGTGCTCCAAATTTTTCCTGACTTTCACACATCTGGCTTGTATCCTTAATAATATGTTATAACTTACTGTCTTCTATACATCTGAGTCTCCGTTCCCCAGTTGCAAAATGCAACACAGCATTTATTTTATTTTATTTTATTTTATTTTATTTTATTTTATTTTATTTTATTTTATTTTATTTTATTTTATTTTATTTTATTTTATTTTATTTTATTTTATTTTATTTTATTTTATTTTATTTTATTTTATTTTACTTTATTTTATTTTATCTCTTGTCTATTTTTCCCATTTGCAGCATAGCCTCTGCATAAACATGCCTTTCTTTCAAGAGGTACAAAAGGCCCTTCAGCTGGAGTCTTTCAACATGACAAAAGATAGTGTCATTTTACTATCCATATAGCATCTGTCCAGTTTATTGCAGACCTAGCTGTCTGCAGGAACAGTTTAACGTCGTTCAGAAGAGTTGGCTGCACTAATCTGATTCTAAAACAAACACAAAATGCCACCTAAGTCTGTTCTGTTTCTTCCTCTAAGTGACATTTTTTTGTAGAGTTCACAGTTAGATCTCAAAAGGATCAGCTTTGCCTTTGTTTTCTGGCACTGTGAAAGAATTATGGTTTCTGCATTGCCTTTTTATGCCTTATGAGCAGCAACTTCGTTCTGTAACCTCGGTCTGCTGCAGGAAACACATGTGCTACCTGGCATGTTTCGTATAAAAATGCCAGGGAGGGTTCACTCTTGCTCTTGCTGCAGTTGCAGAGGAGCAAAAGCGGATTTTTGCTGTTATGGGGAGCGAGTAAGAAGCCAAAACTGGACTGGTTATCCTTGTGGGGAAACTTTGGTGCAAATACCAAATATTATCAGTGTGTGGGATTCTAGATGAAAATCCCAGGAAGAAGGAGCTGCCGCCAATGTAATTCTGGACAGTGGCTATAGCTGAGAGAAAGGAAAGTGCTCTCTACCACTAAAGCAGGGGGATTGTATTCTCATACTGTGCAATCAGATGCAAAGAGCTCTGCTGAAAACTGCCAACAAAATGTGGAGGGAGCTTAATGGCTACAAGTCTGTTAAACATAAATTTGAACTCTATGTTTACCCAGCACTGATAAATGTTTCAACAACTCCACTACTGTCTGTGTACCATGAATCCTCTAGAGAAGTACCTTTAACGTCACATAGGAAAACAATGGCCTTTCATAGTATTGCAAAAATAGGCCATCCTCAAAAGTGCTTCAGTGTGTATAAAGAAGAAAAATATCATTTTTCCTCAGCCTGAAGCTGTCTGGACAGTGTTTCTTGCCTTTGGAAAAACCTTCAGGAAAAATCATGTGCTGTGGTGTGATACTGCTCTAGTGTCTGACATGTTGGGTTTTTTTCCTGTCTGGCTATCCAAAAAGTGGTGGTGGTGGCGGGGGGAACCTGGCCCAGGTGCATATCAGACTTCTACGATGAGATGTGACTTTCACTAGCAAACTAATAAGGATTTTAAAGGTGTTCTTAGCTCTATAATTAAGATCATGGTATGAAACTCAGTTGATCTGAGTTCAAATCCTTCCCCTTGCAATAGGTTTCTTGCTATGTTTGAGCAAATATTTGTAATAGCATTTCTGAAGAGCTCAGGAGAGACATAACATTATTGTCTTCAAAGCCCAGGGGAATTTTTTCATTTACATTAGTGAGAGCAGAATTTACCAAAAAATGAGATCTTTTGAAAACAGTGTGAAATTGTCCATCCTTTGTTCATTCCTCGAGAGTCCTTCTGCCTCCACTGTTTAAATATTTTGTCTTTTTGTGATCAGTCCTCATCAACTTTTCTGTCTCTTTGTAAGTTTATATAGTATCAAGTATGATGCACTTTGAGACTGGTCAATGCTCAGGAGGTATTACAACAGTAAATCCAATAACAATAATAATAAATGTCCACGGTCAGGGATATAGCTCATGGTTTGAGAGTCTTCCTATTATCTTCTATAGACATTGAGAGCTGCTTTTATCTCAAAATTTCTCCTGACATGAAGGAAAACAAAGCTAGAAGTTAGCCAAGCCCTGCCTGTGAAGCTGCCTGCAGAGAGTCCTGTGGCAACTAGTTCAGAAATGAATGGGATGTCCTGGATTGATGTGGAGTAGATAGACCTGGTCTGTGGATGACTGGGAAAACAGCAGGAAATTCTCCAGTTGTGCAAAGCAAAGAGCAACTCCACCTCTTTGTGCTTCAGGCTCATGGCTATGCCTGACTGCACATGGAAGGAATTTGCATTGCCAACAGGACCGGATCAATAGGAGCTGTCTGGGAAAGCTGCTTGTTACTTTTAGACAAGCAAGGGGTGGCAATGAGAACCGAGTGGCACGTGGTCTGGGTTCGTAGGGAACTGTAATGGGTGGCTTTGTTTTGACATAACTGTAATGGTCTTTCATGTGCAGCTGTATGTAGATAAGACAATGTCAGGATAATACTGGACATTCAGATGCAAATGAATTGTATATCTAACTGTATATTTCGTTATTTTTTCTTATGAGGATTTTTGGAAAATTTTTTTTCTCTGTGAACTACACTACCCTCCGAACACGTAACCTAGCCTACAATTAATCTTCTTCTAACGAATATTCTTATTTTCAGATTCTCTAACTCTGGTTACCAAAGATGAAGTGTTAGCAATGAGTCCTCTTATAAAATTAGACATTTCCAACTCCCCTTCCCCTTTGTGAAGAGCAAAGACTCTGATGGGGATGGCTGATGGGGAATGGAGGGCTTTCTGCATAGTGGAAGTGAATTTTCACATTCAAATAATCCGAAAAACTTGCTTGCTTCACTGGGAAGCTTGGGAAGGATGAGGAGAGAGAGTGGTGGACTGATGTCTACAGAGTTATATTAATGTTTCAGATTTGGGCCAGTGAAGCCATAGACACTATAAGAGGGTGAATAGAAAAGAACAAGGTTAAGATGAGCATAGGGGATGAAATCAAATCTATGCCACAATAGCAGGAAAAAACTGAAAGTTTCTCATCATGTTACCTCAGACTTTTTATATGTGACTTCTTTCCAGATGCTCATCCTGCTTGCCACAACACTTAATTTACAAGACCAGAGAACTAATGTGTCCTGGAGTTACAGTTTTACAAAGATGGGAACAGGTAAGAATCCTTCCTTTCTGTTTTCCCATATATACATAGATGCATGTCCTGATAATCTCAGGATTGTGTCATAGTTGATAATTAGTTCTTAGAGAATGACTGGAAAATATGGAGCAAACTCAGTCTTCCCTTGTGGCTTATTAAACACACGATACCATAAAGGATTAACTCTGAGATTAGCTGGTGGTTCTGTGAACTATCAGTAGAGTGAGTAATGCTTTAAAATTAGGGCTATAAAATATAATCTTTTCTGTGGTTGGGGACAGCAGAAAAAGCTGCCCCAAAGAAGTGTCAAGGATGTGAAGTGAATACTCAGAATTAATGAAAACTTCTTTTGCTCTGTTTTGTTACATCCCTGATGCTTGATACAACCCTATAGCTTTGCTGAGGCATGCTTGCCGTAGCTGAGATAGGATGCAAAGCTTAAGTATCTCCAGCACTTGTGTTATGGGTTGCCTCTGTTTCCTCGTGTGCAATAGGAAAAGCAGCCTGTTCTAGAGGACAAAATTGCTTGGGAATATGGAGTTTCTGATAGTTAGATAGTTTTAATTCCATAGAGGATTTTCTGTCTTAGGAGTTCTCTCAAAACCACACCTATTTATTGCAGCTGACAGTGCAACCACAACCCTGAGAGAGTTTGAAGATATTCTGTTTCCACGACTGTTGTTCTTTCCAGAGGTGGGATCAGTGACTGGCCACAAATTCAGTGTTTATTTCAAACAAGAAGATATGGAATAAAATAAATTCTGTTCTATGAAAACCTTCTCATCCCCACAGTCCCATGAGTGCACCGCAGGGCTCCACCTGGGAACACATCTTTTCTGAAGGAGCACTGTAATAACATTATTTTGAAAGAAGGGAAGAAAAGGGTACTTCACCAGGGTAAGGCTGTCCATAAATTACTTCCTATCCTGCATTTTACACTTGTCTGCCTGTGGTGCTGGAGGTGCCTAACATCTTGATTCAAACCCAGTGACAACCATTCCATTGTTTCAAGGTCACCACTGATCTGGTCAACATCTGAAATATTTGCAAACCTGAATGTCATCTAATTCTGATTTTCTGTTTCAGCTGTTTTGTATGGCTTAAGGTCTTTTCTACCATATTGCAGCAGATCTTGAAGAATATTGATAGAGGGATGCTCAACAAAATTACCATTAATTCCTTTACTGTTCCCAGTTTTAATACTTTTCTTTTGTTTGATTAAATCTCTTCAGTTCAGGCTTTATTCTCCTCTCACCATGAGTGATTCAAAGTAGGAACAATTACTCTGATGTCACCTGCCAGATTTTTTCTTTGTCTTACTCTAGTTGTGCTCCATTGTTTTTGAGAGGCGTGGTGTGTGTCTTCTTAAGTCCAACTCCTTTATACCACTGTGATGTCCTTTATACAAATATTAACAATGAACGACCTGGACCACATTTTTAAATGGAAAATTTTATTCAAAACTAACTTCTCCTCCAATCTCCACTTTTCACATTCCAGACAACTCTAAGTGCTGTTCACAGCATCACGCAATTCTGTCTCTTGTTGGGAATAAAGCTCTTCAGAAACTGAAGCACGATTACAGTGTTACTAAAGAAACCAGAAGCCTCATTTTCAGCAAATAATTCACCCAGTCAATCAGACGGAGACAGAAGCCATTTCTGTGTCTTCTCTTACAACCTTTGTTCCCCACTATTAAGCAAACTTTCTGTTGGCTCTGCAGATTTCAACCTCCTCTGATGGCTAAACATTTGAGTGTCCTGCAAACGGGCAGGTCAATGTGCTACCTGGCCTCTGGTCTGCAATACAGACCCGCTATGGAGGGAATGACTCATACTATGACATTTGCTCTGGGTTTTAGACCAGCTCCTTTCTGACAGAGCAGGGGCAAAGAGACAGATGGCTCTTGTTTTGCATATGTGAATCCATGGTATGCTCCTTGTCTTGCCTCCTACAGGATGCAGGCACTTGTCAGGTCTCTGAACAGAGAGAGTGAGGTGAGAATCATCTATCTTATGCACTGTCACCCTGGAAACTGAATCAGTCAGGTACCCCTGAAGGTTCTTTGTGACAGCTCCTGCATAGCAGGAACATTGCTTGCTATACTTGCTGGTGGCCCAAGTCTGACTGATGCAATAAGGAACATGTTGTTTGGTTCTTGCAAGGGCTTTGCTAGGGCAGAAGAAGATGCAACGCGTCTTCCTCTCTTACATAGCGAGAGTCTTACAAATGTGAGCTATTTGCCAGCTTCTGAGGCAACTTTCCTGACATAGTTGGGCAAAATATAAGATAGAGATACAAAGCCCTCCTTTGCATTATGGTCATCTCCTGAGATGGCAGCTGGAAGATTAAATGCAGTAAATACCTTGCCTTACATCAAAACAGATGTTAATTCAGGTAGTGACAGCATCTGAGGCTAAATGAAGAGTGAACAAACGTTGCTTGTGGAGTATGATAGTGTCACATATTCTGCAAGTTGGCAAGATAATATAACCTGTAAAAAACAGCATGTTATTCTTCAGTGTGACCATCCTAGAACAGAGACCTGGACTTACTTGAGTGCCCTCACATAAGGAACTTTTTGCTACAGCAAAAAGGTAATTTTAGCCCCAGAACACACTGGGAGCAAAGAGTGCCTTCTTCCTCTTGAGGAAAATATCCAGAGCCATCCTTCTTCTCTACAGGACTAAGGGACAGTCAGGTGGTGCTGCCTGTCTCTGTAGCAATAAATCAAACTGGCTAGATCCTGCTCTGGCCCTGAGGAGAATTGGCACCACATGGCTCATGTCTGCATGCCTAGGCTCCAAACCACAGTGTTCTCATCTGTAGGGCTCTTTGGGAACAGCTTGTTTGGGAGAAGCCTCATCCATGCTGTCCCCCAAACTGCACTGAGGCATGTCTGGCACAGCATCCTTTGAGTGAAATGGCAAGTAAACAGTGTAGGTAATTTTAAGGCACCCCTCAGGCCCATGACTTGATCCTGTATAGTTCAGTGGTATGTATATTGCTGCTGTGACCCAGCTAGTCTGAAAAGTACATAAAGCTGATCTAAGAGTTCAACACTGTACCCGGTGTAATGAAAAACATGCCAGTCTTGATTATTTCTCTGGAAAACAATCAGCACTAACAGGGATCCTTCACAGTTCGTCTTTGGAGCAACCTGCCACGCGTTAAAAGTAACCCATAGACAGGCTCTAATTGTGAATAGAGTCCACATCCCCGCCAATGCTGTGTTGTATGGCTGGCTGCCAAGCCAGGCTAATGTAATTAAAAGAAAATTGCATCTCTGTGGGTTTTCACTTCCTTGGCCACAGCAGGTGCCTGTACTGGGTGGTAAAATGCAACTGCAGCTGCTACAGCTGTTCTTCTGGCACCAAAGCAAGAGTTCAGTTAAAACCCAGGAAGGGTATATTATGTTCTGCTTGCAAAACCTAGGCAATGGCTTGCCATCATTTCATTCCAGGGCATTTATTGAAATTAGCATGTGGTGGCTGGGGGCTTTGTTGTTTATTGTTTATTGTGTAAGCTTCTCCTCACCCTGCCGCCCACCCCCTTCTTTTTTGAGAGTAGAAGGGGATTGGTTTGGGGTTTCTGTTTTAAACCACTGTCTGAGGAAAATATCTGAGCCAAAGATGCTGCCAACCATTCTCCCTATAGAAATGGCTCTCAGTGCAGTGTGAGGTATTGAATGACACATGTGAAGAGCACCCGCTTAGAAAATACTGGGCCCACTGACAGCAGTCAGGCATTTGGTGTAATTAGAAACCAGTTCGTTGAGCTAAACGGATCATCTGAGTCACCCTTAGACAACCAAGTGCCAAAGTGCTGTCTGCGGTGTCATTTGCTGGTCAATATTTTTCACAAAAGGTTCTCCCTCGATGCTGCCTTCAATGCCTTTGTTCACTGATTATAACTGCTTGCGAGTTGCAGTAGCCTGGCAGCTTCTTTGGCATCCAGTGATTTGCTTTGAGAAACTTCTCAATCCATAGCAAAGCTCCTGGTTTTCTTTCAAATTTGTCATTCACTGGGGTGATCAGGGGCAGAAATGGAGCTCTGTAACAGAAAGAAGCTTCTAAAGACCTTTAATGTTGTAAGTAACCGAGATTATATAAAAAGAAGGGGGAGAAGAGAAAACTGGTCTATCAACAGTGCTGGGATAAAGCCAGTTTTAAAGCATTAATTTCCCTTTGAATAAAGAAGCTTTTGCCCTCTATACCCTGTACTTCCATAGCCATTGAATCAACAGTTATCATTATAAGGCAGCAGCTTTTTTCTCCATAATCAGGGCAGAGATAGTTTTTAATACTTAACATTATAATAGTATCTCACCTGCGTCATTCTGTTGTATTCGTTCAGCTTGCCTGTGAGATGTAAATAAGTGGAATAAAAAGAGAGCAGTCAAGTTCTTGACTCTGACATCTCAGTTTCTGTGCAAAAGCTGACCTGAAATGGAAGAAACTCAGTCAGAAGAACAGCAACAGCAAACAAGGGCTCTGCTAACCTACATTCTGCTCGTACATAGAGGAAGAGCCAAAATGTCCTTTCATTCAAAGGAAGAAGAAAGAGCAATATTGTGCCTGAGCAAAACCACGCAAGAAAGGAACCTTCAGCAGCAAAATAGCTGTGTCCATCAGGAGCTGACTGCATGGATAAGTCCTTGCTTGTAATTATATCTAAAAGATGATGGCCTCTGGGTTGCAAAGAAGGTAATAAAACTTCTCCACAGGAAATGAGAAGCTCAGATGTTACTGAGAGCATAATACCGACTGCATTATTGGGGTAGTCTTCACCAAAGGACTGGTCTGGTTGTGCTGAAGAGCATACACTTCCACAGATTTGTGCCTCACCTATGTTTGTTAGAATAACTGTTTATTGTAGGGGCTGTCACTGATATCTCACACACTTTCTATGGCTGAGTGCTTCTGCATGTCTCTTGAAGGGACAAAGCCTTCCCCTATTCCCTCCAGTGGGTTTATGGAGAACAGTCTTTACCATGCCAGAGCCTCTGCTCTCTTCATTCTTTCTCTTGAACTTTAAAAAAAAAACCAAAAACATATATATAATGCCTTTTCTAGTTTTTGAGCCCTAATCAAAACATGACATCATGAGGAATACTCAAGCAAGTAACTGCCCCTACAGTGTCTGACAGCCCTGCAAGTGCCTAGTGAAAACTAGACATTCAAAACCGAATGCCAGTGCCATAACCTAACAGCATTTTAGGGCAGGAAACTATGTGAAAATCTAGTCTGTTCTAATTGATGCCACAGACATTGTGGGCTCAACTTAGTTGCCTAAACATGTTTCATGCCATCTGAAATCTCCAAGTGAATGCAAGACCACCATTTAAGGTTGACCCAGGACCTCTGGTAGAAACATGCATCTAGAAGTGCACCTGGAAGTCAGGTTGACTCTAGTTGGCAACTTACAGCTGCTTGCTCATTCCACTGTCTACCACCAGTGGGATGAGGGAGAGAATCGGAAGGGTAAAAGTAAGGAAAGTCATGAGTTGAGATAAGAACAGTTAAAGAAATATAGTAATAAAATAAAATAATAATAATAGCAATGAAAAAGAAAATAACAAAAAGAGAGAGAGAGAAAATGGAAGAAGAACAGGAAATGCAAATGAAAAGCAATTGTATACCACCTGCCACCCAACACTCAGCCAGTCCCCAAGCAGCGATTGCCCCTGGCTAACTCCCTGCAGTTTATACACTAAGCATAACATCATATGTTATAGAATATCCTTTTGGACAACTTCCATCAGCTGTTCTGACACTCAGCTACCAGTTGGGTACCCCTCTTAGCTTATCATGCACCTCCAGACTCCTTGCTGGTAGGGTATGAGAAGCTGAAAAGTCTTTGACTTAGTATAAACACTGCTTAGCAACAACTGAAACATCAACCAAAACAACAACTAAATATTAGCAAGTTTGCAGACAACACCAAGCTGGATGGAAGTGTTGATCTGCTGGAGGGTAGGGAGGCTCTGCAAAGGGACCTGAACAGGCTGGACTGCTGGGCAGAGTCCAATGGGATGAGGTTTAACAAGGCCAAATGCCGGGTCCTGCACTTGAGGCACAAAACCCTGTGCAGCTACAGACTATGAGAAGTCTGTCTAGAAAGCTGCCAGGAGGAGAGGGACCTGGGGGTGTTGGTTGATAGCGACTGAACATGAGCCAGCAGTGGCCCAGGTGGCCAAGAAGGCCAATGGCATCTTGGCTTGTATCAGAAACGGCGTGACCAGCAGGTCCAGGGAGGTTCTTCTCCCTCTGTACTCGGCACTGGTGAGACTGCTCCTTGGATCCTGTGTTCAGTTCTGGGCCCCTCACCACAAGAAGAACATTAAGGCTCTAGAGCGAGTCCAGAGAAGAGCAACAAAGCTGGTGAAGGGGCTGGAGAACAAATCTTATGAGGAGCGGCTGAGAGAGCTGGGGTTGTTTAGCCTGGAGAAGAGGAGGCTGAGAGGAGACCTCATTGGTCTCTATAACTGCCTGAGAGGAGGTTGTAGAGAGGAGGAAGCTGGCCTCTTCTCCTAAGTGACAGGGGACAGGACGAGGGAATGGACTCAAGCTCTGCCAAGGGGAGGCTGAACATTAGGAAAAAGTTTTTCACAGAAAGGGTGATTAGGCACTGGAACAGGCTGCCCAGGGAGGTGGTTGATTCACCTTCCCTGGAGGTGTTTAAGGCACGGGTGGACAAGGTGCTAAGGGGCATGGGTTAGTGTTTGATAGGAATGGTTGGACTCGATGATCCAGTGGGTCTCTTCCAACCTGGTGATTCTATGATTCTATGATCAGTGTATTATTAACATTCTCATACTAAATCCAAAACACAGTGCTATGCTAGCTACTAGAAAGAAAAATTATCTCTATCCTAGCCCAAACTAGGACAACACTGCTTTTAGTTTATACTATGTACTGAGCAAAATCTGTGAAAGCTGTAATCTGACAGCAGAGAGACCAGTTGAAAACCTTCAAGAAAACTGAAAACAACTGAAAACATTCAGAAATTTATGTCAAACTCTCCTGAGTTACAGTATACTGGGAAAACCTGAAAGCAATCAAAAACATGTCAAACACTTGCTTTTGATTTTCCTTCTTAAAAAAAATCTTTCATACTGAAATCTACTTGTATTTATTTTTTTAAGGTTAAAAATGCTTTCTAATAAAAGAGGAAATGTTTAATTTCAGAGTGTCTTTTTCCTTAGCTGCCATTTTCCCAATGTTGAAGTTCAGTAAGAAAACCAAGAAATTGCCTATTCACTCAGCTCTGTTGTGAAAGCCTCGCTTGTTTTGAAAGCCTTCAAAAACCTAAATGTAAATATTTTCTGGCTTTTCATGGCAAAATCAGATGTTTTCAGGGCCTTTCTGAATTTTCATGGCTTGAGACAAATAAGAGATGAGTATTAAATATATTTTGGTTTTCCTGGTTTTGATAAAAATATATAAAGAACTCTGTACACAAAGTGAAAAATTCAAAGCTTACACAGAGAATTTACTTGAATAATTAGAATATGTTTTCCTAAATACTTTGCTGACACATAGCCTGCCTCATAAAACACTAGAGAAATTCAGCTGACACTAATCACTGTAGCACATAGGACTTCCATTGAACTAATTTAGTTTGTCCCCTTTGGATACTTTCTGGCTCATTCTTAATTCTTGGTCCAAGTAACTTTCTCAATATGTCCCTTAAATATTTCAGAAGTGGTCTATAAAGGTTTGGTTTATGTATTCAGTACCAGTATTTCATTGCTAATTTGCAATTTCTCCAAATAAAACAAAATTCCTCTTTCAGGTTTACCCAAGTCTACTCAAAGGAAGCATTTTGCTTCTCTTATATGCTGGTATCAATGGGACTTAACTGATATCAAATGGATTTTCATGCTTCAGGAGCTAAGTTTTAGGCTTTGGATGGTTGACACATAATATGATGTTAAATTATATATGTCTTATGTGATGCAATGTTTGCAATAAAACTCTTTGGATTGTTGATTTTTTATCATCTTTACAAATTATATATAGCTCTTTAGCATCAATATGCCATATTTAATTGGGAAATGTAAAACTAATTTTCTTATTAACTGTACATGAATGTTTAATTTGGTGACTAAAGAAAAACACTTCAAAATATTTGTCCATATAAATTGTTTCTAAAACAGGCAATTGAAATTTCCTCTCTTGGAATTTTTTGCTTCGGATTAACCATAGCCCTTATATTTCTGATATGTTCCAGCCAATTGTTGTAATCATAGTGGTCTTGTTAGGATATTTCCTTGAGAAAACGGCTGCTCTATTTTTTCCCTGTAGAATTCTTAGAATGAAAACATCATTTTACTGTCAGAAATGTGATGTGTTTCAGGGGAAGGAACTAATGACAGGTCACGACTCTCTTCAAGAAGGAAAAACAAGCTTTCTCCAAGGTATGAAAAGGCAAGTTGATTGCCTGCTCAGTGTCTGGGGATATTTTCTGAAGCCAAAGGATACATGGTGTGATTGTCAAATTCTTGCAGTCATGGAAACACAGAGTGTCTTAAAAACAGTGACCTTTGGCTCTCCATCTCCCGCTGAAACAGCCTATAAAAGAGAGCCAAACTGAAGTAAATCAGTGCAGAATTCTCCATGCCTGATCACTCTCTGTAGCACTGTAAAGTTGGCTCTTCTATGTTTCAAAGATCAAATCTATCAGATGCGATGTTGTATTTTTTTTGCCTAGTGCTAACCTTACTTTCTAAGCACAACCTTTACAGTGGCTCCTCTTCTCTACACACACGCGAACTGAGATAAGCTAGGTGCCCAGCACAATTCAACACGATGGCTCACCATCAGAATCAATGTACACTTTCAAAAATACTCAAGCTCCTGCATGGGAAATTAATTGTATTACAGTAATATCACATTTAGGTCTGGCTGAAATCCTGATCCTGGTCATAGAATCATAGAACCATAGAATCATAGAACCATAGAATCATAGAATCACCAGGCTGTAAAAGACCCACCGGATCATCGAGTCCAACCATTCCCATCAAACACTAAACCATGCTCCTCAGCACCTCATCCACCTGCCTTTTAAACACCTCCAGGGAAGGTGAATCAACCACCTCCCTGGGCAGCCTGTTCCAGTGCCCAATCACCCTTTTCTGTGAAAAATATTTTCCTAATGTTCAGCCTCAACCTACCCTGGCGGAGCTTGTGACCATTCCCCCTTGTCCTGTCCCCTGTCACTTGGGAGAAGAGGCCAGCTCCCTCCTCTCCACAATCTCCTTTCAGGTAGTTATAGAGAACTTGTTGTGGGAAGAGATGGTGTGTCTCCTCCACCCTCCATCTATTCCTGCACCAATGCCTGAGTGCACACCATGCAAGCTCATGCTACCACCATTCCTACATCACCTCACCTCAGCTGCAGTAAGCCTGTTGTCCACAGTTCCTTCTTATAGCAGGAGGGAGCATGCTTGGTCCTGGTGGAGCAAACATGGGAATTGCTCATATAAAAGGTACCCTACAGACCCATCCTTAATAAATAGATTTTGGGCCAGGAACCACATTGTGATTATGGATCTTAGGAAATAATTTCTACATTTCATGAGTGTTTCTGTTGTTCTTGGGCTATTTTCAGAAGACAGTGCCTTGTTCAAATTGGAACAGGATTTGGGTTTAGCTGTTTGACCTTATAATCTCATGAGAATATTAACTCACTGAAGGAAATAATGTATGTCCTTGGCTGTTACCACAAAAAGAGAGGGAGAATGCACAGCCCAGATGCCTCCATTTCCCAGTCTCGGTGACAGTGTAAGGAGTAAAATCCATTGGTAAATTGTCAGCTAAGGGGAGTGGAGGCAGCTCTCTGCCAGCATGAAGTGGTTTTGCCTTCCACCATGCCACCTGGTACCCATGTTCTTGCCATGGCAGGAATCCATCCAACTTGGTGTCATCTGCATGGCTGTTGGCCAAGATACCAAGAAGGATGGAGAAAGTTTCTGCTTTCTTCCAGTTCTCACCTGCCTTCCCCAAGGGACCTACAGCCACCCACTCATGTTACCACAGCCCTGGTGCCAGGGCATGTCTGCAAGGGCTTTCATGGTGAGCAGCTCACAGCTTGCAGGGAACTGCATCCCTTCCTAAAAATAATCTCCAGAACCCAATCCAGAGCTAAAAGCATCATACTTGTTGGCATTGTACTGAGCGTAGCAATTCTTTTTTTCACAGAACAGCACAATTGATGGGAACACCTCTGACAGCTGTTTATAACTTTTTCATGCTGCTCAGTTTTCCCTGGTTTTCTACTGTGTGATAAAAAGACAATGTGATATTTTATACTGCCCATCTTAACCTTTTTTTCTCTTTTTTTTCCTCTCTTCTGATTCCAAAAGTCCTGATCCCTATTACCTAATGTCACGTAGCAGGAAATACCTCATGGCAATTTATTCATTGGCTGCTCTTGTTTAATATGTATTTGGGCTTGGCTATTCCATTTTCAGCTGTTGCTAATTTTTTTTTTTTTTTACTGCAGGAGTGACCTACATTTTTATGAGGAAAAAATCAGACTTTGTCAATGTGGTAAAAATAATTTTCAAAAAAAATGAAAAAAAACCTCTGTGAGACCAAGGAAGAATTGCTCTGTGTCACCAGAAGTTGGTAGACTGTAGTTTCTACCAAATGTCTGTTATCTTAATATCCAGCAGCAAACGAAATTCAAAGGAAAGAAGATTCAGCTCAGATGTTTTTCTGAACCTCTCAGACTATGAAATTTTCCTCCAAACTCTGTCTTGAAGTCTAGCTGAGGCTCAGGTCTTATCTGATCCTAATCTGGTAATTATGCTAGATTACATGGTGATTAAGTATTACCTAACAGAAAAGCAAAACATATCTTCTTGCCCACTTTGATATGAACTCAAGGTTCTAGAGAACATGAATTAGGCTGGAGCTGGTCATTTGTTCTCCAAGTTATTCTTTTCCTAATTTATCTACATATAAAGCATAATTCTATAACCATGTCTTCTTGACAATAGCAGGGTAACCTTGAGAGAAAGTAAACAATCTTCTGTCTAAAAAGCTTTTCTTGGTGCAGACATCATTTCTTCTTAATAAAACTTTTGAAGTCCCTTCTGGTGAGAGATATTCTATATATTTGCTTTATATCTTTTGCTAGACTAAGATCTTCAGATTCACCAGAGTGATGGACAAAAAGCCTTGTCTGACATTAAGCGTTGCCTGTCTCTCAGTTAAGGTGGGGAAATGCAATGAACTGGCACATTTGCTTTGTTGCAAGTAATATGATGAACACTAAACTCAGATTACTCTTTCTGAAGTACTAGGAGAGGAAACAACTTTTTTTCTTTTTGTCGAGGCTAACCACTTTTGAGTAATCCAGGGACAGCCAAACAGGAAACTTGAGATTTTTCTGTCATTCTAGGTAATACTGAGCAGTTTCTTCTGAGGTAGAACTTGAGGGTCAAATCTACGTTTAATTTAACTGCAAACTCTTACCCCACATTCAAACAATCCATTATTTAACTAACTCTGCCAAACAGGAATCACTCAGACGCACACACAGAGCAAGATTTCTTGACATGAGTGTCCCAGATGTCCTTTGCATATGCCCCATGCTGGGACTGTCCATCAAGCTTGAAAGTTTGCCTGGATGATTTACTCAGGACAGAGATAACCAAAGGATTTCAGCTCAGTATATTGCAAGGTCTCTTGCTCTCAGTGAATACCCATACCCTTGGTGCACTTTGTTTGAACAAGTGTTGCTGTCCAAAGAATTTTTAATAAGGTGCATAATGAAGTTTCATAATGTATAACAAGCAGACATGTTTAAGCATATATTAACAGCATGTCTAAATGAGTTGTTTATATTTCTGTGTGTCTGATATTGCTGTTCCAAAAAAAATTACATAAAGAAAAAATAGGGTGAAAAATTACCAGTAATATGACTGATATTATTATTCTTCTGGAGGATCTACTTTGAAAATATGTTTCTTGTTATGACATCAGGTTTATGTTTTGCGTTACAATTTTCTGCGCCTGTCCAACAAACATTAAGCTCACAGGCACTTCCACAGAAGTTATGTGGATTTCTTTCCTGTTTTTGACAGAATATCTGCTAATAGGAAGCCCTTGCCACTATATTCAACATAAAGAAAAACAAAAACTTCAAAAGTATAGACATGCTTCCAAATTTCTGTTGATAATCTTTTTTTTCTAAGAAATAAGCAATTTCTAGGTCAAAGCTCATTGTGAAATCCAAAGATAAGAGTCTTGATGTCCCAAAATTACAGTGGTTTTGCTCCCACTGTCTTTTTCCATTCTCTTTATTTTGTATGACAGTCTCTTTGGGGAACACACTGTTTTTTTCAGTGTCTTTTTATACAAATACTTGGTAGTGTCCAGAATAACAACAATTCTTTTAAATAACCCTTTTTCACAAAACAGCTACAGTTCCCACACAAAAAAAAAACCAACCAAACCAAACCAAAACAGAAACCTGGCCGTAACTTATACCTAGAATCGAACAGTTTAGCTTGGATAACAGCATAGATCTTCATCTTCCAGCACTTATTCCAAACAGAGATTTTCTTCTTGCTGTTCCTACAAGCCTGTGTATTTCTCAGTCTGGCAAGTCTTGATGACTGATGTGATTGTTACATTCACTCTCTATTGCCTTTTTTGCAACTGAAGGAAGGCATCCACTGCTTTTCATGTCCTCATTTCTTCAGTACTCTGGTCCCTAGTCTCCTGTTATAGACAGCATTCACCAACAGAAATAAATAGACAAAGGAATAATATCGAGAGAAGCCAGAGCTTTAGTTTTGCCACCTGATGTGTCTTTCTTCCTTCAGGCTCCTCCTAGCTGCTAATGTGTTTGTGCCTGGCTCGCACCACCTGGCAGGGACCTGCAGCTTCTTTGCTTGGACCCTGTAGCAGCAGCAGCTTTAAGGACTCAGGTAGATTTACCTCCACTGCTAGCCTTTCATGGATGTCAAAGGAGACATCCCTGTCACCTTGACCTTCTGGTGGCTGTTGTGTGAGTGTGTTCAATCCTATAGACAAGATAAGTCCATGACTGACCTTATCCAGCCACCAAAGAGGAGGATTCTCCAACTTTGTGTGCAGACTGGTGAATCACCCAGAAGCCTTGGCCAGGCTATGGGAAATCAAAGCAATTACTTATGCCATCTGTAGAATAGACTTGTCCTGCTCAGTGAAAGCTTATATATAATGCCAAATAATAGGTAACAGTCTATTCAGCTGGGGTTTTGTTACCATTTTCAGAGAACCAATATCTGGAAGTCCTCCATTTAAAACCACTTCAAAGAAGAAGTTGGCAGAAGAAGTTCCATTATTGATATTAAACATTTTTCTTTTCTGATTTACAGCATGTTTTATTCCTCATGAAGTTTAGAAGCCCAACAAAGCAGACCCATTGAAAAACAAATGTTGCTGAAATGATTAAGCAGCATACAGATGGCTTATATGTTCCCATGTCAAAAAGGCAGCTTTATAAATGAAGCCTGTGTGATAACCACTTATGTTTTATTAAAATAAATACTAAGCATTTTTTTTAAGAAAACATACTTTCAAAGAAAACATCGGCCAACTTGATTAAGAGACTTAACAGTGAAAATAGCTGTCTAGCCCAGATGCTTGGTAGCAGCTGTAACCTTGTGAAAATTGACCTGTAACATAGCCACAGGGTTCTTGATTCCAAGAAGAATCTTCTCTTTAAGAAAATTGATTTGCTTTACAAACCTTGACCCCTTACTATTTTTCATCCTCCATCAACCCCTGGGGCCCAATGACCTCACTGCAAGAAGTCACACATATGAGACATCCTGCTTCAACTGAGTGGAAAGATTTCCATGCAGGCTATGTTGGGCCAAGGCTCATAGCAACAAATCTTTCTGTGTTCTGCTGCAAGATTAAGTCAAGATGACTGACATAATTGACCAAACAGTTTCCTAACTGGCTTTTTACTTTTGAGATGACCTCTGTTTCTCCCATTCGTCTGCTGATTACAGGTCAATAATACTGTCAAGGAGAGATAAAATAATTTTGTCACTTAGAAATATTGTAATGGGATAAACCCCCTGGCTTGTCATATCACTAAATTTGAGAAGATAATTGAGCTGTCAATTTAAATATCAAATGAATTCTTCCATGGAAGCAGTGTTAATAAAAGCCACGAGGCAGGCATGAGCTCAGCTGGCAGGTGTTGGGGTGGGGGGGCTGAATTTTGGTGTCTGAGAGCCCAGTAGATGGGATAATTCTCTAAACTTACTCTGAATAAATCCGAGCTTCCTGTGTCTACAAGACTACACTGAGTGCATTTATTTTATGAACATTCTTTCATGCAATGTTTGAACCAGCCACAAGTGGGAGATGATCTTTATTGAGAATGTCATTTCAACCTGTCAGCTTCTGCACCTATTAGAAGGTATGGAGATGTGAAAAGCAAGTTTATTGACAACTGTTTTTTACCTCTTTCTAGTGAATAATCCTTTTGAAGGTCACTTGTTTGTTTGGATGTCATGAAGACAGGGACCAGTTTTAATTTCTTGCTGCGTACCATGACGTTAATGTAATTCAAATTTGCTTCCATTCCTATAGCAGTAATTACTATTAATGGACTAAAGTGAATGACTGCATCATTGAAGGCCTAGGGGAAAATGTTTGCTCTGAGTTTCAGTTGCTATTTGCTATATGTGCTCTGCTGGCTGTATTTGCCAGGCTTTTGCATTTATTAACTGAATTCCACGATGTGCTTGGCTCTTTCTTCTGCTTTTGAATTGCCCTCAGTTCTCTCTGGCAGATCCTGAGAGCTACGTTGGTATAAATGAGAAGCAATGAACTCGACTGAGGATGTCCAACTGCACTGAGATCACACAGGGAGTGCTCAGCTCTTTTTTGGCATTAAATGTCCAGTCTCAACTGGGAATATGTACTGTTAGCACTAATCACAATCAACATTATCAAAAAACAGGAGCTGTAGAGTGAGAACTAGTGTATTTGAAGATTTTTGTGGCTGGCTCCCAAAGTTTCATAGCAAATAGGAGCTCCATGTTGGCCACAAAGGTAATGACATGGACTAGGAATGAGAAGCCAATGTGTTTGCATGCAGCACGGGGAGAAGAAGAACAAATTTACATCACGGGGCAGCCAACATTTATAAAGCCAGCAACCAAGCCATGGCTCATATGAATGAGTTATAGCCCATCTGAAGAACAACATCATTGTGTAGAGGCATGAATGAAAAGCCTTCTTCTTTGTGGAAAGAAAAAAAAGCATACATCAGGGTCTACAACCATGAAACAGAAGATGAAGTCTGCAGCATTTATTTAGGGCTGATAATATAGATATGACTAAACCCTATTAATTTCCACAGTACAAGATGACTGCAACCCAGAACTATTCCTGATGAATCCTTAATCAAAAGCAAGTTCCCAGGAGTCTTTACATTTGTGAAAATAATCCAATTGGACATTTTCACTATAAATGTATCTTCTTCACTTTCATGTTCAGTTTTCGATGTGGGGGCAGACTTTAATCAGTGGTTTTACAGCTCTTTGGGACAGAGAGGCTTTTCTATCAGCTCATGGATTTTGTTACACAAAGTTTTCTTTGTATATTGCAAGGCTGGAGAATTGGCTCCATGTGAGCCTGTAGAGTTTATAAACCCTGCAAGCACTAAGCTCTGTTGGCTTCCCTTGCAAAAATAAATGTGAGTCTGGAAACCTATGATTCTGACTTGAAACAGAACCCACAGATACATAAAATCATCTTGAAACAGAAATGCTCCATCCAGTGTCCATGTAACTCAGTGGTAAATACCAAGCATTCAGAAGTCTTAAAACAGCCTGCAAAATCTTGATGTTAACCTTAAAATAATTTTCTGCTAAATAAGTAAATAAATACATTTTGGGAATCTTTGATTTCTTCCTGTTTCTGGGCCATTCGCAACCACTCTTTCAAATTCTTCTCTTCAGTGAAGAAATCTAGAAACAGTCTCATTTTAAAATCATAGCTGAGTTTTATCGTCAGATGTTTCCAGGAGCTGAGGCTTGAAAGACCCATGACATGCCAATCCTTGTCAGTCATTCAGATTCACTTACAGTAGGTACTCAGGGTGCAGGACAGAGGAAATTCAGATTCTGCCGCTCTCAGTCATGTAAACAACTGTGTCTTCCTCTACAGAAGTAACAGCTAGTTGAAATAGAAGAACATGCACTCCCAGAGAAGGGCTACAAAGATGACCAGAGGGCTGGAGCACTTCCCCTACAAGGATGGGCTGAGAGGGTTGGGCTTGTTAACCCTGAAGAAGGCTCCAAGGAGACCTTATAGCAACTTTTCAGTACCTGAAAGGGGCTACTAGTAAGCTGGGGAGAGACTGTTTACAAAGGCTTGTAGTGATAGGAGCGGGGGCAATGGGTCTAAACTGGAGAGGGGCAGATTTAGACTAGACATAAGGAAGAAATTCTTCACAATAAGGGTGGTGAGGCACTGGTACAGGTTGCCCAGGGAAGCTGTGGATGCCCCATTCCTGGAGGTGTTCAAGGCCAAGCTGGATGGCCCTTTGGGCAACCTGATCTAGTGGGAGGTGTCCCTGCCCATGGCAGAGGGGTTGGAACTGGATGGTTTTTTAAGGTCCCTTCCAACCCAAACTATTCTATGTTTCTATGACTGTATGTAGATGGACATTTTATTCCTGACTTGGCTGTATAGGTGAGAAATGCAGCTCTCCAGCCCTTCTTTTGTAAAAAGCACATGTGGCTGTTTCAGTGTGTGTATGTACAAACACCAGGTCCCTAAACCTTTGTGCAACTCCACAGCTGGATGCTTGCGTGTGCATTTATACATTCTTCTCCCTATTTTTGAATATAGATATTTTTGTAAGCAGTTCCTCAAGGAGCAAAGACAGAAAGGCCAGGAAACCACTCTAGCCAAAGGAGCACTCTGGCAGCTATCTGCCAGCTTACAGTGCTCATGCTGTTTTGGTTTTTTTTAAAAAAAGAGGGAATTTGAGGTGATTTAGGGCTGGTGAAGCTAGTCAGAGCAGTGGTACACAGGAGCAGGATCAGGGCTCATGCTGAAGGGGGCTGATGGGGTAGAGGGGCTGTGATGCTGGTCTGTGACAGGTGTAGGGGACCAGGTCAGTGTTGGATTTTGGGGAGCCCTGAGTTGGGCCAGCACAAGGGGCAACCCCGTTGAGGGTGGGCAGTCTGGGGCAAGGGCCTCCACACAGCTGCTAGACGCAGACGGTAGCCCTTCACACTGCAGGATTGCCCTCAGCCCAGCGTTCCTGTCTCATCCCTCCTCTGGCCCCCACCAGAACAAAAAATGGCATTGTTTATGGTGGCTGGTGGCAGTGGGGTTGGGCTGCCTTTGTCTCCACACCAGAGTGGGCTGTAACTGCTCACTAAATCAACCACCACTGTGTAGTATTGCAGTCCTGGCATTTTCCTCACCAAAACTTACCCTTTCTCCTACTCCTCCTTTGTGTGACTTTCCTCCTGCCCTGACCACCTTTTCAACCTTTCCAGCTTATTCGGATTTATTTGAGTGTTTGAAGCTGCCAGTTACCAGCCAAATGTCTTGGTGAAGGTGTTTTCACAGTAGGTATTTTGGATAACAGGTTGGAAAAGTGTGAATCGCACAGCAGGGGCTCCCAGGAACCCCTGCCAGTAAAAGACTGACCATAAGAAGAATGCTCTATTTTTTTAATAACTAAAGGCATACTTAAATATAGTGCCTTGCCTCACCACCCTAGGTTGTGTTTTTCCAGTCATCTTCAGACCCTTCTGATTTCAACAGGGTTTGTCTACAGTCAACACAAGTGGAAGTTCAGCCTCAGCGCAGGTGGTAACTTGGTTTCAAACTCTTGGTCTCCACCTCATGGTTTCTCTCATGTCACAGCTGCCTAACCCTAGAAGAGAAGCCTTTTTACCAAGCAAACCACAGAGAAAATTAATTAAATCTAAATGAAGTCACCTCTTTATTTTCCCTTCAAGACCACTCACATCTTAAAGCTGCACAGTGAAGTAATTAAATGTTATAGGAGTTGCAGCTTCTTAAATAAAGATTTATCATATTATATACAGCAGGGATAAGCATTAATAAGGTATTAGCTTGGTCTGAAAGAGCCATGAGAACCAGCAACCCCTAAATAATTAGCTTGGTTCTAATGCTGATGTATTTTGTAGGTGCAGACAAATGATTTACCTTCTATGCCTTAATTTCCTCCTCTGTATTATGAATATTGCATATTCAGTATTGCAATGATGGAATCACATTTTCCTGCCTGCTGGAAAACAACAGGTCACATTGTGTTGGGAAAAGGGAAATAATGGTCTGGGAAATAATGAGAAAGATTACTCTTCTACTACCAATTGCCTTTCTTCTGTGGGAAGGTCTTTTGTCACCCCTTCTCAATGTTATTTATTTCCAATACACTATCATAAACTGGTCATACTGAGGCTGGATTCACTCCACTTAACTTTAACCGATTAAAAATGGACCCTCCATCTTAAGCAGGTCTCCCAACCTCACTTTACTCAAAGGAAAGAGATAGACAACCACAGAAATGTTTTAAATACCTCTGGATGACCTGCCTTCTGGAGATATCTGTATCTCTCCATTAGTTATAGGCGAGGTAGAACAAACACTTGGTTTTTATATGGCCAAGGATGAGTTCCCATTCTGAGTCTATTTGGGAGTTTTCTGGAAGTCTCCGGGCACCAAGCAGACTAGAATGCTTTGTTAAACATGGTAATCTATGATCAGGAGTCCCTGGCTTCTTTGTTGTGATGAGATAGCGTTAAATTATCCCGAAAGATCATTAAGAGCTTTCACTGATTTGAGGCAGTGCAGGGAGTATACTTACATTTCTGCACAGGACGGTGTTTCTTTCACCATGATATTCAAGTCCAGAATCATTCACATGCCCTCACACACACACACACACACACTTCATATTAAAAATGGACATTGGATACACAAGCAGGAACCACATTTGCCTTTCTAATGGTCAAAACAAGAGAGGTCTCAGGATAGGGAAAGGCTGGAGAAACTGGTAGAGGCTCACAACCACTCATCTCAAAATCAGCAATTAGCACACGTAGCAAGGCTGGGAGACAGCAGAAACTCCCACCACCTGACAGCTGCTTGGCAGCTTTTGAGAACTGAGTCATCAGGTCTTGACCTAGTTTCTAACAGATAGTTATGCTGACCACAAAAACCACCGTCACAGGTGTCACTGTTGTTGGTAGGCTTGGCAGAGGGACCACTAACTGATTGGGTAGCAATCAGAAAGATCATGGATCTGAATTCTTCTACCAAGCATTCCTCTTGGGCACATTTACCTGTGATTTGCTATGGCCGAGTCTGGTGATTTGCATGTTTTTCTTGTCTAGTTACATCCTCATTTGATGAAAGATATTCACTGAATCTTTGGTGTGAGATTCCTAGAAGGAATATTTGGACCTGGAAAGAGAGCCTAAAAGTCTTAGGATATAGGCATCTCTACAGACCATTAGAAAGAGAGAGTTACTTTCAGCTCCAGGACCAGATGTCAACCAGTGTAGAGTTACTGCCCTGAAATGAAGATTGTTCCATGGTAAGATTTGTATCTTTGCCTGGGTACTGGGAATTAAATTACATATACTGAATGACATACTGTTAATGAAAAGCTGTTTATCATCACATATTTCTATTCCTATAGACGGTCCAGATTCAATTGCTGTCCCAGTCAGCACAGTCCCACTGAAGTCAGCATCCCTAGTGTGACCAAAAAGCATGACCCCAGGGTTTTAATATGTAGCAGGATTCTGGCACTGCTCTCTGAGCTTCACACAATTTGTTCACAAACCACCTTTTCAAAGGTAGGCTTTCTAATAAAACAGCCACCATTGACACAAATAATCCCACAACTCTGATTTGCATAACCTCTGGGAAGCTGGAGAGCAGAGGAAATAAGCAATAATAGCAGTGTAAATGGCCTTAAGTGAAAGCGTATCAGTTACAATGTACCAATTGAGTCTATGAAGTTCAGTTTATGATGGTGGAAAAAATAAGGGGAGACATTATGTCTTCATAAAAGCTTGACCTGAAGTGCTTTGGAAGACAGAAGAGACTACATTCAAGGCAAAACACACTTTCTGTGCACAGTTATCCTTCAAGGGACTTTGCTAGGGTTCATATACACATACCCATTTTGCATTTGCTTATGAAATGGGAGAGGAAAGGAGAACCTAACAAATGAATGTGTGTAGCTCAGCAGCCCCAGCTGGCCCAGTTCCCAATATATTTTGCTTGATAAACAGCTAATCCCTGAGTATAGTGTGGCTTGCATTCCTCCAAACTTATCATTAATCATGAAAAAAACAAGTTGTCCTTGCACTGTGTGAGTGCCTATGAACAGCTCCTTTGATAAGAGTGTTTTTACATGCCTGGGGGGATTTAGCTTTTTGGATCTCTGTCCTATAAGTAATAGACAGACCTTCCTTTGCACATGAGTCTGCTTTCATTAAGGGTTTCAAGTCACAGAGTATTAACTGGGATGTTTGAAATGAGAAGTTGCACTGTGCTCATATTCCTCCATTGTATTTGTGTTTCATAGCACCTGTAGCATCACGCAGTAGTATAACTATGCATTGTTGGCAGCCAGAGAAGAGATAGGGGAACAGAAATAAAAAGGAAAATTTAAGTGGAAGGAGGAAAAAGTTTAATGTTAGCTTTAAAGTGGCAAAACATCAAAACATTTAGTCACTCATAGAATCATAGAATCACAGAATCACCAGGTTGAAAGAGACCCACCGGATCATTGAGTCCAACCATTCCCACCAGTCTCTACACCATGCCCCTCAGTACCTCATCCACCTGCACCTTAAACACCTCCAGGGAAGGCGAGTCAACCACCTCCCTGGGCAGACCGTTCCATTGCCTAATGACCCTTTCAGTGAAGAATTATGTTTCTTGTTAATACAGAAGGGGAACAGAGCGAATCAATAAATTATTTACTGATTTACCTTATAGATGTTTTACCTTGCTGCCCAAACAATGGGAAAAATAGACAACTGTAAGTCTTTTCCATAAGTGTGTAACAGATGGATTGTCTTTACCATATGTGAATATTGGATATGCACATAAAGTATATTGCTGTTTCATTATAATGAGAGCTGTTAACAGCACATAGAATCAAAGAACCATAGAATAGCTTGGTTGGAAAGACTTTTGAGATCATCAAGTCCAACTGTAACTGTCTACCAATAAAACATATCCTTAAGCACTTCATGTGCCCATCTTTCAGATACTTCTAGGAATGGTGATTCAACCACCTCCCTGGGCAGCCTGTTCCAGTACTTGATAACCCTTTTGGTGAAGAAATTTTTCCTTATGTCTAATCTGAACCTCTCCTTATACAACTTGAGGCCATTTCTTCTCATCTTATCACTCATCACTTGGGAGAAGAGACCAGCACTCACCTCACTTTCAGGCAGTTGTAGACAGGATAAGGTCTCTCCTCAGCCTCCTTTTCTCTAGGCTAAACAACCCTTGTCCTCTTACCTGCTTCTCATAAGACATGTTCTCCAGCACCTTCACCAACTTTTTTGAGCTTCTCTGGACACATTCCAGGACCTTAATGTCCTTCCTGTAGTGAAGGGCCCAAAACTGAACACAGTATTTGAGGTGTGACCTCACCAATTCAGAGTACAGAGGGAGAACCGCTTCCCTCGTCCTGCTGGTCACGCTGTTTCTAATACAAACCAAGATGCCATTGGCCTTCTTGGCGACCTGAGCACACTTCTGTCTCATCTTGAGTTGGCTATCAATCAGTATCCCCAAGTCCTTCTCTGCCAGGCAGATTTCCAGACACTCTTCCCCAAGCCTGTAGCGCTGTACGGGGTTGTTGTGTCCCAAGTGCAGGTCTCAGCACTTAGCCTCATTAAAATTCATCCCATTCATCCCAGCCTATTGATCTAGCTTGTTCAGATCCCTTTGTAGATCCTCCTTACCCTCAAGTAAATCAACACTTCCATCAAAGTTAGTGTCATCTGTGAATTTACTAAGAGTAGATTCAATCCCATCATCCAGATCACTGATAAAGTTATGGAACAAAACTGGACCCAACAGTGAACCCTGGGGAACACTCCTTGTGACCAGCCTCCAACTGAATTTAGCTCCATTCACCACTACTCTTTGGGACCGGCTATCCAGCCAGTTTTTAACTCAGCAGAGGGTGCACCTGTCCAGGCCAATGGCAACAAGTTTCTCAAGTAGAATACTGTGAGGAACGGTGTCAAAGGCTTTACTAAAATCTAGGTACACTACATCCACAACCTCATCCATTAAGTGGGTCACCTTGCCATAGAAGGCAACCAGATTAGTTTGGTAGGACCTGCCTTTCTTAAACCCGTGCTGAGTGGGCCTGATCAACTGGCTGTTCAGTGTGTGCTGTATCATAGCAAGGTGACCTGTTCAATGACCTTCTGTGGCACTGAGATCAGACTGATAGGCCCATGGTTCCCTGGATCCTCCCTCCAACCCTTCTTGTAAATGGGCATAACATTGGTCAACCTTCAGTCATATGGAACTTCCTAGTCAGCCAGGACAGCTAGTCGGTGATGGAAAGGGCTTTGTTGAGCAGTTCTGCCAGTACCCTTAATATCCTTGCGTGGATCCTATCTGGCCCCATAGACTTGTGAATGTCTGATTGCCTGAGCAGGTCTCTAAGCATCTCATCATGGATCACTAGAGCTTTGTTCTGCACTTACTCCCTGCCGTCTGACTCATGAGGCTCAGAACCCAGGGAACATCTTACTTTACTATTAAAGACTGAGGCAAAGAAAGCATTAAGTACCCCAGCCTTATTCTCATCCTTTGTCACTATTTTCCCCCCTGCATTCATAAAAAGATGGAGATTCTCCTTGGCCCTCCATTTGCTGTTAATATCTTTGTAGAAACCTTTTGTACTATCTTTCACAGAATCGGCCAATCTAACTTCTACTTGGGCTTTAGGCCTTCTGATTTTCTCTCTGCACGATCTCACTTCATCGTTATAGTCCTCCTGAGATGCCTGCCCCTTCTTCCAAAGCTCATATACTTTCTTCTTTTTTGCTGAGATCTACCCAAAGCTCTTTGCTCAGCCAAGGCAGTTTTCTTCCCTATTGGATCATTTTTCGGCACATACGTCCATTGTGTATCAGACAGTTTTCATAGTCTAGACTGTGAGCCAGGCTGTCTTATTTCAACTACTTGGTCTGGCCTTGTGCACAAGAAAGACAAAACTCTTACTATATGATGGAAGCCAAATAACTTTCAGCTGACATAATATCTCATGCCTTTTACAAGTTAGTCCTTGTCTGAAATGGGCAAACCTTCACACTCTCATCTATGCCCTTTATTTAAAAAAATACATGAAACTCAATTCTGGTTTTAATTGTTTTAACCTCAACTTTCAATCCATGATGCCTATCCACTACTGAAATAAAACAGCTGTCAACCAAGAGATATTTTTACTTTGTGTAAGTGTCTGCAGTCTTTAACTTCCTTAATGTTAAACACTAGTTCAGAGGATGAATTAAAACATACAACTGCGACAGGCATTTGTGAACCTGAAGAAAGGTTTTTAAGAAATTCAATAGAAGATAGTCGAGACTAAAAGAGTCTTAAAAATGAGCAGATTTTGTTTTGAAGATGCACTGCTAATGTGAGAAAATATACATACCGATTGCCCAACCTTTACCTTCCTTGATGAACTTCTTTGCAAGGAAGGTTAGCAAGGTGTCATCTCACAAGAAGAATGCTCATGGCATGTCCCCAGAGAACACCCGCCCCTCTCCATGTCACAGACACATACCAGTGCATACGCTACTCAATTCATGAGCCACAGAGATGAGAGAAAACAGGTACACCTCCTCAGCTCCATTCCTACAGTAAACTAGGAGCAGGACAAGGGCAGTATCAAGTGAAGAACTGGCATGACTTTATCTTTGGAGAGGGTATTTGCCTGGTGATGTGTAGACAAAACTGAGAAAGACTGTTTGAGTGAAGGCATATCGAAAACAATCTTTCTAAAAAGAAACACAAAAGGAAACCAGAATTTTCAATGCATAATTTCATGTGCTGATCACAACGGTTTTAGTCATTACAAGTGCATGAACAAAGAAATAATATATTCAGAACATCACATTGTGATTTTGAAGCATTTTCCAAATAAGAAGAACTCAATTACGGAGAGGCAAAAGGTCTCGCGAGGCTCTGATGCAGAGCCAGGGCTGGGACACTCACCTCTCTACCTGTGTTGTGGAGCCTCTTCGTTGAACTATAGTGACTTCGTTTTGTTTGTTACGGTGTTACCTAAGATGCTAAACTTCAGGAGTACTTGTTACTGAGGTTACTGGTGGTATAAACAAAAATGATTGAGAATATGCATTAACTGTAGTATTAACTGTTTTGTAGAGCATAAACCTCTACCCATGATAAGGAAAAGAGAATGCAGGAGTGTACAGTTCTTTGCTGCACCACACAATAACTTAAATACTTAAGTACTCCTTCACAGCAGCAATTTAACTGATGAAGCTGGGTTCTTTGCCACAAGGGCCACATGACTGGCATATGAAATATTTGTAAAAAAATTCTCAACCAAGATGAAAGGACACTTTGTGCACAACAACAAGCAGATGTGGGCTAATCCCTGCTCTCAGTTTCTTCTTTTTTGGGCAGTATCCTCCAGCTTTTCGGAATAGAGCTGATCAGGGTATATATAAATTCCTAACTATCTTGGAAGAAAATAAAGGCAATCTCAGAAGTATTCGTTTCTTCTGGATTAATTCCTGGAGCCTGGTAGACTCCTGTCAGCCAGTTCTAAGCTGGAATTGCTACTTAACTTTGTCTTTAATTTTAGGAAGTGCTGGAATTCTGGAGTTGGAGAAACCCAGGCCTTTGATATGATGTCCAAAAGAACAGTCAAGCAAGTAACTGAACTTATTTGGTACCAGTTGGGATACTTACAAGTTTACTGAAAATGGTTTGAGTTTTGTTTGTGCTACTGAAGTGTCTAAAATGAAAGCAAATGCCCACTGCTCAGAAACCTCAAACTCTTGCCTGTTACAGACCAAGAATGACAAATTAGAGCTGGGAAAAGGAACTCACAAACGCCGCTTCGGTGTCAGACTCAAATTTGCTGCCAGTGAGCTACTGTTGAAAAGTTATCAGAAAATACCAATACCGTTTACCTACTGTTCCTCAAGAGTGAGAGACTGTAGCGCACACAGAGCAGAGAGAAGTCCTTGGGAGAGGATGAAGGTGCCAAATCATTAGTGTCTTTCCAAAGATAACTAAAAACTTTTGAGGTGAATTTATTGGTGTCAGTAAAAGCACTTTTCTCAAGGCTTTATCAAAGTGGCTTTTTTCCCATATATTTGCATGTGTACACATTAATTATACATATCCATTTCATATGTGTTTGTTTACATATTTACGCACGTTCATACACTACATTAGTTTATATACATTGTACCCATGTGCGTGTGAACATCGTCAGTATTGCATTCTTCATAAATATTATCTCTTTAAAAGATGGCAACGGAGAGGGTCCATATATAAAAAAAAATAAATAAATGCAAATAAACTGATTAGAAAAATAAAAACAAATAGGACAAATTTTGACCAGACTGTAAATCCAGATTATAGTTATTCTGGTGTGAATGATTAGACCCCATATTTCTGAACAGAAACAGAAGTAATGCAAATCAAAGGGAACAGCTATGAAATGACTGCTTTAGAATTAATTTAATTTCAGCATCAGGAAAAGAAAACATATTTAAATTAGCAGAATTTATAGAACTTTGTCAGCATTTCACTTCAAAGGATGTAGGTAAGTAAGTATATTGAAAGGAATCCCATAATGTATCACTTAATGGATACCTATATTCTAGGTGCTTCTGTAAATTCTGAAGTTTAGTGTCTATGCTTAATATTTAGACTACCTACTGTGCACACAGTACATATTAAACTGTAGAATCCAAAAAAAGAAATATACAGTCAGTCAGAAAAGTGGTCTTAAACTCAGTAGACTGGATAGTCCCCAGCTGAGATACCCTTAAACTCACTGACTGAAATTGCTGTCATAAAAGGGCATTAATGGACATTCAAAGTTAAACTACTTCTAGATATATATTCTTTTCGAGTGTACTTCAGACATCTTTTGTATTTGCACTTTTTTTTTGCTTCACTTCTAATTCAAATGGTTCTTTGCAGCATATTTTACCCTTGGACTCTTATAGCTGTTGGACGCTGGAATGTCCCATATTTACATTTTGTGTCCTACATGTGTCTAAACTCATGATCAGTGTTTCACAAATAAATAGCTGTGATTGGAAGGGAAAAAAAAAAAAAAAAAAAGATGTCTAAATTTAGGCTTCTAAACCTGAATGTTGGCACCCAAATAACTGGCCAGCTTTCCAAAAGCCAAGCCCCTGGAAATTTCGAGTAATCACTGTTGCCATACCAACAGCTGTCAGCACTCTTGCAAAAACAGGTCATGTATTTAGGTGCCAAAATGTAGCAAGTGGGGTCTAATTTCAAGCTTTTCTTTTAGAAGGTCTGGCCAAGAACACTAATGATAATTGAGAGCAGTTTCACCTCTGCTGCCAGTCTCCAGCTCCTCCAACTGGAGTCACAAGACTGCCATGGTCTTGCAAAAGTTCAGATGTTTGGGGAGGCGAAGCACAAGGTGTTGTCAGTTACTGTCTGGTTCCATCCTGGGGTGCAAGCTTTGAGCTAACACAGAGATACACAAACTGATTTTGGGGCAAGCAGCCAAAGAAGAGCAGGGCTCGGTGTAGGCTAATTTACCAGGCTAGAAGGCGGCTATGGCTGAAATGTCTGGACAGAGAGGGTGTTCGGTTTGTTGCATTGCAGCACAAAGTGCTGCGGAGCTGCCAGGCAAGTGGGCACATGTCCAGGTGCTCACTCTCATCTTCATTCAGTGCTGACCACTTCCCTCTTATAATTCTTCCAGTCTTGTTGAGACCCTGCACTGCCTTGCTGCCAGCTTGCAGTCCCCTTTGCTGGGCATCAGCCAAGGCACTTGCAAAGGTGAGGACATCTGTGTCCCCACTTGGACTCCACATCTCTTGGGGGCTTTGAGCATGGCCTCTGTGTTGTCTCTGCCTCCAAATACCTGTTTGACCTCAGGCAAGTCACTTAACCTCTCCATTTTGAGGCAGGATAAAGATAACACTACTTCCTTCTCCCTGCATTTTGTCTGTCTTCTCCAGCTCAGGTGTAAGCTCCTAAGGGCAAGGTTTGTCTTCTCAGTGTGTTCAATGCCTATCAAAACAGAGCCTTGATCTCAGCTGGGGCCTTGAGGCATGACTGCAGTCCTGTTATTATCACTAATAATAATAATAACGAATGCAATCAGATCAAAGACATTGACTGTATGAGTCATTTTTGGGGTAAAGTTAGTCATTCCAAAGAGCAACAGATATATGTAAACTTTAGTGACTGCCAAGGTTTCTACTTTTTCCCAGCATTTAAAAATTCACCCTTGGGAGTGTGGGTGAGCAATATGATCTGAAAGGTCTCAGCCCTGCCAGTGTTTCCAACTGCACAGGCACTTGTGCTCACATGCTGATGGTTGCAAGGTTAATGGCATAACTTTGTTCTGTATAATTCAGCTACGTAAATACCTTGTGTGGGTTTTCTGGATCATAGGTGAAACTCCTTTCTGTCTCGAGCGTTCTATGAACTGAATTCGTTACCTGTCATTGCCCTCAGTTAGTTGCAACTGAGCCTATAAGAAAACTGGAAAATAACACTAGAAGCCAAAAAAAATTTTTTTTTGCTTATTGTTGAGCTGTTTAGTTGTTTGGAGGGTTTTTAATTTTTTTCATCAGTTGAACGAATCCCAACAAAGTTATTTTACAAAGGAAAAAAAATTAAAAGAATTAATTACTTATTAAAAGCATTACAATGAGATTTTTTACCTGAAAGAAAAGGCCTGCAGCCAAACAATAGGATTATACAGGTGCAAAATAAGACACAAGAGGGAGCTCACATAATAAATAATAGTGATAAGTAAATAACATTTTAAAAAAGGTTAAATAGTACAGAGAAAAGGAAATAAATAAATTCTACAGTTCTTATTTGCTGTTACTGTTCTCAATATCTCCACGGTTATTGTTACAGGGAACATGCTCACAGACAAGCATGCCTGTGCACCCGACTTTGCCCACAGAACTTAACAGCACTGCCTGGTCACAAGAGCTTCTTGTCTGGGGGTAGCACAGAATAGGAAGACCAAGCCAGGAGACTAAAGCAATACACTCTTCAGAAAGTTACCTGAGCTTACAGCTGTTCCAGGAATTATTGTCAAATATTCAATATACTTCATTGTTTTAAAATACATTTAACTATATAGGTGCATTTATGTTGCTTGAGAATGGTGGTTTATGTTTAAGATGCTGTTGCATATAACCATAAACCAAAGGACTTAACACTGGGCCTACAACCCCAATAGTTACATTTTTATGTGGGATCAGAAGGATTTGCATTTCAATGCCTGCAACTTTAGTTCACTCCAGCATCCAGATTTCCTAGTTCTCAAAACTTAGAGAAACTGCTCTTTTGACAAACTTATCTTGATTTTCAAGTGTTATCCTGATCAGTCAAAATGTCTCAATTCCTAAAGTTCTTGTGAAAATTAGGCAATATGTATCAGTAACTACCGTGGCCTTGATCTGACATCCACCCCTCCCGGCAATCAAACATATTCCCACAGGGCTGGACCTTGGAATTTTCATCTCTCTGAGGCTACAGCTGCATGTCCTAATGTACATATGTCTCATCCTCTCTCCACTAAACTAACAGAAAAGTAGAAAAGCTGGAGGGGTGCCCTATAAAGCAAGGTCTTTATATTATAACAGCTCTGGACATGCATCATAATTACCATCTGAAAGGATGTTAGATAGTCATCAATGGGCC
Organism: Clamator glandarius; assembly: GCA_033459285.1. Lineage (NCBI taxonomy): Eukaryota > Metazoa > Chordata > Aves > Cuculiformes > Cuculidae > Clamator > Clamator glandarius. The sequence goes on along the minus strand of JAUNZM010000016.1, from coordinate 2,435,317 downwards.
ATTAGTTTTCAGAGGATCTACACACAGTTCTAGAAGATGGACATAATCCTCTGACATCCAGCACCCTTGAACAAGAAAGTACCTTGGACTGAGTTGTCACTGGGGCTGGAAAGGCTCTAGTCCATATGGTGATGTTGGTGGCCACCACAGATATCTCAGATATCTCCTTCTAGAAATGCCAAGGGCAGAGACAAGATGTGTATTTCTGTAGAGCCTGTTAGCAGAGAACCACAATTAATATAATTGCAGGGAGTGTACATTCTTTCATACTCCAGGACCTGTCTGGTCTTCAGCATCACTACAACAACCACAAGCCTTAGAAATCCACTGTGTACCCTTCAGCCAAGAGGAGAGCCAATTCTTAGTTGTGACATCTGAATCCATGGTATGAATGTATCCACTCACATAAGCAGTTGCTTCATTGCTTTCTTCTGCTCCTATAGTACAAATGGGCTTTTCCAATCAGGAGTGTTAGTCATGGGGAATTCAGTAATGTGTTCAGTTCCTGACAGACGTCTAATGGCCCATTGAGTAGCTCAAGACCAACTGGTGTTACTTATGAGATTGTATGAACTGTATGACCATGGGCTGCTGTTGTTTTTACAATGTGGCATCCCACAAAGCCCATCCACATACTTGCATCAGGAGCAACACAGACGAGAGAGAAGTTAAGGTGAATGTGCAGGATCTGACAATAGAGTGTCACCCTTAATGTATAACTTGCTGGAAGGAACATTGTCATCATAAGGATCCTACAGCTACTTAGACTTGTCATGTATACTGTAGAAGGGTATAATAGCTTCAGTAAGTGAAATAATCAGTTTATGCAAATGTGATCTGAGATTGTTCTTCATTATAACACTCCAACATCCAATGCCCACTCTCTAAAGCCATCTTAACGCTGGATACCTTGGATCTCAAGACTGGCAATCACTCTTTCCACTCCTTTGAGTAAAGTTGACGCATTCTTCAGCAGAAAGACAACTTTGTAGTCTAATTCCACAGCTGTGGAGTTGCAGAAAGCCAGGCTGTGAATCCTAGGCTGGCAGAGACCATTCTCACCCTGTGGTTGATGCAGTTGAACTCTTGAGAGGAAGGACACACTCGGCATGGCACCCTGGCCAGCTGGCCTGGAAGAAGCAATGCTGGCTTTGACTGTGCAAGCAGGTGCTTGCTTCCCCTCCCCATCAGATGGGGAGATTTGAAAGAACAGCTGTAAGTGGAACAAGGTTTTAAAAAACTGGGGAAATGGAGACTTTAAAAAAAACAAACAACAAACTTGCCTGCCTTGCATTGGAAACCTGTCATGTTTATAATCTAAAATGAAGTTGTGCTAGTATTCTGTAGTAAAACAATTGCCTACCACCAGAGCCACACATTTCTGAGAAGTGAGAATGAGCCATATGTCTTCCATAAAAACATATTGATAGAGTTCAGCCTGTTCTTTATGCTTTCTTGTAAATCATTTTTTTTTTACAGACCACAGTTAAAATGAGAAATATTTTGGTTTGCCAGAAAGTATTTAGAGTACCGTACTATCCTTCATCTCTACCAGCCTTCACTTGTTATCATTGACACATGGCAAGGTAGTTTTAATAACCTTTAGGCTCAAGTACAAGGAATTTTTATAATTCAGTTGGGCCTATTTAATTTCCAGTATCTAAGCTACCATAATGAAAATGTTACCCAAGGTTTCTTCTTCAACTCCCGACTTTTAGATCATAATAAAGACAGCTCACTTGAGCAAATAGTTCCTTTGAAATGTTAATCCTTCTTAGATGTGTTTCTTGTTAGATCAGCCACACTGTTAAAAACTTTGTTTTCCCATTTGTTTGAATGCAGAATAACTCTTATTAGCCATATGGACACAAAATAGTTCATTGATGAAGACAACTGAATTAAAGCCTCACGTTAAGCAATGAATTAACTGTGATATAGGATATGAAAACCACGATTACATAAGTCTGGGTTGTTTATCCCTCTGCTACCTAGCGCAATCTCTCCTTAAAGGAAGAAAAAAATATAGTTTGGACATTGCTCTGAGTGCTACCTAAAATCCCTACAAAAGCATAGAAAAGAAGGTGAATGTAAAACCTCCAACTAAGGGGCTTATTGGAACATTAGGCTTTGAATGTGTTGATTTATATTAGTCTTTATTTGACAGTTCAGCAACGAAATTCCAACAAGCTAAACATTTCCTTCAGAAATGCATGTGAAAGTGTATCCTCACTGCCAAGCTGGCTCTGTGATTGTTTCCTGGCTTGATCAGCCACAGTGTGAGATTGCACACTTGGTGCTGTTCCTCCCTCCTTCTCTACCCACACACCCAGCCCAGCAGACTGCTGCACTTCAATAAAGCAAGCAGTTCTGTGATTGCTTTTTAATGAATTGTAAGGGAATGTGTATGGTTTCCTTGGGGTGTGGAAAGAATCTTAGGTAGGTCATCAGCATTCAAATATTAAATTACTTGCACAGGTTGTGTAAGGTTAGCAGCCAAGAAAGTAGAGCTGGAACTCCAACCCAAACATCCATGTAAATCAGGAGGCACAGAAGAAAAGTTCTACTAGGTTCAGGGGAGAAGAATGTGTCTGGGAGGTCATTAAGAATAATACCAGGTAAGAACCTTGGTTTGTGTGCAGTGAAATTACGCTTAAGTTTCAGTAGACTTCAGTAAACATAATTTCATTTTGAAACTCTGCATGCAGTTTCAAAACAGGAGACATCTGAGTCCTTGGTCAATTTTGAGTCCTAGCCTATACTTCAGTGACAGCTCAGCCTCTCTGAGACTACGTCCCTCTTTATTGTTTTTTGATTTAAATATTTTGTACAAGTCTGAACATGGATATACAACAATTAAGCAGTAAGAGCTGGGCGGATGAAGCATCAGTTTACATGTACAGCTTCCAGAGGGACAGGAAATTTGTGTTAGTTACTTAACCAGGAACAATAGATTAGTTGTTATTCAGCCCACATCTCCATTGTCGGCATGGATGGGCTCATCCTTCCTCTCAAACCCTCAGCTGCTGCACTCCTACCTGCTCCCTCCACTGCCTCTGGCACTTGGTGATACCTCTAACAGCAGTCGGACAGATTTCCAGATCCCAACAATTGACAGAAGGCAACTTTGCAAATCTGCACTGGGCGAACATGATTAGACCTGCAAATATGCAAATCCTCTGACTGAATTTTGGTTTTATGCAAGTGACGTAAATAAAAAAGGATCCTGTTTATGTACTGCCTAATCAGCCGCTGTACAAACTGGATTGCCAGAGATGATTTCATTCACCTCTTTAGTGAAACATATAGAAAAGAGCGGTGCAGGTACCCCTAGGGTGTAATTTTCATGATAATCAAAACACAAACACACTGTACAATAGTTTACAGCCAGAACTGAAGGCAGATATCTAACTCTGGGGAAAGAGGGAAGCATTCATGGGTACGGAACGTAGTGGATTTTCATCAGGCCACCACAGCTACTGTGCCTCTGGATTTTGGGGGCAATAAATGAACCTTTTCAGGTAGACCAGATAGGAAGTTCTTCCAACACCACTAAGGGGTATGACTGACTTGTGCACTCATACAAGGAGGAATACGTTGCTCTTGATCTTGTGTTTTGACTGGTATCAAAGCCTGAAAACTGGATATCCTTGCTATTTGTTTGACTGATGCATTCTCCTACAGAATTTTTTGGCATGCCAGCATGCCTCTGATTAGGGAGGGCACAGTCCTAAGTAGAGTGCCCCTTGGACAAACTTTTCCTTAAGAACATCCCACAAGTTACCTTGCTTTGCAGCTTATTGCAGTGGAAAACATCCAGTACTTCATTCAAAAAAACCTCACACAGAGATCAATCAGGTTTCTCTGGTTAATCCCGAATCCCTCACTTGGCAGTGGATTATAACCTCCCTTACAGTGTACTTTCTAGTTCCACCGAGAGAAAATAAGGTGGATTCCAGCCACACTTCTGGCATTCACAACAGCAGGCAGAAAGCAATCTGCTTGAGTTTTCTGCTGAAAGGCCACAATGTTGTGTACAGGGTATGCTAGGTTATGATCAGTGATGTGGGCTTGTGATCATTGTACCTGGAGAAAGAAGAGATGGACTTTGAGTAGACGGAAACTATGAGCCTTTCCCTTGAGGAAGAAACCCGCACAGCTCCTGTTTGTGAAACCCTCTATGAGAAGATAGGGTATTCAAAGAAATCAAGGAACTTGAACGTGCTCTCAATGCTGATAATATAGCATAATATCACCTGTGTAACTAGAGGCAGTTATGATAATTTGAGCCAAATCTTCATGGGAGAAAAAACTCAAACTTTTATTTGAAAAATATTATTTCATTAAAATTGGAAGATATTTACACCACTTGGATTTTTCAACAAACCCTGGAAATTCTGGTATTCTTGTGGTTTACTTTTTCCCTACTCCTTTTTCATTTTCACCAGTTTTTATTTCCCGGTAGTGGAATGAGAAGAGAGGAGAAAAGGCTAGGCTGGGATGGAAAAAAACACATATTTAGAATTCTCAGCTAGAAAGATGACAACAGGCCAGCTGACTTCCTTTAAAAATATTTCTTCTTCCCTGTGTAACTGCTGTGAAACTTGGGAAGAAGCTACGGGTTAATGATAGTTGATTGCACTGACATATACAGACAAGCATAGCTGAGATTGGAATGGACCCTTGGAGCTTGTCCTGTCCTGGGCCCCTATTCAGAGCAGGGTCAGGCAGAGCAGGTTACTGCAGCCTGGTTTAAAGTGGTCCTTCAGCTCCTTTTGCAAATCCAAGCTCTCAGGGTGTTTATTCTTCCTTTGTTGGAACCCGTAGATCCCTCAGCTGGGGTTGTTCAGCCTGGAGAAGAGGAGGCTGAGGGGAGACCTTATTACTCTCTACAACTACCTGAAGGGAGGTTGTGGAGAGGAGGGTGCTGGCCTCTTCTGCCAAGTGACAGGGGACAGGACGAGAGGGAATGGCCACAAGCTCCACCAGGGGAGATTTAGGCTTGAGATTAGGAAAAAATTCTTCACAGAGAGGATGGTTAGGCATTGGAACGGTCTGCCCAGGGAGGTGGTTGAGTCACCGTCCCTGGAGGTGTTTAAGGTGAGGGTGGATAAGGTGCTTAGGAGCATGATTTAGGGATTGGTGGGAATGGTTGGACTCAACGATCCGGTGGGTCTCTTCCAACCTGGTTATTCTGTGATTCTTTGATTCTGTGAAATAGCTGCTGATTCTTAATAGTGAGGGATATGTGCAGATGCCTCTTCATCCTGTTTCACAATCCATGTCATTTTTCTTCCAGCATTGCACAGGGAATAGTCTAATACTCTCCAGAGAGCAAGGTCACTCAATGACAAGCAGTGAGCTGGAAGTTACCTATCACCAGTACTTTTCCTACAATAAAGTCTGGAAATTCACAGGCAAAACAGCTAGGATACACTCTCGACTGTTTATAACAGTCCATCAAGTAATATTAAAAGGCAATTTGGTCTAAGACAAGTCTTTTGGTGCTCAGCATGTGGCACTCTTTAGTCTGATGCTCAGTGTCATTTGTGCTGTCCCAAAGCCACCATCAGTGCCTGCTGGTGAACCAAGGGTTTGCAGCTCAATCTCTGGACTGGATCACAGATTTTGGGTGAAATCTCAACCAACTATTTCCTTTAGCTTCCAAAGTGTCTGAAGTCAGAGATGACTGTCCACATGGGTCTGTTCAGTGCCTAGTTCATCATTTTTTTCCTGGAATGACCACAATACCTATAAAGTCATGAGACTGAGTCATAGTTCGAAGGGAACTGAGCTGCCATAACTTTAGCTAACCTGTTTGTATTTCAATTACTTTAGTTGTCAAGGCCAACAGTCATACAATTGCTGTACCTTTAATATAGCTTCTATTTTAATTGTTGTTTTTTTTCTTCTTGAGTCTTCAAAGCAAAATACGATTTTAAAATACCTCAAAATTATTATTAAAATTCAGCACATATTCCCTCTGAGAGGATCTTAGCCATTTCTAAAACCAAACCTTCAGTTCCGAGCTGTGTTAACTCTACTGTTCTTTTGTTAGTTGAAATGGGATATTTTAAAATTTCCCTAATTTATATTTTAATGTACTTTCTAGGCATACTGGTCATTCTTTCAAAAGAGCATAAAGTAGTTATTGTTAATACATACATGCTGTGTAACAGCAAATGTTTCTGGAGTACTGAGCATTCTGTAATGACATTAAATGAAGGAAAAAAAGGAGATGAAGTAATACTGATTTCTATGACAGCCTCTGTCTGCAGGACAAGGATTTAATTCAGAATTAAACCACATTAGTGTTAAAGAAGCCATTACTCACTTGCAAATTTTTCCCCCTCAAAAACCATTTCATTGCTCAGTGCAATAAGCTGGTACATTTATCCACAAACATTTGAAGACTGATGCTTTATTTTGGCTTTGAATGTTTCTTTAATTAAATCTGGATGCTTAAAAATACCCACTAACATGGTTAGCCATTTTGATTTTGTGTTAACAGAGCAGTTATTCTGTTGCCATTTGTCCTTGACTTAGCTTTGATATGTGACCCCTTTAAATAGAAGAACATAAATCAGGTATCAACACAGATACAAATAATTTATAGAATTTTTACTGATTATAAATGGATGTGTCTTTGTGTAGACTTTTTGTCCTTTGTTAACAGGCACAGATTTACTTATGTTTTGCATTAGCTATGGAAAACTTCCCTTGAGCTTTATCAAACTGTCTTGTTCTAAGAATGCATAAAACATCTTGCTTCCAAGTTTAGGATATACTTTGTTGTCTTTTAAAAGTTATGGTGTAAATTTGCTGAGGGACATTTAGTCCAGCAATACCAAGAGTCCAGCAAAACTATTTCTAGGATAAATGGTACTTCTGGTCTCTAAGGAGCTTCTACAGCCGCCAAAAATCCCTGGGACATATGCACAACCCCTTTTCCCAGGCTGGGAAGCAATGTGGGTATGTGTTGATAAAAGAGAAGATTAATATTTTATCGTCTAAATATTGCCTGACACTAGCTGAATCTCTCCCATTCGTGTCTGTGCTGGGTGTTACTGTGAGGTGAAGCCACCAGAACAAGAACTCAGATGTAGGTACCAAATAGACTCAGCAGGCACTTTCTGAGTTAAAAAGGGGGAAATTTTGCATGCTGAGCTTCTTCCTTTTGCCCGCACCCAGAGTGGGGTCACACCTGTCTATCAGGGAAAATCTGAAAAGAAGAAAGCTGGAAGAGAAAAAAGATGCAAGAGAAGAAAGCTGCAGGGCTTTTCCCAGAGGAGCCAACCAGGCTGATGGAGGGTGGCTGCTGCCCTCAGCTCACCTCCCAGCTGCCTGAGAGCTCTTGCACAAGTGCATTTTGCTATCACAATCCTCATTCTGCTATTTCATTCATAGGCCCTGATTATTTAAACAACTGAAACCAAAAGAATTTGTTTCCTTGACTGTGTATTCTCCTGCATAAAAATAAGCCAACAAGATGTTTCCAAGAAAAAGGTTAATGTATTTCCAAGCGATTGGTATCTTGCTTTAGACCTGGGGCTTCTGCCACTCCTGCTCCCTCTTCTGGCACCAACTAAATCTCACCAAAAAGACAGAAAGTTTCAGCTCCATCCCAGCCTTGCAGCAGGTAATCTGGCCTCTCAAGAATGTCAGAGACAGAGGTCTTCTGTGATCTTTGAATGTTTAGCACTTGAAAATGAGCTCCAAGCTGCTTTTGAGAATCTGGTTATCTATATGGGTGTGTGAGAAATGCCCTAAGATAGGAAAGATGACTCATACACAGAATCCTATTTTTCTCAGAACAAATGCTGGTGGAACTGCCACTTTAACCCTTACTTTTCCATCTCTTAAAGCTCATTCCTTTCATTAAAGCTTGTTGCCATCATTGGCCTTAAGAGGATCTTTTGTCACATCCTTTCCTTATATACCATTGACTTTTTGTTTCGTATTGCTTACTTCTGAGAAATTCTTTCTGTTTCTTAGGAGTTATTTGCCCCTTTGCAGCAAAGCACTCTGTTGACATGAGCCCTGCAGAGAATTATCGCTTGGACATGCACATTGGTGCCAAGTGGAGATAATACCGTCTTTTCAGACTGAAGCCTGCCTGTAGGAGTGTTCCCAGTATGATTTTCACAGTTGTAACTGCAGTTAATCTTAAACTTGGCATACCCTTCCTTGTTCTGTATTGTTTTTAATGACTCTTTCAGGGTGGGAGACTCTTCAGGGTTTTGCAGCATTGCATTCACCTGATTCACTCTTGCCAGGTTGGAGTTGTTAACCAAGGTCCAGCTTAATAGTGACCCTACTACTTATATTACAGTGCGGGAAGTGATCTGTTTATTTCAGCTGAGCAACACCGAGTGAAGGAGGAAGCATTTTTTAATGAGCAAGCAGGAGGTGCCATGTAGCAAAATGGTCAGTAAATATGTAGTGGCAGTTTACGGGGTTTATTTTTAATCCAGGATCTATGTTGAAAGAGTGACACAAACTGGGTAAATCAATGAGGCTGTTGCAAAGCAAGCTCGAAATGAAAAGGAAGTCAGGGAGGAAGTGGTAAATAACACACAGGACTGATTGTTTTGGGGCAGTTAGGGTCTTGGGTTTAAAGTGTTATTACACAGTTGCTCCTAACCCTTAGCGTGTGTGATGTGCAAAATGCATGTGCAAAGCCTGCAGACATCAGATAAGAGACTGCTCTTGCCTTCCCCAGCAATGATTTCCTTGGAAAGAGCCAGTTTGTGCTTTGGAGGACCTCAGCAGTGCGCAAGACACTGTGCTTAGTCCACTTAAGAGTTTTAGTCTCTTTGCACCAGCACAGAGTGTATGTACTTGACATGAGTTAGGGAGAGCAAGGAAAAAGTAGCTGGAGAGGTGACATTTCTGCTCAGTCACAAGGTTAGGACACAGATTAAGCCCCGTATATAATTTGTGCCGGTCCCTTAAATTTAGAGGTGGTAAGCATGCTGTGCGACCCCAACATGGACACGCTTCCCAGTAGCTCTAGAGGAGGTGAGGCAAATGCTACATTTGCAAATTTGTTCATTACTACCCCCACCAAGATACAAAATGATCAAAACTTCAGTGAGATCCAGGCAAACTATATCTGCCATTTTGTTTAAGCTCATCTCCTTTGGACATTTCTGGGGAAATGTAAGGTGAGTTTCACTCAGTTTGTCCTTATTACAAGTCTGTTACAGACAGATAGGACAGAACATTTTCTGTAGCAGATAGACATAGATATCTCCAGCCTTTTAGTACAAGAGCAAAAAGAAGTATGAAATAAAATGCAGCAAATGCATGCTTCCTTGGGTTGTGGGATTCCTGCTAAAGCTGAACGTTGTTGGGAGATTAATGTTCTTTGAATAACACTGTGGCTTGTGAAAGAGGGTTTCAAAAGGAGCCAGGAGAGTTGCTTTCTGGTTATACCTTTCCTGTGGATTTTCTGTGTGTTGTTTAGCAAATTGTCAGTCTGCAACTCTCACATGCAATTTCCATTGGTAAGTTTTATGATTAAGTCTGTGAGTTTCCTGGACAAAACAGTGGTTCCTAAAAGGCAATAGGCACCAAAAGCAATTTTTGTCTCAAACCACCCATAATTCAGACTGCTGTAACTTCTTTCTTTCTTTTCTTTGTATCCTTATAGTCTATAGATGTTAAGACACATGTGCAGCCTACAAGTGGATGCTGCTGGGTCAGCTTATGAGAATCACCCTTCAGAACACAGTAAGTTATTTCACAGAATCACAGAATAACCAGGTTGGAAGAGACCCGCTGGATCGTCGAGTCCAACCATTCCCACCAATCCCTAAATCATGCCCCTAAGCACCTCATCCACCCTCACCTTAAACACCTCCAGGGACGGTGATTCAACCACCTCCCTTGGCAGACCGTTACAGTGCCTAACCACCCTCTCCGTGAAGAATTTTTTCGTAATCTCAAGCCTAAATCTCCCCTGGTGGAGCTTGAGGCCATTCCCTCTCGTCCTGTCCCCTGTCACTTGGCAGAAGAGGCCAGCTCCCTCCTCTCCACAACCTCCCTTCAGGTAGTTGTAGAGAGTAATAAGGTCTCCCCTCAGCCTCCTCTTCTCCAGGGTAAACACCCCCAGCTCTCTCAGTCGCTCCTCATAAGGCCTGTTCTCCAGCCCCTTCACCAGCTTTGTTGCCCTTCTCTGGACTCGCTCCAGAGCCACAACATCCCTCTTGTGGTGAGGGGCCCAGAACTCAACACAGGATTCGAGGTGCGGTCTCACCAGTGCCGAGTACAGGAGGAGAATAACCTCCCTGGACCTGCTGGTCAGGCCATTTCTGATACAAGCCAAGATGCCATTGGCCTTTTTGGCCACCTGGGCCACTGCTGGCTCATGATCAGTCGCTGTCAACCAACACCCCCAGGTCCTTCTCCTCCTGGCAGCTTTCCAGCCAGGTTTCTCCTAGTTTGTACCTCTGCTTAGGGTTGTTGTGCCCCAAGTGCAGGACCCGGCATTTGGCCTTGTTAAACCTCATGCCGTTGGTCTCAGCCCAGCAGTCCAGCCTGTTCAGGTCCCTTTGCAGAGCCTCCCGACCCTCCAGCAGATCGACACTTCCACCCAGCTTGGTGTCATCTGCAAACTTGCGAAGGGAGCACTCAATGCCTTCATCCAGGTCGTTGATAAAGACATTAAACAGGACTGGACCCAGGACTGAGCCCTGGGGAACCCCACTTCTAACTGGCCTCCAGCTGGATTTAACTCCATTTCCCACCACCCTCTGGGCCCGGTCATTCAACCAGTTTTTCACCCAGGAGAGTGTGCACCCGTCCAGGCCAGAGGCCGACAGTTTCCGAAGCAGAATGCTGTGAGAAACTGTATCAAAAGCTTTACTAAAGTCCAAGAAGATACATCCACAGCCTTTCCCTCATCCAAGAGTTTAGTTACTTGGTCATAAAAGGTGATCAGATTACTCTGGCAAGACCTGCCTTTCATGAACCCGTGTTGACTGGGCCTGATCACCCAGTTCTCTTGCAAGTGCTTCATGATCGCACTCAAGATCACCCGCTCCATGACTTTCCCCGGTACCGAGGTCAGGCTGACAGGCCTGTAGTTTCCCTGGATCCTCCCTGCGCCCCTTCTTATAGATGGGCACGACATCAGCCTCCAGTCCAGCGGAACCTCCCCAGTCATCCAGGACTGTTGGAAGATGATGGAAAGGGGTTTGGCCAGCACATCCGCCAGTTCCCTCAAAACTCTTGGGTGGACTCCATCCGGCCCCATAGACTTGTGGGCATCTATCTGGGCAAGCAAGTCTCTAACCACCTCCTCTTGCACCTTGGGAATCTCATACTTCTCTTCCAACCCTTGGGGTTGTGCACAGAGGGAACAATTTTCCTTACAGTTAAAAACTGAGGCAAAGTAGGCATTGAGCACTTCAGCCTTGTCTTCGTCCCCTGTTACTGTTGTTCCCTCTGCATCTAGCAGGGACTGGAGATTCTCCCTAGCCCTCCTTTTGCTGTTGATGTATTTGTAGAAAGACTTTTTGTTGTCTTTCACAGACTTGGCCAATCGCATTTCTAGTTGGGCCTTAGCCCTCCTGACTTTTTCCCTGCACGTTCTCACTTCCTCCCTATAGTCCACCCAGGATGCCTGCCCCTTCCTCCAGAGGTCGTAGGCCCTCCTCTTCCTATTGATATCTCTTAGGACCTCCCTACTCAACCATGCTGGTTTCTTACCCCGCCGGCTACTTTTCCGGAACTTGGGGACGGCTTTCTCCTGAGCTGCTAGGAGTTCCTTCTTGAAGAGCTCCCAGCCCTCATGGACACCTTTGCCCTCAAGGAGCGTCTCCCACGGGACTTTTCCGACCAGCCTTCTGAATAGCCCAAAGTCTGCTCTCTGAAAGTTGAGGGCTACTGTTCTGCTAACCTCCTTCTTCATCTCACCCTGCACTGAGAACTCTATCATCTCATGATCGCTTTGCCCCAAGCGTCCTCCAACCTTCACATCCCCCACCAGTCCTTCTCTGTTCACAAACAGCAGGTCCAGGAGGGCACCGTCCCTTGTCGGTTCGCTCACCAGCTGTGTGAGGAAGTTGTCTTCCAGACACTCCAGGAACCTCCGGGACTGCTTCCTTTCTTTGCTTATTTTGCTCTCCTTGATCCAATGATCCCTGCTATCCATGCATAAAGCTTATCTTGTTATTTCTCCATCCTACACTACAGTTCTGATCCTGCATTGTGATGTTTCTCAAAGTACGCCACTTGGGCTGAGTCACTTGCACATGCAGGGTGGGTCGTGTTTCCAGCACTACTTCACCTTATATGTGGCTGGTTGATTCTGAATGCTTGGATGGACATGAGACCAGGAGTCTTTCACTTGTACGAGCAGCCAATGCAGCCCAAATGGTCATTTCCTATCTCCTCTGCATGGAAAAAGACAGACTGGATATTGATGTCTCCTGGACCATTGATTGGACCATCTTCTGGGATGAAAGGCACATCACAACCACAGCTGATCTCCTGCAGTTCTCTTAGTGCATTATGTTTCCAGATTGTTGACTGAGGGACAAGAAAGGCAAAATTACATTGTCCTTGTTCACCAATGTACTTCAAGAGGCAGCTTTCTGCCAGGAGATTAGTGGATGATGAAAGACCTCTTTGTTTGTGCCTCAGATGAAAAAAAAAAAGCAAATCACCCAAAAGACATTTAGGAAGTCAGTGGCATTCAAGGAGAACCATGAAACAATGTCAGTATGAAATAATCAAGATATTGTGTGTATAGGGTGCTCTAGGTACCATGCCCAGGTCCTTGGGGTTTGCCCTTGGTCCTGGAGCTTCCAGAACTGAAATGCAGACTGCCTTAAGCATCAGTTTGAGCCATATATCAACTATCAGGCCTAATCAGTGTTGAACACACAGAGAGTAAATCTGAGCAAAACGCTATTCACATGCATGAATGTCACATGGGTCACATTCACATGGACTCCAACCAAACGGGTTATTGGGACTTGTATTTGTATTAGGGCTCTCCACTCTGGGATTTGAATCAGTTTTCATCTGCTTGTAATATCAGGTACCTGGCAAGTGGACTGCGAATGACCCACACTCCAATTACTCTGCATCAGCATAATCCTTTCCTTATAAGCAGTTGACTTAACACTGACCAAGCAAGAGCCAAAGTATACATATTTTCTTAATAAATTCTCCAACTTTTCTTGAGCCTGAGCTAAACCGTCTTATCTAATATCAAGTAATTTAGGCATTTTTAACATTCTAAAGACAACTTAATCCTTTTATAGGGAAATTTAGAAAATGGACTTAGAATGACATTTTAACAATGTCTGTGGTATGTTAAGCCCATGAAAAATTCTAACAGCAGTTTCAAGCATTTTTGGCTAAAATACTTCTGTGATCTTAAAACATAAGGAAATAAAAATACCAAATTTCTAGCTGTTTGTCAATACTGTAAAATGATTCATATTCTACCAAGACAAATTGCTTTTTTTCCTAGTAACTTCTGTTGTCACACTTGGTTTTAGTAACATGTTACATATAATATGAGTCTTAATTTGACTTGGTCTTAGAATTGCATCTATTTGCCTCCTTTTTGCTCCCTACTTTTCCCAGGTAAGTTTTGCTGCCAAGTGATACTTGATTTACATCTGGTTTTAGATTTTGTTTCCACAGTTTTTCTGTTTTTTTCAGAGTATGGCAGTTTCAATGCATGCCGGACATGAAAGACAGGCCTAAAGTTCTCTGTTTACTCACAGAGAAGAAATAATATTTGGAGTTGAATCATTGATGTGTCCAATACATTCTGTGGTAGTTAGAAACCTATGCTTGAGTTTTTCTTTCGTTAAGGCTTTATTGTCTCTGTTGGAGGTGGCATAAGGAACATCAGGAAAGTTTCCTCAATTTCTGTTACTGTTTTTGCTCAGTGTCTAAAGGAGCAGGGAGTTTACTAAACAAAGCATGTACCTCTTTGGACTGGCAAACTGATCTGCAGGGCTGACACATAAGCCACCCTGTATCATGTAGTTTGACAGCAAAGCAGTCCTGACCATTAGTAAATTCACTGATTGATCCAACTTTTCTGTATATCTGCTGTTAAAACATCCACTGAAGTGCACCTATTGCCTGGGCCTGGGAACAACTGCTGTGTTGTCATAAAGTTGATCCTATTCCTGAAAACCCTCAAGCACCCACTTGCTCATTATCCACACCCAGAACACCAAGAACGAATGCCCCAGAGCTTGCTACACTTGGGTCTCTGCTTGCTTTTTCCAAGCTCAGTTTGCTTTCTAGTCTTTCAATGAAGGGAGTGCCCTCATGGAGGAATGCAGACGTATGTTTAGCTCCATTCAACCTAAATACAATCTGAAACACCTTGAGCTACTTGAGATGGCCTCATGCCTAGAATAGGACTGGTAGGAGACCTGTGTCTTTCTGAGACACCCCAGTGTGTCTCACATGGCTCCAGGGGACTGCCTAGGAGAACAGAATGAGTCCTCCAGAGTGCACCTTGAGAGCAAAACCAATGCAAGCTGGCTGTAAACACTGGATGAAAATGGAAAACTGGGCTAATTCAGGTTTGGGAACAAGCAGCCATTATTCATCAGGCCTCAAACACAGTCATATAATCAGAGAATCGTAGAATAGTTAGGGTTGGAAGGGACCTTAAAGATCATCTAGTTCCAAACCCCTGCCACAGGCAGGGACATCCCACTAGATCAGGCTGCCCAAGGCCCCATCCAACCTGCCCTTGGACACCTCCAGGGATGGGGCATCCGCAGCTTCCCTTGGCAACCTATTCCAGTGTCTGACCACTCTCACAGTGAAGAAATTCTTCCTAATGTCTAGTCTAAATCTTCCCTTCTCCAGTCCGTGGTGCTGTTTGGCAACAGACCTGATGTTGTCCTCAAAAACACCCCCTCTGCCTTTGAGTCATGGCATCCTACAAGTGTGGACTCACCGAAGCCAAAGGATCTGCTTTGGCACATGGTGGAAGCCTAAATGATCATGACTGGGGGCTTTACACTCTATTAATAGTTTAACATATCATCCTCATCCTCAAAGACAGGAGGGTTGAAAGAAATGTTACATTTAGAGCTACAGAGGAAAAAATCCCAACCTCTATTCCCAGCTCAGGCAGACCCTTTCTGCAAGAGCTGCAGCAAAAGTAACTGTATTTATTCCTCTTTCCATCTGTTGAAAGCATAGCTCACACTTCCCAGTGCTGAGAAAAAGCTGTGGAGAAAAAAAATCCTTTCATGATGGAGTGGGATCAGATATGGTGGGGAAGAGGCTAAATAACTTGTGGGGAAAATAGTTGATGACTTGTTCTCAGATTTGTGTCTCTTCTAGAGACATTTCCTTGGATTCCCATTCCTGACTTCTACAATCAACACATGACTTCTGGTTTACGGTATCTCTTTTTTTATTTTATTTTTAAAGCAAGCAGATAGATAGGATATTCCTGGTTCACAGTTGCAGAAGGGGCAAGTGCATGTCTTTTAACACCTTCTACATCACCCACAGGAAAAAGGCAAGAAAACAACATACAGCAATACTTCTGCCCAGTGCTGAAACAGCCTGCAGCAATGTACAGAACAGAAAAATATCTTTACTAGGGTTTCTTTTATAAACTGCCTTTGGTTTATAAATGATCCCCACTTTGCCATTAAACATACTGGAAAAGTTTAAAATGTAAATTCATCTCCCAGTCACTAAAATTTTGAAGAAGGGACAGAAAAATGTGGAGTTCTCTATTGCGACCTTTGATGATTAAGAATGAAAAGCATTTAATCTTCACCTGACAGCAGAACAGAAGCTCTCCTCAGTCCAAGCTACTTAAAAAAGCAAGAATTGCAAAGCTTTCATTCCCCTATGGTTCTCTTCAAGATTAGCAGCAGTGAACAGCAATTTCTATTTGTTTTTACAATAATATCCTGTTTTGTAATCCACAGGAAAAGGAGTATGAAAGTAGCAACCTTGGCAGGGAGTAAGGGCCAAGGGACTGTTTTCTGAAATCTCAAAGCTCAGGAACACAAAGGCTTGGAGGAATTTCCAAGTACAGTGAATGCCAAATGGTAAAGAAACTGTCATGACAATGAGAGAGAAAAATGATTTATTCATGCTGTTAATAAATTCTTCCAGGGTCATTTTTTTCTTCTTCAGTGATCAATTGACAGACAGCTACTCCTAAAAGCTTTTAAGTAAGCACCTATGGCATGTTTAAGGGTTATTAATGTTGGGCTTTTTCCAAAGATGAAACAACAGGATATAATAATAATAAAAAATGGGACAGTATAATTTAAAATCGAACAAATGAACAGCTGAAAAAAATCCACAGAACACAGAGAGCCAAGCAAATAATTATATTATTAAAAGGACTAGAGCACAACATTTCTGTTCACTGCTTACAAGGCAAGCATTTCAGGTTGTATTTTTCTCAATGGAAAATAATGACTGGTTAACCCATCTTTGCAATTACAGTCCAAAGACTTAAAAGATAAGTGTGTTAGGACCAGAGAAGATATTGAAAGGAAGCCCATGTCTATCACAGCACCGTTTCAAAGAGCCTTAAGCTAGAATAAATATTGACACAGTAAGGAAAAAATACACAATAGCAATTGTTCAAAATGGGCACAAGCTGGAAGCTGACAGATCCACACTGACCTAAATAAAGCTGGACAGACACCAAGGCTCAAAATTTAAAGTTAGTTCTGGAATTTAACTTCCACTGATTTCAGTAAAAATTAGACATGGAAATACCTTTATAATTCTTTGTCTGATTTGCTAACTGTCATTATTTTCAACCCATTGTCCAAATACAACATCTTCTATCTGTGGCAATGAGAAACAGAATATTGTGAAGGACATGAGTCTTGGGACAAATGATTCACAGAGTTTCCCTCTCTCTGCCACAAGACTGTTCAAGGTCTGCTTTCAAGTCTTCATCCTGCCTTTGCTTTCTTTTTGAGTTCATTACTCCTAATTATACACTTCCATGCTATTACGAAGTGTCTCATAGTTCTCCCTCTTCTGTCTTATCATCTTTTCTATTTAATTCTATTTTCATCATCCCATCCCATCTTTTAATACTTCTCGCTGACCATTAGGTTGCCGCATCATTTGGGTCAAAACTCATCACTGAATAGAATCACCAGGTTGGAAAAGACCTCTTGGATCATCAAGTCTACCACAGACTACTTGCAGCCTGTGGTTATGTACATTTTTTACCAGTTAAAAGTGTGTTCTTATATGCTGGCTCAAATTTTCGGCAAATACTTTAATTTTTATTGCAAATTCCCAACTCAAAGCCTAGATGGTTTTCTTCAGATCATGTCTCCAGCTTTTTCCATTTTCATCAGTTCAATAACATACTTAAATATTTTTGGAAATTATTTCAGCCACTTTTCTTTAAAATTAGGGTTTCTGACAGAAAATCCAAGGGAAAAAAAACCATGGTCAATTTCTTTAATCTTTCTTCATTCATGCAAACACTACTTGAAATCAATAAGCTTGAATACCTTCCCACACCTATATTTCCTTGATGTATTTTTAATGGACTCCATTGGAGATATTCCTGATTTACATATCAATATTCAACAGAAGGATCTGGTGAATTTGCCTTAGAATCAATACAGCAAAACCCACAAAGTCTGGATAGTTGCTCTTAGGAGTAGGAGATAAGAAAATATAAGGTTAAAAAAAATTGCTGAGTTAAATCCACTACCATATTAGCAATCCGGGCCTAAAAATACAGAAATCAGTGGACTTTCAAAACAACACCAATTTCTAAAGTAAGAATATCATGGAAGAATGTATTTAAACATTGCACTATTTTTCTAACACCTTCAAGGATTTTACTGCACTAAAACAATATTTTCATATTAAAAGTTTCAAAATTCTATGGCAGTTGTTGCATTCTGCAGATAATATGTATCATCATGGTTTCCGATCAACTTCTATTGGCCACGAGTGCTCAGAGTCTTCATCAATGTCCTCCTTGAGCAGTGAGGTCATTTTAATTGTGCTGATTTAATTAGAGAGAGGAGAAGAAAGAGTTTCAAACCACTTTGATATTTTTACTGTAAAGCCAAAATGTAAATGTGAATTTGCTAAATGCTTTGGTAACTGCTAAAAGGGAAGATTTAAGAATGATAGCATCACAAAAATGCCTCTTTTACAGCCCAGAGATACAGCTTCAGCTATCTTAACATGACTATATTCTTGTAAAAAGCTGCATTTCAAAGTGAAGATTCTAGAGTCAAGAAACCATTTGACTTCTTTTTTCCAGAATTTTTTACTGATTAAGTACTTTAAGTGATTTTCTTGAAGTACCTCTAAAGTCTCACTTTCAGGGATGATTGGGACACATAAGTGTCTGTTAAGGGCTTATCTACACACTAACATTTTGTAAATGTATAAACCAGTGCACACCCAATTTTGCATGTAGTTACAATGCGGCCAGTTCAGTTTTACCTAGGGAGGAAAACTAGCCACAGATGACATTTTCAGACCAGTACAAATTTGCTTGCTCTGTAGGATAGACTTCACTGACTAGAAAACAAAATTAATGTTTCCTAGATACCACTATAACAAAACTTTGTGTAGAGCAGAAACCTCTCTCACTGATAATGGTTTTTGAAAACGGAGCTCAGAAGCAGGTTTTGGGTGCCAAAAGATAGACATCACCAGATGGCATTCCCAGAGGTGCTTTAATGCGTACCCAGTAGTGACCCACTAAACATCTTTCATTACAGAGGGTGCACTCCAAAACTTAGATTGCGCTGCAGCGGAAAGCACCTGAAAAGCAAAAGTGTTCACAAAAAAAAGTGGATTGAAGAACTCCCTCTGTCACAATGGATAAAGATGCTAATTTTTTTCCCTGGAAGTGCCTGTCATGTTCTTGGCTAATACGGTGCATATGACAGAGATGATGTGAGAAAGACACTCGGTTGCAGCAGTGGTGACATTTGAACAAAGCTACATTGTAATGGGTTAGCAAGGGTGGCTTCTTATCTTTCACATTCTACATTCCTGGTTCAAACACAGAGTTAACACACATTGAAATTAAGGTTCCTGATAGTTCGCCTCTCTGCCTTCCTGAACTGGTTTATCCTCCTTGCTTCTTCTACCTCCTTGCAGGTGTAGAAAAGCTAAAATCTATGAGGATCAGGCACTGGAAACAAAGCTACAAGTAAGCTTTGACCAAGGAAACTTTTCTTCACATGTAGGAACATTCCAAGGAATGTAGCAAGTTCAAATGACAAGTGGAGAGACAGAAAAAATTTAAGTAAATGGGAATTACAGCATATGATGGGAAACCCTACAGCTTAGGAATCTGTTGTAGCCCTGACTACAAACACAACAACTAGGGAAAACAGTCTAGTTATGCTTCTGTGGTTGTGATGCATCAGGATGGTATTTTCTAGGGTAGAGCTGGACCTGTGGGGTGTTTTTCCTAGCACAGCACCCAACCCCTGCATGGGCCTTCAGTCTGGCTATGACCAACAGATATTCAGCAGGGAGTGAGGCTAACACCATCTGGCTCTTGTGGTTTGGAAGATGATAGCAGCTATGTGATTTTGAGCTCTGAGCAACAATCTTTACAAGTGTTCAGGTCCAATGATACTTAGCAAATCATCCTGCCACCGTCTGTCCTGGTTGTAGATGCCACAAGTGTGAGGAAAACTACCTCAGGGTAACAGTTGTAAGGAAAATATGAACTACAAAACCTCAGCCATGACTACTGTCAATACTGGACTTATGAGTTACTAGTGATAAACATTTTATTAAGCACTGGAAGTTGTGACAGTTATTTCGTTGGAGCCACAGTTGTTCAACATTTCTTGAAAACTCATCATATTTATATGATAGAAAAAAATAATTTATGTACTTCCTGCTAGATTCTTGCATTTGAAAATGTGGGTCTAGGTATTCACAGCAATTCGCAAGGAGAGGTCTATATAGACAAGAAGCAGGACCAGGGATCATGTGTTTCATAGTGGGAAATAGCCTAAAAAAACCTCCTTCCAACTTTAAATATTATTGTTTTCTTAAATTAACTCTGGGAGATTTTAATCTAGATCTTGGATTTCTGCCAGGGAACACACACCGCTCCCTACATCCCTGAGAACATTGTGGAGTACTGTACAGTAAGCTGGTGTAATAATGAAATAGCAACAAGTTAACTCTATTACTTCTTCATAAAGCCTTCTTCTCTACTGTTACTCTTCTTTCAACTCATTGTAGTTTCCCAATTAGCACCCTGTGCAGGGGGACATAATTCCTATGTCATCTTTTGTGGGTTTTTTACAGAGGTCACAGTTTAGTGAAAATAAAAGGAAGACAATATACCAGGTCACTTCCTACAGATCAAAGAGGTAACTCTTCAATAATACTGATTAACAAGTCAGTTAACAGGTTGGATCAGGGAAGGGTACTTAGAATGCCTTGAGATGGTGGCTGAGTCTAAGGGAAGGAGACAGGGATTTATGGTGACTGGAAAGCTCTGAGAGCACTTTGTTTGAGCTGGAATTCAAGGAGGCCACAGAGAAAGGTTGGGCAAACACAAAGCAAGTGAAATGCAAATAGGATGCTCTTCAGGGTATTCCCTTCCACTGCACAAAGAGCATACTTGTGCTAGTTTTTTGTCCTACCTAATAAAAGCAAATGGTGATGTTACTCATTGCTTATAGATCACTGTTTCCAGTTCTTGTCAGGGAAAATTCTTCTGATGAACCCCATCGGATATAACCTGAATAGAGGAGAGAAGGTGGAGCATGGAGTTTTGCCAGAGTGCTGTGGAGCTATGTCTGGGTTAGTTTCCAATGAATCATCACAGCCATCTGGGGGAAGGGGGAGAAATACCCTCACTTCGTAATCAACCTATCTGCATTTTAAAAGGGAAATGGTTTTCAATAATATGCACTGTACATATCTGGCACTTGGCCTCTTGTTACTGCCAACTGTCACTCTGATAATGTGTTATAAGTGACGGCACACCAAGCAGACGGGGCTGCAAGCCCATGTGATTGTACTGCATTATCAAAGTGACAACCAGAAAGAACAAGAGCTCTGGCTGCTGAATTGGTCCATAAACAGAATTTGTGTTGTTGATCTTATTATTTATATACAAAAATAAGGTTTAAACATTTTTAATATTTTCCCAGCAGGAGTCAGGGTATTGTTAGGATTTCAGCACACAGATAACTGGTGTAAAGCGCAATATAAAACTTGTTTAACATTCTGTTTTCATAGTCTAAAAGAGGCAAAAAAAATGGTTATCAAGGGAACTAATTCAAGTACATGTTTCTAATTTCACATCTTTAAGCACAGGTATTTTAAGTGATGTAAACTTACATCACTCCCTCAAGAGCTCTGTGCCCACTTTATCAGGTGCCATGGAGATAACTCCTGTGATCTATACATGTGACAGAAAACTCATTTGGCGGGCAACGTATGGAGATTCAGCAGAAGAAATGCAGATAAATCCATAGGTATCCATGGGTGGAACATGTTGGTAAAATCTGCTGCAGAATCTGAGTTGAGGCCCTTGGATCAGTACAGTTGTGGGAAAAGTCCTGCCAATATCCAGGAGATACTGTTGCCTTCCAGCACCATAGCTGGGTGTGTGACTCTGTTCTTCCACAATTAGGTTGATTGCTCAGGAACATGAGTATGGATGGACAAAAGGAGGGCTTCTTCAAGCATAAGGTGACTCAGCATGAGCTGAAGACTCAACTCAGTCCTTGCCTGTAAACTTCTTCAGGGCCTTATTGCTCCCAGAAAGTAAAACCGTGTTAAAGGTAAAAGGAGTTGGTCATAATTGCACATTTGCTAATTCTTGGCTTCATCTGCGTTTGGAAAAGTAATAAAATGCTAAAGGCAGGGCTGTTCTTATAATTTGCTTGTTTGGTCTATGATGATCTTCTATAGCATAAAGGCTTTTCTAGCCTTCTGTACAACGTCTACACATTGTTACCCTAAAATCTTGGCAACTTTCACTGTTTCTGAGTGTTCCACAAGATAAAGCAGTTGCATTTTTTTCCTGAGAGGTATCTAGGAGCACCAAAAATATGTGGCTTATACACAGTACACAATAACTCCTTCCACAGTAAACATTACTGGGTAAAGCTCAAAAGCAAACTTAGAGACAAACTTAGAGGCCTTTGTTGTATTGGTCCATAACTCTTATGATAGGCACAGGGTTTGTCCTACTGATAAGGGGTGTTGGAGCAGGACGGGTAACAGGTAAAAAGTGCAGGAGGAAAAAGTGCTCTAATCCAACCCAGAAGTGGACCAATGGTGTGAAGATTCCTATGGGAACCACCAGATCCCTCTACAGAGGCCCAGTGGAAAAAATGGGACGTATTAGTCATATATTTGCTACAGATTAGTGCCATGAATCTATTCAACATTCAACACAATCTTTCAACAGAAATTTCTGCAAACTCAGATGACAAATTTTCATGAATTAACACTGCTCATGTCCTTTGAGGAGATCACTCTAATAATGACATCTGGAAACAATATTTCAAAACAAATTAACGCTAAAGGTATTAAAAATGTAAATATGTCAAGAGATACAGGCATGTCATTTAATATAATTATACCTAAAGGGACACTTCTGCTGAGGAAAAGATAAATAAATGGTTAAGTGTCTGTAAGAAAATCCCACAGAAGTAAAATTATTCAATGAGTAAATACACCCTGCTCCATACCTCTGTGTGACAGTGTTGCTTTCAGGCAGTGCATTCGTATTTTACTAGTCACTAGATTCGTACTGGGTGATTTACTTTGCTCTTAAAGGCTTGCCTAGGAACACAGTTTAGTCACTGAATTAAAATAGATTTAGAAATCTTTAGGGCCAGAAGGGGAGTTGTTCATTATCTTGTGTTATATAGCAACTATAAGAAGTTACCTATTTTCAGAGTGAGAGGACTGATGCTTTTTTACATAATGCATATGAATTCTGCTTAAATCACAGTCAAGAAGGGGAGATTGGATGAATGGATGGATGGATGGATGGATGGATGGATGGATGGATGCAGGGTTAGTGCTTATTCATGGTAATAATCATAAGAGAAAACCAATTGTTAGTCATGGTTAGCACTGCCAGGAGTGCAGCTAGAGGAAGCCAATGATCTTCGTGTCTAAGCTGTCATTGGCTTTTTTTAGAAATCTTACACTTGTTTTAGAGAATCATGATGGGCTGAGTTCACTGGGACTTAAAAGATTCATTGATTCAGGTGGAATTTCTCATTGAGTGATGTGTAAATAATACTATAGCTAAGCAGGAATAAGGAAAATATATTTGATGTGGGATCAGCAATCACCATTTGATTTTTGACCAGAGTGAGTGGATTAAACCAGGATGTGTATGCCTGAGTCTAGGCTTGAAGGAGGTCTCTCAGTTATGTGTTCTCACATTTCGGGTCCAAAAAGCTTGTTCACTGCAGGATCTCAGTAGCTATCCCACCTACTTCAGAAAGATGTTACTGGCTCAGCATCCAGTATTTAAGGTCCCCTTCCCTTAAGCTGAACCTTAGCATCTAATCACATCACAACTATACCTATATAGATGTAAAAAATATGATCTATACAATAAATCCCAAATAAGAAAATTGCTTCACTTTCTTCTGCTTCCTACACTTCTACTTATCTAATGAGAAAAATTCATGACAAAGCTATTACTCTAAATTTCAGCATTAGTAATGAATTATCTGGCTGTTGCTTTTAATTAAACATAGATGTTTTCTTGTCCTGCCACCCATCCCCCTCTTAAAGGCCAGAAGACACTACTTTTCTGGTTTTTTCCACATGAGCTGCCCCTCCTGCACAGCACCTTATGACAGGGCTTAGTCTCATCTTTGGCAGTGATCTCATGATTCCCGTTTCTAGTAATTCATTAAAAGCCCATATTACAGAAGTTAATTGGCTGCTACTGCTACAGAAAGACTGTTACAGGTTAGTAGTGTGGTTTGTTAAGAATTCCTCTTCTGCCCTTGCCTTGCCCACCCAAAAATCCTCTTTGGGGGGGGAACTATCTGGTATCCAAAAAAAAGCATTAGAGTTAGTTTCTAACTTTAAAGTTAGAAACAATCTGGTGGAAGGAGGGAACGCAGAAGAAAAAAGCTCAGAGGAAGCAGGCAAAGGATTGTGTTTTATAGCAGGTTTTTACACAATCTTGAACAAGTCTTTGATGGTGACTAAGAGCTTTAGTTGCTACCATAGTACAAGTGGCAACAATATGCATTGGCTGACTTAAGCTGTAACCATGCATGTGTCTTCTAGGTGAAAACGGGGAAAATTAGCTGTTTAGTAAGTATTCCTGGAAGCATTTGTCAAGAAAATTATTCTCCAGCCAACCTATTCCACAAAGCAAAGTGACAAATATATCTTTCTCTATAAATACAGTATAATTAAGTAAAACCTCTTCCCCATGCTTACAGTACCCAAGATATGCATCAGGGCTCATAAATAAGAACATTAACCTTTGTCCAGAGTGATTCTGCAACCTAAAAATGCAATGCATGTTTTGAGTTTAGTTCTGTAACATATTGATACTTCTGCTATTCCTAGTTCTTGATGAGAGGTGGTATATATTAAATTAGTATTCAGAAAGTTCAGACTCAGCACTTAACTTGAACTTAAAAATCCAAAATTCAGTTA
Organism: Clamator glandarius; assembly: GCA_033459285.1. Taxonomy (NCBI): domain Eukaryota; kingdom Metazoa; phylum Chordata; class Aves; order Cuculiformes; family Cuculidae; genus Clamator; species Clamator glandarius. The sequence goes on along the minus strand of JAUNZM010000016.1, from coordinate 2,410,660 downwards.
CCATGGACTTTGCATCCAGCTAAGATGTTCTACTATGACACCAGTTATAATTGTTCTTAAAACACCCAACAAAGCAGTCTTCTTTCATTCCATCCAGCATTTTCTTGCTGAATCATTTCATGAAGGCATCCTGCCCCATCTGGTTGTCAGAGCTGACAAAATGGCTCTGTGGGCTGCAATCAGAGGGCATAGAAAGAGGTGCAAAGTGTTCCATTATGTTTTGATGACACATTTAGTTATCAAGTGTACTGTGCCATTTACAAGTCACCTTGTTCTGACTATCTTTGCGCAGACACTGTTGAAATCCTGATGCAGCTCAGCATCAGCATTACACAACAAGGTAAGAATTTGTAAATCCCACATGTTTTTACAAAATGCTAACTCCTGTCTTTGGGAATTGGTGGCTGGAAAAAAAGCTCCATATAAAGTTGCTTAAAATGGGAATCTGAAAGAAGATAAAAATTCCATTTGATGTTTAATCCTCATCATCAACAACAAAGCCTATAGCTCAGGAAATAAAGGTATATTGGTAAAAGTACATACTCCTTGTTCTCATATTTTATGTAGCATACTCCTTGTTTATCCAAGAAACATCTGAAAGCACCATGTACTTCAGCTTCTTCAGACTTGTACTCTAATGCACAGCCTGAACAGTGACCTCCTATGCTTTTGTATCATTGCATCAGCACATCTGACTATCAAACACAACATCCGTCTGAAACTTATTCTGCCTTAGGCTGACTAATCACATTTTGCATTAGGCTGTAAATTGGAGGAAGCCAAGGAATATCCCTAAACAACTTGCCCCAAGTGAGCTAGAAGAATAACTGCAAACAGAGCTGAGACTTTCTCCCTGTCTAATCCTGTAGGCACTGGACTGAACAGGCTTGCCTACATGTTGGGTGACTCAACGGCACTGCCTTGTGCTATTTATACAAGCCAACTGTGTGCAAGGAGCTGCAGCAGGGGCTGGAGAACAGCATGAAGAGTTTGCTCTCCTTACTGCATTTGCAGTCTCCACCCCCCTGCTTCACCTCCTGAGCGTACCTTCTCACGGTGTAGCAGTTCTGGGCTTACACCTTTCTTCTGTTATCCTTCCTTTCTTCTGTTGCCCTTAGAACCATATTTGATATCAAAATATTGTCACAGTAAATCCACTCCCTGAATTTTGGGGCGAGATATAAGTACCAAATGAAGCTAGAGTGCATAAAGTTGTTACGCAGGAGATTGTAATACAAGAGGCACCACTCCCAGTGGCTGGCATGGAATTAGAAGTAGACTTAAACAAATAACAGTCAAGACAGGGGATATTTCTTGGGAATTAATGATTAGCTGGGAGGAGCTTGTATGGCCAGAAGCAAAGTCAAAGTCATTAACCTCTGCCTGTCACTTAGGAAACGTCCTCTGCTGAATCTGTTATAGTAACGTTATAATCTAAAAGATGGAAATAAATATATAAGTATATAGTGACCTCTATTTTTCATGAGCAATGTATTGTCTATTAGTATATTCACAGCCATTTTAGAGGACTAATGCCCAGGATATAGCCAACCCCGAGGCAAAATTAGAATTTAATTTGTTCCATAATAATTTCTCACCAAGGAAGCATAATGATGCCACAGACAGAGGCCAGCATATATTAAGGAATATTTTGCAGAAATATTAAAATTTTTAGATTTGTTAGATAGCAACTATATTAAGCCTATGCAATGACATCAATATGTCATAACACACTCTGCCTCCTTCCCACTATTCACTCTCATGACTGCTCCTGGATGTCCAGTGGAGATCTTGAGTAGGGAGATACTCTGCTCTGCTGCCCCTGGGACTTGCTCTGGCACCTTGAGTTACTATCAGCTATTCCTGAATCCCTGTCAGTGCAGCAAGTGAATTTCATCTGGAGATAGTCCAAACAAGGCAAATGTTGAAACCACCAAAAAGCTTGTAAGCTCTATGTTCTAGCAAGACTTCCACGCCAGGTGGGCTTCAGCCCATGACACAAGGGTCCACACAGACAGCATCTTGGATTTACCAAGCTATAAAAAAGTCTTGGGCCATTTTTGCTCCAATGCTTCTTTTTTTTTCCTCTCAGCTAAATATTTCAAACCTCAAAATCTTCAACATTTCTGAACCTGAAGCTAAGTAGTTATGCAGAAGTGAATTAATTTCACAGGTCTGGAATACCTACAGCTTCAGTTTATTTAACCAAACGCTGGGAGTGCTCAGCTATTTGAAAGATCACCTGGCTTATGTCTTCTCATCCACAGATTCAATGCACACACTTCTTTTAAGAAGCACATATATAAAGTAGAGATATATTGTTTGACTTTCATTTAAGCTATTTTTCTATCTAGAGGCCTAGTTTTGGAGACCCAGGTTTGAAGATATTAGCCATCACCTATACCTCCAATGGGTCAATTTTTGACACCAAGGTGATGTCTTTCCTCCAGAAAGGACACAGTTGTCATGAGGAAAAAATTTTGATACAAAAATTTTAACCCTGAAAATAATTTCAATGGAATTTTTTTTAACCAAGCTAATAATTTGTAAGAGGTACTAAAGAATGAAAGGCATGCTTTCCCACCACTTGGACAGAAGCAAGCTATTTAAATTCATTTAATTTTCTAGTTTATGTCATAGTGATGCATAAAACCCTTATTAATTTGTTTGATAAACGAAGAAATTGTGCTTTCATTTTTATTGGGTACACTGATTTTTCTCCATGACCTCCAGATTACCAGCCACAAGCTGGATTTTTTTTCCCTATTACCTGGTGAAATTTAGCTGTTGTCATTATTCTTCAGTTGGTTTGCTGCCCATGATGAGACAGAGAACAGAAAGTAAGAAAGGGTAATGTTGAAGCCTGATGGGACCAACTGAGATTCAATTATCTATAAAACCCCATGCGATGGCTGTGGATCCTGTGGGTCATGCAAGGTAAGCTGCTGCATGAAAAGCAAGAAGAAAATATTGGTTAAAGTTTTACAGGCTCTGTGAGACACAGTATTAGGCTAGGTGACTTTAACAGCCTTTCCTGTCCTCAAAGGCTGTGACCACAAACATATAAAGCAGAGGAATGGTGCCTGTCGCCATGCAGTTGGCAGAGAGCTGGCAGGTGACTGTGCAGGAATGATCAATTTAGGCCACTTTTTCACTCCCTCGCTCATGGAGCTGCAAATCCCCATTAGCTGCAGCACCCGTGCATTCTCTCTCCCCATATCAACCAGAGGCGGCTCAGACTGGAGCCTCTGCAGCAGCTCCACTCCCTGTGCTGACTCACCTGCACTGGGATCCCTGAAGTGCTTGAGTCACCTGCTCTTCAGCTCCTTCACGTGGGAAATGAGGTACAGTAGGGGAACGCCAGCCCAGGTCAGGGTCTGCCTTGGGGTTTCCTCTGCTTCAGGTGTGCACTTGAACAGGACATGGCCCTCAGTATCTGGGAAGGCTTTGAAGAAGCCCATAGCACCTTGCAGCTGGCACGGGATGCTCTGCTGTGGAGCGATGCCAGTGCCTCAGCAGAGGACTCCCTTGCTTTGCAGCTCAGCAGAATTGCCTGGTTCAGCATTTGGCTCAAGGGGTCCACCAGTGGCCCCAGTGGGAAAAGATGTCTGCTGGGGCTGCTTGCTGGGGAATGAAGGGATGATGAAGCACCACACCCCAGCTCTTTGGCTAAAACCAAGTGTCCGATGCTCCCCTCTTATGTGGTTTGTATGCATGCAGCTGCTGAGCCTGAAGCAGCTCTATGGGAAAGAAGGAACTTGAGCCCAGATCCTGTGGTTTTGCAACATCAACTCCTCACTCTTGAATTTTCTTATGCATTGTTGAACACATGTGATTCCTTCTGGAAATCATCAGTGGTTCAGAATTATGCTGGAATCTCCTGAATTTTTGGTGAATAACCTGGGCTCTGAGTGATAAGCGTTGGAGCTCTGTGAAGGCATCTACACATCATACCAGCACACCATACAGGTAGCAGTAGATAGATCATCTACTGCCTATATATGAACATTTTGTTTGTGGTTGGATGGCGGTTGCTTTGCAGGTGATTTGCTGATACTTGGCATTGGTCTTCACAGTTTGGATACACCTGTACGGGGGCTCTAAGTGCTTGGAAATCTAGAAAGAAAAGACAAGTCAGTTTATGTTACATAGACAGAAATGGCTGAAATGGAAAACATCTTTGGGTCACTAATTTGAGTATCACAGTAATATAATCTGATTTGGGTTAAAGTCTAAGGAACAGAAGTATTGTAGTTACCCTCAGGACCTAGACTACTGATAGCAAGATGATGAGCACTCAGCAAAAAAATGAAACAGAAGAGAAGCACTAGTTATGAACAGCAATAAGCTTTATGAATAGCAGTAAAACACATCAAGACCCATAATGTTTGACTCAGACATGTTCACTGAACTCATATGTCTCTTCTGAGAAATTTTACTCTTTGTCTCAAGCCTCTGACTGAAGCAAATTTAAACAGTACATTTGCTTAGAAATAAAACATGATTCTTGCATAAAAGTCAGAGTAGGGTGTTGTGAACCATCACACATTGAGAGGAGACTCTGCCTGCACATGCACCTTTTGCCAAGATATTATAAGTCCATAGTAGCATTCAGTGCCCTTAACAGTTTTCCTGGAGCTTAGTGAGAGGAGGCTACATCTGCATTAAAAATTAAATGGAATGAGCAGTCATAACTTGTAGGCAAGCACAATGAATGAGCAATAATGGGCTAGCCAAGACTCTGAGGACATAAATCTTTCTATCTAAGGTAGCCGAAGGACTTTGTAACTGTATGATTAATGATTGTGTTTTGGTTGGATTGGAATGCAGTTAAGGATGTTGTGGGTTCACGTCCACTTGCTGCAGGTGGTGAAAACCAGAATGAGCAGGATCCTATGCAGCTTAGAAGCTGTTCTGATTAGTATGGACAAAACACGGCTCCTACACCATGAGACAAAAAAAAATAAAGGGAGACACTGCTTATTGCAGTAGTTGGGATCTAACGTGAAACAGTAGTGAAAATATTTTGTTGTCCACCAGCCTCTGTACTTTTTAGTATTTTTTTATATTTTTTGATGCAACATTCCCCAACCTGTATTCTCTCTTTCTCACACATACAAGTAGTTTGTCACAGACATTGTGATGCCTTCAGCAGCAGCTGGATCTGTCCCACCAGAGCCAGTTCAGGTCCAGCCCAGCTGTGAACCTCATGGGAGGTCTGAGGCTAAGGAAAGCAGAACTGGTTTAAATCCAGTCTGCCTGCCATGTATCCAGTTCAATGGCCTCAGGACAACTCTGAGCAACTGCAGCAGTCATGTTAATAATATCATCACTAAGGCCTGAGGTCTTGTGTGAGAAAGTAGCGAATGTTGTTCCTCTATGACAATTGTACCAGTTCTTCCTCCCTTTCTCCTTTAATGACTAGATGTTTGGCATATGGCTTATTGCAGTGGCTAAAGATGAACGAGAATTTTCTTATCCTTTCAAGACATACATTCAATTAATTATTATAGTTTCATTTTTATCATTCTTAAAAGTCTGGAAAACTCTATAAACATGGACATATTGACACTATTTACTCACCAGTATTTCTACAACTAAATTTTCTGTGAAGTAAATGAATGTCTATGATCAAAAGTAACTTTCAGTTAGCCGAAAAAAGGCTGTGAATGTTTAGAAGATAAATAAACTTAAAAAATTAATATTCTCATCAATAGTGACAAGCTGATATGCAACAGGCCTTAGCTGTCTTCACATGCTGCTGTACTTGCATGCATTTTTCTAGATTATTGATTGATGTTTCCAGAAATTAGTGCAACTAATCAGTGTGAAAACACACTCTGTGCATATGTGTGTCACTTATTAAAATTACAGTCAGAAGACCTGCTAGGGAGTCAGAAGGGAGTCTGCTATAGCTAAGGTGATAAGAAGAGTGGTGAGCTCATTTCAAGTAGGAGTTCCTTTCTCCTTACTTTCCCTGATTGCTCCTGGGTGTCAGATAATTTTGGGTGCCAGAACCGTGTGTGTCCTGACCCATTTGAGACTGTAGATGTTTCTTTGCTCAAAGGTTGTCTGGAGCCAATGTAGTAAGATCTGCAGTGCTTAGGGTGCATGGGCTTTGTAGCCTGTGGCCCAGAAGAAGCTGGTATCATCCTTGAGTGTTTGTACCTTCCTGTCTTGAAGGAGAAGATGCCTGTTTCGTGTGGATCAACTGGATGAGACTTTCAGCACAAGCCCAGAACGAGACTCAGATTCACATATGTCAAATTGTTTAGACACTTAGAACTCTAGTGGGAATCTTTAGTTCTTTGAGGGAAATGGAAATTTTTGAAGAGAATGCAATCAGCTGCTTTACACCCATCTAAGGCAGGAAAATATTTTCCCATTAGCTTCCACCAGAAATACTGCATGTTTTTCATTCTCCACTGCTGTAGAAGAGGCAATTCTAAAACACAGTCTGTTCAGAAGTCTGCAGAAATGGGAAGAAATTGGAAATTTACTTCCTCAAACCCAAGGAGCCATAAAGCAAAAAGCTCTTTTTCTGCTCTTACCTTCCTAATCACTCTGTCTAGTCTGTCACTCTCAAATTTCAACACCTCTCCCCACAAGTATCTGTGTCAAGACTTTGATGTACAGCATTTCCATGAATGCGGAAAGTAAAAAATAAAGTGACATTATAAATGTCCTAAACTCTCCTAATGGTGAACATCTATTCCATTATGTTTTACAGTTACACAAGAGACAACAGCTATATATCATTATTGAAGTTCTTTATTGACTGTATAGCACTCAGACAATGGTAGAAACCAGCCGCTTTATCTTCCGAGCATCAATGGCTTGACCTCTGTCACTAGTCTTTATAAACCAGATATTTTTAGGACTGTTTTTTCCTTTCTGGCTAGGAGCTAATGCAGTCTCTCACGTGAACTCTGAGTCTCTTCCAGAAGAAGTTCTGGCCTCAGGTTAGGAAGTGGCTACTTTGACTGGACACACGGGCTTAGGCTTCGGCATGACTGATGAGTTTTCTGTTGTTAGTCTGACCCTTTTGCGTTCGGAGAGGTCCTAAGACTCAGCAGCAAGAGGGGATGCACCTCATGAGCTGCCCTTGAATATGTAATTCCTCTTGCTGCACCCCTTGGTGCACTGTGCTGCTGGCGCATCTGTTCATCCTCCCTGGTCATCGTGGTGTGGGGCTTTGAGCTTACCTTCCCCCATCCTGCCTCTCCAGGGATTTTATCCTGGAAGTGATCAGGGAGCATGGGTAGTTCCTGGATGTGGGGAGATTCACTGGGCTTGGTCTTTTCATGCAAGTGCTAGAGGGGAGATTCTTGTCTTCTTTCAAGCCCGGAGTAGCTGTAGGCACAAACCAAACACTTGTGTGGGGAAGAGTGGGGGGTGATCTTTCACACAGGCCCTTCAGATGGGATGTCCTTTTGCTATGCAAACAAGTTTAGAAATCAATGGTGTGTAGGGGTTTTCCCTGTGCCCTATCAGGAACATTTCCCCACTCCCTTCCAGCTTTGCATGCCTCCTGCTGTTCTGCATTTTAACCTCCAGCCTCTAAGCAGCTGGGTTCCAGTGGTCTCACCTCTGATCCACTCTGAGATGAGAGGCTCTGTTAGATACTGAGATTGATACAAAACCTCACTGCTTTCAGGGAATCAGTCCAGGTACAGGCTGCTCTGTGTGACGGCGGTATTAGCTAATGGTGCTGAATAGGTAGTGCAGTGAACGTGAATTTCTTGCAGCCTCCTTGGGCAAAAGAATTTTGCAAAAGAAAAACTTGTAGTTATTATCCTTTCTGGCATCCTCTTGTTTCTTTTTTTATAAGATATCTTTCAAAAGTCAAAAATATTCAAAAAATATTTTTGATGGGCTGCTATAACATGCCAAATTTCTTCATATCTGATGCTTTAAGTTTAACTATATTTGTCTTGTTTACAAAAACTGACAAGTGATGCAGCCATAATAATGCCAGCAGAAATTGCACAGCAATTTTACTTGGGTTCTTTTCAAGTCAGTGAAACTGTTAAATGAGATTAGCGCAGTAGAAGGGTTTATTGAGGCCATGAGAACCCAGATAGACACATATCACAGAGAACCAGTGATAGACTAAGAGGATCACATACAGAGACATTGTGCCAAGGGAGGATTGGCAGGATAACACAAGTGCATCTTTTAGCTCTGTGGAGCTGTGTCTTACTGTATTTCTGATATGGCTCTCCAACAGCTGTCTTTTCCCTTCCTTTTCCAACCCTTCATATATCTTTCAGTGCCTTATTCTGATACTAGTCACGCTTGAAGCTTGATGAGGTTTGTTAGGAGTAGCGGGGATCTGGAAACAATGGTCCTTATTGTTGTCCTTGCATGTCTTAGAGTAGCCCTAGAAAATCTGTGTGTTGGTGGCTATTGCTTTCTTTTGTTAGCTCTGTTTTCTGTCTTTAAAGAAAATGATTTTGTAGGATCATAACTCACTGTTGAAGTTATTATCTTCCTAGAGGGAGAAATCAGCACTTTCCCTTATATATGTGAAGTGTTGTTATGTATGTTTTAGGTATGAAATATTTTTTAATACATATATTGTTATATATACATGAGTCCACGTTGGCCACCATCAGGGACTGAAACAGAAGATTGCGGAGCAAAAAGCATCTTATAGGTACAGCTATGTTAGCTCCCATTCTCTCCGAAGCAGCCATAACTGACAGCAGCTCACATAAGGACTTGTTCGGATGTCACTCTGAGATTCCAGCTGGGATACAGTATTTCTCTCCCTGACTGAGTAGATGCTCAGCTCATGTTCAGTTCATTTCCTAAAACCTACTTACTACATGTCATGAGAGGCTATTCACATTTCAGCCCTGGTGAGAGGCAAAGGGCAAAGTAAAAAGCGTGTCCAGCTACCAGGAAAGAGCAGTCAGCTAATTTAGCTCCAGCAGTCATATAGACTGATAGACACAATGAAGATGTAAGAAAGGGAGGAGGAGCTGGGCAGTGGACAAGCCTATGAGCCTTCCAGCTCTCTGGAACATGGTTTGAATTTGTTCCAGCCATTCAAAATGATCTTTCACTTCTTGGCAGATGCTCACAAAGTTTCTTAGCTAAGCAAAGAGAGCACAAATCTTCATTGTGCGTGGTTAAAGACAGACACTGGTCATTTGATTATGTTGTTGAGAACATAAATGAGTGCAATGTTGCAAATGCCACTGGAGGAAGTGAGGGGCTCCCTCATGAGGAGGCTTTGGATGCTATTTGTATTGAGAAGCATCTTGAGATGAAATCATAATTCTCTAAGTGACCATCCTCACGCTCTGATCTGTTGTTTTTTAGCTGCACTCAGGAGGCTACTGATGAAAGCAAAGCATTTCCTTACCTCCCTACGAATATATTTACCTTCTGTATCATCAAGATTTCCTGGTAGATACATGTGCTTTGCAATGCTGTTTACAGATTTTCCTCTGCAAACCTTAAGAAAGGTCTGCACACACACTTAATAAATTGCTTTCCATGCCCCAAATAGCTAACAAGCTAAACAGGAGAAGGATTTTTCTCCAGACTTTACAGATGGTGAACAGAGGCACAGATAAACTACACAAGTTGCTTGTGGTTATTTTGGAAATCTGTAACTGAGCCAGACCTTGAACCGAAATTTCTGGTGTCCCTGGGCCAGACTGCGACCACAATTTGGCCTTTCTCTCTGAAGGTACATATTTGTGGAGTTTTAAGGTCAGAGGAATGAGGAATGATCACCTTATCTAGCCGTGTCAAGTCCAAGAGTTTCTTTGATCAAAGCACTTTTACAGGATAGAATCCAATCTTGATTTGAAGACACCAGGACATAGGGAATAATTTTACAACTTCCCTCTGTACTCTATTCCAATGGTTAATCATCTTTTCAGCTAACTCTTTTTTCATATGAATCAGTCTGGCTTTAATTTGATTCCTGTGATGCTTCTTTTCTGCTAGCTTAAAGGGCCCTTCATCATCTGTGTTTTCTTCTCTCGTCTTCACAGGCAGTATTTTCATGTATCTAGAAAAACAGTTAGGTTGACAAGTTCCTTGCTGCTGAATTCTGGGGTTTTTTTTCTTCCACCTTGTGCCTGGCCTGTCTTTGGTATCTCACTCCCCTTTTTTTCATAATGCAATAATTGGAAAGCTTTAAAGAAAGCTGAGGGGGGGCGGAGATTGAAGGAAATCAGCAAGCAATATTGACTCCTAAGTGCAGTGAGGTGTGTGTAGCCAAAGAAGAGAACTGACAGCACTGATGCCAAATTCTGCTCTCATTCACATACTGAGTGATATAATTTGAAATTTGCTTATGCTAGGTATTGCTGTAGGGACACACCTTGCGTTAAATAGGAACAGCAGCAGGATGACTGTTACCAGGTACTGATTATGTGGGATTCCACTCTGGTTTTGACAAACCAGTGTTGCAATGAGGCTTCTTGCTCAGTTTTCAGAAAATGCTGTAGTCTATTTCTGATTAGAAGAAAGTCTCAGGATCACAGATCTCATCTAGTTCCCATTTAATGAATCCTAGATTTGTCAATGTACCATTGATATCACATGACCGATGTTTTCTTGTGGTCCTGGTGGACACCTTATAAGTGGCATTAATGATATGAACATACAGTTGGGGAAATGCCTAGGAAGAACCATGAAGGTGAAAAAATGTTGGAACTGAACTGTAAGTTGTATTTTTGTTTACAATATACACGTGTAAGTATCTAGGGCATTGAAAAGACTCATCTTCCCACAAGGATATTAACTAGTTTGTGGTGATAGCCTATGGTTTGTGTCTGTAGTGTCTAAGGCCTTTGACTCTGTCCAGAAAACAACTCAGATCTACAGCTTTAGAGAAAATCCTCTGCTTTGTCTGTGACCATTAATCTGTGTGTGAGTACATAGACCACTAACACAAGCAAGGTGTGAAAACAGAACACAAAGGTGAGAGCTGAGTCAATACTGATTAAGCACAGTTGAAAACAAAGGTGTGATGTTACCCAACCTTCAGAGAAAAAGCCAGAAATATCAGAAGACATAAATCCTTAAGAGGAAGAGTAGACAGGAGAAAGAAGCAGAGGCTCATCAAGGTCAACGCTTAGCCTGTCCCAAGGCACACGAGGGCTACTGATTAACAGCTGCCCATCCAGCAGAGACTCATAGTTGGGAAAGCAGTGCAACAGTACATGGTAAATGTTATTAATGCCTAGCCTACCAGGAGGTTAGTCACAATCTGTGGGGGCTGCAAATAAACCTCAATCTATCCCCAAATGTATGTTTTATCCATAAAAAGTGATTTTGTGTTTGTAAGTTGCGTGGTGCTTTTAAGCCTGGTGAAAGACACCCAAAGAAAAGTGGCACAAAGATTTGAGGGTTATTTAACAGCCCTGGTGAAGTGGAATAGGGTAAATGTCCCTGTTTTCTTCAGCAAAACCTTAAGAATAATTTTTAATAGAATCATAGAATACTTTGGTTTGGAAGGGACCTTTTCAGGCAATCTAGTCCAACCTCCCTGCAGGAGCAGGGACATCTTTAATTAGTTCATGTTGCTCAGAGCCCCATCAGCCTGATCTTGAATGTTTCCAGGGATGGGCCCTCCACTGCCTCACTGAGCTACCTGTTCCAGTGTTTCATCACCTTCACTGTAAAAAATTTCTTCCTTATATCCAGTCTAAATCTACCCTCTGTTAGTTTAAAACCACTACCCTTTGTCCTTTTCTTGCACTCCCTGATAAATAGCCTCTCTCCATCTTTCGTATGGGCCACTTCTAAATACTGGAAGGTCACTATAAGGTTTCCCTGCAGCCTTCTCTTCTCCAGGCAGAGCAACCCCAAATCTCTCAGCCTGCTCTTACAGGTAAAGTGCTCCAGCACTTGGATCATTTTTGTGGTCCTCTTTTGGATCCACTCCAACAGCTCCATGTCCTTCTTGTGCTGAGGGCCCCAGAGCTGAATGCAGTACTCAGAGGAGGTCTCATGAGAGCTGAGCAGAAGGGCAGAATCACTTCTGTCTATCCACCAGCAATAGAAGGACACAAAGTCTACGGAGAGAATGGAATGAAATCTAGGCGTTGAAGTTTCCTTGTTTTCATGGATTTTCTCGATTTTTCTTCTGAACCATTTGTGGTAGAACCTGTTATTTTCACTGCCAACAGCCATTACAGTTCAAGGTGACACGAATGGTGAGTCTACAACCTTGTCTGCTGCACAAGAACAAGATAAGCTTTTTTTCCCAGCCACTCTGGACTTTAACACGTTTTATTTTCATGCTGCTGCACTTTCTGATCTCAATGCTGTTTATAGGTTGTATCAAGGGGTGCTTGCTCATGGCAGTTTTGAGTCTGGGACCAAACTTAGACTGCAGGGCAGGTTTCTTGGAAGATATCTGATCTGTGTTACAGCTGCAAGTGCATAAAAGTGAATCCCAGAAAAAGCAGGTTGGAAAGCAAAACTTCAACTCCATTTTTCCTCAGGGGAATAACGTGACACTTGTTTGCAGCAGTGTGGCATTAGCTTTGTGACTACAGATTTAAAGTGTCAGTAGTTGAACGTGGTACTTTATGAAGCATGTTCTAACAAAATTCCCAAATCAGCTAGCTTAGAAGTAGATTAACCTATACCCCATTGCACAAGGGGAGATTTTCTGTTGTGTATGACTACCACAAAATCTGTTACCACTCAGTCATTATTCTTAACTGCCAAATTCACTTCTCGCAAGCTTAGGTCAAGTTTTCATATTTTGCATAGTGTGTGCTTATATAGAAAGGACTTGCAGAATTCAGGCCTCTATAGCACGTGTTGCTGGAAAACCATTCTATGCATTAGTGACACTATTAATGGAGGCCTTTTTTTTCCCCCCTCCTTTTCTTTCACTGAAACTTTCAAATCTAAAGCAAACATGGGTAAAAATAAGAGGTAAAAGGGCAGATAAACTAAGAACCCTTGAAATCTTAGTAGGAAAACAGTGAAAGCATACACAGCTCTAGATTGTTCCCAAAGCACCTAGTATATTTTATTATCTACTAATGCTATAACCAATGTGATTTTTCTTGGCTGAAAATAGGGAAATAATGTTAGGAAAGTCACTAAACTGACTTCAGGAAACACAAACCAAAACTTAAAGGATACAGGAAATTATTCCCCTAAAACAATGCATTTCTGATCCAATTTCTACTTCCGTGGTTATCTTGTTATTAGACAGATGAAACCTGTCATCTACAAAACCTTGTTTATTCTTCAAGGGGGAAGCAGTTCTCTCTTGTTCTGTGTTTTTCATACTTCAGGTGGAAAATACAGCAGATGCTTGCTGTCCTGAATAGGAAAACTAGAGCTAGAACTGAGGTGGTGTTTCCAGCATGCAGCAGAGTGCACAGGAGGCAAATGTGCTGGGGACTTCAGTTTAGATCCAACAAGATACGTCTTATGCTTAACTTAAAGCAAAATTTTTACCTCAGCAAGGCTATTCACAGGCTCCAAGATGGATGTAAATATAAGTACCTCAGATGCAGGAGCTAGGGTTGTAAAAAAATAGAATTACAATTTGAAGGGCTGAGGTGAAAAAATACACGAGGAGTAAATAAAGTCATTCAGTGAAAGTTTTGGGTAGATTTTGCCTACTCAGTACAACTGGCTTTGGATAAATCTTCTTAAAATTGACTCTGGTTTTAGATACCTCATTGCTGTGGGTTTATTTTCTTGGTTTGAAATCCAACAGCCAAAATCAGATGGGCTTTGTAGGATTTAGGAGTAAGAGAAGATTGCAAGATGTTCTGGAGCAGCAGCATCTAGCCCCTGTTGGAGAGAGGAGCTTAAGGTCGAATAACCTACATTTCCATAACAGCCTGTGTTCTCGTATGTGTTTCAGTGTGTCTTTTAAGAGTCCAGAAGTCTTTTTAAAATAGCTTTCACTGCTCCCTTTGAGGAGAAATAAAAGAAACACTTATAGCCATGACCGCACAAATTACAAATAGATTTAAATGGAAGCAGTGAGCCAAGCTCAGAGCTGTCATCTCAGATGGAATTTACACTTTTGCTCACGCTAATAGAGGGCCTACCCTTTGGGATTTTCTTTATGTGACATCAATTCCTTCCTAGGGGCACACAAAAAAGCCAGGGAGGGGCTTTTTATAAAGGCATGTAGTGATAGAACTAGGGGGAATGGCTATACATTTGAGAGGGGCAGATGTAGACTAGACGTAAGGAGGAATTTCTTCACAATGAGTGGGGTGAGGCACTGTTACAGGTTGCCCAGGGAAGCTGTGCATGTCCCATCCCTGGAGGTGTTCAAGGGCAGGTTGGATGAGGCCTTGGGCAGCCTGATCCAGTGGGAGGTGTCCCTGCCTATGGCAGGGGGGGGTGGTATTAGATTATCTTTAAGGTTCCTTCCACCTCAAACCATTCCATGATTCTACGATTCTACCCACAAGGGAATAAGAGCAAGGGAGGGGAACAACAGCAAGGGAGGGGAACATTTCACTGTAAATTAAACAAGAGAAAACAGAAAGAAGATCTGTGAGTACCACCCCAGTATTGGGGTAAATTAAATTAATATATACTTAAAATTTGTGTCTTTGTGGAATTAGTGTAAGCATCAGTTCCTTTGGATAAGGAGGAAATCTAAACAAACATAATACCATGGTCTGGGTTCACTTTCCATTGAGACAGTACTGCCTTACTGAGTAAAAGGAGATCAACATTCACCTTGTATTAATCAAAACCACATTAGAATCTGACCCAATATCTGCACAGATAAAACCAACATTAATACCCTGTGCAGCAACAGATCCTAATTTAGGCCTCTTCTTTTATTAATTCCAGCAGTTTTTCTAGGGAACACAAAATCACATCATAAAATCCTCTGGGTAACAAAAGCTTGCAGCTCCGTCTGAAGCAGGAAAGATGAGGAGGTTACAGGAGGACACAGAGAAGCCAAAGGAGGTCACTGGATGAGTCATTCACACTCAGGTGTTCGCAGCTACCACTTCCTGGTTCCCATCACTAGATAACACTTGTCTTAGCACATTATGCCCAGGTTTCTAAGATTGTATTTTAAAAGCCAGAGTTCAGACTCTGGATGATCACAGACCACCAACCAGACTCTCCAGGTCAAAGTTACACACAACCCAAAGAACTCTTGTTGAATATCCCCACCCTGCGTTGCTTTTCCTTGCTGTCAATGAGAGTCTGACATGACATGATGTTAAATGAGATCAGGATAATAGCAGCTATGGGAGGTCAATAAATTTGTGTGGTTTATAATCAAGTATGTGCCTCACACAGGTAGATTCTTGCTTTATGAGATCGTGGGAGTTAACTTCCATTTAGCAGAACTAAGCATTCAGCCAGCTAAGGCCCTGCTCTTTTACATACAGATAGGCTCTTCTGTTCATCTGTATCCTATAAAGGCTTGTTATTCTTCTGTGTTTATCAGATCTGTGATATTGAGGAGAACAGAAAACGTGTGTGATATCCGCCAGCTGGATTCCATCTGTCTTTTCTCTGTGGAGATGGAGTTTCAAAGGCTACATCCTATCTACTCTCACACCCTCTCCTGACATGAGAAGCTAAGTGTAAAGTTTGGCCAAAGCGATGGAAAAACAATATCTCTTTTGTACATCACAACAATTTCCCTACCTACACAGAAGTGGCATTCTTCTTGTTCTGGCATGCATGATGTATTGTTGCACTGTATCACAACTTTCCTATTAAATAAAAGGAGTCTGGCCAAAATTATTTCAGAGAAAGTACTTTTTGGGGTTTTCTTTTTACTTGGAAAATTGTGATTGACAAATACAAGTACTGTTTAATTACAGTAGAGGATATGGCCTCATAGAATTGGAGGGGAAGGGGGCAATTTGGGGAAGGGGGCAATTTGGGGAAGGGGTGGAAGCACCTACCTGAATAAATGCCCAATGCTACTCTTAATGGGATTCAGGCTTTGCCATTCATTCACCACAAGCCCTAAGGGACTGAGGAATCTAAGTTTCTCAGGATAACACCCAGGATGGAGCAACTTTATTGCAAATCAGCAAGACTCAGTTCAGTTCAGTTTTCTTGCCCTGATGGATAGAGCTCTCTGTTCTGCAAGTCCAGCATTTCTGGTAAAGTGCAAGCCACATCAGAGAGGAGACACCCCAGTGTTAGCCAAGGAGCTGGGTGGTGTTGCCCCATCCATTCATTTCCCAGCAGGCAGCACAGAGCACCCATCTTTTCCACCAGAGCCACTCTCCTCCTAAAGTGCAGAGCACTGAAACCTGTGAAAGCCTAGGGTTGGTGAACAAATGTCCTTCCTGAGCCACTTCTTTCTGCCTCGTGTGAAGGAGATGAGCTTGCTCAGCACTTTATGGAGCAAGGAAGGAGCAGGAGCCAGCACAGACATTTGGCTCCAGACCTCTTCAGAAACTCATCTTTTACCGCACTAGTGGATTTTCCATTTACCTTTGTAAACATTTTGTTAGCTTACTTGCCCTTCACCCCAGCATTGTAAGTGTGTATTCTTTTATATATTTCAAGGATGAAGGTACTTGTTGCATGGGTCAGAGGTACGATAAGAGTACTCTGACTTAGGCTGGCGCAACCAAATTTCTTCGGGTTATTTTCATGGGCACATTCTTTGATGACTGACCAGAAAATATCAGGTACAAGCCCAGACATATCATCACACAGACAGCTAGTGTACCACATACAAGCACAAAGGCCTTTTATATTTGTAAATTCATCTGTGGGTATTGCTAACTCTGCCTTGGTCCGTAGTCGTAGGAAGCAGCATCTACCCAGAAAGTGTAATGAATTAAGACTGTCACCAACTTGCACTGACCTTTCCACTAAAGAGTCCATGACATTATCTGTTCCTATTGAAAAACTATGTCTGGTTACTAATGTGAGTACACATATGCAAAATTTATTTCAAAACAACAGATATGTCAAAATTAGCTTTGGTGGGTACTAGATGTGAATTCCTATGCATATATGATTTTTTTTATTCATGTGCACTCTTCTAAGAATACGTAGACATGGCTTTCACAGTCACAGCCCTACTATAGTTAGGGTGGGACAGAATTCATTTCAGCTTTGTAAAAATAAACACCTGAGATAGGTGTTAGACTTCCCCACAGGGCCAGAGAAGAGCTGTAGCAGTACCGTCACCCCATCCTCTTACCTATCTCTGAGGTATCCATCTCTGTAGACTACTTGGTTAGATGTGCAGTGTGCAGCTAATTAACTGGCTGAGGTTAAGCAAACACCTGTGATGATTTAACTGGAAAGTTGGCTAAACTTTCTCAAAATACTTCTCTGACCTCCCTAACCCCACTCTAGCACAGTGATCTGACATACAACATACCTATTGATGCGAACCAGGCAGTCTGGAGGAATCTTGCAGTACCAAGAGAAGTCGATTGACTTATTACTGAGCTCAACTTGCTCACAATCAGTTTCTTGTGTGTAGGCAAATAATTTTGTGCTGCAATCCTCATAGTCCTACAATAAAAGTAAGGTCATTTTGGGAGCCTTTCATGATCAAAATAAACTCTTTCTAAGTGCTAGGAAGCAATCAAACTCAAGAAAAGTCCCATAAAAGCATAAGGTGTTGATTCATGTGTTTATGGTGGAGAATCAAATGACCACATCTGAGAATGGGTTATGTGCTGGAAGTACAGGAGGTCAACACAGAGAGTTTGGGAAGGATTCCCACGGGACCTAGTCTCAGAGTCATAAAAATGCAAACAATCCTTGAAATAAAATATGAGTCAAAGTAGGATGGAAATCAAGCTGAGGAGCCCAGATAGCTCATGAGTAGTTTAAGCACATGCCAGGCCCAGAGGCAACTCCTAAGTTGCCAGAACCGTTGCTTGCAGATTTTGCAATGGATCCTACATTTCAGGATAGCTAGAACCCTACCTTGAATTTGGATCCTATGAGAATTGCTGCTGAAGGAGAATAGCTTACAGCAGCCTGGGGCATAGAAGTGGCATCCAGTCTCTATCAGAATTTGTTCTTAAGCAGATAAGTCCTAGCTTGCCAGCCCTAGAGCATGGTATACAATCTTCTATCAACAATCTTCTATGAGTGTGAGTGTTGGCAAGGCAAGCTCCTCTACAACTCCCCCATCTTGCCTTAGGGCAGCACTTTTCAGTGTGATGACTTTAGTCTTCCTGCCCATTCCAGCTTTGGTACCTCTCTTCTCCCTGCCCGACAAGGGGCCTAGTTCTGGTCCTCATGCACATGAGCTATTCCAGCACACTCACCCCTGAAAGTTCCTCACCTGACAATGCCCTTGTGATACCATCCAAGGTACACCACAAGGACATTTCCTGCCTTGGAGACTTGACAAGCTAAATAGACAACACAAAGAATAGGAAGAAGGAAGGATTATTGTTAAGTGATGAACAAACGTACCTAGAGACAGCAGACTCCCTCCCAGTGATGCAGCAAATCTGCAGGACCGCTGGTAGCAACATCCAAAATTTGAGCATCCCTCTCTTGTTCCTTAAATACAAACAACTCTTCTTTATTATTTTACTAACATAAATGATGTTTCAGTAGCAATGGTTATCAAGTAATCCATTGAAGGTCAATCAAACAACATCCTTCAGTCATTACAGACGTGGGTTGATTCTCTCACAGTTAACTAGAAAGACTAACTGAAGGCTGCAGATCTTAGCAGGTGGGAATTGCTGAAGTTTGCCCAATACAAGACAATGCCACATAGGGCTACCTGAACTGACATGGGACGGAGACACAGGCTGCCCTAGCTGAACTTCTGAGTGTCTCTTCATAGTGTTAAACTCTATATAGTAGAAAATATCTAAAAATAAAGTTCAACATTATGGTACTTAAATCTACTAGAGGATTAGTCTCCTAAAATGCTAAGTCCTTCAATGGACACACTTTATCTTTTTTTGCATGAATACTTACAAAACATTAACCCTACAAAACTACAGCCACACAAGGAATTTGCAGTAGGACCAGGAGTGGAGGCTTGTTCTTACAAGGCTTGTGAGAACCTCTAATTGCAGGATTAACCAACCTGTCTTGATTCTTTTGTATTTCAGATCAAGACAACACCTGTCTTGTTCTCAAACCCTGACACAGCAGCTTTCATAATGCAGCCTGGAGCTCAGCTGAATCCTTAGTTGCACCTCTAGTATAAATAACAATGACTTAAATGTCTAGTCTAGCCACTTAAAATAATGCGAAGTTAATGGACTAAAGACCTGGAGAAAGACAATGTGTTATGTATTCCCTTATTTTCTTCAAACCACTTTTGTAAACAGTCATAAAATATACAATAAACAATTACCTTTAGATCCAGAGCCAAATGCTGCATCTTGTAACTCAAACACATCCAGCTAATACAAACAGGCTCTTACAAATTCATGATGCTTTCATTTGACATGCAGGGCCTTTCACCCTCTGTTCATGTGGCATTCACCAACTCCTGGGGTAGCATATGAGTCCTCCTCAACACCTTACTTCAATTTTGAATATTTTTTTCCTTCCAAATATATTGAGAAAAAGGTCACGTCTGTTTTTTGGACCTCGTTTACCTGCTTCTGCCACTTAAGATCATGGCTAACTACAGTTAATGTAATGAGTAAGACAATCCAATGCATCCCAGGACAAGGTCTTCCAGACTTTGTATATTATATTCTATCTAACCTTGATACTAGAACAAGTCCCTCCAATTAAAAACACAAAGAACCAACATCATTCACTGATATGTGGTCCTTTCTAGAATAAATGCACACCAAGAGTTGACAATAGCTGTCTTTCTCCTGTTTTTTAAACATTTACAGGAGTTAATATTGACATTATATTTTTGGTTTTCCATTCTTGTGTCCTTACTGCTTTCATTTAATAATAAAGATCCAGTGTAGATCAATGTGAAGTCATGTCCATAAAGGCATCAGGTACAATGGTGCATTCACATTGACCATTTTTGTGGTATTGCTATGCAGTAAATTGCTGAGCTCTGTCTAAGTGCTCCCAGACAGAAAGGATATTGAGGCATGTTCCAGAGTTAGGTTACATGCTGGATGCAAATACAGTGAAGGCAACTGCAAAGAAATCAGCCATGAATGAAAAATATTTGCATGGCAAAAGGAAGATGTGACCAGCACAAGCAAGTATCTGACTGCTCTTTTAACCTTAGGGTGTCAAGTGGTCCTGCCTTCATCCAGGAAGGACAGGACCCCTTTACTATTTCCCTGGGAGTACACAGAATACTCCACTCCATTGCTATTGCACTCCCCTACAAGCAGCCTTTCCTTCCTCCTCCTTGTGAGTGACCCTTCCCTTCAGAAAATATGATTTTGCACCAAGAAATGGATGGCCTGGACATCAGCACATGGATGTAGCCAGAAAACAAATTTGCCAGAGAATCTGACTTAGTAGTGTGGTTGTTATCATCAGTTAATGCCACTGTAGTAGCATGTTAAATGCTGGCCCTAACCTGCATAAGCTAATCTAGACCAGAAACAAGAAGCCCACCTCCCTCTTGCTGTACTGACACTTGCCTAGCAGTCTTTCCAGCTTATTAAACCACTTGAGTCTTCTTCTTCCAAACAGCAATAATGGAAAGGCATATTAGCAGAGTTTGGACCAGAGTTTAATTCAGGATGAAGTTGCAAATGTTAGAGCGGCAGGGCAGGCCGCCAAGGCCTCTTTTATAAATGGGTGGGTACAGCGATGTATGTGGGAAGATTGGCATGCCTGAGACGTAATACAGCACAAAGGACATCCAACACAATGCTGGCTCAGCCCTTGCTGGCACCATCCTATTGCTGCTGTTGTTTAAGGCTCCAGGGTTAGACAGAGCCCAGGCGAAAATCTTATAATTCCCTGCCCCAAAGAATGGGTGAACTCTTGCTTGCAGATATGCTCAACTCAGTTGGCTGCACTTTGGGGCTGTTAGTTGGCTGCCCTTTGAGGTGAGCACCCAAGCAGGTGGCTGCAATGTCTCCTTGCCCATGGTCCTCGCTTCCTTCCTGCCCTTGAATGTCCTCCATGACAAAACCTTCCCACGTGTTGCAAGCAAGGGGGGGAGAGGAGGAGGGAGAAGGTGTTTGGAGAGATGCAGAGGCGTTTGTGAGACTCCAAGACCTGGGTTGCAACTTCACCTCCCATTCAACTCTAAACTACAGACTTAGAAAGTACCACCCAGAGAGGGTAAGATTCGAGCAGTAGCAACAACAAAATCAGGGGGAACCCCCCTGCCTGTATAAGATCAGTGGAAAACCAGAGGGCTGTGATACTTAGATGTGGAAGTGAATTTATACATAGCAATGGGCATGATGTTAGATTTAGGATTTACATTAATTTTTCTATAAAATTCTTGCTATTGTACAGGAAGAACTTGCATGCATTGAGCATTGATCCTCTGAGTAAACTCTCCTGAGAAGAAAACCCTCCTATTTTTGGAACAGCCATCTCAGAGAAAGTTTTAAAGGCATGATTTCTGAAGGTCCAATTCTCCCTCAAAATTGCATAAAGTTAGAGGGATCAAACAGGCACAAAGCTAATGTAAGGAGGAAAGAGTCCTTGAACAGCCAGAAAGGGCCATTATGTTTGTATAGAATTACTTTCTTCATGAGCTATAGGATTTTAACTGGTAACTTGTGAGACCAGTGAACACTTTGATAATAAAGATCAAACTGTTCCCAGGCTTGACACCACTGAGTGCCAAATGAACAATATGTAAACCTCTCCATAAACCTTTGCCCCAGTAAGAAAGCCCATAAAACAAGAATAATGCCATCTTGTAATAGAAAGTACAGCCTCTCACCACTGTACAGACCTGTTTGCAGCAGAAACAGAAAGCTGGAAAGCAGCTTTGAATATAAACTTTATATCTAAAGGTTGCTCCAACTTAAACAAGCCAGCAGTGTGTCTCAGGGCTACCCAGAGAACAGCCGTGAGCACATGCTTTAGAGAAAAATGTTGTTTTCACCTAGTCAAAGCAGTTTTTCTCTGAGGACTAGGAGCCTGTGACTTAAGCTGGGATTCCAGTCATTCATCCTTAGTCATTTAGCCTGAACCTGTCATCCAGTCTGTCTGTAGTCCTTGGGGAAAAGCGGGCAGCATCTTAGACTTTTCTCTTAGGATCGTATGATTTGCCATCTGGAAGTGTCTGTCTTTACTGGCCATAGCAGGCCTGTACATGACTGGGTTATGTTGAAGGAAAAATGTTTAGATGGATGAAGGGATGTGAGATAATTTCCAACCTGAGGCTGCACCAGTATAACTTCATGCCAGGACCCATCTGTAGGATTTTTGATGAGGTTTCAAGCAAACTAGCAGCTGACGTAGGACTCCACCCCAAAATGGAGCCCTTAGGGCCACAGGTTTTCCTCACAACCTTGGGAAAGTCACTTTATTGTGATTTTTTAGGAAGGCATCAGATAGGCTCACAATCAGATTGTATCAGCTTCACGCACCATGCAGGACAGAGTTACCACCAGTGAGCTGAAGAGTACTGCTACTCCTCTGAGACATAGCAGCATGTGTTCCTCAAAGGCATAGTAACTCCCCCTGTTCTTTACTGGATCTGTGTCTGCCATTTCCAGAGGGAGTAATACCATATTTTCACTTGGAAAAAAGCTGGGAAAACAGATTGTGGGAGTCTTGCGTTGAGTTCACAACTCTGCTTGAGGCAGTTCAGATCTCACATCCTTGGAGAGGCTAATGTGTAGCAAGGGACTGCAAGATTCACGTGGCCAGAGAGATCCTGTAGCACTGGGGTTAGGATCATAGAATCATAGAATCATAGAATAACCAGGTTGGAAGGGACTCACTGGATCATCGAGTCCAACTATTCCTATCAAACACTAAACCATGCCCCTCAGCACCTCGTCCACCTGTGCCTTAAACACCTCCAGGGAAGGTGACTCAACCACCTCCCTGGGCAGCCTGTTCCAGTGCCCAATGACCCTTTCTGTGAAAAATTTTTTCCTAATGTCCAGCCTAAACCTCCTCTGGTGGAGTCTGAGGCCATTCCCTCTCTTCCTGTCCCCTGTCACTTGGGAGAAAAGCCCAGCTCCCTCCTCTCTGCAAGCTCCTTTCAGGTAGTTGTAGACAGCAATGAGGTCTCCCCTCAGCCTCCTCTTCTCCAGGCTAAACAACCCCAGCTCTCTCAGCAGTTCCTCATAAAGCCTGTGGATATTGCTGTGGAAGACAGAGCAAAGAACGAATATTCAAGAGGTCATCTACATATATTGCATTCAAATCCTAGAAGCAGGAACAAATGGGAACATCACAGTGCGCCAGGCAGATCCTCTTTGAGCTAAACCTCACTATCTTGATTAACAGCAGAGAATGAAAGCTGGATTTCTGGCAGGCCCACTTGGGACTCCCGTCATAAAAACCATAGTTTCATTCCCCAAGCTAATGTTGCCATACAAGGTCCTGCTGGCTGTTGCTGAGGAAGTTTCCACAAGCTACATCAGGGGGCTCTAGGTCAGACAACTCAATAAGCTTACAGTGTAGCTCATCACCCTAATGCATGATTTTACTGGCTTCTTTCCTACACAAACAGTATTTTAATGAACATTTGGGCTTTGTGCTACTTATTTAGAAAGAAAGATTTCCTCTGCCTTTAAATTATTTCAACCTGACTTCCAATTCAGACCACTAATCTGAGATAAAGGAGTACATGGACTTCCATGCAATGCCAAAGAACTGAGCACAAAACAAGGTATCTCTGAATTGCAGAGTGAGGCAGTGCAGGGACAGGCAAATCTACTTGGGCCCTAGAGCTTACACAGCGTTAAGAGAGTTCAGCTCTGCACAGTCTGCCTATTAAACTGCACCATACAGTATCTATGTTTCATCTTTAATAAGGAGGTCCTGGTGTTTCAGTTCTGATTTCTTTAAGCTCAGTTTCTGTAAGTAAAACAATGTCTCTGCTTGCACTGTTTGAAATGCATGAAAAAAAATTCAGTAGGAAATGGAATTAGAGTTGCAGGATTAACCTTATATATGCTGCAACTGTACAGTGTGGGAAGAGCAGCCTGAATCAAGCAACAGCAATACACCTGAGTTAGGGAATAAGAAAGACACTGAAGCTGGCTCAGCTGAAAGATGCTACTATTTCCCTTTTTATTATTATTCCCACACAAAAAAAAATCAAGTTTTGTGTATTTGTTATGTATGGCAGAAGTAGTTAACCTCCTCCATTTCAGTCTAAGTGGATTTGACACTCGAGTGGAAGGTCATCTGACACTCCTTAACTCTCAGTTTCTCCTGTTTACAAGTTAAAGACAATGCTTCTTCCCTCAGCTCTCTTTTCCTTGAATGTCCCATGCACCCCTCTTTTACCAGCTCTGAGTTCTGTAAATTAGTGGCTTTCTTTGTTATCAGTAATATTCTAGTCCATATAAATTTAAACAGGACTAATGATACTAGAGAGTGCCTGTGGCTCCTTTTGAATGGTTATTTTCTCCCTCTAAAAGGCCCCATCTCTGTGATTACCTTCTGCCTGGTCCCTGTGCAAGCAAAGAACTCGGCAGTGTGGGAGTGTGACAGTCTTAAGAGAGTTCCACAGCACCAGGGGCAGTAAATTAATGCTGACATGACCCACTAAGTACATGGCAGCTCCATTGTGAGAGCTCTTCTAGCAGGAGAGATTGAATTTCACACCGTGTTTGATATTAAATCTCTCCCAAGTACAAACTGGCTTGGCTGTGTAGAAAAGATATTCAAGGATCAGCAGTGAGGACCTCAGCAAGGGAAGGTGCTAAGTACTCACTGTTCTCATTTGAAGCATTACCTTGCAGTCTCAGCCTGATCTCAGTGCTTAGCAGATATCATGGTTTTGTCTGCCTTGTCTCTTACAACTGTCCACTCTAAAATCAGCAGCTCCACCGTGTCCCTGATCTCCCTCCCAGCTCCTTTCACTGCAGTCTGCACTCTCCCTGTCTCTTCTCACAAGATACCTCCAGCAACAACACCCCTCTCCCATTTCTCATCTTCTGTGTCCCCTTGCCTCCTGTAATATTCCACTAGTTTTACTTGTTGCTGAGCCAGAAGGGCATGCTGTTTTACTCACTATCCTAGACTGACTCGTTGGCCACAAGACATATCCTGCTTGGAGAGCAGTGAGTGGTCACCTTTGACTTGAGCCAGACATCTAAAATAAATAAGTTTTCTGAACTCTTCCCTGAGGACACATAAAATGTTGTTTGCCACAGGGAGACTGTCTAAAATGCAGTGCTCAAAATATTACATGCAAATAATCATTTTTGAAACTGAAATGGAAAATGAAACTGTTATAGAAGAATATTTGGTTGGAAAATACCATTGAGATCATCGAGTTCAACCATATCTGTCCACTAATAAAACATATCACTACATACCTTGTCTACCTGTCTTTTAAATACCGCCAGGTATGGTGTCTCAATTACATCCCTGGGCAGCCTGTTCCAGTGCCTGGTAACACTTTCAGTGAAGAAATTTTTCATGTTCTCTATTCTGATCCTCCCCTGGCACAACTTGAGGCCATTTCCTCTCATCCTGTCACTTGTTACTTGGGAGAAGAAACAAAGACTCACCTCCTTTCAGGTAAGTGTAGACAGTGATAAGGTCTCCCCTCAGCCTCCTTTTCTCTTGGCTAAACAATCCCCGTTCCCTCAGCCACTTATCATAAGGCACCTTTCATATGGTTCTATCAAACAGACACAAAATCATAGAATCATAGAATCACCAGGTTGGAAGAGACCCACCGGATCATCGAGAGTCCAACCATTCCTATCAAACACTAAACCATGCCCCTCAGCACCTCGTCCATCCGTGCCTTAAACACCTCCAGGGAAGGTGAATCAACCACCTCCCTGGGCAGCCTCTACCAGTGCCCGATGACCCTTTCTGTGAAAAATTTCTTCTTAATGTCCAGCCTAAACCTCCCCTGGTGGAGTTTGAGGCCATTCCCTCCTGTCCTATCCCCTGTCACTTGGGAGAAGAGGCCAGCACCCTCCTCTCCACAACCTCCTTTCAGGTAGTAGTAGAAAGCAATGAGGTCTCCCCACAGCCTCCTCTTCTCCAGGCTAAACAATCCCAGCTCTCTCAGCCGTTCCTCATAAGGCCTGTTCTCCAGCCTCTTCATCAGCTTCTCTGGACTCAACATCCTTCTTGTGGTGAGGGGCCCAGAACTGAACACAGGATTTGAGGTGCGGTCCTACCAGTGCCGAGTACAGAGGGAGAACAACTTCCCTGGACCTGCTGGTCATGACGTTTCTGATACAAGCCAGGATGCCATTTGGCCTTCTTGGCCACCTGGGCACACTGCTGGCTCATGTTCAGTAGCTGTCAACCAACATCCCCAGGTCTTTCTCCTCCAGGCAGCAGGAGAAATAATATATACATGCATTATTTTACCATTGCACTCTCCTTTACAGGCCTCATGAAGGCTACCCTGTACCTCTCAAGTCTCTCCCAAGTTCTGTGAAATGCAGAGCCTGATTAATTGATTCTCGTAACTACATTTGATTAATGGTGAATTGATTAGCGGTGACTTGATTAGCAGTTTACACTGGGTATCGCTAGTGATTTCATCTGGGGATGTGGGGAGCCAGCATACCTACAATGCATCCAATAGGTACAAACAGAGTTTCCATTGCACTTGGGGTACTCTGGAAAGCCAGAAATCCAATCAACATTTCATAGACCTCTGTTTGTACCTGAAGATGTGGATATGCCCTTAGATTCCTTCACAGTCTTTTGCCACTGTCAAGTTGATGGGATTTGGGAAAACTTCTTAGTCCAAAATACTCAGGGAGTTCAACCTGAAATAGCCCAATGTGCAATTTTGCTCCTAGATTTCTAAAGCGGGTGAAAAAAGGGCCTTTGAATCAACTTGCATAAATTTTCTCACAGGGCATTACATTTCTTACAGCTATCTGATACTGGGCTAAGAATTTTCACTTGTGCAACACTAAAGTACATTACTCTCTCTAGAAAGGCCACAAATCTTCATCTGAAGACAATATGAGGTGGGGAAATGGCAATTTCTCTTGCCAGTATTTGTTTCAAAGGTTAATGATCATAGCTGTTAAAATTCATGCTTCGTTGTCAGGTTCAAACTGCCTGGCTTCAGTGTCAGGCTCTCATTCTTATTACAACTTTCTCCACAAGCTGAAAGAATACATTAAAAGCCGGCATTTTCTCCAAGTGGAGACAAGGAGATGTTGTAATCAGTTCAATTACTTCATTACCTTTGGGCTAGCTGAACACACAGAACTCTGTAA
Source organism: Clamator glandarius (assembly GCA_033459285.1). Lineage (NCBI taxonomy): Eukaryota > Metazoa > Chordata > Aves > Cuculiformes > Cuculidae > Clamator > Clamator glandarius. The sequence goes on along the minus strand of JAUNZM010000016.1, from coordinate 2,383,418 downwards.
GTCCCCAGTGTTTTGCCTGTGAAGGCATTTTCTTTAATCCTCAAACCTTTATAATGGTATTTCTGTCAATTATAGGCACTGATACTGAATACGGCTTTTCATTGTTTAGGTTGAATTATCTCCTTATTGAACTAAAAACTTTCTTTGGCTAAACCATAACAGAAGAACTCAGGCTGATTCATTTTTCCACAATGATTCCTGAATAATTCTGAATTATTTTTTGTTCTTTTCATTCCTATATGTACCGCACTCAGCTGCATTGCAATATATTTTATTAGGACATTTCTGCTTCTGGTTGACCATCCAGTTCTCATTCCTGGCTACACTACCAATTTCAGAGCTTTTTCCAGATCTTATCAGCAACATTTTTTTCTTTCACTCATAAAAATCATGACAAATGATCAGATGGTTCCTATTTCTATGTCTCCCTTCCAGAAACACCCCTGTACAATAATCCCCCACTGACAACAGCTTTTTGGGAGCTGTCAGCATGATATAATTCTTACACTCCATAAAATGCACTGACTACTGCATGCCCATAACTCTCAGTTGGAACTGGGATCCTCAGCCTAGTCCTCAGGACAATGTCAAAGAAATATATTAACAATTTTGTTGGATATTAAAAACACATTGCTCCACTTTATGACCTGATTGTAAAGTCTGACGGGCTAAGCATGCACAAAAATTAGGGCCTTCAAGATTTTTAACATAATTTTCTTAGTAATTTTTGTTTGCTATTCAATGCTCATTTTATAAATTTTTCAAATCCTTGCAAAATGTCATAGTGCATGCCTTAACAGTAAGACCAGTACAATTCTACCCACTAAATGTTCTGTATAGTCCTTCCTTTTGTAAAGATTACATGAACTGGGCTACATTAAGGTCATCCAAGGTTTGCTGTACCATTGTGAACCTATAGAGAGTCCATGTTTGTGTTTTGCTCACTGTGTGTGAGTTCTCCTCTGGGAAAGGCTGACAACATTACCACTAATGCTGTCACCTTTTTATGGAGTGTCCAAGAAGTCTTACTGAGGAAGAGATTCTGGGAATGTTCTGCTTCACTGCAGCCTTTAGGCATCTGAAACCCACTTCTCCTTGGGTACCAAAAGCAGCTTTGGACTGTGTCCACTTACCCTAGGACACCTGGCAAAGCACCAAGGAAATGAGGTTGCAGATGTTCCACAGTTCTTCACAATCTGAGACCTTCTGTCTCTTCAGGGATGAAATCAGACTCATAGAAGGATAAATTCTGCTGTATGCGTGACTTATGTGACTAAAATAACTGCACATATGTACAATGAAAGAGAAAGACATGTGCATATACATGTACACACATAGTCTGGTTGATTCTTTCCTTGAGGCACTTTGTCTACTGAATAATTACCAAATAAAGACTGTGCTATTTAGTGATTAATTTTTTTCACATTTGTAACTCTAATCTAGTCTGAATCTCCCCAAGGGTTCTACACGAATACTGGATTATTCACATTTGCTCAAGGAAAGATAAATATCACACTGAAATGAAGGGAGCAGTGAGGCTTTCAAGAGCTTGCACCCAGGGAAACCCAGCATGAGTATAAGATAGTTGCATTTGCTTCCAGTCAGCAGAAGAAACTACTTACCATATATTCAGTTTATAGAAATCTGCACAGCTTCATTGAATTCTATCAGTTGACTTCAAATGAACTGCATTGATTGAGGTAGAGATTTTAGAATGAGAGGTTAAAAAACCACAAAGAGATCACACGTGTATGCAATGCCGTGTCAAACCATTGCCAACAACTGCACCATGGCAAAAGCACAATATAGCTCACAGCGACACTCAGAAGAGGACAGTGGCAGAAGTGACCCAGCAGAGCCTTTACTAGTGAAATACAGGCCACTGAAATCCATTTTTGCTTCCAGTTTTTACATGTAACTGTTTCTTAGTAGCTGTTTAGTAGATTAAAAATTCCTCCACTTTCAAGTATGTCTTTGTCTACAGTACGAGATGCAACTCTGACCAAATATGGACAACTGAATTTCGGTGATTACTCACTTTCCAACTGCATGCCAGCCCAGAGATAGCCTGAACAACCTACGAGTGCTGAAGAAGATGAGGCAGATGAAGGCTACTTTCAGATTCATGCATTTCCTATCATTAATACCCTTTGTAACATCAGTCCTGATTTCAGACAACTAGTAACAGGCAGTAACAGAACAATACTGGGGGTACTATGGCAAAGCTAGACCGAAAAGTTTGAAAATCAAGTTCATGATAAGGAGGGCATGTAACTAATCATCTGAAATTGTCTTTACTTCTCATCTCTAAGTTACATGATCATAAATGAGAAATACATCCCATGTAACTCAGAGAAGAAAAAAGAATGCAAAATAAAAGAAAGAAGGAGAAAACGAAACTCTTGAACTACAAAACCTGAGTCAAGAAACACAATACCACAAGAACAAAAAGTGCTTGGATCTGTGTCTTCGTTCAAGGCACAGGTGACATGCCAGATCTAGATTGGGACTAAATTCAGATACAAGTTATAGGCAGTGCCAATATTAAAGGGATGCTAGACTTGGCGTTCTGCTGAGATTTCATTCACAGAAATGTGTATCCAAGTAAGGACCCACACAGAATGTTGATGGAAATGGGTAGAGCCAATGCAGTTTATTTCATACACAGAAATGCACAGCAAAATAAGTACCCAGACAGCATGTTGATGAAAATTAGTTGACCAAATGAATCTCATACGAAGAGTCTGACTAAAACAAAGTATCACTGGCAGTACAGGGTGTCAGCTAGGGCTCTTCATTCCTAACTGAACTCATTCAGACTATCTAGCTGAGCTTGATGCAGGTGGTTTTCCACTTCTGGCTATTATTTTTCCCCATAAGGCCAAGGGCCAGACCTCCACTCGCTTTCCTGGGCACAGGGTCAGATACGGGAAGCACATGGGGATGCAGGGGGAGACTTTTATACTTTTATGCAGCCAAACAACTTTCTGGCCTTCAGCACTAGGAAAAGTTTCCACTATCTGCCAAGCCCTTAAAACTGCCCAAACACTTGGGAAATTACAGCATCTCGTTTTGTTGCCAACTGGGAAATTTGCTTCACTGCATTAACTGTCGGAAAATAAAATGTACCTTTAGCGAGATGGAAATATTATTGTCTCATTATTGTTGAAGTGCAGTAATGGACTTAAACACTGAACAAAATTATGTAGTGTTTCACTTAGGGCTGGATACCTATGTTTATATCAGCCATAGGTCTCTGGCTTGTATCTCCCACCCATAGCTCACACTTCTCCTGGATTAGTGTTCTCCCATCAGTGCTATTAATGCTGTTGCATTGGGAGAGCCAGTTGCTGCAGTTCTGCTTTGTGGCCTGGAGGGCCCTTAACCATCACCAAATTAAAGCCCTCTAGGCAGTAAAATAGTTGGGCCCTAAAGGATTTCTTGGAAATGTGTTGTGAATGAGCAAACAGAAAAGAAATTAACGCTATGTTGAACCTCCTGGCTCTAAGATTACCATTTATTTGGTTTATTAAGAACTAGTATGCACTAATGGGAAGATAAATCAGCTTTTAAAATGCCTCTGTCACATGATGTCTTTTAACATAACCAGTTAATATTTTCAAGGCACATGTCTCTTCACAGACAGTGGCTGCTCCAGTAAATATCTTAGGAAAGGGATGAACTGCTTCAGATACGCTGAAGGCACGCTTTCCTCAACACCCAGACTAGAGATATATGAGTTTAAGATTCCATTTAAAGAATAAAACTAACTTAAAACTACAGGTGCCACTTGTTGGCTCAATGGGTAAAATACAATAATAGCAAGGTATTTAGGCATTAATTATGCCTCTCCTCCAAGGATAGGAGCAGGCTGCATGGAAAAGATCAAAAAATGTATAGTTTAATATGTAAGGGAGGAATACAAAAAGAATTAGCTCTCTAGTCAGGACTCATCTGATCTTGGTTTCGGTGTAGGAAATACACAGGTGTCAGTCTGTCTGTTCCCATAAAAAGGAGTAGTCTAGGCAAAGAAAAACTTTCTAGTCTCTCCAGATATTAGTTCAGCTCACTGAGATCTGAGTCATAGGTTCATCTCTACCTCCACTTATTGTTAAAAAACACTATGGCAAATTCATTCTTAACTCACACATTAGCAAGGTACTTATGTTTTTATGGGCATATATATGGGATGAAGCTATATTTGGATTTTAGGCATGAAACAGCTAAGGACAGACCCCTCTTATGTTGTCAGTCATACTTATATAATAAGTAACTGTTGTTCTTGCCCTGAATAAACATCCAGCAACAATGGAAGTCCACATCACATCAAGTTGTTATTTTCAAAGGGAACTGCAAAATCTTTTCCCTAATAAAAAAGTCTCTAAACATGCAGCCTTAACCTTACTCTTGCTGAAATCAATTACAGCACTTAAAGGCTACTTTCTTCGATGCTACTTGAGGCCCATAAACTGCTACACATAGCAGAGAGCTCCTAGGACACTGGCTCGGTTCAATAATTTCTCTTCCTTGGTTCACCTCCAAAGGCTGCTACACTCAGAGAAGTCTTTAATAAGCTGACACCTCTGAATGCACATTACTCCTTACCTCACCGTGCTGCTGCTTCCTATCCTTTAGTCCCATTAAGATCATTTAAGGAATGTAACTGAAATAGCAGAGAGTGTCCAGGACCTGAGGGCATCAGTAGGTGTTACTGTCCTTGGCCAGCTTCCCCTGAGACCCCCATCCACATATTTGCCCGTGGCCAAGGACAGAATCTCAGCCCAGAGCCATCAGTACCAGCCTCAGTTATGCTGCAGGCAACCCTGCCCCCAACCCAATCTCCTTATGTTCCTGAGTAGACCTTTGGGTGGACCTAGGACTTCATCCCCTCTGGTCCCCCACTCTCCATATGGACAAGGTGCTTATTTTATTCCAAGTGTAGCATGTATCAGTTGTTCAAGATTTTTAGTGCTTTCTGGATTTTAAATTAGGCTGACTAAAATATGAAACTAACTTTTTTAATTACATTTTTTCTCTGGCAACTGTATCACTGAAGGATAGAGCAGCAAGGAATCTCCATTCACACACTGCCTTGGTAATTCAGTCGCTTGAAGGAAGACAGACAGAGGCTAGGATCAAGACCTTCCCGAAAGTAACAAATGGGGCTGACTTGATGACTGATCCCATTCATAGAATCCAAACCAACTGCATGCTGCTGATTTTCACTCTGTTTATTTGCATGTGTAGAAAGCATAATTTCTGGGTCATAGAGATGAATACGATATAGAATGTAACATTCTCTGGGAATGTTGATCACAGTATCACCCAGGTGCTGTCTGACCCTGACTCGCACTGCCTTAAGGACACATTATTTGCAGGGCCAGAAGACAATATCCAAGTCAAGGCAGAAGTTGTATTGCATGTGGCAGTTGGGACAGAGAGAAAAAATAAAATACTCAGCTCAAACCCCATGTCTCTGTTCTATGAATAATACCAGGAGTACATCTGTGAATTACTAGCTGCCCTGCATAGCCGCAAGAGATACCAACACCTCCCATTATACCATGACCACATTGAAATATTTCCTGCAATTTCTCAGCGTCAGCAGTAAAGTATCTATCTACCCTGCACCACCTGTGGTGATTAAATGTGCCTTATAAATGTCAAAGCACTTTCCAGCATATATCTTCAAAGAACTGCATGAAACTGTGTTTGAAACTGTCTCTTCTCTTGTTTTTGCTTTCTGCACTAAGAAAGGGAAATGGCAGTACATGTTATTTAACTTCAGTCGCTTATTTCCACTAACGGTAGAGCACAGAACTATGAGATCCTGTCACAGAATCATAGAATCACAGAATAACCAGGTTGGAAGAGATCCACTGGATCATGGAGTCCAACCATTCCTATCAAACACTAAACCATGCCCCTCAGCACCTCGTCCACCCATGCCTTAAACACCTCCAGGGAAGGTGAATCAACCACCTCTCTGGGCAGCCTGTTCCAGTGCCCAATGACCCTTTCTGTGAAAGATTTTTTTCCTAACGTCCAGCCTAAATCTATCATGACATAACAAAGGTTATTTTCTAATCAGTTCATTTGCTTACTAATGACTAATCAGGTAAAAACATCCTTTGGCCTCTGCCAGCCTGGAAAATCCATCTTACTTTTAAAGTCAAAAAGTATCAGGAAATCCTTGGATGAATTAATCTTAGGGTAGTGTTTTCCAGCACAGAAATAAGCTCGCTTGGAAAATACTCTACTCTCCATAGGGTCATTTTCTGTACAAAATATAACTCATTCTTTTATGGGAACAATTGCCTCTAGAAATGTGAATAATTTATGGGTGGTGCCTACAGCTTCAGTCTTGAAAACAATTACAAGTGTGAGAAGGTTCTGGCCTGCAATGGGGCTAAAGTGTAACTGAAACAAACTGCAACAAGTGATTGTCACTGAACCAGGCACAAGAAGGGACAGAAAATCAGCCTCAGCAGCACCATCTTGTTGATCCCAAGTGCCTCAGTTTGCATCTTCTCAGAAGAGGTGTGAGCTGTTCTACCACTGAGCAACAGACAATTTGTGGTGATTTATTATCCAGACTAAACTACCCTATTTGTGAAACCTGATTCTTCTTCCTCATCACTTCACACTCTTACACCTTGTACTGTCCATTCATTTGAAAAATTGTTGGCCTAAAATGTAGGGACCTTTAAAATTTTTCCAAAGGTGAGCAGTTTGGGATTACTTGAAGCCTTTTGCAGAGCAAATCGCAGGCAAATCCTGCCACTCAGAAAATGCTTTCCCAGACCAAAGTCAAACATTTGGGACTGTTGGTTCACATGTGCTGAGGACTGGATGTGCTGTGGAAATACACACGAGGTGGGAGCACACTCCGTAGCCTGAGTTTCATTTGGAGTGAACTGCAGTCCGGTTCACTTCACGTGGAACATAGACATAATGCAGACTGAGAAGGAAAAACTCGTACTGGGTAAGATTTCAACTGTTCTTTGCTATAGTTGTGAACAAAGTCCACTGAAAAGAAGTGATGCAAGCAGCTCTAAGAAGGTCTTGGAATAAGTGGTTTCTAGGTGCACCCAAAGACAGAATGAATTAATTTGCACTTTGCTGCTCTGTGCACCTACAGAAATGATGACAGAGCCAACAAAATAGACCAAAATTATGCATAAATAAACCTGAGAAGCCCAAGCCGGCATAACAAGTCAGGGAGAATACTGCCACCATCTCCCCCAAGAGTTTCCCTTGGATAAGTCAAAAAAGTTTAATCCACCATCAAAGATGTCAGAGCTTTCAGGCAGTCTCAGTATTTACAATAGGAACCAACACGAAAGACAAACATCTCTTTAAGCCTGCAATTACTTCTTTCAGTGGGTTCATTTTGTAGATGTGCCCATACCAAGACCACATTCCTCCAAGAAGCTGTCACACTTGGAGCATTTGGTGGGCCTATGCAGAAACCTGCTTTGTATGATCAGAAACTATAAGGAGAGCTCCACTTTATCACTATCTGTCTAAATATATAAATAATCCGAAATCTGAAGTGTGCGTTGGACAGCACCCTCAGGCTATCATTTTACACCCAGCTGTTATTCTCAGAGGATTCTCAGTAAATCCAGGAATAGACCCAGCCTGGAGTCGGGAACAGGCTCAGAGGAGAATGTCACCATATGGCAGCTCTTGACTGTTGCATAAATATATTGATTAGCTAAACTGGCTTCAGGATGTTTCTATTAAGGACAGTGAAGTCACAAAGAGATGTAAAATTATCAGAAAGATGAAAGAGTACCTGAATTGGCCATGCTTTTCCATTTAAGTATCTTCTTGTCTAAAGTATGACACTGATAATTTGAGAAAATTGGTTAATTCTGAAGCTTAAAGACAATTCCTAAATAAAAATTAAACAGAATATTCATACTATTACTATCAAAACCCAGAATAGCACATCAGCAACTCAAATGTTGATATTCTTTCTCCTATTACATTGACATTGGCAAGAAAAGAAGTTATGTTAAAGTTTTTAATATACATTCAAAAGGGAAAGATATGATTACATTTCAAACCCACCATGAAGGCAGAAATCCTCAAAGAGTGTTTTCTTTACCTGTTTAAACAGTTAGTGAGTGGGTTTTGAACTGTGTGCTTTAAAGCTGAGAGGAACCTGTTGTTAAACAGGTTCTCTAGTTCACTTGCTGTGTGACCTACAGCAATCCACTTTAACTTCATTGTTCTCATCATCAGACAAAGAGAAAAGCTGCAGACTTTAGCTTGGTTTGGGGCCCAGGGGAACTTATTGTGTCCTCTTTGATGGTGGGTGACAAACGTGGAGAAGTGGGTCACAGCAAAGGAGAGCTATGGTGGACCAGATGACAGGCAGAGGGTATTGGAGCTAGAATGTGGACCTCCTATGACAGCATCCTCCAGCACCTTGTAAAGACCTCACCATGCTCTGACAGCAGAGCCTGGTTTGTACTGATCGGATTGTGCAAAACAGATGCTAGCCATCAAAAGCTAATTATTCAGTGAGGGAGATTTGACAGGACGGGGATGATAGAAAGGCAAGAAGGAAAAATAATTCATGATTTAAAAAGTAAGACAAACATCAAGCTGCTCATTCCCTAACCCTACAGAATAGCTTTTCTCAAAAGGGAAAAAAACCTTTTTTTTTTCCACTGCTGTTCTTACCTGATATATTTGCATTACCCTGAGGACACAGTTCAAATGCGTATTTGTCCCTCAGCAGTCTGGGCTTTTCTAGAGGCAAATGCAAGGCACTGAGCAAGTCTGTAGCTATGAATCAAAATCCATCCTTGGCATAAGACAAACTCAGCAGTAAAGCCTCAGCATGGTGCCCAGGAATTTATTCACACAACTTCATAACAACAGCAAAAGGATACTTTTTGCTCTGTTTTTACTGTACCTGGGAGGTTTATCATGATGTCTTAGGTCCTGAGGTAGAATTTGATCTAAGCTGATTTTTGGGGTGGGCTTGGGCTGGCTACCCCTGTCCATGAGCGAAGAATGAATATCTCAGCATGAAACCAGGGAACTCCATGTTGTGGCTGATACCATGCTCCAGAAGAGAGGGTAAACTCAAGTTTTCAATTGCTTGTGGCTGTAGTTGCTAGTTTACACTTCTGGAAAGACTGAAGCTTCTCATTGTGAGACCAAACCAATTTCATAGCTGGGTGACAACCAAGCAAGTATAAAATAGCAAAAAAACTCATCCTGAAAAGTTTTCTGTATTGCATTTTGGGTTCAAAATGTTTGGAAAGAAAGTTCTGTTAGTTTAGAAAATTGCTGTCCAAAATGGATACATTTTCCAGGGAAGTCAGCCAGTTTTTAAAGGAGGCCAAATCTGTTTCTACATGGAAATTGGCTCATTTTGGAGTATAGATGAGTTCTGCTGAAAAATATATTAAATTCCTTCCTCCGCCCACAACTGTATACACGTTCATGCATCTTGAATAGAGAACTGCTATTCCACCAGCAATAGAGAAATGCAATTTGAACAAGTGCAATATTATGTAATTAAAATTACAGTTATGTCCGTATGGATGAGACAGGGAAAAGAGAGAAAAAATCTGGAAAACAAGAATTATCCAATTCACTCAAGTCCTGGAAGTCCTTTTTCCGTCTATCTAAGCTGTCCTAGAAGCTGCACTTGGGTACATATAGCTTCAATGTTCTTGTTCTTTAAAAAAATAAGTACCTCCTTAGCAATAGAAAATAAAGATAGAAAAAAAAATCCACAACCCATAACATAACTGTTAACAAATGCATGGTATATTGGTGTTAAGTAACAAAAGGTCAAGTATGTAGCTTGTTCTATAATAACCTTCAACCTGACTGCATTTGAATGGCAAATTTGTTCCAGGGGCCACACCCTCGTCAAAAACTAGTGTGGAAATTAGATAGATGTTTTTTAATACATACTGTACTGGAGAACTGAGGTGTGTCAAAAAACACATAGCATGTAGCAGTGCCTCTCTCTGAAGTGTATGCCATTTGGAATATTGTCATTTAAATACTTTGCCTGTTTAGTCTATTTGAATGGCTGCATTATAGAACTGGTGGGAAATTCTCCAAAGAAACTCAAAAAATAGTATGTTTTGGAAAGTATTTCAGATTTAGGATTGTCAGAATGCCCCATTTTAACCTTTTCAGCAGAAGAAAATATCAGTGCATGTTGATATATGTATATATATTCTCATAAATAAAATCATAGAATTATAGAATAGTTTGGGTTGGCACAGGTCTTGAAAGGTCAAAATTTCAAAAATGCATGGAAATGATCAAAGCAGAGGATCTTGACTGGTCTGTTTTAATTGCTCAAGGAGGTATTAAAGTCAAAAAATGCCAAAATTTTGGCAATTTACATGGGAACTCAAATCTTGCCCTCCTGTAATCATACACATCCCAGATCGATGGCCTTTCTAGTAAAGGAGATTTCTAGTGCTGCCCATCATTGATTGACACATGTGAGGCTTTATGCCAGGTGAGCTTGATACTACAGGGACGTGTAGCTGTGGCACTTGTTTAAACTGGGTACAGGGAAGAGAGATAGGAATCACAGTTCAGTTTCCAACTCTTCTCTTATTGAGAAAGGTCATTGCTTCATTCAGGTATTTGCTAAATAGAGAAAACACTCAGGAAGCTGAACCCTTTGATCTTTAAATACTTGTAGGCTTGGTGCTATGAAAGGATGAGGGAAACATTTAAAAACGATTGAGGGAAACAGATGTTTGACTTCTTCCATCCACCGCCACTAAATCAGTCATTGGCCCAAACTGGTATTTAGCACAGGTGATTTTCCACAAAGCTAATCCTGCTTTCATTCAGGGCATTCTTCTTCCAATAAAAATCCATCTGCTTGCCTAGCTTTAGACATCAGCATAAATTGTAGCTCATCCAAATGGGTCTTTCAAGGGGGCTCTGCACCAAGGCTGAGAGAACCACATGCTGCTTACTGAGAAATCACAGAGCTGCTCGCAGCTTGAGCTGTCTGAGTCACCAGCTGATGAGAAACTTGACTTTTTGCTCGATTTTTCCTGCTCTTTTTTAAAGAAAACTTTAAAAAACAAATAAACCCCACAGGCAAGCAAGCAAACTTTCTCATTTCAAAGCACCCCCTCCCAGACATGGTTAAATTTACCACAAAATCCATTTTCTCATGGATTTTTTTTTCATTTATTTCCTGCTTGCCTCCTTTTATTTTTCCACACACATTAGTGTCATTTTCTCCTCCTGCACACAGGCTGTGAGCATTTAGTTCATCCTCTCCAACACATAAAGCAAAAGGCTACCAACTGTTACATGCTCCAACAACTATGTCCACATTCCCTTTGCAAATAAGATGCTACACTGAGATGGCTTTTGCTAAAGGAGGTTGATAGCAATAGTTTTGGTTCATCAAGTTTCAGAGTAAGGACACGACTGGAAATCAAGTCAACAAGGTCTTCCCTTCACAACCCAGCAGGGTTACTCCATCCCTAATTTAAAACCAGTGCTCGCTGAAACACCCTTTTGCAGTTCAGGCTGAATCCTCAGAGCACAGTTTCCAGCAGACCCCTGCATCACAGTTCCTCATCAACTTTTCATCTCTCCTAGGTAGCAATATTTATCATGTAGTAGAGCCATGTACTAGTGGACCAGTCAATAAACACAGATAATTGCTTAAAACTCTTAACTCCATGCAACTGTCCAGACAATTATCTACTTATGTATTTACATCATTGTTATTAATAACATTATGTCTCATCAGCTCCCATGCATTAGTGGATCTTATCCTCTGTAACTGCCTACCACAATAGAGCAAAAAAATAACACCAACATTTGTTCCTATTTTTCTTATAAGCAAGTGCCAAGTTCTTCTGATCATCAAAATAGTTTTTTATCTTGAGAATGCTAGAAAAAACAAAAGCAAGTTTGTACTGGAAAGTTTACAAGTTCAACAAAAGTAATTCTGCTGCTTAACAAAACTGTGATTGCAAAAGTACTCAAAACATTTATACCACTGTGAGTGTAATTTAAGGATATAGAGCCTTTGCTTAAACCTTTTACAGAAAAAATGGAGTTTCACCCTGTCTTGGATATTGCACTTCAGGTTGCAAAATCTAATGAGGCATTAGCAGGAAGACTGTATTATGAATGCTGAAGTTACATTACACAACTGCAGCTTTACAAATCAATAATTCCACAGAGACCATCTCCTGTAGCATTTTTGAGTTGCTTATCATAGAAGTTCATTGTAAGACATAACTAGTTAAGCATCAGCATATAAGGTAATTTTGCTTAACACTATGTAATTCAGCTCTCTGTTAAGTTTTATGAATAGGTAACATGCAACTATATTACAATAAATATACCAGTGACAGAATCACTGGTATTTCATCTCACAATTTTGGGTCAACCCAGGCTTTGTGTAGCAAGGTAGAGCAGTACAGAGCATGGACGTCTGCAAACTAAGTTCATCAAAGCTTAGACAGATGAAAACTATGGGAGAATGTTTTGCTTCTCCCCAATTATGAGACAATTCTGAGACAATACTTATAGAAAATCAAGAGTCCTCAAAGATAAGGAAACTCACTTGGTTCAGGGCAACACAGCTTGTTATATGCCCAATTAAAAAAAAGTTCACAGAGATCCACAGAATACCTATCTTTTTAAATAAATGACTAAATAAAAGTCAACATTGTAATACATAACTTCAATCAACATCTTTTTAGCTTTAGGTTGATTTCCTTTGGGAGCTCTATTATGTGAGCACCAGCAAAACAGCTTACATTTTTTCCTTTACCCACAATACACCTATTACCCATAAAGGGTAATACGTGCTGTTCTGTTCATGGTCTTATGGACTCAAATTAGAGGTGAAAGTTGTTTTAGGCAGAAGGAGTATATGGCTGATGTATTGCTTCCATTTATTATTTGATCTCAATCTATTGTGTGTTTCCTTATGGCACACTCAATAGGTCTGTAATCATGGGGAACAAGATAGAAAGGGTAGGGCAAGTATTGTAGTTCCTGCCTTGGCTGGTGCATAACTTTTATTAGAGCTTATTTTGAATCACAACTTTAAGATAAGAAGCCAGCATGAAGGATAGGAGATATGGCTTTCTGGGCTTAAACATCCAGTTATTTCTTATTTGTATGTAAGCGACATAAAGAGTTAATACACTGTCCACTTTTTTATAGCCGAACTATTTGAGCTTTTGTTTAAAAAAATGGGAAATGTTACAGTGGTGCTTAAAAAAATGTTTTTCCAGTTTCTTTGGTACAACAATTGTTTGACATAAACTCGCATGACACTGTAAGCTTCCTCTTTGCTAATAGTCCAAACGTTCTTTTTCCAGCAGGAGGAAAATGCCTGTGTCCAGGGTGAGATCACACCAGCTGCCCTAGAACGAGGAGCCCTACCATGGTGCCAAGGCAGGACTCGGCAAGCACATTGAGTGCTTGCAGAGCTTGGCATCCGCAGAGGATGGAGGGAGGGATATGTGCATGGGGTGGCGAGTTATCTCATTTAAAGAAAAGCCATGTACAGTGTAGCCCATAAGGAAAAAGAGGATGTGAGATAGACAAAAATTGCAGCTGTTTACATAAAGAACAGGATGTATTTTGCTTGCTCACAGGCCCTGAGAACTCCAGCGAAGACAGTGAAGTTTACACCAAAGCAGCTGAGATGTGGGCAGAGGTTTCAGCCAGCTGAGGGCATGGAGAGAAGGTGACCTGCAGCTCCACTTCCAAGAAATAGCATACCCCTTGCAGAAATGGACACCCTGAGATGTGGACATCCTGTCACTTGCCCTGGGGCTGGGCAAGGCAGAGGGCAGCAAACTCCTACAGCAGGTTCCCAGAGACCAGAGTGCCAGAGCTATGCTTTGATCAAGGTGACTCTGATGACTTTTGGGAATTAAGCCTGAGGAAGTGAAAGAAAAAATTCAGAAGAGCCACATGGCTCTTGAAATAATAGAAACCACTTGAGAAGCTGCAGGTTAGGACAGGTCTAGAGATTTCAGAAGGTTTCAGTAAAATCTTAAACTGCTTCTTGAGGTGGCTTGTTAAAGTGGAGATCTTGCCAGGGTGTTACTCATAAAAAGAGTTGAAAGATACTAGAAAAAGTTCTTGCTTAGAAAAGCAGGTTGCATAAACTCAGGTCATCCAACACCTTCACAGTTTCAAGTGCCTAGTGTGGGGGGGAGTCCATGACTAACTCCCAGCCGAACCCTGTACACACGTAACACCAAATGTGTGCAAGAAAAATGCATAATGGGCCCAGATCCAAAGAGACCCTGGGACTCTCCAAGCCCTTTGACCCAGAAGCACAAGTGCAGGTGTAAATGTGTCCCTTATGATGGACAGGCAAACTTCTCTGTCTGCTGTCGAGGGGACACTGGCAAGGATCTTGCCTGAAAGGCAACTCAGATACCTCTTAGCAGCCCTGCAGCAGGTCCCTCTGCAGTCCATAACTCTGTGCTCTTTCGGTGACTGGTCCCTCCAGCTGGGGTCTGCAGAGACTCTCTTCGGCATGGCCAAACCTTCCAGAGTAGGAACAGACACACAAGCATATATCATGCTCAGCAAATGCCCTGCAACACACTGACCTGACTTCAGTTAACCACTCCTTGGATTTCTCACTGTGGGCGTTATCCAAAACCACGGACACTTGATATCTGTATGCTTTGCCTCAGTCCTTTTGCTTCAGTAGCACTCAGCGGGCATGTCAAAGCAATGGCACAAATATTGCAACAGTAAGACGTAGGAAAGTATTGAAGCCCTTCCACAACAGATGTGCACTGGTTAACTTGGGATGGCAAGAAGCCCACAGTGTCCAATTCCTGTGTCCTGTCCAACAAGCAATGACATTTTCTGATTGCAAACATGATCCTACGCACCTCAAAGACAATTTTAGTCACAGGATAAATTGTGTAAATCAGCTTTCCTAAAAGATAAAATCTTCCCTTGTATTTTTTTCCATTGCTCAATTAACTATTGTTTTGCTCAGCATGTTTTAACCATAAATAAGTTCGTTAATAGATGTTCTCTTTGGAGACATGGGGGACTCCGTGATACAATGGCATTAACCTTTTTGAATAACATCATTTATATCATTTGCCTCTTAAAGGCACCCACTATGTTCCCCAGGCAATTATAAAACTTTGTTTCATGGTAGTGAGTGAGCTCATCCAGATAAAATGACTACAGCGCGTTTCTGCATAATATTGCTGTTAGTTGAAAGCTATCTATTTATACTACTCCTCCACCACTATTAGAACTTGTTTGTGAGCATATTTGCCCTTCTGCTGTAAAGCCACCAGCTCAGCTGGCTGCTCTTTGTCTGGATCTCAGGAGAACTGTCTTACACAAGGGTCTTGAAAGAAGAAGAACTAGAAACTCCAAAATGGGGAGTTTTCTGACAATTCTTTTCAAACTAACCTATGAGGTTTTTTACAGCTAAGGCCAGATACAGTTTGCATGACTCCTACTAAATCGGCAGTCTTGAGGATGCTGCTGAACCCCACTGGCATTCCTATCAGCCTTACTAAAACAAAATTCCCACTCTCTGGATGAACACGCACTTTTCTCTCCAGAGCTGGGAAAGGAGAAGGTACAGTATCTCCACACAGGGAGAGGCTGGGCAACATCTATTAAAGATTCCCAGTATCAGACATGTTTTAATGTATATCTTCATGTTCTCCTTACGGCCACTTACATCTTCCCATCCTGCAGTTAAGATTCATACTTCCAGAGAATTCAGGTTTGTTTCTTATTCATCCTACAAACAAACAAACAAAAAAAATGGAAATACAGCTCTTCTCTCCTTTATAAAGAAGTCTGAGAGCTATAGATAAAAATTCCAATACAGAGGTGAGATACTGTAATTTTTTCATGAGTGTAGAGGATAGTTGCCGTGTGCTCTGAGCAGAGCAGTAAAGTTTGTGGGTTTGCTTTGTTTATTCTATCCATATTTGGATGTGAAGAGGCACAGGCAGTAGATGAAAGTAGTTCATATAATAAAACTGGGTTTGGATGAAACTCAGCAGTGTATCACTATTTCATTTTAGCTCTCCTGAAATAGTAAGGCCTTGTCAAACTCAATCCCCGAGGAGAAGACTGGGCAGATTTCAGTTTCAGCATGTGCCACACAGTTGCACTTTGCCATATTTGCTCACATTATGGCATATGTGCATGGAGGAAGAGGGGAAGAATTTCCCTATCTCTAAGCTGTAAGATATAGATTCATAGAATCATAGAATCATAGAATCACCAGGTTGGAAGAGACCCATTGGATCATCAAGTCCAACCATTCCCACCAATCTCTAAATCATGCCCCTCAGTACTTCATCCACTCGCACCTTAAACACCTCCAGGGAAGGCGAGTCAACCACCTGCCTGGGCAGACCGTTCCATTGCCTAATGACCCTTTCAGTGAAGAATTTTTACCTTATGCCTGAACCTCCCCTGGTGGAGCTTGAGGCAATTCTCTCTTGTCCTGTCCCCTGTCACTTGGGAGAAGAGGCCAGCACCCTCCTCTCCACAACCTCCCTTCAGGTATTTGTAAAGAGCAATGAGGTCTCCCCTCAGCCTCCTCTTCTCCAGGCTAAACACCCCCAGCTCTCTCAGCTGCTCCTCATAAGGCCTGTTCTCCAGCCCCTTCACCGGCTTCGTTGCTCTTCTCTGGACTCGCTCCAGAGCCTCAACATCCTTCTTGTAGTGAGGGGCCCAGAACTGAACACAGGATTCAAGGAGCGGTCTCACCAGTGCCGAGTATCAGAAACGGCATAACCAGCAGGTCCAGGGAGGTTATTCTCCCCCTGTACTCGGCACTGGTGAGACCGCACCTCGAGTACTGTGTTCAGTTCTGGGCCCCTCACCACAAGAAGGATGTTGTGGCTCTGGAGCGAGTCCAGAGAAGAGCAACAAAGCTGGTGAAGGGGCTGGAGAACAAATCTTATGAGGAGCGGCTGAGAGAGCTGGGGTTGTTCAGCCTGGAGAAGAGGAGGCTGAGGGGAGACCTTATTACTCTCTACAACTACCTGAAGGGAGGTTGTGGAGAGAAGGGTGCTGGCCTCTTCTGCCAAGTGACAGGGGACAGGACGAGAGGGAATGGCCTCAAGCTCCGCCAGGGGAGATTTAGGCTTGAGATTAGGAAAAAGTTCTTCACGGAGAGGGTGGTTAGGCATTGGAACGGTCTGCCAAGGGAGGTGGTTGACTCGCCGTCCCTGGAGGTGTTTAAGGTTAGGGTAGATGAGGTACTTAGGAGCATGATTTAGGGATTGGTGGGAATGGTTGGACTCGACGATCCAGTGGGTCTCTTCCAACCTGGTTATTCTGTGATTCTGTGAGTACAGAGGGAGAATAACCTCCCTGGACCTGCTGGTCACACCATTTCAGATACAAGCCAAGATGCCATTGGCCTTTTTGGCCACCTGGGCACACTGCTGGCTCATGTTCAGTCGGTTGTCAACCAACACCCCCAGGTCCTTCTCCTCCTGGCAGCTTTCCAGCCAGGCTTCTCCTAGTCTGTATCTCTGCTTAGGGTTGTTGTACCCCAAGTGCTGGACCCGGCATTTGGCCTTGTTAAACCTCATGCCATTGGACTCTGCCCAGCAGCCCAGCCTGTTCAGATCCCTTTGCAGAGCCTCCCGACCCTCCAGCAGATCCACACTTCCACCCAGCTTAGTGTCGTCTGCAAACTTGCTAAGGGTGCACTCGATGCCTTCATCCAGGTCATTGATAAAGATATTGAACAGGACTGGACCCAGGACTGAGCCCTGGGGAACTGCACTTGTCACTGGCCTCCAGCTGGATTTAACTCCATTTCCCACCACCCTCTGGGCCCGGTCATTCAACCAGTTTTCTACACAGGAGAGTGTGCGCCTGTCCAGGCCAGAGGCTGACGGTTTCTGAAGCAGAATGCTATGAGGAACTGTATCAAAGGCTTTACTAAAGTCCAAGAAGATACATCCACAGCCTTTCCCTCATCCAGCATCTGAGTCACTTGGTCATAGAAAGCGATCAGATTACTCTGGCAAGACCTGCCTTTTGTGAACCCGTGTTGACTGGGTCTAATCACTTGGTTCTCTTGCATGTACTTCATGATAGCACTCAAGATCACCTGCTCTATGACTTTCCCTGGTACTGAGGTCAAAAGACCTTTCAACACCTCTATTCTTTACTGCAATAGCACTATATTACTGGTCACAGAGCAAAGCAATTACACGACTACAACCACTTGATCTGAAAAGATGGCTATCCAAAGTGTGGATCTAGTCCAAATTTATGCAGCAGGAAAGATTTAATCTTAAATTCCCACTTATACCTCAAAAATAACCAACCCCAAATCCTTTTTGCTACCTGTTTCTCTTCCAGCTTTGCACAATTTCCTGCATCGATGACCACAACCTTATCACACAGGGTTTTTGAGCAGGGGTTTGATTGGTCCTCCCACAGGCAAGAAGCACTTTCAAATTGCAAGTTTTATGAAGAGTGGGAAAATAGGAGCATTTCACTCATGAGGAACTGTGCTGACCCATGAGAAAGAGGAGACAGAATTTATCCAATAACTAAGGATGGTGTTATTTGCAGATTTGGGTGCTGGACCTGTTTAATGAGAGAAGTACAGGAGAGGAAGGGTAGCCTGCACTCAAAGATGGCTATGTTAGAGGTTAACCTGGAGTCTGAGATCAGGAGAAGAGGCATGATCAGAAACATCGTTTTGCCCATTCCTGGCTCAGTCCAGTAGGAACAGAGAACACAATCACAGAGGACACAGCCACACGTGGCTGCCTCTGCTCCTAGAAGTCAGAATCTGAATTTTAGCATCAAGCAGGTTACTGGAGCGAGGCATCCTCACAGCCCCTGCAATGTGAGCACCAGTAACATCTCCTATTCTTCTGTTGCTGAGTATAACTCAGTGGGATGAAGAGCTGCAGCCAGCTCACCAAGACCAGCCAGCCTACAAAGTCAGAGTGTCCTACTAACCAAATATGAACATGAGGAGACCTGGATTTTCCTCTCAGCTGTATCACAACATCCCTCCTTGTATTAGGAAGACCTCTGTGCCCCAAATGCCCTCTCCATAAAGAGGAAATGACATTTTCTTTCTCCCACGCCTAGACTGTCTGAGCTAGTTAACCATTTGGACAGAGATTTCATCTGGCTGCAGCTTTGCAGATAAGAGAGCACAGTGGGAGCCCTGATCCCAGCCAGGGCCTCCAGGCACAATAATATGAATGATTAGCAGCAGTGAGTGGTCAGGGCAGGCAGCAGCCCTGTCTAGCTCACACCGTGCACATCACTGCTCCTAAATATCTCTCCTAGTGATAATTCCAGAACAGCCAGAGTCATGGATGCTGTTAATCCAAGAGAGGGAGGATGAGGTAGGCTTTCATTGTGCCTCCTTGCTTCCACATAGGCATGCAAGTTTAGGAATGTTGGAGAAATAATTCCTCTGCTGTATCTCAGGCATAGGCCAGAGCAAACTCTGCTTACTGCAGTCCTGTTGCAGATGAATTTACTTCATGGGTCTGAAATGACATATGTGGTTTAAACCTACTTTCAGTGCCTTCACCCAAATCTTTCTGCCAAAGTTCAGATCTTCCTGCATATCCCATTCTCTGCCAGCTCCTGCCTTTACTCCCTCTCGCTCTACCTTTCTTTCCACAGCCGTGGGAACAGACTTCATCACTTGAGAAAAATGCCCTGCTCATACCCCCTGCTGTTGCTTGAAACAGAAAAAAAAATTAAAGTCTTCTGGGCAGTGAATTCTTGTCAGGAGAAGAAATTATCCTGACCTCAGTGAGGATGGCATGTGCTGCTGGAGAGGTGGTTCAGCCTGTGTGCTGCAACCAGCTGTCTGTCTGACTACAATACAGCGTGGCGTATATGGAATATAATTTCCCTCTCCATTTACATTTAATACAATGGCTTTGGATGACACATTATTAAAAAAAGTGAAGACAAGGCTCTTGGCTTTCACTAATGGCTTGTTACTTCTCTAACATTGTCTCTTTGGTGCAGAATGACATAGTGATTTGTGTCTCTCCCAAAGACTCCCGTAGCCTTCTTCTTTACCCTGCCTGAGATCTGCTACTTTTTCAAAATAATAACACCTCTGTATAGCAGTGGGAGGACTGGACTCACATGGGTGGTCTCTTCTAATGAAGATAGAGTATCTGGGAAGAATATTTTAATGTGTTTTTCTTCTAATTGATTTTTTCCAGCTTTTGGGATAATTATTTCTACCAATTAGCCCAGTGGTATTGTTAGTTGGAGGCAACTGGTCCTTCTCCAGGCCTCTGACAGAGGTTTACAGTACGCACAATGGTGCATAGTCCAGTTTATGAGAAAAAAATTGCCCCTCTGCTCCCAAAACTGTGGGAAATGATTCCATTGTGAGACAAATATTTCCCATGGAAATTGCCCTAAGAAGCTTCATAAGGGTCTATGTTTCAGATAAAAGAAAATGGGTGGGGATTTTAAAATACAGCTCAGGAAAGAGGGGGTTATGCTTGAAGGGGAGACAGTGGCACAGGAGAGGGTAGTCAGCGGTCAGACTTGATGAGGCATGGGACAACTTCTGTCCTTGCACTGTGCCATGTCCCAGAGGAGATGCTGAACCCCACCACTCTGTGACCAGGCCTGTCCCTAACGATGAAAGAACAGGTCATGATCAGTGACAGTAAATTCATTCAGAGTAAATTTGAAGCCTTTCTTTACAAACGTAAGAGCTAGACACTTATTTTTCCTAATAAATGAGAGCTGAAAGATGATGCAGTCACTTAAGTGCCCAAGCAATGACATTGAGCACAAGCCTGTAGATGCTTTGCCTTATATTAGCCCTGAGCAGGAAACCTTTCAGCAACCTGCTGAAGGAAGTTAATGCTGCAGAGAGAGGGCTGGCAAGAATTCAGCACAAAGACCCTGCAGCAAAAATACATAATTATTACAAAGGTAAAGACTAGTAAGGAGTTGTATATGATCCTGTAGAAAATAGGCACAGCGCTGGGGAGTTTTAAGCCAAGCCTTGCAGGATCAAAAATCTTCAGGTAATGAAAGTAGAGGAATTTTTCAAGTTAAAGACGAATGAGGTCTTTACATAGCTGAAAATGCAAATGACCTGGTAATGATGGCCATATAGATATGAATCCTTAGCTAACTTTAAAAAAAAAATCTCCCTGAATATTTAAATAAAGTAGGGCAAGAAATGACCCCACTGTAGAAATCCTTCAGTGAAATATTTTTCATTAGAAACGGCTTGTTCATAGAAAAGTAGAAATAGTGAGCATCAGGAAATACACCTTTGCACTCGGAACAGAGCTTGTGGGCTGCTCTGTGGTGGCAGAAATATGATTTACCCTGGAACACACATGACATGCTGAAACCCCTTGTTTTAGGTACACTTTTTCGTTGCCTTTTCATGTTAACATCAAAAGACCACCACTGTGTCTTCAAGAGGCACAGCTGCTGCCTCTCTGGCACAGTCCTGGCATGGGATGGAGACACAATGATGCTCAGATGCCAGTTGTGGGTGTTGCCAGGTCTGCCTGGTGGGTATCAAGTTTAGGATCTGTCTCTGAATACGTGACTTCAACAAAGTAACACTTACAGCAACTTGTGTAGAAAAGTAAAGTAAAGTTTAGTAAAGAAGCAGAGAATCTTTTGCTAAAAGTCTGTAATATCTGGTTTAGCATGTGCTAGAAGCCTTAGCAGTGAGTCCTTAACATAACAAACATCTCCAAGCAGAGGCAGGAGGCCTGAAACTTCAATGGGATAACTTACAGGACATCTTGGGAAATACGGCACAGAGATTTAGATTGACCTTCCTAGGGATAATAGAGCTAATTAATTAAAATATCAGAAATACAAGTCAGCCATATGTATTACCTTCACCATGACACCTCTTTACTAAGCTTTTTACAAAATGTTGAGATAAATATCTTTGAGGAATGTACCTCTATTTGATGTTGCTTTTCCATGGAAGCAATGACTCCAGTTTTTCCAAGCAGAAATCAGATAATCTATCTGCCTGGACCATTCTCTATTACTGTCCATCTCTCAGAGCTGTTCTGTCAAATTTGTAGCAATAGAGACTCCACAATATCCCTTGTTAATCTTAATTTCATCTGAAATATGTGTCTTTAATGCAGAACTGGATACAAAGGAGGTTTCCAAACTTGAAAAAAGGTTGTTTCAGCTTTCTTTCACATTGTCACTTATTCTATACATTTCAGACCAGCAGTATCTATTGTTAGGATATCGATTTTAACAATCTCAGACCAGTTTGCTCTGGCTTTTACAAAATATGAACAAGCTCTCTTATGACTTCAGATAGGAAAGGGTTTTTACTGAGACCGCACCGTAATACGCTGCCTGATGTCTGTTCTAGCAGAGTTTTAGTAGCCTTAAAAGATGAATAAAAGATAAAATCCCAACTACAAAATCTTGGGGCCATTCTTTAAAAAGATGGATCTGTTTCAGATTATAAGAAAGTCCTACAGAGATTTTTCCACAAGCTCCTACATAAAGGCTTGAAATAGTGAATAGTAGTCAACAGGGACACCCCAGATCAGAGCTAACGTACATCCATGCAAGACATTTTTTAACATGTAAGCCAGCATCAGGTGCTTTACAGAAAATTCTTACAGCTGTGGGATAATCTGCCTTCTAGGACGATTTCATCCTAAATCTTTTTACTTAAATGCTTAAACCCTGAAGAATGAGGTCTGATAATATTTCCAAGTGTCTAATTTCACTAAATTTAGAGTTATGGTTCTCCCTGCACTTGCTATCAATATAAAATGCCCAGTTCCTACCTGAACCTTGCTAACTCCTTAGCTTCAAAGGAGTTAGGTTTCAAGAGTCTATATAGTGTCAGTAAAGCTAAGGAGAAAGTAAAAACTTTGCCTCAGATATCAGAACCAGCTCCTGGAGAATATAACACCAGGAAAGATAAAGAAGTATAACTTCAGAAGGTCAGAGAGCAAACATCTGAAACAGCTGAAGAAAAGCCATCTCTCACCCCAAGGTTTTAAGATAACTGGTAGAAGAAGAAAGTAATTTTCTAGGATACCTGCTTCTGCCACACAAAACCAGGTTTATATCGATAACTATGCTAACCCAAAGCTGTTTAATGTCACTTTTGCAACAGATGTTGCCTACACTTGCACACGGGAACTCCAGGGAATGGATGAGATGGATGCAGAGTCATGAATGCCCATACTTGGAAATACTTTACAAAGCAGTGTAGCTTTCCTGCAGGCAGTTGCACAAGATGAAGATCTGGCCTACTCAATAAAGATTTCAAATCTTTGGGAAAAGATGTGATCAGAGTTGGGCTATAAGACCTAAAAACCCAAGGAGCCACTGGCAGAATGAAGTGGCACATCTGAAACCTCCTCATATAACTATAGGTCAGAGCACAGAGATGCATTGACACTCACGTTTATTTATTTCAAAAAAGAATTTGATCATATTTCTAGAGGGTATTCTGGAAAAGAGATCATAATTTTGCACATCTTTTTAGGAGGCAAAGAAGGCACGGCTGATGAGATATGGGAACCCTACTTCTGCTTAAGATGTGAAATCAGTCCTAAATGTCTGGGTAAAACAGAAGCTGTCCTAAAGTTGTTAAAACTTATTATTAGGACACTACGTTTACAGATTAAAATGCACTTAATCATTTATTCCTCATTCTATATATTTGTTTCTCATTTCTGGGCAAAAATGTGGAATAAGACCACCTCAAGCCAGGGCAATGTCCCACCTAGTCCTATCCTCCCTAGAGTCAGTGCATTAAAGAACAGAAACACAGCAGATACAGGTCAAGTATTTCCATGATGTACACTTCCAAAGTGCAGTCATCCAGGGATATGCCAAGGTGGGAGAGCATTGCATATAATAACTGTTTACGGATGATTCCTCCATGAAAATGCCTTTTTGAATGCATTGATAATTTTGGTCTCCACATCATCCCTAGCAATGATTTCCACTATTCCCATGGGTGAAAAATCATTGCTTTAGTATAATTTATTTTTAAACTTGATAGTTTGACTGGATGTCCTTGACTATTTGGGTTGTATTCATTTTCTCCACAACGCTCAGGATTTTATGTGTCTTCATCACTCTACTTTCAACTACCTCAATTCTAAGCTGAAGGGTCACAGTCTGTTCATGAAAGTTGCTCCGTTCTTTTTGTCCCTTTTGCCTTTTGTTGTGCGGGTTCTCCTATATCTTTCTGAACATAAGAATGACTAGGATTACACTTCATATCCAAAATAGAAAAGGACCCACCATTGTGTATATGTTCTCTCTTTTCTCCAGAAATGTGCTTTTTAAAACAAGATAATACAAGATTTGCCAAGACCTCTGTAAACCCTCATTGATTTTATTGTTTCTTTTCATGTACTCTCCACATTAAGCCAGTTTTGCAGGAGTGTTTCTTTAGATACTGTAGACTTGGCTTTTTTTCCAAGAAACTTCAAAGCAAAGCCATAAGTTTAGCAGGCTTTTTTTTGCTTTTGCACTTGGCTTGTATAATTGTTAGTCCAAAATATCCCACTTCAATGATGCCATGCACTTTAAAATTAAAATACACTAAAGCTTGGGAAAGTTACACAACTCACCCCAAAAATAAAAAGCCTGCTTTTTTCTGCCTGATACAATTCAGTGTTGTGTTGAATATTTGGTGTGTCTCTGGATAACCCCTTGGTCCGCTGTGCATGCGTGCCCTCATTTTCAGCTCTGTAGTAGGCACCAGAGCTGACTGCAACATGAGCTAATGCTCCCAGAAAATCAGCTTTCTGGAGTCACTGCTGGAGCAGGCTTAAGCAGGAAAAAAATTGCAGAGGTACAGATTTCACAGTATTTCTTCCATTTCATTCACCACAACCAACGGTCATGCTGGCTCTGAGTTAGTTCATTCATGGGTCGTATCTCCTCATGCTTTTTGGGGTGGTTTCACAGGTTGTAAAGTTTCGTGCTGTTTGTTCAACCCACAATGTTGCTGCCTCATGCATCTCCACCTACCTTTTCTCCCTGCCTGAATCACACTCAGAATCATGCAGGTTGTTCAGGGGAGACAACCATTTTGCAGTTGTGTCAGGAGGCACTGGGGAAGGACCTTCCAAGAAGATGCTCCCAAACATGGAACTCAACAATGTCCTTTGCCAGAAACCTGGCAGCTGCTGTAGAGTGGTGGAGATGATTCACACAGATGGAGAGTTTGAAGTTCCAACTGTTTTCACATGGCAGAAAGGATGGATTACATTTGTCCTGGATCCTTTTATGTGCCCCATCCAAGGGACTGCAGGGTGAATCCTGGGAGATGCTTAGAAGAACCTGACTACCCAGAATAATAATTAAGAATTAATTACTGGATATTTACCAACAAGTAGGGTTGCCATGTTCAACAGAGTTGGCAACTGGCAACCTTCAATTCATGCAGGATCAGACCTGTTTAATCTAGTAATCCTCACATGTTGAAGCAGCCGTGTTTTCTTGTCCTTTTTTCGCAGAAGGGAAGAGCTCAGGCAGCAAAGCTGGGTGACTTGTCTTTCACCACAGAGAGGATTTCTTCTTTCACTTTTGTTAACACGGCTAAAGTTCCCACCTTTTCTAAAACAGAGGTCTTAATTGGAAGTCAGCTGAAAGAAGGGCTGCCTCTGGGTCATTCTGGGTTCAGGAAAGGGGGATTTAGGCCACAGGTTGCCTTTCATTGCACCTCTCACATGACAGTCAGTTCTCACGCTCACACCCTTATTTCATGTCTTTCAGGCAGATTCAGTCTCCCCAAGCAATTCCTGGATTAAAAGTGCAGGCTCATGCTCATCCAGTGTGAAACAGCTCCTATTCCTGCTGAAGGGGGAATGAAGCGTGCTCAGCTCCATAAACTGCATAACAATTTAACATTTTCCAAAAATAGGCCAGGTGTGAAGAGAACCAGCATTTCCTGAAGATAAACTGCATTTGTGTGCTTCAAAACACCTTTCTTTATAATAACAAGGGCTGTAGGAGATTTCTTTTTTAAAGAAAACTTATGTTTTCAGAAAAATGATAGATCAATACAAACCATTAAGCACAGTTCGTGGTAACAAGAAAAGCGTGGATGTTTATGACCAATCAATCCACTTAACTCTGCCAAAGCAATAAGCCACCACTGGGGTTATAAATTGTTGAGCTGAGTTTGCAGTTTTAAAATGTCATCCAAAATCAATTGCTCCCCCAATTAGACCATTAGTTGTCGACAACTTAGTTAAATAATAAGCCAGTGGTTCACATCTGCTTGGGAACAGAGTCAGGATTGAGATGTTTCCTGGCTACCTGAGCTGAATTCACATCTTTTGTCATTAATATGAATGAGTGTAGGAAAGCAAAAAACTATACTGGAAATAAAATCAAGTTCTCTTTCCACTGCCTGAAGCACGTAAATCTTCTAAGTTAACGGTGCCAAAGAATAGGTCTGATTGGCTTCAGTGGTGATCAGGGATGCACAAGGAATGTAGGGTCAAGCCCCATGTACCACTAGCATTTCTAGGGAGGTGTGTGTTACTGCAGCTTCTACCATATCTGTTACTCAGTACTCATCTGATGTCACTAATATCTATCTGCACACATCTCTGACGACCCCTGCAGACTCCCTGCTGTTTTTCATTTCTATGTGAGCAGCATTGGAGGAGCTGTGCTGTTAAGAAGACTGAAAAGGATGTGAAATTCAGGTCCTGCCCTTGGTCTTTGGGGTCAGTGATCACTAGGCATCAGTGTGGAGATGGCTCCTACCAGGGTTTATCTCCATCCCTTCACTCATGAGGCAGTTACAGAAGGTGCATGGAAGAGAGAAATTGAGACTTGCAAAATATGGCCCAGCAGAAGAGGGGGAGTATCTGGGGTACACCTACCTTGGGACAGTAGGCCACCACCTAGCATGGCTTACACCAGAGAGCCAGCTCAGCTCCTCCTGGTGTGCTAATCCCATTCCTATATCATTTTGCTACATCTCAGCATGTATTTGGCATCCTAGTGTACCAGCGGTGTTGGTGTACTGCCCAGTGCCAGTGCGGATGGACACTGAGATAGACTGAAGTCAACAGACTTCACCTTGTTTCTTCCAGTGGGACCAACAGGAGTCAGGGTCTTAGCAGAGGGCAAACTTAAAAATTAAAAGTAGCAAATAAATACAACAAGCAAACCTGACAGAACTTCTTCTCTTCTCACACCAATTTTACACTGCTGAATCTACAGAGATGTCAGTGAGATATTTCCTGGGTTTCCAACAATGCCACGACTACTTCATGCATTTTACCTTCACTCTCTTGCATTTGCCAGTGATGTTGCTCAAGACAGAGGCCATGGGCCTGCTTCCTTCTTGATTCACACTCATTGCCAAGCACAAGGTAGTAGATTATCAGGTTGCAATTTTCAGATATACAAAGCGCCCAGCTATGCAATTCAAGCAGCAATGGTGCACCGGGACGGCACAGAATAATTCTGGGAACTAAAGCATAGGAATCAAGAAAACATATTTTGAAGGTATTCTCCACTACACAATTCCTATGCTAGTTTAGTTTGTCACCTAATAGCATTTCCACCAGTGTCCAAGCAGATAACTCTGCAATGGTGGAGCTGCCTTTTTGGTAGACATGCTCAAGAGCATCACAAAGGCGGTCACTGTGTTAAGAAAGGTCCATATGGCAAGTTGAATTTGATGGCTAAAACACAGCGCCACATGAGTACTTTCTATTTTTGAGTGCCTGTGTGTGTTTTTTAAGACAGGATTAACTACATCAGTGCCACAGTACAGCTAACTTCACCCAGATATTTGAAAGCAGGGACTAGCAGCTATCCCAACAGCCTTTTGCCTTGCTGTTGCCTTAGAAGTCCTACCCTTGCCCTGCTCTTGCCTTAGGAGCAGATCCTGTGTGCAGTTATTTACATTTCATCATGCTGTACTTTCAGCAGGCACTTCTACTCAACACCCCCCAAGAGGAGAATTCCTACCAGGACCTCTCTGCAGCAACACTGGTTTTAACCGACTGTTATAATGACCATGATATAGTGCCATTGTGTTTCTCCCCGCGCCTCAATATTAAACATCAACCTTGGGCCCACTGTTGACTGGTGAAGACATCTCCTGCAATTGTATGGGAAATATTGGACATTATTTGACTCTTCAAGAGATTGAAGACAGACAGAAGTCCATGCAGTGTTGTTTTGGGGAAGAGCAGAAAATGTCTGTACAGAGTCACTTTTTAAATCAGCCTTTAAGTTGAGGGTTTATTTCTTCTGCTTCCAAGGGTTGTTTCAGTAAAGCACTATATCTTTTCCACAGTCCTAAGATTCAGAAGGCACAGGAGTTTCCTTGATGATCAACCTTGTTAGTTCCAATGACCTATTCTTTCAGAGCCCTCATTGTGTGGCAAGAAGAAAATAAAAAATGGGTTCTTGGAATTAAAGACCCTCCTTCTGTTCAGGTTTAAATAAAGAAAGGGTCACTGCCTCTGAAGGCTTGCCTCTCTTTTTTCCTTTTCTTAGACCACATAAATCGAAGACTAACACCAGCCCACAAGCTGAATACATCAGGTTCTGAACAGTATGCCAAAGCATTTGCAACACATGAAACTCACATATGCTGTCATGTGCACTGTGTGTTATGTGCATGTTAATCTTATGCAGGACTGAATGTGCAGATTCTTGTCTTTCTGTGGTGTGTATCTCCGGTTGCATAATCCCTGAACAACAGTCTGCCCTTGGAACAAAAATCTGAGATTGTTTTGAACATTTTTAGTTCAAAGGCTGGTGCTAGGATTATTAAAACCTGCTGGAATCCTAAAAACCACTTCCTTTTCCTTTGCCTTCAAAGGGCCTGACAGGTTTCCCTCTCCCTTATTTCTTCTTACCCAAACTCACCAACAAAATCCCTTCCACTGAGTCATCCATGACTTTCAGCCTTCTTTTACTTATTCAGTGTTTTGAAAAAATTTCTATGCATAAAAGCAAGACAAATCTAATTGACCCATCTTCCTCTGCTCCCTCAGGCATCTCACAGTAGCAGACTGGAAGCTCCCCATAAGAAAATCCTTCATGTCATTGCATCCAGCAACTTGCACATAGGGACATCCATCCCTATTACTTGCACCTGAGGGCACCTAAAAATCCAGTAATGGTACTGTTTGTAGACTCATAACAGACACAAACAGTTTACAGTCAAAGCAGACAAAATCTCATTGTTCCCTAATATAAAATGGGATGCTGATTATTCTGTTTTTCAAAAAAGAGCAATTTCATTGTTGCAGTTACTCAAGGCCATGTGGGAAGTTATGACAGATATCGGATAAGCTCAGATACCCATCCAGACCTACTTCAGTCAAATATTTTTCAGAGATGGCATTGCACCAAAAGCCTTACTACACTTGGACTTGTACATATTGAGATGTGTGGCTGTGTCACCCGCTATTCTGAGCCCCTCCTCCTCTTACAGACAAATTCAAGATCGGTTGGACAATCTTTGCTCCTCAGCAAATCCAACTGGTTGTTTCTTATCACTACATTGATCTCTTGGTATGTATAGTTTATTTCAATCTCTTTCTTGATTAAGTGTTGGGGCTGACTGCTGCAAGGTCCACGTTTCTCTCTTCCTTGAGGAAAAAAAATTATATCTGAACTCCAAAGCTATCTGCTTTCCTTTGTACCCTCTGGTGAATAGGTTCATAGAATTGTAGAATCCTTTTGAGATTATCAAGTTCAACCACACCTGTCCACTACTAAGTCATATCCCTAAGCACTTCATCTATCCATCTTTTAAATACCACCAGGGACCTTGAATCAATCACCCCCCTGATCAGCAGTTCTAGTGCTTGACAATCCTTTCCATGAAGAGGTTTTTCCTAATGTCCTATCTGAACCTCTCCTTGTGCAACTTGAGGTCATTCCCTCTCATCCTATCACTTGAGAGAAGAGACCAACACCCACCTCACTACAACCTCCTTTCAGGCAGTTGTAGACAGTGATAAGGTCTCCCCTCAGCCTCCTCTTCTCCAGGATAAACAGCCCAAGTTCTTCCTCCCTATCTTCTGGCTCATGAGGCTGAGAACCCAGGGAACATCTCACCTTACTATTAGAGACTGAGGCAAAGAAGGCATTAAGTACCCCAGCCTGATCCTCATCCTTTGTCACTAATGTCCCCCCTCTGTCCAGTAATGGATGGAGATTCTCCTTGGCCCTCCTATTGTTTTTGATATATTTGTAGAAAGATTGTATCAGAGTTGGCCAATCTAACTTCTAGTTGGGCATTGGGCCTTCTGATTTTCTCTTTGCATGATCTCACTTCACCCCTGTACTCCTTCCAAGATGCCTGCCCCTTCTTCCAAAGCTCATATACTTTCCTCTTTTTTTGTGAGATCCACCAGATCTCTTTGCTCAGCCAAGCTGGTTTTCTCCCCTGCTGGCTCATTTTCTGGCACACAGGGATAGCCTGCTCTTGCAATGCCAGAATTTCCTTCTTAAAAAGCATCCAGTGCTCTTGGGCTCCTTTGCCCTTAAGGTCTATCTCCCATGGAATTTTATCAACTAGCTTTCTGAACAGTCCAAAGCCTGCTCTCTCAAGGTCTAAGATGGCCATTCTACTGACACCCCTTCTAACTTCTCCTAGAACTGAGGATTGTATCAACTCATGATCACTAATGCCCCAGGCATCCTCCAGCTGCCATATCTCCCACAAGACTTTCTCTGTTCACAAACAGCAGGTCCCTTTTCAGCTTCTGTCTTGTGTCTTGTCATCTTCCTATCACAGTGAAGTGCTTTTATTTGTTGGAGAGAACTGAAGCAAAAAGGCATTAAATATGTCAGTCTTCTGTAGGTCATCTGTACCTCTCCTGTTCCTCATTAGGTAATGGGCTTCTGCCTGCTGCTGTCTTTCTCTTACTTTGCTATATTTATAGCACCTTTCTCCTTATTTCCTAACACTCTTCAGTGGTTGTAATTCATTTAGCAGAGCAACCTTTCTGCCCTAGATGCTTATTTTACTCCTTGATCTCATCCCCAGTAATGTGACCTCATTCTCCTTTTTTTAATTATTCTTCTGGGACTCTCCTATCCTTATCCTACCCTCTGGCTAATTGCAGTGGGTAGAGGCAGATCTTCTGTCAGCGATGTAGCCAGGTTCAAGTGCTTACTGCCCATGAGGGAAGCTGCAGGTCCTCACTTCTGGCCATGCTGAATAAGCCGCCAAAGTTGTAGGACCCTCACCGAAATGTCAAGTCTTAGCCAACAAAACAGAACTCAAATTACTCGCAATCCTTCCAGCTCCCACAGACAGCAGCTATGTCCTGTATCTGGGCCATATCAGGGGTCTGCTAGATGAAATCCTCTTATCTACATCCCACAACACTGACAAGCTGTGACAGCGATGGGTGGGAAACAGTGGGCCTCAATCCAATGCCCCATCTCTACCAGCAGATGACAAGGGAGCATCCAGAGAGAGGGGAAGAGGGCATTACAGAAATGTTGTTGCTCCCATTAGTGAGGGAAAGCAATGGCAATCTGCCTCCAGTTTTCAAGTCTGCCAGAGACATTACCATCAGCTTGATATTTGGACATCTTCTGCAGCATTTGCCTCTGCAGATCCGCTGTGGTAAGCTTAAAAGGATATGTCTGCCTTGCTCTGCTCCTCCTCCCTGCTTCAAACAGGAACCAACACTTCCCAAAACCACCTCTGGAAAGTCAGCAGTGAATTAACATGATGCTGGCAAAAGTAAAGCTGTTAAAAAAGTCTATATTTTTAAAACATAGATCTCCTTTGGCAAAAAACATCTGACAGGAAAAAACAATCTGAACCCCAAAGTGAGGATAACTCAAATGAACGTACTGTGAGCTTTATATGTGCCACCTCATGTTGCAGAAAGGAGATGTCTGAAGAAGACATGTTTCATCCATGTTTAACTTCCCAATGACGTTAGGGGGTTGCAACACTACCTGTTCCTTCCATGATGCTCAGCATCTCAGCTCTGAAGCCGCTGCAGTGCTCTGCCTTAGCCAGCAGCAGGCTGAAATGCTTCCTGAGACGTGGTGGGTTCCAGCCCCATTTCACGTAAACTTGCCAGAGGTGGTCTTATGAATCACTGGTAAGAGAACGATAAAAAAATATACAATGCAGATAAAGAGCTGACCACAGTCCCAGTCCAAGACATCCAGGAAAGCTGATCACAACCCTTCAGAGAATCACAACCCTGGTGAAGGGTCTGGAGCATAAGTACTATGAGGAGCTGCTGAGGGAAATGGGATTGTTTAGTCTGGAGAAGATGAGATTAAGGGGAGACCTTATCACTCTCCATGACTACCTGAAAGGAGGATGTAGCAAGGTGAGCGCTGATCTCTTGTCCCAAGAAATAAGTGGCAGGACTAAAGGAAATGGCCTCCAGTTTCATCAGGGGAGGTTGAGATTGTATATTAGGAAAAATTTCTTTACAGGAGTGATGAAGCATTGGAACAAGCTGCCCAGGAAAGTGGTGGAGTCACCACCCCTGTAAGTGTTCAAAGAAACACATAGACATGGCACTTAGGGGCATGGTCTAGTAGACACATCATTGTTAGGCTTACAGTTGGACTTGGTGATCTTACAGGTCTTTTCCAGCCTTAGTGATTCTATGATTCTATGACACCAAAGAATTCCTCTGTTCAGTTCAGGCTTGGTGAAAACAAGAGTCATTCTGCAAAGTCTTCACTCACACTCAACAGGTAGCTTTTCTCAGCACAAGATGTCAAATAATTAGCAAAATGCTTGTGATTGCATTGATACATCCTGGCTCCACTGACCAAACATGTTTTTTTGGGAAGTACCTGAATCCTAGCATGTACTGCCACAAAATCTTTCCTCTCTGAGATTGCAAGGACTTGGCACTCAGAAGCCAAGGGACAGGAAAGCTGTTGTGATTTCCAAACCAGCAGCCCAGGGTGTTTTATTTCAGCAAACAGCCCCAGGTACCGTTGTCTCTGTCATTAAATACCACAGTTAATGCAGGCTGAGAACAGAAATCAACAACACTCATTGACCACTCTTCAAAACTTCTTAGATGAAAACCTGATCTTAAAATAATTTAAAGACTAATTTTTAACATCTGTAACGCTTACTCACATACTCGTCTGATTACCGTGATGTGCCAAAGCATCAGTTATAATCACACAGAAGCACTCTCTGGCTTACATGTTCCTAAATTACCTTATACTCCTCTTTACCCAGGAAAGGTTGGTTGGTTGGTATATTATAACTTAATTCTTTAAATTCAGGTAAACTCTCAGGAGTTTCCCAAAGTCAGCCTAGAGCCTGGGTAGGAGGGCTGGTTTATTTTTCAGCCCACAGCTGACCCAGACCTTTGTTGCTGCCAATCTCACCCTATGTGACCTCAAGTAAATCACGCTGGACCCCACCAACCAATATCAGTTTGTATAAGTGCAATCTAAATTCAGCAAGCAGCCCTAATTAATGTTCCTTATGTTTATTTGACTTACCAAAGATACACTTCAACCTAACTAGTAAATCTCATCATTGCATGGGAACTATAGGGATCAGTTCATTTCCAAATGTGTCCTGGATAGAGCCCAAGGCATCTAATACTGTGGGGAAAACACATATTGAGTCTCAAATTAAAGCAACGGCAGCTCTGCAACAAATGGCAACTTCCTTCTGGAAGAGTCAAAGATGGTTGTAACTGCTGATGCTTCTAAATGTAATTTCAGAATATTAACAGACCTGATTTAAAATAGTTCCACTCACTCCAGCTCCTGCTTTAACTTGTACCCAACTGCTAAACATACTGTGGCTGTTCCTGCTAATACGCTCCCTGACAAATAACAACCATGCTTACATTTCTTGTCGGCATTTTCAATTTACTATTTAATGGGAGACAAATATGTCTTGTTTGCTGACTACTTAATGAGTCTTAAAGATGGGATGGTGCTTATCAGAGGTGTTTGAAAACTTCTGTTTGCTTAATTCTGTGCCCATAGGATATTCACTGGCACCTAGAAGCTGAACTGGCTGGTGCAACACTAACAGGTAAATCAGTATATTAGATAAAACAATAAAAATTTCAGTGGGAATATTCCCATTTACACTTAACAAGACAACTCCATCAGGAAACACTGAGAAAGGAGCCTGGGGCAAGGGTACCTAGGGCATGAGAAAGGCTGGAAAAGATACAGGAAAGCAAGGGATGGAGTTATGGGCAGGAGTAGGAGAGTTGTAAAAATATAACTTGGAAAATATAATTTTGGCTACAAGCTGAGCAGATTTTCACTGGAAAATATATTGCAGTCCATCTATCTTCTTTCACAAAGGAGTTTGTGCAGTGCTGAGTTTTATGTGAGCTGCGGGTATGTCTAAAGTCAGTGCAAAGTGCCTTTGGCAACAAAGAGCCAGATACGGTGAGTTTGATCAGAGTCAGATGGAGTTTGGGGAAATAAAACACCCCAAAATAGGTGGTCATTGGAATAGAAACAAAATGAGAAATCGTACATTGACCCTGAACTCATCTGACCGAAAAAAAAGGAATAAATCCCTCATTTTTCCAGCATAAAAACCTATGCACTTTTCTAGAGACTAGGAGGCCTTAGATCTTACGGCTTTGTCTTTCTTACTGCTAGTAGGGCATTCAGCCTTAAGAAAACCACTAAGAATATGTTTTCCCAGGGTATCCAAGCCTTTTTGCTATTCAATAGCAGGGCAAAAAAATGAATTAATATCATTCTGTTGGTTTCACTGACTGGGAGAGAGGACTTGAAGATTTTCCTCTGTTAGGAAAGTTTTACTTTGCAGGTCTTAACTGTACCAAAATTAACCACATTTACTGCAGAACAACACCTCTAATGTCCAGCATGCGTTTGAAATATACAGGCGTGCCAGATGAAAACCTGTAGTATGAAATTAGTGCACCAAGAGAAAAAGGCAAGGATCAGATCTGATCCTCTGGGTTTGGCAGCCGGGGAGCCTGCAGTGTGTGTGTACTCTCTGCTTTACTCCCAGTGCCCTTGATTTCTCGGGCGTTTTTGAAAGACAAAAAGAAAGTTGGTAATCATACACTGACAGATGGTTCCTTGGTTAGTTACTCTTTATTTAGAGGGAAGCAACTGCGATTCATCAGCTTTTGCTTTTTTTTTTTTTAATATAGTTACGTTACAGTGAACTTCCAACTCCAAATCTATTTCTAAGAAGTATTGTGTGGCAAGCATCTATTAATAACAGATCTTAAGCAGATTGGAAATTTTCTTTTTCAATACTCATATTCTATTCTTCAAAATGCTTTTGCTCAATATTGTTTCGCTTCTCAATGACAGAGCTGTCTGCAACATTTTCCAGGGAATCCCATATTAAATATATTGCTTTCATGCCTGTAATTAGAATTTAGATGTTTCTTTCTTGGTTTTGGAATGCCTTTCTCTACCTTAATTGCAAATTGATAGCTAATAACCTGCTTGGTTTTTATTTTAATCCTAAACATTTTTGATTGGTTACTCTAGGGCAAATACAATGTTTGTAGCACTTCACTAAGCATATCATAGTTAAGCAGGATTTGCAAATAGTCCTTTTAAATGGTATTTTACAGCACTCTACATGCACTGAAAGTTAAAAATGTCCCTAATTAACGTTGCTAGATGGAATCTTGAACCAAAAATTTAGCCTATTGGCCTGAAGTTGGCAGAGTGGCTCTCAATATAGCTAGGGAAAGTTTGTGTTACGGTCCAGCTCATGCCTAGCGGCTCATTTTTTTTTTGGCCCATTTCAGTTGATGTAGGAATTCGTTGCACATCCTAGATCCAAGTGAAAAGCAGTTTCTCCAAGATTCTGTAATTAAGGTAAAAGCCTGTCAAAGAACCCAAACAAAAATGAGAGGCTCTTTGAGGGCTTCTCTTTCATGTTTCCTCCTTGAGCAGACATCAGTACAAGTCTGCAGGAGAATTACTGAGTGCAAACTTGCACTTGAAGCAGTGTCCGAGTTTTCTTTTACAAATGTGGGAAACAATTCCACTGATTTATTTTTTCCAGCAGTACAAAATCTACATATCAGAACTAACCATTTTTTCAAGGTTGAAGAAAAAAACGATTACTATCTTGACTTTTCAAAAATACACTAAAAAATATTTCAGATTTGAAAGACAGAAGAGGGTCACATCTATACTCAGTTACAATAAAGAACTTAATGCAGTTGTGCTTATTTATTTTTTAAAGGATTCCAATGAGTTTTCCAAGGGAAACTCTGGGAATTCCAATAATCAGTTTAATATCTTCAGTTCTAAAAGAATCTGACCCAAGCCTGCTCCATGCCACAAGGCAATCGAATGGGAGGTCTCTTAGACAAATCTACCTGAAAGCCTGGACCAGCTATTTCAATGATTTATTTTGTGCACAACTTCCTTGCAGGAGAGCTCGAGGTAGACTCTTTGGTCCAGCCAGAAATGTTCTTCACCATCCCCTTATCGTGAGAAATACACACAGCTCAGCTGAGTTTGTCTGTAGGCATGTCCCTCCCTTCCTCTGACTTAGTGGATCCTCCACCTGCCCTCCTCCTCTTCCTCTTCCCATGTTTGGCACTGATCTGAAACCTCCACAGGTCACACAGTGGGCAATGAGATTAAGTCCAGGATTTATAAAGATCATGCCTTTTTAGACAGCTTAATAGGCCAGATGCTTAGCTGAGTATCAGGCCATCTGTCCACTCAAGCCTTACCTGTACTAAACAGGTTATTGTTAGGAGAACTCAGAGAGAGAGAAAATTTGGGCCTGCAACCCAAAGTCCAGCTGCGCAGGGGTACAAAAGGACCTCCTGACACTAAGCACATGGAACAGAACACAGGACATGAGGTTCATGGCTGATAAAGGCAGTAGTAAGATGGAGACAATCCCAACTGCATGCACAGTGATGGACTTCTTTGCCCTTTCAGCAGATACAGATGAGCTAGAGAGACAGCAAAAACTTAATTATACTAACACTACATTGCCAGGATGGCAAGAACTGAGTCTCCCCTATAAATGAGTCAGACCCAGTCTCCAAAACCAGCTGCTCCTTTAGTGCAGTGATCTGTCTCCATACTCGCTGATAAGCAGCCTGTGCCCCATGACTTATAATAAAAGGGAATGGTAGTCCCGGAACAAACCCAGAGAAGAGGTATTGATTTGCAAATAGTTTAAAAGAATATTCAAGGGTCATGAGCTGACCCTTTTTCAGCTCTGACATTTTATATCAGGGAGGATCCTATTGAGATGGGAATTCATATCCTAGACATTGTTTTGTCTTGTTTCATAAATAAGTTGAATAGCTTAATTGATTGACACCCACTGCACTTTCCCAGCTTCCCCAGTCTCAAAAGTACACTGCTGTTTTCTGCCATAAATAATATGAACTTTCAATCAGCCGCCAGGCACAGAAAGGAACTGAAAATTCTTCATACAATAGCTGCAATCTGGCATACGAGGCACTGCAGGACTAAGGAGGAGAGAGTTGTTTGATATCACCAGGTATTCATTTTCTTCCTGGATCAGCAATAGCATTTTCCTACCCAAATGACCTAAACCATAAAGAAGAAATATGCAGGGGCCCCTGAAGGGATGAAGAACAGCTTGTCCCAACATTCATGTATGTCCAGGCGTTAGGAAATTGGTTTGCGATCCCGTGAAAACAACATGGGGAAGGACATGCTGGACCACCGAATCCAGTCCCTAGGAGGTGCTGGTACAATATCCCTCCGTTCCTCCTGGACTCTGCTTCCTCTCAACTCAAGTAAGATTATTTGCCCCCAGGCTCCTCACTGGTCCCCAGATCTCACTTCTCTGCTGGTTAAAAACCCGCTCCTAATTTCTAGTCCGTGCTTATTTGTGACTGAGATCGATCTGTTCTCATGGCAGCTTTATTCTTTTACTTAAATAGCT
The DNA here is from genome assembly GCA_033459285.1 of Clamator glandarius. Lineage (NCBI taxonomy): Eukaryota > Metazoa > Chordata > Aves > Cuculiformes > Cuculidae > Clamator > Clamator glandarius. The sequence continues at coordinate 2,345,488 of JAUNZM010000016.1, read as the reverse complement.
CTTTTCCTCCCTGGATATTTGCCCCCCTGATGGATTTAGTGTTCATTTCTCCTCTTCAGCATTGGTTTCACTAACGGAAATTAATAAGCCACTTTAAATCTCTTCTTTTTAAGACAATTTAATTGCTTTATCAGCAATTCTAGTGGCTTTTGGTGAGATATTAGGTAAGCTTATTGCCCACAGTTTTTTAAAAAGGGCACAAAAAAGAGTTTGAAAGTGTTCAGGACTTCCTCCCGAGGAAGAAAGGTGTGAATGTAAGCCTTACGTTCAGCTGCCCAAGTTGGGAAATGTCAGCTTCTAACCTCCATGTACATCAATTTTTTCATCTGTAAAACAGAAAGGACAATACAGACCTCAAATAGGAGTAATTAAGGTTTCTAGAGAGATCTTCAAATAAAAGGTTCAAGTCTAAATGCAAAGCTCTTTTGTCTGTTGTTCTTTACCTGTTACTTCTTAAGGTCTACAAACTCTGGAAAGATGGTACTGATCCAGACTAAAGCCAAGGAAATGCTTCTCTATTGATTACAGTGAGAAAATTTTATGCAAAAGTTTGATAAAGGGCGACAGGCATCAGTTGCTAAGACAGCAATAAAAACTGTGAGAGAAGGAATACTGGCTGAAACTATTGCAAGGCAGATTGCTAAGATCAGTAGTTTTTCTTTAGAGGAAGGGGCAAACAGATAAATCTATTATTCTTGCTTTGCTTCAGAAGAAGTCTCTCCAGGGATGACCACCATATGCATTCTCATCTGTAATTAATAAATGTTTGGAAGGACACTTTCCCACTCAACATATGAAATTAGAGATGATCCCTTAATTCCCCAGACACTTGCAAGCCTTGTCTTGTCAGAATTGAATTTACTACAGCTGATTACCCTGAGAATGCACTGACCTTCTTAGCTCCTGCTGTGGTCTTTATTTTTTCCATGGCAGATAATATGGGGACCAGAAACTGGGAACTTGGTAGTTGGGATTATGTGATACTAATGAGACAAATCTTATTGTTGATGTTAACTGTTATTACCACTAAAAAAAAGTGCACAACTCCAGACAGATGGACCTCACTTTGTTATACCAGGAGGGAGCGAATGCATTTTGACAGTAGCCGCATCTATTTAAAATCTGGATCACATCTGGTGCCTCTCTGAAGCAGACCATATCTGATCAATCAGAATTATGGCTCTTCAGTTTCCAGACAAGTTAGAAGAAATTCATTATCTGTTTTGAAGCCTGCTTTTCTTTCATCTATTAAAAAATGAAATAAGACTCATTGTCACTGGGTCCATTTCGCTACTGAAATGAAAAAAAAAAAAAGACAGTAATTAAACTAACTAGCAGCCTCCACATCTGAAGACATGATTAATTCTTTGAAACAATGCACATGTAGGCACTTGGTTCCTGCTAGGCTTCAGTCAACAGTTTCTTAGCTAATGAAATAGATAACCTAGGACTTATCTACATTTCTGGTTATTTCATAAACTCTTGGAAACTCCCACATTAATTTCTTCAAACTCTGCCAACAGTCAATATTTGTCTTTCGGGTATATTTAGCCCCTGTGCTGGGCGTGCTGCATGGGAGATACCACCTTGAAGACAACAATGTCTCCACGAGGCCTCCTATCCCCAAGGATGTCTCTGCCTTCCTATGAATCCTCTTCTGGACGAGCAATTTGAAAATCTAAACACTGATACTGAATTATCAGGAATTCTTCTATGTGAGGTCTGGTGGACACAAAAAAAATGGTGAGAGCCTGAGTTTATGAATAACTAAAAGCAGAATGCGAAAAGGCGTGTCCTGTCCTGTTCTGCATCACTTGAATTTCTTAATATGATTTTTTGATTATGGAGAATTACTTCTTGCCTTTGGTGATAAGCGCAGAAGTCTCTGAAGCTCTTGCGATTGCTTCCCTCTTTACCATGTGTTTTCTTTGAGGTCTGCAACAGCACAGTTCAGAAAGTAGTCTTCTGAGAGCAACGGGCTTTTACTTCCCTCATTCACAAACTTTAAAAGAAAACTAAATTAAAAGATCTGGTATTTTACAGGTGTTATAACTAAAGCTGGTGAGAGAACAAAAGTGGTATTTTGGCAGATGGAGAAACACAGGGTTTAGGTGCAAATCTTTGAAGATCAGTTTAAAATGTTCATCTGCTTTTGTGAAATATTTCTCAAAAATTCATTGTCAAATTGCTATTTTTGATTGATTTGTGCTAATGAAACCCATAGAAAATATCTACTTTTTTGAATGCAGTGGGGGCAGTGAGCGTAACCTTCCAGAGGAGGATTAAGTGCGCAAAGGAGACCAAGGCTGGCATTAATTCCTTCTGTGATGGCGATCACTAAGGAACAAATGATTTTGACAGCTTATGGGTCATGTCCAGACAGGTGAAGTACAAAATGAGGTTATAACAGCTGCCTGCCCCAAAATGCTGACCCATCCTCAAAATTAGGTGGGCAGTTTCAAAGCTTTTTATCTACCACAGGTGCCATAATGTCATGGGAAACTTCACCCTTGGTCATACGTATCAAAATCTACTAGCAGTTCTACCTTCTTTAGAATTTCTACAAATCATGGATGACAATTTTCTAACCAAGAAGTAAATGGTAACTAAGATGGAAGTGATTAGGTTTGAGTCCTGTCTAAGTCAGTTAAAAACACATGTTATTTCAAGGCAGCCAGTTTCACTAACCTGAATCAAGTACAAATCAGTTGTAAGGAAGGACTGAAGACTGAATGCCTGATAAGGACTAGTTTAAAAGTACACAGGTAGATGCAAAAAGAACCAAATAAAAATAAAAACAAACTAAACCTGTAATTAAGAAGGCATGGTTAAAAAATAATCTAGGATAGAAACAAACAGATGCAAAATGAGCAATAATGAAGATGAAAGTACAGATGTTTGGAAGATAGATACTGTAGACACTGAAAATACTTCTTGGAGCTATGTAAAATTAATAAGGAAGTAAAGGAATGCAAAGAAATACACATGGCCAAAGAAAAAGACAGTAAGAAGCAGATGTTTGACTGCCTTGGGATCAAGAATAACCCTACCAATACTCTAAGTCCATGAACAGCAAGAGCATCAGAACAGTCACTAGTAATACAGAAGGTCAGAAGTGTTTAAAATACATCCAACCCTTCCCTGGCTAGGAGAAACCCAGACATTGTGATCATACCATAAGGAAAGGACGAGTATATTCCACTCCAGCCATATTCAATACTGATGTAAAACCATCACTATTAAAGTAAATTCTGAATATCAGTATAACCAGTTTTCTTGCATGAGGGTTGCTAAAAGAGCAGGTTAGGAATTTCCTCTGGATGATGATTTTAGTAGCTCAGGTTCAGAAATGGCAGAAACTTGAGAGAAAGCAAGTATCATGGTAGTGTTTGAACATGGTAAATGAAATTATTAAATAAGTATAAGTCTGTCACCTTGACACTTACTGAGGGTAGTAATAACAGAAAATTTGATTCAAGATTTAACTGCTGAAGAATTGAAGCAGGCACTGTCAAAAACATTTTGCAAGAATTTATAAAAACAGAGCTGCTAAAAGTTGGTTGCTAACAGTATCACTACAAAAGACAGAGACAGATAGGACCCATTGCTCTCACCTGTTCTCATCTTCAGAAAAGATGCAAAATATTCACTTTATTGCCCTGGTAAGAATCATTTAGGGGTTAGGAAAATGTGACACAAAAAGCAGACTTATGTTCCTTGAGAAAGAATTTGTTATACATTTTATTGAAAATTACCAGCTGTAATCTGTAGCTTTTTGGTTAGTGGTGGTGATGCAGTAGTAATTTTTGTTAGTATTGTATTTTAGCAACAGTATAAACCTTTGAAGCACTGCAACCTGGAACAGCTGCAGAAACCCATAGCTGATATGAGATACTCTTCTCCCCTCTATTTTTGCACACGCTTCAGCAATTAACCTCCAACATAAAGAAACAAACTGTTTGTGAAAGAGGCAGCACAGCCATCCTCATCTAATTTCTACCCAAGTCAGAAACAGGCACAAAGCATGCTCTCTGTAAATAACTGAAACACTTTTTTGAAAAAATCTGTCATTGCTTTTTTGAAATAAGGCATATCAAATTCTTTGAGGTAAAGAGACAAGTTCCCTTTTTGTCCTGAACTTTCCAAAATAATCCCAGCACACGCTCACCACGTCCAGATGGAGAATGCAAAGGCAGGTTACCGCATTCAGGGAATGACTGGGGTTCACAACTGCTTTGTGCAGTTATTTCTGCATTTTCCAACAGCCCTTTTACCATATGGAGACTAAACTCACTTTCCATCTCCAAACCTTCACAACTGCTTTAAAACTGCCTGTGACTTGAGAAGCACGATTAAAATCATGGAAGGGACCCTAAAGATCAGTTCCAACCCCCTGCCATGTGCAGGGACACCTTCCACTGGACCAGGTTACTCAAAGCCTCATCCAACCTGGCCTTGAACACCTCTGGGGATGGGGCATCAATGGCTTCTGTTGCCAACCCGTGACAGTGCCTCACTACCCACACAGGAAAAAAGGTCTTATTAAGACTTTATCTACATCTCCCCTCTTTCAGCTTAAAACTGTTACCCTTCATCCTATCACTGCACTCACTGACAAAGAACCCTCCCCAGCTTTCCTGTACACCCCCTTTAAATGCTAAAAGGCTGCTGTAAGGTCTCCACTGAACCTTCTTTTCTCTGGGCTGAACAAGCCCAAATCTCTCTGCTTGTCCTTGTACGAGTGGTGCTTCAACCCTCTGATACCTTCATGGCCCTTCCCTGGATTCACTCTAACAGAACCATGTCCTTTCTATGCTGAGGAATCCAGAACTGAATGTAGTATTCTAGGTGAAGTACATTAGGCGAGGCGGATTAGGGTATTTTAGGTCCCAGATTAGGAGACAGTAGTATAGCAAGGTGACCAAATTCCCATTGCAGTTTGTGGAAATGTAGTCAATGCAGTCAGTGAAAAACAGAAAGTTATTTGCCTGAAGAAGACACCCACTTTGACAAGTCAGTTAATTCCCACACAAAGTCCTTCAATATCTAGTTTTTCAGATAGAATGAATCCAATGTTTTGCAGCAGGACTGTACAGAAGGCATTGCTTTCTGCTTTAAAGTAAATGTTCTCTCAAAGACCTCATTGTCCCTCAACTTTATGGAAACTTCTGTGCTTCACAGCTCTGTCCTCTTAACACACATATGAATAGTGCAGCTACCCCCAGATTTTTGCAAACACCATGTCTGTTGTCAAGAGTAAGTACAAATCAAATCTTTGCCCTGATTTCTCTCTGCTTTTTGTTCTCTTTGAGAATTTATTCTTTCTCACTTCTGAATGTGTCTGTTGAGTTTTTTGAAGGAAGGAAAACGACAACATCCCCACAAATGCTACACATGCCCTTCCAGCTCCAGCTGGGAAATAGCACCATACCTGAACCAGGCTTGCAGGGGATGCAAATCCCCACAGGACCAAGACTGTCCTTCCCAGTCAGAAAAAATAGAGCCACTCCTGTCCTGCAGAGAGATAAGAAATGACCAGCGGTTTTGCTCAAATCACCCTAAGTCTTAGTCTTTGGTGCGAACTCCCCTACTTGCAGGAACAGGGTGGGAGGTGCAGGATATGAGAACGCCTAAGGTATGTAGACATATTTGCATCATATCCCTGATAATCAAGATATGCTGCCAAGCAACTGTTTATAGGTACTTTGTTATCGCATAAGGATTTGCAATATTCTGGAGTATATGCAAGCAAAAAGCCCCCAAACTGAGACAATACCCTGCAGCACCACCTCTGATGATAGAAATATACTTTCCAAACCTGCCAGCTTCACACCCTAACCAAAATCTGTTTAATAAACACTAGAGAGAGGAAATAATACCGACTCTGGAGTTTCATCAACAGTTACAGAAAACCTCTTAGGGTGTAAACATTCAGCTATTTCTGCTTGATGACTGTCACGCACACACAGATGAGACGTGTTTCTCAGCTGTTCTCATTTAGGACAAGGATACGATACAGGTGTATACTAATTTTAAAAAGCAATCAGATAGCTTGACTTATGGCTTGAATTAAAAGCAACCTCACAATGGAACTCAGGCACAAGATTAACTTGTTCATGCACATTTCTACCCCAGCTTGAATTTGGATTTTAATGATAATTACATTTAGTTAGACAAGATGAGGAGGTTTTTAAGCACCCTGTGTCTTTCTGCTTTGCAAGTGGTGCCAATTGCCAATTATTAAAAGCTTACAATCTTTTGATCTTCACCTATGCCTTTTATTTCAGACTCTTCAGGTATTTTTCTGAGCCCTACCTAATTTTTCCACTTAAACATAATTCACTCACCTTCCACACATGTCAAGCATTATATTGTTTGTTTACTTACTTAACGATACAGGCTTGCAAGATCCCAAGACACTTGTCATCACAATATCTGATAGTGTAAATAATCTTTGGAAGAAAAAAGAAAGTATGTTTTTTTTTTAATGAAATATTGCATTCTAAATATTTTCTTAAAAAATATATGCTTAAACCAAAAGCTTAATATTTTTTATAAAAAGGAAATAAAACCCAAATATATTAATGAAATACATTGATATGGATCAGGGTGCCACAAAGCTTTACAATCCAAATTCCTAAAACCAAGTAAAAATTCAGTATCTTGGCAGGAGTCAAGGTTCCTCCAGCTGAATTTCAGTAACCTGAGAACTTTAATTAACCAGGCCCAAACTCTTTAACAGTTAAAGCAATCTACAAATGAGGAGCCCCTCCCCTAGGGGTCTCACTGGAGCACTGCCTGCCATGAGCCGAGGACATGCCCTGCTTGGTTCCACCAGCACCAGGAGGTACTCTCCCTTTCAAAGCCAGCCAAGTCCATTTGCGTCACTCACGTTGCCTGCCTGGAACCATCCGTTTTCTGTGCCTGTGCCCATTTGGCAAGTCCCCCAGCCCTTCCCCCAGCCTGTGTTCCTATCACCACGCTCTGCACACACAGATTGTAGCCTGAGCACCATTTTGGCACTTCAAACACACAACACCTGTTTTGAAGGTTAACAGATAGTGACAAACATAATGACAGCCTCCACTGAAGTTTTAGCCTGCCAGCCAGCCAATTATGCTATTATTTTTGATAGCTTTTTCTACACACACATGCATAACCCATCACTTTGCAAGGCAGCTCCACAGTCAGCTGTAACACACTGTTTCAGACTTTTCTTTGTCTCCTTCCCCATGGCCAACAGCTCACAATGCTCTTTCTTGCCCTGTAAAGGCACTGCATCATGATGCTGCTCTTCAATAAATGCATGGCACTAGGACGCTCCAGCAGCTTTGTCTACCTTCTCTTCACCAGGGCCACCACACAAGGCAAGTTTACCTCTGGAGCTCTGTCCTCACATTTCACCTTTATGGGCTCTGAGGTCCATGGCCAAGAGGAGTCAAGAGCTGCGCCGGTCATGGCCGCACACTGCAGGACTGGGACCGGAGCTGGGGTCACTGCCAGGTCAGGAGCGGGAGACTCATATATCCTTGTCTAATGGTTCCCATAACCCAAAAGTTCCTCCTGATCTCAGTGCAGGGGGCTTTCTTTTGTCATTGAGTGTGCTTTCACAGAGGTCTTCCTAGACAGCCTGGGCTAGATTCTTACGCAGTGAGGAGGATGGAGAAAAGGGCCTTAAAATGTGAGTGCAGCAATGTTCCCCAGCTCTTCCCAACCCCTACAATACACAGTTTGCTGATGTTCAGTCCTACAGCCTCAGTGGGGACAGAGTTCCTGGCCGTTGCAGAAAAACACTGGCCTAGAGCTTTGTATTTTCAGCATTAGACTTCAAATCCTCCTGTCTAGAAGTTCTCTAGGTTTTTCAGTGTACCATTTTGATTTCATCTTAGCACAGAAAGGAGAGATCAAGATGGCTCTAAGTCTAGATGGAGATCCATGACAAGTGGTGTCCGTCAAGTTCCATACTGGGACCGGTGCTGTTTAATATCTTCATCAATGATATTGACAGCGAGATTGAGTGCACCCTCAGCAGGTCTGCAGATGACACCAAGCTGAGTGGTGCAGTTGCCACACCAGAAAGATGGGATGTCATCCAGAGGGACCTGGACAGGCTGGAGAAGTGGGGCTGTGAGAACATCATGAAGTTCAACAAGGCCAAATGCAAGGTCCTGTACCTGGGTAGAAGCAATCCTGATTTTCAGTACATGATAGGGGGTGACATGATTGAGAGCGGCCCTGCAGAGAAGGACTTGGGGGTGCTGATTGATAAGCTTGACATGAGCCGGCAGTGTGTGCTCGCAGCCCAGAAGGTCAACAGTGTCCTGGGCTGCATCGAAAGAACTGTGGCCAGCAGGGCGAGGGAAGGGATTCTGCCCCTCTATTCCTCTCTTGTCAGACCTCGTCTGGAGTGTTGTGTCCAGTTGTGGAATCGTCAACGTAAGAAAGATATGGAGCTGTTGGAATGGGTCCAGAGGAGGCTACAAAGATGATCTGAGCACTGGAGCACCTCCTGTATGAGGACAGGCTGAGAGAGTTTGTCTTGTTCGGCCTGGAGAAGAGAAGGCTCTGAGGAGATCTTATAGTGACCTTCCAGTACCTGAAGGGAGCCTACAAGAAAGCTGGAGAGGGACTATTCATAAAGGCTTATGGTGATAGGACGAGGAGGAATGGGTATAAACTGTAGAGGAGCAGATTTAGACTAGACATGAGGAAGATTTTCTTCACAATGAGAGCAGTGAGACACTGGAACAAGTTACCAAGGGAAGTTGTGGCTGCCCCATCCCTGGAGGTTTTTAAGGCCAGGTTGGATGGGGCCTTGGGTAACTTCATGTAGTGGGATGTCCCTGCCCATGGCACGAGGATTGGAACTAGATGATCTTTAAGGTCCCTTCCAACCCTAACTATTCTATGATTCTATGATTTCTCCTTCCATCCCTGGAAGAGAGTCCAAAGATACCTGCAGCACCAAAGGCTTTCAAAGTTCATCTCTGTTACAAACCCTGAGCTAAGCAGCATGGACACTGAGTGAGGGTTGTTTATTCAAGGTACTTAACACACTCTGCAATTGAATTTGGAGGGTAGAAAATGAATTTTGAGCCTGCTGAATATAATATGGAAGGACAGAGGGAAAAGGCCAGGCTGTTGTTTCATGTAACAGGGGCAAATATGTTATTGAAAAGACTTCTTTTTTTCAATTAAGCTGAAAAAAAAAGCAGCTGTGAATATTTGTTTAAGGGGTCACTATCTCTGCTGCCCAAAATAAAGCAAACACAGCAGCATGGGAAAGAGCTGTGATGAGCTGAGAGAGTTAGCAGCACTCCTGTCCAGTGAAATTCACTGCTCATTTCCACTGGAGCCAGCAAGTGTTTTCTGTAGGACTACATGAAGTGGATAGCCCTGTCCCCATCCCAGTGGTGGAGACCCAGTGATGGGGACAGCAGCTCCACTTAGCAGGTTCCCAGGACGTGGCAGTGACAGAGACAGTGTTGGCATCTTCATGGTGGAAAGTCAGAGAGGCTGAAAATGCAACCAGAAAATATGACAGCATTGGTGTTATGATGTGCCAGCATAAGAAAATGCATATGGCAATTTCCTTTGGGGTGGGAAGGATGAATAGGGCACAGCTTTTTCTCTTTACTGTCTTCCCAGCTGCCTAGCAGGACCTGTAAATGAGAGTGGCACTCTCCTAGTTTTGGGGAAGGGGATATCATTTCCCCTATCACTTTATAGTAAAATACTGGTTTGGGGGAATCCACAATTTCCCTGCAGACAGAAAGCTGATAACAGCATGCTTTCTAGTGGGCTGCTTCACTTGCTCTGAGTTAAGAAAGTTCACAGACCTGATCCATTTAGGGAGGTAGCTATGGGGGACCTAGGGTAAAGAAGCACCAAAATCTTGTGCCAGCCTCCCCTGATCTAAGGATGCACTAGGGTGGCTTGGAGGCATCACGTCCCAGAAGACAAATGGTGGGGCTTGACATGGGAGAGATGAGCCTAGAAGTGGTGCTGAGATGATGAACAGGTGGGGACAAGAAGCCCAGAACCCACCTGCCCCATGCAGGTAGAAGGCAGAGAGAAAGCAAAGGGAAGAGGAAGGTGGGACCAGCTCCTGTGCATTGCAAAGCAGCCTTGTGGTACCTGGAGGTGCTGGCTTCAAGAGCTGGCAGATCAGCCTGACTAGATGCATCTGCTGCCCTGGACCATGGGGTAGGAGAGGGGTCATGGCACAGGCCCAAAAATGCAGGTAGTTGTGGTGGTGTGACAGAGAATTTCATGCTGATGTGGCACTGAGACCCCTCCATGTGCTGGGGCTCTGGAATATAAAGACCAGAATGTCTCAGTAAAACAGTCCCCGGAAAGGAATAGGGTATGTAAAGGGTGCTTGCCCAGGCTACACATGAGCAGTGCTCTGTTTAGAGGCCAACAGCCCTGATGGAAGGAGCAGTATGAGGTGATGACTTAGGTGCCAAGTTCTCATCAGCCTTTTCCAACCACAATACTGCTGCTAAATTTAAACAAAACCTGTTCCCGTCTATTCTGCATGCCACGCTCTTCCCTGTCACACAAGGAGACCTAAACCTGATACACCCTCTAGGCATGTATTTATTTATTTATTTACTTGCAGCCTGTTCACCTGGTGACCACCCATCCCTCCAAAACACCCCATGACCTCAGGGGGTCTGCATGGGAAAGGATGGAAAAATGCAGTAAAGTTGTGGATGCAGTGCAGCCAGAGTCCCCTGGAAGTGTAAGAATCTGCATGTTGTCCAGCTCCCATGTAGCATAGTGCAAAGTACCTTGTTCACTAAAAATAAGGGTTGCATTTGTACTCAAAGAGAGGCTCCCTCCACAAATATAACTTTTTTTTCTGAAGCAGGCAACCTTGGCAAATGCTTTTCCTTTCTCTGAGAGAGGAGAGAGGAAGCGCCTGCTCAGAGCTCCTGTGTCCTGAGCTGCATGATAGGTCAGTAAAGAGCAATGAAACACCCCATCAACTGAGCCTGTGCTATTAAATTCAAACCAGCAATGCCACACGAGTTTTGCCTGTATCATATAATCAAATAAAACTGAAATTTCCATTCCTTTTCAACTGCACTAATGCCATTGGAATGATGTGTAGTGTAAAACCAGGAAAGTTACTGCTTTATAGTAGGCACCTGGGGTTTAGTTTGCATACTGCTTGGATTGGGGGTTATTACCCACTTACCATATTTCTTTTGTCATGTAGTAGAAGCAGAGCTTTTAGGAGCCTGAGAATTAATATGTTTGCATATTGCCTGTAACTAATGCTGTTAGTTAGAGCATTCTGTGGAATAATGCTACTAGGACACCAGAACAGCCCAAAACAGGACCACCACCATTAGCAAAAAAATTCAGGGCATGTCCTCAGCAGAAGGAAGAGACAAAACACACTTACATTCCACATCCAAAAGTTTCCCATTTGTAAAAAAAAGGGAATATTATCATAAGCACAGCATTTCTGAAAGAAACCCCAGATGGGTGGATGGGAAAACGCCAGGTTATTTTACTTTTACTTCAAAAACTTCTGAAAGAAAATAATAATTCACAAAAACTTTCTCACTAGGAAAACAAAATTAGAAGATAAATAAAAGAAAAAGAAAAAAAACCCTAGCAACAACCAGTTATAGTTAGATATGACCCTGCCAAAGTGGGTTTTGTGATTGCTGCCCTGGGAGAGACCTGGGCTATGACTTGGGTTTCCCAGTTTTAATTAATTAAAATAATACAAAACAACAAAATTAAATAATTTCTTGGTTTTGCCATGGTCAGTTATGGCCTCACCTGGAAGCTGTGGCAAAAGTACCAGGACTTTCTTATGTCTGATCCTGTGATGTTACGGTTCAGTTTTAATTTTTTTGAGCAACCTTGTACAGACTGCATGAGCTTTCTAAGCAAAGTCAAGGCTGTGAGCACCTAGTGTCACCAAGCACAACGTTCCTGATGTGCCCAACAGCTCCCAAATATGCATCTGGCCCAGTCCTTTCCCTTTTGATGACTACATCACAGGACTCATCTGTTTTAGCTGCTTACATTTAAAAAAAATAGATAGAGAAAAGCAGAAATTTGCTTTTCTATTTACTTTCTGTAGCGCTTAGGTAGCCCCATAAACAACAAGGTGAGGAGGGTTTTCAAAAATCTTCTCCTGTGTGGTATCCAGGATTTGAAAATCAGAAGGTGAGACTCTTTGGCACTAGACAGGCAAGTGAGAAGAGTAATCTCTTTGACAGATGTACCCAAACTCTTCTGTGTTTCTGCTTTGGAGGTTAACGCTGAATCACTCTCTATGAACCTGCAAATGAGCTAGAGCAGCTACACAGGCACATGATCAAAGCTTTCATTCCAGAATAATCTGGAAGAAGACTCAGATTTCTGATGCAGCCGCTGTTTTTTGCCACAGAGTATAAGTACTTTCTATCACAAAGACTTGGATACAGCTCTGCTTATGATGAATTGTCAACGTGGTAGCAGAGAAAAACAAATACAATGGCCTTGCACTCCTTATGTATGAAAATGTGGATTTTTTTTGTGTTGCTGCTTAAGCCCATGTGCCAGCTCAGCACCGCATGCATTTAGGGCACTAGATAAATAAAGCCACCTACATCACATATGAAGAACAGAAAATAGTGGACAGGAGGAAGAACCTCCTTCGGCCTTCAGGAGAGGATCACAGCTGAGCTGAGAGCAGTAACCTGTCCACTGACACGTGACTAAGAGCACTACCACCCCTCTATGTCATTCCCCATCACCAGGAACACCGAACCCATCTCTGGTGACTTGTCAGCAGACGAATTGACCTCAGCATGGGAGGCAATGGGGAGTGAGATCTATTTTCTTGACTCATCTCTACACAGCACTTTGCATCTTGAACACCAGAGAGAAACAGTGTGGGAGACACCACACTCGTACGGAGGTGGAGCATCTTCCTCAGTCCTCAGCCATGACTCTGCAGTTGGCCATTCCAGGCCTGCCTGCAGCCATCAACCACAAGGACATCACATATACATTCATTTTAAATATAGAGCAGTGATCCACTCCTCCGCCACTGTGCAGCTAACTGATGCTTAGCCAATTAGATGGATCTGAGTGTCCTAAATGGGATGTAGTCATCGTTTAAGTAGATCATTGACAAAAATAGAAAATTAGAGGAACCTGGGAGCTATTTTGATCTAGCCTTTGACTGTAAATGGTGTTGCTGATAGCTGAGACCACTGCCTTCATTACAAGTAAAAGCCGCATCTAGAGTAAAAAGATGAACTGACTTAAATAGACAAGTTTCTGTGTTTATATCTTCATAAGTTTTTTTCCTACGAGAAATAATTTTAACAAGTTCTACATTGCCTTATCCCAAGGTACCTTACAAGGGAAACAATTAATCCCTTCTCTCCCCAAATTCCACCTCTCTTTCATGTGTGCCAGATACTGCTGTACACAACGATGATGTCTTTTATTCAGAAAACCAATATCCATATATGAAAATGCAGCCCATATCTTCTAGCAATATCAGAGAACTTGGTTTCCAGCAGATAAGATTGTTGAACTGAATCACATTTTGGAATGCAATATCCAGCCTCTGATCTCTGACTGACTTAACATTTGCCTCCCACTGTAGCATTTGAGCAATGTTAATAGTCTGCTTTCCAGCCAACACCTGTGAGAGGGAGGGAAGTAGTATTATCTCTCTTTTACAGAGGATCACTACCAGCCGAAACAACTGAGGTCAAGGTTATCTGAAATGTCTACAGCCCAGCCACAAATAGTTCTTCTAGGTCCTACTGAAGGTATTGAAAAAGGTAAGAAAGTTGGTCAAAATCGTTCTTGGAAGCTGAACTTCCTTTGACAGTAGAAGAATGCTCAATCCAGAAAAAACCCACCATCACAAATCCCAGTGGGGGAAAGCTGAAATAAAGCACTGAAACAGAGAGTATTTTTTCTGGCTGCGAAGCTAACCTTACCATGATCTCCCAAAAATGGGGTCCTTCAGTCAAGAAGGGGTGCCTTTTTTAAGCTCATTTGAAAGCTATGAGATTGATGCGAAATGATGTCTTATGGTCTAAACTATGCAGGAGGTCAGACTGAAAGATCATTATAATCCCTTCCAGCCTTAAAGTCTGTGACAGATTAGTGTCTTTCATATGGCTAGTTCTTGCTGCGAGCAGATGCTGAATTATTTCAGCATTTAAGTGTTTTGCTGCTGGCTCTGGTGGGATTCATTGCTCTTACCATGCTGCCTTCCAGCTCTTTAACTTCAATATAACGCCGTGCTGGTAAAGCCTGACATGAGCTTTGTTTTCCATTCACCATTTTATTATAACAAGCACTGGATCCAATAATGGACTGACAACCCAAGATATGAGAGTGCCAGAATTTACAGCTACTTTCTCAAGAATAACAGAAAAACACAGAATAACCAGGTTGGAAGAGACCCACTGGATCGTCGAGTCCAACCATTCCCACCAATCCCTAAATCATACCACTAAGTACCTCATCCACCCTCACCTTAAACACCTCCAGGGACAGTGACTCAACCACCTCCCTGGGCAGACTGTTCCAATGACATCCCAAAACTCCTACAGAACATGGAGAGGAAATGCTTGGAAAACACTTCCTGTGCTGTTTTGTTCACAGAGCTCCAACATGCCAAGGATTCTCCAGTATACCTGCCTGGAAAACTTCCAAACAATACTTGGGATGCCAGAATTGTTCTTTAGTAGATGACATCTCGTAATATGTCACCTTGGACTGATGTCCCTTGAGGAGAAACCTACTATGAGAGTCCACACTAATTGCAAAATCATGGAATAATTTAGGTTGGAAGGGACCTCTGGAGACCCCTACTCCAACCCCTGCTGGAAATAGGGTCAGCTTCAGAGCTGCCTGCTCCAGTTTTGAGTATCTTCAAGGTTTAAGAGTCCCCAAGCTCAAACTACTGGAAAAAGAGCAATAGTCATAGAATCATAGAGTGGTTTGGGTGCACGCAATCCTGCTATCCATGTTGCCTACAAAGATGTTAAATATCTCAAATACTGACCCCTGAGGAATGCCACTTGTCACTAATCTCGACTTTGACATTGAGCCATTGACCACAACCATCCAGCCAATTCCTTATCCACCTCATGGTCCATCCATCAAATCCATGTCACTCCAATTGAGAGGCAAGGATGTTGTGGAATAATGGAACTTAATCATGGAACCAATCTCTTCTTGGCAGTGCTAGAAGGTAGAGCAAGGGACACTAATAAAGGATAGTGGAAGAGGTTCCCAAGTTGCAGCTCAGGAGGCTCAGAGTGGCTTCTCTGGGACCTGTAACTGGAAAGGGAATGGAAACATGAGGGCCAGAGCACTATGGTTGATTCACTGTACTTGGATATTTAAAAGCATTGACAGGTGGGAAAAGGTCTAGAGAAATTATTGTAATGGGTTGTCATAAACTCCTATCAGATGAAAACAGGAAGTTAAAATTAGGCATAAATAATGATACACATGCACACATACATATGCATGCATACCTATGCATATAATTTTTTGCATTTATGCACATGTAATATAAGAAGAGTTTCTGGAAAGTCCCCTAAGACCTTGAACTTGTGCTGCAATTTCAGCTGTTTAATGGAATCATAGTGATCTGGAAAAGGGATGAACTGTGAAATGACCGATGATCAAGTACTAAAAGTTATTCAGGGTTTTCAGTTTTGAGCCTGAATGTGAGTAGTTGTGGGAAGGTCTCGTGTCACTGAGTAAGCAGCCAATGAAACCACAGTTAAAAGCTAGTGTCAATAATCACAGCTTAGTGTATGTGAGAGAACTCATCCTAGCCATAGACAGGAAAAGTCGTTATGAATTATTGTCTAAATAGCCCAGCTCTGCAGCACTGAAAGAGAGAATGATAGGATGTATTAGAAGAAGGCAGGGAATAAAATAAAAAGTCCATTGCACACCTTCAAATTTTGGAAATTTTAAGCAGCCCTGGTCAATATTTCCCATTAGCAAAACAACAAAAGGTAACATGAAGGGCAGAGTGGTCAGAGACCTGAACTGTCATATGTCCATATGCCAAATGAGTGCACCAACTCTTCAGCTTGAAAACAGTTGATGGAGGGATGAGACCCCAGATACAATGACACCAGATACAGGCTACTTTATCTGGCTTAGATTCCTAGCAAAAAGCATAACTATACACAATTTATATCAGTGCACCCAAATGCCACCCATAATGTGTTCATAAGAGAGGCCAGTTAGCAGTCTGAAGCCATTTAGATGTTTCATTCTATGATGGCCAAATCATATACATGCAACAAAGTCTACCAGAAACCTCCCATTTCTTCCCATCCTGTTCTCTCAACAATCCCATCTCTCATCAAGCCTCATCTCTCAGGCTGCAGAGGCAGACTAAGAGGAGAGAAGAGCTAAAGACAGACTCCTGACTCACAGGTGCTCAGGTGTGGTAAGAATAAATGAGAAATGGTTCAAAACAAGCTGTGTCTTTCACATCTGCAGGCCCCATGGTGGGACTATAACAATCACATAGTCTTTGAGCGGTATCAGGAATAGTAGGGAATCCAGTTTAATGCCTTAGTATTTACTTATAAATAGTATCAGTGGGTGAAATCTCCTGTTTTCAGATTTTAAGGGAATGAATAATTCTACAAGTCTCTGCTCGCTCCAGAAATATCAGCATCAGGGATGTGACAGCCTGGAGGACAAGGTTTGGGCACCAAGAGCTGTGGATAGGACACTATATTGTATGTGTCAAACTTGGGCTGGTACACAAAATCTAACTTGCCTGTTTCTGTTTCCAGGTAATGAATCCAGTGAGAGAAGAGCATCTATCTTATGTATATATATGTATATATATGCACATATATGTGTATGTGTATATATCTTATATATGTTATCTATTCTAGTGAGATGTGTCCCAGCCCACGGCAGGGGAGTTGGAACTAGATGATCTTTAAGGTCCCTTCCAACCCAAATTATTCTAGGATTCTATGTATCTGAGGGCTTTCTCTGGGTCTTGGCCACACATTGCTGTAAGAGGCAGGGAACTGAACTGCCAGATATTTTTGTGACTGCTAAACAAATTCATACTTTGTTGATAGTCCTTTTTAGAAAGACTTTCATACAGAGTGCTAATTACACTGGAAGACTTATGTTGCAGGACATTAAAAGCTAGGATGAATGGCTAAGTTAGTAGCTCCCACCCATATTCATACCCACCTTTCTAGACACTATGTAAATACTTCTTGGTAGATGAGCATCATACAAATGAATTTGGGCTTCTCCTGGTATAATCAGTTTAAGTCACAAATTGAAGCTTCTGGGCAGTAGTACTTTAACTTCAGTATCTTATAAAGCATCAGTTTATATTTGTGCAAAACCCAGCACTGCCACTTCTGAGTTTCAGTTGTGCCTGACAGGTTTGAGAAACCAAAACTCAACCCCACAAAGCTTCGCAAATAGAGTGTGTGACAGGAAAGTTGGCCAGCACCCAAGCACATTCTGACAGGGGAAACTGGCACAGCTGTTTCTGAAAACACCTACTCAGTTCACCCATACACCAAGCAGTTTTTCAAGTTAGTCATTAACCACCTTATCCCCCACTGAGTCTCACACAGTGTCTAATAATCTCATGACATCGATGCCTAGAGCCAAGTGCCTTGCAGATGGGTAATGGATTCAAACCCTCACACACCCCTTGGGTTCTTGAGGAAGAGTGGAAGAAGGAACCTTAGAATGAAGCTGCCAAGATGGTTTCAGTGGTACTTTAGCTGTGGTACTCTAGGAGTCACAATTCTCTGTGGGTGCAGTTCCAGCAACTGTCCAAAACCAGCAGTTAGAAGTGCATTTTGCATTACCTCTCACTGGCAGGATGTCACCCAGGATGTTAAAAATGTGAGTTATCCCTCCACCTGGAAAAGACTCAAGTGCCCATATCACTTGAAAGGTGTCTTAAACACAAGGGTATTTGCACTACTGGATCAAGGCATGCCCTGCTGAAGCTGGCCCAACAGGTAGCCAGTCACACAAGAAAGACTTATGGGGCTAGAAAGATGTGAGATGGAGACAAATGAGACAAATGAAAATTTGGGCATTCAGCAGAGACCTGGTTCCTGCTTCTTGCTCCATTTGGGTATCCTTATCATTAGACCATGCCTCCTGTCTCCAGGACAAACTTTACATTGCACCACTCATTCCCTTATCTCTCCATGTTTTCAAGGGTCACCATTAAATCTTGAAGGGCCAGGAACAGATCATGCAGAAGAGGACCAGCTCATTTCTTCAATTTTTAAAAGATCTATTTTGAGAGACCTGCTTTCTGTAGTGGAGCTCCCAGTCTATTGTCCCCTCAGAGCAGGACAAGGCTCGTTAGCACAAGGGAGGATTTCCTGACTACCTTCTGGCACTCAGGGAGGCTGCCAGCAAGCCTGTAGCGAAAAGCTGGAGACGACATTTGGTAAATAAAAGGTTTCCCTCCCCTTCACAGGAGATATAACGGAAGGAAACAAAACAAAAAGTGGCACAAGGCTGAGAGAACGCCCTGCACACTGTCTAACCCTCTGGTAGGGTTCTCTCTGCTCTTCCAGGCTGGGAAGCCTGGGAAAGAGAACATAACTCAGTCACAGATCCTTGCCCCTTGCTAGCATGTTTAGGACCCTCCACCCCTAAGTAATTTCCGCTAAAATTACTGTGGTAAGGTCTTGAGCATGGTGGTACCTCTCTTGTACCCTGAAGCCCTCTTCCAGGCAGTGTCTGTGGTTGTACTTACTTTCCTCTCTTGCACATAATAATTTTGCAAGCATATCAGCTGCAATCAGGGAATGGATCCGGTAGGTGGCATTTCCTCGGCTGCACACAGGGTCTGGCCATGGCCTTGCAGGGAGCAGCGCGCCACTGGCTTTGCTGAGGACCACCAGGCACTCTTGGAGGAAGGAGTTTTACTTCCATCTGGCAGCTCTCACTGTAACAAATCAAGTGATGCATTGTTAGTTCTAAGACAAGAGGGGAGGGGAATAACAAAAGATCAGAGCAGGACTGATTTCAGTCCTGTCATCCTCTCTGGGGCTCCATCCTCTCTGGGGCTCTTTCCTGTTTATGAAAAGTTTGCTGAAAGCTACAGATGAGACTGATGTGCAACCTCTGCTCCAGAAAGCCTCAAGAACTTGGGAGGACAAAATGACTCCGAACTTGGACATGCGAGGCCCATCTTTGCCTACACGTCCTGCTGCTCGCTGGAGAGCAGAAAGCAAAAACTCTCAGAGGGGGCAGGCAGAGCGCTGCTTTTTGTCACAGCCCTCAACATGAAGGCAAATGCACACTGAAATTGTGACACTTAAAGGGATACAGGAAATCCACTTGTCCATCAGAGTCATGGATGTCATGGAATCAACAGCACGTGGAGGAATGAGGCTGTTTTGCTGAGGGATCGCACGGGGTTTCGTGTGAAAGTGACTCAAAGGGAATGAAGATCTCACACCTCAGGGCTGCTGAGTTTGCTTGTCATGCTCATGTGTGAATGCTTTTAGCCTACAAACCTCAAGGTATGCTGCCAAATAGTTATGGGAAGACTTTCCCCTGTCCCAACAGCATTTGCTGCAGCACATGTAGAGCCCTTGTTCCTGCGGTACAGGCATGCCTGTAGGTTTCTGGGTTTAGATATTTTAAATAGGAGCCAAACCTTAATTTGCAAACAAAGGGCCACTCTGCCCTCAAAATAGGCAAATCTGCTCTTGATGGCTTGGCTCATGAGCACAAGTGCAGACTTTGGAGCACGTGCAGAGATCTGGAGGTTCTGTGTGGAGATCCACTCACTTGATGTTAACCAAATCACTCGCCTGTGGTGTGTCTCCCCACCTTTCCACCCAGGTCTGGCACAATGAAGTTCTTTGGGGAACATGGTCCCCCTTCATTCAGCACAGAGTATACCAGCCCAGCTGGTCACCAAGATCCACATCTACCCGTAGCACTGCCGCATGCAAAAAACCAGAGTTGGAGTAACATCTTTCCTTCGGGCTTGACAGTATCCACCTATGGAGTTAGGATCCATGGCACCACCTTCCAGCAAGTAAATCCCTCTCAAGGCAGCTCTTCTGTCTCCTGTTGCTGTAGCCCAAGATACTGTGCAGAGCTGGTGGGGAAAGAGATATGACTGCCACCAGTGCCATAGGTAGGACCTATCTGGGCTGCCCACCTGGGAGGGAAAAGCCAAGAGACTCTGGATAGGAGAGGACCATGCCACAAAACCTTATGTATTTTCTCCCTCTCTCTTAGGCTATAAGAGGAAATCTGGGAGAAAACGTGAAGTTGCTCTTTCTCTACAGAAGAACAGGATTTGAGCCACGGATGATGCTGCAAAGGATGATGCAAGCACAGCTTGCACCTATGCACCAGTGGTCTTGACAGGGACCTCAGGGAGATGAGCAAAATGTCCAATAGCTTGGGTGGGGAGAAAAAGGTGAAAAAAATATTTTGCCCAAAGGAGAAGGAAATGAGCCATGGCACTGACTCCTGTCTCCCTACCTCCCATCAAAGCTGCAGCTGCATGAATCTGGAGAGTCGAGACCCTGAGGACCAGTCCTCGCCTTGCTCCCACAACTTCGGTAACAACCACTGCCCATGAGAGAAGCAAAGGCTTCTCCCCAGATGAAACTGAGGGACTCCTATCCTACCCAAGAGTCTTCTGTTCAAAATGACCAGTCAAAACATGCTCAATATCTTGCTCAGGAAAAGTCCTTCCTTAGTGTAAAAGGTGACCACACAAACCATTTCTGTGGACAACAATGAGTGCATGAGCAAGCAAGCATAGTTCAAAGGCACTTTGCTGATCAGCAAGACGTTTTCCTCCCAAATGACAGCCCTGCAGATGCAGGCTGATGTTGAAGCCCCCTTCCAGGTCCCACAGCAGCATATAGTCTGAGAACAGTGCCCCTTTGGCTGTAACTGTGTGGTTCAGGGAGGTTACAATCCTCCACCTCCCTACTATGTCTGCTGGCACAGGGACACCCTGCCTGTCAGGGAAGAAAGGAGACAGCTCAGTTTTCCATTTCCCAGATGGGTCTCCCAGGCAGACAGCAAACAACCCACAGCAAACAGAGCAAATGGGACCAGAGAGACAGTAAAGTGACAGAGCAGTTTTCAGATGGCCAGAGTATTTAGCAAGCCAGGGGTGATCTGAGTGAAGTTGGCATCAGGTCTGCATGTAAGCAAGGCACAAATAGAGTTTGCTGGCGAAACCCCAGCATGTCCTGTAAAACTAAGAGAAGGAATTGGAGGAGATCCTGCAGGGTGCATGTGTTGTGCTTCCAAAACATCCCTCAAAGGTAGGACCTCACCCTTCCTGGCACTAGTGGTACACAAAGGTGTTACTCAAACTGGGATAGTTATAGTTGCACTGCATGAAAGATGTCCTTACCCTAATTTGTTTTTCAGGCTGTTTAATTGCTCATTTAATTTAACCCTCCAGGGGCTGTCGACTTGCAGGGCTCTTCCCTCCCACAGTTTCCCCATGATCAGGTCCCTCTCTGGCCAGAGGAGCTGCCTGCAGAGCAGCTGTGTGCAGATGAACTCCTGGTCCTCTGCACAGGCAGTGAGGCTCCTCTGGCACAGCTGGAGCTCAAGCCACCCAGCCCTGGGGAGGTGAGACTTTCAGCCACAGAAAGGCAGCTGTTCTCCATGGCAAGACCCATAACCGTCCCCCACAGAGGGCAAGTCGGTGCCAAGGGACACTCTTCAGGGGGGAGCGACATGTCCCACATGGGCAGTGGTCTCCACCCCTGCCAATGCAGGTGGCCACAGCAACTGCAAGCTGTCCTGAAACTGAAGCCTTTACAACTAGTTAGATAACAGATATGGTCCATTAGTTTGGCAGCCCGACAGGCCCTCGTGCCAAAAAGACCATCTCCACTCAAAAGAGACACTGTTAACAGTAACTCAAGAGGACGCAACAGAAAAAAATAAACAACAGTTGAGGCAGTTGGTGTAATTGGCCAGCAGGCGAAAATAAATATATGCCAGCTTGTGAATACGGCTGCTGAGCATGATTCAGCGCATAAATCGTGTGGCACAGAGCACAGGGCAGACAGGAATAAAATTAAGTAAGAGACAAAGGCCAGGCTGCCTCTTGGAGAATTTCGCCCCCCAACTGCCCAGTTTTTCCCATTTCTGCTCATTTCACTCACATATGTCCCCTGACTTCATTAACGTACGGGTTTCCCAACCAGCCATAAAGTTTTTCAGGAGGGACATATGCCTGGGCCACTGCTAAAACAAATATCCAAACTCCCCCAAACCCAAGTAGAATGAAAAGAAGAAAATGTTCAGCAGAAAATCCCGACCATTTCAAGTGCTCTTTGAGCGCCATACATGAATAACAAAGAGTGAGCCTGCCATTTATTCCTTTGCGGATCACTTTTAAGATCAGCTTTTGTTCTGTGCTTTTTAGAGCAGCTCGAGTCCAATGGACAAAAATTCCATTCCCAGGAGCACACAAGAAAGAACCAGGAGCCCTGGGCTGCACATTTCACCTTTACTTTTTTTATTCTATACTATAAATGTTCGGCATGGTCTTAACACGCTGAGCCAGCGTCTTCCTTTATGCAGTGGGGCCAACAGCCTGGAAACTGGGACTCTGCAAAGAGGAAAGGAGGATAGAGGCTACAGATGATGGGAAACACCTAGAGAAAATGAGACCTCAACCAGGGCAGATGAGACCCTACCAAACATGAACGTAACTGCTGCTTCACTGATGCTGCTTCTGGATCTTAAAGGCAGCAGAGGAGAAAATATCTCCCCTTTTTGCATCCTGACCTGGATATGTATAAGGTAATTTAGACACCTACTCACCTCCTAATTTTGCTGCGCACTTGCTCTCATAGCTCTCTCTGTGAAACACCGACCTACGTTTTTTTGCAGGAAAGCTCTAGTTCTTTCTCACACAAAGGTGATTTCAAAGGCAGCAAAGCCCCAGTGCTCATGTTCTCTCCAACCCTCACAGAAACATCCCAATTTGTTGCCAGCTCAAGCCTGCCTTTTGCAAGGAGCTGGGCTCTCTTTCCCACAGAGAAAGCACTAAACAAACTTCTAATGAGAGCTGGTTTTCCTGCCCTTTTCCTCAAACTGGTGGACTGTTTGTTTCCCCCTTCAAATCCTGATTTATCCAATCTATCTTTTTCAAAAACCAGTCAACTAAATCATAGCACAAAGCAATGAGATCACTCCAAACCCTGCAGAAGATGTTATCATTGCTATTCTGGTTCTCTCAGTCTATGCTTTGACTGCCTTGTTTTCCTGAGGCATATGGGAAGAAACAGCCTCTTAGGAAAAATATAGATGTGAGAAGTCTCAAGGGCTCTACCTCAGATAACAAAGACACTTGAATTTCTTTAACAATTACAACACTAATAACTAGAAATTTTCCTTTTTTTAATTATAGAAGAAATATTTGGGCCAGATTTTCAAAGATTAGTTCAAATCCCATTTAAACACAGCAAATAAATGGCCTGGTTTCCCCCCAGAATTTAGAGGCTCTTTGAAAAATCAGTTCATAAAAATCACAGCAGGACTGCTGAAGGCAGAGACCTTCTACCAAACCTCGCCTCAAACAGCTTCCCATACCAGCATTCATTCCTTTTTACAGCCTCCCACAGAGCCTGGGAAATAACGTCACACTGGTAGCATCAGACAGCTGGAGGACGTGGGGACCACTGAAGTTAGTGTTGTTAGATATAGCTGGCATATTTAAGTAAATACATTTTCATGCTTTGATAGGATACACAGTTTCACTGAAACCAAGGCCACAAGGATCCACAGCTGGCATCTAGCCTGGCCTCATATATCCAGTACAGAAACCATTTCCTTCTTCGAATATGAGAAATGCATCCATAGAACGACTACAAAGTCTCCTAGACATAAAGCATTTTAGGGCAAGATTAACTAATTAAAAATAAATTTAGTTTCTTGCCCATTTAAAACAACACCATTCCTTTAGAAAAGCTGTTTGTGGGCACGTGGTTCTGTGCAGACTCTGATAGTGAGGAGAATGTCACGTGTATCTTTGTACTTGCAAAGCCTTTCATCCAATGTCCTCCTACTGCCTTGCAGATATTAATTGACAGTTCCCATCCTGAGGACGTAGGTAAATATCAGCTCCCCTGTTTTACAGACAAGTCAACTGTTGCATAATGGCAGTCAATATTGTTCAGAAACTAAAACTAAAAGGTCATTGCTGTTTCAAGCCCTGTATTCCATTCCCTGAGTTGTGTAACATTCGTTCATGTTATGTACTTTTCCCCAGTATTTTGTATGTGTGTCTATCCTAAATTCTGTGGCTTGCCTTATTGTCTGTACTGCAGGGAAGTTGGTGCTGCCCCATCCCTGGAGGTGTTCAAAGCCAGATTGGATGGGTCTTGGTCAGCCTGATCTAGTGGGAGGTCCCTGCCCATGGCAGGGGTGTTGGAATTAGATGGTCTTTAATGACCCTTCCAACTAAAACCATTATATGATTCTCTGATTAAAGTTCTGTGTATTTATTGGAGATCTCCCTTATCCATATGCCTTCATCATATGTTGGGGTCTCTGCAAGCTCCCACCTCTACAAAGCACTACCAAGCCCCATGCACGGGTACTGAAGGGGATAGCTTGGACCCAAACTTGGAGTAGATATCACTGGGACAAGCTGTGAACCAGATACCTGGATGTTTAATTATTGTCCAGATACATCTGAAACACAGAAATCTTGCATCAAGCCTGGGTGGAAGGCACGTTTGCCCAGGTAACAACTGGCAAATCTAAGCCATCACTTGAGGTTCAATGATTGGGCTCAATGATCCAGCAGGTCCTTTCCAACCTAGTGATACTATGATTCTATGATTTTCAGTGTTTGGCACACAACTCCCCTCTTCATTTGGACAAATGCCATTGATCAGAGGCTTTTCCACTCCCTACACCTCTGGGGCAATGAGTGTGTTAAACCTCACCTTGTAAATGGGTAGAGTGTGATCTTAGGACAGACTGTTACTGGAGGGCAACACAACCACCATGGTGCATATCTCAGCTGTGGGGCCATTTCTGCTCTTATTGTTGGTACCGTCTCCCGCTGCTTCTTTATTAAAGCAGGCAATGCTGTCCAGGTTTAGAACAACCTTGCAGACGTAGCTCCGAATTTCGTATCCCTGAGTTCCTCTTCTGTTTACTTTTCTCTTGTTGGCCAAACCTCTGGTAGAGGTCTGCTCAGGATGACAACACCAAGTTACAAAGGCTGGGTAGATAAGGAACAGGAGATTCTCTAATGGAAACAAATGCAGCATTCAGATATCAGGGTCAAGCAGAAAATGAGATTTCTTCTCCCTCTTTTTTTTTTTTTTTTTTAAGAAATCTTGTCACAGCTGCAACCGTAGATGGTGACAAGAGACTCTAGAGGCTGTTAGCCCTCCCACCACCACTCCAGTGTTCTATGGATGATGTCCTGGAGAAAAGAATTACTTTGACAAGACTGTAACAAAGTGTGCATCCCAGGAAGATGACCATGGGAGGAGTCAGGAGTTGGCTTTGGCACCAGCCCAAGGAGAGTCATGATCTGCCACATTCCAACTATCCACCTGCCTCCTTGAGTTGTTCCTCTTGGACCTGAGACAGAGCAGGCCTCACATTGCCTCTGCTTCCACATTGCACAAAGTATTCTTTTAAATAACTAGGAAAGATACCGTGCAGTTTTTATAAACATCTCTTTCCATCCTTAATTGTGGAGTTACCATGTTCATCGCACCATATGTGGTGCAATGTGGATCTCACATTTTTGATCCATATCTACCAATGCAATACCTATGTCAGTGCTTGAGGCTAAAATATCTTCTGGGTAAGTTACCTTGAGCTTCAAGCTGAATCCTCTTTGATGAGGACAACATGCTGTGTCTGTCCCAGTGATGTTGGAGGACTTGACCTAGGAACGATCACAGTTCAACACAGGTTAGAAAGGTGAAGGGTAAACAGCACTTACCAAAGGAGCCTCCTCTGCTCAGTGGCATTTGAAGTTATTAAGCACCTGCTAGATTCCTAAAAGGACCATTTTATTCTAGACAGGCTCTTTAACTACTTTTCTTTCTCTTTTTGCAGCACAGAAGGGGAAACACTACTCTTGCAGATTGAAAACTTTGTTTCATGGAGTGAAAGCTGGCAATACTGAAGAGAAACATAAGCTCGAGAAGGAACTGTGCTCAAACGAATGCCTATTGTGAGATAAGTTTTTCTTTTAGCAATGAATCAACATAATAATCCATCTGTAACTCTAGATGCGTCTGCCTGAACTACAGCAAAGGGCCATCTGCCCATCTGCATATATGTTCAAAATGCTGCTGGGGCAACCACGATGGTCTCTTAATGAAAGGCACTTAGCAATTAGTACTTAAGTGAAATTATGCCCGAGTGGTTCTGAACCCTCATTTGTCCTTCCCACTCCAATGCAACAAGTGTCTGTAACTTTTTCCCTTTGTTTTTATTCCAGCAATCTCTTTTTAAGGCCACTGGGGAAGGGTGAACACTTTCCAATTCCTGCAACAGCAGGAGCTGAGTCAAGTTGTAATCAACATATGTCTGGTGTAAGCTGCGTGGCCGCAATTTAGAGGGGCAAACTGCTCATCGTTTCCAAAATATCCACCTGCTCGGGGGCCAGGCTGCAGCAAAGCCATCCACTACGTGGCTCCATCTGTCTGATAAACAGGCTGCAGATTTTCTGAAAGCTGAATCATTTTGCCTCTATTTACTTCCCTTCTTTCCCTCTCTTCTCCCTCTCCTCTACTAATTGGAGCTTGCTTGAAAGGTGCAGACACCCACAAAAACAATGCAGCACAATGAGGCCAGCACTGACGTTCGTTAAACTGCTTCAACTGAAATTGGTGCCTGGCTGAGGCTGAGCAGGCATAAAGGAGGCAGACCTTGTCAGCCTCCAGCCAGAGTGGGAAAACTGGGAAAAAAAAAAATAACCAGGCTATGAAATGGCGCAGAAAACCCGTTTGGGGTGTATTGTATTACAGTTAGAGAAAGTAGTAGCTGCAGCCAAGACACAAAGAGTGCTTTATAGCACATGGGTCCTACTGGAAAACCAAGTAAGAGAATATGCCTGACATTAAAAGCTCAGAGGACTTTGCAGCACTTCGCAGAAGATGAGCAACATATAAGGGTGATTGGAGCATCTTTGCATCTGCCCCGAGCTCTGCCACAGAGTCCCTCCTTGGTTTTAAGGTATATTGCCAACAATTAAATCAAACCCAAGACTTAAGCACAGACCCCAGAGGCTACAAGAAGGTAGTGGAAAGTTTGTGTATTGGTGTTGCAGTGACTAAGCAGGTGTAGTCAGGAAAGCACGACTTCATGCAGGAAGTCTTCCCTTGCTGCCCACATCCCAGAATAGTCCTGGCAGTTCTGTTGGTAAAATAAAGATATTTCTATCCCTGCTGCAAAAAACAATGGACAGGAGGATGAATTGCTCCCAGCCTAGAAAACACAGACTGCTGTGTGGAGTGTCTAAGCCAGGATATACTATGGTCAAGAATTTCTTTCATCCAGCTGCTTAACTTCATTAGGAAAATGCTAGATTTCTCCACTAATCAGACCCTTACAAAGAACAGAGAGAAAAAACTCATTGTGATTTAAAGTACATTTTAGTAAAAACATTCAACAACTTCTACTAGACACTAAAGACATCCTGGGAAGGCACATTATTTTCCCAGTAGCCTAGACTATCTCCATAGGAATCAGTTACATTTTTAGATGGACTACTTGCAAAAGGCACTAAAATTAGTCAGTAAAAACTGTTTGCAAGAATTAGCATCATTAGAAGCACCAGTTTTCTGGTGAGAGTGAGAAATGAAAAATGAGTCAGGTTTCAAACACCTGACAAGTCAAAAAGGGGTCTTTCTGGGGATAACACCTTCTCTCTGCAAATGACAAGGAGATTTTTCTTCATGCTTTGTTGCTGCCTCATTGCATTTCTCCCCAGCAGGGGATAGAGAGGATCTGAAAGATGCATCAAGTTACTCAAGCATTTAGGATGGGAAGACCATGGGAGAATAACATTTGCCACACACCTGAAAGTGTTGCTACATGCAGAAAATACTGCTGCCAAGTGCAGTAAATTCCTTAATGGGTTGCAGTGCTCAGTTCAACATCTTAAAGGGTAGCCCTCTTCCATTCATATTATCCTTTATCTGCTGGTTTCCTTTGGCTTTGGAAACCTATCTACCAATCTATCCATGTAAGAAAATTTCCTCCCCCACAAACATCTCGCTATGATAGTCAGGTTGCCCCCAGCCTGCCACAAACCTCCACTGCCTGTCGGTCCCTCCTGCCTGTCCCCCCACCCCTGAACAATGCAGTTAAATATTCAAGAGACTGATTTACGTGACTAAGTGCAGTTCAAAGTTTGCTGCAGTACAAAGTTTGGAGTGGTGGATTTCAACACTGCCTGAAGTCCCAGCCCCTGACACGGTGCTCAGCCTTCAGCCAGATGAATTGCCAACCATATATTTTCACACCCGCTCCCTCCTCTGTGCTAAAGAAGAATGTAGGGAATCCATGTGGCTGGTGCCACAACTGTATGGAGGGCAGGGCACCCCTGGACTCTGCCACTCATACACAATACACTGAGGTTTTGATGGCAGTGGAGACACGTTGTGTGATTTCCAACATTGGCTTCCTCAGGAGCCACGGGTTTCCCAACCACACAACAGCAATAGCAAGGTGAGAGGTGCCAGCACAGCACGTCACCCACAGCATGAAGTGGTGCGGAACCATTGACTTCAAAGGGGAGTGCTCCTGGGCGCTTACGTGTGTTTTGCAAAGTGTAAGAAACTCAACCAGCATCTCCACAATGACTGACAGAGAGCCAGCAAGTCCACAGGAGGGCTACAGCCCAGCAGATTGAGTTAAGGGAAACCTGCACAATCACTGGCTTACAGGCACTGCTCTTGCAGGTGACCATGCCAGCACACAGCAGCACATTGCTCTTTTCCAGTCTCCTACCACAGCAAACCCCGTCCCCTTCATCCACTTTATTTGTAAGGGTCACTTCTATTACCTTCCCACCTAGTCCCTCTGTGGCTAAGAAAGCTCTGGGAAAAAGGAGGGAGGAGGGAAGGGGCAAATGCCCTTCATAAAAGGGAATCCCAACCCTGTTTCAGCCCAGCTATGCCATAGGATGCTGGTCCTCAGCTCTGCCACAGCTCTTCCCACCATAGGCAGTGCTGAGCTAGGGCAGACACACAGGCTGACACCCTGCCCCATCCCCAGGGAGATGCCTGATGCCCAGGGATGCCCTGCTTCCTAGGTGAGGGAAACCAGCCCTTACTTCCAGCATGCACCTCCAAACCCCAGATCCCATCTTACAGCCCAGCAGCAGGAGGTAGCTGCTTTGTTCTAGTAACTCCTGTACCTGCTGTGGGAGCTGGGCTGAAGCCAGCCAGCACCAGCTGCTTCGCAGCACGGTCAGTTCTCTCCCAGACAAGGTGAGAACCTGGTGCCTTCCACCCCGTTACAAAACAAAACTGACACCTGGACAATAAGGGTAGGCACACCAGCCCACAAACCCCTGCGTATTGTTGGAGGAGTTAAAATAGGGGCAGTAACATGGGATCAGCCAGCCTGGATGCTTGTTGAAACAAGAGAAGATCATCGAATCTGGTGAGGGGGCTGGAGAACAGGCCTTATGAGGAGCGCCTGAGAGAGCTGGGGGTGTTTAGCCTGGAGAAGAGGAGGCTGAGGGGAGACCTCATTGCTCTCTACAACTCCCTGAAAGGAGGTTGTAGAGAGAAGAGAGCTGGGCTCTTCTCCCAAGTAACGGGGGACAGGATGAGAGGGAATGGCCTCAAGCTCCACCAGGGGAGGTTTAGGCTGGACCTTAGGAAAAAATTTTTCATGGAAAGGATCACTGGGCACTGGAACAGGCTGCCCAGGGAGGTGGTTGATTCACCTTCCCTGGAGGTGTTTAAGGGACGGGTGGATGAGGTGCTGAGGGGCATGGTTTAGTGATGGATAGGAATGGTTGGACTCGATGATCCGGTGGGTCTCTGCCAACCTGGTGATTCTATGATTCTAACCCCAGTGCTACAGGATCTCTCTGGCCACTCGAATCTTACAGTCCCTTGCTACACATTTTTTTCCAATCTGGTGATTCTATGATTACAAGTTTTTTATACCCCCATGCCCGGTTTCAGACAAAGCCTTCCTCATTGCACTGAAGAGATAAGGGGGGAGGAGGAGCAGGGCTGTGGGCAGGGGGAGTTACTCAGACCCTCTTACAAAGGCCATTTGGCCTGACCTTCAGGATTTCAAGACCCCCCCCCCCACCTTTTGTGCATTCTTCATTGTGGGTCTGAAGGTAAACTTTTGGCTGGCAAATGGCAAACGCCACCGCAAAGCATGGCGGGGACGCGCAACGGCCTGTCTAACGAGCGAGCCCAGCTTACCGCTTCGGGTGGTGGCCCAGCTGCCTTCCTGTGCCCCCCTGCCATTTGCATAACTATCCATGGGGGAGAGCAGGGCAGGCCTGCAGCTGAACAGCTGGCCATTCACAAAATGGATTATATCACCCTTTTGTCCCCATGTCTGTCTCGCTCTGGTTGCATATTCAAGGTTTTCACCCCCCACCCGAGCATCTAGTGTGCTGGGGAGACACAGTGGCACTCGAGGTGCTCCCGGCTCAGCCCCTCTCCAGCAATTTTGTTGGCTTGAGTATAGAAATGCTCAAGAAAGAAAATAGAAATAAATCAATCAGAGCAGAGCCCTTAGCACAAGGGAAGCTTAAAGGAATGTGGGGAAATGTGGTTGGATGTTACCATATGAAAGTGGATTTAGGAACAGGTGTAGCGCTGAATACTGGAGTGTGTGAAAATACAGCATTAGATAAATTAGCTGGGAGAGGGGAGGGGGAAATACATTTAGGAGTCACTCTTTTCCCATCTGAGAGCCTCTAGGGTCACTACTACCATTCGGAACAGCTCTTACTATGCAAGATACATGCCTTCAGGAGTTCAAGGACTAGATAGCTTTATGAATGCACAAACAAGACTTGCAGCCCCAGTCCTTTGTTGCTTATGGCCTAAAATCACATTTTTTCCCTACAGAGCAATGGTTTTAGGACACATTTCTTGGCAAGAACTCAAAGAGGTTGGTGCCTAAAGACTAGCCCAGCCATTCCCACTAGCTCTGACTAAAGTAGACTGATAGAAATGCCTTTAAATAATGCTCTCCTATATTAAATTGTTTTGCTATTCAAATTTCTCCATTCTGTTGACTCTTATGGTCTGCCCCCTCCTGTCTTTGTTTCTGTCCCCATTTGTCCTGACAGTCTCCAATATAAGGATCTGGAAAGCAGAACGTCCACTTTAGACAAGCCAGACACTCTCACCCTGCTGTAGGTGATGGAGAAGAGCTCTAAGATCAGGTTGCCCAACACTTACTATTACAAGATCCTCATTTTAGACTTCAATGGCTTAAAAGTGTTCAGGTTGAAGTTCTATTTTAGATTATTTGCTTTGGTTTGATGGCTAAACACTCTTCATGCAAAGTTAAGGAAAGACAATACTATGCTTTGCTTAACTAAATAAAGCAAACAAGCCAACCACCACTCATGTGGTTAAGAAGTCTTAGTATCTATAGGGACTTTGTTAGGGTTACTGTGATCTTCACAGAGCTACTGTCACAAAACAACATTTGTCGTTCCTGTAAAATTTCATTCGATTTTGCCCTTGCTTTAAGGGCTGGAAAAATACATCAGTTTATAAACTCTTCTTTGAGATTTGAGGCTTCAGCACCTCAACTCTAAATATTTCATACGAGCTGGGCACCCGTCTGCCATCCCAGGTCCCTGCTGCTGCCTGGATGATGCATGCACCACCGAAACCTTTCTGATAAACCAGCTCTGAACATGATTTTCAAAACTGAGAGAGGATGATGGATGTAACTGAGCAGCATGGAGGACAGAACAGCTTGATTGGGATGGGGAGGCATTAGGGATGCTAATGAGCCTGAGGGGAGAACCAGAACTAGATCTTCTTTTAATAGCCAGACTTTAAAAATCCAGAATCCCTAGGCACAGACGTTGCATTTTTGGTAAATAAAAAGCTATGAAGACATCCACAAAACATACATCTTATTCCCCTCTGGTGGATTCATGTTACCAGACAAGAACCAAAGCAGCATGCTGTTAGGTCACACAGTGAATGACTTTGTTTTGGTTCTTAAGATCATGACAATGCTGATGATCAAATCTGGAGAATTAGCATGCTTTTCTATCTTTTTTTTCAGTGGAGGAATTTTATTGCATAATGTATTTAGAACTATGTGCTCAAGAGAGATGATGCAAGGCTCCTCAGAATTAGCAAACAGCAGATACAAGGCTGCCTACAGACTCATAATGTGCTCTAACGTACCTTTCCGCATTATGTAAGAGTCTCTATTCTTTTAACAATGTGCTCCATCCTTCAGAGGAATACGTCTCATTCAGTGGAAAGAGCCATTGGGAGGATGAAGCAGGGTCACGCAGCAAAATCAGGTCGTCATATGTTGGACCAAAGCCTCATTAACTGCAAAAAAGCAAAAGCTGCAGACAGTATAGGACCATCTTCTGTGTCTCTTTTCCTAGATCTCCCACTTCTTCTTCGTGAGAATTATGAGATTGGATTTTGAGGAATATTTGCTTTTCTGAGATGTGAACGGCTCTGTATTTTCCTGAGCAATCCCATTGCTGCTGTGTACTTTGCTATTAAGAGCTACAGTGCTGACCTTTCTCTTGCTGTAGTCACCCAGCCATGAGTTCTGACACTTCCAGAAACCCATGTAGACTGTCTCAAACTTCAGTCTGAGGTAGAGTAACTGTAAGATTAAGCAGGGAAGAGCAAAGAAAAAAAAGATAGAAGGCAGCTGAGGCAGTTGCACATCACCCCATTCCATAACTGAGTGCTCCAGGAATATATTCTCACACCACATTGCTGCAGGGAGGGGTTCAGCCATCTCTGGTTTGGGACACAAGTTTTGAGTACCCAACAGAATAGACCTCAGTTTAAATTCACATCATCCCTTACATCAGACAAGCTTACCTGAATCAGGACACCACAGCTCTTTGTCCAAACTGAGGCATAATAAAACATTCAACATTGTGGTTTGGAATTTCAAGAGTTTAGGCAGCAAAATGCTGCTCTAAGGAAGTTTTAAATTTGTTTCCACAATATTTCCCTGGCTCAAATCACTTGCAGCAGAGATCTCTAGGTCATTTTTCAGCAAGAGTTAAAAAAAAAAACAAAACCACAAAACACACAAGCAATACTTCTGGATGGTTCCAAGAAGCTGCAGACAGTAAAAGCACCCTCATTTTTCCCTAGTAAATACTAGCTTTCAGCATACCAGTGACTATTGTACTGACCAGATGGTGGTAGAAGCAGAAACTTGGATGATGTTAATTACACACAAACTCTAAAACAACCAATGTCAAAACCCACTTTGAAAACACACTAGAATGGGCTTGTATGGTAGCTATGCTCCTCTAAAACAGCATTTGGTCTGTGTTAAACAACTGAAACACCTTTAAGAGGTCCAAGGATAAGCAGCCACCACAGCAGGGCTGCAAACCCAGCTAGCTGATGCTGGGGAAAAGGCACACAGAGGTGTGGTAGAAGCTGCAACCCACAGTTCCTGGACCAGGCTCTTTGCAGGCTGAACACACGCAACCCACGCTACATGCTCAGTCAGCTCACCTCTCTTGTGCACAAGACAGAAGCCTTCAAAGAAACATCCTGAGTGATCTGTGATCTGGTGAGCTGCACTGGATGATTTGTATAAGAGGATGAGCCCTGCACTGGAAGCCCACTGCGCAAGCTCATGGCTCCATACTCCTGTACTTTTAAAACCAAACATCATAAAGACTGCAAAATGCACACAGTGAGCAGACTGAGAAAAATTATTTTGACATTTGCCAACCAGGCACAAGAACTTTATAACAAGTCTGTGTGTTTTCAGAGGTTCTGCAGGGGCTAGCTTTACACCAACAAATGTAAATTACCTACGATTCCAAATTAAATGCAAATTCACTCGGCACCACCCCACTCGAATGGACTTGCTTTTCAGAAACATGGTTTAGCAGAAGCCCACAGCATAGGGGCCTGTGTTCTAGTCAATATCTGTTCTGAGTAGCATCTACAGATTAGATTTGAACCATGCACTGGGAGCTCCTACCTCTGCTCAAGTACTTTCTTCACCGTGCTGTTCTCAACTCCTCTAGTTGAGATTCAGTTACCCAAGGCCCCATCCAACCTGGCCTTAAAAACCTCCAGGGATGGGGCATCTATAACTTCCCTAGCAACCTGTTCTAGTGTCTCACCACTCTCACGGTGAAGAAATTCTTCCTAATGTCTAGTCTAAATCTGCCCCTCTCCAGTTTATATCCATTCCCCCTAGTCCCATCACAAGCCTTTATGAATAGTCCCTCTCCAGCTTTCTTGTAAGCTTCTTTCAGGTACTGGAAGGTCGATCTCCTCTCTCTGGAAATCAATGATAGGACTCAAGGGAATGTCAGGAAGATGTGCCAAGGGACGCTTACATTGGATATCAGGAAAATGTTCTTTACTCAGAGGGTGGTGGAGCAAGGAACAGGCTTTCCAAGGAAGCAGTCACAGAGCCAAGCCTGATGACATTCAAGAAACACTTGAACAATACCTTCAGACAGATGGTGTGAATGCTGGGGTTGTCCTGTGCAGGGATAGGAGCTGGGCTCAATGATCCTTGTGGGTCTCTTCCAGCTTAGGCAATCTGCAATTCTGTGAACAGATCTGTTTGTGGAAGAACTACCACCTCTCGACACTTCAGTTAGTGATTCTCTGCCCTTGTTTTTTCATATTTGGCCTTAGAAGGAACTATCACTCAGTCTAGCTGCAACTTAAGCCCAGTCTACCATGTGATTTGAATCTCAGT
This sequence comes from Clamator glandarius, assembly GCA_033459285.1. Lineage (NCBI taxonomy): Eukaryota > Metazoa > Chordata > Aves > Cuculiformes > Cuculidae > Clamator > Clamator glandarius. Next base: position 2,310,520 of record JAUNZM010000016.1, on the reverse strand, counting down.
TCTTTCAGTGCATCCTCAGAAGTGCATTTTCCCACATTTTCAAGATATCCATATGCCATTCTCTGCTACACTCTCTAGCCCCAAGTGCAGCATCTCAGGTTGCGTACTTACAGGTGCTCCTGTGAAGCACAGGATTATCTTGAGTCTCACCACATGTATTGCCATTTGTGAACCTTAGCTTGAAGTTTCCTTTTCTACCACCATCAGGACAAACTGTCAGATCCTTTATCTGCAATCATGCTGACTAGCTGGCCCGACCATGAATTTGTGCAGTTGTTTAGCCTTATCTAAATTTAGTGCCTTGCTGAAAAGGATCATCTTTCTCCACCATCTTCTGTCGCAACTATTTGTACAAGTTGCCAAAACTATTTTGAACTCTAATGCTATCTTATCTTTCACATCTGTCCAGCTTCCTGTTGACTGCAAATTTAACAAGCATACTACTTTGTTACCCAGGTTGCTAATAAAAATGAAAGATAAGTGACCTAGAGCAACTCCCACAACCCCATGCAGTACAATCTTCCATTCTGACACTGGGTGCAAGACGGAAGGAAACCACTCCCTAACCAGAGCTGCTTACACAGCCCAGCTCGCCCTGCTACCAAGCACAATTCAATCTCTGAAACCACGCTTTCCCTTTTTGCAAACCACCTCCTGTATTTGCCCAACGGCCACCACAGACTGTATCCTAGAGTCAAGTGCAATAACGGTGCCAAATTCATCATCCACAATTTCTTCTTAAGTAAAGACTTCAGATCTTGCGCATGATGCAAAGCCAAATCCTGCCCCATCTGAAGTTAAGTTTTAACCAATAAATTTTTCTACTCTTGCTTCTCATAGGGGATTACGTTAGCATCTGCAGGCAAAGTGCAGATTCCTTGCAGCAAATTTCCTCATTTGCCAGTGTAACTGCACAGCTGTTCAACTACTTATTTTCCTGTCACCCACTACTAAGAGACTAAACTAGATAATTACGGCTTCCTACTTTCACAAAACTTGTTCTTCAGTATATAAAACCACTCCTTTCTGTTTGTCTCCATGAAAGGGCTATTTAGAGTTGTAGCAGCTGGCTTACCAGGAGACCGAGTCCTTGGCTACCATAAGCAAATGTATCTCTACCTACTCTAAGGAAGCACCTTCCTTAGAGTAGGGGGCAAGAATGTGGCTTTGTGCTGACTGAAAACACCGCAGCTATAGAAGGGAACTGGAGAACCTTACCTTTAAGGCTAGAGAAGTCAAATCATTGAGATCACAGCCAAACTATATTTCAGAGCTAGAATAAATATTACCTGGTCTTCTACTCTCACCTTTGCTCTATCACCATCCTTTAATTAATAACATAAGAGCTAGGTGTTTTTTTTCTTGACAAAGCACATCTTACCTTCTTTTACACATGTACTCTGGGGCACTTTCTTCTTTTACTTCTTCCAGAAACTTGCCTTCCTTGCAGAAGGAAGAGCCAAATGGATTGCCACATTAGCTTTCCCATTCCATGTCATTACACTTTTAAGTAGAGTGCTTTCAAATAGCTAAATTAGCTTTTAAGTGATCTCAGGTGTAGTATTGGCCTTTGCTACAATCCTGCATTAAAGCTGATTCATTTTTACTTACCTCCATTACTCAATTAAGAAGAACAGAAAGCAAAATGTAGTTCTGCACCTAGCAATTGCAGTCCAGGATGGAGCTGGGTGGTTCCATCACCCACAATAACTGATCGCATATTGCCCATACACCCACAAGGGGAACTGGCTATACCTCACTTGCTATTTCTTGAAGTAGCTGTTTTTTGAGGATGTAGTAAGAATAGTGATCTTCAGTTACATAAGATAATTTGAAATAGCTTTATGCATGTGTATGCCACCATCTGTATGCTCTGTGCTGCACCAGAGCAAGCATCTGTGGGACAAGACTCACATCATTAACAAGAGCTTCTGTAAGAACTGAAGTCTTTGCTCCAACAGCAACTCCCTTGTTTACTCATCTAGAAAAAAGGAGAATGATTTTCGTTGACAGCAAGCAGCTTCACTTTCTCCCACACAATATATATTAAAATATCAAGAACCAAGCAAGTCTCTTCAGTGTTCTTGCATCCAACCACGCACATATACCAGTATCAATATCAGATCACTGCCACTTGTAGCTGTAGATGCAGTATATGTCAGAAAAGAAAGGAAAAAGTCTAGAGCTTCTTACTGGCAAAACAAACGTTAAAAATTTCGTATAGATACTGAGTCATGAAAGCTGGTTTAGCAATTAAAAGCCTATGCTCTTTATGCACATAAGCTGACCCTAATCACAAGGCTGGAGCCTGTATCATATGCTTCAAAATACTGGTATTTTGTCTTAATCAAATTCCATTAGCTAACTTACGTTGCTACATTTTTGGTTTTATGGCACAAGTTACAGTAGGAGCTGGCTCACTTAAGCAGACTAACGTGACTCACTAAAATGTCATAATCTAAGCTTCCCCATTTCTAACAAACTTAAAACCATTTCAAGATTAATTACCCCTCCTTTTCAGAAAAATTCTTTTTGTAGCTGAACTAAGTAAATAAGTAAGTGTTGCAATAGTCTGCCATGAATGCAGCATATTTGAGATGAATAGTGTACATAATCACTGAGATATTTGGGATCCAGTATGAGTTATTCCCCAGCCTCCCAAACAAACTTGACATCACTTTCTTCTCAGATGACCAGAAACCCACCCTCCCCCTCCATCAAGTTCTGCACATCAGCACCACATTAAAGAACCTGCCACAAATTACACATTTTCCACTAGTAAAATTCATAAGCAGACAAGTGCAAAGCAAAATGTCATTTTATTTAATCCAAGGACTATTTTCCTTCTAGTATTGCTGAAGGGATCACCTCCTGGGGAATTGATCATTACAAAGTCCCTGTCTAAAAGTTCAAGTGCTCTTGTACATTCTTTTGAACCACAGAAAACATAACGACCAAGTAGGTGGGCAGCTACTTGCAGTTTTATCCCACCTAAATTAGCATTGCTTCAGGCTAGAAAACAATTCAAGTAGTAAAATCATGGAAACTGTTAACCTTTAAGGTCACTACCGAAGTATTTTGATCAAAAAGTCCTGAATGTATGAAAAGAATATTTGTACATGTTATGAAGATTATTTTTTTTAACCAGACATCGTCAAAGATGGCAGTTAAATATTTTGGACCAGTTGTCAACCAGATATTTAAAAGTTCTATCTGAAGTTTTATTACCAATTTCATTATGCAATTCACTCTTCACATTAAGCTCTTTAACAAAAGCAACATATACCCGCACCAGAATCACTGTAGACAGATTTAGTTTTATAGAATGCCCTTCTGAAAATTCATTTCAAAATAGAGACGCTTTTTCTCCAGAACTGTAAAAGCCATAAAAATGCAAAATATCTGTTAGGAAATTTTTAATCAAAATTATTCCTTAACGTTCAAAATAACATTTAACCTCCTACTTTTTCGTTGTCATCCACATAGTGATCAATAGACTAAACAGGTAACAATGGTTCACGTTTTTCCCCCACCTGAAACATTTCTTCTAACACAGGCCCAAGATAGGCAATACAGAGATTCAGGGACATGGATTATGCATGGCAAAGGTAATCCTCTATCATTTTAATTTAGAACAACTCTGATTCTAGCACACAACCTGAAGTCTCAGTTGTTTTCAATCTGCTCTAGGTCCAAGTCCCCACAGTCTAGAGGAAAGATGCCTTCTTCAGTGCTCTCACAATCACTTGTGTCCTCATCGCTTTCACATACTGCAGCTGCTTGCTTATAATCCCTTGTTTTGAAGCTGCCTTGGCAGGATCCATGATGCCTTACTTCATCCAGCTGTTCTTTCATCGGACTAGAACCAGGGGTGATGATGTTCATAAGATCGTTTGAGTCACACGGGGATGACACAATGGTCTTCATTTGTGTGTCATCATCTTCATCTTCATAGTCAAGGGAACAAAGACTTTTGGAATTTTTCAAAGTCTGCAATTAAAAAAAATACATGAATATTAACCATGACTGTACAGTAAGAATATAATAAATTCCTTAAAGTTCTGAATGGATTGAGAGTACATACTCAGGAGTGCCACATGTGTGAAAAAAGAGAAAGGAAGAACAGTATTTACTTACTATGCAGTTATTTCACCTATGTAAATTCCCATTACTGGGAAAAACTACCAGCCCCTCCTTTTTAAGCAGAAATATGAAAAAACTTAGCTTTAGCCAACTACATGAGGAAAAACAGACTGTCTGATGTATTAGCTTTCTAACAAATCCAGAGCAAAGCATTTGGTAGCATCAGCATCTGGGTCAGACAGCTGCACTGCAGACTTCTCAACCATTAATTTCTCAAAGTTCCCAAGTGTGCAGACAATGAACCTTAAGGCCTCACCTCAGACATGAGGGCTTGCAAGGCAAACGGCACGCTTGGGCAACCTCGGAACAGGAGAAAACCAAGCTTCTACTGGAAACATCTTAGCCCAGAGTCTGCTTAATCTGTCTTGCCATTTAAACAAGACGTAAATAATTTAGTAAGTCAGTTTATGAAGAAGATATTGAAGACGGAGTGGAACTTACCTTTATTTAGACAAAGTAAAAATGAAAAAAAAACCTCAATAAATGTGCTGCTACCTCTGCCCCCAGGTAAAGGAATAAAATGTTTTGAGCTCCTCATATAACTGTAAGGGATCTTTGACCAGAATCCAAAAGCAGAGTTTAAGGAAAACAGGACTACATAGAAGCTAGATATGAATAAGTAAGAAACGTGTAAATTCTGTCTCATACAAGCACAGAGTGGGGGGGGGGGTGAAATGGTCAGGATTCATCTCAGAAGTGGTAACAGCCAGAAGAATAAAGCTGTGACTTTCATCATCTTACTGCTTAAGTGACTTCAGTCTCACATACGCATGGCAATTGCTTTATTACAAGCAGATCCACAGGGAACAAGACCAACTTTCACACCCATTTTCAGCTTCCTCCCCTAGTTTGTCATTTCCTAAGTATTTTAGATTTGTTGACACATTCAGATGAAATGGGAACATTGCAGCATTCCCAGTGTGCTATATTCCAGATGCTCTCCCAGAGCACTGGATAATCTTTCTACTTCACCACTGCACATCAGCAGCCACACGAGCAGCTTGCTTTGGGTAGGTTTTAAACAACACTTCAAAAAATCAAAGGAAATCTGAATGAGTTTGCCTTGCCTGTATGCACCTGGATGAAGAGGATTAGAGTGAGGAAGCCTCAGTGAGATGAGTGATTTGCCTGACCCCTTACGTTGATCGCACATAAGGAACATCTTGCAGATAAGCTCACTGCCACTCTGCAAGTTGATGCAGTTCCTTAGACGTCCCTCCATCAAATCTATATGGAAAGTTTGGGAGAAAGCTCAGGTAAAACTAAAAAGCAAGCCACTTGAGTTTTAGAGTTCAGTCATAGCACAACCGGGCTGAGGAGCGAGCAGCTGCGCTGGTACGGGATGATGATTCATCGCTGGTATCTCTCCATCGGTAGGACACTGCCACGGGACTCCCAAAGCCTGCACCACATGAACACGCTTCAGTGTGACCCTCTTCACTTCTGACCAGAGGTTTGTTATGCCGGTATCACACACAGCATTTCTCTCGTTTAAAGAATTTTCATGTTTTACAATAGACATTAGGTGAACAGGTAACAAGCCATAGGTTTCAGGCCAGAAGGATCTATAAGGGATAACCTAGTTAGTTTGGACAGACACAAATAAGACCTCATTTAGAAGTTATTTATGCAACTACAAGACCTGTATCCAAAGACCAGCTTTCAGCAAAAATGATTGTTGACTATAGTTCTGTCAGGAGGAATTCAACATCTTTGTTAGCCACGGTTAAAACCCACCTCCATTTGCATGTAACTAGTGTCAACAAAACTGGTAACCTTCCATGATCAAAAAGCTTTCCATTTCTAAATTTCACTTTCCTATAGAAACAGTTTTGGTATAATATAAATTCCTGTTTTCAAAACATTTCTATACATCTCAAGGCTTATTCAATATAAACATTTGAGCTCCTTTTTATGACCAAGATGTATGAATTTCTCTCATATTTACTTAAAAGCAGAACAGTATATTTCTGAAGTTAAAAGTGTTAAAGGATATTTTAATCCTAGTTCTATCTCACTACTTTTAAAAAACACCTTTCCTGTTGTGTATCTCCATATAGGGAACAATATTTCCAGTTCTTTATCTTACAGTAGGCACTGGGAAGGAAAGGGATCAAATAAAGGAACACTGAAAGGTCTGCTTTCAATGTTTTAGAAAGGAATTCCCAAGTCCCCCTTCAAAATATCTTTTATTCAATTTACTGCTAGAAATTAATCCAACCACACAGCTGTCTTTCTAGAAGGTTTGTGTACATAAATGGAAAATTGCCTGTTAGCTGTACTGTGCTGAAACCACTTGAATGGGAACTTTTAGCCAGTTCCAACACAACAGCAAGTGCATTCAACCGGTTCTTTGTTCACCCACTTGTCACAACCGCACCAAACTAAAAATAGGTGGATTTATTATCTCACAGCACAATCCCACTTCTTTCACAAAGCGAAAGGTAGAAATTGCAATGCATTCAAGCCCTCTGAACTGCTGCTTTACATGTTACACTGGTACAGTACCACACCTTTCAAGCACAATTGTGCTCAGTGGGGAGCCTGCGAGTACTTGCTCAATGGTCCTCGTTTTATAAAGGATGCTGGACTAACAAGACAAAAGAGTCCACAGTTGGCAATGGATAGAACTCAATCAGCTAAAAGTATTCTTTTGTATGATGGAAAAAGGAAAAAAAAAAAGAAACTGAGTTTTAAAAGAAGTGAGGCGATAAAATGTCTGAATATTAAGAAAAAAAAACTTTGTACTGAAAACAATGGTGGGGAAGGAAATAAAAGAAATCTCTCTAGACCCTTGCCATACAAAGCAAACAAGAAAGGCCCAGAGCAGCTTGAAAGGAAGATAATGCCTGTACTCTTTACTAAACCTCCAGTTCAGAAACGTGCAATACATCACTTTCCAAATATAAAAAGCAATAAAAAGGTTGTTTTTGTTTTACTAACAAAACTGGAGCATTTGCTACAGTAGTCAAGGGGAAAAATAAGTCATTTACGTGCATGAAAATGCAGTGTATAATGGAGGCAGCAGTTCTCATGCTGCTTCCCCATGCCTCCATCATACACCAAGTCCACCCATTTACCCCCTCAGCTTTAAATGGGGGTGGAAGATACAGCTGCTCTGAAGAGATGCAGCTGCAGCAGCTGGCACAAAGTGAGCAGCAGAGGAAGCCCAAAACCACTGAAAGTCCTGAGCCCTTCCTACTGCTTCTCAGCACTAGTCATCACAACAGGATGGGCTGCTCCCTGAAGCCACAGACTTAAATTAAACTACTTATCTGACTTGCTTTCTGTCCCAACCTGAGAATTTTGCCTATGACTGCACGACACAACAGATAGTGCTTTAAGAGATACTGGCACACAGGGTTTCTTGACTGCTAAGGTCTCTCCCAGGGATATGAATGATGTGGGTGATGCACTGGTTCTCATGATGAGATAATTTTGGAATTCCCTGGAATATCAGCATCCAATCTAAGTGTCAAACACTGAAGAGGCAGCCCGAGCATGGAGCAGTAACACACTAATTTTTCTGTTGTCTCCCTGGACCTAAGCAGTCAACAGAGATGGGGAAGGAGAAAGTTAGAAGGGCTGCATAGTCCTTTAAAGGCTTCAGAGGTCCTTATTTCACTTCCTGAACTTAAATTCCCTATAGATTAGTCAGACTGGCTCAAAAACAAATGTCTTTGCTGTTGGTAACTCATGCTACAGTTAGGTTTTGGATCAGAAGCACCTCACACAGCATGATATGTTCTTATCTTGGACAGCAACCTATCCTGAAGATGTTACAGTTTAGCCTCAGCAACAATGAAGTCCAACCATGGTAGAAATTCATTGCATGGAGAGCTTCACTAAATGATTGAAGAGGGGGAAAAAAAGCTGTCTTCAAATTATAAAAACAAACTTACAAAAGACTGGTCCTAAACAGCTTATTGAATCACATTGAAAACTGCCCCGTGAACCTACCATCACCTGAGTGACATCACATCCTACACAGACATGAACAGCGTCCCTCCTTGTAAACTAAACTTTCCATTCACACATCTAATTACTTCCATTAATATCATTACCTGTGACAATGCAAGTTGGAGGCAGTGTTGACTATAAATTATTAGAAATGTCAGCTGGTTTTATAGATTAAAAAATACCTCATCACAGTCCTAATCCCTGCAACTTCTACCATGCATACAGCAAAAAATACAGTAAGCTAAGTGCTGTGTTTATGTAAGGAAATATTAACCTTTCTGTGGAGTACAGCTCTTGACATTTGACTCTGACTTTTCTATCTTGAATAGCACTGAGCATTTTGTGAACATTTCAGTGTTCAGAGATAACTGCAGGCTTCTTCAAGGTGAGGTTGAGAACTACTGCTTCACCCGTTAGAAGTAGTGCTGACAGGAGGAAAACAATGTAGTATTCATCACAATTTTATATGCTTGAGGCTTTCTAGTACACCCTAAAAGTTAAGAAATAAGTTAACTGGGAAAGAATTTCTCCCTGCTCAAATAAGAAATCGGAGGCACCCAAAATAAGATTAGCTTTAATTTTAAAATGCCTAAAAAATACTTCAGGTTGAAAACCAATGCAGATTTTTAAACTATGCATTTGAAGTTAAAAAAAAAAAAGAGTTTTTTCTTGCTTTAAGCTACAAATCAAGTTAGTTAACAAAAAAAAAAATCTATGTATTTTGTGGAAACAGAATCAAATCCCTAGAAAATTCCCAATACTTTCATGAGCAAAATTTAACCTCTTATCAAATTAACTTCAGGAACCAAACATGCTGTTCACTTGTTGTAGCTCTGCAGTTATCCCTCATCTTCCTGGAAATTTGACATATATTTTAATATTAAAAAATGCAACGCTTATTTCATCATCTGTAACTAGGAAGCAGAAAAGACATGAATATACTGGATATAAATGAGAAAGTGCTAACACCCTCTACCATTTTGCCATGTAACGGATGGTTATTATTACGTGTCTAATTACATCAGAGGTAGAATTACTGCCGCAGTTCCTGTAGTCAAACAAGGCAAATCCCATTTGCAAAGCCAAAGGCCTAGTTAAAAATCAATACAAGCTGACATGCAGGAATATGGCTATGACTTGAAATGAAAGTTGTTCGCTACTTTGTCTCTGCTGTATCTTCAAAGGTTATTTTAAATTTTTTAGACGTAGGTGCCCAGGAAGAGAGGTAAACCGACATCGACTCTTTTTCACATCAGATGCTAAACAGCATCATGAAGAAACACGCTTTCATCTTCCACTAGCCAGACTGTTCCAGATTTAAGCATGCAGTTTTCTGGTGTAGTCTACCATGAAAGTTGATCTATTTATTGGCCTAGATTTTAGTGTTTATAGTCTAAATTGTGCCACAGCATCCTTAAAAATTTTGTTTATGAGCTGTAAGAATTTGTGATATAATTTGGCTTTTTATTTAGTGCTATTAGATGAAAAAATAACTATGGCTTAATGAAATGCAAATATTTAAGTGAAACGCTGAATTTGCCTAATTATACTCACATATACAAGAATACAAGGCTGTTAATCACATGAGATAACTGGCAAAAACCACTGGAACAGTTAAAGGTCTGCAAATGAGAAAAATAAGCCACACAAAGACTGGGGATGACTGGGGTCCAGTTCTCTCGCCGAGCACCACTGCAGCCCACGCACATTGGTCACCCACACTGGTGGGAGATTTTGGGAATGGACTCATGCACTGCACTCTTCAGACCTGCACAGCTGCCTTCTTGTTTAGCTGGGAAACTCTAAGATCCAATTAAAACTACTGCTATCAAAGCAAATTCTAGGTAGCCAAGGGTGAAGTCACAGGCATCGCAGATCCTGAATACAGCAGGTTTTACAACCACCATGGACTAAGTTCAACTAGAAAACCTGCCTTCCCACTGCCTAAAAGTCAGATAAAAAATTACTCATGATAGGCAACTCCACATATGAAATCGAGTTTCACATTCAAAATTAATATCCTCTCCACATCCTTTCTTTGTAGTGGGCTGCAAAGATCACCTAAACAACTGAGGGGGATTTTCTCCTTGGTTGCTTAGGTCATCTTTGCAAATTAAAGAAAAGTTTGTCAGTCTAAAGGTGTTACTCTAAACTGAATCGAAGCAGACAAAACACTGCTGCTGTTTCTCATTCATTCCTTTCTAAATTAAATTTTGGTCAGACAGGGGCAGTTTAGTATAGAGCTAACACCACTTACAGGAAAGCCCAGGACTACTCATCATAAGGTTTAGTTTGTTCAGTTGTTTTTAAAAGACAAATGGGAAGCTAATGGAGTTAATGCCCTACTTCATGTAATACAGTCAAGAATATGATTCAACAGCAAAACTAACATGAAGGGAGTGAACACATATGGCAATTTTCCCCTTATATAAAACCCAGGCCAACATTAAACTGCATTTTTTAAAGTTTATAGTATGGAATTTTAATTAAGATATTGGCATCTTACATTTTCTGGACTGGTGAATTTGTGAACTGCAACCTTTTACCTTTCCTTTATCAGTAAGTATAAATCATGCAATCTTATTATGAGAATATGTGGAATTACAAACACCAGGTCTACCTATTTCACCTGCATGTAATTAAGTAGAAAAGTTTAAACTATTCTTAGGGCCAGTGCAGAAAGCATAAATACCTACAGATGCTATGAATTATTCCATTAACTATAACAGAAGAGGCTCACACAATAGATTTAACTCTTTTGAACTGGCTGAGGATCAATATAGTGTCAAAAAGTGGAACACAATGACATTTGCTTTGTTCAACTGAATAATACAAGACAAGAGTTATGGTCAGGGAGAAAGAAGATTAAGCCAAACAAGACAACTACTAGATACAGCAGCAGCATTTATCTGAAATGTGCCGATGCATTCCAGAGGTTTTGTCAAAGTAAAAATACCACCACAGAGAAAAAACTCAAAAGGGCATAGAAATAGCAGGAATAGTGGTTGGGAAGACAGGTTCCAATTGTGGTTTTGCTCAGGCAGCAGCTGCAGTCAGGGGTCTCTCGCCAAACCAAAGTAATTGTTTTGCCTTAAGGGAGACAATTGCCTTTGCACACCTTCATCTAGTTATTTCCCTGCTCCCTGGTTGACCCTATGCACATCTAACAAGGGTAGGCGATTTAACCACCTTCTGGGTGGGTAAGAGCTGGACAACGTGGAATTGGGCTTACACTGTGCTTGAGAGCTTCACAAGCCCAAGAAGCTTCAATCTGGCAAATCCACATCAGCTAACTGCATTAATGAGCAATGGTGTGATGAACAAACAGCTGCAGCATTTGTGTTCATGCAAGGACAATGAAAACATCTGGTTTTGTAGAAGGGCACACAGTGAAACAATGCAAGTACGTGCTCTCCCAGTAGAGATTACTCCTGTTTTGCCAGAGTTATTCCATCTTTTCCTTTTCAAAAACTTTTACCTTTCCTTTCAGAAAGGAAACACAGGCTGTGGAAACAAACAACTTGAAGCATGTATTACCAGCTTCATTAATAATATGAAAAAAATATTTTATAGTGACTTAGTTTTAATAGTGTCCAATTCATATGGATTTTATAAAGACACACCTAGTTTTCTACATTTTAAACTGGGAAATAAGAAACTCTGCTCATATTAACATGATAGACATATCCCTTCACATCAATATATACTAACGTACTTCATAGTTGCTCACTGGGCAGCCAAAGCCTTATAAAGCTCTGAGAGAACAATTAACAGACTTGTATACTACAATCTGTTCTAAAAACAACCAAGTTACCTTAAAACCATGAAGTTTTACTCAGCTTCTATATTTCTAACTAAATGTGCTCAAACAAGAAGAGAAAATATTGTAGCTGTGCTTCCACAACACACTGAATAATCAGTCACGTTTTGAAGTTCACTTTACCATGCCAAACACTGTTCTCAAGTAACAGGGTTTAAGTTGACTGATTATGCACCAGAGTAACACAGGACAGGATTTGACCCTTGTGGCTTCAAAACATGACCATATTGGCTTCATTTCCTGCTATTTATGTGTCATCTATTTTTATAAAGAACTTCTATTCCTGAGCAGTTTAGCCAAGGTCTTATTCCTTCATGACTTTGCTATGAGCTGCAAACAATTACTTTCACAACTGAATCACATCCACTGATTTTTGCAGAGTACACCCATGTACCAACTTCTCTTAAAATTCTAGCATGTTCTTTTTTTTTTCTCCTAAGGTCAAATATTTAAGTTGATATGATGGGTCAGATTTATAAGACATTGGAGAAGTAAACTCCAAATCCTGATTCTAAGGCTACCCTCATTAGTTACTGACAGATGTCAGCCCCACCTATATTATTGGGTTATGCTGGCACTTCATCATAACCAACATTTTAAAGCATTCTGTAATTGGGCCATAAAGTTCACCTCTGCCAGAGAGGGGGAGAGAAAGGGATATACAACCTCAGCTTGGAAACAGCTCCCCCTTCTTCAGACCAGTTTTCCACTACAGAAGTACTTAGTCCAAAATAAAGCCTTAATATCTTGTTATCCAAATGCACGCAGGCACACGTGGGCACATCCGCATCCTTACAAAGTACAAGTGCTGTTACAAACCTTTTGCTCAACTCAAAGCAAACCCTACAATGTAACAATAAATTTTTCTAGGAGCATTGATTGAAGCTGTAGGTGGACTCTCGCCACTAATTATTTCCAGAGACAAGTTAAGCTGAACACAACACATCTGTTTAGAAAGAACAGCATCAGCACTGTTCACCTTCAATCTCCAATAAACATACTGCATTTTTCTAGCTTAGTATCTCATTTTGGACCATTTTGAACATTTCTGAAATTATGTGGCTCAGGAAGCGTTCTTGACATGGAGTGGCAAGCCAGCTCTGTTTTTTTAATACTGAGTCAACTTGGGTTAAAATTTGTTTGACAAATACAATTTGGACAAGTTTCCTTGTTGGCTCAAAATACCAAAGCTGACAACACTTCAGCAGTTGATGCTCAATGTTTGTTAAAAAAAAGTCAGGAAACCACATATGTGGTCCTTTATCATCCAGCTGCCCTAAAAAACTATACATTTTAAAATACACCATACCAAGTCAGAAGAGAAAAAATATATGCAGCTTCTGTAGATAACAGACAACATTCAAAACCCTAAAGCACTGCAGTAGCACTAAAATTGAGGTGGACTTCTCACTGTGTAGCCAACTGCAGTTTTCCTATTTTGTAATAAAAGCAGAGTGTGCATTAAAAAGCTGCAACCTTCAAAAAGGTATACATTCAAGTATTACACACGTTTTGTTATAACAAATCAAATCTGTTTATATGACCACAACTTGCAAGTTTCCTAGCATACCATAAAGCCTTTTAAGCTTTAATCACACAGTAACTTCTATAGTGAAAACTGGAATTGGGGAAACTCGGAATCTCATTTACTTAAAATCCAGTTTCTGGTAATAGTTAAGTTTCATTGCAGAAGCACATGTCATCGTTAGCCTATAAAGAACAGTACTTTCAAATACATGAACAGATTAGCTATTTGATTATCTGCAGCTAACCTTAGCACTAAACAATCACCTCTCAGATCACTTACGCAGAAAACATCTGCTTACAACTGTACTTCATTAGAAGCTGTGTCTAAGCCACTTAAAAATCCACACAAACTTCTGTTTGGTCAGTCTTTTTTGTCACTTGAAAAAGAGCATGTAAATAAGTCAATAATTCCCATCCTAATGCAAGAACAAATTAACATCACAAATTGATGCAGATAGAGTCAAATCAGTTCATTTTCATATGCTTGAGACATCTGTTTCCCTTCTACCACACCTATGTAGCAGTATATAGGTACAGCAGGAACTGATCTATGTAATGCAAGACTAATAAAAGACAAACTGACAGTTAAACTTAAGACTTTCCAAAGTGATTATAATAAACCTCTCCATAAAGAAAAACCTCAGGTGAATCAGTTTAGTTTAGATCTCTTTCAAAAGATGATGCATCAGGTCATAAAGTGACTGTCAAAGAGCAGAGAGAGTTTCACAACAGAAAATATTCAGAGCATCGAAGACCAAAGCCTAGTTTCAGAATGAAAAAAAGTTCTTTCGATCTGGTACTATAAAGATGCACTAACCTATTAGTTTGAGGACTGTGTTAACACAGGGAATATTGAATATTCAAGAGAACCATCTCTCCCCAAACTACCTTAAGTTAAAATGAAAGAGGGATAACTCACTTTCTAATAAGCTGCAAAAAAAATAAATTAGGATTTCATTTTTCCTTTTTTTTTTGTGCATTTTCCTTGCGATTCAGAGCAAGGAAAAAAAACCTAATCCCCTGCCACCTGCCAAAACCTAGATGGTAAAACCTGAGAAAAGTGCCCTCACCTCTCTTTAAACCCTCTGGTGCAGCTTAGGCACATTAACTGTAAGTACCCTATATATAACACTGAACCATGGCTCTTAACTCAATATCGTATTGTATTCCAAACAACAACACCAATAATTTTAACATAATCCAATTTTATGACAGGCTAAGTAATAATTAAAGAAGAATATCCACAGCTGGCTGAAACCTGGCTTGTGAGTTAATAGATGGCCCCTTTTCTCATAATGTCAAATGCAGCTGGTCTGGTACTCATTAGCTCTTCAACAACCAATACTTCGTTGTACACACAAGAACTTGCCAGAAAGCAAAAGCAAATCTGCCACAGATATTAAACTGCCTCCTCCTCTAACTAGCATACTGCTTACAGAATAGTACCACAAACAGAGGTAGTTCCAGGTCCAACAAAGCAACACAGCACTGAGCAGCTCTGAGAAGCTCCAGCTGTTTGCAAGACATTTGTTACAGAATGCCATTTACAAAAGAATGGGGGGAAAACCTCTGTCCTTAACAAGATTTCTTTTCCTTCACTATCCTCAAGGCTTATCTTCCCTGGCTGCCAGAGCACAGGGAACCTCCAGCACAAGGGCTCACTTCATTAAATGCCATTTCAGGCCTAATTTCACATTGTGACCCACTCTGCTGATGCAAAGAAAGCAAAACGCCAGATGTCCTCCTCGCCTGCTACCTCAGCAGCATTTCATTCACTACTCCAAAAAACTTCCAGGCATCCACTCAAAACCCAGTTACCCCCAGCCTGGTCTGTCCTGTCACAGGACAAAGTGCTGGCTTGTCTTCAGCTCACTTTTGATGCTTGCCTATCATCTCCCAGCCCAGCCTACTCCTATCTCCTTTCCTTCTTCCCAAGCCTGCTGGAATTTGAACTTTAAATGGACGTCCTCCATAGCAACAATAGATAAAAAAAGGAGCCTTTGATTGTTCATGCATTGGGGGAAAAGAAAGGAGATTCATCCTGGCTGCGACCTAGCAGGAACTCATCAAGCACAGCTCCCCTTCCATTGCAATGGGATGCCTTCGCCTGTAGCTACTCATAAAAGCTCCCTATGTCTATGTTTCCATTCAAAGAGGATGAATTCTTCAGGTTTCCCCTGTTAAGGAATTAAATGTTGATCTTATGAATGAAGGGCAACACCAAGCTTGGAAAGCTGCCAAAAGGTTCTGTAACACTCAGCATCTTGGAGTTAATTCAATACTTATTGATATCTAGCAGGATTTATAGCTGCATTATTTATAAGGAAAAAAAATCACAGAGCCATATTTAGACTTCAGTAATAAACTATTTTTAGCACCATCTGTTTTTCTAGTTTGTTCCCTTGCTTAGGCAAGAACATACTTTTACCCAGTTCTCTCTTCCTTGTCCATTTAAAAGAATCCACAGAGCCTAAACTGAAGCAGAAGTGAGGATCACACTGAATATTTATTGCACAGCAATCCTAGTAATCATGTTTTGGAAATTAAAATCACTGAGAAAGAACAGTGCAGAACTGATGCAACAGTAAATGTTGTCTTCAGTTACAAAACTGAGCAGATTATTTTAACGCAAGGGGCAATGTATTTCACACAAAGGAGGTTGCTATCTGGAAAGAAACAACTGATCGTTAACTGCATTAAGCCATGTGAAAAGTGCTCACACTCCTGGCAGTGCTTTTCTGGGCAATCGTTGCCAAGTCTCACCCTCATTAAACCCGCAGATATTTTGTCGTAAGTACATTCTGCCAGGCCAGGCTGCTGTTAGAGGGGGAAACAGGAGTCATAAGCAGCTGCTGTAGGTGTGTTGTCTCTACAAGACAAGGTGTTTCAAGCTGCAGCTACCACCCAGTATAAAGCTCCCCCAAACTTCAAGTTACCTCTTCAAGCTTACATTAATAGTCTGCTTTGAGAACGGGACACAGGTGGTCTCTGCAACACGACAAGAGGAACAGAGTGAAGGGGGTGCCAGTTCTTTGGATGCCAAGTGAAACAAGGCTTTGGGTACTTGCATATGAGTTAAATTCAGAAACACTTGATAGTAACAATATATTCAACTTATCCCCCCAACATGAGTTACCTTTTTACCCAAAATAGTAGCACAAATATTTAAGAGCTCTAGTGTTAATTGTGTCAAATTAAAAATTTTTACTTTAGAGCAAGGCAGAAAACTGATCTAAAATACAAGCTCATCGAGTTCTTTGCAAAGAGCAACAGGAGTACAGCTTGCAAGCTGGTTTATTAGGGCTTGCAGGACAATTCAAGCATTCCTGGGAATCTGAAGACAGCAAAAAAACCCAAGAATAAATCTCAGCACATAGGTCAAAATCAAATTCTACAAATGCATAACAGAGCCATTATAATGGGTCCCAACAAAGAGTCTTGAGAACTTTGAAACTTACAAGCAATTAATATTATTACTTAACATTACTTTGGCAGTGACATTATGTGACAATCATTTTAGAGCGAAGGAACAAGCAGCCCTTGGGATGCTTCCTTCCACTCTACCACTTACAGTGGAAAAAAACAGGGCATAGTACTACTAACCGCAAGTACAACCACCTGCCAGGTAGGGGGAAGAGCTACTTGGCTGTGTGATCCAGAGCCAGGATGCTGAAGCCTGCTCCTGGTGACAGGCATCTCCACACACCCTCTAGAAGGAACCACTGCACCCCACCTGCCAGACAAAGCTCAGTGGCTGCTACCAACTAGGTGCACCAAGCAGACTGTCCCTCTCAAGGGGAAAAAGCTCCAAATCTGTGCTACTTTAACAGGACACATTTCAAAGGACAGTCTCCCTCAACTGAGAGGAGTTCAATAGAAACCGTTCAAAGGAGAGAATCAAAGTCTGCAGTACTTTCAGTGGCCCTATAAAGCATATGGACAGAAGCCAACATATACAGTAACCGTCACAGTAAGTTTAGAAGCTATTGCCAACTACATTTAAGAGTAAAAACTAAGCTTGCAACTTGTAGTTCAATTCCCTAGGGCTGTTGCATAACCTGCAAATACATTACAACATGAGAACAAACTAATAACTGGTGATTAACCAAGAATATAATCAGAGGATCTGGAAGTCTTCAAAATGCAGCTTGTTGCAAGCATTATACCAAAGCACCCAACTTCCACATGGGCAAGGATCCCCTCTTACGTGCACTCAGTGTCAGTCTATAACCACGTGCTTTAATCCACTTTAGTCCTTTTACAAAGCTTACCCCTCATTAGTTAATACATATGTCTGTGCAGTATGACTGTGCATTAAGGCAGGACTATAGGGATTCATGAATTAGTCTCAGAAACAAATAGACAGAAAGAAGAGCCAGGATAAGGCTTGTTAGGATCTGCCCGCCCACCCACCCTTCCCCTAACACACCAAATGACAACAGAAAGATGACAGTTACGGGTCCTTAAAAATCAGTGATGAAAAAGAAAGGACTTTGTGATTGGCTCTCCAGTACATACTTATTTTGAGAGATACTAGATGCCAGTGAAGGGCACTGTGCAAAACCAGAAGAGCCTCTACAAACTCTATTTATACCCTAATCCACACAGTGATTTCTCCTCCCCACCCCAGTGCCTAGAAGGGGACTAAGCAATTGTGATCCACAGCTCTAGCACTGAAACCCTTTCTCAGCCAACACCCTTACACAGCAAGCCTATGTTGAAGTGATCTACATCTGGTTACAGCTGTATCAAAACACGTATTGGCAAAAATCAGAAACCATTATCAGATTTGCAGTTTATCCCAGTTAGGTAGCTAATAATCTGTAAGTGAAGTCTGAGTCAATCTTCAACCCTTGATTTTAAAAATAATGCTCCAAAAGCATTAAGGTAGTTTTAGTCAAGAATGTGACTTAATAAAGGGGTTATACAATAGAAGTAGTTTTTGACCTCAATAAGCTTCTTACCACTACTTAGCATTTTGAACAGTGTTACTTTAGTCCTAAAGATGATCACCATTCACAGTAACATGCCTCCACATCAAGGCCCCAAAAGCAGAGCACAGGAGAAAAGGTTCAGAAAAATCTTTTTGCATTTTTTCATACACATGTGCTCCTCATTCACAAACAAATCACCGTTCCCCTGAAGCTAGTTGGAATGAACATACCAATACAAGATGCCCACAAGTCTATGGGGCCAGATGGAGTCCACCCAAGAGTTTTGAGGGAACTGGCGGATGTGCTGGCCAAAGCCCTTTCCATCATCTTCCAACAGTCCTGGATGACTGGGGAAGTTCCGCTGGACTGGAGGCTGATGTCGTGCCCATCTATAAGAAGGGGCGCAGGGAGGATCCAGGGAAACTACAGGCCTGTCAGTCTGACCTCGGTACCGGGGAAAGTCATGGAGCAGGTGATCTTGAGTGCGATCATGAAGCACTTGCAAGAGAACCGGGTGATCAGGCCCAGTCAACATGGGTTCATGAAAGGCAGGTCTTGCCAGAGTAATCTGATCACCTTCTATGACCAAGTGACTAAACTCTTGGACGAGGGAAAGGCTGTGGATGTGGTCTTCCTGGACTTCAGTAAAGCCTTTGATACAGTTCCTCACAGCATTCTGCTTCGGAAACTGTCAGCCTCTGGCCTGGACGGGTGCACACTCTCCTGGGTGAAAAACTGGTTGAATGACCAGGCCCAGAGGGTGGTGGTAAATGGAGTTAAATCCAGCTGGAGGCCAGTGACAAGTGGGGTTCCCCAGGGCTCAGTCCTGTTTAATGTCTTTATCAACGACCTGGATGAAGGCATTGAGTCCTCCCTTAGCAAGTTTGCAGATGACACCAAGCTGGGTGGAAGTGTGGATCTGCTGGAGGGTCGGGAGGCTCCAAAGGGATCTGAACAGGCTGGACTGCTGGGCTGAGACCAACGGCATGAGGTTTAACAAGGCCAAATGCCAGGTCCTGCACTTGGGGCACAACAACCCTAAGCAGAGGTACAAACTAGGAGAGACCTGGCTGGAAAGCTGCCAGGAGGAGAAGGACCTGGGAGTGTTGGTTGACAACCGACTGAACATGAGCCAGCAGTGTGCCCAGGTGGCCAAAAAGGCCAAAGGCATCCTGGCTTGTATCAGGAACAGCATGACCAGCAGGTCCAGGGAGGTTATTCTCCCTCTGTACTCGGCACTGGTGAGACTGCACCTCGAGTACTGTGTTCAGTTCTGGGCCCCTCACCACAAGAAGGATGTTGAGGCTCTGGAGCGAGTCCAGAGAAGGGCAACAAAGCTGGTGAAGGGGCTGGAGAACAAATCTTACGAGGAGCGGATGAGAGAGCTGGGGTTGTTCAGCCTGGAGAAGAGGAGGCTGAGGGGAGACCTTATTACTCTCTACAACTACCTGAAGGGAGGTTGTGGAGAGGAGGGAGCTGGCCTCTTCTCCCAAGTGACAGGGGACAGGACGAGAGGGAATGGTCTCAAGCTCCGCCAGGGGAGATTTAGGCTTGAGATTAGGAAGAAATTCTTCACAGAGAGGGTGGTTAGGCATTGGAACGGTCTGCCAAGGGAGGTGGTTGAGTCACCGTCCCTGGAGGTGTTTAAGGTTAGGGTAGATGAGGTGCTTAGGAGCATGATTTAGGGAATGGTGGGAATGGTTGGACTCGACGATCCAGTGGGTCTCTTCCAACCTGGTGATTCTGTGAACTCTACAAGGCCACTCATTAACTTGTGAGTGACATTAACAGTTTTAACTCTTCTTAATTTGGAGTGGTATCACCCTTGATAAAATAACTTCTGCTAGGAAGGACACGTACATCAACTTTCATGACCATTCCCAGTAGTTCACCATTTCTTAAAATTGCTGTATTTTCACAAGAACATGTTTGCTTATGTCAACTACAAATATTTTGGAGGCCATTTGGGCAATTCTGTATCATATTAAAAAATCTTCAGTTAAGACCTGATAGCATGCTTCAGGTATTGCAAGTATACGTTTACATATACATAAGAATTCTTCCTACTCCCTCCTTAAACTCCTCCCTATCTTAAGATAAGGGAGCAACCAAATAGATTGGATCTCATTACATAATTAAACAGCTCCTCAAAAGATGGGGATGAATCAAGTTCTTTCCTGTATACTCAAGCCACTTAAGATCGTTAATCACTACTTAACTATCTAGGGTCTCTGCTTTCTCACACTGAAGTAGCCTGAGCTCAATAATAGAGGACATGAAATTCTTACTTCAGTTACTTGAACTCTCCAGGAGGTATCTTCTCCCTAGGAGAGAGGGCAGCAGAGGGAGTTAAGTTATTTTGGAGTATGAATAGCAGAGGACAGTATTTTTCAGTGTATATATTCTTTAGTTACAGATTTAAGGTGAAATCTAGTAGTTAAACACTCCACTGTGAAGTTAAGTATTTCTGTATCATTAAATCCCATTAATCCATTCCTACTCACCTGACTTAGTACACAAGTACAAAGTATTTCAATTTAACAAGCTTAACAGCCATTTACCAACCTAACTGCATGCTTGCATGCCCTGAAAACACATCCTCCTCTGCCAACTACAAGCTTTACAAGATTAAAAAAAGCAAGATTTTTGCTCTGGCCCATGTAGTTTTAACAAGCCTTGGAAACTGAACTTAAAGTGACTTCTGGTTCTATTATAACACATGTCCAAGATACAAGGGCTACCTATCCAAATACTATTTTTAAATGCTTAACACAACGAACAATATGTTTGAGCATTTACAGCCACGTACAATCACTTTGAAATCTCCGAGTCCATATTTTGGTTCAGGCAAGTAGCCTTAAAACAGGTACATTGAATAACATCTTGAAAAAAATACTTAGGCAAGCTATTACACAAAAGCAAACTTTTAATTAAAGCTAAAACAAGGGAAGGGAAGAGAAAAACTGATTTTACTTTTAAAATATTTAGAGCACATTAAGAAACTCAGCTTCTTGACCAATTTTATTATTGTGCACGAATGAAGAATTTCCAGTGAGGCTCTATATTGACTGCTTCAAGTACATGTGATTTCTGCCACTCTGTACACAATACAGCAGTTAAAAGCAACCTTGAAACTCTACAAAATAGGACATGACAGTTAAGCCACAAGGCACCTGTCATATGCTTTATAAGATCTTACTTAAGATCTTTCGTACTACTTGTATAACATAACACCACTTCACATTATCCCATTTTTTTAGCCTATTATTTTAATCTAAATACCTTTATAACATGCATCTTTGCAAAAGGACAGGTTTTTACACACCAGCTGAAGTTCAGGAAACTTTTACTTATGCTATACAACTGACTCCACAATATTCTTGTTCAGATACTGCAAAGATGGCAAAGTTCTCCTGCTTCTCACTGTTAGCGTGCATGTCTAGAAGAGAGTCAAAGTACATCATGCCCAACATGAAACAGAACTGAAAGCAGAGATAGTTAAAATAGATTGACAAAATAAAATAAAAAAAAAAAAACAAACCAGCTTTATCCAGTACCAGTAACCTAGCTTGAAGAATGGCTAGAATCAGCAAAACCCTCTCCAAAAAGGGCAACACCTTCGCAGGGCTTAAGCTGCCCAGTCCCTGGCTCAAAAACACTATTAAATTCTGCATTCTTCAAAGGTATATTTGGTGGCCTAAGCAATCACACAGGGAAATTGAGTCGTGACAAACTATTTTGTCTCTTGCATGAGAAAAGGGACCAAGTAGGCTACATGGCTTCTAGACTTACTACGCAGGCTACGCTGAGGCAAGGCAGTTTCTTTAGCAGGTCAGAAAACTAGAAACAGGTATTATTAATAAGTGTGGTATCGGAGTTTCCTGCTACACAGATCCTTCCTGGGTAAGGACAAGGCAGAAGAAGAGACTCTCACACATGACAGATACCATTAACACCAATGCAGTGGCTGGAGCATCCAGAAGACAACACACTGAACCAGGCCCTGGTATTAATGCAGACCTGAGTATCTACCAAAGCAGGAGATCTACCATTCCTCCTTCCCCTTACACCAACATGTAGAGCACGTTCTCTTCCTAGTGCACCAAACCCTGCACAAGAAGCATCACATCATTTTGGAAATGAAATGAAAGCTAATACTTTTTACTAATAGAGGGAGTTACACAAAAAGGCAGTTGTAAGCAAAAAATTCTGCACATAAAATGTCAATACTTAGGTTTTTCTGATCAAGGGAAACTACCTAATGACATCTGGAGCTTTGCGGTACTGCAAATACTGAAAGTAGTTAACAGTTTTCTACAAGCTGCCAAGATATAACTCAACATTTTATCTCACTCCATCATGAAAACAAACAGGCCCATCTTTGTGCTAGAAATACTTCAACTTCAAACATCCTACTGGTGTGAGTAAAAAGGTTTTTTTTTTGCACCCTCCCCCTAAGATACTAAGACATGCTCCTCTACTTTTAGTGAGGAATGGACATTAACAGTGTGCACCTTCAGATGATTAACTGATCAAAATGGTCAAGATGGGAACAGGCACAAAGAGAACAGTGTTTGCCTTCAGCTTTTCTGCCATAGTCATTGTCCTTCAAAGCTCACACCCTTCCTTCACTTGATCGTTGTGCTACATAGGCAAGTCTCAACTCATTCATATACATGTGGGGCCTTGACACAACTTATCCCCTTAAAACAATGGGTTGTCAAACTGGTGGTGTGATCAGGGTAGTGAATTTCTAAAAACTAAGATAAAATTCCTTTGGTGATACTGCAAAATAATTTGTGTAAAAGAATGTTACTGCTGTTTTCAAATTAAAACCAGAGGATGTTTCCCTGCTACAGAAGAATGATGTATGACAGTCTAAGACATCTTTTGACAAATTATCCTGTATATCTTGCATTAATCAAGCACAATTCAGTTAAACCCATGTTCAAGTCAGGTGAGTTCACTGGCTTTCATGCAGCTGGAAGCAATGGTCCTAAGTCAAAGAAATTTGTTCAAGAAGCTGCAGAAAGTAAAATAAATTGATCATCTCTTCCCGCTTCAGAAGCATTCTGCATCTTTGCTTCCCCTATCATCCTTCTTTATAATGCCCAAAAGAAAGGATTTTGGACCAAAAAAAAAAATTAACTGGCAAGAAGAATAGCTCTGGGATATTTTGGTTACATTTAACAAACTATTAATTAAAATTATGTTTTAATTTAGATCAGTTTATCCGTTCCTATATATAACCTGAGCACTCTAGTACTCAGACATTTGCTTTAAGTTTACAAGCTCGCCACATTAATAACGAAGTTATCAGCACACAGTCCCAGTGCTAGCTGCTTAGTATGCAGTTGGAGCAAGCAGAAACAGTTCCATCTTAAGAATCAAGGATATCTCCACTGTTTTCTCAAAGCTGTGTGAAGGCAGTTAAACTAGAGGTACTATTGAGCATATCCAGATTGATGGAACAGTCATTTCAAAGGACACTGAATGAGTTAATTTTTTTAGTCCTGCAAGCCCAAGATTCTTAAAAAAGGCTGTTAGGTAGATGAAGTGTCATATACCAGTATTGCAACACAAAGGAAAACCTAATGGAAAGCTACCAGAGCTCATGTTTCACACAGGGTGGTGCAGTTGAGACTCCAGAAAGTTTGAACTAAGAGAAGCTCACCACATTTTTGTAGTTTTACTTTTAAGTCAAAGTACTAGTTTAGCCATTACAGATTTATCAAAAATACACAGGAGATACATCTTTTTGACCTAGTAAAATTCAGCTTAATACAGAAAGACATACCTACTACTTACCCCATTGATACCTTGTACTAGAAATCATACTTCATCTCAGACTACCTTCTACTGCACTTCCAAGTTAAGAACTCCTGTTCAGCAACTGCATTTTGTTCTCCATCACTTCATTATTACAACAGGATACCATCAAATTTGCTGGTTAATGCAAATATTTACTTGAACTATTTAATTGCATATTTAAACTAGACAGATGATGCTCGATCAAAGTATTTTCTGTAAAGTCAGATACAAAACATAGCAGATGTGTTCACATGGCTGAGCAACCTGAAAAATCTATGGTGTGACTTCCAACACTAGGAACAGTGCAGAGAAACTATAACCATGACAACAGCTAGTCACCTAGAAAAAATGCTGCAACACCTCCTGGTACCAAAACAAGACAGATGAATCCTAACTTTATCCTGTGTTGCCCAAACATGCAGTATTTTTCACTCCAAACAGATACCTTTAATCTTGGCCTCTGAAGAGCAAACTTGCAACCAGCTCCTTTTGTTACACATACATAAAAAGGAATCAGGTTAGAGAATTACTTAAGAACTAAGAACTAACCAAATACTCCAAGACCTAAAGAAAAGCATGTTAAAATAACTAATTTTTCTGGTTTTTCCTTCACAGAAAAGGTGGACAATTGCCAGCATCTAAATAGGAAGCAACTAGCAAAACTTGAAAGAACATTGGTCTTATTTACTCCTCTTCGTTTTCTTTTATATAGGCTTGCCTGGAAAGGACTATATTGACTTCTGCCATAAACAAATTAAAAATAAATGCACGGTAAGAACCTCATCCATCTGTCCACTTGATAAATAGGAAATCCCCACATGGATGCCAGAAACACTCAAATTCTAACCAGACTATACACTAGCACTCCCGCTGCTTTCCCCTCCACCCTGCTGGAAAAGCCCCTTTGATACCGTATTCTCTCAGATAATTCTTCTGAAACACTGAGATCACCTTTGCTTTCTGCATATTTAAAAGCCTTCACCCTTGTAATTTCAGCAAAAAATTGCATTTCCTATCAGAACCACAGCTGCATTTGATGTAAACCAATTTCATTCTTTCACTAAAATTCACAGCAGTCACTTATACTAAAGTAGTCTTAACAGATACAAGTCCAAAACAAGTTATTTTCTCCAATATGTTTATTTAGCACACTGAATTCAAAGTCTTTTGGAACATCAAAAATCCCATAAAAGATCAGTTTTCTGCACTAATCCAGCAAAAGTCTAGGACCTCATCATCTTCGTGTGTACTGACCTCACAGGATGTTTTGTGGGCAGAGACCTTAATAAGTTGAATAACCTCAGAACCTTTCCCTGCACATACCCATTTCTGCTGTCCAAAGAAAGAGACCTAAAACCAGAACACAGTTCCAGAGAAAAACCTCAGCCCTGACACCTTTAGCCCCTTAGAGCTGAAGAGATTATACCCTGCTCAGCATAGCACTTAATTGCTATTCTTAACATATTCTACTTTACCCTTGTTGATATGGTCATAGCAGATTAAAACACTTTTCCATACACTGACAGGCAAGGCACCTAAATGACCAGACTTAGCCCCCCCAAATCCAAGGGGGCTCATAACAGCATGATACAACTAGTCTTGGAAGGTACACCTTATCCCAAAAGGAAAAGGGGTAATTCTTCAAAACCACACTATGACAGAGTTCGGAATAAAAAGTCAAGATACAGTCTGTATTAGAAACTTTAACAGCAATGAACTGAGCCACCTAAAAAAAGTAAGTTAAGCATTGAACTTAAATTGCTTACTCTACAGCAGTAAGTAGAGAAATGAGTCCAAAGGAGAAGAAATGTTTCATGATATCATCAGCTTCCATCCAGTAGTCAACAGGATCAGAAAGTTTAAGTAAAACAGCTCTTCTAGATGTACGCACTAAACAGCACCAGCACATTTATCTTAAGCGTGGCATACAGATCTGCTCAACTCTTGTCCTGTTTATCTCAATAAGCAGCTACAATTTCATATATTAGTTTTGCCAGACAATACCAAGAACCTCATGTGAGATTCAGCCAACATGCAGAATGACTACACAAATATGGAAGTGGCCATCTACAAACAACGCATTTGAAGACTGATTACAAGTGGGAAGACAAAATGCCCAGAGGACTGGATTATGCTAACACATTTCACTAGTTGAATGGCATCAGCCACATAAGGGAAGACAGGAGTATTTAATAACTCTACAGAAATGATATCATGGACACATTTATAGAGAAGCACAAGGTCACACTATCAAACTGCATCATCAGCTGGAAGAGTTAGAGAAGGACAAGACAACCATAAAAGGAGATAGAATAAGATAAAAGAAGACAAACGCAGAAAACTAATTGCACTGTTTCAAGAAAGGAGTTGGGAGGCAGGAAAGGTTCACAGAAAGGCTGCTTCAGAAAAGTCCTTTATACTTAGCATGAGGAAAAGGACCCATCAGCAATAACTGTTCTCTAAATCTATGCACCATAGAGGGACCAATAGGAAAGGAAGAGCTAATAGACCAGCTCTAGAGAACACATTCACATAAGGACAAGTGATACAACCAGCCACGAATAACTTCAAGGGATTGCTCTTGCAACTTTATTCTTTGCACCAGTTTCTAATAGAAGCCAACCATGTTGGGAATGAACAATAAAATCCAGTTCCAGCCTGTTAACTGGTTCTCACATGCTAATCTTAAAAAAAACCCAAAACACATCAACTTCTTCATTCACTTGCTTTTACAGTAAATTGAAGCCTAGGAACATGTATCATCTCTTTCAATAGCAGACTTGAGCTTGACTATGCATCTGACAGCTATAACTATTTAGAGATTGATATTTCAACAGTATTTAAGCCTAACCAAAAAGGTTGCGGAAGAGAAACTAGTAGGGTGGGGAGTGTTACAAAAACAAGCTTATCATAAGCCTCAATATACTTAAATAGATCACAAAAATTATTGTGAACACAAGTTGGTTAGTGAAGGGTGAAAGCAGCCTAGTACAAAATAAACTTGTCTGAGAACTTTATCTCAAATAGAGTAAAACAACAATGAACCAACATTTAAACAGTGTTTGTGACAGACTAGCACCTGAGCAAGATTTCTTTTGAGAAAAATATGAATGGAAGCTTTTATAAAAGGAACCTGTCCCAAGTTCTCTTTCTCTTTATGGAGTACAGCAAGAGAAGAAAACTAATAAATGAATTAACTAGAACTTGTGTGTTCTAAAACCTAAAATTCAATTGAAATAGTAAAAAAACCAGGCAGTATAACCTATTTTAAAAAACAACACTTTCAAATGAATTAGTGATACTCAAGTCCTTTACTTGTTAGGGAAAGGAGCATTACACTCTGCCTTGCTCTATGTATATAAAACCATTTCAAAGAGAGGAGGGGAAAAAAAGCAAAATAGGTATGAATCACACTATGAATTTAAATATGACTGATCTGGAAGTGATGCACAGAAGGGGAAGGAGCTTTAATGCAGAGGGAGTTAACATTTATAGTTTGCTAACAGTTCCATTGAGGTTTGTTATAAAATAGAGGTTATTACAAATACGACCTTTCACTGCAAATGCATTTCAACATCCTGCCATTCCTCTTCACTTTCTTCTCCGTAATCCTCAGTTTTACAAGTTTCCAAGCATGAACTTCAAAGACCAGGTTATTTCTGCTGTTAAAGGTAAACCTGCTACATGCAATACAAATTATATTATCATCACAAAACTGGACTTGATCCTACTCTGAATAGATAATAGATCAAATGATCTATAAGCATGATAAAGTCTCTTTCATAATAAGGGAAAGACTTTACCACAATCAACAAAAAAATACTGAGTATGACAGCATCTAAAGCAACCAAGCAGTACTGTTTCCTGTAAGATATCAAAACAAAAAAGGTCCTTTTTAAAAAAAAATAAACAGAGCAGAAATTCAAAGTGCCCCAAACCTGTCACTCATTATGGTCTGCAGACAATGTTGTAGCAGTAGCTTGAATCTTTCCTATTTAGGTCACAGTTCCTGCTACTCCCACAAGTTTGTGCTCTGACATGGGCAGAGAAGCACCCCATATGGCCACTATTGGATTGAACAGGGCAGTTTATTGATTTTTGCTTTGTATGAATATCAACTGTTTTTTTCACTACTCTGGAGAACAAGAGTCTAAACCAAAGACATTTTACCAGTACACAGGGAACTCCCAAGGTAGTGATCCAGCATGTATCAGTAGGCTTATGTCTGAAGAAGAAATACTATTTATTCTTATAGAGACATATGAAACCAAAAACAGTCTCAGGAACATGAGTTTTGCAAATAGTGCTGCTTGGGGAAATGACAATTGAAAGAGACAGGCATTGAGAGCTATTCATAGAGTATAAACTAAAAAGGCTGCAGAGGACAGATTTCTTCCTTTCCCCCTCAAATACCAGCAACCCCTCCTGAAGTACAAAGTATATCTGTTTGGGTTTTTTTTAATCCATGGCTTCAAGGCATTTACTTCCAGATTGATAAACTGCTGACAGTGATACAGTAAAAAAGATAGCCCCAAATTCTGTTTGGGAACAGAACTTTTGGGATGTTTTTACCCTTTTGCCACCATGATCTAGTTAGTAGAATGTGTAGCACAATCAACAATGAGATTTGTATCACGGCTCCTTTATATTTTTCAGAGTAAGTGTTAAGACAGAAATAGCCAGAACAACACTAAGTGGATTACAATGTAATACAGCAACATTAAAGACTCTGAACCAGAGTTGTTGAAATAGGTTTACTAAAAAATAAAAGTACCTGCCACAATGAGCACTGTTTCAATAAATTATGATCATATTTCAATAAAGATGATCACACTTGAGCCAATCAGGATACTGGAAGGTGGCCTTTTTGTTATAACAGTAGTGCCCAGGAGGGAGGAATTTAAACCAAGTGTAAACAAACAAACAAAAAGGTATTACTTCATATGCCTTCACAGATGCTTGATATTCCTAAGTCTGGCCCTTAATATGTTATGGCCACACATAAGCCATCCTGCCTCCACGAAATGGTCTTGCAAACTGTTTGAGCCCACCTCTCTGACACGTTTGCACGCTCCAGGTCACTGTGCTCCCTCAAGACCCTTTAAATCTCCCGCAGCGGCTTCTGGGACCGCATCAGCCACCACATGTGAGCCTGGGCTTCCAGCAGTCTGGACCCACCCATCAGGCTCCCTCCAGGGTTCCTGGGCTTCCCTGCTCTGTCAAGCACCCCTCCACCTCAATCTAGTGCCCGGCTACAGCACTTACCATGTCTGCTGCCAAACCGCAGCATCATGCTAGCCTGCCAATATCCAATAAACACAGACACATATTTTGTAAGGATGCTTAACTGCCATTTGACAAAAATGACTCCCAGTACATCAGTTCCATACTTCAGGTCTGCACCACATAAAATTCATCGTAGTAGAAAAAGCTTTGTGTGCTTTGTGTACAGAAGGGTTTGATTTCTCAAGACCTATAACCGAAGGAACTTTTAAAGTATCTATATTAATAATACTAGTTTTCTTTAATAACATGTTTGCAGAATAGCATCCAAATACAGGTGTAACGGAGTCAAAGACTAGAAGTTCTCCAAACCATGTGTCAAACCATCAGACTAGCCCCTTCAGGCAACAATGTTAAAGGTCAGAAACAGTGATCTGTCTTTGAAAAATAACTAAGTCAAAAAAATGCTCTGCTGTGGTTAGGGAAAACCACAAGGCCATTTCTTAACCAACTATGACCTGTACAACTCTTTTGGAATGTAGCTATCAGTTATATTTCCGCATGGAAAACAAATGTTCTTGACAGAAAGATCATTTAAGGTGTAAGATTGGAAAAAGTGTTACTTTCCAATATTGGTCAACCTAAAAACTATTTCAAACAAATTAAGACTTCATTAATTAACAATTAGAGCTATAGGTGAAGCAACTGTTTCTTATAGTGAAGGGGGGGAATTACATAAGACCTGGACCATCTGTGCTCCAGTGCCTCTGAAATAAAGCCCTAGAAGAACAGCATTGCCACCCATTTTTTAATCTATATAGGTGATTCATATTGTTTGTGGCAGGAAGAGGTAAAAGCATCAAATTTAAGATTGGCATTATCACCTATAACTTAGCAAACTGCAAATTCATCCTCGGGAATTTGTACTGACACCACAGTAAAACATGTTTTATGTAACTGGGCCGGTTTATTATTGTATTGGGATAGCACCTGCTAGTCCTGCCCAAAGTATCTGCCATTTGCATCAACACTTGCTGCCATGAGTCTGAGACGAGGTCAGATGTGTCCTAGAGCTCTCTTAGGAAGAGTTCTCCTGCTTAAGACACCTAGAAGCCTATTTTGAAAGTTCTTCCTTCTCAGAACAGCTGTTTCTTGGAAAAGATACCAAAAGCAACGGTTTTGTTTGCAAGACATCTTCACCAGTAACAGAAGATTATCAAGGAATTTTACTACTTTTATACCGACCCTAACACTACTTCAGATTTAAAATCTTTAACATATAAAGGATACTTTTCCTGCTCAACTAAACCAAAAATGAAGGTAGTGTTACATGGACACCAATACAAGCAAAACATCACTTTTCTCCCAACCTTTAACAATGTTTGGCTTTTTTTACCCAACAGGTAATTCTGAGAGAGCGCTTCAAATTGCTTTTGTAGCATAATACAAAGCTGGAATTTAAAGTTTCGTATACTAGATGAGCCCCTCATTACAAGAAAGACATTTGGTCCTAAAAGGAGGTTGTAGAGAGGTGGGCATTGGTCTCTTCTCCCATGTGACAGGTGATAGGACAAGAGTTATAAGCTGGGTAGAAAATGTTTCTCTAGCCCATCCCACAAAAATGCAAAATACCTGTCAGATAAAGCTCAGTAGGACACTAATTATCTATTACTCATTAGCCATCTCACTAATCTGTTATTGCTTCCTCACATGGAAGTTCTTAAGGACCACAATATTCTGAAGCCCAGCAGTCAGAAGATGACTCACTTGCTTTGAGACAAAACATTATTACCAAAATATAACCCCAGTTCCATGCAGACATTGTAATCACCATTGTATTTGAAGGAGGAAAACAAGGAAAAGGAATTCAGCTTCCCTTCCTCCGAGTCCTCAAACCACAGGGGTGGCGAAGGGAGGGGAGTGAGGAAAGGGAAA
The DNA here is from genome assembly GCA_033459285.1 of Clamator glandarius. Lineage (NCBI taxonomy): Eukaryota > Metazoa > Chordata > Aves > Cuculiformes > Cuculidae > Clamator > Clamator glandarius. The sequence goes on along the minus strand of JAUNZM010000016.1, from coordinate 2,279,167 downwards.
AACAAATAAAGTGGTTTCTAGAACCAAAGCCCCCATTAATTTCAAAGCAGACTAAGTGACCGCACAATACTAACAAGCTACAGGACAATCACAGGAAAGCGCAGCTTTGGGGAGGGTAACATCACCAATGCCTTGCACACTGGCATTAGCTTAACAGCACATTTAAAATACCAACACAAGAATTCAAGCATTTGGAGAACAAACTTAAATTTACACAAGAGTGTGAGAAGAATGAAGTTTGCAAATCTTGATCAATACAACAGGACATATAAACAGAGGAAAAAAGTGATGAAACGAGACCAGTTATTCAGAACAAGGAAAAACTCCAGTTTAACAGGGTTTAACAGTTTTTCTCTATATGAATTACTTTTTCCCAAAAAAAGTTAAGATCACCAAAAGCATTTTTTTGAATGGGGCAGGGGTTGTCTCAATATCAGTTATATCCCAGAGTAAAAAAAAAAATTTGGAGCAAGTTGCCAAGAAGTACAGTTTCAACAGAAGTACAGTTTCAGCAGTTGTATTGAACTGGATGGCTACTTGAATGATAACGTTCAAAAAATGGACATAAACATTAATTGCTATCAGATGGTTTTACTTTGTAGAAAAAACATTTATTTTTTTTAAATGGAAAAACAAATGCTGAAAACCTTGAAAAACAGGCATCCTTCCCAGTTTGATTTGCTGGACTCGGTAAGTATCAACAAGCAAAGAGGGTATAAATTTATTAACACAGTTGGCCACTGAACAGTATCCTAAATCTTGCTTTTGTAATAATTAAAGTTACCATTGTTCTGCCAGGAAACTCTTACAGCTTACACAATCAACTGCATGTATTGCAAGCATAAGGTTCACACAAACTGTTCAAAAGGAAGGTTAATTCCAAAGGGCGGTATCTCTGACTATTAAATCAACAGCATTTTTTTCCCCGTTTTGAGCTGTGTTATATGTTACATATATGTACTTGGATAAAGCCCACAGGTGTTCCTTGAAAAGCTCAGACAAGTCTGTTCAGTATCTGCACACTATACCACATTCTGGTATCCTAAGCCTTATAAAACTCATTGTAAATTAAGTTATAACCTGAACTGCCTTTCTTATAGCCAAATTTTGGAAAGGTTTATACAACATGCACCTCCTCCTGAAAGAGCAGTATAATCCAATATCTTCATTTTAGGAAGCTAGGCTCTTTCCTTACTTCTACAAGAGTTCATCATGGAACAGTAAAGAACTGAAACCCGTGCTTAAGCCTCTGCACCTCACAATTGACAGTAAAAGCTCCCAACATCTGTTCCCCAATCCATCCTTTAAGTGTTAGCCACGGCACAAAAGTTGCCTTCAACGTTGCTACACACATTTTGCTGAAAGACTGACCTCCTTTTACAGTAGCAATTCTGATTTCACCTGGTACACTCTCTAATCTTATTAAGAGTAGTAAAAACTTAGTGTGGTTACATTCTTATTAGTTATTAAGCATAACACCCATATTTAAAGAAAATAAATCAGGATTTTCAAGCAAAACTATCTGAAAAGGGATGGAGTAACTCTGGTTATAGAAAGCAAACACCAGTTTTCAAACACTGCAGTGCCAATAAGAACTACATATTTATAAATAAGCCTTTTAACTGATGTTATGTTAACAAAGTCACTCCCAAAACAGAAAAATTTAGGGACTTCCTACATCACTTTCACACAACAGATGTGCCGTTCATCTATTTAGGTTTACAAGCATGAAAAAGCCATATAACTATGCCTGAAATGACAAAACCCAAACTCATAACTGATTGTCAGATAACAACATAAAGCTCAGTGGAAAATACACATTCCTAACAAGGTTAAAAAGCTGTCTTACATGAACTACTTATGCCACAAATGCATTCTCTATAAAAACTGTTTAATACCTCTCTGAAAACACTACTGCTATTTAAGCAAGTCCCTGCTCAAACAACGGACATGGCAAGACAAGCACTAGCTACTGCGCATGAAGTAGTTTAGAAGAATGCTAACAAGTATAGGTATGTTTAAGCTACGTAAACTTAAACACAGGAACAAATCCCTAGTTCAACAGACCCAACATATCACACTTCAAGGGGAAGCATCAAGCTCACAGAGGCACAGGTGGCTTTCCTCAAGTCTGAAATCTGCATTGTCTCATTGCATTTGAGAAACCTTGTTTGAGAAGGAAAACATTTGAACTAAACACCCCCTGTATAACCTCTTCCCTAGAGCACAAAGTTGTATTGGTCTTTTTAAATACATCTGGAGTTTAAGTCCACTTGTTAGTTACATACATTTTCACTGCAGATCACAGGAATACAGACTTTGTTCTGATGCAATACAGGGTAATGAAAGAATTTTGCTTTAAGTTTTGAAAACAGATTAACCTATTTTACTGGAGTACTTTGAAGAGCTTTAAATTATTTAAGAGACATAACTATAAGTGAAAAGAATATTCTACATGTTTGGCTGGAAATAGAGATCTAGTTGAACACTAGCTGGTCCTACTCGAGTCCTCAGAAAGCTCTGCAAGAAGTCACAAGCCCTTGACTATTATTTCTTGCAGAAAAAAATTACTGCTCCTCCAATTGTTCTAACTCAAGAAAAAGTGTTTCAGGCAAACAGCACAATAATTCCTAATACTTTAATAAAATAGAAAGGAACAACTGGACAACAGACACCCAGTCTCTAGACACAAAAACTTAATATCCTTCCTCCCACTCCTGCAGAAACTGCTTTCTAACAGCAGTTAAGAAAGCTCACTTGTTTTAACCAGAGAACCAGGAAGCTTAATTTCATAGAATGGCTCGGGTTGGAAAGGACTTCAAGGATCATCTAGTCCACATAGTAATTTAAAAGTTTTATTTCCATAAAATATCTGTTACTGTTACAGAAGGAAAGAGTTCCAAAAAGACATGCCACTATCTTAAGCAACAGCTTATAGCTTAAGTGAAACTGCCTTTGCTTCCCACAAAAGGCTCTTTATCTCCATATCCCTGGAGGCATTTATAAGGCTAAAGTGGACCAAATACTATAAAAATATATGTTGTGGGAAGTAACCATGCACCAGCAGATAATTAGACAGGATGATTCAAAACATCTTTCCTCACCCATATTTTCCACAATTGTTTTTTACAGAGTGATAGTAAGCCAACATAAATAGTCACCCACACAAACTTCAACTCAGACTGCTGTACACTTTTTCATTTAATTTGGGAACATGGGGGCCATAATCACTACACAGTAGATGCACATTGCTCAACTTCAAAAAAGCCAACTTAAACCTACAATTCAAACCAAAATACTTGGAAGTTGACCAGACATCTGTTACCCAGAGACAGGTGCAGAGTCCAAGAGCTTCAGTGTTGTTTCACTCAGTGGTGCTGGTACTGTCACTGGCCATCACTGGAGTTCTCAAAAAGCCTCTCTGTCTAACGCCACAGCAGAGCAGGCATCCAAGGAAACTGTTCCAACTTTCCACATCCCTGCTACTCTCCAAAGAGAGGTTCTTCTTGATCTTAGCACTGCTCTAGCCTCTCAACTAATTTTCCAAGAAGAAATATAGCAGCTGGACCAACATCTACTAGATCAAAGTTTACTTTTATTTCATCACTCAAAATCCTGCAGGCATAGTCATAGTTTACTTTCACTTTACCAGAGCTTAGAAAAGCTACAAGTGTCTTATTTTATCCATTTCACATTTGTCCTCCCAGTCATAACACTGCCCTTCGAGAAAAATCACACTGTAGAAATGCTAAAGCCTTTGGCCTTCTGCATGCAGGGGCACACTGTACAGACAAACAGCAGAATTTTTTTATGGAGGTCCATTGCTGACCCTTTCTTTTCAGCTGTATTTAAGCCACTAATTTTCTTAGCTGGGTAATTTTGATACCCAGGTCCCTTCCTCTGAACAAGACCACTGAGCTTAAATTATTTTGTCTTTAGAAATACAAATCATCTTACATCTTGCTTTCTTGTTTTATGATCACTTATAGATATTACTACCATGGGAAGTAAAAAAAAGACCCCAGAATCATTTTTCAAAGCAAAAGTAGTCCAGGATTATCTGTTTTTCAAATATGAAGTTAAAGGCTCCCCTAAGAGTAGGTATTAAATTCTCAAACAAGAACCAAAAATCTGTGCCTGGCTCAACTGCTTCATTCACAGCTGCTCTTTTTGGTTCTTAATGTTATACAAAAGGAAGCTACTAGTAAATTAACAATGTGGTACATTTGCTGCCATTTTATTGATCCAAATCAACCCCAGTGCAATCCTTCATAAGACATTGCTCATCTGTATTGTATTTTCCACAAACCATATTCAAAAAGCCAAAGGCAACAAGGGTGCCCTGAGGCAGAAGACATCCCCATACACTGCAAGGACATCTACCATCTATTTTATCTGGCAAGCAGCAGTACACATCAACGCAACACTGAACTGCAAAGAGTCATCCACAGGTAGAAAAAGCAGACCTATACTCTGAAGAGATACTATACTAGATTATCTTGCAGGAGTACCACAAGAGCTTAAGCAATTAAGACTCGCAGTGGTGTCAGGTATCTTCCCTAAATCACCCTACACAAGTATACTGTGCTATGCAGAGAACAGCCTTTGCTGACTTAACTGTATCCGCACGCAGAAAATACATCTACCCCAAATAATCTGTTTGTTCCCAATTTGGCAGAAGGCTATAAGAGACAAGCTTTACATAAGCATCTCAAACTATTTAAAGCAACATGCTTACTATTTAGGGAACACAATCTGAATGAACTTCATGAGCCAGCACTTAACCTACTTCAGACACTCTAGTCTTGACTCACAGGTTACCTTTGCTACCGTTGTAAGGGACTCTTGATATCACTTCTTCATCTGCTAAAACAGCAGCCTGCGAGAAAGCACAATGTGAGTGAGCAACTATTTCATTACACTATTTATGTGTATGGTACTGTTTTTTTATGGCCATAAGCTTCAGTTCTACTTACAACAGGACACTGCTCATGCAGCTTTGAGTATTAATCCACTTTGCTGTAACATAATCAAAGTGAATAATCCTACTGTAATTATACCTAAACAGGACATATCTGGAAATTTTCTAGACAACAAGAATTTAAAGAATCAAGGGGAATGCTTCATAGTTCACTCTTCTTAAAGTTAGTCAGGCCAATTAATTTACCTGTCTGTAAACTGACTATCACAGTGACCTCAAAAGTGACAAAACAACATGAATGCCTAATAGTTCTCAGAGAGCAACTACAAGTTTGTTACCTTGGTTTACATACTTAAAATTATTAGTATCACATCTTACCCTTGCACGTATCAACACTGGCTTCTGCAAACTAGCATCTCACAAAGTAAAATTTAAGTAAGCAGATGCAGAGATTCCATAGGAGAGATCAGGAGGTATTAAAAGTCTCTGCAGGAAAAGTAGTGGTCATCTGATCAAAGTTCAGTTGCAGCACTCCTGATGCGCCCTGCCCTTCACAAAATACCATCCTCCTCATCACATCCTTCAGGGAAACATATCCACACCCAATCATCCCTACTGTGTGTGCTTTTTTAAACTGTAGTGGAAAGTCACTATCACCTAGACCCTCTGTTTATCCTCATCCCTAAATGATACTAGTTCCACTGTTCTGATCAGCTGACAAGTCTTTATGACTCAGATACTATCTCCTGTGAGAAGCCCTCCCTGCTACATAGATCCCCAAAGCTACTACATCACTGTGACCTGAAGCATAAAATCAATTATCATAAAGCAGGTAAAATTTAAGCTCATTTACTTAATGAATGAAAGTTATCCAAGTGTTTTGCTGATTCAAGACGTTAAAGTACAAAAAAAAAAAAAAGAAAAACACACAAGCATTTGCACTCAAATGGAGAAGGGGATGAACAGAATACACAACAATTAAACTGTTGTGGAACATTGTAGAGGTTCAAGATGAAGGGTTAAAAACACATTAATCCACAGAAAACAGAGCTATCAATAGTTATAATAGTTTGAATTCCCCAAGATGCACCTTGGCAGAAGCCAGGCCATCACACTAGAGGAAGTATCATGTTGCACATTCATTGTTCCTGCACCCCTCAAAGCAGCTGTTCGTGTGTTGGGCAGGCTGCCAGGCTACAGTTTGGCCTGTCCTGGTGAGGCACTTAGGATTCTCTCTCAGTACAAAGAAAATCCACTAGCATAAAATCCAGACAACCTCAAAGCATTTCTCAGAAAGCAGAAGTACCCCATGTGGGGAAATCGCAACTCCAGTCTCTAGTTTCTTTACTGTTTTAGAGAACCTTAAAAAACTTTACATTGCTGTCTTATCCTGTCTAATGTTAATGCATGAGATGCTATAGCACTGAGTAGTTGACACGACTCCTTATTTAAGGCCAGTCACTTTGTACTAACTATTTAAACAGACCAAAGACCACTTCAGAGAACACATTAAAAAAAATTCTGGATTTCTTTTAAACAAGACACCAAGATTTTTTTTTTTTTTTTTTGGCAACTCCATGACACAGCATTCAGAGAAAAGCAGCACAGGAATGTAAAACACCAAAAAGACTTCAAACTACAGTGTGTTGTTTGATCTGAAACAGAGCAAGATCTCACTGTCACAATAAAACTTGCTTACACACTGAAAAACATGTGCAACCTCTTGGCTGTTTTTTACTTGTCGCACCTCAGGATCAACTGACGTAATTAATGAAGCAGAACATTCGAAAAAGCTCAGCAGTTTCCTGGAGTGGAAGAACTCTTCAGTAAAGAAATATTTCAACCCTCCTCCTGCCATTACCAGTCTAAATGCCACCTTTACTTATTCTGTGGTAGCCTCTATGATAGAACTTACTAGCTGTAGAAGAGCACAAGTTCAAAGAAGCTCTTTGCCATCTTGAAATAACAGTGACAAGATGCCTGCCTGAAGTGAAGGGGGACTGACACTCCTCACTACAGCCAGCTACTTACTTTTCTGTTGCACGACTGAACTAAGTAGGCATAGCACAGTCTTCTGCTGTTCCACAGCCCATACAGCTATTCTTGCATGCTGACTGAGCACAAAGTCATCTGGAGTCCTTAGGGGCTAAAACCAGCTATCATGTTTTGTTATCACTTCCTACAGTCTTCTCTACTTGTTTTTACAGCTGTCTTGATGTTCTAGAAGTTTCACAAGTTTGTATTTTTTGCTTCGAGTCCAGGAAAAAGATCCTTCCAAAATTTAGCGCTATCCAAGACCTATACAGTGGTGTATAGAGGTCTGTCTGATCCTTCCAATCTATTTCTATATACATGAATTACTCATTTTAATGAAAACTTGTGTTTTCCGTACAAAGACTTGGCATATTCTTTTCCAAGGGGGCATGCGATCTAAAACAGAATGGGAGTGCAGTTAAGTGTGAAGGCACATGGAAGAAAATAAAATCCAGGTACATGGAAAGAACAGCTTACAGTGTTCAAGAGCTGTCCCATTTCTTTTTCTTTTACATAACAGTATAAATCAGAACATTAAAAACGAAACAGCAGAAAGAGCAAACCATGAACAAGTACAGAAACTAAAGGTTGATTAATAATCTATATTTGCTCACGCATAAACTCTATTAAAGCTTAAAAAACAATGAGAACTGTGCTTTCACAATTAGACTTTTGATTTTCTAGCACTTATATTTAGCAAATTAACAGGGACTGAAGCAGCATCACAGTACTTTTTCCAGAATTCAACTAGCAAAACAGTTCACTAAAGCAGAAACACCTTTCACCCCGTTCTCCAGCTAAAGATTCACCCAAATAAACAGCTATCTGCAAACTTCATTCACATGTAACTGTACTTGCTTCAGGTTAAAGTAAATAATTTAATTTCGATAAATATTGATTTGAGAAGCCTTGAGCAATTATGGCAGGTGTTTCAATGTCAACCTCTCGGGACTTCAGAGCATTGTCAGGAATGGCTGCAGACCCCAAATTCCCCTTTTCACATAGCTGTGATTACAACATGCACCATTATGAGAAGTAATAACTCTCCCTTCCCAGCACCTTCAGATCTATCATAACAGGGGTCAACTACAACTTAAGTTGTCCACAATTCTCCAATTACTGATCTGATTCTGAGCAACTATGTAGCAAGTTCAGCTTTTTAGGAAGACTGAGGACAGCAAAACATTCACAATAAAGCTTAGAACAAAAAAAATCTTTAAAAGCACTTGTTTTCAACATAGGTCTTTCATAAACTGACTTAGAAGTGAATTTGAAATCACAGGAAAGGTATTTTTGGAAACAATAAGGAGCCATCAAAATACACAAAAGGGAGGTCTTACTCAACTTCCCCTTATTCTAGTCCTGATCTTCACTGAGCTATATGCAGATATAGGATGTATCCACCTCTTCTAGGACATTTCAAAACAAGTCTTCTGTAGTATCAGCTTATAATATTTTGCACAGCAGTAATTTAGTTTAAGTTTAGAAAGAAATGTTTAAGACTAAAATATTAAGTTTCAAAGCACATACATTTGCCAGGATTTGAGGCACAAGAAGTTGGGCTGTGTAGAAATGTAAGACTTCTAACAACGTAATGGGTAAGCGAGCTGCCATTCCAAAAATCCCTTCCATTTCTTGAAATCTTAATTTAATTTGTACTTCAAATGCCCTCCTATTTCCCTAAGTTTTAAACAGATGTTTTCATTAAAGTTTAGCATATTTAAAGGCCAATGTATTTCCAAACTATACTTTGTGCCTTTGATTAAATACACAGTAGTATCTTTATAGGATGATTCTACTCAAACAGCTAAAAAAAAAAAATCAGGCCTTGACACTGTAGAACAAACTTTGTTGCATAAAGTACTCTGCTTATCATGGAAACATCATTTCAAAATAGGTCCAACAAAAAGTGATACAGATTGGCTGAATATCAGTTCTGTCTTCTTCAATTCAGCAGCAAGCCTAAATAGCTAAAAATACCTTCTGCAGACACGGGCTATATCAGGTCTGCTCCATACACACCATAAAATGGATTATTTAGAAGGTATAACATCTGATCAATGGAAATAATTCTGCCTGTCTGAAATAATGCGTTATCTCTCTAGAGCTTGAGGAATGCAAGCAGCGAGCCTAGCCAAGAAAGGAGCAGGTTTTAAATGTTACATTCTGTTTAAATAGACGAACCAGATTAGACCACACGGGCAGTTGAAAGGCAAATCCACTCATGTTTCTGGAGTAGATTAGCAAACTAATCTCAGCAGTGATTAACACAGAGAAACTGGTAAGATCCAATTAGCTAACTAGTAAACTTGCATCTTATCCAAAACCCAGAACAGTGTCTGGTCATATCTAGAACAGAACTGGTTACCAACCTTGTCAATAAGCAAGCATATAACTCTGGATGGCTTGCCACCCAATTACCTAACCCACAGCTTCATTGAAAAAGCTATATTTTTAGAGAAGAAAATCCTTAAGCTACAATTTGTCTTACAAGGATATAAGAGAATGACAGATGCCATCATAGACTATTAGTGAGGCAAAGTAGATATAAACTAGCCAATTCTGTGAATATCCCACCACAGATAGTTCAGTTCCAATATCTTACTAGAAATGCACAGAACTCTTTCCTTTACTTTTTTATTGTTACTTCCGCAACCTGTGTCCTCCCCATTGCTCACACAAACCTCCCCAAGTCCAGCATCTACTGAAGGCAGTAGGGTTATACTCTCAAGTGCAAGGCATTCTCTGACCATAATGTAAGACTCAATTTTACATCTACAGAAAATAAATTAGCATCTTCAGTTTTAAACTGCAGCAGTTGCCTCCATGGACAGAGCAGCTTTGTAAAGTCAGCTATGAACATGCTTTAGTACTGCATGCAAAGCATAGTCATGAATTGAAGTTCACTAGTTTTTAAATCAGCAACTTCACTCTCACATAAGAGGTAGAATTCTGAGTACAGTAAAACACTTGTCCATTGAGCCTGAACACCGGCAGTTACTATATGAACACTATTTCTATATCTGACTGTATATTAGCAGTTTCCTTACTGGACTCCTTTATACATGGGTTTGCTTGCTCTTATTTAGCTTTACAGATTTACTCAATCCGTACAGGGACACTTAACCAAAGCGATTTGCGCAAAATGACTTAGAAATCAAATGCTGTTCTCTGGTAACAGTGGCACAACTTTTTTGCCACTCTGTCTACCTGGCTTCCTTGCACTTTAAAAAGAAGCCATTTTCCTTTGGCCTCTGCTTCAAGTATCCTTCCATAGCTCTCTGTAGTGTATATCAATTAAGCTGGACTTCAAAATCTGGGCTTTGAGAGCAAAGAGTAAATAAGTTGAGACAAGGTATAGCACTGGAAAGGGTAAGAAGCCTGCTGTACTGCTGAATGTAATACATCAGTACCAGATCACAAGCATATCTAACTAGAAATTAGTTCAGTTTATCCAGAAATAGCTTTCTGCAATAGTTCCCTCCACACACTGAGGAAAGTAAAATCTCACCCGTGTCATTTTAAAAAAGTCTAATGATGGTCTGTTCCATCGTACATCCTCCTCCCGTCTGCGCTTTAGCCGGCTTTTCTTTTCATTCAGAACACAAGGCTGAGAGCGGCATCTCAACAAGCCCTGACGCCGGCTGAGCTCAGGTGTGGAGGTGGGAGTGCTGTTGGCTGAAGGCAAGAGATTTCCTGTCTCGGTGATGTGCTCCTGGGAGAGGGAGAGGCGGCGCCTTGGGTTAAAGTCACAAGGACCTCCAGAATTCCAGCGGGTACTGGAGCTTGTGCTGCCCTCGCTACTGTCCACAAACCCGCTGCTGGCAGAAGAAGGTCTGGGTACTGGTGATGTGTTGAAGCTGGTGATAGTGAAGACATTATTTAGTGACAGTATGTTTTGTGGCAGACTGATACTTGTGCTTCTCTGTAAGGTTGCACTTCCATGACTGTTGCAGCGTTGCAAGGTAGCGCTACCACCGCTATTACACCGTCTCTTTGATACGGGAGTCCAAACCTTTGAGTTTCCAGGCTTCCACGGTGACCGACAGCGAGCGAGCTCGTCTGGTTCAGAGAGGGACCTACAGTGGCGTTTCGTTGGTGGTGCCAAGGGCTGACCCGAGTTTTCATTAAGGTTTAATTCACTTATCCATCCTGATACCATGGACGTACTGGAAGATTCCTGCTGCCACTGCAGGCTACCATTGCTGGCAGTGCCGGTGCTGAATGGGCACAGTGGGAAAGGGTAAGCCAAATTCCTTGTTGCGTCAGTCTGTATTGGGCAACCCCCATTTAAAGCTTTCCAAGGACTTTCTTCTGAAAGCAAAAGACAGATATAGGTGAAAGATGCAAAGGAGAAAGACTATTTATTTTAAACTTATTTTAATGTAAAGCTTAGAAGCATGAGCCACAAATATCCAGCTCTTAGTCAAAGCTTCACACTATATAACATATTCATTTTTTTAAAATGTGGAAAATTCCAAAAACATGAAGACCAAAGTATTTCAGGAGCCAATCCAGGCATTCTAGTATATATATGTACCTTGTTAATGTTTCTTCCTGCCTACTGAAGGATTGCTGCACTGTGGTTCTTACTAAGCAAGAGGGACACCTTCCTTACCTTCTTCCATACCATAACAAAAAGCTGTATCAGTGAACTTAAGGTATAACTAAAATGGACTGACAAGTAATGCGAGAACCCAGCAGGGAATAGTGAGGGTTCAAAAAAAATAGAGCAGGATAATCTCTTTATAGTCTGCTGTCCTTCACTTGCCTCTTGCGCTTTTCCATTAAGAACACCTTACTATAAAAAAGTTTGAAATTTGTGTTCACATTCTGTGGTGTGAAAAGCCCTACTTTAAATTAGAAACAGTATGAAATTAAACCAGAATACAGATTGTTTCCTTTTTTTGCTCATACTCAAAGTGTAGGGGGGGTGAAAAATCTTAATTCAATGCATAAAATGAAGTGAGTATGCCTTAAGAACCTCCTGCAAGCTTCACTGTGAATACAGACATAACCCATAGAGCACAATTTCTCATCTCAAGTGGCAATGCTGGGTTAAAAGCAGTCTGCCAGCGAAGCCTCTCAGTCTTTTGTGAAGTGTTTCTTTGAGAACATTCTGCACATTTTACAGCTGTTCCTCCACATTATACAATGAAGTGTAAGAACTACAGCAGACTTTGGATTTGCAAATTGAAAAGCAGAAAAACTGTTGGCCAGTTAACAGTGCTTCATGCTTGGTTAGAAAATTTGCTAATTTAAACCAATTAGCCAAGAAAGTTTCGCTTACCCCAGCTTTAAAGAAAGAATATTAAAATACCAAGTTTTTTTCCCCTACACCTATTTTAAGAAACTGGATATAGCCTAAACGTTAAATACTTGTATATTCTTATAGTTGGCTGTCTAAACTACCTTTAGTGTGATCAACAGCTAAAAGATGCACTGAGTAGCTTTAGAAGTTGCAAACTCAAATAGTTGTACATGTTCCATGCCCAAAGTATGTCATGGATTATCCTGGTTTTGGATCTTATTTAAAGAACACCCTATTGTCTCAAAATCATTTAACTGTGCAGACAGCTGGCCTATTCAAACAACATGTTTTATTAGAATTCCTCTGTCCTCCCTCCTCCATTCTTTCAGATGGGTACAACCACATACTGTGCCTTGCCTTAAGCATGTAAGCTCTTCAAGGCAGGGACTATCCATAATTCAATGCAAGTAAAATGCCAACAAAATGGGATCCAGATAATGGTAAGCTCCTAGCATCTACTGTAGGACAATTTCCTAGCTTGGACTGGCCTGATTGTTAATAAACCTCGCAAAACTCTCACAGGCTGGGAGATTGGTTTAAAGTTTACAGCAAAAAAGTTAATAGTTGCACATGTTTTAATTGTTCACATGGTAATGGCATTTAAGATAAAATACCATTTCCCTTTGACACCTCACACAGATTCACACTTTATGGGGAATCCCACTGAGCAAATAAAAATCTTCCATGCTTAAAGATATGACAGAATAGGCAAAATTTCAAGTCCATCCCTTAATAAAGCACTAGAAAGCTTATATACCAATAACTAGTATTTTTACCTTTGCGACATAATTTACTCTGACTCTAATAGGGCCAAGTACAAAGGCACTGGTCTTCAATTTATGGTTTGGACCAAGCTGGGTATTTTATGTGGTAAAGCTTACAAGAAGGTAAGTAAAGATGTGAAAGCTTTCTGTCAGGAAAAGAACCCAAAATGTTTAGCATGAAAAACAGCACTGCTGTGCTTCTGTACACCATAGCAGATATAGCACCAAAAAAGTGTTACAAGGGCTTTTACTATGCAAAACAGATCACAAGTACGAAACTAACAACCAGCTATTCCCAGTATTGTTCAGAGAGCAGCTTAAACCAGCAGGCTCTACAACAGCATGCTCCATCCCCCTCACCTTATTTACAAAAGAAAGGCTGCTTGCTATACCAATTACCTCCATAAAATGAAGGTTTCTGAAGAACTTACCGTTGATTTCGAAGGGGAACAAGCTGCCACTTTTGTTCAGCTTCTCAGATGAGTACTGAAATTAATCAGAAAAAAGGCTTTAACTGTGTGAAAGAGCATACAGCTCAAGGAAACTGCATGCAGTTTTCAGTTTCCCTATATGCACATTTAAAAATGCCTGTAAGAGGACCAGATTTTGCTGGGTATCTCAAACAAATTCCTGAACAGCTGATCTTTCTAAACAAAACCTCTGGCATCTAACTACTGGTAATGTTTCCTGAGATACTGCCAAGTATCAAATTGTTTTGAGAGTTGCAACATTACCCCATGTCAATGAACTGCAAAATTAGGAGTGATAATTTACTCTTAATGAAAATTACCCTTTGATCCAATTCTTATTTCAGTGCAGAGTAAATTACTGGCTGACAATTGGGTTTCCATTTTCAATCTTAAGGGTAAAAAGCAAAAGACTCAACCTTAAACTAAGAGACAGGAATAGCTTTATCTAAATTAAATACACAAACTCTCAAGGGTGCCCAGAATGAACACTGCCTAAATCAGACTTTACAAGTATTTTACATTTTCTTCAGAATCAATGGAGCAAAATGTTTTCTTATTTCAAGTATAAAAGCCATTAAAAAATATTTCCTGTCTAAAAAATATTACCCTTTGTTGACAGTTTTTTACATCACTTTATTGGTGACTGTTCACTACTCAATGTAAAAGTCATGCTTAAAACAAAGTTTGCATGTAAAGTGCTTCAGAGTTTATGATTAAGCTTCAGTAGCAGCATCTGCACAATAAACTGGTATGCAGAATGCTTTTCATTTTAAACTATTTTTACCTAGAAAATACTACTACAAAGGCATTCTTGAAGGATCTAGATTTCTTCGACAAAGGATAGAGTTTGCTATCCAGCCTTTTAAAGAGGAGTTACAAGCTTAAGGCTTCATCAGAGCCCAAAGGTTATTATTTATTCCCTCACTGCCACCCCAGGACTGAGAGGAAGATTGCTTTAAAAAGAAAGCAACATACTTTGAACGTTGTTTTTTGTGTGTAGCCAATGAAGATAGCATTGTACATACACTTCCTTCCCAGATACAAAGTCAACTTTTAAGCAAACATGCTTGAGCTACAAAGCTGTTCTTCCTCACTGTATAGCAACACAGGGCTAGTGACAACATTATATCCCTGAGCCACACCTGTAAGTTACAAATGCTAAGCTACGGCAATACTCCCTTGGCGTTATTGTTTTAAAGGTAGGAAATAAATACGTTACGGGTACCTCAGCAATCAGATTTTTCACCTTTTTATGAAAGTCTGCATTTGAGACAAGCCATTTAAATTTTCCTTTCATTTTGCCTTCTTTTTCAAGAAGACTACTTTAAGTAAACAATAGAACTCCATCAGATTTACAGTTAATTAGCCCTATTTGAACTATCTGAAGACTACAACTTGGCAGGAGGGGAGGAGTCATTTTTACTCGTTTGCTTTACATAACTGTAGTTGCCAGTTATATAGGATACATTTTAAAAACTTGTATCAATCATTTACTCTAAATGACTATTAAGGCACTGTATGCAACAGGAGCACATTAAGATAATAGTTACATTTCATCTAGCCCCGAAGGAGAAAAACAAATAGAAAGACTTTAAATATAGAGATTTTTTAGCAAATTCCCTTCTCACCAGTTATCCCCAAATAAAAGGCAATACCAACCTACTCAATATCAGATAATAGCTACAAAAAATATAATTTTGGAACAGAATTCCACATCAAAGTCTTGTAACTATCTTGAACTACACTGAAAAGGGCAATAAGAATGACTTAATCATAAAATAATAATTAGGGATGTTTAAAAGACTATTAATACAAGATCTGCAATGCTTAGAAGGAACAGAACCTCAAGCACAATGCCACATGGCAATTAAATTAATATTTAGTTTTTACAGATATTTTTCAGCCAAATGCATCTTTAACAAAAGTCCACAAATGCATGAGTCAACTAATTACCTGAACTGTAACCACCACAAAGCCTTGTCCATCAGGTAGAGAGACTAAACTGCTATTTCTTTGACAGCAGCAAAGCACTAAAAGCATTTTTCAAGGAGGGCATGGAAAAAGTGGGATCATATACCCACAGACTCCCCGTATTATGGAGAACTGCAACGTTCTCTAACACAGACAACAACCCCATCCTTATAGCTATTGCTGATCAGTTTCTAGGGAAGTCAGTGTTAAAGTCTAAGAGAAAGTAGACTTAGTACAACTACAACTTCTCCTAAGTGATCTTTTATGTAGAACCTTGTAAAGTTACAAAAGAGCACTGATTCTTTGGAGCTTGAGACCAAAACCTGTCATTAAGAATGTCACATGTGACATCATATGCAGAAAAGGGACAGTGAACTGTACTATTTCCAGTAAGAGCTCAAGGCACTGAAATAAGGGGTGACTAAGGGAGAATAAGTAAAGAACTCCTTCACGATGCATACTTGTCTTTCTATAACAAACAGTCTTGGAAACACTACCTGATAGAGTATTTTAAAGATGTCTTGGAAACACTACCTGATAGAGTATTTTAAAGATGTTTGGAAGACCAAAGTATACTATTAGGCTGTGAACTGTTTATAGGAAGGAGGATCTTATCTTATATATACAGCACATGGCAGAAGTCCCACTAGATACTACTGTAGGAGGGTACTGAACCAGTTTATCAGCTCTCCTGGGTTGGCTACACCCTGCTGTCCCCCATTCATTCCCTTTGTGCTATGATCTCCCTGAAGCTTCCTGAAATAAGAGCTCAGTTTAATCATTATACTGCAATTGCTAAGAACCTTGACAGGGAAGTTCACTATCCCCTGTGTGAAAGAAATCTTTCTTAGAATAAGGCCAAATTATTCAACGAGGTCATTTTCCTGAAGTGGAAACTCCAGAGGTCACACATGTCCACCTTCCAACTACTGCTTTTTGAATATACCTTCTAAAAAGCCACCAAGATTTGACGCCTCTGGAGAACTTTCCAAGGGTGAAAAAAGAGCATTTTAAATTACAGACACACAAAACAATGAAACTAAGCTTCACCAAAGCTTGGAATTGTTTGCTTCATGCAAGAAAGTGCGTTTTTATTTTGAAATGCTTATTCAATAGCAGAACCTCTTTTGTACATTTGGAAATACTGTACTCAAAAGGAAAGGAACTACATGGTATGACATTTAGGACAGTGCTGCAAGTTAAATTGGTTCACCAAGTCTTAGCAGCTGTTCTTTTGTTAAAACATTCACTAAAAAAGACACCTAGTCCTGAACTGAGTAAAAGGAAGAGGCAGTCAAGTAAGACTGACAATGAATTATAATTTACATCACTAATTTTTTGCTAGCAAAAAACCCAACTGTAACAGAAACAGTTCTGGCTATTCTTCTACATACGCTCTAATCTACTACATTAAGAACTTCATAGCCTGTGCTATCCTACTCATTATCCTCAGAATGACTTGTTGATCTTCATAATTCTAAAATCTGTTTCCTTTATTTCAAGGCAATTTTCCCAGATTTAAAGTATATTTAAACTCCTCCAATTTATCAGCATTCTTTTCAAACCACAGAAGGGCTAGCATTTATTATTCAAGTACTAATTAACCACCACCATACAGATGTGAATTTCATTGTTTTAACAGGTCAGCCAGACCTTCATATCTCTACAAATACAGACACTAGTGAGGAGACACATTTGATCTTTTCTCAGAATGTGAAGAAGGGATTAATTCAAGTCACATCTTAAGACTCAGCCCCCTCAAATCTTCTGGCTAGTGGTTTTCCATCCAAGGAACTCAGCCCAATTCTAAGTCTTCCAACACAAGTAAGGTTCATAAAAATTAAATATAATGGAAACCCACATGCAAAGAAGGGATTTACAGCAGATCTTTCTTCCACAAACACTTGCCTGCAGATAGTCACATTTCCTTCTTAATACCATACCTTGAAGTCTTGCATCTCACATACTGTTAACTTCACAAACCAATACTAGCTTCTACACTAACGTCAAGAAAAGTAAAAAGCTTAGCCATAACATGCAGAAAACCCCAAGACTTAAGTTAAAATTCAAGAGGTCCATGTTCAAGGGAAGAGAGACCAGCTGCTTGATTTAATGACACTGTCAACTCATGAAAGCCACAATGTCCCCACAGAGTATCTCACTGCTCCGAGGTAGTGTTAACCAAGCAGGGATCCTCTATCTTGTGAGCCGGTGCTTCCTTGAGATAAACGCCTGGGACAGCCTTCCTGCTTCTACAGCAGGAAAACAAATACTTTGGGATTTTTTTTTCCTGAAGGCAGGTGCAACACAACTGAGTGTTGTTGTTTGAGTTAAGTTTGAGTCGGTTTTGTAAGACTCAGTCTCATCTAAGTAACTTCATTTTCTGAGAGCTGACAGCATGTTTTTCAGACAGTTTCTCTCTAGAAATGATAGCATAGGACACTGGTATGCAGAAAGGCAAATGCTTATAACTAAGGCAATCCTCAAGCTGGCAAAAACAGGCTACACCTGCAAGGAGGGGCAGACAGGACAGGTGATCCTAAACTGACCAAAGTACTCCACTCTGTTTAAAACAGAGATACCACGAGGGTCTTGTCCCTCTTCCACAATGGCAAACATCCAGTGAGGACCTTGTCTGTCTGTCTGCTCCTGATCCCAGATCTGTGCATTCCTGGATCCAGCTCCTAAGCCCAGTTCCCAACTAGCCATGGACCCATTCCCTCATGTCTCCTTTATAGGATTTGTGGGGACATAGTTGGGGGCATGGGATCTCATCCACCTTGCAAACCAGACCTAACTTCAGCAGCTGAATTCTGGCTGATCTACAAGCTTCAATGTTACATAGCGTTGAGTTACTTTTAATCTACTTTGCATTTCACATTTACATGTTATTTTGGTAGATCCTTACCAGATTAATATTGTATGTTTTACAAGCCAGATCATCCAAGCTCTGGTTCTGCAGCTTTTCTGTTATTAGTGTTACCATGGTAGTTGTTCCTTTTCCACTGCTCAGACAGAAGTGTTGGAGGCTCTTCGGTCTCTTGTTTCAATACTCATGAGCCATTTCTGTTTTGGTTTAAAGTCTTGAAATTTATGCTTCCATCATATTGCCAATGGTTATTTCCAAAAGCTGTCAGTATATCATGTCTGATTTTTCTGTAAAATTGGAGCAGAAAAAGGAAAAGTGAGAAAAATTCTTGTGTACACCATAATTAGTGTAATAACAGGATTCATGTCTGCTTGGACCATTCATTCACACATGTATACCACTGTGATCAACACTATTGCCTGCCATTTCACATTAGAGGCCTCTGTTCATGAAAGAACACTCCTATTGAGATTTCATAGAATACACCTTCAGACGGGAGACGCGACTCATCTAGAGCAAAGATCAGGACATTATTTGCCGGTTTCCTACTATTAAACTGATTCTACTTCGATTTTTTTCCAAGGCAGAAGGAAAAATTTAACCATTCCCTTATTTAAGCTACCATATCTTAGCCAGGTGTGCCAGAACAGCATACAAAACATGCAGACACTTACCGTACTGTTCCGTATATTTCACAACATCTGCCACTTTAAGATATTCTACCATACTGTTTCATTGCTAAAACCTTCTTAAAAGCAGAGCAGAACAGTGCACAGCACAAACACTATACTCACTTTCCAAACCCTCAGCAACTTTTAATGTATTCCTTGTGGGTTTTTTTTAAAGGTTACATAATTGCTACCTGTCAAACACCATATCTTAAACTTGTAAGCAGGACAGACTATCATACACGTAAAAGCATTGCTGACAAAAGCTTACATAACTTCATTCTGTGAGCCGTCCTCTAAATCAAAAGCACTAGGTTCACTGCCTGCCTCTTTCTATCCTAAACTTCCTCTACATTATGTCTACCCTTTTTCTCTTTCCTCAGCATCAGTAACCCTCAACTGCTGCAATATCATTCCTTGCTGTCTTCCATAAGTCTTTATTAGCTGGTCATTTTTACCACAGTAAAAGGCCTCCTGACCTTTCCTCAACTCCACCTCATTCTTCCAGTTCAAGAAGAACAAAAACAGATGACTTCAACTTCTCCATTTTCCTTTTTCTATCACCAACCAAGTCTACATCAGTATTAAATGAAATTTCTTCACATTACCTTCCATGAACAACTCCCCTAAGTTTGCCTTACTGTGTTAACAAAAACATCTTTCCCTAACTCATGCTAACAAACCATTCACAACATGCATTATCCTTCTCGCTTACGACTTAATCTGATCAAGTGTATTCAGTAACTGCTTATGGAATAAGAAGAGAGGAGCTCCACACACAGGTATTTCCAAATCTAAACAAAGCAACATAAGCCTTATGGAAGGTATACTGATGCTGTTAGGACCAGAAGTTAACTTCCATTTGCTAGGTTTGAAAGTATACAGTAAAAAAAGGAATAGTAGAAAATTTTAAATTAATGTTTCCAGAAGATATTGACACTTCTATATAGCTACTTACCGGCTGTTTAAATAACCAACTAGCAGCAACAAAAAAAAGGCACTTGAGTCCATGACCCAAGTTAAATAATTTGAAACTAAGATACTAATAGTACCAATGGTAGGTAATGTTAGATTATCTCTTAAACCCTGTTGCTTTTCAGTACATCCCCAAATACGTTTTTTATATGCTAACCATACACTACCTTAGCCACGCAGAAGTCTGCTATATAGCAGCCTCCCTTAGACTGAGGGCTGTTCCACAACAATAGTTTCTGTCCCCTTTTAACTCATTCTCCTATCTGCATTCATTTGTTATATGATACAATGCATACAAGTGCTCCTCAACCATAAATAATGCTACCCAGATATCTAGATCCTACTGGTC
Organism: Clamator glandarius; assembly: GCA_033459285.1. Lineage (NCBI taxonomy): Eukaryota > Metazoa > Chordata > Aves > Cuculiformes > Cuculidae > Clamator > Clamator glandarius. The sequence continues at coordinate 2,258,835 of JAUNZM010000016.1, read as the reverse complement.
TGGTTTTACTGAATGTGCCCTATCTTTCAGGGAAGGACCCAACAACTTGAAATATTTACCACATCTTCTTCTGAAATAACACAAAGTCAGATCCCAAAATCACTTGAGTTCACGCAGTTACTGGTAAAAGCTGCATACGCCCTTTGCTAAAGCACAGTGCAATTCGTGAAATGCTATGCAAGTTTAAGGCCAAGGGTGTAAACAGAGTAGTATTTAAAATAGCACAATGAAACATGCAATGCCCCTTGTAAATCTGGTGAAGTTAAAACTAGATCCAGAAATCCAGGACAGGAGTCAAAAGAAAGGCTGACTGGGGGTCAGAAATTTTCCACGTACAGACTGAAAATACTCTGAAGCTGAAGAGCTTAGTAACTGGCACAAAGACTTTCAGATTCACTTTAAGGATTAAGATTTCCACAACTAAGAGGCTACTATTAAGAACCAGCTGAAAAGTTCAGCAGGTGTTTAATTGCTTTTCTGTTCAGAAGGGCTGTATAAGAATGTGGGGTTTTTTGTTCCTCAAGGAAAATAACAAATCCAATAAAACTCCCAAAGACAGGGGAGGAACAAGGTTGCAATCTGTAATCAACTAACGCAGTTATATTTTGCTTAGTTGTTCTAATCTTCAAGTGTTTCTTTGAAATTTTAAGTCAGCATTATACAAGCTAGAACAAGGAGAGAGCAGACAGAAGGATATTAGTCCTTAGTTAATGAACCAGTGTGCTTAGTTGCATGAAAAGATAGAGGGGAGGCAAATGAAATCACAGGAGCACAGCATTTCCAGAATCAAGCTCAACTACGCAGTTATCCATATTCTTAAATCTCACCAGACACTGAAAGTAATAAAGAGCTGCAACCACTCAGGCCTTTACTGACAACATGCAACCCCATCTACTCTGAAAAAAGCAAAATGGAAATTCCCAAAAAAGTTTATCATTCTAGCCACTCACACTTAATAGCAATCCTTGTTTAAATGAGACATGATCCACTAAGAAAGACTTTTTTTTAAGTATGTACTTAAGGACTATGTGGGATTGGGGTGGGAAAAGTGATGTTAGCCAGACAAACCTCCACATACCAGCTTCCAGTTTCTACCGCTCCCTTCCAACAGCAAATTCCATTTCTCAGTACCAAGTACAAGCCCTAGGAAAACAAGTTCTAGTTCAGATCAGAAGCATGCTGTGCAAGTGAATTCCCTCCCTGATCTACCTTTACGTGTTTTATCACACATTGCAGACGAGTCTCACCCAGAAGCAACCCCCTCTGACAAAGCCAGAAGCTGGACTGCAGCCACCATTAGGTGTTTGGCACAGGGCACTAGACTAATGCTGCTCCAAAGCAAGTCACCAGGCTAGACATACGCTGTGGACATCAGTACTGTTTTACACAACAAATCTGTTCCTACTGGGCACCCCTCCTTGTTAATGACAACATAATGAACGCTTAAGTGGAAAAAATTACCATCATCACACTCCTACCAACGAAAGCCATTCCAGGTTGCAGTTTGATGTACCTTAGCTGCCATCACAAGTGCCAAACACATTTTCTCCTCCAGGCATTTGTTGCTCACAGAAGTAGGCCAGAAAAAGTGGTTTTGCTGCTACACAGAAAACTAGATCAAGGAATTCTTGTAGTTAAACAACACACTTCAGTTTGTTTCCAGCAAGATTAGCTCTCCAGTGTGGTTTGCCATGGACTGGACACAACTGCTTGTGTGGGCATGCTGTGGCAACGCTGCTTATTGAGGTGCCGGCCCAACTACAGCACCGGGGGGGAAAAAAAGCCACTCCAGAAAGCCAGTTGACAGTAGCCTTTCCCACACAGAGCCAGGGAGATGCTCCTACACTTAGGAATTAGACATCCCCTTCCAAAGCAAGGTTTGAATATGTTTTGCTCCTTTTTTTCCCTTTTCCAATGCACATTCCCTTGACTAGTCTAACTTACCAGCTCAAAGTAATCCGAACTCAGCCCACAGCCTCAGCACCTCAACTCAAAGTAACCAAAGTCCTAGTTCACTCTAGTTGAGCTATTTATTCTCTACCAGGAACTGCTTCCCTCATATTTGCTAGTTAATGTTGGCTATTAGGAGGCAATTAATACCCACTCCAGCTTGACCACGCTGTTGTTATTTTAGAACTTCATCAATATATATTTTCAAGCCATACAGGCTTATGGCCCTCAAAACCTCCTGGAAGGAAATTGCTTACACTACAGAAAACTCTTCATGGTTATTTTCACATCTTTAGGGGTCTGTTTCAAGATCCTCCAATATGGTACTTATTTAATGTACCCACAGAAATGTTAAGCTGTTTATTTTATGTACTTTTTCCACCATGCTCTTTAGAGAGCTGGTTAAAGGCAGATAACTTTCAGTCTCTCCTTATCACGTCCTTCGTGCTTACCAGGCCAAATCCCTCTCAAACTGCTTGGCACTTCAAAGTAATTGGATTTCCAGTAATGGGAACCATTTGACCATCCTTGTTAGGGCAAGGCAAATGCTGAATTCACATTTCTTCAGCTGCTTCATGGCACTGATCTTAGCACAATCAAGTCCTGCCCATCACTGCAAGTACACACCCTACTTTCTATACAGCCTAAAGCGCACCCTAAAGACACACACTGCTGCTGTCACCAAGTCTCTACAAGTAGCAGCTGAGCCAGGCATGCAAGTGCAGACACTAAGCTCCTGCAAGTCTTGAGGTAACAGTAATAGCCCCTGGAGACCCAAGCTGGATGAAGTCCTACAAGACTATGGCCCTCTTTCCTTAGCACACCATCCTCCATGGGGCCTGAATAGGTAGAGGAGTGAGAAAGCTAAGCCATCCAAGACAAGCATGCATAACTAAAGATGTTACTCAGTTTGTCCTGTGAAAGACTTAATCTAACGAGGATCTCTAAACTGGCCGGTAGAGGGGAGAGGTGGGAAGGAAGATAAGCTATTTTTATTGCTGAAAGGTAGACTAATGAAAATAATAAATAAAAAATAAAATAAATAGAATATAAAAAAACCTCCAAATGCAAGTCAAAGATAATACTCCTCACAGTTGCAAATGAGCTGTGATGGAATCAGTATCATCATTATCCCTGATTTAAAGTCCTATTCTATGACACATTCTGAAGTCTGAGAAAAGAGGAGATACATTATTCTATCTCTATACTACCACTAAAGAGATGTTTTATTTCTTTAAAAATTTAGCCACATGTAGTAATAACTTGTAAAACCTCTACTAAATTAAGGGCAGAGGAGAAAAGTGCTCATGTCACGCATTCTGTATCTTCAGTGACGTCACTGAGGTCTTTTTTTGGGGAGACTACTAAAAATATGTATCACCCAACCCCTCTGTCAATTACAGGATGTCAGAGGCTCATCCAATTTGACAACTTACTTTCAAAGTGATGAAGAGCCCTGATGAAGAACATAGAGCCAATTCAAAAAAATCTCTTCTTGGCTCTAAGAGTAAGGCAGCCAGACTCATTTCCAACCCACTCCTCCTCCTCTGCATCCTGGAGGACAAAATGTTCCAGCAACAGCTCATCTCACTGGGAAAATTTACATGTTTGAAACACTTCTAAATTTCTCCTCTGTCTCTGGAAGTTCCATCTTGGATATAGAAGAAAAGATCACAAGACTTAGATGATTTCCCCATAACACAAATGTAGGTGTTTCTTGATGACTGTAATTCCATTTTTAATGCTTATGGGACTAAAATTGGTGAGAACACAGAAGGCCGTTCCTTCTTTTCTGTTCCATCACATTATTTCCCACTCTTCACTCAGAACTACATGGAACCCTCATAACCAAAAATTCCATAAATATGTGCTTAGCCAGCTCCCAGCAGAGGACTATTTTGCTACTAGACTCTAGAAGATGCTGTGATTTTTTCCCTCTTGGCACTTTCCGCAGTGTCCAAGAAGCATTTCAAAATTGAAACACCATGTAAAACTGATCAAGTTTTAACAGAGCATTGTATGTCCCATCCTAGTTATGCTTGAGGCAAGACTAAGTTGGAAGAGCAGCTTTTCAAAACTGTTAAGTAATACTTCATGCCATCTGAAAAAAGCAACATAATGTCTTGGTTTTCGCAATGCAAACTTCAAGCTTCCAAATGTAAAGAGAACATTCTACTCCTAAAACTACACATTATTTACCACAGAGCTAAGAAGTTCACAGGGAGGCTAAGCATTCCTTGTAACATAAGTCTATTAGTAATAGCTTTAGACCTGAAAGGTTCTCAAGAGTAGGCTTTTAAAGAGAATTATTTGGCACCTGTCCTTTTTAGCACTAATCTGCAGAGTGGTTATTCTGCAGCTTTCCAAAATTCCACATCAAGTCTAAAAAAATAATCAGAGCTTTAATTAGAAAGTTTCCTGCAGCTAAAGAATTATCCATCACTGTTTTAGGGGATAGGTGCTCATGGGGGACACCTCAGTTTCCAGTATGCTACACTTCTGGGATCCTCCTCTTAATGGAGGGTTAACAAGCACCCCTTTGTTTCCTAAGGCTCTCCACAAGAAGTATATTAGAACAATAGATTTTAACCAATGGGGACAACGTAAGAGTAGCATTTAAAACCGGTTTGTGAAACAATTTCTACAGAATACATCTAGCAGAGCCTGTTTCAATAGTAGCTCCTCTCCCTGACGAGTTCATACGTGACAAACCAAGAGCTCAAAAAATACCCTCTACGCACACTACAACCCAAAAGTAAGCCAAAGTATTTAGTTCCAACACTAATAATTCAGAGTTTCTTTGAAAGACTGAAGAGATTTCTTGAGCTACAGAATCTCTCAGCTTTCTTCACACAGTTCTTTAGTAAGCCAGTTTTTATTAAAAAGAAGCCTCAGTATTATGAGGTGTTCAAGCCTGGGTTAAGGTTACCACAACTCCAGGACAAAACTGCAAATGGGACAAGAAAAAGACACTAGAAGGAATCTTTTATATCAACTGATGGCTACTACAGTTAAGTTTCTCATACTCCACAGACTCAGAAAGCACAAGCAATAATAAGAGCTAAAAAAAACATCTGCTGAAGAACATACTTCACCAAAAGTGCACGGCAGGGCTGTATTCCATTGTTCTAAGGAAAAACAAGGATTTAGTTCTTATTGCCTCCAAAGAGAGAAGAGAGCCAACATTAGGTCCACTTGCATCAAATACAATTTGAATTTTCTAGTTCATCTATTAGAATTCTAATTCAATATCCATCAAGATATTGAATCAAGATCAGGAATACCTAATTCAATAATTAGCAAATCAATTTTCTAATTACTATGTAGCCCAGAATTTTGCTGCATATTGACTCTAAAGTATCATCATTCTCAACAGTGAATGGTCACCGAGACAGCTATGACAATATGAAATGTTACTAAAATAAGGCTGCATCCTACACACTGATTTCTACTCCACATCCCACGCTTCAGATTCAACAGCTCCTGTGAGAAGGAAGCAAAGCCTCAACAATCACATACAGCCTTTGGGCTCCATTTTACTTTAAAAAATGTAACACATTTTGGCAAATCCCTTGAACTCAAAAGGAACAAGTAGTACTGAGCGTTCCGATTGAAAAAAAACAGACCTTGTTCAAAGACTCCCCTGTGGGATGGAGAAAACCTGCAAGCAGAAACACCAGAAGCAAACCAAAAAATATTCTGGACTAAGATGGTGGTTTCCAGCTTGCAGAATTGGCAGCCAGTGATATGCTGGAAATAAGTTAAAGGTAATATTTGGTGTACAGATTTCTCATTCTTCACACGCAGAATTCATCCAGCCTGGCGAAGGAATACATACAAATCAAAGACTTGAAATTGCTTAATAAAATTTGAACTCAAAATGGAACATTTTACTCTGTTACACAACAAACTGTTGTCTGTAATAAATACTACCCTTTATTTCTCAAGTTACTATCAGGTGGTTTGGATTTGTTTTCAAACTAAGAGGAAAGCCTCCTTCTAGAACAGCAAAGGAAGGGTGGAGATAGGGATTGTTTGGCATTTGTCACAGTTTATGAAGCATATTTCTCAAAGCAACAGAAGCAACAGAGAAGGAAGCTCAAGAGACTTTTTCCAGGTCACACCTAATTAAAACAGGGAACATATCACCACAGAAAACTAAGGCTAAGAAATCAACTCAACCAGAAGTTGATGCATTTCGTACTGATACGAGTTGGCTACAAGAAGTCTCATCTGTCTCCCAGGTTTATACCCGTCTTGCAGACTTGAAGAACTAACATTCATATCACAGACAAGTCATCCTGCCTCTTTTAAAGTATCTTTGTCAGACAGAACAACAGATGAGCTGTGCCTTGTGTCTGACCCTGCACAAAGATACTTTTCCAAGATGCATTTGTTACTTACATTCTTTCCTAAAATAACCTACTTTTACTTAAATGACAGTCAAGGATTTCATTAATTCTACTAAGGATATTTACATCTACTATGTTTAGAGTTTCATCTGAATTGGCCATCAGCACTGGCCCATGGCCACTGATCTCCCTGCAATGTGCAGTTTGGAATCTTTCCTCACTTTCCTCAGCATCACTGCAAGAATCAAGACTGTTGTACAGAGGCAAGGAACAGAAGTCTGGTCTACTGAGGCTCTTGTACACAAACACTAAGCCCTTTGCTTCTGCTGTAATTATGACCTAAATGTGTGAACAGTCATTATTTCAAGAATGTGCTAGCTCAAACTAAGAATTATTGCCTGCTTAAGTAGTTCAGAACAAAACCCAGTGGGGTATCACCACTTAAGAGCATTGCTGTAACTTTCAATCTAAGTTATTACTAAAAACTTGGAGTTTATGTCCTACACAAATTATTTCCACCTCCACATACTGTTTTTATAAATATTATATTTAAAACCAATGGAAGTAGTATTTATTTAGGTTACAAAGCCTCCAGTAAGATACAAAATTCAGATTGTTATAAATAATGATTTATACCATGAATATTAGTGTTTGAAGAAATGTACATACCACCAACACAAGCCTACCACATTCTCACTAAAGAAAATGAACCAGATTATACAAGACCCTCATGACTTTATTTTACTCTAAGGCTTGTGGGGAAAAAAAACACAGATGAAGATTAACTAGCCCTACTACCGAAATATTTGCTTCACTCGATCAGTTAGAAGAAAATACAAAGTAGGAAAAAAGAAAAAGAGTAGTATCATCTACTTTCTCTTATTGCTTAACCTTATAAAAGAGAGGAGTCAAACAGGCATATATACACATGCTTTAAAACCACTCAGGCCTGAAAAACCTGTAGCATTGACCTTAACTTGTATGGCAGTGACAGCAATCACTCCACACATGCTACTCCATGACAGACTGAAATAACACCACTACTGAAGGACTGTTACATTACCAAACCCTATGGGCTAGGAGATGAGGGATTAGACATATCTCTCCTATACATCCCACTCCCAAAACACATACAGGTAATAAACCTCCTCCTATTTGCCTTCAGACTCATTCTGAAGGGTTTCAGACATCTGGTTGGCTTGTTTAAAATAAAAAGCCCAACAAGTAACTTTGTTTTTTTGATCCCAGATGTGAAATGTTCTTGCTGGAGCCCTCAGGCCAGGTGAAAACCACTCGCATTAAGATGCTACTTCTGGGCATTTCAGGGATCTAATGAGCTATCTAATCTGCTCACAGGGAAGTTTCCCTGACATTAGCTTGCGTACAACTATGGAAATTAAAAACAAGGAACCTATGGTAGTCCAAATATTTTTCAGTAAATAGTACAGCTGGTGAACTGCAGATACTGCTAAATTTAGAACTCAAGTGCTTACCAGTGTTCTGTAAATATCCATATATCTCTGGATACTGCTTACAGAAACATGAAATACACTTCTTCCCAAGCCTTGCTGCTCTAGTTCTTCATACCAACAGTAATATTTCCCTGTCATGACAAAGTATTACACCTAATTTAATGTGTAAGAAAAGTTTCAGGTTTTGTCTCAGAATAATTCTCCAGAAGCTCATTGCATAAACATACTGAATAAACACATGTATGCGTACACCCTTATTTTAGCAGTTTAATGACCAATACACAGTTCACATGCTTTCATATAAAACCCAAAAGCCTAAAAAAGAAAGCAAACTATAGGAAGTGCTATGCAAGAGTGAAGTTTTATGTAGGCTGGCATACAGTAGTTAAAGCTTTCTTCTCTATTATCTGTCTTGAAAGAGCATGAAATGCATTAAACAGATACAAGATATGGTGTGTAGCAGGCAACCAAGTTCCCTCTCATGGCTCAAACTCGTTCTCAATCATGACTGACCATCTGGAACTTGTTACTCAAGAAACTTGAATTCATCTGGCAGGAGACACCACCTCAAGAGGCAGCACACTAAAACACTTCAAGCTTCACAACACCCGTCCAGTTAGATGAGCTATTACAATTCAGAAAAAAAGCCTAAACACACAGCCTTCACATATCAAGAATTTTCTTTAACATCAAGAGGTATTGAGTGTTACATTAGAAATAACAACAAAAGGTTTGAAGAATCTGTTGTTGCTGTTCTTTCCTTCGCTAACCTACAGTTTATACCAACTTAATTATTTGTTGGTTTCCAACTTGTGTTTGTTACTTCCCATGAGTTTTCAAATGGTGAAGTCTCTTAAGCGATCTGCACTGCACAAATACTGCTCTACCACACCTCAGTCATAGTCCACAAATGCTCCAAGTACAAGCACACCACAAATTAAAGTCCATTAAAATAATGGAATGAAATTCAAAGACAAAAGCAGTACACAGGTCAGTACTGCGTGTGCGTTCAGCATTTGATTCAGACATTCAGGTGTCACCAGGGTCATCCCCCTCACCAGACTTAAGGTACTCAACAAAAATTAGTTCAGATGAGCTGTGCAGCTTTAGGTCTTCTTAGTTCACCAGACCATTCCAAAACCAAGGTAACTACTTTCTTTGTCTATGCATTCAGTCTTCAACAGCACACTGAACAGCTGGATTCAGGAAACACTGCACTAGAGGTCATGACACAAACCAAGGGGTACACATCTGCAATATGTATTATATTTAGAAAAAGCATTCTTAGCAATTACATGAAACCTTGTGAGACAGTTATATCATGTAAGAGAAGATGACCCTATTAAGTCAGAAAAAGACCTAGTGAACTCCATTTTAAACTACATTAGTGTGATTTTTTTTTCCCCCCCTTTAAATACTAAAAGACAATCTTCTGCTTGATGGAAAAACTCAGTATTTTTACTATGTATTACTTCAACACTATCAGATGTTTAATGAATGAGTCACTAATTCCACAAGCAAGTTCTGTGGAAAGATTTATTTGCCAAAGTGGATTCACAGAAGTCACTAGGACTCCAAATCATGAAGTTTACTCATACAGTACAGGCTATGAAGTCTTAGTGCAAAACCTTGCTCCTGTATGGGAAGCAAATGGGCACAAGCTGCCAATCACTACACAAGTATACTAATTGACATGTGGGCCATAAGGTAGAATAATTCAATTTTATTTGAGTTCACAAATGTTTGTTAAAAAAGCAGAAGTTGAGGAAAGGAAAAAATCCCTTAAATTTTAATCTTCAGTAATAAGGACAGAAATTTAGCAGTTTTAAATGGTGGCATGTAAGTCACTTGACTAGCAAGTCAAGCATATAACATCTGCAGTCAACAACAGTACAAGAGAGGCCAGGACTATGAGCGTCTGGAAGGGAAATGTGTGTCTTCCCACTTGGGTAATTATGTTTACAGATGACTGCATTCTGACAAGATCAGCTGCTGGTAACCAAGCTGAAGGACAAAACAGTAAAGATTGATCAGATAAAGTCACCAGTAAGACAGACGCAAGTGTGTCTTTTCAGCTCTTCACCTGAAAGCTCTCAATCTTTCAAATGATCTTTCAATACTGATAAAAAGTGTGCTTTATCTAAACACACTTTAAAATAAGCCTCTGAAATTACATCTGAGTTTCAGGCGTCTTTACTCATGCAAAGGTTAAGCACATTACAGTGTGCTTAAAGCAGTAACATCTTTTCTCCTGACAATCTGAAATAAACCACTGCATTAGGGGAAGTCACTAGCTGAGCACCTGGACCCAAGAAGTACTGGAGAGATAAACAAGGTTTTGACAGCTGCAGCCTCTCCTGCAGGTGCAAGAGGCATTTACTTCATTTCAGTTGGCTCAGTTTAACAATTAGTTTAACAACTAGCTCAGAATTTAGAAACAGGTTTGGTTTCGATTCTCTCAGATCTTGTGCTCAATTGATTAAAGAGCAAGGGGAAGGGCAAGTTGGCCCCCGGTCAAGTCCACAGTTTAATACTGTATATTTAACAGGACTATAAAGTTTGGTCTCAAGGACAAACAGTATTTTGCAATTGATTATATTAAAGTCTGAGCATCACACAATACATGAGACTCCGACAAGAAAGTATTATGCCACCTTAAGAGTCTGACCACAGTCCCCTCTGTACCACCCTCATTACCATTCCCACAGCCAAGCTTGCCCAGCAGCCTCACTGACAGCATGATGCAGCTAACAAAACGAGTGAAAAAAGCATCCTAACAACAAAATCCCTCTTTCTGTGGGCTATTAGGGAGCTTGGAGTAGTTAATTCAGTTGAAGGTGTCAGAAACTACATAATTACATCCCACTTTAAATATCAAACCCGAGGGCAGGACGGAGCCAGGATATGCCTTGCTGTACAAGTGAGGGCACAAATGCTGAACACAAGCGGCTCGGCACAAATCCAGGTTTTACCCACATGTCTAATACAGAGCAGCCATCCCCTCCTCAAGGATAGTGTTGGGGATCCTTCTCAGTCTTACTATTCTCCACAGCAAAAGATGAAGTTTTGGGAGAACAGCATAAAGCTATTTATACCTTTAAAGTTTAAAGAAGAAACTAATTTTATGTTAAATTATGTTATGTTAAACATAATTAAGTTATGTTATGATTTTATGTTATCATTACACAAATACAAATTAAGAAGCCCTTCGAATTTTTCATAACATTAAAAACAAGCAACAGGCTGCCCAGGGAGGTTGGTTGAGTCACCTTCCCTGGAGGTGTTTAAGGGACGGGTGGACGAGGTGCTGAGGGGCATGGTTTAGTGATTGATAGGAATGGTTGGACTCAATGATCTGGTGGGTCTTTTCCAACCCAGTCATTCTATGATTCTATATTTAATCTTGTGCATCAAAACACAAGCAAGTATTAACATCCTAAGGTACCCTCAATGTACATTTCACCATACACATTGCTTCTAACTTCAACAGCAGGAGATGCTGCCTTACTTTTTTGGCAATGTATCACAGGTTAAATGATCACTGAAGTTATCTTAACTAACAAACATTCAGTGTCTTCACAGAAGGATTATACTTTCTAAATCTGCTCAATTCAAGACTGAAGCATGGTTTGAAAGGATAGATGCCTGTCTCCTTAAGAGCACACAGTGCAAAGAATAGTTAAAAGACAAATTACTTCAGCTTGTAGCCAACTGCATCAAAACTAACTACACTCCAACATACCTGGGGTGATGAGAATAAATTGCTGCATATCATATGCAGAGACTACAAACAGGGCAATGAACAGAGCAAAACAAAGAAAATTCCTGAAATATAGAGATGCAAAGTAGTTTGAAACAGTTTACAGAGAGATGCTGGAAAGGCAGCAACGAAGAGTACTTACAGAACTGTGTCAAACAATCCCAGAGACAGGGCTTGGAGAGAACCATTTCTATCAAGCACAAGATATGTTATTTGAATCAATCTTGGCAGGTGAGACATCACGAGAACCAATACTTCAAAAAGCAAATGTTGCACCCATGGAGATGTCAACAAGTGCTTCCAAATACTCAATGCAAGAGAAGTACCCTAAGGAAAATTAACCCCAAGCAGTGAGGCTTATTCTTCAATGTCTAGCTTGTGAGGCAAGAGAAATTTAATCTCAAGAATATAAAGTTTGAAACAACCTATCTACAGATGACTTCAAGGCCACTCTACATCACCTGGAATTATCTGCAAGGTACCAGTTTCAGGCTGTTACGTGATATATTTGAGTACAGACATGAACAGGCATGCTATTTCAAAGAAAAGTTTTGGCCATCACTTTCTGAAGTTAAGCCTGCCTTCATTCCACATCCATCTTCAGAAAAAGGTCAAAATTCATGTGACTGGCCTCCAATCCCCCGCATTCCAGCAGAAACCCAGGGGAGGGGAGGAATCTTTTGTGAGCACTAAAAGACAATAAGGAGATTAGTAGCACCCACCAGGTTCACTTTGACATCAGAACAACAGGGTTTAGGGACAAGAGGGACCTTATTGAGGTCACACACACAGAGTTAAAGACCTCTGCTGTTGGCAAGCAAAGACTGGATAGTGAATGCAATGCTTGGTGGATAACCACACTTTGAGCAGTTATCAGTTGTGCATGGGAGAACACACCAAACAGGAATTCAGCTCTGTTCACCCATTTCTTTGTTTCCCATCAACCACTGCTGGCAGAGCAGACTTGTTACAAGTAGGAAAAAGGCAAAACAGCATTAAAACTGTACATAACTCAAAATGGAAAGCGGCACTGCAAGAGAGAGAACTCTGTTCTAAAAGGTACGCTCAAGCAGGATTAACAGACCAAACAGGAAGGAGAGTTCTTCAGAAGCTGTGGGCTAGGTTGGATCAACAAGCTGACCTTGAAACAAGTGTTAAGCTCTTATAAGAAAGTCAAGCGTATGGGGATGCATAAACAGGAATATCAGCTCCAGGGCACATGAAAAAGTCTTTTTTACTCCACTCAGCACAGGAAAGCCTCAGTTGAAGTATAAAGTTGAGCTCTAAGCCCTACATTCAAAGACCAATGCGAACAAACTTGAGAGAAGAACAAGAACGATTAGAGTTGAAAAAACATGACCTCTTGGGAAGAGCTGAATACACTAGTTTTATTTAGGCCAAAAGTATCACAAGGCTGCAGGGTGGAGGGTAAGACAAGGGAACAGGAACATGACAAGAACAGGTCAACTGTTTTTTAAAAGATTACTACAGGGGAAAGTACAGCTGTCCTTAATACTCCTGGAATTCAGCAACAAGCTCGACCTGCAGTAAGGAAGATGTCAAGTTCCATACACAAATGCAGTTTTAATGCTGAGGACAGTAAAGTGCTGCATGAATAGAAAGCAGAGCTGCTCAAGCTTCCTGCATCAACTACATCAGATGTGCAATACTGGTATGGGGCAGGGGGACTCAACCAGTTTACACTTTTTTCAGTCCTAATTTTTAATTTTTCAATTACTACCTCAATTTCAAGCCACTGTAACATCTTTGATTATCCTCCTACAGTGCAGGTTTACTTTGAATGAGGTGACACTTCTGATTTTTCAAATGAAAACTTCAGGATTTGTGTGTTCAGATAATTTTATCATAGAACAAAAGAACAGTTACGCCTGCTTCATACCTCCTTCATGCAGAAATAAATAACTCAAATCATCTCCCATGGCAGTATCCCCTTGTACCTTTCTCCTCTGACCAACAGAAGCAGATTACTTCAGAAAGATGTGCGTGCTTAGCCTTCTAATAAACTAGAACAGTGATGCAATAGTTTTCATTGATGTGGTGTCACAAAGCACTGCCACACAAACATATGCATGCACCTTTTACTACAACTATAGCCTTAGGCTTGCGTTGGACTTCCAGAGGATGGAAAATGCTACACACAAAATAAGTGCTCCAAAATAAAATCTAATATGCCCAGGATTTTACAGATGGGGAGCTGGAGCAGACAGCATTAGTTACAGCCAGTCAGAGGAAGTCTGTGCCCGAGATACATCACACATTCACATTTAAAATGCAAAATCTGAAGTCACCAAACTGGGGAAGAACTAACTGCACACAAAGCGGACACCCACAAAGATGAGGTTCTGAGGAGACCTTATAGCAGCCTTAAGAAAGCTGGGGAAGGGCTGTTTACACAGACTTGTAGTGACAGGACTAGAGGCAATGCATATAAACTGGAGAGGGGCAGATTTAGACTAGACATGGTGAAGAAATTCTTCCTTACAAGTGGTGAGGCCCTGGCAGAGGTTGCCCAAGGAAGTTGTGGCTGCCCCATTCCTGGAGCTGTTCAAAGCCAGGTTGGATGGGGCCTTGGGCAGCCTGACTAGTGGGATGTATCCCTGCCTGTGGCAGCAGGGTTGGAACTAGATGATCTTTAAGGTCCCTTCCAACCCAAACTATTATTCTGTGATAAGATGAGGACCTAGGTCCCCACACTCCCTCACACCAGTAGGAATATATATTGTAGTTTAGTCAATTCAAGTAAGTAGTTATCGAATGCTGTTTTCATCAGTCCCCTCTCCTCACTTTAAATACTGCATCAAATTATGCCCTGGAGCACAGCAGTAGTCTTGAGGCATACTTACACACCACTACACTCCATTCCAAGTGCGACATAGTGAATAATAACTTGTCAGTACTATTAGAATGGGATAATTGAGCAAAAAGGGTCCTTTTTTAAATTAGTTCATCAAAAACACAAATAGATCCTAGGTACCTAAACAGAGACCATGACTTAAGAAAATCACACCTTCAACTAGGCCAAAGAAGTCTTGCATTATGAAAATAAAACTGGTTCATACCATGATAAAGAAACACCTGTAACCTCAGTGGCCATCTGTGCTGTCTCAGAAATTGAGCTGCAAGAGATGGAACACAGTGGATCCAGACCTATACAACCTCAACCACATTTCCACAATTCTGTTGATTCATGACCTAGATCACACCTGAGGCTCTGAACTTCATCCTTTTAATATTCTGCATGCTACTTTTGGACTGTGGAAGATAAAGCAACAGGGTTTGTCAGATCCAAATGATATGCAGATTTTTGTCATTTGCATCCTTCCTTAAACATGATAAGTTTTCATCACTCTAAAACCAAAGAGGACAAATCAACAGAAAACTTGAAGATAGAAGTGCATTTTTCATTGGGAAATCAGCAGGAGCTGAAGGAAGCTGTACCTTTAAAGCAAGGGTTCTCCCAATACACAAACTTTGGAGGGTAGAATAAAGAACACAAACATCAGTTTTCAGCAGTAACTGTATGCAACGGAGGAATACTTTACTCCACAATTAGGAAGGTGAAACATAATACACATGCACTGTATGAAAGGAATGATTTAGGGCCGCTGACATCAACATGAACAGCACAAAGTAAAAATTAAACGTGCTACAATAATAATTTGAAGTGCCCCAATCAGGTTAAAAAACACATCTACCCTACAAATTAAAAAAAAAACAACTTTCAAACCCCTCAAAGGCATTAATGCTGTTCACAATGCTATTTGAGATGCAAATTAGAGACCTAAAGTTAATGTAACACCAACAGAAGTTCCTATTATTCCCATTCATGGCTCAAGGGGGCAACAGTAGAAGAGAAGCCACAGCCTTGTTCTATGAGGTCTTATTAGGACAGTAAAGGGTTTTCTTCCTTTTTAAAGTTAACCCACCTTAACTTCAGCGTAGCAATTTCCAAATACTAAATGTGATCCTTCATAAGCCCAGAAGACTTCAGTGCACTAGCAAATAAAAAAACAAGGCAGCTGCTAAGGCAGGATGGATGAGGGGGAGTGTTAAAGAGAAACAAGTATCCTTCAGAGAAGTTCAGATCCTGTCTACCAGTCTAAGGCACAAAAGCAAAGGTAAAGACAGTGCTGCTGCAGTTATTTCTTCAACTATTTCCTGTACCAGCTGGGTTCCAATTTTAAAGCTCAGCAAATGCAGAAAGAGCTTTCTTCCATCTCAAATGCCTTTCCCACAATGACATGTGGGTCTTAGTACAATGAGTCAGTTTCACAAATGACATTTCTAATGACAGCTCTAGGCAAAACATTTTTTGATTTCACACTCCTCACTACCTTTACAGACTCACACACACTTAAGAGTAACAACTGCCACCGCTGGCACTGAACATACAACACTGTAGGCCTGCAATTCAATACATCACTGGAAGTGTTCTTCCCATTACCACAGGAACAATACTGTCCTACCAAATTCAGAGCAATAATGCTAATAATGATGTAATCAGAACCCTTGATCCTACTGATAACACAAACAAGCAAAACCTAAGCGATGACCTGCATTTCACTAAAATATAATGAAGTTCCAGCAGCAGAAAGCCAATTATAATAGGCCTGTGTTTTATTTTTTTAACAAGTCAGTGGATTTCCTAATTGAAACATTTCATATTTTCTAAAGCACGATATTATACTGCTTGCTTAAAAAAAATACTGCTGTAAGTAACCCAAGAGCCATAACCCAGATAATGTATTTAGAAACAACCCTGCATACATCCTCCCCTCAACCTAAAAATTAGCACAAACATGGCCTTCAGAAGTTACTTCTGCCCACTACAAGGCATTAGAAGTTTGCTTGCCAGCTTGTTGATGATATTTCCCAAACTGACTGAACAGAAAAGCCAAAACCAGCACAAAAGGTATAAATCTCAATATTAAAGAGTTGACAATTACCTCATTTTCAGGGTTTCCCATACTCAATAGTACCGCAATAACCAGTTGGTTCATCATGGAAAGAAATGTTAAACAGCTTAGAAAAGAGTTAAAAGCATGCCTTTTTTCCACAGGACTTCTTTTCAGGAGGGAAGAAAATCCTCAAAGGCCATTTTCTGAAAACATGACCATCCCAAACCCCTTGGCAGAGTGTTTACAGTTAAGAGAAACCAAAAAAGCACCGATTTTTTTATACAGACTCTCTTTCATCACTTGGATTACAATACTTTACTGTTGGCTAGGGTCTTGATAATTTGTTTTTTTGTTATGTCATGAAGCTTATGTGCTTAACAACATAAATGGCTACCTCTCAGATATACACAGTCAATAGATAAAAACTTACCTACCAAGAAAACATCAGCCACTACACTGGGTTCAAGCAGGTGCTCTCCTAACAATTAATTTCTTCCCTAAAATTAATGAATAGGGCTACCTTCTGCTCATTAGCTCTTCCTTCAGGGGTCCTCATAAAGACCTCACAGACCTATGTGTAGTTTCATCCCCCTCTTAAACTTATGTTACTTATTACCTCAAATAAAAGTTACAGCTACTTCTCTAATGGACAGGAATCTCTCACATGTCCTAACAACTTATTTCAAAATTTAAGTTTATAGGTAGATTAAGACTAAAAACAAAGTCCTATAAACATTTACCTGCAAGATTATTCTTACACAGATACCAGATCACAGGAATGTAGTAAACCAAAAACAGTGCAAGTTTATTTCACAGAAATAAAAATGAAAATTTATAAAAGGAGCACAAAAACTTGTGGGTTTGCGAGAGGGAAACTGTTGCCAAAAGGAAAAGCTTGTGTTTATATTATCACCTTCAAAATACACAAAAAAATAAGTGTGAATCACAGTATGAGTAGGAATATTTTCCACTAAAAGTAATAACAAGCCTCATTAAACCATTTAAGAAAACACAAAGCACAACTAGAAAGGGCAACTTCTTAAAACAGAACTCAAACAGCACCAGAAAAAGTGTAGGAGCAAGGAAAGAATAGTTTTAAGTACACCCTGTTTCTAAAGGGAATAATCTATCAAACCACAGGAGGTGACTAGAACTGCCATCATCTCTGCTAACACAAAGGAATGTTGATTGGGGGGAGGCAACAGAGGAAGGGGGAGAAAGAACAGGGAAGGGAAAAAGAGAAGGAACTAGAGAAGGAAGCTGCAGTAATGGCTACCAGACTCTCAAGCATTCCTACAGGAAAGAATAAATCCTTCATGCCATTTTAAAATAAAGCAATCCATGCAATAAACTGCAGTCATCTCAGTAATGTTAAGCTTTCAGTTTATGTGCCCATCATATTTCCATACAGTTTTATGCCAAATACTAAACTTCCAAAGCTCAACACAAAGGTAGTGAATGCAAATACTATTTCTTCTTTCAGTCCCCTCATTCTTCTGAATCAGAGTAGCCTGCAGAAAAATAGCTTTGCAAGAGGAAGTATGGAAGTTTACACCAAATTTAAAATATCCCTCTACAGTTATTCAATCAACTTTAATTATCAAGATAAAGAGACAACAGCTATGGGTTACACATGGCAGGGAAAGGCTGCTAGAGGACAGCCAGGTTACCACAGCACAAAGCATTCTATAACGATATCTTTAGGGGCATGATCTTGCAGACTAATATTTTATGTTTATGCCTAACATGCAGCGTATTCATCTGATGAAAGCTGGATTCTTGTTACTGATGAAAAAAATAGGTGTTATGAAAAATAACAGAGATAATACAAATACTGTTTCCCAGAAATTCAAAGTAAATGAACAGTAAGTCTATTTCCTAGTTAAAAGTTCCACCAGCCCACATAGAACTACTTGGAACACATGTTTTAGCTCCCTACACATTCTCATCTCCTGCCTCCAAGTACAACTCTTCCAGGCGTTTTCTGAGACACAGTAACTGCAAAGACACAAACCCTGGGCTTGATCATGTATGCTACATCTCCAGTAAAACCAGATCAAGTCACATGTTTTGTTAGGAAAGTTTCTGCAATTCAGCAAACATTGTACTCCAGACTTCATAAGCCCAACGCGAGGCAAACAAACTATTCACAATTAAAACGCATCCAGAAGCGTTTCAGCTTGCCACAAGATACACAAACTTACTGATTCTTGCCAAAAATGGCTCTGATGAAAATATTTTCAGCAGTCAGGCATATGAATGGGAGGCAATGTAACAGCAAAGGCTGTAATAACTGTTCTCAGGAGCTAATTTTAATGTAAGCACAGTGAACCAGAAAATAGATTTGACCAGCTGGCTCGACTCATCCCGAGGCCTAGAACTCAGCATGCACGTTAAAAGCCAGTGTCTTATCTGCTCTGACTCACCACGCTGCTCTCAAGCCTGCAACCTGAAAGTTGCCGTGCTGCTACCCAGCACTATTTCTGTAACAGCTGCTTTCGGAACGCTTGTGAGGGATTGACACGAAAAGAAAACGCCTTAACTTTCAGATGGCTACCAGAAGAGTTCCGATAACCAACGCAACGCTGAGCCAGAGGATTGCCTACAGCAGCCAGCAGCCTCCGTCCCACGGGACTCAAGGCAACCTCCTTAAGGAGCATCCCAAATTTCAACAACACGTTTCTATTTAGCCTTGGTGCAGGCAAAAAGGCATTTGATAAGCTAAAAAAAAAACCCAGAACAAAGCCACGTTACTGCCCTTTGAAGGGCTGAAATAATACAAAGAGCCTATTCACTCCTAGATCTCGGACTTTATAACCCAATTGGTTATTATGCTTAGAAGCCATCAATTAGTAATCAACTTTCCTACGGCTAGGGAAAGGGGAGGAAGAAAACAACCATGGTTTTCACCCAGGAACCACGGTGGAAGGCAGCTATTGTAGAAAAACACGCACCAACCGTGACGTAACCCTATCCTTGAGCCACAGAGGGGGGAACGAGTGGTCCCCGGGCCGCACTCCCGCAGAGCCGCATCCCGGGCAGCGGCACAAAGGGACGGGAGCGGGGATGGGGACGGGACCGGGATGGGGACGGGAGCGGGGCTGGGACGGGACCGGGATGGGGACGGGAGCGGGGCTGGGACGGGACCGGGATGGGGACGGGAGCGGGGCTGGGACGGGACCGGGATGGGGACGGGAGCGGGGCTGGGACGGGACCGGGATGGGGACGGGAGCGGGGCTGGGACGGGACCGGGATGGGGACGGGACCGGGATGGGGACGGGACCCGGATCCCCCCCGCATCATTCCAGGCCCTGCCCCACCACCAGGCTAACCTCATCCCCAGCTCAAGCAGTGATTATTAATGCTAATTAGTTCGATTTTAAATTTTTTTCGGATTTGTTTCCGTTTTTTTCATTTTTTGGTTTGTTGTTTTTTTTTTTCCCCCCCCCCCGTCTAGCAAGGCTGCCAGCAGCCGCCGTTTCGCTGCCCCACGAAGCGCTCTGGGGCCGGAGCTGCGCTCCTCGGTGCCAGGAGGCCCCGAGCCTCAGCACCGAGCATCAGCAACAAGACACCGACCCCTCGGTATGCAAGCTCGGGCGACGGGGGTTGGCTCCGGGCTGACCCCCTTCCCCCTCGGCCTCGGCATGTGTCCCCTAGCGGTCCCCACGGAGTCCCCCGAAGGAGCTCGGGCCCGGCCCGGCGCTCCCCCCGCCGCCCCCGGTACCTGAGCCCGCACGGGCCGCCTCCCCTCCGCCTATGGCCCGGGCTGCTCAATGGCAACCGAACAAAACACAGCTGGCCCCGCCCCCTCGGGGCAAACCCGCGCTCCCATTGGCCGAGCCGCCCGCCCGCCGAACTTTAACCCGCCCTCCCATTGGCCGGCGGCGCGCCTGGCCCCGCCCACAAGGCGCGGGGGTGGAGCGGGAGCGCTGCCGTTAGGGACGCACGGCTGCGTTGCCGAGGAGGACGCGGCGGACTACACCCCCCAGGAAGCTTTGCGGCGGAGCTGCGCCCGTCTCTGATTGGTTGACGACGGGGGGGGGGGGGGAAGCCGCACTCATCGTCTGGAAGGGGGAGATTAGGTCATCGCGTAGCCGGACGCAGCCGCAGGAGGGCGGGGCGAGGGGCTGCGCATGTGCACTCGCGGGGCGGGGCCGCGCATGCGCGCGGGGCGGCCCGAGGGCTGGGAAGCGGTTGTGTGTAGGGGCATGAGGGTGCCCAGATCTGAGGCGGCTGTAGGGGGAGCAGCAGTGGCGCCGGGGATAGAATCATAGAACGGTGTGGGTTGGAAGGGACCTTAAAGGTCATCCAGTCCCAATCCCCCTGCCACGGGCAGGGACACCTCCCACCAGCCCAGGTGGCTCAAGGCCCCATCCAGCCTGGCCTTGAACACCTCCAGGGATGGGGCAGCCACAGCTTCCCTGGGCAACCTGTGCCAGTGCCTCACCATTCTCATAGTGAAGAAAATCCATCTTACATGAAATCATAGAATCACCAGGTTGGAAAAGACCCACCGGATCATCGAGTCCAACCATTCCTATCAATCCCTAAACCATGCCACTCAGCGCCTTGTCTGTCTGTCCCTTAAAACACTTGCAGGGAAGGTGACTCAACAACCTCCCTGGGCAGCCTGTTTCAGTGCCCAATAACGCTTTCTGTGAAAATTTTTTTCCTAATGTCCAGCCTAAACCTCCCCTGGCAGAGCTTGAGGCCATTCCCTCTTGTCCTGTCCCCTGTCACTTGGGAGAAGAGGCCAGCTCCCTCCTCTCCACAACCTCCCTTCAGGTAGTTGTAGAGAGCAAGGAGGTCTCCCCTCAGCCTCCTCTTCTCCAGGCTAAACAACCCCAGCTCTCTCAGCCACTCCTTATAAGACTTGTTCTCCAGCCTCCTCACCATCTTACTGTCTTCGTTGCTCTTCTCTGGACTCGCTCCAGAGCCTCAACATCCTTCTTGTGGTGAGGGGCCCAGAACTGAACACAGTACTCGAGGTGCGGTCTCAACAGTGCCGAGTACAGAGGGAGAATAACCTCCCTGGACCTGCTGGTCACGCTGTTTCTGATCCATCTAATCTTAATCTGCCCCTATCCAGTTTATACCTATTGCCCCTAGTCCTATCACTACAAGCCTTTGCAAAAAGTCTCTCTCCAGGTTTTTTGAAGCTCCTTGTGCACACTGGAAGGTTATAGCAGACCTAGAGGGAGCAGCAGTGGCACTGGGTGCTTCCCCTACCCACAGCTTGCCCTAACCAGCTGCCACTGCCTCTTTTCATAGAATCATAGGATGAATCATGGAACCATGGAATGGTTTGGGCTGGAAGGGACCTTAAAGCCCATCCAGTTAAAGCCCAATCTGGCCTTGAATGCTTCCAGGGAGGAGGTATTCATGACTTCCCTGTGGCAGCCCCAGCGTGGCACCTGGCAGTTCCCTCAGCCACAACTTGCCCTAAGCAGCTAGCACTGCTTCCTTTCATAGAATCAGAGAATCACAGAATGGGTTGGGTTGGAAAGCACCTTAAAGATCATCCAGTTCCAACCCCCCTATCACGGGCATGGACATCCCACTGGATCAGGCTGCCCAAGCTCCATCCAACCTGGCCTTGAACACCTCCAGGGGTGGGGCAGCCACAGCTTCCCTGGGCAACCTGTGCCAGGGCCTCACCATCCTCATCGTGAAGAATTTCTTCCTAATGTCTAATGAAAATTTTCCCCCTTCCAAGTCAAAGCCATTCCCCTCGTGCTGTCCCTACGTGCCCTATGGCCGGTTCTCCCCTGCTGCCTGCACAGCCTCTGTGTTACGATGTGGCTACACTGCCCTCTGCTTGCCTGCTCCAGGCTTCCCTTAATGGGCAGCTTCCAGACCAACCTGCTGGAAATAACCCAATCTTCATCGCCTAGAGGGGTCCCGCATGGACCAAACTGATGCCATCTTCTCTCGAAATGGAAGCCAGGGGAAGAAAAAAAAAAACAAACCACAATCTGCTTCTTATGCTGCAAGAAATGTTCCTATGGGAGTTTTACAAAAGCAGTTATGAGTCAAATGCAGTGAGGAAGTGGGATGTGTTTGGACAACAGTTACATTGAGCACTTGTCAGGGCAGAGGCTGCTTTATGTGGATGCATAATCCTTTACATCATGAGAAACCAAACCCTGATTTACTGTTGCCTACAGGCCTAACATTACTGAGCTACGTGTATTTTTTATTAATGGTGACTATTACCAAGCTCTTCTCATCACTTTAATAAGCATCTGTTATTTCAACCGTCTGCAACCTGGTCAGTGTTTGCACATGGAGTTGTATTTTACTCCCTCACTTTTCTTTTGACCCAGAAGTTTTTCATCTGACTTTACCTTATTATCCTGTAAAATTTTGCTGAATTACAGGACAGTGCTGCAATAACCTTAGTTAGCATTGCAATAAAGAGTCCAAATCAAAACCCTGTCCCCGGGGCATCCTCACTTCACTTCAGCTTGCTTATTTTCCAGACTTTCAGATCTTAACCTTAAGAGACCGATAACTTAAAAATTTACTAGGTTTTGCTGCTTGTTCTTCACCACTTTCCTCTTACCTTTTACAACCTGTACAACCCCTACAGCACTCGCTTTCTTGAAAATTTTGTCTGTTTATTTTGTTTTGATAAACCTTAGGCTAAAATCTTTTCACAGTTTTCCAAGATACCTTTCCCGAATTATACAATGAATATTTAAATTAGAGTACTATTTGTCTGTAAGATCAACACCTACCTCTCTTTAGAAAGATCTTGCAAGTGATTAAAGGTACACAGAGAAAAGTACACAGCTTTCTCCCATAGTTCAGTTCTGGCTCTTGAAATACTTTCTGGTTGTGCTCATTTTGCTCCTGGCCTTATTGTGAATTCTAGTGCATGGGAAACTGTAGTTCATCTGCTTTCATGAGCCTACTCATATCTTTGGCAGGGATTTGGCTCCATCCTGTAATCAGTTTTGTACACAGAACTCCCCTCTGAAAACAAGTTATCCCTGAAGCATTTCATTGCTAAATCCTCATCTAAACTTAGAATTAACAGTTTTTTTCTAAAATGAAGTCATAATATAATTTTATCTTTCACAACCACTTTATCTAAGTTTTTCACTGGAGTTGAGCAGCTCAGGCAGGAGATTTTGATATAAAAATGATTTTCCCTCACCTATATTTTTGATGGTGTTCATCATTTTGAAACGGTGTTTCTCTCAGTTAAGCCACAATGCTTTCTTCTGGCCTCCTGCACTACTTCTGCTGCAGGTAAGGCACAACCAGAGGGAACTGTGTTTCTGGAACCAAACTGCCTCTGGATTGCAGCAGTTTACTTCCAGCAGTGGGGAAGGCACATTAACAGAGTTACCTCTGTACTCCGCTAGTAGCCAGTGCTTCTGCTCTCAACTTCCCCAGGGTGGATATTTCCAACTAGGGTAAAAACTTTGCAGTAATTAAATTATCTTATGGATTAGGTAACTCTTAGATCTTCTTTTCTTCCGTAACGCTCCCCTGTGTTTTCTCCCCTGATATCTTTTATCACTTTCCATTCTTTTCTCTGACTTTATCAGCTTTTTATCCCATTGCAACAGTGGCTGATATTCTCTTCTGTTGGGATGGAGCTACCTTCAGCTCTTCATAGTCCAAAACCAGGTGGCAAGCTGAGCTCTAAACTAGCAATGTTATGGACATGGTACCTTCAAAAATTTAGCACATAGATAAATCACATACAACGGTCAACAAAAACTAAGGGACTGGAGTGGGAGATAGGAATGAGGAAATATATCTGAGACAAGGCATGTGGTAGCTTTAATTAATGTCACTCAGTATTCAACCATAGTTGTCTTTTATTTTATACCCAAGAGTAGAGCTCTGGCAGGGATCCAATTTATAATTCACATCTTGGTAAACACAGACCTAAATTTCGCCCATGACACAGTTCAATCCTAATTGTCTAGCACTTTAAATATCTAATTACAAACATGCTACCACATGTTAGAGTGGTGTGTTCACTCAACTGTGGGTCTCCAGGAGGGGCCATCTGTTTCCAACAAAACAGTGAGACACAAATGTAGTCAAGTTTCTAAATTAAAAAAAAAATAGATTAAAAAAAACGAAACTTAAGAGAGACACAGAAACACAAAGCTGTCTTTACAATAAAGCACAGGTTGAAATAGATGCAATCTGAATGAACCTCAGGAGAAAGTTTTCACCTAGAGGAACTGATGCATGGCATGGTTACCCTAAGATATCCTTCTGAGGGTTGTTTTATGCACCTAAACTACTGGAGTAAGCACAGACCAGTCTTCACTACAAATGTGGGTGACAGATTCAGTTTGGTCCACCCTGACCCCTGTTTTCTGTAAAGGAACAGCAGTTCAAGAAAAGGAATATTTTCCCCTCCTTGGTCAGAACATGGTGGGTAGGTATGAGTGGCCCTCTGGCTTTGTCTCTCACCCAAAACCAACAGCTAGACCTTAACGCTGTGTGTGTTACTGCTAAGCTGTTGCCAGTGCAGGCAAATTGCCACCTAAGATCAAAAAAAAGGAAACAGAGAAGACTATGCAACTCAGTTCTTTTTTTTGTCATTATTTTCATACTGTTTGTCGATAAACAGTCCAGCAGCTATTTGATATACTTAAAAAAAAATGAAGTGCAAAAAAAGTTCAGACACACCATAACGTGCACAGCTGCTCATAAGGTTTAGATGAGCATTTCCAACACTGTGTCAATTTGGTTGAAAGGTATTTTGCTATGTACACCAATCACTTCTTACTTAGCATTAGTAAGCCAAAAGTTAGTGTACTTGTTACACTATCTCTTACTATGAGTTATGGAAGCAAGACAAGTGAGTTGGGATAACAAGTCTCAGATAAATTTACCCCAAGCAATGGTATTTCTCTTGTTGTAGCGATCATTGTTAATCGTTCATCTGTTTCCCCATAAACTATGTATAATGGAAAAGGGGCCTCTGTTTTAAAAGACAAATTTATGAAGGCCTGTCTGAAAGATTCCAGATCCAAGAAAATCCTTCACTGATCCTGTTTCCCTCAGGGTCACTTCACGTTTGCCCTCAGGAGCAAGGGAGAAATATGGATTCCATCTCCCAGCCCAGGGAGTCCCAATGCAAGGGAGTGAAGAAAGAAACTGGACTGACTTTGGAGTCCAACATAGAGCAGGTACAGGAGACACTGCTCAGGCATTGAGGGGTCCTGTGATAGCCTGCATGTTTTGAGGGGATTTTTGGGCATGGCTGAGCCTCATTAAAGATGCTTTCATGTTTCTCCATTCTTTCTGTTTAGCAGTTTCACAGCTGAACATGTAGGTCCTAGGCACAAGAGGAAGTTCTGCTGCTAATTGTATGTATCATTTGGTGGATTTAATGTAAACCTTGCTCAGGCAAAAGATGAGTTTTCTTTATGATGCACTTTTCCTTACTTATGTTCAAGGGCTTGTTACAAATGAATAAAGCAATGAGAATGCTGAATAAATAAGCTGGAATTGAGAGGCAAAGCAGTGTTCAGCATCAAAATCTGAAGCAAGTAGAGGGCTGACGTACTAGGATATTAGAGTCAGGGGTCTCTCATATACCACTACACGTTGGCTAGACATTATGTTCTTTGTTAACTCTTAAAAGGATTTTGAAAATGTTGAGTTAATCATGACCAGATCAGGTTTTATTTGATTTTGTGAAAGGGTGACTCTATCCTGTGCCCCCTGTACACAGATGACTTTTCCTACAACCAGCCTTTCACCTCCATTACCTGCTATTCCAGCTACACACTTGCCTGCTTCTTCTTAAATTGAGCCATCTGGCCAGGATATACTTCATTTTTCAGGGTCTGGATTAGCCACAGGATTTCAAAAAGGGCAAATCAAGCTCCAAGTGCTGAGCCGACACAGCATTGTTCTGCTTTTCACTGCAGTCCCCTAGGAACAGTCCCACTCATGAGAACACTGGATTGCTAAGAGTTCAGCGAAAGCATCTTCTGCCTACTCAAGTTTTTAGTCCTTCCTATATGCATTTCCATGTACCTTGTTCTTTTTGCAGCATACAGCACTTCCTTCCAGGACCTTCCCTACACTTGCCTGTTTTATGAAATGGCTTGCTCCCCTCCTGAGTGAGTCTTTTCTCAGTCCAGAACTTTTCCCCAAATTTTCTCTTCTTGAAAAAAGCCAGAAATAGCAAAGGTGCATCAGTTACCTGCATCTTAGTACTGCCTGGAGGGCTTGAGTTCTCAGATTTGTGCTTCTTTCTGCCAGGACAGGGCTTATAGAGCTTTTGCAAACTCTTTTAGTGATTTCCAATACAGGCCATAGGGAAGAGAGATCGCTAACAAATACATTTTATTAATAAGCACTGTTATTTAAAGCATGCTCTGCATAACATGTCACACTTGTTATGTTTCATGAGGCTTAATACAGAATTTCTGTAAGAGCCATTTCATCTGCTTCTCATTTTTTATGAGTTGGATTGGGGGGGGGGGTTGGGCTTGATTGGTTGGGGTTTTTTTGTTTTTGTTTTTTTTAATTTTATTTTAAGGAGATAGTAGTTAGCCTTATTCTGGTACTTTTCTTTTATTCTGTATCCAGAAATTTGAAGTAGCAAGAAGCAAATTAAATTTCCCGTGGAAGTAGCCTTGTAAGAATTATTTATACCTGCATAGATATTATTTACTTTTTATTCTGCCTGCTGAAAAAAATCTGTGGAAAGTGGTGGAAGATGTGCAACAGGCAATGACATTGAGTCAGGCCTTAATATCTTCTACCAGTTTCCAGGAAACAAAGATCTTTCAAACATGAAGCTCTACTGGAAAACAAAGTGATTGTAATCCAGTAATATCTATATTTCACTTCATTTTAATTGCTAAATCGACTGTAGTTAGGTAAAGAAGAAACTATTTTAACTATCAAATCAAAATAGGGATTTAAGGAGGAATTTTCATTTTTGTTTAGGCTGAGCAGAGCGATAAATATCCAAGATTTTAAACATGGATTCTTCACATAGATTTGTACATACTAATCATCAGGTATATTCTTGTATTGAGGGTTTTCCTTTTACATCTTACATTTATAGACAATTTCCTCTGCAGAAGGCAATTCAAACGCCGTGTTTCTATTCATGGTCCCAGACCTGCCTCTTCTCAAACTAAAATTGCAGCCTGTCTCTCAGAAATCCCTTCCCAGATACGTAACTGACAGACCGAGCCCATTGTGTCTCAAGTTGAACTTTTAATTTGCTTTCACTTTTCTCCTCAACCAATACAATCTCATCTCATCTCATTCATATCCATTCAAACTGCTGCCACAATGGCTGTCTAGCCGTGCCCTTTGGCCATGCCAGCCTTCTCCTTCTAAATCTCCACTGGCATTATTTTTGTTGTATCAACCACACACTCCCTGTCTTTCTATTCAAATCCCTTCATAGCCTCTTCCATCTCTATCTACCTTTTACTAAAGCAAAAGCGGCTTCTGCCTCTTGAGCCCTCCAGGCAATATGAACTGCACCATAAGGTCACCTAGTGTGACCTCTACTCACCTCAAGCCTTTACATTTGGCAAAGATACTCATATATTAAACCCAAAGGTTTCAATTAAACTAAAGCATTGTAGTTCTCAGGAGACTACCCTGTGTTTCACAAGCAGAAAACAAGAGTGATCACCGTTGCCTGAGACTTTTACGATGACCTGAATGAATCAGGAGGTCAACCAGGCCATTGGCTGTAAAGGAAGGGGATAAGAAAAAGACAAATAAGCCTTCATGTCCCTGCTCCCCTAATTGGGAGGGAAATGTCTTCCTGATCCCCAATCAACCCTGTGCAAGGGAGAAAGAGACACCCATCAGTACCATAGAAAAAAGGGTTTCCTCACCCACTTAAACTATTCTGTGTTTTGAGCTATGAGACTTGAAGGATGCCTCTGAAGAAGGGAGGAAATAATGATTGAGTTAATAAATTTTAAAAATCTATTTTGATGAAATTTGGTATCTTTTGAAGGTGTTTCAAGAGGCAGTTCCTGAATGAATCTTTTTTTGCAGTTGGGGTAGGTGCAAAGCCTCACAAGTTGTTTGCTTGTTTGTTTAATGCATTCTCTGTTGTCTTAAGACTGCAGAAACTGATTAAGTGGCTTTGTCTTCAGTGGGAACACTTGTAAGGTGTCTTCTATTCAGTTGGCTTCTATAAACCGTGTGCAAACTCCAAAGGGCCTCTAAACCTTTACCAAATTCAGTTGAAGTTGTCCAACTGGTTTTAAATGTATCACAACATATACAGATATGCGTGGCCAGGCATAGATGACATGCACTGATGCCTTTGTGTTGGGAAAAGGGAAGTAAGGGAGCAATAATTTCTCCCTCATCTCTGAAACTACTGGCTGAAGACAGGAGATTTGATTATAGCTGTTATTTTAATACCAAACTGGGATTGTTAGAAGTATGTTGAAGGATATGCACAAAGACATACTCCCAAAAAAGAAAGAAATGAGCAGGAAGGCTACGATACAGATACTGGGTTCAGGAAGAACCAGCATGACCCTCCAGCCTCAAACCTAACACCTACAGAGGCTCCATGGTTTCTTCTCGAAGCTAGTGAAGGATCTCATGGTTTAGTGTAAATCAGTGGCAAACACAGTGCATTGCTAAGTCAGCAGCAATCATTATTTAAAATATGTGTGTGATTTCAAATTGCACTATGGGACACTAGGACCCATAACAGATCAGCCATGGAACCTCTGTCTCCTCATTAAACTACCAATGGACACCTCTTGACTTTCTTCTGTGCCAGTCTTCAGGCTTCGGAGAAGCTCCTCTAGGTATCTGCAAGGTGATATCGTTTTCTCCTCTCATAACCCCTCTCAAGCTTTGAGTTTGCTCTGAGATCTACAGAAGCTTGACAAAGCCTGCAAGTGATGTGCTGACGATGCTGCTAACCAGGCTGATCACCACACAAATACTCTTTTCCCTTAGTGCTAGTGGCTGCCTGCTTCTCTCCTCTTGCCTCAGCCTTACAATTGCTTTGAGGATTTGAGGGATGGTGTTTTCTGTTAATCAAAGATTGTAGCTCGCCCCCCCAATCAGTTAAAATATTCCACATACTGATCTGCCGATCCCAAATGTAGAGAGGCCACTGTAAACAACTAAAAGAATTTCCCTCCCCCTTGTCCCAAGATTTTTATCAAATATGTTTTTGAGAAAGAAAAAAATGCAAGTTTTGAGTCTGTTTCCTGTTTCAGTTCTTTTCTGAAGAACTCATCTCAAACTTTGTCCTTGAGACTTTTTTTCACAAGTGGTACGTTTTAAAACTCATTTTATACTTATGCATGTCTGTATTAAAACAATTAAAAGCAAACTTCACAACAGCAATGTAAGGCTCTGCCTGTTTTTTCCTAGTTACCAGCCTTGTACAAATTAAAAGCACATTAGCCACTTTGAAAATAAATCTGACTGCAGTTCAACCTCTTCTCTTTGGAGTTTTAGTTTGAAGATAGCAGTGGCATTCCACAGCCTAAGCCACTTGAGTGAATTTCCTGATTTTGCTCGGTTGCTCAATTTCCTGTTGGGCTCACATTTTGCCTAATTCAAGACAAAAAGACCCCTATAAATGGGATGAATGATTGAAATTGCAGAGCTGGACATAGTAATTTGATTGCAGTTCAGCGTGTGCCTCTCTGAACAGAGGTAGAATTTCTGAGACATGCATATAAGTAACTAAAAATGTCTTTAATTCAGCTTTTCTCCCCTTATTAAATTACCCATCTATATATCCGAAGATCTGTTATCAAAGGTCTTCTTGTGCGCAGGTTTTAATGTGTGTGCATGACAAGTTTCCCCCTGTTATGACATCACTCAAGTCTCTGAAACAGGACAAAAATAAAACAATAGGAAGTGCTACAGTCTGTTATTCATAAAAGCTCTCTAGCACTACTTAGGAGTACATTTAAAGCAGATCTCCTTCCCTGCATCACTTTTCCTGTGACAGGCTTTACATTCAACTTTTAAAAATCCAGTATCGTGAATGGACTAAATAATGCTTTAGCAAAATATATTACTTTTAAATGGATACGTAATCCACACAATTTCCGTCTCTAACCTGATTGTTCCCCACATCTTTACATATTGCCTGTCACGCTGTACAGAATTACCAGGCTATAAGATCTGAAAGTAAAACTGGACTTTATTCCATTGTTCCTTCTGCAGTGAAGAAAACTACCTATGTGGGTTTAGTTATCTCTTAGAGTAGCCAAAGTCTTTATGAATTGAAGGATGCACTTTGCTATTCTATCTGAACACCACCAGCCTGATCTTTTCTGGGAGAGATTTCCCTGGCTGAGAACACAGCACTAGCCATGGTCCAGGAGCTACCCAGCGTATGATCTCTATGGGGCTAGAAGCTTTAGGGATTCAAATTGCATAGATCGAGCCAAAACAAAAATGATGAGGAGATGACATGATTGAGAGAAGCCCTGCAGAGAAGGACTTGGGGTGCTGATTGATGAGAAGCTCGACATGAGCCAGCAGTGTGCACTCGCAGCCCAGAAGGCCAACAGTGTCCTGGGCTGCATCGAAAGAAGCGTGGCCAGCAGGATCGAGGGAGGGCATTCTGCCCCTCTATTCCTCTCTTGTGAGACCTCATCTGGAGTACTGTGTCCAGTTCTGGAATCCTCAATGTAAGAAGGATATGGAGCTGTTGGAAAGGGTCCAGAGGAGGGCTACAAAATTGATCCGAGGGCTGGAGCACCTGCCATACAAGGACAGGCTGAGAGAGTTGGGGTTGTTCAATCTGGAGAGGGGAAGGCTCCGAGGAGACCTCATAGTGACCTTCCAGCACCTGAAGGAGCTACAAGAAAGCTGGGGAGGGGCTGTTTATAAAGGTTTGTAGTGATAGGACTTGGGCAATGGGTATAAACTGGAGAGGGGCAGATTTAGACTAGACATAAGGAAGAATTTCTTCACCATGAGGGTGGTGAGACACTGGCACAGGTTGCCCAGGGAAGCTGTGGCTGCCCCATCCCTGGAGGTGTTCAAGGCCAGGTTGGATGGGGCCTTGGGCAGCCTGATCCAGTGGGAGGTGTCCCTGCCCATGGCAGGGGGTTTGGATCTAGATGGGCTTTAAGGTTCCTTCCAACCCAAACTATTCTATGGTTCTAGGACAACATCCTGTTATATGGTGAATTTCTGTAATATCTCAAGTATCTCTTCTCTCAAGAACTTGCTGGTAGAGTGGGTATCAAATTATTAATATAGGTGAGCCAAACACTTATTGTTAAACTAAAACATTAGTTTTGCCGTGGATGCTTTGGCCTGATGATTCTGAAAGGGCTATTCTGAACCACATTTCCAGCAGCCTGATTTGCTTCAGATGTGACAGGCAGATCCTGCAGGAAATAAAAATGCTATGTCTTCTTTGCTGAAAATTATTATTCCTAAGCAATGCTCTTGCATGTGTCTTTGTTTTTAGATGGTCTGTTAGTGGCAGGGATCTCGCTATCTTATACATCTGGTTAATGGCCTAGAACATCATCATTGTTTACAGTTATTTCTAACAGAAACTGAGATCAAAGATCAAGTTAGTGGAAGAAAGAACAATGAAAGATGAGAGCCAGTCCTCTGTTAGGAGGGACTGTGTTCTGCCCTTGCAGAGCTTTATCTGATACAACTATAAGCCAGATCCTGTGATATTTATATTGACCAGCTTTGTATTTAAAACTACATCAATAAGACCACATTCAATTTGGGCACATTTTTAACCCACTGCCCTTTCACTTCTTGAAGAAAAACATTTTACTTAGCAAGAACTACATGATACTGCCTCAAAAATCACTGTGCTTAGGTGTCCTTATGACCATGAACTGAGCATACTAGCCTTTTTGTGATTATGGTCTAGATCTGAAGGTTACATCATCTTCTGGGTTGTGCAAATAGAACAATACAGATTGAAACAAGGAAAATAACTTCTCGGAAGAGCCAGGTACACAGGATCCAACAGCCTCTTGGAACCTTGCAGGCTGGGTTGCTCTGACAGTGGGCTTCACATTTCCATCTGTGTAGCAGCAAATTTAAAAATGTATATGTAACACAAACAGGGTCGAGATACTATGACTGATTTGGGTGGTGCTATTTTTATGTTATTTTATTTTTAAGCTAGCTAGGAGCAGTCACGGTTTAAATTGAAGCTGTCACTTCCATGTAATTGAAGAGGGATTTACAGAAGATGCAGATGCTTTCCATACCGACTGTTGTGCATGTACAGAATGAGAAGTAACAATTACAATTAATTTCTAAGTCCATGCTCTGGAGCCAGGAAGCAGCAATGTGGCTCCTTATCACCATAAATGCATGAGGGAGGGGGTTTTATTGGGGTTTCATGCATATTTTTCAGTGCTGCCAGAACCTGGAAGTTGTGAAATGCCTGATATCTTCTGCATGCATTTGTCCAAGCTGGCAAGAAGATGCCTCTATCTAGCAAGGTGAACAGGCTGGGACAGCAAATTCTGCAGCAGCACTTGAGAGGTTTAACTAAAAGTGACTGTCAGACAAAAGCGATGAGTGTTGTATTCCACCTGTTATCTCTGGGAGTCAGCAGCACCACCTTCCCCCTCCACCTTCCCTGCAAATCCTGGCAGCGCCAAGATAACATTTTGTTCAAGATCTGCTCATGCTAGGTTGTAAAGTTAGGAAAATGAGTAGCTTGAGGAAGCAAGGGTGGATTTTCTGTTTGCTTAATTTATGGGCCAAGTCCAGCCTGGTACAAAGGAAGCCTGGCTGTTAATGTCCTTTGTCACCCGGCTTTTCCAGGATGTGATCTTGCAATGGCAAGACATGAAAGGGAGTTTGAAGAACACTGCAGTGATGGTGGCTGACTGCTGTGTTTCTGGTTACAACTAACAGCACATTCTCACCAACTCTCTCCAGTTCTGCTTGTTCACAGGCCTGGGGCAAGTGGAATATCTTTCTTTTGTCCCACACTCCTCCATCACCATGGAAACAAATGGGCAAATATAAGAAATAATTTTAATTTATTTTTTTTTGTCAGTAGACTGGGAAGTTTTCAAGACCACATGCACATAGAGTACAGGTAGTTCAAACTCAGGGGTTAACACTTTAAAACCATGGGTTTAACTTGTACCTTGGGCTGTTGCCTGGGTCTCTGCCAGCGCCCATGGGAAAACATCCTCACAAAGTCACAGAGGGTGTTGGTGACTGTGCAAGTACGTGGGGGATGCCCACTGCCAGCCTGTGTTTGTTTTCACCAGCAGTTACAGGGAGGCCAAGGTCCTCCCCAGGACCACCCTGAGCTCATCTTAATTGTGCCGCCAGTGGAAACAAAGGTCAGCCCTTGTGCAGGGGTTTAACAGTTGAACTTGCACTCCCAAGGGGACACGGTAGCCCAAAGCTCTTAGGGACACAGCAGTCACTAGTCACTGTGTCCTGGGAAGCAAAGACAACAATAAACACTGGCCCCAAATGGAGGGGCAAAAGGAGCATTATCAGTAGCCCCTCATACACTGGGAATTTAGGGAGCAGTTTCACCTCTGCCTTTGTGCAAGCCTTGCACCTCCAAGACCTGCACTTGGGCACTACTCATCTGTGCAGCAGCATTTGCGTCATGGGGGGCTTTAGACAAACGTGGGCTTCTGATTTCTGGTTCAGAGTCTGGGAAGAGATCCTTGCCAGCCGCAGCTGCTGGGAGGTACAGTGTCTTGGCATGGTCGTGAGACTGATGGATCACCTGGCATCAGACCCGAGGAAGCCTGAAGGCTCTCATCTGCAACCTCTGGATCCAGCAGTTAGCCAGAAGGTCTTGAGTCTTTCCCTAACCTGCTATTCGTTAAAGCACCCTGCAACATCTGTATCACTAGGGTATTTCATGGGAAAGTTTTCTTTTTGTTGGTTACGTGTTGCTGCTTGCATATGTTTTTTTGCCCTGTATCTAAACCATCTATTCCTTTCAAGTGACAGATACTAAAAGTAGTAAGCTGTAAAAACATGTACCACCAGAGTTATAAAGAAAATCTCTTGGGAGACGGTAAAACAAACCCAGTCCCAAACACCCTTCCCTTGCCCATGCTGCCAAACCACCTCCTTTTCTACCGCACTGCCAACAACTCAATTCTTCCACAATACCTACAGGGAGGGAGGGAGTAGCATATTAAAAAGCCGGGTTCCTCCCTCCCTGAGGTTTCCCAGCACGTATTGCCAGCTTGGGGAATACAAGGGAAAGGGAGAGGAAAGGCTGGCTCTGCCCTGCATTGGGCCAAGCAACTTTTCAGCTGTATAAAATATATTAAACTCCAATCTCGCTGGAGCCAGTGTTGAAAGATTTCAGCAAGGCCAACACTTGACCTTTAGCAGACAATAGCTCCGGCCCTAATTGGCAACTGCTCATTGTGCGTTTTCATGTGTTTTGAACAGGCGGGTTTCATGCTCATTCCCATGTAGGCTCAGGTCTGGGGCGGCGAGAGGGAAGCGGCGAAGGTTTGGTGATTTCTGATTGTTCTATAATGCCACCTGCTGACTCGAGGGCGACAGCAGCCAGTGTATCAAAAGTCCTTTCACCGAGCTCCGCTTTTAACTTCAGTGCTATTTATATTAATGGGATCATTCAATGCGTTTCACTCATGTTCTGATTTAGAGTCCAAGGACAGACCTGAGTTACAAATCCTAAGTGAACACCGTAAGATATATTCGACACTGACTATACCGGCTTATTGTGCTTCGGCTGGGCTGCAACTAGAAAATATAATGAGGAGGTGATTGGAAAGGTCTTGATACTCAAAATATTAAAATATCATGTTTATATTGCACTATACTTTTTTATGACTGATGCAAGCTGCAAGCATTTGTGTGCCAGCACTACAATGCGTCTTCAGTAAGTGAATGAGAGGATAGGAGGGGAAAAAACATAAGTGGCTACTTTACTCCTAAGGGAGGCCAAGATCTTACTCCCTCTACAGGGATGATTTCATCATCCATAGCAATTCGTGCAAAGATATATAGAAGAGTAAAGAGGCCCCCCAACCAGAAAAAAGACTCCAAATCATCTACTTTGCAAAACCTGGGAAAGTTCAAACACATATCTGGAGTGAACACCAGGCCACTGATTTAATCCTTTAACAAACTGAAAATTCACAGCCCTTTTATCTAGCAAGAACTCTCACTTCCTGGACTCATCCCATTATGCCAGTGGGTCCTTGTTCTTCACCACTTCCCTGTCCTGACAGAAATCCTGTTCTCACCCCTATCTCTGTCTGAACCCTTT
Source organism: Clamator glandarius (assembly GCA_033459285.1). Taxonomy (NCBI): domain Eukaryota; kingdom Metazoa; phylum Chordata; class Aves; order Cuculiformes; family Cuculidae; genus Clamator; species Clamator glandarius. Next base: position 2,223,139 of record JAUNZM010000016.1, on the reverse strand, counting down.
ATCAAAGTATCTCTCTTGCAGGGCATACGCGCTCCCAGCACGCCTCAGCTGCTCAGCCCAAGCTCTGCGGGTCCTCTCAGGTTCACTTTCCCTTAGCTCTGGTTACACTTTTGCTCCTGGCACTGACCTTGCTCATCACCTTCATAAATAACTATTCAGGTCTCTACCAGCACCTGCAACATATCTTTCTGTCTTGCTTATGAGTTCCAGGTTTATGCTTAGGCTGGCTTCTGACATGGGCAGCTTGATGCTCTCCAGCATAGTGGAGACAAGCTCTGCAAAGCCTTTGCACCACTCTCCTCCTTCTGGCACCTTAAAGGGGTCTAATTTTTTGTACTGGCCTCCCACGCACTTAATAAAAGACGCATATTCAGTCAGGCTTTGTGCCCAGAACGCAATTAAGCATCCAACTGTCCGATCTGTGTGGCCAAATCCTCCACGTTCCTGGGGGTTCTCAGGTGCAGGTTCACACTGGTTCATCAGGTTTCCACAGGGGGGAGGAAATGTAATTTAGCTCTTTCAGTCTTAGTCATTGAAAATAAAAAGAGAGTAAGTGAAGCTTGTCTTTGGCTGTAGGAATGGCAAACAGACCAGGCATGATTCTTTATCTTCAAGTGAAATTTGCAAGTGAACAAGGCATTATAATTGATGCAGATTTAAAGATATAAGGTGAGGCTATTCACTGTTTAGGTTTAAATGACAAACCTTATCTCACTTTTCCCATCTCCTCCCTTTTCTTCCCTTGCACAGAAGAATGCTTAATAAAATTTTTTTCAGACCAAATCCTCAGAACTGCTATTCCCCACAATTCCAGTGATTTTTAGAGCAGCTGGGGATATTTAGCAGTGTGGATACCCCATCCCCTTCAAACCATTCTTTCAACACAAGCTTACCACAGAAATGCCATAATACCTGAGACATGGTCTAGGTCTGTCTGTGCCACTAACAAAAATATTACACAAGACATAAACAACCCAAAGCCACAACACAGAAAATAACCAGTGCATCAGACCACATGAACGGAGAGTCATAGAAGAGTTTTTGTTGGAAGGGACCTTAAAAATCATCCAGTTCCAACCCCCTTGTGATGGGCAGGAGCATCCCACTAGATCAGGCTGCCCAAGGCCCCATCCATCTGGCCTTGAACACCTCCAGGGATGGGGCAGCCACAGCTTCCCTGGGCAACCTGTGCCTGTGTCTCACCACCCTCATGGTGAAGAAATTCCTCCTTATGTCTAGCCTAAATCTGCCCCTCTCCAGTTTATACCCATTACCCCTGGTCCTATCACTACAAGCCTTTGTGAACAGTCCCTCCCCAGCTTTCTTGTAGCTCCTTCAGGCACTGGAAGGTCGCTATAAGGTCTCCTCAGAGCCTTCCCCTCTCCAGGTTGAACAACCCCAACTCTCTCAGCCTGTCCTCATATGAGAGGTGCTCCAGCCCTCGGATCATCCTTGTAGCCTTGTCTGGACCCATTCCAACAGTTCCATATCCTTCTTATGTTGAGGATTCCAGAACTGGACACAACGCTCCAGATGAGATCTCACAAGAGAGGAGTAGAGGGGCAGAATTGCCTCCCTTGACCTGCTGGCCACGCTTCTTTTGCTGCAGCCCAGGACACGTTTGGCCTTCTGGGCTGTGAGCGCACACTGCTGGCTCATGTTGAGCTTCTCATCAATCAGCACCCCAAGTCCTTCTCTGCAGGGCTGCTCTCAATCACATCATCCCCTATCCTGTATTGAAACCGCGGGAGAGGTACAAAGTCTGCCTGACTGATGTAAAGATGTAGACACTGAACACATATCATATCTGTTTAATTCCAGATCAGACTCTGAACTGTTAATTGTGCACCCTGCTAAACTGGCAGTACCTTTCCTCACAAAGCCGTGGCCCAGGCCCATCAGAACCTTCCCTGGGAATGCCTGGTCACGGCTTGAGGAATCGCCAGCATTTCTAAAAGGTAGTATGGACAGTCCAGAGCCAGCCCTGGCTCCCTTTGTGCTCCTCTAGCATTGTCAGCAGGCTTTACATCCCCAAGGATGTCTGGCCCCTCCTTATGCTGCACGCCAGGGCTCACCAAACATACATGCCCTCCATTTCATACTATGAAAACAACATCTCGACGGCATTCAGCACAGCCATCGCATTGCTTTGGACATTTTGAACCTCAGAATGTGATGCCTTTGGGCTACAAGACCACCACATGGGCCCAGAGAAGACCACAGCACTGTATGCAGGAGCTGGACTCAATGATCCTTGAGGGTCCCTTCCAACTCAGGACATTCTATGATTCTATATACATATTGTATGTAGCCAGGCTGTGCCACTTTTTATTGGACCAGAAAACAGCATATGCTCCTGTTTTATTTAGCAACATAAATGTCACCAAGGAAAAAAGTATTTCCACCTCCCAGGACTTACAAGGGGGGAGAGTCTTATACTATAAATTCTGTTAGGAGTTTAATCCTGACTCTGAAACACTGGAAATCACTGTGGAAGACTTAGTCTCTTCCAGTTGTTTAGGCAGTGACAACAGGGAGGCTAGAAAACAACAGGGAATGAATGATACCAGAAAAATAGTCTAGGATGAATGGAAAAGTGTATTAAAATTATTTTGTAGTGGTGTTACAGTGTTGTTTTTATAGCGGTGTTACCAAATTGCTATAGGAATGCATTGCATACTTACTGTGTGAGGATCTTCAAACATCCAGAGATGGATCTATCTAGAGATGGATCATAACCTCTACCCATCTCCAGTCACACCAGCTTCCTTTGCACATAGTTGGACATTGCACTGATTTTGCCCCTTAACCGTAACTAAGTCAGGAAAGATAAAGCGTGCAAAGGAACAAAAGCAGCAAAATACTTAAACTTCAATACAAAACAAGATACCACAGGAGCTATAGGCCCTCACTTTCTGATTTGTGTTTTCAAACTATTGCAGAGGACCTTGAAAATTGAAGTATTGTTCAACTAAGGATGATGCCATCCACTGAAATATCTGACTGCACCTAGAGGCAGATGACCCTTTGATGAATCAGCTAAGGTCTGAAAGAGGTGCACAAAGAGGGAAACAACACACTGGAGAACAAATGGGATCTAAGCACACCTTGGCATCCTGAGCTCTGTTTCTATTTATTTATATTTCTTTGCTGATAGCTAGGAATTGTTGAAATAGCTCTGGAATTGTTTAATTTTCTGTGGTATTCTTCTGTTGTATGGAAATAAATACCTCAAACGCTGAGTGGATCAAGTTTACTAAGCTACGTATCTAAGAGGAAGAAGAACTTAAGTCAGATTGGAATAACACATCTTAGAACACAGTATCTAAGAAAAGTACTTATTTTTTGTTAATGCCTTTGGTGAAAACCAGTTTGTATTTTGCAAAAGCAAGATGGGGTGGGAGCGAAAGGCAGACAAACAAGAAGGGAAGAGTGCTGCAGTACTGCATGGATTCATTTGATTAGCATGTCTCTGCAGCTGCCTCTGTCTCTGTTCTTAATATTGCTGGATTGTTGCAGGAAAAAAAAGGATGTTGCCCTTGGAAGCTGATATGGAGGAACTGGGATGAGAGGGGAGCAGTGAGGATGTTAAGCAGGAGTTTCGCTTTAGCAGGTCTGATAGTGACGGAGGGAAGGGGCATTTGGGAGGGACTACATACCACTGAGATACGATGGTGCGACTGTCCTTTGCTGGGATCACCAGGTTGGACAACAGCGAAAGAATGGGCTCCTTGGTCTTTTCCTGGATATTTATATATCACAGTTCTCTTTCCAGAGAAGATGAAAGGTTTGATAAAAGAGGAACTGCCATCATTTTCCCATTTCTCAAAGGGCTGGCAGCCTCTGTGAGGATGCCCAGCAGCTGCACACAGCTCCATGCTGTTTCTCCAGCTTGCGGTTTTCCAAATGACTGTCACCTTCCTCCTTGCCTAACTCCACTCAACTTGGCTGTCAGAAGTTCATTCAGTCTTATTTTCTACCCTAATAAATATTCCTGCTGCCTCACCCTTTCATTTTATCCAGAAATATCATAAACATATCTTCTCTCTGTACCTCTAAAACCTTAATAATACTGCCAAGTAAACCAGCTGCAGCATCCTCATTGACTCTAGGAAACACCAAGCCTGGGAGTTAGAGAAAAGCTTCCCCATGTTAGAGCAGAGCAGATATCCCACACAGCCATATGTTGTTATAGCAGCAGGAATCTAGATCAGTTTCCATCTTCTCATGCCTTTTTTTCCCAAGGCTACCAGCCCTAAGGATAAAAATTGGCACTGGATTTTTTTGCCCAGTGCACTTTGCCTCCTCACAAACCAGGCTGAAATCGCTAAGTCTTATTGAAAGGACGCAAAAATTGCAGATCCCAGCTCTGTGAGGTGACATGTGATCTGTGCTGCAAGTAACGTGAGGTGAGGGTATTCAGGATTTTAAATGGCCACTAGGACTTCAGTCACCTGGGCCGGACTTAACCTAGAGGTGTATAGGTAGAGTGTTGAACTGTTACTTAATGCTCCTTTTAACCTCTTGATCTAGCAGATGTCAGTTCTGTGTATAACCCTGCAAGAAGCAAAAAGAGTAAATAACAGACAGTAAAGATTTTAAGTAATACCTAAGTAAAAACTTAAATACCCAAGTAAAATAATTTTATACTCTGGTACATTTCTGTATAGCTGTTCAATATTACTTGCCAAGCTGTGCAATACATTCTGTGGTGGTTTGTTTGCTTTAGTGAGCAGATCATAGAATCATAGAATCATTATGTTGGAAAAGACCTTTGAGATCATCAACTCCAACCATACCTGTCCACTGTTAATCATATCCCTAAGCACTTCATCTACCCTTCTTTTAAACACCTCCGGGGATGGGGACTCAATTGCCTCCCTGGACAGCTGTTCTGGTGCTTGGTAATCCTTTCTGTGAAGAAATTTTTCCTAATATCCAAACTAAACTTCCCCTGATGCAACTTAAGGCCATTCCCTCTTGTCCTATCACCTATCACTTGGGAGAAGAGACCAACACTCAACTTTCTACAACCTCCTTTTAGGTAGTTGTAGAGAACAATAAGGTCTCCCCTCTGCCTCCTCTTCTCCGGGTTAAACAATCCCGGTTCCCTCAGCTGCTCCTGATAAGGCTTGTTCTCCAGCACCTTCACCAGTTTTGCTTCTGAGCAAACCAGAAGGCTGTAGGTTTGGTAAGGCGTTAGTATCTAACTGTATTAGGGTTTTTTATTTTATTAGTTATATATTAATTATGTTTTCAGTGCTTGAAATGAGAGGAAGAGGGGATCTGAGAAAAAATTGTTCTGGATGTTTACTCTGGAGAACCACAAGTCTGAAAACACACTTTGAACAAACAATTGAAGATGTTCTGCTCAGTCTTATTGCTGTTTTCTAGTATTACTGGTGCAAATTAAAGCAATGCTGAAATTTTCATTGCAGTTGGGAAATAAAACTGGACGAGGAGTCACACTAGAGACCAAAAGTATCTACCTACTATTTGCAGCAAACACTAGACGGGATAATGTCCAGACAAAAGAGGAAGCACCGGAAAGGGGCAGCCTCCTTACTCGCCTGCTTTAGAGCAATCTTGAGCCTTTGAACTTTGGTAATCTTCCCAACTCGACTCCAGATGTTAAGGCTGGATGGCTGGAGGGAAGAATCACAGAATCACTAGGTTGGAAAAGACCCACAGGGTCATCGAGTCCAGCCAGAAGAAGGGAGGATATGCAAAAGAAAATGCACCAGATATCCAAGGCTGGAAGTTATGCAGTCTCAGGCATCCATAAAGGATGGGAGCTCACTAGCTCTTCTACATACAAGATGGAGATTCGAATGCGGAAAGCAGCTGCTCTTGTCCTGTGCTACTTCCCAAGCCATGAAGGTTGTGCCCCTGGCCCACCACAGCTGATGATGAAGAAGGATCCTCAACAGGGAAGCCCAGCTAGCTGGTAGAGTTAAAAGTGACATAGAACAACCTCATCATCTCACCCAGGACCATCACTGACTACCAGACTACAGCTAACCCATGATAATAGCAGCTGTGCTCCCATTACACCCATGCCCATCACCCTGGGCAAAGAGCAGGTACTGCAGATAGAAACTTTGGGAAACAGCCTTGAAAACACAGTCAACAGTGACAGATGAAGCATTGCTGTATGTGCACTGGCAAGAGCACACAGAACCAGTGCCAGAGAGGTTGTGCTCCCCATCTACCATCAGAGCAGCCTCAGTGCTATGCCCAAAAAAGCAAACTGTAGGGTTTCTCTCTCTGTAGGACAAACTGGACTGCCTGCCTTGGAGGCTTACTTGCACTTTTTCCATAGTGGATGGTTTAATCCAGTGCCTCAAACCAAATAAATAACTATTAACACCAAATTTTCAGGTCCTCGTGCAAAGCTTCTGCTGATTTTCCCTTGTTATTTACATATTATAAATGTTATTGTGGGAAAGGGAAGAAATGTGGGGTGGGAATTAGTGGCATAATTCATACCTGTGGGGATGAAATGCGAGGCTAGGAAATAGAGGACCTCGCGCTTGAGACTTCCACTGCTTTTCGGATACCTGGGGCTACCAAAATCATCCAGCTTCAACTCCTGAGTAACACAGGACATGGGGTTTCATGTAGATGTTTTCACACAAGTCCAGGAGAAAGACAACTTATTTTCATTAAGAGACTCCAAGGGATTTAGCACATATCTGTTGGTGGGGGTAGCCACAACTACCACCAGTCTGCACCTTAATTTTAAGTAGCTACTTCAGGCTTCATATTGCTCTCCAATCTGTGATTGGGGAAGCTCTGAAACAAACACCTTTACAGAGCATTGTGGATTATGGAAGGGAGGTGCTGCAGAAAGACAACTTATAGTTAAAGTCAAGTCACGAGGATCTCTGGACCGAACAGAAGGAGGGGCATTTCTGCAGCCGCTGGCCTTCAGTGTCATATTTGAAAATGCCTTAATTGTATCCTATTTCAGTTATAATTCATGTTACACAAGACAGAGGGAAAACAGGAAAAAAAGTGTTTGTAGTTTGGATAGCTCAGCCAGAAAACTGATGGATTCAACACTTTCTTGGATGACTGAGAGCTCAGGAGACATAACAGGAAAGGAAGGATAGCCTTATGTCAAACAATGGAGACATTGAGAGGCTTTGAATATTTTGATTCCATCGACAAAAAATTGCTGGTATTTGCCAATAAAATCAGGAAAATATTCACTGAAGAGCAAAATGCCTGTCTTTCTAGCACTGTCTTAATACTGAAAGATGCATTATTTGTTGACAGGAACAATTAATACAGGGTTTGCCTGAAAGGACAGCAGCTCATAAGGCTGGAGAAGGTAAGTGTGTGAGATAACATCTCCTATCCACCCCAGATAGTCTGTTCAGTTGTCACAGACATCACCATACCTTGGCGTGGATGTGGACTTGCAGACTGAAGAGCCCTGCTGAGTTTGTCTTGTGGTTCGTCCCCTAATTAGCTGCAAGCATTAGGTGCTTCAGAACAACAGGCAAAAATCCAAGGAGGATCAATGTAACACAACCACAGATATTTGTTCATTTACAAGCATGAGATTTATATCTCCTTTAAATTAAGGATATGAGCCACTGAGAGCAACAAAATGAGGCAGTATTAACCTTCCCAGAGTGTTCATAACCATCTTTGCTTGATTTCCTTTTCTTAAGTTGAGTTTCGATTGCAGTACTGGCTAGAGCTCAAGAGAGCTTTAAGAAAAGCCTCTTAAATCCTGATATTATTTAACAGGGCTATGGACAAATGATGCTTCGTCTTCACTTTCTTCAACTATCTTTAAAAGAAATGTCATCTGAAATGCTTCCCAGATGATTGGATTCAGGAAAGACAATGTATTAGGAAGCGTCATTATAAATGTCCCATTGCAACAGGAAGAACAAGGAAAAAAAGCAATATTCCAGCCCCTCCTAACCAGGTTGTTCACACCTGGCAGAGATAACAAAAATTGGTCTGTGGTGCAAGTTAAATTCTTTTTTGTTTATACAGTCATATTAAAAAGAAATATCTGTTAGGTATTTACTGCCCAAAGCAGAAGGTCATCTTCATGGCAGGGGGCTTGGAACTAGATGATCTTTAAGATCCCTTACAACACAAACTATTCTGTGATTCTATGATTCTATAACTCTATGATTCTATGATTTTTGTCTTATAGGAGAGCAGAAGTGCAACAAGGGAAGCAGTCCCTGCCATGCCTCTAACAGGGAGGGGGTTGAGTCACCTTCCCTGGAGGTGTTTAAAAGACGGGTGGATGAAGTGCTGAGGGACGTGGTTTAGTGATTGATGGGAATGGTTGGACTCGATGATCCAGTGGGTCCTTTCCAACCTAGTGATCCTATGATTCTATGATTTGGGCAAGTCGGTTCTCCTGTGTGCTTATCTTCCCCTTCTGTAATTTAGGAAGGTGTTATCCACCTTCCTGGGGAAGCACCGCTACATAAAACCCATGTACGACTGCATTTTCACATGCATTTTCTCTGTACAGTAAGAGTTCCTCAGTCACTCTGTACAACTGAGTAGATTTTACATTTCCCCAAACATCTCCAAAAGGAACATGAGCCTTTGTCCGGCTGCAGTCCCTTATCCCAGCTCATTTCACAGGCAGCACAGGCTGTTAATGTCTGCTACCCTGGGATGCTGCAATCTTGCACCACACACCGCACTTTGATGTGGCAAGGAACAGAGTGAAACCATACAGCGAAATGCCAAGTCCAGGCAAGGTCAGGACGGATTCCGTAGACTCTTGTGCTGCCGCCACTGCCTCCTCTTCACTTTTCCCTTCCTGTAGCAATTATTGCTCATCAGCACAGATCAGCAATTGCACAAGCAAACCCTTGGAACAAATGAATTCAGGGCCAAGGGCCAACCTTAGTCAGTGGAGCTTTGCCACTGATTTTAAATGGGATTGGGATTTAGCCCTGCAGCCTTCCCCTGTATTTCCTCTTTTCACCCATTCATGTGCTGTGCATGTGTAGCTTACTGGCGGCTCTCCGAGCTTTGGCAGGAGGCACTCCCAGGTATGAGCTCCAAAAGCTGCACCCGTAACCTCCTGGTGTTCTTCTTCACCCTCTCCCTGGCCCTGTCTTTCTGCTAAGAGTTGTTCCATCAGTTTTTATGGTTTCTTTTAAAAGGCAGGAGAATAAAGACAAAAATAGATTTCAATTCATTCATACAGGTTTCTGTTGGGCTGTGAAGATTTTAAAGGTCCTCTCACCTCATCTCTTGTTTATCTAGTAGCCTCGGGACTCATCTACATGAAAGAGTTGCACCCATTCAACTAGATGTTAATTTAAACCGATTCATTAAACTAATACAAACCCCGGAGCCAGCAGAGGGGTGGACGCTCCCGCAGTGTATTAAAACCAGACTCCTATCGTTTTGCTTTAATCTGGTGAGAAACTAAACCAAAGTAAGGAGCGCCCATGGACAGGTTTGCTCTGGTTTACAGAACATATGGAAAAGAACAATGCAAATCACGCCAGGGAGTTCTCACTCAGCAAAGCTCTGCTGCTCATCTGCCCGCAGGGACCAAGCCATGACTTGAAACAACTGCCTTCCAGCCCAGCCGTCTCTGGTGCAAGACTTTGCTTTCCTTTCCTGCAGAAGAGAAGCAAGCTGTCTCCATCTTAATGCTTTAGAGGATCCTGTCTCAGCAGACAAGCTCCAGCAGATCTAGATGTGCTCCTCAAAGTGCCACTGCTCCCCCCTGCCCAACTGGAGAGGGAAAGATTTAGATTAGACATTAGGAAGAAATTCTTCATGATGAAAGTGGTGAGGCACTGGCACAAGCTGCCCATCGGAGTTGTGGCTGCCCCATCCTGGAGGTGTTCAAGGCCAGGTTGGATGGGGCTTGGGCAGCCTGATCTAGTGGGATGGCCCTGCCCATCACAGAGGGGTGGAACTAGATGGGCTTTAAGGTCTCTTCCAACTCAAACCATTCTATAATTGTATGATATATCCTTCCTGAAAAACCGTGATGTCAGTGGGAGCCAGAAAAAGGAAAGAAGTGTAAGGAACACCACCCCAAAGTCTCAAACACAGCCACAATTCAATGAAAATAATCAAAAAAAAAACCAAAGCCAAAACCAAAAGGAGGGATGGGATTGGAGCATTTCTGCTTTACAGCTTTGCCCTCTCTGCTCTCTTTTCAGTGGCTGGAAAAGACTAAATCACTAAATCACCTGTTGTCAATATCTAATGAGCACTATAGAGCACATGAAGCCAGACTGCTCTTACAGGTGCAGTGAGAAGATGAGAGGCAATAGATCCAAGCTGTATCTCAATCTGTGGAGATACTCAGAACTAAATCAAACAAGACCTTGAGCAAATGGATCTAATAATGAAGCTATCCTTCAGGTCGGAGGAGGCTCAACCTGAATTTTAAGTCCCTGCTGACCTAAATTATTCTATTTTATTCAAAGACAGAAATTGCTTATCTGAAGCCAGTCTCCCCCATGTTCCAGGAGTGTCTGCCAAATGGTGCCAGTTGCTGCAATGCACTTCATAGACTCATAGAATGGTTTGGGCTGGGAGGGGCCTTAAAGATTATCCAGTTCTAGCCACCCACATGAGCCGTTACACCTTCCCTGGATCAGGTTGCTCATAGCCTCATTCAGCCCGGCCTTGAACACCTCCAGGGCTGGGGGATCCACAACTTCTCTGGGCAACCTGTTCCAGTGCCTCATCGTCCACACAGGAAAAAGAAAATTCTTCCTAATATCTAATTTAAATCTCCCTCCTTTCAGCTTAAAACCATTAGTCCTTATCCTATCATTGTACTTCTTGATAAAGAACCCCTCCCCAGCCTTCCTGTAGCCCTTTTCAGTACTGGAAGGCTGCTATAAGGTCTCCCCAGAGTCATCTCTTGGCTGAAGAAACCCAACTCTCTCAGCCTGTCCTCACATGGGAGGTGCTTCAACCATCTGATCATCTTCGTGGCCCTCCTCTGGACTTGCTCTAACAGATCCATGTGTTTCCTGTGCTGGAGGCTCCAGAACTGAACACTGAACTCCAGGTGAGGTCTCATGAGAGCAGAGTAGAGGGGGAGAATCACCACCCTTGACCTGCTCATCATACCTCTTTTGATGCAGCCCAATATATGGTTGGCTTCCTTTTTTTTTTGCTGAACAGTCCAGAGAGTAACACAAGAGATTTTCCATCAGGAAGGTGCAAGCAAGAAAGTGGAAGCCTACAGAAAAGCTCCCCAGCAGCCCCCACCTGCTAAGTGAGCCACAACAACATGTCTTGGCTCCAAGGGTCCCATCTAGGGAAGCTGCTAAAAGGTTCGCTGATGTTGATAATAGCTGGCTTTCCCCTGTGCTGGTAGCCGCTAGGGGTCTGGGTGTAGGAGGCTTCTGGCTGGGTATGACACTTTAAAGCTAAATCCGAGAGTCATGTTCTGAGCAGCCCTGCACTGCTGTTGGCAGCAGTCACAACTTCTGAATTTCCATCATTGTGAATATTCAAGGCAGGAAGAGAAACAGAGTCAGTGTTAATACGTGCAAAACCTCTCAGTGCATACGGGTAGGGGCGGTGTTATCATTATTTAAGGGGAAAAAAGAAGAGGAGGAATGATTTTGCAAAAGATATATAGATTTTACCAATATTTGAATATTTTGGGGTTTGTTTTGATTGTTACATATATTCCAGGAAAAATAGTTGAGACTGTTGTGAACATGAAATTTTCATCATACTGGAGAAATCCTCGTTGTTTTCATCCAAAGATCTGAAACTACTATGCCAAAGTTTTCATGGACTCAAAGACATAATTAAATTAATTTGCAGTAGGAAGGCATGCCAAGGGCCATGAAACAAAAAAAGCATGATCTCTAACTCAGGAAGCCTTTAAGCCACAGACAGCTGGAAGCGATGAGAATGTACCAGAGACATTTCAGAATATACTTCTGTTCTTACCTTTCGTTCTAGCAGCAACAGAGACAGGATACTGGCTACATGCTATCATGTTCTTAACCATCTCCTCACCAGCTTTGGTCAGAGGCAAGTGATGATGGATATGTCCTCGATTTCACTCATCCATTCATCCTGGGAATTGACTCTTGCAGTCTGTCCATACTGCAGCACCTTAAATTTGTGAAGACTGAGGGTATAACTTCCTTCCTACTCCTCCCTCACATTGACCCTTCACTGTGTCGATTCAGACCCTTTTAAGATGCAAACTCTTCTTTTTCCCCTGTGTGGTTGTCTGCCTGCTTAACGAGTTGAATCAACATGTGCCAGAGCTGGCCCAAGGGAAAGGAAGTGAAAACACAGCTGGAAGCAGAAGGGAGAAGAGCAAGATTTTCCTTCATCATGACAAGCTGCTAAATATGCTTTTGCCGTAAGAGAACTTCTGCCTTCGGGCACAGCTCCACCCGACCTTAAGATCTTCGGTGCATCTCCAGTGCACTCTCTCAACCTCCTGGTCCTTCTCCATTTTTGCACTGGCTCTGGCCTTTTTTGTGACCTTCATTGAGCTAAATCAGCTGGCTGATCTACCAGTTATTTGGCTTAAAAAGTGGTTTGGCCACTACAAGAGATGGTACAAAATAAGCTGCAGGACCATATGGTTGGCTGGAGATAAAAGAAGAGCAGAAAGAGTAGAAGAAAACAAGGTCCTCCCTTTCAGCAGCAGTGAATTGTTCAACTGCTCATACATAACTTTATCTCCATCTTTTGAATATTTTCTCCTTTCCAAGGGCCAGGATGTCAGCACAACAGCCCCAGAATCACTTGCCATTAACAAAGCAGCGCCAATCTTCTCACAAAACTAAATCAGATCTTCCAAGCTTGAAAATTTTTCACAAAAGCTGGGGAAGTGAGGTCACATGCACTTCCTCCAGGCACAAGGCTGCTTTGAGTACCATTCAATGCTTTCTTCTTTGGTCAGGATGGGGGAAGCTGTCCCACGAGAGATGAGAAGCACCAGGGAGGGGCTGGGGCATCGCAAATGGACATTAAATCATAACAGCATTGCCAACCTTAATACTTTTGAACTGCTACACTTGCAAGAAGCTAAAACATGGCAAGGAAAGAAGAAAAACATTTCCTTGTATTTACTGTACAGAGGTTCCAAGGGGCAAAGTACCAGAAATAGATTATTAATAAGCTGCAGACTTAATGTGCAAAGTTGTCTGTTTGGTGCATCTGTTAGATGAGTTGGTGGTCTCAGCCCAGCTCCCACACAGTGAGATGCTTGCTGTGTTTTCCAGTGTTCCATGTCTGTGGGGAATGAAGAAGTAATTGGTTTAAGAATTAAACAAGAAAGAAGGGTATCTTTAGGAAGAGTTTTCTTAATAGTATAGATAGTGAAGCACTAGAAATGATTCCCTAGAGAGGTTTCAGAACCCTGTAGATGCACCTGGGGTTAGGAAGAAGTCTGGCAATGTGATGGGTGAAGCTGATCTACTTGGGCAAGGACATTATCTTGAGGTCTCTTCCAGTCTTAAATGATGTTGCACATTACCTAGACCTTGTTTCAGCTCTTGAATTTGATTCACCTCTTCACCCCGCTCCACAAAACAGATGTGATTATAAGTTATCTCCAGATTAGAAGGATCAGTAAAGAGTATAAGAATGCAAGAGCAACTAACAGATTTTAAATTCTGTTGGGTTGTGACTTATGGAAACAATTTTCAAGTGTCTGCGACCTTCAGCACTACCCAGTCCTCAGTGGTTATGCAAACAGAAAATGAGTCTGCTTTGCTGCAGTTCTTTGACAGTACAATGTAACTGCAGAGGACAGAGGAGCAACTTCTCATAGATCTGACAGAGCTTTCTGAAAGTCAAGTGATAACTGCTGTGAGATGCCTCACAGACGTCCTCTAGCTGTTCATGGTAGATGCCAAAGAGAATCAAATTACAACTGTAGATGCAAGAATTCAAATCTGACCACCCACATGGGCCACACCAGCTGGTTGTCTGGTGAAGGCCCTATGTTCAGAAGCTGTATTCAGCAAGTCCGCAAGAAAAGCAGCCTAGCACAACTAACACACTGCTGTAGCCTAGAATGAAAAATCAGGTGGAGGCAGAAAATCTGGTATAATACAACTTGAATTACTTTTCTATCACGAGCAGTGTTTGCGGCCTTCTTAAACACCTAATCTTGAGCCATTTGAAGTCAGCAGAGGGGGTGCAATTTACTACAGCAAATCTTGTACTGTACAAGTTATCTATAAAGCATTTATATATTAGTATCTTTCAGTCCATTAAGTAGCTACCTAGTCAAATTTGTATGAGCGCTGAAATTCTAGTATGAAGTCTAGGCTTCGTTGAGGGGAAAGCATACTTAAAGAAGAAATCTTTAAATAAATTATTTTTAAAAGTATAAAAGTGATCCTCCCGTTGCCAGGGAAACTTCATGATTTTTCATATTTCTTTGGTCTGAAGGCCAGTTTCACAAAGTGTTGCAGGAAGTTCACAGAGGCTTTAAGAAATTATACTGAAAGGGGTAGCATAGTTGTCACTGGGCTTGTCCTTTGGTTAAAGAGATTAGAACTCAGGCAGTGGTAAGCTTTTGATCATGAAGAGACACTTCTCTTAAGGTTTCTGCACACAAGAGACCTCTGTATTTTATGTCTGCTCCATTAAATATACCCACCCCAATACAAGATATTAAATCTTTGGACACAGAAGATAAACTATATTTTAATTGTATTTCAATTGTATTTAACATATGGTGCAGTTATTGCATACTCACAGCTGTAAGATAAAGAAAACAAGTGAGAATAAAAACACTTTCTTCAGCCAGCCTGCAGATGATGACAGAAGAAGCAAGAACCTTTATCTCATCTTGTTTGGACAGCATGGGAAAGATGCAGGGAGCAGCCAGAGCAGCTGCAAAAAACCGTGTTTCCAATTCACAACGAATCATCTTCTTGCCGTTATTTCTGTCAAATGATTTTCTTGCCCAACAGTTTTTAGGTTGATCCCGTAGGACTGCTGGGATAATCATCCTGACACTGCAGATAACAGGATTGTGATCATCTATCTTAAGATTCAAGTACATTCATCGTGGTTGAATGAACAACACCATTTTGAAAGAATGAGAATATTTTTCCCCAAAAAAGACAACAGCACAAAAGGCACACATGGAGAAAGTGAAGCCTCTGAATTATAGAACAACACATCATTATTTTTTTTTTAGTTTGCCATGTGGTCCATATCATTTCACCCACATTCTGCCCAATAATCAAAGGAAGGAGGCTTGGCTGGTGCATCTGGTTCTGGATGGATCTATTTGTGGCTGTTGCTATTGCAGCAACAGCAAAAATGAGTTTTTTTAATAGAAGAATCTAGGCTCTGTCCCAGACTATAAGAGACTCATTCTGAGAACAAATATTTTTATCTACAGAGTGAAAGAACCTTTACTCCAGACTGGTCTTGTATGGAGCTATTCCGGTTATGTGTGTGTAATGATGAAGGGAAGCATGCCTGTTCTCATTGTTTGGCCATGGTTGTACAATTCTGTCTTTTCCCTATGGAAGAGGAGAAATTGGGTATTTAAGCAATATTAATATTATAGAACTAGGGAACTGTTGTTTTCTTCAGCTACAGTGAATTTTGCCCTTTGAAGCTGGTTTGTCTTCTTCAAACAAAATGAGAAAAAAAAACAAAAAAGCACTGAGTTGTTTATCAATATAAACAACTCAGTGCTAGGAGCGAGCTGGCCTCTTCTCCCAAATGACAAGGGACAGGACAAGAGGGAATGGCCTCAAGCTCCACCAGGGGAGGTTCAGGCTGGACAATAGGAAAAAATTTTTCACAGAAAGGGTCATTGGGCACTGGAACAGGCTGCCCAGGGAGGTGGTTGAGTCACTTTCCCTGGAGGTGTTTAAGGGATGGGTGGATCAGGTGCTGAGGGACATGGTTTAGTGATTGATGGGAATGGTTGGACTCGATGATCTGGTGGGTCTTTTCCAACCTGGTGATTCTATGATTCTGTGACAAAGCATTCAGCTGATGAGATTCTCTGATCCTTAGCTGAACCCTGATAAAGGCCCAACTGACTCATAGAAGCCACGACCTTGCTCCATGGGTTTTATGTGTGAATGCACTCAAATCCTTGACAATAATACAATTTGAGCAAATTCTAAGTTAAGCACAGTCCTTCATATCCATGGTGATCATAAAAAGGTCTCCTTCCAAGATGTGAGGAATTTGGCATTAATAAAGGCATGCTACTCCCTGCTAGGCTCTGTCCTAACCTAGACGACGTGCCACATTACATCACTTACAAACTACCAGCAACCCAAGCATGTTACCTGAGATACTGCTGTGCAAAGGGCTGTAAGTCTGGATTTACTTTCTTCCCCAAAGACTTCTTTAGCACCGACATCTTCTCCTTAAATATTTGTCATGTATTGCACATAATTCTCTTCTACTAGAAATACCTGGTAGGTCTTGTAATTACTGTCCTAATGTTGCAAAGTGCTCTCCCATTTTGCACTGTGTCACACATCACTGACTGTCATTCTCAGGCCACATAAGATACCTGCTTTAAAAGAACACAAACAGCGATGGAGCTAAAAACCAGAAGAGGGAGAAGTAAATGACTCCACAAAAAATCAAACAATGATGCACGCTGTACCGCAGTCTTAGCAAATGGGGTCTAAGAAGGGGTCCCTTTGCATCCATTTTCCCTGTGCTGCAGGCAGCCTAGTAGAGCAAGCAGTCTACAGATAAAGCACTGCTGCCTCACAGGATGCCCAAACTCTTCTGGAAAGAGTTAGTTAAAACCATCAATGAGTAAATAGTTTTTTTTCAGATTGCAGCAAAAGTGACTTGGAGTACAGCAAAAGCTTCTTACCTTCTCTCTTTGCAATTGCAAAGCTCATGCGATAGGATCTTTGTGCTCTTGCTGCATGCTTTATATATTCCTTTTGTGTGGGAGTGAGTATTCTGGGATTTGAGAAGTGGGGGAGAAGGAGGAGAAGTCCTAACAAAACATTTAAGTGTAATTCCTTTGATGATGCAGCTGTGAGAGGGCAACTATCTGAGACTATTTTGCTATGTTCTTTCAGAGGCTGCGTGGTTTTACTGTCTTTTATTAAATACGCTTCAGAAGTAGCATAGGAATCAGATTTCCATAGTCAGCCTCTCCTCAAGTCTTCTCTCCTGTGTGCAGAGCAGACCTCTGTTCTACATTCATACACAGCACCAACCAATGCTTTACTTTCCCCCTTTCTTGTGACCCCATCTGTTTCCCACCTCCTCTTCCAAACAAGAGGTATTTCCCAACCAGTGCAAACAAAAAAGTGAGAATGAGCCCAATCTGCTTTGTGAGAAAACTGCACAACAGCCCTCAAATGAGAAAAACCAAGTCAGGGCGTTATGGTGGGGAATCGGACAACCTGCTTCCTGGTTTATTCCTAATTCCTTTACATGCCTGTGCACTCCTTACATCATGCCTGGTGGGTGCATCACTAAATCCTGGTCTCCACAGTGTAGAGGTGCTGCAGCCAAGGGCAATGCAGCAGCATCAGGAATTGAGAAAGTAAGGCTGGATAACGCAGCCATACTATTCAGATCCTGTGCACAGCGCTACGCTGAGCAGTTTATCCAAGAGCCCAGGTCACTGCTAGCTTCAGCCTGTCTACACCATGCCTTTGCTCAGAGAAGGGATCTCCCTAACAAATAGGACAGAAACATCTGCCTTATCAGATAGGAATCACACTGCTAAGTGACTTTACTAGGGATGTTTTCAAAACCAAACACGCTTCAAGGTGTTTCTCTGTGCTTCGATGTTCACTTCTGCGAATCTGCAACCCCTAGCTCCCAAACTAATTCACCGTTTCCCTCTAACATTGGTTAAATCAGTAGCTAAGGTGACAAATGCAAAAGGGCTGCAGCATCAGGCTCGTGTGAGTGGAGCACAGTTTCTCAGATAAATGACCACGGGGGAAGGTAAGGAATCAGCTACCTGCAGTGTCACTCTGTTATATTGCAATGGAAAGGGAGAAGCAGGGCAGTTTTTGCACATCTCTTCAGCTTTACCATCAATATTCAATAACACAGATGGAAGTTTTTCAAGCTGATGTGCATAAATCACTCTTCTAGAATAAATACAATAGTTGAACCTTTCCTGATAAGGCTAAATCATTCAGAAACATAGCAAAGAAATAACGAGACAGCGCAAAAAATTCTCCTGAACAGCTAGTGCCTCTCACAAGCAGCACCGTGACACGCCTGACTGATTACAGAGTAAAACCCAAATGCCCTCTCTCCCAAACCATTCATTCTCAGCTTCATAGCCTCGCACCTGCCTCCCTGGCTAAGCTTCCCAGTGCCGCCACACACTTGATATTTGCATCATTTCTATCAGGTTTGCAAAAACAAGAACCTTCTGTCCCATTCTCAACTGCATCTCACAGCATCTAGAAAGGGGGAGGCGTGGGGAGGGCAAGTGTTACCTAGGAGCTTCAGGATTTTCTCCGATAGACTTGGTTCATTTTCTCTGAAGCTTCTGTGCTTTCTTTTTTTCCCCCTTTCGCCCCACTTCTCTCAATGGTCTGGTGCCCTCAGAGAGCCCAGGAGCAGACACCAGCTGGCCCTAGCAAAGGCCACATCCCCCACTGCCTGTGTTGTTCTCTCCAGCTCAGCTATATGGATCCCTTAATTGCATGCATGTCTTTCAGGCTATTCTCCATGCATGAGCTGTCAGCAAAACCTTGCTGGAAACACTGGAATTTCACATTTTTCATGGAGATTTTCCATATCAAGTGGGCAGTTTTACATTTTCCATGAAATTCCTAATGACTACAAAAAAACTACAGCCACCGTGTTAGGAAGGACTCGCTCAGCTTGCCTTCAGGCACCATTTGAGTGTTAAATGCATGTGTGTGAATTTACTTAGCATATCATTTCAGGATTAGGATTGGAATATTTTTTTATTGCAGATGACAGGAGAGAAGCATGCATTCATCCATTCATTCATAAACTCAACTTGTGGCATGGCACACTGGGGAAGGGATCTTTCGCATCATTTTTAAAACAGAAAGAGTGCAAAGCCCTGTCAACTGACAATATCCATCCAAGCTGTCATTGCCAATCACTTGAATGGACTGCAGCAGAGAGTATTTTCCACAATGAGATACCAATGGGGGTGACCACTAGGTCAGGAATCTTATTTTCTCAGCTCACCAACCCCTGCAAATAAATTCTCACCAAAAGGAGAGAAAAGCCTCATTGATTTGACAAGCGATCAGGCTCTGCAGTTGTCATTTTCCCAGCAGTTGCTAGCATATTTTTTGCCTGGTGTGCAAGATATGAATTTCCCAACTTAACCTATCAAGCTTTTAAAGGGATCATCCCTTTTTCATCTGCATCTGTGTGAAAAGCAGAACTCAGCAATCAGATTCTGAAAGCAAAATACCGTTCTCAGCTTTAATATAAGTTTCGTTCAGTTACAACAAAGTTCACCCAGGGATCTACTTTGCTGTTAACAGTCAGACATATTCGACTCACAAGAATGTATTTTTTCCTCCATCAATGCCTATTTTAATTTGTAAAACACATCTTTACAAAGTTTACTTGTTTTCCTTTATAAATGCATCAAAACCAAACCAAGAGAGGTTACGAAAACAAGAAAAACTGCACTCTTCAATGGAAGAAGTCACATTTTCAAGCCTCTGTATTCTTAGACACATACAAGGACTTTTCATAACTTTTTAAAATGCTGCATTAATTAAAAGGAAACAAAAATCTTTATGCTGAGTTCAGAAATGGGCTTAAGTCGGCTTGTGGTTCTACTGAAAACAGATTGGTGCTGGTAGAGAAAGTACACTTTACTCCATGCTACCCAAATCCACTTCACCTCTAAGAACCATGACTTGAAAATTCATGTTAGATTTGTTTGCGAGTGTTTAGGGGGAAAATCTTAGCATCATCCGAAATGGATTTATTTGCTGATGTAAAAACATAGATGAGATACTCGGAAATATCACTGAAAGGGTTGTCAAGCACCGGCACAGGCTGCCGAGGGAAGTGGTTGATTCACCATCCCTGAAGGTGTTTAAACGACGTGTAGATGTGACACTTAGGGACATGGTTTAGCAATGGACTTGGCTGTGTTAGGTTTATTCTTGGACTCAATGACTTTAAAGGTCTTTTCCAGCCTAAATGACTCTGTGATTCTGTGACTTCATTGACATTTTTACAGGGAAATTCCTCAGGAATATTTTCAGAGCACAAGGAGAGCCTGTAGGGACACGAATCCATGGTTTAAATGGCTTCTCCATAGCAGGCATGGCAAGGGTCTGAATCTGAGCTCCCCAGAGGGACATCTTCATTTTTTTTCATTGAAGTTTAACATACGGAAACTTCTCCTGTCATGAGAAGCCTGTCCATGCCCAGCTCTAGACACTTTCTGAAGAGCTCTCTGAGGTACTCACCACCTGCTTGAATACAACTGCTTCAACCAGCTCAGATTATCATTTGCAAAACCAGTCATTCCATCCAGCCATCCTTAGTTCCCAATAATAAAACTGCATTGTCTTGCTTAATTTATGCTGTGATTATAATTCAGAGAAATCGCAGCATTCACCAATACTGGCAGCATTTATGTCAACACAACAGAAGATTTTTTAAAATAATATATATAAAATATTTTCATCGCAATAATGTATCTATATTTACAACTGGGAGGAGAAACTGGCCAAGTCAGAATACTTCTTCGTGTCTTCTAAAGAACGGCCAGAATGCCACCAAAATTAGTTTAAGAGTCAGGTAAAGCCTCATCTCTGTGCTTTATGCTTCATGCCACAGTTGGTCTAGCATAAAGATTGTTCGTGCCATTTTAAGGTTGTCCAGGGAAAATGAGGGGAAGGAGTTTTACGGTCAAATGTCAGAAGAAAATTATTTTGGCAAACTGATGGTTCGATAAAATTAGTATCGAATGTATTTACCATCTTCAGACCATTCTTTGTTGGTCAGTTTTGTACTTAGCCTTATCTTTGGAGTACATTGCTCCAGAAATTCTAGCAGCATATTGAGGCACAGTCTGCTTCCAGATAAGCCTGGCTGGCTTAAAATGTCTTCTTTCTATGTTCTAGATAAGTGCTCAAGAACAGGGCACCAGAATGTCCCTTTATTCCTTACAGACCTTTAATTCTACCTTTGCATACAATGCTCAGCTACACAGGCTAAAAGCTGTCTCCACATCAGGCTGACTCTCTCTCAATCACTTTTTCTAGCATTCTTTCCCCTGTGCACCAGACATGATAACTTTGTGTTCTTTTCAGTTGCTGCCAATTCCTTGCTTTGATTTCACATCCAACATCCCAACTACAATGTATAATTTTAATTCGTACTTTAATGCTTTTACTGCACTGGTGATTCAGTAGATATGAGAGACAAACATTTTCTAACAAATATCAAAAAATATAGACTCGACGTTCAGGAATATTCTGAAGATAAATAACTGTGGATAAAATCCTGAAATTGATTTGCTCTGGAAAATCTCAAACCCTGAAGAAAAAAATCAGTTTTCTCAATTCCTTGCAAAATATTTTTTAAAAGTGTCTTCATCAAGCAGTTTAAATAATCGTTTTCAGATACTTCCACTAGACAGCACTAAGGATGTTAAATGCAAGCAGGCTGGTAGTATCTGTTAGGAGGACTTTTTTTTGCCCCCTGAAGTCCATTTTTTCCTGTCTGCTGTTAAGTTACTATTATCTTCCATTCCCTGTAATAATGGGCTTAAGATCAAGTGAAACTGGAAATGGAAAGAACAGTGAAAGATGACAGACTTGAAGGGATTTTATTGGAACTATGGGTTGCTCCTGGGGTCAGAATCAGTGAGTATAATTAGATTCCTGGCATTTACAACAAATGTAAAGCAACTCCAAGATCTCTTTTGTGTGTATGTAATTAAACATGCACTTTTACTGCCCTCTACAGCATTGCAAAGTGACTTTGATTTGAGCACATGAAAGCTGGCTGAAAGAGCAGGCACAAAGCTTCATCTCTATATTGCACTCATATTTCTGAAAACAAAGAATTTTTCAGAAGAAACACAAAAGGAAATGGTGTTTTTAACCTTAATTAGAGCTATTCCAGTACCTCCCAGGAACTTTCCCAATAGAAACTTGAATAGACAGAAAGCTCCTGGCACAGACAGCTGAACCCCAGTTTAACCCACAGAGTAGGTTTAAAGTTTCTGCTTAAAACTAAGCTATTTCTCAAGTGTATGAACCAGCACTTTTTGGCTGAATTGGTTTGCTCGCATGCTTCAACACAGCCCCAGGGAGGTAAGTGGCAAGGTCAAAGAGCGAATGGCACTGGCAATCCAAAAATACAGTGAGGGCCAGAAGTGACAGATGTTGGATCTTGACACCTTGTGTGTTTTGTATTTAGGTACTACCCTGTCCTGGTTTTCACAGAATCATAGAATTGTTTGGTTGGAAAAGACCATTGAGATCAAGTCCAGTTGAACCTATCCACCACTAAAACCACATCTCTAAGCACCTCATCTACCCATCTTTTAAATATCTAAAAGGATGGAGATCAATCACCTCCCTGGGCAGACCTGTGCCTGGTAACCCTTCTAGTGAAGAAATTTTTCCTAATGTCCAACCTGAACCTCCCCTGGCACAACTGAAGGCCGTTCTCTCCTGTCCTATTGCCTATCACCTGGGAGAAGAGACCAACGCCCACCTTGCTACAACCTCCTTTCAGGCAGTTTTAGACAGCGATAAGGTCACCAGCTTTGTTGTGCTTCTCTGGACACACTCCAGCACCTCAATGTCCTTCTTGCAGTGAGGAGCCCAAAACTGAACATAGGATTTGAGATGCGGTCTCACCAGTGCCGAGTACAGGGGCACAATCACTTCCCTGGTCCTTCTGGCCACAATGTCTGATACGAGCCAAGATGCCACTGAACTTTTTGGCCACCTGGGTCACTGCTGGCCCACATTCAGTGGCTGTTGACCAGCACCCCCAGATCCTTCTGCCAGGCAGAAGGCACTCTTCCCCAAGCCTGTAGTGCCACACGGGGTTGTTCTGTCTCAAGTGCAGTACACGGCACTTGGCCTTTATGAACCTTTTTTTTGGCTGGAATAGAGTTTTCTTCCTAGTAGCTGGTATAATGCTGTATTTTGCTATAGTCTCCCCACTGTGAGAATAACATTGATAATACAGTGATGTTTTAGCTGTTGCTAAGTAGTGTCTATACCAAGTCAAGGGCTTTTCAGCTTCCCATGGCCTGTCAGCTGGAAGGTGAACAAGAAGCTGGTAGGGGGCACAGCCATGACCCAAGCTGGCCATAGGGATATTTCATACCCTATGAAGTTCTACTCAGTATATAAAATGGAGGCTGGCAGGGGCACTGCGATTTCTGCTCAGGGACAGGCTGGGCATCAGTCATTGAGTGGTAAGAAATTGTGTTGCATATCACTCATTTTGAATATTCCATTAAGGAAGAGAACAATAAACTGTCTTTATCTCAACCTACAAGTTGTTTTGGGGTTTTTTTTCTGCTTCTCCTCCCCATCCTACTGGGGCCAGGGTGGACAAATGAGCAAGCAGCTGTGTGGTTAGCTGCTGGCTGGGTTCAAGCCACAACATTAAACACTACATGTATAGAATATATTCTGCTGAGCAATATTGCTTTATGTATCATATACTCAACTCAATGTATCATATACTCTAACTACACTGTTTTCTTTGAAAATCAAATGGACTTTGACACTTCCAAAAGTAACTTCAGTGTCTTATTTTTACAATATTTTGCCAAAATTATCCCTGTTTGTCAGGAATTACTCAAAGAGTTACTTATACTGTTAGTAATCAATCTTCTCTAATTTCAAGAAACCATGTAGAGCAAAACATATAAGAATAAGAGGATCTAGGAAGTTCAAGGCTTTTACCAATCCAGTCTTGATACAGAAATGCTTGAAACCCAGTAGACTTCCCAAAGATCCATACTCAAGCATATAGACATAGCTGCTCTGTGTATTCCTTGACTCTGTACCAGGGTTTTCATTTGCATCAGCAACATGACACGACATATAATCCTGAAAATAACTTTAGTAAACATACACATGTGCAAAATATTGTTGGAATGGCATTTTTTACTTAAAACGGGATTCACGGAACAAAGATGGTTTTAACTCAGCTTCCTTAACGGGACTTAAATTGTTGTACTGTCTTTTACAAAACAGCTGTCCCATCCCAATTCCTGAACCAGCTTTCCAGGTTTTTAACGAAAGAGTAGGCGTGTTCCTTTAAGCTTTATGTGACAACATCTAAGTAACAAAGGAAAACCAAATTAGTGCTCAAGTGAAGGAAAAAATGATACAGCTTAGCTTTTAAACTTTCTGCTTGTCATACTATCAGCACATGTGTACAGACTATCCAGTCAATGCAGACAGAGCTTTAAATTAGCCATTGCAAAGACAACCATCAGCTAGCCAGGCACGGTATGCAGGATGCTGAAAGAGGACAAGACTTGGTGTGAAAGGAGCAAGAGAAACATAAAACAGAAAGCAGAGATCTATAAAAAGCAAGGTTGACAAGTTCTGCCTACATAACAACCAGTTCATTTTCATTTTTAAAGGAATTTAACCTAATAAGTCTAAAGTTTGACAGCTGTACTTGCCAATTCTCCATATGAAGCAAACTCAGCTGTACTCAGCTATGCACAACATATGGATACTATTTTTCCATAAGAGCAGCCTATGACCAGACACGAACCTCATTAGATGCAGTTATCCCACACTTAACCACTAGAGGGCTTTGTTCCATTGCGAAAAAATGTTTTCCAGTTCAGTGTTCAGCATCTTTGAAAAAAACACCTAGACATAAGCACTCTCTTTAAATGCAATCTATAAAAACACTAAGTTCTCTAAGTAGCTGAAGCAACAAAGAATAACTTGTAGGATTAAAGATGATACTATGGATACCCAGCTGTATCAAGATAAATTAAAGGAATCTAAACCTGTTTCACAAGCTGAACATGGATAAGCTGCGTTTCTAGGCTGGAATGCTCTACCAACACATACCTAGCTCCTCGGTAAACAGCACCTAAGGTTTGCTTTGAATGAAGTCAACAGAACAAAGTTATTTGTAAGCTAGTCGAAGCACATTAGAGCAAAAACAAGAAAAATCAGCATAGAAAAAGGAACATAGGACCTTGCTCTCTGAAGCAAAAGTGATACAGCATAACTCCAAAAGGTGAAAGGATGGAACACAGATGGAACTGACGGAGGGCAGCACAGCAAAAAGCAACACAAACCTCCATGGGGCAGAGAGCTGTGTACCCAAGTGCGATGCTAAGCAGGCACTGCTTGGAGGGGCAGGCTGCATGCAACACAGAACAAGACATCTTTCCCCAAGGCCTAAGCTGAAAATCTTGGCTGAGTAGTAGAGGTTAGTCAGCTTTGTCTCAAATTATACATGAGAGTATAGACTACTCACTGAGAAGCTATTCTGCAGAAATATAGGAGCATCTCAAGATATTTGCCTAAGTTGAAGTATTAGTTATACATTCTATTGTAAGAAAAAAGTAATTGTCTCATCTATCTGCCTAGTTAGTATCTTTCTACTTTGCGTAGGTATTACAGTCCTTAACATTTTTCCCACATTCCCTGAATCTTTTAGTCAGAGAATCATAGAATCACCAGGTTGGAAGAGACCCACTGGATCAGAGTCCAACCATTCCTATCAATCACTAAACCATGCCCCTTAGCACCTCGTCCCCCCATGCCTTAAACACCTCCAGGGAAGGTGAATCAACCACCTCCCCGGGCAGCCTGTTCCAGTGCCCAATGATCCTTTCTGTGAAAAACTTTTTCCTAATATCCAGCCTAAATCTCCCCTGGCGGAGCTTGAGGCCATTATGAGAAAATCCTATGTTTTTTTCTCCAGTACAGATTCCAACAAGTCACAACTTTATAAGGACTATCACAGAGAACTCAAATTACCCAAAACAGACTGAGATTTCCTTGTTTGGTTTTTGTTTCATAGCATTAGCTCATGTATTATCTTCTCATTGAGAACCACACAAGTCTCAGATACCAAACCTAGATGCTTTCTGGAACAAACACTTCTAAAGTTATGGAAAAAGCTTAACAAAAATTCATTTTCAGAGACATGGACAGTTTTCTGACTAGCAGAGCAACAATTTTTTGTACAATAAGCTTTGAGATGCATGCACCTCCTCCAGCTACCTCAGTGGGTAATTATTGCGTTCAGTATTCTTATTTAGAAACCAGGCGTAAGTAAGCTTACCTTTTGGAAGCCTCCAAACAATGTTCTGATATTCCACTGATCCAACCTGTTCAGCTTAGCTACAGTGCTGTAGAAAGACTTTTTTTTTAAAATTCCTTTTTCTACCCATTCTGATACTCAGGTACAGAATAACACTCCACCACCTCTTGTCCACCTTAGGAATCTTATCCAATGTTTTTTCTTTGAGGACAGGGACTCTGATACTGCCTTGTTCTGGTTCTCCATATAAAGTATCCAAGTTAGTGATTCAATACAGGATTATTTAAGGTAGTACTTAATGGCCCATGTTACTCATGAAATACGATTACATATATCTGTTAGCAGCTCAGGACTTAAGTTCATTTAAGATATCCTGAACAGCCTGGGTTGAAAAATTCTGCTATTTTATTTGTGCAAAATTTAGATATAGCCAGAAGTTAAGGATAGCAGCAACAGCTGATCAGTGAACTGGCTTCTAACTCACTGCAGAGCCATTCCAGCGTATCACCACCAAACTAGACAGCTTGGGTATTACTACTTGCTACCACATGTGCACAAGCAGCACAAACAACAGGTGTCTCCTGATAACATGCAAACTGTGACACATCCAAATGTCAGCTACTAACCTGCACTTAAGGCTATGAAGACAGTATCAGGTTAAAACAGAATGCTAGTTTCCAGGTATGCAGTATGTAGTTTTCTACAGAAACCTTGCCATACTCATTTCACACTGGGTAAAAATGCCACATCGTTTAACATTAATACTTTAGATTGATCTTCATCAGACTTAACTACTCGCAGCTTATTTAAGACAAGAATAGTTTTGTTCTTGGCTTCATGTTACTCATTCCTGACCATTAAGATATTCAGAAGTAACACAAAAGAAACACTTTTAAGAAAATATTAATAGTTTAATATCTTTGATTACAAATTGTAGAGTGGCACAGAGAGAAAACCATGTCAAGCTTTAAGGGGCTGACTCAAATTGGGTGCATTAACCACTAAAACCTCAATATTAAGTAACCACTAACTGAAAGCGTTCCCAAGTAGCTTCACATGCAATTGTCTGTCAGGCCTATCAAAGTTAACTGTTCAGAGTGTCTCAGTTTTTAACTGTATCACAGAAGTAAAGGCATCAAATGTTTCTAGTTAGACAAAGAATATCTCGGCTTGACTTTAGGACTGCTTTTATTGAAGAGCATAAAGGAGAAAGTTCCAAAGCAAACTGTGGCTCAAGCTAGAATAAGGTATTTGACAACAAAAATTAACAACTACCAGTGAAAGCGCAGTCAGAAAATGCGCTGTAAGCAAAACAATTCAAGAAAGGCAGAGAGGTCTGTCTTCAGGTAGTAAGCAAGACAAACTATCACTTCACTGCCTCCTCTGGAAAAAAGTCCATTTTAGAGAGAAAGCCAGGTGAAGTTCCATATAGTAAACAAGATTGGAGTGTACCCCCTAGCTCTTCTAGAACTTGCTCTAGAGAACAGAACTGGATAATTAATGGACATCTAAACCCAACTGCTTCTAAGGAGGCTGCAAAAGGTCAACAGGTTTATGCATTAGAAGTCTTAAATTTAATCCAGTGGCCTGCACAAAAATAAATAGTTTTTAACGTCTCCCTCAAAGGATGGTGCTAATACACATACCCTAGTCTGGTATCAATATTAGTCGTAGATACCATGGCTTTCAGTATTTTCCTGCATTCTGTTAGCCACAGAACATCACCAGTAGGAAATGAAATTGAAGAGTCATAAGTAAAGGCAATCCCATTTATTTTCCAGCAATATCCCATACAAAAGCAATAGAAACATCAACTGCTTTTAGCAGAAAGTCTGTACAGTGTTATCATTTACAACAGTTTTACATTTAAAAGCAACAAATTAAAAAGAATCAAATACCCTAGACATTTTCTTGACTGTATTAACAAAGAACTCATGGCTATTTACAAATTTCAAATTCAGGCCACTGCTTCTTGAAGCATGATTGCCTGAGCTTCAGCATACTGACCTCGAATTTCTTAGGCATATTTAATTTAATTGTTTGAGAAACATTTTTGCAAATAAGAAAGAATCTCTTTTCCAAAGGTAAGGCAATTTAACCTTACCATAAATAACTGCAGTATGTGAGTTCACTAGTACTAATCAGCAGTGTGGTTCAGCTACCACCTGCCTTTCTAGAAGTCAGATCTTTGTAGAAAAGCCAGATGGAAAAGCAGGATAACACAGATACTCAAAAATATCTCCCTGCTTTGCTCTTGATCTGCAGGTGGATAACTGAGACAATGGACACAGCAGGGGATGGAGGGTGGGAAATAATAAAATCTTGCTGAACTATTTATAATTACTTAAGGATAGCATTGCCTTTGGCTATTTTTTCTATTGACAAGTTTTATAAAAAAAAAAATCTGATATACATAAATTAAGAGTTAAAAGGAAGTCACAAAACTTACTGGTATTTTTACATAAGTTTGGTGCAGATAATATGTCGACCAACCACAACTCAGAGAACAATCATCAACTTTGCTTAAGCTTTCTTACTATTAACAGCTTATGAACCAATCTAACCTCTCACATTTAAAAGAAACTTCCTCTAAAAAAGTTTGCACGAGACTATTTAACTCACAGTATCAAAATCTTTAAGTGGTTCACTCAAAAACACTTCCAAGTCAAAATCACCTTCTGCTTGATAGCCAGCATGTCCAACTTTGGTGGGAGAGCCAGACTGGGTATCCTGGAACATAAAGTCAGTTAATTAGCAGTCACATACAGATTTAGTTATGCAGTAATTCACCTCACCTCTGCAATTCACATAGACCATCCTATAACAGAGGCTTAAAAAAATACTTTAAAGGCCATTTAGAAACCCAAAGCCAGACTTACGATTGAAAAGATTTGAAATTGAAATTTCTGTCCGTTCAACCATTCTAAGATTTCATGCAAATGTTTTAAGAATCTCTCTATATATACACATATATGCATATATTGAAACATTATACAGATTGAATATTCATCAAAGAAACAAATCCTGTAAGAAAAACATTACTAAATCTTTACTGAAGGTTGCTGCTCAGCCATATTAAATGCCTTCTGGATCTGAAAAGAACCTACTTCAAAGAGTCCGAGTGTGCCAAGAAAATTACATCTTATTTTGACATTAGATATTGCAATCTAAAGTAGTATTTCCATTGTACATCACAGTTCATAACTTTCATGCTTTGAATAGGTAAATTTTCTTTTGCCGGTTATGAAAAAATGATATATCTGATTTTTGAGATGGTCACTTAAGTTCAGTCAGACCACAGACAGATATTGGCTATAGCTAGGAAAATGTTTTAATTTGAAGATCCTTCAACTTTATAAACAGTCCCTATTGCTCATGTACTCAGGCTACTCTGGATATAATTAAGTTACAGACCAATTATTAACAAACATCTGAGCAAGTGACACAGATGCTTACCTCATTATCTTGACAGCTTGTTTGAGAATCAGTGGAATTGCTCCCGACAGATTCTGTCTCCATCTCTCCAAGGTCAACAGGACTACTGCAAAATCATTAAAAACGATACAGATTAAAACAAGTTCAGTTTTTTAGTACTAAGCTGCACTTCATAGGTGCAGTTCTGAAAATGACAGCCAAACAAGACAAAGAGACCTATAGAGATTTAAAGACAGTCATACCAAAATGAGGAGACCAAACAGAACAACAGGTCAACTCAACATGGCCAAGGTCTAAATCCAGGTCTTGAGACTGACTATGGCAACTTGTCAAAGATGAATACCCAACAATCAAATACAACTCAATGAGGACAAATGTTATGGAAAAACAAGGATGTTTTTTCCAGACAAGGTTTTTATAAATTTGTTTTGCAATGCAAGTATCCACTGTTCATAGAACTCAACCCCAGCATCGGGAGACAGACTTTTACTTCAATATCAACACATACAGTAGGCTTCAAGATGAAACACCAACTCCCCTCACATTGAGTACAAGTGAAAGGAAGCTACAAGTAAGCCTTTGCTTTTAGGTCTCATTGCTCCAAATTGGTTATAAGATCAACTGCTAGGTAAAAACAGTAGTTTATTACCACAAAACTGTTCCTCAAGGAATTAGTTACGTCAGTGTCCCTTCATTCTGTAGTCCCACATTTCGTATGTTCCCAGATGAGTTCTATTGGTTTCTATTGAGGAAAGTAACTACATATGTTATTCTACATAGAATCATAGTAGTTTGGTTTGGAAGGTTCCAAACCCCCTGCCATGGGCAGGACCTATACATCTTCTAGAGTGGAATATTGCAGTACCTCGGACCTCACTGTGAACAGTTGTGACAACAGTTTTAATTTAACGGTACCTTGAGGGGATTTTACAAGTACTTCTTTTCCTCCTCTCTGTATAAACCAGAATTTATACCACTGTTCTTGAAGTAGCAAGCGAGACAGGCTCTCATACATTGACTTGGTCCAAGCTAAATATTCATGAGATCTGTCATAAGAACTCTTCAACACTGCTTCTATCGGAGATTAATCTGCAGACTACTCTGAAAGAATCAGTCTTCCTCAGAGATGCAATATTTTCTTTTATAGGGTAATGCAGAATGAGCTCTGATTTCACTCAGTGGACATATGCTAAAAGAATTGAAGTACATAATGTGTCCAGAGAGCTATTATTATATTCTGACCAAGAAGTAACTGAATAACACTAAGCATGGACAAGTAACTAACAAAAAAACTTCACCAATCACTCACTTATCTCAAAAAATGGATATGCTGGGGTTTGGTGGCTTTTTCTGTTGTTTTATTGAGGGCATTTTTGTTTTGTTTCATTAGATTTTATTTATTAATTTCTGTAAAGGTATCTTGAATACTAAATACGTACATTTGTTGCAGATCACATCCTTCTTCAGTAGGTGGATCCCAGGAATGCAATGCAACTTTCCATAGTTTAATTTGCTGGTCCCACGACCTACGGCTGTACTTCTTAAACTTATTTGGAGTTCTGGGATGAACTCCTGGTACCCGATGGCATCTATTCAGATATTAGACAAGACAAATTCATTAAAGTTTTTCACACAGACATATCAAATAGATTTGTTAGAACTGCTTTAAGTTAGGACTGCCTGCTACACAGCATTTACTGGGTCATAATGAACCTAATTGATTATATTATTTATGACAAAGTATTACTGCACAATTTCAGCACTGAAGTGAAAAACTGTCATCTCCTCATGAACACTTTATATTTTGCCCTCATGTCAAACAAAAAATGTTCATTATCTCAGGTCTGAAAATTTCAGCATGAAATTTTTGCATATAACGTATCCCAAGCTTAAGAGTAACTGTTGACCATTTGATCCTTTAGATTACTAATGAGAAAATTGACTACAAAAAGTAGTTTCATTTCTCATAGCTGACAAGCATAACCGAAGAACTTTCACTTCCATTTCTGCAGCATGACAAGGCGTGAAGGGATGTTTTACATGTACCAACTAGTGAATAAAAAATAAAATTCACGCCTTATTTGT
This sequence comes from Clamator glandarius, assembly GCA_033459285.1. Lineage (NCBI taxonomy): Eukaryota > Metazoa > Chordata > Aves > Cuculiformes > Cuculidae > Clamator > Clamator glandarius. Next base: position 2,191,390 of record JAUNZM010000016.1, on the reverse strand, counting down.
CAGTGTCACTTATCTGTTAAAAAATATCTTGGAGGTTTAATTTGTAGATGCCTTCTATGTAAACCGTTCAGGTATCAAGTTCAGTATGTTAATAATAGAACACACATAACTTACAATTGAACATTTAGTTTTCCAGAAACACAAGTAGCTCACCTGGGAACTTCTTTAATGTATCTGTCATATGCAATTGTGTTTTTCCCATAGTTTATCTGTTTTTGTCTTCTCATCAAAACCACCTCATCTGTCTCAAGTTCTACTGTTGCAGTAGATTCCTTTGAATCAGAACTAAAGAAAAAATGTGGTAAATTCGGGAGTACCAGAAAATGAGTAACATGCAAACAAACCCACGTGTAGAAGATTTAAAAGAAGCATGTCAAAACTTTTCAAATGAATGCTTGCTTGGGATGTTACTGAACTACAACGTTAGAGCAGACTTAAGATAAACAATTTCAAGCTTTTTCAAAAGCAGCAATGGTATATGTGAAAATTCAAACTTATTGTCAGGATTTTCCTCAGCTAGGCTAGAAATTCCACCTACCTTCCTGAGGAGGAGGATGACTTCCTTTCTCTTGAAAACTCATTTATCAGGAGTTTTCTTCTGTATCTGCAAGAATTCAAATCCATATTAAGAATACACACAGAGAGAACGTGCAAGGCTGTGCTGTCCCATCTCACAGTTGATTTTACTTCTCAGCTAAGCAGAAGTCTCGAAGTCAACCCAGATATAGTAAATGCCTTTCAACTATGGAACTGATATTTTGGTTTTCCCTAAAACAAAAAAATCTCAAGAATTCCTTCTCCTAAGTCTTCTCCCTAAAAATGTTTTTTATAGCAATGATATGCAAAATCAGTAATTAGTGAAAGGAGATTCAAAGTAATTCAGTCTAAGAGATTTAGGAAAGGATTCTTCCAAGACAGATATTTGGTGATACATGTCAAGTCTCCTGAGCGCGTATTAGGTCATTCCTGCAGGACTTCAGCCAAAGCTGATCTAAAACAGTAGACGAGAAGCTAAGATTGGTCTGATTTTACTACAACGAAGAAGTTAAAAATACAAGTCAATACAGATTCTACAAGACAACTACCATTTCCCCTGTCTTCCCCCCTGCATCTCAAACACCCATGAGTACCTTGCAATTTCTTTGTTAACACTGGTCCTCATTTCTTCTTCTTCCACTGCAGTTCCCCAGTCTGAACACCGGGAAAGGGGTTCATGGCCTTCTGGTGTTGTAAAACTAGAAAGTAAAAAAACAAATTGAAAAAGATTAAAAAAGCATCTAAATTAAAATTTTATTTTATTTTCCATCCTATTCCCAGCATCTCCCCCATTCACAGCTTGATAACTATTTAAAACATTCATTTATACTACTCACAATGGCCTTGAGTATCCTGTACTATTCTATTAAAACATCATCACTGTTAAATTAAGCATCAGTTAAGAGTTCCACCTTGAGATTGCATAGTTTGGGGTTTGGCTGTTTTTTTTCTTTTACCTTAAAAAATTCACATAGATGTCTACAGAAACAATGCTGTAACCCAGCCTACACTTTCAATAACAGGCACAGAAACAGATATAAAAAGGTATTGACACAGAGTTGAGAAAAACCTTGAGATGGTGGGACTGACTGGGCACTTCTGGGATCACGCTGTTGTCTGCCGTGGGAGAGCACTAACTGAATGTGGCCTGCATTTTCTGTGAAGTTAGAAATCAATATAAGCAAATGCTAAAAATCTTTAGAGATTGGACAAGTATTTGCAGAGGGAACCTGTACTCTTTGCTATGGATTTTTAATTTTTCTGAGTTGGTGACTGGGTTTCATCTAAAGAGAACTTTAGGTTCAATTTAGCAAAAACTTTTTATGAGCTTGGAGCAGGGAGTTGGAACTGTTTTTAACACAGATGGATCTAATTCCCCGACTTCAAGGGACTTATTTGCACAGAGTTCTGGTAAGTCTCCAGAGTGTTTCCAGATCTACTGAAAAAGCTTTGGTCTTTAGGATACACTTTTGAGTTTGTACTATAGAAAAGCTGGTCATCAGTAGTACAGAAACCGGAAAACACATCAAGTCGTCTGATTATAGGCTATTGTTGTGTGGGAACAGATATAAACTTACTCTCCTGCAACAGTCTAAATCAGCTTATAATGCGGATGGGTTACAGTAAAGTTGTTAAATCACATTTTGGAAAGTCGTAACAAATCTCAGTTTACTAGCTAAAAATTGACTGCCTTTTGTTGTGCCTTTGCCTTCTCTACAACATATATTTTCACATGAAGAAACTCTTGGTGCTATAATATAATTTTAATTAGATGTACAGCTGAGTTTGGTGTCATAACTTTTAGTCTGCAGTCATGAAAGAATAAGCAGTTGTTAACTCGTTCAGAAAATAAGTGGGTAAGTGAGTACAGCTGGTATTTCACATATCATTTTCTGAAGGGCCCCAACATTCTTAAGAAGTGAATCCAAGATTCAGATATTAGGATGAATTTTTTCCTGCTACAGTGGTGAAGCCCATTTGAACGGGTTGCCCAAAGAAGCTGTTGCTGCCCCATCCCAGGAGGTGCTCAAGGCCATGCTAGATGAGGCTTTCAGCAACCTCATCCAGTGGGAGATGTCCTTGCCTGTGGCAGGGGGTTTAAGAACCAGATGATTTTTAAGGTCCCTTCCAACCCAAACCATTCTATGATTTTATGATCAGAACACCACACTACTTTCTTTTCCCTTCTTTAAGAGGGGCTAAGGTCAAAGGATCATTTATACACAGGCAGGGCTTAGAAAAACCAAGTACAATAGGCAGTTCCACAGCCCCAAATGAGCAAAAGAGCAGAGCATTTTTTCAGTTGCAGGCACTGCCTACCTGTTTGGCCTGTTGTCGGAAGGCCTGCGCCTGTTTTCATCAAACCTCGATGAATCCGATGTATTCTGCATTCTCCGCTTCCCATCCGCACCACGTTTCCTTCCCTGGGACCAGCCAGACAAAAGCTGCGGGCTGGAAGCAGACAAGACAATTCTTAACCTCTTTGAGACATCATCCCATGGAGACACCAGAGCTTATTTATCCTCACTACTCTGCTCTCATGAGACCCCAGCTGGAGTACTGTACCCAGTTCTGGAATCCCCAACAAAAGGATATGGAACTGTTGGAACAAATCCAGAGGAGGGCTAAGAAAACGATCAGCTGGCTCGAGCTACGAGGACAGACTGAGAGTTGGGCTTGCTCAGCCTGGAGGAGGCTTCAGGGAGACCTAGAGTGGTCTTCCAGTACCTGAAAGGGGCTACAGGAAAGCTGCAGAATGACCTTTTTCAAGGGCATGGAGCAGTAGGACAAAGGGGAATGGCTTTAAATTGGAGAATGGAAGATTTAGATTAAATTCTTCACGGTGAGGGTAGTGAGGCACTGGCACAGGTTGCCCAGCGACGCTGTGGCTGCCCCATCGCTGGAGGTGTTCGAGGCCAGGCTAGATGGGGCTTTTGAGCAGCCTGGTCCGGTGGGAGGCGTCCCTGCAGGGAGGTTGGAGCTAGATTAGCTTTAAGGTCCTTTCCAACCCAAACCAATCTATGCTTTATAAGTTTTCCTCACACAAACCACCCTCAGGGCCACGAGTCGGGGCCTCTCAAGCCCCTTCAAGCCTCCCTCGCGCGCGGGAACCGCGGCGGGGCCGCACCCCTTCCTCCTCTCACCCCCAAAACGGGAGCTTGGGTCCAGCCCGGTCCTTCCGTGGCCGCCAGGACCCCGCACCGGGGCGGGGAGGGCCGAAGGGCCAAACCCGCCGCCCCGGGGGCGAACGCGCCGTGGCGGGGCCCGAGGCGGAATAGCGGAGGGGGGGGGGGGGGGCACGTGCACAGCGGCTGTTCTCCCACGCGCGTACCCCCCTCACCCCCCAACCGCCCCGCGCGCGCGCGCGGCTGTTCCTCCCACTGCGCAGCCCCCCCCTCTCCCCGACACCCTCGCCGCGAGTGGTTCCGCGGGGAGGAACGAGAATGCACACCCCACGCCCCCGCTTCGGCCTCACCTGGTCTTCGTGCCGCCGTGCGGGCTCCTCTGGCGGAAGGACATCGCTGGGAGGTGAGGGAGCGGCGAGCCGTGAAGGAGAACGACTAGACTTCCCGCTCAGCCCCTTCACATCTCCCGCCAGCGCTGCACCGGCGCCGCCTCCCCCGGCCGTTCCACGGGGACCAGTCCGCGGGGGGGGTGGGGTGGGCGGAAGGGGGTAAAGGGAGAGCAGACGCCAACCCGCGCCCTCTCCCCTCGTTCCCCGATGCTAGCGGCGACGCAAACACACTCCCCACCCCAGCGTCCCCGGGACGCGCAGCCCTAAGGAGACTTTACCACATCCATCCCCCCCGCGGCCGGGGTAATGGTTTAGTCCGGGTTTGGGCCACGCCTCTTTCCTTATGGCCCCACCCACCTCCCGGCCCCGCCCCAGAGCGCGGTGGCGCGCGGTTTTGGCGCGAGCTGGGACCCTCTCCCAGCGTCACCTCCCCCCAGGAAGCAGCTGCTGCTATAAGAAGTGGAATATTTTTATTTAAGCTAAATTAAAGTTCTTCCAAGTAGCTGTGTGCTTTGAAAGTTGGACAGAACGCCCTTCTGATAGTGTGTTCAAACTGTTTTTTCCAGAAACTTCAATTTAGACTAGACCTAAGGAGGAATTTCTTCACCATGAGGGTCATGAGGCCCTGGCCCAGGTTGCCCAGGGAAGCTGTGGCTGCCCCATCCCTGGAGGTGTTCAAGGCCAGGTTGGATGGGGCCCTGGGCAGCCTGATCCAGTGGGAGTTGTCCCTGCCCATGGCTGGGGGGTTGGAACTGGATGGGCTTTAAGGCCCCTTCCAACCCAAACTATTCCATGGTTCTGTGATTCTTCTAACTGTGTCTCACCTGTGTGATGAACCAAATCATCTGTTGCACTGGCCCAGCTGGCATCTCCCTTACTAGTGCCTGGTTACTGCCTGCAGCATTCAATTAACTTATTTTCACTATCAGTATCTTCATTGTCTCTTCCTCTTCAAAAAGAACCTACTACTGTACAACAGTTATGATAACAAAAGTTTAAAAAACAGAGCAGAACTATAGTATTGGGATCAGAAACTTGGTTTCAGCAAGCTTTCTTCTGGGTCTTACATGGTTTGCATGTCTTGTCTTCATTTTTACCAGTCAGCCTCATCTTTCTCTTACAGGCAGCAGAAAGACAGCAAACCTTGGCCCTGGTAACCTGACAGAAATGCAGTTATACATCAATACCTCGTCTAGCTCATGCAAGGTAATTGCATTGAGTCAGTACAAATAAGTCACTGAGCTTGGGAAACAATAGAAAAATTCTACGGGTTTCACCAGAGCAGCTTGCTAGTGCAGGTATAGCCTTAGTTCAGGATACTTCTGATGATTTTTAGGGATCTGAAAAGCTGCAATTAATTTTGTTGGATTCTTTTTCTCGTTTTACTGGCATTTTTATTCAGTAAGGTTGCAACCACCACTGCAGTTCTCAAAAATCTGCTTTTTGGCTCAAAGACCAGACATTTCAACATAACTGTTAGTTGAGCAGGTATTTTAGGGATGAAAGACCATAAACATGTCTTCCAATGAACATGGGTGAAGCGAGCCTAATATTCATTATTATCACAGACTGTATTTGAGTAACATTTGCAAGATCAGCAATGAAACGTGGTCGATGGATGTAAAAAAACCACAACTCTCATTTGCTGTTTTGAGCAGTTTATCCAAAAACAACTACTGAAGCCCAGCACTGTTTTTCGGAGAGATTTTCTAAGTACATATTGACAGATGCCATTCTGTTTTATTTTGTTTTTATGAGGATACTTCATGCGCAGCAAGGTTGAAGTGTGTGTGAGAGGGAGAATTTGCATCTCTCCTTTAGAAATGAAGCATGGTTTCACAAACTACAATATTCTTATGTAATCATTTAGAAATGATTACTCTAACCGGGTTCAGGTCATCATTTACATAGACCTGGAGCTTTTCAGGAGCTGTGTAGAAAGGACAGTCACAGGCAAAGCAGATGGGAGTACACACCTTCATGTGCTAGGAAGAAGGAATTGTTCAAACAGCATAATTGCAGCTGAAACTAGTATGGTTATTTGGATTCATGTTATTTGAAGTAATTAAGACAGTTGTCAGAAGAACAGCACCTGCAACATGCAATTTATGTCTTAGTCTTTCTGCCTCTTCTTTACCACACGCTCCCCTTAATTCCAGGTCTCCAGACTCAAATCTTGAGTAGTTCCAGGAACATATTTATTTCTATTTCCTGATTAATCTTTTTGGGATAGTTGAACAGGATAGCCTACAGGAACATCCCAGCTGAAGCCTGGTAAGTAACCAGGCAGCTCTTCTTACCTCTTTTTCAGTGTGCAGATACCAAAAGGGGCTTTCTTCAAGGCTGTGCAAAATCACACAGCAGTTTATACAGCTGCTTTTACCTCTGGGCGCAAGAACAAGGGTAGGGAGGTAGAAGTCAGGAAAGGGTCTCAGACCAGCACCGTGACAGCTGCTGAATTTTTCTTGTCGGAGGTCACTGCAGTATTGTATGGATGGTCTTGAAGGCCAAGAGAAAGCACGTGCTCAGTGCGGCTCAGGATCACTCAGATGTGCTGAAGATCCTCTTCACAATGAATTCACAAAGCTCACAACACCTTGTTTTGTTAAAATCTGGAGAAATTAACTCGTTTTTCTCAAAAGGCACAAGTACTATTCAACTGCTTGACTATTTTTTTTGCAAAGCTGTGCCAGACACTAGATGCACAAATACAGACAGACACTTGCACTCCTTCCTGGCAAAGCTTACAGCTTGAAAAGGAAAACAAGCTCCCTGCCAGCCTGGCCCTGGCAACTGCACCAGGCCAGACCAAGAGTGAGCAGCTAATAGTTTGCAAAGGCTTTTAGAAATTAAACAGTTTGAAAATCTCAGCATCTACCTTGCTTTCTCATGAATTTTATTTTTTGCATTGTTTTTCCTCAGCTCTTCAATGGTTCTAACTGTTTTTTTTTTTTTTTCCATTTGTGAGAGCACTGAATTAAGATTGTTTAATTTCCTTAAATTGCGTCTTTATTCTAAGTATGTGTCTCAAAGACTCCTGCTAAGTATCTACTTGGAAAGGGTGGTTAAGCTATTTGGGTGACATGTCCACATGCCTAGTGCTCCTGGCTGAAAAGAGTATTATTTTGAGAAGGGGTAAAGGAGAACTGTGTTCACTTCCCATAGCCTCAAGGGTTTTTCTTGACAAGTTGTACACAGGTCCTGTTCTTTTCTCCTCAGATGTGTTGTAGGATGTCTCCAAAATGCTTTCCTTTGGGCAGTAGCACTTGGGCTGGCTCTGTGCTCAGTGAAACACCAAGATCTGAAAACAATACCAAGTAAGGGATTTAGCTTGGTAGTTCCATTCCCTGGTGTTACTGTGATTGTATAAATTCACATATCTTGTGTGGCACCTGCATAAACATCTATGCTCCGACAGGAAAGTTTGCTATGTTGGCACCTCTCCTTTCCCAAACACTGCTATGGAAAACAGAATTGTTTTCCTGAACTAAGGATATGTTTGAAGTCCAGCATAGGCTCAAAACACGTACAAACTACACCCTCCAGTCTCAGTCTGAGATAATTTGAACAGCATGTTTACCTGAATACATCCAAGCTAGCCAGACAGATGACAGTCTGGAAGCCACACGGCACTTTTAGCAAAACACTACATAGATATTAAATTCAGTTTATTAAGCATAACTATCTGCTGTAACAAATCTTAGAGATTACGGCTGCCTTGCATCTCTGTCCTTGTCAACAAAAAAAATTCTTCAGAAAAACACTTTCACATCACTGGGAATTTTAGGGGGAGGAGAAGGTACCCTCATCACTGTGACCTTTGTGGAGCAGTTTAAAAGCAAAACAAAAATGCACATAACCAATGGCATATCAGAACTGCTAGTGAGGGACTGTTTCTATAAGCACAGATAATGTATCATCAGTAAGAGATTCTCCCAGGGGAAGCATGCCAATAGGAGATACAAGTCACTTCTTAGCAGAAATTTAAGCCTGGCTGGTGAATTTCAGTTTATTTTGTCTTAATTATGAAATGAGCACACACTCACGCAAACTGGATTTAATTAAAATTAACAAAAGATTATCAAATACAAACTGGGGATGGAGTACCAGACTTCAGCTTTGCTTACCTCAGTTGTAAACTCCTACGTCAAGTAGCCCTGGATAAAGAAGTGAATGGATGGACTGCATTCCAGTTTTAACTACTCTGCTTAGACTGATGAGGGTACTGTTATTAATTAGAAGACATTACAGTGGTTCTACATCCAGTGGCAGCACTGCATGAAACTACTTTGCAGGCTTCAAACCTGATTTGCTCTGTAACATTCCTTTCCTTGTGCTAGCATAGCTTGTCCAAGCATACAGAACCTGGATTAGTGAATAAATCTGCTCCAAATTGAACTGCTGCAGGGACACTGGTAGTTCTATTCTTAGTCATGTTCAACCAAAAAATACAAGATCTTTTAAGGACTGCTAAATTACAAACCTATGGATTTGTGTCCATAAGTCCACCACAGGCCCCATCCATTATAGGCAAAAGCTTAAGGGCTCAGACAGCTGAGCTTAATTATTTAATGACAGCCTATTACTCTCACCTAACAGCTCCATCCTCCCCAGGATGTCTTTCTCATAGCAGAACAGGTGCAGGGGCTTTAGCTGCCTACGTTACAAAACACAAGTTCATGACATCAGGATACAAGCTGAAGGGTTGGACACAACCTGAATTGTGCTGCAAACTCCCTTCAAGAGTTAGATTTAATCTCTGAAGATTCCTCCTTCCCCCTTTTAGCAAGGGCTAAAAAAACCCACAAAATAGAAAATATGCCTTAAAACACTCACACAGAAGCACTACTGAACCCACATACTCTGCAACATAACAGCAAAAGCAGACTAAAAAGGATTTTTAAAGTTGAAGTCTTTAATTATTCTGCATAAAGACAAAATGACAAAAGTGTAACACTCCCTTATTTACAACCATCATAAATCACATGGAAGCATGCACACTGGAACAAGAAAGTTCTAAATATTACTTCTTGGAAAAAGTGCTGTACAAGTGTGTTCCTTGTATGCACACACTCCATGGTCTGTGGTGTGACTGAGCCACCCTTGTGCTGGGATGCTACTAAACACCACGCCTGAGCACACTGGGAAAAGAGGTTTTGCAATGGACTGGGAGTAGCTCTTGGGGAAGCAGCTTACTTCCAGCAGCAGCACAATAGGCTTTTGGCCCTTGGGGACATTGCCAGCCCCACAGCAAGGCTGCTGTGTCATCCCTAGCGCTGCCACCACTCTGCAGCAACCATGCAAAGAGCCAAACTGAACTCCTGCAGAGAGACAATTCCCAACTCCAACCGACATCTGTATCCCAGTATGGGCTATATGAAGTGCCATTTTAAAAAACTCTTAAGTGTCACATGAATCTGGTCTAAACTCCACTGTCACCACAGCCCTCACTTTGACTTTCTAAGCAAAGAGTAAAACAAAGGAGAGCCTATCTCAACAACATCAAAACACTTAGACGGGACACCCAACACCCAAGAGCAGCTCCAAACACTGCTGCTCTCTGCCAGTTCCTCCAGGAGGAACAGCAGGCACTAAGCTCATCTTCTGATACTCTTAGCAGTAGATCGGCTCCTTACATCAGGCTGCAACACACATGAAGGCAAAATCCATGTATTCAGGCTGTGCTGCTGTTCAGTCACTTGCCTCCTTCAAAAGAGATTTGATTTTGATAAACCATCTACCTTTGCTTTCTCTTCTTTCACTAGGCTTAGGCAAATGCTAGCTTAATATATCTTATTTCAGAGAACAGTAAATATGCCCAATGGACGATCATAGTTTGTCTTTAACAACTGAAGAAAGGTTGGAGTTATCTACATTCTTTTGAAGCACTTCTTCAGGTTGGATGTACAATTCTGGCCCAGTAGAGGAAATGGGGCTTAATTCCACAGTTTAAGGTTGGCATTCAGTTTGACTCGATATTGGACCAATTTGCCAGCATAACATTGGCGTCCTCCGAGTAGTGTGATCTCCAAATGGCACAGCAGCATCCATCAACTAAAGCAGCCTTTACAATATTATGTATACAAAATCATCTGCCAGCGCAGGAAAAGCAGGAACACTCTCACAAGCTTTAAGGAACATCCATCACCGTTGCAGCACAGGCTTAATGAAATTTGAAGTTTTACACTTGAGGCAGAGCTTGCAGAAAACAATCTATCCTTAAAGATCTGCAGAAACCTAAACAAAGAAGCAGATAACAATGTTTAATAAATACAATCTATCTAGTCATTAGCAGAATACTTGCTCTCTTAAGCTGCAGTGTTATACAGTATATTACAGTAGCAGTACATGGAACAGAGCACTGCATATGGTCAAGTTTAACACACAATATAAAAGACAAAGCCATGTTGGCCCTACTAAAGAAAGTACAATAGGTAGTTTGAGAAGATTGTTACAGATAGCCTTGAGAACATAAATTATTGGAGAAGCAAAGAGACTACTACATATCCTGTATTCCTAAGTTATTTGTCAAAGAGCAAATGAATGATTTGAGCTGATCTTTCCCAAACCTTCAGATCATTTTCACCATCATGTCATTACTAATTTGTAAAATAAGTTTTTCTCTCAATTCTGGTTAACACATTCCTGCCATATCTTAAGTGTCTTGTTGACGAAGGTTTTTTCCTTTAAAAATCAACAGATATATTCCAACTTGTAGACAACAGTATTTATTATTCCTGTTTAAGACAGAAATTTTCATATAGAAAAAGGGCAGGTGGTGTGGAATTCTATCTAGTTTTCAAGTAACATTACTTTTCCACAGATGAAGTTCCTGCCATTTGGGAGTTAGAGCTCATCACACCTAAAAACCAGTCAAAGGCAGTGTCTTTCTCAACTATTGGTCTTTGCATCCCAGGAAACCGGCGTGTTGCTTCTCATAGATGCTATTTAACTTTCTACATTTTTAAACGTTACAGAATTCTTCAATCAGAATGAGTGATTATGAAACTGCTGGGTATATACACCCCTTACTAGAGTCTATTTACCACAAAGACAACTGGAAAGCAGCTAAATCTCTGCTGACTCTGTAGAAAACTAGAAAGGCTCTTTTACCTGCACATTGCACTTTATGTTGATTGCACATATGCTGACTGCAAATCTCTTCCTCTTTCGGTGCAGATTTTATGATACTGCAGCAGTTTTCCAAGACTTGGTCTGCTCATCTCAGACTATACACCTGTTCTTCAAATCATTTTCTGTCACAGGAGAAAGTCCTTTGATAATTCTATATACAAAGAGATACTAAATATTTTCAAATATTGAATTAGTACTTCATAAAATTGAATTCAGATTGTCTTATTCATGCTTACAGATTTTAAATTAGAAAAAAAATCAATACAGTAAATAGAAAAACATACCATTAGTGTATTTTTTTAAAAAGCTCTATCTGCCTTTTCCTCATAATGCTAGAATTCAAATCCTAAGCAGTGTAAAATTGTGTGCCATATTCTTAATCAGTTTTTTTAATAAAAGATATTCCAAGATCACTGTTAAATAGACATTTATATCCTAGTCCATAATATTTCAGCGCTGTTATTCAATGTAGATCAAAGACAATCAAATCACACAAAAGACTATCTGCTAACAAAAGTTCTTTCACTCAAGATACAACCCATCCCATCAAGCATCACAGGAGCCTATAGGACTTTAACTGAAATCTACTGCTGCAAATGCAAAGATGTGACTTCATCACAAAAATATTATGAGGCACAAAAGCTGCTACTGTAATAATTTAAAGAACTGGCACTTCTCATTTAGTGATAAAACATGTTTTCTCGCTGAAAAGATGCATTTTTCCATTTACTAAGTCTTAAGTATTAGATCTTTTAATTAAGGTGCTGCATTAAATATAGAAGGATGGGATAAAATACTGATACAATAGAAGAATAAAAAGAGAAACTGATCTTGAACAGAACAGTTGGATTCCATAGAACAACACTGCATAAGGGCTACTGAAATAGAACAAGTAAAATTAGTCAGCATAAACTCACCTTCATATTTAAATTTTTTTCCTCATTAGTCTGTCTTCAGCACTTGCACTTCCCCATCCCCTTTCAGGGCATTCTGACTGACGCCCTTCCAGAAAACTGCTGTGAAGATTAAACCTACAAATTAAAAAAAAGAATCCCAAAGACTAAGTGGCTTTATTATGGTAACCTTTTTATATAAAATACAGCTGAGATCTGCTACTTACTCCAATACAGACTACAACATAAGGACAGAACTTTACCACACAACACAAATATTGGCCAACACATCCTTAAGAAGAATAGGAGAAAAAATAAATACACATTTATAATTAATGCTTGGATTAAAATACAGCAATAAGGCAACTATGCTTCTAATTTAATATGCAATAAAAAAGCCCCTGATCGATGAGTTGCATTTGTACCTCTCCAGCGTGCAGTCTGCATCTCTGCAAGTGCTGCTGTCAGGAAGAAAGAAGTTGCTTTTTTTCTGTTTCTGATTGCTCCATCCTGAAGATGAACTGGCTGGAGTTGCATCACTGTATAAAAACAAATAACTATCACTGTTGTCTGCTACAAAACAACTCCATCTCTCAAGAGACAGAGAAGCAGCTTTCAGTTCCTAGTCTTGGCAAGCGAGAGACTAGTAACAACCACAGGGACAGATTCTGTAGAATGCCATCGCTTCCCCTAAGACAAAGAGGGTGGAAAGGGCTTAGTATCTTCCAGCATTACTTAATGGCAGAAGCAGCAGAAAGCAACAGAATGAGGGTCAGACAGGGAAAAGCCAAGCAAGGTCAAAGAACAAAAAAAACCCCCAAACAACCAAACATATAACACACTGGAGAAAAGAAAACACAGTATTAAATAGCGAAGGAAAAGGAAGTTAAGAAAACCCAAAGACACTTTTCACAGCACAAATAATAAACAGAAATAACATCATAATCTTTATGGTATCTACCTTGTTATTTCTATGCCATGTTGTACCGTCATTACTTCGTCATTTTCACCAAAGGCTCCCCACTCCAAGCACTTTGAAAAAGCCTCCCGATGCCCTGAATCAGTAAGACTAGAAAGAAAGTGAAACCATCTCAAATCATGGATGTTTTTCACAGAATCACAGAATAACCAGATTGGAAGAGACCCACCAGATCGTCGAGTCCAACCATTCCCACCAATCCCTAAACCATGCCCCTAAGTACCTCATCCACCCTCACCTTAAACACCTCCTGGGAAGGTGAGTCAACCACCTCCCTGGGCAAACTGTTCCAATACCTAGCTACCCTTTCCATGAAGAATTTTTTCCTTATCTCAAGCCTAAATCTCCCCTGGCGGAGTTTGAGGCCATTCCCTCTCGTCCTGTCCCCTGTCACTTGAGAGAAGAGGCCAGCACCCTGCTCTCCACAACCTCCCTTCAGGTAGTTGTAGAGAGCAAGGAGGTCACAGTTCCTCTTAATTCTTATCACATTAGTTTTTATCACAGTTCCTCTTAATTCTTCTTAAGGGGACTAACTATTGAGAAAAAAACACATCCGTATAAACATTTTTACTAAGGCTAATGTGAAAGATCTACTAAACCCCAAAACCCATACATAACTGTTTCAGTTTTCTTATGGTCTGAAAAAACTTTAGAGTTAAACCATGATCTTCTCTACACAGCCTACCACTTCTCATTTCTAGTAATGCTTCTTATGCAGCAGCTAGGAAAGCGGAAAAAAAGGAAATATGATTAAAACTAATCACCAGAGGAGTAGTTTAATTCTTGAACAACTTAGTATAAGACCATGTTAGCCTGAAAAAAGTCTACTCTTCTGTCATCCATTTCTGAATGTTAATTTCATTCTGTCCCAGTTCCCAGGCTGAGTGACCAACTCCTTGCTCCAACAAGCATTTTTTTCCATGCAATCTTTCAAAAGGCAAGGAAAAGCTCAATCAAATTACCCAAAGTTTTTCACATCTGTTCATGAACACATACTACCTGTAACACTTGTAGTAAACATACCATGGTAATAACCAAACCAGGCATTTTCAGTAGTTGTCTGGGAACCCACACTGGGCTCCATTCTCTTACCAGAACATTCATCAACACAGTGTGCAAACCAAAAAGCAGAATGCAATGCAGGTGAGAGCTATGGGATATAACTATGGCAGATACCTAATAATTTCAGAATAACAACCTCTGAGCTAGGTTCCACGAGAAACGAAGAACAACACATTATTTTTTCTGTGTAAATTAGGCAACACTAAACTATGCTCTGTCATCTGACACTGAAGTTTCCTCTCCTTTGCAATGGACCACTGTAAATATTTGCTATCATACAACACAATTATTCTGGCATGGTTTGCTTTTATTAAACTGCACACATGCTTAGATAAAACTAAAGCTATTATCAAACTGAGGAATAAATACCAGCCATATTCCCAAAGGCAGTTCATAATATGAATGAATCTTCATATGGAGAATCATTTCATACCTTCCCAGTGTGTGGTACATATGCACATAATGGTTTCTGCTCTTTGAGACCACAGAGGAGTCAGAATTGTTTCTTCTTCTGCGTTTCCACAGTGGAGAAGAATCAGGAGAATGGGGACTACAACGAATAAGACACAGTTTTACACAATACATTTTTCAAGTGCATTTAAATGCTTTTCAGAGTTTTGCAAAGCAATGGCACATGCTACACAGGAAGACTTTGATGTATGATTCTCCAGTCACAACAGAGGAAAACAGAGAAAACTGCTCAAATTTTGCTAACATCTCCACTGTAGTTTGAGAAGTGAACCCAGCCACAATCACACAAGAAGCAGAACCACTTTCAGTTCCAGAGGCACTCCCCTACACCAAGGTATCTTGGTAAACAGGGAAGTGCATGAGGTGCTTCACTGTCAGCCTCTCTGCCATTCCACAGGCTGTTAATTAAGGATGGTCACTCTTGGTTCTGAAAAAGGTGTCCTATTTTCAGCACTGGCCAACAGTGGTTAAAGAAATCTCAGGCACTCCACTCTGTAAACAAAGCAGAAAAGACCACTGCCTTTTTCTGCTCGTGGTCATACAATTCTCTAACGCTGGCAATTTCTCCACATTCAATGTTCTGTACCATTGATGGATTCCATTCAACAGCAGAAGTGCCAAACTCCAAGTCTGAGCATCAACTGCACTCACTCACTAAACGTTTCCTAAAAAAACCTGACAGCACCGACGTGTGCTGAATTATTTCAGTAAGTTAACCACAAAAGTTTTATCTCATACCTCTCTGGCATGTAGTCAGCCTGTCTGCAGTCATCTTCACACTCATTTCTCTCCTGCATTTCATCAAGCATAAAGGAGCCAGAACCATCCTGGTCTTTGCAGAACCATTCTTGGTAACTGCCTGAGGGTTCTGTATTACTAAAAACAGAAGTGAAAAAAGGGATTTAAAATACTACCCATATAGCTCACCACTCCAAGCAGAAGACAGTTAAAACTGCAGTAATAATTAACAATTCATCTCATATGACATAAAAATGGTGCAACTTGCACCATAAGTCAATTATAACATATGTAAAAATATTTTACCTTGTGCTCACCAGTGTAAACACACAAAGGCAGGGAGTGTACTACTACAGACAAAGGAAAGGCCTTCCTCCCCAGAACGCCTTATTGGATATTATTTTAACTAAATAATGGGATTATCTTGAAGACTAACAGAATTCAGAAGGAAAACAAGACATTCAAGTAGACTCCCAGTTCTGAACCCAATCCCCTCTCTTGCTCCCCATTAGGAATGCTCTAAAGGAAACAGAGTCCTCCCGTGAAACAAGAGATGCATGCTGACTTAATTGACTCATACACACACTGGCTGCAGATCCCAGGTTTCTTCAGTAGGAGGATCCCAGGCATGCAGTGCTATCTTCCACAATCTGATCTGCTGGTCCCAAGATCTACGGCTGTACTTCTTAAATTTGTTGGGAGTTCTAGGATGAACCCCTGGTATTCGCTGATTCCTGTAAATACACAGTAACATTTATTATTTCAGAACATGATTTATATTCTTTAAAAAGTCCTCAGTACATATGATCACACAGGCATCAACGGCTTAGTAAATAGTCTTCATATTTTTAAACACTTAACTGAAACACACATATTCCAAAACATACTGTCAAAAAACAGACCACACAAGCAACAACTAACAATACCAGGCACAGTCAGACCAGAGGGTCATTCAGTTTGATACACTGACAGCTGCCAAATGCAGATCTTTACTCCCCATAAACAAACAGAAAACAGAAGCAGCGTAACTCATACTTCTTCAATAGTACCCTAGCCTCTGGCTACTCCTACCTGTTTATTTTCAAGTCAGGTGTATATTTTCCATCTTTAGTACTATACAGAGTCCAGCTGGGATGGAGTAAACTGCCTTCATAGTAGTCTCTATAATGCTGTGGGTTTGACTTATAGTTGATAACATACTAATTTCTGGCTGTTGCTGAACAGCATTTGCACAGCTTGAAGGCCTTCTCTTCCCCTCCCCCCTTTTCCCCACTCCGTCTCAAAGCCACAACGTGGAGGATGAACAAGAAGCTGAAAGGGGAAACTGCTGGGACAGCTGATTACCCACAGGGATGATATTCCACAACACAATGTCATGATTAGTAGCAAAAAACAGGGCAGATGCCTTCAAAAGTGGCCACTGCTGCCAGGGTACCACCCTGCTTATAGCGAGTAGTAAATGACTGCATTTGCATCACCTGCTTCCCCCAACTCCCCTAACCTTTCTTTCCTTCACCTGTTCATGTGCCCTTATCTCCATCCATTTTGAAGAGTAAAAGCAAGCCAACTATTTGTTCCTCATCCACCTGGGAAAGGGAGGAAGTGAGTAGCTGTATGGCTACTTGGCTGTTGGCAGGGGTCACACCCTAAGTAACTTCCACAAACTTTCATTTCACCATTGTTCATGCATCATTACAATGGGGATTGCTACAATTCCAAATGGCATTTGTCTGTCCGGAGCACAGGAAACAATATTCTCCCGCTCTCTGGGTAAAATCCAATTGATACACCTTTCCACTGATTCTAAACTACAGACACTACCACAATGCTGCCTAGGATCACACCATGGCTGAAGTGCTGTTTCTCAGATGATAACCCAAACCTAGACACTGCCCATTACTGGAAAGCTCACTCCAGCTGTCCCTTCAGTACAAAATAATTTTCTTTATAGTCTTACCATCCTGAAGGCAGCTTTTAAGCCTGGGTGGTGGTAGTGAAGAGTATTACAATAACACACAATACAAAGTGCCTTTGTCTCAAGTGTTTCACCCTACCAGCTTCACAGATCAATGCACTTCACCATAACACTTTTTGTAGGATAACAGATCCCTGCTAAGGAACAGTATTATAAATTTCCCCATTAAAATGCCACCCAGAACACCTTTTCTTTTCAAGTTTACCCAGTGGGTTTTTTTCTGAATGCTGTTCTTAACCATTCCTGTTCTCTCCCAATGATTTAACTGGCCAGAGCACAGCTACACAAGTTTCAGGCATCACCTGGCTGCAGTCCTTCTTCTGATGATAAGTGAAAAGCAAAATTACAATTCACAAAGCTCTTCGAAGAAAATAAAGTGTTATGGAAGATGCGATCATGATATTGTGCGACATGTGTGACCATTTATGGTATCTCTTGTGGACTTCTGGCCATCTAGTCTAACCTTTCAAGTATTGCACAAGCTTGCAGCATACACTGTATTTGGCTGGCAATTTTCACAACAGACTTACAGGTGGAATCCAGAGAAAGCAGGCAATTAAGTAGCAACCCAATTTTCCCTAACTAAATTTTCTAATATGCAGAAAATACCTGGCTTCAATTTGACAGAACTCAATCAATTCAAGTCGTCTTCACTTACTCTTCATTTAATTTTAAGAGAACTAAAGCTGTGTGCTGATCTACACACATGTCAGGAATAAATATTTATTTCAAAACATGCAACATCGTACAACTTACTTTGGAACTTCTTTAATGTATCTGTCATACGCAAGCGTATTCTTTCCAAAATTGATCTGTTTTTGTCTTCTCCTCAGAACCACTTCATCCGTTTCCCTTTCAGCTGCATTAGCAGAATCACTCAAAACAGAATCAGAAATCAGTTGAAAATAAACTGAATAGCTTCACGAGTTAAACACAGACTCTAGAACTGCAAGTATTCTTACTCTCATAGACAGCAAGCACAGCTCTTACTTCACTAATTTACAGAAGTTAAAGTTGCGCTAACCATATGAAATCCTACAACAAAAATAGTAGGATTTGCAAGTTCATGTGATTGCTCAGGTTTGTAACAAGTAAACATATGCCTGGGGGCACTAGTGCTACAGCTGCTGAACTAGAAGCCTACAGATAGTCCTACAACAAGCAAATCAAACGATAGCACGTTTACAGAATATGTGTGTAGCAACCTCCTAACGTGAATATGAAAAAGCTTAAACAAAAAGATGGATAATACAGAGACTAGCTCAAATGATCTAACAGCCATTTATCTATAAGCCTTGATGGCTGGTGTTTGTTCTGCCTTTCATTATCCAGTATTTTTTCTTATGGAAAGTAGTAATGAATATGCAATTTAAGCTGAAAAAGAAGAGAATGTGAAATGACCATACGAGCACCTTTTGAGATAACACTTCTCAGTGCTAATCTATCCTAAGGCTTCCTTCAGGCTTGATATGGAAACAGCCTGGCCACGTTTCAAATTTCATCAATGCATGTATAATAGTTGGAGATGATCACATGGCTGTTGCTAAAACCAATACAGTACTTAAGAATTATTCAATACCTACGTCATAATTTTTTTATTTGAAGTCTTCATTATTGTGCCTTCTTCAATTCTGCTTTCCCAGCTGGGGCAACAGGAAAGCAGCCCAGAATACTCTGGTGTTGTAGAGCTGGAAAACAACAAGAATTCAATATGGACATTTAATGCACATAATGTATTTAATGAACAGAAACTTCAATAGTGGACAAAACCAGCTCCACTGCCGTGAAGCACAGGCACACCCCTACTTTATTTCAATTCAAAGTCAAACAAACCAACACATTTCAGCTCAAGTCACCTTCAGCAGTGATGCAAGATTGTCAGTTTTACTTCAGAAGAAAAGAAAATGGTCATGACGTGAATTTCATGTCAGAACACAGACCTGACCACTTCCCAAAATACTTACAGCTCAGCCAAAACAAATGCTTCTGTCTCCTACTTGAGGACATTCTCAATACTGCCATTCCATCAAAAAGCACACTTACTTAAATTAGTTAAGGTCAAAAATCATCAGTCTAGTTGCTGCTCTCTGTTGTCAGATAAGGACTGTGCAAAGTCCAGAGAAGATGCTTGAGAAATAGAAGAATGCCCACCCCATCAGCAGAATTAACATTTTGTCAGACACCACCATATCCCAACATAACCTTTTCATGAATGTAAATTCTGCTGTGTAAAACCAAAAAGGGAGTTAGGAAGCTCTTACTTAAATAATCAGTTGGACCACTAATGTTCTGAGTGAAAATACACTAACCAGGTTCCTCATTAACTTAAAGCACAATAAATGAAAGTAATCTGTAATATTCTGAAGCACTGAGAACTTCTTTCAGTCTGTTCACTTCTTACAATGTTAATGTCCCAACATTTATCATAAGTAGTATAGAGGTAAATTCAGTTGATAGTTTAACTCTTCCTAAACAGTTTCACATCCACAGAGGAAATTACCACATATGCTGCCGATGTCATTTTAATATGACATGAAGACTCCACACTAAGAAGGAACATATCTACTCAGCAAAAGATAAACAAAATGCTGCTGGCACATCCAGTTTGACTCATGATCATAACACACTGTTACGATTCTTTATGATAGCAAAGGTATAGAAAACACCCCTGATTACAAGGTCCTTCCTAAGATCTTCAAAAGATTTTTGTACTAACTAAAGCAATATTAAACACACCGTTAGAAATTATAATTGCTGTCATATAACGCAATACTCAAATCTATAAATTAAAAAACAGTTTTCATGTGCACTCAGTAAAATATTTCACATCTTCTATTTATGTTCTACTCATTCCGCACATATTGAAGCACGTGCCAATTTTCATACTTCCTGTCAGACATTCAGATACCAATCTCAACCACCTCCTCCACTTGAGGTTTTTAGTCTAGAATATTTAAAGCAAAGCAGAATACTCCTAAAACTACCTACCTACAAAATTTTATTTCATGTTAAATTGTCCTCAGTACTGGGCTACAAAAAAAATACACATTTACTAAAAACTGTAATACAGCTGATCACATTGAGTACACTGTCAACTTAAGAGAATCATAATTTGTCCACACTTACAGATAAACGTGTGTAAGCAAAACATGAACAACAACAGCAATCGCTTCAATGGGAGTTTTGGATTAACACTAGGGATCTCAGCAATGAAGGGTTTAAACTACTGCATCAATATATACTATTTCTCTCTTTCATATGGAATACTTACTAGTGTTATGGTACGTATTTCAATTAGCCACACTGAATCTTGCATAACTCCATTTATAATTTGCTAACTGTGCTAATGTATTATTAGAAAACCTTTAATTTAATCACATTGAGGGTTTTCTTGGATTCCTAAAGAAAAGAGTGCAGCAAAATGAAGATTTAAACAAACTTCATGTTTATTCTTTACCTCTCCAGCCATTGGTCTAATTGTCTGCATGGATATTCATTTAACAACAAAGAATCTGAATCATCCCGGCTTCTACATTCCTGTTCTCGATGCCAGCAATGTGGATGTTGCACACAACTAGAAAATAAGACATTTTCATCAGAAGTCAAGTCACTGCACACTGTCCATACGAAAAAAACACTGACAATCCGAGTATCATCATTAATAGTTAGAAAATGCTGATTTGGCATACAGACATGCAACTTGCATCAACCTATTCAGGCAACACTAACTTAACAAAGGTGTTAGACAATGAAAGTGTTGAGAAAATGTTCTTCACTAATGCAATTAAGACATCAGAATTTTAAAATAAACTGTTAATATTTAGACAAACAAAAGGATTTTTTTTCCCTATTTGCAAACAAGGAGAAAAAAAATCCTGAGGAATTTCACCAGTGTTTACGGAACTGCAGATATTTGCCAATGTCCATAGACTGTCCTCTGTCAGAAATATATTACCTGACATTTTTATACCATTCATTTCAGCAGTAAAGTCATGGAAGAGGTAAATACAGAAACGTCACTTTGACACAGGAAAACACCACGTCTAAGGAGAATTTACGTGGAGATGTTTATGTGGAGACATGCTTACACAGGTAATTCTTTATCAGCCACTGCTGGAAAGTCCTCATAAACAAGCTCAGAACAAGAAGCCAGAAAAAGGCAGTCGCAACATGCTGGAAGAACATCTACATTTTCCTCAGTTCTGCCAGCTTTAACTTCTTAAAGGACAGATTACTAAACAAAACACCATCAGTCCACCGACACCAGACCTGACCTCTGGGCTAAGGACAACATCTGCAGATCAATCCACCACCACCTGCCCATGAGAACAACCCTATACTGCAGATTCCACATAGCATGTGAGTCAACAGTACGTGTACTGGTTTGTATGTGCCAGGTCTCTGCACTTTTACAGTAAAAAACAGAGATGAAAAGAATTTTTTTTGTTACTTTAATTCTGCATTAACAACCTGTGATTTCTTTCCCTTCCCCCTCCGCCCTGGCTGGTTTTGGGAGCTTCCTGTTCCCAGAGGGCTCAAAGTTACTGACATCCAGCACAAACAGCTCACTCTTAACTGCATATCTAGGCAAAAAGACATTGTCAACATATCTGTTTTTTTGCAAAGCAAGTGTACAGGTAAAAGCCATTCTATGACCACCCTCAACAACAATTACTCAATTTAAAGATTTCAAAAAAATGGAGGGGATCATAGAATGGTTTAGGTTAGAAGGGACCTTAAAGATCATCCAATTTCAACCTTCCACTGCAAGAGGTTACTCAAAGCCCCATCCAGCTAGGCCCTGCAAACCTCCAGAGTTGCAGCATACACAACTTCTCTGAGCAACCTATTCTAGTGTCTTGCCACCCTCGTTGTGAGGAATGCCTTCTTAGTGTTTAATCTAAATCTTCTTCCAATCCAAACCTATTCCTCTTCACCCTATCACTCCACGCCCTTGTGAAAAGTAACTCCGCAGCCCTCTTGTAGGCCCCCATCAAGTACTGAAAAGAGGAGAAAAAAGAACACATTCTTCTCCCTTCTCCTGTGAGGAGAATAAGAATACCTAGCATGCCTTGCATATAACACTATTTGAAAAACTACAGGAAAATTCCATCTGAAAATTACACCTTTTAGAAATATTCCAGTATATTTATATATAATAACAGCCTTCCTGTACTTAAAGTGGGGCACAGGAAAGCTGGGGCTCTTTATCAGGGAATGCAGCGATAGAACGAGGAGGAACGGCTTTAAGTTGAAAGAAGGGAGATTTAGATTAAATATTACGAAATGCTTTCCTGTGAGAGTGGTGAGGCACTGGCACAGGCTGCCCCATCTCAGGAGGCGTTCAAGGCCAGGGCGGACAGAGCTTTGAGCACCACGATGCAACGGGAGGTGGAGTTGGAGCCGGATGGGCTTTGAGGTCCCTTCTGATTCCCTCCCGCCCGCCCAGCTCAGGGTCAGCCTCAGGCGGCGCCGGGACCTCCAGTCAGGCCCACAACAACCCCCGGACACCCGCTCACCTGCCGGGCTCCCCGCAGAACATGGTTGAGGCGAACCCCGCCACCACCGCCGAACATGGCGGGGAGGGCGGCGCGTGCGCACAGGCTCCCCCTGGGCAGGGCGGGAGGGGCTGCGCATGCGCACCAGCTCCCCCTGGCGGTGCAGCGAGAGGGCTGTGGGGCGGAGCAGAGCGGACTGCGCATGCGCAAAAGCACCAGTCGAGTGCGCTGGACAGGGAGTTGGGTGGGGGCGCGCATGCGCACAAACTCCCTTGCGTGCGGAGGGACGGGGGCGCTGCAGGAGCGCGCATGCGCATAACAACCCCCATGAGTGCTATGAGGCGGCGGGGCGGGGACACGGGCGCAGGGCTGCGCATGCGCACAAGCTGTTCTTTGGTGCCCGGGGGTGGCGGGAATACTGCTCCCTGGGAGTGTTTGACGCCAGGTTGGAGGAGGCTTTGAGCAGCCCGATTCCCTGCGAGGTGTCCCTGCCCAAGGCAGGATGGCTGGGACTGGGTGATCTTTAAGGTCTCTTCCAGCCCAAGACCTGGACAGGCTGGAGAAGTGGGTGTGTGCAAACATCAAGAGGTTCAACAAGGCCAAGTGCATGGCCTGGGCTGGGGCATGATGTGATTGAGAGCTGCCCTGCAGTTAGGGACTTGGAGGGGCTGGTTGATGAGAAGCTTGACATGAGCTGGCAATGTGCACTCTCAGCCCAGAAGGCCAAACGTGTCCTGGGCAGCATCAAAAGAAGCGTGGCCAGCAGAGTGAGACATGGGGTTCTGTCCCTCTGTTCATCTCTTGTGAGACCTCATCTGCAGTACTGTGTCCAGTTCTGGAATCCTCAACATAAGAAGGAAATGAAGCAGTTGGAATGGGCGGAGAGGAGGCTACAAAGACGATCAGAGGGCTGGAGCCCATAGGAGGACAGGCTGAGAGAGTTGGGGTTGTTCAACCTGGACAAGGCTCCAAGGTGATCTTATAGCAACCTTCCAGTACCTGAGAGGGGCTACAAGAAAGCTGGGGAGGGACTGTTTACAAAGGCTTGTAGTGATAGGACCAGGGGCAATGGGTATAAACCAGAGAGGGGCAGATTTAGAGTAAAAATAGGAGGAATTTCTTCATGATGCAGGTGGTGAGGCTCTGGCACAGGTTGCCCAGGGAAACTGTAGATGCCCCATCCCTGGAGGTGTTTGAGGCCAAGTTGGATGATGGGCCTTGGGCAGCCTAATTTAGTGGGGTGACCCTGCCCATACCAGGGGGATTCAATGGGATGATCTTTAAGGTCCCTTCCAACCGAAACTATTCTATGATTCTCTCACGCCAAGGGTGCCATTTCCCTCACAGCCTCTCCCTTGCTCCCACACAGTGGTGGGACGCTGGACCCCCGGCTCACTCCTCTTTCTAATCCTGCGAAAGGCCAGCCTCAACATCACCTCACTCATCAACCCTAGATGTGGCTTTGGCCAAGGTAGTCTTCTGCTGGAGGTGGTGAGCCAAGAAAGCTCGGCAGAGGGGCTGATGGACACTGCAGTGCACATTCCAGAGAATGTGTTCCATGTGTCATACCATCACTACAGCCCAGAAAGCCAGCCATATCCTGGGCTTCATCAAAAGAAGCGTGGCCAGCAGGTCAAGGGAGGTGATTCTGTCCCTCTACTCTGCTCAGCTGGAGTACTGCATGCAGCTTGAAGCCCTCAGCAGAACGATATGGATCTGTTGGATTGTGTCCAGAAAAGGGCCACAAAAATGATCCACGGGCTGCGGCCCCTCTCCTATGAGGACAGGCTGAGAGAGTTAAGTATGTTCAGCCTGGAGAAAAGGAGGCTGCAGGAAGACCTTATAGCGACCTTCCAGTGCCTGAAGGGGGCTACAGGAAGGATGAGGACAGACTTTTTAGCAAGGCCTTTTGTGACAGGACAAGGAGTAACGGTTTTAAACTAATGGAGGGTAGATTTAGACTGGATATAAGGAAGAAATTTTTTTACAGTGAGGGTGGCATAACACTGGAACAGGTTGCTTAGAGAGGCAGTGGGGGATTCCATCCCTGGAAATATTCAAGGCCAGGTTGGATGGGGCTTTGAGCAACCTGGTATAGTTGAAGGCATTGAGTTGAAGGGGAATTGGAGTAGATGATCTGTAGAGTTCCAACACAAA
Source organism: Clamator glandarius (assembly GCA_033459285.1). Classification (NCBI taxonomy): domain Eukaryota; kingdom Metazoa; phylum Chordata; class Aves; order Cuculiformes; family Cuculidae; genus Clamator; species Clamator glandarius. The sequence goes on along the minus strand of JAUNZM010000016.1, from coordinate 2,166,432 downwards.
TCATTTTGTGATTCTATGATTCCACTACCTGTGCTTGGTAGGACATCCTAGCAATGCTACAACAAAATCTGTTTTATAGAGGACTGATGTGTCCTGCTATATGCCAGTGCTCCCCCAGAAAGACATATTTCTCGTCATTGTCCCTGCTTATCCAGTGTCACTCTTTCCCCCTGTGAGTTACGGACAGTATTTTTTTCCCTGCTATACAGCCATAGATTTTACACACTACCTTTCATTTATGCAAGCCTCTGCATTCAGGTTATAGTAAGAAAATTCATCAAAGGAAGAATTACCGGGTGCACCTTCAGGAGAATTTAAGCCCCTTTTGTATCACACATTCTCAGCTAAAACATTGTATACAGAGAAGTTGGACTGGTTCCCACACATATAAAGTTTTAACTGGTAAATATAACTTTAAAATGAAACCCAGAAGTCTTACAGAAAATCAAATATATTTTTATTCAGCTTTTCAGAAAGTTTTAAGATGAACTACATGTACTAATTAAGCCTTTTTCTTAAAGGCTATCCAAATAATACTGTCCTTTTTCTAACAGGTAAGCTGTCTTGGTAAAAAAAAACACAACCACAAATAAAAAACCTTGCAGTATATCTTAGGAAGAAAATGTCTCGTGATGCATGTCAGAGCTTGAATATTTATATTTCAACTCCTTAAGTATCTCAAAGTCAACATTTCTTAAGAAATGGCATTCAGAACTTCAGTGAATTATGTCTTATTTAGCCTGGCTGGAATGGTACATAGCTGGGGTCTACCAGGTTTCAGCACAATAAAAATACTCATACTAAAGAGATAATCTGGTATTTTGGTTTTAAGTTATGGCAAGCCTCGTGGTAAACATGATATCATCAGCATATCATAGATTCAAAATGTATCCTGCTTGGACAACATGACCTTTTTGGGTTAGCAAACTACGGTAATTTAAAAGATCAACATATTCTGCTAGTATTTTCTGGAATGCTACAATTATGGAAATAGCACAACTGCAGAAAAAAAGCCACAGCCCATGTTTTCAGAAACACTTAAGGAGCTATAGCATGTAGGGAATTGGGGCTGTACACGTGTACACACACACACACGGGGTATTTGCACTGACACTATGCATCCACATACAGATGGTTTTATCTATATAACATACTTCAGATTACTAACACTGCCTACTCACAAGTCAGAGATGTGGAAAAGCATACACACCACTGAAAAAGCAACACTGAGTAACTAATAATTAAAGAAAATTACATGACTATTTTAGCCTATGGGTTCATTTTTTTTTCCTCACAAAAGTGCTGTAAAAAGACCAATTCTAAACCCTGTTCTTATGTTTAAGAAATGTATCAAGACTTGGTAGGAGGCAATGTGTTACTTTTTACCACAAACAGAGAGAGAGATCTTCTCTGGAAACAGCCATATACATGCATTTGGTACTTGGGATGATGACCTGAAGATATCAAAGACAAATGCCTTTTTTTTTGTACTCTATTTCACCTTCAGTGATTTATTCAAGACAAATAAGACGGTGTAGGGAGAGGTCATTGTTTATCCCTCTACTGTCTCTTAAGACGACCACATCATATGGATTTTTGACAAAATGGTTCTCTAACCCACCAAGCCTTTAAGAACTTAGAAACTTTAGAGGCACGCCAGATTACTTTGAAAATTTAAACTTGGGCAAAATGCTTATTTTCAGGGACTTAAGCCCAGTACTATTATTAACAGAAATCATAATTTTAGTTTGTTAATTATTACTAAGTTTCCTAAGAGGCACTTCTGTGGGTACTGCACAGCCATTAAGAGATGTAAGAGTATTATACATTTATGACTGATACTTGTTTGCAGTGTTAGACTGGGAAAAGAGTAGGATGAATAAAAGTAAAGTTTCACTGAAATGAAAACTTCCAATTGATTCAAAAGTAGACTTCTGTAAAGAAAAACTCCCCTGCACAAGCAATTAGGAGACTAAAGCTCTTATCACATGGGATGTTGTTGGCAACTGACCTGTTTTTCTTGTACAAAGCCATCTGCAACTACTGTATCTAAGTTTCTCAAGGCCTTTACGATTTTAACTTCACACATTTTTACAATAAATATTTTTATTCCCAACAGGAAAAAAACTGTAGGAATTTAATGACTGTCAATGGCAAAACCACAACTCCAAAATCCTACCTTCTCTTCTGCGACTATTTCAAGGACTGCAACCTTTATATCTGTGCTACACTATGTAAACTTTCCAGAAGTAAATGGTACAAAAAACTATTTGTAAAGGCTGCTGTGTAGCGAGGAAGTGCTTGTCAGATGACACCACTCAGCCCTATAAGAATCTTCCAAAGGTTAAAAAATACTGTAAAGAACATTTCAAACTTCCAATTTACTTTCTTACCGTAAGACTGGAAAATATTTTAAAGTCAATCACTAATCAGCTCCTTGATTTTTTAATTTTCAGACTTGTTAACAAATCCATCTGAAAATCAGGAACTCAATCCTATTCAAATGAAAAGGGACCTGCCACTGAAGATCTCTTGGGAAAGAGAGACAAATCCATGCTACCAGTCACTCTGTAAAATCCAAAACAACAGGTAATGAAAAGAAAGAAAAATTACCTTTATTAATAGGTAGTATGGATAATTGCATAGTAGATGTTGTATTTGTAACAACTGCAATATGCTCAAGCAATTAGTGTCCTTAAACCCAAACAGTTCAGACTTTCATAAGTGCATATTGTTAAAAAATCTCAAACAAAAAAACCAACACCAAGAATATAATGTTGCTCAAATGATGCTGTCAAATCTGTTCTTGTTTCCTTATCTTTCTCCAAAACACAGCTTGCAGCCACATCTGTAACCACAACTGTCCTGGCTGGCTGGCTGGAAGTGCAGTTCACTGCATCCACCACACAACCTGTAGCCAGGCTGAGACTAATTAAATCTTCCATGGCTGTGCTTCCAGTACTTGTACTGTTTTTAACATCCTGCCACGTAGTCCTCCTCAAAGCAGTTGCCTGTCATGGTAATTGAGAGATTTTCCAGTAATCATTGGCATTTCATCTATGCTAGTATTTTACTCATAAGATCTTCCTAATTATAAAGGTGTGGTGTGTTTGGGCTTTCATTCTCCTAGACCAAAGCATTAAAATATTTCTTTCTCTTGCCATCTGATTCATCTGTCCACCTGAGGTTACTACTCCTCTGAGATAAACAAACCGAACCAGTGAATACCTGCCTCTCAGCCCCTGCATTGCACAGGTCAGTGCATCAACTCAAATACGTATACTACAGCAGTTTGAGGCTCTCTCAAATGTATGGAAAATGCTTTGGTTTTAATTAAGAATTATTCTGATGCAGATCAGATCAAGAAGTGTGCATCAGCAGCCCATGAATATTAAATCAGCAACTACTGCTTATGATCAGTTTTTAAATTGCAAGCCTGAAAAACTTTTGTTAATGATGGTCATTCTTCAGGTACTGAACATGGCAACTTAAACCTTTATGATCCTAGCATCTCTTTCAGAGGAAAGGTTATCCTCAGGAAAAGCTTACAGGACTTGAAACACCTGAGCATCCTTTCTGAATATTTAGACAGTTCAGATGTTTGCTGCACTCTCTTCAAACATATAAAAAAATAAGTCCATCACCTAAAGAGCATTGAAACCCTAAGCAACATAGCTCCTGGAAACCAACAGATTTAATGATGCATAGCATTAGCAGCGTGGGTGAATCTGTCAAAAAAAACCCAAAAGCAATAGGCAGATTAATGGAATAAAAGGTTCCTATTGGAGTTGTACATCTCCAGGGATTACACTCCTTAGCCTACAGAAACCAATCCTCTCTATGAGTGGAGGGGACCGTCAGAAGGAACAGAACTGGAATACCTGTTTGATGAACACTTGTAAAAATTAATAAGAACTTTACAAATGTATTAAAGAAGAACAAAAGTACCAGTGAACTCCAACCAAAGTGATTTTCTCAGTTAGCCCTTTACTGAAGAATAAAAACCCAGGTTAACCTTAAAAATGTAAGGAATTAAACCTACGTTAAAACTTGAACAGAGCATAGTACTGCAAATATAAAGCGATACTCTTATTCCATCCAAGACATAAGAAAGTAAATGTGGGTTAAAAAAGATTAAAAAAACCCAAACAGAAACTGATATCTGGTGAATAAAACCCAAAGATACCAGTAAAAGTGGAGAGGAACTGAAAAGATTTACATCTGTTTTCAAAACTGTAAAAGAAAGCTTTGGAGTTTGTACCCCTGTAGAACATGAAGTCCCAGAAACAAGTCTAACAGTTGTTTTAACCAAATCTATTATGAAAAACATTCGAATTTAAAAAGTTAAAACATACCCAAGTATTATTCATCGTATTATGCAAACATCTAAAATGCAGAATTTGGCTCGGCAAGTAGGGCAAGGCACTTGGCTTGACAGCCAGGTCTCTGGGTGCTGCTCATCCTGTCGGCTGGCAAACCATTTGCCCATGCAGGTGAGGCACCACATGGGACGACAGTAGCACTGCTGGCATTCCCCTTCATTTGGCTCCTGGCAGTTCTTGATGAGCTTGATGTTAGCGACAGTCTGCATACACCCTATGCATGGCTCCAGCTCCTAAAGAAGGAGAAAAACATCAAAATTGTGAACTCCACAGAATGGTTTCTGTTATTTCTCTTCAAAGCTTTTAGAAAATTATCTCCACACAAGTGTAGCAGGAAGCTGACCTGGGCAGAGCCTCAAGGCAGAACTGCCTCATCATAACATACCAAGATGGTTTCAATCTCCAGAACTGTGTTTTATTAGAAGACCCTCTAATTAATGAAAATAAAGTATCTCTGTAAACAGAAAACCCAGAAGTGCTGCATAAGATTGATTAAACAAAAATGACTGGAAATAAAACATATTTTCTCTCTGAAGAGTAAGTTCCACCTGTTACTAGAGCACAGCAGCCAGAGCAAAGTAAGCAGGCAATCACTTTTATCATTCAGATATACTGTTTTTCAAAAAACATAACGATATAAAGTAAAGAAAATACACAAAGCGAGCAGCTCTTACCACTTATTTCAGCACATGGCTTTTCTTATCATCCATCTTTGTAATTAAGAGACATAAATAGCAAAGGACGCTGGGACTCTACTGAACATAGTGGGCACTCATCTTGAAGGACCAGAAACTTACTTAATTTTTCTTGGATAATGTTGCAATAATTGATATTTCCCCAACATTAATTATGCCACGTGAACCTGCAGTTGCACATAGGGAGATCATCTTGCTAAGAAGTGTTTAACAATAAACGACAATTAGCATTTCCTATATGTCTTCCAGCCAAAGCTCTCCAAGAACTTGACAACATTCAAAACACAGCACAGTGAACAGGCATGGAGACACAAATCCTATTCATGCTGCTGTTGGTGTAACAAAAAGAGAGTCTCACCTGAGTGCTCGGAAGTGAATATGTCTGGTTAATTTCCACCAGAGATGTAAAGGTTTCTAGAAATAAATCACTAAGGCTTTGATGGATCACAACATTAGCTGCATTGCTGATGGGAGCACGGAGCTTTTCTCTGAGCTCCCCATACTCTGTGGAGTTCAACCTGAAGAAAGGATGAAACAAAATGTTACCTTGATTATCCATTCAGATACCTTGATAGCACATGGGTGAGGTTAACATCAGATAAACAAATCCACAGAAAAGCTATTTAAGTTGGCACATTCTAGTCAGAATACACTGTGAGCATTTTGGGGGGTTTTGCTGTTTAATTGTTGTTGGATTTGACACAACTTAAGACAACAGAACAGGCTGTCCTCCTCCACATCTGTGTCTGTTCACTTACAGGATATGAGAGGAGCTAACGCCCCACATAAAAATAAAAGATGGCTTTTGAAGTAATTGTCATGAACAAAAGCAGTACAGGTGCGTATATAATGCATTAACTGTGAAGTACTGCATTCACAATTCCTGTCCAGCTTTTTAATGCCACTTCACTTATACCATAGCTAGTTCATAAATTCCCAAGGACACATGCACGTGGCATGCATGACATGGTGATACAGTACATATAAGTGTCAGAAGAATATCAATCAGAATCAGTTTCAGTATTTAATTTTAGACAAAATCCAGAATTTCACAAGGTTACAAAGAGCTGCTAAACAAGACTTATGCTTTGATTTTAACAAGCTGCATTCCACACTAGATTCCTAAAGTCTCTCCAAGTGAGACCACAGACTTCAAGTGGCACGCAAATCCTTGTGCAGATCCTGCAGTGACACACCACTGCTGTCACCTCTTTTTAATCTAACAGTTCTAAACTGTAGATTCAGAACTTCCCAGCTCGACATTTCCACTCATTAAACAGCTTTCATAGAGAAGCCCTGGGAACATTGTCCTGAAATTCCTCATTCTGCCTACCACTCACTGAGTTCACGGAGCCCAATACAATGAAACACTAGCTTACCTTTAGCTACTGGTACTCTCCATTGTTTTAACTATTATAGGATAATCTTGTTTGTTAACAGATACTGTCAGTGCCAACAACAGAGACCTCTGTATCCAAAGGAAAAATCCACATTGAACACACAGGGCAATGTGGCCTGCCTACACACAAGCATTTTTCTTCCAGAAACATCCCACTATATCTAATTCTGATTCTGGACATATATAATAATCCTGTATCCTTAGTAGGGGAATTTTGTTCTAGAGCACTTTTTCCGAGTCTAGTGTGACTGCATTCTAGCAGAAATTTGCTATTTCTCACACAGCTTATCAGAAGAACTTTCAAACACTCCTCTTGCTGCTGTTCTGTTCAGCCACAAATAAAATTTGTAGGGGCTGGATTATTTTCCCCTAAAAGGACTTGCCAAAGAAGCTATGATTTTCTCAGCTGGAGATGTAGTTTTACCCCTCTGGCAGTGAAGCACTTAGAGAAGAAAATCATTAGCTGTTTAATACTTATTTGGTCACCACTCTCTATAGAAGTCTCCTCTTAGGATAAGGATTGTAGGATTTTGTAGGATTTGCCTACAGGAAAGATGGGGAGGGGCTTTTTATCAGGGAGTGCAGGGACAGGATGAGGAGGAAAAGGTCAAGTTGAAAGAGGGGAGATTTAGATTAGATATTGGGAAGATATTTCTTTCCTGTGTGGGTGATGAGGCACTGGCACAGGTTGTCCAGACAAGTCGTGGCTGCTCCATCCCTGGAGGTGTTCAAGGCCAGGTCAAATGAGGCTTTGTGCAGCCTGATGTAGTGGGAGGTGTTCCTGCCCACGGCAGGGGGTTGGAACTGGATAATCTTTAAGGTCCCTTCCAACTAAAACCATTCTATGATTCTATGATTGTTACACTTACCTAACCTCTCATTCTGAGCTCTGTTCTCCTGGATACCTAGAACAATCATCTCTATGCCTCCCTCATGTTTCCCAGGACCCCTCTGCTTGCCTACAAGTCTGCTGATCTGCCGACTTTTATTAACCCAGTAAATAAATGCTGCCGACAACAAATCACTTCATTGCTTTAAGGGCAGTTAGCTTGCAATAGCTCAGCGAGAACTCTTCTGAGCAGCAATAAAATTAGAAGCCTTGAGCAAAAGAAGGGAAAAAAAAAAAAAAGAAAGTCATGGATGAACAACCACCAGTTATAGACAAATAGCCTTCTCCTTCCCCAACATTTGGAAGACCAAAGACTCCCTTCCATTCCTCATCACCTTTAACCTATTTTTTTCCAGTTACTTCTTTCTGCATCCAGCACAATCCTCTTCCTGAGTGGATCAAGCAGGGTAATCGCTTAACCATTCTGCATTCAATACCGGAGGTGGATGAATCTTTCTAAATAACCTTTCTTCACTGCACTGTGTGGCAGAACTGCATGTATAGCATCCCTGAACACCAGGCAGGGAGCAAAAAGGAAAGGATGAGACCCAAAGAGTTATCAGATCTGCCACAAAACCACTCCATCAGCACTATCAAATAGCACATACATAACACAACAGGATAGTTGTTTTACCGGATATCAAAAGCTTTCACATAGGGATTATTACTGGCCACACGGATGGTGAGGAACTGCACAGGCATATTTGAATCTGGGGTGAGTTCATGCTGTCTGGAGTCGGTCACCGTCAAACGAATGTCCTGCTGCTGGGCAATGTGTAAACAGTAGGTGGTCACTTTAATCACCCATGTGTCCGTAACAATCACCCTTGCTCCTGGGGCTCCAGTAGCAAATTTGTCGATTCTTCTAAATTCTGTATTGATGGAAGAAGCTACTGCCCTCCAACCTGACTGTGGAAGAGCATGAACAGCAAGTGTTCGGGCTAACGGATGATTATTCCAACCTTTCCGTGACCAGTAATACGCCAGGGCACTGGTGACTGCTGCAAAGAGGACAGCGAAGAAGAAGAAAGTTTTCCATCCTTTCGAAGCCAGGTGGAAAAAATATAGATGTTTCTCAGGTGCAGCGAAGCACATACCAAGGTAGTAACCTGCAATGAAAGACTTACTTTCAGAAATCAATTAAGTACACAAACATACATATACCTCTGACTCTCATAGTTATCCAATCAGTGAGCTCACTTCCCATATCAGAGAGATGTGTTCTACAGCTCCTTCACCAGCTTCTTTGCTTTTCTCTGGACATTACTGTTACAAAAAGTGGAATATCTTTGATTTAAACTAAAGTAGACTAATGTTTCATCTAAGTAATTGTATTTTTTGAAAGTTAGACAGAATGTCCCTCTGATAGCATGATTTCTTTCAAACAGTGTTTTTCCAGACATTATTCATTCTTTGGAGATGATAATGTCTTGTGTGAAGCATGATCTGTGCTGAACAGATGTGTCTTTGGTAATCACCTCTGTTTGCAGTCTTTCCCTATCTCAGATACAGGGTCAGGCAGAGCTGGAGCCAACTCCAAATTAGCAAGACATTTGACTGTTGCGAAGTTCACAATAACATTAGAATCAGTCCTTGGGAAGTAACAGAATATGCATAAGATTTCTGGGAAGGTTTATGCATATGTAGGTGGGAAATACATTCTGTAACCAGCTCTTGCCGCATTGCACACTACTGATGGAGATCACACTCTCATGATGCCCAGGCCTGATAAATCATAGGGATGGGGCAGCCACAACTTCCCTGGGCAACCTGTGCCAGGGCCTCACCACCCTCATTGTGAAGAATTTCTTCCTAGTGTCTAATCTAAATCTCCCGCCTTCCGATTTAAATCCATAAAGGATGCTTGCTATCTAAAACTCCAAAACAAATCTTAGAGAGTTTATTTGCCAGCATTTTCACTATCAGCACCAGCACCTCCATGTCCTTCTTATAACAAGGGCCCCAAAGTGAACACAGCATTTGAGGTGCAATGTCACTTGATTTACCCCCACCTGCCAGGTTAGATGAGGCTCTAAGCAACCTGATCAAGTGGGAGGTGTCCAGGGGGCTGGAACTAGAGCATGGCATCTCCCATACAAGGACAAGCTGAGAGCATTGGGGTTGTTCAGCCCAGAGAAGAGAAGGCTCCAAGGAGACATTATAATGGCCTTCCAGTACCTGAAAGGGTCAACAAGAAAGCTGGGGAGGTACTTTTTATAAGGCTTGTAGTGATAGGATGAGGGGGAGCAGCTATAAATTGGAGAGGAGCAGATGTAGACTAGACATACGGAGGAATTTCTTCACCACGAGAGTGGTGAGGCGCTGGCCCAGGTTGCCCAGGGAAGCTGTGGCTGCCCCATCTCTGGAGGTGTTCAAGGCCAGGTCGGATGGGGCCTTGAGCAGCCTATCTAGTGAGAGGTGTCCCTGCCCATCACAGGGAGGTTGGAACTGGGTGATCTTTAACATCTCGTTCAGCCCAAACCATTCTATGATTCTATTATCTTTAAGGTCCCTTCCAACCCAAACCATTCCATGACCCCCCGGGCTCCCCCCCTCCCCCCCCGCTGTCCCCCGTTCCCCAGCCCCCACCCCCCCGCCCCGTTCCCGGTGCCGCTCACCGAGGGGCAGCAGGCCGTGTGCCAGCATGGTGCCGGTGCTGCGCCGCAGGTGATACTGCACGAAGGCCGCGTCCTCGCTACCCAGCCAGGCGCCCAGCAGGCTCTGCACCGTCAGCCCCGCCGAGCGCACCTCGTCGGGGGGGAACACGAAGCACACGGCGAACACCACGTAGGCCAGCGTGAAGGTGACCGCCGGGCTCTCCATTCTCCGGCTCCCGGATGCGGCGGCGGCACCGGGGCGGCGCCTCGGCTCGGCCCGCGGGGGCGGGAGCGCTGCGGCCCGGGCCCGCCGCCGGCCCTGCTCCAGCGGGGATCGAGCTGGGAAACCCGCGGCCCGGCTCCTCCATCGCTCCTCCATCCCCATCCCTCCATCTCAGCCTCTCCTTCGCTCCTCCATTCCTGTCCCCCATTCCAGCCCCTCCGTCCCAGCGCCTCCATCGCTACTCCATCCCCATCCCTCCATCCCAGACCCTCATCGCTCCTTCATCCCCATCCGTCCATCCTAGTCCCTCCATTGCTCCTCCATCCCAGCCTCTCAATAACTCCTTCATCCCCATCCCTCCATCCCAGACCCTCATCGCTCCTTCATCCCCATCCGTCCATCCTAGTCCCTCCATTGCTCCTCCATCCCAGCCTCTCAATAACTCCTTCATCCCCATCTCTCCATCCCAGACCCTCATCGCTCCTTCATCCCCATCCGTCCATCCTAGTCCCTCCATTGCTCCTCCATCCCAGCCTCTCAATAACTCCTTCATCCCCATCCCTCCATCCCAGACCCTCATCGCTCCTTCATCCCCATCCGTCCATCCTAGTCCCTCCATTGCTCCTCCATCCCAGCCTCTCAATAACTCCTTCATCCCCATCCCTCCATCCCAGACCCTCATCGCTCCTTCATCCCCATCTGTCCATCCTAGTCCCTCCATTGCTCCTCCATCCCAGCCTCTCAATAACTCCTTCATCCCCATCCCTCCATCCCAGACCCTCCATCAGTCCTCCATCCCAGCCTTTCCATTGCTCTTCCACTGCTCCTCCATCCCAGCCTCTCTATCACTTCTCCATTCCCATCCCTCCTTTCCAGCCTCTCTATTACTCCTCCACATCAGCCCCTCCATCGCTTCTCCATCCCAGCCTCTCCAGTAGCAGGCTCTGTCCCGGCCCCTCTGTCCCAACCTCGCTGTTCCAGCTCCACCATCCCAGCTCTTCCAGTGGTGGCTCAGGTTAGGAGCCCCTGAATCCCAGCCCCTCCATTACTCCTCCATTCCAGCTTCGTCCCAGCCCCTCCATCACTTCTCTGTCCCAGTTCTTCCGACCCAGCCCACGGTGCAATTAATAGCCAACAGCCACAAGAATCACTGTTTCTATTAAAATGAAACAAAATCCCTGCTTTCACCCTGTAATAACCATAAAATGCAACTCCAGCCTCTTTTAGAGAAAGGGGGAAGCAAACAATTGGTGAAGCAGGGCAGAGAGAGCAACACCCAACGTTATGTGCTCCTACTGATGGGGAACCAGGTCAACAGGGGATGCTGCTCAATGGCCGCCATGACGGCCCCACGGCCCCGGGCACTACATTTCCCAGCGTGCCTTGCGCACGGCATTTCCCAACGTGCCTCGCAGGCTATACTTACCTACTCGCCTCGCGAAGTCCCGCGCCGTCCCGCGGGGCTTAGCGGCTGTCCCCGCCCCCAGCCTGCAGAGAGCTTTTCTGATTGGCGGACGCGCCCCCAGCGCCGGCTCTTCATTGGCGCTCCGGGGCGGCCGTTCCAATTTGAAATCCTGCGGCGCCGTTAGAGTGGGCGCTGCTGGGTGGCGGCGCTTGAGCGTTTGCCGGGGCTTCAGCATGTCCTCGCCCGAGTGCCCTGCCGGCTCGCACCCGGGCGCCGCCAGCAGGTGGAGGAGCGAGTGGTGTGGGGGTCGTGGTGACCCTCTAAGGGAGGGTGGCGGGGGTGATGGTTCGTGGGGACCATCTAAGGGAAGGTGGCGGGGGTGATGGTTCGTGGGGACCCTCTAAGGGAAGGTGGCGGGGGTGATGGTTCGTGGGGACCCTCTAAGGGAAGGTGGCGGGGGTGATGGTTCGTGGGGACCCTCTAAGGGAAGGTGGCGGGGGTGATGGTTCGTGGGGACCCTCTAAGGGAGGGTGGCGGGGGTGATGGTTCGTGGGGACCCTCTAAGGGAGGGTGGCGGGGGTGATGGTTCGTGGGGACCCTCTAAGGGAGGGTGGCGGGGGTGATGGTTCGTGGGGACCCTCTAAGGGAGGGTGGCGGGGGTGATGGTTCGTGGGGACCCTCTAAGGGAGGGTGGCGGGGGTGATGGTTCGTGGGGACCCTCTAAGGGAGGGTGGCGGGGGTGATGGTTCGTGGGGACCCTCTAAGGGAGGGTGGCGGGGGTGATGGTTCGTGGGGACCCTCTAAGGGAGGGTGGCGGGGGTGATGGTTCGTGGGGACCCTCTAAGGGAAGGTGGCGGGGGTGATGGTTCGTGGGGACCCTCTAAGGGAAGGTGGCGGGGGTGATGGTTCGTGGGGACCCTCTGAGGGAGGGTGGCGGGGGTGATGGTTCGTGGGAACCCTCTGAGGGAGGGTGGTGGGGGTGATGGTTCGTGGGAACCCTCTGAGGGAGGGGAGGGGAGGCCGTGGTTCGTGGGGACCCTCTGAGGGAGGCGGGGGGATGGTTTGTGGGGACCCTCTGGGGGGGCCATAGGGGCTGAGGTGACCCTCTAAGGTTCGGGGGGGTGGTCGCTGTGGCCCCCTCTGTAGGGCTGGTGGAGGGGCTCTCAGTAGTCTTCTTCATGGGGCTGGGGTTGTGGCACTGTGAGGGGTAGGAAGAGGTTGAGGTCTGTGAGACTAGGGGTGGTGTGGGGCTGGGGCTCTCTGTGACCCTCTCTGTGGGGCTGGGTTTGGTGTGGGACTGGGATTGGCAGGGCATCCTCCGGTACCCTCTCTGTGGGGCCATGACCTGCTGGGGGTGGTGTGGGATGGGAGGGGCAGGATGACCTCGAGGACCCTGTCTGTGAGCTTGGAGGTGGGGTGGATTCTTGGTGACCCCCTCTGGGAGCAGGGTGCTTTCAGTGAGCCTCTCTGCTGAGCTGTGTTTGGTGTGGGACTGGGAGAGGCAGAACAAGCTCGATGACCCTTTGTGAGCTTTGAGGGGTGATGAGGGACTGGGAGGTGCACAGGCTTGGGAACCCCCTCTGAGTTTGATGGTAGTATGGGGTTGGGTGGGGCTATAGGGGTGTAGGACAGCCTTGCGGGTCCCATCTGTGAACTTAGAATCATAGAATCACTAGGTTGAAAAGGAGCCACTGGATCATGGAGTCCAACCATTCCCATCAGTCATTAAACCATACCCCTCAGCACCTCATCCACCCGTCTTTTAAACACCTCCAGGGAAGGAGAATCAACCACCTCCCTGGGCAGCCTGTTCCAGTGCCCAATGACATGTTCCGTGAAATATTTTTTCCTGATGTCCTGCCTGAACCTCCTCTGGCAGAGCTTGAGGCCATTCCCTCTTGTCCTGTCCCCTTTCACTTGGGAGAAGAGGCCAGCTCCCTCCTCTCCACAACCTCCTTTCAGGTAGTTGTAGAGAGCAATGAGGTCTCCCCTCAGCCTCCTCTTCTCCAGGCTAAACAACCCCAGCTCTCTCAGCCACTCCTTATAAGACTTGTCCTCCAGCCTCCTCACCATCTTACCATCTTTGTTGCTCTTCTCTGGACTCGCTCCAGAGCCTCAACATCTTTGTGGTGAGCAGCCCAGAACTGAACACAGTGTTTGAGGTGCAGCCTCACCAGTGCTAAAGGAGTAATGTGAGACTGGGGGGCAGATGTGACAGATTCAAGGACCCTCTCTGCATGCTTGGGGTGATGATGGGCCTGGGGTTTGGCATTACAAGCTTGAGGATCCTCTCTGTAAGCCTGGGGGCAGTGAGGGGCTGGGGAGGGCGTGAGAAGTGGCAAGTGAGAGGGCAAGAGGTAATGGCCTCAAGGTCCACCAGGAGAGGTTCAGGCTTGACATCAGGAAAAATTTTTTCATGGGAAGGGTCGCTGGGCACTGGAACAGGCTGCCCAGAGAGGTGGTTGGGTCACCGTCCCTGGAGATGTTGAGGTGCTGAGGGGCATGGCTTAATGATTGACAGAAATGGTTGGACTTGATGGTCCTGTGGGTCTCTTCCAACCTTGTGATTCTGTGAATTTGTATGGAAATATTCACAGTACAGGTTAAGTTACTCTGAGCAAGCATGCTCATCTTGGCTGCTGGAGGAGCTCAGAAAAGGAATTAAACAGAAAAATTCTGTCTTAGCTCTGCATGTTCAATGACTTGTTTTAGGCATTTGATATCACTTTGGTGTTTTGGATGTTGTGCCCCAGTGATTAGTAAACAACAGATAGTTGTCATGAAGACTATAGTTTACAAATGACACGTACCTGAGGCTTAAATATTTTGTGGCATTTAATTTACATGTGTTCTGAAATACAGAATGAAGGACTGCTGCTTGTGATTGGATAAATCTTCTAAAATGTGGACCAGTTTCATTTTTGTGAACTTTGATTGGCTATAGTGGGAAGACTTTTGACTTTCATGATACTCGCATACACTGGGCACTAATCACTTTAAACAAAAATGTTCTTTATAAGGTTCCCTTGCACTCTGTCATGACTACTAATTAATAAATTTATGAAATAGAATTTAGATGAAATCTTGGTTGCAAATATTTTAAATGTTGACTAATTTTTAGTCTTAGAAAGAAGCTTGAATTTTTTTGATTTCGTATCTAAAATGCTAGGCATATGTAATGTATATGGTCTCAGTTTATTGGATATTTTAATGGTCTGAATCTGGTTTAGCAATTGTGCACAAGTAGCTCCATGACAAACCTGAGAATGTTTCCAAACAGACCTACCCTCCCTATGTATGGACCTTGTTTTAGAAGGTGTTGCCAGCTTTTTCATGTTCTACGCTTCCTTTCTGAAGTAATTGCAGTAAATGACTAATCTGTAAAGATCCACTTGATCTGTTGTCTTAATTTTAGTTAGGAATGAAGGAAAGCAATGCTGTTAATTTCAAGTTCCACAAGTCTTTTACAGTAAACATACTTTGTGTGTAAAATTGCTTGGGCTAAAATATGAATATGGTGAAGAATAAAGAAATTGATAATAGAGGCATGCTTTGCTTGCCATTGGTTTGCCTCTGTAGCCATTGTTTGCATTCCATTGCTGATTAAAAGTGCTGTTGTCGATTTTCAGACAAAGCAACCGAGTTCAGTGGAGTGTATGAAAAGTGTGCAGAGACTTAAATACAGGAATTTGCATAATAGCAATGAGTTTGAAGTGACTGTATTTTCAGTGGGAGTGTTCTTGTTACTTCTTTTTGACAATGAAGACAATATGGAGCATTCCTCAGCTGATTTTCTGTAACTAATCTTGACTATATGATGGAGGATGGAGAAGCTAAGGATTAGCTGTTCAGTCAAATGAAACATTTGAGATAATTTGGAATGGCTATCCATGGCAGAAAGCCAGTAGTAGTAGCAGCAGTGTGGGACATACTCAAGTTAATTTGTCTCCACTACAAACTTGTATTGTTAAAATGTGGTTTTGCTTTTTATAGCAAGATGTAAATTGCACTTAGTAATACTGATTATCTTGCATAGGTGGTACAAGATATTCCATCAGTTCTTATGGAAGAAATTGCTTTATTAGTACTTTGACAGATAACTATCAGTGCTTCTCAGATACCATCTTTCATGGACAGTGGTTACTCCTAGATTTTGCCTAACATGCCTTCTCTGCTCTGGTCCTTTTTTGTCTGTTTCTATTTTAAAGAAGCAGTAGTAGCATCACTGACTACTAATGTTATAACCTTAAGAACAGTGGAGGCTTCAATAAATAATATTAAGGAATAAAATTAAATAATATTAAGGAATAAAAGGTAGGCAGACTTCAGGTACCAATAATGTGCTGGCTTCTCTGGGATGCGGGAAATGTGCGTTTTCTCCATTTCTAGTTTTGTTTCAACCTTAATCTTAAATGTGATGTGAGCTTTAGTGTCAAGTCTTTCACATTTGAAATGATATCGTCCGATATAGTGCGCTAAAGCTTGTGTGTGTCCAATGTAAAAATGATATTTAATAAGTACCTTTTTAATTACATTTTCCTTCAGATTTGTATACAAATGTTGTCTATATTGCAAATGATTCTAAAGTATCATAAAAGCAGCATGTGCTCAGACTATGTGGGGAAAAAGCTGAATAATTTTATTCAGGACTCTGATCCTAACACACCTTAACTAACCAGATTTGGTTTTTCTCTTTACTGATGTACAGTGTAGTAATGAGACCATGTGAATAAAATAGAGAAATGATTGGCATCAGTACTTTGCAAAAGCTGTAATTTTGCTTAACTAGATGCCTTATTGCAAGAGACGTGACTGGCACTACTGGTTTTAAGAGGTTAGGATGAAGAAACTTTCAAATGACAGAGGTCCATTTAAAGGATGGGCATCTTAATTAGTAAGGTTATAATGTTAACTGTAGTTATATAAACAGTTAAGTTCCTAGACCCTAACAAGAGTAGAGGGGCTCTGCACTGCTACATTTAGATGCTTTCAGAGACTTCCAGGATCTAACTTTTTCACATCAAGTTTACCAATACTTCTAAAACGTCTGAAGCTGCTAATCTTTCCTAGCCAGTAGACAGTCTTCCAACTTCTTTGCTTATCTGCAAGTGCATCTGGCTGACCACACCCTCATTCATGCTGTGATGTATGTGTTCAAGTTCTAGAATGAGTCTGCAGATTTTAAATGCAGAAAATGGAGAAAACGGAGGAAACATCAGCAATGATCTAACAGCAGAAGACTCTAACTTTTTCTTTGCGCCACCGGAACCTACAGGGAGACTTTCCATTCTACGCCCCTCACAGAAAGAAAACTTGCCACCAAAAAGTGTGGCAAAAGCTATGAAGGTAAACTGCTTTTTTTTTTAAACAGATTATATTCTTTCACCTTTTGTGTTTTCTGCTCCTGAATGCATGTGCTATTTGGAGCTTGAAAATATTGTTTTGTTCATGTTCTTCCTTCTTCCTCATCCCTTTATTAAAGGTGACCTTTCAGACTCCTCTGAGAGATCCTCAGACTCGAAAAATCTTAAGCCCTATTATGACGAAAAAATGTGAGATTTTCACACTTGATTGCAGTGAAGACTTGCTGGATGATCTTTCATCTGCATCTGTCCATGTTGAGTAAGTAATGAATTCACCGCTAGTAGTAGTAGCAGCAGTGTGGGACATAGTCAAGTTAATTTGTCTCCACTACAAACTTGTATTGTTAAAATGTGATTTTGCTTTTTATAGCAAGATGTAAATTGCACAAAGGGACCCAAACTTTTGCTGACCTTGCATGAACTCTTTAAAGACAAAATTTTCTTAGAAGTAATGATAATTACCTTGGTTGTAATGTTGAACACCAAATTATTTATAATGCCACAGTAACTGATTTCATAACATGACTTATGATAGGGATAAATAGTCTAAGGGAAAAGAGACATTGGGCAGAGAACACAAAACTGTTTCCCATAGTAAGGCTTTCATGTGAGACTACAACTGTTCTGAAGCTAATCCTTAAAGCAAAGCCTTAAAATTTCTTCTCTTGTGTGTGAAGTACAGCTCTATCTTTTAGATTTTTCTCCTTAAGATACAGTCTTCTGAATGGTTAGCTTGAATTAACACCTTGAGTCAATGAGTATTAAGATTAAAGAAAATGTAACAACACTAAGTGAATATGACATCAATCCCAAGTACAAACAAGCTTGTGTGCCTTTACAGTCTAGCAGCTCGGGTTTCAAAGTGGCTTATGGTATCTGTCTGGAGGAGAGTATAAAGTCTGCAACTGCAACTCTTCTTTACTAGAAATAATGCTTTAATGGTGTAGTAATACAACATCATGGCAGTGTTACTTGGCCTCTGTGCATATTTTTTACCTCTTTTAAACCTGTATAAACATTTGACACCTGCAATTCCCAGTGGCAACAGTCTTGTATCTTAGCTTTGTCTTCTCAAAGAAAATAGTTTTGCTTGGTTTTGACTACCTGACAGTTTGACTCTTAACCTTCTTTTTGGGAAGAGAATGAAGATAGATGGGAGCACCTAAATGTTCTTTAGTGTATAGGTTTGCTTCAACAGAACTTGTGTGTATACTCTAGTTTAGAAAAGTACTTCTGAGTGAACCACTGCAATTTTATAACTGCATTAATGCCTCAAAATTATTGCTCATGTAAGTAAATGATGATTTAGTAAATATCTGGCTCAAGTGATGTCAAAATGCTAGAACTGAATTGGTTTTAGTTGGTTTTAATTATGTGTCAAGACGCTGCTTTTACTGTGCGCATCCTTTCTAATTTGAAAGTGGAAGGATCTGTTTGTAGCAAACAAGCTAAGGGTCTGGGTGTTGCTGAGGAGTGTTACTTTTGACTGAGCTCAAGGAATTCGACTTTCAGGCAGGTGTCTAGCTCCTGACTGGCATTTATTAGGTTAAACACTGAGGGAGAATGGGAGGGGCCTGAGCAGTTGAAGAAGCCTGGGGCTGAACTATTGCAGGGAAGAGGCACTCAGACCGGGTGAGAAGGATTTCCTCAATTCCTGTGTCCTGCCTTTGCTTTCGGGTTTATCAAAGTGGTGTTTTTAGGGAGTGGGTTTTAATCGTGTTCTGTTCTACAGTAGATATGGATGGCACATAGTAATAATAACTTTACCAAGGGACAAAACAATGGGAGGAAATCCTGTTTCAGGAAGTAATGACTTAACTCTCTATAGTCTGAGGTTAAGCCTCAGAAGTTGGGTACAGTTTGGGGAAATAAAGTGGAGAGCGAAAACTTGTAGAATGCTTAACGAAAACTTGTAGAATGCTTAGCGGTAAGTGGGCACGCAGACGCAGAATTTGTTTCTTCTGCTAGAGAGTCTTATCCTTCTCTTACTTGAGGAGTAATTTTGTGTGTACCACTTTGCACTTTACAATCTGGTGTTGTACAGAGTTTGAGTGCCTGAAGTCCAGCTTCCGTTTTATACGTAGACCCTCATAGGGGGAATGTTGTGTGTACTTTGAGGGGAAAAATCTTCCAGAATGACCAGGCAAAGCAATTGCTAAAATGGGAAAATCTGAATCATGACTGAGTTTGGTCCTGGGCTTGTGAGTCTGTCATGACTCACGGATGAATCTACATGGAGATGTGCTACTAGTTGTGCATATGCTCAAGCTCCTTATTAAGTCCAAAGCAATTTATATTCCAATGTCCAGTGAAATGGAAGTGTCCATATGCTGTGGTGAGCTAGTGATGGCTGGCATATGGTAATGAACTGTGTAGAGCAGAGGACTTAAGAATAACAACTGATTTCAAGGATTGATCTCCCTGTAGCTCATGTGTACCAGAGCTCATAAATTTCTGACTGTTTAGAGGGCAACTGAATTTTTGCTGTTATGATATTCTTTTGCTGTAAGGTGCCTTAGGTCAGGTAAAAATCAGATTTCTTTGTGCCAGTGCCTTTCTAAAGATGATTTCAAATCATGTCTATGAATGATGACTATATCATGTAATCTGACACTTTTTTTTTAAATGCAGCACATGTCAAGAAACGACTGAAGCTGAAGCAAACAATATAATGATAAATACAGAAATGCCGGAGAAGGTTGGTGCTGCTCCTTACCCAGATGATGAGATGCCAGTGAAGAGTCGAGGTTCCTACAATCTTGACTTTGATAACCTAGATGACATCAATCCCTTTCAAAGTTCAGTGCAGTTGCAGCATTCTTCTGGAAATCTGCAGAAATCTCCTGTAAAAGTATCTAACAGCCCTGAGAAAACTTCTGAAGAAAGCTGTGTTTCTCTTCTGCTGGATAAGGCTTCTTTTGCTTCAACCATAGCAAGTACGGAGCGCTCCAGTGAAGAGGAGACGACTTCAGTCTCGGGAAGAGAATCTGTATTGAGAGAGCTGGAGTCTAACAAATCCAAGCTGTCCTCTAAGCAAGCAATTGATCAATCTGTGCAGGATGTGAAGTCTGTCCCTGCAGATGTGAGCCAAACTGATAATTCAGTGGGATTAGCTGAAGCACCTACATCTCCAGTACAGTTATCTGGCAATTTAGCTCCCGGTAGTTCTGATGTAACTGATTCTCCTAAAACTGGGCAACTGAAGCTTCAGAATGCTTCAGTAGCAGAAAAAGCCTCTGCAGAAAACTCAAAGCCTGCAGAAGAGCTGGCTGTCTCCAAAGGAGAACCATCAGAAAAGCCTGGTGTTGCCAAGGCTGGACCAGTAAAACTTGAGTTTGACTTAGATAATACCACTGCCAGAAAGCCACCTCCGAAGAAACTAGGTAAAAGACCTGGAATTAAGCCACCTTCCAAAAAAATTCCTATTGCCAAAACAAAAACAGAGAATATGGAAGTGCGAAGTAAAAGTAACGTGGAAGATGAAATCCCTGTTCCCAAAGCTTCTTATAAGTTTGACTGGGACAAACTTGATGATCCAAACTTTAATCCATTTGGAGGAGGCTCTAAGATTTCTAGTTCACCCAAGTGTTCCAATGCTAGCCCTCAGGAAATTCAGCTGCAAGAAGAGCAAGATAGTACATCATCAAGAAGGGAGCCTCTTCCTGTGGAACAGGATAATGTACCAAGTGCCTCTGAAACTCCTGAGAAAAGAGAACCCAAAAGTCTGTAAGTAAATCTGTATCTGAATGTGTGTTTTGAAATCCTGTGAGGAAAAGATAGATGATACCTTTAACTAGTTGATTTCTGCCCCCTTGACTGCTTCCCTCAGAGGTGTTGTAACCTTTAGTGCAGTAGGTTGGATTTCCTTGGGGAAACCATGCTGAGATGGCAAGCCCTGGGCAAAATATATTCTTGGTTCTAGAGGAACAGGAAGCAATGGGTTTATGTGGGAAGAACATAAGTGCCTTGGTCAAGTGGCTCTTTTGCTGGTCCTCCAAGGCTAAAACGTGGAGAAGTGGGTGATGGCTGCTGTTTTTCAGGGAACACGTGTGTTTGCACCAGCACTGTGGATTGTGCACCGTGTGAAGGGGCTAGGCAGTTCTGTTCTCTGCTTAGTGTCCTGGTTGAACTCTGAGGTGCTGTTCCTTCCTTGTGTGTTCTTGGTATCTGAATGCTGTCTCCAGTAAAAAGGCCTGTCACTAAAGGTGCTTTTCTGGCATCACATAAAAATCTTTATTTGAGAATGGGAGATATGTTGTGTTGCCTTTCCTAGAAAGTCTTAACTATTAGCATGTCAGCATTACTATAGATAACTTACCGTAACTAGATTGACATGAGATGTTATATAGCCAAAAATGTTTACTGTCTTGTTTTGTGTAACAAAATCAGCTGTTTACCAAGGTGAAAAGTTAAGTTTGCCCTGTCAGCAGTAACCAAGGTATTGGACTTCTCTAATGTAGCTCTGTGCTGTACACCAATAATTGCATTACTTTGGGAAGAGTAGTGGGCTTCCTGTAATTCTGTTCTTAAACAGAAAAGCTACCTTTAATTAAGAAAGTAATGACCTTAACAAATGGGAATAAGAGAACAGTGTTAAGTGGGTAGGAGTAAGTAATACTGCAGTGACTCTCTGCTTTCTGGATGACATTACTTCCGATGGAGTGAGAGCTTTTGGTCCTTCAATTAGTTACCTGGCAAGACAGTGAATTTCGTCCCCAACCCTCTTTAAAGCTTTCTATATTGAGGCAGTGCAAACACTCAAAGAAGCTAGTTTTGTTCAATGCTTCAGTATATATGGCAATGAGAATTGTCTGTGTGACTTGTGTTTTGATTTTTTTTTTTTCGTTAGGGAAATCGGCAAACAGAATGTGGTTGAAGACAAACCAAGAACTCAAGACAAGCCAGGAGTTGCAGCAGAAGCTGGACTTCCCAGAGAGAAAGCCATGGTAAAGTATAGGAAAGATAGACAGGTCTTACCAAGTTGTTCCATGAAAAAGTTGTTTGACTTAACTTTGTCAAACCTATATTTGGTATTTTTTTCAAAGAATTAGTGGGTTTATGCATCTTCAGTGTTTCTAGAATGAATGTAGGTTGTGCAAACTTGTCTTTTGAAGGCAACATTAGAGACAGCAAACTGGTACCTCAGTATTTAGTATCTTTTTTGATCAGCAGTCACATGTAAGGATAAAGATAAGGGTGTGGATTAACAAAAAAACCCTAACTACTGTATTTTATGACCTGTGTTCCGTGTTGGTAGTTTAATTTCTATGCTTGTAGACTCTACCAATTAATGCTGGCTGCTCAGCTAGTTTATGACAAACTAATTTGATAATTGTGATTTTTATTGCATTTAAATCATTATTTTAACAGTAAAAATGATTGTTTTTCTCATTAGGAGAAGCAAATGACCCCATCTAAAATGTCTCCAGCTGATGTCCCCTTTCAAGATAATTTGGTTTCCACTGGTGGTGGAAAGAAGTCCACATCTCCAGAAGAAATTCAACCCAGTTCACACAGAACTGGAATAACAGCAGATAAGCAGGCAGTAAATGCTGAACCTGAAGAGATCTTCAGACCATCATCGGAAGGTAAGGGCATTTTTTCGAGAACAATGAGAAAATGCTGTAAAAAAAACCAAAACATGTTGCTGATTTCTCTACTTCAGGTTTGGTGTAATTTTCATTTTTGTCTGTCGCTTTGCAAGTTTTACAGTCCTTTCAGAAGAACAATGATTAAGAGGGGTGGGAAATGTACTGAAGTGTATTTTTTACTTTCTCTGGATTAGGGTAAACTCAAACCTGGCTATTAACATTCAGCTGCCTAGAAGGATGAAATTTAGGCTGGTAGAAAGAGTCTTGGTAGAGTTTGTGGCAACTTTCTGGGCTGAAAAAATGCTCCCTTAAAATCAGTTCTGGTATTAAGGGCTTCCAGCTTGACAGCAGTACAGCTATGCAACTGCGTGGATCTGTGAGCCTTACAGATCACTGCAGGCCTTAGCGCTACCTGAGTACTGATATACATATTGCAGTGTGGGTGGTCTTTCTCTCTTTGCTTTGAAAGCTTACTACATAGCTGTAACATAACCACCTGGAAGAGTCATAGTTACAGAGGAGTAGGAGCATTGTGTGGGAGGATGGACAAATGATTTGCCTGAGGTGCAGTCTGTCACTTATCTTCATACTTAAGTGGAACCAATATATTGAAAAGTGGCTGTGACTTCATTGTTCAAATCTGAGCTGTGTGCTAATTTTGACAGTGAGAATGCCAATCTTAGTCTTTTGTGGGACATTTTATAATAGAGTAGAATGTTGTAAATGTGCTTGCCATTTTAACCATAGAACAACAGAAGTTCTTAACTGTGTGTAGATTGTACATATTCTTACAAGAATCTGGAAAAAAATGGAAGCTGTAAGTTCACTTAACTTAGAATCTCTTGATTTTTTTTTTCCAGTTCCAGATAGAAATCAAATTTTTAATAAATGAAAAAGTAGAGCTTCCAACATGGGAGGTGGGGACTTACTTGCTTTATGCATATACCTTTTGTTTCTGTCCGTGGGTATGTCAATGTAAGACAGTGTGACACATCTTATTTTTGTTGTGTCATTTTCTTAATTTCCAGTTCTAGGAATGGACATGGAAATAGACTATTTGGAACAGTTTGGGAGTTCAACAGTAAGTATGACATTGAAATGCTTTGTTTGCCTCTAGCAAGGGGGAGAAGGAAGGAAAATGAAACTGTCAATGTTCAAAGGAAAAGTTATGTCATGAAAACTTCTAACTTGCCCACTGAAATATAGGTGTGTAGAAGGAATGTGTGTAGAAGGCTGGACAGCGGGTGGGGGTGGTGGAGGAAAATGTAGTTAGAAGGAATTCTTCTAAGGATCAGAAGTCTTATGCTTTCAGTTCATAAAGCTATTTTGCTTTAATAGTGGTGGATGATGTTTTACCTCTCTGGTTGCCAGAACTGTGATAACATAATGTTTTGAAAGCACAGAATCATTGTTCTGAAATAATTTTTTTTATAAGCTCGATTGTTTTATGAGCGATTTCAGGAAATCTGACTCTAAATTGGAAATGTCATGTTCTAATCTATTCAGCCTAGTTATTCTTTCTCCTTCTCTGGTCCAGAGTAGGAGTGGCTCTGAATACACAGTGAATACACTGAACTGAAACTTCTTTTTGGTCGTGCTCACGTTTGTATGTGTTGTATAAGCAGGGACAAAGAATGACATACACTGCTCATTCCCTTTCAGTGTCTTCTGCTGGTTTTGAATAGTTCATAAATGTTCGCCCTTTTAGTTCTGTCTGAGCAGATTGAGTTCACTTGATATTACATAAGAACTTAAGCATGTGGGCACCGAGTTCTTTTGTGTAATTTTTCTCCTGAGAACAATGCTCTGGCCACTGAAGAATAGGCTCACCCTTGATTATTTATGTGTGTGGGATGTGTGTTATGCTATGAAGCAGCATATCTGCCAGTTCATGCCTCTTTCCCATCAGTTCAAAGAGTCTGCCTTGAGGAAGCAGTCGCTGTATTTGAAGTTTGACCCTCTGTTGAGAGATAGTCCAAGACAACAGATTTCTAGTACTAATGAAACAAGCATGAAAATCACAACAGCTCCACCTCAGCATGGGTAAGTACTGACTTAGTCTAGGCTCTATACTAGAGAAAGGCAGGACTTGAATATAACCATGTATATTTTTTTATTTTTAGTCCTGTAGCTGATTTAAGTAAATTGCTTCAGGAAGCTGAAAAGCCTGTAGAGAATCTTCAAAATGAAGAAAAACCAAAAGGACTAGATCTTCTGGGAACATTGACAGTTTCTGTAAGAGTGTCTGGATTTATATTGGATTTCATACTGATATTTGGGAAAGGGGTTGGCTAAGTTCTAGACTTGACTTAGGCAGATAATCTAAGGATGCTTAGATTATTGGCTTAAAACCCACTTTTGATAACTTGCATATCAAGCTGAACTTTCTGACTGACTTCACTTTAAGTGTTAAAAGCCTTTTTTCTGTGGAAACTAGTGGCATTGCATATGGTCTAGGAGAATTTGAGCTGCTTAAGAAGGCTTTAATTAAGTGATCTTTCATGCAGCTTAAGCCACAAAAGTAAGACAAGCTTGTATTTTAATTGTAGTTCTGGAATGAAAAGCATTTCCTTGATTAAACTTCAAGCTATGCAGTCTAAGGTTTATAGTTTTAACAACCTCTTATGAACAAGTCTACATGCAGCAGTTCACCATGAAATGGTTCCTTTTTTTAGTGATGGTGAACAGTATGATACTCATAGCTGTAAAGAAACACCTTAAAGGTGGCTACATAGTTCTAAAGGATATCTACAAAGTAAGAAAGTTTTGGTAACTAAGTTATGGTGGTGTTTTTGATATTTAAGTAAGTTATGTAAATTTAGCATAGGATAATTTGCATACAGGTAATCAATGGTATGAAAATAGGAACCTGAAACT
This sequence comes from Clamator glandarius, assembly GCA_033459285.1. Lineage (NCBI taxonomy): Eukaryota > Metazoa > Chordata > Aves > Cuculiformes > Cuculidae > Clamator > Clamator glandarius. The sequence continues at coordinate 2,141,011 of JAUNZM010000016.1, read as the reverse complement.
CATCTCTTTTCACATTCTAGGACACAGATGCCCAAACTCAAGACTCCCTGACTAGTGATGTTCATCCACTTCCTTTTTCTGCTTCCACAAACACTGCAATGGATGCTATTATAGATGTTCTAAAATATAGCCAAAAAGACATGGATGCAGCTGTTGAACTTGTTAAGAGAGAGGTATGGTGACCCTTCTAAAGCAGAAATTTGCATATCATTGTCCCATTTGTTTACGTTATCTGGTATGAATCTGTATACTTAGTGTTTCTTTCCATCTTACTGCTGGTCATAAGCATCTCATTTGGAGAGGCGTGCTGTGTACTTGATAGGAGCAGTAGTCTATAGAATGCTTCAGAGCTAATATTTACGGAAATGTGGTAAATTTCATGCTTTGTCAAGCTCTGTCTTAGAACTGGTAAGTGTTAAAAAGCATCCACTGTAAGATGGAATAGTTAAGCTTAACAGCAGTGATCTGAACACCTTCTATGGAAACTAGGCTGGAATTACCTGTTCTTCCCAATGGGAGGGAGGAGTGGCTTCTGATCTTTACTTAAACCAACGTAACTGTAATGCCAATTCAGTGCAGTGATAACTATTTTGGGGGGGGTGGGGAAACACAAGAGTATGTCCAGCTAATAAAATAAGTGAGATCTGGAGCTTGCTCTGGAGGAGAAAAACATTAGTGGAGGAGGGAAGTAGTAGTCAGTGGGATTTCAAGCATTTTCTATTAGTATATCTCTACAAAAGCTGCTTCTGAACCCCCATTTAAGATTTTTGAAGCAAGTACTTGATTCCTTATGGCTTCTGGGTTATGTAGCCTTACAAATACTAAATGTAAGAGGAGTACTTAAATGTCTTTTAAGCTTATTGTGTCACTTCAAAATTACCTTCAGAAGAAAACTGTTCAAAATTCTCAACTAGCTATGCCACAGGTATATGCTATGGACACCAAATATGACGTGTGATTATTTGCTGCTTAAGTTAATTTTTTCATTTAGACTACAAAGATACTGGCTTTTCTAGGAGTAACTTATTTCTGTCATTTAGGAGCACACTTTTCACTAAGCATATTCTCTAGTACAAGAAGTGTGGCTTTGTCAAGGGACAACTCCTAGTGCATTGGTCTAAAATGAAGGACTTATATTACAAGCCTTACCCCCCTATTATATCTTAAAATCAGTGCTCTAATCTCTTAGTTGGTGCTGTAAAATATCTATCTTTAAAACATGCAAATACACCTATAGGAAGACAGGTGTGACTGGACAACTCTAGCTATGTGCAACTTAAAAATGCTTGGAATTACTATATTAACCTGAAAGGATGACAGACTAAATTTTGAAATTACTTTTTTTTGTGAAATAACTCAGATGTGGGAGGAGGGTGGTGGAGGTGGTAGAAATCCTGTTTTTCTTCTGGGCAAATAGAGCACTCCATGGAAGCATGCTTTTTTGGGTCTACTGAACCACTTCTGAGTTTGCAAATGGAAGTTTCTAACCAGTTTCCATCTTCACATTTTTTTTGCTTTTGTAACATTTGTTATTGTTAATTCTTTCTCTTAGTACTTTTTTGCTTGTGCCCAACTTCCTGTCATCTGAAATATTACAATACATTTAATCTGTTTACCCTGATTTGTAGTATTTAGAGTACTACAGTATACTCTGCAATTTTGAGGGGAAATCAGCAATAATTGTGCTCTTGCCTTCTGTTGTTTAAAATTCCAAGTTGTGTATATTTTGGGCCTCAGGTGTCATTGAAGTCCTTCCACATGGCAGTTTACTATCAGTGTTGTAGTTCTTAATAGAAACACCAGGACAAAACTTATGGAGTTTGCACAAAACATTTAGCAAAGAGTGCTTTTGCTGCTTAATACTGTTACTGTGAGCTCTGTTTTGGTTCAGCTGATGTGAAAGATTGTTATTCTTTAAATGAACTGAGATGTCTTTAAATTTGGAAACATGGTTGGAGGAGGGTCGAGTGCTGAATATGAGTTACTCCAAATGGCAATCCGATTTTGACTAGAATAGACTTCTCTTGTTTCCTGTGTCAAGATTAAGTCATAGAATCATAGAATCACCAGATTGGAAAAGACCTCACAGAGTCCAACCATTCCTATCTGCCCCTAAACCATGTCCCTTGAGCACATCGTCTACCTGTCTTTTAAATACCTGCAGGGATGGGGACTCAACCACCTTCAGATAGTTGTAGAGAGCAATAAGGTCTCCCCTCAGCCTTCTCTTCTCAAGGCTAAACACCCCCAGCTCTCTCAGCCATACCTCATAAGGCCTGTTCTCCAGCCCCTTCACCAGCTTCGTTGCTCTTCTCTGGACTCGCTCCAGAGCCTCAACATCCTTCTTGTGGTGAGGGGCCCAGAACTGAACACAGGATCTGAGATGTGGTCTCACCAGTGCTGAGTACAGAGGGAGAATAACTTTCTTGGACCTGCTGGTCACACTGTTTCTGATACAAGCCAAGAAGATGCCCTTGGCCACCTGGGCACACTGCTGGCTCATGTTCAGTCCCTGTCAACCAACATCCCCAGGTCCTTCTCCTGCTGGCAGCTTTCTAGACTTCTCCTAGTCTGTAGCTGCACAGGGTTGTTGTGCCCAAAGTGCAGGACCTGGCATTTAACGTTGTAAACCTCATGCGATTGGTCTCAGCCCAGTGATCCAGCCTGTTCAGATCCCTTTGCAGAGCCTCCCTACCCTCCAGCAGATCCACACTTCCACCCAGCTTAGTGTTCTTTGTGAACTTGCTAAGGGTGCACTCGATGCCTTCATCGGGATCGTTGATAAAGACATTGAACAGGGCTGGACCCAGCACTGAGTCCTGGGGAACCCCACTTGTAACTGGCCTCCAGCTGGAGTTAACTCCATTTACCACTGCTCTCTTTGCCTGGCCATCCAACTAGTTTTCCACTCAGGAGGGTGTGCCCCTGTCCAGGCCAGTGGCAGCTAGTTTCCTAACCAAATGCTGTGAGAAACTGTGTCAAAGGCTTTATTGAAGTCTAAGAAGATACATCTACAGCCTTTCCCCCATCCAGTAGCCGAGTCACTTTGTCATAGAAAGTGATCAAGTTAGTTTGGCAAGACCTGCCTTTCATGTGAACCCATGTTGACTGGGCCTGATCACCCGGTTGTCTTGCATGTGCTTCAAGATAGCACTGAAGATCACCTGTTCCATGACTTTCCCTGGCACTGAGATCAGACTGACAGGCCTGTAGTTCCCTGGATCCTCCCTGCAACTCTTCTTGTAAATGGATGCAATGTCAGCGAGCCTCCAGTCCAGTGGAACTTCCCCAGTCAGCCAGGACTACTGGAAGATGATGGAAAGGGGTTTGGCTGGCACGTTCACTGGATCCCTCAATACACTTGGGTGGATCCCATCCGGCCCTGTAGACTGTAGCAAGTCTCTAACCACCTCCTTTTTGGATCATGGCAATTATGGATTAGCAGAATTATGTGGCTTTTTTCTCTGCCGTGTATATAAAAGGGGAATGTGTATGGCTTGAGAGAATATTGCTTCTTGAGAGAGCATAGCTGGCCAAGGAACAATGATCTACATATTATCCACTCTTACTTATCATATGTTTTGAGTTGGCTCTGGTCTTGTCATTTGAAGGGATTGGTAACATAAAGGGGGAATCAAGTATGCAAAATCTACATATTAATCTAAGTCATATTTGACTCTGTTTTGTAATGAAACACTTAATTTTGATTCTTCCAAGCAGTTGGAACTTAGTTTTTCTCCATATCAAGTTATAGGTGTACTCAAACTGCCCTTCAGACTATTCTGAGTACCAAATCTTGTATCTCTTCCTATGCAAGAAATAAAGGTTTACTTTTTCTCTCAAAGGTTCAAGAGAAACAATTGGAGATTGAGGAATGGAAAAGGAAGTGTGATGAGCTTCATATGGGATACAAGGAAATGGGGTATGCCTGTCCTGAATTTTTTACGAACTTGTTTAATCAGCTGCTTTTTCTCACTTATGTTCAACTTTTTTTTTTTTCATATTTTCTAGAAAAATAATTGCAGAGTATGAAGGTACAATAACAGAATTGTTGGGTGAGTTCTATTTTTCTGCTTTCAATAGCTTTGAGGGGGACGTGCTTAGTCTAAGGTTAACTGAAGGTAGTACTATTTCACTTCTGATGGCATTAATATTTCAAGTGCTTCCAGGTTAAGTGTAAGGCTTCAGAGAAGCTAGGCTATATTATGTCGGCATTTCTCTAAGCCTATGGGAAATTTAGCTCAAGTGTGCTGTCACAAACTTGTCCTGGAAGAGTTTGTTATGCTAGTTCGGCTTGTTACCCTAGTCTCCTCCAGATCTTCCAGCTCTTCTGTGCATTTAAAAAAAGCAAATATTTTTTTTGAGTCCTTGGTTTTATTGCAACACTTGAAGCTCCTGTTATGGCAAACTCAAGAGTGTAATGTTTTGACTGCGTTGCAGGAGAAATAAAGCTTTGGGTTAGCACCTTTTATAATTGGCCTCTAATGGCTTTAGGGTTGGTCTGGAGTGTAGTATGTGGCAAATGGAGAATGACTACTTCCTTAAAAGCAAAGATACAATGTCCTTTCAGAGGAAAGGCTATATTACCAAACCCTTTTTTTAAGGTCAGGAATTGAAGGTGCAGGGTTTATCTGTACTATGGAGCTAGTTTTATGTTCATGCAGTAACTGTCAAGAGTGTGACCCTGTCTGCTCTGTTTTCTTTAGAGGATGCTCAGAAGCAGAAGGAATTTTCAAAGAAAGAAATGCAGAGGATGGCAGAAGAGAAGCAACAAGTTATTTCAGATCTGAGCTCTATGGAAGTGTCTTTCTCTGAACTCTTCAAGAGATTTGAAAAACAGAAAGAAGTGCTGGAGGGTTACCGCAAAGTAAGATGCTATAATGCAAATAACATTCTTCCAAGATAAATGAGACTTAGTGGAGAGAAGAGAATTAATTTCTAGTGTAGCCATTTATTATCTGCTATAGGCACTACCTCTAAAACCAAGTGCAAAATTGTTGTTTATTTAAAGATCTAAAGAATTATTGGTTTGCTGTATTTATGGGTGGCTTAAAGTATCATAATGATCTATTAGAAGCCAAAGTTTCTTCAAACAGAAGAATGAGCTGTTTCTTGCTGCACACGTATAATTTTTCTTTTAATTGTAGACACACTAATGTAACAACAGCTGCATAAGGGCAGCTTATTTCTCCTATGCTGTTTGGAATGGATGCTGAAGAGGATTTGCTATTACAAATCAAAGTGATAATAGTTAATTGGGTGTTCTTAGCTTAAAAAACTCAGATGGTAAAGCGAGACCTTCATTTGCAGCATATGCAGAGACTGGAGGGATGAAGCTAATGAGGAATATAAGCTATGGTTTCTTACTGCATGAAATGTGTTAAAAATTTATTTTGAACAAAATGCTTACTGATTTATTTCCTCTAATTATCCTTTAATGTCCCCTATTTACTCAAGCTTAGAACTAGCCTGTTATTAGTTTTGTGGTAGTCTAAGAAACAGGCATAATGTCTGTTATGACTTAAGTTTCTACTTGCATCAGGCTTCCTTCATCTTATCCCATCTGTCCCTCCACCTTAAATTCAGAAGCACTTTCCTTAGTACAGTTGAAGAATCACACAGGAGCGGAGTTGGTAAATGTTAGAGTTGGGATTAGTATGGAGTCTTAGCACTTGTTTCCAACAGTTCCAACTTGCTGTAATAGCTAATAAAATAAGGGGCCATATTGTTTGTGCCTACCAAGGCAACTTTCTTGCTGTTAATGTTGGACTTGTTTGTCAGGCTCTAAAGCCCGAATCTTTCCATAGATTCTCTGAAGTAGTTAGACTTTTGTCTGTTCTTAGAACAGTTGCAAGTGAAGACAAAGACAAAAAAACAACCAAACAACAAAACCCTCAAAAAAACAAACGAAACACTAAAACTGATTAGTGACCTTAATTGCAGTGACCTTCTTTACTAAAGCTTTCTGCTAAGAAACCCAGTATATTGGAACGGAAATGAGGTCAATAAACTGTAGTTTGAAAAGATAAGAGTTGATATGGGGAATTTTAGTCCCCATTTAGGTCTGTGGGACATCACAGTTGTTCCTGTTACTCTGATAAGCAGGCACTGCCTCTCAATGTAGTCACATAGCCTATTTTTGAAACTAGCTAAGCTGCTTCTTTTGGTGACAGAATGAAGAAGCTCTGAAAAAATGTGCTGAAGAATATCTGGCTAGAATTAAAAAAGAGGAGCAGAGATACCAGGCACTGAAGGCACATGCTGAAGAAAAGCTGCATCAGTAAGTACCACATCAAGAAGCCAAGTATTGGGACTGAAATACATAATTTTTACAGTTGCTATAAGATGTGGTTCATTAATATCACAATTTGGCTTAAACCACTTAGTTTGGGGAGTAACATACAAGCATCTAATGAGATTCTGTGAACAGTTTTGCTGTGCTGAATGCCAACTTGCTTCCATTTCAGAGCAAATGAAGGAATTGCCCAGGTAAGAAGCAGGGCTGCATCAGAGACCGCAGCACTACAAGCCAGTCTCCGCAAAGAACAAATGAGAATCCAGTCTTTAGAGAGGAGCCTTGAACAAAAGGTTAGTCAAAATGCCACAGGCGAGTTTCTTCAAGCTGTTGTCTTAAACTTGGTTGATAATTACCTTGTATTAGAAGAACTACCAGTGCTAGAAGTAACCATATGAACTGCACTGGTTTTGGTGGGTGTTGTCCTGGCAGGCTTTGGGAAATGGGCATTGAAACTTAAGGCACAATTCCATTATGTCAAGTCATCTGTAATTTTAGGGGTTTTTTTTTTTAAGCAAAAGCTTTGTTTCCATAGCTGTTTTACAGTAGCCTGGACTGATCACTCCTGCATCTGAAGTATTCAGTCTTTTGTGTTGACTGAAGTGTCTTTCAGTATTTTTCAGACCATTAGTCCTTGTATTTGATGTTGTTTCATTTTACTTCAAGTCTTAGAATGTTTTATAAGGCACATCAATTGCTTTTATTAGAATGCTTTGAAGGAGAAAGCTTTTTGAGGCTTAAAAGTCATATTGCTGGAAATGCATGCTATTAGTTTTACTGCATCATAGTTGTATCTTTGCTAGTGTTTAAGACTCAAAAAATTATAGTGTTGACATGTGCCTATTAGAGAAAAGTCACCCAACTCTGTTAGTCTTCAGGCTTATGGCTAAGGTTTGCATAGCTGAGGAAAACAGTATGCCAGAAGCTGGAGATGGGACAAGCCATTTAACACAACTATTTTTGTTCCTCTTATAAATACAGTAATATTTAATGTTAAGAACTCCTACTAAAACAATTTAACTGTAGAAGGAATTATACTAACTGGAAACTATTGCCACATGTCAGTGAAAGTATCAGGGAATCATCATAGTGTTGTCTATCTTGTGAAGATTAATATCTGAACTGTCACTATTTTGAATTTCAGTGTATCTAACAGATGTTAAGTCTGAGAAGTCTTCCCTGTATCAGTTGGTTTTCCCATATTATGGGAAAGTCTGTGGAAAAAGTAGGGACAGGGCAGTGGATTCTGGCTCATTTCCTGAGGCTCTTGAGGGTGCTGTGTGACCTTCTACAAAGTAGCTGGTCCTTTAGAGTATGCTTGCATGAGTCACTAGCATGTAAATGGAGTTTGTATTCCATGTATTGGCAAATGTGACTTGTGTGACTCAGATCACTGCATGGATGGTTGCATAGCTTAAGCATAACTAACTCATTACTTTTGTCTTCAACAGACTAAAGAAAATGAAGAGCTAACAAAAATCTGCGATGACTTGATATTAAAGATGGAAAAAATTTGATACCTTACCTGTCTTGTAGATGTCTTCTCTTTGTCTTGTGTTCACTCACTGTTTTAATGTGGGTGTGAGGGGAAGAAACAACTTGATTTACTTGTCTTGTGTATTATTGGCTGTATCTTTTCAAAGAAATGTCAATAAACTTAAGTTCAGTTGCTACTTCCACTGTGTAACAGTGTCTTGCATGACATTTTCATGTGTTGCTCAGAGGAAAAACTTTTGGCTCAGTTTTTTCCCTGTGTAAGAACACCAATGTTCTGTTCTCATGACCTGGCTTTGCTGGTGAGGGTCAGAATGGGCCATGTCTCTATTTTGCACTTCCTGCCCTCTCACTCTAACATTCTGGAGCTACAAGGTTGTAATAAAACTTGATAATACTTAATAGCAGTTGAGACATTGTGAATGATGTAAAAAAACCCTCAGCTCCAGGTTGGTGTGTTTGCTTTTTTTTTTTCCCCTAAGAGCATCTGGAGTGATTCTGTTCTTGCAGGCCAGCTACTCAACAGCTACTCTTTTGCTGTGATTTTTCTTCATAGCATTAACCTGTGTGATACTATTGACTTCCCAGTCACCTGTTGAGAGCTCTGTGGGCCGCTTGCTTGTTGTGGAAAGCCTTGCGAGATGTAGGCTGCAGGTCACAGGTTATGGTGAAGTCAGCTTTAATTAAGGCAATAGGAGACATCTTGGAGAAGCTGTTACTCCTTCAAAGACATTAATGGGATTGTCTTACTGCAAGCTCCACCTTTCTATTTCTAATATTACTGGGAGGTTGCTCCCTCACTTGCCTGATAAGTAGCTATGTCCTCTCAGAAGGGGGTTTTGCTGCTGTGTGTGGGGTTTTTTTTATCTGTACTTGGAGCCCTTCCCTTGCATGTGAGGACAGTTGGCCAGGGCTGATGGAAAAAGGGAGTACCAATGCTTAGAAGTCTGGGCTGTTCTTAGGTAGCTGCTGATCATTGTCAATATGTATGTAGCACTATTATGGTGAAAAAATTCCTCCTTATGTCTAGTCTAAATCTGCCCCTCTCCACTTCATACCCATTGCCTCTAGTCCTGTCCCTACAAGCCTTTGTAAACAGTCCCTCCCCAGTTTTCTTGTAGTCCCTTCAGGTACTGGAAGGTCACTATAAGCTCTCCAAGCTGAAGAACCCCAGCTCTCTCATCCTGTCCTCATATAGGAGGTGCTCTAGCCCTCTGATCATCTTTGTAGCCTTCCTCTGGCCCTATTCCATCAGCTCCATATCCTTCTTACAGTGATGGCTCCAGAAGTGCACACAATACTCCAGATAAGGTCTCACAAGAGAATGCCTGGGTCCTGAAGAAGTTATGCTTCTGTATGTTTTCTTTGACTTACAGCTTAGGAAAGTGGCAATGGCAACAGAGAAAGAAGTAGTTAGAAAAAAGAGTGTACGAAACCGAAGTTTACTGCCTCCTTCAAATTCAGATACCAGGGATTACACTAGACTATGTAGAGACATAACCATACAGATGAGAAATCTTGATCTAATTTGAAAATTGCCTTGCTCATGCGTATTTAGTTATTCTGAAGTCCTCAAGGAGTTTTGAGGTTGCAGGCTCATGTTAACTGACAGTTAGGTAAGGTTCAGCATACAGTCACAGAAATTAGGCCTTCTGGGCGTTGGATTGTCTCAGTGTAATGAGCCAGATAAACTGGTCAAGGGGAGAGTGTATTGACTAATGAAACTACTGCTTCGCAGTGCATCGGCATGCTGTGCAGGTTCACTTTGTGCATCCTGCACAAAAGAAGGGGTAGAAAAGGGCAGAGTGTTTCAGCAGAATCCCTGGTTAGACTAGTGCGAAGCTGAACTTGCTTTATTTGCTTTATATTAGCATTATTAGGAATAAGTCAGCAATGATAAATCTTTCCACAAGATGTAGCTGCTGCTCTTTGAAATATTGGCTGTGCTTCCACACATTGCAGAGCTAGCGATTGTCCATCTTGTCTCAAGTTGTGCTTAGTGCTAATGGGATGATTGTTTTCATAGATTCCTGTTGGGAAGGATAAAGAGCTATGAAGTGCGGGATGAAAAGGACTGTGTCTAAATAGTGACCCACTAACTGTAACTGGTTTTCATTCTCCAGGTGCCAGAGTAGCATCTATTAGGCAAGCGTTGCTTAAGGGACCACTAAGATCTCCCTCAGCTTCATTTATTCTTTCAGGGTAAAATGGCTTTCTACTATTCCTTCTGACTTTCCTTTATTTATGCAGAATATCTCTGGTCTAGCAGTTTGCTGGGTGAAGGGAGGAGAGCTGTTAAGTGGAGAAGGGAAGGGTAACTTTGTTCTGTTGCTTGAATATAGCAGCCTTACAGACGTCACCGTCCACAGTCTGCTGCTGGAGGTGGATGTAGAAGTTACCCAGTAAAGACCAGTATGCCAGATAAGGTGCTGTGGTAGTGTTGGTGCCTGACAGTTCTCAATGGGTCTGATATCACGCATCTTATCAAGAATTACACTTTGTATGGCTTACTGATATTAGATACTGGAAATTGCTCTTCAGTGTAATGTGGAAAGACGGCACACCACACTCCTGGTGCATTCTGTGACCAATTGCCTGTGAAATCTGCCTGGGCCTCTCCTGTTTCCCGAGTGTGTTGGTACTTGGAAGAAAACTGACAGTACATGAATGGAGATTGCTATAAATGCCTGAGTACTGAAGAAGATGAGTAAGCAGCTTTTGAATGTGTGACTCACCAGGGCTTAACTTCAAGGCATCACCTAGCTTTAAGCTTGGAAGACTTTATTTTGCATGTATTTAGTTTAGAGTCCAAGGTGGGGGCTCTGCATTTTTAAACTGTGCGGGAAGGATGGCTTATTTTTCTCTTCAGGTGCAATATGTACCTTCAGCTTAATACCTATACCATCTATGTAAATTCAGTGTTTTGTCATCCCTAGCTGCAAAGTATTGTTTAAATATTACCTTCCTAATTTTAAAGAATTGTTCTTTTTGCTATCCTTCTAAAGTTGAAAAATCCCCTTCAGAAGAATTCACCTTTAGAGCATGCAATAGGTGGCCAGATGCATATTGATGAACTTGTGTGAGCGGCTGAATGCAAAATACATGTGTGTTTCAGTGGGATTAGTTAAGATTTGCTTACTGAGATAAGAATCTAAACCAGCAGGTCCAGGGAGGTTATTCTCCCTCTGTACTCGGCACTAGTGAGACCGCACCTCGAGTACTGTGTTCAGTTGTGGGCCCCTCACCACAAGAGGGATGTTGAGGCTCTGGAGCGAGTCCAGAGAAGAGCAATGAAGCTGGTGAAGGGGCTGGAGAACAGGCCTTATGAGGAGTGACTGAGAGAGCTGGGAGTGTTTAGCCTGAAGAAGAGGAGGCTGAGGGGAGACCTCATTACTCTCTACAACTACCTGAAGGGAGGTTGTGGAGAGGAGGGTGCTGGCCTCTTCTCCCAAGTGACAGGGGACAGGACAAGAGGGGATGGCCTCAAGCTCCACCAGGGGAGATTTAGGCTTGAGATTAGGAAAAAATTCTTCACGGAGAGGGTGGTTAGGCATTGGAACAGTCTGCCCAGGGAGGTTGTTGAGTCACCGTCCCTGGAGGTGTTTAAGGTGAGGGTGGATGAGGTATTTAGGGGCATGATTTAGGGATTGGTGGGAATAGTTGGACTCGATGATCCGGTGGGTCTCTTCCAACCTGGTTATTCTGTGATTCTGTGAATCAAGCTGGCTGGTTTGTTACCTTATTGCCATTTACTTACTGAGCCTCATCTGATGTTAATTGGTCTCTTTGCCAACAGATAATAGGAGGGAAAACTGATATCGCTTGGTGCCTCTACTTGCTTGCTTTTATTTATTATTTATACGAACACTTGCTAGGTGCTGTACAAACAGAGGCTGACAGTTCTTGCTCTAGACAGCCTGTTAACTGTTCAAGTGTATGGGAGGGTGTATTTTATTTCAGAGCTGACCAGGGTAGATGAAAGCTACTGAGCCTGCTTGTGTGAACTAACAGCATTGGTGTGTTATATTAGGGGCTTCCAGAGGTCTGGGCTTCTAATACCTTTTCATGGCACTTATTAGGTTCTCGAGAAAGTCTTCAGGACACGCATCTACCCTTGGACTCTTCTTAATCAGTATCACGTGAGCAATCTGGGCCATGTATCTGCACTGATGTTGATCAATTTCTCTTGTAATGGGACTTTTTGTTCTTTTAGGTTTCCAAAGCATGTATAACTGTGTAGCCTTGCCTACATGGTCCAAAGTTACCTTCTTCCCTACTCCTGTTCCACCAAAAACAACATTCAGCAGAAGACTGATCATGGTCCAAGCACAGACCATAGTCTCTTGTATAGTTGAAGACTCTGGTTCAGAAGCTGTCGCTTAAACCTTGGTGTCTTCAGGGCATGTTTCCAGATTGATCCCAGAGTCACTGGGCTGAATTCTGACTGCCTTTCTAGTCCTTTTGACATGAGGGAAATTCAACAAAGTAAGCTTGATGTGAACCTGGAACCCGGCAAGACTATGAATCACACTCTGACTTTAACTGAACATCTAAACATGCAGCTTTACTTTTAAGGTTGCAATTTGTACCTCCAAAGCAGGTACAACTCATCTGTTTTCCCTCCCTGTTGTAATTTAAATTGCACAGAAGCAAGCCAGAAAAATAATGGACTATCTCCTGGTTTTCCTCAGTTTGGAGAAAGGATTTATTACCTGAACTAGTAAACAACGGAGCATTTTAAAGCAGAAAAAGGAAATGAGTACTATTTTTCCATTAGAAAATGAACTTATAAGGCATTTAACTTCAGCTGCCATCTCTGGCTGTATGAGGAGCTTTCCATCTTTTTCAGAACTCCTTAGAACATGGCATGACTAATCTTTTTACAGTTTTGAAAGGCCCATGTGGTTTTGTCTTTGTCAAATGAATCAGTCACAGTATCTACACTCTTACAGATTTCTTTTCCTTGCTAGCACGCCTAGTGCAGACAAACTGAACCCTCCGCAGGAGTGAAGGGGAAGGAAGATCCTTGAAGTTTTGTCTTATTTTAGATTATAGTGCCAGTAAAATTAACTCCAGTTTACATCAGATATTTGCTTTTCAGTGCTTACTGCCAGGTTTTTGCCAATGATGTCTTGCTGTTTTAAAGTCTCTCCAGTAGTCCAGATTTTCCTTTCTTGTGACAGTTTCTCAGTGGTGAAGTTCTGCTGTCTTAAGAGCTTTATGGTGTTACTCCACCCGTCTCTGGAGAGTTATTGTCATAGGGGACTCCCTTCTAAAGGGAAGAGAAGGACTAGTCTTCAGACCATTATAAAAGAAACTTTGCTGCCTTCCTGGGACCTCGGTTAAGGACCTCGGTTAAAGATGTAGTGAGAAAACTACTGACTCTGCCCTGGCCCACGGATTATTATACAGTGCTGATCTTCCAAGTAGTAACAAATGCTCAACAAAAGAATTGAGAGTCATTAAAAGCACTTTTAGGGCTCTGGGAAGTATGGTGAAGGGTTCAGAGGTGCGAGTTGTTTTCTCCCCTGTCACTCCTACTACTGGCAATGACAAGAGAAAAATGAGGAAGTGCTGAGAAATAAATAACTGGCTCCGAACCTGGTGTGATGTGCTTGGAGACATGATTTAGTAGTAGACAGGTATGGCTGGAGTTGATGATCTCTAAGGTCTTTTCCAACTTAATGATTCTATATATTTTAATGTCTTAAAATTAAGATCGCTTTCTATTGTCTGATTTGACTTGATCCTCAAAGAAACATGTTCCTGCAGTGCCATGTCATTTTTTGTTATTTTTATTTTTTCCAAATTAAAAGGCTCTATTGCTCTCTCCCAACACAAGTAAATTTTGAGCTCAATCAATGCACTTCCTTTTGTACAAGTTCTTCAAAACGGTTCTTCATTATTCCCTGCAGGACTGCCCCAGCAAGACAGCAAAGCTAACAGAAGGGTGATGCTGGCTTCAGGGGATCAAGCTGCATATTAATCAGTGTGAATGGGCTGTGTATCCTGGAGGGATAGTCAGGTGGGGACGGAATCCAAATGTTTTCCATAAATTTCTCGTCTGGGATTTGTCCCCAGTTTAAGTGGACAGGTACCATTAAAGGAGGGAAAAAGCGCCAACCCAGGAAAAAGAACAATTTTTGGAAGATCAGTGATGAAGTTTTCCATCATAGAATCACTAGGTTGAAAAGGATCCACTGGATCATCGAGTCCAACCATTTTCATCATGAAAGAAGTTTCTTCGCTTGTCTGTTGTGGCACCTGAAACAACATCCCTTGCCCTTCTTTCCATTAGCAAACCCAACTGGACTGTGTTTGGGAGGCAAGTGACAAGTGCTATGCTGGTTTGCACTGAGTGCGGGCGCTGGTGCCTGACAGCTGATAATTTTATTTGTAATCATGGTACTACATTTCGCTGTTCCGTGTGAAAGCATCATCAGAACTATTTTTTGGTTGGAAGAGACATGAGTTCTAGTCTAAAAACAGATCCTCAGCCTAGCTCCTAAACTGTACTTAGCAAAGCGAGGGAGACAGAGATGCAATGGCTGCTTTGTTTTCCCTATCATGGTATTATCTACTGCTATACAGATTTTATTGCTGCTGCTCACCATGCATCCAGAGCCAAGATGCAGAAAGTCATTGGATATAATCCATAATATTAATCAGTTGTGTTGTTTATTGGATCTTGCAGTAAAGATGAGATTTACTCCACTGCAGGGTATAATGGTTTAGGTGATAGGAGCTGCTTTTACACAATGCACTGGAGGCTTTTGCTTCCAAAACCCAAGTGTATTACTAATATTTTCCATCTGAGGGGCAGCCTGAAGCCAACACTTCAAATTTTAGCTGCCCAGCTCTCATGATAGAAGAGCTGTTGTTCTGATAAACGAACTAATTAACAATGAAGCATCACATCTGGTTGAGAAATCTCTGCTGTAGTTTCTATGGAGATTTCTGTAAATAAATAAAATCCTTTCCAAAACAGTGTTTTGATCAGCACTTGTTTTCAAAGTCTGAGACCCAAATCTGAAATCTCCAGCTGAGATCTAGTCCCACTGGAATCCAGCATATTTGGGCTGGTGGATTTGTAATGGATTTAACTCTTTGATATGGATGATGTATGAGAACTCCTCCTTCCAAACAGAAACCTGATTAAAACTGCTCTGGCTCTTTTTACCTTACCTGTGACAAGTGATGTAGGAGCTGTTTCTGTTCATAGCACTGGTACCTCTGAACAGAAAGCACAGTAAACATTACCCATTTAAAATGAGAAAAATGTGCTGCTTCTGAGTAAAAACAGGAACAGCCCAATGTTTTCTGTGAAAGGAGTGATTTTAAGGAGTCTCTAAGTGGTGACCACTGTCAGGACCCAAAACAGTCAGTGCCAGGAAAGGCAGGAACATCTTATGAGCATCTCAGAGGACTGACCTCCACAAAGCCTGCAGCAGTTGGTGTGTTATCACATGCCGTTTATTTAGCTGGCACCGGAAAATCCATTGCTCAAACTTGTGACATTTCAATACTTGGAGTGACTCAACACAAGCACTGAGTGTTATTAACCTCTTTCTGGTGCCCAAGGTCCTTCCAGTGACACTTACGCAAAGCAGAGCCTGGAGTCAGTTTGTCTGCCAGGGATCTGTTATTCATTCCTCCTCTCATCTTTTACCATAAAGACCATCTGAGGAGTCCTGGGAAAGCATTTGTGCTTTCAGCTTAGATAATGACACAGCACAGAGGACAAAGGAGGGTAGATACTGGTTGGATCCTGAAAGGGAGTGTCCTATCTGGAAGGAATGAGTCTACCAGTGCCCTTTGGAGTTAGGATTCCTAATCCTAATTTCCAGCATTAGGTCTAATCTGAGCAAGTATACTAACCTGAGCAGGAGAAGAACTGCAATTGGAAATGCGGGCTGCACGTTTGTCTTTTTGTGTTTACTTACATAAATACACAGGTAGAGATGTGTCTGTATGTATACGCACATTTCTGTAAGTTTCACTCCTTACATTCTGATCAAAGCTTCCCAGGACATCAGCAGCAGATGATGTGTGCATGTCTGCTGGGAAGCGCAGCTAAAGCTTGTTTTTAATATCCATCTATTCATTTTTATCCCAGTACTAGGTAAGCAAGTTGCTGCTCCTTGCAGCAAGTGTTATACAGAGCTGGATCTAGATGTCCCTTGTATCCTTGTTGAGGGATTTATGAGGATGAGGCTGGCTGCAGAGAGTAAACAATTTCCTCTTGCACAAGAAGCTGTGGTCACTCAAAAGAGAGGTCTTTGAAGCCATATGTGAGGAATAGGCATGCAACTTTCATTGTTTTGCAATTAGAGTCATAGAATCAAAATCATAGAATGGCTTGAGTTCAAAGAGACCTTAAAGATCATCCAGTTCTAAGCCCCCTGCCGTGGGCAGGGACATCCCACTGGCTGCCCAACGCCCATCCAACCTGGCCTTAAACACCTCCAGGGATGGGGCAGCCACAGATTCCCTGGGAGACCTGTGTCAGGGCCTCACCACCCTTATTGTGAAGAAATTCCTCCCTATGTCTAGTCTAAATCTGCTCCTTTCCAATTTAAAGCCATTTCCCCTTATCCTATCCCTACACGCCTTTATAAAAAGTCCCTCCTCAGCTTTCTTGTAGCCCCTTTCAGGTACCGGAAGGTAGCTATAAGGTCTCCTCAGAGCCTTCTCTTCTCCAGGCTGAACAACCCAAACTCTCTTAGCCTGTCATGGTCCAACCCTCTTCTGAGCACAGGTAGCCCAGCTTCTTGACCCTAGAATTGATATCCCAAAATCTCCATATGCTGAAATCCACCAGCCTTAAATCGCATGACATGGGGAAGGGAACAGTAGTTTACAGGCAGGGAATGGTAAGTTTATCCCAGAAGTCCCATTACAAAACAGGAATGGTCCTGTTATGCAGCCTGACCTCAGCTACCAATGCCCTGACTGCTGGGGATGTGGAGTCCTGCTCCAGCTAAACAAGGCTCCTGATCCACTGACTGGGGAGTATTTTGCATGTCTGCCAGATGTTTTTCAGCTGATTTGTGTGGTTGGACAGGGAGCAAAGCAAGTTGATTTCTGTAGACAAGGAATTCGGTTACCTGTACTGCCTGTCCAGGTGTGAAATTGCTGTGCCCTTAATTACTTTGCTTACAGTTTTTCAGCATTGCAAAGAGTAGTATTTTCAGGAAGTTTATCCTCCTGGCAACCAACAAAGTAATTACTTTATACTCCATCTTTCAGTTGGATTTCGCTGTCATTTGTAGCCGTGGAATCCAGAGGACGTTAAAGAAATGGATGGAAAGGATTTACATTTACATTCTTGCAAGTAAAATGAACTGTGATATGCAGGCTTTAGTTTGATTAATGATGAGTAAAATATAAAGGAACCAGCTGTAACCTAGAGATTGAAGGAGAAATTAACTGGCTGGGCCAATTCAAGTTCAAGGTCTTCTGGTACAACTCAGGTAGGGTTGTGGGTCCCTGTGTAAGAAGAGACGCTGTCTCCAGGACTGTGCAAGAGTTCTGAGGGATCTGAGACATGAATTCATGGTAGATAGTTGTGATAGACCCCAGAGCTCAGGAAAAGCCACTGACTCTATGCTGTCCTGGAAAGGGGGAAGAATGAGCATGTGGTTTTCAGCCTGTGGTTTACTAAAAGTTGCAAAAGGTTAGAGTTTGCCTTGACGGTAAAACTCTACACTCTTAACTTGCTTTATTCCTACTGTGAAAACTAAGGGACTGGGTTAGGACCAACAGGAACCAGCATCATCTCAATAATAGTGATAAGTAGATCCCGGGCAAGTTTCAGCGTAACTGTTATGTATGAGAAGCTAGAAGTATCCCTGTACTGTAAAGTGAGATCCTCAAAGGGATTTTGATACATAGTCCTCATGGATTTCAATAGGAATGAGGCACCTACTCATGACAAAGACCTGAGCAGTATTCCATCTCTACACACTGTGCTTTGCCCATGGGGAGATGTCAGACCTATAATGAACTTGTGCCACCAAGCTTCACTAGGCTGCAATTTCTTTCTGCTGAAATACATTTTAATGTTACTTATGACTCTAAAGGTATCTTTAAAAATATGTGACTGAAGCAAACTGGTGTCACTCCAGTGGAATCAAATGTTTCCTCTGGCCAAGAGCTAATCTGCCTCCCAGTCATCTCTCTCGGCACAAAATGCACTTCTCCAGCGGGAGGCTGGTCTTATGGCAAATTGCCTTTCCTTTCCTTTCATCTCCTTCTTCACAGCTCTGTAGGTGAACCAATAGACTACTTTCAGCTTTCAGCTTCCTTTTTACGCCAGTGGAGAGATGATCACTCCTTTACAAGGAGAACCAGAGAGGCGACACAAGAAATCCTCCTGGATTAGAGCTGCTGGCGGGTTACAGCAGGAGTGGAGAATGAATTGCAGGAAGGAATCCAGAGGTTTTAAAGACTGTGACCTTCAAAGAATGGCAGGCTAGAGCCATGATAAAGGTCTACAGAAAACACATACGACTTTCCACTCCAAATAGTCTACCTGGCCAAAGGGCCTGGCTCATGACCCATGAAATCCATGAGGTGAAGTCCCAATTCTTTCCCTCTGTGCTACTGCAAGTCACATCCCTCCTGACAAAACCAGTGAAGGGCTGACCCCTCCTTGCACAGAGATAAATGGAGTTAAGAAACCTGCCTTGCTAGAATAAGATAACATTATCTTTATGATTCGCAGACTCCACAGAGCTTGAAATTTTCAAACTTCTTAAAAGAGTTCTAAGAGGGATCTCAAACCAAAACTTGCTGAGTGAGAGGGAGAAGCAAAATGGGATTTATTTCATCCCTAATCTCCTTTTTGCATCCACTAGTGAGGAAGCAAGAAGCTTTTTTTTAGCCCCTTTTTGCTGTCAGATGTTTCTGCTGGGAAAGAGGGCGGTTTTTTTTCTTATGCTTATTGTGACATGGGACTGTGCATACCAGCAAGTGACTGACTCTGCATAATAAATTGGAGGTGACCTGAAAAAAATGAATAAGCTGCAGTTTTTTGTGAGTTCAAAAAACATATGCTCCAAAAACTGTCTGTATATTGACTGTGATTTCCAATTGCCAAGGAACTGCATGTACGCTTCAGCTTTTTCAAAAGTGCATTGTGTGTGTTGTTGACAGGCGGCACTTTGGCTCCAAAATGCTGCCAAATAGCCTTGTCCAACAGAGAGATATTTTCCTCTCCCTTTTTCTTCTCCCTCTCTGTCCCTGTCCCTACTTCTCTCTCTCCTCTTTCTCTCCTGTTCTCTCTGCACCTCACTCCCTCTGATACAGGATATGGGGTGAGAAAACGTTCTGTGCGAAGGGATGAATTTCAGACTGTGCGTTCAGGGATGCCATTTGTGTTTCTGACTTTTTAACTGCTGAAGGACCCAGCACAATGGTAGCGACCTTAACAAGGTGACAAGAAGATCAGTGTCACACATGAGAAATGCTTGTCTGTAAAACGGTATGCGATGGCTCCAGTTGTCATGCAGAAACAGCAAAGGTCAGGAGATTGATACATGCACCTAAAGGCAGGCCTTGTTGGTGAATTGAGAGTAACCTTGAAGAGAAGGACTTGGTGGTGCTGGTGGATGAGAAGCTCAATGTGGTCTGGCAGTGTGTGCGTGGAGCTCAGAAAGCCAATTGTTTCCTGGGCTACATCAGAATATGTGTGACCAGTAGGCTGAAGGAGGTAATTCTGCCCCTTGTCTCTCATGAGACCTCACCTGGAGTCCTGTGTTCAGTTCTGGAGTCCTCAGCACTGGAAAGACATGGATCTGTTAGAGTGAGTCCAGAGGAGGCCACCAAGATGATCAAAGGGCTGGAGCACTTCCCATACAAGGACATAGTGGCAGAGGTGGGGTTGATCAGCCTAGAGAAGAGAAGACTCTAGAGAGTCTTTACAGAAGCTTTTCAATACTTAAAGTGAGCCTGCAAGAAAGCTGGAAGGAGCTCTTTATCAGGCAGTGCAGGAAAAGCATGAGATATAACAGTTTAAGCTGAAAGAGGGGAAATTTTTGTTAGATATTAGGAAGAATTTTTTTTCCTCTGGAGGTGGTGAGACACTGGCACATGTTGCACAGAGAATCTGTGTCTGCCCCAACCCTGGAGGTGTTCAAGGCCCGGCTGGATGAGGTTTTGAGTGGGAGGCGTCCCTGCCCATGGCAGGGGGGTTCGAACTAGATGATCTTTAATGTCCCTTCCGACCCAATCCTTTCTATGAGTCTATGGTCTTATGAGAGCCTTAATTTTTAGTGAACATGAAATGCTTAATTAATATAAAGTTCTTAATTATTACTTCTGTACTTAAATTATTTAAATACAAAATTGAGGTGTGATTTGAAGCAACAAATGTTACTGAGAGGTACAAGGAGCTGAAGTTGTTATTTTGGCTCAGGAATTGTACTATGAAAAGGAAAGGTAGCTAGCATTTTTCCCTTAGATTTTGTGCCTCTGGTTGTAACATTCTGGTTCGGGAATATCTGTTAATAGTAAATGATACACTTGAGTCACTTTTGTAGGTGGAAACCAGAACAGATTTCAAAGGACTCCAATGGAGGCCCTTCATAAAAGAAATAAATAATTACACATTGTTTCTTATTTAGTTATGTTTTTACCTTATTTGAGCCCAAGAAGCTTTAAATAAGCTTTCTTTGTTTGTCCACATTGGAGCAATACAACCAGGGAACTTGGCAGAGTCCCAGATCCTGGCAGCAGCTGCCAATAAAAGCTCACTGAGCAAGTACAAAAAATAAAATCACACAGTATCATTTTTAACTTTGATTAAATTGTGCTGAATTGCTCCAAGGGAGGTAATGGCGAGCTCTGCGAGGTTAGGACCAGCATGAGACTTGAAGGATGTTTATCTTGCAAGTGTTTGCTTTGTGCTGTATATGTAGTTCCCACTGCTGGGGAAACACTTTGTCAAAAGCCCACTATTAACAGAGTTTGGGGAATAAACATTGCAACAACAGAAACAAATAAAAACCTTTATATCATAATGTGCGTAGCAAGCCACTGTCAAATGACAAAGCTCAATATGCTTTAAAATGCTCCCAGCCATCCAGCGATGTGGCTGTTTTAGATTTGCCAGCAAGTGGCTGAGGAATGCTGGGGACTGTCGTCCTTGGTCTGAAGTGACACAGCTGATGTGCCACTAGGAGCAAATGGGCCAAGGACACAGTTGTGTTCTTCTTTAAGGGTGACCACAGTAATCCTACTGCCCCTCTGTGCTGTGATGGGAAGCTGGGCAAATTGCCACCTACTATTTTGGCCTTATTAGCTGTGCAATGTGGTAGGTAGGTAGGTCGGTCTCTGGAGCAGGCATGTCGGAGAAAGAAGGAGGCAGCTAGGTGAGTGATGAGAACCACCACCAGCTCCTTTGGTGGTTAACTGTGGATTCCTGAGGACGAGCACCAGGGACATTTGGCTATCCTTATGCCTCTTCCCCACTCTGGCCCTTGGTTGCTTTACACTGTTGCAGTAGTTTAGGGCCGACCTCTTCTCCAGGACATCCTTTGCTGGTTCTTGATTCTTCAATGGCACCTCTTTGGGAGTTACCTCTGAGTATATGTTCAGGGAGCTGCCAGCCTTCAGATACTTCACGTTTACCGTTTCTTTGGGGAGCAGGCTCTTCTCTCGGTGCCCGTGATCCTGTCCTGCTCTGCTCCCTCATGGAGGAGGCAGCAGAGCTCTGGGACCACAGTTCAGAATTGCCTCTCTGTTGACTTATCTTTGTCTTGGAGTAAAAACTTCTTTACATAGAGGGGAGAGGGCTGAAAAGTAAAATCCTCTAATCCTAATTCCACACAACCTTTACATTAGAGAGCCTCAAAGCCTCAGTCACTAAAAATCACTTTTCTCTTGCCTGACTTCTGGCAAGGAAGGACTAACTGGGAACAAAAAGTAAGCCTCCTTCCTCCTGTGCCATTGTCCAGATTTTAAGTACTTTTTTTATTTTTTACATCACTGCACTGTGCTGTGATAGATGATTAATCTGTTAATCTCTCCATCCTTATTCCCAGTTTCCCTTCCTTTGAAGTTGTGTACTTGCTCAGCACGAGTGGTTGTTAATCGCATCCTCTCCCTGGACATTTCTGCTGGCCTTGCTCTTTGGAGCTTTAACTCAACTGCCCTCAGTAATTCCTTTTGAAAATCTTGGGTCCCACAAAGAGATCTCTCTTGAGCCAGGAAGTTTTTGTGCTTTCTGGTTCACATTCAGGTGGAAAAGTTCTCAGCTGTGTAGCAAAAGTCTCTAGTCCATCTTCAATTCCTTAGTTTCAAGTGAAAAGAAGAAAACAAACCAAACAATCATATTCTGATCCTTCTAATTCCTCAGTCTCAGTCCTCATCAGAGGACTCCTCAACCTTTCTTTTGGACATCATTCTTCAATGCCCCACTCAATTAATCTCGATTCATCTTGATTCATGACTGATTTTCATCACAGTGACACAGTAGAATTGGTTCTGTTTTTGTTTCCTCCACTTTATCCCATCGTCAGCCCATTATATACACTGTGCTTGCTTCACATCAGTCTGGATATTCTTTTTTTAATCTGGAAATCCATCACTCCCAGCAGTCCTGGCACCAATTTACATCACATCCATGGGTTTTGCCTACTAACACTTTACTCCAGAGCATCTCTGGCCCAGCCTCAGTCATCATGTCTCACAGATACACAGGCTGATCTACCTTATGTGCTTTACAGTGGAGATTTTCTTCTTTTTGCAAATCAAAGAATGAGAGTTAAAACTGTGCTGAAGACATGGATTTTAATTGGGATTATGTTTTGCTTTTCTGCATGTGTCCTAGGCTGAGTGGGTTTGTTTCCAGAGTATTGCAATGATGCAATCAGCCTGCAACTGTAGATAACGTCGAAGGACACAGAGCTGTGAAAAATGCTGCTGAATTTTCAGATATTCCAAATTCCACAAATAAGGGGACAGTCCAGTTCTCCAAATAAGGAAAATTAATTGCTAAAGTGCTGGCTGTATCTACAACTCAAGGCATAAACATGCTGAATTCCTGCTCCTTTCTCAGAGATCTTCCCTCGGGAAAACTCTGCTCCTCCTGTCATTCTCAGGCAGAGGGCTGTTGTTTGCAGGATCCAGCTATCCGTTTGCTACCTAAGGCTGCTTCTGTAGTCATTCGTTGACAGCTTTTTATTTTTCCAGTCATATCCCAGCTCTGCCAGATCATCTTTCCTGGTTATCTCCAAAACCCACCACTTGCAGGGCTGGAAGGGGGCTGCTTCAGCGTAAGACCCCTCCTTGCAGACCTGTTGCAGAAGGGTCGCATCTCCATGCTTCTTCCTCTTGTTTCACAACAGAGAGGAAGCTATTGCCACCCTGGTGACCTCTGACTTTGGTCTATCTGCCTTGCGGCGGGGTTATGGCTTTCGGGGCCTTGCATGAGGTGCCTCCAGCTGCACATAGAGCAGCCCTCCTCGTTTCTCCTTCACTGCTCACTCAGTTTTGCCCTCAGCCTTTGGATCTGTCATATCGATGTGTAGAGTTGGTCCTCTTTCCTCTCAGGTCAATGGCAACACACCTAGTCAGGCAGCATCATAGGACCAGGTTCTTTCAAGGCATGTTTATATGTTATTTATGCTGTGTACTGAGCCACCAAGAAGCATAGAGCCAGGTCTTCATATGTCATAGCTAATGAAATTTCTCTGAAGATGCAGAGCTGTAACCCCATATGGTGGATGCAGCTGCAGATTTGATCAAAGAGATTTGTTATGTGTCTGGGTGCTCACAGAATGAGAGGACCCACCCAGGAAAAACCAGAGAGCATTCACTACCTGTGCATGTTGAGAGCTGCCAGCAAGGTGTTCTGAGGGTGCAGAGCCCCAGGATATCCTGTGATGCCTTTTGTCCATTGAACCCACCCAGGAGAGTGGAGGAATTGGGGCTGATAGATCATGGCTCAGCACACTTGCATTATTCCATACATCAGCAGTAGCTTCTTTCAAACCTTCGCTTAAGGTTTATTTAGACAAGACAGGAGACAAATAACTGGCCAGCCTGGTGTCTCTGTGAGCAGGCTGGCCAGAGAGCTGCCAGCAGAAGGGCAAAGGAGGCACCTGACATAAAAAATTTATTATGAAGCCCTGAATGCAAAATTCTTCTCATATGAGAGGACCAAGGAGAGGAGGGATCTTTGCTATCATTGGTTTTCTTTATGAAAACCCACAGGTTTTCTTTGGCTGCTTCTGCAGCACATTTGAAAACACAAAAAAATATTTCTTAGGGAAGAACCAGTGTTGAAACCTTCATCTCCCAATGCATTTCCATTGACTTGCAACTATTTTTGTAATATTTCTGTTGGCCTGTGCTATAATTTAGGCACTTACTTCTATACCTCTTTGGCAAAGGTTTAAACAGAACAAAAATCTCATGGTGCTTTGCTGTGTAGACAGGTGCCTGTCCTCATTTTTTTAGGATCTTTAGCTCTGCTGACTTTTTTTTTGTGTGCTGTGCAGTATCATTGGTTAAAAGCCCTTCTTTTGCAGTAGATAGGAGCCTGTTTATAGTAATTTATTTCTTTATGCAGAAGTGCCAATAGCCATGAGAAAATCTTCACCAGCAAAGGTCTGCATAACTGTTATTTTTTTATATTAGTGTTTCTGCTTTCAGAAACAGTGGATAGGATATGTGTGGATCAAATGGCATCATTCCTATGTCTCCTCCAGTGTACAATGATAACAGCGTGAAAAATCATAGAATCGTATTATAGAATGGTTTGGACTGCAAGGGACCATTAAAGGTCATCTAGTCCAACCCCCCCACAATAAGCAGGGACATCTTCCACTAGATCAGGTTATTCATCATCCAACCTGATGTTGGATGTTTCCAGGGATCACAGAATCACACAGAATCACAGAATCACAGAATGACCAGGTTGGAGGAGACCCACTGGATCATCGAGTCCAACCATTCCCACCAATCCCTAAATCATGCTCCTAAGCACCTCATCCACCCTAACCTTAAACACCTCCAGGGACGGTGACTCAACCACCTCCCTTGGCAGACAATTCCTAACCACCCTCTCCGTGAAGAACTTTTTCCTTATCTCAAGCCTGAATCTCCCCTGGCAGAGCTTGAGGCCATTCCCTCTCATCCTGTCCCCTGTCACTTGGGAGAAGAGGCCAGCACCCTCCTCTCCACAACCTCCCTTCAGGTAGTTGTAGAGAGTAATAAGGTCTCCCCTCAGCCTCCTCTTCTCCAGGCTAAACACCCCCAGCTCTCTCAGCTGCTCCTCATAAGGCCTGTTCTCCAGCCCCTTCACCAGCTTCGTTGCTCTTCTCTGGACTCGCTCCAGAGCCTCAACATCCTTCTTGTGGTGAGGGGCCCAGAACTGAACACAGTACTCGAGGTGCGGTCTCACCAGTGCCGAGTACAGAGGGAGAATAACCTCCCTGGACCTGCTGGTCATGCCGTTCCTGATACAAGCCAAGATGCCATTGGCCTTCTTGGCCACCTGGGCACACTGCTGGCTCATGTTCAGTCGGTTGTCAACCAGCACCCCCAGGTCCTTCTCCTCCTGGCAGCTTTCCAGCCAGGTTTCTCCTAGTTTGTACCTCTGCTTAGGGTTGTTGTGCCCCAAGTGCAGGACCTGGAATTTGGCCTTGTTAAACCTCATGCCGTTGGTCTCAGCCCAGCAGTCCAGCCTGTTCAGGTCCCTTTGCAGAGCCTCCCGACCCTCCAGCAGATCCACACTTCCTCCCAGCTTGGTGTCATCTGCAAACTTGCTAAGGGAGGACTCAATGCCTTCATCCAGGTCATTGATAAAGACATTAAACAGGACTGGACCCAGGACTGAGCCCTGGGGAACCCCACTTGTCACTGGCCTCCAGCTGGATTTAACTCCATTTCCCACCACCCTCTGGGCCCGGTCATTCAACCAGTTTTTCACCCAGGAGAGTGTGCACCCGTCCAGGCCAGAGGCCGACAGTTTCCGAAGCAGAATGCTATGAGAAACTGTATCAAAGGCTTTACTGAAGTCCAGGAAGATACATCCACAGCCTTTCCCTCGTCCAAGAGTTTAGTCACTTGGTCATAGAAGGTGATCAGATTACTCTGTCAAGACCTGCCTTTCATGAACCCGTGTTGACTGGGCCTGATCACCCGGTTCTCTTGCAAGTGCTTCATGATCGCACTCAAGATCACCCGCTCCATGACTTTCCCCGGTACCGAGGTCAGGCTGACAGGCCTGTAGTTTCCCTGGATCCTCCCTGCACCCCTTCTTATAGATGGGCACAACATCAGCCAGCCTCCAGTCCAGCGGAACATCCCCAGTCATCCAGGACTGCTGGAAGATGATGGAAAGGGGTTTGGCCAGCACATCCGCCAGTTCCCTCAAAACTCTTGGGACATCTACCACCTCTGTGGGCAACCGGTTCCAGAGTTTCACCACTTTTCATAAAATACATCATCCTTATATCCTATTCCAACAGGTCCATGTCTTTCTTGTACGGAGGGCTCCAGAGCTGGACATAGTCCTCCAGGTAGGGTCTCATGAGAGCTGAGTAGAGGAGCAGAATCACCTTTCTCAACCTGCTGGCCATTCTCTTGATGCAGCTTAGGATATGGTTGGCCTTCTGGGCTGCAAGCACACGTTGCTGGCTCATGTCCAAGTTTTTGTCCTGTTCTCTGCAGGGCTACTCTCGATTCCTTCATCACCCAGCCTGGATTGATACCAGAATTTGCCCCAACCCAGGTGCAGGACCTCGCAGTTGGCCTTGTTTAACCTCATGATGTTCAAATGGTCCCACTTTTCGAGCTTGTCCAGATCCCTCTGGATGGCATCCCATCCCTCAGGCACGTCCCGTCTCCGAGGGAAGCCATGATTCACTACACATTGATCAGTGATCATCATCAAAGGGATACATACAAGCAGATAGCAACTAAACTGTGTTGCATTTACAGAGCTGTAATATCCTCAGATTTTACACATTACTTTTGAGTATATATGTTGATAAATATTACAAACAGCACCTGGTCAGGTCTTGTGGCTTTGAGGAATCCAAACCTGCCAGTCTGCGAATATTTATTATAAAACTATGGAAAATGTGCTCTCCTCGCATGTGTGCATTTTTCATTGCTGCAACCAGGATGCAACCAGTGTCCACCACACATACCTTGGTCCCTCTCTCAGTCTCTCTCCAGACTGCTGGGCACACTGGTGGGAATTTCATTCCAGCAAAGAGTGCCCATTTGTTTAAATCTGTATCACGGCTCAGGAAATTTCTGGATGCATTTAAAAACTCTTAGAGTCTAAAGAAATAATAAATCCAGGGTTCTTACTGTGTCTTTTTTAGAGCCTTTCTGCCTCACTGTGATGTCTTAAAGTTCAGCTGAGCATCTCACTTAAGTACTTGACTGCAGGGACTACAGCCTGAGGAGCAGAGCCCCATGCCAAACTGCATGTTAAACAAGTGAGAACTGGAATGACTGAGTGGCCATGAGCTGAACATAAATCTGCAAGACTGAAAAGCTGGCGTCTCAACCCTCTTTGCCACCCTCTTTTATAACAATGAGTGACAAACCTTGAAAAGATGTTTATACTGGAGCCAGCTCCCATTATGTGAACTGAACTTCTCCTCCCTTCTTCCCTCTGCATCTGGCATCAAAACACTTCAGCAGAATAAATATAACAACTATATAAAACCTAATATTTACTTTTGGCCCACTTATTTGCTACTTTACAACATGCTTACTCAGTGAAATCACTGGCCGCTCCCTTGGGGAGCTCAGCCCGTGCTTCGCTGATGGAATCCTCAGGATATGTCCATGTGGTGAACAGGTCCTGAGCTGCTGGGGATGGAGGAAGTGGTGGGCAGAACGTAGGAACGAACCTGTTTTCCAGAGGTGAAATCCTTCCACTCAGTTTTTTTTAGCAGCTGAAGTTTTTCTTTGGTGAATCAGACGCTTTTCAGCCCATATGGAAGCTGAAACATGGAGAAATTCGCTAACCTCCAGCTGGAGTCAAGTGATATGTACTCCTTCCCACAGCCTTGTATGGACTGATGGACTGTGGGCTTACTGCTCAAGATCCCACCTGGTGCTAAAAAACTCTGGAGGCTTGTGTCCTCATCCAGAAATTGACATATCCCTCCACCTTTAACATCTGTCTTAGAGCGTCCTTCCACAGTCACAGAGAATGATGAGGGGCTTTAATCTTGTTGGATGTAGTTTTTTTTAAATGGAGTAGGTACTTGCCAGGTGTTACTTGTCTTGACCCTTGCCTGGACACTGGGGAGGGACAGACATTCCTAGAGGAGGTCTCATCCTGCTCAGCATCCTTGTTTAGGATGGGGTGAATCACAGCCCTGTAAGGGCTGAGGGGAAACCCAAATCTGATTTTTGCCATGCTGTGCTCCAAAGCAGGGCTAACTCCCATAATCATCTAAAACATCTCCACAAACATTTCTGGGAGGTTAGTCTGGTGGTGGGGAATCCAGAGCCATCTGAGCACTCCTCGTGCCCTCTGGTCTCTCCCTTCTCATCTTCCCATGAGGCTGTACCCCATGTACCTGCCCCAGTGTCACTGAGGACTACTGTCCTGGGGTCCTCGGGGTCCCTCTGGTCCCATCTGGATGTTTCAGCCAGCTCTAAGGTTTCTGCCAGAGAAACAAAGCCAGCCTCTGCATATCACAAAACTGACAAGCAAGATTTCTCTGCATGTATATCTAATGTATCAGAAAATACTTATTTCCATACCCTGGTATCAGCAGTGCTGTAACTTCCCATCCTGTGTCTCTGCAGGAGAGAAGGCCTGCAGAGATATGACTTAAGTTCACAAGCCTGTTCATATCCCAGTGTTATTACACTTAAAGAAGAAGATTAACACTCCGTTTAACAGCTCTTTATATGACAACACACCATAAATTAAATTCAGTGTTTAAGGAAGTTTATGCATACCTGCACCTAGTCTCTGAGCCTCTCTGCTAGGGGCAGATCAGTATCCCAAAGAAAAATTCTGTCGGGACTCTGGGCTTTGCCACAATTAAATCATCTTCATATCTGAGCTGTGACCCAAGGCATAAACCACTGGAACTTTCCACTCTTTCCTGAACAAAGCCCCAGAAAGAAATAAGAAGAGGCTATAATGAGGAAACTTGCCAAACTGCTTACTTTCCAGGCAAACATTTTGGGATGGATGAAGGTATGATGTGACTTGGACCAACACAGAAAATCATGAAGAAAAGAACACCTGCAGGTGGAGGAAGGAGGGATTTGTAGCAACCTCTTGCCAGTGGCATTGTGGAGAAATTGGAGGAAGTAGCTTTGGATGCTGCTTTTGTGCCAGTAAGATGAGCATCTGGCCTCGTGGCTGAGACCTTTGGCAGCCAAAGGCTGAAGAGGAACTGAGTGAAGTGCGTATAGGACCTACAGAGGGTTTAATGGAAAGATAGTAGACAAAGATAAAACTGTGTGATTAATTAAAATGAATTCTTAAGAGCTGCTACAGCTTCTTTGTTACTGGAAATATCTCAAGCACAAGAAATATTTGGTCAATACAAAATGTGAAATTATGCATTAACAGATCAAACTCGGGTGGCCTAACTAGTCTCCAGTGAGGTGCACCCTCACTCTTTGGAGAATAGTGGTGGTAGCAAATAAAGGGGGGAGTAAAAACCACTGGAAGGAAGACTGATCAGCAAGAGAAGATGGACTGAACACTCAGACTACACTAAATAACAAAAGCCTGCAGATAATTCATACAAAGCAGTAGCCTAGTGAGGAGTGCTGGTATGACATGTGGAAATCATTGCTGCAAGACACCACGAGGGCTGGAAGCTCAGCCTGAAGAAGCAAATGAGCAGAGCTTGAAAGGAGGTATGGAAGATACAGCACCCACATTCCTACCTCTCCTTCTGCCCTTAAAAGATGTCCTGTCAGATATATTGTCCTTCATAACTGTGGGTGTAAATTATAGAATCATAGAATACTTTGGGTTGGAAGGGACCTTAAAGATCACCTAGTTCCAACCCCCCTGCCATGGGCAGGGACACCTCCCACTAGATCAGGCTGCCCAAGGCCATCCCCTCCTGAGACAGGCTTCTATGGGTAAAGTTATCTCACTGCTGCTTGCTGCAGGCTTTTCTATACCTTTCTGCGAAGCATCTACTCCCAAAAGGGGTTAGATTAGACAGTTCCCCCGTATTATGTTTCCATTTTATGAACTGGGAGATCCACACTAGCTTATTGTAAGGAGGAAATGGACAAGGAGGGAGACGTTGCCCATCTTTGAGACTGCTTCACAGCTGCTGTCTTCAGTGTAGCACATGTAAGACAAGATTCTGGGCCATGTATAACATTGTGAGTCCATGGGAACATTTCAGTTCTTTTAGACTGCCTTCATTAAGCTGTCTAAAAAGAAAAAAAATAAGCTCAAGGTGTTTAAACCTCAGTATGAAGCACTCCTAGGCTGGGGAAACGGACATGAAGAAACTGGTAAGCCCCTCTGGCTCCTTCACAAAGGGAGGAGTGCTAACAAGGCTGCTTGTGAGTGTATATACATATATACCAAAATGTAGGGCTCATAGTTACAGGCACTTCATAGGTCTGTGCTCCCTTAGGAATGTGGTCACTCCACACAGGCACTGAAATACCAATTACTTATCGCTTCAACATTGTTCAGCCAAGGAGAAAGGGAAACAGAAGTGTATTTCTGCCTCTTATTAAAAAGGAACATATTCAAATACAAGGTGCTATTCTGACTTCAGTTACGCCGAATGGTTCCTCTGCTCTAAGGGAGGAATTATGGATTATGCTGTGATATAGAGATCCGGATCTGTCCTGTTATATTTTAACCTAAATATCAAAACCATTGAAAGAATGACTGAGCTTTAAAAAATAATAATTGCTTTCATGAGTTATTCCAAGTGTGGGTCAAATTAGCACGTAGAATTCATAATTAAAAGGAATGTACAGATTTTAGTCCCTTCCAGATTCATATGCAATTAGCATCTGCATTACTATGCTGAATTATTCCTATACAGTCCCTTGTTACTCAGAAAAAGAATCCAGAATGAACAAGATCAAAGATGTGTGATGCTAGCACTTCAGCATCTCCAAGGAAATCTCTGCTGCTTCCTTCCAGGAATTTTTGCTTTACAGTTCTATCTCTGGGACCTGATTGTTACTGCTTCTGGGTACCTGAGACTGCATTGTTCTACTGCACACAGCAGCTTTCCCCAAAGTGTCCAAAAGCAATTCCTCAGGAGTGGCAGAATTATTCATCCAATCTACCTATTTGGAAAGCAGTTCCTGGCCCACGTTGCTTTGTTGTGCTCCAGCATCATGTTGGAGGCCATGGACACCCACGGGACTATGGACTGTGTCTTGGTCCCATCTAGGTTACTAGTATGGATGTTGCCACAAGGTACAATTCAAGTTCCAGAGAGCTTTGTCTGAGTGCTGGTGGGGTCTATCTAGACCAGCTGTTGCCAGTACAGCAGATCTTGCTTTCTGTGGAGAAGAGGAAGAAAGAGGAGATGAGTGAGGAATCTATCTGTTCCCTTGTGGTCACTAGTTCATGGATCCTGAAACAGCAAAGCAAAACAGATTTGTTGCAAAAACAGTCAGGAAAGATGAGGACATTTTAGCATTTTTTTGTGTCTCTAGCTCTTCATTCACCTTTATGAGTGTATCACAATGCAGATGTAAACAGCTGCTGTGTGGTGGCGTACAGCACCAAGGCCACACAGGACTGACCCTGCCTGTACAAACCTCAGTGCTTCAACTAACCCATTTTTCAGGATATGACATTTCCAGACCATTTTGAGGAGGCAGCACACTACCCCATGATCATTTCTAGGCTATCTAGATGATCAGAGGGCTGGAGCACCTACCTTAAGAGGACAGCCTGAGAGAGTTGGGGTTGTTCAGCCTGGAGAAGAGAAGGCTCTGAGGAGAACTTTTAGGGACATTCCAGTACCTGAAGGGGCTACAAGAAAGCTTGGGAGGGACTGTTTAAAAAGGCCTGTAGTGATAGGATAGGGCGCAATGGTTATAAATTGGAGAGGGGCAGATTTAGACTAGACATAAGGAGGAATTTCTTCACAATGAGGGTGGTGAGACACTGGCAGAGGTTGCCCAGGGATGTTGTGGCTGCCCCATCCCTGGAGGTGTTCAAGGCTGGGTTGGATGGGGCCTTGGGCAGCCTGATCCTATGGGAGGTGTCCCTGCCCATCACAAGGAGGCTAGAACTAGGTGATCTTTAAGGTGTCTTCCAACCCAAAATATTCTATGATTCTATGATTCTATCAGGTCACCTATCCATCTGGGTCCTTCAAAGGCTGGCTGAGTGAGTTTCAGGTGATGGGTATGAGGAATGATATAGCCCTAGACCAGATGAGAGAGGAAAGTTGTTTTTTTCACTTTCACTCTCTTCTGTGAGCATGGACACACTCTGCTTGCTAACAGCAGCTCAGAGCTTTATCTTACATACTCGTTCCTGTTGCAGTGAACCAGAAGAGACTATGCCCTGGGTTTCTCCTGTTCTCTTCCAGTGGCATGTCAGAACAACTTCATATGTTTTTCTACTGCAAGTTCTAATTTAAGCCCATAAGCAGCCCCTGGAAGCACCAGCGCATGTCAAGGTGCAAGGATGGACTCTTGTTTTGAACTGGATGAGCGATTTCAGGACATTGAAAGCAGTGAACCTTTTTGTTTTCCTTTGGAAATGTAGCAATGACCCTACTGTTGGCTTGGAAATTGTAAGCAGTGGCCACAGACTCGGGTTCTGGCTGTGGCCAGCTGTGTTTATAAACTTGCCCAGGTTGTTTCCTCCCTTCTCAGTCATGAAAGCATTATACAAAGCTCATTTACTCCATGGCTGAAGTGCTTTCTCCTTCAAATACATACAGTGCTCCCTGAGAGGTACCAGCAGATTACATGTTTAGCTACAAATCACATCCTTTTTGCCTCTAACTGTTCAAAGCCTACCTTCCTTCTTTTTGAACGATACACTATCTGTATACGTTTGTATATTAGCTCTTCTAGCCCCAGAGGTCTGGCACCTTCTCTTTTCCACTCTGACGTGTAAATTATTTTTCTCTTTTCTTTTCTCAGCTCAGGTGGAAAGAGGAGATCTGTTACTGCAGGCAGAAGAGGACTGCACATATCAAAGCAGACTGTAGATGGTGCTGCTGGCCCAGGAAAGCAGAGATAGGCTCCATTGGCTGATAATAAAAGCCCCAAATAAAGTAGTGTTAATGAGCAGAGGGACTGAGAAAATCAGGGCAGCCCAGAGCTGTGGGAGCACCTTGACGGGTAAATCCTGAGATGCCCAGTGCTGGTACATCAAAAATGGGATGCAGATAGACAGTGTCAAGAGATTGAGGACCACTTTAGGCTTCATGGGGACAAGATATTTGTTTTGCTTTGGCTATTCTCTGCAGTCCCATGTCTGCCTACAGTGAAGGAGGATGGTGTTTTGTCTAGCCTAGTATTTCTCGGGCAAAGGCTAGAAGCTCTGGCAGAAGATGTAAGAAGCTGTAAAAGATTAGGAATTATTGAACCTCAGAGAAATTCATTCGTAATTCCAATTGACTGGTTTAAACTCTGAAGATTTTTACTTCTTCTAAACCTTTTGCTTTTTGTTTGTTTAATATTGGCTCTTTTGACCAGCTAATCTTGCTAGCCATAAATGCAAGCATTTATTTTCTGTATTTTTGCAAGATTTATTGGTTATTGGAAGAAAATCACAAGCAACTGAATTATCATGGCATGATGAATTGCCATTTCTCCACTGAGCTGTGGCCACTGGCCATTTGTGAGCTCTTAGCCCTTTGCAGTTGCATAACATAGCTCAGCAGCAGTTTTAACTGAGATATAACCTGCATTTACAAGAGGTTAGGATCTCTCCCAGCACCAGACGTTGTTTCAACATCATCCAATGTGCTAAGGAACAAGTCGTGATCTGCTTATACCCAGATCTTGTTGATGCCTTGCAGCAGCGAGTTTCACAGGTCAATAGCACAGTATTTAAAATATTTCATAATGCTGGTAATGTGCCTGCAGCTGGTCAGCTGCCTCCAGCTTTTATGTAACCTTCTAGCTCATGCAAGAGAGAGCCAAGGTGACCACATGCAGTCTTGGACCTGACTGCTGTGACCTGTCTGGAGGTTTTCTGCCTCAAAATGCTTGCCTAGCACTGCACACCCTCTGTTGTTTCTATGTGGAGATGCTTATGGAGCAGTTTTCTGAGCCCTTCATCTGCCCTGCACGTAGCATTGGTACTTGTACCCTTACAGTAACAGTTCGGAATGGTTTGTGTTGGGTGTTTTTTGTCACACAGCTCAAAGAACACTAGGTAATGCTCAAACTTCAGGGCTGATTTTTTACTTAAGGCCTGGCAGGACTCTGCAAATCCTGAATAAACACCTTCATCAGTCCCTTCAAATAAATCAAGAAAGCTAGCCCTCCTTGATTCCGCTTCAGGCTTGCATAGACTTTTTCTTTTTTAACTTCCCTCTCTCAGAGAAAGTTTATATCAGAATACTGCTGAAATTCAAGATCCCTCATCTTCCTCCCCCCCAAAAAAACAGAGGCACAAAAGAGGCATTAAAGACAGTGAACATGCAAATAATCAAATGTTTTCATATGCAGAAGAACAGTTGCTTTTAGTAACTCATCCTAGAACATGACCGCATTAGAGGTTTTCGAATGAGGGCCTCCCAACAGCATCAATAAAGGGAAAAGGTCCAAAAAGAAAGCTAAACAGTGCTGCCGCCTGAATATAGCCTTTCATTCAGCTGTCCCCACACTGTTTCAGGCTCATTTTGGAGTTTTTTGATAAATGATGGAATTTGTATTTTTTGGCTCCCATTCAAGAGTTTATATTTTCATTCTATAATTTCCTTAAACATTTAATTTCCTACATTAGTTGACAGTCTCTTGCATCTGCTGGAAAATTAGTTCTGGTGCTTCTGTGCCTGCACTGGGAGTTTATTCTTTTATTTTCATTTTTGAAGGAGCAGTGAGGGTGAATTCACTTGTGGGTGGATGTTGTAGTATATAGACTTGCAGCTTTGTGGATGATATAGGAAGACACAACAGATAAAAAGGTATCTGAGTCAAAGGGCTCTGCTTTTAAAGTTATTGGAGGATGTTCTTTCTGTTCAGCTGTAACACCATGGCAATCTCCAATATACCTAAACCCAGAATAATAGGACCATACATAGACTCATGGAATGGTTTGAGTTGGAAGGGACCTTAAAGATCATCTAGTTTCACACCCCCTGTCATGGGCAGGGACACCTCCTACTGGATCAGGCTGCCCAAGGCCCCATCCAACCTGTCCTTGAACACCTCCAGGGATGGGGCAGCCACAGCTTCCCTGGGCAACCTGTGCCATGGCCTCACCACCCTCATAGTGAAGAAATTCCTCCTATGTCTAGTCTAAATTGAATTCATTTAGCATGGAGCATCAAAGCTGACACTCAGCATCATTGGAAGAGGTGCTATGGTAAGGTCTAGAAACAGATGTATGAAATAGCTGTGGAAATAATAAATTAGTTAGGGAGACAGTAAAAAAAAGTGAGAGGTAAAGATACGCTGAGAAAGCATATTTGGGGAGCAGATCATTGCAGATCAGTGCAGTGATTTTACCTTCTCTGTCAGCCAAACATGACCGGGTACCAAAGGGAACCCTACATAAAGCTGGGACCAGCAGTCAGCAGATAAGGCTTCTCAGGCTGGTGTTGTCCCTGTCAGTGAGTGTGTTTGGACATATTTTTCCTGGCATTTGTGAGGGGACTTTGAGTCTGATTCCTACAGTGCTGAGGAATCACATGGTTTGAGAAGCATCGTTTGACTCTAGGGTGTCTTCATAGACTCCCTGTGTCTCAAGCAAACAGAGAGAAGAGCTTTTTGAAGCCAAAACCCCTGAACCCAATATCACAAATACATATCCTGGTGTTCCTGCTTAAATGGGCAATGATCAGCTATGTTGCCTTTACACCAGAAAATAACTCCCCACATGGAGTTACTCTTCATCAGCTCCTATTGGGGATCTCTAGGATGAATTTGCAGTGATGAAAAATAGCATGGTCTGTCCCAACTTATCTAAGATGTGCATATTTGAATGTTACTGGAAGGTTGAGAAATCATGATTTCTTTGACACTTGGCTGGAAAGAAAGCCATGTGCTTCAGCCTTTTGCAGTGTGGACGACTGAGTGTTCTTGGAACTACAGCAAGGGAAAAGAGGTGAAACCCTGGCCTGACATGAGACTGAACATCTGAATGGGCAGATCTCACAGCAGTAGGACTGGTTGAACTTACCCTAACAGCAAATCAGGTGCTTTCTGGCCAGGTAACAGCAACTGCAGGATTTAGGCTTGGGTCAGACAAGTCTGCTTTTGCCAACAGTTCTGGTTCCTGTAACAATCTGAGCTTGCCACCTTGGTGTCCAAGGAAAACTGATCTGGTTTGAATTATCATACTG
The DNA here is from genome assembly GCA_033459285.1 of Clamator glandarius. Lineage (NCBI taxonomy): Eukaryota > Metazoa > Chordata > Aves > Cuculiformes > Cuculidae > Clamator > Clamator glandarius. The sequence goes on along the minus strand of JAUNZM010000016.1, from coordinate 2,104,741 downwards.
TTATAGGAGATAAAAGCCCCCTCCCAATTAACATCATCTACTATTTCCTGCCAAATATATCTTTCCTAGTTCTTTCTTAAGTAAAATCTTCTATTGATTGGACCTGAGAAGGTATCATATCTTGGTGGAAATGACCTAGTGGAAATGATCTGATGGAAAACATAACAATTTCTCTTTGTTTATTAAGCCCACAATATGCACAGTGTGTTTGTGACCATGGAGTCTCTGTATCCCACACTCTGAAAATCATAGGAAGAGAAAGACTTGCTAGTATGTAGAGAAAGTGCTTGCTGCAAGAGAGGCATGGAGGACTGTGGGCTTCACGAAAGGGCTGCGTTTCCTGGCAACGCCTTTTGCTGAGTAAAGACTTGCCTTTGGAACAAAACAATCTCCTTCAGCAAGAACTCTATCCAATATGTCATTTCCAGCCCTTGGCTAGATGCGTTCTTGCAGCCTGTGACATATTGACTTATGAGTTATGGTGGAAATCAAGCCTTCCATAACATCAGAAGGTAAGTCCACAGTAAATGAACAGTTCCTGACTCAGAAGGGTGCGATTGCTCTGTCTGCCAGGAATTCCAAATGCAAGGAATTCCAATTCCAAGGAATGCAAATCTTACTTATTGCCAGTCAAGCCCCAGGGGCAGCATCCCAGCCCACCAAGAGTTCTGCAAATGGCTCTGACCAGCCTTGGGGCTGAGCTAGTGGTGAGAAGACCATCTTTGTCCCTGGCTGCCCATAAGATTTTGGCCCATGGAGGGACCTGAATAGAGTCTGAGAGGAAGCAATGGGCATTCCAGCCTGCATAGCGTACCTAAAATAGGGTTTATGCTTAGAAGAAAGTCTCATGCACTACTCTAGGATGCAGATCATGGGCCTCCTTAGTCCATCAAAAACTCCACTCATTTTCATAGCTTTTTTACCTGAGCAAGAGCTTCACAGCCCTTTCCTGTTGATGTCTGGATTTCACCCCCTTTCTTTCTTTTTTTTCTGCACAGTGTACCAGTTGTCTCCCCCATCCCCATCTTGTTCATCAGGCTGGGATATAAGAAGAGCTGTGTGTGGTCCTGGCCAGCTCCTTATCCATGCTTGCTCCAGAAGAAGCTGAGGTTTCAAAGGTAAAAAGTCTGTGGAGAGAGGCTTATTTTTCTTGATTCCAAAAATGTCTAGAAGAATGAAATTTGGCAAGGAAATTCCTGCATAAGCCACAGGTCACCTGGATTCCCAGAAAGGCAGTGGCTGAAGAGCACAGAACAATATGTGAGAAAGCATTCAACATGGAAAATTACAACAGCAGTTCTCAGGCCAAATATGTTTGAAAAATTAAAGCACACAGTCACTTCTACCATCCTTTTCTGCCAGGTGACATGAAATCTGATGCTGAAATTGGCTCATAGAAAGAAGCACAAGGGCCCTTGCACCACTGGGATTTTTTGTTACAGCGCTGTATCACAGAATCACTAGGTTGGAAAAGACCCACAGGATCGTCGAGTCCAACTATTCCTGTCAATCACTAAGCCATGCCCCTTAGCACCTCATCCACCCGTCTTTTTAACACCTCCAGGGAAGGTGACTCAACCACCTCCCTGGGCAGCCTCTGCCAGTGCCCAATGACCCCTTCTGTCAAAAATTTTTTCCTGATGTCCAGCCTGAACCTCCCCTGGTGGAGCTTGAGGCCATTGCCCCTTATCCCATCCCCTGTCACATGGGAAAAGAGGCCAGCTCCTTCCTCTCTACAACCTCCTTTCAGGTAGTTGTAGAGAGCAATAAGGTCTCCCATGAGCCTCCTCTTCTCAAAGCTAAAATTGAGAATAATTATTGAGAATAAGTTTTTTCCCCTTTCCTCCAAAGGTGACTATCTTCCTGGTGGCCCCACTCACTGCTCTGTTCTCTGACAGTGATCTCCTCTGGAAAACTCGGTGAGGCAGGACCGGGATTAAACTCACAGAAAGAGGACAGATTTAGTGAGAGCTTAAGCAATAAGCCCAATGCCTTGTCTCTTGAAGATGGTGATGTAGGCGAGAGATGGACAGATCCAGCCCATAGAAGGGATGCATGCCAAGGCCATGCTGGTGTGGAGAGATGTTCCCAGTGTTGGTCACTACAATCACTCTCTCCTGCCCGTTGGCATCATGGAGAAGGCAGCAGGGGTACAGTCCTGCTGTGCAGTTTGAGATGGGGATGTCTCTGGAGTGCTGACGGAACAATATACTGTTACAGCCGGTTTATTTTTATGCTAAAAAATAAACAAAGCCAACAATACTGAAATGAAACATTTGGGCTCAGCTGTGTTAAACATTTATGTATGCTCAGCTCACACAGGACTGGAGAGATGTGAAGGACCATTCTCCTAAACAGAGCAAGCCACTAGCTGGAATGCGTGCCCCATGACAAACTGCTGCCTTCTGCCTTGCTGCATTTTTACCATGTGCTGTGGGACCTGGAGATGTATTTGGGGATACAAAACCTTGGATATACTGAGGCTGGTCTATAAAGGAGCCTGGGACCACAATGCACTTCCATGATTATGACTCAGCAGCTCAGCCAGGTGCGAGTTTAAGTTTACAGCATGTCAAAATGACATACAAAATACTGCTTCCCAGAACACTTAATTCTATGAAAATGCTTTGATATTTCAACATTTTGTCTCAAGTCATAATGGAAACAAATACTGAAATATAGGAAATTCCTGTGGGACAAAATTCCTATGAAGATTGGTTTTGCACTTAGTGAACGTAAATATAAAAATGCCTTGTGGGTCATTTTTTGCTTTTGCTCCCTTAATTACAGTTTCCTGATTTTTCCACAGTGCCAGGGATGTCTTCAAGAGCCATTGCACACAAATAGTCCTCAATAACTCCCCCTGGTGAGGAGGGAGATGTGCATGGAAATCCAGATTTTCAGTGGGGGTAGTCCGAGTGTGGGGAACAAAACCTCCAGCTTGAATGGTTCTGGGCACCTATTTGCAGAGCACTGATTGTTGCTCGCTGCTTTGCATCAATGGGGTAGTGTCAGGAAGAAACAAAGATATGCATTTTTAATTCATTTTCTTCCTGGCATATGTAAAATGTGCTGCTTTGAGGAAAACCTTTTCAGTTTATTTTTAATAGCAGCGTGGGACATCAGGAAACATTCAGATTTCAAGCCTTGCACAGTGGCAGAATTCACATTTCAATGAGGTTGGAGGGAAGGCTTCCTTTGGCCAGCAAGGTGCTTCCCAGTCTAGCATTCACCTGCAGGCCTCTTCCTTCTCCTCCCCAACTCCCAGCTCAAGTGACGATGGCTGATCTATTTTTTGCTACCTTATTTGGCAGGAGTTTAACACCAGACTGACACTTTACAAAGCAACCAGCACTTTTGGCAGACTTAGTCTCTCTGCCTCCTGAGATTCCTATTTTGTGGTCTAAACTTCAGTTTTTGTTTCGCTTTAGTGTTTACAAATATTAGTGAGTTGTGATATCACCTTTTTCTCCAGAATCTGCCTTTCCCATTAGCCAAGAACCCTTAACCTCTCTCGCATTTAGCAGCAAGATCTTTTCTTCTTTAATACAGCACACCCTCACCACAAGAAGGATGTTGAGGCTCTGGAGTGAGTCCAGAGAAGAGCAACGAAGCTGGTGAAGGGGCTGGAGAACAGGCCTTATGAGAATGGCTGAGAGAGCTGGGGTTGTTTAGCCTGGAGAAGAGGAGGCTGAGAGGAGACCTCATTGCTCTCTACAACTACCTGAGGGGAGGTTGTGGAGAGGAGGGTGTTGGCCTCTTCTCCAAAGTGACAGAGGACAGGACAAGAGGGAATGGCCTCAAGCTCCTCCAGGGGAGATTTAGGCTGGACATTAGGAAAAAATTTTTCACAGAAAAGGTCATTGGGCACTGGAACAGGCTGCCCAGGGAGGTGGTTGATTCACCTTCCCTGGAGGTGTTTAAGGGACGGGCGGATGAGGTGCTCATGGACATGGTTTAGTGTTTGATAGGAATGGTTGGACTCGATGTCCCAGTGGGTCTCTTCCAACCTGGTGATTCTATGATTCTATGATTCCATGATTCTATGATTCTATGATTCCATGATTCTATGGATGTGCAGTGACTCCAAAGGCTATGATATAGCCCCTTCACCAGATTCTGGAATCTGAATGGGATAAAGCTTCAGGGTGCCAGGGCAATCGGGGGTGGGGGTGTTGCTGCCACATAGATTCCCTGCTTTTACAACTCTTTCAGCATTAGATCTCCCCACTATTGACAAGCATTTCACAGCACGGAGCCAAGGGAGAAATTTTGGATGGTTGGCACTCAACCCAAGTGGACTGTTGTCTCGAGCACAGACTATTCCCTAGCATTTCCAGCATGTTAGGAACCTGCTTATTATGTTTGTCTTTGGAAAGGAAAATATTACGTATAAGAACAAAGTCCTGGGTTCATAATAGCTGCAGGGTATAAACACAATATTTACAATGTGGTGAGCATGAGGACACACAGAGGGAAATGAACTTAAGGCTATTTGTACATTTGGTGGGGCCACGGCCCCACACCAACACAAGTCCAGAGAGGTGAAGCTCCCAAGTGACTTTGAATCTATTGGCAGACGCAAATTCTCTTGAAAATTGCTGTGCTTCCTGTGTATCTAATTTGGGGTCAGCAGGTCAATACTGGAGTAATTTGAGCAAGTGGTTTGAGGAGTCTGGCCCTCTGAAGGAACTGGGGTGGCTCCAGAAGGTACAGCTGCTTTTGAGCCCTTCTCTGCAGACGGATGAGGGACTGCTGCTCCTCAGGTGGCTATCACTGCAGATGAACTGACAATTGTGATAGCAAGTCATTTAGGGGAAAAGCTGGGAAACTGATGTGTCTGAGCCGAGAAGACAAGCTAGAAAGTCCCTTTTGCAGGGGCAATGGCTGCTGCAAGACAGAATCTCTGCCAACAGCACAGCCTGGAGGGCTGGATGGCTCACAGTTATGTCTGTGGACACTGGACTTGCTTGGCATCGAGTCACGGGACTGTGGGAGCAGCTTTGTGCAGCTCTCTGTACCAGTGTTTGTGTGCGTTGCCTGTGTTCTGCCTGGACTCCTCCTATAAGACCTGCTTTCAGATAAAGTCTTCTGGTTTCAGGAGTTCAGAAAACCACACAAATACTCAGCTTCCTCTTTAGGGCTTCTGTCAGGAAATTCAGTGGTAGTCAAATAGGGAGCATTACAATTTGTCTGGATCCCAACGCCAAGTCTGATCGAGTGATGGGTTGCTGGCCCAAGCTCCAGTGCAGACTGTTCCTCAGTCCCTTCTTCAGTGATGTTGCCTTGCCATTCAGGTCTCCACAGCATCCTCCTTTCCAGTAAACTGCAGTATGCTGTCCCACAGCAGCTGGAGCCATGTCTCCTCAGGACCACTGCATCAGCAGGTGACAAAGCTGTTTCATCGCAGATAAGCCATTCATCTTGTCTTTGCAAAAGAGCAAGCACACACCAGTTTCATTAATGTTGTCGTGCGCAGGGGAGGTGTTGATTTGGGAAGTGCATATCACGAAAGGCTGTTGCTCGGAGGACCAGTGTAAGTTTGATAACAGCTGACACAATACCTCAGCACCTTTATTAGCCAGAGCAGCAAATTCAGAATAAATGACCCCCTTCCCACTGCCATTTCAGCTTCCTACAATAATTCTTCCCCCATACATCAGCAACCTTCTTGTTTCAACCGCATCAGTTCTCAGGAGATGTTATCTATAGGAAATGTCAGGCAGTAAAAAATATTTAATCATGTGGGATTATTTCACTACATGGCAAAATCACTTGAGGCATGGGTTTAGAAACTGTTAGACCTTTTTCCACCCTTGATCCCCCGTAAAATGAACATGTGGTGTTATTTTAATACAATATGTGCTACCAGCCCACAGTTGCAATGCTCTGTCAGTATTATAGTATAAAAATACCTTAATGATAGATTAAACACAAAATAATTAAAACTTTTCCACAAAATAATTAAACTTCTTTGAAATCTCATGTGCATGAGGATGTTTCAGTTTTGTTTAAAGTGTGGTAGGGCCTAGAGGGCAGATCTGATAAGTGAGTGACCCTGAGCAAGTTCCTATCCACTGATGGCACCTCCACACGCACCCTGAGCTCATTGCTGCCATGGTCCAGCCAGCAAGAGACATGGCCATGCCAAGGCCCTGGCAAGTAACTTCAGTTTCTTTCCACATTTTTCTACTCAATGTCCAAGAACCACTTGCTTTTTTTGTGCAAAGCTGGAGTCTAAGACAGTAAGACCCTACTCTTGCTGTTCTTCTGGAGATATAATGATAACAGCAATAATATATTGACACTATCTAATGGTTCAGAGAAGGAACACATTGCAGAGGTGATGACTGTGAGTGAATAGAAATCAAATAGATATACTACAGGAGACAGATATACTACAGGAGATAGATACTTGTTTTCGTGACTTTCTTGAGACAGCGAGAGTTCAGGTTTCAATGCATTTGTCAGACTCAGAAATAACAAATAGTTTAAGCATCAGAACAACATACATGTTACAAGATTTAGAGGAATGGAGAGGTGACTTTTAAGCCAGGTAGAAGTTGTGAGCAGGAAAAACTCATTAGCAAATTCAAAGAGTCCAGGGGTGGGGAATGGCTGATATGGCCAACATAGCCTTGGGAATGTACTTCAAGAGGTGAATGTGTGGAATATTGCCAGGCATAGTGAGAGAAAACAAATAGCAGTGGCTATCGCTGTCTGCAAGATTTTCCTAAGGGGACCAGATGGCTGGGAGGTGGATGGTGAGTCCCCAGATCTTGCCTGCACAAGCCTTTTCCAGGGGGATTGCGTAGGAGGGGTGTGTACTGGCCCGATGTGCCTCAGCCTTCAGCCTGGGGAGCAGACTGGGGTTCTGACCTAGAAATTATCAGTTACCCCTCTGCTGCTTCCACTCTCACAGACACGAGATGTGCATGTCAGGGTGTCGTGAGCAAATGCATAAAGTCACCCTGGAAGTGTTTTCCTTCTCTGTGTATAGACATGCCCAGCTGAACAGTGTCAGGAACTATGTAAACTGATTAAAATAAATAAAAGTGGAGAAAGAAAAGCTGACACTGATGAATGTGAAAGAAACATTTTTTTTTTCTGGCAAAAAAAGAAGTCTTTTAAAATATCTGTTGCTCCCTCAGGCACAGAGGAATTTGCTCCCTGCTTCATTAGGTTCCTCACTGTGCTCTGGTGCATGATTCAGAGCAGACCTGTCCTGCCCTGCACACTTCACCCTCCTCCAATCTGGTGGACTGAACTATCCACAGGGTGATAGGAACAAATCCAGGAGACACTGTCCCACCTGGGGAGCTGTTCCTGCTGGTTGGAAAGCTCTGCATAGTTCCCTGTGCTAGACTTGGCTTTGAGAAGACACTCACTGCCTCTTAAAAGCCGCGTTGGCTATGCACGTGCATCCTGCAGCTGGAGACACTTCCTGGGTTCCCAGATCTCCCTGTGAGAAACTTCCATGTGAGTTGAGTCCTGGAGCATGCCTGCCATGCGGTCAGCATGCATCCTGCTTGTCCCTCACCTTCCGCTGATGGGCTTTAAGGCATTGCTACCCACCTTGTAAGAGCTGCAGTGAAGATATTTTTTCTACGGTACAAGGTGTTGTGCAAATGTAGAACACAGAGGAAAACAAGCAGAAGTCAGCCGGCACCAAGCCAACTGAATCAGTAACCATACACATTTTTCTCTGTGGTTTGTATTTCTTTTTATCACAGGGAAGGTGAGTTTTACTCCTGAAGCAGGAGGAGACTCTCTATAGTACTGCTGGTGTTTGCTTAACTACCTTCCAGCGAGTGTAAATCTTCCCTCTTTCTTTTTCTCTACAGGGGTAAAACATTCAGTAAATCCCCTTTTTTCAAAAAAGGGATCAGATATGTCAGCAGGCACAGAATGAATTTTGCATTGAGTTTGGATGTCCTCCTCTGCAGGATGCTCTGAATCTGCTAAACTTTCACACTTGATAGCCAAAAGCTGCTTGTGATTAAAGGAGAAAATGAAAAGCAGATGGCTGAGGTGAAAGGTGCAGATTGCTCCATTTTAGTACCCTGGATGTGAAAGGGGCCAGTATGCAGGCTACTATAGCAAAGCTCAAAAATTTGTTTTAGATTCCAGAGACTGAAGGGAGCATCACATCTTCCAGATAGTGATGATGAAGGGCCATATTCAAACTGCGTAGCTACAGGATGAAGCTTTAGCATCATACCAGCTTCTCTGTATAGGGAACAGGGGCAGGGAATTTGGGTAATGAGTGGCTTGAATTGCTTGTCATGACCTGAATTTTGACCACCGTGATAGACAGACACTTACTGGGGCATTGTGGGCTAAGCTCAATTTGTTCAAGCTGCCTTCAAAGGTGGAAGTGTCAGAAAAAGGGTGAAACAGAAGAAACTTATAAATTAGTGACTGATGCCTGCAAGGATCTTTCCACTTCTTCTGGAGGAGGTACCTGAGACCTTGGTGCAAAGTTATAGGTTGTCCTGCCAGGAGCTGGCAGTGAAAAATTGACTGATGTGATTTTTAAGCTCAGGTTCAACGTCGGGGAGTGGGAGCAGCAGACATGGGAGAGGTACTTTGGGACTTGATAAATGGACTAAAGTGGCAACATTTGTAAGCAGAGGGAGAGAACTGTTCCAGTCTCCACTTGCCGCTTTCCAAACCCTTTCCCTCTCCATTCCCTTCTTGCAGCCCGGCCGTGCACTGAGATCGAGTTGGGACTTGTGCCATGCCTGTCCTCGCAACTGGTGCTCTGTGCTGCAGAATTCAAACTAAGAGCTGAGCAAACCCACCCCATCCGACCAGTCGAGCCTTGCAGCCTCGAGGCCATCATCCTTATTTCAAGTCTTATGGCATTCCTAGAGGAGTATCTCTGGCTTGGGGGACGAAGTGAACGCCAAAATACAAAAGGGAAGGTTTGGATTGGGGCAAGTGAAGTAAACCTTTGCCTTGACTTTTGTGCTAGACAACTACTGCCAAAATAGATTAATAATGTCTTTGCATGACTTATAAATCGTTACCAAACCTTCCCAGACAGGCACTGGCGAGCACTCATGCAGCACAGTCACTGCCCTTGTCTCAATCAAAATATACAGGCTCTTGTGGTGACAAGGGATGTCTCTCTCTTTTCAGCTGGGGGGATTTAAGCATATTAAGCCACTGTGTTTTTACAGGCTCTCTGAAGTGCACAGCCTGAGAGATCTTGCTCTAAGGATCAGACAGAAACTTTGTTCACGTCAGTAGATGAAGTGGTGAGAAATTATTAAGAGGATTAGCTGCTGGTCCAAATACACGTCTGCTGGAGCAGCCAAAACACTGCTGTTGATTCATAAGGTTCCTTTTGTATTGTCTGTGATTTCATAATTTGGGGATTCAGAGTTCATAGGGAAGTTAAACCGGTAAAGCAGCAAAAGGGTAACAGAGCCTTGAAAGAAAATAAAATAAGTAATGTTATCAAAACGTCACTTGCTGCCACTATCCACAGAGCCAAACCCTGGTACAGACTGAGAAGGGCCAGGCCAGGACCCCGCCAGGTAATTGCAACAGGCACAGCTGAAGAGAGCAGCATCCTCTCTTCCCTACCGCTTGTTTCAACTTTATTTATGAAATAATCCAATGTTTTCTGAGGCCCTAAAATAATTGCAGACAAGGTATTTTGCCTGGATTGGGAAAAGTCCCAGGACTCACAGAAGAGTCTCCAGGTACTCTTTTGCCTATCTTTCCTCCCTCCTGCCAGTAATCTCTCTGTTCAGGTCCTGGATTGTATTTGCTTGGGACCTTGCCCCTACCCCAGCAATATTCCACTGAAACCATTTATTTCCGAGTCAGTCCATATTTCTTTTTTTTACATGATATAAAACCAAAGGTGAAATTTATTCATTTTTCCGCAGTGGTTCCTCCCACAACAAAGAGAGTAAGAGTTGCCTGCTTGCTATAAGCCTGAGACCCTGGTTCTTCATTCCCTTAAGGGCAAGAAGAAGCGTTTAGATCCAATGCTCAGCTTAGCTTGTGGCCACAACAACAACATCAAGAACAAAAATCAGACCTAGGCTGACTGTCACTCCAGAATTCAGGACAATGAAGACCTAAAGGTTTGGTTTCTTAATTACATGTTGCCCACATATGAGGCTAAGACAGGAAGCAATGTACATAAATTACAGAAGAAAATAAATTTGGAAATTAGTAATAGTATAAAGACAGTGAAACATCAACGGTGTTAGCTATGGGATCTGTGAGAAGGGATTTAGATCTCGTCGTGTGGCAGCAGAACGTGGTACATGACTCCTGGGATTGTTTTCAGTCCTTTCCTATGATTCTATACAAAGTTGTTCCCTTGTTTCTGATGTGTGTGAAATTTTTCTCTGTTTCTGGTCCCAATGATTCTATTATTGTCTCTTGACATAGTGTAGGCTGAGACAATTTCTTTTCTTCTTTCTGAGCAAGGTGAAAATATCTCCATATATTAATCTGTAATCCTGAATTCATTTGGGATGACCATAATGATATAAATACAGCTATGATTTATTATCCTCTGTGCCTAATGCATCGATGTCTGAAGTTCATTCACTCCATACCCATACATGGCTTGCTTCTAACAAACCAGCCAATTCTGGATTTAGATTCACAACATTCAAGGAGACCCACTCCTTCTGCAGTCTTGTGCAGTTTTCTTCATAAGCCTTTTGACTCACAATTTTATGGATATAAATAAAACTTATTCTGCAGTTCTTTTAAGTGTGCTAAATATATTTGGGGAGAAAAAGCAACAGACAAAGGAACACGGAGAGTGGGAGGGAAAACCTCTCCTGTGTGTTTTTATATCAAAGCTCTGCTTTTCTGAACTTCTGTACAGATGATGTATTCCATGTTTATTAGAATTAATGAACACCTGCCACAAAGAGATGGACAATATTTCTTAATCTTAACCTGTCTGGTGCAAAGTTGTTTTCCAGCTTGTAAGGTGTTCTTACAAGTCTGTGAATAATTTGATGTCTATCAGAATTATTTGTATTATGGCAATAAAGTGCAGCTACCCAACTGCCATTTTAACTGTCTGCTGTGATAATCGTAGAATGGTTTGGGTTGGAAGAGATTTTTAATGATCATCTAATCCAACCCCTCATGCAATATTCTTGCCACATGTGTTCATGATAGCTGTGCAAACCTGGAGGAGAAAAGCTCCCAGCTCTTAGGAAAAAGCAGTGGGATTAATCCTGATCTTGCTGAAGTCCACTTATTTCTGAAATCAAATGATCTGGTGTCCCCTTAAGCCTTCCTTCAGGTCCATAGGACCTTCAAACAGGTCTACATTTGTTCCTGAAATGGATCTACAAATGTTCATTAGCCAGTACTAAGCCATATTAAATCCTTATGTGTCCAAGGATAGACTTTGCAAGACAATAGTTGCTTGAAAATTCCCAAGTAACAGCAATTGGTATTTCCACTTTATCCTGAAAAATAAACTGTTTGATTAAAAGGAGGAGTGGAATTAAATGATAAAGATGAAAAGACTCTTCAGTAGGTTGTGCAGGTGATAATTTTTTAAGCTTGACTCAGTCTGGTTCCATGAACTCTCTTGCACTCAGTGGCTCAATTAGTTCTGAGTATCTGGAGAGTTTTGTAGCATCTCTTAGCTGGAGTAGAGGAAAGGTTTAAAACACTAACTAGAAATAGCTGAAGCTTTCTTTTTTGCTTTTCCTACTCACATTCAGGGAGGGGGTATAAGGAGATGGAGACAAACTTAGGCATTTTGATTTGTCTTTTGGAACAGTGCTGCTAAAATATTACTTAATCTTATCAGGCCAGCCAGAGCAACTACTGTCTGTTTGTGTTCCCTTATACAATTACAGGAAACAGGCAGAGTGTTGGAAATTCTGAGATGATCCTACCAGAGATGGTCACTGGCTGAGCTGGCTGTCAAAGACCACCCTACAGTTCCCCTGCCAGGTTTCCTGGTTTCTGATTTACACCAAGTGCAGGTGGGATGTGAAGGTGATCTTTATTCTCTTAGAGGAATATGGAGGGGAAGATTTTGCCATTCTCTGACTTAAATGGGGTAATTCTGGATCCTTTAGCAGCAATACCACCTCACAGAATCACAGAATAACGAGATTGTAAGAGACTCACCGGATCATTGAGTCCAACCATTCCTATCAAACACTAAACCATGTCCCTTAGCAGCTCATCTACCCTTGCCTTAAACACCTCCAGGGAAGGTGAATCAATCCTGGGCAGCCTGTTCCAGTGCCCAATGACCCTTTCTGTGAAAAGTTATTTTCCTAATGTCCAGCCTAAATCTCCCCTGGAGGAGCTTGAGGCCATTCCCTCTCATCCTGTCCCCTGTCACTTGGGAGAAGAGCCCAGCTCCCTCCTCTCCACAACCTCCCCTCAGGTAGTTGTAGAGAGCAATGAGGGCTCCCCTCAGCCTCCTCTTCTCCAGGCTAAACAGCCCCAGCTCTCTCAGCCACTCCTCATAAGGCCTGTTCTCCAGCCCCTTCACCAGCTTCGTTGCTCTTCTCTGGACTCGCTCCAGAGCCTCAACATCCTTCTTGTGGTGAGGGGCCCAGAACTGAACACAGTACTCGAGGTGCGGTCTCACTAGTGCTGAGTACAGAGGGAGAATAACCTCCCTGCACCTGCTGGTCACGCCGTTTCTGATACAAGCCAGGATGCCATTGGCCTTCTTGGCCACCTGGGCACACTGCTGGCTCATATTCAGTCGCTGTCAACCAACACCCCCAGGTCCTTCTCCTCCAGGCAGCTTTCTAGACAGAACAGAATCCTCCTAGTCTGTAGCACCGCACAGGTTTGTTGTGCCCCAAGTACATGACCCGGCATTTGGCCATGTTAAACCTCATGCCATTGGACTCTGCCCAGTGGTCCAGCCTGTTCTGATCCCTTTGCAGAGCCTCACTGCTCTACTCACATCAGAGACCCTCTGATAAAATGTGACAGATCTGTGTTTCCATGAATTGCATCTACATCAAAGCATGCGTGAGATTATGAAAAGCAAAACCTAAAATATGATAGATCTGTGTTTCTATGAATTGCATCTACATCAAAGCATGCATGAGATTATGAAAAGCAAAACCTGAAATCCTCAGATATCTCTAGACACATGCCAGTGTCTTTCTTAGTTGAGGAAGACCTGGCAGCAGAGATGAGAACCTGTGCCTTCATCCTGTGAAGGGCCCCAGCTTGCAGAGCCTCAGTAGCTTTTAAGGTCCAAAATCAAGGTCCTCATGTGCCTGAAAGGTTGAGAGGTGATAGTCTAGTGGTTAAAAGATGAGACAATTTTGTAGGGTGAAGGGAAGATATTTTATTGGATTACTTTAGATAGAAATAGATCAACAACTAGTTGGGCACACAGATCCCTCTTTAGGACACACCTGGAGAAGGACTTTAATTACCCTAAGACATGTCAGGTCAGCTCTACAAGAAAGTCTGTGTGCCCTGCAAACTGATATTAAATTCCAGTTTTACTAGTTACTACATTTCTGAGGTTTGCTCATCATTGGCTGTGGCAACTAATATGTCTTGATCACTGGGGAAATGTGTGTGCTGCAGCCCCTGCTGGACAGTGAATCATAGAATCATAGAACCACTAGGTTGGAAAGGATCCACTGGATCCAAAGAACCCATCAAGTCCAACCATAAGAATTCAAGTGTGCAGAGACCTTGATGAAATCACATGGCTGGACATGAAGAATAAGAGTATTAATTTCTTTGAGGGAACCTGGCAGGATGGGCAGTTGCTGTTGTATCTTGGCCATCCTGCTTCTGATCTGGGGACCTCGAAGAACTGAGGGAAAAAGAAAGGAGAGGGACCCTCCCTCTCCCCTTGATTCTTATTCAGGCTTTTTAAAACCTCCATCAAAGGGCTGGTTTGCATTTTGGACATGTCTCAATGTAGGTTGTCATTAGTGACTAACTAACTATATTTGAATAGATGCAAGTGACAAACCAGAGCCTTTTCCCAGCCTCTTTTTTCACTCTGGTATGTAGCAAAAAAAAAAAAAAAAAAAAAAAGTTCATTGCAGTCTAAAATACATCTGCAGATGGTGTGTGCTCCTTGGCTCCAGTTGGGGCGCAAAGTGAAACACCACAAAATGCCTATTGTTACTAGCACTTTCTCTCTGCTATGGTAAGAAGCCCTGCTTGCTCTCAGCAGATCTGGATCCTGATTCATGTCCCTAAAGTTTTCATGTGAAGTTTTTTGTATGGCATGCCAAACTTTCTGAGGTTTGCCAGTTTCTGATTATAGGCTGGTTCCTGGGAATGGGAAAGAGGCCACAGTACCAATTCTCATCCTGCCCCAAAAGTAGGCTGCATCCCAGGACCTCTGAGGTCAGCAGATCAGTAACAGTGGATGTTAGAGGGGGTATGAATTCACAACAGCTCCACTGAAGCCCTTAGAAGGTGGGTAATGTTCATTGCTGTTATACTTCCAGTAAGTCAGGAATTTGAATCTTGATCCACAAAGGCATTTATGCCCCTTATTCCCAGTGATTTCCTAGCTATTGTGCAGGTTAGGAGCTGAGTCCCTAAGTAACTGGTGGCTGTGAGCCCAGTGGCTCAATATATTCAGATCTATCTAACATTAGTTATTGTTGTATGCTGAGGTCCTGGCTGGAATCTGTGTTCCTTGCGATAGAAACAGAGACATATAGACTGGGATTTAGGTTGCCAAGTCTTGTGTTTACAGTGTGGGTGCCTACATCCAAGCTATTTGCAATGGAAAGAGTACAGGCAACACATTTTTAGTAGAGAGTGGGACATCATGAAATAGTCACCTAAAACTGATCTGAGATAGCCTCTTTCTCTTCAACAACTGCAAGGGAAGCTGGAGTGATACCTGTGTTATTGATATCTAAATCCAGAATGGAAGGGAATTCCTTCTTCAAAGCAGTCATCATGCTGTATAGCCAGGATAGTTTGGGCTGGGAAGGGAAAAGCGAAGGCAGTGAATTTTGGTTAAGACCAGCCAGAAGAGCCAGGAATTGGTACCAGCCATATAGATTCTCACATGTGCAACCACTACCCTGCTGGTGCTCCCGGTGGTGAATTTAAACTGATTCCCATGTGGAACAATCTGGTCTTTTTTTTAAGCTGAAGTCTTCAGAAATGAGCTGTCTTAACTCATTAGCCACTCTTGAAATCTTGGACTATCTGGTTTTCTCTCTGATCATCTTCCGCTCTCTTCTCTCACTTTTTGGCTCAATTGCTTTGAATATATGAAGTGCAAACTTTTGCCTCTTGAAGCCTGTGCCCAAAACTCTTACAAGACGCTTTCCTAACTTCCAAAATTTTTGGAACAGGTCAACAAGTTTTGGAAACCTAATTCTTCAGTGGTAGTATATTGATACATTTCACTTGAGCTAGATAATGTTTTAGAACAGCTGAGGATAATGTTTTAGAACAGCTAGATAATGTTTTAGAACAGCTTTTATCTTCTGTGATGTGCTTTGAACAAAGATGGGAATGCATTAAAACATCGGCTAAATTTTGTTTTATGGATCATAGGAAGGTTTTCATTCATTTCTGAGTTGGTTCAGGGAAAAAAAATTAGTCTTTACGTATTTGGTTCAAATGCTGTCAGAGCAGATGGTGAGAGTGTATTTTCACTTCAGCCCCTCCGTGTGCACTCATGCAGTTCAGTGCAATAGACCTTGATCCCAGCCTGAGCCTGTGGCCATTCCTGCAGTACACATGCTAGATGATAGCACATTTTCTTTTCCCATGTCAGATGCTGGGTGTGTTTCCATCCCTTAGATAAACTTTATAGTGTTTCTGTTTCCTGTTCCCCCATGGTACTGGTTATTCCTGAAATAGATAGAAGATGGAAAGCACTGTTCTGGATCTAAACTACTTCTGTGTTGCATCTGGCATTGTGACTGGATCCATTTTTGGGGCTGTAATAATCTTGCGTTTGCCCGTGTGCCAACTCTCCTGTCTTTAAGTCATAATATTTTTTTTCCCCCTCCATGAACTGGATTGATTTTTGGTCATTTCAAAGGCTTTTTGTTTGAAAAGGACCTGGAAGTCAGGAAGAAGAACTCGATTAATGCCTGGCTCCGAGCCTGGTGTGAGGAAAGGGGCTTTGGCTTCTTTGATCATGAGGTGGCTCACGCACCCCCAGGCCTTGTTACTAAGGATGGGACACATGTGTCTTCTAGGGGGGGGTTAAAGCCCTTGCTAAAAACCTAGCTAAGCTCATAAATTGAGCTTTAAACTAGATGTGAAGGGCGAGGGGATTGAGACCAGGCTAGACAAGAGTGAGCCTGGACGTGGGGCACTAGTGATTCGGAGAGGGTGTGCTGGAGAGGACCACCAGTACAGCACCACACAGAAAGTGGGGGTGAACACTCCTGGGGGTGGTAAGGGAGATACGGGCACTCTGGCACTACCTACTCCAGTTACCAGGCAAATGGGAACAAACTCTGTTCCCTCTAAGAGGGCTGAAGGCTCAGCAGCTTAGCTAAAGTGCATTTACACCAATGCACACAACTTGGGGAATAAGAAGGAAGAGCTGGAAGCTGTCATAGGGCAAGGAGCCTATGATGTTGTTGTCATCACGGAAACGTGGTGGGATGACTCACATAACTGGAGTGCAGACATGGTGGGGTACAAACTCTTCAGGAGGGATAGGAAAGGTAGGAGAGGAGGCGGGGTAGCTCTCTTTGTAAGGGAGGATTTGGATGCCATTGAGATGGATTGTGGTGACGAGGAGATTGAGTGCCTGTGGGTTAGAATCAGAGGAGCCCATAAGAAGGTAGATTTTGTGATGGGAGTCTGTTACAGACCATCCAGCCAAGGAGAAGCAGCTGACAAGCTCTTCTATAAACAGCTGGGGTTAATCTCTAGATCGATGCCTCTTGTTCTTGTGGGAGACTTCAATCTTCCTGATATCTGCTGGAAGTACAATAGAGCAGAAAGGAAGCAGTCTAGGAGGTTCCTCGAGTGCGTAGAAGACAACTTCCTTACACAGCTGGTGAATGAACCAACAAGGGAAGGTGCCCTCCTGGACCTGCTGTTTGTGAACAGAGAAGGCCTTGTGGGGGATGTGGCAGTAGGAGGACACCTGGGACTAAGCGATCATGAGATAATAGTGTTTTCTGTTCTAGGTGAAGTGAAGAGGGTGGTTATCAGGACAGTAGCACTTACTCTCCAGAGGGCAGACTTTGAACTCTTCAGAAGGCTGGTTGGCAAAGTCTCACGGGAGACAGTGCTTAAGGGCAAGGGAGCCGACGAGGGCTGGGAGCTCTTCAGAAAGGAGATCCTAGTGGCTCAGGAGAAAGCCATCCCCATGTTCCGGAAAAAAAGCCGGCAGGGGGAAAAACCAGCTTGGTTGAACAGTGAGATCTTGAGTGACACCAAGAAGAAGAGGAATGTTTATGGGCTCTGGAAGAGGGGTCAGGCCTCTTGGGTGGACTACAGGAGGGAAGTGAGATTGTGTAGAGAAAAAATCAGAAGGGCAAAGGCTCAACTAGAAATCAGATTGCCAAGTTGGTAAAAGATAACAAAAAATCTTTCTATAAATATATCAATAATAAAAGGAGGACCAGGGAGGCCATACACTGCCTATTGAATGCAAAAGGAACAATAGTGACAGGAGATGAGGAAAAGGCTGAGGTACTTAATGCCTTCTTTGCCTCAGTCTTTAATTGTAAAGAAAGTTGTTCCCTCTGTGTACAAACCCAGGAGCTAGAGGAGCAACATGAGGCTCCCATGGTCCAAGAGGAAGTGGTCAGAGACTTGCTAGCCCAATTAGACACCCACAAGTCTGTGGGGCTGGATGGGATTCACCCAAGGGTATTGAAGGAGCTGGCGGATGTGCTGGCCAAACCCCTTTCCATCATCTTCCAACAGTTCTGGAAGACTGGGGAAGTTCCACTGGACTGGAGGCTGATGTTGAGCCCATCTACAAGAAGGGTCACAGGGAGGATCCAGGGAACTACAGGCCTGTCAGTCTGACCTCAGTGCCAGGGAAAGTCATGGAACAGGTGATCTTGAGTGCGATCGTGAAGCACTTGCAAGAGAACCAGGTGATCAGGCCCAGTCAACATGGGTTCACAAAAGGCAGGTCTTGCCAAACTAACCTGATTGCGTCCTATGACAAAGTGACTCAGCTGCTGGACAAGGGAAAGGCTGTGGATGTATCTTCCTGGACTTTAGTAAAGCCTTTGACACAGTTTCTCACAGCATTCTCACAGAATCACAGAATAACCAGGTTGGAAGAGACCCACTGGATCATCGAGTCCAACCATTCCCACCAATCCCTAAATCATGCTCCTAAGCACCTCATCCACCCTAACCTTAAACACCTCCAGGGACGGTGACTCAACCACCTCCCTTGGCAGACCGTTCCAATGCCTAACCACCCTCTCCGTGAAGAACTTTTTCCTAATCTCAAGCCTAAATCTCACCTGGAGGAGCTTGAGGCCATTCCTTCTTGTCCTGTCCCCTGTCACTTGGGAGAAGAGGCCAGCACCCTCCTCTCCACAACCTCCCCTCAGGTAGTTATAGAGAGCAATGAGGGCTCCTCTCAGCCTCCTCTTCTCCAGGCTGAACAACCCCAGCTCTCTCAGCCACTCCTCATAAGATTTGTTCTCCAGCCCCTTCACCAGCTTTGTTGCTCTTCTCTGGACTCGCTCCAGAGCCTCAACATCCTTCTTGTAGTGAGGGGCCCAGAACTGAACACAGTACTCGAGGTGTGGTCTCACCAGTGCCGAGTACAGAGGGAGAATAACCTCCCTGCACCTGCTGGTCACGCCGTTCCTGATACAAGCCAAGATGCCATTGGCCTTTTTGGCCACCATTCAGTCCTCTCCTCTCCTCTCCTCTCCTCTCCTCTCCTCTCCTCTCCTCTCCTCTCCTCTCCTCTCCTCTCCTCTCCTCTCCTCTCCTCTCCTCTCCTCTCCTCTCCTCTCCTCTCCTCTCCTCTCCTCTCCTCTCCTCTCCTCTCCTCTCCTCTCCTCTCCTCTCCTCTCCTCTCCTCTCCTCTCCTCTCCTCTCCTCTCCTCTCCTCTCCTCTCCTCTCCTCTCCTCTCCTCTCCTCTCCTCTCCTCTCCTCTCCTCTCCTCTCCTCTCCTCTCCTCTCCTCTCCTCTCCTCTCCTCTCCATAGCCTGCAGATGTGCAGTGTGGGTCATCACCCATGAGGCTGTAGGGCAAAGATGCTGGTAGGGATTAAGAAATTATAAGCTGCTTCCTCAGGAAGGTGTCACAGAAATAATTTCTGGAGTATCTTCCCACCTATGAGATGATACTCACTTTTCTGTGGATGATTTGAGATGTATGAGATATTCCAGTTGCTCCTTAGGTATCTAGGGAACCAGATTTCTCCTTCTCCTGCTGTTCCCATGAGAATCATACAATCATAGAAATATAGAATGGTTTAACGTGGGAGGGACCTTAAAGATTATCTAATTCCAACCCCCCTACCATGGGCAGGGACACCTCCCACTGGATCAGGCTGCCAAAGGCCCCATCCAGCCTGGCCTTGAACACCTCCAGGGAGCCAAAACTTCCCTGGGAAACCTGTTCCAGTGTCTCACCACCCTATTGTGGAGAATTTTCTCCCTACATCTAGTCTAAATCTGCCTCTCCAGTTTATAGCTATTCCCCCGGTCCTATCACCACATGACTTTATAAAAAGTCCCTCCCCAGGGTCTCCCTGCAGCCTTCTCTTCTCCAGGCTGAACAACCCCAACTCTCTCAGGCTCTTCTCTCTCCAAGGAGACTGCTACTTTGGAGGCTCCATCAGCACGTACTGGGGACATATCCTGCCAAGGGGGACAGGATCCTGTCCATGATTTGCAAAGCTCTTTCAGATCCTTGAGATACAATTATTATTTCGATTCTATTGTGAAATTTTAAAGGTCGTGACTCAAGAAATAATTGACTGTATTGAAATAAAGCTGAGTTATTTCAGTAGATTACAAGATTATCTGGCATTATAATCACAACATTTTAAAGATTAGATAAACAAGAGCTATGGGAAGGACATAAACTCTTATGTTTCAGGGAACAACTGTTATGGGTGAGGAAATAATTCTCCTAACAAGCCATTTATCCTGCAACTGGTGGCTGCAACTGGAGTCAGACACCAGCAGAATTTATAAGCCAGGGCAGAGGCACCTCTGATTGTTTGTTCCAAGTTTTGCAATGAATTCACTGGGATAAGTAAACTATTGTTTTCCTCTTGCAAATTCGACCACCTCCTCACTTCTCGTATTCCCATACTTTATATTCTTCTTGGCACTAATTTTGTGCTTTCAGTCAATGTGTTTCTACTTTCCAAGACCAGAAGCCATGACTTGGGGGCACAGTCACATTTACATCCCTTTGCAGATGGCCTGTTTCTAGCAGTGTCTGTTCTTGGATTTTACTTTTTGCCGTCTTTATGCTCAGGGACAGACACTGCTCAGTAGGTCTTTGTGATTCTAATCTTTTTCATACAGTTTGAGGAGCAATGAGCTTGAAAAACAAGATCCCTTTCTCCGGGGAGAGAAGGCACCTGAATTTAGGCCTGTCTTTACCACCCACTAAGGAGGTGCATGACAGTTTAGAGAGGGCTCAGAGCAGTTTATTTGTTGTCACTCTAATGCCTTTTTTTTCCCCATATAGCTCCCATTTTTGTAGGCACCATCTGTTTGTTGGGATTTTTTTTTTCTCAACCCATCATTGCAGGCTTCAGGAAATGCCATCTTGCCAGGTGGCAACTCTATTTGCTACTGCTACAGCAACTCTAGAAGCAGGTGCAGCCTGTGGCATAATGTAGCTTTGTGCCAGCCCGTTACAAGCCGCGGCCCATTCAGGGATTTGGATGGGGTTATTGCTTTAGCTCAGCTCCATTCGAGACGTGGGCATCGCAACTGAAGTGTCACTGGCAGCTGACTTCTTGCTTTGATTTATGTTAACCTCAGGGCTGCTGATAATTACATGCATGTTCTTGCATTCAGGAAGTTTATGCAGTCGCCAGGGAGCAGGGATTTCTTCATGCAACACCGGGAGGGTGAATTGTTCATTTTGATGAGCATCTCAGACACTTTTGGGCATATGAAAAGGCCTTCTTGTGTGTTCCGTCTTGTGGTGGCGGGAGAGCTGGTGGAAGGATAATTGATAATAACACTGCAACTCTGTTCTCCAAGAGTTTCTGAACTAATTTGCTGGTATTCCTTTAGCCAAAATAATGTGTGCAGTGCAATGGGTTTGCATAGTGCGATTCTTTGGCTCATTAAACAAGCTGGATGACCAACTGGAGTTTGTTGTCTTCGTGGTATTCTTTAAAAGTAGTACAAGAGGAAGAGCGATCAATACTATTTTTTTTCCCTAGCATTTCAGCTACCTGCTTCAATTGAACCCAAGTGCCACATCAGAGAAATAGTGAAAGATTCTTCTCATACTGGTGCCTCTTCTGTGAGTGTCATTTAATTAGTCATCTAAAAAGTGTCATTTAATTGGTGTGTTACATAGGAATTTCTGGTTTGACCTGGGCAGTGAATTTTAACTCTTCTATCCTAAGCTACCAGACATTTCATATTTTAGATAAACATTTCTTCAAAGTTGTTAGACTCTCATTGACTTCTTAATTTTCATGTATGTCTGGAAAAGACTGGAGGGAGCCAGATGACTAAAGAAAAATGGTTTTGCTGGCCTAGTACAGGGTTATGTTACATGACACATCCTTGGGGACAACATCCTCCTTTCTTAAGCTGCTCAAAATAGATTTGTAAGGAAATATGAAGAATGTAGGCCAAATTCAGAGGTTAAGTGGGAATGGTTTCCTTTTAAATCACCTATGGATGGCCAGGTGAAAACCATAGGAAGCGCTTATCATCTGGTGGAACTCAAACACCGAGGAATCATAAGCAAGAAAATCCTTGCTTTCTCTCTAATTCTGCTTTCTACCTTTGCACATCATTCCCTCTGTTTGTAAAGTACAGTGTAAGTCCACCACTATATTGGAAGTGACAATAGCTCTTAGTCATATCAGTTATTTCTGATAGCACATGGCCTGCTAAAGCTAGGAAACTTGACACTAAAAGGGCAAGCCTTTACCTGCATTGTTTGGTCTAAGAGGCTTTGGATAAGATTTTCATTTCTCCTCAGTACATAGGCACACGTTAATGCAGAGATGCGCGGGCCCTAAGCTGAGTTGGCAATGCCTTTAATATAAGTCCAATAAAGATTTTAATCTATATCAGATGAAGAATTATCTGATCACTCCCTCTGCCCCTATACCTTCACTTTTTTTTAAATTGCCTGGCTAATTTCAAATTAGTTTTGAGAAAAGGGGGAAGATCCCCAATATAATGAAATTCCTGCAAGTTCTGTGAAACCTGATGGCTGAGCAGAGGGTGCAGATGTATGTAAGTGTCTTGAAAATGGGGAGAAGAGGTTAAATTTTGTCATGTCCAGTCAGCCTCTAAGCACATGTTTCAAGACAAAACATGGTGTAATTAGTTGCTATTTTGGAGGGGCAGAGTTGAAGGAATGGGAGGAATGAAGGGGATTGCAGAGGGGTTATGTTAGCAGGCAAAGAGCACATGTCGAGGTGAAACCACATTTCCTCAGTCTTGCTGTTCAAGGAACAGCTTGCTTAATGTGGACCAAACAGTGTATTTTTTCTTTGTCTCGTGCACAAAATCTCCCAAAACGTTTTGTCTCAAATTGACCTGAAACACTTAGCCTGTAGCACATACCCAGAGCGTAACATTTCAGCCCACACAGTTAAAGTCTGGCAAAGTAGGAAGTTATTGAAAGTAAGGTCTGTTCCAGGACCTTTCAGGAGGAAATTAAGAACTTGAAGGAAACAAGTTCTGCTACTCATTTTACACATGCTTAAGGACTTCTGCAAATTATCATTGAATTTCTGACTATTGTGGCTATCCTCCACTCTAGATAGATAGGTCTACGTCCAACCAATAAAAGCTATTTCCCTGAACAGAAGTTGTACCTAGGGTCTCCAGAAGCCTGGCTGTACTTCTTGAGCTGTTTCGCTGGCAGCAAAAGGTGAACCTAGGGTCAGGATATTGTTTTGGTTGAATTGTTCATGTAAAAGCAAATGTGCCAGAAACACCAGAGAAGGAGAGAGAAGATGGCAGTAGAAAGCCCAGAGCTGCCACAAATCAGCAGTGCATGTAACCCCAGCTGACCGCCAAGAGGTTGTTTTGAGTGTAGAGTTGACCAGAAAGTGACCAAGAAGACAGGGTGATGCTCTTTCTTCACTCTTTAATTCCCAATATGCCCGCAGGAAAATGAAAATATGAACTTTCTCTGCAGATCAACAGGACTGCATAAGAAATTGTCAAATTAATTAACATCTTTTACAATGGAAACATTACCTATGATCCTAAGTATCAGCTCTGTACTGTGGCCAAATGATGTACTACATTTACACATATATAAAAGACACAGTTGTATTTTTAAAATAAAAGAAAGTCACTGTATATTAAGCATTCCAATAGTTTGAGAGAATTCTACTTAAATTTGAGTTTATTCCCATTTGTCATGTTGAGTGAGATGCACACAATCAAAAGGTGATGCAAAAAGCATAGACATTTCCATCTGAGCTGGACTATGCAGCTGCCTTTTCTGTTTTATTTTTTTTTTATATCCAGGATATAATTGTGTTTATCTTAAAACAGACCTCTAAAGTAAGTCAGACTAGTCTCTCCTTGAAAACCATCTATTGAGGCATAAGGGTGGCCAGCTCTGCCTTGTAGGTATCTGAAATGAGGTGAAGTGAATTCCTCCCCAACTCATCACCAGGTATGTGGTGCCTAATGCCTGCACTGGAGTGGGTGGCCTGATCTGTCAGATCCTGGACTTGGTGACAAAGCTGTTTGCAAGTGGTTTCTATGAGCCCTCTGTGCAGTTTTCCTTGAAGCCAAATTTTAGCTTTTTATGCCTTAGATGGTGGAGGGACAATCCAGCTCTGACCTTATGCTTGTCTTTCTGCAGATGTGTGTGATGTGTATAATTTCTGCATTTTAGCAATCCAGCCACTGACCCTGGGCACCGTTTTGCTCTCTGTGGGGTGACTGGTGCCACTGGGTTTGAAGTGTTGTCCATTAACCCAGACTTGCAAAAAAAGGATTAAAGCACCCCACTGGTTGGCAGGAGATCCGAGCTTGAGTCTTCATTCTGCCACAAAAAGGTATTACTGTTGATCTTGGGAGTATTTATTATGCTCTTTGCTCCACCACAGTTTCCCCATCTGTAAAATGTGAATGATTTTTACCTATCTGGCTGAAAACTGAGGACTTCATAACTGGAACTCGAGGAACTTTGAGGGAAGCTCTGGCCTGGATTTGCTCATGACAAAGAATCTATTAACATATTTTCAGCTGGTGCCTGGCAGAGCAGAAATGTTCAAATTTCTGTTTAAATAAGCTCTTTCATCAGATGAAAGAACATACCAGGAACTGGTCAGCAATATGCTTGTGGACTATCCCCTGAGCAGGGAGTTAATAGTTTCCAGGTAAAAAGAAGAGTACCAAGCTGCACGGAAATGAAGTCAGTAACAGAGGACTCACCCAGGGAGCACCTCAGTTCTAAGTAATCCCATTTATCAGCTGCTAGTCACCTCTGTAGTGAGAGGTCAAAGGGAAAGAGGCCATCGCATTTCACTCTGCTGGTAGATATTAAACAATAAGCCATACCATAAAGCTTTTGATTTTAACTGGCAGGAATTAAAGTCTTTGGTCAGGTTGGCCTTGGAATTGTTTATGATGAAATTGATTCCTTTTAGCCTTTGAGAGGGTCCAATTTAAGCTGTTCAGCTGAGCAATGTGGAAAATACGGCAGTTTAGCTATTATGTGGTCAAACCGAAGAGCAGGCGCCATTTACCGATCTTGTTGGATCCATAACCTCACATCCTCTTGGAAACACCATACTTATTACACTTTCTGTTGATTGTCGTTATGGCCACCAGTGATGAAAATCAGCCTGTTTTATCCATCATGTTTCTTTGCTTCCATACTGCTTGTATGTCTTATACATCCCTCAGTACGCTTGCTGCAGGGCAACACATGCTCATTGCAGGGTTTCCACTCTAAGCAGAAATGTGTGTGTTTTGAGGCAGAAGGGCAGGAAATGCTTTTGGTGGATGTCAATGGCCTTATAGTTTGCAAGGATAACTGTAGCCAAAGGACTTTTATGAAAAGAAAAAGCATTTTTGAGAGACTGATTACTTGTTCTTTTAACCCTAGAGGTATTTAGGCTGGCTACAACAGCATCTTGTTTTACTTTGGATGTCTAGAGATTATATCAATGTGTACAATACCCAGTTTTCTGCATTTCACAATCTCTTTACCTGAGACATGGTTTCTGCTGGCAGCGTTGGAAGTTTGCGCAGCCATGTCAATCCAAACATAGATGTTTATTTTTTCGCTCAGACCAATTTTTACATCAGTTCTCAGTTGCCACAAAATTATAGACAGTATGAATTTATGAGCTTTGTATCAGCTGGGAATCTGATCTAGATTTTGGACAACGAGTAATATTGACAAAGGAAAATGTCAGTTTGGGCTGCTTTCTCTCTTTACAGATTCCCTCAGGAGCTGTGAAGGTACGCAGAGGACCAATGAGAAATAATTAGGAAAGGGAATTTTGGGGCCACTGCGTGTAAAGTGAGGTGTTAATCTTTCTCCAAGAGGACATTATGATAATTTCTCAGCAACATGCAGAGAGAAGAGAAAAGAGACTGAAATGGTGAAGTAATAGGAAAAGGCAGCTCAGTTCAATGGGTGCTGTCTTCAAATGAAGAATGGGGGGAAAGCGAATAAAATAGGGATCCCTTTCCAGAAGAAAATAACCCTGCGAGAGGACTCTGAGTTTGGACTGCCAGTGTCGATTGATGCCCAAAGGCACAACCTCCCCCTGCTTTGAGCAGCTGCCCTCCCCAATAACACAAGGACTTCTGCTGCCCTACACAAATGACCATGCAGGTTCCTTGGTAAGGAATTTCATACCAGGATGGGACAAAACAGAGAAGATGCATAAATCCTGTCCCTGCAAGCAATGAGTCTGGGTGATCCAAGGGGAATTTTCCTTCCTGTTTTCCTGATTTGTCACCAAAGTGATTAAGCCTTGAAGTTGTCAGTATTTATCTGAACTCCTTTACTCTGAAAAACTCCTTCTTGTGAATTTTCCTGCCCTCTCTAGAACTGGCAGTTGGAAACAATGTGGGACCAGCATTGTGTGTAACGTCTCCTCACTCCCGCTTCTGGCCCAGCTCTTAGGAAGTGCAGAACGACATAAGCAAACAAAGAAACAAAAATAAAAGCCCTCATAGCAAGACATTTCAGGCAAAGTCAGTCTGATACATTAGGAAAAAAATTTTCATGGAAAGGGTCATTGGGCACTGGCACAGGCTGCCCAGGGAGGTGGTTGAGTCTCCTTCCCTGGAGGTGTTTAAGGCACAGGTGGACGAGGTGCTGAGGGACATGGTTTAGTGTTTGATAGGAATGGTTGGACTCCATGATCCAGTGGGTCTCTTCCAACCTGGTTGCTCTGTGATTCTGTGTTTCTATGATAGTCTACAGGAAGGTCTACTGGAAGCTGCTACGGCAGGACCCAAACCAGTTTATATCCTCCTAATGTTATCACAGCTGTTTTGAAGGACAGGGTTCAACACTGACTTTGAAGAGACACACACACGTAGACGCCCCTAACAATCACTTAATGTGGACTTCCCATTTTTTAATCTCCTGAAAGTAAAGATGAGCTTTCTCCTTTAGATTGCTGGAAATCTGAATCTGCTGGAGAATCTGAAAAGAAGTATGTTTTACCAATTAGTATGGATGGATTTATAAATAAGCAGTCTCTCCTGCAATAAAAAAACGTGTTATAATATCCACGGAGCCTGAGCAACCACTGCCATCACTCATGTCTGTCTTTATTTAATACAGATTTGGGATACATCAGCTTAATCTCTGGCTCTGCCTAAGCAGGTTTCCACTAGAGAATGATGCTGCTACTCTTCTCAGTGCTTTGAAGTACCTGGGTGTGGCTGTAGCAGCATTGTCTCCATCCTGGCAAAGAGAATTTGTCTGTCCCGATCACAAATAGCACTTTTTCCAAACTATGGTTTGGTGCTATGAGGAATTATCTCCTCATTCCCAGAAATGACAACTCATTTGAATAGCAGTTGCTCATCCACAACCAGGGATGTGCTGTACCTAAGGCTGAAAAATGTGTCAGCTCTGTTAGAAAGGTTTTCCCTTTATGAAAAGGTTTATTTTATAGAAATGTAATTTTAGGTGATGTTTAAAACAACCAAGTCTTGGTTGTGACCTTTGATCTCAGTGGAGCATCACAAATAGCAACATTCGCAGAGGAGTGAAGCTGCTAACAAGTGATGGCCACATTAGTTGAACAGATGCCAAGGAGTGGCTGACAGGGATGTTGTGCCATAGCAAAAGAGCAGGGACAGTCTAAAAACACGTATTTGTTTGGAGAAAAAAAATCTATGGAGGGAAAAATGGGTCTTATTGATAAAGCATTGGCCTAGGACAAAGAGCTGGGCTAAATCCCATTGCTGGCACAGGCTTTGGGTGTGCATCCAAGAATAAGTCATGGGACCTTCTGCCCTGGTTCTCAGCCCATAAAATGGGAATGTGGAGGAGGATAATAACAGCCCCTTTCCTTTATCCTAGCTTTGTATGTGTCTGACCAGAAATCCTGGGGGAAGGGATAGTGTCCAAAACAATAGAGGCTTGTTCCCTTTTCAGGCCTGCGAGCAGTACGGTACAACAGACACAGGTTGTGTTATCTGAAGGCCTCTTTCAAGGTTGTTTTGTTGAGACCAGTGTTTAATTCTAGGCTTTAGAAACTGAAAATTAAAAGACCCAACTGTTCCAAAGGTCAAATTTTCCACCTGTCCTAGGAAGGCTCCTAGACCGA
The DNA here is from genome assembly GCA_033459285.1 of Clamator glandarius. Taxonomy (NCBI): domain Eukaryota; kingdom Metazoa; phylum Chordata; class Aves; order Cuculiformes; family Cuculidae; genus Clamator; species Clamator glandarius. Next base: position 2,076,818 of record JAUNZM010000016.1, on the reverse strand, counting down.
TTTTGTCATACATACTGCAATGTTTTAGTTTGCCTACAGTCTGAGATGTGAGTTCAATGGCAATTTGCAGAGCAAAGTGGTAGCTTGATTGGCAAATCTCTGAAAGTTTGAGCTCAGCAAAATTGAGCCTTTCTTCTGGGATAGCATTTCATTTTCAGGAGAAGTTATTTTTTTTTGTCAAGGACTTGCTTTCATCTGAAACGCTCTCACATTTGGGGAGATATTTTGTACCTTGCAACATAATGAAAATGGAGAGGATGGTTTCTGATTATTGAGTTTGTATTTAATATTGATTTTTGTGTAATTTTTTGTGTTAGAGTGGAACAATTAAGCTAAAGGCAAAGAAATATTTAACTAATTTTTTCCTTCCCTGCTTTTTCAGCAGGACAAATATTTATTTCCTTTAGTACTAAATGGAAGCAGTTAGAACAGCAAGAAAGGGCATTTTCTTTAAATTTTGAATTGGAAAAGTTTCTCAAGGAGTTGGTTTTTTTCCTTTTTCCTTAAAGAATCTCACATTTTTGACATAAAGTCATTCTTGGGTAGAAACTTCTTTTCGAAAATATTTTTTAGCTGGTTGTTGGAATATATCTTTTGTCTGCATTTGTGGCTTGGTATGGTACATGGAATACAAAATAAAAACAGAGTATGAGCTACTCTAGACCAGTTTTGTGAGGTGGTCACACCAGTGTTCAGAAAAAAATGTTGAAAATGTAAAACATTTCATTGATAGTTGTTTCAGAAATATTGATAATAGGCAAGGCCTCCATTAGTGAGCACAGCTAAGTGTTTATCTTCGGTCTGCTCACAGTCTGAAGGTAACCTTTCTAAAAACTCATGAGAGGATAATAAAGATATTTGTAGAAGAGAAAAACTGATGATCACAGGTAAAAAAAATGAGAAAACTGCAAAGAAACTTATTTTCCATTACCCAAGACCAATGCACAAAGTCTAAAAAAGCCACTGTATATGGTTGATAAATGTTAATGTTGTTTTGTTTCCATCTTAAAATATTATGGATATGTGCTAAGCAGAATTCCTGAGGCTGAAGGAAAACTCAGGTACTCCAAACAAGTACTGTTTGAAGTAAATGTTCTTTGGCAAGGTGTTTCACAGTATGAATTGAATAATTCCATCCAAGGTATTTTGATACCTTGTTTTAGGAAAAGAAAGTGCTGAGGATTAAAAGTAAAATAAGACTGTGGGGGAAAGAAAATTAATCTGTTTTCTTGGAACATCCCTCAGAAAGTTACAAATCCTGCAGAAATTTATGGGTAGCCAGAAGCATCAACCAAAGCCTTCGCTGTTCACCAGCCTGTTACAAGCCATGAACTGATATGGGGCTAGACATTAGAGAATATTTCCATTTCATCTTGGTTCGTACGTTAGTTTTATGATCCAGAGAGATTGAGTTCAGACTAGCTTCTTAGGAATGTCACTCTTCAAACTCCACTGAAAATCCTCAGCATCAGGTGGCACTTTGTGTTTTAAAAGATCGGCTCACCAATCACCACCTCACAATATTAACTAATCCTTGCCACGCCCTTGTCAGATGTGGAAAGTTAGGGCAAAAAGAAGATAATTCCAAATTGTGAAGGGATAACAACATAGAAATCATAGGCTTATCTAAACAATAGGTGAAGCTTGAATTCCAGAGAGATTTGGACACGTACCATGGAAATCAGGAGATGATGAGATGTTTCTGCTTCTGCTACAGTCAGCATTTCAAGCCTTTTCTCTCTTCTGTACCACAGAGATGATTTATATGGTTGTGGGAGATATTACAGAGCTATAGGAAATTCTGAAGCCCATTAAACATTTGAAATGAGCGCATTGAAAATTGTCACGCATTATCTGGGATTAAAGTTGAGTACTTCTAGCCAGACCCTCCACTACTGAAAGTTAATTGGTGAAACTTGATTTTATTGGCTGGCAAAATGCCTGTGTACCTCAGCTGAAGGTCGAGTATACTGCTTGCTTACTAGGCAGAGGCAGCAGTGTGTGAGAATTTTAAGGCAGCTTTCATCTCTCATTTTGAATTGCAAACTCTGATTGATCTTTACAGGTTGGAAATAAGGCTGAGAAAAATCACATTATTTTCTTCCAGTTGTCTGGTTCAAAGGAGTTTGTGGGAAGAGCTGTAGAAGCTCTGGATCATCAAATGGGCTGGCATGGCCAGGGGACTGTACTCCTCCAGGCCTGGGTTGGTTGCGAGGTTTGCTTATGGACACAAGAGAGTTGCATAGTCATGTTCATGTGCTTCTTAGATGTGTTACATTTTATTTTAAAAAGAAACTCAAATTAATTTAGATTATTTTTTCCCAAAGATGCCTATTTTGCTCCATTGGCTGGGACAGACTCTAAAGGCTGACCTGGGCTCAACAAAATCCAAACCAACTAGTTCAGCAGGTGCAGTTTCAGGGGCTTGTTTATATGTGAGTTATTGAACCCTTTACTAGCTCTGATAGTCTAGCCTTACAGCTAAACTCTGCATGAGTCAATGGCAAAAGCAGAAATAACTAATGCTTCAAGATTTATTTCCCAGCTGTAGGCACAGAATCACAGAATGCAGAGGTTGAAAGGGATCCCTGGACATCACTTAGTCCAATCTCCCTGCTAAAGCAGATTCACCTACAGCGGGTTGCATAGGAATGTGTTAAGGTGGATTTTTAGTATCTCCAGAGAAGGAGGTTCCACAACCTCCCTGGGCAATCTGTTCCAGTGCTCCATCACACTCACGGTAAAGAAATTTTTCCTCATGTTCAGATGGAACTTCACATGTTCCAGTTTGTACTTGTTGCCCCTTGTCCTGTCACTGGGCACCACTGAAAAGAGTCTGGCTCGATCCTCCTGACATTTGCCCTTTAGGTATTTACAAGTATTGATAAGATCCCCTCTCAGTCTTCTCTGTTCCAGGCTAAACAGACCCAGGTCACTCAGCCTTTCCTCATAAGAAAGTGACTCCAGTCCCCTAATCATCTAATTTGCTAGGCTCTCTCCAGTACTTCCTTGTCTTCCTTGAGCTGGGGAGCCCAAAGCTGGACACAATACTCCAGATGTGGCCTCAGTAGGTCATAGTAAAGGAGAAGGAACCCTGCTGGCCCTCAGCCTGCTGGCCACACTCTTCTTAATGCACCCCAGGATACCATTTGCCTTCTTGGCCATGAGGACACATAGCTGGCTCATGGATAACTTCCCAGCAGTACTCTAACCTGTACCAGTGTTTGGGTTATTCCTCCCTAGGTGCAGAACCCCGCTCTGACTTCATTAGGTTCTCTGCCTTCCAGTGTATCAGCCGTTCCACCAAGTTTTATGTCATCAGAAAAGTTGCTGAGGATACACTCTGTCCCCTCATCCAGGTCATTGATCACATATGTTGAACAAGACTGGAACCAGTACTGACCCCTGGAGAACACTGCTCGCAGCAGCTCTCCAACCCTCTGAGTTCTGCCATCCAGCCAGTCCTCAATCCACCTCACTGTCCACTCATCTAACCAATGTTTGCTAAGGTTAACTATAAGGATGTTATGGGAAACAGTGTTAAAAGCCCTGCTGAAGTCAAGGTAGACAAGTTCTGCCACTCTTCCCTCATCAACCCAGCCAGTCATGCCATCATAGAAGGCTATCAGATTGGTCAAGTACAATTTCCCCTTGGTGAATCCATGTTGACCTCTTCCGACAACCTTCTTTTCCTCCATGTGCTTACAGACAAGATCCAGCATGAGCTATTCCATCACCTTTCCAGGGATGGAGCTGAGTCTGTGTTTTCTGGGCCCTCCTTCTTGCCCTTTCTGAAGACTAGTGTGACAATTGACTTTCCTTGGGCACCACTCTTGTTCTTCATGACCTTTCAAGGATGATGGAGAGTGGCTTAGCAATAACACCTTCCAGCTTCCTCAGCACTTGTCGGTGCATCCCATTGGGGCCTATGGATTTGTGGGTGTTCAGTTTGCCTAAATGGTCTCTAACTTGATCCTCTTCAACCATGGGAAAGTTTTCATTTCTACAGACTTCTGCTCTTACGTCAGGGTCTGGGATTCCTGAGGGCTGGCCTTATCAGTAAAGACTGGAGTAAAGAAGGCATTCAGTAACTCCAACTTCTCTGTATCCTCCGTCACCAGAGCATCACTCAGCATGGGCTCACATGTCCCCTAGTCTTCCCTTTGCCACTGATGTACTTGAAGAAGCCCTTCTTGTTGTCCTTGACATCCCTTGTCAGATTTAATTCCAAGTGGGCCTTAGCCTTCCTCATTTCATCCTTGCATACATCAATATCATTCCTATATTCCTCACAAATGGCCAGTACCTTTTTCTGCATTATGTAAACTTCCCCCTTCCATTTAAATTTCTTCAGAAGCTTCTTGCTCATCCATGCAGGTCTTCTGCTCCTTTTGCTTGATTTCTTACTCTTAAGGATGCACCAAACTTCAGCTCGGAGGAAGTGGCGCTTGAATATTAACCAGCTCTTCCTCTGCACCTTGTCCACAAATAGAATGTGGTAAGTCATGAGTCTCCTGCCTGCAGTTTTGTGAGACTACTCGATGTTTGGGATAGCTGCTAGTATTGAGCCACCTCATTCCTGTAGAGATGGCATCAAATCTGATGCGGCTGCTGCCCTAGTGGAGGTGTTTCTTGCCCAGGCATCATGTCCAGAGAAATCCTCACAGCAATATGTCACATCGGGACCAGGGGAGGCCCTTGAAAAATGAGGCTGCCAGCATGAAAGCAGCAGGCAGAGGCTTCTGAGAACCTCTGGAAACCTGAAAACAGGAAATGTTTAATCTATCTTTGAGAAAATATAAAAAAAGAAAAAGAAAAAAAAATGACGGTCTCTTTCTGAGCAGCCAGGATGTTTGTGAAATTCCTGCTCCGTTTATTATGATGCTGAGTTTCAGCTGGCTGTTTTATTAAAGACAGCTGGGACACATTACTTGTGCATTAACACTGAGCCAGCTTTCATTTTAAAACTTACCCATTGCTGGGAGCTTTCCTTAATGTGTTCCTGCTGCTGCCAGCTCTATAATCCACACCAGCAGCTGTGGGGGAAGATCACCTTGCTTTACCATACTTCTTATTTCCGGAGAAAGATCTAATAAAAATCATCCTGGCTGACCAGGAGCAGGATGGCCCCTCTCCTTGTTGTGACTCTGAGATGGAGCAGAGCTTGCCAGAGCGTGAGGTCGGCGGTACATCCGCCAAGGAGACATCTGCTCGCGAAGCAAAACCCTTAACACTCATATGCAACTCTCTCCTAATTGCTTTCCAGGGACATATTAGAGCTTTTTGCAATGTAAACTGTGTTTCAGTACATCACAAATCACTGAGTGATGGCTCCAGTATAGATCGTAGTGGAGGCTGGCGAGCCCTGTTGTGAAAGCAGCGGGGAAACAAGCTGACACGCTCTGGCTGGTGTGAAAGGTTTTTCTGTGCACCACGGCAGAAAGGATTGCTTAGGGAGCACTGGTGCTCACCCCAGGCAGGGGGTATGGCAGCTGTGGTCTGTGTCCTCCAGTATACGTCACCCAAGCACGTGGAGCCAAAATGTTCATCTCAGGGATCCAGGAGATGACTGCAATCCTCCACCCCAAAACTGCTCTGAATAAAGAAACACTCAGGTGTGGATGGAGGAAAATAAGCACCTCTCTCCTGCCCCAGCTGTGCAGTTTGGGATATCAGAAGCTGCCCAGTGCCCGCCTGCTATCCTGTTCCAGATCCCAAGTACAATTATGGATGGTCTCTGGGAATGTAGGTGTAAAACACTGGTGTGAATTAAGGTCCCAGATTTGGAAAGGGGTCAAAGAGGTGATCTGAAATCACTGCAAAGAAAGGAGAATATTCCCAAGGATCAATTCAGCAGTGCTCTGGTTGCATATATTTAAGTTTAGTGTAGCAGCGCTCTACAGAGGGTCTGCATGTCTGGGAAAGCCAGAGGTATTTATCAGAGCCCTCCACAATATATGCTTGGAAGAGAAACCACTGAAATATTGGAAAGTATTTATCAGATTAATTAAATATTAATTAAATATTAGGCTTAATACTATAAACCAAAAGGGGGCTGAAGTACAGAGATTCAGAAATGTGTATGTATGTGTGTGTAGCTGTCTAATATTTCCAAAACCCTTCCTCCCCAGGTCAAAAAAGTAAGGATTGGAAATCCTTGTATTGTGTTCAGTTCTGGGCCCCTCACCACAAGAAGGATGTTGAGGCTCTGGAGTGAGTCCAGAGAAAGGCGACAAAGCTGGTGAAGGGGCTGGAGAACAGGCCTTATGAGGAGTCTTACAGGGAGCGGCTGAGAGCACTGGGGTTGTTTAGCCTGGAGAAGAGGAGGCTGAGGGGAGACCTTATTGCTCTCTACAACTACCTGAAAGGAGGTTGTGGAAAGAAGGGAGCTGACCTCTTCTCCCAAGTGACAGTGAACAGGACAAGGGGGAATGGCCTCAAGCTCCTCCAGGGGAGGGTCAGGCTAGACATTAGAAATAATTTTTCATGGAAAGAGTGGAGTCCCCATCCCTGCAGGTGTTTAAAAGGTGGGTGAATGAGGTGCTGAGGGGCATAGTTTAATGGTTGATAGGAATGGTTGGACTCGATGATCATGGGGGTCTTTTCCAACCTAGTGATTCTGTGGTTCTGTGATCTTTATGAGTAATTTTGGTTTCACTAGACTGGCACTTGTCAAAGGGAAACTAGCTCTCTGGGAAAAATCCCAAGATTCTCCAATGACCTTGACATGAAGCAAGGCAGAGGAGGGAGATGTGCTGAAGGTCCTCCCAGGGAGGCAGCTCATAACATACATGTTCCCTCTCAAGGCCATTAGGGAGTTGGCCTGAACTTCAGTGAAATGTCTCACCAGCTCTGAGAGATGCACAGAGGTGAGCTCCCTTGTTGTGTTTCTTTTTGGGTACAATTTTCCTTTCTCTTTGCACCCTTCTCAAGCAAAGGGCCAGGTCGTGCTATGAGCATCAGCCTTCATGCAGAGTGGTCTCTTCTGCAGCAGTCCCCCATTGCCTTGAACAATGTGGTCTCCATTAGCTCCTCCATTGCTATGCCATAATACTCATCTGCATAAATGTGAACATGGTATTTTATATCATGTCCACTGCCTCAACGGGGAATTAATTACTGTAGTTAGGCATAAGAAGGAGCTCTGCAGTTCATTCGTTGCAGTTTGCTTTAATGAATTCAAGAACCATTGGGTCAGGCTCTGGGCTCAAGTAAATCTACATAACTGCCCTAGACCAGGTGATGATCTGCCCCATTATTTTTCTTACAGTGCTGCAATTTGCCTGGGACACTTGGTTTAACATTCACATCCTGAGTCTTGCAAAGAGTGCCAGGGAAAATTTATAACCACAAGTTAATTAACCATGAATCAGTTAATATTTGGGCATGTGAAGTGCTATATACATGCAAAGGATTAAGCTGTCAGAGGGAACTTTGGTTTTAAATCTCCTAGGAAAGTTTTCACTTCTGGCAGCCTGCTCGTTTCAAGTTAACAGTGTGCAGGGTGACTGCAGGAGCACTGATGCGGGGAGAAAGCTCCTCTTGCTGTTTTCTAGAGTTTCTAGGGTTTCTCTATGGGATTCCCAACCAAGTAATACTCTCCCTCTTGCCTCGGGAACCTGCAGAAGAAACCAGATTACCCTTTGGGTAGAGGACTAATTGATGAACAACTCACTGGGTGAGATATATACCCCTGTGCTGTATTGATCACAGTGATCAGTATGTGTCTGACTGTCTCTGGAAAACAGATACCTGCAAGGTCTGCGGAGACCCTGCTGTTTGCAGGGATATTGGCAGCAACTGAGAGATGAGCTCTGCATAACAACGGGGATTCAGTGGTGAATTTAAAGACCCATCTGCTATTGCTCCTCTTCCTGGACAGTTCTGCTGGAGGATTTATACTCTAATGAATCCCACATTCCCATTTTTCCTGACTAGTGCAGTGAGGAGCTAGTACTGGGACCATCTGCCTCTGCTCCTGGCTGACATATTTTGCCTTAGCCCAGATCATACTCCATAGATCCAAGCAGAAGTGAGCATATGCACATTAAAGTTAGTTTCTTACCTCACGTTGCTGCTTGGATCTTTGTACTTCCACCAGAGCTTTAAAGCAGCTGTTGAACCAGTTGGTCAGCTGGATGGCTTGATTAGGAATGAGATAGTACTTGTTTCTCCAGCTGGCAAACTTTATGCATATTTAGAGGGTAGTAGCTATTAGGATGCTCTTGCCTTGGTATACCTGGTCACCAGGGCAAGGAAACCTAAGGTTAGGAATAAAGAAGGGTGGATTTTTTTATTCCTTTCCCTGGTTATAGTGGCTAGTCCAACGGTGCTGTTCAAAGAGCTCTGACTATGTTCACTGAGCAGGGGAAAGAGAGACAAACCAGAACAAGAGTGGGCTGGTAATATACACAGTAAACTCCTGCAGTCTTGTGTTTCCCATCAGTTTGACTCAAGAGAAGGTCAGCCCAATGGAATCTCACTGTTGCTGTGAGGCATTTGATTTCCTTGTTGAGGCAGGGTCAAGCCCGCTGGCCTGGAGGCTGCAGGTGACCCGCTGGGACCAGGAAGGGATTAGGAGCTGTGGACAGCAGCACTGATGGCTGCACACCGCAGTGGACCTGGAGGAGATGACGTTACCTTGTCGTGGTCAGGAGCACAGCTTGTGTTGCAGGACTTCAGTGAGCAGCTGGCCATGGAGTTTTGGCAGGTTTAGGATGCACTTTAGGATGTCAGTGTGGCTGCTCTGAGCTCCTTGAGGTGGCAACAACCTCATTTCACAGAGCTTCAAGGAGTTAGGTTTGATATAACAAACTCATTTTTTTCTGCCTACTTGAACCTGATGAATGTCCCATGTCTCCAGCATTTGCTGACTAATAGTGACAGTTTGCATGAAGAAAATGAACATGAATGGAGCATTAATAAAGCTCTGCCAGACCCATTTATAGCAGGCACTTTCCCAGGGCTGAGAGCTGACGTTAAGCCCCTGGAGTTGTGTAACTAAGGGGAAGGATGGAGCCGAACTTCCCTTTCCATGATAACCCTCTCTAAAACACTTGGAGAAATAATGTTGTCATAATGATGTGTCCCATTATTTAGAGACTCTTGTTATCAGTCCTCTCTGCTCTGCAGGTCAGGTTCACGAGTCTTATAACATTTTTATGGTCAGAGAAGCAGAATAACATTAAGAATGATTTTTCTTGCTACGACATGGTTTTGCAGTTGTACATAGATCGAAAAATGCCGCGGATAATGTCATGGCACTCACCATGTACGTTCATTAGTACAACTGTAACCACGTCTCCTGAGTTACACAGTCTCTTTGAGCCTGACCTGGCTGGCTTCGTCACAGGGAATAGCAATTGATGTTTACTCCCAGGCCAAAGGGAGTAGACTCGTCCTCCCTCCTCCTCCAAGTAACAACATGAATCACTGACATTACAGAGGCTGTTTGAGGATGAGCAAGAGTTATTTATAACATGCGTTTTTCAACAGAAACTGCAGAATTATTGTTGTAGGAGGCCGATTTCTCAGGATTTGGTCTGTTTGCAAGCATGGGCAAAGCAAACAAAAAAACCTTGTAAAACGTAAGGCCAGATGTTGCCATCTTAGTTGGCATGAGTAGCACCATTGAGATCTGAGAACTCCTTCCAGAGCAAGGTGCTGCTCCAAGAGCAGTGATGGAAAAGCCCAGCTCTCGACGTGGGTATCATGAAAGAAACAACAGAGGTGACAGTTCTCTATGTCTTTATTATGGAATAATTATCTAGTGTGTGCCTGCAAATGCAAACAGCAAACTTGTGAGGAGAACAAGCTGCCATTTACTTTATTCCTCAAAATATTTACTCTGCTCTAGCACCTACCAGATGTTCTCTTCATGCACTAGAAATCACTAGATGGGAATGTACATGCTGAGCTCCTGACATGACTACAGCATGAAAGCTTTCATGCAATCAGGAGAAGGGCGCACAGAAAGGGAGATAGATATCCACTCGGTTTCCCACAAAACAAAATAGTTATTAATGATTCTGCAAGTCCCCCTCAATACTAATTTCCTGTTTAATTTAATAGGTGGAAAATGTCAGTGCTTTGTGAACTTAAGGGCTTGGTTTTTGCTCCTAATTCCAAGTCCCTCATGGACTAGACCCCTACAAGGTCCACGGGATCAGATACAACACAGGATGTTTACTTCTTGTTCCAACACGTGGTTTCAAACTTTTTGCCTCCCTTAATTATAAATCTTTTAGCTGCCAAGGACCTGGAATTTCACCCAACTCATGTAGGAGCTGGCTCTCCGTTCCTTTACCTCACAGCCATCAGGAGAGCAGAGAAAGTTGCACCAACAGGAGATTAGAATCAGATCAGCTCAAGGCAATTTCCCCTGAAACAAACCAAAACAAACCAATCAAACACACAAACAACAAGATGAAACTGTTAATGAGTTGTCTGCAGGATGAATGTATCACTTGATTGGTGGAAGTCGTTATCTACAGAAGGCTTTAGGATATAGAACCATCATCAGTGTGACTGATGAAATTGCAGAAAATCCCTATATAGAACCTTGAGGCATAAATAGGTTGTTAACATGATTCTGCTGCATTTTTCCTAAACTTATTAGTTTGCACCATTGTGAGGCCTTAATTTGTGCATTCATTTCACAGGGAGAGATTTCATAGGAGCACCTTCTGATTTAGCTTAGTATAACCCAAAATCAGACTGTGATCTCCTGAAAAAGCATTTTAATTTCTATTATAGTCTATCCCCTTGTGTTCAGTCTATTGGCAGCTCAGAGTGTGCACATGTACATTTCTTATGAGATCTCTGATGTCCACAGGGAAAAGGCCCTGGGGAGGTGCTGGAAATGCAAGTGCTGTATGGAAACTATAACTTACACAGGTGCACAGCACTTGAGAAGTCTGAGCCTCTCAGGAGCTGAAAACCCCTATTTCCTGTGTGGGAGGAGAAGCTTTTCAAAGTTTTTCAAGTGGGAACAGCAATGTTTAAAGCATAGGCAAGAAATAGGTATAAATAGGCCATTCCTTTGGATGCTAGGTTTTCCAGGGTGTTTGTATAAAATCAGTTAAAAATGCAAGTCCCATAATGAGAATGAAAAAGGAGAATTAAAAAAAAATACAAACAACTCACAACTATCTACAGTGGGAAATTTAATTTATTCTTACAACAGTGTCTAGCTATGCCAGATAAATTTTAGTCCTCACTGTGCTGGATACTGCACAGATGTACAGTGACAGCCCAAACCCATTACAAGTAACATGCAGCCTTAATAGGACACACTACGACACATTGTTAGACTCAATTCTTCATATGGAAATTGCGGCCTTGAAAGATGAAGTAACTCAGTGACAAAAACCTAAAAAGCTACGTTAAAACCAGGAATTAAATGCCACTGTGCTGAATCCTTGTCCAGAACCCACTGTGCCAGCTGCTTCACCTCAGTGAGAGGGTGCAGCCACCCAAGTGCATCACAATGATCGGCAGCTTCTCTAGATTTGTCTCCAAATAAAAACACAACCCTGTACAAACGCATCCCCATTTCCTCCGTGAAACCAGACCTCCATCACAGGAAGGGTGATTGGTTGGTTGATTAGTTGATTGGTTGGTTTTCACAAGGAGGACCCATACACACACCTGCCTTCACACAGCCCTTCTGAATGCACCTTGGGTTGTATGTAAACTTCACTTAAATGCACTCTGCTTGTTAGCAACATCAGCTCCTCTGTTTGCTGCTAGTATCACTTTCCTCATTGCCTCCAGAGCAGCAACAGCTTTTTCCCCAGAAGGTATGAGAGCCTTTACCCAGGAACCATGAGATACCTTTAAAGCTAGTAGTATAATAATCCCAGGGTGAATGACATAAACTGAGTAATGCTTGCCTGGAGGTGCAAACACTCAGCACCCCCATGAGAAAACGTGGAGTCGTTTCTGGTGCAAAAAAAAAGTTGTTAGGTGTTGGAAGAGATGGTCAGAGAGAGCATCTACTTGGGTTGGGAATCTAGGCCTTGGTGATCTGGGGGAGAACATATTAAAATGAAAGATGTGATGTTGTTTCCCAAGAATGTTCTCCCTCCTGTCTGTGATTTGCACCTTAACTACAAAGTATGTCTTTTATTTAATATTTCTGTGTCACTTCCTCTTCCATGAATTTACCTAATGGCTTTTAGAAACCAGGCAAAGGTCTGATATCCAGAGTATCCACTGCTGAGGAGTCCAACAGTTTATTCCTGTGCAGTGCTTAACTGTTGTTTCATCAGGAGGGAAAGTGAGCACCTATTTATTGTTGACCCTCCATACAGCAATCCTGAGCTCAGAAGCCTCCAGCATCTACCAGCTTATCTCTTGTAACTTGATTGTCGCAGAGAACAGCAGCTGTTGAATTCAGCTGTTCCACTTCTCTGAACTACAGGAAGTCTGAGTCTTTACTATTTATTTTCTTGGTTTTTTTCCTCCTAAAATGTTTTTTTGGTCATTAACATAACTAATACTCAAATAAATTCTTAAAAACATAGATAAGCCAACATGTTTTGACTCTCCTAATCCTTTGTTATCCTTTCCCCACCTCTCCCAGCCTCCCTAGGGTCTTGGCCTGCAGTTTGAGAAACTGCTTTACTGCACAGGAATTGAGGCAGTAGAAGTATCCTTAAATTGCCTTTTATATGACTGAAACATTTATTTATGATCAATCTGTTTGTGGTTTGAAATGGGACAGTACATCTTCTCAGCACCTCTTTCACAGCTCGTAGAGCAGCATATCAACATCAGCTGATGTTTATGAAGTCTTACGAAATGAGTGAGTAGTAGACATACTTCAAGTGTTGCCGTCTCAAAGAAAAGATGAGGTTTCTGCTTTGGGAAGAGCCAGGGAAGGCTCTAAATGTTTTTATCTTCTTTTTTTGATCTGTCTCTGATACTTATCGTGGTTTTAGAGATTCAGAAACTGAGGTACAGAGACTCTGGCTGTGTCAGAGGATGAACCCAGGCAGAAACTTGGCTGAATTTTGCTTCCCCTCTTTCTGCTTTAAAACCAAGTTCAGACCTTACTGACTGTTAGGAAGCAGTTTGCAAATTGTTAATCAACAAATGTTGATTAATATTTCATTTCACATAGGAACTGGAAACAAGGTTGTTTTGTGTGCATAATTAAACAAGGGGGTAAAGGGGAAAGGAAACTACATGCCCAGATCCTAACATTTTTAACTTAAATGCTAATGACAGCAAAAGAATCTTGCAGCATTGTGGCCATGTTAGGATTTCTGTTATAGCTTGTATCCTGGCATTTCGCTTCAGAAGCAATGACCTACCCAATACATGGTAGAAGAAATTACGGTCAGGTAATTTATCTTTGAAGTAGAACTAAGAGCAAGTACAGTGTCAAATGCTTTGAACAGTAAAATGCTCATCAAGGAATGCCAAAGAAAACATGTTTCTTCCGCAGATCTTTTCTCTCCTATTTACTCAGCATAGGATGTGAATAAATAATAAACAGTAGAAAGCTACGTGGGATTAAGCTTTGGTAATGGCAGACATCACAGATAGGATGTACAGGCTTGAATTCCTCCTTAGTCACATAACACAGAAGTAATTAGAGCTGCCTGGACAAATGCCAACAGAACATTCTCACTGGGAAATATAATCCTGTTGAAATGTGAGTACTTCACTAAGTCACACAGGTATTTTTGAAAATACTGTGCTGGAAGAAAGATAAATTCTCATATTATCAGAATGAACCTCAATAAAACATTGATTTTTATTGTTCATAAATCATGCTTTGTTTTAGATTTATTTTTTAAAAATTACGTTATTACAAATGAAAGTACCAAACCAAGCAACTGACACTGTAATCAATCCTAAATGCTGTTTCTTCTGTCGAAGAAGATTTCTCCATTTACTGAGTGGTAAAAAGGAAGGGAATATTTTAATGTAGCATGAAGACAGTTGACAGCCTCTCAAAAAAGATTAATCTCTATTGTCAGTGGTACCCAGGCCAAGCAGCAACCTCTGGCTCCAATGAAATACAATGAAGGCTGTTTTGCATCAGTAACATTCATGGCAAACTCTGAAGTGAAATGTTTTGAGCCTACACTGTGCGTCCAGGCACACAAATATTTGTCCTTGTTTATATTGTGAGCAAGTCCTGTGAAGGGTGATGTCTCTGGCAGTTCAGGATACGCTATCTGTCTGCAGTCATGTTGAAGGGAGCATGGGTGGGTCTCCATCCACCTTGCAGTATTTCATGTGACCAGTGCCTATGGCCATACACAATTAATTGCTTCTGTTCAGGACTCACAGAAAACTTTAATTCCTTTTCTAGGTGTTGTTGTATGGGACACATACTCTGCAAGCTTTCTTACTACATAATTTCTGCTCATTTTGAGCCCATTGCTTTGGAGCCCACTGTTCCATGGGGACTTTTCATAGTATAAAAAGGGTTTGAGTAGTTCAAAACACTCCTGGCTTCTTCAACCTATTTTCCTGTGCGTCAAAAGTGTCTAGAAAAGACAACTAGGCATCAGGCTTGTCTGTTGTCAGAGATGGAGCTCATAATTTGTTAACATCAAAGCCTTTTTACCTGGTAGTGTTCATTGCATGGAAGGCAGCACACAGCCAATAGCCATGAAAAGAGAAGGGCTGTGTGGCGAAGTGATTTTTCTGTTCTGCAGGCAAGCCAAAATATTGATATTTCATTCAATTGACTTGAATGCAATATTCATTTTGTTTTTAGAAGAGATTGTCACCAGTACTAGCTCTGTCTTGCATGTAGCATCTACAACTGCACAAAAGCAGGTTGTTGTGGGATGGGTGTTGGTCTTTTTTCCCAGGTAACAAGCGATAGGATGAAAGGAAATGGCCTCCAGTTGCATCAGGGGAGGTTTAGATCGAATGTTAAGAAATATTACACACTGGGAGGGTTGTCAGGCATTGGAATAGGCTGTCTAGAGAAATGATGGAGTCACTGTCTCTGGAGGTATTTGAAAGATGTGTAGATGTGGTGCTTAGGGACAGCCTTCAGCGGTGAACTTGGAATTGTTAGGTCTAGGGTTAGACTCAATGTTCTTAAAAGACTTTTCCAATCTAAATTATTCTATGTTTATAGTTCAGACTTTAAAATATCTCCAGAATTATCTAATTGTAGCTACAGAGTGAGAATAATTTCATTTAACTTAATTTGTTTAAATACAAGCTTTCTTCACAATCCATGTAGAGACAGGCAGCTCCAAAGGGAATCATCCCACCTGTCGTTAAGTATTGGGAAAAAAACCTGTGTAAAGCTCTATTTGAAAACATTAAAATAAAGTGTTTTTTTATCTAACCCAGGTTTTCAAGAGCTTTGTGAATGCAAAACATTGAAATAACATTCCCAAATTATCCAGTTGATTGGAATCAGCATTTTAAATTAAAAATGTAGTGGAAAATCCTTCCTCAACTGCAGTTCATGCTGTCTGAACAGGGCTTATTCCTGTGACTGCATATGTGCATGTAGCAGCAGTGCCCACCTGGGCATGCAGAGCCCATCGTCCACATCTCCCACTGTAATAACATGGGTGCAGAAAATATGTCACTTGAATAAGAACATAGTTTTTTTACTCATGTTCATTCTCTGAGCCTTAAAGAGGTCTGTTTAGGTCATGTTTGCAAGCTTTGATCTGCAAGACTGAAGGCTGGAGCTGTGAGTCTCACTTAATTGGTTGAATCAAAGAGCTGATATTTAAGAAAAAATGTTACTTGTGACAAAACATAACGAAATGATGAGAATTGGCATCCCTAAAGTGTAGTCCCCTGCTTATTCCTGACAGCAACCCCAAAAGTCGATTAGACATGGGAAGTACATGAAAAAGCCATAATTAGACCATATGGCCGAGCTGTTCCTCTGGTGTCACTCAGCAGAGCTGTGCTAACTTCTCTCAGAGCTCTAACGACTTCTCTCTCTTGCAGCAGCCGAGTGAGTAGAAGGGTTGGATGCAACCTAGAGGTTTTCCTCTTTTTTATTTTTCTGTAGAACTGTCTATGAAAACCTCCTATTATTAGCTTTCTGAAAGAAAGTATGCCTATATCTTTGATCTCAACCACAGCCTACATTGTCTGTAAAGCTTGGAAAGCTGGAGCACCGAAACAGCCTTTCTTCTCTCATCTCAGAACAGAGCAGTAATTCTTAGTATACATGTATTTTTAACATTCTTGTTTTTGGCAAGATACAAGGCACCAATGACCCAAATACAACTGTTGGCACAGAGGAAAATGTTGTTTATCCATATATATTTTCTTAACAGACGCTGAACAAAAATATAAACAAGGTAGAGAGCTAAGTGGAGTAGAAAACTCATGTGGGAAGGGAAGGTCTTGGAGTCACCCTGAATGTTATGCACTGTGTTACTCCACAGAGAAGGGCAAGACCTATAAAGAGAAATAATCACAGCAGTTTATTTCAGCTAAAATGTGGGCTATTCTCATTTCTTTCTGTTCCTGATACAATTCTGAGAACAACTCTGAAGTCAGCAGAGTTATATCTGCAGAAATGTGATGGAAGTGGGGGGGAGAACTGACTCTTTGAATTTCAGATCTGTTTTGTAGACCACTGAAAACAGATATAAAGCCAGAGGGATACTGCGACATCCCAGCCCTTACTAAACTGGAGCAAAGACACGTTTCCCATGGCAAAAAAGGTTGATTTTTATGCATCTTTCATGATGTTCTTGATTGTGTCAACATCAACATCCAGCTGTAAGAAATGTTGATAAGTGTCTTTCTTTTGCAAAGCCTAAAAATATCATAATCAATAAATGATTTTATTCACACAGCAGTTCAGTAAGGGAAGGTGGCACAAATTGTATTTCTAAAGCCTATGAAGGATGGAGTCCCTGATAAATAGATGATGGTGTCTCTGAGTTATTCAGTAAATATTTGGCACTGTTGGGCATTGAACGACACCTGTTGGTGCCCATTGCAATGCCTGAATCATGCAAATGACAACAATTTACCCATCTTTTATTCCCTGATCTTTATTTACCTGCCTTTATTTATTTACTCTTCATTTACTCACTCTGTTCACCATTATACACAACAAAAATATTTTGTTTTCAGGCAGAGAAAAGTCTGTGAGTTTGACAGCTGGCTGAAATATTTCACATTTCCAAATATTGATAGCATTTATCACCAGAATTTTGAGTTTCCTTCTCAGAAACTCTAAGAAGTTGGGCATTTTTTCACTGAATTCCTCTCCAATTTTAACCAGCTGCGTACAAGATACTGTTGGGGTAGAAGACTCAGACATGTAAGTACCAGATAAAGAGAAACCTTTCACATCAGTCAACAGAAGGATAGGAATAGTTGGACTCGATGATCCGGTGGGTCTCTTCCATCCTGGTGATTCTATGATTCTAAGATTGTGTCTAATACTTTTGCAAAAGCAAAGCTTCAGATTTATTCAACATTTTTTTCCCATAGTGTAGATGAAGTTTGAAAAGACCTATGTTGAATATGGGCCACCTCATGCCTTCGATCCTTTGGAACATTCAGAGACAGTCCTGGCTCAAAAGTCCTGGTGGGAATGTCTTGTTGACATATTTCATTCCTTTCAGCATTTTGCAGAATAGGCCATTCATTTTCAAGCAATCGTGGCTTGTATCCTAAGGCTGCCTGAACATCAGAAAAAATGAGTGTCAGTCTAGGAGGGTTACAGAGACGCCAGAAAGCCCAGTGTTTATTAGTGCGGATGGTGTCTTGATTTCTTTTGATACCTCATATGTTTTTGTGGTGGTAGCTGGGGAGGCGCCTGTCCTGCCTTGTGGGAAGTTCATCTGAAGAGAAGGAAAATGAGGAAAGAGCGACTGCTCAGCCCTGTGCAAACCGCAGCTCTTGTGGGGAGCCAAAACAGCCCTTGCTCCTCTAGCAATCAGCAGAAGCGGTGCTGGGTTTATCATATTATAGCTGGGTACTGCTCTTCAAGGGGTCCTTGCAGCATATCACAGCAACACCATATTCAGTCATGATTTATGAATGTCTTGCAGCTCCTCTGCCAGATGTGTCTCCTCTTTGTTTTCTGCAGGAGCTGGAAGCATTCCATCCCAAAGCCATCCCACACAGAGGGAGTGTACAGAAAAGGCAAGCTCTTGGAAAGGGAAACCAGGCATTTTGGAAATGGCAGAGCCCCTGGGCACTGATCAGATGTCTCAGCCGCCTTTACTGAGCTGCATTTGCTCTTTACAAGCTGTAGGTTTCACTGGTGCGTGGACGGATGTTGTGAAAGACAGTTGTGATTGGGATTTGCAGGGGCTTGCAGGTGGTTGTAAAATTTTGGAGAGCTGACAGCAAGTGATTTTCTAGTTCAAATCTTAGAGAAATAACTGTGATTGTTATGGGGATATAAAATACTCAGGACCTGCTGAAGCTGATGGAAAGGTTCCCATTGGTATCTTGGGGAATAAAATGGAATATGTGATTCCTGTTAACATTTGTTGGCTGGAAGGATCCACACATATAATTAATTGTGCATTCATTTGAAATACTGGTGGAGGAATCCAGTCCACCTGCCTAAGGCGTGCTGGGGAATAGTCCTCCTACACTGGGTGAAATTGTCTCTGCACAGTCAATGAAGACATTTGCTTCTCTTAGCTGGGAAGACCCTCACATCATAAACTTCAAAAACTTCCTCTCTCTCCCCAGAGGATTGCATAGACACTTGCTTTATAAGGCTTAGTTCACTTGGCACCCAGCTGCTAAGGTAAACACAATCCATCTCCCTCAAATTTACCC
The DNA here is from genome assembly GCA_033459285.1 of Clamator glandarius. Lineage (NCBI taxonomy): Eukaryota > Metazoa > Chordata > Aves > Cuculiformes > Cuculidae > Clamator > Clamator glandarius. Next base: position 2,058,050 of record JAUNZM010000016.1, on the reverse strand, counting down.
CATTCCTCTGTTTTGGTGCTACTTGGATTCCAGTGACTTCAGCAAAATTTTATTAGCACAGCATGGAAGTGACTCTGCTGAAACATGCCCTAGAGTAGCGCTACAGGAGTTAGAAATCAGACATAATAAACCCATGGTGAAAATGTTGTCGGTAGCAATTTGACCCTGAAAAGAGATTTACATACGTGACTTTCTAGCGTTCTGGATCTCTTGTTCCTGTGAATTCATAATGGTTTGCTAAAAAGGTAGTATAAATAGAAGAAAAACATAAATGGGAGTGTATGCTGGAAAAGGCATAGCCTGAGGAGCATGTAGTACAGGAGGGGACATGCTTTTTTGATGGATATTTAATACCTTTTAGTGGAAATCAGCAGCAAAGGGAGGAGAACCTCTCCTCCCCTTCATGTTTCTAGGCTGTACATCGATGATATCCTGTCATCACAGATCACACCTTTGTTAAGGCCAATGCCATCTCCAGGAATAAAACCCAACAGGTCCAAGGTCCCCAGCATCTGTGGGAGAGGCAAGGCAGGTCTGATGGCAACTGCATTTGGAATGTTTAAGAGAGCTCAGTCTAAAGGCTTGAGAAAGAACTGGTTTTAAACAACAGTGAACACTACCATACAGCATGAGGAATTAATTGGAAATAAATGAGTTTGGAGGCAGCCCAATTCCTATCAGTGCCTGGCTGTTGATTCCTTTCTAAATACAATTTCTTGGACAACTAGGCCATGGAGGAGCCTCACCTGTGACTTCCCACCTTTGTGTTCCTGTCTTTCTTTTATTTAGAGGGAAGAAATCTGGAGAGAAAATGATTGCTGGAGTTGTAATCTTCCTCCTCAAACACCTGAGGTTCTGAGGAAAGGTAATGTGGGTCTGGAGAGGTACATGGAAAAGAATTTCTCCTTCAATCCTGAAACAGCAGCTTGGGGCTCGGGTGACGGTGATTGCCACAGCCAAAACAAGGTATAAGCATCACCATGCACAATGTAGAAGTTAGTGTGTGACGATGAGGGGTCCAGAGGACCCATCTGATTTTGGAGAGAAATCTCTGTCCCTTCTGAGACTGCATGATCCTTCACTCCGTGTGTCTGTGTGCGTGTGCATGTGTCTGTAGGCAGTTTTTCTTTCCAAATGAGAACAAGTACAGCTAATCCTAAAATATAAATATACACACACACACAGGGAAACATGTTGATCTGAGCACTGTCTGCCAGTCAATGATTGTTTTGGTGTTTGAATCACTGTCAGTGATGGCAGGTGCTTGAAAAGGAGGCAGGAGCCCCTTGCTGCAAAGAGTAATGTGGTTTGCTGGCTGTGCTGGTGGCAGTGGCCGAGATCCTTGCCAGCACCAGCAGCTGCCACCAGATTCTTGCCATCGTGCCCCCACTCTTTCTACAGAGTGGGAAGGCAAATGCCATGCGCCCTTGCAGTTTTCATGCTAAATGACTCTTTTCCCTGATTCAAGAGCTGCCAGGAGAGACCGAAGGGCTGATGGGCTGCGTGAAATGGCTCCTGTCCTGTCAGCACAAAGCCACTTATCAGGGCTAGGAGGTGGGAAGGGGGAGAGTTACTGTACAAACAGGCATTCAAGATTAATTGCTTTTCATCTCTCAAGCAGGAGTTGGCCTTTCAGCCCCAGGATACAATAAGAGACTGTTCTGATTGTAACTTTTCAGGGCCGTGTACAGCCAAGGGTATTAGGCAGAGACAGACTGAAGTTTTGGGAGAAATTAATGGGATGGAAGCTGTTATGATGTTAACAGCAGTGATTGCAATGTGTTTAAAACCACAAATTTGGTGTTTGTATCTTATCATTTCTCTACTCTCTGGATTTTGCGTTGTGAGTCCATTTTCACTTACAGCTCCTGCTTGTCATGCTCTATTGCTGCTTTTTGTGCCCTGATCTTGTTGATAAATTCCATATATTTGATAGGGCAATTCATGTGTCTGAAGTTCTAGTCTTGCCAGTTCTGGTGCCTTTCTTATGAATCATGTAACATTCACTGCTTCCTTTAGAGCTTCAGCAAAGAGAGGTAAACAACTACATGAAAACCTCAAAATTTATTAAAAAAATACCTAAGCTGCCAGACATAAATCTTGAAAAAATAACTAAAAGCGTCCTAAGGCATAAACCAAATAAAGCTGATATTAAAAAACACCCACATTTTATTCTGTTTAAATACTCTCATGGACTTTTGAACTTGATTTTACAGATATGGAGCAACTGATGGTAGCGATCCTGAGAGCTCCTTCTGATCCAAACTGTACTGTAAGATCAGTGAAACACATATCATGGGTTGTTTTACAGTGACAATGACTCTGGACCATGTGACTAGGACATCTATGTATGTCAGCAAGCCCAGAGCTGTGCCTGCGCAGGCAGCTGTATCATAGCCTTTGGAGTCACTGCACATCCACTTCATATCAATGCTCTTCCCACCAGCCAGAAAATGGAAGAGCTTTTGTTCAAATTCCAGCTATTTCATTCATCGTAACCTGCTGTCCTTCCCCTGGGACAGGCATTGATGCAAAAATGCCAGCCACGGAGCAGTCTGGTCCCTACCCTCACCTCTGCCGCACCTCTTTGCAGAGGAAAGGGGCAGTCTGGAACCTGGCTCTGTCCCTACTTTGCTGCTGTGTGTGAGGCTAATCACTAATGCCAAGAAACAGGGAATAGGTTTCTTTACCTGGCTAAATTATGACTGCACCCTTTCAAAAGCAGAGTTTCACATCCTCTACTTACTTGTAAGGCCGTTAATAGGTAAGTCCATCCGCTTGCAAAAGAGTTAACAGGTAGTGAAGCAGTTCAAGGTTGCTTCTGACATGAAGTATTTTCACTTCTTTTTGAAGTGGTTTCAGGCTCTAACTCCATTGTTCTGATTTACCCACACTGGCCCTCGAATTCACGTTGCAGGGAAAAATAAAAAAGTGCTTCAGTAACTTAATTCAAAGCATATTATAGTGAGTTGCCAGCTTAAACTCATACTGACTTGTGGTTTAGGTCAGTGCTTATCCATATTGACCCAAGAGGCAAATACAGACCAAGTTAAAAACTAGGATAAATATTCTCCTTATGGGACAATACATCTTTACATGGGCTAGAAATATCAAGTGAATTCTTCTTATCCCCTCAGAAGAGAAAAACTGGAAAACATTAAAGAGAAACAAGCACATTTTAAAAGAAGAGAAACATACACTTTTTAGGGCAACATAGTAATTTTTCTGATTTTAAAACCTCATGCCTTATTGATTTTTGATCCAAACCACATAAACTCCACATAAAAATATAGTCTGTTTCTATAGGGAATTTAAAAATATACACTCTGTAGCTCTATTCCTATCATAGAATCATAGAATAACCAGGTTGGAAGAGACCCACCGGATCATCGAGTCCAACCACTCATATCAAACACTAAACCATGCCCCTTAGCAACTCGTCCACCCATGCCTTAAACACCTCCAGGGAAGGTGACTCAACCACCTCCCTGGGCAGCCTGTTCCAATGTCCAATGACCCTTTCTGTGAAAACTTTTTTGCTAATGATCAGCCTAAGTCTCCCCTGGCAGAGCTTGAGGCCATTCCCTCTTGTCCTGTCCCCTGTCACTTGGGAGAAGAGGCCAGCACCCTCCTCTCTACAACCTAAACAGCCCCAGCTCTCTCAGCCGCTCCTCATAAGGTCTGTTCTCCAGCCCCTTTACCAGCTTCGTTGCTCTTCTCTGGACTCGCTCCAGAGCCTCAACATCCTTCTTGTGGTGAGAGGTCCAGAACTGAACACAGGATTCGAGGTGTGGTCTCACCAGTGCCGAGTACAGAGGGAGAATAACCTCCCTGGACCTGCTTCACGCCGTTTCTGATACAAGCCAGGATGCCATTGGCCTTCTTGGCCACCTGGGCACACTGCTGGCTCATGTTCAGTCGGCTGTCAACCAACACCCCCAGGTCCTTCTCCTCCTGGCAGCTTTCTAGACAGACTCCTCGTAGTCTGTAGCTGCATAGGGTTGTTGTGCTCCAAGTGCAGGACCCGACATTTGGCCTTGTTAAACCTCATGTCATTGGTCTCAGCCCAGCCCAGCTGCCAAGCCTTCAGCCCTCATAGAGGGAACAGTTTGTTCCCAATTGCCTGGTAACTGGAGTAGCTAGCGCCAGAGTGCCCGTGTCTCACTTACCACCCCCAGGAGTGTTCACCCCCACTTTCTGTGTGGTGATGTACTGGTGGTCCTCACCAGCACACTCCAATGTGCCACGTCCAGGCTCGCTCCTGTCTAGCCGGGTCTCAACCCCCTCCCCCTTCACATCTAGTTTAAAGCTTACTTTATGAGCTTAGCTAGGTTTTTAGCAAGGGCTTTAGCCCTCCTAGGAGACACTCGTGTCCCATCCTTAGTAACAAGGCCTGGGGATGTGTGAGCCACCCCATTATCAAAGAAGCCGAAGCCCCTTTCCTCACACCAGGCTTGGAGCCAGGCATTAATCAAATTCTTTTTCCTGACTTCCTGCTCCTCTCTGTTTAGCTGTGGGATGGAGCAGAATACTATCTGAGCCCCAGAGGCCTCCATCATTTTCTCAATGGCCCTGAAGTCTTTCTTGATGGCTTTGATCTTTCTGTTTACTAAACCATCATTACCAGTTTGGACTACTATCAGAGGATAGTAGTCTGCCTCGTGGACCAGGGAAGTTTTCTAGCTACCTCCTTCACTGATGCCCCTGGCAAGGAGCAGACCTCTCTGTGGAGCGGGTCTGGTCTGCAAATGGGTCCCTCCATTCTTATTAGGATGGAGTCCCTTCAACAATCACCCTCTTCTTCTTCTTAATGGAGGATGGTGCGGCCTAGGGAAAGATTCTAGGCTGTGGGAGCCATCATCCTCATCTGCAGGATTGGATTGCACCTGCAGCACATGGTACTTGTTCACCAGGGGGATCTGGGGTTTTGCTGTCTGGTTGAGGGGAGCAGGTTTCCTTCGTCTGGCAGGAACTTGCTGCCATTCCCCATCTCTTGTTCCCCCTACCTTGCAGTTTGCAGGTGGATGGTGTTTGGACATACCAGCTCCAGCAGGCTGCTGAGTTACTGAGAGGGCACTACTCCACTGGTCTATCTCCCTCTTACACTCCCTGATCATCCTCAGCCTCTTCACCTCCTTTAATTCCTCCATCATACAAAGGAGTTCCCCCACTCAAGCCCAGCTTTCACAAGTGGAGCCAGTAACAGAGGCATAAGCTGGTGTGGGAGGGGGGCACTGCCTGCAGCCCAGGGTCTGGGTAGCTGCATGAGCCCACTGGGGCTCCATCTGCGTGGCAGCTTCCATCATGCTTGGTGTAGCCTTAATCTTCTGACGGGGAGCCACCATGGCTCTCAGTTCCTTCTGGCTGTGCTCCAGCACCTCTCTGCACCCTCCCTGCTTGCCCTGCCCACCCAAACTGCCCTGTTTCAACGTGCCCCACGCCTCTTCGCCCCACGCCTCTTCGCCCCACGCCTCTTCGCCCCACGCCTCTTCGCCCCACGCCTCTTCGCCCCACGCCTCTTCGCCCCACGCCTCTCCCCGTGTGCTCCCTGAGGGCCGTTTAAACCTCCCGCGGCAGCTTCCGGGTCCGCCCCCTCCCGTCAGGCCCCGCGCGGGAGCGGCCGTTGAGCCAGGAGGGAGCCCAGCGCCGACCCTCGATCGAGTGTTTTAGGCTGCTCCCCGCTCAGGGAAGCGCCCCCCCGCCTTTAATGGCCGCCCCACCGCAGAACTCATCGTCCCGTCGCTGGATGCAGCTGTAAAAGCGGGATAAGTGGGGACTCTCTGCATTAGTCCAGCAGGTGCTGTGGGATCCCACCACAGGGATGGACTGTGGTCCCAGGCAGATGATGGGGAAGTCAATGGAACATTTTTCCCTGATTTCAGTGAGGCTTTAATCTGCTCTGCTCCTGTTGAGGGCCCTCATGTGAAGTATGTTGTTAAAACTATGCTAATGTACAAATGTTTTCTAGTTTGTAGACTAAACATATTTGTGAGGCTGGAACCACCAATGTTCAGGATAGAAAAGATCTGGCATGCAGTAACTAATTTTTTTTGTCATATTGATCGCAGCCTTGTGCAGCTGGACTTCATCTGCTAATCCAAGCTCAGGATGCTTCACCCAAACCTAGCTGATACCAGCAACAGAATTCCTCATCCGCAGGACTGGGCTTTAAACTGGGCCCATCAAAGTTTTTGCGTCTTCTTATTTCAACTGATGTGGCTCTGTCACCACTAATTCCTAAATAATTCCCTATTCCAATAGCAATATCTAAGTGCCTTTTAGTATTTTTCACCTCATCTTTTGCTTGCTGAACTTGATCTTTCCACCCTGACCTGGGGTCATTGGTGCTGTGTTGTTGGATGCAAACCTGAATGCCCTTGTGGTGCAGATAAACTAGATAAGCAGTGGCAGTGTGGCAGCCTCCTCCCCTTACAAAGGTTCATTTTCGCACACGCAGCCAGGTATTCTTTGGGGTCTGGAGTGCTGTATTCCGTTGAAGTCATTTTAGCAGAGGAAAAAAGAGCTCTTTGTGACTGAACGCTTTCAAAATATTTCAAGGGGTTTCTTCTCTGTAGTCCTTGTGGGACTGTGCAAGGGAAACAGACCCTGTCCCGCAGAAGGCAGATGGACTAGATGACCCCTCCAGGTCCTTTGGAGCCCTGTTTCGTATGGATACTAGAGTTCATTGGCCTCGGGGTCATCTTTGATCACCAGCTTGCTTTTGTTTTCAATTTTCTTTAGATCGTAAAACTTTGCAGCCTCCAACAGACTGCAGACCTTTCTGTTTTAGGAGCGCACCCAGTCATTTGTTTAGCCCATACGGTTATACCAGATGGCTATATTTGAAATTCATCCATCACAATCATTTTGAGTGGACTGGAACTGCAAGTATGTGACAGCTTCTTGGGAAGCAAGGTGATTTTCAGTAAACTTAGCCTTGATACTCCTGTGTTGAAGTTACTCTGAATTAACTTCCAGAGAACAAATTAATTGTCATTGATATATCTGTTCTGCAAGTGTATTATCATGCATATTATGGGATAATGGCTTTCTCTTACATCTTTTTGACTCCATACAGAGGTGCACAGGATACAAAAGTGTTCCTCTTGTACCGGCTAAAGGCATTCATGTGCCCAGTTTCGCTCCACCTTTGAAAAATCTGCCTTTGCATTGCTGGAAGCTCAAAACATGCTACATCTCATAACTTTCCTGTATGTTCCTAAAATACAAACCCATAATGGAGTTTGGATTAAATGTTTTCCCCTAGGCATTCTTAAATCATGTTAAAAAATGAAGCTAGGAGGAGGAGAGCATTTTATAGTAATTTATTTTCTTTTCCTTGTGATAAAACCTTGATCCAAAACTCCTTAGAGACAATAAGAAAACATTCCTATTCATTCAGTGGGTGAGTCTCCAACAAATCATGTCCAGAAGCATTACATGGAATCGTACCTTTCTGCTGACTCATTTGGGCTTTATTCTTATTCTTTGGTAAGACGCCTGGGGATCTTTATCAACTCCATCAAGCCCAGCCGGGTGCTGCTGGTTGTAGCAGGGCTGTCAATCAAGCCAGTGACTGTCGGGGTGCATCCAGCGGAAGAGTTTACGAGGGAGCACACCTGGCGCTGAGTAGGTGTGTTTGTTCAAACAGTGCCGGGAAAGCTTGTCTCCTGACCTGAAGCCAAATACCTCCCAGCTCAACCCGTGTTGACGTGCTGCAGCACTGAGACACTTGCGTTTGGCTCACCTCCTGCCGCAGGCCAGCCCTGCCATGCCAGGCTTGCGGTTTGTCTTCAGATGCTAAGAAGGCATGTGCTTATTGCTCTTTTACTTTGAGGCTCAGCTCCCTTGGCATTTGCAAACATAAGAACAGAGATGAGGAGAAACACAGGGATTAGAAAGGAAGTGGTGGCAGAGACTACTGGCTTGAATTTTCATGCTGGCAACAACAGAAGGTTTCCCCACCTTTCTCTGCTCCTCCTTATAGTGTTGGTGAAATGGGGCAATATATCTGGATGAAAATGAGAGATGAAGGTTGTTGGAAGACCCATGTTTTCCTAACGTTCTTTTCAGAACACCGTTTTGCCCCGGGGAATTTTTTTAATGACTAAGTCAACAAAATATTCTGAGTTGTGACACTTTCCTTCAGAGTCTCCATTCTAGTCTGCTCCACCCAAAAGTGTCCTCTGGAAAGGCTGGAGTAGATGAGCAGGTCTTTCATGGGTTAGAGCCCTGAAAGGAAACCAATGGAGTTGTGAGTGACACAAGTGGAGTGCTTTGTCTGTTCTACAAAGGGCTTTTCTCTGGCCTTTTAAGAGGCCTCACTGGGGTGTAGTATAACCTGGCACATGTAAGTGCAAGCTTTCCTAGAGAGCAAAGATGGTTCAACAACCCTGCTGGTGGGGCAAGATTTCAGATGCACTTTCAGATCATTTTTTCTGGAGCACAAGTCTTAAGAGGAGTAGCTAACAGTTGTTTAGTCTGGAGAAGAGGATGCTGAAGGGAGACTTTATGGCTCTCCACAACTACCTGAAAGGAGGTTGTAGCAAGATGGGTGTTGGTCTCTTCTCCCAAGTAACAAGTGATAGGATGGGAAGAAATAGCCTCATGCTGAGCCAGGGGACATTTAGATTGGATATTAGGAGAAATATATTTACTGAAAGTGTGGTGAAGCATCGGAACAGGCTGCCCAGGGAAGTGGTGGAGTCATCATCCTTGGAGGTGTTAAAAGAAATGTGTAGACATGGCGCTTGGTGACATGGTTTAGTAGGCTTATGGTTGGACTTGATGATCTTAGAGATCTTTTCCAACTTTAATGATTCTATGATCTATGATTTCGAGGTGCCTTATTCAGGCTGTGGGACTCCTCCTCCTTCTGGTAACCTGGAAGAGCAGGTGACCTAAACAGCTCAGGTCATCTGAGCTTATTCTTGAGCTTATAGATGACAGCTGATTAAAAAAGGGTACTGACAACACATTGCTCAGCCACAACAGAAGGTGACTTTAAGGGCATGCATCCCATTTTTAGGCTGAGGTTGTATATGAACAATAGGAAATTATTGCCTAATGAGCTCTGGGTTCATCTATTTGTAAGATGTTAGGTCACTGCAAACAACACATTTCAGATTGCCTAAATTTTCATGGAACTGTTTACTTTGGGAGGGGAACTGACAAACAAACAATGGAAAGAATTCAAAGGCAGAGAGTATTTGGAGCTGTAAGCTGTTCTCAGTCTGCTTGTGCAGGTTGTAGGCACAGTTGGGAACAGATTGTGTTATATCTTCCTTAGGTATGGGGAAAAATATAAACTAGAAGTAGTCATTGTTGTTAAACATTTTGTAGAAAATCAAGGTTGGAGGTCTAGGAAAAGGTTTTTAGCTTATTGTAAACTGGCTTGTCACGTTATCTGAAATTAGTGAAATTGGCCTGATTTACAGAATTAAATGTTGGTAGTGAACAAATCCTTGGAACACTTCCATTGTAACTGCCTCCAGAAAGTTAATATGGATCCTGAAGGAAAGATACAACATTTTAATCTCCAACTGGAGAAGTCTAAGTGTCAAGTCTCAGGATTGACACTGCAAACGGCTTAGAAAACAGCAGGCACTCAGGTCAAGGATAACAAATAACCACGTCTGGAAATTGTCTCGGTGCCACTCATCTCAGTAGGAAATGCCACAAAAGTGATGATGAAACAGAGCAGATTGCAACTTCTCCCTGGGAGGTGGAGAGCCCATGGGAACAGGCTTAGACAACTTCACTAAAAACAACCATACAACTTGTTTTTATTATAATGAATAATATATTACCTTGAAATTAACTTGCGTATTCTCACTGGCCAGGTGAGAATGGCACAGAATAACTGTAAAACTGAGATGGCATGGAATTACAACGGAAAAAAAATCATCCATCTATAAATACAGACATAAATCTTGGATAATTAATAGATTGTATCACAAAATGTCCAGCAGCCTTCTTGACAGCTTGTAGGTTTTCCTCAGCAGACACCATAGGGGTTTCATAGTTGACTGTCTGATCAGTCTTCAACATTATCACATCTAGTCCTCGCCAAGTTGCACAGTGTTTCCTGTTTACAAAACCAGAAAGTCGCTGGAGCTGAAAGGGCAGGTTGCAACAATTCATTTATTACTGTTGTTTTTTTCTCTATCCTTGCTAACTACTCTGAAATCAAAAGAAATTTTGGCTAGAGCACACTCCATATCCATGCAACACGGAAAGGGATGTAACTGACTACTTCTCATGCTGGCTTTAGGATATGCTGTTATTTGTCCGTGAGAAGACATGTTTTGCTTTGCACAGTGGATTTACTCTTTGTAAAGGTAAATAAATCTCCATTTTTTTTTCTAATCAATGTGAAACACAAACCGTGTACTGCTTGCTTCTCTGTCTGAATGGTACCTACAACTTACTCAAAGTTATATCAGTTTTATCGACTTGACTAAATGATTTTGTACAGGGGCATGACACCATTGTACACTCTTCACAGAACAATTCAAAGACCTGAATTCAAAGACCTTTCTTGCCACCTGGATCTTCTGAATTACCACCCCATTGTGGCAGATGGAAGGCTGTTTGACCTCTAACCTGCAATACTGTGGATGATTTAAGTTCAAGTGCAATGTCTGCAGATGGACCTGGGGTGGTTTAAGGAGCTCGGTCTGGACCTGCACAACCTGCAGTGCTGTACTTGGTTGCACAGGTTTGGCAGAGTCTTATCCCAGCGAGTGTTGCAATCTTGGAATCAAGGCAGGGAGAGAACACAGCAGTTTCAGTTGCCATTACTGAATTTGTCACTTAAATGTTGATTGAACCTAAGCACAAAACCTTGAGGTATTAGCATTAAGAAAAAAGGCAGCAGAACAGACAAACCTTGAACAACAGATCATTTTGCAGGAGGATATTGTGACTTGCCCTTGCCCTCATTCAGCTGCTCTAGTAACAAGGCTGTGAAGCACTAGACCACCAGAGATACCAGTATAAATTTACTGTTTTAATTACACAGGGAAGGTGTTAAATGCAGGGGACACTCCCTGTGGATCTTACCCAAGCAGGTTCTACTATTAATTACAAGGATGATAAGGATGCATCCTCTCAGCCTGGAGTGGGAGGGATTAAAAGGGGGAAATTGAATCTTGAATGGTTGGTGCTGAGGCATCCTCCTTGCTTGCCCTATGCTCAGGACTGGTCCTTGCCCATGTGCCCCCCATGGGCAGTGGTGGTCCCCTATAGCACCCTGCTGGCACCCTTGGGCTGAGCTTCCAACGCTCCAAGACTGCCCTGAGAAACTGTCATGAGAAGAGGCTTTTATTTTTCATCTTTTTCAGATTTTTCAATAAAAGCGCTTGAAAGAGAAAATCAACAAGAGTTGCTTCTGAAGGAAGTGTCTTTCCTTTGCTGAGGACTCTAGAAGTGAATGCATCACGCCAGGTGAGGGCTCAAGAGAGCAGAATAGAGGGGGAGAATCACCACCATCGCCCTGCTGGTTACACTTCTGTTGAAGCAGCCCAGGCTGTGGTTGACTTTCTGGTCTGCAGGCACACATTACCACCTCATGTTGAGCTTCTCATCCACCAGCACCCTCAAGTCCTTCTCTCCAGGGCCACTCTCAACCCATTCTCTACCCAGCCTGTAACTGTGCTGGGCATTGTCCAGACTCAGGTATCACACCCTTGCACTTGGCCTTGATGAACTTGATGAGGTTAGCACAGGCCCAGCTATTCTGTGACTTGTTTACTTGGTATAAATGCAGTGCAACTGATTTTGGAACTCGAACCTGAAGTTCAAATACTGCTCAGCAATACTGGTCCCACAGGATGTAATTCCAGCCTGTAGTTGAAACTCACCAGCCTCCATTCCTACTTTTTACCACTGGGATGGGATGTGGCTTCTTTCCTGCAAAATTCACATCTGTGGAATGCTTCAACCCAGGCCCTTAATACCCACCTCTGACTGCTAAAGACAGGACTGAAGGTTGCTGGTCTATGTAAGCAAAGTAGTGCTATCACACTTAGAAACTGACAATTAACATGGTAGGACTGGTTGCAGACTTGGGCATGTCAGCTCGTGGTGGCCTGTAAGGAGCCTACGGAGGCTGCAGTTCCTTCGGTTATGAGAGCATAGGATGTGGAGAGCTCCCAACATTTTACTGGACTAAAATGCTTCTGTATTCTTCACATCCAAATTGCCTTAAGTGAAAACTAATGCTACAACAGCAGCAGGAGCTGCAGGACGTGGATCTGTCTCATGGCCCCTGCTTGCTTGTGGGGGGAATCAGAGTTTTAAGAACTCACTAGAGTGGCATGAGCCATGCAACCATAAATATCTGTTGCTCCTTCCCCTTTTTCTCCAGTCATTTTTTCTGGAATTCCGATATGCTGTAGCTTAGCAGGACATAGGGCATCGAAAGGGGCTAACACTGCCCTCTACATCTTCAGTGACCACGACTAAGGAGGCTGAAAGCCCCCCAAAATGGCAAAAGATGAAAGACCAAACAAATTCAGAACTCTACTTTGGACTGATAAATTAACAACTATATTTATACTCTGAAAATATTTCTCTAAGTAAACAACCTTTCTTCTTGAGTACCACCAAGGTACACATAGTAGCCAAGTCTATTTACAGAATGGGTGAAGGTTGCAGGGCTTCTGTGGGGCATTGGTTGTGTGCACGTCCTGTCAGGTGCTGACAAGAAGCTGCTCTCCAGTTGCCAACCACTTCCAAGAACACTGGAAGTGAATTGGAAGCTACTCTCCAGTTGCCAGCTGCCTCCAAAAACATTGCCCCTCATGACGTGGCCAGGAGGCAGGCGTGGTTGTTGTCAAATGAGAAAATCAATGCATATGCTTGACACCTTCTTTTTGATCTTTGAGATTTCGTCACTGTTGCTGTCAATCTTTTTGCTATGTTTCTCATTTTCTTTCTCCATGGGCTCCAAGTTCATCGAAGTGGACGATTGTCCCGCTCTCTGGGTGCCTCACTTGCCTCCTCTGCCTGGGTGTGATGGGTGAGGATGCCCCAGCTCTGGTGGTTCTGCTGCAATCTCTGGCTCTGATGACCTCTCCAGCCCTGGCTTCTCTGAACCTAGATCATCCATCTCCTCTTGCTGGGGTTTCTCTGAACCTGACAGCTCCATCTCCTCCAGCCCCGTTAGCTCCATCTCCTGCATCCCTGGTGCCTCTACGTCATCCAGCCATGCCTCTCCTTGCCCTGGTTCCTCTCTCTCCTCCAGCCACAGTTCCTCTGGCCTTGACAGGTCCATCTCCTCCATCTCCATCTCCTCCACCCCTGACAGGTCAATCTCCTCCATCTGCATCTCTTCCATTGTCTCCATTTCCATCTTGATCTCCTCCATCCTTGACTGCTCCATCTCCTCTATCTCCTCCATCTCCTCCATTTGCATCTCTTCTGTCTCCTCCATCTCCATGCCCTCCATCCTTGACTGCTCCATTTCCTCTGTCTCCATCTCCATCTCTGTCTCCACCTCCATCTCCATCTCCACCTCCGCCTGCACTGCCTCCCTCCCTGTCCTCAGCTCCCTCAGTCACCTCAGCTCTGGAGTGGTGGCTAGCTATGAATATTTTCTGTGAGCTTAAAAAGAAAGAAATGATCCCTAATTCCAGAGACCCTGCTGTGCCTGGGTCTGGGAGCAGCTGGCATGAAGAGCTAGTGCACCCAAGGCTGGGGAGCTAGGATGCCGCAAACACTGAGAGTTTGTCACCTGGGATTTTCTTCGAGGGGTTTTGGATCTGGTGGACCTGGAACTGCTTGGCTCTGGGTACTTTGTTCATAATCGAAAGCCCTTTGTGACTGAGTTATTCCAATCTCATGGTGTCCCAGCTGCTATCAAGACTCTGGGTCTTCTATTATTTCAAAGAGTTTTTGTCCACAGTCTGGGACTCAGATTATTTCCCATTATTTCCATGACTTCCTGGTGAATGCAGTGGAGCTCGAACTGGCACTTGGAGAACACAAGGACAGGAGACATCTGTCACCTCTTCCTTCCCCAGACTCCCTGGGACATGACAACACCTGTTTTTATGGGGAGAGCCATTTTCCTTGAACATCATCAGCCTGTGCTGCTCTTGGCAGAAGCACCAGTCATTTCCCTGTAGCTGTACAGACGCACCAAACCCACCCCACTCTGCTCTGCCCTCGCTGGGCATGGCACGCAGGGGCAGTGCTGGCTGTCCTCCCCTTGCTGGCAGAGCCTCCTGCTTTCACTGCCAGCCTGTTAGCATCATAATAGGGGAAAACAGGGGAAAGCTGTATTTCTGGTGCGAAACTGGAAGGAAAACTCAGGCAGAGAGCTGGAGGAAATGAGGCTGTTACACACAAAAGACCCCGAAGACAAAGGGAACTGGGGCATTTCTGTGGATTTGGCCTAAAAACAGCATACAAGGTCACACTGGCAAAACAGAGCACCAACCTCCAGATCCAACCAAGGCTCTCTTCCTTGACCCCAGGGCTGTGAGAGGAGGAGTACAAGAAAGGTTGTCCCTTTTCCTTGGGTTTGGGAACTCTCCCACAGAGATCCTACCCCACATCCCTCCACTGGGACTTTTCTTGATGTGGAAGCGGTAAGGAAGGGTAAACAAAGGCAGCCCTGCCTGTAAGACTATGGCAATGACAAAACACTTGTCAAGAAAACTGCATGCTTTAACAAGAGCAGGAGTTTTGTTTTGTGCTGTTAAAGCAGTCTCTTCTGTACTCGGCACTCGTGAGACCGTACCTCGAGTACTGTGTTCAGTTCTGGGCCCCTCACCACAAGAAGGATGTTGTGGCTCTGGAGCGAGTCCGGAGAAGAGCAACAAAGCTGGTGAAGGAGCTGGAGAACAAATCTTATGAGGAGCGACTGAGAGAGCTGGGGTTGTTTAGCCTGGAGAAGGCTGAGGGGAGACCTTATTACTCTACAACTACCTGAAGGGAGGTTGTGGAGAGGAGGGTGCTGGCCTCTTCTCCCAAGTGACAGGGGACAGGACAAGAGGGAATGGCCTCAAGCTCCGCCAGGGGAGATTTAGGCTTGAGATAAGGAAAAAGTTCTTCACGGAGAGGGTGGTTAGGCATTGGAACGGTCTGCCAAGGGAGGTGGTTGAGTCACCGTCCCTGGAGGTGTTTAAGGTGAGGGTGGATGAGGTACTTAGGAGCATGATTTAGGGATTGATGGGAATGGTTGGACTCGACGATCCAGTGGGTCTCTTCCAACCTGGTTATTCTGTGATTCTGTGATGTCAACTATCTCCAGCTGATAGATGCTGGCAATTAGCAGTGTTCGCAGAAGGGCAGTATTCCCCAGGTTGTTGTATATTCATTATACAGGCAGCAAGAGCACTGAGAGCCAAGATTTCATTTTCATGATCAAGCCAATCCTTCCTCTTGCATTCATGCCAGCAAAACACAAGAAGAATACATATATGTTATCTAAGAGACCCATGGGAGTGCACGGCACACCCTGCCTTTTGGGGGGACCAGTATTGCTATGGCAGATTGCAGTGAAACGCTCTCCTCTGTCTGTGCTGCTTGCAAGTGCTACAGGTCTGTCAGGTCTCACACAATGAAGATGATCATGAGACTGCCTCAGTATTAGCTGCCTAAATGTTCGGGTTGTCATCCAACTTATTCATTCAGGATCCCTCCAGTGAGACCTGGTCTATGAGAATCGTAGGATCATAGAATCACTAGGTTGGAAAAGACCTACTGGATCATTGAGTCCAACCATTCCTATCAAACACTAAACCATGCCCCTCAGCGCCTCGTCTTCCTGTCCCTTAAGCACTGCCAGGGAAGTTGACTCAACCACCTCCCTGGGCAGCCTGTTCCAGTGTCCAGTGACCCTTTCTGTGAAAAATTTTTTCCTAATGTCCAGCCTAAACCTCCTCTGGCAGAGCTTGAGGCCATTCCCTCTTATCCTGTCAAACCCTTGTCCTGGAAGGATACCCTTTAGCATCTCGAGTGGAGCTGGATATGGATGGATGGGCAACTTATCTGAGCTCTCAGCTCACTGTACGTAGCCACACGTTGATGCCTACATGGCGACATGTAAGGTATGTGTGTTGAATCCCACTGGCAGCAAATAATCTGCCTCCAAAATCAACTAAGAAAGCAGGGCAGGTGCCTATAGAATACAAAACAACTACACAGAGACTAATTTTTAGGGATTTCATGTTAGGCAAGATGAATCCCAGGTCAGCAGCTGGAGACTGGACTCTAACTTCTTCTGCCCCATGCCTTGGATTGTTTCTTGTTGGTTTGCAGTACAGAACTGAGGACACCCACCATTTATGTCATAGAATCATAGAATAACCAGGTTGGAAGAGACCCATCGGATCACCGAGTCCAACCATTCCTATCAAACACTAAACCGTGCCCCTCAGTGCGTCGTCCACCCGTGCCTTAAACACCTCCAGGGAATGTGACTCAAGCACTTCCCTACCTCCAGTAGGATGCCGCTGGTGAGGACCATCCTCATCTGTTGGAGAAAACAGGTGGAGGATAAACAGACATGAGAACAAGTAGCTGAGGAGAAATACAAACTTCTGCTGCAGCAAGGAGACGTGAACTCCTATCTCCAGCAGTGTCTGCAGCCTCTGCTCTGTCCTGCTTATCTCTGGAAAGGAGTGCCTCATGCCAAGGACTGCAGGGACAGGGTGATATCAGGAAGTGCCTTACTCCAAAAATTCCTACAATATAAGAAAGAAATATCAGAAAGTCCTAAATGCAATGTATCTGAAGGACAAACTCCTTTTCTTTACTGGTTTGCAGCTCACTAGGTCCTGGACATTGACTTCTTGCAGAGAAGAGTGTAACTCCTTGTCTTTCTCTTCTTTCTCAAAGAAAAGGAAAATGTTGACAATGAACCTATGTACCCCAGATCATGAGAATTATTCAGGTCCCAGTGTGAGCTAGCAGAATATGAGGGTCAGAGGCCATCAGAGAAATTAATTTTTTTCTGACTCTATGGGGGAGATCTCCTGTGACCATTTGTTTCTACATTATGTAATTTCCACACTACTTAATTATTTCACATTAACTCAGCATTTCTGCACCTTTCTTGTCCTTTTCCTCCCAATCACTCCCAACGAGCTAAGATACTGCCTCATATCTATGTGTTCTTGTGTGCAGGGTGAGGATGATGGGATTGAATCTACCTTGTTGATCTGTGTTTGGAGAAGCAGCAGGTAGGCAAGAGATGGAAACGGTGAAAAAGCACCTAGACACATGCCATTTCTAATCTGTGGAGAAAAAGGAGGCTTTGTGGCCCTAGTTATACCTTAACATCCATATAAATGTTTTTCTTTCACTTAAAGCCAGAAGTGGCATTGGCTTTTAACCAGAAGTAGTAATTTTCAAACTTTTTTTTTCATTCTTGATTTCACCCATCAATAGAATGAAGAACAGGAAGACATTTCCCCACCACCAGAGTGTGACTGAAACACACACACAGAATAATGAAATTAATTTGAAATTTCCTTTGGACCATTCTGATTGTTTGGTAGAACAGTTTGTAATGAAAAATGTGATTTCATATGATTTGAAAACCATATGGTTTAAAAACCATACAAAATGCTTTGGAGTTGTACTGAATCTAAGTTAGAATGTTTCCATCTTTATGGAGTGAGGATTAAGGGGGTAAAAGACAGAGAAGGCTTCCCTTTCCATAGGGAAGGAACTCTATGGAAACTTTCTATATTGGCAGGAATTTTTTTGGATTGAAATGAAAATGTTTCTCAGCTAGTTTTTTGAAACAAGCTAAACAGGATTTGAGCAAAATATGGTCAGGTTAAAACACAATAAATTACAGTGTTTCAGCAATTTGTTAAATGAGATCTTTAGCATCCTATAGTGATATGTTAAGAGATGATCTGTGTGAGAACAGTATTTAGAGGCTCAGAAACACTCCACCTTTTTGTGATGCACTCCTGCTCCCCAAAATCACCATGCACAATGAAGTAAAATATGTGGAGTTTAATGAACTCAACTAAGAGAAAATGCATGTGTCTAGAACTTAGCTAACGGCATTCACAATTGTTTAGTTTTACTGTCAAAATTCTAAGTAGGTTTGCGATAATTTCAAAGGGCAGGCAGTCTGTGTTTTCTTTAAGTTTGGAAGAGTCCTAGCAAATGGTTTCCATTTTTCTCTTCCTCAGCCTGTATCATATCTTCACTGTGCTGGGAGCTTGCAATATTTGGAAAACTAACGCTGTGCATAATTCCATGCTAATAATTATGGCTTTTTAGGAGCTTTCCAATAGACTGATTTTTGTCTGGGGAAAAAAACGTCACAAGGGATGATTCTGTAGCTGTTGGAAGCAAGGGCAATGGATTTTATTTGGGAATTTTATGTGCTATACACTGCATAGATCCAATTGTAAGTTAGCAATTGTTTGTGGATTTCTACCATGGAATATATAGCCTCTCATATAATAATGCAATAGTCAAAACTATAAGCACTCAGCACATCCCATGACAATCTCTTTACTCAGCAGAAGTGTGCAAACTGCCGTTTTCTACCTGGGCATTATATCTAGATACCCTTTGGAAGATGGTTGTAAGGTTTTGGCTCCAAATCTGGCTCATTCCATATCACACAGGAAAAAAAGGGCTTTGTTTTTGGAGCTGTGAAGAGGTTGAGGAAAGAGTTTCACATGAATTTGCCAGTGTGCACCTTGATCAGGCAATGGTTGCTGTGAACGCACTGCCAGCATATTATTGCTGTGTGGGAAGAAGATGTTATTGCCAGCCAAAACACAGGTGCATAGAGATGCTTTGCAGCCTACGAATGACAAACATCCAAGAAATAAAGGAAATACGCCATGGGCTGTAATTAAGCTCCAGTGATTGATACTTCTTTCTCTTTTCTGAAGATTCTTATGTTTTACTGAACCACATTATCTCTCTAAGAGCAATCACGCTCAGGATCACTGGGTAGCAGGGCCTGGCCAAGCACAATAAAATAAGTTGGGTTGCTAATTCAAAGCAGACTTCTCCATCTCTGCAGCAGTGCTGGTGCACATGGCAGGACATCACACTTCCAAACCTGACACAGGCTCCTTGATCCAGCCAGAGTAAACTGGGTTCCAATCATACCTCAGAAAAAAACTTAAGTAAGCTTAATAAATATTATATTTAAATGTATGTGGCTCTGTGTTTAAACCACTGTAACCAAATTGAAACAAATTGGAGCTTGTGGAAATATCAGCATTTGGCTCTTTTTATAGACCAGTGTTTGCACTACCAGGCAACAAGCACTCCAAATAAGAAGCCATAGTGAACCTCACCTCTTTCTGACGCCTGCTGTCTAAGGGAGACAGGATATCTTGCCTCTGCCTCTAGTGAGTTAAAGAAATGATATGCATTCAAAAGGGGACAACACAAAGGTACCGGGACCTGGTAATTCAAGGATCCACCACTTGCCTCTTTTGTCTGGGTTAATCAGCCTGTCTTCTCTGACTTGCTTGAGAACAGGATGAGAAAAAACAACTCTAAAGGCATCATTTGAAGTCCACAGAAGTCTATGATGGGATATGGTTTGGTTTGGGATATTGGTTTTTTTTTAAATTTATGTTAAAATCTTTTTGACTGGAAGTTCCGCAGTAGTTTCCTGGATTTTAGCATTTGTGCATTGAAAATGAACAGTGGTAGATGCTAATGTTCAGTTACCATTAGGTTCCAGAAGATATTCACCTTGATAAGAAGGCAACAGGGGGGTTGGGTGGTGGAGAAGCGGTCTGTTTGGCATATGCCAGAATATGCCATTCTCAGTAGGAAACCAAAGCAGCATAGGATAGATCAAAAAGCTCGGCACTGGGCAAAAACTAGTTGGAAATATTTACTCAGAAAACAAGCAATAAGGATGGCTTGTTCTCAGACTGGAGGATGTACTATGTGGCCTTTTGAGGCAGAATAGAGAGAGATATTTTAAATTATGAGTATCAGAATTAGAAAGAAAGAAGAAAACATTAAAATTTGCTTTGGAGGATGGTGTTAGAATTTAAAATTATTTGTACAAATTGGAGACAAGGGATGAAAAAGGAAGAGAGCAACTCAAGAAGAACAAGGCACTTCTCTTGGGCATAAGTGATTGTCTGAATGAGTATAAGAGCAACTAGTTAGGCAGGAAAGGATCTCGGTGATGTAGTGAGACAAAAGGTGATCAGAGACCCCGCAAGGGCATGGAGTTTTATATAAACATGAAACATCCATGTAAAAGTTTTTCCATTCTGCTTAACATTGACAAAACCTCTCTTAGGGCACTGTGTCCAATCCAGGACCTGTATAAGATTGCTAGAAAGTTTAAAGTTGCAGACTGCTTTTCATTCCTGATATCCATCAGACGTAAAGCAAGATGTTACCACATTCATGACCATCTTTCTCTGTGTTTCAGTGCTCTGTGTGAGCAGTGTGTTTGGTTTTTTTATTCTGACACAATGTTCTTTAGGAATACAAATTTATTTGGATAGGTGTAGTTACAAACATGTGTAGACTTTACATAAAATGATGTGCAAAGTCAGCTGTGTTAGATTGGGAATGCAAGTGCTGTAAAGGTTTGGATGCATGGACAAGCAAGCACCCTGATGAGCAGGTAGGCAGTTGCACGTTCCTAGCAGCAAATATGAAATAAAACCACCTCAGTGATGCAACTTTAGCAATGGCCAGAAGTATAGACTTCTAGCTCTGCGATGCACACCACCTAGGAATCCAAAGAAACTTGATGCTTATGTGCTGTAGCCTGATGTGTTGATCCCCCTCCTCTTCTATGCACACACAAGGAGCCCTGGATCCTCCCATCCCCTCTGTGTACACCAGCAGGAGCCCCACCAGTATCACAAGGTGGGATGTAAAGCCATATGTCAAGAAAAGACAGGGGTTTCCTAAGCACTGAAATGTTTTAAGTCTCCAAATCCTATTGATATCTGAGGTATTTTTTAAAAAAAATCAACTTTGGATATGGGTACAGAAATAAGGTGCTCTTAAAAATTATTCACAATGGGTAATTGAATGCTTTCTTGCACCTACTACAGCATCCCCCTGACATTATCTTGTTAAGATGAGTGGTGGGAAAACTGGAACACTTAGAAGGAGATAAATGGGCTATATTTGAGCATTGTATACTTGATAAATTAGCATCTAAGCTGCCTTTCATCTCCATAGGAAGGAAGGGCATTTCAGCTCTCTGATCTCCCAGCCAGGGATACAGCTATCTCTGGAGTTCCAGAGGCAGCCAGAGCATTAGCCCCTTCGCCTATCAGTACATTTAAACAAATCTATCTCACAATTAGCAATTTGCTATTTCCTCACCACTGCCAATAACCTGGGGATGTCAGTGGGTTGCTTTGAAGTGGGTTCATGCCCTTCTTGCTGCTGTTCATGATACACCACTGCATGAGGGACCAATTTTGTAAATGTTACTTGAGCTGTACGTCCCTTTCTAATAGGAGAGACCTGCCTACGTGTGAAGATCTGGATGTGGGTCTCACTTTCACACAAAACGCTCTTCTGAGAGAATGTAAGTACTCAAAGTCATATGTGAGGGGTTTATGTCTGTTCCCAAAGTAGACTGTTAATTCTGATCAAAGGTGCAGAAGTAGCAATTAACATAGTGAAACTCTCACATGTGTAATATCAAGAGGTGAGGTAATTAATGAGACAAGCTGATTTAACATGTTTCCCATCATTTTGAGCAACTCAAGAGTCAAGCAATTTTTATGCGATTTCTTCTGCCTTCAAGTCAGAACAGAACAGAAGCTAAGTTTCTGAAGTTTGCCCAAACATTGCATCAAGGCATTTTAAGATGGACCATCTGAAAGCTAAGCAAGAATTCACCTGGGCCTCTGGTCCAGATGAGACATGGTGTTGGACCTTCTCAAGTAAGGCTGAGCTTTTATATTCAGTGTCATTGCAAAGTCTAGTTTGTTTGGAAACAGAAATCCCAACTCCAAAGCAAAGTTTGCTACCACAGGAGGAAAATTTCCTGATTTAACAGGCAAGGCAAGACAAAGGAAGGAAGATATTTTTTAAGTCTATTTGAGAACAACCAAAGTGGATTCTTTTCTGGAAGCTTTGGATCTTGAGGCACATTTACTTTTTCCTCATAGACAAGTCTCAAACTAAAGAAAAATCCTTTAAGTAGATGTACCAGAAGTGTTTACTCCACCAATGGACAATGGGATTTCAAATGGTATTTATAAATGTCTTTCCTTGGAAAATATTGGGTATTTTCCTGTAAAAGATATTCCTGTTAGAAAATAATTTGTGAACCAGTCCCAGTGAGATCTAGTCCTAATTGCATCTTGTTTAAGGGTGTAATAATAAACAGGTTATAAGAGAAGCAAA
Source organism: Clamator glandarius (assembly GCA_033459285.1). NCBI lineage: Eukaryota > Metazoa > Chordata > Aves > Cuculiformes > Cuculidae > Clamator > Clamator glandarius. Next base: position 2,035,700 of record JAUNZM010000016.1, on the reverse strand, counting down.
CCAGGCCCCTATGGAATCCATGCAATTTCATGCAGAATGTTTAATGTATATTATTATTGTTATGATATTTTAAAGAGCAATTAAGTATTCCGAGTAAGAGGAGAAACATGCTATTAGCCTTTTTCATTAACCTCTGGGTTGCCCTTCACTGATTTTTTTGTTCTGGTTCTAGCTAGCAGCAACTCAAAGAATGAAAATACAGTCTTGATTCACGGCATGTACTTCCCCAGTTCTCCCCTGAGTGCCTTGGCACCATCTCACAATTCGTGTTGCTTGGTTAATTGGTGTATTAGACTCTGAAGAGCCTGTGTATTAGCCTCTGAAGAACTTGAATTAAGCTTCATGAACTTGACTTTGAAGGACAAGGGCTCTTAAAGGAGCAAGAGCAGAGGAACAGCACTGATCAACAACTTGAACAACTGAGATACCCAAAGTTCTGTGTATGGGAAAGCCTCAGTTTTTTCTAATAGCAAAGAAAACAAGATTTTGCAGACTTCATGAGAGGATGACCTTTGCTTGAAACAAGGACAAAAAAGCTGCACAATTACAGGTTAAAACTCAAAATATTTGTCTTCTTTTTGACCTCAGGAAGCCTGGAATTAGGAAATGTATTTTTGCTTGTGAATACACATTTTATGTACTATGTACAGTAGGTGATGTCTGGAAAACGACTCATATTTGCTGTCTTTTCCTGGCTGACCCTAATAACCAGGGAAGGGAAATAGCCCCTACACTAAACTACTTAAAGGAACACTCAGGTGTTTCAATTTGCTTTACCTGAAGAATAATCCGCTGCTCAAAACAGGGTTAATCTCAAGCTTGGTGCCTGAAAGAATAGGACCAGATGTCCAGGATACCTGTCAGGTCTTCTGCATGCATTACTAATAATGGGGAAATTTACTTAGGACAGAACAGAAGTGTCCTTCAGCTCCTCCCATCATTTACGACAATCCAAGGTTATAGGGTCATTGCTTCAGCAGAGAATTAATGCTATTCTTAATATTAAGCACTTAGTCACTTTGCTTCTATTAATGAGAAAAAAACCCCAAGTTTTCCTATTAGAAAATTTCCTGTTGGATTAAGGAATGAGCTGAAGGGCTTTGAATCTTCTATTTTTAAATTGTTACCACACAATTCTGCTGTCTTTAGCACTGTGCTCTGTGCTGGTTGGGACCCTAACCCCTGAATCATCAGTGGGCAGTAGCTGCTCCAAGCTGCCCAGGGAACTGTGAAGTTCTTTGGTGGTCGCTGTGGTTTCTTCTCTCTGTTTTGCAGGGCTCAACTCCTTACTGGTATTCAGCAAATTACAAATATGACCTTTTAGTATGGCTGTGTAGGGAAGTGTAAATTGGTATCTGGTAATACCTGCTTGTTGGTTTAGCCTTTCAAGTAGCTGCTCAAGTTTTTCCCACCAAACTTGACAGAGTGATGGGAGTCTGGGAGACAATTATGCTTCCACAGACTTCCTGAAAATCAGCATGTAGGAAGAATAGAGAGAAACAAATTTGTGCCTCCTGTTATGGGAAAGCAGAGAAGATTCAGGTTTTTTGGCTCTATTTGACAGCATCCAGCTAATGAAAGGGTTGATATCTGCCACTGGCCAATCTGCACATGGTTAGCACCAGTGCTGCTGTAGCACGACCTGCTTCTTATCCTTGGGCGTATCTCGGGGCATATGGGGCAGAGTTGGGGTGAGTGCAAGTGATGCACTCACATTAAACAGTTTTTTTGAAATGTATTTTTTTGCCAGAAATCTGATTGAGATGCAACTAAGCGTGAAAAGAAAAATGAAATAAAGTGTTTGTTCTACTGAAGCCAACAAAAAGATTTCTAAACTTGAATTTTGGTCACATTTTGTAGTAATGTAACAAAAGAAGGAGTTGCTAATACTTCAAATTTGTAGAGGCAACCCTTGCCACAGATAACATCCCAATCATGTGGTAGGCAATTCAAAATTCTCTTTGCAAAGCGCTGCTCATGCAAACAAAGCTTGGGCTTTGGTTTGTCTTCCTGAGACTCCATTGCCAGCACAGATCTGAGTGTTCATCCTCCTAAACATTTTGTTTTACCTCAGATGAGTGACAAAGCCAGTCCTTAGTTTGGACCTGAAGGTGGGATGGGTTCACCCAGCACTTGCTACTGGGTGTTGAGTGGGACGCAGCACTGTGCCTGCGAAGGACCTTGACAGGGAAGCACCCAGCTGCCTTGGATACTCATCTTAGGGTTCCTGAATATCTCTCTTGAGGAAGCCATCCCTCTCAGGGACTATAAGGGAAATCCTGATGCTGGGCTAGATTCCTCACTTTTGAGACAGCTTCAAGAAAGGGTGGCCTGCTGACCCAGAGTCATGCTGGAAAGCTTTTCATGTGTGAAATGCTTAAGGCAAGGTTTTATGGTGGAGAGTAGAAAGCAATAATCTTCACCTGACTTTTTTTGAGGTTCACCATCAGTATTTACAAAGCACTAAAGGCCAGTACCATTCTGTGTTATCCACAAGCAAGAGAGCAAACTCACTTGGTTTTGGAAATGTGAGACATACTGCAAGATATTTAAAAGGAAGTTTTCAAATGAGCTTACATTTTTCTAGCATTTGGAAACAGCCATCAGTTATTAGCTGTCCCTCCAAATTTTAGTGCTTATGACCAAATACTTGAAGGTATTTATGGAGTGCCCAGAACCATTTCAGCAAAAGTGGTGATTAAAAAACCGATACTGCTTCCAGCCAGCAGTTTCCCGCAAGATGAGAGACCAGACAGCCCCTGGCTACAAGTAACAGAAATTTGAAAGAAAATAAAGGGTTTATTTCTTTTTTTTTAAAAAAAAAAGACCATAACTTTACAATAACATTATTATTCAAAGAAAAATACTTCCTTATGAGTTTGAAAAACCACTTTAGACTTCAGCTTTTTTCCATACCCCAACTGCAATTAATACCAAACCACGAAATGGATCATACAATAACATTAGCTGGATGTGGGTATTGTTGGTTCCCAAAAGGCTGTCATTTCACCCTGGTCTACTAACTAGTTTTTCCTGCAAACACCGAAGGTGTATGAGAGAAAATAGGCTCAAATACTGCCTCTTGGGTTTTCTTCTCACTGAAAAAGAAACTTTCTTGGGTGATGCATCACGACTTGTAATTCATTATTTCAGGTGAGCAGAAGAAATCTTGGTCCATTTTCTTTTCTTTCAATTCCTCCCAAGTAATTTATACATTTGTTTCACATTTAAAAAATGTTGAAGAGTTGAGTGGTTTTCTGGGTACTATTTTTGACTATTCTACTCATTATATCTGTGCAAAATGTTGGTTTTTTGGGTTTTTTTTTTGTGTGCATGTGTGGTGGAAAGACATCCTCGTGCTGAAAGCTCTCCTAGAGTCTTTCTCTGCAGCAGTGAATTTGTCCTTTTTGTCTGGAAGAGTGATATGACAACCTTGTTCCAAACAAATTGAATTTAAAGGTGCCAAAGACAATTCAAGGATGGTATTTTCAGTTTTTGTGCTGCAGAAAAGCTGCCTGGTTTTGAGAACAGCTGAGCAGCCAGTGGATTAATGACTATTAAGGACAGCATTTCTTGGTGGTATGACCTAAGTGGAAGAACAAAGAAACTAAGACCCAAGACTCAGCTGGTATTTAGCCCTAAAGGAAATGCCATCGTAGTTGTTAGTATTCTTACTAAATTTTGTTAAGAAAACACAAAATAATTATCATTTTTCCTACTGTGTTTTTTGCCTATCAAACTCATTGTGCTATTGCTGCTGCAAGAGTTTATTTCTATAGGTGTGCCCGGAGGAGCTAATGGACAGTGGCAGAGGAGGCAGGGAAGCGGGATTGCATTAGCAGGCTTGACATAGTGAGCAGCCACGAATTTGCTCCATCATTAGGGAGTAGAAAGGCCTTATTGGCATCCTTGCAAAAAGCTGTATGCAAAAGTTATATACCAAGACAAGTTTTTCTGACTCTAGCTTTATCTGGCATTTCAGAACACACTGTGCCCATTACAGAGGATGAGACAAGAAGATTCATTTCATATTTAGGCGCTAGTTCATTCAGTCTTAAGTGCAGTCTTGATGTTCCACAGGTTTTGGATATACCTGAACTTTCATATGCTCTGCCCCTGGACAAAGAGGAAAATAATAATAGCCCTTGCCTATAACCATTCTCCTCATACAGAGATCCTGATTTGCTTACTGGCAGGAATGTACCTCTTTTATAGGGTTTATACACCTATGTCCAGGTCTCTATGAATCTTTAGGATTCATAGCCTTGAATCCTCCTCCAAAGGGACTCTTAATATCCTTTCTTTCAAGAGATGAGGAGGGGCTTTTCTTTTTTTCAGAACATCACTGGGTCAGTGAGCCGCATTTCATCAATGGCCAGGTCTTAGAGCCCTCTTTGAGTTGTTCAAGACTGCTCCATAGCTCTAAAGCTGTAGCTTTTTCTGGAGAGTGAAGAGCTGAAGGTTTTCTCACTTGGTGAGTTATTGGAAGAAGAAAAACATTTATGAGACCAGGGAGAATATGGATGAGCCTGACTGTCCAAGACTTGCTTGATGTTGTGTTCAAGTATTTTACATTTCATTTGGCAAAACACAGGAACAGTCATTTAAGCAAGGTCATCATGATGGTCTTGCTGTCCCACATAGAGCCCTTAGGTTATGATGTCATGTTTACTCGTTTCCACACATTCACAGTAATCTTTCATTTTTCTACACAATGTCAGAACTCCTACCGGATAAAAGGACACGACTTCCCATTCAAGTTGGCCCATAGCTAGCAATTAGAGGACTGTTTGGAGGAGGAGGGAGTTTGAGTTTAATCTTTCTGAGGCAAGGAAAAGAACTGAACCTTGCATTTCACATTCTAAGTGACCTCACACCATCCAAATTTTGGAAAGGTGTGTTTGGTTCAGTCAGAGATTTTATGGATACATATATTTGCATATATGGGACAAAAGTAAAATTAGGAGGATATACATCTGTGTTGTATCTGCCAGGCTTATCCAGATGTCTTGAATGATCTAGGACATCTTACGTAGCTCCAGACTGTTTAGGAAAATTAATTGCACTTCAGCTTTCCATCAACTATTGTGGAACCTTGGCATGCAAGGGGAATCCTAGGGGGCACATACCTAAAATCAGAGGGAGTGAATGCCAAATGGGGAAATTGGTGTCACTGTACTGGGTTACTGGGCTCTGTCTTTCCACACAGAGCAGATGTTACTGGTATCTTCCATTCCCAAAGGAAAACTTACCCATCTGGCCCACTCCCCTGTCAGCCCTCTTGATTTGTGATACAGCCTCTTGTGCCAAACCTTACGTGCTGAGGGTTTCCTAGTGATCCTTATTTTCTCTCCTACCTCCTTCCTTTCTTGACCATGAAAGGGATCCTTTCCTGTAGTTCCCAAGCAGATTCAGATTATTTATCATCCAGAATTTCATTCTTGGAGTGGGTACAGCCTAATTCCCAGCCCACACTGTGTGAGAAGCTCTTGCCATAGAACAGTTGGATGGAAAATCCATTTATGTCTCCCTTGGGGCATTGACTACAACATATTCTCAGCCTTCCTGTACCCATGGAGAAGGAGTGAATTTACAGTGAACTTGGACCCAGCGGCTTTCACTCCAGACAGGAAGGCTGAATGTTCTCACAATTTCTCTGACTGACATAAAAACCATGACAATCTATTTTTTTTCCTCCTATCTGTGGTTCTATTAGGCATAGCATGTCCAGTTTTCTTTGAGCATTTCCAATATCCGGATGCACATACATTTTGCTGCATTAGCTTCCTGTAAGCAGATGTTGGTGGCTCCCAGTTTCTGGCTTGGTATCTTCATCACTGTGCAGAAATATTGACTTTGTCTGTCTCTTCAATAGCTCTACATGAATGAGGCTTAACATGCCAGTAAGGCAAATGATAACATGGACCTAACACCGTATCAAATTACCCTTTACAAAGCTGTAACATATGTTCCAATACCTGAGTCCATGTAAGCCCTAAAACATGATACTCTACTAAGACATGCCCAAGATATGAAGGGGAACTCCTGTGTTTGGATACAGAGCAGATTTGAAGGTTTCTTTCCCTTTTCTCCCTCCACTGCTACCATTGACAAAGATATAAGTTATGCTACTAATGTGTTTAAACAAAGTAATTTGTTTAATAATAATACATTTCTGAGTGCAAACAAAAATATTCCAAATCATTTGCTCCTTTGAGGCCATATGTTTTGTGGAATAAATCTTGCCTGACTGTAGAAAGGTTTATGTCTGAATTAACGTCCAGAGATATTTGTCCTAATCAACACAGATAAAGAATTACTTAAAAAATACGATTCGTGCTATCCTGAAAGATGAAGTATGCCCTTAAAATGCCTTGCTGTTCACTGACTATATAGAGATCTTGTGAAGGGGCTAGATCAGATGTTGATATCTACCACAAGGGTACCTAAATTTGGTTAGATGGAAGATTCGTCTTGCCTTGGTAGTCTCAGTGTCTGTGTATGATGTATCTGCTGTTCCTTCAGCAACAGCCAAATGAATGATATTTTCCTTTTCCAAGATACAGAGTAGTCTTTGATTCAGAGAAAAGCTTACTCTGAAGATCTGATCTCTTCAGTCCCCATTTTAATCTCAAAAAACTGCATCAACCCAAAGAGAGAAGGTGGAGGTCTGGTACTTGGCTGAGGCACTTGAGTGCTGTAGAAATAGCAAACACTCTTTGCAAAAAACACTGCACTACAATAAAAGAGACGATCTCCATCTCTGAGATCTTTAAAATGTTATACTGGATAAACAGGTATAAGGATACTTAAAAAAGGAGATAAATAAATTAAGTTAAGGCCATTTTTCTACCATTTGTCAAGACTGCTTTGTGCAAATTCCATGGAAAGTTGGAGCATTAGGACCATTCACAACACAGATTAAAGAAAATCCGTGTAATGGAGAACAGAAACCCAATATCAATATTTTCAGAGGGTGGGCCCCACCTTCAGTTGTGTCACGGGAAAAAGGAGACAGTGATGCTAGAAAATAACTCAACATCCACATGGCACCAAGGAGTGCTCCATTTCCATCACAGCTTTGGACAGAAATTCATCTGGCTCTGGTGTTTGCCATTTCAAAACCTTTCTGAAAAGCTGGAGCAGGTGCAGGGAAAAAAACCCCAACAAAACCCAAACCTAAATGATTTGACGATTGCAGGAAATGCTGTGCAGCGAGCCCCTCAGTGAACTCAATTCCTCATTTCAGTTTATCAGAAAAGTTAAAAGCAGACTTCACTGCAGTGTGTAATTCATTGTTTTTCTTCTGGAAGAATGTGGTGCCTATCCAAGACAGGAAGCTAGAACGAGGTAGTTCCAAACTGGAAATAAGGCAGATTTTAACTTTGAGGCTGATTAACCGTTGCAATGAACCATGGAAGGATTGATAGATTCCTTCATTTCTCAATGTCTTCAATTAAAACTGACTGACTTTCTGGAAGAGGTGCTCTAGCCAAAGAAAACTTATTGGAAAATTTAAAGACTTCATAGTACAGGAGTTGCTGAGGGCTTTTCCACAGGGAGAGAAGATTTATATGACCATGGTGTAGTTTATTCTTTTTGTTTACTTTCTGTAGAAGAACTCAAATACCAGAGAGATGCTTGAGATAAGTGCAGAAACAAACAAAGTCTTGGCTTTCTCCTAAAGATAAATGTCACTAGAAGTTAAGGTGATTAAATCAGAAATGGAGTTCATCTCAAAGATGAACATGGTGAATGTGTTCTGGAGATTTTTTTTTAATTTAGAGATCCTTATAGATTTATCTGAATAATTAAAAAGGAGGAACTTCAGAACTTCAGAGTTGCCATAACCAATAACTAATGAATTTGTCTCCTTTCTCTCTGATTTATTAGTTCCCTTAATCATAAACATTCCTCCAGTTTTGCTAGATGACCCAAATCAAAAGGACAAAGTCAAAGATCGTTGTTGCACATTTTAAAATTCAAGACTGTCTCTTTCTCAATAAAACATGATGGATTCATGGTTCAGCACAGAATTCACCATCATAAAGACAGGTGATAGAGGTTAACCACCACATTGCAAATACCAGGACTTTGATTCATAAATTGGAGAATAAAACAAACTTCAAGAAAAACTGGAGTTTCAAATTTGCAAACTATTGACCTCTCTTAAATCTGGACATGATTTTTTGCTGCTTGTGAAGTACTGGCTTACAAAATGAAAAAATGACTAAATAAGCTGGACTGTATGAGAGTGCCATACTCAAGAAGTCAAATCCAGTTCCCTTCTATTTGTTTTTCTAGACCTCCTACATCAAAGAAGAAAGTTCTCTTGAATTATTTAGCAACAGATTTACATAGCGCTTCAGGGATCTCAAAGACTTCAAATTGTAGCCAAAGGAAAAAAAAAAGGCAATGAGGAATGTAAAAGAAATGTTCTTTATGTGATCATATTTTATAAAACTATTTATTTGATACTTGATACTTGTCATGATGAGGTGGAAAATCCCTGCCCTCCCTTTTTTGAAAAGCTGGAGGAATCTAAATCCAAATGATGTGCTGATAAGCGCATTTCTCCTCCCACTGGTATTTCAGGATCCATGCTCTCTCCTGTAGGAATTTCCTCTGGACTCAACAGTTATTTTCCTTTCTTCACCTCTCATTCTGTGGGATAATCCAGTGTGGAGCCAAGGTATCCTGGATGCAAATGGCAGAAGATCCCAGAAAGTAACCTGCAAAGAACCTGTACCAGAGCTATTTCCACTTCTGTTCTCTTACTCTAGTTCTGCAGCACAGAATAACACAATTTACCTTAATTATATTTTTATGCTTCCTCCTTTTCAAGAGATCTGTTTTTTATGCTCCCCTAGTACTCTTTCAAAGAAGTTGTTTATGACTAGTTTATGCCATCTGCAGAGTCTTGAGAGGCAGACTGGGACCAATAACTTAATTTTGGATGAGTGTGGGTGCAAGGTAAATGTACTTGAAAAAGCAGCATGGGTACAAGAATCATGTTTGTGCACACACTGCAATTTCCCATAGCTTAAATGAGGATTCTTTTTTATTAAAACAAGAACTTAATTAATACACATGGGCATTTGAGGATCAAACTGTATGTGCCATTCATATGGACTTGATTTAAAGATCCAAAAATTAATTAAAAGTACTGGTTAAAGAGTCTGTTTCTGGCGGGAATAATACATTGATAACTTTAATAGTTAGGATATGCAGAAAATTGTGACTGGCTTTTTATAGATCAAAAATAAAAATAAGAAGGGATGGCTAATGCCTTACGGAGTGTTTGATCCTGTCTAACCTAACCCCCTGGAGTTGGGCTTGGCAGTGCTATACCCTGCCCTGAGAAAAGGAAGGGGTACTCTAGGTACGTTTTGCCTTTGAGGAGGGTAACAACATTTCCACTGGCTGAAAACAGCTCTGTTTTGTCCCTTTTCCACCCTAGGCTGAACCCATCTCATCTTTTTTGTTCCAAGAAGAAAAGCACCATTGGAGCTGTATAATACTTGCTTAGGTGAGGACATGGAAAACTGAGCTACCCTGGGAATAAGTCAAGGAGTCAAGGGCAAACCCTTGGTAAATATTACAACACAAACACCAGATGTTTTTATCGTCAGTCTCATTTGAAGGCTGCCTAGAAGTTAACTTCAAGAATAGGTTTGCTGTCCTTAGAGTCAGTGCACCTCAGGACCACAAGCTATACAGGGAGGTAGGTGGGTGCTGAGGCATTTCAGAGAAGATGCCTGAAGAAGCACAAACCTTAGTCTGCTGTTATCCAGCTTAGATGCCCTTGAAAACGTTTGAATACAGAAGGAAGATGAGCCAAAACCATCCCCTACAACACGCAGCTTTGGATCAGTGTGTTTAATAAAATAGTTAAAAACACAGCTGGCACCAGGATCTCTGGTGGGACATCTGGCTTTGCAAAACCAATATCCAATGCAAAATAAATGAAATGGATCTTTGGGGCAACCTGTAGTATCAATGCAGCCTGGGTGTTGAAGGGATTGGGAGCAGCCCTGCCAAGAAAGACTTAGGGGTGCTGGAGGATGCAAAGCTGAACATCAGCTGGCAATGAGCACTTGCAGCCCAGAAGACCAACTGTGTCCTGGGTGCATCAAAAGAAGTGTGATCAGCAGATTGAGGCAGCTGATTCTGCTCCTCTACTTTGGTGAGACTTCTCCTTGAGTCCTGCTTTCAGTTCTAGAGCCCTCAGCACAGGAAAGACATGGACTTGTTGGAGTGAGTCCAGAGGAGGGCCAAAGAGATGATCAGAGGGATGGAGCATGTTTCCTGTGAGGAAAGGCTGTGAATCTCAAGGTTATTCAGTCTGGAGAAGAAAAGACTCTGGGGACACCTTACTGTGTCTTTTCTAAAGTTAAGAAGTCCTTATTAGAAAGATGGGGACAGACTTTTTAGCAGGGCCTGTTGCAATAAGACCAGGGGTAACGGTCTTAAACTAAAAGAGGGTAGATTTGGACTAGATATAAGGAAGAAATTTTTTATGATGAGGGTATTGAAACACTGGAGCAGGTTGCACAGAGAGGTGGTAGATGCCCTGTCCTTGGAAACATCCAAGGTCAGCTTGGACAGGGCTCTGAGCGACCTGATGTAGTTGAAGATGTCCCAACTCATTGCAAGGGGTTTGGACTGGATGACCTTTAAAGGTCCCTTCCAACCCAAACTATAATACTATTCTAAAAAGTCCCAGTCTAGCTTCCAATATATCATGATGTTCTCCATGGACATAAAAGGAAAATTAATAAACTAAATATCCAACATGAAGCCTATACAGGCTACAAATTAATTTTGCTATAAGTAGGTCTTTGGAGTTGTAAAGACCATTGGATATTTTATGTGTTTTGCCATAAGCAAAGTAAAAAGAAGAACTCGCTATCCTAAAAATATAGTTAGAATGTAAATTCACTGACTTGTGTTTGTCAGATGAAAGCAAAGTGAGTGTCTGGGGAAACTTGTTGCTGCTGTGCTTGGCCCCCAACTAAAGAAAATCTTTTTTCCCAAGTGCTGAATAAGTTTTGGTACTACCCATGAGGCTGGCACTTTACACAAGTGTGTCCTGTTTCAAATTTGCCAAATTCTGGGTATGGTAAACAGATTTTTTTCTTTCTCTCAAATATTTTGCTTCCTCTGGGCTTAGGAAAAAATAATTAAAAAGAGGAATTCTCTCTGTCACTCACTCTTTGCAAGGGCATGATATGTTTTCAACTCTCATGTGTAAGTGAAGTGCGTTAATTTTTTGGAAAGGTTCCCCTTGTTCTTCTTCTAAGTAGAATGTATTGGTAGCCAAAACAAACAGAGAAATAAGCCAAGGAAAGAATAAGACATATATACTTGTATGAATAGTTCAACAAGGGAAATCTCCAAAAACTACTGTAAGTGCTATAAGATTTCAGATGGCGAACTCATTCAGAATTAATGGTTAGCAAAACATTCAGTTCTTAAACACCAATAGGATAAAAAGAGCAACTTCCAACAGTAAAAACAAAATCCTTCTTTTAGCGTGGAAGGACTGTCTTGTGGTTAAGGAATTGGCCCTGCATTCAGGAGACAGAGGTTTAGTGCTTCTCTTTCCAGAGTGACCTTATGTAAGTCAATTAATCCTGTTGTATCATCATTCTTTATCAGAGAATTGTCCCGATACTTCTTTCTTGTCTGTTTACTTCCCTTTACCACCTTCTAGGACCATAAGCTTTCTGTTATTATGCGTGTATGGTGTCTTAAAGAAGAGACCTTTTATTATTTTAAGCTTTCAAATAGAGCAGACACATTTTTTTTTTCAATTAGATCAAGTGTTTTTCATAGAAAATAGGCTTTGATGAAAGTTTTGCATATGACACTTGTATGCCAAGTCCTGCACTTGAGACACAACATCCCTGTGCAGCACTTTTGGGGAAGAGTGGCTGGAAAGCTGCCTGGCAGAGAAGGGGGTGTTGGCTGACAGCGACTGAATACGAGTCAGCTGTGTGCCCAGGTGGCCAAGAAGGGCAATGGCATCTTGGCTTGTATCAGGAATGGCATGACTGGCAGGTCCAGGGAAGCGATTCTGTCCTTGTACTCAGTGCTAGTGAGGCTGCACCACAAATTCTGTGCTCAGTTTTGGGCCCCTCACTACAAGAAGGACATAAAGGGGCTGGAGCGTGTCCAGAGAAGGGCAGTGAAGATGGTGAAGGGGTTGGAGCACAAGTGTTTCGAGGAGTGGCTGAGGGAACTGGGGTTGTTTTAGCCTAGAGGAAAGGAGATTGTAGCAAGGTGGGTGTTGATCTCTTCTCCCAAGTGACAGGTGATTAGATGAGAGGGAATGGCCTCAAGTTGCACTGGGGGAAGTTCAGACTGGACATCAGGAAAAAATTCTTCACCTAGACAGTTATTGGGCATTGGAACAGGCTGCCCAGGGAGGTGGTTGAGTCACGATCCCTTCAGGTAGATGATGTGCTCACGGATATGGTTTAGTAGTGGACAGGTACGGTTGGATTTGATGATCTCAAACGTCTTTTTGAACCAAGTGATTCCATGATTCTATGAAATTACACTTTTGGTAAAACGTCAGAATGATCGGAGATATCTAAAAGCATCTTGAAATCTCAGGATCTTGCTAAAACTCATATTTCTTCTTACATGCAGTCTTTCACAGGAAGGGAGCTGGATTCCCATAGTAGTAAATATCTATTATACAAGTTCCAACTTGTCGCATCCTAGCCTTTCAGAAAGGTGGCTAGTGTATATATTGGATATTAGGTATCTTGTCACAGGGGAACATACACCCTATGCAGATGAACACTACAGAAATGACCTTTGTTTTACTCTTCTCAATGTCATTGTTATTTACAGAGAAAAAAACCCAGAAAACCCACACAATGTGTACTGCTATCTTAGCATGCAAGGGACAAAGACCTAAGAATAATCTATTGCACATAAACCAGTCTGTTTGAATAAACAATCTATTGACCATATACACATGAAACAGGGACCACGCACTGTTGCATGACAATGTTTATGAAAACAAGTAAAGTCTGAATAAACTCAAGCCATCCATAAATGACTCAAAATGAAGCAGCATTTCAACAGGAAGATGTGAGCAGGGTTTTCTGACACATCGCAGGCTGAGCAGTGCATTGGTGGGGGAATGGTGTGTGCTGACATTGTCCTTGAACAGTTCACCTGTTGGCTGAAACCAGACACAGAAAACGTTAACCACCAGAAAGCTGCTCTGTGAAAGTTAGCTGAGATGGAGCTGCCTTTTCACAACAGTTAGAGCATCAAGCCCCACTGCCCTGTCTGTTTTACCTCAACTGTCAGCCTGATGCTTGGGAAAACACATTGGACACTACAGATTTTATAAAATGCCTTGTAAAATAGCTCTAATGCTGTTTCGCCTGTCATTTTAAAATATATTATATTTTATCTCACAAGCCTTAGATGCTGTTCTAGTAGATCCCAAACAAACAGCTGCTAAGAGGAAGATCCAAAATGTAAATAAGCTTCACAGTTAGGACAGATGGAGAATAGAGGAGTTAGTCACCTTTCGGTCAGGAGCCTTGGAAGCTGGATGTGGAGCATAACCATGAGGCATTTGCAGCAAGGGCAGTCAGCACAGTCCCCTCCAACTGAATCACATATGGGAGAGCCTTTGCAATGGTTGCCCCACACCTTTTTCGTGTCTTCAGTCTCTGTTTTATGCAGCTGCTGGCAGAGAGTCAGGAGATGCCCTGTCTCAGCTGGTGCCAGAGGAGTTAATGCAGCCAAAGGCAAGCTCAGGAGGGGTATCCCCAGGGCTGCCAGGCAAGGCAATGGGAGGACACGTGGAAACCTGTCTACCCTCTGCTAACCTAAACCCACCTTTCTCCACTCTGGTTGGCCTGGCTAACCTCTCTGCAGTTACCGCAAGCTTGAACTTGGCTCTATCTCTATATTTTTTTTTATTTAAAATGCAGCAGTTTGCTTTTAAATAGGAACTGATGAAAGCTGTTGCTGTTCTTATTTTTCCTTTCTATGAACTGAAGTGATGACAACAGAGTTTCTAGTAAATTATAACATAGGCAGTCAGTTCCAGATTAGTTTTGAAGTTGGACTTTTTTTTTGGAAGGTACAAATACAGCCAGAGAAGATTTAATTAAATACTTGTATTTCATAACTGTAATTTATCTAGCTCAGTATGTCCTGTCCCATGGGTTTGTTTGGATACAAGGAATTTTTAGCTTTCAGACTGCCAGAATTGGAAAGTTCTGTACTTACAATGGAAAGGTAAAAATAGCCAGTAACAATGCTAACATGGCCACACTACCCTTTTCATGGTCTTCACCCTGATCAGAGGTGGCCACCTCTAAGGATGAGAGGGTAGTTTCCAGGCTGTTTAGCATCTGGTCTCTTGCTGAGCCTGCCAAGATAACAACAAGCCAACATATTTTCACTATATCTCTTACTACTGTGACTCAGAAATAATTCCATATGGTTCCAGTCTTGCTACAGTTCTTTATGGGCCGGATCTGGAGCTTGTTGGTGTCAGTGGAGAAAGTCCCAGTGATTTCAGTGAGTTTTGGAACAGCCCTGTGTACAAGAGTAAGAACTAGAAAAAGATGTATGTGTGCTTTATCTTCCATCCTGTTAACAAAGATGTCATTGGTCAACACACTTACAACACAGCTCTTTTTTATTCCCCACCTATGGAGTCCTGTTTGTGGTGCTGGGATCTCTTAAGTAAAATGTAGCTAGCAGGCATGGTTGGTGCTCAGTCCTGCCGTCTTTGTTGAGTGCATTCCTATGCTTGTGTTTGCTGCTTTCCAAAACCTGAGCTAAATGCTGGATCTAGTTCTTCTCACGGAGAAGCTGTTCCTACCCATTGCCTATGCCCAACCCTTTACTGTCGAGGTACTGATATAAGAAACTTATCTCTTTCACAGTATTTTTCGACAATACTTTCCTAACTAGTGGTTTAACAGTTGCAGATTCATCTGTTAATGACTGCATGAGCTGCCCTTACATTTCTCCAGATAAACTGAAAGCATTGCAGTTTTCCTGCCAACCATCCCCAGAAATGCATAAGAAAAGATTTATATGTCCATACAAACTTTATTGCCTAAATTCTTTATCTATGAAACTCATTCTAAGAATTCATTTGTCTGACAGCCTGGAAAATGCCAGTTGTCCCACATGTAACGAGAATAAATGGAAAGTTAGTTCTTGCCTGTGATTTCTGTTGAGTGGTCAGCAAGGAAGGAGTTTGCTAATGCTTGTCTGATCCCTTGTGGACTGGTGCCTTCCACAGAAGGAAGAGCTGGCAGCATGCCCTGAGTCTGCTGGGAGGGATGTCACAAAACTCTTCTTCTGTAGAGAGGATTCCTCTGGGAGAAGGTTGGGGCCTATAGGCACAGTGTTGGGAGGAAATCGTGCTCTGCTGCAGGGGATAAACAAAGAACTTTGGTGCTCCTGACCTTTTACCTGGCAGCACTCTTCAACTCCTAAAAAAATTAATTTCCTGGAAAAGATATGAAATAGGATGGAGTTCCTCAAAGGGACTCTCCTGTCAGCTGCTGCAGGACACGCTGACTGAACATATTCTGTCCTCTCTCTTGCCTGGCTCCTAGATGTCTCCTTTCCTCCTCAACAGATTATGATTGTGCTTTTGTGAAATTTCTTAGCCTTCTACTTAGGACTGAAGAGGGTTTTCTGTGTAGTAACAGAGTGAACAATGTTCCCTATAACAGATGTTACTGAATGTCACTAAGTAAAGGGAAAAAAAGAAAAGGTAGCAAGGCTGCAGTAGATATAATCAAAGTATGGTTGCAATTTGCAAGGCGAAAATAATAAACAGAGGTTTGACTCTGCTGAGACTTTATCTTTTTTTTGTCCAGGAGCATTTTTAGTATCAGGCATTGTAGATATGACACATTGTTGGGATGGGACGTATTTTCCAGATGTTAGAGCCTGATCTTGCTGGTTGCTTAGTCCTCATGAGAAAGCATGACATTTCTTCAAATTGTGTCAATATTAGTGAAAACCAGGGGAACTCAGCATCTCGTGGGGCTGGACATTTAATGACAGGTTCAGGAGAGGACATCAGTGTCTCAGAGTTACACATCACAATACTTAACATTTATGTGCTGTGCTCTGAGAAGGTTTTACATGGAATAGTGAAGTAATTTGGGGAGCATAATTAGAAGCTACATTAATCCCAGCCAGCTGAACTACAGCATTGTGGCGACATCGGCAGGTTCTTCTTTTGATGCCTATAACTCATTCCTGGCCACATTTAAACAGAGTGCAGGATACTCCATCTGTTAGTCTGTAGCAGACAGAAGCACTTCACAGTGAAAGTTATTTGTAATAAAATACAAATTTTATTATTGGAATGAACTGGAAGCTAAAGTTGCTAGTTTACTGTTCTGGAGGAGAAGACATCCCAGCAACGTGGATGGAGGATGCCATACTACCTGTGGCATGCAACAGTGAAGCTTGTTAGCAGAAAGTGCTATTTAGGATAGTAATGTAGGAAAATGTGAGGAAAGAACCTAGAGGGACTTTGACAGGCTTGAGTGGTGGGCCTGTGCTGACCTCATGAAGTTCAATAAGGCCAAGTGCAAGGTTTTGCACTTGGGTTGGGGCAATTCCAAGCATTATTACAGAGTGGAGAATGGATTGAGAGTGGTCCTGAAGAAAAGGACTCGGGGGTGATGGTGGATGAGAAGCTCAAGATGATCCAGCAATGTGTGCTTGCAGCCCAGAAAGCCAATCACATCCTGGGCTGCATCAAAAGAAGTGTGACCAGCAGATCGAGGGAGGTGATTTTGCCCCTCTGCTCTGCTCTCGTGGGGCCTCATCAGAAGTATTGTGTTCAGTCCTGGAGATCTGAGCCCAGGGAGGACCTGGATCATGTCCAGAGGAGAGTCACAAAGGTGATCAGGGGGCTGGAGCACCTCCCATAGGAGGACAGGCTGAGAGTTGGACTTATTTGGACTACACAAGAGAGGACTCTGGGGAGCAGCCTTCCAGTACTTAAAGGAGGCCTACAGGACAGCTTCCCCAGCTTTATCAGGGAGTGCCGGGACTGGATGGTGGGTAAGAGTATTAAGCTGAATGAGGGGAGATTTAGATTAGATATTAGGAGGAGTTTTTTTCTGTGAGGGTGGTGAGGCACTGGAACAAGTTGCCCAGAGAAGTTGTGGATGCTCCATCCCTGGAGGTGTTCAAGGATGGGTTGGATGCGACTTTGAGTAACCTGATCCAGTGGAAGGTGTCCCTGCCCATGGCAGAGGGGTTGAAACTGCATGATCTTTAAGGTCCCTTCCAATCCAAACTATTCTATGATTCTGTGATTCTATGAAGAAAAAAAAAAAGGTTGGTCAAAATGTGGGAATACTGAGGGACAAGGAACATCACAGCTGAATTTATAATGTCGTGTGATGTTACAAAAGTCCCTTGCACTGTTGGACTTGCTTTTCAGAGAAGCTGTGAACTCCTGGCTTCTGCTGGAGGTGAACAACTGCTCCCTAAAGTCAAGGTCTTTGCATGTAAAAAAACTGACTGTTTTTTCCACTTTCTTCCGAGAATGATCTTAGCTCTCTAAAACAACCTAAGATCTATTTTGATTTGTCTACAGGATTAACACAAACTTCTGTGATCAATATTGCAAACAGTGGGTTTACTATTTGCATTGTGTGAGTGAAGGTGGGCTAGAAACTGTGCAGGAAAGCTGCAAGGTTTGGAGGCAGAGCTTGTCTTGTCTGATTCTTCTTTCCTAGGATTTACTGCAGTTTTAGTAACAGGACAGTAAAAACATTGCTTGGAGCCTGCTGCAAGCAATTTATATCAGCTTAGAACGGTAATGTATGGAAGTTTATTGTATGACCTGTTTTGTGGAAGTTCACTATTATTTCAATACCTAGTGTTCACAGAGTTGGCAGAGTTTCATGTAAGCTGGATGCTGAACATCTAGTGGACTCTGTTTACAAACACAATATATGGTGCTTAGGATGCCTTGTAGCCAGAGGCCACCACCCAGTTTTGTGCAAGCTCATCAGCCCACTAGCCAAGGGGAATGGAAGGATTCTATGCAAGGATTTAGAATTATTATTATTATTGTTGTTATTATTTATTTATTTATTTATTTATTCACAGAATCAATTCTGTGCCTGAAACATAGAGAAGAAGAAGAAAGTGGAGAAGCTGAAGAGCACAGAGAAGAGGACAATGTTCTCACACACCTAACCTGTGTCATTGTCACCCAAAGAGGACTGCAGGGCTTCCTCAAAGGTTCTTTTTAGGGCTTGTGAGTAGAAAAGAAAATCATGGGAGGGTGATCATAAGGCAAAGAAATTACCAGAAAACTAAGGGGGATTTGGAAGGAAACACTTCTGCTGTTTTGTCTTTCCCTTTTATCTGGCTGTGGTTTATGGCATAATGATTGACTACAGGCTCTTTTGCTAAGGCTCTTTGTTTATTTTGGAATAGTTCTGTGACTGTCATGTCCCAGTTATTGTGTATATCTTATTTTCTTCTTAAGGAAGCCTAGAACAAACAAAAAAATTCTTAGACCTATAGTTCATGTAGTCAGCTGTGGACACAAAGAGAGAGTTATTATTTTACGTGTAAAACAACCATTTGCAAAATGTTCCTGCTGAGTAAATTGTGCCTGTTCTGTATAAATAAGTGGTAGAAAGCAGAGTCTGCTCTGTCCCTGCCCTGTGGTCCAGTGCATGGGCTCATGGCCCCCAACACTAGCTCTGTCTAGCAACTCAGTAACTGATCCTTCATGCTCCTGGGAAGAGGTACAACAGCAGTCTGTATGTCTGAAGGGTGTTGGCAAAACAGCATCTTCTGCATGCATCTTCCAACCACTGGAAAGTACTGTTTAAGTTGGACAGCTCAAGTTAAGAGGCTTATCTGTGTCCTGAAGGAGAGAAATTACTGTGCAGGTGAACTTAGGAGAACTTAGCTGCTGAACCACTAGAGAGGGGCAGCATTTGAAGTATGTGCTGGCAAAGACAATGCTCTCATATGGGGATCTAGTTTAAAGAATTTCTCTATAAATATATCTGTTGAAAGCATTTATGCTGTCTGTGGTCCTCTGCTTCTAAACAGAAGGTTTGCTCCTCACTATCATCTCATAAAGCAGAGGACTCCAGAGTCTCCAGCTGAGTTTGTTTAAAATCTGTAAAAAGAATGAGGTACATTTCATCCAACCTATTTTAGGCACTGGTCTTCTCCAGAGTAATTTGACAAATTAGCATAGAACGGAGAAATATGGGAGAGGAGGCATGGGAGATTTATGAAACAGCATCCTGAATGCTGATGGGACAGTCTCAGACTTGTTGAAGGCAAGCAGTGCCTTTCAATTGTAAAAGATTTTCGGTGCTTTGCCAGCTGGAGAGAATAAATTAGCATCATTAGCCTTAACTGTGCAGCCAAATCTGTATTTACATTCACATTAAAGACGCAAATACAGTTTCTGAAAAATGTATGGTCGTCCTAAGAGGGTCATCATTCCCATTTGACAATGTAGTTGCCTCCCATAATATGTCAGAGAATCAGTATTGTGTTTATGACACTATGGTCCCAAAACTGATGGTATTGTTGTAACCTCTAATATTGCTAGGACTTCTAGAAAATCTCTGTGATTAAATTCCTTCTACTAGTGTCCTGATGCAGGCTGGAATATTAAAGAAGGCATGCAACACACTGTCATATCATTAAAGCTGGTAACTTTATAAGGTCAAAGTACTTGGAGGCAATGAAACAAAAACTCTGTCTTGCTTAAGTCTGAATATATATGATTAAAAAACCCCATCTTTACTGAGGGTACTGACAATATTTGCACCCTGTGTGGAATGCAGATTACCTTCTTAAGGCATAAAAGGCATAGTCAGCCAAAATATAGATAGTTTTGCAAGTGGGAAGCCAGTGCTCTAAATTATGCTTAATCTTGAATTAGACTCCTGCTGTTTCCATTAATTACAAAGGGGACCAGCTTCTGAATTTGGACATTTAAATTAGGCAAGTAAAATTAAAAAGTGTGAATAGTCCCACTTCCTTTTCTTGTTCCCTGCTTTCAATCTTGAAAAGAAAATATTTCTAATGGATGCTTGAGGAATGATTATGTTAATTTACAAGGTTGCTTGGGAGGCTATTACTGAAAACTTTTGTGAGATAGTAGCCACCAACAGGGACTGTTCTTTCTTCTATAAAGCACCACTATTGGCCAAGTACCTTCAACGATGTGGCCTCAACAACACTTCTGGGCCATGGTGTTCAGGTGATGGACCAGATGATCTTGTCTGTAGGGGACTTGACAGCTGAGATCACACTTATTTTTCTGTATGGTTTATTTCCTTTCCATTCTTAGCCTTGTTGATGAATAGGATAAGAACCATCTCCTGGTAAACAAGATACCAAGACACAGCTACCAATCACCACAAAAACATTGTGTTGTTTGAACAAATCAAAATGGTCCTCAGAGGCTTATTTATGAGCTTATTTTAGACTCTTGTGGCCTTGAATTATGAAAGGGAGGTGGTTTTTTAATCTATTCCCTACATTTTAGTTTTCATTTGTTTTTCTGAGTTGCTGGCAGTGATAATGACCTCATTGGTATCAAACCTAGGGTGGGGCTAGAAAAGTAAGGTCAGGTTGTTTGGCTGTGTAAAGCAGTTTCAGATATTTCAGCAGAGAAGCAAACGCTAATGATTGTTAACACTTATATATGTCCTGACATTAGTCACACACAGACACAAAAGCTATTAATAAAATATTTCTTAATGTTACTGAACTGTTCTTGTGGTATAGACTTGGGTGGCTTCCAGTTTTCCATAACTAGGGTAGGCTGAGCTAATTGGGATGAAATTAGAACCATCTTCATGCTTCTGTCAAAAATGTTTAGATAAAAAAAAGATCTGTTCAGTATTTCTCCCTCCTTATTTTTCATCTTCTCCTGCCTCTGCTTCTCTGGTCACAAGCCAGGTCTTAAATATGTATGCACATCCAGACTATGGAGTTATAATTAATGATAAAAAGCATTTTGGGAGGCATATTAAACCTAGAGCCTCAGGACTTACCATACTTTTTCTCACTGATATAAATATGACCTCTGTAGGTTTTTCTCCCTTCTGTGGCTTTAGTCTTTCATGCATTCAGATCTGAGTCAAAGGTATTACAGAAAACTAAATTGCAGGGATGCTGATGCATGTTCACATGTCTAAGCAAAAATGATAAGGAAGTGGGTAGAAACAACATTCAGGTCCTGATGCACTAGTCAGTCTGGAATAGGTAGGTCTGCTGCAAATTCCTGGACCTGCTCTGTGTGTGCCATGAATCCACATTGTTTGTACAAGCTTGAGCGATCTCAGGTATCTGTGACACTGTGTACAAGATGGAGTTGATAAGCACGTGGAGAGTAACCGTTTCTCCTTACAGCTTGTATATAGAGTCTTTGGGTTGCTAGAAGATCTATGGACAACTTGTGTTCCACTTAAATCCTGTTTAGGTTTAAGCATCAGCTGAGATGTAGCAATTGTCAGGGTGTGCGCTCTCAGCCCATGGCTAATGTGAAAGAATGCGACTTATCTTCAACTGCTTCCACTGTGGGTTAAGCTAGACAGAAATAATTCATATTTGCTGAGTGAGGATAGCCTACCTCTGCTACCATAACTAAGCCGATTTGCCGCTGAATCAGAGGAACGTGCTTCTGTGTCTCTGCCTGCAGTAGTAGCAGCATCCTTTGGTCCCGATCTTGTGACTCAACTGGAAACATTTAGTACTGTCAAACCCTGAGGAGCATCTCATGATCTCCTGAGTGCCTGCCATAATTGGAGCTCTTATAATCTCTGAAGAGCTCATGAGTCCTCTCTGGATCTTTGAGATGAGGCAGGTCTGCATGCGCACATAGCGACAAAGATGAGAACTATGAATTATTTAATCTTTCCTTCCTCTAGCAGTTCAGTGCTCCATGATTCCTACCAGCCCAAAAGAACACACCTATCTGACTTGAACATCTGCAGATTGCCCTGAATCCTATCCAGACATTTTGGGCAAATACAACATGCAAGCTGTATCTACACCAGACCGCGCGATGCTTCCTTGCAACACTTCCTGCACTCAACCAAGATAAACAAGGAAAGAGCATCCTGTTGTGCCACTGGGAGGAGAGGCTTCAGTTCTTCTCATTTATTTTTTAAATGTTTAGATGTAGTAATTATCTACAGAAAATAGGAAGTGCCTGGTTTATGCTAGCAGCCCAACACAATCCTGTGCTTGCCAGCAGCGTGTGGTTCAGTCAGTAGATGTCTCTGTGGCTGTGCAGCGGTGCCACTGACCTGGGGTGTCTCCTTCCAGAGAAGAAGACAAGCTGAAACTTGGGCAAGAGGGAAAGCTTTGGCTCACAGTGTGCTTAATAAACCATTTAGAAGGGTCTGTGTTTCTTGGATTGCTTTAGTCCATGCTTTGTAATTCAATAGGTAGTACTTGCTAAACATGACTTTATGTCTATGAAGCACCAGAAGAGCAACAAGAAACTCAGCTTCAGAGGTGTCCTTAAGACACTGGGTAGAAAATATCACAGGAAAAAAATCAAGCAGAGAGCATGAGTAAAGACCACACCATGGTTCACTGAGGAGGCTTGGTGCTCAATGAAGTTCACAGTCCAGTGCACCTGGGAGTGGTCACTATGGGAACAATTTACTGACAGATCCATATCCAGCCACCTAACAAATGCAAGAAAACCATGGCTCCAGAAATCCCATACCAAAATCTAGGTGTTAAGGCCTCCAGGTCAGTCATGACATTCCATTTTGGTGGCTGGTAATTTTATATAGACACAAAACCCCAAATGCCAGGTCTCACTACACACTTGGAGACATCTCTGCAAGATGATGAAGAACGTAAAGCATGAATTCATACATATCGGTCTTTCTGAGAGACTGTGAGGAAAGAAATAAGTATTCGACTTCCTCTGAGAAAAAGCAGGAGGAAAAGACTCAAATTTGAGAAAACTGTAGTGTAAAAAAAAATCAGGAATACACAGGGGTGGAGACAGCTACAGTGTCACTATAGTGGCAATATTGCATCTAGCTGGTGCCACAGTGTGTGTATGTATGTACACATGTTGAAATTACATCCCTCAACCCCTGTAAGCCAATGTTTACAGATAAAGCACATAATTACACATTTGGTTGCCTGGCCTATCCCAGGCTCTCTTGGGGTATACAAATAAGCTTCAAAAACATGGAAGGAAAGTTCTTCCACAGTAGAGGAAGAAAAAATACACAGTAGGACAAGACAGAAGCACAGAAGCTAGAGAATAACCCAAACAGTTAGCAAAGGGAGCATCCCATTTCCATCAGAGAAGTGTGAGGCCTTTGAAGAATGAAAAAAAAATTACTCTCAATGGAGTAATGAATGTCATATTAACTATACTTGACACTTTGAAGCCAAATGAAGTGACTGTCTAATTAAAAGCACAACTTCACCTTAATGAGAACAACCCTCACTTGTCACATCACAGGAGGGTTTATAGCTTCCCTCCCCACCCTCTATTCTTTTAATCCAAGTTTATACAAGGGAAAGTTAGCTTATGAATTAGGTCCAAATGTGTCTGAAGCTTTAGCTCTTATTTTCAGCAGTTACTTCAGGATGAAAGATTTGGGCTGTTTCTGAGCATGCTCTTTTTTCCTCTGAAAGGATGCTGGGCTGTGATGTCGGTGTGAGACTGGAAAGTGATGATGGTGTCACTTCCAAATCCCACTGAACTGGAGCATATCAGAAGTTCTTGTCTGGACCAACAATTTGTATTAATTTTCTTCTCAGTTCTATTAAATTTGAACTCTTTGGAAGTGGAGTTGACAGGACACTGCTCTGCCTAAGGAAAATTATGTTAACTCCTTAGGTTTGCCCTGGATTTAGGCCAGTTGGTTCAAGTTAAAGCTCTGTCAAGAGGACCGGAATGGTATCCCAAATAGTATTTAGACACTGGAGAGTCTCCCTGGACATCTGAGGATGCTCCATCTTTCTAGCTATAAGGACAGTCATCCCAGCTTTGACAGCTCACCTTTTATGATGTTCAGCATGGGAGACCCATAAAACCTCACCACCTGACTCCATGGTGGTTCATGAACATGTATGTAGGCAGACATCACTTTCCTCGGGACTACGGACAAAGATCTTTTAAGATGACTCTTGAATTGTGTCTCTAGAATCCTCCCAGAGTCCCTTCAACATGACATATGCTGAAGATATGTGCCACCAGTGCTGAAGAGGTCTCCTGGGCTTTCATTTTGTCACTTTCTCTTTCTACTCATATTTCCTGAGAAACTCCTCTGCTGTCTGTACACAGTTCACAGGACTGGAAGTGCTCCAGCAGAGTTTAGCTCCAGCTGACAGAGATAACTGCCTTATATAATCTTGATCATAAACTTACCAGATCCCTGTAAATGTTCTTTTGATTTTGTTTTTCTCTGGTTCTCCTAGTAGGATCTCCAGTTAGGGACTTTATTTTACCTTGTAGCCTAAATTAGTTCATTTATAACTTCCTGCTTTGCTGCCATTTTTATTAAACAGTTAAATGTTAACTCTTCCCTTCCTAACGTGATGATCTTTGCTTTGAGTTACAGCTGAGACACGTCTTCAAATGAAGGAAAGCTTTAGGGTTTATGGCTTAGTATAGGAACTTTTCTTCTGATATTGAAAACATTTTTTAAAACATCAGCTGAATTTTTTGATAGCAGGTTGCTGACCTGCTGCAGCCTTGTTTTTAATATTGACACTGCCTTTGACAAACTACAGGATTTTTCTGGCATACCAAGATTACAGAACTTGGTATCTGTGAGTCGGGGCAGCTTGCTAATCAAACTCATATGAAAACAGGATATTTTTCTGGGTTCATTGTTTCCTTATCAGCTTGCAGCCATCTGATTTCCCTCTAATGATCTGGATGAGCTCTCATCTGGCAGGTTTGATATTCTGTCTTCCTTAAAGTTTTCACCTGAGAGTCATGTCAGTGGTAACACAGATTCTCTTTCAAATTGTCTTCTTTAAAAATTGAATTACAATTCCTCCTTTTGATGGAAGGAAGTGAGTTGTTAATGAGTGGCTTGCAAAAGTTTTCTAGAGTTTGACCCAAGACATCAGCATACATTGTTCTTGCTTCAGTGGACTGTATCTCAAGAGGCTCTAATACAGTCAGTAGACATCTTGGGATTTAGCATTTAGGATATATTATCTCAAGTTTTGTCTTGTTTTGTTTTTACTGGCCTTTCAGAAGAAAACGAAGGAGTTGATAGCCACCTGATGTAGCCCAAAGGCATCAAGAGTAGAGTAAGATATATGAAAAGCCCTACAGAATGGACACTTTTATTTTGGAGGAAACTTGAAGAAAATTGCAATAGGCAGAGGAATATCCTCATGTTGTTCCAGGATTGTGAGGTTCAAGCCCAGACCAAATGAAAATCAGGAAGGATCTTGCCTTAGGCTCCTGTATCTTTGCTGGCACACTAACCACCTCCTGAGATGATGCTGACCCTATTACAGTTGCCAAACTTCACGGTTGGTCTCCAGAGGACACTTTGCATCCCTCAGCAAAATGGCAACCATAATCCTTGCCTTACTGAGAGGCATTTTAGGGTGTGAGGGCTCATTGTACCAGTTAAAACCAAGCTTGGTAGGACAACCTACAACTACAGGTGTGAAAATTCTGTGTTTGAAAATAATGTCCTTCAACACTAGCTGTATGATGATATCTACACAAACCTTAACTTACTCTAAATACAGATCCAGATGTGTTCTCAAAAACATTGGAAGGAGAGCTAAACTGGATACAGATTACCAGAAAGGCCCTTTTTTATCTTGGGATAATTAAATTCTGCTATAGAATATTCTTGTCTAGTGAGCCTTCAGTGCTGCAGAGCTCATTATAAAGTTCTTAGACTAAAAGTTTAATGTGGAAGCTGAAGTTCAAGCGGCTGTTGAGATCTCTTATCATGTTGCAGGTTTGTCTCTGCATCCATGGCTGGGAGTTGTATAGTTGAGTATATGATAGATAATCACATGCAGTTTTGATTCCTCTAATTTTATCAAGACCTGATAAAAGGAAGCATCGTAACACCTTTGATGCTCAACTTTGTATCAGGAAAGCTCAAGGAAAAATGCATTCATACTCACAGCTGGTAGCCAGCTTTTCTTCTGAAGCATGACAGCTTCTATTTTCCTAGTATTAAAGCAATTTTCCCAGTAGGTCTTTGGGCTAGGCTAAAAAACAACATGCAAAACTTACTGGAAAAATATCTCTTGTACCCCTCTAAAGTATTAACAAAATAGATTTTGTGCTGGCCTCTTCTCCCAAGTGACATGGGACAGGACAAGAGGGGATGGCCTCAAGCTCCACCAGGGGAGATTTAGGCTTGAGATAAGGAAAAAATTCTTCACAGAGAGGGTGGTTAGGCATTGGAACAGTCTGCCCAGGGAGGTGGTTGAGTCACCGTCCCTGGAGGTGTTTAAGGTGAGGGTGGATGAGGTACTTAGGGGCATGATTTAGGGATTGGTGGGAATGGTTGAACTCGATGATCCAGTGGGTCTCTTCCAACCTGGTTATTCTGTGATTCTGTGAATTATGTTGCACCCTTCCTGTGGTAAGGGCACAGAGGAGAATATTTTAAGCAGTGACTGTCTGCAAATGCATATACACGTGCAGAGACAGCATGTTTGATTATGTCAAGTGAACAATAAAGCATGTATCTCCCTCTGTAATTATCTGTGTCATACATGAAAACACTTAATTGTGTGAATAAATAGAAGCTCCATCTATGCAGGTGTATAGTGCAAGTTTTACAACAACCTCTGAAAATGTACCCTGACTGCCAGGAATACACATAGGAATATAGGAATACTCATGTAGCAGTAGATAAATGAACAAACATACACATGGTTCCCTTTGAAGATATCTCAAAGCTGGTGTAAGCTCTCCTTACCTTACCTATAGATCTCAAAGCTCCCAGTGAGAAGAGGGAAAGAAATAAGGAGCAATGCGGTCATTCAGCTCTTGTTTTGCTAAGGTGGCAAAGACATATATTCCGTTTGTGTCTGAGTTAGAAGGGGAGAAAGATATCCATTTTTATGGAAGTTTTCCTGCAACTAGGATAGATTTCAGTGATTTTCTGTGTTCATCTTTGCTGTTTCATGAAGTCATAACAATTACTGTTCCATCTGAACAGTTAAATGCATGAGTACCTTCATGCACTAAGGTAATATGCTTGTTAGTGCCGCAGCAGTGCTAACCATAGTGTAAAACCCCACTAGGGCAAAAACTGTGCCAAAAATTATATCTGGCAGATCTAATTATCAGAAAATGGCTTTGCACGATGATTTTATTTTACACAGTTGACTTATCCCTCATAATTATCTCATGCATAGGAATTTCTTAGAGTTTTGGAATGTTCCAGTTTCTGATCTAATGAATTAGATTTTCACCCAATTACTAAAAAAACACATTGCCCAACTGCAATGCAATTTTCTTTGTGTTCGCTAGAAGTCTGTAAATAGGCATTCAGCATGAGCACTGGTGCAAACAAGGGACAAGTAGTCATAAATCATGCTCAAAGTGAGGAACTATGGTTGAAATTTCTTCAATATTGTGTTGTAGAGGTGCTCAAAACACTGAGTGATAGGTAAAACTCCCATTTCTGTCAAAAGATAAACCAAGGGGGCTGTTAGTTCAGAAGCAGACAGCCATGAACTCTGGTCTCTGCTTAAAGAAAAATCTTAATTTCCATAGCTGTTCTGTGGCTTTAACTGTGGCAGGACAGCAATTCAATCTTTGTTCTGGAAATAAGGTCTTTTCTTGGAGCAATTTCTCAGGCAGCCCAAGCTGAGCTCTTGCCAGCATTGCCCTGTCTCACTGCAAAGCCACTTTTCCTTGTGCTAAGTGTCGCCTAGAATTTCTCTGCCGTTAAGAGTATTTGCAATGGAATGAAATTGTTAGTATTTGATCCTAAAGGCTCCCCACAACTCTAAACTACTGTATTTATCATAGTTGGCTTATTGCTCCAGATACGAGTACTTTCATAACAGTCTCCTGGAAGGCAGATCGGGATGCTGTCTCCATGGGATAGAGCCCTCTGCTATATGTGGAAAAGACCTCCTCAGCATAGTATTCTCCTGTATCCAGCATTGGTGAGGCCACACATTGAATATTGTGCTCGGTTTTGGGCTCCACACAACAAGGAAGACATTGAGTGTGTTCATAGAAGGGCAACAAAGATGGTGAATGTTCTAAAGAACAAGTCTTGTGAGGTGCAGCTGAGGGAACTCAGGTTGTTCAGCCTGGAGAAAAGGAGGTTGAAGGGAGACTGTATCACACTCTACAGCTACCTGAAAGGAGGTGTTGGTCTCTTCTCCCATGTGCGAGAGATAGGATGAGAGGAAAAGGCCTCAAGTTGCACCATGGGAGGTTTAGAGTGGATATTAGGTACTATTGCTTCATGGAAACGGTTGTCAAGCATTGTGACAGGCTGCCCAGGGAGGTGGTTGATTCACCTTCCCTGGAGGTGTTTAAGGCACGGCTGGACCAGGTGCTAAGGGACATGGTTTAGTGTTTGATAGGAATGATTGGTCTCGATGATCCGGTGGGTCTCTTCCAGCCTGATTATTCTATGATTCTATGAATACACGTGAAAGACATTAAGATGTCATCACTGTGAAATATTCTTGGGGATGTATACCTCCGGCTCCTTTCCCTGTTCCCCCAGGAAAGCTGGATGCCTGATTTCTCAAGCGTGTTATTTTCTAGATTCAGAAAACATGTCTGTATTGCCGTGTACTTCTAATTAGTCTAAATTTAGATAATTCTATATAACCAACTACTGAGTCATTCAGAAAAACCCACAGTTTTATTTTCTGGAATTTAAAGCCTGTTTCCCATTTGTAGTGTGGGTGCTTCCTATTGTCTGACAGCATGAGGGCATTGACAAGGAGTAGGCACATAGTTCATGTTTTTGGGGCTGCAAAATACCACCTGGGAGGTGGGGGAAAGCCCTCTCCTGTGTCATTTTCATTTATTATCTGTACTGCACCAGATTCTCTAAGCCCATGTCCTTCATGAGGTTGTGACTGTGATAGGCTCTGTGTAAGCAAAACATTGCTGGAAACAAGATGCTCAGAAGCCTGTTTCTTTCTCTGTTGGTCCCTCTTCCCTTGGTGTGTGGGGATGTATTACCTTTGGCTTTTGGCAGATACTCTCTGTATTTGTACATTTCCCTCATCAATTCTCTAAAGCAACTCATGGAGATAATTTTCCATGTCAGCAGCTAATCTAATCTGTCTGAGATCGTATTATTAAACTTTCTATACAAATCTGCTGATTTCCACAGTCTTCTGTAAAACACTCAAACTCTTTAGCTGTTACTAGTGTTGACACCTGAAAGATGCAATTAATTATTACTCAACAGTGTATACCATAAGTCACAGACCTGCTTTTTTGAGCTTTGTTTTCTAATCAGGAGCATATGCAAACTGTGGGGCCCCTTTACCTTCTGGTTACATAAAGGATTAAATATTATATTTAGCTGACAGAGGCTCCTCTCTGATGCTTGGCACTCCAGGTTTAATCTCATCTACCATTTGTATGTTGAAAGAACTTGAAGAATTTCAGAACAACTGGTCTTGGGTTAAGTTGGTCCAGCTTGAAAGTGGTATCAGGCCCCTGTTGATTTATTTATTTGCCACATTACTAGTCATCTTAGTTCCTGACTCAGCCAAACTAAATATTGCCTGACCTGCACAGTCAAGAAACAGCTACATAGTGAAAGGATTTTTGCACTTAGATATGCTATCTGAACTAATTTATGGTCCTGTTTTGTCTTTTTACTTGGTAGACACAAATGCATTGCTCTTCACTCAAATCTGGGACTTGCAGATAAATTTTCTTTAATCTCATCATGTTTTTTTCTGTGCCGCAGTGCAGACATGCCTTCAGAAAACAAATCCTTCCTGATCTACCAGGACTGCTCCACTGAGTTCAGTATTTCACATTCCTCTTTATCCACTTGGAATTTGGACTTTCACTTAAATTAATATTATTAGGAAGAACACTTGCTGTCTCTAAAATGTTTGTCTTACAGGTTTTTTAAAAACACTTAAAATCAACATTCTTTTTTGATGTTTGCCTGAAAATTAATACTCTACTTTTTTTGGAAAAGCTAACATCTGGCTGGAAAACATTTGCTTTACTCAAATGTTTCCTCAAGAATATCTCCTGCCTTCACACTTCAGTGAGTTGTCATCTCCATATTTAATGTCAAAATGAATCAAAACTTTGTTATGAAAATTCCTGAACTCTAAAGTTCCAGCCAAAGTCCAGGTCATGGTTTTATAATTTGACCTCAATGGTATAAATACAAATTTTATTTATGGAGAGTTTAACTGTTTGTGGAACTCTGTAGGTGCATTGAGCCAGGCCGCTTGTGGGGTTAAACTGCAGTAATATGACTTGCCTATATAATTCCAATGGGTTTGTTTCTGAAAACAGAGGCAAAATTTGACCGTATTTTATATTTTCAGGGGAATATTGTAATACTGTGACCTAGTCCCACCATCAGTTTTTTCACTCCACTCCTGATCTGGTGTTCTGTTTCATTTGGCCTTATGGCTGACTTTGGGATCTTTCAGAAAATCTGCCTTTCCTTCACAATTTTGCCATTAAACTTCTGTATAGATTTGTATACAAAACTGCCAGATAGTTTATGGCTTAGTGTTGTCATACAGAGATATTTGGCTTTCACAGCGAGCTCATCTGAGGGCAAAAGCCAGTTAAAATGCAACCATAATGTCTGTCCTCTGCTTAGGAGTGTTGTGCACTTATCAGTAAGACTGTATTTTTTGCAGTTTGTCAGATGAATGGAAAATTAAGAGGGGCTTTTTTTTAGGAATTATTTTTTGTGGAGGATAGGGAGGGTATAAGTTTAAAAACCCCCTACCATTGTATCCACTTGTGCTTAACAAAAGTAAAGAAGAACCTACGCCAAGGAAAAATCTGTCTTCAGCCCTCTCTCTCCCCATCATGCTCCAGTTTTTTAAAAAATCATTTTTAACAGGGTCTGGTTTGCTCCCAGCCTGCCCAGTTCCTGGGCACTGAAATGTGCCTTGCTTCCCAGGACAGGAACCAAGTCTTTGTTATTTCCCTGAGACCTTACTCCTGTTTTCTCTAGCTGAAGCCACTTCTCTATCTCATTATGTATTTAACTATGCAAAAGGAGACAGACCCAGACTATTCCCAGCCCATCTTCAGGTGGGTGGTATCACCAATGCACTAAAAGTCAGCCTTTCGCCAGCTGAATGGGTATTTACTGGTTTTATCGCAGTGTATGATCCCCAAAGCCAAAAGCCCCTTGCACCTTAGGAAGAGTGTATATCATTCTTAAATACACAGAGAGCTGAAGCAAGATTGAGGTATCCTCTAGTGCTATATTCATCCATAAAGGAGTTTCTAGCCTAAAACTCTGATCCCTGCTTAGCTCCTGAAAGGGCTGGAGCACAGTCACTCTACTGGCTTGGTCAGTAAGCATTCCCTGGCTTCCTGCTGGCAGATGAAAGCACGCATGTCACCTCCCTTGAAGCTAGGAAGGAAGAACTCTATCTCAAGAAACAGCATATGGAGGATGCCTGGAGGAGAAGTTCCTGCCTGGACAGAAAGCAAAACTGCTGCTGATGCATCTGCAGAATGCAAAGTGCCTTTCATGCTCCTCCAGTGAGAAACACCCTGGGGTCACCCATAAGCTTAAGTCAGAGCTCCTTCCAAGCAGTGTGGCAGGCTGAGCTCGCACACTGACAAGGAGACTGAGAGGTCATGCAGCACTACAACTGGTTTTCAGTGCTTGGTGTCTATGCAGGCAAAAAGGAATACTTAAGAGAAATCTTTGTTATTATTATATAATAACAAAGCAAATAGAATAGTATATCTATATCGGTATCCACATCCTTATCCATATCTCTTTATATCTACATGTAAAGGCAAGCCAAGAGAGTTGGAGTTGTTCAGCCTGGAGAAGGCTCCAGGGAGACCTTATTATAGTGGCCTTCCACTACCTGAAGGAGGCCTATGAGAAAGCTGGGGAGGAATATTTTACAAGAGCATGTAGCGATAGGATGAGAGGGAATGGCTTTAAATTGGATAGGGGAAGATTCAGACTAGACATTGGGAAGAAATTCTTCACGATGACGGTGGTGAGGCACTGGCACAGGTCACCCAGAGAAGGTGTGGCTGCCCCATCCCTGGAGGTGTTCAAGGCCAGGTTGGATGGGGGCCTTGGGCAGCCTGATCCAGTAGGAGGTGTCCCTGCCCATGGCACAGGACTTGGAATTAGATGATCTTAAAGGTCCCTTCCAACCCAAACCATTCTATGATTCTATGATTCCACATCTATATCTACATCCTGCACTGGGACAGACACAAGATCACCAGGTACCGGTGACCTCATTGTCTCTGTCCACAGTTTATATGCTCTCTGATCACCGCGTGTGTGGCTTTCACCACTTTCTTTTAGGTTCAGGGAATGAAGCATCTCTTGCACCCTTTACATCTGGGCCAGGGAATGTGAAAGATAATGATGAGGCCAGGACTGCAGCCCAACACACTCTGTAGAGCACTTGCTCTGCCTTTGCATGGAAATGCCCCAAGTTTAGCAAATATAAAAACCTGTGCTCTCAAAAGCCTATGCATGTAGGACTTGTGCTTCCGCACAAAGTTACTGGAAGAACTGCATTAAGCTATAGCATCTCTGACTGAAATACATTAGCAGTTAGTGATTTAAATGAGCCAATGGTGTGGCGGTACTGTGCATCTATAATGTAAAATCATTTATTCTGTGGGATGTGGCTGCAGAGACCAAAGGTTATTGTCTGCTTTGGAAGGCAATCTTTTTTGAACTGCAGGCAGAAAAACAGACACGTTGTTGAAGTTTACAAAACTCTGTCATTGCTCTGCTATGAAATTTTTAAATAAACACATTTTAGTCATTAAACACACACTCTTCAAGCCTCAGTAGAAAGAACATCAGAATTGTTAGCCAAGCTTTAATTCATCTGGTATGAGTTACGACTGAACTAAAGCATGTTCCAAATAAGAGCAGGTATTTTCCAAGGATATTTATCTGTGATAACCTCTAACACAGCAGGAGATTAAACACTAAACCATACCCACTTTCTTTACGCATTTTGGGTTTGCTCTTTTTGTTGCTATTATTTATTATATAACTCAAGAGAAGACCAGGGAATGTAATCGATCTTTTGAAATTCCTTTGATCCCTCCAATTCCATGATTATATGAGTCTAAGAATTGTTATAGAGGTCACCACACAAATGAATGTTTTACTAGGCACCAGTAAATTGCTATAATAGCAAACTGAAGCTGGTTTTCTACAATATTTCACAAACTACAGACAGCAAGGATGATCTTTTATATGTGGGCATATTCATTCCTCCCATCTCTGTATCACTGTGGTTTCTTGTTTCATTTGATTTTTTAGTATATGTGAATTGGTCCTGCTTCTCTGAAAGAATTATTTTTTCCAAACACGGCTGTTAATTTAGGAGTGGTTTGCTGGTAAGTTCATGTGGTGTGCTCAGCTTTAAACTCACCTATGTAGTCCACAAAGAATTGAGAGGGAGTCAAGAAGAAGAAAAAGTATTGCCTAGACAGGGCATGTGGTGGAATATATTTCATCTCTCTGAATGTAATGACATTAATTTAATTAAAAATCCAGACTGGTCAGTACAATTTATAGGTCAACATGACTAATATCCTTGTGCTTATGTAAGCAGGGAAATTAATTGAAACTTTGAAGCTTACTTGTTTGTGTAATGAAAGCTTATTTTATGCTGGTGAGAGATTAAAGAAACCTCCTCGGTGGGCTTTTTTTACAGAAAGGGAAAGAAACTCTCTCTGCCCCGCACTCATAACCAGGGAGTGTTTAATTAAAATCATTGGAGAAAGTAACAGTAGGAAAATGAAAGCAGAAAGAAATACTTTTGTTAGTATATTAGTTCTGTAGAAAGAGCCTGGGAATAGCCAGAAACAGTTTGACATTGGCTTTGTTGGTGTGAGACACAAACAAGGACATCATTTGCAATGGGAGCTGCAGTGATAGGATGCTGAAGGAGGCCTGGAGTCAGGGAAGCGTTCGTGTGGGCTGTGAGCTCCCTGTGGCAATTTTATAAGATACTGTAGATGTTAAGTTGGATGGGGTAGCTCCCTACTTGCTTTCAGGAAAGGGGTGCCAAGGTCAGGTCCTACTCCTCAGGGCTTTAGACCTTTATTATTTTCCTTTTCATAGAATCATAGAATCACCAGGTTGAATCATAGAATCACCAGGTTGGAAAAGACCCACTGGATCATCAAGTCCAACCATTCCTATCAAACACTAAACCATGCCCCTCAGCATCTCGTCCACCCATCCCTTAAACACCTCCAGGGAAGGTGACTCAACCACCTCCCTGGGCAGCCTGCTCCAGTGCCAAATGACCTTTTCTGTGAAAATTTTTTTGCTAATGTCCAGCCTGAACCTCCCCTGGCAGATCTTAAGGCCATTCCCTCTCGTCCTGTCCCCTGTCACTTGGGAGAAGAGGCCAGCTCCCTCCTCTCCACAATCTCCTTTCAGGTAGTTGTAGAGAGCAATGAGGTCTCCTCTCAGCCTCCTCTTCTCCAGGCTAAACAACCCCAGCTCTCTCAGGCGCTCCTCATAAGACTTATTCTGTTCCCATATTTGCTGTTACTCACTTTTCTGAACGCCATGGAGGTATTACTGGGAACTAGATAGCCACAGCAGATTTTTAAAGTAGTAAATGTGAAAATGTTTCAGTTAAAAAATTATCTATCACTGCAAAATCCCATATATTTGACCAGATATTTAGTTACAAATACACATACATATACACACACGTAGGTTGTAGCTGTTGATATGAGTTTTTCTTAAGACTGAATCCAGACTTCCACACTAAAGCAACCAGGCTCACTACAAAATCATCTGAAATGACACAAAAGACTGTGAATGTTCTGACTCATGACAAGGACAGGTCCAAGCCTTCCCAATTGCTTGAGCCAAGAGAGGAGTAGAAGGTAAGGGCTTCACTGTGCCAAATAGAAGACATCTGGAACCTGAGCTCCCGTGTAGGATGAGAGATTGCATGAGAGGGTTGATATTACTTGAGTGTAAGAAATGGAACTAAATTCCAGAGGCAGAACAGTTGAACCTGTTCAATCTTTCATGTGTGGATATTGCTCAGGACTTTCTTCTTTCTTCTTCCATTTCAAAATAATGACACAAAAAACTTAGTAAAAGAAAAAGAAAAGAAAGGAATTTCCCTTCACTTCTAACAAGATCAGCAAGGTAAACATAAATGTATTGTATATTCAGCGGGTGGGAATGGTATGGGCAAGCAGAGGGAGCTGCTTGTGTTTCAGGTTGTAGCCTGAACCTTTCCAGTCTGAATACCTCTGTTGAATCCCAGTATCCAGAGTTGTGTTTGTGCAGGAGTGTCACACATACCTCCAAAGGGAGAAATGTCCATACTGGCTGGTTCAGCCAAGGCTGTCGAGGAATTTCATCAGGACTGAGGGGATTTTAGTGTCTGCAAGTCCAAAGAGTAAGTGAAGAAAAAAAGAAAGAATTCAGCATTTATTAAGACTCAAGTTAATTACCAAGCTTATTATTTTGGGGGATAAGTATGTGAGGCTGATGCTAGTAAAGTCAGATTCTAAGTGGTTGTTGTAGGCACTGCCATGTTGTGCCAGAGATTTGATGGATTCTACTTTGGGCAATGCTATCTTGCTACCCTGATCTCTTCCCATTCAACTGGTCAGCCCTGTTATATGACAGATGTGCTCTCCCTAAATCTGGCTGATAGAAGCTACTGCTCTTTTTCAGAACTAGATGTCTTTCCACATTTAGTGTTTTTACTGTGTTGTTCTTCAACTTCAAGCTGCTCTGACTGTGCTAATTCTCTGCGATGACAGGTGGTATGAGTTTTTTTATCAGTTTTTAGCACAGCATAATCACACTGTGGCAGCTATCACCAGGTCCAAGATCTCATGTGTGTTTCTTCTTCAAAATATGGGAATAGTTCATCCCAGCTGTCAAAAGAATCACAAAACTGCAAATGCAGTTAATATTTAGTCCAGAACTGAGAGTTTGTCTGCCCAGGGAGAGTGACTCTTCCTTTGCCTGAGCCTTTTGCTCATTTACCTACTACATCAGCTACTCTGAAACTGGCTGAAGACTCTTTATCTATATATATACATCTCATTAGGTGAAGAGTTCAGCAGGACCTCAGAAAAAAGCAGGCAGGTGACTCTACTGAAGAATGTGACATCTTGTAACACGCATCAGAACTTTCTCAAAGAAGAGAGGGCTATTTAAGAAAAGAGTCAATGGGTTGGTCAAGGCAGCAGTGGGATGGGGGTTGCTGATGTATGTCCTTCGGTATGGAGATGAGGGCAGCAGAACTAAGAGAAAGGAGAAGTGAACATCTCAGCGCGTCTTGCAAAGGTGGAAGGAAGGGCCATATTCTTCACCTAAACAAACAGGCAGGGGCACAATTAGCAGTTCCATGTTACACCCAAAAAAGAGGTTACCCATTAATGACGAGTCATTGAATACATCTGTAAAGAAAAAATTCAAAACTTTTGCCTTCCCACAAGAGGTCCCCCTAAACTATCATTTGGTGTTATATTTTTTTTTCACCCTTTTCAGGAGCTCTTAATCATTCTTGTTTCTGCAAAAGCCAGAGCAGCTCCCCTCCCTTTTCTAGAAGAGGATCTGTGAGCTCGAGAGCTCCAGTTATGGAAATAGGTGCAGTCCTTCTGGACAGCTGATAGGCATCAGTCCGTGTGCTATGGCATGAGCCACAGTTAATATTTTACACACCTCATGATTGACAAGTGTTACACTAATTGTTTCCTTTAACTGAATGCATTAAGTATTAGCCTTTTACTACTGAGAAATTAACACAATTAAACACTGTAACCATTAGGCAAGAAATTTGCAGTGACAACTGAGTGACCATGGTTTTCCTGTCCACGCAAAGAACAAAGTCCCCAGGCACAGCAGGTGATCAGCAAATACTAATGAAGCAGCTGATGCAGAGAGGAGTCCTTCCCTTGCATGCTCTGATGGTAGTTGTGGAGGAAACACTAGAGAGTGTTGAGTGCGTATGTTTTATTTCAGGGAACTCTATTTCAAATAACATGTTCGGGTTTTCTGAATTGTGGCATTTTAAAAAAATTCTGGTTTGGGCTTCCCATTTGCCACTAAATGCCATTTTTAATTTCAGAAATTTGAAAGCAATTTCTTGTTGTATTTAGGCATTTTGTTTTGTTTTGTTTTGTTTTTCTGCTCCTGAGGTGACATTTTGGTTTGGGATTATTTTCTTTTTCAGTATTTGATTACTATTCCAAACCTTAACAGAATCTAATTTAGATATGTTGACATGTCTAGTAGAATGAAAACATACGAATGCTTTTATTATGCATGGGTCTCAACCAGCCCTTGAGCAGTGACCTTGAAAGCTGTTCCAGTGTAAGCCTGAACTCTATCTGACTCCTACCTTTTGTGATGGACAAAGTCAAAACCTTGGATCTTTCTTCCTGAAATACTATGTGTATTTTTCATTGAAGGATAGAATCCCAGTCATGGACATGAAACAAAGAGGCAATCTTGAGATGAAATTTTATGCTGTATGTGTTGCAAGGCAAAGACAGTGGAAGTGTAGAGATAAAAGGGCTTTGGTCAGAATGGTGGGTAGCAAAATAAGCTTTCCAAAAAGCTAAGCATCGACAGTTTTTGTTTGTAGCAACTGTGACAAAAGGAAGTTTTGCAGATATTTTTGAGCTAGGTACATACTTCTTCATACAGACCTTCCTAAATTTCAGCTGCTGTTTAAGCCAGGTCTTCAGGAAAGCCAAAGTGCACCCACAGAAACACTGTAGGCTAGTGCAAAATACAATTTAATACTTAGCTTAATGCCAAGACAGTGATAAAAATATTGCATTTTCTGGTCCTTTCTTTCTTGCTGTTTTTGAAAAAGCTGCCACTGATAAAAATGATGCCAAGTAGCTCCTGCCTATTGTGCTGCTCAGAGCTGTTCTCAAGGGAGGAGAGGTTACACCAGCTGCAGCTCTATATCAGCATCACTGTTTAGGTCAGACGAATGTCGAATGCCGTGTGCCAGCAAGGTATGGCCCCAGGCCACCCTGTACAGCCATGAAAGCACAGCTCCTGCTGCCAGGCATCTTCATCAGCATCACAAACTCTCAAGTGAAGGTGGACTTAAAGAAACCTCCCCAATGTCTAACTTTTGCTCCCAACATTTGTTCTGGTGTCAGTGAGGACTTTGAGGTTAGCTGCCTGTTTATTTGTTTTCGATCCTGGGATGCTGTGTGATCTTTTTTAAGCCTGGAGATGCGAAATGCAGCTTTGTCTTCAACAGTTTGTGTAAGTGGCAGTGATTGATGCCTTTTGGAAAAGCACCCCAGGGGCCAGGAGATGTGTGTAGTCAAGTGTTTGTCTGGGTATTGGTTAGCAGCATTTGTACCAAGCCAATTTCTATTATTCCATATGTCAGGAAGAACATTTGCACTTCCAGGCCACTAGATGATGATGGTACTGTAATTACAGCTGCATCTTAATTAACATTCCCACATGAATAAAACATTAGCATGATTATTTCTGGCTTTTAGCTATTGGACTGTGGTCTCATCTTATTATAGCTACTTTCTTAACTAAACCACACACTCCAACAAATGAAGAAGAGAAATAAACACAGAGCATCACTACACCCTTTTAAAATTTGGAGTTGGTTAAATAATAATGAAGTAGCTTTGAAAACCATATTGCTGGCAGAAATATGCCTTTAATAGGAGATCTGTGAGTTTTAAGCCTTCAGTTCATGTCTGTGCTAGCTCTGGAAAGGTTTGATATGCTTGCAGCTGAGGACCACAAATTGCAAATGTTGTGCAATTGTATATTTCCACACCGAAACCCGATTTGCACATGCAAATCTTAGCATTTTGTATTTACACAAAAACTTAAGGCCACAAAAAGAATGTCTTCGTAAGAGCTTGGATTCCCAAATGGGATAAAGCCAAGTTGGGGCCCTGTCTGTGATGTGCTTGAGGTGTAGAGTTTGCCTTTCATCTGGGTTGCTGCCTTGCATTCCTCATGCTGTGGGCTGGACCTGCAACAGCCCATGAGGGCCTCAGGATTCAAAAACCTCAGTTGTGTCTGCACTGGAGCCAAGGTGTGACTACAGCTCAGAGATACATACCTGAGGTAGCTTTACATGGCACAGACCAAGTACTGACAGCAATGTGGCTACCACACTGAGCAGGAGGGTACAGCTGCAGAAAGCCTCAGCCTGTGGAAATACACAAGTTGCCTAAGATTTGTGTTGTGAATGTCTGTGTTTTAGTCCCAAATGGCTTCAGAAAGCCTGCTCTTTCTGTAATCATAGAATCCTAGAATGATTTGAGTTGGTAAGGACCTTATAGATTATCTTGATACAACCCCCCCTGCCATTGGCAGGGTCTGGACCCGGTTGATAAAAAGCTCATCCAAGCTGGACTTGAACACTTCCAGCTGTTCAAGCCCACTTATCTTAGATTGTCTAATCTTGCCTTTCTCAGCAGCATCCGTAGAGAAAAGAAGGATATTTGTTGGTTTGTGTGTTAATGGCACTTGTGTTAGTTGAACTAATCATTTCTGTGATTTCAGACTTGGTAAAAATAGAGATACAAAACAAGGGTGACCATTACTGGCTCTCTGTGAAACCCCACAATGGCATCACCATCCCCTTCTCTAACAACTTTTTAATATTTAGCTTGCCTGGTTTTAGTGGCCCTCTTGAAGTCCCTTTTCATCAATAGGAACTTTTGAGTCCTTTTGCCTGTTTCAGCCAAATCTGATGGGACCATAAAGTTCTTGAAGCTACCAGGTTCTTAGAAGTTTTATAAAAAACAATGTTTCTGTAGAAAAGAAAGAGAGATAGAAACTTCATCATCTTCGCATTAGAGAAGAAGTTGGCAGCATGAATACAGTTCCAGTGCACACCAGGGAATCCTCATCTGAGAGAAAAAGAAAGGCTGGGATTGCTTTAAACACAATAAAGGCATCAGCCAGAGCTGAGCTTTTCTTAGATACACTGGTCAGCTGATGATCAGACACCAGAAAACCATGTTCTGTTGCTTGTGAAGCTACTCTGATAATTTATTTTTTTCTGATAATTTTTAATGAACTGCAGACTCCAGCCCAGTACGTTTGTGCAATGTGTTGGTAACAAGGGGCTTTGCCATTTGTTTGTGAAGCCTCAGGATGTGAACAAGAGCACTGTCACTGTCAGGATCTTTCATCATGAGTTTCTGTCAGGACTGAATGTTATAGAGAGCAGGCTTTGGAATCTGTTTGTAATGATAGGTTACAAGTTAGTACCGTAAAGGCTGTGAATAGACAACCCAAGTTTGAGTCATAAGAAAAATAGTAGGTAGCTACACATACTCATTTTAGCTATTGCAGTGATAATCTTCCAGGGGACACATGGTTGTGGCCACATTTTGCTGACTCGTTTGGCTTCTTCTTGAAGGCTCGGGTCTGGGTTGATTTGGCAATTGTGTGAGCAGAGTAAAACTACAGCTTCTTTTTAAATCAGTCTCAAACTAGACCTACACTCCAGCCCAGGTGACATAGATGGCAAGCCCCAGCAACTCGTCAAATGCTACAAAGAAGGGACCAGTGAGTCTGTCTTGAAGGATTCAGCTGTTTCCATCATTTAACTGTTCATCTCTGTTTGACATAGGCATCTTCCCATTGTGTGCAATGCAAATTAGGAATCTAACATGCCTTAGAGCATCTGAGCTCTAGCCTTAAACTTCTGCTTTGTGCAAGAATTTCTATTAGCTTTTCAGGACCAATGGTAACAGGAAAGTAAATGGAAACAAGGGATGCATATACAAGATAAGTTGGTTTTAATTTTAGTATGTTTTCTCAGTTCATACTTAGACCCCCACTTAAATGTGGATTGTCAAAGATCTCTTCACTGTTCCTGTAATGCTAGTTACCTTAATGTGACTGAAGAGTGCACTCTCTTTGTCATGGATATATAGCTCAATTTGGTGAGGAAGAATGGAGATAAAAGAAAAATGACAGCAAGTAATTTCTGATCCAGGTTTGAAGGAAGAAATGTCTCAGTTCACTGTGGCACTGCTTGCTCAAGAGTCACCCAAAAAATAAAATGCAATATTGCTTCCAGTGGTTCATTCTTTTTCTTTCCATTTTAACATTTTCGCCAGTCTAAGTGTCTATTCTGCATGTCCCAAAGGAAGAAGATTTACCTATGACTTACAAATATTGGGTTATCTCTACTCTGGGAAACCTGAACTAGTACAAGTTTTGCTTTGACACCACAAGATATTCATCTTGCAGGTCCCCACATCCCTGTCTATCCTTCTTTCCATCACAAGGCACCAAGATTTATAACAGTGGAATTGCTCACCTATTCCAAATACCTCCTTTGGCTTGTAAACTTCATATGTGAAGCAGCCAGGAAAAGTTTTGCAGAGTAAAAGGTGACATTTCAGGTTTAGAAGTCATTTCTCGCAGTGTATAAGCACACACAATGGGAATGGTGTTCACCTCCTCCTCAAACATCAGGAATAAGACACAAGGAGCAAAGGATTGAGTTGTGCAGTCTTTCCACGGGAAGTTGCAAATGTCAAACAGATTAAGTGAACTGAAAAGCAAGTTGGCATATTCATGGAAGGCGAGCCCATCAAGGCCAGTAAATGCATTGCTACAGAAGCAGTCTCTGAGACTGGAAATAGCCACCTACAAACTGCTGTTCCCTGGCAAGGTAGCAAGGGGATAGATTTGCATTGTACTTGTCTGTTTTTGCAGTGTTTCCTAAGCAGCTGCACCTAGATTTTGTCAGCAAGTGGATGGAATTTTGGTCTGGGATTGCATGGGTTCTCTGCTGACTCTTCATTTGTGCCCAGAGGGCAGATCTGTGGTCTGAAATAGATGAGTGGGCCCAGGACTGATTTTTTTCAGAACACACCTAAATACTTTATAATTTAGGTCACCCATTCTATAATTCTCACCTTCTCTGTTCAGTAATTCAGCAATTTCCACCTCTGCAATCTCGTGGTGGAGACTTTCATTCTTCATCGAGTTTACTGTTTATTTCAAATGCTCCTTGACACCCCAGGATGTTCTGTTCAACTTCACATTAAAGTTGGTGTTTCTCAAATCTGAACAGGAAACTGGACCAAGATAGAGATTATACCTGCATCTCCCTCCCACACTGAAACCAGGATCCTGACTCAAATGTCACAATTGGCCTTTATCCTCATCATGAGTTTAAGTCTCAACATCATCTGTGCTATTGTCTCCCATCAGACTCTGAAATGTGATTCTGAAATTTTCAGCTTAGGTAACGTTCAGCTAAACCACAGAAAAGGCAAATGAGTGTAAAATAAAGTCATTCTGACTCACCTTTTGCCCATTTCCTGGTGCTGTGGCTTTAGGGTTTTCTCCACTAAGTTATATGTCCAGCCAGCAACTATATGAAGAGTCATGTTCAAGAGCAGCTGGGCTGTGCTAAGACTGAATCCCATCAGTCCATGGGCAATTCTATGATTCTATGAAAGCTTGGTGTCTGGCAAATATTCTCTGTTACATATAAACATGATTTTTCCTGAATTCCCATTCCACTGGGGGAAAGTCTAACTCTGCAGAGGCAAAAATTGCAAGTTTTAGAGGTCCTGTTTGCAGGATGGTAGCTTTGGTCACACAAAAGCTTTCTTCCATAGTAGCTGTTTCTTGTCGTTTGTTTGGGTTTTTTTTTTCTATAAAAAAGAAACAACAAAACCACATTGGCTACAATAGCAGAAAAAAATGCCCTCATGTTAAAAACCCTTGGATTAACCTCCTGAGAAACTGACAGAAGAAGCTGTCCTTGCCCTCCCATAAATTATATGCTTGTGCTCCCCTGCTGCTATGATAAAATAAAATGAAAAAGAATCTTCTCAATTTCTCTTTCACCAGTGTGTTAAGATATTCTCAGGTCAGCCCTGATAGTGGGGTAGCAGATGACTAATAGCTGTGTTTTTTAATTAAATGTTATCAGAAGAGGATGATAGATT
The DNA here is from genome assembly GCA_033459285.1 of Clamator glandarius. Classification (NCBI taxonomy): domain Eukaryota; kingdom Metazoa; phylum Chordata; class Aves; order Cuculiformes; family Cuculidae; genus Clamator; species Clamator glandarius. The sequence goes on along the minus strand of JAUNZM010000016.1, from coordinate 1,992,508 downwards.
AGCACCACTACCCCCTGCATTTCCCAGAACATTTCAAAATTACTTTTTGAAAAATGGACTTAAAAAGAAAACAGAGGTAGGCGATGGTGAGGGGAAGCATGAAAGCAATTATGGGAATTCCTTGTCCTTCTTGCTGGACTCAGACAAAAGCTTTCTGTCTGTCAGAGAAGGAAAGGCTTATTTATTTGTTACAATTAACACAGTGGAGGCCTGACTTGTACCTGGTTGGGGGATCTGCAGCAGAGCTAGATCTCACCTTAATATATCTCTGGTTTACTGCAGGCATTTCTACCACTGCAGGAGAGTTTTTCTCCTATTAACTATCTCCCTGCAGTGGTTTTACTGGTGTAAATGCATTCAGTTGTTTCAAATGACTGGGCTTACCTGGCAGCAAAGTGGGAGGGAGCTTGCTCAGAGGGAGCTTGCTCATCCTGCACTGCTTTGAAAGAGGACAGACGCGGTAACTCCAGATGTCCAATGAAGGGTAGCTGCACGTTGCTTTCTGCTTCAGATGAACACTGAGTATTTTGAAGGGATTTTGGGCAGGATTCATCTCAATAGCCCTCACATGTGCAATGCTGCACCCAGACCTGGACTAACTGTCCAGACTTTCTCTACTGGTGATGAGGAGAAAAACGTCATTCTGGACACAGAGGGTTCATACACAAGCCCGAAGTCTTTGCACGTGCCACAGCTGTAAAATGCAAAAAAATACACCAGACTTACAAGACCTGGGCATGGTGTGATAAACGTGTTGCTATTCGTATGTACCTGCACAAGGAACTTACACAACTGCTTTCTTTGCTTTCAGAGGTGGTGATCACGTACTAGAGGCAAACTATTGCCTACTTTATTTTCCATCTCCAGTAAAAGTGCAGCAAATAAAACCTATCAGCTCCTCTCCCACTTTCTCTCAGGAAATTATTATGTAAATTATTGTGCCTCTAAGAATAAGCACTTTGCCTATGCCTGAGAAGAGATGTTATCTGTGTTTCTCACCTTACAAAAAAACCCACTGTATGCATTGTTTCTAAAGGAGAGTTGTAGGCATTTGTGCTATTTAGAGATATAACACCTGAAAATGATAAAACATGGAAAACTGAGTGAATCCCACATTTCTACTGCTGAGACATTTACTAGAAGTGGGTGGGGGAACATCTGAGATGATGGTAAGTAAAAAAAATCTCTTTCTTATCCAGCAGTACCTCATAACTGAGGGCTGCAGTTCTGCCTTTACATGAAATAAGAGCTCAGATTCTGAAATTGTTCTTCAGGCAGGCACCAAAATCAAGTATCTCAGTGCACTTGACAGGATTGTTATTTTCTGTTGAAAGACCCCCAGTCCTCTCAACTCCGCTCAGTGCTTTGTTATTGCTATCAGTTAGAGCACTCATACCATGAAGAAAGACACTATGTCTAGACTCTCCTTCACCTTGAATAAACAGCCCAAGAACATTTTCATCAGAAAATAAAGGCTCTTAAAGTGACTAAAGCATTTCAAATGGTTGGGTTTGGATTGGTTCTTCTTGCTGCAGGAGGTAAATGCTTCATAGGCTACATTTTAAGTCCCTGAGTGTAATTGTGGATGCTGTGCAGAATGAATAAATGGTGGCAATAGGGATGCAACCTACAAATAAACTGAGCATATCTTTAACTTTTATCATCATTGTTATTTTCATTAGTCAAGGTTTTGGCCCCCAGAAGCTGAAATATTTGTAATGAAAAAGACACAAATAGCCTGTAGGCAAACTATAAATATAAGAGACTGGAAAACTGAGTTGGTACACAGATGGATAATTATTTGTTAAAATAAATGTATTTATATTTCTCCCTTTCCACCAAAAAGATGTGACATTGCGTAGAGACAGAACCTTCTTTATCTTTACCCTTTTTCTGCTGCACATCTAATTTTCTGAGATTCCTCCATGTTTGGATACAACATGATCATTGCTTATAACACATGCTATTTCAAAGCAGCAGAGTCCTAGCTATTGACATCAAAATACTGACTTCTCAGATGCCTTGTTGCAAGCTGATGCCTGTTGCAAAGCCCGAGCTGAAGCACAGACACTAATAAAATCCTGCTTATGTACAGTAGTGGGATTTTCACTGCCAGCTATATACTTTCTGTCCAAGGAAACTCAAGTGAGATGTACTTCTGCGAATGATGATTAATTCCTAGGGCCATTTAGAGCTTGTGATTTTATTAAAAATAGAAGAAACTAGGAGCTGGAAGTTCCTTAATTTTTTTCTCCTGCACTGAATACATTTTGAGCACATCAAAATGCCACTTCAGGAGTGAAATAAAAGAAAAAGTCTGCTACATTGCTGGAAAAGAGAGTGCATCAAAATTTACCTACTTTGCATTAAGGATGGTGACACAAACAGAGGGGCGTTATATGCCTGTCACGGTGCCCTGTGGTCAGCAACATTAACATAGGCAGCTCTAAATAAAAAGAATATTTCTGTATCAATTTATCACTCTGGTACACACAGGGCTATTTTCCAGAAGCTGGCTACTGAGCCTCATGTAGCTGATGGAGCTTAAAACCGTTATGAAAGAAATACAGTTGCTTTCTTGATGTGATGTATTTGGCCTCATGAAAGGGCATTCTGTTTAGGTAGTGCATGGAAATCCTAGAAAGTGCCTACGGACACAGATACGATCCCTGGGGGAAGGCAGGAAACCTGAGCGGAGAAAGCAGCATAAATCACAGGACTTAATGTACAGCTCATAAATCCAGGGTTTGTATGGAGGTCTGATAAGGTAGGATGATGTCTGGGCACTTTTACTTCACATAACATAGTATGTGGCGTTTGCATCCATGCCACAGTGAAATGAGCTGAGATTTGCAGCTCATTTTTTACTTCTGCACACTACAGGTGGGTTAGGCTCTGATCTTAGCTATATAGGTATGAATAGAGAAAAGCCCTTGCTTTCACAGGATTGAGTCCAAATATAAACTCTCATATTTGGGATGTGGATTAGACTCTGTTCCAGTTCTAAATTATGCTCATTTGATATGAGATAATAACATCAACCTGTGAATTTGTAAGTCAAGCATCTATGTTTGCTACTCACAGTAATATATATGTATACACATGAATGCTTATTTCATATTTGCATATTGTATTTTTGCCTGTTTTGAAAGCAAAATTGGAGCTACTTGAAGAAGTTTTCATGTGCCTTGGTCTGCCTGAGTGTTAAGTTTCTAAAGGATGAGTGGATGCTGCTTAAATAATAAGAGTCTAATAGCCATGTAAACCCAGGTTTTCACAAGCAGCCTACGCATAGTTCCTTGGCATTTAGGCACTGAAATTCCTTTTCAAATGGTAACATTTGTAATGTGGTTTTGGCTCTTCCAATTGAAGTGAACATCCTCCCATTAACTTTTTAAGTAAGCCCTCCTAGATATCTTCTTTCCCTCCAAGAGTCAACTCATAGACACAAGAAATGAATGAAGGACAAGACCATTATCATCCCATTTTCTGCAGTTTAAGGGTTGTTTTAAGGAAAATTCTCCCTGCTCAAGTTAAGGTGCATCCCTGCGACTCACTGAAAGGAAAGGGAGTTGCTATGTGCTTCCTCTTCCTGAGTGGCAAAAAATCAATTTTTTTCTTGGTTCTCAGCATTTCTGGTGGTGACTCAGAGTATATTGTGATTGGTATCATCCCTGTAGATGCCCCCACCACAGAGATCCCAGCAGCTTTTAAGGCTTTGGATTCAGGCCCTCCTGTATGGTTTGTCTTCTCCTGCCCACGTACAGAGGAGCACATGGACACTGCCCTGGCACATTACGATTCCAGCAGTTGCAGATGTCAATCCATCCGATAAAGCTCTACAGGTATGCGGGGAGCCTGCTGTTATTTAGTCATGTAAATTATGAGAAAGTCCATGTTCCTCTAAGACTTGTTCCTGACTTGCATCAATGTATGTCAATAGATTTTTGCCCAGGGGTCTACACATGGTAAAAATATTCTAGCCGACATGGTGCATGATAGACAAATAATCAAATATCCTACTTTCTTCAGTATTCCTTCCTGCTCAGGCAGTGGCAGAATTATCAAACCGGCCTTCTAAATTAGATTTCTCTTTCCTTTTATAGACCCAACATGGATGTCTATGCTTTAAGGACATAACTGGAAGAATGGCTACAAGGCTAATTAATTTTCGTTATCTATTTTAACTTGTTAGCTATAGAAGGCAGTAGATGCTTTCTTCTTTTTCAGTACAATCAGCAGTAGCATATATTTGCTGCATAGTAAATTATTACCACAGAGGAAGATGATAGTTCCGTAATGATGCATGCTTCTGAGAAAAGCATCTTTCTTTTAACAAGCATGGGCTATTGATGAGAAATCATTGTTTTCTTTAATCTGTCTCAGACAGACCCAACGAAGTTACCAACGTGGATACAATTCTCTGTGTTCTCAATAACCATTGCAATGACCTCTTCTCATTGTAGCATCCAGTGTTTCACTTGCAGTTTCGGTGAAGGAAATGATAAGGGAGGTTAGCCTGGAAAAATTTTAGTCTCTTTACTGGTTACTGTAAAGTTGTTCCTATCTCCTGCAGCAAGCTGTTGTGTAAAGTTTTGTGATTTGGGTCTTAATCTACAGAATTAGTCCTCCAAAGAAAACTCACTCCAAAGCACGGCTCTAGCTGCTGCACAGAACTCTGTAGAGAAGAGGAAACTACGTAACACATCTGGAAATGTGTGCTGTTCATGACTGCTTCTGCCCCCTGCCTAGAAGCTTAAAATAATCTTTTAGAAAAAAAACCAAACCCCAAATATTTGAATCCCTGTGGCTCTCACTTTGCCCTGGTTGCTGAAAGGTCCTGACGAAGCGGTTGGAGGACCAATATACTGAAAAAACGTAATGTCATCTCGTACTCCACACTGAAAAAAAGAAGGATGCTTGTTCAGATGCTGTCTGAATGCTAGAAATCTGATCAAATTCCTGGAAAATAGTAGCAAATATCTGTACTAGCAGAAAGCCATCATTTCATAAATACTTGGTGCCAGTTCACAGTGAGCAGTGAGATGTCAGATGTCAGCAGTGTTCCGGAAAGCTAGGCATCAGCGTGGGATATCACAGCTTCATGAAATCAAAGACAACACAAATGAAGAAACAGAAAAGAGCCAAAAAGGGATGTGTGTGTCACCCCCTATTCAGGGAAAGACTTCTTCTCTTTGAGAGGAGGAGTTATTTGCATCCTTGTGTCAGGGTGTTCATACTGGGCACTAGCGACATCAGAGGAAGGACATGGAAACAACAGTGGGGCTGTAGATACAGAAATCCAGTGTCTCTCTGATGTCACTCCCTTTTTATGATGTTAGACCCTCAGTTGAGGGCACTAAATTTGATGCCTGCTTCGCTTGCTGCTTGTCTCTGCTTGCTGGCTTGCCCTCCCTCGGCTCCCCAGCATCATTCATATCTCAGCGTGGTGCGAACTGCCCACTAACAGCCTTCTGCTAAATAGAGTAAACACTGAGCAGTTTCTCCCACTCTCCAGTATGCAGAAGTTATGATGAATTTCCCACTTTCTCTATTCCCCTCAATGGTCTCCAAGGCCTTATCTTAGGGTTTTGGCCGAGGTTGCTTATGCTGTTGCAGTTATAAACTTTTCAGGTCTCTATGATATGCTTGATTTTCTTTGTTAGGAGAAACACTTCTCCAACACAATGAAAGAACATCTGTAAAATAGATTTCAGGCTTCCCCAGGGTCTCTTTAATTTCTTTCCACTTTTCTCCACTATGGTGATCTTCCTTTTGGACTCCCCTTCTCTTAGGGATATATTTAGGGATATAAAGGCGTCTCCATTCTGTTTCACTAATTTTAAAAAGTTTAAACCATCATTTGTTGCTGAGGAACAAGAATTGTTTTCTTTGTCTAATAATAGGCCAGAATCAACTGATCTTCAGGTTGGTGGCATTTCAGAGTCTTTAGAAATCATTGTGAAAACATTTTTGGTAACGCTGTGTACAGAACGCTGCAGTCCCACCACATGGTGGAGACAAGGCTGGCTCTGTCAGTGCCCTCAGTCCAAGATGATAGACCATGCGATGCATCAAACAGTCTAGAGTTGTCCTTAAGTTTGAAATAAACCAGGGAAATGCTTAGAAATGTAATGCAAAGGAGCAATGCCCTACAACAGATCTCATGGGTCGTTACCAGAAAGAGCCCAGAGAGAATGTGTTGTGTGGGATCTATGCATCTTTTTTGCACAGTGGTGGCACCAACTGATGACTCCTCTGATGGGGCCTGAATCGACCCTGGAGTTCTGAATAGTTGCATTTGGAGCATCAATCTTTATTTATTTGAGGTATTTCCTTCTCTTTCTCTCCTCCTGCTTGCAGAGGTGCTAAGTAATAAAATGACAGTGAAGAAGGGGAGAAATCACATCTTGGCATTTCTCAGTGAAAGTCTGCCAGACATTTAATAAACTGTTTTATGTTGAAAACATTTGAAGAATGACTCTGCAAACAGTGATAGTACTTAATCGTTAAGCTTTCAAACAGCCTGGCCTGACAGCTTTAACCTTTGCACTGTGCAAGTGAAAACAGAAGGCATAAGTTAAACCCCTTCCTGCAGTAACTCCAGTGGACTGTGTAGCAGATTACACCAGATATAAATTCACCCCCTGGCATTGGGTTCATTTCTAACACCAAGTCATCATGGCTTATTTTGTACCCCAATACCTGATATAAGGGTCCCAATAGAGTTAATTATTTAGGTCTTTGTAATAATCCATTGCCCAGTCAACCCACAAAACATCTTGTCACAGTAGCAGTCCAAATGTTCAGTTAGAAGACCAATTAATCAATCTGGCATTTAAAAATATCAACTCACATTTTATAATAGTGTAAAATATCAACTTATTAATTTTAGTTGCATTTGGCAAACACAGACATGTACACCACAGTATCTCTCTACAGCTTGATTTATTACATTTAAAACTGAATGGCTTTGGAAATCAATTTTATTAGACTTTGTTATTTTAATACATAAAATAAAGTGAAAGCATTACTTAGTAATGGCTTTTAAATTCTAGATGAATATACCCAAAGGGAAAATACAAAAATCCTGGTGCCTTGTATAATGTTCAGGTTTTTTGCATGGACCAACTCAGTAAACTCGAAAAAGAAATTATGTAAATGAAGAAGTGTATAGGGAGATGAAGTTTGTAGGTATTACCAGTTGTCCAGAGTGCACAGGAATGAATGGAAGTCATTCCACCCACCCCAGCGTGCTTTGTATCAGAAAACATAAATACGTGGCATCTATCTCATTTAACAATAACAACTGAAAGAGAAAATGAATGGAGGGGGTTGTCTTTCAAGAGACAAGAGCAAATCCCTTCTTTATTTCCAGATGTTTCCCCATCTGAACTATATGGAGCGGAAGAAGGGATAGATTACAAATTAATGAAAGAGAGAACAGTGTCGCAGCACTGAGAAACTCAGCCACAAGCAATTCCCAGATGTCTGTGATGGGATCTCTCTCCACCTGTGTAACAGGGATGCCAAAAGCAGAGAATCGTTCGAGGTTTATAGCAGTGAGAAGGCCAGCAGTTTACATCAGAGCAGTCACTATGCAGCTTGGTGGGGCAACCAGTGGAGGTCACCAAGTCCAGACCAGTGCATGGCCCTCACTGGTAAGGTCTTTCAAGACAATGAGCACAGCCTGGGGCTTGAGGTGCCAAGGTGTGCTGGGCCATACCCTGCAGCTCTTGCCTTTGGCTCTTTGCTCACCCTCACCCTGCCTCAGCTTCCTCTGCTGAGGAGTGAGGAATCCACTATAGCAGGGAATTGCTTATCAGTAGAGGTGTTAATCTGGGGAGTTACTTTCCCCAGAAAGGTTTACTGCCTTTTTCTGGGATATTAATTAGAAAAAAAAACCCACAAAACATTGTCCATATTTAATAACTTTGAAAACACACAGAACACGTGTTTACACATGTACATATATGTATGTATGTATGTATATACACACATTTTCCTTGCAAAAGGTAACTACTTAGAGTGAAATGAATGTTTTCTATGACTATTCTTTACCTCCAAAGAAGACAAATCCTTTCATGGGAAATTTTTAACTACACTTAGTTGTAACGTACACTTGCTTTTGAGATCTGCAGCTGATAACTTATAACTGACACTAGGGAGATGTGGCTTGGGAGCGAAGTCAGAGGGAATGCAGGACACAGTTAGGTGCTGACAGAGACATTGAAGCCAGTGGCAGGTATATGGACACAGAAAGATGAAAAATCAAAGAGTGATTATGGATTTACCAGTGAAATTCGGAACATTAACCTTTCTTGATAAGAAATCTCAGAGTAAGAAGGATCTTGACAGGCACAAACGGGGACTATTGTGGTCCACTTCATGGTACTTTATTTTAAAAGCAGCATTTGAAGAGGTGCACCTGCTTTTGTATGCATCCTCATCAGGCTCTGAATGCTGAGCTCTGCAGGAGGGTTTAGACTTTTGGTCAAGAACAATGCTAATGATTTGCCTCAAGAAACAGGGCTGTGGGTGCTTGAAACCAAAGCCTCAGTAAAACTCAGACTCCATTCTTCCCTCAGGTCAGCCAGCTTCCCTGTGTGCCACCAATACTGTGTGTGTTTAACACTGAGAGAGCTCTCTGTTTCCTTCCTTTCCACTAAACCTCCTTACTCTTGCTGCAGGTTCAGCTTCTAAAAATGTGGACTGTTTTTGTCAGGGGTTCTCCCTCATACAAGATTCTCCTTTGTCTTATTCTTTTTTCTCTTTTGGAGAAGGCATAATCTCAGGACCTCATGTGAACTCTCTTGTGCTAAGACATTAATCTGCATTGCATAATGTTTCGGAGCAAACAGTGCTGGAGTGAAAGCGAGCTCTCCTCATCTGTATTTTACTCACTTTGCTCCTCCCAGCAAACAGAGATGACATTTTTGTGCACAATAGCCCAACACAAGGAATAGAGGGGTTCGCTCTTGGAGAGTTTTTGCTTTTGCGAAGTTCTACAATTTTATAAAATGAAGACAAGTCCAGCTGGGATTAAGATGCCAAGCGACATGCCAAATGGTTTGTTAGGTAATCAATTGATGCTTGTACTAGCGTCAGTCTCTCTGGAATGGGGTCAGAGGATGGAGAAATTGGAGCAAAAAAAGTTTCCAGCTAGGATTTATTAAACTTATTCCTCCTTTGCATTAACTGTTGTATTTTATTTTGATCCCAGCTCCCTTCCCAATATTTGTAGCTGCTACCTACAATGCTGACTGGTGCTACTTAAGCTCAAAAGATAGCTGGATTAAGTCACTCCTGGATGGGAGTTATGTTAACTTAAGGGTAATTCTTTCCCAGTTAAGATGACTCCTCTCCAAGAAAGAGGCTCCTAGTGTCCCATACCTGAGAAAGGGCCTTTTGGCACCAGGAGCAGCCCAGGAGAAGCTAAAGGGCAAGTCTGACATACATGGGACAGCCACTCCTTCTTCCACAGAATCACCAGGTTGGAAAAGACCCACAGGATCATTGAATCCAACCATTCCTATCAATCACTAAATCATGCCCCTCAGCAACTCGTCCACCCATCTTTTAAATACCTTGAGGGATGGTGACTCAACCACCTCCTTGGGCAACCTGTTCCAGTGCCCAATGACCCTAAAACCATCCCTGTAATGAGAGCAGGAGCAGAAGACTCAGCTCTGTAACTCCCCTATTTCACTTTTATCCTTTCCTTTTCTCACCTTATGAGAGGGTCACAAGAGAGTATCTTGTCATCCATGATTTGACCACATTCAACTTGGCATATAGAGCTGAGAAAACTTCAGCATGTCCCATTAAGCATGGGATATTGGAGATAGCTTGGGCTTGCTGGCAGTGGCTCTGGGATTTAGGTCTCTCACTTTTTGTTTAGTCTTGTCTTGCCTTCAGCACCTGCTTTGCAAGCATGACCATCCATTGTTCCTTTCTCTCAAAAGCCACTGTGAACCATTCCCTATACAAAACTGGCAAGTGGAAAGATTTACTTGACAAAAATCAGTATCTTTTGATATGGACAAAAGAAATACAATCCAAACAAAATTTCCTATCTCAGTGTATTTTAAACCCATTGTTCTTCTGAAAGGCAGAATGATGGTAGAATAACATATCTCTGCTGTCTAAGACTGTCACACTGCATGGCCAGGACATATCCTCCAGAGCACACATGTGCCAAACACACACAGACCAGGTCTATTTGAAACACTTCTGTGGCCAGAAACCAAACAGAAGGTATCATATTCCCAGCGGCTTTGGACACCAAGTATTTTAGAATGTGACTACGTTCATATTACCCCCCCAAAAAAAAATATAAAAAAGAGGTGTGGATAATTTTCCCTAATCCCGAAGCCAAGATGGATAGATAGGTTTTCATCCATGCTGCTTAACTCTGACTATACTGCTCTAGCATTGGCTCTCCTCTAAACTCCATGTAGTCCTATGCCATATAGCTCCTTTCTGTGAGTTTCCAGCTCGTGGTATCCAAATACATATGAAGGCTGAGCAGAGGCCATAACAGTAGTGTTGTTTATAGTGTGATACTGAGATAGTGGAATCCAAGCCCTGGGGTATAACATGAGGTTTTATTTGAGGAAACAAAATGTGCTTGGAAGACTCTCCCAGGCAGTGGAGTCTAAACCCGATGCCTTTGCATTTCTAACAAGATCCAGGGACCTAAGTGTCCCTAGAACCAAGGTTGGTCCTCACGGAGCCAGGGATCCTACTAACCATGAAGCCACATGGCTGATCAGTGGTCTAGGGCCTGAGTTCACCCCACAACACTGTGTTATTTAGCACTGTGTATATAGTCCTTGGCCAATTTGGATTTATGTAGGAAACCCATGGCAGAGCTAGGACCCAAGCCCTGTTCTCTGGAGCCCTAAGAGTGTGCACCATTTATACCATTTCCTTAATCTGGTTTATTTGATCAGATTCTGGCTTTTGTGTTGCATGGAGAAACATTTCCATGATCTGGGGATGGAAACAGCAGTTGCTCCACTGTTGGGAGGAGGTAATGAAAACATACTAGTGGCCCAATACTCCTGGCAGCTTGGGATGTTTTCAGCAGTGTTCTCTCTGGAGAAGGAAAGGGAAGGTCAGGCTTCCCTGGGCCACGTTTGACCACTGCCTGGGTTACCTCCTGTTGAAAATGACCCTTGATAATGCTGTTGGCAGCACAGCCCATGGAAAGCTTGCCTGAGTCCAGGTGGTTTTCACATGTGGCTGGGTACAAGCAAACAAGAATGTGCAGGGTATTGCAGGTGGTCTTCTCTCAAAAAAGCCCATTTGTCATTGCTTGGCCACTGTCTCCCTTGGAAAAAAATCCTTGTCCGCTTTGAGTTCTTCCCTCTGCCTGTGTAACCCCAAGGAACTGAAATTCGACCCTCCTGAATTCTGCAAAAGCCCCAGCCCATGAGCTGAAATTAGTCTGGTTGCAAAACACAGCCCTAGACTTGAATTCTCTTAAAGTGGATTCAATGCTGGGAATTTGCTTCTACCCACGCCAGAGGTAAAGGGATTAGCTCTGAAGCTCTGATCCCACTCCACACTCTTCCCAAAGCTCAGGGAAGCCTGGGCTCCTGGGCTGAAGTTCAGGCCGCTGCAGCTGAAAGTGTTTAAATAGGAATGTCCATCACTCCGCGTGAATAAAAAGAAAGTGGCCCTTTTAAAAGAGTGCGATGACTTGATGAAAATGCTGCTTTGTCATATCTGTTTCATAAAAATTTGCCCCCTCTGGGCCAATCCGGCTTGATGTCAATGGTGAACGCCAACCACAGCCTTGTCTCAGTGAGCGCTGCACAAAACCTTAATTTCACAGCCTTCAAACAACAGTGAAAAATCACCAGGAACTTTCTTGTGGCTCTAGGATCTCCCTAGCAACCGCAGGCCAAGCATACTGTAATTCAATTTATGCCCTGAACTCCTTCAGGAGTCTCTTCTTTAAAATCTGTCACAGTCAACGTGCCTTGGGAAACTATTATAAGCGCATGAACCTCTGACCAGCCGGAGAAAGTAAGTGCTAGTATAAATCTCGTAAGCATGTTTGGTCTGTTTTTATGTTGGGCGTATGGTAGATTTAACATTCAGCCCGTATCCTCATCTCTTTTCTGCTTGGGAAATGCACTCTGCATCTGTCATACTGTCTGCGCTGAAACCGGGCTACCGGCCCCAAAAAGAGGCGCAGGGGAAATGCCTCCGCTCAGCCAGAAGAATTTCTTTATGTGGAAATGCACTGACATGGCCCTCGGCTCATTGGGAGACCGGGGTGTCATGGGAAAGATAAGCAGGAGTGACCTGGCAGGTTTGTGAATGTCTCAATCCAGGACTGAAGTGGGTTTAACAAAAGAGTGAAAGCTTAGCAGGAAAACACAAATGATAATGAACTGCTCGCTGTGTTTAAATAGCCATACCCAAATAGTTCTGCAGCGAACATTGTCAAGTAACTTGAGTCAAAGTGAGGTTTATAGGCCTGTAATTTTTGGGGCTATTGACTCAGAATCCCTCTGTGAGCATCTTGAAAAAATTACTGCCTTTTTTGAATCAGCCATATGAAACTATGTCTAATAAATAGGATCTCTCTCTGTGCATTAGTTCCATGTCTTAAGCGTGGTCAAAACCAGAAAGTACAAGACTTTAATGAGTAATGCTTGACTGGAAGCTTGTTGGCATTGCAAATCTAGAGGCAGATTCAGTCTACTCTCAGTTGCTTGGGGGTTATACCCAGGGATGTCCTCTGGGGATGCTGAGAGCCTCCATGCACACTGACAGGTGTTCTGCACCTCTGGAGGTGACTGGCTGCTAATAATAATTTTCAAATAATTACTAACTGGCTATTTTCCAACCCAATCCAAGTATTTTATCCCATGAGCCTCACCTCATCATTTCTGCTGGGATAGCAAATCTGTGCAGTGAGAGGGGATTTTCCAATGGGGTCAAAAATAGACATCATATTTCTACCCTGCTCTCTTGCTTGGCTGTGGGACAAAACTCTAAATAAAATTATGTAGCATGGCAACTCCAGGATGGACCTAGGCATTGGTTATTATGGATAGTGAGTTTAAGTCGAAACTGCTGCTTTCAGAACATCACGGGATGGCTCCAAAGGAAGATGCTGCGCTTGGCCCATGCAGCCTCTACTTCCAGAGTGACTCCAGCTGCAGTCGTGTTGCAAGAAATGAAGCAGCAGTCAGTATATAGCAGAGTAACCTGCATGGAAACCCATCTGTCCATGAAGAAGGAGGGTTTCATGCACTGTGCAGCGCTAGATTTGACCTCAGCAGTCTTTCCTCACATTGCTTAATAGAAGCATATTTATATTTTCAGTCTTGCTGTTTGCTTTGATCTCTGGGAAGCTTTGTAATGCAGGCTGGGAACGGTATTTGGCCAGGTCGTATCTCCATCTACTGTCAGAGAACAACAGCCTGCAGCTTTTTCCAGCACTTACAGAAGTACTGAGATAAGGCCAGTTTAAAATCAATAAGGGTCCTAATTCTTGACTGTAGCTGAGTAGAGACTTGGCATCATTCTGTGCTGGAAGAACCTGCTTTGACTCCAGTAAGGCTTACAGGGATTTGGCATTGCAAAATAAGTGGCTGTTGAAAGGCAGACAAGGCCATAAAGAAATGACACGGCAACATGAAAAGCCATGGAGCTGGAAACTATGGAGGTACAATTAAGCTCAAAAATGCCAGAGTAAATGCCAGCTCAGGACAAATGTAAATCTGTTTTGAGTTTTACTCAAAACTGCTCGCATTTGTTTTTTCCCATCTAGTTCTTCTAGAACTGCGTCATGGCGCTTTGCTCTGTTTCTGTGTATAGTGGCTGGTACAGTGAGGGCTTAGGTGTAATAACATCCCGTCACCATTCATTATGAACACAACATCGCTGCTGGAATACCCACAGGTTCCCACGAAAGCAGGACTGTCTTTCATCCTGTTGTCTCCAATTTAAAGAATTCCTTGCTGTTCAGTCAAAGTGAGCAAACAGGTAGAGGAAAATCACACACATCACTAATTAACCAGAGAACATTGTTGTACACCAAACAACAATATCAAAACTCATCAGCTTCAATGGAGTGGGACTGTTTAGAAAAGCATCAATTAATCAAACATTAGCAACATCCCTTTAACTGTTTGTGTCCCTAGGAGAAATTCAATCCTTATATAAGAAAGGAATAGAATACATTCCCAGAGTGGTGTAGAGGTTGTTTACTCCATAGGTGTTAAAGTTGGACTCCCTTTTATTTAAGATAAATCATGCATGAGCAGGTGCTAGGAAACTCTGTGAGCTACCCGTAGTGAAAACAGGACAGGGTTGCCAATGCTGCCAATCCCAGTAGATGGGGGATGCCTGAATGCTTCAGACCAAAACCTGAGATATTTACAGAGCCAAAGAAGCAGATTATAATAGTTGCTTTGCACCAGGGGCATGTTACTGGCTCTACATCAAGCGAGAAAAAAATTAAGTATAATTTATCTTTCTCTGGGGAGTTTATGGGCCAGATTTTGAGAGAATTATCTTTTTCACATCGCTTGTTCGCTTGACTGTATAAATACAATACCTGCTTGAGAAAGGAACAACAGTGCTCCTTTCAGCCTTGCAGGACTTCAATTCACAGTAAGTTTATCTGACATCTCTCGTGATTAGCTGTGAACTTATCTCAAGCAAGAGAGTGGGCTGGACAGAGAGCAAGAGTGAAGAAGATAAGCACCAGACAAAAGATGTTTGTCTCTTTCTGGGTGCTGCCTTAAACAAGCCTGCTCTGTCAAGTACTGAAATACAGGGTAGTGTTTTTGCAAGGGTAAAGCATGGGATATGAAACCATTTTAACCACCAAACACCTCTTACTATTATTATGTTCCTTGAAAAAACGTATGACACAGTTAGCAGGAAACATACTGCTAGCAGGTAAGAGCCTGCTTTAAAGTGCAGCAAAAGATTCCTGTGATCGCCTCAATTTATAACATTCCTGGCGTTTACAAGTAAGTTTGGGTCAGAGGAGAATTGATTCCATTTCCAATTGAGTCCTGACATGTGCAGGGTTGAGAATGCAAGGTGGAGATTTTTCTCTTTGGGCTGCAGGAACCTATTTGTGATCAGTTATAGAACGTGATCCAATTCCCAGTGAAGGTAATAAGGAAGGACTGGTACACTTGAGTGGTTTGAGAAGTGTGGGCATTTTTACCCAGTCTCAGACAAACACAAGAAGGTAGGATTTTCTAAAATTATTAGTAGTCTGAGATTTTCCATCTTGAGCAAAACCTAAGTAGAGAGCAAGAAGAGTCTGACCTTGAAATAACGGTGAGCATCTACACTTGAAAAAGCAGACCTTGAGAGGTCAACTATTGGTACCCAAGACTGAAGGCAACAAAATTTTCTTGTCAGTCCTGAAGTGTTGGCTTATAAACTGGTCATGCAGATATTATTATTAGCATCGTTATTGTTGTTACATGCAAATATAGATTTGGAGTTTCTCATTTTTCTACACACTTGTCAAGCATACATCAAAAAGTTTTCCCTGGCCTCAAAAGCCTATTCTCCAAAAAGAAACACATAATCAGTAGGAAACACACTCAGCTGAAAGCAGAGCGAAGAAAAATTGTATTTAGCCAGCTCTGAGATGCCTAGGGAAACAGCTGCATGCTACTTGCTCAGCTGCTACTGGACTGAAATTTCTTGTCTGCTTAACGGAGGAGGAGGGAGCTTACAGGAAACACAGGGCAGACTTTGCAGTCATTTTGTGGGAACTCTTCTTTTTAGCTCACTTGGCAGGAAA
Source organism: Clamator glandarius (assembly GCA_033459285.1). Lineage (NCBI taxonomy): Eukaryota > Metazoa > Chordata > Aves > Cuculiformes > Cuculidae > Clamator > Clamator glandarius. The sequence goes on along the minus strand of JAUNZM010000016.1, from coordinate 1,976,709 downwards.
AGTGGCCTGAAAAGTACTTGTTGGAAAGAGCGGGGCTGGCCTTATCACCCCCACCTGCCTAGCAACTTTGGGGAAAGTTTAGGAAGCAACACTAAACCATTTTCTTTCTCCCTCAGCCTTTCCCCCTTCTCACAGGCCACAACCTGCATTGAATTTTCAGTTTCTTTCTTATGTTGCAACTCCAGTGGCGTACCCTGGCACTCTGTGAAGTGAAGTCAGATTTTGGCACCATCCCTTCAGCTGTGATGAAAGTTACAACAGGGAGGCTAAGTGGAATTATGATAACAAAAAGCCTCTCGAGGTCTTTTCATCTTTAAACCACTGGCAGTCCTAATAAAGTCCTGTTTCTGTCTTGACATTGACATTCGCAATTCTGAAGAAAAAAAAAAGAAAATAGAAGATAAAATAAATAGGAATTACCATGGTAGACCTATTAAAAGGCTTTCCTTTTACCAAATTCCAACAAATTGCTTAAAACACATCTTAAACTGCCTGCATTTTCAGGAATGTAAATACATGGAAGGATAAATTATACAGTCACAGCTTTCACGGATGTCAGGAGTAATGAAGATGGAGTCATAATCCTCCCCTTTATTCTTCCTGGCTAAATATCCTTATGTGGTCACAGTGACCTACTGTGCAGTCATGTCAACTCCAAAGTGGTTTTAGATAAGTGTTGCTTGTTCACAATGGAAAGTTTGTGGGATTTTTCTGAGAAATAAGCATTTTGAAAAGCCATTGACGGCTGGCAATGAAGAAAATACATTCTCGCCTGCCCATGCTGAAATTCTATGCTCAAATGTAAATATAATTTGAGGATAAAGCAGTAAATTTTTTTTCAAGCACCAATCTAAATAGTTGCTAGAAAAAAGAAAGAAAAAATCAGGCTGAACTCTAATGACCTTTGCATATGTGTATTTGACAATATAACATCTCTAGCCAAGGTTTAAAAATGGTGCAGTCTTGCATCAGAGGGTAGACCAGACCATATTTCTAAACTGTGCTGCAGTATTAGACAGACTCATTTATCTTCTGTTTCTTCAGCTGGATTTCACACAAATCAAGAGGACACCCTTGCCAAAGCATATGTTTCAGAGTAAATAATAATGAAAAAAATGTGATGTTGTTTTTGCCCAAGTGCATTATTTTGAATTAATGTACAGACGGCTCCCATGGTGGGAACATCCAAATTGTGAGGACCTCCTGGGTCAGGGACAGTTGTGGTGAGGCTGTTCAGAGGAGCTCAACACCCAACTGGAGAGGAAGCCCTGGGGTGGCAGCAAGCCCTCAATTTGCTCTTCAGATGGGGTCCCATTGCCTGTGCCCCATACTGCTAGTGAACTACCTCATGCTCTCACAGTCTGCAAGGTAAGATTATTAGGACAACCTTCTTCAGGAAAGTAACTGGAAATATAACCTTGCCATGTTGAGACATAAATGTTTTTGTTACATTGAGATTGCGGAGAGGAGGGCACTGGCCTCTTCTCCCAAGTGACAGGGGACAGGACAAGCGGGAATGGCCTCAAGCTCCACCAGAGGAGGTTCAGGCTGGATATCAGAAAAAAAATTTTCATGGAAAGGGTCACTGGGCACTGGCAGAGGCTGCCCAGGGAGGTGAATGAGTCGCCTTCCCTGGAGGGGTTTAAAAGACGCATGGATGAGGTGCTGAGGGGCATGATTTAGTGATTGATGGAAATGGTTGGACTCGATGATCCAGTGAGTCTTTTCCAACTTGGTGATTCTGTGATTGTATTTTTGTTTTAGTTCATATCCTGCTTCAATAGTGCTGTACTGACTACCTGGGGGAAATCAGAATATCCTCCGCATTAAGACTTCCATGATATTCCAGGCCTCCTGTTACATCCAGAGGGAGATGCCTGTGGGTGAGATAATTCCTCTGCATGGATATTGCTGTGATGTCCTCTCTGAGCACTGGGAGCAGAGGAGGATTAGCCTGACTATGCTGCATACCCTGCTAAGCACCTACGCCTCTTGTTCTACCAGCTTGAGCCAAACTTGTGAGCGATAACTGTGAAAAATGTCTTCTCAGCCACCTCTGGAGACTTGTCATCAATTGGGCTTTTGAATGTGGGGATCTGCAGGAATACATCCTCTGGGTTTGCAGGACCATGTCCTTACCTCCTCTGTGGCACATTTACCTCCTCCCATTTCAAAAAAAAGAGGAAAGAAAACTGCCAAGATACCAGTTACTTCAACCATTTTTGTTCACAGTTGTTTTGCCACTGAAGGGTCATATACAGCTCATTTTTCCAGAGTCAATGACCATCTGGCATCTGTTAATACATTGTCTTTGAGTCCCATTTAGTCTACAATATGTGGAAGTGCTCTACTGCAAAAGATCATGTTGATTTACTGTTTTAAATAATGCAAGAATCCAAAAGGGAGGACAAACTTTCCACGGAGTATTGACGGCGTTGTTGTAGTTGTAGTGATAATGGCCTCTCTGTTTAACTCATCAGCTATGTTAGTGCTGCCCAGCAAAGGATAGATTCAGTGCCTGGTTGATTTTGCCCTGTAGTATTCTTGGGCATCAAATTTCTTTGCAAAAGTCTCTGACATGAGTAATACAGGCACAATACAGTGACATCAGCCCAGTTTTTTAGGGGGAAATGCTCTCAGGGTTTCTTTGTTTATAAGGCAGGCGATAAGCCAGCTTTCACCCTGGTCTACATCAAAGTCAAGGTGAGGTGACGTAATGTAGGTCAAGATTGAGCCGTGCAAAACCTGAGAGAGGACAGAAAAGTCCATACCAGCTTCCAAATGCCTTAATAAGGGCATTATCTTTTAAAGAGAGGGTTAGTCTAAAGTAACTACTCTTATGCTAACAGTTATGACTAGGCAACTGTAAGTGTTTAAATCAAGTGGGATTTTCTATTCAAGGCTCTTCTAAAGAGCACAGTTTTCAGCCACTTAATCTAGTAGCCCATGCCTGCTCAGGAGTGTAATTTGTTAGGGAGAGGAAGATTTAAAGTGGAGAAATGTATATAAATGGCTTTAGTCATAAAAACCAGCCCAGATAGTTCCTGAGTATCTTAATTTGAAACTATAAATTACCAAACCCACAGTCATGCTTTAAGGGAAGAAAAAATATCAGAAACTTTAATTGAGCACTGCCTGTGAAGCTTCATACTTTCTGCATGTATCTAAGGATGTTCAGAAAGAAGGATTTATGCACACAGCACACATGCGCAAGCACTCCCGCACACTCACATGTGTAAACTCTCCAGTAATGCTGCAGCATCACCAAACCTCACAGAGCCCTGCACAGAAAGGAGTTTGAAAAGCTCCTCCTGCATTGCTTCTATTGGCTTGCAAATGAACATCCAGGCATTCTAATGCCAGCACAAATCTGATAAGACTTGAAAGACTGAGAGTCTTGATGAGGCTTGACCAGATTTAGTACTTTGCCCAAAATCAGCATTTATCCTGCATCTTCGCTCTGTGACTGCCAGCAGTAGAAGAAATGAAATAAAGGAATTGAGGAAAATAATCAGGGAAAGATGATGGTCAGTATGGTCAACACTCACTCTTCATTTTCATCTGAGATGGATATAGTTGTGTTGGTAAATTTTTGTTTCAGTTAATGTTAAATATGCACAGCCCTCTGATGTGTTACACTAATGCCTATCCATAGGAGAAACATCACTTTAAAGAACCTGTTTCACAATTCTGCTGCAGCACAATATTAGTGGGTCTGAGGAGAGATTTTCTCTGACACCTTTTGTCCGCAGTTTGCAGACACCATTGTCTGTGGTGCATAATCTGATTTAGCCTAATCCAGTCCTAATGGGAACTCCCACCTAGGAGCTAGAGGAACAGGAAATATTGCAAGATTTCCAGTAGGTCATAGTGGTCTGTTTTATTTTCATTCTTTGCTACGTAAAAAAAATTAAATAGAAGCCTAACCTGAGCCTGTTTTGGAGTGGATGGAGAAAGGAAGGCAAATCTGGAAGTTGGTGAATTGTTCTCCCATTAAAATAGGTCTGAGAATTCAACCTGATGACTCCTCATAACTTTGTGATCTGTGTTCATGTGCTGTTCTTTTGGACCACAGTCTGAAACAGTCTGAAAATGTGAACTAAATGATCTTTGCAAAGACCATACAGTCTCCATGGAGGACCCCTTCAACAGGGCACTGAGGTTTATGCCAGACTTGAAACCCTGAAGTTACTCCTAAAAATCCACCACATAATGCAATACCTTGCTGAATCAAGGCCTTACAGAGCACAGAGACAATGCATTTCTTTGCAGTCTTAATGGTTTGTCTCAATCCTACCCTGACTATCCTTGTTTTTTTTTCCGTCATAGAATAAAGAAATCCCTAAAGCTCCCTTTTATGTCCTTCCTCTGTAAATAATGTTGACCTAAGAGTTACCTCCTTTTTAAATAAAATAAGATAACATTTAGTACTGTTTACTATACTATGCTGATCCTGGGCAAAATATTGATCAAGAAACTTCCACAAATTAAAATGCTGAAGATCTTTATCGCCAGATAACTAACTGCTGTAGTGTTAACCCCATGGTAGGGGAGTTGGAACTAGATGATCTTTAAGGTCCTTTCCAACTCTATGATTCTATGAATAAATAAGACAACACATGTTACATTAAAACTAATTACAGAAGCAGAACTGAATCTTCTCTTTGGGAAAGAAACTCTTTTTCTTAGGTGTTATGTTTATGTGTCCAAATGCCAATAATTTATTCTCTGCTTTTATTCCCCTCTCTCTCTTAATCAGCCAGGTTTCCTTATTAGTCATGATGTCTGTGTGTGTCTCAGAAACAGTTGCACACCCTTGAGATTTTCATAGATGAGGCTGAGACAGAAGATTGATATAGGAACTGAGTAAAATATCAGTTTTTCTTCTGAAAGTATCCTCCCTGGGAGAGAATGAGAGAGGAAGCTTCTTCCTGAGAACATCTCAGGGTTGTAGCTGTTTGCTCCCAGTGCTGGGGCTTTGACCTAGAAAAACCTACCTTTGTATTCACCCACCTCTGTACTCACCTACCTCTGGATACATGATTCAGTGCTATGAAGTTTGCAGGGTCTCAAGCACCTAATTAAAGTGTGGTATATGCCAAAGCGCTTGGCTGAACTGGAATCCAAGGCTTGGATCCAACCCAACACAGTTGGGAACTAAAAATAGGTCTCCCTATATAGTTAAAGAAGTGAAGAAAGTGCTTCTCCAAAAGCTTTAGGGGGCAATCCGGCTTGTCACCTGAATTAAATGTATTGGAGAGGAGCCTGATTTTTTTTGCACTTGCTCCTGTTTCACAAATAGTTGTCTGGTTGAATGATGCTAAGAATAAATACGTAAAAGTACTTACCAATAATCACTTTAGCCTACAGCAAAGGTGCATGGGATAGCACTATCCTCTTACTGCAGGCAGGACGGTGGCAGTCTACAAGAGGATGGTCACCTTCCCACCACTGTGACCATTCCTGCCCTGGCATCCTCTCTCCCCCTGCGCTTCCCATGGCTCTAGCGTGTCTCCCCTGGGAACTCGCCACTTACGCAGCAAGGCACCCACAGACAGGGAAGGGGTAACAGGGAGGAAGAGAGGTCACCAACACCAAGAAATGTCCCTGAGGTCGCTGTCTCTCCCATCCATCAGTTGGAAGGGGAGAGAGAGGAGTGTGTTCCACGGCTCCTGTGGTCCCTGTGATATGCATGTGGAAGGGGGCACAGAGCCACTGTGACCCTGGGTGACACTGCCTGCTCCCAGTGGGTTTAGTGATCTCCCCGGCCTCTGTTCCCTCCCACAGCTCCCTTTGTCCCCCTGCTTACTTTGGTTCAAAGCAGAAGAGGTGAAAGATATTCAGGGTCCTCACCTCTCTCCAGGAGCCCTTCTGTTTGGCTCCATGTCCTTTCACTAGACACTTAGCAGAAAGTGATAACAACAACAAAATAAACTTTCAGCAGCTCCAACTAGAAGTAAAAAGAGTCCAGTGTTTCCTCTCTCAGAAGCACAGAGAGCTAAAATGTCAGCCAGATATCAGTGATACCTGGAAAACACTGTGTTCGGTGCCAGCAGAGCTGGTGAAGGTTTTATTTTAATGGCTGTGCTCTGAAAGAGCTACTTGTTAGGTACATTGTACACCATGGGAATGAGGCATCAGGTATTTTTGGTCCTGGCATTCTGTATTTTCTTCTCACATATCCCAGTAATCTCCAAGGTGGGGAATGAGGCAGTGTGCACTCTGGGTTAGCTTGAAGGGCTCTGTCTGTTTTTCCCATCACATCCGCTCTTGCTGAAGAGATGAAGAACTTTTCTTATGCATATCTGTGTTTCACAGTGTGATTAAAACAAGCGCTTTGTGCCAGCACAATAGCTGCAGCAGAAAGAGGTGTGAAGTTTAACACACCGTGGTAATCCAAGAGAGCTTGCAGCAAAGTGAGATGCAACCAGTAAAGGACAGCATTGTCTCTTGTGTCTCCATGGAGTGGGAGTTTGGGTTAGATAAGGTGTCCTAGACTTTAGTCAAGAGGACAGTATAGCATTGTTTGGGATAAATATCAGCTATTCTAGTAAATTCAGTCTCTTGCTATAAACCTGCTCCCTGGCAGAAGAGCTAGAAACCTGCACAGTGCATCTGCTCACAGGGCAGCAGCCTTCAAATATTGACAGTTATAGGAAAAGATTTTTTTTTTTTGCCAGCCTGAAACATAAAAAAGAAAAAGCAAAATACTGCATTATCCACTTGTACAGTGCAGCACCATATCCTTTTAACCTCATATCAGTCACACTGAGAGCCTGGGTAACTCAGTCAGCATTGTTGAGTGCCTTGCAAGTGTGTCCTGGGAGCAAGATGTTGCTACATTACAGGAAAACTTTTTCCAGCAGTACTTTCTGTCCCTAAAACAGTCTGCACCCAACTTGATGGCTGTACAAACCCAGACATAAGTGCCATAATTTTCTCTTGTCCCTGTTTGCTGAGTCATGGGGTTGGTAGAAATAGGAACAAATCTCAAATGCAGTGGAAATCATGCATTGAAAGTGGCCAGGCTTTCATTTGTCTCTAGAGGGAAATGTATGCCATCTGCACTGCCCCTTCTTCACAGCCAGCCAGGGAATGTGTGCTGCTGAAATATGACTGATGTGGTCTGTGCTTGGTGCAGTGCAGGTTCACGAATGCAGGTCTTCAGGAAAAGTGTCCCCATCCATATCTATTCCTTCTCTGTCTTCCGACAAACAAGCAGATGCTGATACTTTTGCTTGCTTTTCTTAGTGCCTTGTACCCCTTCCCTTGACCAAGCAAAGCAGTGGTTCCCATAGAGCCTTTAACTTTTAAGGATCCATATAAGGCATTGCTGCTACTTTCGTTTTTGTGCATTTCCCAGGTGGACTGTGAAGTTTCCTGCATCCTGAGGTTCAACAATTACAGGGTTAAAGTTCTCACAGAAACCTCTGGGCAGCTGCAGGTAGAAGGTGGTGGCATTATCTACCATTATATTTTTTTTCAGAGCAGCGTAAAGTGAATCAAACCTTTTTTTTTCAGAGCTATGCACTAAAGTGAATCCTGCTGGTGAGTGAAATAAATGCTTTGCAGAGCAATGCATGTGAGTAATGGCTGAGTTAAGCCTTAAATAATTACAAAAATTCCAAACAAATCCCTCCTCCAGGTTTCTCATGCGCATCCTGCCTTTCCAAGAGCTGACATGCAGAAAGCAAGTCCTGGGAGACAGCAGTGTCTCTATTATAGCATCCTGGTCAGGACTGAGCAGTCTGCCAGCATTCAACTAAATGTGAGACATCTCTCACTGTTGCAGCTCCTATAGTACAGCTCCATCCCATGTGGATATCAATTTATTCATAGTATACCCTATTCTTTGCAACCAGCAGGTTAACGCACGGCTATATTTAATAATCCTGCAGTCTGAGAGACATGAGCATTCATGGCCCCAAGGCATATGATGCATTATTTTATGAGGAATTGCTGCTCTTACATATAGTTAAGCCTTCCTCTATTAGGCTGACAGTCTTGACAGTGAAATTGGACAGTTCAAGAATTAGAAAAGTGTCTATTACTCTGAGGTGCTTCTTGCCAGAGTGACTTTGTGAGGCAAAGCCACTGCTTGAGACGTATTTTGAAAGTTTATTGTTGTGAGTTACCCAGAAATAACCCCTTTTCTTTGACTCAATTTGACAGTCTTTAGAAGTTACTTCTTCAGGAATTTTGAGAAATGTTTTGTTTTCCTCTTGGGAGTTTTAACAAAAGTCAAAGCAGCACTGTTTTCATTAGGATTTTCCACAGAAATGTTTAAACTTTTCTCAATAAAGGACAAATTTTCTGCAACCGAATGCTGTTTTTTTTTTCTTCTTGTTTTAAGCTTGAAATGCTAATGCAGAGATTGCCATTTAAGTGCTTTATACTCACATTTGCCTCAGTCAGACTTGCTCAGATTCTCTTTCCTGTGATACACCACAGTCTTCTCTTATGATATGAAAAAATGGTTGTGTTCTGGGAGATAAAATTTGGCCAAGTCCATAAAAGAAATGGGGATATAAAGCGATCTGAAACCCTCAGCATTTGCTGTGGAAAGCAAGTTGAATATAAACGTTTTATTTTCAAAGTATGCATTTGAATTATGAAGGAATTCTTGGCATTTTCCTCAAAAAGAAGAACTTTCACAAATAAATGAATTCTGGGGAAAGAAAAAAACAACAACAAAAAAATGACCCCTCACTCCATATACTTAACAGCTAATTTCCCACTGGAAAACATCTTCTGTGGAAATTTTTCATGATTTCCATATCTGTGGACTTAAAACTACATATGGGTTAGAGTGGCTTTTCTGATTGGGACCTGAAAATGTTGCAAGTTGTAGAATTTATACATTTGTTCTCAGCCAAACCATACCATATAAAAGCTGGCTTATTAGTAGTAATGAAAAAACTGGCTAAAAAGACATCCTGGATACTGCACACACACTGATGCTCTTTATAAAATAAATGCTGTATGCTCTGATGTGGCAAATGAGGTCATTTGAGTGCACTAACTCTCGTCTTCCTCTCCCTGTTCTGCTTGAAAGAGATTTGAATGTGAAAAGGTTTTGGCACTTGGGGCTCCATGGTTTGGAACAGATTTCAAAATCTGAGACTTAAAGGTCACTTTTCTCTGAAGAAGCAAGGGACCCAACCCCAATACCAGCCATCAAAGAAACTCTAAAAAAAGATGCTTTCAAAAACACATTGAGTAGGCTAGGGATATAGCTGTTTCCAATAAACATATAAGACCTCTGCATTGAAAGTATATTGTTTTATCCCTGCAGCATGACTTTGTCTGTCAGATAAGGAGAAACAGTAAAACATGGAGGATGTGGTCGTTGTCCTGGAAGTTGGAAAACAAATTCAAGATTTGGAGGGTTGTTTTTCTCCCCTAAAATTAAAACCAGTGCTCCTGTTAACTTTCTAAACTTCATCCAAATTCAGCTCATGCTCTGGGAAGGAAAAGCAGAATTTAGAAAGCTAGTTCACATTTACTAGTGTTGACAACCAGCTGGGAGATGCTGACAAAGTCACTGGAGAGTAAAATACACTCATGCCACCTTGACCCAGGAGAGTAAAATACACTCATGCCACCTTGACCACAAGGCACTGAGAGCCTGGGGTACCTTAAAACAGAAGCCACAGTGCAATTCTGCTGGTCATGGAGCTGCCTGAGCCAGCTGCAGGATGTGCTGGTGTCTATGGAGCGGTACCACCACTGTCCTCCTAGGGAGCCAAATGGCTTAATTCTGGGCTGGAGGGAGAGACAGAATCACAGAATCACAGAATAAACAGGTTGGAAGAGACCCACTGGATCATCGAGTCCAACCATTCCCACCAATCCCTAAATCATACCCTTAAGTACCTCATCCACCCTCACCTTAAACACCTCCAGGGACGGTGAGTCAACCACCTCCCTGGGCAGACTGTTCCAATGCCTAACCACCCTCTCCGTGAAGAACTTTTTCCTTATCTCAAGCCTGAATCTCCCCTGGCAGAGCTTGAGGCCATTCCCTCTTGTCCTGTCCCCTGTCACTTGGGAGAAGAGGCCAGCACCCTCCTCTCCACAACCTCCCTTCGGGTAGTTGTAGTAATAAGGTCTCCCCTCAGCCTCCTCTTCTCCAGGCTAAACAACCCCAGCTCTCTCAGTCCCTCCTCATAAGATTTATTCTCCAGCCCCTTCACCAGCTTCATTGCTCTTCTCTGCACTCTCTCCAGAGCCTCAACATCCTTCTTGTGGTGAGGGGCCCAGAACTGAACACAGTACTCGAGGTGCGGTCTCACCAGTGCCGAGTACAGAGGGAGAATAACCTCCTTGGACCTGCTGGTCACGCCGTTTCTGATACAAGCCAAGATGCCATTGGCCTTCTTGGCCACCTGGGCACACTGCTGGCTCATGTTCAGTCGCTGTCAACCAACACCCCCAGGTCCTTCTCCTCGTGGCAGCTTTCCAGCCAGGCTTCTCCTAGTCTGTACCTCTGCTTAGGGTTGTTGTGCCCCAAGTACAGGACCCGGCATTTGGCCGTGTTAAACCTCATGCCGTTGGTCTCAGCCCAGCAGTCCAGCCTGTTCAGATCCCTTTGCAGAGCCTCCCTACCCTCCAGCAGATCCACACTTCCACCCAGCTTGGTGTCACCTGCAAACTTGCTAAGGGAGCACTCGATGCCTTCATCCAGCAGCACTGACAGCACTTGAAATCCTGACAGCACTTGAAGACCTGACAGCAGTTGAAATCCGCAGCAGCAAATCATTTTGTGGGGGCCTGAAAATAACCTTTATTGCCCCAACAGAAACGGAGGATGTGCTCCCCACCAGGTGATCTTGCCCCTTGCTTTACACTTAACAGCCCGGTGGGTCTCACAGTTTTGGATTCAGATTCAAATCCTTCTTCCGGCAGATGCAGACCAGAATCTGTGCTGTGCTCTCCTGTCTTTTGTGATTGTGACCAAGCAAGTCAGGAGCATGCTTGCCTCTCTTTGCTAGCCTGTCAGTATACGCTATCAGGTCTAGTAGAACACAGAAAATAATTCCCAGCTTAGGAGAACTCCCTTATTTGTCAAGCAGACTGAGCTTAGGTGTCTAGCAGTCCAGCACTCATGTTCATGTCTAATGCATGGATAAGCATTCCTTTGAAGATATGGATATTACTCAAGTCTCTTTCAACATATTCATCAATGACCTGGATGAGGGATCTTATCAACGCTTATAAATAGCTAAGGGGCTCTGTCAAGGGGATGGGGCCAGACTCTTTTCAGTGGTGCCCAGCAACAAGACAAGGGGCAACAAGCATGAGCGGGAGCACAGGAAGCTCCATCTCAATATGAGAAAAAATTTCTTTACTGTGATGCTGACAGAGCACTAGAACAGACTGCCCAGGGAGGTTGTGGAGCTTCCCCTGGAGATACTGAAAACCCATCTGTGCAACCTGTTGTAGGTAAACTTGCTTTAGCAAGGGTATTGGACCAAATGATCTCCAGATCTCCCTTTCATCCCCTACTATTTTGTGCTTCTCTGATTCATCTATCACCACAATGCCCCATAACTCGGCTCTATGCCTCCAGCAGTATGACTTGTTGAAACTAATCATTTAAGAGTAACACATAAGGCCTGAGTGGGGAGGCCTGATAAATAGAGTAGTTAACATGAGTTTTTACAAATACTAGTTTCTTTGGTACATATCATAAATGCTGCAGTTTTTCTATTCAAGCAATCATATTTGATAATTTCTTTCTCACCGTAACGCTGTATTTTAGTTGTACTTCTTGAGCCTGTAGCAGTATCTCAATCAAATTTTGGGGATTATTGACTTGCCTGACAGGCTTTCACCCCACAGTCAAGGAGAGGCATTGGAGGTCATTCTCTTCTCTTTGAGGAGTGAAGAAAGCATCACTGAAGCCCCTAAACTGCCTTTTCCATCACTCACCAGCATGTACCCCAGTTGGGTGGGCTGACAACAAATCACTGCACTCAAGCTTACAACACATTGAACTGGTTTTAAATTTCCTGCTCTCTAAACCATGCTGCAAACTGAATCAAAACACTTTCATTAGAGGGATGAAAATAAATCCCACTGAAGCTGGATTTTATCATGCGGATCTACCAGAGACTAGAATACTGGGTTATATGGGGTTCAAGGACGTGGCCATCAGTCATCAGAGCCAAATGTGAAGCTGTGGAGAAGCTCTGCTGCATGCACAGATACCACCTAGAATAAATAAAACTGGCAAGCTGTCACTCCGCCATTTGGTTTTTGGGAAAACTTAATTTCCATCAGTGGAAACGGGGCTGGCAGCATCATAAAACCGACTTTGAATTACGCTGAATTTCCAGACCTAAAGCAACATTTTGATGGCATTTCTACTTGTGATTACCATCCAAATATAAACATAAGCTTTGCAGCACATGTTTGAGAAGGGGGGTGGGCTCTGTCAGGCACGTCTTCACATCAGGATCAGCACAAGCTCTAGCTCAGGAGCAGCTCCAAAACTTTTCCTTGCTCCTGCTCATAACAGTATCCTGGTTAGCTGATGTTCTCGCCTGGGGCAAGCTGCCTCTGCAGGATGCATTGCCTAGAACATTTCTTTTGCTTTCATTTAGCCATCTGCCACCACTCCTGGGAAGATTTGGATTATATTACTCACCTGCTAATAACTCTCTCATCCCTTCATCAGCCTCCATCCTGCACCTCTAGAGAATAGCCTCAGTTCGCTGGGACTAGCGCACACAGAGCAGCATGGGGCGTACGTTGCAGCATGAAGGCAGCATGTCAGAAGAAATAACCACTTAATTCTGGGTTTGTAGCCTCTGGGCTAAACCAGGGCCTGATCTGACCATCACCCTAGAAGGTCAGCTCTCCTGACCATGTAAAGTGTTGGCTGTTTACAAGAACATTTTTGAGATACAGTGTAATGTACATAAGTCATTGACTATAGTCTCAGTTACAACAGAAAAAATGCACAAGCATGCAGGCACAAATGTACACAAATGCATATTATTATGATTTGCAGCTGTCAGAGCAGTTCCTGTCACTGAAAGAACAAAACTTAATTATCAGTCTGGAATGAATCGAAATCTTAAAATACGAAACAGAGCAAGCTGCCTAAGTGCATCCACATTCTTTTATTGTGAATTGCTTGCCAAGAATAAAGGGCCAAATCCTCAACTGGTGTAGGATAGGGTCAGATTTTGACAGCTAAATCAAGTCAAAAGAAGCTAGCCTTCCTGCTGGATGTTAGCAGCAAATCTGATCCTTCACATTGTCTATTCTATTCACCAGGAGCCCATTCAAATACTATGAGAATATAACAAGGGTGATGTTTATTAGCAGTCACCTGCATCCTCCAGCACCCATTTCCTTTGGTAGCTAAATAGGGCTGAAGATGTCTGGGTTTTATTCCTGACTGATCTTCTAATGTTCAACGTGACACTGAGCGTGTCCTTTATCATCTTTGTCACAATTGGTCATAACACTCAGACCAGAGATATCAAACTTCAGACCACTAGAAGGAGTAGAAAATTCCCCAGATCAAGACAAACTGTTGCACAAACACAAAGATGTGCCAAATCCCATCTGTTCCTGCCACATACATTCATAGCCTCCAAAGGCAGATTCCTGACTGATGCTTCCAAGTGCTTCTGCAGACCTCTACCCACCTTGCACCTCTTCTCTGCAGCAGCCCCAGCTGACACGTGCTGAGGATTTCTTGGCTGCTAAGGGCAGTGCCTCTCCTAGGTTGAATAGAGATGTTCTTGGGTACCCCCTGGAAATGATCTGCATACCACGAGTCACATATGAGACACACTTCGCAGTGTCCATTTACAGACTGTGAAGTTTGGCCAGGACTGTCCTCAATCCATGTTTGCAGAAGGCTTCATGTACTAAGGCTTTGCCTCAGCTGGGGCCTCAGAAACATTGCTATATAACCAGCTATAAATAACAGCAGCACAGGGCAGGGTGTTAAACTCACCGATGGCATCTGAGTCATCACTTCTGCCTCTCAATGGCATGACCTTGGGAGAAGTTTGTTAAGTCTGTAAAAAAGGTTTAGAAAAATAATAAAAAGTCTCTTAAGACCAGTGTCTTGCTCCAGTGATAGCAAAAAGGTAACAAGAGACTGTTGTTTTAATGCTGTTCTGCCTTTTCAGATCTTGTTTTCCTGCAAGGAGAAGGACTTTATTGGCTTGTTTCTCAGTGCACACATGAAACCTTTCATCAGTGTGTGTTTCAGTAATGGTCCCCTGGATATCAGTAACATTGACACATTCATACAATATCCCGCTCCGTGATTTGCGGCACTCCTACAGCTCAGCACTATTAATGTATGAGTGACTCTTTTCATTACCTTGCCATAGATCAAGCGCTGGCCTCTGGTTTTGACAGATGATTCAAATACATCTGGGTTTCCTAACTTGAGCCCGTTCAGCAACTCCAACTAGTGCTAAATGATGTTGTTTGCCAGAGAAGAATAAACTGTTTTGGAGGGACACACAAAAGGCACTTTGATGGCAGTCTGGGCTGGGAGTGAACATGGCTGAGCCTGAAAGGACGATCTCAATGGGGAGAAAATCTTCTTGGGTGAATTTTCCTCTGGGACTGTTGGCATTTAGCTGGGGAGCAGACAAACTTTGCATGAAGGAAAATCAACAACAGTCCTATTTATAACCTATGTTGACCATGAGATTTTAGTTTTCTGCTCACAAAGGTCCTTCTATCTACTGGGATTCACCTTGACATTACATGACAAATGAACTCCAATGTGATGCCAGCAGATGCATTTTTCTTTGGCTTCTGTCATAGCATATCCTAAATTTAATTGCTTTAATTTGTTAACACTATTTTATACATGACAATCATTTCTTAGCTTACTGAGCTATGGCAGCTCACTCTCCACCTCAATACCATAGAGAAACTAAGAGACCACTGTTAAATCTGCTCCAGACTGCTACACCTACTTGAACTAGCACATGTATTTGCTTAAAATAGGAATAGGATAAATCTCAGGAACAAACTTAAAGAGGAAAAAACATACTTTGCTTCCTCTAGAGGAGCACAGAGGTGTGCTCCCATACCATGTCTGACTCACTAGTGTAATGCACTTTAAATACTGCACCCACACTGGAACAGCTGTATTAGGAAGATTTGAAACAGGACCTTGTCTCCCTGCACAGCTTGCTGGAGGCAGGCATTGCCCCTTGAGAGGGGAAAAGGGAGGCTTGTCCTCTCTAAGTCAAAGAAGCATGGGTATTCCGACTCCTGAGAAAGGATTCATCTGATGTACAAAGGATGGGCAGCAAGAGTAGAGAACAGAGAATGATCCTCTAAAGGAAATGTTCTTTCTTGTGTTTTGGGCATCTGATTTCAAAGAGCAGAAGAACAATGAGGTCCTGCACTTTAGGAGTCACGGTTTGATCTCTCTGGGGAGCACTTGCACTTTTGCTTCATAGAATCATAGAATAACCAGGTTGGAAGAGACCCACCGGATCATCGAGTCCAAACATTCCTATCAAACACTAAACCATGCCCCTCAGCACCTTGTCCACCCGTGCCTTAAACACCTCCAGGGTAGTTGACTCAACCACCTCCCTTGGCAGCCTGTTCCAGTGCCCAATGACCCTTTCTGTGAGAATTTTTTTCCTAATGTCCAGCCTAAACCTCCTCTGGTGGAGCTTGAAGCCATTCCCTCTTGTCCTGTCCCCTGTCACTTGGGAGAAGAGGCCAGCACCCTCCTCTCTACAACCTCCTTTCAGGTAGTTATAGAGAGCAATGAGGTCTCCTCTCAGCCTCCTCTTCTCCAGGCTAAACAACCCCAGCTTTCTCAGCCATTGCTCATAGGGCCAAGGTCCCTTTGCTGTACTAATTTGGTGCCCGTGGCCAGCTCTGGAGTGGACGCAGATCAGAGAGGAGTATGTCGATGGTTACCGAAAAGTAGCAAATCTTAAAGCTGCAGTCTGAACCTGCAGTATCTTCTGCTTTAACCTCTCTTGCCTCCATCAGCGTCCTCAAGTCACCATTAAAAACACCTCTGGTGACATGCGTTGCTAGCTCTCTGGGAACATGTTTGAGAAGGGCAGAGTCACTTGGCCAGGCAGGCTTTGCATTTACTCTCAATATAAAGGCACCCTAATAGCCACGGCTTTTCTAGGAGAGATTCAGGCTGAGGAAGCAGTAGCTACAAGAAATGTATCTTGTAATAAAGGTTATCCTGCTCAGCAAAAAATATGATTTGTACTTTGCAGCCCTAGAAACTTCATGTGAGGAAATTCCTGCTTGATCCAGCTCTTGCCATTGGCCTCAGAGAGATAGTGCTTCACCTTGGGATCCTGGAAAGGATCTTACCTAATACCTAATGAGCTATAAATGGGCTTAAACTACCCAAAGATTTTCAGGAAATCCTCCAAGGTATTTGGATTTGCAAAGATGCAGAGGGGAAATCTTAGGTATTTACATAGTTACATGCCTGACTACCTCTAAAATGCACCACTTAGTCTTTACTTAGAATAGAGCAGTCCAGGTCCCCACTGCGTACTGGATATTGGCCTCTGGACTGTCTCTTGACCATTACTACCTATGATACAGCCTCTAACCCTAGTGAGACAAGAGTCCATACCCAGCTCAAGGCATTGGCTCTAGATGTGGCTGAAACCAGGAGAAAAAAAATATAAAAAGGAGCTAGAGTGAGTTGTTACCCTAGAGAAGAACAGTCTTTACAAGATCAGACTGTCTTTAGATCCAAGAAGCAATAAAAATATTCACACTTTGGAGCCTAAACCTGCTCCAGTTGTCCACTAGAGGGTTTCTTGTACTTTCCAACACTGAATGCCTGGCACCACTGGCTATTACAGAGAGAATTTGGGGACCCCAGAGGAAGGATGGCAAGAACGGGCACAGGGACAGCCCAGACAGCAAGAACCATCACAGCCTGTGTTCATGCTAACATCCTGAGGTGGGACTGTTGCATGTAGGCATACATCCACACAGGCTTCCTTACAAGTTCAGGCAATGCTAAGAGCAAGTACAGTCCCATCTCAAGGGTGCCAAGTCTAGAAGTCTTTTATTAAAATAGACAGCAAAAGGGTGACTTTCCCAGGTAAAGTGGTGTATGCCCAGGTATTATTTATATTTCCCACCACATTTAATTGCCATTTCGCACACTGAGTCCTTTGAAAACTCATCACCCTTTTCCAGGCATTGCTTTTACCCCTATCTTGTGTCACAGTGATAAGCCAAGCCTTCTCCTCCCTTTCTCTGGTTCTGCTCAAAATCTGGCCATGCTGACACCATGAGGGAGAATGAGACTCATCTCTAGATTTCTTGTGGGGTTGCAGTACATGAGGAAGAAGAGCTACAGAGAGGGAACAGTGAATGGAGATTTTTGAGCCTGATGTCTAGAACAGTATTTCAGAGTTATCATTGTTGAGATTAATTCCCTGGTGCTGCTGTACTTAAAGACACCAGTTGTGCACACTTTGTTTACTTTCTCATGGCCATGAAGACTTGGCAGGTGGATGGATAGATACGAGAAACAGTACTTTAAAAAACACCAGTGGACATTTTCACAAGCATTCTAGGTACAGGGTGACAGTGTATGGTACTGAAAGCTTTATTAGCTCCTGTGTACATACCCATAGACTCTCTCCATCTATTAGGAGTGTGAGCATTTTAATGTCCAAACACTTACAAGGCATGCCAGCATCACTTTCCTCTTTAAACATCGACGGAACAGAGCTGGAAAGAGGTAAAGTTTTTTTCCTTCGGGCCATCCAGAGGGCTGATGACAAAGGGGGAGTAATCCTTGGAAAATGCGAAACAAAAATCTGTTAAGTCAAATGATGCATTTTGAGTGGTTCTTTTTTTTTTTTAATATTATTTAAAAAAAAATTAGATGGGAGAAGAGCTCTGAAAAATGCCAGCATTTCTTTAAAAAGTTAGGTAAAATGTTTTGATTTTTGAAAAAAATTAGCAGCAAATGTGAATGCCTGATTTTCTGCCAACACAATCCTGCGGTTTTCCCAGTGAAGTATTTTGGGTGGCAAATTTACATAGAGCTGATGGTCAGCTGAGGATCTTTGGCTGGTGGCTCCCTCGGGCTGTGCCCATGCCTGCAGAGCCCTGCTGACACCCACTAGCTGATGGTACGATGAGGTGTGACCCTACACCAGAATAGCTGCCTTGGCAAAGCCCCAAGCCTGTGCTGTGCCTACGCTGTGAGCACTTTGCCTGTATGACTATGCCATTATCATCAGACTTGTTTGTAAAGTGTCTAGCCGACACTGAACACAAGGGTCAGGTTTTCAAAGCATGTAGAGCTCATAATTGGAGCCAGATTTCTGGAGGAGCTCTGCTCCCATTTAAACACCTAAAGAAAGTGACCGGAATGTCTCTCCCAGCTGTTCCCACTGATGGAAATGGGAGCTGCCACAGGTTGACTCCAGACGTAGATAAATAATAATGAATGAAAGTCCTTATAAGGGGTGAATTTGCAAATATTTAAAGATTGAAAGCATAAATCTTATTAATTAAATAATGCTAATAATGCAGCATTGGTCTGACCTGAAGGTTAACATAAAGTTGGAATCTTTGGTGAGAATCACTTTCTTCACAAATTTCCTCAGATAAATGAAAAATTTTCAGATTTCATCTGGCTTTGAAAGCTGGACTTATTGAACTGAAACTTTTCTATGGGGTTCATCTCTCCTGCATGCTTCCAGATAAACCCATGGCCATCTAGAAATAATATAGCTGGCACAGATTATGGATGCAAAAGTTTATCTATCTTAATATCTTTATCCAATTCTTTTATTTTGCTTGTTTTATACTGGGCAGTCTTGTAAAAGGCAGCTATGATGATTTAAAGAAAGCCCATGTTAGGATGTTAGAAAACCCTGTTACATGTGCAATAAAAACAAAGGAGCAGTCTCCCATAATGTAATGTAATTGAGTTTAAATACTACCTAAATAATTCTGTGACTCTTGCTTAATTTGTCTGATTTTCACTTCATCTGTTTCACTCCCCAGACCTTTCCATATATGTGACAGACATGTGCATTAAGGAAACTTCAGCTGCAATATTAGAAAGCCCCATTTAACGTGACTGTAGGTGTTGCTGGGTTCAGAAATATTTATGTGATTTTGTAGCAGTTACAAAAAGTTTTCTCTGTAAGTCTAGGACTATAATTGCACTTTAGAATCTCACAGGGGATAAACTAAAATTGTGAGAAGATTTTAAGGGCAGAAGTAGTACTATGCTTTTAGAAAGGAGTTTGGGGAGAGAGAATCATTGCTCTACTATGGTTGTCTTAGATAATTTTTGCCGGACTATACTTATAAAATGCTAATAAGATGCCTATCACAATCTTTTCAAACCATGCCCCAGGTATTTGTGCTTCAACCTCTTACCTCTAAGCCCAAATCTCAGAGGACTGATGTGATGTTAAACACATTAAAAGCTGAGAATTGATTAGACAGAACAGTAGCAGGAAAGATGTTTGACTCCTCCCCACAAGTCACAAGATAGATACAGCACAGACACCAGAGACATGCAGTTAATGGTGCAGCATTTTCTCTGAGATGTGCTATTTCTGCCCAGGAAGGCTGATGAGTTCTAATTATGAGCTCATAGCTCACTTCTCCAAGCTGTGAAGCATTAACCATGGGATGCTTATCATGCCGAGCACTGGTTTTAAGTGAGCTCCCCTCTGTCCATCAAGACATCTGGCACATGGTCACAGACTGAAGCACAAGAAACAAATCTGAAATACACACGAGAAATGAGAAGAAGAACAGAGAGTTAAATCTGCTTGAAAAGTTGGGAAGAAATTCTAGTCCCATCTCTAATCTCGCTACATGTTTGGAAAGGTTGGTCTCCCTCAGCTTTCAACTTTCAGAGAGCAGACTTTGGGCTGTTCAGAAGACTGGTCGGAAAAGTCCCGTGGGAGGCGCTCCTTGAAGGCAAAGGTGTCCATGAGGGCTGTGCGCTCTTCAAGAAGGAACTCCTAGCAGCTCAAGGGAAAGCCGTCCCCAAGTTCCGGAAAAGTAGCCGGCGGGGTAAGAAACCAGCATGGTTGAGTAGGGAGGTCCTAAGAGACATCAATAGGAAGAGGAGGGTCTACGACCTCTGGAGGAAGGGGCAGGCATCCCGGGTGGACTATAGGGAGGAAGTGAGAACGTGCAGGGAAAAAGTCAGGAGGGCTAAGGCCCAACTAGAAATGCGATTGGCCAAGTCTGTGAAAGACAACAAAAAGTCTTTCTACAAATACATCAACAGCAAAAGGAGGGCTAGGGAGAATCTCCAGTCCCTAGTAGATGCAGAGGGAACAAGAGTAACAGGGGACGAAGACAAGGCTGAAGTGCTCAATGCCTAATTTGCCTCAGTCTTTAACAGTAAGGAAAATTGTTCCCTCTGTGCACAACCCCAAGGGTTGGAAGAGAAGTATGAGATTCCCAAGGTCCAAGAGGAGGTGGTTAGAGACTTGCTTGCCCAGCTAGATGCCCACAAGTCTATGGGGCCAGATGGAGTCCACCCAAGAGTTTTGAGGGAACTGGCGGATGTGCTGGCCAAACCCCTTTCCATCATCTTCCAGCAGTCCTGGATGACTGGGGAGGTTCCGCTGGACTGGAGGCTGGCTGATGTTGTGCCCATCTATAAGAAGGGGCGCAGGGAGGATCGGGGAAACTACAGGCCTGTCAGCCTGACCTCGGTACCGGGGAAAGTCATGGAGCGGGTGATCTTGAGTGCTATCAAGAAGCACTTGCAAGAGAACCGGGTGATCAGGCCCAGTCAACACGGGTTCATGAAAGGCAGGTCTTGCCAGAGTAATCTGATCACCTTCTATGACCAAGTGACTAAACTCTTGGACGAGGGAAAGGCTGTGGATGTATCTTCTTGGACTTCAGTAAAGCCTTTGATACAGTTTCTCACAGCATTCTGCTTCGGAAACTGTCGGCCTCTGGCCTGGACGGGTGCACACTCTCCTGGGTGAAAAACTGGTTGAATGACCGGGCCCAGAGAGTGGTGGGAAATGGAGTTAAATCCAGCTGGAGGCCAGTGACAAGTGGGGTTCCCCAAGGCTCAGTCCTGGGTCCAGTTCTGTTTAATGTCTTTATCAGCTACCTGGATGAAGGCATTGAGTCCTCCCTTAGCAAGTTTGCAGATGACACCAAGCTGGGTGGAAGTGTGGATCTGCTGGAGGGTCGGGAGGCTCTGCAAAGGGACCTGAACAGGCTGGACTGCTGGGCTGAGACCAACGGCATGAGGTTTAACAAGGCCAAATGCCGGGTCCTGCACTTGGGGCACAACAACCCTAAGCAGAGGTACAAACTAGGAGAAATCTGTCTGGAAAGCTGCCAGGAGGAGAAGGACCTGGGGGTGTTGGTTGACAACCGACTGAACATGAGCCAGCAGTGGCCTAGGTGGCCAAAAAGGCCAATGGCATCCTGGCTTGGATCAGGAAAGGCGTAACCAGCAGGTCCAGGGAAGTTATTCTCCCTCTGTACTCGACACTGGTGAGACCGCACCTCGAGTACTGTGTTCAGTTCTGGGCCCCTCACCACAAGAGGGATGTTGAGGCTCTGGAGCGAGTGCAGAGAAGAGCAACAAAGCTGGTGAAGGGGCTGGAGAACAAATCTTATGAGGAGCGACTGAGAGAGCTGGGGTTGTTCAGCCTGGAGAAGACGAGGCTGAGGGGAGACCTTATTACTCTCTACAACTACATGAAGGGAGGTTGTGGAGAGGAGGTAGCTGGCCTCTTCTCCCAAGTGACAGGGGACAGGACAAGAGGGAATGGCCTCAAGCTCCGCCAGGGGAGATTTAGGCTTGAGATTAGGAAAAAGTTCTTCACAGAGAGGGTGGTTAGGCATTGGAACGGTCTGCCAAGGGAGGTGGTTGAGTCACCGTCTCTGGAGGTGTTTAAGGTTAGGGTAGACGAGGTGCTTAGGAGCATGATTTAGGGATTGGTGGGAATGGTTGGACTCAACGATCCAGTGGGTCTCTTCCAACCTGGTTATTCTGTGATTCTGAGTGTTTTGAACTCCCCTAATTTCTGCATGAGAAGAACTGCTAACTGTTGGACTAACATAACAAAACAGCTTTTGAGGCCAAGCTGCTGCCTTTGGGCAGTGCCTCCCAGTTTCCAGCAAAGTATGAGTCTCTCTTAGGTTTGAGCACTTACAGTCTTCTCTACCTTGGACTTCTTGTGCATTAGTGGACTGAAATGAGCTCTCCCAACCATTAGGACTTTAAAGTCAGTTAATTCTTCCATCTGTCTCTGAACTTCTTGAAGACAGTCTAGATAAGCAGCTTTCGGTAGCCTGTGACTGCATGTGTCATATCGCTCCCTTCTAAACACCAGTCAGATTTTCTGTGCCGCTTTGGTTTGGCAAGACTCAGATCTGGATATAGTATTTTAGGTCACACTGCAAGCTTGATATCATGGGTCTGAAGAGGAATCGAAGACCACGCTGTCTAATTGCAACCTTGTTCAACCACTAAATAATGTTCTGTGGATCAAAAGCCTATCTTTAGTCCTTCCCAAAAAACACTGGGTCTTTGCCAGTAGGGGAAAATGCTGGGAACATAAACAGAACTGAAGAACAAAAAATAGCTGGACTGAGAGGAGATATTTTCCAATAGAGAGCCTGTAATTTGCCATGGATGTGGTAATTTAGCCAAAATAATTGAGTTCTATGTGTTTCCAAAGGGTTTCTGTTAATTTTGTTGGCGCACTTGGGTTCAGTGGTTGGTAATATGATATGAAATCTTTCATCTCAGGTTTGCTACCCTTAAACTACTCCAGTCATCCCTGATCATATGCATCACTCGATCATAAACATCAGTTGATCCTCTTGGATGCCTTTTTTAGTGGTATACGTGAAATACATGAATGTTTCTCATTCCCCAAATGGAGAAGCATGCTCCCCACATCCAAGAACACCATTATTGACTGGTAATCTCATTGAACTTTAACTTACCCAGCTCCTCTTTGAGTGTCTTAGGCAAAATGAATGGCAGCCAGTTCATGTGTTCGAGGAGTTTGAATGGCAAGCTTTGTGCTGAATCGACAAACAGCTTCCCAACTGCTTCTTAAGGCAAAAAAGGAAACAAAGACATCCCACTTGTCTAAAAATATTTCAAAAGTAAAATGGAAAATAAGGCTGGAAGAGAACATTAGGAGGCCTGATCTAGTAGGAGTTGTCTCTGCCCATGGCAAGGGGGATAGATGATCTTTAAGGTCCCTTTCAACTCTAACCATTCTATGATTCTATGATTTCATTCTTTCCCAAAGCAAGACCAGTTAGACCCAGTCGACTTATTATATACATTTGTTTAGTCTCTTAAAATATCTCCTATGATGGGCACTGCATGACTTGCTTAAACTCAGCCAATGGCCTTTTTTTCCTAATGCTTAGCTGAAATTTTTCTTCTCACAGGCTCATGCCTCCTCTTCTTGTCCCCAGGGAGACAGAGAATGGTTTATTGCTTTCCACAAATGGTGGATTTTTCAGTGTGAGGTCAACTCAATGATGGGAAATGATTTGCCACACTTTCCCTGTCTGTATAACGTCTTCCTGGACAACAGGTGTGGTCGTGTCTCAAGCACTAATCAATAATAAAGTAATTGATATGGGAGCTCATTTATGAAAACTACATTAACTACTCCACTGGATACTGAAGATCGCTGAAGTGGAGACTCTGATATACTCCGCTTTTCCCTACAATCCTTCTCTAGCTTTTTCCTGTGGTTTCACAGGGGACTTTCTATCCCTCAATGGCCTGAGAACTGGCTGCCTCGCTAGCTAATGGCCACAGATACTAAGCACCCTTTTTTCTCTCAAATTATTTTCCAGTTGAGTATGATTAAAATAAACTGGATGGAGGAAGGCAGAACCTGCTCTCAGCCCCTGCTTAGTTTGGAGTGTGCTGGTCAGTCTCCTAAAGACCTGAAGAAGTACTTGTGTGTCCACTAGTGTATCTCCTTTTTTGAAGGGCTCATACAGGTTGCTTGTCCCATAATATCCTAACCTCCATTTAAAGAGTAGTCAATGGATAAATCGACCTTCTTCCAAACCCTCATTCCTCACAGATGTGACCCAGAGTCCGTGGTGGGGTCCACATCTGTGGTGGGGTCTGCTGATGACAAAGGTGTGATAGAAATCAAAGCCTCAGGTCAGGTGTGCTGCAAGGCACACTCACCTATGGTTTAGGCAGAGCCAATGATGTGGATGTTACTTCAAGAAGGCAGAGAAGAGCATAGGAAAACTGCTCACAGGGAGAGCAGAGATATGTGATACTGGATATTGGAGGTGGAGATGGGGACCAAGGAAAGGCTGGATCAACAGAGAAGTAAATGTAACAAGAAAAAGTCTATTCAAAACAAAATAGTTCCCTTCTTCCCTAGGAAGGATTCTTGTCCATTCACCACCATGCCCTGTTTTGTACTCCTGCACAGCTAAAGGCTGGGTCCCCATTAAGTTTTAGGTGCTTCACTGCCCTTTCCAGTTACTATGCCACACCTCCTCCAGAGCCAGCACGATTATAGATCTTGGCCTGAGTACTTCACAGGTGTTCAAATGAAAAATAAAACCACCCCGCGGCTGGAAAAGCCCAGACATGCCTTGCTGCTTTCCAGCTTTGCCATGGAGTACTGCTGCTCACCTTAAGTGACCTCTTCAGTGGCAAGAGGAGAATCAAAGCCAATTTCTCAGCCTGGTACATCCCTCAGAGATGTTATCTGCCTTTTTCTTGTCTTTATTGGTTTGAGCAAAAGAAGTTCCATGCATGTGTTCAGCACCAGCTGAAGGAGCAGACTCTATTTTTCTCTGGGTTATGACCTGCTGACTATTGAAAAAAAACCTCTTATCTGTGGCTTTCTACTCTGTAACATACTGGTAAAGTTTAATTGCTGTCAGAACATACTATCCTCACCATCGCTTCCCTCCTGCTGGGACATCTTTCTCCTGTGTTTGCCCATGTCCTTTAATACTTAGAGCCAAATGTCCAAGCTGTGAGAGAAACACATATTTTAATGACAAGCTAGGAGCACACAGCAGAAAGGAGAGGGAACATTAAACAATGATCATATGCCTTTATATCCTGCTTTGAATCTACAAGGACATTAAAGGAAGAAATTTTGATAAGGAAACTCTCAAATTCAGCAGTTTTTCTTCATTGTTTTTACAGAAAGGGCTGCAGAGCTAAACTTGGTGAGTAGGACTGTGGGTTGCAGGCTGTCTGTTCAGCATCTCCTGGGTGGGGAGTGAGGCCTTGAAATGTTTGAAAAGACCCTAACGTGACATAGCCACAGATCTAATTGTAACAGATCAGGGTATTAAGGGGTGACACAGTCCTAGGGTACTACCAGCTTTCTGCAACACCCAAGATCTTTGTCATCACCTCTGTCATATTTAACAATCTAAATGAAGAAAGACCACTTCCATTTCTTTCTGATATGAGTCAGAAGCATCAATCAGTTTAGCACACCACATAAATCTTCTGTCATCTTAACAGTCTGTCTGCAAACACGCGGTGCTACAAGCTCTAAAGAAACCCTGGACCACTGGGGCACATATATGGGGATCTTGCCACACACTTTGCCTGAGCTCCCTCGCTTTTACTATGCACAGAAATACCCAAAAGTAACAGCTGCTGCCCTTGGAAATTCCCTGCATGGGGAGCTGAAGCAGGTGGTTTTGCACAGACATTGGATCTATGCAAATGCGCTTTGATCCTTACGTTAATATAATCGAAAGGGTGGCCAAACATGCTGGTTTTATTTCTCCCTTGTTAGAATGTTGTGGGGGAAAGCAGCAAAACCCCTATTCTTTCACTGCTGGAAAGAGAAACTCTTCACACTGCACTGTGTATTGCAGTCACAAAGCCGTGCAAACACAGGTGGTTTGTTTCTTCCCTTAGCCTGAGCTTATAAGTTCATATAAAAATGAACTTCAAAGCCAGAAGTGGTGGGATGCTAGGTAAAACTTATGCCGAAGGTAGATCTTAATATGGCATGGATCAGGTAGTACAATAGCAATGAGGGGAAAGTGGCTTTTTTTTTGAATTGACACTATATAAAATCAAAGCTGAAACATAATTTATCCCTTTATAGGAAAAGTAAGGAACTGCTGACTCTACAATGACAAAACTAGATTGCATTGACCCATGACTGCATCAAGTGCAGTTACAGAGCTTTTGTTGATGATGGGCTCTGACTGGAACCAAATGACAGTTATTACTTTTTAACAGTTTGTAGAGGCAAATTTACACTTTGCCGTGATGTCTGATAATCATCATGCTGTAGTACCAAATGGGACTCACTTTTGTCATTGCGCTTTTCTTCTTTCCAGGGACTATTTTTGTTTCACTTCCCAGTTTCAGTAACTCCATTCTGATCTTGGCTCTCCACCAGCCATTCTGAGGGCTCTGGGTTCTAGAAGTTGTGTAGTAATTCCAAATCCTCTGAGACTTCAGAAAGGAAACAGTCACGGATTTAATGGGCTTTAAGGCAGTTTTGGGGAGGGAACCAGATGAAGGCATCCTACATCCTGGCTTGGAGTCAGAAGAAATTCAATATGTGTTATTACATATTAAAGAGGTCCCTTAGTAAACTTATTAAGGAATAAGACTAGAATGGAGAAAAAATGTGCTCTTATGTGTAATATTCAGCATACATCACATCTAAGAGTGGCGAGATTTTAGTGTCTTCTGATCACATGAACTTTTATTATGAGACTGTGATCTCTATTTAAAAGTTGCTTATTTATCAAATTGTTCAGGCAAACAATATTTCTAACTTCATTTAAAGAAGAGATGGTCTTTAAGTCAATGAATATTTCAGCAGGCAATAGTTGTGTTCCTATATTATATCTCCATGAGAATAGTTTGATTTGTCAAATACTCTGGGGTGAACACAGCACTGCTTATCCCCATGGCTGAAACAAGATGCTGTAGCTGTCACAACAGTGCTTCGTTTCCTAGCTGTGAAAGAGTATAACATGAGGCCAGCCACTGCAGAAGCCAGTAATCCAGAATGCTCTGGGTGAGAGTAATTCCCTCTTGTCTGGTTTACACATTGATGATCTCTATTTGTTGTGATTCACGTGGTTTTCATTCCCTTCCTCCAGGTGCCCTCACTGAACTCATTGATGGCTGTATAGGAAGAGTGTAAGAAGGTTTCAAGAGTTGTCTCAAAAATGGATCTCCAGACTTTTCACCATGTCACTGCTCACTGTGATGACCTTCATTGCTTCTCTTTTCCCTGACTGTTTGATAAAAAATCAACCTATAGTGTTTGCTCCATGTTGTCCCCTAAAGGACACAGAAACTATGTGCATGTAGGAAAAGATTAAAGACAAACAACAATTTTTCTTTGGCATGTTTTACCTGCCTTCACAGCTCCTGCTTGCCTAGAGCTATCTCTCCCTCTGAGCACCTGACAAGCAGTTTCCTGAATTCATCAGGTATTTGAATGGGAAATGAAAACCAGTACAAATCTTTTGGAAAGTTGTGTATGAGGTTATTCCTGTTTTAACCAAGACAAGCAACATTGCAGACTCCTGGTTTTGAGCAGAAAGAGAAGGAAATGAGAGAAAGGAGGGAATATTTTGAGGCAAAGAGCATAATTGCAGAAAAGGAGATGATACACAAAATATCAAACCACCCTTTGTCTCTTCACGATGGAGACCAGCCATGCCATCAACTCTGGCAGAGGCAGCTGCACACTGAGGGTGTAATTGCTCTGATAACACAATAAATATCTGCCAGGGAGTATCTCATTCAAAACTTGCATTTAGGAGAGTGTTCTATTTTTGCTGTGGAGGACGTGGTCCTGGTTGACTCTACTCTCTGGGATGACCATTATCTGCAATGTTTATTGGCTTTGCCCTACAAGAACCAGAAGCCTGTGAAAGGCAGCAGTAAGTACACATATAAGCAAGTTTGGTAACAGTTTCAGCAGTGCCTCATAGCTGACTTTCTAAGCAACAGCAGTATGAAGTCGATACAGTGTGGTATGAATCAATGGACCAGCTATCACTTGACATGATCACTGCTTTAGCTGTTAAAATTGTCAGCTCTCATAAACAGTCCTACATCTAAGTCTTTGCCTAGTTTGGCAAGTAACTGCCTTTGCATAACTTCTAGAAATTTAAGAAAATTTCTGATTAGAAAAGACTACATAGCTATTGTTATAAATATTCACTCACAGGAAAAGGTTTTTAAAAGTTTCCTTTTTTTCTCTTTAAACAAACCACCTGCTTGCAAGCTGATAATTCAAAATCCAACTCTGTTTCTAAAGATCCATGATCATTGGGTACCTCTTCAGTTCTGTTCCCTGAGGGTTTGAGGTTATGGCTGAACTCTTTTCAGTGCTGAAATAATCCTCAGAGTATGAGGGAAGTATAGCATTGGATATAATTAGCTTATTATGCCCACGAAGAGTTCTGTGCGAGAATTGGCTGTATTCAGTAACAAAGCAAGAAGAAGAAAATATATGCCAGTTTCCATCCACAAGGAAGAATTTTGGAAGGGAATAATGATTCAGGTCACTGATGGCTTATGGGAAAGGATTTGGTTTGAGGTGATTTTCTGAAGTTGATGTTTGTGATTGGACACATTTTGTATCCCTTTTCTGTTTACTCTGGGCAGTTTTCAGTGGCTGATGGTCGTTTGCTTGGAAGTTATCTGCAAAAAAGTCCACCGGGATATGCAGCCACCAGAGAACGTCACTGTAGCTGGCACTGGCTGATGTCTCATGATACATGCCCGGGGAGACTGAAAGAGCAGGAATCAAAACATCACTCTATGCTTGACACAATATTCATGGCCTGATTCACTTGAGAAATACATTTTATTAGGCAATACTTTCACTAACTCTCCAGGCTCAGATGTCTCAATTTCTTATTTGAAAGAAGAAGAAAGACACTTTGAAAGACCCTAACACCAGAAGACACTTAATTTGGGGGAACTGTTCCTTTGTGCCTTTTGGATTGTTTTCTACTTAACATTTTTTCTTAAGATACACTAAGACTTCAGAGCTGTCAATCTGGTTAAGACCTAAACAGAAACTTTTTTTTCACTGGCATCACACTTTCCTTTCTCATCAAGGTCAGCATTGGAGCCAGAGAGTATTTTTTGTATTGATTAATATTTTTTATCAAAAATAAAAAATGTGGGTCTGGATCAAAAATATTTACAACATCTGGGTCTGACAAAATTATTTACATCTTAAATATTGGCAGAAATAATTCAAAATAACTTTTGAGTCTACCTGACACAAAATTTTCCATTCAGGTCCTTTAGTTTGGTCAGAAAACTCGAACAACTCTGTAATTAATGCTTTTCTGCTGAGAGGTACACAAATGTGCCTTCAACCTGTGTCCTATCTGGCTATGCCAGTGAAAAGGTTGTGCTCCAACTTCCATGTTTTCTTGCATGCTTCCCTGTAACCTGTTGCATTCCACTATGTACCTGCCACTGGCCTCATGACTTAGCTGAAAAGATAAATATTTCTCAAAAATATCTGTCAGAGCTACTGAAAGAGCAGCTTGTCGCAGCAACACTGTGCTGAGCTGCCAAGCCTAAACTGTCCTTTGGAAAATTAGTTTCCCATTGAAAATAAGCATCAGCTTCCCATAAAATATACAGACTTGGGAAAAAACACTTCTTGGTTCATACTTGTTTAGCCTGAAGTTATAGCAGCATGCAACTTTTACAGAGAACCCTCCAATAATTGGTCTTTGCTGTGTACATCAAGGTTGCTTTTAGTTTATTTGATTATTTATTTATGGGTAGGCAGACATGGGCTTTTTTACTTTACGCTTAGGTAGCTGAAGTTGCAAATTCAGATAGTGCAGTTATTGGAAAAAAAAACCCAGTGAAAATAGCACAGCCCAGACTCAACAATCTTTTTGCATATCATGTTCACAAACATCTAACAGAAAAGACTGTTTCTCACAGCTGGATCAATCTCCTTTGGGTTTTCTGAGGAAAACTCCTGTCCTGCCCTTCCCACAGCACAGAGGTGTTGCTGAGCCTTAATAGGACAGTCCTTGGTACCCATGACACGTACCATATTTTCCCAGGAGCTCCCCCTGCCTCCAAATTACAAATTATCATGACAGTTGCCACAGGCCATAGGCAGGGCTTTCAAGAAACACAAGAAGCAAAAAGCAACAGAAAAACAACAAAAGCAAAAAAAAAAAGCAAATACCACACTGGAGACAGTGCAAAATGCTGTCTCAGCCATCATAACTCATAGCAACCCTAATATAGACCTGGTGATGAGCCGCTTTTTGTGTAAATGCTGGGCATGGCTTGGCAAGTTGTGGGTCAGGAGTGCTCTTCATGTGCTCCTGCAACAAAAGAGAATTCAGTCCTCAGGCTTGGACTGGAGCTACAACAGAATAAAACCTCAAGTGTAGGTGTTGGGTCCTCGGCACCAAATGGTCAAATCCATCCCTTGTTGGGGTGAGGGAATTGTTAATGCAAGCTTTAAAAGACATGGGCACTACTGTCAGCCGTTGCTGTTGAGCAGCCTGGGATAAGTCACATCTCCTTCCTTTGCCTCTCTTTCTCTGCCTTTTAAGTATGGGTAATGATGCTAAGAGATTTCTTTAAAGCTGCTTGTGATTTTCTGATAATAGTAACAATTATGACAATGATGCCATTATCTTGGTCATCATACAATGATCACTATGCCTATATGATCAGAAGATTGAAAAAAAATAGATTTTTATTTTTTCCATGTTTTTCTTTTTCTTTTTACTGCCTTCTGGCTATAGTAGGTAGAAAAAAACAAAAGACTTTCTTTGAAATCCCATTCTACACTTAAAAGAAGAAGAACACAACAAATGAGAGTCCAGAAACTATATTTCACATCTTGCAAAAGTACAATTTAAACAAAAATATTTGCAGTCAGAAAGTGAAATATTCAAATCCAGAGCAGAGACACTAATAATTTACTTACATTTAAAGGTTTTTAATGGAGCTTACTGGACAGCTTCAGATCTCTTTCTTTATGAAAACATCAGATTGTTGAACGTTTCATGGGAACGTACCTGGAATGGAATTTTGGGTCAGCAGGAAAAGGGTGAGACTTTCACCTATATCCTAGAATAAAGTGAGACATACCCCTCACACAGTAGCCTAGCAATTAAGCATCTGTGTGAGATGTATCAAGTTGCATTCAAGTCTGCTTTGCTCTTAATCTTCACCAGGCTCTTAATCTCAACCTCCCTATTCTACTTCGAGCACTGTGTTTCTGGGCTTTGGAAGCATTATACTCTTGTCCACTGAACATTTGGTTATTTATATAATGAGCAGAATAGTTCATCAATTGTAGACTTTCAGTGACCAGACACTTAGAGAGAAGACAGGTGATTTGGGATTAGTTTCTACATCTTTGGTCAAACCAGGCAGAGTTTGTGTCCTGGGATCCTGCATCCCATAACACTACTCTTATGGCAGGATAAGGCTTATTCTGCAGATAAAGTGCTGCTTGTCACTGCTCTGAGTGACCTCTTGTTCATCCTGGTGTAGTGTATTTCCTATTAAATGGCAAAAATTTGCAAGGGTATGAATATTTCCCTTGGTCAACAACTCTTTGTGAGTCATAGAATTATAGCATCATAAAGTATCTTCAGTTGGAAGGGAATCATAAGGATCATTGAGTCCAATTCCCTGACTTTACATACGTGTAAAGTTGTCTTCAAAGTTCAGGTTCTGCTTGGCACCACATTGGCATAGGCTTACAAGAATCTACAGCCTGTGAATGGTGTGTTCATGTGTGATTTAAGGTTTTCTCCATGAAATAATTCCAGCAGAACCCATATATCACCAAACCTTCCTTTGGGAACTGAGTACCAGCCCTCATGCCCACATGCCATGTAAAAGCACAGAGCACATGCACAGTGTCAATTTGCTTTTTTTCCTGGAGTCCTAAGAAGCATGATGTGAAACAGGGTAGAGGTGCTTATGGGCAAATAAGAAGAGAGGTTAAAATAAAGTGCAGGCTCAGATTTTAACATTTAAACAAACACATGTTAAGCCAAAACAAATCTTACCTGATGTATAATTTCTCATGGCAACTATCTGGTGCTCTATGCTTGTGACTGATGGATGAAATGTCTGGAAGCTGGAAATGAGAAAAGCAGACTGCTTTACATGCTTTGAAAGTGTCTTTGAAATTAATAGGTTGCAGCCTCCCATTGGGAAAAAATGAGAGATGGGGAGATGGCTTCAATTAAAGAAGACAGAGTGGTTGGAGAATACACCCAATGGTCAAGTCCTTATCAGCAGAAAGGGATATGTTTGGCTCAGCTGGAGGAGTTTGCTGAAAGGGTGTGGATACTGGGACTGTTTGGTGCAGAAGAGAGACACTCTCTCTTGCTCCACAGCCTGTTTTGACTGACACCATCAAAGACCAGGATGGTGAGGACATCTTCTAAATCCTCTGTGGTAAAGGTGGCTAGTGG
Organism: Clamator glandarius; assembly: GCA_033459285.1. Classification (NCBI taxonomy): domain Eukaryota; kingdom Metazoa; phylum Chordata; class Aves; order Cuculiformes; family Cuculidae; genus Clamator; species Clamator glandarius. The sequence continues at coordinate 1,944,234 of JAUNZM010000016.1, read as the reverse complement.
TAAGGGCAAGAGAGTCAAGCCCTCTCTCTGTGGGACAAGCAGCAACTTCTTTCATCTTCTTTTATCCTTCTCTAGTACAACAAGACAAAGAGCAAGGAGAAGCAGTACTGCAATGAGACCACCTGGGAACTTGTACAGGAGACTGTATGGACCTGTCTATGGTGTTTCAAGATGGTAGATTAATTTGAAAACAAAAACAAACCCAAAACCAACTTCACAGACTTAAGTGAATGCTCCCTTATAAGATCTAAAGTCTTTGTCCTAATTTCTGGGAAAGTTTACTTTGATATCCAAGCACTGTTACTCGGATTTACCTCTAGCAGCAAGATGAACTGTATTGCAAAATTCCCCAACATATACTATCAATGCTACTGCACAAATAAATAATCTCAATCTACTTCTAGCTGAATGTATATTTTTCACATTTTTGAAATGGTTCTAGTTTCATTCCATACATTTTTTACTTTATGAACTGAGACCAGTTGTGTATATTAAACTCTATATTGAAAATACTGAGTTGAACCTTTCTTTGGGCTCACAAAACAAACCCCAGCATTGTGGGTGGGAGGAGATGGATTTGTTTCTCAACACCCCAGGAAGCTCTAGCTTGCCATTATAGGAAACATGTAGAGAATTTCTTATCAGTGGCCAAGGATTATTGCAGAAAATGTATCTTTGTCTCCATGTTTGCAAATATTGTAGTGCAATGAAAGGAGGGAACACTAAAGCTAAGGAGCAAAATAGCCCTTGAGAAGGCCTAGTCTCTAGCCTTGCTTCATCATTCATTTCCCATGGGATGAGTCCTCAACCTCTCCTTACTGCAATGCTCTTAGTGATAAGCAAGGAGAGCTATTATAGAGTCCTGTGAAGTGGCTTGAGGTACCCACGTGGAAATAGTCTAAAAACACCACCCTTGTTGCACTTATGTCATATCTTCATACTGGCTGTGGCACTTCCCAGCTGGAGGAAGAAACTAAAATGTGACAATACTGTTTTACATCAAAATAATAATGGATCTTACTGCCTGTGAAAACCCACAGTGCTGCACAGATGATAAGGGAGAAAATCTTGTGTTCTGTGAAGCATGTGGCTGTGTGCCAAATTTACTTCTTTTCAAAAGCAAGAAGAAAGGTTTTTTTATTATTTTATTTTTTAAAAAAGCAGCCCGAAGAATTTGGAACTGACAGACTTTTGTTGAAATTAAAGGCTCTATAGAAAGAGTTCCTATGGCCTAAGTCCTAATCGGGTGTGTATGTATACACATACACACACATATTCTGGTCCAATAATATTGATAATATGAATAACCATAATATTTATGATAAGAATAGTCATAATATAAAATTATGCCAATTCCCATTAGCTGTTACAGATACCATTCTTCAATTCTATGTGCAAACATACAGTTTGACAGATCTTTTCCACTCAGTTCCTCCTTATGAAAGCAAGAACTAAAATCTCTAAAAAAAACCCCCAAAACAGGCATGTACAGGGAACATAACCATGCAGTTGCACCTAGTAAAGTCCTTTCCAAGTTTCCTCACTGCTAGCAGTTTTCTTGCATTTAAAAGAAACATTAGGTTTGTTTTCTTTAAATTAATACTTTGAACAATGACAAAGAAAATACTGAAATATTGACATATTTGTGTCTGCAGACCTAGAAAGAGGAAAAAAAGCTGTTGCAAACTGGTAGAAAACTGCCCCAAACTACTCACTGATGGCATATTATACTCAGCCATTCTTTACCCTCCCCACATACCTTCTGATGCCAAAGTTCATCTCTCCTCAAGGGCAGTCATTTTTTTATCGTGTTTTTTTCTTTCTATGTTGTTCCTAGAATTTGCGTTATGCTCAGGCCCAAGTGGGACAGACTCTTTCCTGTGGAACACAGCACATACATGTCCATTTGAGAACCCACACGGAACACTGTCAGTTCCTCAAGTCAAGATAGGCTACTTCAAGGCACATATCTGCTGTTTAATTAAACCTTAAGACACAGGGATCATATAGAATCACAGAATCACCAGGTTGGAAGAGACCCATTGGATCATCGAGTCCAACCATTCCTATCAAACACTAAACCCTGCCCCTCAGCACCTCGTCCTCCCGTGCCTTAAACACCTCCAGGGAAGGTGAATCAACCATCTCCCTGGGCAGCCTGTTCCAGTGCCCAATGACCCTTTCTGTGAATTTTTTTTTCCTAATGTCCAGCCTGAATCTCCCCTGGAAGAGTTTATCACCATTCCCTCTCGTCGTCTTGTCCCACTTGGGCCTGAGCATGAACGAGGAGAGGAGAGGAGAGGAGAGGAGAGGAGAGGAGAGGAGAGGAGAGGAGAGGAGAGGAGAGGAGAGGAGAGGAGAGGAGAGGAGAGGAGAGGAGAGGAGAGGAGAGGAGAGGAGAGGAGAGGAGAGGAGAGGAGAGGAGAGGAGAGGAGAGGAGAGGAGAGGAGAGGAGAGGAGAGGAGAGGAGAGGAGAGGAGAGGAGAGGAGAGGAGAGGAGAGGAGAGGAGAGGAGAGGAGAGGAGAGGAGAGGAGAGGAGAGGAGAGGAGAGGAGAGGAGAGGAGAGGAGAGGAGAGGAGAGGAGAGGAGAGGAGAGGAGAGGAGAGGAGAGGAGAGGAGAGGAGAGGAGAGGAGAGGAGAGGAGAGGAGAGGAGAGGAGAGGAGAGGAGAGGAGAGGAGAGGAGAGGAGAGGAGAGGAGAGGAGAGGAGAGGAGAGGAGAGGAGAGGAGAGGAGAGGAGAGGAGAGGAGAGGAGAGGAGAGGAGAGGAGAGGAGAGGAGAGGAGAGGAGAGGAGAGGAGAGGAGAACAAACAGAGAAAAAGAGGAGTCTGCCATCTCAAGTTCCAGCTCTTCCCCAGGCAGTTCAGTTTATACTGCCCCTCCCTCCTGGGCCACAAAACTCCCAGGCTTGGGCTGTGCGTGGGCAAAAAGTAGTATGCTATTGAAACAAACTAATGTACAATTCGAGATGCCTGTGGCATTTGTGTGTCCCAGCTTCATATATTAATAGGTCACAAGTTAAACCTGAGTGTCTGCTTGCTCACTGTTTGAAAATAAAAGAGTATATGCCAAGTGTTGTCAATAAGGTCACCCACACAAGGCGTCTATTTAGTCTCAGAGTCAGCAAAGCCAGATCAGTGGTCTGGGGAGAAGAAACAGCTACTTGAACTTTATAGGTTAAGAAAATTCCCAGCTAAAGTGGATCATCATTACTAAGTTTCCAATTACATCCAAAGAAACGTCAACACTGATGGTTTGCGATCAGGATGGTGAGTAATTTCACCTACCCGTATTTTTCTGGGCTTTGGCTTTACAAGGTGTTCCCAGATTGAAGCTGTATTGTTCCTTCTTAGGTCCAGTTTACAAATTTCAAGTGCAAAGCAGAATTTTTTCTTCCACTCTTTTTTAAAAATATGTAATCTACACTAAAAGAGGAGTTTCAAAGTCTCCCCCCTTTTTTTAAGCAGCAAGTTTTTTTAAGCACTGACAACTGGGAACTGTAAACATGATCTTTTGGGCTTAGCTGACCCCTTTTTAAAGGACTGAACTAAACTGTGACTTCATATTAAAAGTGTCAAAAAGTCTACAAGTGATTCAATAACTTTCTGATCTCAAGTTTTCCTGTGTGATGCCACAATAAAAGATAGTCCAAGGACAGCCATAGCAGCACTTATACTTCCCTGTCATATTTCATGCTTTTACTGAAATTAATTAATTATGGTTTCCAGACATGCAGATGACCAGTATTTGTGACAGACATAATCAAAAGCCTCACTGAGGACTGGCAAAAATAATCACAGAGAACAAACAGAGCAGTGGGAAACAATATACACCAGCTAGAGCCCAAATCTTGATGAATTTTTCTGAGAGAGCTACCACATGGGTTGGCTATTTTCTTTATTTTTTTACTTGTTACTTATTCATGTCCACATATCTGTGTGATACTTAAAGAGAGAAACTAAAAGTACATGCAGTGATATAAATGCTAAACACTCTAAGTTGATGATTTCTTGTTGTTGGATTTACATAAACAATTAGGTCAAAACAAAAAATATTTATTCACACCAATGAGCCAATCTCACCTTCCTTATCGAATCATCAAAGAGCAATAATTACTTTTCCCAAGACCTTTTAATCTGCTTCGTTCTTACAGCTGGAGGAGGAAATTGCTTTCCCATTCTGGGAAAATTTAGAAGATTTTGATTGCTTTCTTCTATTCAGAGGAATCCTTGGGATGTATCGTATTACCAGACTCTAGCGGCTGCTACGGGGAGTTACACAGAGCACACCGAGTGCCTTCTAGAATCTGGCCCAGGTATTGACTCAGTCTTTCAGTCAGAATCTGTCACGGCTGACACAGACTGAATGCAGACATGGCCTTCTCCAAAACAGTGAAGAAAAAGCTGATGGAGTATTGTGGATGCAGGTTTGGAGGGGTTTTTTTTTGCCTGTCTCTGAGATGGGAAAAAACTTTCACCTACTCCAGGACAGAGAGTAAGTAAAAAGTGAGGAGATCAGCAGTTTTCCATGCAACCCCCAACCTGGAAAAGCAGGTGTAATGAAGAGGAGAAGCCACCTTTCAGTTGTGTCTTAATGAACAAGCTGGTTGTTCTTCCGTGTCCTTTGATGAATGGGTGTTTTCTTTCAAAAGCTGACGTTTGTCTTTCATTACGCTCAGCATATGCTCTACTAGGCAGGACCATTTTTCTACTCTAGATAAATAAACATGAAAATGAATTTATCTCAAAGAAACACGTTCTCTTTCAAGTCTAGTGCAAGCCTGCCCTCTCCCCCAATAAATCTCTGGGTAAATGTGAGCTCCTCAGCAGGCTCTCCACTTTATATCGAATGGAAACATTTTGTAAATGCCAGTCTTAACATAGTTCAGGAAAGCTGCCATTGACTCTAGGCATTTACAGGCAGTGATTTAACTACAATTCACAGCTGAATTAGAGAGCTATTTATCATTAAAAAGAAACTTCTCTGAACCATAAAGCATCCAAACCCTTTTTCCAGCTAGTGGTGGACAGCATTTTAACCCACAAATTGTGAGGGTGATGTGAAAAAATACCGTCTCCTGGCTTTTGCATGGGATGTACTGTTGTATGGAAGCTGGGTAGTATATTATGATGCCAGTTAATGTATCCCCTTTAAGAAACAGCCTGTTTTCTTCGCACACAGGCCTATGGGTAAAGCTGGTTGAATCTTTAAATGCAACTCAGTTTCCTTCCAAATTTAGTCTTTTCTTTTGTTTCTACCTTATTATTTCATAGCCTGATCCTGCATATAGTTTCTTTGGGTTTAGACATGGCAAAACATGTCCAGAAATGACAGTCCCTGAAACACCCTATCATTGTGTGCCTTAAACCTACTGAAATGTACACTGAGATCAAACCTTTGCAATTACCTTCAGCACACAAGAGACGTGCCTTTTGAACCAGTTCAGACAAAGGGAGAAAGGTAAATGATAGACCCTCACATTTCTGGACAAAGGATCTCTCAACCTTATGTCAATGAAACTTTCGTAATCTGTCAATATTGTCACAAATGCAAGTATTTTAATCAAATGATGACCCTGATTCATGGAAGTACTTAAGCACATGCATGACACTGACTGCATGTTGGTGTCTCCTTGAACTCAATAATAGCAACCTGTATCAGTGATTATGTGTGCGTATAAGTGCCTCTGAGTGCTTAACTGTTATCTTGAATAGGGTCAGTATTAGTCACTAGGTAACACCTGTGGTATTAAATGGACATATTAATAAATCAACCCAGTCAAGTTGTCTCTGAGCTCATCTGTGAAACATGTTGTGATGGCAACCACTGAGCAATGCAGCTTCTCAAGAATATCGTGCCTATTACAGGCACTTCCCTGATGCGTGGGAGGTGGAGGGTAATCCAGGTCACAGAAATCTGACTTTGTTACAGGATGTCCAAACTTGAGATTATTTGATCTGTTTCCCTCAACCAGGATTTTGCATTCTGAGGCCCACAAAATATTTTAGTTCATCATAAACAGGGGTTTTGCTGCCTCACAAGTTCAAGCTGCATTGCAGGTAAACCCATTGCAACTCTTTTACAAGCCCCTGCTAAGTTTCAACCCACTTGAATAAAGAATAACATCACTAAAACCAACTTTAATTGTTGGAAAGTTTGGTGTGACAGCTTGAGCTGGACCATGCCTAAACCTTACCCTATGGTCCTCCTCCAAATCTGCACCATCCACCCGAGAGTAGCGGCACCGCTGCTTAGAATTTGTACAGCAAAGGAGTGAGAAAATCACTTTATTTGGCTAAGTTCAACTCCATCCTTCCTCCTTGGAGAAGAACGACTTTGGCTGGCTTGCTGATGATTTCTTTCCCAGTAATGATTTTACTGAGTATGTGAAAGTGTTAATCTATGTCTCACTTATCCTGCATTTTGCTTGTAACTGGATTACCATACAAAGAATGTTACAACGAGGCCCGAGGTCTGCCAGGTCAGGCTGGTAAGTGATAGCACCTCTTGAAGCTATAATGGATGAGGGGATCCTTGATAAGATTTGACACTTGTACTATATATGCTGTCACAGCAGACATTTTGCTTTTTTCTTGATGTTTTTAAGGCCATAAATACCGGTCTCTAATGTTAAGTATGTGAACCTCACATTAATCACACTGCCAAGGAGAGCAAAGAGCTTTGCTCATAAACTGAAATGGAGCACAGTTAATCTATCAATGTTCTGTAATGAGGACTATTATAACAAAGAATTTAGGTTGATTTACTGATGGGCTACACATCTCTGTTAATGATAGCACATCAGTAAAAGAGCAAAAGGACCATCTGGATCACAGGCATTTGAGATTTATTGAATAATGTGCAGATCCTTCCTTATCTTTATTGTAAAGTTCTTAAACTTACCCTGTTTCAGTTCACTTCATCAAGATCAGTCTGCTTGCTGAGGCACTACTGCTATCAGAGTGCTATGCCCAGTTTACATGTCTGAGTAGCGTGGCCCCTCAATTTCAGCATTTTCAAGAATAACCTTCAGTTTCAGTGACAGGACAAGAGAAAACAAAGGTAGTTCACTGGCCATAAAGCTACCTCAAAATAAAGTAAGAAATTAAAAAAACCCAAAACAGTAAAATGAACAACGCTTTTATTTCTTCTTTATATAGTCTGTAATGTGTTTGTAGCATCCTACTATAAATATCTGATCCCTGTCGGGTGCTGATGCTAATTAGATACAGAACACTCCTACAAACACCACCTTGGGAATTTTAAATCTGAATATCATCAGATATTTAATCAGAGTAACAGTCATGGGCTTAGGAGGTGGGAAGAATGTTATTTTCCCGTAGATGTCTGCATTAGAAATATCTATGCCTAATGAGCTAGTTACACATCCTTGGCTTGATTTATGGTTCATGGACAGATGTGAAGCATCTTTAAAAAAAGCCTATGTGACAGCGTGTGAACCATGCTCAGTAAGATATGTCACATCTTAAAATAACATTGATACCCCTCCTCATAAGAGATTTCTGTCACAGGGTCACTATTCCTGTCCAAGAAGCACCAGACTGTGTACTTGTCAAGTCTAGGAGCTGGACTTGGGGGAATCTGTCTTGGAGAAACAGTCCTAGATGTACATGGTGGGGAAGACAGTAGCAATTGAAGAATCAGGTCTCCTAAATTCCAAACCAGTTTAATTTGAGGTGTTTTACAGTAGAGTCAATCTTCAGAGCACCCACATAAGTCTACGAATGAAAGTTCATACGTTCAGCTCTGCTTTATCCTGCAGAAACTTCAGCATGTTAATATAAGTACACCTGCTTTAGGATGCTTCTGGTGGGTGTTAAAATGAAGAAACCAGATTCATGCATCAACTGCTCACTATTCCCATAAGGAAGCATCTGTGGTCCAACCACATGAGTATGAACATGGACACTCCCTTTCTAATGTGGAAATCATGGTCGTGAGTGGAGGCATTTTGATTGATGCAGGTGAATTTAGTCTTGATGGGCAATCAGTAGGTCTGATTCTCAGGAACTAGATGATAAAACTGTGTTCATTGAGGGCATCAGGTGAGTAGAATAGTCTCGAAAAAAAACCCAAACCAGCAAAATCCCTGGATGAAAATCAAACACCCTACCTCCATGCTCATCAAGCCTGTGCAATGCAAGGCAGGCCGAATTCAGTAGAAGAAATGGGACAGGATAATCCTTTCTTCTAAAAGGTCATTAGTAATACAAATATACTTCTTGAAAGACCTCCTTAGTCCCACTTTGGCACTAGTTCCATGGGAGAGATGGTCATGTACACACTTGTCTGTTCTGTGCTGGAGCCCAGTGACAAGTGGGGTTCCCCGGGGCTCAGTGTTGGGTCCAGCCCTGTTCCATGTCTTTCTCAATGACCTGGATGAAGGCATCGAGTGCTCCCTTAGCAAGTTTGCAGATGACACTAAGCTGGGTGGAAGTGTGGATCTTCTGGAGGGTCGGGCGGCTCTGCAAAGGGACCTGAACAGGCTGGACTGCTGGGCTGAGACCAACGGCATGAGGTTTAACAAGGCCAAATGCCGGGTCCTGAACTTGGGGCACAACAACCCTAAGCAGAGGTACAAACTAGGAGAAACCTGGCTGGAAAGCTGCCAGGAGGAGAGGGACCTGGGGGTGCTGGTTGACAGCGACTGAACATGAGCCAGCATTGGCCCAGGTGGCCAAGAAGGCCAATGGCATCTTGGCTTGTATCAGAAACGGTGTGACCAGCAGGTCCAGGGAGGTTATTCTCCCTCTGTACTCGGCACTGGTGAGACCGCACCTCGAGTACTGTGTTCAGTTCTGGGCCCCTCACCACAAGAGGGATGTTGAGGCTCTGGAGCGAGTCCAGAGAAGAGCAACGAAGCTGGTGAAGGGTCTGGAGAACAGGCCTTATAAGGAATGTCTGAAAGAGCTGGGTTTGTTTAGCCTGGAGAAGAGGAGGCTGAGAGGAGACCTCATTGCTCTCTACAACTACCTGAAAGGAGGTTGTAGAGAGGAGGGTGCTGGCCTCTTCTCCCAAGTGACAGGAGACAGGATGAGAGGGAATGGCCTCAAGCTCCACCAGGGGAGATTAAGGCTGGACATCAGGAAAAGAATTTTCACAGAAAGGGTCATTGGGCACTGGAACAGGCTGCCCAGGGAGGTGGTTGAGTCACCTTCCCTGGAGGTGTTTAAGGCACGGACGGATGAGGTGCTGAGGGGCATGGTTTAGTGTTTGATAGAAATGGTTGGACTCCATAATCCAGTGGGTGTCTTCCAACCTGGTTATTCTATGATTCTATGATTCTATGAAAATATTCTACCATCTCTTGCCTGTGATGAAAGGCCATTGCCTGCTCCAGACTGACCAAGGCATCAGAAATTATGCCAGATCAGAAAATAGAACTGGCCATGGAGTGTCTGGGACAAGAAGTGTCAGTGTATGAGGGTAAAAATCGTCCATGCTTCTCTTGCTTGACACATTCGTAGGTATCAGCCATGGATGAGGGCTCAGAGAGGCGAAAATGCTAACAGGCACCCAGACTGTGGTTACCAGTTAGACCAGAATTAGTTGTCAGGAATTGCTTGTGGCACCTTAAACTTACAGAATAGTACGAAGATATATTTCTGTAGCAGATTGAGAGATAGCTAGATTGAACAATGGGAAAGTAAAGAAGAGAAATTCAAAAGAAACATTCAGCCAAAAATTAATGCTTCATTAGCATTTAATAAAGTGCTTTGCCTTTCCTTCTTCAGGATGTAGTAAGGATTTCCCCATCCTCATTTTTTTTTTCATTTTCCTTTCCTTCATTCCAACTCTCCTTTTTATTTTCTGGTTTCTCTTGATTTTGAAAATAGCAAAAGCAATAGAACTTCTTTTCTGTATGATAGTTCTCACCCTGTTCCTGGCTGCAGCCCCTGCAAGCTCCAAATACACTTAAAACAGTTATTACTACCTGTGTCAGGGCGGTATCTAAGCAATCGTATTCTTATGCCTACCTGCAGGAGATGGAGATAGCTAATTAGACAAAGGAGAGCAAGGTGGTATTAAGATAACTATGACTGATATGATAAAGAGTGGTCAACAGCTCCCTGATAGTTGCACGGGTCATGACAAGGGTCATGATAAGGGTGAGGTTTAGGGAAGGATTAGAAGGGGACACACAGATTTTTTCTCCTGGTGAAAACATATCATAAAAAAATCAAAGCCTGTTAACAAGAAACTGGATGCATAGGTGAAAAACAACTGGTAATTTGAGGATTTTTACCTCTCACTGCTTGGAGAATCTTTGAAGGTATGTCAAACAAGGAAGCTTTAATCTCCTTCCAGAGACGTACAACTCCCAGGCATCTATTTTTTTATATATATTCTTCTTAAGAAATTTCTTACTGAGCTAACCTCAGGAGACTGCTGTAGCAGCTTGTCTCTGCCCACAAAGGGGATAAGGATTTGCAATCTGCCTGCAGTTGATGCAGGAGCTGGTCTAGAGCCAAGCCTTGTCACGTTCCTCCCATCAAGCAGCAGTGACCCTGCAGAGAGTAGCTTCCCTTAATGCTTAGTGGGCTTGTCTGGAAGGGCTGCAGTTAGAGGCAGTATGACTCTGTGTGCAGGACCTACATGAGGAGACACACAGGGAGACCTCTGCTGCCCCATGGCCTTTTGCTTTCAGAGGGGGAAGATGAGGGCAACTGGTGGAGTTTGCAGTGCAGTAGTTGTGCTAACAGAGCAGACACATGGGTAATCCTAGTTAGCAACACAATAGTTACAGCTAGGTCAGCTGCAAGCCTCATCTATGAAAGCAACCTTTGGAGCTTTCTGTTGCTCAAACATGCTGCTGTTTGTTGGCTAGTGGTTCTGACATGTTTTCTAAACTCATCTTGGATGGATAAACAACAACATCCTGGCTGTCCCATCTCAGACACCCTCTGTCCCCGATAGACACTGGGGACTGTGTAAAGCAAAGAGCATTTCTTTCTTGGTACAGGACACCTGTGTAGCCTTTGTGTATCTCAAACGTGCTGAGGGGGTTAATGAGTCATTTGTAAAAGTGTCATCTGTTACAAGTGCAGTTGTATAAGCAAGGGATGCTATCACTCAAGGTGTCCTTCTTAAACAGCAGAAAGAATGAGGTGGCACCAGAAGATGCAAGACAGACCAGCTCGCTTTCTGGGTAACTTCAGTGGCCTACAGCAACAACGTAAACTAACTATCATATGTATTTCAATGAATCGTAGAATAGTTTGGGTTGGAAGGGACTTTAAGGACAATCTAGTTCCAACTCCCCTGCCATAGGCAGGGTCATCCCACTAGATCAGGCTGCCCTGAATGAAATATCTAAGTTTAGAAAGAAATAAATCTGGGTTTCTGAAGTTGCTGCAATTACCTCTCAGAAGTGTCACTGCCAATGTAAGTGCTTAAATATGCCATCAACATCTTCCCCTTATATTGACCTAGACTGGAAGATAAAACTATGATGAGCTAGCAGTTGTGATGATTCATATTCACAGAATCACAGAATCACAAAATAACCAGATTGGAAGAGACCCACCGGATCGTCGAGTCCAACCATTCCCACCAATCCCTAAACTATGCCCCTAAGTACCTCATCCACCCTCACCTTAAACACCTCCAGGGACGGTGACTCAACCACCTCCCTGGGCAGACTGTTCCAATGCCTAACTACCCTTTCCGTGAAGAATTTTTTCCTTATCTCAAGCCTAAATCTCCCCTGGCAGAGCTTGAGGCCATTCCCTCTTGTCCTGTCCCCTGTCACTTGGGGGAAGAGGCCAGCACCCTCCTCTCCACAACCTCCCTTCAGGTAGTTGTAGAGAGTAATAAGGTCTCCCCTCAGCCTCCTCTTCTCCAGGCTGAACAACCCCAGCTCTCTCAGCCGCTCCTCATAAGATTTGTTCTCCAGCCCCTTCACCAGCTTCGTTGCTCTTCTCTGGACTCGCTCCAGAGCCTCAACATCCTTCTTGTGGTGAGGGGCCCAGAACTGAACACAGTACTCGAGGTGCGGTCTCACCAGTGCCGAGTACAGGGGGAGAATAACCTCCCTGGACCTGCTGGTCACATCGTTTCTGATACAAGCCAAGATGCATTGGCCTTCTTGGCCACCTGGGCCACTGCTGGCTCATGTTCAGTCGGTTGTCAACCAGTGCCCTCAGGTCCTTCTCCTCGTGGCAGCTTTCCAGCCAGGTTTCTCCTAGTTTGTACCTCTGCTTAGGGTTGTTGTGCCCCAAGTTCAGGACGCGGCATTTGGCCTTGTTAAACCTCATGCCGTTGGTCTCAGCCCAGTGGTCCAGCCTGTTCAGATCCCTTTGCAGAGCCGCTCGACCCTCCAGAAGATCCACACTTCCACCCAGCTTAGTGTCATCTGCAAACTTGCTAAGGGAGCACTCGATGCCTTCATCCAGGTCATTGATAAAGACATTAAACAGGACTGGACCCAGGACTGAGCCCTGGGGAACCCCACTTGTCACTGGCCTCCAGCTGTTTGTTTGGTGCCTTACAGAAAATGCTAATTTGCAGGTAGGGATTACTGGTAACTAGGGTAGTGCTGGAAATATTTCACCTCGTGCAATCTTCTGTAGAAAAGCCTTGTATGGAAGGCAAGGCATGTTACACTTTTGGCAGATAAATCATGCTGGAAATAGATGCAATTATATGTTAAAATAGTCTTGCTTGAATTAGGTTTATTCAACAAGCCTGCCGGGGTGGAAATAGCCCATAGAATATATGGCTAAGTATGGGCTGCCATATATTTTCTACTTTAGAGACCAGTTTCTCCTCTGGAGTCACATCATCTGTGCTCTCCAAAAATCCAGCTATACCCTAAACTGCTCTAAATCAAGCAACTGTCCTGGGGCTTAGTTTGATTGTGTATTCAGGCAGTGTAAAGGGCTCTGGTACAGACAGGAGTATTGGTCTCCATGTCTCATGAAAATCCCAGGCACATTTCCCTACAAGTTTCTCTGCTGAAGAGGTTGCCCAGCACTCCTGCTTTGTCTAAACAGGCTGGTGAAACCCCAAAGAACAGAGAAATAAATTTGGGCTCAAATTTGGAGTTGACATACAGCATAGCAATCAGAAAGGGTGTAATTCAGAGATGAAATCCCCACTTAAACGTGACAAGGAGGTTTAATGAATGAGTGACCAGTCTTCTCTTGACTTGCACTGCTATCCCATTGAGCTCCCTGGATTGTCGCCCTCTTGTCTGCAAAGTCCCTTTTCTGAAGGGCCATGCAAATCGTCATTTCTACATCTTAAAATTTAAAATGAGATGTGGGGTAAAAATAGCTTGAGGAGACCAGGGTTCCTTGAGGTAGCAGGAGGCAAAGGCCAAGCATCTCCATTCTCCAGCACCTCATGGACTCGCTTTATTGATCTCCAGCCCAGCCTCTATGCAAGTTGTCAAGTGTGAAGGTGCAGAAGAGGAGAGACACTCACTATCAGCTGTGAGGGGTAGGAAAGGAGACACGACAGAGCTGAGTGCCTTGACAAGCTGATGAGCACCAGAGAGCAAACATGGGCAGCAACGCCTGCATGTCAGCCAGCAGAAAACCTTGTTTGCCAGGGGACAAGGTGGACAGGGATGTGAGCACTGGCTCTGTTGTTATTGTCATGTCTAAGGAGTAAGTGCATTGGATTCTACATGCCTGTGTGTTTGATCAGGAGAGTACTGCTGACAGAGGATAAATAAACAGAGATAAAAACAAGATTAAGCAGGTCCTTCTCCTTATCGCTACCTCTTTATCCCTATTGATCTCTGCCCGGTCCCTTTTCATCCAGGCTGGAATTCCTCACATGCTTGAACCCTGAGCTGTCACATCTAATTAAAAACATGGTATAAGGCTTTGCACGCAGCAGTGGGTATTTTCCAGTGCTGAGCAGCTGTGTGTTCAGGCTTTTGCTTTTCTCCTTGAAAACTCATTCTGTCTTTGTGAAACTCAGCTGGGTTGTTAGCCAAGGAATGGCAGATATGAACAGGGGAAAAACAACCTGCTTTTTGGTTCAATCTTCTTCAAAAGATCCAGCCCCAAGGGTACGAATAGTGGCCACCTTGTCAAAGCAACATAGGCCTCTTGTTCAATGAGAGGGAAGATGCTATTTCTACCCCTATTTATTAATGGCAGATGGACCAAAGTGACACATAAACTCATCTCCCTTCCCTGCTTGCTGGCCAGCACTTTCTACTCATTGGGATGTTTCCAAAGACAAAGTAGTCCCTGGCTGCCTCATTCCAGCCCCACCTCTTCTGTTGCATGCTGCCAATATGCATCCAGAGCTCCTCAGCTCTCTGTTAGCTGCTGACTTCATGCCCTCTACATCACTCTGGACTGACTGAATGAGCATTTTTTCCTTAAGGCAATTAAAAGATGACACGGGTAAATACCACTGGGGAGCTGTCCTTCATAAAGATGTCTTTCATGCACTGAGCTGGACATTCAGAGGTGAACCCATAAATACCATGCATGTGTAAGGTCTGCATGGGTGTCTAACTTTGCTTTGTGTTAAAGATGAAGTCCTTCATTTTGTGCACCTAACACTGTTAAGACAAGAAAGGCTGAAATAGAAGGAGGTTACCAGGGTAAGGGTAAACAATACAGAAAAGGAACCACAAATACCACTGTTTATTTTCTGCCTGTTTCTTTTTTCTCTGTATTCTACCATTTTCTGTTTAATTTTATTAAACATTCAATCAAGGATCACTTGGACATGATTTTCTCTCATGCTCTCTTGAGCAACATGAGTCTGATCCTTTATAGCTGTAGCACTAGGCATCTTCATTTTTCAGAGCTAAAACACATTAGCTACTCAGAGGCTGTGCTGAGCTTTTTCCCGTTCTGAAATCAGGCCCCTTGTCTGCATCTCAGGCTGGGTGTCCAAAATCATAAGCTTTTTGGTAAAGACTGATCATGTCGCTCTATTGCTTCACTATTTTTTTGCCTGTCCCTACAAATAAGACACTTTACTACTTCTTTACTATGCAACATGCAATCAGTGTAAGCAGTGCTTTTATTTATTCTTTCCTATGCCATCATTCAAGACCTCACAGTTTATTGCTCGCCACTAAAACAATATCATTAAACATGAAATATGCATTGCCAGGCTCTCCTCTCTCAGCTCTCCCTCTCTCTCCCCACCACTTTTTTTCTGAGGAGAAAGGAAAGAAAACTTCTTTTCAAGATAGTCTGAAGGGATTGCTCACGAACTAGTAATTTATTTTCTCCTGGGTTTGACAATGCCAGGCTCTTAGTGCTTTTATTGACTCTGGCTAAACACAGTGACAATTATTTTTGTTGGTTTCAAATCGCCTTCACCAGCAGAGTTTAAAGTCAGCAAGTTTTTTTGCGAGCTGAACACGCCCTTTCAGACACCCTAAGAGGAGAGAGGGAAAGATGATGGCTTTTTTTCATTTTTATCCAGTTGCACTTTGGCATTATGTGAACGGACCTTTTGTTTCCAAGCAGAGAAAGCAAGGGAGAGGCTTGTGGCTGAGAAGCAAATTGATAGTTGTGGGGGAAAGTATCCTTATCTGAAGGATCCTGCTCAGAAACTGCTTTCCCACACGTCCCTGCTGGCAGCCTTCCACATGTATGTCTCTGTGTGTGCACACATACTGCATGTCCAGAAATGAGTGGGGTCCTTCCACCCCTCCATGCTCGACCATCCAAAGACCCAGGCAGCAATCTCCAGTCCTTCATCTTCCTCCCTCCCCATATCCTCAGGAGCACACTGTCTCCCAGACCACGCTAACTCTTCATTTGTCTGTGAGGGACCAGGATGATGATGAAGAGGGGCTGTTTCTCAGAAAAGACGTTTAAGCAACCCTTGGCAACAGTCCCCTGGAGCATTCGTGGCTTGTGGGATGTGCATTAATGAAAGCATTTGCTAGAAGTATTTCATGTTATCCCCTCCATCTCCACATTTCTGTCACTGGCAAGGCCAAAGAAAGGCAAAAACCTCCAAAACAATAGCAGATTGAGTCTGGGTTATGCTCCACAAACTGACCTGCACATGAATTACAATCATTTTGAACATAATATGTAGAGGTTTAGAGGCTATCAAAGCAGCTTGGGCAGGAAATAAAAATATAAGCTAATCTTTCTGCCTATGGCTTGGATGAATAGGGCATGCTTCTTCAGTGTCTTACAATGGTGAAATTTAGATTTCAAACACTATAGATCAGCTTTTATCTGCCTCTGCAAAGAGACTTTGACTATTTTCTGTTCTTCTAAGTGATACCAAAGGCATTCAGTCTCTGATCTGGGAACACTGTAGATTAAGGTTGATCTTGTCTAGAGGAAGAAGTGGGGAAATGTTCAAAAATACTTTTTCATTTAAATTTCTTCTAAAATTTTTGCTGTTTTTGAAAAAACGCCCCCCCCCCAATTCTGAAAAATGTCAAAAATTAAAACCTCCCAAGCTTACTCCCAAAATAAACTGTCATAGTCAACATCACTGCTTACTTGGAAAGAAAAAACTCCTGTTGGTTAAAAAAGCATTTGTAAGAGATAATGTCCCATTTCTACAGCTGTGTTATCGGCTAAAATCTGAAGTTGCTATTGCCATCCAAGGACTCTTTCCCATTACCTTGTCCCCAAAATTACCTTTTACCATTACCACCTTGTCCTAAACTGTGAGAAAACACACATGTAAATAAACTTTTTCAGATGGTGTGACCTATCTGAGGCAATTGAATATCTTCCATTGATAGACATCAATACCTCCATCCAGACAAAATCTTTAATGAAGCAGAAGGGTTTTATTTGCACTTTACAAAGGAAGATGGAGATTACCTTAAGCTAGAAAAAATAGAAAGTTTTATAAAATGCTAGGTTTCATGGAGAGGTTGTCCTGAGATGCTCATGTTTCCCAGGAATCCCACTCATTCCTGCCCATGTGCTACCATTAGCTGCTGCTCCTAGCGTTTCAGGACAGATAACTGTGGGCGGATGCTGCATGTCATTGAAATGAGATTAAAGATGTCCTTTCAGAAAAATAGCTACAGGCTGATATTTTCCTCCTGGTGCAGTGGTGCATGGCCAAACAGTGGTCCTACCATGTGAGGGAACAGTGAGTGCTGGGGCAGAAGCAGAGGAGAATATCTGAGTTGCAGAAAGTGATGGAAACTTCTCAGTTTGCATTGGCCCACCCTTAGGTCCCATCTAAGGTCACACAGGACAGAGATCTGAGCAAAATTCCCCAGCTCTGAAGCAAAACTCTTAGTAGTGTTGGACTGAAGTCAGCCGGGGAGTTTCGAAAAAAGGATAGGTCCTATCTCCAAGATGATCAGTTATTTCAGCATTAAAAAGGGGAATTTCTGTTCACCTAAATGAATTTACAATCAAACAAACATTTCTGGTTTTATTGCCTCTCTGCCTTTACACAAACCCACAGCTTAGGCTGCGCAGAAGACACCCCTCCCTTACCTCTTCTCCCTTCTGTATTCTGCTGTCCCTGTGGGGCTTTCTCCTTGAACTTGCACCACAGATCAGTGGGTTGGTGCAATTGATCTCTTGGCCCAAGGACAGACTCTGGATCCCATCATCCAAATCTGTCCCCACGCTGCTTCCCTTTTGTCTCCATGACAGACAAAAAAAAGCTCCCAGGAGGTGTCTGTGGTTCTGATCCAGCTGCCACCTCCTGCAGGAGCCTCCCAAGGGACTGATCCAAACTGTTCCTCTTTAGCTGTTGTCAGGCTCCTGACAGCAGATTTTCAGTCTGGATTGAAAACATTTTATAGATGTCAGGGACATGTGAAGAAAAATAGGACGTCAGTGAGTTTGTGATGAAGGAAGGGAAGGAACATCACTTTTAAATCAAGAGTGTTCCACAGCAGTGAGCCACTGTCTTTACTGGAGGCCACTTTTGCTGACTGACCTCTCTGAGCTGTCTCTTCTTGCTCTTTGCTTTAATAGACCATCCCTCTCATCATGATGGTATGACTGGCACCAACTGCTTTCTGTCCCTGGCAGGCAAGAAGAGCCAGCCAGGCACCTCACTGTCCCAATTCAACCACAGACAGGGTGAGCCAAGGCTGTCAGAGTTTCCAGTGCTTCTTGAACTAAGCATGAAGTCAATTTGAGAGGGATTACTGTGCCAAATGCAGTAATTAATTAGAGAGACATGCTTCGGCACTGAGCTTTTCATTACCTAAAGCGCTCAACGTGCCTTTGTAGGGGCTGTGTTAGTGCTGTCAAAGCTTGTCAAGCTCCAGCACTTCCCAATGTGCATGTTTTGCCAATTCATGTACGACATTCTTGTCACAGGTCTCTTTTTCCTTGCAGTGCCTGTCTTCAGTGTATTTGCTTTCCTTCTTCACTGTGACATCACTCCTATCCTAAACCCTTCCACCTCTGAAAATTATACCAACCTCACATCCTTCCGTCTTCACAGCACCTCAGTACAACACTAGGCTAGTAGATCAACTTTTCTTTTTCTTGTCCTCTCCTCAGCCTCTTATACTGCAGAGATGACATGCGGCTTTGGGGGCTGTCCTGGGGAACCCACCGCCCAGTTTCAGTTGCCCATGAAAACTGAGGCATTCCTAGAGCTCAGCACCTTGCTGTCAGCAGTGTCTCTCTGTGCAGGTGGTTGCTGCATCCCATTTCACCTTGCCTGGCTGTGCTCTGAAGGATCCAGAATATGTGGGAAGCGGTCCTTTTCATTCCTAAAATTCTGTCATAAAAAGAAATAACATCCTCAAAACTAGATAACCTCCTTTTTTCCCTCAAAAAAATTTGGATATCTCTCCACAGAATTTATTCCCTGCCATTTTTATTTGCTCCACATCTTCTTGAACTTTCAAAGACCACAGCTGAAACAGAGCAGAAAGAGGCTATAGAGAAGGTCTTCCTGACCCACTCTGAACCAAAGCAACTCTTGCAGTGAGACAGGTGGTACTCACTGCTGTATTTCAATGTGAAGGATGTTCTGAGGAAGGTGTAGGCACTGCAGCCCATTCGAGTTGTTCTGGCAGTGAAAGATGCATTTCCTGTTTTTGTGATTTCCAGCAGAAATGTCAGCCTCATATCTGGACCCCACATGTATACTTGTCCCTAACCCTGATCTAGAGACTCTGCGAAGTTCTTAGCAAGTATTTTGAGTTCCCCAAACCTTGCTCTGTGATGTGAAGAAATAATTTTGATCCCTTCTCCTAACAAAAAATGTGCAGATTTGGATATTTAACCTTGACCAGTTCACAGCTGGTTTCAGGATCTATTCAGAAACATGCTGTGCTGGTTCTCTGCAGCACTAATGAAAGGTCAGTCTCCTTCTGTGTGTTTGGAACTCAGTGACAAACCTTCTTGGTATAAGCGTGGACAAGACGAGACGCGGCATCCTCACTGCTGTACAAACACATAGTGTGAAGCAGCTCCTGCCAGGCCTTTTTAACAACAGAAGAGTTGCTGTCATGGTCTTACATATAGAGGATGAGGTCACTGGAGGAAGTCCTCTGCCAAAATTCAGGAAGGAAATTGTCAATGGGAATAGCAAGAAAACTCAGCTCTTCTATGATATCCTGAACTGGGTGGCATTACTGCACCTGTTGGGATATTTCTCCCTAATTTGAGGCAAGGAAAGATGACAATATTTGGAATTATATGTTATGTAGATCAGCAGTGCTTGACCTTTTGTGTTCTTGAAAAACAAGTATGGATTGGCTAGTAACTAGAGAAATACCTGGAATGTTTATTCTGCCTAAACTTCTAGACATTTTAGTATTAATGGTTGGTATGAGCATTTCCAGTAACCGATCTTTGGAAAGTACAATTCTCAGAACAATCTCATTCATTATTTCAGCCCGCTTCATTTGAAGCTCCTATTTCCAAATGAAAATCGGGGGAGGGAAAACACACATTAAAAGAAAAAAATAAATAGAAGGATTCCAACAACTGATTTTCATTTGGGCCTTGTATATTGATTTTCCTTCTTTATAATTATGCAAAATAGGGTGCATCTTTTCTTAATTAAATGGGTAATGACTAGTTTGGTAGCCAGCAGAGTGGTGCCTTCGGAGGAAAGATAGTATTTGAAAGCAGAGGTTATGCACAGAGCCCTCTCAAACAGATCTTTGTGCCAGAGGCTTTGTTTTGATACTAGAAACATTTCCACTACAGCAGCCTCTGATGGCAGTCATGTGTGGGATTAGGAACTGACTCCATTCAAATAACAGACAGCTGTTTGGAGTGAGAACTCGTCTCTGTCAATTTGCACTCAAAGAAGGCAGAAGCAAAAGAAAAAAAAAAGACCCTGGGCCTGGGAATCATTTTAGCTTAATCCGTCCTTTGGCAGGAGATAAAACTAGGGCTTTCCAATACTCTATAATTTCTTGCATTGACCTGGAAAGAGATTTCACTATTCACTGGGCTGTAAACCTCTTTTTTTATATTTACTACATGATGTACAAGAATTGAATCTCCAGCAGAGAAAACATGCCATATTGGGCTAGAAGCCTGGGAAGAAACCTGAAGTCTCAGGTTAAATAACTTAGTATACCAGGGACACACAGTAGCTCTTAAAACCACTTATGGATTGTTCTTTTAACTTCTAATAGAAGGTTTTCTCATTTTCTGCAGAACTGGGTGAGGTTTCTAGAAGCGGCTAATAATTTACAGTGGTCTGCTCTTTCGATGCCAGTTTTCAAGCCCTGGAGGAGGGACTGATTTTTGAGACTAGGTGCACAGCTCTTACAAAAAGTCAAATATCTTCTGTTCATCTCAAGTCCCTGGTATTCCTAGTCATTCATGGTGTCTGACTTCCAAAAAAAAAAAGACATTGGAAAAGCAGAGTAAAACCTCTGGCTGTCCTCTGCCAAGTGTAACTGCAGTACTGCTAAGGGTTGTGCTGCATTGCACAGGTATTTTTGGTTAGCTTGGTGCTATCTGCCATAAAAAGGCCCTTGCAAAAAGTGTTTCTGCTGTTTTCCCACAGGAAAAACTAGCTGTGCCAAGGGACATCACTAAATACAATAGAACAGGTGGCAAAACTGCAAAGGATCAGATTCAGAAGAGTATAAACCTGGAGTAATCCTTTTTCCATAGTCCACCTCTGCAGAATGCATTTTAAAATTCAAGATAATAGTATTCAATCCATTAGAAAAAGGATTTCTTTAGTAAATTAAACTTCTCCTGTGGAGGTATTTGGAAAAGCTTTGATGGATGTATTTTCCCTCAGAGATTTCAGTTTCATCTCAGCTTAAAAATTTTGCACAGTAATATGAAAAAGAGAAGATAAGATCCGATAGCATCAAAATGTGTTATTTTGATGTTTTGAACTTAAATTTGATTTGAATTTTCTTCTTGATGTAACATTGGATTAAATTTTTCTCTTCCCTTTGTTATGAAGCTGTCCATGGCATCTTTACCACATGACTGGTAGAGAAGTACTGGGGCAGGCAGATGAATGTTGCTCAGGTCCTTCAACTCCTTCAGTCATAGACAGACCTTGTAGAGACTCTCAATATCTAAAAGAAAAACATGTCCATAATCTTGAAACAAATAATTTAGAATTATTGCAGGAAAAAAAATTATTTATTTATTTATTTGAATGGGGTGGAGGGAGTTTCTTTTATGGAAAATTTAAGAGAAAGCTGGGTTTCATACCCGTGTGAAATGAAGGCAGTTTATGAAATCCTGAACCTCTCTACTAAACAGAGCTTCTGCCCCTGGGGGCTGCAGAAGTCCCTGCAGAGGGTGTACCAGCAGCCAGGCCACAGCCAGGAGAAACATCCCCTGTCAACACGATGCAAAGAGAATGAGTGGGAAGGAAGAGGGTGGAGAATCAACTTTGCATAATGCTTTCCCTACTTTGTTTGGATTGGAAGCCTTTCTCCCTGTGTCCCAGCAGACGGCCCGTGGATTGCTTGGAAATTGTGCCCAGTTCATTCTTGTATAGAGCCAAAGCCAGAAGTGTTCGCTGTGGCTGGTGCCAGGGTACTCGGCAACCTACAGGAAGGAAGGTCTTGTTCTATAAAAAATAAGCCAGCCCCCGCCTCCCCCTGAACTTGGGAGCGAGAAGACATGGATCCTGTCCCAAGTTCTGTGCTCATTCTGGGTGGCCTTGGACAAATCACATTGCCAACTCTGTTCAGCTGTGCCTGAAAAAGCAGGATGAAGTGTGACAGGGGAGTATCGCTCCCTGCTCGCAGTGATAGCAGAAGAGCTGCACACCAGCAGCTGCCAGCAACCCCTCGATGGATGAAACGGGCTTTGTAGCTTTGCTTCAGCTGCCTGCCACTGCATCCACATCAGTATCTTTGGGTATATCTGCACTACCCATGGAGGGATACCCCAAGAGGATGGTGTAACCTAGCTCAAGACAGGCTTGGGAGTAATTGTGGGCGTCAAAGGCAGGATCTTGGTGTAGCACCATGGCACGACGACTGAGGATTTCTGTTGTCCCATCTGAATTTTCTTGTACCTGCTGCTGCAGATTGCGTGCTGTAGCATTTACAATTACTGATTATATGGCTGTGGTTAAAGCCTATGGCAAACTATTCTTCCAAGTAACCTCTGGATGGAAGCTGGTACCACAAAAATCCCAGTTAGAAGATGTCCAGGCTTCATTCCAGGCTTCATTAAGGAACATGGCCTTAACCATAACAATAACATTTGCTGTGCTGATGTTCACCTTGTAACAACTTCATGAACAAATTGTCCAGCCCCTTGGTGTTAGCCAAAGCAACTCTTTTCATGAAGTTCAAAATATAGTGATAGATTGAGATGAATCACCTCGGTGATGGATTAACAATGAGACTTAAATGAATCTTAAATCCTGCTAGTCTGGACTTGTGTACAAAATCTGTAATGTCCCTTTGGGGTGCACAACCCAGAATGAAAACACAAAAACCCTCCCCTATCTTTTCTTCAGCAAAAACTGAAAAGTTTTCTTCCAGTTGCCCCACTCCAGTTAGAAACTCCTCTACCACCTCTAATGGACTTTGGCCTACTCAGTGTTTCAGTCACTTTGTAAATACTCTGGTATTTCCCACACTTACCAAAGGAGTATCCACCTGTGAGATGATGCTTGTCAGAACAGCTCTTTTCTTCTTTTGGATCCTGAGCACTTCAAACTGGGACTTTTCTGTGTATTTCCAGCTGTAAGAAAATGTGTGATCTTTTGCTTCCACTCTGCCCTTACTGCCATCCATCTCCAAGAGGAAGATCCACCTCTCTTGCAACATGGGATACCTGTATCTTCTTTCCTCTGGGAACTCACTGAGTTTCAGGGATTATTGGAAAGATGTCAATGCTTAAACTTCTCTGTAGCACAAGAATGTCAGACCTGTTATAGAGGTAGCACAAAAGACTCCAAGAGCAACTGAATTCCATTTTTTTCAGCACCACAGTTCTGTAGTTTGAGAGTCTTGATAAAGCTATTACCGTGCCAAAAGAAGAAACATATGGCGTTTCCATGATTGCAGGCAAATATTCACAACAGCAACCTCCAAGTGACTAGATGCCTCTAAGAACATGGTAATATGTTCATATTCTTTACTTGCATGAAGGATGTTGTGGATAATTTTTCCTTGAGTGTTATTAAAAAAATATTTTTTAACAATAACACTTTAAACAAAAAGTTTCAAACAAATTAAAAAAAGTAATTTATTTTCAATTAAACATTGGATTGGTATCATTCTAGAGAATATTACTGGTTTCAATTAAATAATTATTTGTTACTCATGTACTATTCTTCTCCCTTTTGTTACCACTGAAGAAAATGTTAAAAAAATGTGATTTTTTTCCTTACTAAATCTTCTTCTATTTTGTGACTTTTGAAATTATGTTTACATTAGAACATTATAGACAAATCTGCATCTGACTTCCACTCTGTAAATTTCTTTGTATCAAGGAAGCTTTGAATTTTCACAGCATATTCACTTGCTATTTTACTTTTTTGTAATTTTTACCAATGTAAAGGAAGTTTTAAGAAAAACAATCAGCATTAATGTATCCACTGCTGCATTGGGACAGAGGACAAGGTGGGTGGGGACTCGAGGGCTTCTATCTTCTGTACTTGTGCCAGATTCTTTGCATTATTTTACTTGCTAAATCCTTGCACTGGTCAGTCTGTATCTGCAAGAAATTATCCCATCAACATTTAATTTTGAGAGGAAGTCTAATCTTGCCAGAGGAGAAGTCAGGCCCACCCTCGGTATACGTTGGCTGTATAGATTGAACTGAGAGGATGCTGTCTTCAAAGAACTGTTTATTTACAGGGAACTCTTCTAATCCATATAGTGAAGATCAAAACCTCACTTCAGACTCTTTGAAACTGCTAGACACAACAGAACTCACCCTCCTGTTAGATTTTTGGAACATCATCTTGGAACAACATGAAGGGACAACACTTTAGCAATTTTTTCATCCCCCCATGATACCAGCAGCCACAGAGTCCCCATTATTATGAGGAACATATTATGAAGATGTGTACATAATCTTGAGTTACAAAGAATTACATATACCCACCCAGAGTAAGAAGAAATGGCTTATGCTGCTGTTGGTTCCCCACATTAGGCTGCTCTTGGAGTTAACCTCCTGATGGTCCCACAGACACAGCTTTTCCACTTCTGGAAGTGAAAGCCTAGAATAATATATTTTTTCACATAATGAATCTGCCTGTATGTATGCAGCTGTGTCAGCATCATCTTGTGGGCCATCAGACTCCACAGAGAGTGATGTCAACAAATGAAAACGTATGGATTTGTTCTGAGTTCTTCGTGTGTTTGCTGCCTTTCAAACTTTGTACTCAAGAATTGAAGTTTTAGGGCTGAGTGACTCCAACTCATTGTTGCCATGCTGCCTTTTGCCTTTCAACTCAGTCGTTAGCCTGTCCCTTTAGCTAATGCATCACAACATCCTTGAATTATCTGGCATGTTCTTTTCCCTTGCATTCAGATTACACATACGGGGGCTTGACCACATAAACTGCCAGAGTCACTTTGACATCTTATACTCCTAACAACACTGCAACACAGTGGAAATGTTTCCTTGGCTTCATTTAGCCTTTAAACTAAATGAGAATGTACATAACACCAGATCTTCCTCTGCAATAAAAGAGGCTTTGTAGGGCTGTCATTTGGAATAGAACTACTTTGTGGGGTTCAGTTTGTGCGACATACAGTCAGATCACTTGAATGAGGGCTTTTCAGCAGACTTTCAGAACTAGTAAAGAGGTTTTCTTCTACACTGTGCTGTTGGTTTCTGCAGGATTACACAGGATAACTGATACTGTACTGCGGATGGCCTTTTTTGAGCTGAATGATGTTATCTCTGTGCTTCAGTATCTATAAATTCACCAAAAACAAGGGATGGTGATGCTTTCCAGCTCTATGAGCTCCTTTGAACCCTACTGCCAAGAAGAGATAGATAATAGTGGACAGCATGGTTGCAAAGAGTTCTGTTGCTCAAACACAACCCTGGGGTAACACAAATCAAAATGAAGTCCCCATAAATACGCTTGTCACACTGGAGAAAAGCCATGTTCTGGAAGTCTGAAGTAGACAACATGATTGCTGATCATCTGGTATGTGTATACTTTCCAAAGGAGAGGTAGCTGGGAAGAGATGCAGAAAAGTGCTTGCTGGCACATGGCTTGGTGGGGCATCATCATCAGTGGTGTTGCCTCATGGACAGGGCAATGACAATATCCACAGGACTGTGCTAACAAGATCAGAAGATGCATGCAGATGCCTTGTTTGTGCTGGTCATCGGACACATACATGTTCAGTTCCCTGTGACTACAGTAGGTTTTGTGGAGCTAAGGCAAGTATATGGCAGGAATCAGGAGACAAAGTCCCCTGGGGGCTCCTGGGACACAGCAGTGGGACACTGCTCTGTCTTGTCCATCCTTGCTCACTGAGATATTCTGTCCTGCCAAAAGAGAAAGAGGTAGACAAGTGTAGATTCAAAGCCAAAGTTTCAAATGTCTAAAACTGTGGGAGATGAACTCTTGAGCACTGGCTGGAAAGTGAAAAGAAGAAAGTGGTGACTCAGTTATTTCTCTTAACGCTTATCTATGGACTTACTGCTTTGCTTTCCAAGATTTAGTGTAGAGGTCATATGATGAAATACAGTATTTATTTATTTTACTTTCATCATCTTTCTTTTCCATTTACTAAGCACATTGTGAATCAGAGGTAAGAGATAAACTAAAATAAGCTAAAACCAAAGTAAAATTTACTTTATTTCTATTAACGACCTGATACCATCTTAAGTTTGAGAATCCAAGCAAATCTTACTTAATTTGCCCGCTTAGTTAATAATTATAGTTCCTAAATAATAAGACATTCTGTAGCCTGAAGTCTTCATTCTGAGTATGTATTTATGTTAGCAGTTAAGTATACATGGACAATTAAGACATTATTCATTCCTTGCTTTTCACAGGCATCTCAGGAGGGAATGTAGAGAGAAGGAATTGTAAAGTCACAAGGATAATAGCAGCCAAAGACTCTTTCCTCTTCTTGTGATATTGATTTTTTGAACATAAACCGAGTCATAGAATGCTGGATCTTGGTAATACACCTATTTTAAATGCCAGTTGTTGAGTAAACAGACCTCTGCGGGGATATGTTTGTTTGAAAAGTCCTTTAGGATTAGAGAATATTAGCTTGGCATTCAGCCTGAGAGCTATTTTGTGAGGTGTCTTTGTTACTTTGTCAGCTTTCTAAAGCCTTTTATGATAGGTCTCAGCCCTGGTGATATTTATTCAAGTAAACGTAAGAATAAGAGGTAAGATGCAGCTGTTCCAACATTGTGGACATCTTTGGGTCTCTGTGTGGTTCAGCCCAACTCTGAAGAGCATCTCAGAGCAGATTAACAAAGTATTCACACTCAGACCTTCAGTATGCAACTTAGCCATTTGCCACAGTTAATACCTTTTACTAATTAATTCTTTCATCATTTTGCCTAGACGCATGAACTAGGGAGTACTTATTTTTCACCAGTTCATCCCTAAAGCCCTGATTTTGAACAAGGATAATCCTGGAACTTGCTTGCAGCCCTACATTCTGCCTTTCCTTTGAGGAGAAGATGTTTTACATTTTTGTATTTGCCACCCAAATAAAATAAAGATGTTTTCCTCCAAACAGGGCATCCTCTCACCACTTGACTCTCAACTTTATCACACAGGGAGAACATTCTCAGGCTAGACTTATCTTCTCTTGCTATAAAAACAGGTTACTGAAACCATATGTATTAAGAGTACTTAATAAAACACAGCTCTGTTATGGCTCACTGGACTTTACCAGTTAGCCTGAGTCAAAATACATGTATTCACTGATTTCATCTTGAATCAGCTAATTCAGACTGTAGAAGACGTGATGCAAAATCCTAACACAAACGTGGTCATGTGCTAAACCAGAGCTAGTTGTCACCAAAAATCACCTTTTTTCAGCTGAAGTGTTTCATCAGGTCTTTGAAATATAGAAAAGGTTTACTTTTATTTGTCATTTGGATGTGCTTATGATGTCCAGTGTGGTAAAAGCAAAATATACAATTAAAACCTTCAGTAAGCCCAAATGGATGACACTGTGTATTCTCCATGCAGTGTACCTACTCATTAACAAACTGCACATTAGATAAATTGCAAAAAATACAAAACTGATCTTCATAACAAAGCTCATTATCTGGACTTTACTGCATCACATAATGCTGTATCACACAGTGACTGAAAATCACAGACACACAGCAAATGTGGGCAGTCAGAGCAACCTTGGAGGGAAAAAATTGAAAACAAGGACTCCTATAACAAGCCATGTTGCAAATCCACACTTTGTTCTTGTCTGTGTATCTCTCTGTTTCATAGACAAAGGGGAAAAGGAGCCTTAAAATACCCCAGAGCCTGAACTATCTCAAGGGTAGTAGTCTACTGAGGCCACAAATACCATTGAATGAGCACTGTGGTCGTGTTGAAAGCATGTGCATAATGGACAAGGCAGAAATCAACAAGCCAGCCATGGATCTTAATTTGGCATGAAGTTGACTTAGTGTTCCCAGACTCTAACTAACAGGCATTATAAAGGGTTTTATCCCCATTGGGAAAATTTTCGGGGAGTGTGAAAAATAAAGGTGCAAGTCTGAGCAAATGGTAATTGGAGATAAATGGGTAGCTTCAGGTGGTAAATAATTTAATCCTTAGAAGGGCATAAAAAATATACTAGATTAGATCAAAATCAGATCAAAAACTTTAGGACTTTAGGCATCTAGGGCTGTATGAGAGGGGTTTCAGCTTAATCATCTATATAACTTTAAAACTTTGATTTCCCTGTACCCATGATATTGGAAGATCCATGATATTTCCCCTTGTGCATTTCTTATGAATACGTTTAGTAAGTGAGTACTCAGAATGCATGTTGAACTCCTTGTACAGAAGAAACTACATTCCTAAGCATTATCATGAATATCATGTCTCCCATCATAAATTTAGAGAGTGCAATGTTTCATTTCAAGTAGCAAACCTGCAGCTGCAGCACTGTTTGTTTCCACAGGTGGGTCTGAAGTAGATGCCCTCTTAATCACTGACTCTGACCATGAGAAATCACGGACCCCTATTCCAAAGGCAAGGTCTTCCACAAACGCAGGGCTTGCTCTGCGAAGGCGTTTCTCTGAGCATCAGGTGGATTGTAGGAACAGACAGAAACCCACTGTTAGCGAGGCCGAAGAGAAAAACCTGGACAGAATTCAGAACTTAACTCAGGTAAATAAAATGGTACATTTCTATGAAAAACTTCATGAATAAGCAATGATTTTTAAAATAACCCCCTTTTGAAAGTCAGAAATGATAGTATAAGACATGAGCATTACAACTTTGGTATTTTCTCATTATGTAATTGAACAGAAAAAATAGCCTTGCAATCCAAACTGGGCTGGAGCTGGAATACTGCTTACAGCCTATTCTGCTTTGAGTGTTAACCGAACATAGAGTGGGCTTCATCCGTATAAACTAATTTTCCTTATGAATCAGGTGTTGATTCTCAGCCAGTTCCTTCAGCCCCTTCTGTAGGCACAGCAACATGCAAGAGGTGCTCTGTTAAGTGAGGTACCTGCATCTGAGGAGTTCATCTCTTTCTGTTGGCAGTGAAGTGAATGCAACCCTGACTGCCCACTAGATTTGTCAGCAGGAAAACTTTAGGAATTCCATCGAGACTGCACCCTCTCCAGCTCTGGGGCCAATACTTTGCTCCCTTGTTCAAGAAAAACATATGTAAAGTAGTTGTTCAACATGAGTACATATCTAAAACTCGGTGGAAATTAGGTAGGTGTGGGAGTGTGTTGCTTAAACATAGAATGCACAAATGTGCAGGGCAGGGGAAGGAGTAAAAACAGTCTTTTCCATTCATTTAGATTAAAGAATTAATTTGGACTTGACAGCAATCACTTTCTGTGAATATTCAACAGCTGAACTACGGTAGCATGAAAGTTTGTTGGCAGCAAATCTTCAGCTGTTTTTTGAAACCAAATTTGGGTGTTTAAAATGTGGGGTGTGTTCAAAATTCGTGTTACTTTCAGTGACCAGAGCAGTGTGTTGCTTCATCTATGTACAGAACTGAGCACACTAGCAATGCTGCCAGAATGAAGGAACAATAATTCTTTCATGAGATCACAGAGCAAATATTAGTATCATATTCATGAACTATTCATATAGAAAAAAATTACAATAATTCAGGCTCAGACAATCTCTAATATAATTACAGCACTGCACCTCCCAACCACTGCCTGTCAATTCTGGTCATGTTGACTAGTTATTTGCAGATTTTTTTACTGGTGTCTACATAAAAGAGACAATCATCTCCTTGCAGGCCAATAGGGAAAACTGATTAATAAAAATAAATCTAATGCTTAGAATGTAAATATATATCTGCCAGTTAATTATTAAATTCAACAACTTCATCATTTTGTGTTCCACATGACTTCCTGAAAGCAGCTCTCTATAGACCTCAAAAGTTCAAACCTGTCTTAACAGCATCTCTCAGATGTTGATAAAGGCTTTTTCCATATTGCTAACCTGGTTTTGATCCACAGAGAGGTGTCTGCACTAATATAGTAATAATCTTGGGCTTTCTCTGTGGTTGATAAAGACAGTGCAGAGGACGGATTTGCTATTGGAAGATGTCTCTCTCTATCTTTGCTTTAACTACAGATGGTCCATATTGGGCAACCAAACTAATAATCACTCTACTAAGCACCAAACCAATAATGACTCTACTAAGCACCAAACCAATAATGACTCTACTAAGCACTTCAGTATAAAGCAGTTTGGGACTTTCCTTTTAAAGTCAGCAACTTCACATTCCGGAACAAGCAAACTCTTTCATTTATCCACACCTATTTCCCCAGCTCCTGCCAAACCTAAAATGACTAACTTCGTGGGGGCGAATCTAAGCACATGGTCACATTCTATGGTGCTCAGTGCTGCCAAGTGAATGTAAGAGCAGGGCTCAGGTGGCACCAAGGTAGCTCAGAGCTTTTGCTTTTTTTTTTTTGATGTTTCAATATCTCCACACACAAACTTTCCTTTGCACCATGTGGTGCAAAACATGACAGATTTATTCTCACAAGCAATACAATTGTAGCACATTTGAGTGCTGCTTTGCTTCCCAATCATCCTTGGCAAGCAGTTGCTGCAGAGCAGAGGGAATCTAGGGCAGAGGATGCTCCTTGCTGACATAATGCCTTGGGCAGTCTGATCTAGTGGGATGTCCCTTCCAAAGGCAGGGGGGGTGGAACTAGATGATCTTTAAAGTCCCTTCCAACACTAACGATTCTCTGATTCTCTGATTCTATAATTTTTCATCCAGCAGCTTCTCCCCGTCCACTCAATGCTATCATCTTTGATTTCTCTCAGTCTTCTGTGCTTGGAATTCTCGCTCTGCATCTGGTATTATTTATGATTTTCCTGGAGACAGCCTCCCTGGCTGTACCTTGTCTCCATGGATGGGAAGATAACACTTTGCCAGTAAGATTTCCCAAGGGCTGTGGTTGCTGCCAGTCAGTTTGTGGCTCCTGAGAAGGACCTCTGGCCAAGGAAGATTTCCAAATAAAACTTAAGACCACTGACTCTCACACTGCTTATCTCAGTCTACCTGTGTTTTCTAGACCTTAGTATCTTCTTTATCGCTTTCCTAGGCTCAGTCACTTTGATGTCATCATGGAGTAACTTCATCAAAGCTGAGTCAGAGAAGGCACCAAGTTTAGATGAGGTCTATAGCCTCTTTGAAATACGGAAGCAAAATTTAATTTCAAAAACACTTAATTTGATCAAGTTGAATCTGGACTGAATTAAAGGACAGCAAAGCACCGTTCCAAAATTACACTGAGAATTGAGCAGAGAGGTATAACAGACTGATGCCCAAGGCTCCATACCTGTCAGGAAGGAAATTAATGGTATAATGGTCCCAAGGAAAATATTAAGTATGGGTATTACCATGGCACAGACACATTGCACTGCATAGCTCTACAGAGAAAATATATCAAGAGAATATGTAATGTATATGTCTCAATTCCTAAATAAATCTTTACGGTTTTAGAAAATCCTCACTACATTCAGTCCTCTGCCAAGACATTACCTTTTCCATTTGTTACAGAGATGCTGTAACAAATGCCTTAAAATGACACTTCACTCCATGTACAAAGAACCACTATTCAGAGCACTTACAGCCTTCTGCAAACTTCCCCATCAGGGTGAATTTCTTGCCATGTGTGTTTTTCCTGCAAAAAGTAGTAAGTCAGTTCTCTTTTAAGTGGTAGATATATAATCGCAAAGCACAGTTACCCTGCATCCAGCCAGATCTCAATGTCCAGAAATACTTGTGTCTTTGCAAGTGGGCCAGTTAGCTCAGTTCAACAAGTCACCTCATCTTTGCCGAGCCACAGGAGAATATGCTGCTTGTTCCTACATGCTGCTTTGCCTCTGGAGCGGGCCAAGAGTGCTCACATGGTCTTACTGAAACTCAACTCCAAACAGCAGTTCATTAAGCGGTGCTGTCCTTTTTGCTCGCAACTGTGTGAACACATTGCCAGAAGCATTTTACTTCCACACCTTATTTCAGGAGCCTTCCATGCACATTTTCTCTTGTGCTCTATCCAGCTTTTATTAAAACTGCTTTGGTGGGAGCTGAACCCATTTAACGTGATCAGGTCAGATCAATAAATTATAGGACTGTTTCTGACAGCTCAGAAGAACGTGTGTGGGAAATGTTCCTTTTTGAAGCAATCAATAGGAAGTACCCCAGACACACAGATGGAGAGCACGTGTCCACTGAAATTAAACGGAGCTTAGACTACGCACCCAGCACAAAACACTCAGCCCTTTAGTAGGGGAAGGCCATTAAAAGAGCCTGGTGATGACACTCGTGCAACCTAATATCTCCATTGATGATATACACTTATTTCAGCCACCTAATGAAATTGGGTGGTTTTATTACTTTATTGCTGTCTTGAATATAATAACATATGAAGGAAAAATTAAATGACCATTTTCTCTGCGGTGGGGTCTCTGTTTTCAATTGGTATCTTGTTTCATTCATTTTCTTCGTGTTCAAATACTGTTCTACCCCCCTATGTTGGCAAAGTTTGAACAAATATATAACCCACAAAAACTTCGGAAAAGGTTTCTGGTTTCCAGTCAAATCTTATTGAACCCAGTAAAAAGCCATCTTACGGAAAGATTCAGGAAATCTCTTAAGCATGGTCATATGTCTGTCCTTATTCAGAAAATCCTATAAGCATGTGCTTAGCTCCACTTCATTGGGAATTAAGCATATGCTAAAATTCTTCACTAAAAAAAGTGTCCTTTGGTCCTCCATCTTCTTGCAGACGAGTAGTCTCTTCATCACTCAGTCACTTAGGACCAACCTTTGCTATGGCAGATGCCAAACAGCTAATTGAGCAAGGCAGGAGGGCTCAGTTATGGGCCTTGACACTGTTTTTTTTTTTTAAATTAAACCTCTGTGAATATCAGGGGGTTGTGGGTTTACTCCTAAACCATGTGACAACTTACCACTAGCAAAAGAAAAAGGAAAAAAATATTTAATAGAAATATTGAATATAGAGGAGCCAGTAGGGGATGAGATAACTGATGTTTTTCCTGTTTGACATCTTTGATGCTTATTATTGTGAGGTGCTCCTGAAAGCAATCAGCCTCCCAGTTAGGGTTTGCCATAGCCATGGACACCTCTCTATCATTATAATGAGACTAATCTTTACCATGTCCTGTTGCATAGGAAAGGAGACCTGAGGAAGGGTGAAGATTGTGCGTCCTCAGTTGGCTGAAGAGCTAACAACACTCAATTCCAGGAGATGATAAATGGTTCAAAACACATTTTATCGTAAGCTGCCACACCTTGTCCACTTTTATCTTTATTTTCAGAGATACTTTTGCCTCTTCATTTTCTGTAACACCTCAAATTGGTGCTTTGGGCCATTCTTGCATCCAAAGGGTCAAATCTGAAAGGGACCATTCCTGGATAAAATACTTGTGCACCCAGCTACAGTGGAGATGTTTGAGTTCTCCAGCCTGCCAAGGCCTGGTATTTTCCTCCACGTGCACACTTTGGGAGAACAGTAAATCCATCATGAGTGCCACTGCACGTATTTCATCAATAAATTACTTTATGCGCTGCCTCAGAAATGAGAATCTAAAAGTGTTAAAATCAGTTTGTCAGAGAGGGAGCTGGCAGGCTACCCTGCTCACTGAAACAACAAATTGACATCAGTTATATTGCAATCAAATAAGTCCAGCAGCCAAGGGCTCCCAAAGGCCTGAGTGTAAGGTGCAGTTGTGAAATGGCATGTGGGAAAGTTATCAATTAATTTCTATTGGAAAAAGTACCAAAATGATCAACATCTTGTAACCTCTAGGAATATTTTGGAAAACATGATTCTTGCCCACACACAAGATTTTTGAGGCCAGAGCAGTAGACCAGGTTATTCATGGCTGTTGGCAGCCCACAGGGCTCCTGATCTGCTGGCAGGAAACATTAATTTCTGTAAAGTACACTGAATTCAATCCATATGAGAGAATTGTCTAATCTTAATTCTTGGTGCTTGTCCCATGAATCTCAAAATTAGGCAGGACACTACAGATGACTGAAGTTAGCAAGTCTACAAAGGAGAGCAAAGAGAAGGCGTTGGTAAAATGAGACAGTGGGATTGAGGGCAACCTCAGCAAGCTTGTTGACAACACCAAACTGTGTGGCACAGTTGACACACCGGAGAGAAGGGATGTCATTGAGAAGGACCTTGACAGGCTTGAGAGCTGGGCCTGTGCTAACCTCATGAAGTTCAACAAGACCAACTGCAAGGTCGTGCACCTAGATCAGGACAATCCCAAGCACAAGTACAGGCTGGGCAGAGAATGGATTGAAAGCAGTCCTGAATTCAAGGACTTGGGGGTGCTGGTGGATGAGAAGCTCAACAGGACCTGGCAAGGTGCACTTGCAGCCCAGAAAGCAAACCATATCCTGGGCTTCATGAAAAGAAGTGTGACCAGCAGGCTGAGGGAGGGGATTCTGCCCTTCTGCTCTTCTTTTGTGAGACCTCCCCTGGAGCACTGTGTTCAGTTCTGGAGTCCTCAGCACAGTATAGACATAGATCTGCTGGAATGCCCACTGCAAGCCTAGCTTTGGGAATTTCAAAATCATCATACAGATTTCCATGAGCTGCAAAGGGATCCTGCAAAAACATCAGACAAAGACGCACCTTGCAGCTAAATCTCATAGCTTTGTTGGATACCAATAACCTCAGGCTCAAGAGAGATGTAGGCTTTATGGTGATTTATAGTCTCTGCACACAGGCACTGCTGGCCTGTCGCCTGCAGCTGCTTCATGTCCCATAGGCTATAAGCCGTCTCTCCACCTTGCTCATAGGAAATAGTCACCTTATCACCTCTGTCCTTCAAGCTCCTTCGCTATACATCTCCTCTCTACAAGTTCATAAGTGCCCTATGATATATTCAGTAAAGAAAGTGTAGCTGACTTCTGTTTAGCTTTGAAGTCTGCTGCTTCTATTTCAGACTGGAGGGTGGGGTTGTGCACCCAAACAAAACTTGCTTAGTTTTTCCGACTGTACCATACGGTTTGATAAAAATGAACACCTCATTCTGCTATATCTTGCCCTGTTGTCCTATGGATATTCAGAGCTGTTGTATCTGGATGGATCAGGACAAAGCACACTGGTAAAAAGTAATACTCTACAGGGCAAGTGTTAGGAATTGTGTCTCTGTGACTTATTGCCAACTTCATGTAGCAAACAAAACCTAATCCTTTGATGTACGTATAAAATTTTCAAAATAAGCAATGATTAGAGAGGTCCTTAACTGTCAAACTGCACAGCGGGGCAGGACCTCCAAGAACTCAGCTAGTCATTATATTGCTGTCCAGCATCATTTAAAAGCGAGTCATTTCACATAGGTTTGCTTGTCCTGTTCTTAAATCCTGTTGGTGATGGAATGTGTGCCAAACACCTGAACAGCCTAGAGTAGTGTATCCTTGTCCTTTTTCTTCAAAAGACTGTTTTAACCTGAAATTATATCTTGAGTCTTTATTGACGTAATTTTAATGCACAGCTTGTCATAGTCACCACTGCATTCCTCAACAAATGAGATCTATGTGTGGCACTTATTTAATACATACCTTTGCTCTTCTTTGTAGATCAAACGTTCCCTTTTCTTGTCCTTATTTTGCTGGGAGAAATAAGTCTTACACATGTGGGACCTGAACCCATGAGTGCACATTGGAAGATGAATGTCTAATGCATGAGACCACTGGGACTGCTACACACAATCTACAACTTGGATTAGTAAATCTGTTGAATTAATGTCAAACTTTCTTCTACATGAACTACACTCTTGGACAAATTTTCATGTTTATTAATTGAGGAAAAATCATGTCATCATTGGAGGGAGTCTGGTGCATCTTAGCAGGAGCAGGAGAGCACTACAACATGCTATAAGTGTGGATTTATTGCTTACATTATAAACAGGACACTGATAGTAATATCTAGTGATATCCTTCTTTTTAATGTTACATAAGTGAGAAAAGGTGATGCGCATCTTTCTACAATCAGGCAATGTTGTCTGTTTCCTGATTCTGGTGCCACCTCTGCATATAAATTCCAGCTATGTTGTTACAGTTCTTTAATTTTTGTAGATGGAAGCTGTTGCTGTGCCACACAGGGAAAATATGCAGCACAGATGTGTTTAGTGTTTGCTGTTATGAATTTTTCTCTCTCTCTCTCTTTTTTTTTTAAATTAAATCCATCTCACTCTTTGGCTGGTTGCAGAGCTGTGGTGCTAAATTTGGGAACACTCTTGCCACCTCTTTGCAATGTATTTAGAGTTCATTTGAAATCTGATGGAATTTCATTCCTATTCCAAAGGTTGTCAGTTAATTTAAATGACTTTCTTGGACCAAAGAAAAGCTGTTCAAAAGTTAAATAGCAAAGAGCAACTATGCTACATGTATCTGAGAGGTGTTTAGCTTGCTGAGCTTTTTATGGAGGGAATGAAACTGCCATTAAAAGCAGCTCTAGAGCATTTGCTCAGATGAACTTGTCCTATAAAGTGTTCAGCTTGTTGCAGTTATTCTTTCTCTTTGTGTCACTAATTTTGAACAGCAGGATATAGGCAGTCGGAGAACACTACCACAGCAGGCACAGAAATACTTGTCAGAAAAATTCCCTGCATTAGGAGGATGAGCTAAAAAGACACAGGGCAAAACTTGGCTTATATTAATGGCCTGATGGCATATGATCTACAGAAAAACATCAGTGATGTTTGAATGTTGGCCTTCTGCCACATAACCACTCCCAGTACAGCAACCAATGCAAAAGAAATGTTGTTTTCAGGAATGATGGTGCAAATCAGCCCATCTCCATTGGAATTTATTGCATAACATGGGAAAGTTGTGAATTTCTTTAGGTTCCCTCCAGGTCTGGAATGTCACTGTTGTTCTACATTACTGTATTATGTGTTTTGGTTTTTGCTTTTTTATATTAAATTGGTTTTTGCTTTTTTTATATTAATTTGGTTTTTGCAAATTTATATTAATTCCTTCATCCAAAAAGATATTTTTATATGCCAGAAAGGTGAATTAAATATTCCTTAAAAACATACCTGATATAGTCTATATAACTTACAAACATCAACATGCTTACAGTAAGCATATATCTATATGTATATAACTACCAATTAGTATTGACTTATCAAAAAATAAATTAGATTTTTATGCTAGCATTTGTATGCTTACTTGACAGCTATATAAGCCCAATACAAATTATTATCTTGTACCCCACCACAGCTAGAAGGCATAAGTTTATTGTACCAAAAGAAAGCTAAATACATACTCAGGTTTGCTGGTGTTCACGACATCCTTTCTTATATAGTTCCATGCCTATTTTTTGATGCAGCTTCATCTAATGCAGCTTGGCAAGTGCAATCATTGTGATCCCATGGAGTTAAGAGAGTGATGACATTTTTCAGAAGATGCATCCCAGGATAAAATTATTTTCGGGTGAAGTATTGGTGTGGCCAGAGTTTATCAGGAAAACCTTCATAAGCAAGTGCAGAGCCTAACAAGATGCACATGCTGCATTGATTTTCCACTTCACTGACTGAAGTGAGTGACTACAGCAAATACAATTTCTTCTGCAGTAGTGTCTGGAACATGCTTAGCACTGTCATGAGAAGTAAACTTTAAGAAAATGAAGACTTTATCACAGCTATTAAAAATGTAACAATAAAGCTGAAGAACTTATGAGGTGATGAAATTCACGGTCATAATTCTTTTTTATGAGAAAACAATATAATGAAGACAGAGCCATACTCTTCCTTGAGTTGCCCAGTGGGCAAGGGCCCATGGTAACACCTCACTTGAGTAGGAATTCCAGGTAGATACTAGGAATAAAAAAAAAAATCCCAGCAAGAGTAGTCAGACATTTGAACAATTTGTCCAGTAAGGATCTGTAATATCCGTAGATTTTCAAAATTCATCTGGAGTCAATCCTCAGCAACCTGATCTAAGCTAGCTCTTTTTTAAGTGTTCAGACTATGCGATTTTCAAAAGTCTCTTCCAACATACATTATTCTGCTTCCACGATTCTGTAATAAGATTTACTTAGTTCATGGGAGTAAAATATCTTTACTGTATTCCCAGTTCCTAGGCAGACTTCTCCAGCAGGGATGGGACAGTTATGGGAATTCTCTGATTTAGTTTTTCTACCTGAAACAGTGACAGTTGTGTAGTGCACACCATCATTGTCTGCCAATGTGTTTCAGGTCCTTAGAGGACCAATATCATACACATATTTAAATACATTATGAATAGCTATTAAATGGCAAGAGCAACACTGAAACTTGGTTTTAGAAATAATACTCGGCTATTGGTAATTACATTACGACTCCTGAAAATGTGCTTGTAATTACTGCCTAGAGAGCTGAGACAGGCTATGGGTTGCTTGTAACTCGTCTGTGAAGTTTGTGTTATCCAGAAGAGGTGATTTTCATGCTTTCACATGCCCCATTACATCAAGCCCACTTGAAAACTAGTCTGAAAAGTTTCAGGTGCCAAGACCCACTCCAAAAGTATTGGAGTTCCCGTCATTTGGAGTGCATGACTGGCTTCTAAGTTAGCTCAGTTTGGTTTTGGTCCTTGACAGAAAAGACACTTTAAAATCTGAACATTGGTAGGTGATCAGCAATGAATCCTGAATGGACAGCAGAAGAGAGTGAAGAAAGATCGAGTTTACTTACATACAGCTACCCTGGCTCACTCCTACAGGACAGGTATTTGCGCAAGCTTAAGTTCACCTCACTCCATAAGAGGCATGGAGAGCACTCGAGAACTACTTAGATCCTTAAAATAGGACTTAAGTGGGACTTAAGGGCTATTCCAGACATCTGCATGGATAGAATGCCACCTACAAAGAGCAGCATGGACCAAACAAAGACCTGTCCATGGGAGAGCTCACAGATAATGAATAACAAGAGGTTTAAATATAGTTGAGACATATAACTAGCCAGAATAGGAAAGAGAGATTCAATGCTCTAGCAGGGCTCCATATACAGATTGTTATTAGTGTGCACACAGGTGTGCATCTGTGGGTGTATACACAAAAACAAGAAGAAAAGAAAACATTTATAAAACACACATATACGCACTAAATGATTATTGTGATTTTATTAGCATGCTTGGGAAGGCTCAATTAAAAAATAATGTCAGACTTCAGCTATGGAGGACAAGAAATGCTGCTGCCAATAAAGGCAGATTTGGCAGCTGCAAAGCCTTGGCAAGGGTACAGAGTTCTTTCATGAGCTACTGAATAGCTCCAGCTGTGCAAAGCTTGAAATGTATCTTGAAAGCACTAAAAGACAGCTGTCCTGCTCCGCTGCTCCACTTGCCTGGCTGTGAGAGGATGAAGATGTTTTTAATTGTAAGTTTATGCTGTCCTTTGGGTTCTACCCTTGCCCATTCTCTCTTTTCCTTGTGCCATAACAGAAAAGGAAAATCTTTTTCGTGGGACAGCCAGCAGGTATGGTATGACAGAAGTCAGCCCAATGCAGGATGAAAGGTACTGCAGATTTGGTTCAGGTCCTGCTGTTGGAAGAGGGAGAGACTCCTGCCAGAGACATGCTCTGCGTTATAGCAGGGTTCTGATATTCACCCAGCTCAGTTAGTTATGTAGATCCTCTGTTGTTCTGCTGCACCAAGGGATGAGATGAAACTTTTTGTTTATACTGTGTTTACAATGAAGTCGGCAAGGCTGGAGAAAAGAACAAAGTGCACTACAGTGCTTTGTGTCTTGGTGGAGGAAGGTCTTCTGTCTCTTGCAAAAATGTCAGAGCTGTTTAACATGGAAGAGATCTTATGAGTGGTGGTTGTATTCTCTACTATATGAGGAAAAGCCAACAGCCATGTTTGCAATGCCTTTCAGAGCGTGCTCAGCTCTGCCTGAAATGCAGTCATTTGGATTAACCCTACACTTGCATTAAACATAAACTCAGTTGCTGAGAGGTTAAATTAGAGCTTAACGCTTTCTCAGTCAAGTGGCAAGTATATTGGCCATTCTTTATTTTTTTCTCATCCTTACTCTGTGGCTTCTTCTGACCATTGGAGTGGGCACGGGTTCCACTCAAACTGCCTTTCCAACACACAGTTCCACAGTGCAACAAGCTGTTTGCCTCTACTTTTTTTACTAGGACACTGTTGGGAAACCTCAGTGGTCTGATGGTTAGAAATCTTCCAATTTCCAGACACAAGCTTATTTATAACTATTTCATAGTCTTTTTTCTTCTGCCAATATTGTTTCAAACAATTCTTCTTCCTTCAGGTGTTTCTCTGAAACATTCTGTCCAAATGAGTGGATAGGTGGGCACATGTGTATGTGTACATACATTGTGAAAACTCTGATTTATTTCTGTTGAGACCTGTCCACCTTTGCTTCTCTACACTAAACAAAGCTGATGAATACCTACTTACTTAGACATTTTCCTTCCCATTTTGAAATAAATGAAAAGTTGTCCATAGGGGAAAACCATGTTTTGGTGAGTCAGTGCCTTAGATAGCACTTGTTAAGGCATGCAGATATTGCACAGCAAGGAGTCACCACTTCGGTTCAAGGAGCCAAGCTGGACAACCTAGACATTTCTAAAGCATTGCCAGGAGACCAACTCTGGAATGACTACAGTGACTCAAATGCCTTGTTTTACCCAAACTGAGGTGGGGAGTTCTGGTCATGTTGTTCATTACCACTTAGAAATTTTCCAGCAAGGAAAAGAAAGAGGCAGAAGGTAGATGGAGGGGTTACAGGACAGGTGGAGGGTGATGGTGGTTAGTTGTACTAAGCTAAAAGTTGTTAGAAGATAAAAAATGGAGTTGAAAGGAATCATGGGGAATGGGACAGTTTAATTAGAATTCTTACAGGGTTGTGAAAAAAACCCCAACATGTTGTTCCTTAAGCGCTGGGACTTAGGGAACGTTTCATAGGCTTCCTGTGGTTCCTTTCCATGTGGATTCTCTCATGTTGAATAACTACACTGAACTCACACTGTGACATTTCCCACTAGCTTAGTCTCTGCCCTGTACTCCACTACTATTTTTCCTGAATATACAAAACCATAATATTTTAGTACCTTTCACCTTCCACCAAGCTGCACTGACATCAGCCAACAAATATTAAGTGGACAGCAAGCCTAACAGACAAACAAGTACAGCACAGCTGCATAATCCTCATTTCCTCAGGAAATGAAGCAAAATATTACAAACAGTGTCCATGTATTAAAGCTATGTAATATTTTAATAAGAAGGATGTAGATGGTCCCCTGTTGAGAACTCACTTGGATTTTAGGCTGGCCCTCTTGTCTTTCTTTCACCTTCTGCTGAAGATTAAGAGCTTGATCATAACTGGAGATGGGACACATCGATTGTCTAAAAGGGTCTAGGTACACCAAACCATCTCTGAGTATTGTATGTGCCTGGTCACTGCCAGGTGCTGTAGTGCCAGAGCAAGCATTTCTCAATGTACTCACATTGTACTCCTGTTTCATTACACAAGGAAATGTTACAGGACATACAGAGTTATGGACGTCATTAGTACAGCTTAAGTGCATATACACATAGAAACAAGGTCTAACAAAGAGTTCAAAAGTATTAGCATATTAGCAAACTCAAGTTTTTTTGGCACAACTCATTCCCTTGAGCTTCCTCAACTAAACTGAAGTAGAAAATAAGTAATTTCACATAATTCAGCACAGATACGAAGCAAAAGTTAACATCTAAACATG
Source organism: Clamator glandarius (assembly GCA_033459285.1). Classification (NCBI taxonomy): domain Eukaryota; kingdom Metazoa; phylum Chordata; class Aves; order Cuculiformes; family Cuculidae; genus Clamator; species Clamator glandarius. The sequence goes on along the minus strand of JAUNZM010000016.1, from coordinate 1,902,450 downwards.
GAACGATATTATTGCAAAGACCCAAGGTTTTGGGAAGAGTGCACCTGCTTTGAAATTTGCAGAGAAAATAAAAACTCCTCAAGTTTCATATCTGATTAATTGTATCTACACAAAAGAGAAAATAGGGTGGGTTTTGGTTTTGGTTTGGTTTTTTTTTGTTTTGCTCTGTTAGTGTCAAATCACAGTGGTATTACCAAAGTCTTGATTTGCTTGAATATTTTGGAAAATCCTAGAGATCTGGTTTTGTTCAGAGGTTGTAGCACCTCAAAAACCAGCATGGAAACACTGTCCCAGCCCTCAAGGCATGCAGTGCCTCTCAAAGTCTGGGAGATACAGGAGACAAGGAAACAAGTACCGCATTGATGTCCATGCATGAAGATAAAGAGACTGTCTAGCAGGTCTGTGGTGGAGAATCTCTGGCTGGACACACAACAGCCTGCTCCACTCTGCACCCATGTATACTTTGAAACTTCAGAAGTCTGAGCAGCCTTTCTGGTCTTTCTTTCTCTCAATCTACCTGCTACTTTTTCAGAGTAATGGGACCTGAGATTCACCTAACCATGAAAAAAAGACCAGTTTCTAGCCAATGTAACAGCTACCATGACTACACAAGTGAGAACCAAAGCAAAGACAGGCTGAAGGAGCGATACAGACAAAGAACAAATCTATTTTCAGTGTGGGATGATTCTGAATTTTGGGTTCTCCAGTGTTCCACTTACTTAGCTGTTTATATCAGGTAGCTTCACACTGTACTTATTTGGTGGAAACACAGGAAAGCTGGAAAATGTGTCATGCTCGGAGATGGCAGCAAGTTCTCTGTGCAGTCGCTCCATAGCAATGATGCCAGAAAACCATTACCTCATGACAAACTTTGTCAAGTACGCAGTCAGCCAGGAGCCAGTAATAGTAGTGGTATCTAAGCCACCAAAATAGAACAATTCAAGACAGAGAATTAATATTGCTTGAGAAGAATTCAAATTAAGCTAATTCATAAACCTAGACATTCTTATTAAACTGCCTAAACTAACACATCTTGCTATTTCTAGCATTCCAGTACAGTATATATATCCTAAACCACAAGGCATAAAGGATGGGGTTTATAACCTCATTGGCAGCATGTTTTTTATAACACCATATAGCTCATAAAAGGCTTGGTATGCATTGCTGGATTTATTTATATCCATTAGAGAAGCCAGATGAGCTTAACAGTTTTATTTTCACTTGAAGATCTCTCGGTACTGCAGGCTGTCCTGATGGCATCAGGCCCCAGTGACATCTGAAATATTGCTCACAAAGAGCAATCAGAAGGACCATTGACCAAATGGGCTGGAAACAATGCTGTAAAATTGCATGGAATTTGCACAGAAAGAATGTGCAAACTAAAGCTACAACTTATCTGTTGGCCTAGGGAAGGATAAAGGATGGTGCTCCCACAAAATTTCAACAAACTTTGGATTAAGCCTTGAAAATAACAGTCCTGCTTGTCCTGCCAGGATCTCCAGTGAAACTTCTTCAAATGCCAGTGGTGGTCCTGGTTTGTTCCCATGCAGCTAAGCTGCAAATCCTCTCTATTCTTTTCTTTCTGACTGCAGCCCCCTCCAATGTGGCTCTGAATAGAAACTGCACAAAGTGCTGGATCATTCAATGCTGTGACTTTGTTGTTCTTACTTATATTTTAATTCTGAGGAATTCAGAAATCTCCTATGGAATCACAGAACCATGAAATCATTCATGTTGGAAAAGACCTTCAAGATCATTGAGTCTAACTGTAAACCTAACACTACCAAGCCACAATTAAACCGTATTTTTAAGCATCACACCTACATGTCTTTTAAATACATCTAGGGATGGTGAGTCTACCCCTTCCCTGGGCAACCTATTCCAATGCTTGACAACCCTTTCAGTGAAGAAATTTTTCCCAATAGCTAATAAAACCTCCCCTGCTATGACTTGAGGCTGTTTCCTCTCATCCTATTGCTTTGTACTTGGCTGAAGAGACCAACACTCTCCTCACTATGACCTCCTTTCAGCTGTAGAGAATGATAAGGTTTCCCCTCAGCCTACTTTTCCCCAGAATAAACCATCCCAGTTCCCTTAGCCACTTCTTATAAGATTTGTTCCAGATCCTTCACCAGCTTTGTTGATCTTTTTACACTTCAGCAGCTCAGTGTCTTCGTTCTGGTGAGGGGCTCAAAAATGAAGACTATATTTGAGATGCAGCCTCACCAGTGCTGAGTACATGGGGATGACCACTTCCCCAGTCCAGCTGGCTATGGCATTTCTGATACAAGCCAGGATGCTATTAGCCTTCTTGGCCACCTGGACACACTGCTGGCTCTAGTCAGCCAGCTGTCAAAGACTACCCCAGGTCCTTTTTTCTTATAAGCTGCTTTCCAACCACACCTCCTCAAGCCTGTAGGGTTGCATGGGGTTGTTGTCACCCAAGTGCAGGACAAGGCCTTGTCAAAACTCATATAATTGGCCTCAGCCATTGATCCAGCCTGTCCACATCCCTCTGCAGAACTTTTCTATAGTCAACCAGATCAATTTAGTGTTGTCTGCAAACTTACTGAGGGTGCACTGGTTTAGATCATTGATAAAGACACTAAACATAACTGGCCTCAATACTGAGCCTTAGGGAACAGCGCTTGTGACTGGCCACCAAATGTATTTAACTTCATTCACCACAACTCTTTAAGCCCAGCCATCCAGCTACTTTTTCACCCAGCAAAGAGTATGCCTGTTCAAGCCATGAAGAGCCAGTTTCTCCAAGAGAATTCCAATACTTTACTAAAAGGCTTTACTAAAGTCTATTTAGACAATATCTACAGACCTTCTCTCATCCACTAAGTGGGTGACGTGGTCATAGAAGATTTACAGGTCCTCGAGTCTTAAGGGGCACGAATTCAACCTAACAGACTCCTTTTATATTTTCTATCCACATCTATGTATCACAAGATACTTTAAGAGAGCCGTGTATCAGGAAGAGATATTTGACTCCAGTGGGCAGTGAATTGGGAGAAAGAGATAATTTTTTTTTTTCCACTCATACTCTGTCATTCTTCTCCTTTATAAAGTTTTTGTACTCCAAGAATCTCTGTCAACATAGGGGTATGCTGAGCTAAAGTGGCTGGAACTTACCGATATCCTAAAATGAAAGTATTTCCAGGCATTCACAGGCAAAACTAAACTGAGAGGTAAAGACTGAGGTTATACCATGAAAACAAAGATAGAATTAGCATCTCTGTTGGTGCAAATTTGGAATGGTCTTCCAAGGGAGGTGGTTGAGTCCCCGTTCCTGGAGGTGTTTAAGGTGAGGGTGGATGAGGTACTTAGGGGCATGATTTAGGGATTGGTGGGAATGGTTGGACTCGACGATACAGTGGGTCTCTTTCAACCTGGTTATTCTGTAATTCTGTGATTCTGTGAAATTTTAGATAGTCCCACCAACCTACAGGGAGCCCCTGTCAACAGCTCAGGTCTAGCCAGGGAACATTGAAACATTGGCAGGGAATATCCAGTTTACATCTCACTGGCAGAGCTTGGCACTTCAGAAGGTTAGCATCAAAGGCACATCTTCCCATTGTTTTCCTTTTAATTAAGAACTGTGATTGTTCTCTTTGTAATCTCTGTTATTACAAAGCTGCTTCTCCCCTAAAAGCCCTAAAATATTTTGCAAGCCAGATGCCTCATTCGGATCTGTCTTATATACATATATAAATTTAAATTTTTATGTATATATATAAATGAAAATTACTGTGATGATAGGTCAGAATCAAGTCCTTTGTGTGAACAGCATTGTTGAAACTCAGTCTTCTCTTGGGCAGAAATCAATCAGCATGCTTGTTTGGCTTTAACCCTGCTGTCATAAGCAATGAACTTATTCCAGTGGGAATCGAGAGTGTGTACCCAGTAATGACGACACATTTGATGCTCTAGGCTTGACTGAGCTGACGGGTAAAATTCCTTGAGACAAGAATGGCCATTTAGAACAGGTTAGAAATTGCAAACACCACAAACACAGCATAGCAAGAAGATGCCAATGCTAGGGTCTCTCCCAGTTTTAGTGTAGGTGGTCATGTTAAGTCACACTTTACTATAGAGTAATCAAGCAGTTTGGATGGCAGATGCCTGTCGATTTTCTCACAGAGGTGCAGGCCCCAGTATAAAAACTTACATCTTCTAACAAGATACTTTCATTTTCACAGGTCATTTTAGAGCAGCTCACAAATTCAGAGGGTTGTATTGATTTGCAGTTCAAAAACTCTTGGCTTAAATCACCAGCCTGTAGCACAGCTGAGGCTTCTAAGTACTGCTGTGATGAAGAACAGGTAAATAACTTGTATGGGGAAAGGAGAAGAACCATTGCTAATCAAGTGACGTGGAACCAGTGCATGCATTCACCTCAGTAGTGTCATCATGCTGCCTCTTTAAAAGCCATTTGGGGTCCTAGATAGTCTTTCATTGAGTTTTCTCTATAGAAAACTGCAAATGACAAAAAGGGGGAAAGATGCAACAGAAACAGGCAGAATCTTTTTTCCTCTCTCCCTGCTTATTTCACTCCACGTAATCCTTAAACTGCTCAGTACAAAACTCTTCCCTTGGGATATCCTGGGGCATCAAAAGGTCTCATTTGAATTCATTGGCATTTCTCAGCTAAGGTAGAAAAAAAAAATGCAAGAGTGCAAGTGTGTGTGCAGGGGGATTTGGAAACAAAATAAATAACCTGAGGCAGCTCTGGAGAACAGAATAAATAAACAAATAAATATCTACCTGGTTTTGCTTTCAGAGCAGAAGCATTGCCAAGGAGTGCAAATTTGCTCACGGTTCTCTGTGGGGTCTTCCTGGATTTTGCACTACAGAAACATGGCACATGGAAAGCATTGAGAGAAACGGGCTCCCACTCTGGGTTCACATTCTTCTTCCCCTATAAACCCTTCAATTAAAATATCCCTACCTCAGAAGCACAGAGCTCGTTTTGAGGTCCCTTTGCCTTCTCCCCAAAAGGGTTGCTTTAAGTAAATACTGATGTGCGGTAAATAAATCCAGGATTGTTTTCCCTGGAAAGATTTCTGAGAAGCCTCGGCAAGAACAGAATGAATGTGGAGGAGTGTTTTAAACCCAAAGGAAAAGATAAGCAGAGTTTTAGCTAACTTGCACCACTAAATCAAAGGGACAGATCTAAAAAGCCCAGCAAGAACAGTGCGTACAACAGCAAAACCTCTCCTTGCAGGTGTTATTCCCACCAAGTGCTTCACTAGTAACCTCCCCTCCCAATGCCTGAGTACACCCTGCTACATGAGAATGCACCCAGAGCTGTCAGGGCTTGTGTTCACTTAATAGCATTAATTGTTTTTAATTATCTGGCTGCACTTAGGCAGCTCTGCCTTAGTGTCAGACTGTCCCCAGAGATGCAAGGCTGACGCCTCCCAGCCCAGTCAGCCAAAGCCGCATTCCCCCAGTGCTGGTGGCAATGACACAGCTACCAGAGGAACTAATACCAAGCAACATCTGAAAGCAATAAAGCAAATGAAAACTGCGGGGAAGCATAAGCTGCAGGCATCCAAGTGGGAGCAGCCAATGCATTTGGTTATATGAAGAGCATTCATTAGCAGCCATCTTTATCTTGAAAGACATCCCAGTCTTGGAGATAAGGTTCCTGTTGAGATATTTCCTTGTAATTTGTAGCTTTTGATCTCTAATTTTCATCTTCATTTCTATTTGATTGCTCTCAGATGCCAGATTCCCCTCTTCTTGCTCTTTCCAAATGACTTTGTAGTAGCGAGCTTGCTGGGGACTCAGAGTATTTACCAATACAATGAAAATTCACAGCCACTACAAATATCTCCATTCCTGTAGCAAAGGACATGTATTTTACTCCAGCCAATCCACAGTCAGTTCTCAGCACAGGCTGACAGGACAGAGACTCATAACACACTGTGGAAAAGACCATCTTATGAAGGCAGCAGGACTACTTTGCATTCCCACAGTAAAAGCTGCCTGAAAAACAGACGCTGGCAATATGCTTAAGCCTAGTTTGTTTAAACTTAGCTGAGCAAACTCTCTTTGGTTCATTTGAACTATGGGTACCTTCTTTAGAGTCTGATCCACAGCAGTTGCAACCTGTAAATATTCAATACAAGCAAAAGCACAGGCTTCTGGAATGCAAGGGTGTCAGAGCTTGCAGCCCATGATTTCCAGAATGTCTGTCAAACAATGGCAGGCAGATGGAGCAATAACAACAAAAAAAAAATCTGGAATATCCCTGAAAATTCACATCTCGTGAATGTAAGTAAGATTGCAGAAAGCTATTGTTTGGATTTAGACCCAAATTATCTTTGCATACTTTTGATCCTCAAGTGAAGAGAATGAATACAGCTTGTCTTACTTGTCTGAACACAAAACACCTTTGATGGTTTGCCCAGTTTAATGGTCAGGGATGCATATCTGATACTGTGCAGAATATAAATGCATTCCCCTTCAGCTTTCTGCATGTTCCCTGTGCCTACCATTACCACAAGCTAGGGGGCAGCTTCATTTCTGTTGTTAGGAACAGCACTGATCTCTGACTTCAGAAAAGTGGCTTCTTCGGCCCATTTACCTCAAGCTCTTATCCACCATTCGGGTGTCCTATTGTTTCCTTCCATTTGCTGCTGGGGTAGCCAGCCTGAGGAAATTGGTGTCCCTAATGTTTGGCCAAGGGTGTTGAAAGTAGATGTCTCCTCTGCGATGCCACTGTCACTTTACTGCATTGAGCCTTAATCAGGCCAGTTATGGAGTGGATGAGCCTAGCCCAGAAGGTTCTCAAAGAGAATTTGTATTCAAAGGAGTTTGAAGCCTTGGGAAGGATACAAACCCCTCTCTTTGGAGCAGGATTTAACTCTGATTGAAACTCTTGCATACACTTCAAGGTTTTCTGCTTCATTCCCAGGGATGCTTTGCAAGCATGTCAAACCTAATTAAATCATTCCAAATAATTGCATTACTTTTGAAAAGTATCTGTCAAATATATACACATATATACAATTTGTAACTTACCTGATTCTGGTAATACATCAAGTTCTTGAAAGTCATTGAATCCTGCATCAAATTGCCTTCAGCCTAAACTGTTTTATTCTGTTCAATTGGGTTATAAAACCTTGGCCACCTAGTGAATCTGGTAGTGGCTATAAATCTCTGCAGCTGGGAAACTGGAAGGCAGCCCTGCCTACCTTACAATGAGAAGAAACCCTGCTTCCCATTCCAATTCAGCAGTGCCTGTGGAGTATAAAGACTTTTCTGAGCAAAATCCTTCAAAAATAGAAATAAAGAACAGAGGGGAGCCTGGGGAAGAACACATAATTATAGATGTTACTTGGAGGGCTCTGCTATATTTTAAGGACAGTTTGAAAGCCACAGCAGTGATGGGATGGGAGTTTTTCTCTGCAAGAGTTTGAAGGCATCCTGCTGCAAGGCATATTGACAGGACACATGCAGTACCACCATACCACTGCTGAGCTATATCACTTCGTTGTACCCATTGCTTGTAAGGCCCTTAGAAACCCAGTGAGCTACAATGAATGTTGCTGAACATCCATTTTCCAAGGCTATTGACATAGGATTTTTTTTTTTTGGTGAATGGCCAGTGAATAAAACAATCCTGACGGAAGAAAACCAGCCATTTCCTGGCTTCTCTATTAGGACCAAATAAAGAGGATCAACTCACACAGTAGAAGAAAAGGATACACAAACATACTTGTGATAAATTAATTGCCTTTTATCCCATTTTCTCTTAACTACCATATTTGCAGTTTTCCTTCTTTCAAAAAATTATTATAAAGACTTCTATAACTTTGAGATCAAACTAATGCCTCTGTAGTACCCCAGAACACCTCGTCTCCTTCCTGCTTTTCTTATTTGACCACGGGGTCCAAATCCTGTTTTCCAGTTATGTGAGCTACCTATGACTGAATGAATGCATCATTGCTACTGAACTAGCCAGTTCACATCCTTCTTCTTCCAGAATCTGAGGACAGAGATTATATGTCCCCAAGTCTCCCTTCCTTTTTTCCATTTCTATAGCCTCATTCTCATTTGCTCTCACTTGCAAATTTACCCATGTCCTTAATTAAAGTGAAGGTGGTACAGTCATGAGCATCTGTGTTACTGTGATGATGCACAAACTGCAATAAGAAGATTTGACTCTTTCTGCTTTCATCTTTCCATCATCCCGCTCATCCCTGGCACAAATTTGGGTAATTGCAGAGCAGTTTCCTGAGCTGATTCAACTTGTTACTAGCCATGTGCTTTGCTGAGGTGGTTTTCTGATGGGTTAAGGAGCTGGCAGAAGAGATGACACGGGGTGAGGTTGTGTGACCATAGTGGGGAGATGGGAGAGCATAGCAGAGCCTCTGCTTTCTGGCAGAGATAAGTAATCTCTTAAGCTATCTTGGCCCATCTCACAGAAGTGCACCTCAAGGCAAAGCATTTGTTCAGTTTTGGTACCACATTTTTAACCTCTTTGCTCTCACTGAGTTGTTCTCTCCTGTTGCTCTAGCTGAAAAACCTGCTTTTGATTTTAACTTCCTTTGCAAGGTTTAACTTAGCTTGACAGCTGGTGGTTCTCACAAGCCCTCTATGCTTTCTGACCTCTAAGATGTGGCATCTTTTGCTGGCCAGATCTGTTTTTCAGCCCTTGTAACCTTTTCACACTACCCACTCCAAATATCCTGTTTGAAGTGGATCTTTGCACTCAGTTCAGCCTGGAGCCTTCCTGTGCAGTATCGGTCCCTATCTGTATCAGAGCACAAGAGCAAAAGTATTTTTCCACTCTTACCCAGGAAACATTCTGCACATTCTCCACACAGTGGTCCTGGAGCTCTTCAACCCCACTGGATTTACAGCTAATTCCTCTCATTCATTTAAATTTGCTCCTCTGAAACTAAGTTACAGATCTCTTTTTTAATACTTTCTTCTTATTTACATGGATTCATGGCATGATCACAGATCAAAAATCATTATTTTCTCCAGAGTTCTACAAAATCAAAGCTAAAATCTCATCATCTTGTATTTATTCTGCAGTTCATTAGTGAATGGATAGCCCACACTCAGGATTGTATGGGCCTTTCTTGGTAACTTTTTTATTTTCCAGTACATGTGCTCAGAATTAATGCTTCTGAAAATGATACAACACTCACTTGTACACCTATTGCTTTATATATATATACATATATACATATATACATATATACATGCACATTTATATCTGTATATTGGAAAGAAATTTTTAGCTTGCAGTCCAGTCTAGGAACCTATGGGATATTTCTAGTATGAATCAGGTTGAATGTATTTAGCCAGCTTATCTTCTGTCACTTCGACCCAAATGTGTTTTGCTCTGCCGATGCAGCCAGTTTTTGGGTTTTGGCAGTCTCTCTTACCAATGCTGTACAGCACTACTTCTCCCTCAAATCTGTGTTTCTCTCTCTCCTGACCCGTGCCTGTCCCCATTTCCTTTGTTCCAGATATAAAGCTCTTCTGCCGTAATTCCATTATCCTTATATCCTGTCTTACATTCTGCATTGGTAGTTCAAGTTCCTCCATTTAATTGCTAATGCCTCTTTAATCAATAGACAAATGTTTCTATGCTTTTTACTGGCCTATATAATTTTTCCACCTGCATTTGACAAAAACTACTTGTTATCAAATTGCCTATTTGATTAAGTCTTGTATCAGTAATTTCTTCCTTTCCACAGAATCGATCTACTGTCTCGCACCCTAGTACACACCATTTTTCCCATATGCATCTCTTTTTCCTGTGTGCTGAATCCAGCTGCAAGGTTTATATAGATGTCTCCCAAACTCACTCCCTAATTTCTCATTTTCAGTCTCTCATGAGAGCTTCATATATGCTAGTTTTAATGCTACAATATCACTGTCAGTATTTACTGTGATGAAATCATAGAATGGTTTGGGTCGGAGAGGACCTCTAAAGGTCATCCACTCCAACACCTCAATAAGCAGGGAAAACTTTCAGTACATCAGGTTGCTCAGAACCCCGTCCAACCTGAGCTTGAATGTTTCCAGGCACAGGGCATCTACAGCCTCTCTAGGCAGCTTGTTCCAGTGCTTCATCACTTTCATCACAAAAAAATTCTTCCTTATATCTAGTCTAACTGTAAACCTCCATTGTGTAAAACGATTTCTCCTTGTCCCACTAATCTTGGCGTGTCATCCAACAACTTATCACAAGTGACCCTGGTATTATCCCCCTCCCTCTTCAAGTCTAGTTTAAAGCTGTATCAATTAGCCCTGGTAGCTTGTGAGCAAAGACCTCTTCCTCCTGTGAGAAAGGTGAATCCCATGTGATGCCAGCAAGCCCAGAACCAGCTGCCATTATTAAAAACCCCAAGGCTGAGGCTAAGGGTGACATAAGCCATGCAGTTATGTATTAATTGACTGGGTCTGTCTGTTTCTTTTAATGTCACTACCCACAACAGGAAAAAAAATCAACCTCTTCTCCAGATTATCTTTCCAACCATCCCAAGGCCCTGAAGTCTCTTTTGATCATCCTTGGACTATGTGTTGTGGATTACTTGTCACCCATATGGAAGAGCAATAACGAGCCCAAGGGCCACACCAAGCTAGGAAGTTTCCTAGTTACATGCTTAACCCAGGACCCAGGGAGGTAGCCGAATTCCCTAAGAGGAGGGTCTCTCTGGAATAATGGACCCCTGTCCCTCACAGAAAGGAGTCACTTAGAACTATAACCCATCTTTTCTTCCTCGTGGAGTTGGTGGTTACACAGGGGGTAGGCCTTTCTTACTCTGGCAACACTAGAGGAGCCATTGATCCAGAGCCTCATGCCTACAGTACAGAGGCACCTATGAAGGTGAGGTGGGCAAAAGAGCGTTCACCTGCCATCCCAACTGTGAACTTGCCTCTATTCATTCCTTTCCTTTGATGTATTTCTTCCAGCCCATCAGGGGCAGGATACAGGATTCCCTTCATGTTGTTTTTTTTTCCAGTGGCTGCTCCTATTTCTGTCTCCAGGAGGGCAGAAGATGGTTCCACCAGTCTATCTCTTTCTGACTCCCTGAAGCTCCTCAGCCTTTCTACTCCCTCCTGTTACTCTGCCCCAAAGCCGAGCAGATCCTCCACCTGGTCACTCCTCAGACAGCTGTTCTCCTTACTGCCATCTGATACCAGCGAAAAGCTCTGGTACTCCCTGCAGCTTGAGACCTGGATAGCTTTATGTTTTTGTAAGAGCTCTGTCAGGGTTGCCACACCCATTCGGCAAGCATAAAGGGCACAGCTTTCCACCAAGTGGATACCATAGCTAAGCTCCTTCTGAGAGGGTGATGGCTACCAATTTGACTCACTTGTTAAGCCTGTAGGATGACTGTACCATTCCTGCACACTCTATTCATGGCACTCCTGGTCCCTCATACACCCAACAGTGCTTTTCTATTGGCATGAGGATAGTTGCCATGGCTTTGGCAATGCCCATGCTTTGTCAGTGTTTCCTGTGAGAGCTGCCAGCTTCCAATGGGTCTCTCCCCTCCCCTGCTGTTTCCCTGCTTAAGGAAACCCCACTGAGCACCAAGATCTGCTTCTCTATTTTGGATAGGACCACCTCCAGAGCGGCTCCCCTCGGCATGTCAATCCACTGAATCTCTTTTCCATTAGTAATTCCCCATAATCATCTGTCTCAAAACCATCCTTTGTGATTAATACTTAAGGCATTTGCTGACCTTCCAGTAATGACTTCACCTACTCTTTGAAAAGGCTAAAAGACTCATCTGAGACTAATTTCTTCGAATGTCTTTCGTGTGTGGGCATAATTACCTTTGATATCCCCTCACATCCTTTGGGGACTTGCTTTAGCTTCCAAATCTACATTGTACTCTGCTCTCCCCTGCACCCTTTCTGATGACAGCTCAGTCAGCTCTTCTTGACAAGGATATTCCTGTCTCCTGCCTTTCTGAGTCTGGTATGAAGCAGTGGTGCTCCTTCTCCTGCCGGCACATGGGTGGATGAGTGCATACTCATCTATCCCTTTTCACCTGTGTTTTGCCTTCTTATCCCCTTGTAGCCTCTGGATAGCTCCATTTGATCTTTTCTTATTGAATTACTTGCTTTTCTCTTTCCTGCTGGTTTCTTCTTCCCTTTCTGCAATGAAGTGGATCTCTTCCTCAGTCTTTTTGCTCCTCTGCTACTCTTTCGCTCTATATTGCTTCTTTCACTTACTTCTATAAGGCATTGCAGTTAACCAGGAGTTTATCTTTGCAGGTTCCTTGTCTGGTAGATGTCTGAAAGACCTGAGCTGTCTATGCAGGCTCCATGCATCTCCAGCAAGCCTTCAGTTCACACACAGAATACCACTGTTGTCTCCACTGACACCCTCAGATTTCCTAACTGCTTTTCTTTGAGGAAGGCAAATGCCATACCTGATCAGAAAGGTTAAAGCCCAGCTAGAACTTAAAATGGACAATTCTATGAAAGATAATAAAAAATGTTTGTACAAATTTATTAAGAACAAAAGGAAGGCCAAGGAGAATTCTCATATTTTTTCCTGGATGCAGAGGGAACACAGCGACAAAAGATGAGGATAAGGTTGAGGTACTTAATGCCTTCTTTGCCTCTGTCTTTAATAGTAAGGTAAGATGTTCGCTGGGTACTCAGCCTCCTAAGCCAGAAGACAGGGAGGGAGAGAAGACCAAAGCTCTAATGATCCAAGAGGAAGAGGTTAGAGACCTGCTTGGCCAATTAGACATTCACAAGTCTCATCTAGGAGTATTAAGGGAGCTGGTGGAGGTGCTCACCAAACCCCTTTCTGTCATCTACCAGCAGCCCTGGCTGACTGGGGAGGTTCCACTTGACTGGAACCTGGCACCTGTTACACACATTTACAGGAAGGGCTGGAGGGAGAATCCAGGGAACTACAAGCCTGTCCATCTGTTGTCCTGTCACAAACTGACCCGCTTAATGGAAAAAAGGGAAAAGCTGTGGATGTACTGTACCTGGATTTTAGTAAAGCCTTTGAGTTCATTTCTCAGTATTCTACTTGAGAAACTTGTTGCCACTGGCCTGAACGGGCATATGTTCTGTTGGGTTAAAAATTGGCTGGATGGCTGGGCCCAAAGAATTGTGGTGAATGGAGTTAAATCCAGCTGAAAGCTGGTCACGAGCTGTGTTCCTCAGGGCTCAGGATGACACTAAACTGGGAGGGCTCTGAACAAGCTGGATTGATGGGATGAGGTTTAATAAGGCCAAGTGCAGAGACCCGCACTTGGGACACAACAACCTCATGTGGCCCTACAGGCTTGGGGAAGAGTGGCTGGAAATCTGCCTGGCAGAGAAGAACCTGGAGATGCTGGTTGACAGCAGCTTAACATGAGCTAGCAGTGGCTCAGGTGTATCTTGGCTTGTATCAGAAACAGCATGGACAGCAGGTCCAGGGAAGCATTTGTGCCCCTGTGCTGCTCAGCATTGGTGAGGCTGCACCGCGAATCCTGTGCTCAGTTTTGGGCCCTTCACTACAAGAAAGACATTGAGGTCCTGAAGCGTGTCCAGAGAAGGGCAATGTTGCTGGTGAAGGGGCTGGGGAACAAGTCTTTTGAGGAGTAGCTGAGGGAACTAGGGTTGTTTATCCTAAAGTAAAGGAGGCTAAGGGGAGACCTTACTACTGTGTATAACTACCTGAAAGGAGGCTGTAACAAGGTGAGTGTTAGTCTCCTCCCAAGTGACAGGCAATAGGACAAGAGGAAATGGCCTAAAGCTGTGCCAAGGGAGCTTCAGGAAAAATTTCTTCACTGAAAGGGTTATTGGGCACTGGAACTGCCCGAGCAGTTGCTTGAGTCACCATCCATTGAGGTATTAAAAAGTGGGTAAATGAAGTGTTCAGGGAAATGGTTTAGTAGTGGACATGTATGGTTGGACTCCATAATCTCAAAGGACTTCTCCAACCAAGCAATTCTATGATAGATGTCCCAATATTTGTAAGCTAAGATGCATTCAGCAAATTCTGCACTCACTGATTGCACCATGTATTCGGGTGTCTTCTGTTTCAATTTCACTGACCCTAATGAAAAAAGAGACCGCTATGTTCAGCCCTCTATTAAAAAATCCCTTCCTTATCTCTCCTAATATATGACAAAATTCTGCAGGGCAAGATAACACCACCTAGCATTTTGCATTTAACATGATGTACCTCCTCTTGGGCTCATGTAATTGGTGTGAAATATTGCTTTAACTAGATCCAACAAAAAATATAGCTCAGGACCTACTAGGGGTTGGCTTTCAGTGCCTCTAAGAATAAGCAGCCTTGCCCTGCATTATGTACGTGGACAAGAATTATGGATGGTTTTGTTTTTTTCTCCAACATGTCTGCTATATGGAAATAACCACCTAATCTCACTTCCTTCTTGTACTAACTGAGTGAACTAAGGATCACACCATGGCTTTCGGAATTAAAATCTGGTTTCATCTATGACTCTTGAGTGGCAAAGTAACATGTTGCTCCTACTTAAGGGCCTGGGTTGGAGCCACAGTTACGGTGTTACTAGAAAAGTTTCTTCTGAACAGCAGACGTCTGGTCTTTAGATAGCCTAACCATGGGGTTTTGATTCAGTATCTGGAGGATGAGTTACTGTGCAGAGTCTCTACTTTTTAATAAGAGCTCTGCTCACTCTGCATCTTCTCCTGCCACTGCTATCCCTTTCTTCTCCTCATGCACGCATTTTCCCAAAAAATTGTGGGCACTTAATACCGCCAAGATCCTTAAGAACTTTGTTAAACTTCGCTATGTGGCTGAGAAGTTATTTAGGGAAAAGCAGCAAATACACACGCACATGCACATGCACACAGAAGCACATACAATGTTACAAAACCAGGAAGAAAAGGTATTAATATATATTCATCTTTAGCTTAGCACTGGCAGCAGGGCAATGTATTTTCTTTGCCAGTCTTATTTTCACTTGAATGGTTTTTCTTTTATCCTCTGTGGTGTTTAAGGTCTTCCAAAAGAAATACAAATGATCATTGGAAATGAATGGCTGGTTGTGCATGGGTGTTGGGAGAGTGCTGAAAATGGGCTTTCACTCTGCATTCAGTGAGAAAGTGAATCACTCTCACACAAAGCTAGAGCCTCCAATGCGAGGGCAGATAATGAAAGCAGGATGTGATGACATGACATTTGGTGCTGTTTATCTAGTGGTATGGTGTATAGATGGGGTGTGGAGGAAACACAGCATCTCACTCCTGGGGAGAAATTGCATTCATTTTGGAGTGATCTATTAGCTCTCAGGTCCTTTGAGAAAATGGGAAATAACATGAAAAGAGGCAGAAAAGGGGATTTAAAAATAGAAGAAACTATATATCTAGGCTGAAGTCCCCAGGAAACCATGAAGGGGCAGAAGCCTGGATTTAGAAGATTCAATCTGTTCTTGAACTTTACATAGAATGTCAGTCTTTTATAAAAGTAGAGCCCAAGAGCTGGAGGTAAGGGAACTGGGAGCTAACAAATGGCTCTGATGCTGTTTGGGGCTAAAACCTACCTCATTACCCCACTCAAAGCAAGGATGGGCTTAAAACACAGTGAGCTGTGTCTGGCGGGTGAGTGCAAACTGTTTGAAAACTGAAAGTGAGTTCAAGTGCTGTGAGGCAGATGTGCTGGATGTAATTGCTTCCTTTCCTTGCACCCTTGCTCTGCCCAGCTTCCTTGTTTCATGCCCACACCTTGCTGGTGCCCCCAGCATACACCAACTGGCCAAGAAGGGCCGTATCCCCTTCATGTAATCACTCATCATTAATTTAAAGGCTAATACTTTGAGGATGTAAAGTCTGGTTGCTTTTGGGTTCAAACTCCAGCTGATACAGTTCAATGAATGTTCATTGATTTCATTTCTACCAGCTCAGCCAAGACAGTTCCAAAGAGACAGGAACACCATTAGCCTCATTTAGCTCATCATTTCTTCAGATACTACTCCCTGTGTTCCTGTATGACAGGAAGAGCAATGACTCAAAAGCAAGAAAAACTTGTCCTTGAGGCTAGAAATGTTAGCATATGAAGAAAGGGACACATGCTCTGTTTTTACAAGCAGATAGTGTTGAAGAGATGTAGGAAGAGTCATGTCTACCTAGACTTGCTGATCTCCCTTTTCACTGCACTGGGACAAGGGAGAAAAGTGCTGACTTTTTCAGAGAGAAAGTGAATAACTTTCCAAAATAACTTCAGCAGGTTGCGATCATCACTGACATCTCCTTTCAAGCTTTAAGGGGCTGCCTAGAAATGAGGTATTGCTGCTTGACAGTATTTCTTCTCCAGGGAATCAGTGAGTCCTCACAGCCCGAGTTCCTACACATTTTCAAGTTGTGGACACTCCCCTGAAATGATGCTGAAGAGTACAGAAAATGGAAGAAGGTGCCACTCCCAAAGCTTGCTATCTGCCTGGTTAGGCAAGGAAACCTAGAGGGAGATCTGCAGCCTAAAGCTTTCCCACTGCCAACTCCAAGCAGGTCCCTGTTCCCTGTCTCTACTGCATGGAGTGGTCAGTGGATCTGCTTTGTGGGAGGGAAACTTTGGTTTTGAAAATCTTATTTTCTGATTTCAGTGCTATGCCTGCCCTGAGTTTATATGACTTGCTGGGACCCCGCTGACAGGCAGGGCACTGACCTCAGGGCAGGGTGTCATCAGTTCTGTCCCCCTTGCCCAGGGCTGGATGCATGCCAGTGCACCCTCTCCCGATCTGAATTTACTCAAGCAGTAATGAACTGTCCACACTGCCTACCCTGTCACAAAAACCAAATCCATCCTTACAGAAAACAGCATACCCGCAGAGAGCCTGGCTCCAGTGCTCCTGCAAGCCCTGTTTGAATTAAGGCACTGATTTTAACGCGCAGGAGATTTTCAGACTTTAATTACCAGTGGATTTTCGTAGGACATAATCACTGTTTTTTCAGTGTCATTTTACTAGTGCAATGAATAGTCATCGGTAGCTTGTCACACTTAGATGAGGTATGTGTCCTGGACAGTGAGAAAAAAAAATCCAACAGCCTCCTTAAAAAAGCAGTGATTTAAAATGACTGGCAAAGGTGTTTTTGGTGGGTTAGAGTGAGAACAACCACAAAGGCATCTCACTTTTCCTCCTTTTTTTTTTCTTTTTTTTTGTGGCAGCGTCTGGGTGGTGGCTCATTATCAATTGTAAATTACAGGAGGGTGGAGAAAGGGACATGAATGACAAAGTTCAGAAACAGCATCTGCTGAAGAAAAACAAATGAGGTGGGGGGCAATGAAGGAAAAAAACAGATGAAACGCTGTAATTACATGGCAACAAGTTGCTATTGTAATTTAGAAAATTGGAAGCATCCGTTCTGAAACAGTTCAAGCTTTATTTCGTTTCTTCTTTATTTTTGACTGCAGCCCTTGTTTTGCGATCAGCTGTGTCCTCCTGTAGGATTACTCGCTCTCCCTCACACAGAGCAGTAAGAGACCCCTCGTGTTTGGTTATGGGCCATCGAAGAAAGCATTTTGCAATTGTTTTGCAGTGCAGTCATTTAACAAGATTAGAGATAATTTGCCCCTTGGAATGCAAAACTGTTTCTACAGGTGCTTAAGCTTCCTGGCTTTTGGATTAGAGGCCTCATTTTGTTTTGTGCCGTTGCATTCAGTGAGGTCTCCAAGGACTGTAAATAAATGAACAGCTACCCTCCGCAGCTGTGAAACTAATTTTCCAGCCTGCCTACAAGAGCTGCAGCTTACAAAGCTCAGTGGATGCAGATAAATATGTGCATGCTAATGTATTAAACGTGCTGATTAACTAATTCTGACCGTGCCTGAATGCAAGCCATTTGCCAACAGGGAGTCTCAGGAGAAACAAGCCTAACTAGAGAGGGAGTAGGCTACTGAAGACAGGCAGGAGGTTTGGGGGCATCAGAGGTGCTAGGGGTCATAAAACACATGATGGCTATGCTCCCTAATGCTGGTAGACTTCCTTCACACCTCCCTACCTCATTCTCCCACAGGGGAGAGCATGAACCCCAAGCTTTGGCCACGTACAGGAGGAGAGGAAGTCTACTGGATGTCCTCTGAGATGGGGAACCTCCGGGATGTAAGGATGTCATGGACTCCCTCCAAAGGGATGTCATGGACTCTCTCCAAACGTACGGTCCCACAGGGAATCCCACGTACTGCATTCAGCTCTCGTCCTGCCAAATAGAAAGCACAGATCCCCTGGATCTAGGAAGATGACAAATTCCCATGGGGATCACTGCAGGTGAACTATGCAAAAAAAAACCCCTCTTGCATTATTTCAGATTGTGGTTGTGCTCAGGCTGATGATGACAAGAAAGCCCGACCTACTACCATTGAGGTTTGAAGCCTGTATCTTCTCAAACCCAATGGAAATGGTAAGATTAGGTTACAGGTAGTATGACTTCAGTGGCTTTTGAGTCAAACTCAAGAAGAGGGTCTTCTTTTGCCTAGATAACACCTGTCTCTTCAAATATTGTTGACAGAAATGGACACTCACCTGTTAAAGGCAACATAGCATTTAATCAGCAGCAAAATAAAGATGGAATCCTCCATTATATTATTTTAGCAAAGTCTTTCAGACATGAAGTTAGTGAGGTGGGTGAAATGCAGAAGAGATTTAGTGGGTATTCCTTCATCCCGTGTACTATTTAATTTATCTTCAGACCTCCTGAGTTTGTGGACATTGAGTTTGACGGGGAGAACAGATGATCAATGATTTGGGGAATACTCCAAGATTCAGAAGTTCATTGCCTAAAACCTTGCTATGCCAAAGGTCTTCTGGATGCTTTGAACAAAACACTGAAACATTCCAGACTGTTTAGGTGCTGAGAGGACAGGGGACTTGAACTACCAGGGTCGATAGGCTTACTAGCGAAGCATTTCAAAAGTTATTTGATTGAGATTTTTTCATATAGATTTTTACAGTCTTCGGATAGGCAAAAATGAAAAAAGAAAGAATTTGTCAGAGGAGCCAAAGCTATGTTCAGCTGCAAGATGCCACCTACAGGGATGGTTCTGTTCCAGCTTAACACTCACTTCATGTTCCCACCTGCCCCAAGCCATGTTCTGGTAGTGAAATATTGGTAAGGTAGCATTTTGGAGGGTTGCAGTGTACAGTGACATCAAATGAGTTGTGGCATCAGACTATGGAAGCAGCAAGATTTAACAGCTACGTGTAAACACGACCCTTTAGTCATTAGTTAGTCTTATTAACTCAGTTGGATGGTGGAAAAACTCCTAAACTAGTTTGCCTTTATTTCCCTCCTCCCCCATACACTTTTTTATCTGACTCTTTCAAAATTATCTACCATTTTTAATGAATGTCAAACTCTTTTCAGAAATTTTCTTTTTTTTTTGTTTTTTTTTTCTTTTTCACTGAAACCACTATTCACCTCTACTTGAGGGGATTTAAGAGCACAGACAGCTTCAGTTGATCAGAAATGCATTTTTGGTAGATCAAATATTTGCACAGAATATTTTACCCAGTTGTATCATATTGAAAACTTTTCTCACAGTTCTTTTGCTAGTAAAATGGCAAAATAAGATGTCCTTATCCAACATAGACGTTGCAAGAATAAATGCCTTAAGAAATGTGACTCAGAGAGGAGGATCCAAAAAACCAGGTGCCATAAATATTGTCCCTGACAGAGTGTCACATGAAAAGAGCAAATTCTATCTAGTTCATCTGCTTCAGCCAGCCGAAGCTCTGGACTTACTGGTGCAGTTTTGTGCTTGCCTTTTTAATGATACTCCCAGACATCATCAATTGTCAGAGCAAATTTTGCAGAGGAGGCATTTATATGACAGGAGTGACTTTGAAATTTCCTACAGGTCACCAGACAGTCACTTGACAAGCAACAAAGTTCAAGCACTAGCAAGCAAACTGAAGGTAGTACTAAGAAACCTGTCAAGAAGCCACAACTAAATAACCAACCCTATTCACTAAACAGTCACATGGGGAACACATAAACCTTCAGAACAAGGTGATGCCAGCTGGGATTTGTCTGGAACAGACTTTCTGGATGGCTGAATAAACTTTGCTCAAACTTCATGCAAATACACTTTCCCTGGTTTTAACTGCTTATGTATAGAATATCCCAATAATCACCCCTATGAATACTTACAGAGAACAAGAAGAAACATGATTGACAGTACACAAACAAATCCGCAGGTTTTATATGTTGCAATGCTTGTGGGTGTACAATTGCAGACATCAGCAATCTCTAAATTTAACAAAGCAAAGAGGACTGCCAGACAATTTGTAGTCTCAGGTCATACAGTCCTCTTGTCCCCAGCTCAGCACAGTGCAATGCTTAGAGGTGAGAAGATGCCTAGGGATCTCCTCGGGGTGCACCTTGAGGGATCCCCGTCCCAGCTAGTCTCTGGGCACCCAGAGCATATTAGTCATGCCTAGTCACTGTTCCAGAGATCTATATTGCAATAACAGCTCAATGTCCCAATCAAGGTTCATTCCCATTTTATTAGGCTCTACAAGATGCCAACAACTGTCTTTGTTCCTGACATTCATAGTATAGGCAGATGCAATGTAAGAGAACGGAGAAACAAATGTGTGGGCAATCAGGGATGTTTGCCCCTAAAGGCATTGCTGCTGTCTGCTGTTTGGAGAACTTTGCAAGTCCCATGGCAGCAAGTGACCTGAAAGGCAAAGGGAGGGGGATCCTAAAGGCTGATGCTCTCCTGGGAAGGATGTTTATATCAGGTGGTTCATCTCTTCAGCACTAATTCTGCCGTTAATTTACTGATGGGTCTGATGATAGTCTCATGAAAGTTTAAAAGCAAATCTGGGAGTAGTAGTTTACTTACTCTGAATCTGTCTTTGCCAGAGAGGCAGGGGCTGCTTGCAGTACGGAACATGACCTGTTCTCAGTGGAACCATCTTGGGGTTCTTCTCATTGAGCTTTTCCACAGTAAATTTGCAGGTGGAGTTAGTTTGGACAAGCCTGGTTTCAGTGCTCTTAATCTTAGGCATGCAACAAGATGACTGTATTAGGAGTCCCTTTCCTCAGGCCTCTCTCTGCCAGCGCTGGAAGGGATCCATCCCCTCCCGAGGGAAGATGAGATCACCCCAGTCTGGACTTGCGTTTCTCCTTTCCCAGCTTCTTGCACAGGGACCAAGGGAAGGCATTTGAGGCATATCAGTGGGGGACCAGTCTTGCTTGGGTAGCACTCTCGCCCTTCCTGGAGCAAGGGGCTTCCTTCCTCCGAGCATCACTACCCAGTGCTTTAGGGCAGGTTGTTTTTACCCCTGGAGTTGCACGCAGCCCCCATTGCCCAGAAGGCCTGAAGAGCATAAGTGAGCGTTGTTTCCCCGCATTGTTCCCTGGCCCTCCACTTTTCCCAACTCCTTCTTACCTCATCCTCCCGTTGCTTGCTGGAGAGCTGTAAGCCGCTGATTAGCACTTCATTTGACAAACAGGAAGTTGGGAAGAAAAGCATCATTTTCAGAATTAGAGCCTCGGAATGAATTGAAGAAAGAAAAGGGGGAAGAAGGAAAAAAAAGAAAGCGAGGCCTGCACACTTTCCTAATTGCTCGTTAGAACCAATGGCCTTTGTGATTCCTTCCCCCTGTGTCTTCTTTATAAAAGCGTTTGCACAAGACATTACTATTGTCTGCCAGACAGCCTCAGGGTAGGACAAAATGAACTAATTGATTTGCAGTTATGTCGCGGTGAATAGTCTAAACATCCATCTGCAGATTCCTTGTGAGGAGTGATTAATAATTTGTACTCCTGGGCCTAGGAGCCTGAATACCCTTTTTTCATGTAAAACTGAAGCATTTCATTCTCTCAGCATCACAGATATCTCATCTGCATTGTGAGTTACAAGGACGAGGTCAGGAGCGGCTTGCTAAGCATTGCCACATAGGTGGTTGTCTTCATATGGGTAAAACCCATCACGGTGTTGGGATTAATGGGAATTTGTAAAGCTGACACATGGTACTGTACAGCAAGCCTTCTATGGCCATTCCAGTGCAGATGTTCCTGGTCCTTTGTCATTGTTTCATGGATGGAGGATTTTGTATGTGTTTTCAACAGGAGTGCTGGGAGGCTTAAAATTTATTTTGAACACAAAACCGAATCTAAACTGAGACAGTTCAAGGAATTAGGACTTGGATTCAAATTTCAGGGGTTTTGTGAACACCCTTTCTACATCTTCCAGAGGGAAAACCCTAACATCAAACACAAGTAAGAACCAAGGAGTTTAAAAGGTCAGTCCAAAAAACTTCTCTCAAATGCCACCTACATGCTGAATGTTACCTGCAAAATACCTTAAACTGTCTAGTAACAGGAGAGCCTACAAGACCACTCCACATGGGTTACTGCAAGTGGACCTAGTTTATCAGGACAACCCTCTTGTTGCACACTGAAATGATTCAAATGGTAGGGCTGAGGCTGTCAGCACATTACCTCTGTCTGAGCTTGGACAGCTGTGACAGCCTATGATCCCCACTTTCAGCCACATCTCATGGTCTTTTTGGTTATGTCCATGACCCCACCACTCATGGTTGGTCCTTTCCACTTCCACCTGGAATGAAAATCTCATAGCTGCTCTCTGAGCTATTTCCTGCTTCCTAGTGAAATCTATTAGCCTCCTGGGGGAAGAAAAACCATCAACTCAGCCAGCTCTTAATGAAGTCATCTGTTTTCACGGTGTTACTGGTGCCCTCTACTTTCCCAGCTCATTAAAAAAATTAAAAACCTCTGGATACATCCAAAGATCCAGAGATGAGATATACCTGTTCAGAGTAAATCACTTCCTGTGAAAAAAAAAGTTTTTCTTTCCCTTGTGACCCATTTTTTATGTCTTCCTACATCACTTACATTCTACCCCATGACTTGAGCTTTTTTTGCTGGGTGGAACTACATTGATAAATCGATGTCCATGAAGCCTTGTCTTGTTGTCACCTTTCTCCCTGTCTGGTTTGGACTGCTCCAGCCAGCTCTCTCTGAAATCAAACGAAGGCATAGTTCTGGAACTGGCTATCTCCAGGAACTGATCTGATTCCTGAGACTTCTTTTCTTCTTCACGGTGACGTAAACCTACCTCAACAGGCTTTACACCTTTAAATATACCCTGTCACTCCTCTGTGTTTTCATCACCAATCCCATTTAAGTCCCATGACATAAAAACCATCCTGGTGAGCTGCTCGTGACCACTTGGTCTCAGGGTCAGGTACTAACTGCAGTCCTTTGTGGGAAGTGTGGACACAGTTTATGTGTCTGAGACAGACAGGCATAAGGTGAAAAGCAGATAAGTCTGGTTTTGCCACATCTAAATCTGGTTTCCTTCTTGGGAGGCTTGGATGAAACCTTTATGAGCACCTCTTTCCCTGCAATAATCAGAATGGCATAAGTGGACAAATGTTTTTTGAAAGGGTTCATCAATCCAAAACTCATCCATGGCAAAACAAGCCAAGAATTAATTATTGAATTTTATCACACTCCAGCAGTCAGCCTCGCGTTGCTGGTTGTTTCCCTCTGCTGATAGGTAAAAGCTGCTGGGGAAATTAGCTCTTCTGAGTGCTACACTACAGTGTATTAGGTGAAAGTAATTACTGTAAGTGCTTTGCAGGAATATCTTTGGGTAATGTATTTCATGCAGGTCTGAAAATTATTGTGTAAGGAAATAATGAGCTAGGAGAAAAGAAAGCACCTATTTCCAAGAAATTTTCCTATAACCTTTTGGGGATGGTAGGCTCTGACCACTCATTAGATACAATGGTAATACTTTATAAATGTGTGGTGCTGTAAGCAGAATGAGATTAGATTGGATGGAGCTTTAAATGAAAAAGTATCCATTTAGAAGAGTGTTGCAGATTCAAGATTGATGGTCCCAGGGATTTCTGCAGATCAAGGAAAAGAGCAAAGCTATGGGCGTATTGTCATATTCTTTCTTTACTTTTTCATTCTGAACAGCTGGGGCTAATTTAGCACTGTGCAATGCAACAACCTGAACGTAAACAGATGGAGTAGGCAAGTTGGGATTTAATGGCAACATATTGCTTATAATCCATGGCATTGAACAATAGTGTAAGACCTTCTTTTTCCACCTCTGACTCTCTAAGGGTAATGACAGATGATCGGCATGCACACGCTGCTGAGTTGACTTGTGAAACTCATTGCTCAGTAGATTGCTGGGGCCAAGAGTATACTCCCATTCAGAGAATTCAGTAGGAATGTAACAGAAAGCATCATTAAGACACTCATTTGCACGAATCTGTACAGCACTCACATCTTGAATACTGTAAGAAGTCTGGTTCTGTCCACATCAGAAAGGATATTACAGTATTATGGAAAAAGATGGCCAGAGGTAGAGAATGGATTTTTTTCAAGGATTAAGGTAACAAAGTATTGTCTCAGGTTTGCTCAGATCAAAAGAAGATAAAGGAAAGAGCTCTTTGCCCCACATGTAGTTCAGTTGTGGAACCCCTTGTTGCAGGACTAGTGGGTGCAGAAAGTAAGTTTAGAAACTATTAAGATGTGATGAATAAATCACTGAGATCTAGTCAAGGAAAAAAGGTCCCAAGTCTTATACTGCTGGAGGAGGGGGAGGATGTTCTGATGTAGTATCACTGTCCTGAAGTTTTGCTCTTCCCAATGCACCTCCTTCAGCTGCCAACAAACAGTGGGTCTGTGACAGAAGCAGATCGAAAATCTGCAGCTCCTGACTCTCTTTACTTGTGACCCTGGGCAGTTGCTAAACCAAGCCTGAGAAATTTACTCTTATCCAAGCAGAAATGCAAAATCAAAAATCTGGGCTTTGTTTAATGAGATGAAAGACACTGAAAAATATTCAGCTTCAGCTTTTTTTCTGTGTAATTGCACTATCTGACAGGCATGTAAAGATAGCAGGCCAAAATGAGAGGTGTACACTTACCAAAGCAGAAAGACAGCCTTGGAAATTTGTACCCATATTGAAGAGTGACTATATGTCCCATCTTTCTGACCAGCCATCCCAGGAGGAGAAGGTCCAGGGGACTCGACCTATCCAACCCATGAGGCTGTCCCCTGCCTTACAGCAGCGCTCAGGGTCTGCATCAAAAAAGATGTGAAAGAAGCAGGCGCAGCCCAACATGGGATTCCCGCTGGCAGCAACCAGCTGCGAAAACTCTCAGTTCTCCCAGCCCTCCTGTGCAAGGCTTGGCAGCAGAGGTGGCACTGGGGAGAGGGGAGGAACATACTCCTCTCTTCCCCAGAAAGCCTTGGCGTCTCTGGCCACTTCAGACAGAGCCATTGAGCGGGGCAGAGAGGCTGCGCATTGTGCCCCTTTCCAGAGGGCTGCCTCCTCTCCATTTGTTTACCACACATCCTCTCTTCCTTTCTGTTTGCTTCACACATCATCGCCCTTCATTAATCGTCCTCCCTGCTCCCCATTTGGGCCTTTGGATTTTCGGCTCACCATGGGTAACTCTAATTACCTCAGGCATAAAAAAATAAAATAAAATAGGAGCTTAAGTAGGTGCACTTCATTCTTCAACTGCCTTTTACAAGCAGTTCAGTGCTGGCTACCAAGGGAATCTGATTAAACTAATTACCCTGATTGGCTTGTTTAATCAACTGCTTGGTTTAATTGGGCCTCGCTAATGCAGAGTGGTGGAGTCCATGGTGCGTAATGTGAGAACCAGGAGACCCGTAACACCAGCGGTGACACCACTACAGAAACCAGCCTGCATTCCCAGCCTAACGGGTAGATTTTAATAAATGCAGACCTCAGCTGAGAGCCCAACTGTATTCTCAAGAGCCTGAATGGGCTGGAGGTTTTAGTGATAATTAAAATTGCTAGCAAAAAAAAAAAAAAAAAAAAGCAGGGGAAAAAAGAAAAAAAAAAAAACAACCTTTTCTCATTAACGGACTTATCCTTCCACCCTCCTCCCCTCCCGCCCCACGTTGTGGCCTGCAAACTTGAAGCAATATCGGGAATCCTGTCTGCCTCTTTCAAACAACACTTCAATTCATCAGGGCAAAGAATCCCTCCTCCTTCATCTCCCCCCATCCCTGAGATTTTTCACTCCCATTTAGAGCATGCACAGCCCAAAGTAAATACACAGACAACAGGGTTACAAATTACCTTGCACTAGGTAAAACCACTCTAAGTACCTGGGGAGGTTTGTAGAATATAAACAGCTTCTGTGTAAGCATCCTGGGAATAATGGGGATTCCTATAGCTCTAATTACTGTAACAATAATAACCTGGAGAATGTCCTCTTGCCTCATCCCATCTCAGCTCTGACTCCCCACTCCCTTGCCTGCCCTCCACTTGCTCTCGCAGCAGGGAGGGATGAGGATGAAAAGCCAAACACACGCCTGGTTTAGCAAAGTTCCACTCATCTGGGGCCAATATGTTTTATGGTGACACACAGAGTGAATTTGTTATTTACTGAGGATTTTCCTAAGGCCAAAGACAGACTGGCAGTCTGGTGTGCGCTGGCATAAGCATCAAGCTCCTGCAGCCAGCATTATATTCCAGCACAGGGCTTCCCCGAGCCATAATGCATGCTACTTGGGTACAAATGAATTTCATGCTTAATTGTCATGAAATCCTGTTTTCTGTCTGTGGAATGGAGAAAACAGCACCAGAGTACTTTAGGGTTGAAAAGTGTTGGACCTTCATAAGGATCTGGTAGACACAGCCATCTTTGGAGGTGATTTTATTAGCTTAAAATCTGAGAGTGAAACCAGCTGGTAACATTTAACATATATTTTTGATTGTCCACTAAGTTTGAACCTCTTCTTTACTGCCAGAACAGACAGCGAGCTAAGACAAAATATATTTTTCTGGGAGGCTTTTTCTGCTCTGCCTGCCTCAGGTTTGTAAGACCCTACACACTCCACCCCAGGACAATATGAGGTATGACCAGTGTCTCCCTGGTGACTCTTCATGACAACTGCACCCACCTACCCATGCACAGGACTGTGCCTCCACCAAGATTCATTTCCTTCTGTCATGTATCTATAAAATCAAGTAGGACTAAGCTATAGGAAGATGCTTCTACCACATCTCTCTGCTGTCTCCTGTCATCCAGACATGGGGGTTTCTGGGACATTACAGCCTGAGGGGACAGCATTGTAGAGGTGC
Organism: Clamator glandarius; assembly: GCA_033459285.1. Classification (NCBI taxonomy): domain Eukaryota; kingdom Metazoa; phylum Chordata; class Aves; order Cuculiformes; family Cuculidae; genus Clamator; species Clamator glandarius. The sequence continues at coordinate 1,875,344 of JAUNZM010000016.1, read as the reverse complement.
TGTTCTTTCTTCTGTCTTTTCACACCCAGAATTGCCTCTCTTCATCCAGTGGAGCCAAATATAACTGAGAGTGGGCCAATCCTATAGTTTTAACTACTTTGTCTCCAGGTAAGGGATTTATATAGCTGCTTTGTTGAAAAGGGAATTAATTAGTTGGGTCGGTGGGCATCTCGGATTAGATTGCCAGGAGAGGAAGAAGAAAATAAACACTTAAAACTGACCTTAGGAAGAATATATATTTATATTTCAGCTGCCTCAGTCCTTTATCAAACTAAGCCACCAGAAAGGGATTTGTGGATTTGTCACACTTAACTTTAGCCATGGAAAATATATATGATGTAACAGCTCTAGACAGCCTTTATACTTGATGCAGTGAAATGGGCTTTATGCTTGTTTCAGGTGTCCTCTTCACCTTGCCCTAGAACTACCTTTTTCTTGTGCTTTGGGTATAAATGGAACAGCAGGTAAGCTTGGAGCTGCACCGTGGCCAAACGACTCCTGCCTTGGCTGCTGGAAGGAGGATCCTAGGGAAGACACTAGGGCTCCCAGCAGAGCCCAGGCTATGCTCACAGGGGTGTTGGGGACCTGGTATTTCACTGGACTGGATTCTTCTCAATGAAAACCAACAGAACAAACATGAGCTGCCTCCCACTGCTGTGTTTGTGATCAGTCCACGTTGACCTAACCTCCCCGCTTAAAATGGCCAAGCGACTACCCTCAGGCACAAACAGAAATGGTCTGGTCTTATTTATAACTGCAAAATCTGAGGGGGCAAAAATACAGTTCCTCTAGAAGTGATGAGATGAATTCCCACATTAGCCCACGTACTCCATGGTTGTTGCCATCTCACATCTCAGCACCGTATGCAGTAGGTTGCTTCACACTACATGCTCCCTGTCACTTGTTTTTTTCTTTCCTGAGCAAACCACTCTATCTGCAGATTAGTAAAAGATGTGTTTGAATTCAGTAAAAATTCAAATGTGTGGAATTTTTTTTTCCAAATCATACATTGTGGGAAATTCCTTTGCGTTGTCTCCCCCATAATCCACAGCAAATAAATGCTGTGGTTCATAAACCCAGCACTAATTGCTCTGGAGAAGTCTCTCCTTTTGACTTTGTGTTTTGGTGTGGGCTGAAAAATGTCCATATATGTGAGGAGGTGAAAGCATTTTAAAATCACAGGGAACCCCAGTGTTGAACTGGAAAGGAAATCAAAACTTTTCTTAACGGACAAGGTATGTTTTGTATCCCAGCTGACCATGCTGAAAAGGTCAAAGACACTACCCAGCTGGGGTTATCACATCAACTGTCCAAGAAGTACTGGCTACAGGATGCCTAAGTTAAAGTAATGACAAAATTCATTACAATTTTTAATAGGGGTATCATGGCATTTTTCACCAGAATATACCCAGTCAGATATGAAATAAATGAAGAAAAAGCAATAACCATTTGCTAATATTTCTACTCTTTTAGTGTCACTTGGAACAGTGCTGAGATCTTCCTCCTCATCCTTCTGCCCAGTGGCATCCATCTGGGACACCTAGTGAATGACTGGTAAACATGACTTTTCCCAGCAAGACAAAATCTGTTTCTAACTCGTGACCTACTGACACTCGTTCATTATGTAGCCTTCTTCCGAGAGACAGGCTGTTTAGGAAAACTATTGACTGGCGACATGCTCCATACAGCCATCCCTTAGTTCCACGACAGACCCAATTAGTAACTGTGTGACGCTGAAGGGCTGCTGAGCAGCTGTTATATACAGGGTATCACAGCCACTTAGTGCTATGGCAAGACGATGCGGTACCATGCGACCTGTTGCAGAATCCATGGAGCTGGAGGATTCAACGTGGCTGGACCTCATCATAATTCACCAATGCTTTCTCCTGCAGCCATCTCACCTGTAGTGTAGGGATTTCATCTAACACCTATGAAGGCAAATGAAAAATTTTCACTGCCTCTCATCAGCTTTGGGTGAGGCACTATTTGGAAATATTTTAAGATACATATTTGTTCTCGTTAAATCCTCCGCATTCGCAGCCTCTGACTTTGCCATTCATTCAGATGTTTATAAGAGGCCTCCCTTTCTTGCAGGGAATGCCCTAACCTCAGTTGAACATATCACTGGCATGCAGCAGTGTGTGGTGGGCTCCCCTGTTGTCTGGTGAAGATGTCATAAAGGCTAACCTGAAAGATTCATCTCAAGCCAATCATTCCAGCTAGCTATTTCTTGCTGATGAATGAGTGACATAGCAGAGGGAATTGCTGCTTAAAAAACATTCTTACTTCCCACTCTTCCTGCTGAGATCTTGGGAACTGATGCAAGCCAGAGAGAGCGTTGGCTTTTCCCTCCTCAAGGAGCCTCAGAGTCGTTCACCTGGCATGATAAACAAACTCATCTGTTTTATGAGGTTTAGTTGAACATCAAATTAATTTGGGGATGCTTCAAGCTCTAGGTTTCTTTCCCAAAGCCAGTTATGTACTAGTTTTTCATGTTTGGGGTTTTTTTTCCCAATTCCAAAGAGCTATATTAAAACACTTATTACCTATAAGAGTGGAATATCTCCATTCCACCAAAATAATGCCTACCACTATGGTCAAACTGCATTTTAAGGGCTTTTTTAACTGCTGAAACAGTTGAAAACTGTTTTACCCATACTACAGTCATCACACTACATCAATACAAACCTCTGAATGATATTTCTGTAGCTTCAATGAAGATGACCTAGAGTGGCTGTACTAGTGGCTTTGAAGTTGCCTTTGGATTTCTCATGTGGTTAGGCTTGTAAATGTCTTCTGTGGTCTCTCTTTCTCTCTGTCATCTTTTCATTCTTGTGTCTTCCAGATTTGTAGATACCTCCTGACTGTGTCTTCTTGAAGGAATGCTCCCTGTAAAGCTCTCACATGTATTAGAAAAAGATCTGCTTCTGATTTTGCTTTACATAATGTAATGTATATTTTGCAAAAACCTAGGAACTAACAATCAGATTACTGATCACAGCCAACAACTCTGGCTCCTCTGTGTCTAATCCTACATCCGCCCTGGGAAATAGTTTTAGATTTGTTGAATGAAACTGCAGTGGATGAAAAGCTAAAGTCAAATGTATGAGCCTTAACCAGCCAGAATAGAGAAAGGAACTTATCATTTCATTTGCCCATTGTATTAGACTGAGTTGCAGCCTGTATCACTGCTACAGCTCAAGCTATCAGTTTTTCTTGAGAAAAGTTTTCATCTGCTCAGTGCTCTACAAAAAACCAAGACAGATTTTGCTTATTTGGAAATCTGGTCCACATTTTGCACAGGGGAAGTTTAAGGTAGCAAATACTTCTGCCCATAACTCCCATCTGCCTGCTGGAAGTGAATTTCTGCAGGGTAAGTACTGACAGTTGTGTTTGCTGCCTTTGAAAACAGACACCTATTACAAGAACAGAATAAGCAGTAAGGATCCAGGCAAGAAGCTGGGATTTGAGAGATGCAAGCTCCTGCCTAGGTCATAGTCCTCTTTGGCCACTCAGGACAAAATGTTTAGGGCACATTCACAGCACAGGATAGAAAATTATATATATATATATATATATATATATATATATTGATTCCATGAGGCTGGATCCATTAGAATGGATCCAAGCAGCTCAGTTCATGGAAAGAGATGCTAAGCTGCACAGATTTGGGAGCTTTCAAGCTCATCTGGCTCTGCTCTCAGGTATTGTGCCTTTAGATTTGTGATAAGCATGTTAACAACTGGCTCTGCTATCATTAACATAGGCATAGCATTGTTCATGTGTGTGTGGGCACTAGCTGAAATCAAGCAAGAGCCTCTGTGTCTGCACTCTGCTCGCGACATGAGCCGTTAGTGTCTCCCTGCCTTTGCCACTTCTAAAACCGCAGGCGTTGTAGGTAACATAGAGTTTGCAGTTGCTTTTTAAAGCATACCTAGTTATCTGACCATTCTAAAGATCCAGCACAAAACGAAACTGCTGGGCAAAATCAGAAAAAAAAAACAGTGGCATCACCCTCCTGGAGTCTCTGATACCACAAGGGAACCTACACCGCAGACTGGTTTCAAGGTGTTTCCTCTCCAAACCCCTTTTTAAAGAGCTGAGTAACCTCGTGGGCTTTGCACTGGGCTCTGGGCTGGTGTGAGCAGGGCTGCAGGGATACAAAATAAGAACCCTAGCTTAGCCCAGCCTGACTCTGGCAGGGCTGAGCACAAAGCCACAGAGCCTGTGTGAAAACGCCCTCAGTCAGGCTCATAAAATGTTGTAGTTTGCAGCTGAGAAGGAATAAATTAAACTAACAAGCATGACAGCTATTTAAAAATAAGAAATCATGTTTCATGGAGTCAAACAACATCTGAGGCCCCAGAGAGTCTGTACTTTGTATTTTTAATAGTCCTTTCACTGCAACAACACTCTCCCCTCTGCTTAGCTGGGCTGAAGACCCCAAGTTCAAACATTTCACCAGTGCTCTCTCCCTGGTTTACTGCTGCCCTCATCTTTACTACCACTCTGGATAACTTTCTTTTGTGAGGAGAAGAGTTCATTCGATAGGAATTGATAAACAAAGTGGAGGGTGGAAGCAGAGGTCCCTGCTCCCCAAAGCAGGCTGCCTCGGGGGTGGGGGTGGCCTCCCACCCAGGATGACTTCGCAGGGAGCCCAGCTGCAGCCTGTCTGCAATTGTGTTGGTGGACAGGCTGTCGGAGAGCTGAGCTGTCACACACTGGCCTTTTGAGAAAGTTGTGCACTGAGGGTATGAAAAATCTGCATTTCAGAAAATTTGCAAAGGCAGAGGGTGGCTGGTCACCTTGGGCTGGTGTGCGGTGGGTTTTGGTACCCAGGGAGGGGATAGGTGCTGGGTTTTCTGCATCACTGTGATGCCTTTGGGTTTCAGTGGTGGCAAAGGATCGAATCCTTAATAGAACATGAATCCCCCATTGCAGGGGACTTCAGGACCTATTCTCTACAAAAATTTGTGTCTTTTTGAAAACACCGTAACACCCATATGCATCAGTGTTGCTTACAAACTCCTAGCACTCTGCTGCTTTAAGGAGATCTAAAAGCAATCAAGTGAGTATGTGAATGCAGTTAAAAGTAACTTGTAAGCAGTTTGGCAATGATTGTTACTGGCTACCTTCTTCAAAGAAGAAGGGTACATTTCAGGATAAATTCCTTGTGAGACAGATAATCTGTGGCAGGATTACATCAATGAAAAAGTAATCGTCATGCAACCAAACAACTTGTTATACACGTTCGCTCAGTTGCTTTCCTCCAGATGAAAAAACAATACTCTTCTCTGTGGTCCTTAAAGTTGGTAAAGGCAAAAGACAGGATGTTACAGTTGTTTAAGGCAAAGCAGAAATATTTTTCAGTCTGATTTTTTTGCAGGATGAAAGCTAAGTGAATGAGAAAGCTGAGGCACAGAAGTGCACGGCTGGATACAGGTAAGACCATGGCTTATTCTTATGCCTAAGTCTCATAGGTGGTTTTATGATTTAAAGCTATCCAGAGCAGAATCTGATATTCTTTTCTGAAGTTCTAGCAGAAGACCTCCAAAGCAGAGTATTTGCCCATGTGGCTTGCCATCTGTCAGATGAGAGAAACCCAAAGACATGGTTAAAATCAAAGTTTGGCTGAGTTTGCTGCGTTTACCTAACCTTCTTCTCTAAATGACAGAAAACAAGAGTGTTTAACTACTTATTTAAAGAGAACTTGAAGACAAGTAGTTCATTAACCTGTTTGATATTATAGTTTTATTCTCCCAGAGGACAAGAGGAACAGCAGGTCCCAAGTGCCCACAACTAGCAGACTTGGCCTCAGTGTGAAGTAGGTGAGTTTTCAGAAACAATCATTTGGTGAAGCTGAGCAGAAACAGAGCTATCCTCAGCTGGCTGCTCTCTGCAAACACCCGCACTCCTCTCTTGGATTAGGAAGTAAGTTTTCAGGGGCAAAAAATGATTTTGGGGCTGGTAACAATCTGCATGTGATCTGAAATAGAGTTAAGCTGTGTGCTGCAAGTATGAGCCAACTACAGCAGAGCTCACTGGAACATTTTTCTTTAGCATGTCTGCTTTCAACAAAAAATACCTTCACAATTGTAATATAATTTTTCATGGGAAATGTAACACTTTTTTCTATTTCTTGAATAAATATCCTGAAAATTATATAAAATAAAAGCCTTTATTGAGTGATGATCTTAACTTCAAATGTTGAAATATATTTTCCTTTCTTTAATTTTTTTCCTTTTTTCTTCTTTCCTATAGGGAAAATACACACTTTCATTATCTTAGCTGAGGAAAGGAAATAGAGAGGATAACAAAAGAGAAAAGGACAACAACCTATATCAAACCCAAACATTTTATTTTTCTAAAAAACTGAAATAAAGAAAAATAGTCTATTCACATCACGAGCATTTTCTAAGATCTTTCTCCTTCCTCATCTTATTTGAAGATCAAAAGTTTTATTTTCTCATGCATTTTGAAGGCATTTGCTCCTTTTTTTATTCTTTAGGACTGGTCTGACTCCTAACTCCTATATTTTTCTTCACTTTTCCCATTCTGCACTGGAGGAACATTTTCAAAAGAGGGACTTAGCAGAGTAAACCCTGGTCTGAAAAGTAAGACAGACACTGAGGAGCTCAGTTAGACTCAGCTGGTCTCTACCACTTGCAGCATGTGCTGGTGTGCAAGGGTTGTGACCCACTGTCATACCAGTGGGCATTTCCCAACATCATTCCTCTAAAAAGCTGAGTTAACAGCAATGGTAGAGACCAAGAAACAAGGGATTAGGGGCTGCAACCTGTCCTGTGAGTAGTTCTGCATCCATTGGGTGTTGCCAGCTCATCTCATGGTTTTCAGGTGGGTGTGAAATTAGTCAAAATAATTCATCCATTCCTGCAAGAGAAAAAAATGCTCAAGTGGCATTTACCAATATCACTAAAACTTTAGACTTAATCAGTAGTCAACTGCAATGAAAGGCTCTGTAGGTTTCTTTGGTCAAACAGATACAAGTCATGAACGGTTATATAAGATGGTATGTGAGGCTGTCAGCCAAAAAACAATAAAAATCCAAATGGTACGGCTCACTAAACACACCTGTCCTCTCGAGTTGCTTCATGAAATGTCATCAGTTAATCAGTTTATAGCTATGAAACAGTCCCTCAGTCTTTCAATCAGCAATTAATTCAGTAGAATAAGAGAGAAGGATACAATCCAGTGTGGCTTCGACATTCCTATTCTTCTTTTAATATGGAATTGCACTGTTTTCTCAGAAATACATTGGTAACCTTTGGAGATAAAATGAATTATTTATCTCAATTGTGCAGACATCTCCAAAAGCTGCTACAAAGCAGCAGTCAGGAATATGATCCCACAGCACTTTATCAATGGGAATTGCTATTCTGTTTGTGAGATAGAGGCTGTGGGAACTTCTCTTATCAAAATGACTTAACAAGCTTTTACTGAAAGTCTGCTGGCCTGAATGATAAAAACGGTGGAAAAAATGACTGTGATCCTTCTGCCATTAAGCATTAAAAACTGATTTCTGACCCAAAGGAAAACCTGATACTCATTTAGGTGAGGGTAAATTTATAATATCCCAGGTTCTCTATGTTGCCCCAAGTTTCCCGGAGAATCCACATGGCACAGGAGATCTCTGAGCTTTACCAGTCCTGCAGGGCAAGGTCAGGTTATTCCTCTGTCCTAGAAAATACTGTGTTTGATAACTCTCTGAGGCCTTTTGTATTCAGGGTGTATTTGGACATCTCTGAGGCTGCAATTCATGCCTGCAATTAAAGCATTATAGGAAAGAGCTCAGGATCTACAAAAACGTGAGATTACCTTTAGGCAACTAGGTCAAATAATGAATCAATCTCTGGATCTGGCCCCAAAACTTCAATGTGCTCAGTGTCTGGGCTTTCATTTTCTGCTTCAGTTCTGGAAAGAGGCAGGTCAGAAACAAATTTTATTTTCTAGGAGTTCCCAGCACCATCTTAGTTCACAGAGATATCTCAACCTTCAGTGCATATTCCAACATACCTCCAAAACTTTGTAGATTAACCACCACTGGTGCCACAGAGAAGGTAAGACCTCAAGAAACATAGGTAAAAGTGGTTTTAAGCCTAATTTTCATATGTGTAATGTGTTTTGATGGGAATGGTTGGACTCGACCATCCGGTGGCTCTCTTCCAACCTGGTGATTCTATGATTCTATGTACTTCACATACTGCCAAGGGAATGATGAATGCTGCTAAGACAGGTAGTTGACAAAGACCCACAACTGATGTGGTCCATTACATGTGGTCCACCACAAATCAGCTTTTCCTTGATGTGGTTGCTGAGGTGCAGTGATACATGTTCTACTGCACGCCTAGGCACAATCACCTTCCAAAGGCATCCCCCAGCTGCTCATCTTGGGCTACCACCCAAGCAGATGGAGTAACTTGTCCATGGAAAAGGGCATCACACAGACATGGGCATAGAGGGACACGCAAGCCCTACAGGCATCTGTGAATTATGAGGTGTTAAACCTCTCACAGAACTCTGGTGACTTCATAAACCACAAAAAATGATGAAACTGTTGCCACATAATGAGAAATGTTCCCATCTTTTAATTTTACACCTTATGTGCAACAGGACCCCCAATTCTTTCTTATATCCTCCTTGGAGTTTTCCAAATGTTTCTCTGCTCTGCTCTGTGATGTTCAGGTTATCTCACACATTCACAATTTCTCCTGGTACTTTCACCTGCAACAAGATCCATTTCTGTTGCTACCAGATGTATCCTATATCTGTTTCTCTACAAGTCTCTTCAGGAGAATGCTAGCAGCCAAGCGAGAGTTTGGTTCCCTTCTACTGCCTGCAGCATTTCCTCATCTTATAGTCATCTTCACACTGAAGAATTGCATGTTAAATTGAAATTTAAACAGAGGAAAAGCAGCATTAAGCATTCAGAAATTTATCTTAGTGCGGTTTCTTGCTTAAAGCCTGCAGCTGGAAGCTGAGTAACAGCATTTCTTTCAGAAAGAGATCCAGTCCTGAGAAGAGAGAATTTACCTCCATCCTCAGGAAACGTTTCTGATATCTAATTATGCTCAGCGTAAAAAATTTACATTTTATTATCTATCAGCTTTTTCCTGACTTCAGCTTGCAACCACTAGACCCTACCATGCTTATGTTTGTGTAATTAAAGAGGACTGAACCTTCACATACCCATTGCCTTTACAGGCAGCTATGGTCTGTGACCAAGACATCTCTTAATCTTATCCTGATCAGCAAACTCAAATAATTTAGAATATCCTAGCAATGCATGCATTAAATAGAAAAATCAAGCCACAGGGAATTTGGAGCTGTATTGCTGAGGTAGCCTAATATTGGATCTCAAATATTCAATGTGTACATAAATATGTATATTTTAAAGTTTAAGCAATTAAAACACCATGCTGACAGAAACTGCAAAAAAAAATTTAATAGCACAGGCTTTTGTTTTGTTATGCTATAACTCATTTTGCTTAGTTAGGTATTTTTTGTTGCTGAGAATTTGTTTTTCTTGGGAGTTTCCTTAAATCTGAAAAACTTAATTTTGGTCAGTGCTGTCAAATGAACTACAGACACACACAGGCTGGGTTTCTCAAACAACATCCCACTCCTGCATGACTCAGGACAAAGAAAAGCCTGCAGAAAAAACCCAAAATATTCCCCTTCTGCTGGTTACTTCCTCAGAGCAGTGGTCAGTAACTTGAGCACCAGCACATGAAAGCTCTTGGTGTCCCACTTCCTCATTACTGGCAACCTGTAATGGCTTATGAAACCTTCACAGGAGACATGAAGAGCTGTCCATAATAAGGAACTCAGCTTTCATGCAAACTACTCAAAGGTAAGGCTTTTCTGCCAAGATAAACTGATGACAAACTGGAGTTTACAGAACATATTGTTTCAAAGACATAAATAACCAGAAGAAATACTGATGACGTTTCAGAACTGAAGAACATTTAGATATCAGATGTATCTACAATCATTCTCTTCCCTTTTTCCCATGCTCACCAACATTGCTCCATGCTTTTTGCAGTTTACCATCACCTTTTCTTTTATCCTAGTTTTGCCCAAAGCTTCGTATCCCAAGGGCCCAATCTGAGTTGCAAAAGCAAAGAATTAATCTGAACACTAAAATGCTAGAAGGTCTTCCACTAGCCACAAAAGTGACCAGGCTGCACATTGGCATGAAGTGATACCCATCCATTAACTCTGACAGCAGCCAAAAAGAAGAATCAATAGAAATGCAAATGTCATCAACTTGTTCTAGATCTGCCGCTCTTAGAACTAAAGATTCCCAGAAATGAACATATTGTTCATACATTACTTCTTAGTATTATTTGTAGGGTTGACATTTCTTACATGTTTTGCCATGTGTTCAACAGTATAATGAGTTAATTGCATTTCTTTATTGGTCATTCCACAAGCCACATTTAAATATCCTAATGCCAGAAGTGGTAATTTCATTTCAGAGTAAATTCTGTGAAGCAAAAGTCAAAAATGGTATAAAGATACTAGTCCTGTAGTATTTATTTTCAAATACTACAACTTACCCTAGAGTCATTGCTGTATTCTGAAAAATTCATTAGGACATTGTAACACTTTTCTACTTGGCATAATTCCTGTTTGCAACAGCACGGGAAGATACAAAAATCAATGAAAGACTTTCATATCCAAGTTACGCAATTGTCAACGTGTCCATATTTTAGTAAAACTTCCCTGAGTGACAGAAATGTGACACCCTTTTTGAACTCATTTCCAGTTATTTTTGTTTGTAAATGGTTTGAGGTCATTAATCATCAGAGCTTCCTTGAACCATTAACTGAAGTGCTGCTCCGCTTGGTTGTTTCTCTTTGAAGGAGATTACAAAACCATTTGCCATAGTTTCAATCCACATGGGTTCCTGCTCTGAATTGCATGCTAAGTTTTGGGACTGAGCAAATGCATCTGGTTTCATGTCAAAACCATCTGAAGTTAGAGAGTTCTTCACAGAGCAGATGAAGAGCCATAAATTGTCCAAGTTCACTATGGATTGGTCCAACAATATTTGTTGGAGAAAGGATAGGATCTGGTGCAAACCCGTGAGGGTAAATAAGCTAAGTTTCAAACAAAACTCAAGACTACACAAATTTTATATCATTTCAGGTTTCATAGCCAGCATATTTGGAACTTTCTTCCCTATCTTTTCATCCAGAAAATGGGACCCAGCCCACAATTTTCTTTAGAAAGCTTAGCAGATCATCTGAAACTGGAAAATATGCCAAGTTTCTCTTTTAACCACACAAAGTTCCACATATTTCTAATTCAGAGTACTCATCCTTTTTTTATGTTCCCTTCTCTAAACAGCCACGCATGCGGATTGATGGACCTGACGTGTCATTTCTCGCATTCAAATATTAAAGCTAGATACTATCACAAGCAGAGACAGAAAACAAGGGAGGATGCCATCATTTGTTTGTGCCATCACAAAGCTAGCCAGTGTGCATCAAGTGCTGAGGATCAGAGACTGAGAGAAACAAGTCTTAATTTCTCAAAACTAGTTCTGAAAAAAACAATTCTTGGAAAAAAAACTCTGATATTTGATGAAAGAATACATCTGAGAAAACCACAATCTAATTGTACTAGCAGTAAAAAAAAAATCTAAAAAGATTATACCCTTGTTGGATAAAGCTACTTTCCCAAATTCTCACTCATCAAACCAGATCTCAGTTTGGTTGGAGCTGATGTTAAATAGATCTTAAATTATTTTAAAGAAAAAGTTCTTATCAAGAGTTATTTATTTCACATTCTTTATGAGTTCCTTTTCTTTCAGATGCTTTATTGCAAGGCAAGAGCTGAAAGTTTTAGAGGGATGGTAAAACCCTATCTCAACTTCCTGAGCGGCTTCATATGGGCAAAATATCATTGTTTGACGTTTGAACTTACCGTGAGAAGAAATAAAAAGATTTTAGTAGCATCTTCTGCTAGAATAATTGATATAATTGGGAGAAGTAGATAAGCTTTGGGGTGTACAAGCAGGACCTATAAGAACTAAAAAGCCTGTTTAACGTTTTCAGTTGATAAAAAGACATTACTCATCAATGTGTGTTCTTCTGCTTCATCCAAACACCAACAATCTTAAAAAAATCCAGCTAATATTGCCTGGGAACAGGCATATTCAAACACTATTGAAGTGTGTCCCTTCAAGCATGGCAGGGCAACCCTGAAAACCATGGCCATTATTTGATTTTCCAAACATAGTCAACCAGCACCATTTGAGAGAGCTTAGGATCTGTAAGACACTCACAAGGGCTCGGCATTACACAGGACTTACAGGAGTCCATGCTTTTCTGGAGAGGCAGATGGAGGTCAGATTATCTACAAGAGGTATCTCAAAGGCACTAAGTTATCACATTTAAGCAATTAAATTCCACCTATATATCACATGCAAAGGCCATTGAAGCTGAAATAAAAGTCTGTAAGACAAAGGTGATCATTTATGTATGTTTATCCACATTGATTTCATCTGGAATAAAGCTTTAAAATGGCACAACAGAACTGATATAAAATGAATAGTTCTCCCTTTCTGCCAGACTTTTAATACAGGAAGATGCTACTGAGATATTGGAAATAAAATGTTGAAAGTTGAACTTTATAGACAAAGACATGTAAGGGCAATGTTTAAACCTGGCTATTGCTCTACCAAAAAAGCTGGAAATTGGTTTGAAAGAAAGTAGATCTCTTATAACTGGTGAGATCCAAATCCAACAGAATGTTTGGGTCCCGATTCTTATTTGGGCACCTAACTTTGTACTGAGACCAACAGTTGATCCCATGCCCATGTGATCTCTGGACGACATAAATATGTCTGGAAGTCTTCACTCAGAAGGAATAGCCATTCAAAAAGTGATAGTTTCAGTTATTTTGTTTTCAAAACTTCATCTGAATCCTGATGCTTCCAGGAACAGGAAATATGATCAGCATATTCTCCTACAGCTTATAATAGTCTGTGTTAACTAGTGATGGCACTAGTGCTGATCATCCTAAAGCTTCTCTAGAGCTAATCCATGGCTCTGGAGGACTCCTCTACAGCATGAAATCTTAGGAGTTCTCATGGATTTGCAGATCTTGAGTATAGGATGGAGAGTTTGATCTGAAATGAGCTGGTGCTGAAATTGTGCAAACCCCCACAAGTTGACACATTATATTTATGGACATGAATAAAATACCTGCCACCTGCTTGAGACATAATAAGTCTAAGGGATGTTTTGGATAGGGGACAAATTCACTTTTGCAAGGTTATATTTTCTTTAAATTTCTTCTGCAACCAAATCAGAGCTCCACCTTCTGTGCACACCTGCAGGTCTCCTGCTGAGCAACTGTCAGTATTAGGCAGTATTAAATTAGTCTTGGCATTTCACAGTGTTCACTAATTATAAGCACATCTGTTAAAGAGCAGCTAGAGTAATTTTGTAGAGGGTTGAATATCCAAACGTCACTGTGTTTGATGCATGTATTTGCTTCACCTTTGAGTAAGGGTGGGATAAACAATTCTTTAAAAAATAGTAATCTTTATTGCTTTTCCAGAAAAATGTAAATTCCCTCAGCTCTGCTGGGGAACATATCTGGAATACAGAAGACTCTCAGGGAAGACAAGTCTAAGGGCAAACATTTTAGTGAATCTCTTCATGCCTGTTAAAAATTATTTAAAATTAAGATAAAATTCAGAGAATGCACCGAACAGTGGTCCACACACAGGTCTTGCACCAAAGATTAACGGGAAATAGTTGTCACTACAGCATCAGCAATGGCTGGATGTATGCATTCCTTCACACTTTGTCCTGTCAAGAGCCATGCATGGCTGTAGATGATGTCTCCTTTTACCTTATGAACCCTGACTCAGGTCCATCCTCATGTTTCTGGCATTACAAGAGAACTGTCTTGCTCAGAAACAAGTTTGAGAGACTGAAATATTATATTGTTTATCTATTTTAGCAAAGAATGCACTGAGAGTAAAAAGGTTACCATGTCATTTACACAATTTTCCTGATTCAGGGTAGATGATCTTATAATATAAGGCTGGTTCTCATATTCAAACAAATATTGCATTACCACAGACAATCGGATATAACTACTTGGTGGTCTGAAATCCTGTATTCTGAACCTTTTGTATTAATATGGATAAGGACTGATGATCCTGGAGTCAGTAGGGCTGTGCCAGTCTCACAGTCAACTGAGAAGGGGATCCTTTGTCTCTCTGTTTTTGTTTGAGCTTCATATTCTCATGGGACTTCTGCTGTGCTTCACACCAGTCCCTCCTTGACCCAAATACTTCTTGTGTCCCTTCACGTGTCCCTTGCAGTCACTTAAAAGCTATTGGCAGAAGAGGGGTCTCCCCAGAGATAATGCTGCTCTGTTAGCCTTTGGTCCCATGAGCTACATCAGCCCAAATTTTATTCCATTGATCTCTCATATTCTATTTTGCATTTAAATGTATTTAACTGTCCACAGACACTGTTTCATCCCCTGGTGTCCAGCAGCTATTTTTGAGGACAGATTATACCTGGTGCAAAGCATGCAGTGGTTTTGTGCTATGGATGGGTGAGTTGCAAAGACCCAACTGCTAATTCAGCAGAAAAATCAGCTTCCTGGTGGTTTCAGTGCAACAATCACCATTAAATCAGATATCCCAGAGTCATCCTGTCTGATTCGCACTGGTGAAAGTCCTGGCAAGCCAGGTTATCTCCTTGCACAGATACTTGCAGCTCCACTGGGTCTAAAGCTGTGTGCCACATCGACACATTAGCAAAGCTGAGAAAGAAAACTTAAATTCTTTGATGACTGGAGTCTGGTATTGGGTTGACCAAACTCCTGGCATGGGTGGGAGGCATGGTTGGGGGGAGGAGGGGTTTTGTGAGTCACTGCCACTACCAGCAGTTTGTTGCTCCAGACAGTAAGATTTTCCCCAGCACCTCTCTCATCCCCATCAGCTCTGCAATGCTTACACTTTTCCGGGAGAGAAACCCAGTGGCCCTGGGATGCACCTCCTCTGAGATGGGCTGAAGTGCATTTTAACTGTGCACCTGGCTTACACACAGCTGTGCAGAGCAAAGCCCTGCACAGTTCAGGGGCACAGCTTAAAAGAAGTTCAAGCTGATCCACACTGTGTCTTGCAGGATAACTGCACTGTAACCAAACGTCGGAGTTGGTTTTCTAGTAGTGTATGCAGGCTAGGTGTTATTACTTCTCCCAGCAAAGGCTGTTTATTTGCAGAGTTGCGACAAGCATGTGGGCAAGCAAGGACACTCCAGGCTGTGATACTGGCACTGTTTCACGTGCCATACAAATAACAATGTATTCTCCTCTGGTTCATTGCACTGAAATCAGCAGAGGGATAAGCTTCGCCTGCTAATGGCTTAGGTGATAACTGAACCAGGAATATTCTGGTGCTATGCTGAGAGTATAAAGCCGGATGTGACTTAAATTTCTGCCTGGTTAAAAAAAAGAATGGACTAGAATACAAAGAAACAGCCCTATTATTGTCTAGACCTCCAGATCACATCCTTAGAAGCAGTGGTGCAGTTTATTCCAAGGAGGAAGTAAAAACTGCTTGGATAAAAGTTTCTTAGACATTCCCATGCTCTATGCTCTTGTGAATGTGTTTTTAGAATAGAACTACACCACTTCTTCAATAAAAAAGCATGACTCATGCCTCTGCATAGGAGATAAAAGATGTGTAGAAACGATAAAATCACTAATCCAGTGTGCAAAGCCAGCAGAGTCACTTATCTTCATAGAATATTTTAATGTCTGTCTTGTTCTTCCAGGAAAGCTGTGGGATCATTTACACCTTTAAAAAGCCTCAGCCTGTAAATAGGTATCTAAAATATCTTTCCTAAAGCTGGTTCTTTAAGCAGTTGTAAAAGAACTGACACCGGATTTAATAGGGCATTCTTGATTTTAGAAAGTGTTAAATTAGTGTTATATTAGCAATATCTTCCTCACATATAAATATAGTGGTAAGAAGGCAGAAATGCATCTACCAGAGATTGCAAACAGAGATGTTCTGATGGGGTTAGTGTCTTCCTCAGTGTGAATCCTAAAGAATTAGTGCAGTCTGAGTGAAATCTACCAGCAAGTGGTATTTGCATGCAGAGGAGCTTCGTTTTGTCTATGGGTTAAGTTAATGAGTGGGACAACAGCCTGACGCAGGCAGCCCTCCCCGTTCTGGGGACAGCCACAGTCATTTGATCTTGTCTTTAGGCTCTTTCCCAAAGCAGACATCTCCTCCCTCATCCTCAGCTCCCAGTGACACAAGGCTTCTGCAGCAGACACTTCAGTGGCTTTTGATACCATTTGATGTGATAAAGAACAGCTGGGAGAGCTACCAGGATTATCAGCGGACAAAGAGAGGAATCTTTGAGGAATCTTTGGGATCCATCTGGCTGACAACGCTACAGATGGGAGCATTTGGGGCTTTAATTGTCCAAAAGCCTGGGCTTCCTGAAGGTGCAGGCACACAACTGGTCATCCTATAGATCTTTAAATACACATACACACACACGCGCACGCACCTAAATGCAACATATTCAGTGATCGACCAGCTGTGTTGAAGATGACCTCAGTTAAAAGGTGTCTTTGTAGGCCTCATGCAAAACACAGGGAAGTGTTCCTGGACTTTGATGACGTTCATTACAGGCATCTGTGCTGCTGACACAGAGTCTGCTGTTAATCTTTAGCTGTAGCACTCTTAATTGCCCTTCCTACCAAACTGAGATTCACTTGATACTGTACAATCTAGAAAGCTGCCTGGAGGAGAGGGATCTGGGGATGTTGGTTGACAGCCAACTGAACATGAGCCAGCAGTGTGCCCAGGTGGCCAAGGAGGCCAATGGCATCTTGGCTTGTATCAGAAACGGTGTGACCAGCAGGTCCAGGGAGGTTATTCTCCCTCTGTACTCGGCACTGGTGAGACCGCATCTCGAGTACTGAGTTCAGTTCTGGGCCCCTCACCACAAGAAGGATGTTGAGGCTCTGGAGCGAGTCCAGAGAAGAGCAACAAAGCTGGTGAAGGGGCTGGAGAACAGGCCTTATGAGGAGCGACTGAGAGAGCTGGGGGTGTTTATCCTGGAGAAGAGGAGGCTGAGGGGAGACCTCATTGCTCTCTATAACTACCTGAGGGGAGGTTGTGGAGAGGAGGGTGCTGGCCTCTTCTCCCAAGTGACAGGGGACAGGACGAGAGGGAATGGCCTCAAGCTCTGCCAGGGGAGATTTAGACTGGACATTAGGAAAAAAAAATTCACAGAAAGAGTGATTGGGCACTGGAACAGGCTGCCCAGGGAGGTGGTTGATTCATCTTCCCTGGAGGTGTTTGAGGCACGGGTGGATGAGGTGCTAAGGGTCAAGGTTTAGTGTTTGATAGGAATGGCTGGACTCGATGATCCAGTGGGTCTCTTCCAACCTGGTCATTCTGAGTCTATGATTCTATATTTTATATAGCTAACAAATGCAGCTAAATTTGCAGACAGGGAAAGTGGGGATTTACTCTGATAGGATTCCTGTAGCCCTGCCCAACAGCAAATCAGTAGCAGTGCGCAATATGAGCATTTAATGGGGACATCCCATATACCTTGACTGTTCTGCTGGAACATAAAAATCACCAGACTTTTGTGCACAAATCTCTGTTGTACACTGTTCTAGTTATGGAGCTGCTCCAGATTTTGGACCGTTAAGGCAATTTATGCATCACCACTCAGAGGTGCCCAATTTGGATATAAAAGTTAGGAATTTATGGTGATACTGAAAAGTGAGCATCTTCTGGAGGTCATTTAGGCTGTTGAGTTAGGAGGCTGACTAGGACTGTAGCCAGAAATTAGGGCCTTCAGAACTAAGCTAAATAGCTCTCATGGAGTGCCCACCCAGCTGACGAAAAACCTACAAATCTCTCATCACCAATGTTTGATCAGGGCTGTGAAGAGAGGCAAGGTCTATAATCTCACAACTAAATTAACTTTAGGATACTAATTTTAGCCCGTTCCGTGGCTGGTCAGCAATTTAAACGCAAGTGAATCTGTATTTTGGAATAGCTGAAAAGTGGAGGCTATAAGTCATTTTTAAGATATTAAAGCAATGAATAACCCATTAATTTCTCAAAGGTCCACACTCCTCTGTTCTCTCCTTATCAGTGACCATGGCTTCACTCAGCTCCCACTCACCACTCCCTAATGGGGCATGGAAAAAGGAATTTAGTGAGCTGGTTAAATAATTTTCTGCTTAGAAGTTGTTTCCACCATTTACTGCACTTATGTGTCTCTATCTGCCAGGCATTTGACCACTACTATACACATCCCAAGAGATTAAAGCAGGTTTCTAAGTCCTTTTAAGTAAGGAGCAAGCAATGAACTGCAGCAAGGGCTGTTTTGCTATGCTTCGAAATTTAGACAAAATATTCAGCCCCCCAGAAACAATCCACGCAGTTGTAGTGTGAGACTCATGTTAACCTTGAAAATAGGGCTGCCCTATGGTCCTGCAGAGACTTCTTGAAAAAATTAAAATAGGAGCCCCTGCTTCAAGCCGAGTAGACACAAATGTACAAAGGAGGCACATTCCAGTGTAACAGGTTTTTACAGTGAAAGTGAGAGACAAACAGTAGTTCTTGTACCTTTTAGAGAATGATCCATCGCTTCCAGTGGAAGGAGGTGCCCAGGATTAGAGTTCTGTAAATATGATAATCTATTTTCCACATAACTGTGAGGGTGAATAGGGAGATCGTTGATGCTCTGTCTGGAATGAAAGGTCTTTGACTAGTACCACAACCAGAAACAGCACCTTCTAGCTCTGGATCATGCCACTTACCACGCTGAAGTGATTGATGTGCATCTGTTGGTACACGGAAAACTGTTTGGAAACTCCTCTATGGAGGCTTTGTAAAAGTGGCAAGAACTGGACTGCTATGTGGTTTATAACATTGTGTGTCACACTATAATGTATTGATACTGCATATTAATGTCATCAATTGTTACTGTCATGCATTTTGCAACATTAAATAGAGGAAGAAACCCTAGGACTTTAAATAGGTAAATGCAAGGGTAAAACAGTAAAATCATATGCTGCCCCTGTCAGCATTAGAACTCAATGCAAAAGAGCCATCTCTGCTTAATATGCTGATTAAACATATTAAGAAACTTAAGAATATATTCTTAATGAGCATGATACTGTCCTGAATTCCTCAGTAAAAAGGAAAAAAAAAAATCACATGGGAGCGGTTAGAGTCAGGCCATGCAGGGAGGGGAAATACTTGAAGGTAATTTCCTGGTTCTTGGTTCTCCAGCAGAAAGCCTGTTATGAAAATGTCCTCACAGGAATATTAATAGGACTTGTGTAGGGACACGTCTTTAAATTAGACATTTCTTCTCTGCTCTCCCCTTCCTCCCAGTAACCTTACTGGCATAACAAAACTCAATATCTTTTCAAAAGCATTTTAAGCTGCTTGAGCTGCAAGCATTACAGAAGAGTGGAGAATTACTACCCCTCCCTCAGAGGCTGTTGTGTGCAAGAAGATTTTACACCATAACTCTGAAGAAACTACATTTAATGCACTCAGGAAATGAGTAATCCCTGTCAGACTGCAACACACACATGCACATTGAATTATTCTTCTGCTAATGGTGTCAATGTGCTCAGCACGTGGATTCAGGAGGAGGAGGTAAAACCCACAAGTACTGGCCTTTATTCTGGTCCTTGGGGATGATTTGCACCTCCCAGAATCTGTCAAAACTTGCAATTCCTTGGCAGCATTTTCCCCTATCACAGATATCTTTCCAATCATCTTTATTTCTGTACATCTTCCTGTTAATTTTCTTTCTCTTTTTACTTTTTCCTTCTTTCTCTCCTTCTTTTTCCTGCCTCAGTGCCTTGCCTTGCCTAGCCTAGCCGCCTTCCTAACTCAAAGACACCCAGCTTCCAAAGTTTATATCTGTGCACAACATCTTCACATGCACAAATAAAGTCACTTCCAAGCTTTGGCATTTGCAGGAGTTGAGCCTGAAGTGTTAAAGAACAAACACTTTCCGATCAGCCATTCCGTTGATAACAGATGGCCCAATCTATGCTCCAAGACTGTCTTTAACTCTCTCTGACCCAACATAAAACCAAATGTTCATACACTGCAGTTCTCCATACCCCAAGATGTCCATTTTTGGCTGTAAATCTGGAGCACATGCTGTTATCTGAGATTTGTAACAGTCATGTGTGATACAGGGAGGCACGTTAGCTAACTTGGGAGGAATCTGATCAACGCAGACAAATCAGTGCTCCTTTCAACAACTTCAGCTTCTTCTGAGAAACTTTCTCTGCCAATATTTTCAGTGGGTTAGAGTTATTTTTTTTATTTCCCTGGATAGTACCTCACCTTATACCTTGGGTAAATGTACTGAGCCAAACCATAGGAATTATATGCATTAAAGGCCACAGGAATCACACCGTATTTGAATGGGAAAGGAGTCCCTGTATAACATCAGGATCTGGGTTCAAGATCTGCAAGAATGATTGCTGCCTCTTTCCACTGGCATTAGTGCTGCCTCAAAGGCAGGAGGGCACAGAAAAAATTCCAGATACAGAGCCCATAGAAGCTACTGAAATAACGCCCGGAAGTTAATCACAGAATCATAGAATAACCAGGTTGGAAGAGACCCACCGGATCATCGAGTCCAACCATTCCTATCAAACACTAAACCATGCCCCTCAGCACCTCGTCCACCTGTGCCTTAAACACCTCCAGGGAAGGTGAATCAACCACCTCCCTGGGCAGTCTGTTCCAGTGCCCAATCACCCTTTCCGTGAATTTTTTTTTCCTAATGTCCAGTCTAAATCTCCCCTGGCGGAGCTTGTGGCCATTCCCTCTCGTCCTGTCCCCTGTCACTTGGGAGAAAAGCCCAGCACCCTCCACTCTACAACCTCCTTTCAGGTAGTTGTAGAGAGTAATGAGGTCTCCTCTCAGCCTCCTCTTCTCCAGGCTAAACAACCCCAGCTCTCTCAGATGCTCCTCATAAGGCCTATAATGAATCATGAGGAATCATACCACTGCTCAGACATCTAGCTGAGACCATTCTTCTCCAGCATTTGTTCAATGTGCTCCTGATGGATTGTAATCACACTCTGCTACTGCAAACAGAACAGGGAGAGAGATATGACTGGATCCTTGACACCCCCTTATCTCAGGAGGAAAATTGCTAAATCTGCTATTTTGGGTAAAGTCACAAATTCTTTTAATCAAAAAGACACACACACACGCAAATCACCTTTCTTATAACAAATGAAACTTTTGTCTTAGGCTTCGAAGTAAGAAAATGAAGACAATGTGTTTTTAAAGAGTCCATAAAATTAACAAATGTTGATGTTAAAAACAGTCTTTTCACGGGCATTATTTTTTGCAGGGTAGGGGGAAGGGAAGCTTCTAATCTGTTTATACTAGGATTAATATTAGGAGTGAGTTAGTTTTTCCAAGGTTCAGCAGGGCATGAGGGGGAAAACAAAACAAAATTTATTTTCAGGAATGTTTACCAATGGGTTCTGGTCATGACTTGTGTTTTGAAACTTGGGAGGCCAGTTCTTGAGCCTTACTGGTAGTGTTTAACTTTAGGATTAGGAATTATTGAGTTAGGTTCATTAAAATAGCTGGGTTTTGTCCTTCAAAAATTTAAGAAAACATGGTGTAAGCCTTGGAAGCGAGATCTCTTTCTGGGTAACAACAGTCTCATTCAGCTCTAAGCATATGGCTGTCTTTGTTTCAGAAACCTGTGTTAAAATAAGGGTAAGGCTTCCCATTCCAGCAGAATCATCAGCTCTGTTCTCAGGGATTTACATAGCTCTCAATAATGCCAGTTTAAAGCCTTGAGAAACTTACTGAGATCCCAGCATGTTAAAACTACTGTAAGGGTAATGGGGGTCAGTTCTTCCCTAAATTTAATGTTCAGTTCCCAGTTTGAGGATGGGGAGGGGAAAGTGCCAACATCACAAATGAGATAAGGCTGGCAAAGGGCATCTCTGAACTCTCTCAGCTGAGTAATGGAAGAACATACTAAAATATTTCCCAAAAAAAACCTTGAGGAGAGACTACTCCCAAATGTCAGCATGAGGATGATCTCTGGAGAATGCCTGAAGAGGACAAAAGTGGTTGTCCTGCTGCAGTGGGTTATTCTGCAAATAGCAACTGCATTTCTGTACCCTGGTGCAGGTGGAGGACAAAGGATCTTTCAAGGGGCACACCTCACTCTTTGAGCTTCCTGAATGACTTGCAACAGTCCCTGTGGCTTCATGTTGACTGCATAGTAGTATCCTTGCATTTCCATCCTCAGCAGGACCAATTCTGCCTTCAGACACAGAGTAAATGAATTCAAAGCAGCTGTCCTATTATAACGCAGACTAGGACCAGCCTCAACTTGTCTACGTGTGGTTGCACTCACAAATGTCGCATTAATTGCAAACAGTCCCTAGTGAGTTTCCATTTCAAGAAGTGTTTTAGAAGTTTGGGTCACTGCATACAAAATCGTGCACTCCTCTGTTTCACAGCAACTCAACTCTTTTTTTTTTTAATCTGCAGCCCAACCAGCTGACTGGATCTGGCAGGAAGACAATGAATGAATCCATTTTACAATGACTTTCAGGGTTTCAAAATGTGTTTTTGATCTGCCTTGGAGTGAAAACAAACCCTTCTGAACTCTTTAATACAATGAAATCCTGTCAAGACCATTTTTGCCTGGGAAGGCTCTGAGGTTGCCTCCACGGTGCAGACTATGAAGACAGCCTCATTACTGCCACTGGAGACCAGGTGGCTGCTTATTGCTCTGAAAATGGCAGCTCAGTGACCTATAAATAAATTTGGATGTTTTCAGACCTGGATATACAAGCTAATTCCTACTCTGGGTATTTTCTTCTAGGTAGGATATCTATTGTGACTCGTGAATCCTTGGGAATAACTCGATTCCTCCTAATGACGTGAGGCCACAGTGATCTTGGGTTTCTGTGACAACAAACCAGTCATGGGCAAAGTGGACTGGGACCTCAGTTCTCAGAGTAACCTTTCACTTTTACAGATACCACCGACTTGCTGATGTAGATACCGCTCTTCTCATGTTTCAGCACTTAGCAGGGGGAGATATTGCGTGGTACAATAAATAAATAAATAAGAAAAGAAAGAAACTGCCTTATCAGTCTTGAAACTGCTTCTTTTTCCTCCCTTGTTTTTTCAGCCTTCCAACTAGTCTGCTTCATTTGTTGCTGAAGATAGATAGGCTCACTGACAAATGCAAGTCCTGGTCCAGAAATAAACAGTCTTGAGTTATTTTTTCCAGGTGGAGACCCTGACTACATTAGAGCAAATGCCTTATTTGCACTCAGTGGTATACGTCAGCTCTCATGTAGTTTCAGACCTGCCTGGATTTACACTATGGGATTATAGCATTCTTGATTTTGAAAACAGGAGAAGCTAGGCTACTGTAACCATTATTTAAACAATATCCTTTTGCGTTGTTGAAGGCTCACATTCACATGTAGCATATCGTGTCAACACATCGTCTTTGGGAAGAAAACATTTTTTTTTCAGCTGAAATACCCTTTTCTTTTTTTGCCTAAACCCCCACGACTTCAGCTAGAGAGGGGCAGAAGAAAATTGTGACACATATTTATTGATCTTTGGAGCACAGGGGCTTCCTGTGAAATATGACTCCACATGTCAGGTGAAAGCACAAATCTTATCCCTGAAGAACTTTCAGTCTGAATAGAAAACAGTAAGAAAAATTATATTATAACCTTATTTTACTAATGGAGCAATAAACCAGTGAGAGAGTGGGTGTTTTATCATAAATAAGTCTAGCTGAAAAGAAACCCTCTCTGGGAAGGCAGTTAGATTCACTACCAGCAAGATTATCTTTCTTAGTTATTATCTTTCCAAAAGATTTCACGTAATAACTCCTGCCATTCTGGTTGATTATACATTAAGCGGAAAAAGCAACCTACTTGTCACATAAATTATTAGAGCAGATCTGACACCAGTTACACATAAGGTTTCATTGTCTAGTTTTCATTCTCTATGATATTGTGATGTTCGTGAAGTCCACGTGGTTCACTCATCCATTACTTTTGCAATATCCATTACTAGCTCTTGCTACCTCACAGACTGATTATTTCCATACCTTGCTGTAGAGCTCATATTATATGCTAGGATAAACTAGGTGTCCAGAGTCAGATGCAAACCAGGTACCTAATCAACTGGCCATCAAGGGATTGTCCAAAGCTGGCTTTGCAGCAGGCAAACACCAAATGCCCAACAGTCCTTCCACACCTATGTTAGTTATTTTTCCACCACCCATCCATCTTCTTTTTTCCTCATCAAACGTAAGTGGACACCTATGATTTCTTGGCCACAGATTATATGGTTTATATTTCAAGAAAGCCATTTTTAATAAAGATGACGGTTTCATGTAAGCATCCAGTGAACTCATACTGTCTTCTTCAATGTTTATACTCACTTATTGTGCTCTACTGTTCTCGAATAATTACATAACTAGCCACAGCCATTTCAAACAGCCCTTCAACCCACATCAGACTCGTATGTAAACACTGGTGCTTTATACAGTCATTTTGTATAAAATTTGTCTGCAGGGCAACAGTTTTCTCTACTGTATTCATTTTGTGAGATGATTCATTTAACAGTTAAGATTCAAAGTGCTTTTGATTTCCTTGCAAACAGTCCATCTGCCTTCTCTACTATCTGTAGCCCAAGATCTAAGGAGGGGTTGCCCAGTATGGTCTGTGTCCAGAGTCCTGCTAATAAATCACTCAGCTGCATATAACAGACACAAACAGATCCCAGGCATCTGGAATCCTTGCTCTATAACTGCAAATGCAAAGACTTCGATCATTTCTTTCAAATGTGTCCAATTTCAGCTCAAGCACCCATGACAAGCAGGTTAGACACTGTAAGTCTGCATTAATATGGTTCTATGCCCAAGCAGCAATAATTTGTATCTCATTTTGGGTCATTACCTTGTGCTCAGCCCTGCCCTGATCATAAATAAAGGAAGACTGAGTCTGTCTTCAAAGGCTCGGGGGCTTTCTGCCCTCTGAGGAGCAGTTCCATGCAGTAAAATAAAAAAGACACGAAAACCAGCCTGCTTCAGAAAATGATACAGGGAATCCAAGCTCTCATGAAGACAAAGCTGTCTCTAGGAAAACTTCAGGCATTTTTAAAAGCAAGAGTGCTTAAGATGAATCACAATCCAATTCCCCACCTGACTTTTGGGCAGGGAGGGTGGTGAAATGGTCACATAGAAATGTATGTCATCCCAACAAGCCTGTTCACCTCACAAAATAAAAAAATAATCCCAGACGGCAATGAATCCCACCACTATGGGCAACTAGACATTGTGGATAAGGACTAGCAGAAGGCATAAGTATCATGCAATTCAAAATTTAAGCCCTTTTTAAACATCATTATCAGAGAATCATGAGCCAGCATCTTTGGCATGGGGAGATATTCTCTCCACATTTGTTGTGAAGCCATTCAGTTGTACCTCAAAGGAAAGAGGATATTGCACATCACCACCTCATGCTCTTGCTTGAAAAGACAAAAAGAAGGGAGTAAAAATCTCATGAAATTTTGCTGGTTTCTCCCCAAATATGAAGAAATTGACATTTCTATCATTCTGTCACTGGCAGGAAGGGTTATAGACGTTGCTCTTTGATAGGGAAAGGATGAACACCTCTGACCTGAGTAAAGAACATTTTTTTTAGATGTCTCTTTCTGAGAGACACATCCCATTATTGTACATGCATACAAACATACACCCCACACACATGCCTGCATCTACACACACACACATTTTTTCTATTTAATTAGAAAACATTCTGCTAACAATCAGAGGCAGCTCATAAATGTCATATTTTGAAAAGCATAATGCACGATTCCCTCTTTAGAGCAGCTTTTATGACAAACAGTATACCAATATTTGTGTATCATTTCTGGGCCTATAAAATAACTTTTTACAGCTCTTAGGCTAATATCTGAAAAGTAGAGTATATTTTATTTTCCTGAAATTCTTTCACAGTATTTAAAGCATAACGTTCCCTGCCAGTCCACCCTCCATCTCCTCATTTCTCTTTCTATACAAAACCATGTGACAAAAAGCAAAGTGCTTTTAAGAAACATACTTCTGGCATACAGCCAACCCCTCTTTTTCATTTTTTTTTCTTTTGCCAGTTAAAGCTGACAGATATCTATAGCAAACAGTTAACATATATAAACATGTCAGATATAAAATAAATATACTTTGAAAGAAAACAGAGAGCTGGAATGGTTCATGCTGCAAGACAATGCTGGTGCAATTAGTGGGAGCAGGGTGTGGGGTCTTCAGGGTGGATTTGGCAGGGCTATCCAAGGTAGAAGTACCTTTCTTCTTCACTTTGTCAAGTTCTGTGTGGATGGCATAGAAAAAAGACAGGCCCCGTCACAGCCCCCATCTGGTATAGATGAAAAGGAAGCATAAGCAGTTTCTTATGATGACCGGTGAGGCAGAGTGTATGCGACACATCTGCAGGCGTGCATTTCTGAGATACTTTACATGGGTCTAATAAGCCGGATCATTGCTGAAATGCAACCACTTAGAGGTTTGATCCTGCAAAGCTTCTGTCAGATGCTGATTCCTCCTCCTTCCACTCCAGAGAAACTTTCCTTCACCGTTTATCATTGAATGGTACTTAATGTGATTATAAATGAATGAGAATTAATTCGAGTTAGGAAAGAAAATAAAGTAGCGGTGTGGTCTGGTGCTGTATACTGTGTCTCATAGGACGCCACCTGTAAGGACTGCCTGCACCACTGCAGTCACCTATAAGACTATGGGATGTTCATCCTAGAGGGATGCACAAGGTTAGAGAAAAAATGACCACAGTGTGATGACGAGACAGTAAGGGAAGGGCATCCTGCTTGACTCTGCTTCCTTGGTCTACTGCAATCCCAGGGCCACATCTCTTCACAAAATCACTTTTTACCATCCACTCCCATCTGACAGAACAGAGGTGTCCCGTGGACCCAGTCTCATAATTTTGAGGGTTCTTGTTGTCAGACTGAATGAGGGAAATGTAGCCATTTTTGCCTAGTGTCAAGTCAATGAGTGGGATGGGTATCCTTAGACAGCAGTTTAGGGTGGGCTTTGGCATGCAGATTGCCACAGGATGAATTCAGGCTCTGCTTTGCCTGCGTCCAGAGGATCTCCTCCTTGGTGGGTCCTATAAAGCAGTCTAGCACAGATCAGACACCAGGGTGGCTCCTCATCATCAGATCCTAACAATAGGTTAAGAATAGACTAAACAGATAATTAAACAGATTAATTCAGCTCTCAAACAGACTAGGAGTGCAATTAAATGAACTCAGATTTTTCAGGCTGGGAAAGACACTGCTGAAGGGGGTATGATAGAGATCACAGGTAGGCTGGAAAATATGAGTAGAATATGACTGTTCCCTGTCTCTTCTAATACAAGATGTCAGATGAAACTAGTTATTGCCAAGTTCAGAGAAAAAAAAGAAGAAACAAAAGACCATTTCCCCAGTGTGTATTTAAGAGGGAGAACTCTTTGCCATAGGGCTACTGGGCACATTCATGCAAGAAAATTATTTAAAGGCTATTGAAAACAAAAATCCCTCCCCAATCTCAGGGCAGAGCCAATACTACTGACAGTTGGTGAGTGTGGAGCAGGACATCACTGTGCTCTGGCTCCACTTCCACCTCAGCATCCACAGTGTCTTGGAACAGAGGATTGGATGGGCTTATGCCAAGCATCTGCACCCCCCGAAACAGTTTAAAATTGACATTTTAAGTTGTAGTCAAATAGGCATAGATGCTGCCTGTTGCTGGAAGGAAAGGCACACATGTCTGCATGCTCAGGGTCCATTAGAAAGTCCAGTCAGCAATATCTGAGCACTTGGGAGCTGAATCTCCTCAAAAAAGTGAAGACTGCGACAAGGGGGGGCGATTGTCCTTCTGATGCCTCCCAGGGACACAGCCAGAATCTTTATTCTTTTGTGAGCAGTAGAAAAGAGGGATTAACAACAATGATGGTTGAAATTCAAACACTTTGCAGGTTTCCTTCAATTTTGCTAAGTTTAAACCAGATCTGGACTGGAATTTTAGCTGTACAAAGTTTTCAGAAGATGCCTTCTGTGAAAGTGATCGCCTGTGTCTCAGCTTGCTTTTATTTGATGCAGAAATAAATAAGGATGGAAACAATGTTTTTGACAACACAAATACTTAAAATGTGATTTACCAAAACCAGATATTTTGTAGGAAAATATGTGTCAATTGTGGTTTTAACTCATACAAAAAAAAAGGTAAGACTTTTTGAAAAGCTGTCTTGAAATGAATAAGAAGTTTTATTCTCTTTCTTTCCTTCCTTTCTTCATTTTTTTTAAATTGCTATATTTTTCTGCTCATTACTGCCTCACTCTATTCTGTATGCTGCTGAAAAATGGATGAAGAAAGATTTCTAAACCCTCAGAGAGAAATGCTGTTCATTTAAAGCTACTGACAAAAGCCAAACCAAAAAGAGGAGAGAGAAGTTTAAAGTGTGAAACCGTGTGGAAAACAAAGCTTCTTTTAAATGCCTTTCCACCTGAAGCATGGACAGGGATAGGGGAAACATTCAGAAATACTTTTAAAAGCAAGATGCTTCTACTTTTGCCTTCCTTGCTGCAGGCACTGGATATTTGGTAGGTCCCACCCACTCACAGAGGGGCAACTGAGACATCATCTGCTAAAGGATAATATCAGAGATGCCTTGTTCCTTGGTTAGATCTGCTTTTGCAGACACACAGGAAGTCTGCGGCAGAAAAAGGATTAAGAACAAGTCTTAAATGAGTGACCTTTCCAACCCCTAGACCAGCCTTTCTCATTTCTTTCTCTTTCCAAAAAAGAACATGAACTGCTGACAGGGACGGCAAAAGGGAAAGCAACCCTAGAAGATGTTGAATTATTCTGGGGAGATGAAGCCATCCAAAGCAGAAGCAGCATTGCAATTTTCTTTTTTCTTGCTCTTCAAATATTTTCAGCAATAAAAAGGCAACTGATTTTCACCCAGCTGCAGAGCTGGCTTGGCATCTGCCAACCCCCGTCCCTGGCTGAGAGAGTCTTCATGGCAAACTTATCTCCTTTTCCAGGCCCTCTTCTGGTTCTCTGCTGCATGGTGCCCCCCCATCCTGCAGTCAGATCCTGAGCTGCTGCATGTTGAGGAGATGCTGATCAACACCAGCTGAAGGTGGCCCTCGCAAGATTAGGTGTTGACTTCGTAGATTTGGTTTTGAAGTGAGATTTTCCAAAGCGCATGGCTGGTGCATATACCTAACGAAGCATGAGAAGCTGAATAGATGTTTTTATCCCCCTTCATGTAGCATAAACAAGTTCAGTCATATACTTTAATGCACGAGCAAATCACCCTCCACAGAACAAAAATACTCAGAGATTTTGTCAGCTCTGCAGACCAGCCCACTCTGGCAATGTTCTGTGAGAGCTACTTGCACTGATTTCCTTGAGAAGAGGCTTCAACCTCAAGGAAAACATCTGTGGAAGTTTTATGAGAGCCTAGAGTAAGGGAAAAGCCAGCAACAGACATCTGTAGGCTTCTCTTGGACCAATATCCCACTATCTATTGTATGAGGAAGGACTGCTGGACTTTGTGGGCTTCATAGCTAGCTGCAAGCAAAACCCTGACAGCTCCCTTATCTTAAACACAATTGCTTGAGGTTTCTGCTCCTTCCAAGTTTATAATTTTCTTGCATGAAATATCATTAAAGAAATAAATAAGGAAATGGTCAATCTGCAAACAGAAGAACTGGATTGGTCATTTAAGACCCACAGTAAACCAGGACACTATTCAGATCTGCATCTCAATTGCTCACAAATTTCCCTCTCTTAATAGAAGTAGGTAATGGCTGTAGGACGTGGCACATAGCTTCCAGGTTCTGGGCATCCACAATCCTATTTCTAAACATGCTATGCTTATATGGATACTTTTTTTCCATAAAGTATTGGATTGATTTTGCCTCTGTTGCACAAGAAAAATCCACTGCCTTTAGGAGTAACCTTTGAGACTCTAAGATCAGAGTCTTACTTGGGACGACAAACATGTGTTTGGGCACTGGAACAGGCTGCCCAGGGAGGTGGTTGATTCACCTTCCCTGAAGGTGTTTAAGGGACGGGCGGATGAGGTGCTGAGGGGCATGGTTTAGTGTTTGATAGGAATGGTTGGACTCAATGATCCAGTGGGTGTTCTCCAACCTAGTGATTCTGTGATTCTGTGACCATGAGCTCATGAGTTACATTGGATTAATACATTGTCAGAGATCGGGATGGTTCAGAAAGCACACAGGTGAATACAAAGGAGAGAAGAGGGACATACAACTGAGGTGAGACCTTTGGGGCCATCAAGCATGATAGCTCAGGCTGCTGAAGAGCCACCATTCTCAAGAAATCCTGGAGAAACCAAGCTGAAATCATGTCCCTAGCACCAGCTGCTCTGCCTGGGCCAAAACCCAAAATGGGCTACTAACTGAGTGCAAATTGTACAGTGCTTTTGTTTACTTTACAAGCATAGATACAACCAACATGTCTCACCACTGCCCTGAACTCCAGTTCAGCTGAACTGGAGCCTGCGACAGCTGGAGGACAGGAAATGAGCTTGTGTGGGTATTCAGCTGCTGGTGTCTCCTTTCAGCTGAAATTAATGTTAGTGGTTGTTGATGCTACAGGTCACTTCCTGCCTCCCCCCTTAAATCTGGAACTTCTGTGGATTTCCCAACGGTAAAGAGAGACCTGGCCAGCTTTCCAGCCAGCTTTTCATGGTTACTGTTGTGAGCATTGGAGGGAAATTTTGAAGTAGGCTGTAACCCATGTCATGCAAAAGTTCAGAAAATAAATTCACAGGAGTAGGAGAATGGGGTGCTTATTTGCATGGGGTGCTTCCTACATGGCAAGTAGCAATGTCATCTATGTACAGACAAACCATAGTTTGCTGGCATTATTCTAAGATAAACAAACAAAACTTTGTTAGCTGCAAATCTTAACATCAGGGATCATAATGCCAGATTGCTGCAAAAGACAAAGGGTTGTCCCAATGCTCTCAATATAGAGGCTGAGTTTGCCTTCTGGATTATCTTCCAAAGCTGTTCAGGCACCCATGGGCACAGTCACCACTGCCTGTGAGGTGAGCTGTGCCTCCAGTTCGAGGGTGTTAGCTCTGGCCTTGACGCATGTGTTGTCTCTGTTCAAGGAGCACAACTGTGAGTGACTGTGGATGACTTAATTTTGGAGCTTGGCTTCATTTTGTGATCAAGTACTCATTATCCAGGAATGTTTCCTCATTCAAAACACGTGGTGAACTGAATCAGTGCAACAGGAAAAAATAGCCACGTCTAGAAACCTTTGGGCAGCTAATTGGAGTGGCAGCTGTCCTCCTAGGATCCCCAAATGTTTCACACAAGATCTGCATGAGACAGTTATAATGCTGTGCGAGGGATCTCTCTGCAGCAGTGTCCAGTGTTGCACAGAAGTTGTCTCTGTGGTGCACAAAGTTGTAGTTTTATAGTAAGAAGACCAAAGTCTGCCTCACAACACCACCAGAATGTGGAGTGCTCACTCTGTGAGCCACCAAGCAGCCATGGGGCTCTTCGCTCCCTGCAGGATTATCTAGGGCAGCTGGATACCGATCTCTGCTCAGTTTGACTTTCATATATCTCCCTGTCTTTGCTCCATGAAATATTCTCTGTGTGTTCTCTTCTCACCTCTCCTATGCCCATCGCCTTTACACTGTTTTCATTGCTCTTCATAAACTTTCCTCTGCGTTGGGGAAAGTGTCTATGGGTACATCCCAAAACCCAGCCTGAGGCACTTTACTGAGGCATTTTGTCCCGTGGCCCCAGATTTATTGGGCAGAAGCTTTACCAAGGGTTAGGTTATTGTTTCTGTTCTGAAACATTTCCCTCATTTCCTTAGAGAAACCTGTTTCTCCCAGGTGTCTGTGGAGGAGGCCTCCAGAGAGCAGCTGGCTAAGTTTGCTTCCTATATCTGGGTGAGGTAAAAAACTGCTGCCCAGCAGATGTCAAAGGGAGTTAAGTTTGCATGGGACCAGGAGGCACTTGCAAAAGAACAACCCTTTCTGTGATTCCTTTGTTTGCTGTGCCATGAACGTACAAAGAAGGCTGGGATGTCTCTGTGCCAGGCACCACATAAAAAAGAGAGTGAGAAAGTTTTCTCACCCTGGAGTTTGTACTCTAAACCGACAAAAGAGTACTGAAGAAGAGAAAATAGAGTTTGGCTTGCAAATATTATGTTAGCTCCCTGATTTCTTCATGGTTGGTTGGGTGGCAGATGTATTGCTTTCTTTGAATGGTTTGGGA
Source organism: Clamator glandarius (assembly GCA_033459285.1). Classification (NCBI taxonomy): domain Eukaryota; kingdom Metazoa; phylum Chordata; class Aves; order Cuculiformes; family Cuculidae; genus Clamator; species Clamator glandarius. The sequence goes on along the minus strand of JAUNZM010000016.1, from coordinate 1,842,895 downwards.
GGGGTATCCATGCATGTTTGAGAGGGGGAAAGGATCTTGTCTTTATGGCAAATTTGGCGTGAGAAGGTGTTCCCAGTTAAATCTGGGAATAATCAGATGAACACTTGCAGTCCTAGTAGAGTAATTTCAAAATGAATTGGCTTTATTGACTATAAACAAAGGATCGTGTTCATTGGAAAATGCTTTTATTCCAGAACTAAGGCATCTCCACGTGGAGTTTTTCAGGGAGAGCTATTCTTCCTTAAATCCATCCATTCCCTTAGTCCAAATTAAATTCCCTGGATAGAAAAGTGTGTGTGTACAGGCAACACAGAAGGGGCATGGGTAAAAGCAGGAAGGCATTAGCTGAAAGGAAAAACAAAGGAAGAGGCAGAGATACAGAGATACGGATGGGAGGGAGATAAATGGGCTAGCAAGAGAGAAGGAAAAAGAAGAGCAGCTGGAGGGAAGAGTCCATCAGGCCAGGACCTGAGCAGGGGCATCCCCCAGCTGACTACAGCACAAGGAAGACTGTCTGCTGTGGCTGCCCCTGGGCAAGCAGGTCCTGGTGAGTAGAAGGCAGCTCTGCCCTGGGCAGCGTGCAAGGACCTTGGGGTCTCCAACAGGCTTTTCTCCATGAGGCCCCCGGCTTCTGGAGACACTGCTTGCTGGGGAGTCCAGATCTCGAGCTGTTTATTTTAAGAAAAAGAACTGTTTCAATTGCAGGAAAAAGAGTTTTCGGTAAAAGTTGTAAACAACGCCAGCATTTTTGATGCACTACTGCAAACTCTTGCTTATTACACTGCTGGAATCAAAGGCAGTGAAGCCAAAAACTTCTTAAAGCTTATATTACTAAAACAAAACACAAAAAAAAACAAGTACCAATTTCTTCCTTGTTAAGCCAAGTTTGTCATTACTACTAAATGGGGCAAGGGAGAGGAAATTCTCCTAGTTCTGGTGCACAACAAGCTGGTAATGCTACATGTAACCTGTATCCCATGAGTAAGAGCCATCCTCCCCACAAAACACAGTGCTATAGGGCTTTCACGGAGTGGATATTCAGCTCTGCTTTTATCGGAGTGGATATTCAGCTCTGCTTTTATCGTGCAGTACTGCCATTGAACTTGAAGCCTTTTCAGGTCTTGTGTAAATTCTGGTATCCCGGTGCAGCAAGTAGACTCTTGTCTTCAATTCATCCACCCTCCTCCTATACAGTATATAGCTGCTGCGGCCAAGGGGAGTGAAGACAGCACCCTCCATCTGAGGATTTAAATCTTTGCTCTGTCACAGGCTTTCTAGGTAACCCTGGGCTAATCCCTTAGCCTTGAGAAATCTAGGTCCAATGCTTAACAGCCAATCCTAGTGCTTCCTTACCTCTCAGGGGTGTCTCCAGGAGGTCAGCACCAACAACAGTGAGAAGCCCAGTCCCACGGCAATAGGAACTGTGCATTCCTCGAGTCCAGACTGTGATGACAATGGTGGCATTTTCATTGTTCTATTTCTTAAAGTGCGCTCTTTTAGAAAGAAATAGGAGATGCAGCACTTGCCCTAGGCTCTATTACCTGCACGCTCAGTCTAAATGAACAACACCTCTTGCCAGATTTTATTTCCTGTGAGCGGGAATTGTTTTTGGTATGATGTAAAGCACAGCCAAAGTTCAGTAAAAAAAATAAAAGAAAGAAAAGAATAGTAACATTTTATGCACAAATTCACTGAAAAATAAAGCAAGGCACAGGGCTGTTGAGTGGTTTACACAGCAACAGTGTTGAACATTGAAATATTGAACCCAGGAGACCAATTCTGACAATCTCATGCTGCTTCAACTGATATCACGGACTGTTTTTTGTATTTTTCTTCCATTTCTGTATGCAGGGACTTCTATCCAAAGGGCATGATTTTCTTATTAATCTGATTTTGGAAATATAGAAGATTTGCAAAGGAACAGAACCAAAAAGTTTCAAGGATGAGAAATCCTTGAGATCTTTCCAAGAGAGTTCAAAGAAGACAGCAAAACAGTAAAGAAAATATTTCTCTGCTCACGTATTTATATCACCTGCAGTTAGTAACCCAAAGAAAGCAGTGTTAGTTACTACTGAAATGCACAACTCTTGGGATGCTAAAAGCAGATTAGAAACCACATGTATCTTCATTGTTCTGTCATTCTTTTCTTTCTCCCTATTCAATTACAAGCACTGACTGATAAGGATTTTGCATCAGTTCTTAGCACCTAGAATCAAAGCTGATTAAGATGTTAAAGAGACAATTTAAACACTTTAAATGCTGGGAATGGCAAGGAGATCAGTCTCTTCAAAGAGCACAGCAACACCAACTGCTTCCCTCGATGAATGCAGTGTGGGGCAGTCCCATAGGATGGGGAAGGCTACATTCAGATGCCCCATCCTCAGAGGATTCATCGCACATCTCTTGTTTTTCGAAGTATCATGGTATTTTTTCAAGATATTGATACCTCCTACCCTGAAGTTTTGGGTAGGGAGGAAACCTCAGCCCAATCTGGTGAAGTTATGTCATTGCCTTTGAAAGAAAGTTTTGCTGGGCTAGAAAGCCAGGAGTGAGTGTGGCAGTCCAGACAGCATCTTCCCACAGGATTGGAGAGTCCTAACTCAAAGCACTGGTCAACATAAAATGCTAAAACAGCCCTTGAAAGACACATAAAGCCCATCTTATTTCAGGTGATTAATACGATTGCTCACTAGAAAATCATGTTTTCTCTAGAGCCATATAGGTTTTTTTCAATATGGTTGTACAGTCCCCCCAGGACCCCCAAGGCAGGGATGTCTCCTAGGATGGGCTGTGAGCATCCAGCCATCCTCAGCAGTGCAAAAAAACTCAAGAGTGTAGCTTAGACGCTGGGCTCTGCTCTGTGGTTATATGTGCCTAGAATATTGGTTTCTCAATATTAAGATCTATAGCTCCTGTATTCCTTAATTTGGATCTGGCATAGCCTTAAGGACAAGACTGAGCTCATCAGTGGGAATTTCACCATTGATCTTAATAAAATGAGGCTCAAAAAGGCAGTATCCCAGCCAGTGTGTTTTTCCTTTAACAGCTGTCATATGTGTCATACATACAGGATCTGCATCCCTGACCAGGACTTGCTTCCAGGGCCACAGGAGATGTTACATCTGCTGGACTTCGCTTTACATGTAAAAGTAAGTTTGTATTCTCCTGTAATTCATGCTCCTGTACTGTCAGGTAGCATGTGTTCTGCTGGAGGTCCTCATACGCAGTTTGTTATATGCAGCCATTCAGACGAGACTCTTTGAACCTGGTCTTTCGCTCAGCAAACCTGGGTCTGCTCCAACTCTTCTGCGAGATTCCTGTGTGGCATTTGGAAATGTGTTTATCCATTCTGCACCTTAGTTCTCCCTGCCTAAAAAATTGGAATCTTGCTCTTATCTCCTGAGGGATTGGGAGTTTAAGTCGTTACAGACTCGGAAATGCTAAGTCTGAGGGCCAGTGAAGGATAAAGACGTTACTTCAGTCCCTCTTTCTCTAATAAGTGCTGTACACAAGTCAGATGCTCTTATCAGCGTAATACAAAAGCAGATGTGAGATGTGCAGCTACATTTTTTAATGTTACTTTTTATTGTGGCTGCATTTTTCTTTTCCTTGTGTAAAATTATTACCTTTTAAATATCAAATAGACTATATATTATTACCAAACTCTTGCTTGGTTTCTTATGAGAAACAAATATGTTTTCCATTATTTTCACCAGGTGCATTTTATAAAGGGGGTGTTTATGGTAGAATCATATATATTTCAATAAAGGCTTAGTAGTTTTATGTCAAAGAGAGGTAGTCCTGAAACCAAAACCATACATTTCAACTTCACTGAAATTGCATTTTTGTCTGGAATAAGGTAAATCCTCAAATGGGAATGAAACATATTGGGCATTACATAGGTTTTAGAGAGAGTTACTTAGGAGTTAGGGCTGGAAAAAAAAATTGATCATTTCAATGGGATTAAGGAAAGTTGGAAAACATAATAAAACCCCACAAAAATAGACAAAGAATTACATAGTACTGCAAAACCTGGAAATTGATAACCATGGCCTGCACTTTTATTATTTGGAAACTTCCTTGGGAAAATGGTTAATTAAAGCTAAGCTATTGAAATGGTAATTTACAGCCCCATTTGGAGCAGAGGTCTGAAACAGTAAATTCTAGGGCAAGGCTGTGCATCAGAGTTGCAGCACAAAACTACTGTACAGACATTGCTGGAAAGCTTTTGCTGTCTTATATCTATGAATCTAGTATCTCTGTGTATACAATTCAAACAATTTTACAAATATTTGTCATTTATAGTAGGACTTGCTGCCAAGACCTATCTTAATACTGCAACCATAAATAAAGTGTCCCAACACAGACCTCTGAATTTATAACAAACAGCTTGAAGAGGTTGGGGACTATCTTTTATGAAATAAAAATAAGCCTTCAGTCTTAAGCTCAACAAAGAAATAATTTGTGATATTGAAAAATCTAAAGAACTAGTGAAAATTCTGGGGTCTACTCATTTTCTATGACTCCTGCAAGCATTTTCCACCATCACAGCTTTATCCAAGCATCTTGTTTCAGCATTTTCTTAAACCCATCTCATCCTCAGTATCCCAGTTCTTTTCAGGAGAATATTAAAAAAACGTATTTAAGTTCTGTCAAGGGGTGTTTTGTTTTCACATCGTCTCCACAGCAGGAGAAACAAGTGAAACTGCCTTATTTCAGGTAAATTTTAATTAGGTTTATCCATTACTTATCGAGAGCATCCACAGCAGCTCAGGGCCAAAATATTCCTTTACAGAGGGGATAGAAACTCCCACTAGCAAAGAGAGTTGAATCTTCTCTTTGCATAAATTATTTCATGAGCATTTTTTTCATGACATTTTTGCTATGTTTCTTGCATTTACCCCTGCAGGTGCTGGAATGTGCTGCTGCTGTCAGATGTAAGATAACTCCACAGATATGATCAGGCATTGAACTGTCACGTGTCTCTGGTCCTACTAATATGCTGAGCCGGTATTTCAGGTTGATCAAACAAATAATCATACAGCATTAGACTTCAAATAACTCAAAATACTGTCTTTGATTCTTGCCAAGCAAGAGATGCGACAACCACAGCAGCTGATGCCTTGCAGAGTTAGCTCCCTTTGGAGAAGAAAAACCTGTGCGTGTGCTGTTTATAAACCAGAGCCAATCCTAGCACATCTGCACTGTCTGTAAGGAGCAGATAATGGAATAAATGATTTCCTCAGTCACACTGAGCATTTTTTTTTTTAATTCTGGAAAGTGCTGAGATCTTTTCCAAATGGGACCCCAGAAGCAAATCACAATGCATTCAACAACAATCTAAGCAGAGGAAGTGAAGGAAACCAAGGACATTTTATTTTATAGCATGCATGGGCTACATATTGCCTTCTGATGTTGCTCTGCTCTCATTCTCTGTGGTGATTTCGATCTCTGCTTTCAGATTAGTTTACTATTACACATCTGCAGAAATATTGCACAATATTAACTTTCAGTAGCCCTAGGCCAGTGTGTCCTTTGTGTGCTTGGTGAGTTCTGCTGGCCTTGAACCATGACTGCAAATAGTAAAGCTGTGTTGACACAGTTTATTTCTGATAAATCTCAGCCTCCTCTTTTTCTTTATGCCAAATACTCTTTAGCCAAGATTTTAGTCAAGTCATATCCAAACAAAATGTCTCTTTGCTGTTAAAAGTTGTCCCAGTCCTGTGTATATTTCTATGAGAGCAGTTACCAGCTGGGGAGGACATTCAGAAGTTTATACCATTGTGATAGGTAGGAAAATTGGTATGTTGGGTACATTTCAGTGTAGGGCACACAGGTATGAGTCTCACCTTTGCCTTTTTCTTGAATTCTTCAAATATTGTTAAAACTGGGACAATTTTCACTTCAAAGGCAAGGAAATTCCACCCTCCAGTTATTGATGCATCTGGTTCACCTTCTGTATATCTCCGAGCACTGAAAAATGGCATTTTTGTGTCAAATCTATATTGCTAAATGATGAGAGATGTCTTTGGAAGGCAGAGACTTGGAGTTCTCATGCTCCCTCAATACAACTGGAATGGACTGCACAGTGGCAGGGCTGAAGGTGGGAGGCCAGAGAGAAACACCCTGAGCTCATACGCTGGAGGTACTGCCTGAACTGGAAGTAGTCTGACTGCTGGCAACCATTGAGACACAGGAGCAGGGAAATTCACATCTTACCCCTTGGTATGCTCCATGCTGGGGATGCTGCAAAAACCTGGTGACTTGGATGCTTTGAAATTATGCCTTGAACAAGGAACAAGAAAGATCCAACCAGAACTGATTCAAATTCCTGCTCAGTCTGATGCAGATCAGCATTTTCATCCAGGACCACTCCAAATTAGGCAGGGAAAGGATTAAATCTGATTCTCCACATTCCAAGTCAGCCTTTAGTAGTTGAGCATCTCTCTGTCAGTCTGCCTCAAGTTCTTCCAGCTAGGAACTGACATGTCTCTGCAAAATGTTTCAACTTTGACCAAACCTCCTTTCTGAGTGCATAGAAGAGGAACTGTTGCAGCCAGCTCTGACTGCAGATTCTGACTCACACAGGACAGATGCAGATACCCTTTCTTCATGTTCTCTACCACCCTCACAAAAAACAGGGCGTGAGTCAAGGCTGTGCTGTTTTGGACTCACTCCATTGCCTGAAACAGAGCTATCAAAAGTTTCTTCAATATTTTTCCTTCCTTTCCCCCTATGAAAAGGCTGGTTCCTCCCTTGAGATACAGGAGAAGAATTTGAGTCCAGCTCAGCTCCGGATGGCTATGATTTATAACAAGTGCTGCAGATGTGCTTTTTAAAGTAGGCTTAAAAATGACTCCCCCTAATAGAGATTAAATATTGATTATCTAAGTAATAGCTCTGTCTGCATAGGAAATAGATGTGTAGCAACCCCCACACATCAGTTGCTCACATTATCTGAGGAAACAGCACAGCAGAGGAAATATAGGATGTTTGCAAATCTTTTTCTAGGATCATCCTAATTTTCTACATAGATGCAAATAAATGTATATCTATAAAGATATATACAAGTATATATATATACGCATATATACAGAGATATGTATAAATATATGCATATGTACTCACACTTATCCTTTGACTTTCTCTGGAAAGCTTTGCTAGCTCCTTACTTTACATTTAACTTCCTACTGATTACTAAACATTTTAAATAGTGATGTTACTGCATCTTCCCTCATGACTTGCCATACTGTGTGTCCTTACTAATTCTGAAAATGGATGAGCTTCCAACATGGAAAACAGGGGACTTGTCCTGGAACATGTCAGTCATGTGATGTGAGCATGTTCCCTCCTAGCAGTGGTGCTGTGTCATGTGATGTGGCAATGCCATCCGTGCCAGGTCATGCAAGGAAGGGGAGAGATAGAGAGGACGTGGTGTGAGATGACCACAGTGACTGGGAACTAATCGTGGAACTAATAGTCCTAGAATGCAGCAGCGAGCCCTGTGGATGTGTCCGCTTCACAGTGTTGAAGAGCTGGAAAGAAACCACCAGGCCCTTGGAGGTGAACATGAAGACCCTCTCCTTCCCTTTTCCTCTCTGCTCTTCTTCAGTTTACAAGCTTTGGGGTCTCCAGTGCTTTGGTTATTCTGGTGAGCAGCGCTTGACCATCATACTCAGGCTGAACCCCAAGGCTAAAGCTCTATAATCACTCACAGCCTGGATGAAGTGGACAGAAAGGGACCTTTGCCTCACACGTTTACCATTGATCTGCATGGGTCATGGCCTCAGCTCCTATCAGCTCTGCGGCACTCAAAGACATTCAGCCCAGAGTCTCTCATCAGCTGAGGTCCTCGCAGCATTGCCAGTGTGAGTGGCTGACTTTGAAGAGGCAGTCTTCTTTGCCAACTACTATTGCAGGGCTTTTTGCTTATCTACTTAATTTGTTTGGAAAAGATAACAATTTTGCCTGACGTTATCCTTCTGCGATAGCATCAAAGCAAGGTTACATGTTAGATAAAGTCCAGGGACATGTGTCCTCCACTCTGATTTGCAGCAATATCTCGCGGCCTGCAGAGTGCACAGCATCTTTGAAGCACGTGAATGTTACACAGAAACTGGAAAAATGTCTGTAATAGCAGTATCCATCTAGTTACTCTGTTCATCTTTCCTGAATCATGAGAATGTAAGAGGTTTTTTCTCTCCTGTATGACATCTCCTTTGATTGTTGCTGCAGCCAGCCTAACACTTGTCTGTTGGGAAAACTAATATTCATGGGAGAACTTCATCAGTCAATAATACTTTCTGAGAGTATAGCAGGAGTCTTGAACTCGCCAGTGTTGTGCATTTGCATCTCTATCTCCAACTTGCCAATTGAGGTTAAAAGGTGATGGTTTTACCCCATACCCTGCACAAATTCTATTTGCTTTATGGCTGATAACAGATTGTAACATGGGCTTAACAGCTGACACAAATCCATAGGCAGCCAACAGTGTGAGCATCCTGCCAGGAGATGCTGAATTACACTCAAATTGTGTGAGCCAGGCGAAATGGACTGAAAATCACTCATTGTGCTGCCAAATGCTTTGGCCTGAGCTGGGATACTAACATGGTCCTTTTTAACACTTGTCTGAAACAAGCTCTCTGGCAACAAGGAGCTCAAAGCAGTTCAGAATCTGGAGTTAAGTCTCAGTAAGTCCCTGTGAATTTGAATGGGACCCAGGCTAAAGAAGCAGTTTGTTAAGGCCAAATAGCAAATACACATGGTTGCATCAGGAATATTCTTTCTTAGCACCGTTGTACCCTTCTTGCAGCGGAAAAGACAGAAATAAGCAAGGCAACAGAACTAGTGCAATTAACTGGAGGTTAGAAATTCTTTCAGTGCCTGTGACTGCACCTAAAAAACTCTGAGAGTGGCCTGAGCTCTTAAAACATCACAATGGCTTTTGTTCGGCTTGCATGTCTGAGATGAAAGTTTTTGACGCTGTTGCTGTAAAGGTAGAATTAGATTGCAACAGAATCTACTGACTGAAGGACATTTTATATTACCGAAAGTCGTTATCCACAATGCACATACCCAAAAAACAGATGAGAGCATACCTGTAGGCATCCTACAGGCCCTGCATGGTGAACTGTGACTGTGGCCATGAAAGTACAAAACACTGTAGAGGCTGCAAAGTGATGCAAAAATCCGTGTAGACACAAACTTGTACATAATGGTTTTGTTTTCAAAAGCCATGCACAAGAGTATGAGCTAAAGATGAAATAACAGCCTTTCAGCTCAGTATGTCTGCACATATGTTGACTCTCTGTGACTCTAACAGTTTAATATTGCACCATTTGTAATAGTGTGCATTTATGCTTAGTAAATCATTATTTTTTCACACCCCTCAGAGTCATTGCAGGCCCCTTAGAAGAGCTCTGTAGATGTAAAATGACCACCCTTGGAGTATCCAAAGCATGTGCTGAAGTCAATGGTCTTTGATGGTCTGCAGGAAAATATAACTGCTCCGAATAGACTCGTGACAATAGCAGACCAAGAGATCCTCCTCTTGCTAGCTGATTCTCTAAAGTGTGTGATAAACATCTGCAATTGAACTTTGATCCAAACTCTACCAGAATAAAAAAGGAACTTCTCTCTGGTCAGATGTCTAAAAACTGAGGCTTCATTAACATATTAGCTCTTCCTAACTCATTAAAAGCATGCATTCATCTTCATTTTATTAAACCTTACTTTGCCATCTCATCTGGGTTATGAATCTGTCATCTGATCTGCCCATTTCCTTGCTGTTAATATTTCAAAACCATCATTAAAAATGAATATAGTCAGAAATTTCAATCTCAGATAATTACCACTAACTATTAATTGGGTTTCTGCTGGCATATTGCGCACCAGGTGAAACATTCATAGAACAGAAATTCCTTGAGATGTGCTAAAAATTGTGCTTATTGGGGAAAATCTTTATATTTTCAGCAAGATTTAAACATCAAACTTGCCATCCATTCCAAGTACGAGCTATAGCATCTAGTTTTCAATTTTATTTAATTGCATTTATTTTTTTTAGTTAATATAGACATTTCTGTGGAAAGCAGAGATCGCTGTGAAAAGGTGCTCAGTAGAAAAACAGATGTTCTCTTGAGGGAAATAGATTAATTGCAATGTTTTTAAACAATCCTTTCATCCTTGCAGTGATTACTAATTGCTGTTGGAACTGATGAAAAATTTTAAAATAAAAATAAATATTTGCATTGTGCATATTTTTTTAATTGGGATTTAGTCAGACTGAGAACATTGTCTGAAGGAAAGCTGAGCACCAGAAAGAAACTAAGTTTTCTTGATAGTTTAAAGCGCATTTAAATAATATCAAACACAAGCAAACATAAACCATAAGGAGTGAACAGAAGTTTGTCTTTTTAGAAGTATGGAAAATTGAAATTACAACCAATCTGCAATCGCTGAAATTGTTTTTTATTCTCATGTGTGTTTATCAGATGCCCTGATTCTCCTTTCATTGACATACTTGTAAATTGGAAGTAAGTTTTGTGGGAGTTCGCCTGTTACAGCCTGAGAATGAGACCTGGAGATCTGAACAGATTGCAACAAATATATCTTGCATGAACACTGGTAGAAATTTTCCAAATGTACTTAGTTTTGAAGCAATCTGTATAATCAGAAATCTAGGTCAGGTGTTATCTAATTAGATCCTGTCAGGCACTGAGGACCTGCTTAGCCCTGTGTACCTGTGCAAGGGTGACTCACTTACTATTACCCAAATCAGGTTATATTCAGTGAAACAAATATTTGCGGGAAGAAAATGAGTGTTTTGTTGAAAACAGAAAAGACACAACTTGATGACAGAAAGCTAATTTTTGATCAGGTTTAATCAAATCCACAGAGAGAGTCTTTAGCCTCAAGGGAATATTGAGAGATATAGAAATCTGTCTAAAAGCAGTGGTCCTCATTTATATCCATCAAGAATTTTGCCATTCCATATATTGATTTTGGGCCCAGAACTCTAAAGTCAATGTTCTACTTTTTAAATCATTGCAGTGATGAGTAGGAGCAGATTAAAGGTGTCAGAATTTGGCCCTTTGTGGATTAATAAAGGCATGCTGAATGTGAATTTTGTCTTTGTGATTTGTTTTGCTTTGATCTAGAAGGGGAATGTGAAAGGTCACTGGCTAAGCATGTGTGCTGAAGTGCCCTGAGCCATCCAACATGATCAGCATAAATTAGAATCTGACTTCCCTGCTTTATTCATCTTTATTGATGTCTATATAGCTGCAAAGTCAGAGGGACCATAACAATCCCAGCCAGCACAGAGAACCAATTGGGGCATGCAAAAATCCATAAAATGTTTAGTATTTCCTTGGAATTAAACATAGGAGTGTGTGTTAGTGATGTACAAGCCTCATACTTTTAGAGTTTGGGTTTTGTTTGGACCTAGATCCAAACCTTTGGAAGCTTATCTAAAGATTCCAAAACTACTTGTGCTTGCAAAATTGCAGCCAAGTTTTAAGAGTTTATTATGACATTTTTTCCATTGTTTCTAGCCCTGCCTGAACCACTAGTAGTTGCTAGTAATGCCCAACTGCAAACCTATCAATATAATATAGCACATTCCCCAAGGCAAATTGACACACTGATTACAGCTTGCGTGAACTAGAAGCTGCTCAAAAATTGGGAAAAAATGGATTATTGCACATTCAGAATTTCTACTTCAATGTCACATTCGGAAGCAGAGACTTTTTAACAAAAAAAAGGCACTACATGTGTGGATTTGTGACAGCAGGAAGAGGCAGATTGAGTTTTGCATGTTTGGAGCATCCATCTAAGTCCAGCAGCCAGTTAAACCAGAAGTATGATATCCTCTATCACCCCTCTTACATTCAGAGTATCCCTGCCTTCTACACCACCAAGCTACCAGAAATTCTTGGTTCAGTCCTCTGAAACACAGGTCTTTGGGTTTGGACATCCTCAGTGTGTTACTTTAGTTGGCAACAGCCATCTCGCTCCCTTAGAAAATGAAGATCTTGTATAAGTAATGAGAAAGAATCTTTCATTTCTGACTACCTGATTATCTCTCTTGGATGAGCAGTGGGTAATATTCAGGGCTCAATGACTAGCGGAAAAATACAATGTTTTGAAGGCAAGGTATACACAGAAAACTATCAAAATTGCATGTCTTTGTTAAAGAAGTTCTTATGATCAGTGCTGAACTATATAAAAACTATGTCTCAATTGGCAGTCCTGAAGCCAGAAATCTTAAGGTCAAAACCATCAGTTTAATAATTCAGTCTAACCTCCTGAGAAAGAAGTCTTTTCAAGCAATTCCTACCTCAAGCCTCTAATGATTGGTATATATCCTCTGGAAAAAAAGCCATGATTCTGAGTTAAAGATCCCAAATGATGGGAGATTCTCACATTCACATTGACATTTTCTTCTAACAGCTAATAATTTTCATTGCTAGAAACAAGAATGTCGTTTTTCTAGTTGTACCATCAGGGAGCAAATATTGTCACCATTGTAAGGAGCTCAACACAAGAACACAGTTAGCTTGTACCTGCCAATTCTTCAACTGTATTGATTTTCAATTTCCTGCTGGAGAATTTTTTTCCTTAATGATCAGTGAAATAGCATAGTTGCTATAGGTGCTGAATAGAACCCAAACTAAGCATTCAAATGGACTTTTGTTTTTAAAATTAAAGAAAAAAATTTATATTTACAACACATGCCTTTTGTTTCCCTTTAAACTGAAAACACAGTACATAATTTTCAGCAACCACAGTGCCTCTATTTTTTCCGACCACAAATTAACCATAGTTCAGTGCAGTGAAATGCAGTAAGACCGATGGAATGCTTCTGCCTAAGGGATGACTTACCCCTAACAAAAATTATGCTTTGCTTCTTATTTGTTGTGTTCAATAATATTGCCTCTCTAAATACTTTTGGTTCAGTACTGACACCAAATGAAGAGGAAAGCCTCCAGTATGTACAGACATGCAGGATTATGTTTCATTTGTCTTTGTTCGTTGTTCTAATTCAAACCAGCCCCCAACCACTGACTTATGACTCTAGGAGGCATATTGTGGGGGTTTTCAGATATATTTCACAAAACCACCCGAACTCAAAGGGCAACATTCTGTCCCCAGCTACACCCCTGCAAGGGCACCAAAGTTTATAAGTTTGCACATGTACAACACAGCATTTTTTATAAAATTGCCTTTTTAGCTTATGTTTGAGAATGCAAATTACTTACTCCAGACACACATGACTGATTTTTGCAATAAACAGTATATAGATACTTTGTACATCTACCAGTAGATGAGCATATTTTGTTGGCTATGAGTGAAAATCTACTATTTCAGGATTCTTTTTCTCATCCACTTGTTTCAGAGATGAAGTTTTCTCATTAAACACAAAGAAGGACAATAAAATTCAGCTTTTGTCCTGTGCTTCTTGAATTTTGTATCTGTCATGAGAAATAGGTCAAAATTCTTTCTAGATGCTAATTAAAAATCTCACTATCCATTAGAATTACCCTTTGGTTTGTGTTTGCACCCAGTCTCATACCTGATCAATGTGTAAGAACACAGTTATTTACAAAGTAGTGGAAAAAAATCCATGCTCTTCATTAGGACATCTCATGATTCCCTTTGCAGAATCAGTGGTTGAATGCATCAAATGCCTGCCACGTTTCTGAAGGCAGGTACGAACGTGTAATGCTCTGCATGTGGACAGCTCCACTGGGATCAATGGGAGTACTCACACAAGCAAATATCATGCATACTGGGTGGCAGGATTGGGCTGGCAGTTAGCACATCCCTCACAGTTACAGAGACTTCTCTTTCAAGTGTAGCAATTGTGACTGCTACAGATTTTCCATTGAATTTTATCACTTGTATCCCAAAGGAACAGAAACTTAATAATACAATAACTGTAATCAGGAAGAACTTAGGAAAACTAAGTCCTGTGACGTGCAATACCTTATCAGGGATGAAAAGAATGGTGTCTCTCCTGATTTTAGTTCTGCCTGGCTTTAGCCATTTTATTTAAAATTTGATTGAAACTTGAATAAGGATTTAGTCTACAAATCCTTACCTACTCAAGTCTCCACTAAGTCAGTACTGTGAACTTTTTTCCCTTAAACTGCAGAGACAGGAAAGCTCACAGAGAAATATTTGACCTGTCAGTTATAGATTTGAAGACAGAATTAAAATTCAAGAACTCTTGTCAGGAATTTATCTCATCTAATGTTAATCGTCTGAAAGTGGGACTCTAGTCTAAACTTGTAGCCTCGGATGCCTCAGTGTCCAGAGGATCTTAAACCAGCTGTCAAAGATAAGCGAAATAATCACTCCCTAGAAATGCTCCTTTCTGCCTGTAAAATGCTTTTAAGTGAGCTGCTAGGAGCAGGTACCTAAGTTTAAGATGGCTAACATGCAGCCAGATCAAACTTCTGCTTCGTGCCCATTCAGTATCTCGAGCCCTTCCTGGATTTTTGACCACAGAGACACCTCTATCAGCAAGCAGAGCAATTTTCATCAATAACTTGGCCTGGTATGTTAGGATGAGCTGTGCTGATACAGATGTCACTGTATGTATATTGTACATCTGCCCTATGGTAGCTACAACCACAGTCAAGATCCTAAGCACTGAGGTTCAGCCTGACTCCTTGATGAGCCCCAGTGAAATAAACAGTGTTGTGATGAAATCTAGACTAAACTCTGTTCTATATTAAGCTTTCATTTCAATCTCAAAGATTCAGTCTGGTCTTGCTCATAGACAGTACATTTTATTAATGACTCAGCTGCAAACCTGTCCAGTTTCCAAATAACAACACAGTGGTTATGGTTAAATTGTGTCTGGATTGTTGGCTTTATCCCAATGATAAGCCACTACTCTATCTGACAATATTTCTGTACCTTTGCTAATGAATTCATACAGAATGGTTTTTACCCTGTTACCCCCCAGCCTTGCTTCATTCCCAAACACATTTTTTTTCTGAAACACAAACATTTGACATTGCCTTCATTTTCCTATTCCTTCATATCTGGGCTTTTCCCTACACCCATCAGTACTAGGAACTTTTGCTTGTAATGACAAAGCCAAGCTCATATTTAAGCAAACATGTCTAATTGTACTGGATGAAAGACGTGACCCCACTCTGCACAAGGGGTTCTGCAGATATCCATGACCTGGCAGTGCAAGTCTTCTTGCATTTCATAGTCCTCAATGAATTCTTTTTCCATGGTGATGCCTAGTAAAATATTGACTTAGATATGAACCTGCATAAAGTATCACTGAGTGTCCCCTGACACTGCAGAGCTTAACTATCCAGTGAATGAAGGATCACCATGAGAGCACCACATGAAACCAGCTGGAACATATCTGAAGCAAGCTGAGGTGATGGTCCTTCAATGACAAACAGGGGTTTCCTTGCCTTCTCCATCACACTTCTGATCTCATATCCTCTTTCCGTATTTTCTTTTTTCTGGATAAATTGTCCTACTGTCATTATTTTTTGTATAGACGCTAGTCCATACCTTTGACAATATTTATTGCCCTCTCTGTGTCTTCTCCAGCTCTGCTATGTTTCTTCTGAGAAAGGGAAATCAAGACTGTGCAAAGGTGGTGGCATACTTTGAATTGATCATGGAAAAATAATATTTTATTTTATTTTCTCTATTCTTTCCATAATAATAAAGAACTGAACTGATGTTTCTCATCAGTCTAGCTCTTTCGACCCTAGATATCATATCTGCGTTGTAAGTCGGTTTTGACACTACTGAATACATGATGCTGAGACTGTGTATGATGGCCCAGGTGACACAGGCTTATTTAAGAACAAGAAATGTGTAAAGGAGCTTTTCTTGCCTTTAATTGCTCTCCATGAATACTAAGGGCAGCTGCAGCCTTTGTACTCTGAGATGCAATCAAGGGAAAATTGTTCTGGAAGAAATATTCCTCCTGGTCAGACACAGAGGAGTGAGTGAGAAGTTATTTGCAGTCTCCTCTTCTGTCTTCTTGTTCTGCAGCTTCCACCTGGAGTTGTGTTGCAATGGATCTAGTGGCTGCTGAGTCCTGGGTGGCAACCTCTGTCCTGGCTTCATCCACACACAACTCTGGTCCGTACTGACCAAAGACAAGTAGGTGTAGGACAGGACAACCAGCTGTCTGGGATAGAGGCTCTCAGAGCCTATAGGTTGCATAAATGAATCAGCTGCTAAGAAGAGAGAAGCAGAGGTCTTTGGATAAGGTGCCACACTTCACAGATTAGCTTTGTTGGAGCACTGCCCTAGAGAGAACTACCTGCTCTCTCTCCCAGTGGGGTTTCATGCCTTTCCACTGTGGCCAGGTCCTACATAATCCTTAACTCACTTTCTCTTCCTCTCTGTGCTGCAATCTCACTCTTTTTAAATGCTTCTGTGAAACACTTCTATGAACCCTGCCAGGTTGCTGTGTTAATGATTCTGCTCAAGCTGAGGGAGGAAGGTAGGAGCTGGGAGAACGGAGCAGCAGTGCATCTCTGTTTTTCCTGGATGTCTTTCCATTCACCCTTGGCTGCATTTTCTCCCTGTTCAGAATAACTAGCATTCCCTGGGGTACATCTCTCCTCACAAATCTCAAGGAGGCGGAAGCATTGCAGAGCTTCCTGTTGCACTAAAGAGCACAGTATTCCAAGGCTAAGATCATATTACTACTCACTTACTACAGCAACACATATTTTCCACTCTTTTTCTAAACCTCAAATGTTGTTATGGCGTCAATGGTAAAGAAGTTTAGGCTTGCTTGGATTTCAGCCTTGGATGGAGGGGAAACATTATTTCTCTAAATACACGAACCCTTATGCACCACACACACTTGCATGCTCCAAGACCCCAGTCTTCCAATAAGATCTGCTTGTGCATGGCCTTGTGCCCACCCAGAGTTGTGTTGAACACAAATCAGAGACATCTGATGGCTCAAGGTCTTATAATACAGTACTTTGGTGAGGTTACTAGTAATGTGATCCAGGAAAGTGGCAATGTGATTCAGACCCAGCCAGGCGATTGTCCCAGTATAGTAGCAAACTAGGTAAAGTTAACAGAGAGCCGAACAATGCTGCAAGGATTCTGTGCACATCCAGATCTCTGTCTTCAGCCTGGTGGGAGAAAATGCAGCTTGTGCTCCCAAATGCAATGCAGAAATGGTAGGAGGGCCCTGGCGCTCAACCTAGTGCAGCTCCACGTGTGCAGGATGGGCTTCCAGCATGGTACCCGCTGCCATGCTTTCTCAGCCCTCTTGGGTTTCTCCCTTCTGCATGTGTGAGATGGGAGGGATTTAGGGGGCATGGAGACCAGTAGTAAAATTTGGGAGTCGTTCTGGTGCTGCTGTTGTCTCCTTGGTCTCCCTGTTCTGTGCTCGGCATGCAACCTGCACACATCCACCCCCTGCCATGGGGTACAGACCAGGGCACACACGTGGTCTGTCCCATTTCCCAGAAAACCTGTGCAGAAACCCAACTCCATGATGGCTCTCTGAGCACCCAAGGCATTCAGTGCTATCTCTGTCATCAAAGTACTCGAGCACTTTATGGCCTTCAGCACAATTTCTCCTCAGCAGCCCTGAGCGATAGGGTGGTCTACTCACCACACTTGAAAATGAGGTGTGGAGGGAGGCACAGACAGACTGCTAACGATACTCCTTTGGGTGCCCCTGCAAAGATGCAGATATGCATCTGATGAAATTGGGAAACATGTGGAGGCAATTCCCTCCCATTGTGCTCAATCAAGGTCGTGCAGCAGGTCTGGACTGTATGCAGTAGGAATCGGGCAGCATTTATAACAGGCTCTGTTGATAAGATTGTCAAACCCCTCTATACACTCTGAGAACGGCATGTTCCCTACTAGTGAAAAATCGTTATTCTCTCACTGTTGTTTCACAAGTTCTGTTTCCAGCAATGCCTGGTCACAGACAAGACTACTGTAATCTCAATATGTGCAACTTAATTGTTGTTTATCCAGGACCAGCTAGGGATCATGGTGAAAATAATGACATTTATTTCTTCCTTCAGTACCACCTCCTGTTCTCTGCTTCTTAATTGTCTTCCACTAAAATCTCAGTTCAAAACAACACTGATAACCATTGCATAGGGATAGGATAATCCCCCAGGCTGGAACAAGTTTCAGTCTTGTGAGATAGAATGGTACAGTTCTGATTCGAAAACAAATCTGAGTTTCCTGCAACTTGCACTTTACTGCTATCTGCCTGCAGGTTCCTGATACTGTTTAATACCTCTCACAGAAGCAGTGAATTAACCCAGGACTTGCACCCCAGATCCAAAAAATCTTGGATGCCTTGTTCAAGTGTGGATATTTCCAGGGCAGTGGGGATGAACAAGCCATTTGGGGCTTGTTATCCCACAACTGCCAGGAGACTGATAATATCAGCAGGGGATTCAGTGATGTGGCTTGAAAGGAAATCTTTGCTACTAACAATTTTGGAGCCCTGAATGATTAAGAATTGCAGAAAGAATGCCTGCATTTCTGAATCTCAATCAGAATTAGTGTTTTTCAAATTAAAATCAACAGAACGACTTGACTCAGGTTTCCCTTCTCTACAATGAAGGTTCAGGAGATAGGCTAGAGCCTACAGAGGGATGACTGTCTGTCTCAGATCTGGATTCCATGTCACCCAAATTAACAGGATTCTGGGAATACAGTGAAACTAACTGAAAATCTTGTCTTTTGAGCCAGTCTTCACTTGTCCTTGTTCCTGTGAGCTTCACAGTTGGATATAACACTACAAAGCAATAACTGGCAGAGTGGTCTTCACAAGGATGGAAACTCTCCTGCGAATTACAAGTTATTTACATACTTTAGAAATCTGGATATTATTTTTTCCCAGTGTCAAATTGAGATATAAAAACTCAGAAACAGAATGCCAAGTCAGAGTTAAAATAAACATGTGAGGCAAGCATAAAGCGTCATCCAATATGGCCAAGAAGCTCCCATGTCCTCCTCCCTATGAGGAAAACTAACCTGAGAAAAGGCAGTGGAATGCAAAGCAAGAGAGTTAAGTTGCAGTTACCTTGGAGGAAAGGCTGGACAGCAATTGTTTAACCCAGTTGCTTGACCTGATTTCTGACAATAGAAAAAAACACCTCTGAAAGCTGATATACCTTTTATCTTGAAAGACAGAGGCTTATATTTGCTTCCATGATTTAAGTGTTGCAGACAGAAGGAGTTGGGAAGAGAGGAGCCTTTGTTCAGTCATACGTCACATATGTCAGTGACAGTACTGCAATGTGACTCCCTGGGACTAAAGCATGGTGGTGACATTGGAATGAAGGTCCCTGCCACTCTGGGAGGGCAATATCCCCCCAGCCCAGCTTCTTTTTTCTGGTCCTCTATTGTACGGTCTCTACATTTCCTCTCCCCAGAAGACAGGTCTCTTTGGGTGTCTACTTGGACAATGGTCAAGGTCTTAGTTCATGTGTTCTGCGCCTGCTCCGCAGCCTCCTCTGGTGGTGATGTCCCTCAGGAGAGCCCCAGGCCACCAAGACATCTCCCAGGTATCTACTTCTGTGACAGAGTTTGCATTTAGCCTTGAACTAAATCTTAAACCCCTGTAACTTGAAGAGCCATAGCAGTCCCCAGAGAGCAGAATACCCATTTTTAAAAATTAAACCCCTGACTGGGCAGAGCAGGCCATAAGCAAAACTGAGAAAGAGGGGAAAGAAGTGGAGATTTCAGAAGAAAAAGTATATTTGGGGGTTCCTGAGTGTTATAACCATTTTTCCTCTTTTTAATTGGCTGCAAAACCATGTTGGGAGATGAATTTCTTCTTCCAGGATCATACCCTGACAGGCGTGTGCAATATCTGTCTGTCCAATTTGGCTGATCTGCTACGCAGAGCATCCTTCTCCAAGCAAAGAAAACTAGCTCTGCTCTCCTGCCAGACACATTTCAACAAATCCAGCATCATATTGGAAGAGAATATCTACTTACACCATGCAAAATACCCTAGAAATCTCTGAGGGTCAAGGGGCATCATGCAGAGGGAGGTGAGAGAGGTTGATTTTCCCAGCTGAATCTCCAAACTAATTCCCAGAGCAAAGAAAATCCTCTGGAGTCCTTGCAAAGGCTGCTGTTGGCAAACTTTACACAAACAGGACTCCCAGCAGACACTGCCATAAGGGTTCTCAGTGTTCCCCCAGGCCTGCCTCTCTTGTCTGCTGAGAACCCGTGCAATATTTGAATGTGAATGGCATGTGCTTGTTGGCGGAGAAACTGGCATTAATCAGCAGCCTCTGAACTGGAGCTCCAGCAGCTTCCAGGCTCTCATCAGGAGCTGCTCAAGAGCAAAAAGAGGAAAGCAGACTTGCAGGCCAGCACTTGGAATAGCTGAGGTGCCTGAGGCATGGGGAAGTGGCTGCAGCCATAGGGAGGGAGGAATTAGGTTCATAGGATCTCCGAGACCTTTAGAATTCTTCTCCTTCGTACTATTGCTTGTGACAGGGCTGATCAAGTACCCCAGGAAAACCACCAAGTAGCCATTAGTAGACGTCAATCTTTCTAATCTTGTCTTTGGCCTCAAGTGATTGGGGCTAGTTTGGCCATGAAACATAAACCAAGAACACATGAGGAACTAAATCCAGGCAGCAAGCCATGTCAGAGGAATAATAGCTTTCAGCAAAACTAACACATATCAGGCCTGGCTTCTACTGGATAGCATCAAACTTTATTTCCAGCGAATATAAATCAGTGCAACTCGACTTAATAAGGGGTTTTATACACCAGATAGCAAGCTAGCCAGGATATCAGAGATGGCTTCACACATTTCAATGCTCCCACCTCTGGATGTAGCCTGTGGAATTCAAATGCTGCTGTGGAAGACAGGCACCTGCCCAATAACCAGGCATTCAAAGGACCTAATTGATGAAGCCCTCTGTATGTTGGATATGATCTAACTTCCACATTTCATTTCCCTCAGAAGAGCTGCCATCATCTGTCCCACTTCAGAATGGACCACTAGCCTCTTCTCTCTGCCTTCACACTGCTCTCACATTACAGTTTGCCAGAAACTCACATTTGGTCTTTCTGTCAGAGACTATGACTGCTTAGTTTTTTGAAAACTCAGCTAAACTCATAAACATTGTTGAAAAATAAGGAGGTATTTTAAGAGCTCAAAGTAATTTTTCAGTTCAGTAGCAAATGTTGCTAAACTTCCTTTAAAAATAGGTGACTCGTGCAGGGTAAGGAAGCCCAACTCCTACCAAATCAGGTTTTTATTACTGGCAGACTTAAAGCATAAGTCTTTAATAAGGCCGGATACATATCTAGGACTAATACAGCCATGTCTCAATGGAGCTGCTTCCCAGATGCTGACAAATCAGACAACTTCTTTGGCTCAGAGATCCTATCAAAGTAGTAAAACTGCTTCCACATGTTCATTATGTAGTGTAGGGTTGCTTTTGTGGTTATTAATGCATTTACTGTGCACAGCAGAGACCCTGGTCTGCTTAAAACATGGGTCTCCTCGCACTGTTCAGTGTCTGTCTCCAGCAGCATGTCCTCTGATGTGGAGAGACAGAAAAGACCAAATTTTCTACCCCATGAAATGAGCAATAAGTCAGATTCTTAAATCACTTCTAAGCATTTTGTAATTGTTAGATTTAGGACATACAATATTCTAGGCAGAAAAGGTCTGCAAAGGTTAAAGACAATAAATCAGAAGACAGGAAGAAGGATTAAAAAAATGAAAAAGAAAAGTAATACAGGACTTGAAAAAAAACAATTGTTGGTGCTGAGCAGAGAGGATTTGGTGACACTGATGGAAAGAGGCTTTAAGTAAGGATGTGCATCTAAATCCACTCTTCTGCTCTTTTTCTTCAAGTTTTGAATTTTGAATTAGAAATGTCACAGTAATTCATAAGCAAGTATACCTGGCAACAGCACAGTCCCAGCTACGGTTGACTGGCTATGTTCAAGACCTGTGATAAAAAGCTCTGTATGTGAGATACTGATATGAGTGCTGACCTCAATTGTTCATGTCTCTGACTGTAACTTCCTTCATCAGCCTGGACAAGTTGTATAACCCCTGCACCCCAGTTTCCTTTAATGCTGTGAGCCTGTGGCAATAATGGAGTTTTAATCCAGATGCTGCTGCACCAAGGTGAAATATGAGTATGAGGGGTGGCAAAAGCATGGTCTGAGCCCAGGGAGGCTTTACGAGGGTAAAACGTGAGGGGCATCTGTAGTGCCGGTGAGACCACTTGTCTCATCTGAGCCTGGGAGGAGAGCTATGGCCACAGCCGTGGCTGGGCACACTGGGCCCACCAGCTGGGAGGTTGGATCCAAAGATGATGGTTTGTAAAGCACTGTTCAAGCACTGTTTGTTAAAAAAGGTAAAAAGAGAGGTACAGAGGAGCCACGTTAAAACAAAAAAAAAAAAGACAAGTCCGAACCCTACTGCTTAGAGAGTAACATTTGCAAGGAGGTGTGTTTGCAGGAGCAGCAGAAATGCACCCTCCTGCCATCATGTTTATTAACAAAGCAAAAGTACAGCCGCCAGGAAAACAGCCTGATGCAGAATGCACCAAAATAAGTGGAAAGACTCCTACTATATTCTGCAGAATTAGGCTTTAATCATCAAAATGTCATGTTGACAGTGCCATTTTACTTCTCTGTTTACAACATTCCCGGTCCAGGAATGTTGTCCATCCTTCACACACCGCTGGATGAGAGAGGAAAGGTTGTACATGACTGAACAAAGGAATTTGTTAGGAGGGCAGAAAAAGTGTTGCCGCCTGTCTTAGGTGACCAAATTTGCAACTTCAGGTCAATACAGAGTGTGAGAGTCAGTGAATATCTTGGCTGTGAGAAAGACATTTGAAAAAGAGTTGTTCAGATATATTTAAACTAAAATGTCTAATTTTAAAAATATTATTTCTATGACTACCTGTATTTCCTTTATTTTAAAGGTTACATATAATGCCAGGAAATTAACATTTAGTTTGAGGTTGGATTTTGAATCAGTTTGACTCTGCTTTAAGTGAATTTCATCCAAAAAAAATTCTTTCCAGTGTTTCAATATGAAAACAACAAAGCCAGTTCTGTTTCAGGAAAACGCCAACTTACATTTTATATTCTGAATTTTTGGTTCTATGACCACACTAGAAAAGCAGTTATTCAGGTGCTCTTAATTATTGATGCAAACATAGTCATCTCAGTGTCAATAATGAGCAGATATTTTCTTGTGCCATAATGAGTGGCAGTGCAGTAAGAAGCCAGTACTGTGTGTTTCAGATTTATTTAACATTCTCTTCATAAATCTATTTCTACTGCTCCTCTGCTGTTTTCCTAAGTGTCATTATAGTGAAATACAGGAGCAGCACAACAGTATAGAGCAGAGCAGATGGAGTTTTGGAGGTACAACACACACAGCCAACTCCAGGTCCAAAGCAAAACCCAAGGAGACAAAGAGGAGATTTATATACACATTCTTATTTAAAACTTCTTAATGTCTAACTACAGCCTCTCATTTCTCAGCCATCAACTCCTTCTTTTGTGTTTATATTAACATGCCGATACGCGCACAAATCCTAGGAGGGAAAAAGATGCAATTGACTTGCAAGCTTTATACTCCTGTACTCGTCCTCAGTCTCCTAGTGTGCGTGCAAAGGTTTTCTCTGCACAGCAATCAGCAGTACTGATGAGTGCATGGGTCAACGTCATTCAGTGCTGTCTCCCATATCTGTGATGCTTTGTGTGAAGGCAGAACCCTGGCAAATTCACCAATAATACTGCCAGAGTCACTTGTCTGCTGGCAAAGGCAGAACAGATTTTCAGCTCTGTTTTTCCACTTTAAAAGAGCCATGTTTTAAAAAACCAGAAAAGATAAGCACGCTGACATAGGAGAATGTGCGAACAAGCTTTTTGGTAATCTCCATTGCACATCTTCCCATCAGGTCAGTGAGGTGTATGTGAGATAACAGGATGCTTCGAGGCACGTGCTGGGACAGGACACTAGCACAGGACTGCAGTGTCATGCGTGGGACCTACTTCCCATGAAACATATAGGCCTACATGTTCACAGCTAATCTAAAATAAACTAGTTGTTAGGGCTGCTTCTTTAGCAGGTGTTGAAAGAAGGCACTTCCAGAGGTGAGTTGGACTGGTCTAAGGTGAATCCTAAACTTTTGTATCTCACCAGCTTTCATACTGGTCTAAGGCGAATCCTTAGACCAGTATGAAAGCTGGTGAGATACAAAAGCTCACGACGAAGCTGGTGAGGGGGCTGGAAAACAGACCTTATGAGGAATGGCTGAGAGAGCTGGGGTTGTTTAGCCTTTAGGAGGCTGAGGGGAGACCTCATTGCTCTCTACAACTACCTGAGGGGAGGTTGTGGAGAGGAGGGTGTTGGCCTCTTCTCCCAAGTGACAGGGGACAGGATGAGAGGGAACGGCCTCAAGCTCTGCCAGGGGAGATTTAGGCTGGACATTAGGAAAAAAAATTTCACAGGAAGGGTCATTGGACACTGGAACAGGCTGCCCAGGGAGGTGGTTGATTCACCTTCCCTGGAGGTGTTTAAGGCACAGGTGGTTGAGGTTCTGAGGGGCATGGTTTAGTGTTTGATAGGAATAGTTGGACTCGATGATCCGGTGGGTCTTTTCCAGCCTGGTGATTCTATGATTCTATGGTTCTAAAATGGGCAACAAATTGCTCCAAGCTGCTTGGCCCATAGGGACATTCTCAATTGTTACTCCTCTGTACAGGAAACCTCCACTCTTCATAAACCCAAGAGGTGTGTGTAACTGCCTGATGTGAATGACAAGAACTCTGTCCTGGGAGCACTGCAGCATTTTCACTGTGAGCCAACACTGCCTGATTGCTGGCTCCCCATCCTAGACCTTCACAACACAAGTATAAACACGGTTATACCTTCTGCTCTGCCCCATAATGGTGCAGATTGCTGCCCACAGCCATGGGACTGTCTTGAAAAATGGCACAAAAATTGTTGCCAGCAATTGGGCAGCTGTGTCGAGCTGCACATCCCCATCACACTGAGAGTGGGTAGGAAAGAAGGAGACTCTGACTCCTTGGGAACTGCAGGCCTGTTCACACGCACTGAAGACTTCAGTACTGGAGAGTGTAAGAAAAACATTTAATATTTTGGTGTTGCCTTCTACAACTGAAGATAAACATGTTTTCTTCTGGTTCTAAACTTAAACAGATGTGGCAGAATAAAGTCTTTTAACTTTCATTTATGTTTGACCTTTTTAGTAGCATGATTGGTAGCCAATAAAGGTATTATAGAACGAGATCTTTATCAAGTATGAAACTACTGCCATATGAAATTACTGGCAGTGAGATGTACCGAGTATTAGGTTTAAGTCTATTTATGGATATATTGGACAGGACTGTTCACATCCATAACTGCCGGAGCAGTAAGGCCTGGATGTACAAGGCGTTTTGGAAGAGGCATGAACATTAATGATTCAATGCTGAAGATGTTCTCCAAATACCAAGCTGAAAAGGACATTTTTTTCCACTGCATGTCAGTCCACAACTGCTTTATTTAGGAGCAGGCAGTGCTGGTTGCTGTTGGACCCTGTGGCCAGATGGCTGAATTCGGTTTGGCAATGTTGACATTGCATATGGTCAGGTCTTCTGGAGCCAACTAACCCCATTAATAAACTTTTTTCTAAATATTTTATTGTGGGAATTTCTTTGGGGGCAGTATTACTTTATTTTGGACTTCAGAGGAAAAATTCAAACATCTCCTTTAATTTTTTTCATATTTTATTAAGAACATAATTGGAATCCTTCTATACTGAAAAATATTTTGCCAGAGATTGCTAATGGTATGCAGACTAAGGATGAATGCAAATTTAATCACTGATTTTATTATTCTGTTTTCCTGAACAGGGTAATTTCCCATCTTCCTAAGTGGCTTAAACAGCCACAGGCTTGAAATAGTGATGAAGGTGTTTCCTGGGAACAAATTAATGTGGAGGCACTGGGATATTACAGTAATATCGTGGTAGAGGAATGTGCCTTTTACTAAATGTCTCCGTCATACTCATGTATATTTTGGCTAACACCAAATGTCACTTGTGAAATGCATTGTGGCCCACAATGTTCTGGCCTCTCTCAGACCAAAATTATGAGCATTATACCATGTTAGCCACTCCTGATCATGGTCCTTTCGTGATAGCGTTCATGTGCAGATAAGAGCTCCCACTGATTTCCAGACAGACATGCACAAGTTAAGGCTGCTGGATCTATCCCTATCATGGTAAAAATAGACAGTTACTTTGTTGTTTTCACTAAAAGGAGGGGAAGGAGAGTATTATATAACAGGAGAGTCTTAGGGGGGAGCACTGATTTATTTAAAACCTCCAGTGATAGCTGCTCTCCCTGACAGGAATTGGCTCTTCAGCAGGGCACAAAAGCTGGGATCTTGCCATTGCTGGAGAGCAATGCTCTTTTTTTTTATTAGCAGACAATAAGCCACATTCAAGACATGCTAAAGAGTTGGAAGACAAGCAGCCAAACCAGAGAAATTCAAAGTGAGGGCTGGTGCTTGGGACTCAGATGTTTGCATTTGTCTGCAGGGGAGAGGCAGACAAAACCGAAGACGCAGCAGTTCAATGCCAATTCTCTTTGGCTAGTGGGGATCTGGAGGCAGAGATGGTTTTAATTGACACCTGTGCTAATTGCTTGCTCTTAGAAGGCAGAAGCCCTGCAACACGGGAGCAACTGGGTGAGTGCTGAAGGCAGGGCACACCTGGGAGGAGAAGGCATTTTTTTATAGTGGTGAGGGAAGTTTAGGGATCACTTGCACGCAGTGAGAGAGGAGGAGTGCATGGGGGATGGAGGCTCTGTTGGCAGACGCGTTTGATCCTCAGGTCATGTGGGGAAGAGAGATCGCAATGTTTATAACCCTGCTGGTGTTCCCTCTCTGTCCTGGCCCTGAGCACCATCAGTGAACCCTCAAGACCACAACCAGGTCTCACCTACTAATAGAAAACAGTTCCAGGTGTGCTGAAACAAAACATGACTAGGCACTCAGGGTAGCCCAAAGGCTGATTTATCTTCTCTAGCAGAGGCCAGGAGAGAATGCTTGAAGAGAATGAGAGCAGAACTTGAATACTGCATCCTTGTCCCCAGTCATTCTCCTGGGTAATGCCTTTCCTGACCCATGTATTCCTGGGAGAAGCATGGCTCACTAAAGCCTCAGAGAATGTTCTTCACCTGTGGCCTTGTGCCAGAGCCGCATGTGCTATGGACAATGGAAAGGGTCTATAGGATGGCTGCACAAGGGTGCTGTCACACCCCACGTTGGCTGCAGGCCTCCTGTAGGATGCCAGAGCTCTGATGGCACCATGCTGGGTGTCCTCAAAAGCCTCAGACCAAAGTATTTCTCATTGTGCACGCGTTGATCCAAAGCCTAGATTTCCTATTTCCTATTGTTTTCAGTGGCATTTGGTTTGGGCCAAAAGGCCCTGAATCAATGTAGTGCTGAGTCTGACAAGTCAAAGGGACTAAAGCACCTGATTAACATAAGGCATTTTTTAAAAATTATTCCCTATCTGGGGATTTATTTACGTTAGATATAGAGTGGGGTTTAGAAGGACAAAATGCTACTACTTCCTTAGGATTTCAGCAAATCCTGGTATGTTTTGCAGAGCACCTGATTGTGGGCTCTAAAAGTAGACCCTCTTCCAAATGAAATTCAGATCATCTGCACTGGGAACAACAAGCTGTGTTCTTTTCTTGAACCAGTTTTATTGTGATACTGGATTTCAGAACATGCAAAGGCACAGGAAGGCAGTAGAATCACTAAAACAATACAGCAACATTTCAAAAACATATTTCAGCACTGACATATTAATTGTCAACATTGAGCCAAGGGGCATTTCTTACATGTAATTTCAAATAAATAATGAAAAAAATCCTGGCACAGCCTTTTCTATAGCAATTCCAGAGGAGTAATTAAATAGGAGCTCAGGGAAAACCTACATCTGCAGTCTCAGAGAGTGAAGGACCACGTACCTACACTCATATGTGTGTGTGCACCTTGTGTTTTTATTTTTCTGAGTCATACTTGTGCATTATTCCCTGAGTATCCATGGCACCTTACTTCAACAAAGAGCTTGAAAGCCATATGCTGTTGAGCAAAGGGGAGAGAACACTCTCCTGATCTTTTTTTTTCTCTTATCTCAGTGAACATGCCAATTTCTGATCCTTCTCCCAGGGCTCTTGTGACCTATGCTTTACACCACCTGGCTGGTTTAATTCATGAATCTTATATAAATATGACAGGCTCTACAAAGGTGACCTCAATGTTAAGGAGACAGATGCCATCAGTATCTCTCAAGGATAAATACTTGAAGTTTGCTCCCTTTTTGTGTGTCTAGTCTGTCCCAGTTAGTGGTACTATGGCTAAGCCACTGAGATTAGTTCAGTTTTGCTCCTTCCTTGGATGCTCTAGATGAACATTAACTGTAATTTTAGGTTTCATGTGTTTTCCTCAAATGTCAAAGCCATTCTCTTCTGCCTTTCCTGCTGCAGAAACTAATGTCACATAGCTGAGCGATGTAGCTGGAAGAGTCCTTTTAACTTACAAGAAGTCACAGGGTGTTTTCTATCACCAGCGGAGCATATTTTGCCCTTCAGGGAAGATAATAGATCTTTGCCAAGGCTATAGCTAGCTCCACGTTGAATTGGTTCAGCATCTCATTCTCATAGAGAGCTCAACTGAAAAATCATCTCAGGATATGATCTGGCTGACCCAGTGATGACTAACATTGAGACAGAATTAGATAGAAGTGGGTCTGGTGCAGATACTTGGCCCTGATATTGGAGACGGTGACTGGTTTCTCTTTGCCCCAGTATGAGAAATACCCAGTGCCACATGTCATGAGGAAAGGGGAGCAATGTCCATTCTCAGAGACCACAAGAACATTTAGGCTTGGGGCTGACCCTAGTGGGTCCTTTTCCAGTGAAAAACCACGGACTTGGACCTAAAGCACATGAAAACACATAAAAGCATTTCTAGAATTACCAAGCTATCTTGGGGACTGATTTTCCATTCTGTTTTTCTACAGTTCCTAGTGCAGGGAAGGGGGGAAAGGTTTGAATGCCACAACTAAAGTGTTTGGACAGCAAATGATCACCACCACAGTGTGGATAAAGACAGGATGAAAGTCTCTGGGGTGCTCTCAGCATGGGCGGGTGCTGCTAGAGTGAGTGAACACTAAGCTATTCCTCTGCTTAGAAAGCAGCAAAAGGAAGGACATCAGGAAGCCTCTTGTGTTCACTTCCTTATAAACTACCTAGGACTTTGGATCCCAGCAAAACTGCACAGATTGAGCCCATATAATAGACTAAACATCAAACCCAGATCCAGCTGTGCTCTTGGCTCTGGGACATAATTTATATCTGTGCACATTATGGGACTGCTCCAGGCTGAGCACACTGCACTTCTTCTATGAGACAAAGTCTCATATCTGCACTGTCTGCATAGTATTTATCCTTATGAGATTGTCCCAGGAAGATTGTTTCATGTTTGGAAAAACCCTCTTTTGCAAATCGGCATTGTGCTGGGCTCATCTCTCCTTTCACACTCCTTCCCAAGGCAGTTACTTGTCTGCTATAATTTACTCTTTAATGCAGCACTTTCCTATTCTGTGAGACAACAATCATGAAGCATTTAAATTCCAATTGAGTAGGGCTGGAGTGCAGAGAGGCTGCGGCTTGCACAGTGAGGATAATGGGAACCTGAGACAGGGGACACCAGTTCAAGGCCCCCCAGGAAGGAAGGCTACAAGCTTCTCCCTCACATTCCCATCTCCCTAGAGATGTAAATCAAGAAAATGAAGGGAGGGGAAGAGGAGGAGGGGGGTGTTTATAGAAAGAAAAGGGAAAATGGATTGAGTTGTGCTGAATTCTAAGACAAGGCTCAGCTACACAAGAGAACTATTGAATAGCTGTGAAATCTGGAATTGAGCCATCAAAAAAGCTGCTGAGCTGCATGTGAATCAGGTTGATTGTTTTTGAGAAACACCTGATTTTTTTTTTTTGCCCCCCCCCCCCCCCCCCCCCCCCGGGTGCTTAGCCTTGGAATTTGAACATGACTGCTGATGTGCTAAACTGCTTTTCCTTGAGATAGAGACATTTTAGGGAGCAGAAGTGGACGGAGAGGCGGGGGAGAGTCTCCCTGAATGTGAAGTCCATGGCATCTGGGCTGGGAGCTGACAGGTTCCCCACTGCTCCCGGCATTGCAGGATGGAATTTACACTGCTGGCAGAAACCAAGCAGGAAAAGTAAAGAGCTGTAACTCTCTGGGACGCAGAGGAGAGAGCTGCTCAAAAGGGCTGCATGATGCCCTGTAGCTCGGCTACAAATCCGTTTTGCCCTCTCCTCCCCAGTCTTGTGCTGCTGGGAACTCACACTTCTTACCTTGTCCCCCAGGACAGAGCTGGCACCTCTTTCTTAGTGTGTGCTCCCCACTGAACCTCAGGAAAATGAATTGCAAAGCCCCAATTTAATACTACACTTATCATCATAGTGTCTGTTTCTCCCATCTTCATTGCTGGAATTATTATTCTCTCTGTAGCCTTCAGTAGTAAGGGAAGCAAAGCACAAGGGTGCTAAGATGCTGTTTTCTGGAAGAGTATTAGGATTCCTGAGCACCTTACAATGTCACACTGAAGTGGATAAAAAAGAAGTAGCAAGGCTGTTTTTAAAAATCTAGCAATTTGCCGAGGATTACGGAATGTGTTGTTACTGCAGGCGTGAAACCTTGCTTTTCCTCATTTGGTATGGCTGGGAACTGTCTCTGCTCTAATTTATTAATATTGTATTGCATTATTGTGTAATTTTATTGCATTAAAAATCATGTGGATCGCACCATGGTGCTTTACAAACAGAAAGCAACACAGAGCCACTGCTCCAAGGAGCCTTGTTAAATGGCCTCCAGATTTGACTCAAGAGACCTATACTCTGTTACCTTATGCAGAAAATATCTCCATTGTTTTGTTGTTGTTTATTTATTGACTACAGAGTGTAAGCACTGTACAAGGCGAACTTGCACAGTTCAGACAGATCTGTCAGACTTCACATCTTCTGCAAGGGATGTGCTCATGAGGTCTCTTCCTTCTTCCCTCGGTTGTGGTACCATAACTCATCCCAACATTACAGCCTCTCTGCCTCTCTAGCAAACTAGTTGATGAGAGTCAGGTCCCCATCAGGCCTTAGAAGGGTGCCCACACCATCTCTGTACATAGACCATCCTCCTCCCACCCATACTGGTCACACTAAAGGCTGAGAGGCCCCTGGTATCCTGGAGCAGCCCTGGGCTCATTCTCAGTGCCACCTTCACCCAACAAGAATGTTGGGCTATTTCGAGCCTATGTAGCACCCATACACCAGGGCAGCGTTAGGTCAAGCTTTAAAATAGCTGTTGACTCCACAGCAACTCAAAGCAACTGGGTTGCTGGCGTCAGCAGTGATGCTGGAGATAACCAAAGCTCAGGCTGAAGGCAGGGAAGGCTCTGTGGCAGGAGGGAGCCCAGCACACCCTGCTCCTGCAGCCCCAACCAGACGGGAAAAGTCTCTGTCCTAAGAGGGTTATTTCTTCCTTTTCAATGGAGAAGACCCTCTCGTGGGCTGAAACACGCTCTCTGCAGGGAGGGGTGGGGTGGGTCAAGGAAATTCCTTGTGGTCTCTCAGCTCCTGTTCTGCTTTTGTGCTTTTCGTCCCCGAGCAGATCCCAGCATCCCAGCACTGATTATGTATGAGGTGCTGCCCTGAGAAAAAGCTTCTAGACATAACTGGCTAACCATCCCACCAGGCGGTGGGGACTCTGGAGGCACTGGGGCAGCGGTGGCTCAGCTGCAGCAGGAGGTCAGGGGCAGCAGGAGGGCAGGCATTGTGCTCAGACCATTGCTGCCCGCAACAGACCTCGGCCATTCACACAGAGCCGGGCTCTGGGTCCCTTGAAGTTAATGAAAAGACTCTTTGGCATGTCAGAAGATTTTGGGCTGAGCTGTCAGTGTACAAAAGCAGCTCTATATCTTCTGTAACTGAGCAGAACCATGAGCTCCAGGAGCACCTAAAGATGCACAGGCTGAGCAGTTCTTTGATAGGTGTAGGCAGCATCTTCTTATGGCAGCTGCTAAAGTACCTCAGAGGTTGGCAGTCGGGACTTTTTTCTTTTTCTTAGGAAAAAAAAAGATAAAAATATAATTAACCTTCACCTCAGGTTCCAACTTGTATAACCACAGATCATATTCTGCTAATAATTTGCTTGCTTAAGTGACTCATAATACACACAGTGAGTTTACTTTTGCTTTGAGAGCAGCTGATCTTTGGAACAAACTGCCCACAAGCGTAAAATCATGTCACCCACTTGCTGATTTAACCCTCTGAGTACTCACATATCTCTAGACCCTGCTAAACTGCTGCTTGAAGGAAAGCCTGGTGTCTGGGAAATTTTGTCACCAAACATAAAATAATACCTGGAGAGGGTATGATCTCTTCTTCACCCATTTCATATTGCAATGTCCTTGCTTAGGTCAGTGGCCCCTGTATATGAGCCTAAGCATGTGGGTGAAAGCAGGGACTGTCTGTTCAGTCCAAGTGATGACTAGCTATTTATGAATATTTTCTATTGTAGCATTTTTTCCCTTATAACAGGTTCTTATGAGGATCCTTTTACCAATTAGTTATAGGTGAGCACACTCAGCCTTATTTCCCCCTCTGGCCAGCCTGAACCTCAGCATGCTAATATACGATTTGGAGGGCACAAAGATCCAGCACTGAGACCTCAGCCCGAGCACAGGGTCCTGCTGGGACACCATGGGACACATGGGCTGGTGCCAGTCTCGAGACACCTTGCTGCTGAAAACAAAAAGAGCCAGAGACTGTTTTCACAGAGCTAACCTCTTTTATCCTCCAAAGCACCCTTGCTGCCTCTGTGGTGAGCCCTGTCTCTGTGCTTTGCCCAGACAACGTTGAGGTGCACAGAATATGCTCAGAAGTCTCACTGCAATACCGTGATGCCTTCTGCAAAGGCAGAGACCACACATGCACACTGACCTGGGGGTACAACTGCATATGTCCACAGTGACACTCTGAAACACCCTCCCAGCTGCAAAATGTGAACAGCAAATGCCTCGTACCACATTGACCGAGCAGGAGTGACTGCTCTGTTTTGCAGACGGACATAACCGAGTCTAAACTGATGGAAGGGCTTCCCCAAGGCCATACAGGAAAGCCCTTCCAGACCATGTCCCTGTAGTGTAATTTAAGCATCAAAACCCAGCTCATGGAGCAGGCACTTGTTCTTGTTCTGTGCATGTACTTTCTTCCCTGCCCTGTGCATTCCTCAATGCGTGGAAGGTTTGCAAGTACATCAAGTTGGCTGCAGGCTGCTGAATAGCAGCTTTCTGTGAAGTCCTCAAACTAACACATTGTTGAAAGAGAATTTTATTTCTGTCCGTCCTCAGCTTATGGATTCAGCTAAGCAAAAACCTGCTTGACCTAAATTCTCCATCTTGCTGATCGAAGGTCATGTTTTACCAGGATTATTTCTGTTTTCATTGTAGGCACAGCTGGTAAACAACATGGAGATTTTACAGTATTTAGCTTTCTGATAGATTTATGGAGGCTCCCTGCCTGACTTCCTTTGCTTCTTTCAAAGCTTTTGCACTCATTCTTCAGATGATACCATGCACTGTGTACCTTCAGGCCCAAAACCCAAGCTAAGCCAGAGAAAAGAGCTGTGTGTCAACAACTAACCACCCACCCTCCCCACAACTAGCCCTGCACCTCTGCTCAGGATCACTTGCTTTCAGCGGAGCAGTCGTGCTAGATCAGCAGCAGCTCAAACCTGCTCAGGTGCAGTGATGGACATCACTAGGCTGCCAACGCTCCTGCAGTCAACCACAAGCAAATCCCAGGGAAAGTGCTGAACCCCTTCCTTGGACTAGAACAGCCTATAGCTAAGTCCATAACCCAGTGCAGAAAGCTATTCCTCCGTAGGGAAAACACTGAGGGCTGAGGCTTGCTCACCTACTGCCCTTTTTATAGCCACCTAAAGAGCATTACAAGCTTGGAAGCTGAACAACACTACGTGGGAGGAGATAGGAGGGTATCTCCATCCAAAACCTACTCTTCTCTCGGTGCAGTAGTGGTAGGAAGGCTCCAGGCTGAATTTCCCAAGTTGCAAAGCCGCACACCATTTGGATTTGAGGGACAACTTCTGCTGTTTCCCATTTAAGCAGCTGTAGTAGAGATAGTAGAAAGCAACAATCCAGGCCTGGAGCTTCAGCCATACATGTGCTGGGGTAACAGTTTGTTGCAGAAGGAGCAGAAGATGCTCCTGTACGCACCAGGACTGCTCCTGGATCCCTGAGTGGAGAACAGGGACTCTAAAACAGAGCCCTAATAAAAAATCTTGATCTTGTAATTAGAAAATTACGAAGTTTTCTGAAATATGTAGCAGCCAAAAATCATTGGCATTACCACGAGACAGCAGCAAAGTATCTTAAATCAAAGATATTTTTAAGTGTGGGTGAAATTCTCCTCAGCTGTCAATAATCTACTGATTGCGGTGGTATGACGCGAGATGGGGCTGGTTGCCTTGAGGAAGATGTCCTGATTTTTACTGGGAAATGGTGTAAATGAAGTTTAGCTGTAATTTGTGAATAATTGAGTGATCACTGACAAATGTTCCTGTGACACACAGCAAGCTGTTATGCAAAAAATATGATGCACATTTAGCTGTAGCACAGCTCCATGTCACATGTGGCTTTAAACCGATTATTCTAAATCATCCAGTGTCTGTGCCCAGTGTTTTTTCAAAAAAGATTCCCCAAATCTGACCTTTACAAAGTTTAAATAAAAATTTAAAAAATAGAGTGGGAGATAAATCAGAGGAGATTTTGCTGCCGACTTGAGTGGACACTAGCCAGGCTGTGGAGTAGAGTACTTACATGGGTAAAATGAGATGCTCGCTCTCTTCATTTAAAGAAATGTCATGCAAACAAACATTTTCAGGTAAAAATCCCAGATGCACTGGTTTCCCAAGCGTAAAATAATAACCCGGTGTGGAGAGCTGGTTTTGCAGCTCCAGTTTGCACAGATAGGCTAAGGGTAGCCTAGAATCACAAACCTGAGCCTCCCCAAATACGCTCTGTTTGGAACATTGTGCCATAGAAAATTAATTGCATTCCAGCTCCAGGGAGCATTAGCACTTTTCTGAATTCAGGGCCAGCCTGAGGAGCAGCTATGCCCTAGGCAAAGAATCCAGCCCCCTCCTGGCCTTTGCCCCTTCCTCCACAGGACTGAAAAGGAAAAAATATTATAAATCACAGCCTTTAGAGACACTTAATAAACACTGCCTGGAATATAAATGTATAAATAAAAGTGGAACTGAACGTACTCATCTCAGCACTCAACCATGGCTTTTCTTCCCCTCTCACTTTCATTTCTTCTTTCCTTTCATTCACCTTTGTTTCACATATTCTCCTTTCCCCATCCCCCCCCTTCCTCTGTTCCCCCCCCCCCCTTTGTTTTCTTTTGCTTTTTAGCCCCTTTCCAAGACTGTCCTTTCTCACCCTTTCTGTTCATCATTCCTATTGGCTCTTAGATCTGTTTCCTTCTTCCTCAGCACTTTTTTTTTTTACTCTTTTCTCTTCTCCAAGAATGTCATGAAGATAAGAGAATGGCCCTCTGCAGAACAATCTGTATCTTTCAGAGATTGCATCCTTATCACTTTTTTCCTTAGAAATAGCCGTTCCCATTTAAGATATTTTAGAGTTTTCTCAAGATGGGCATATAAGTATGAAAGAATCTAGAATCACCTGTTTCCATTAGAAAATTTGGCAAATATGTGGTGCTTGCAATAGATCATACATTACTTAGGAGCAAACGTTGTCCTTGTACAAGATTTCTGTGGTTGTGGAAGGTTTGAGCGTGCAGGTACTTAAAAACTGATCTGTACCGGCAAAGAGGCTTAGTCCTGGCCAATTTATCCTGTTATTCTTGCAAGCTTGAGTTACCGTGAGTCATGTAGTGTGCAAGGAGCAAAAAAACTAATCCAAGATCCTACTAGCTTCTCTATTCATAAGGTTTATCACATTAACCATCTAAATCTCTCTAACATGATATAACACCCCCAAAGGGGATGAATTATGTCAATACAAAGTTACTTACATTGCCCTAGTTGCTCTGTCAGGGGAAGGGAATGAAATATGTACATAAAGTCCTTTTATGTCAGGATACTTTATTCTGCCTGAGCAGCTGTGGCTATGAAAAGTCTGACACTACTGGTCAGTGGAGCTCTAGCAGTGCAGAAACTATCTGTAATAACCTGATAATGTGGAAGAAAATCTATTTTGTGAATGAACAGTTCTGCAGCAGAGAAGCTGTGCAGTTTTTCCAGGATCCTTTGGTATCCTGTTGACATTTGATGCATTGCATCTTCCTTATCAGGGTGGTCAGGACACCTTTCCAAGAGAAGCATTTTGCTTACTCTGTTTCCCACAAACTCCCTCCCCTCTCTGTCTTTTTCACACCCACTTACTCCAGTTTTCTCTGTATGTATTCAGTATTTGTGTTGTGGAGGCACTGCTGAAAATCAAGAGGCAGTTACTCTAGGAGTTGGTGCTCACAGCACCGCTGAGCAGCAATGCCCCACTCCTTCTCACCTGCACAAGCTGAGAAGGGGGATTCCATGGAGGTCTGGGAAATCTGATGCTGCTGTTTTGTTTCATTCTATAAACAATGTTGATTTTCCTTCTCCAGCTCTGCAGCAGACTACCCAAGATTATGCCTGGGATGCGTTCAGGGTATTACCCCGTAGTCCCATAGCGGTGTGTCCCATGGGCATGACCCCAAAACACCAGCTCAGGGAATTAGCCAGCGTCCACCTAGGCTCCTTCCAGCCCCATGGATAGACCAGGTTATAGTGATGGGCACTGGTGCATGACCATATCTCATCCCATCAGGCACTGAACCAAGTGTTCAAGCTCCTGCGCATGAAAACTAAGAAGCATTTTCAGGTCCTGCTGTAGGGATGTCTCAGACGTGCCAAGAGAAGAAATGTAGGCTTCAGATTTCAGACTCGGATACTGGTCAGGCATACACTACCACAGTCGTGGTGATGAGTAGAATGTGCAGATGTCTGGCCTTGGACTGGAAAGTGTCCAACCACAGTGTCATGGAGCTTAGTGCAAACTGACTCTGCCAGGAGGGGACTGGGACAGAGTTACAGACATACTTCTATAGCCCATATTAGCTGTAGTCAATTGCCCCTGAAAGGCTGATGAAGACCCATCCCCTCATATAATCTTTTTTATGGATAGTTGCATGTTCCTGACAGGCTGCAGCCATGCAGACAAGGGTCCAGTGTGATATGTTGTGCCTTGGTAGGTGAAGGAGGGGGTTGTTTAATTCAGATCATGACTGGCTGTATGTTTCTCCCTCTAAATTGTTTTGCAGAACCTGCTCTCTGGCTCCAACTGAACTTCTTGAGGGTCATGGTAGTGCAGCTCAGAAAGCTTTCCAAAGATAAATTAGTATTGTATTCATACAAAACACAGTGCAAAATTGTAATACCTTGTGTGCATAAATGGTAGATGATTCAGACATATCAGGGATAAAAAGCCTAATCTTATCTTCATCTTCTGGGGTTGCCCTGTCGTCTTTAGCCCCTGCACAGTAAAAGTCATCAGGACATTTTGTGTCACTTTCAGAGAGCAGAGCTGGAAGTGGAACTTCTTGCCAGAGTAAAAAACCAAATACAGCATTCCTATTGAAAACAGGGAGTCTTGTTTAAAATAATGAAAACATCTTTATTCCTCATCTCTGCTTCTCAAATGGAATTTAATATTCTGAGCAAAGGTGCATATTTTCTCACAAGAAGAATAAACTTAATTGATCCTTTCATTTTTAACTCTGTGCCCAGTGGCAATCAGTCACTTCTTTGCAATAATATCTGCAAAGAAAATAATCTTTGCTGGATCAGATGTAAAGGTGGAGAAAAAGTCAGAGAATTAACGGGCAAAGCAATCTGGTTGTTACCCTAACATATGGGAATAATAAGTGCCAGCCAGATAAAGCCTGAACACTGAGTTTTCATTTTGTTATTCTAAGCACAAAAATAAATATTTTTATGACTACATGTAAAGAGTAAAAGCAAATAGAGTTAATATGTAAAAATATACATTTTGCTTCATTATGTGTAATAATACATATTGATTTCATTACAATATTTTTTTAAAGATCAGTTTGCCTGGGAATAGTGGTTTATTGCTAAAGTGCAGTCTGCTCTTTTTCATCCCATTTTTCTAAGGTGTTGTGCTAGTATAGAATGAAAGGGAAATATTAACTAGGCTGTATTATAAAGAGTTATATAGTGTTCTTTGAAAAAAAGTTATTTGCAAAAATGTGAACTAATATTTTTATTTTTACAATTGAACATGTCTGCCTGATTTTCAATCATAGACTGCTATGGGCATGGAAGAAGAAATACAGAGAGAGGGACATGTTAGTAGTGCTCCAACTGTAAAATATTTCAAGCAGTCATGCACCAGACTGCTTTGTGCATCTTCATGCTTTGGTCTCTACAGCTTTCCTAAGAGGAGAGGAGAACCACAACTGCAAACGTGGAGCTCAGACCCATCACGAGCTCAGACCCAGCAGAATCTCAGACCCAGACGACCAGTATATTGAACGCCATGATGTTTTGCAGCACTGTCCAGGTAGAAGGAGGAGGGAATCTGCCCTTCCCTGTGGTCAGCACAGCATGGGCTCCACCAGTCTCTCCAGGGTCCTCCACTCACCCAAACACTGGGGCTCCCACCTTCACCTGTATATCTCTCAGAATGCTTGAGGGCCACTAAGACTTGAATTTTGGCAAATGGGTGCCTTCCGAAGCCAAAAGTTGATGTACAGCCTCATGTGCATCTGTGTCATAGGAAGACCTACCTATTTTATGTCACCCCCACCCACGTACCACCCAGGTTAATTCAGTGTATATCTGCCCCATCCCACTCTACAAGGCTGGCAAGTGAGCACCAGCCAGGCTCTGAATATCTAACCACATTTCATACTGCGTGTGGTGAAAGCTGAGAGAAAATGGTCACAATCCTTTAGGACAAGGATGAGGAATTTTATAGGCACCATGGAGGGTAACTACTGTTTTCTTTTATTATTCATAAGCTGGTTTAGTCCAAGAGAAAAAGTAATATTTATGTTAATCTTGGGGGAATTTGTACGATAAAAAGACAGAAAACAGCAAAGCCCATGGGCAAGTAAACCTCTTACCATGCCTCAAGGTACAAAGGTTACAGTACCTGCCATGGTTTTGCTGACACCGAAGCTGAGCTCATCTCCTACTGCATCCAGATTCTGAGAGCTTCATTTCACACTCCAAAAAAATAAAAACTCTTCAATCGACTCCAAGTTTCTTAGGCCCCACAGTCATACAACAGCCCATCTGTCTGTTTGAACTACTATGGGCAAATGGTCCCACCAGTGTCATATCCCTCTATTGATTTTGGTCTGGGTGATGACACAGAGGTTAAAGATCAGCATATATGTACATTATGCAGACTCCAAGGAATGTTGACATGAGGTGCTTGCAGCAGCAAGAAAGTCAAACTGGAGAGCACATTCAAAATATTTAACAGAAAATCTTGGCTTTGCAAACATTAGTGCTGGCTGCATATGAGAAACTTAAGCATTTATATCCAGCTAGTCTGTTCTATCAAGTATCACTTGGTCTGTGGGCTGATTTACCACACTGCTATACAAGTAATTTAGTAGATTCTTTTTAAGAAATGTGCTTATTTGTTTAAAATCCTGTTATCATGTTGTGGATTTGGACTTAAATAGACTTTTTTTTTATCTAGCAAGTGGGTGAGTTTGGCGAGATCTTTTAAAATCTAATGAGTAGGTGTATGTATTACAAAATATTCTGGAAAGTGAGGGAAAGAAATGGTTACCACAGATTTCAGCATTCCAAACTCTGGATAAATGAAGTGATATGTCAGCATTTGTTTTCTTAAGGAAGCAAATAAATTGCACCTCCTAAAAGAGTAAAACAACATGTAGATTTCCATTTGGTACAGTCCTATAACTAGTCAGAGAAACTCTCTGTAAGCAATGCAGGCCCCTGAGAAAACGTATGATATTCCCAGAGGGTCAAAGTGGTTGGATGGGAAGCCAGAATGGCAATGGGTTGACTCTGAAAGTGGAGAAATTAGGGCTGAAGTTTTCGGCCCAAGAGGCTGAGAAGAGATTCAGTACTGAATTCATTGCAGCTTTAGTTTCATATCAGATTTTTTTCCAGAGATTTATTTGAATGCCTTGAATCTGGCAAAGTGGATTGAAAACCATGAATGAGGCAGTCCAGTCCCTGTGTTTTTTTCTCATCTAGAATTGCACTTGCATTGCACTGGTTTTTTTCCAATTTGAGAGTAAACAAAATATAACCAAGCATCTCAAGAATTTCCAAAAGGGCTGGTTCAAATACAATTTTAAGAACAGGCAAAGATGTGACATGGTTATTTTTGGAAAAGGATACTCTCACAATCTCTGAGTGGCTGATGGCCTCAAGGAGACTTTGTTTATCAGTTGGATCCCAGACTGGCAAATCTGGCCTTATTTTTTGGTGTTATTTGGTGGAATCAGGTTTTAATCCAATAGATGAGAAGAGTTGCCCACAAATGC
Organism: Clamator glandarius; assembly: GCA_033459285.1. Taxonomy (NCBI): domain Eukaryota; kingdom Metazoa; phylum Chordata; class Aves; order Cuculiformes; family Cuculidae; genus Clamator; species Clamator glandarius. The sequence goes on along the minus strand of JAUNZM010000016.1, from coordinate 1,802,161 downwards.
ATAGTGGAAATGTACATTTCTTTGAATTTAAACCTGAAAACATACTAGAGGTTTTTTGATCCCTAGAAGAGGACATCAGCTATGGAGGTCTCTACTAGGATCCACCTACCTTTCCTTCTTCCTAGAATACAAAAATTTTAAAAGGATTCCTGCATTTGGAAGCTCTGCTGATTTTTGATCCATCTTGGCTTCCTTCCACGGCTTCTTAATTTTTCTGCTGTGACTGGCTTTCCTCTGAGCTACACATAAGTACTCCACATTCTTCATTTTCACCATGCCCTGGTTCATTTAATGATATTTCATGTTATTCTCAAAGGTCTGACCTGAAGTCATGATGTTGTGCAAGATGTAGGCTTTACTTAAAAGCAGGGTAAAGACAACAGAAAATACCATTTCAGGAAAATGAAAAACCTGGATTATTTTTAATCTTATGATCTTCAAACTGGCTCCATCATTTCCAAATGTCTACATGAAATAACAGAGTAGATCAAGGCAGAATTTTGTCTTCTCTTCGTTATTCTGCTCTAGTTTTATGTCTTTCTTCATATCATCTTATTCCATGTCTCCCCGCAAAGACACCTCTTTTGGAAACATTCAGCTCCATGGCCTCATGCCATGCTTTGTTTACTCTGTATTGTGCAAACTTACTTTGGTACAGGGATTTGTTAGGCACTGGCAAAGCTCTGCCTCTATACATGACTTCCATGATAGGGATGCTTTGTAAATAAATAATCACAAACACGTTTGCAAATTGCAAGATGAATAATACCCTCAAGTGCATTTGAAAAAAGGGCCCCATTTCTTTGCCAGAGAAAACCGAATTTAGTGGTGATGCACCTATTAATAGCAACCAGGAGACTGGCCTGCTGATGTAGTTAATAAGTCTTCCCTCCGATGTTTAGAGTATGGGCCAACTAAAGGCAACCCCCCTTTGGCTGGGTATTCCTAAAGTTGCCTAATAAACCACATCATTTATTGGCTTCCACGAATCTTCTTTCAAGAGTCATTAAAGATTATATGCTTGAGTTTTGCTAGTGCACATATGAATTTTTGTCCAGGGAAGATGGTGTTCAGTAGACTATATTCTCAACTGAAATTAGTCAGTGAAGTCCACTAAAGCAAGAAAGGACGTTGAGGCTCTGGAATGAGTCCAGAGAAGAGCAACAAAGCTGGTGAAGGGGCTGGAGAACAGGCCTCATGAGGAGCAGCTGAGAGAGCTGGGGGTGTTTAACCTGGAGAAGAGGAGGCTGAGAGGAGACCTCATTGCTCTCTATAACTACCTGAGGGGAGGTTGTAGAGAGGAGGGAGCTGGGCTCTTCTCCCAAGTGACAGGGGACAGGACAAGAGGGAATGGCCTCAAGCTCCACCAGGGGAGGTTCAGGCTTGACATCAGGAAAATATTTTTCATGGAAAGGGTCATTGAACACTGGAACCGGCTGCCCAGGGAGGTGGTTGAGTTACCTTCCCTGGAGGTGTTTAAGGTACGAGTGGATGAGGTGCTGAGGGGCATGGTTTAGTGTTTGATAGGGATGGTTGGACTTGATCCAGTGGGTGTCTTCCAACCTGGTTATTCTATGATTCTATGAAAGCTTTTACACTAGCTGAAAACACTCATGGTCATCAGAAGAGGGGTGTAGTAATGGATAAAAGGAGCTTTGTGGGAGCCAATGGCAAATTACCCTTTGGCTTTCCCAGAGCCAAGACTTCACCCAAATGGGTGTGCCCTCTTTTAGGGGCCACATGTACCCTGCAGCCTCTAGTAAGTTAACAAAAGCACCATCCTTGAGCTGCCACAAAACACATTTGTGGTCATGCATGCAGCTCTTGGGACAGGCTTTATCTCTTCTCATTGTTTGCTGTGTGTGTTTTAGCACAGGGCCTCAGGACACAACTTGGCTGCTGTACAGCAGTTTGTATAAAGCCGGCCCTGAAGCCAACTACTGCTAAGACGCTGCAGTTTTCACAGAGACATCGTGTACTTTTTATGCTCCTTAACTCAACTGTAGTCATAACCCCCCCTTGTATAGGCGGCTCCTGTGAAAATAAGTTTTAGGATCTACTTGAAAAGACTTCTGTGACATTTATCTGTGTTGCCTGGTCTTGCTTGCCTGCTAAATGTAGCCCTGCATAGCTTGCCTTAAAAAAAACCCAGCATTTCAGAATTTGTAATCCGTATTACGCAGCAAACATTGGGACCTGTAATTCCAATAAAAGGCATGCCAACCTCTTAAAAACCAGCTCCAAAATGATCTTCTGTGTGCAACTTGTCTGTATACCAGTAGCTTGTCATCCTTGCCCCTTTCACAGCTCTTTAGCACATACAGACCGCTATATAGAAAGTCATATTGAGACCACCAATGGGGCTAAACACACTATTTATCCTGCATTGGATTTCAGTAAAATTGATTACTTGTTGTCGTGAATTACTTGTTGTGGTGAAGCCCTTAAACTATGTGCTAGGAGGATCTAAGCTACTTCAAAGGCATGATCTCTCCCCAAAGGAGCTTTCAACCAGACAGAAGCCCTGAAGGTGGGGCATGGGATGGCCAGGAAGACAAAGGGCAGTCAAATCACATCAAGAGTTCCTAAGGCATGGGACAGGTCTTTATGCATGTCATTGCTGAAGCTCATTGAATAAATTTATAGTCCTGCATGGGTAATTTATTGTTGGCTGAGTAAGATTAATTAAAAAGCTTGCTGGCCCTTAATTACAAATTTGGCACCTTAATTTATCATCATTTCTTCCAAATAATGACTATGCTCAAAAGCTGTTCATTTATACTATACATTTATAGGATGCAATTAAAATTAATCTGACTGGAGGTTGTACAAAGACTTCTTCACACTGCTCCCAGGATGTAATAGCATTTAAAAGTGAGTGTAAACTTAATTTCTACCCTTCAAGGCGGCTTTCTAGAACTAGCGTGCAGCGATTCACCATGAGTCAGCAGCAAGAAACATAAAGGCCACGACTTGCACAGCTGTTGAGAAATTGGGATCAAAGAAGCCGGCCTCACTGACTCTGTTGTCCTGCCATTAATAGGGGAGAGCCCTGAGGCCAAGCAGTTGGTATTTGTGCAGCACAACCAGCTTGAGCAAGTGGAGGTTGCTCCAGTCTTAATTATTGATCTGATTTTGCCTGCCGGCTCCCTTTTCCCTGTTGTCACTATACTTGTTGTTGCCCTCTGCAAGTCTGGAGTAAAGAAACCTGAGAGTAAATCGAAGCTGAGTCTGGGGATCAGAAAAAGGGTTATGGAGTGTCAGCAGGAGTAGGATGCCTCTGGGCTAGGGGAGGGCTGGATACTGAAGAGTGCAGGAGGGGCATCGACTTGGGCCAGGATGAAGAAAGGTGGTTTGAAACATCTGATCGACATCTCCCATGGGATATCCTGACAGCACTTTGGGTAAAAACATTGCTGGTTGCAGCTGCAGCATAAGGGTTAAGGTAAAAGATGAGTGTGTTGGTTTTCTTCCCTGCCTCCCTTTCTTCTGCTGAAAACTAGATCCTTAATGGAAGGACAAATCAGCACAAAATCTCCCATAATCTGTTGAAAATGCAAGCTTGCATGAAAATCCCTGATTCATCCAAAAATGACTAATCTGCCTTAAGTATTGTGCAGTATACACCTAGAAAAGCTCTTCTTTGCATGATTTAAAAAAGCTTGAAATTGTTCCAAGTTCCACTTTATCTACTCAGTTATGTCCTGAAGAAGTAAAAAGCAGCAAGTTCATTTTCCTAGACAGTGCAGAAAATAAACTGCTGACCAATCTCCCAGCATCCCTTCCAGCTCCCTGAATTTAACCTTCCCAGTGCAACAGTGTGCAGTGATAACAGAAGCTGTAACCAGAAATCTCAGTCATTGCTCGCTAATGGGCTGTGTAAGTCTTGCTGCCTACTTTATTGTTTCTTATGAGATTTTCATATTTTTCCCAAGACATTTTTTCCCTTGGCCCTGGAGAGCAGAATGAAGTGTTCAAACATCATCACCTGCAGATCTGAAAGCTTGAAGGTGTATTGTATACCTCTGCATTTTTTAAGCCTACCACAGAACAGCAAAGAGCTGATGAGTTGTCTGAATCCTTGCCCATGTTCTTGACAACTGAAGCAATGACAAAAATTACCATTTTGACTCCTCGGTCTCAAAAATGGTTCCTTACTGTGTTATTGATTTCTGTGCCTGGATCCAGCCTATGCATGTCCATAGATATCTAATGAGATGGACTCAGTGCAGATCCTGGACACCAGATGCCTCGCAGAGCCTTTCCCCTCTAGTTGACAGTGCTTTGGAAGTGAGTTTGGATTTGAATTTCTGACATGGATTAATGCCCTGGTATCGGGTACAGTGAAAACTGTGCTGGGTAAGGACATGATCTAGCCCAGACATTCCCTGTTTGAATTAATATTTATGGGACCTGTATCCCAGGCTTACGATTTGGGGTATGGGAAAGGAATTATGTTTTCCAGAAGCACAGCAGAGACACATAAATATCAGAGGGTTTAAGATAAGGCTTCAGCAGCCTTCCCAACACTGGGAAGTAGGTCTGTGTAGCTGGAGCAGAGCTCAGAGCATCCACTGCAAGGTCTGTCCCTGGGGAAAGAGTTATCGTCTGTAGCTCCAGCCACCACTAGAGGAGCTGTGACAAGTCAAGGGTCTGTTGACTCCAACAGGACTACCTTCGTAAAGGATATCTGTTTCTAAAATTCTTGACCCTCTGCCATATGCATACACACACACTTTTAAAAAGGAAATAAAATGAATCTTCTCTCAATCCATCCCCTTGTGAAATATAAACAATTCCTTGTAGATTTTCAGCTTATGCTAGTAACTGACAGCTTGCTAGCTCCTGGCATGGTTGCTTGCAGTCTGGCAAGCACCAGATGACCATGACGCCTAGAATGTACAATCTCTGAAACCTGGTATTTTTCAATGCTTGCTGAAGACCATATTTTCAGATCTGCTCAGTTCTCATCTAAGCAGCAGAACAACTGGCCAAAGTTGAAAGTCAGCAAACTGGAAAATGATCTCTACAGAAAACCTGGCCTGAATTGCATAATAAATAATGAAAAAATGCCTGAATTGGAGTAATAAAGGGTGCAGATCTCTTCTGAAAAGTCAGCCTAAACTGTGGGTGCTGAGTACTTGGAAAGCTATCCCTGAATTTGTGCTTGAGTGACCTGTATTTTTTCCATATGAACGGCTAGGTGGACCCTGCCTACCTCTGTCCCATTTCAGGGTAGCTGGATGCCTTGAGGGGATTCTTTCTGAGTGAGAGTCTCAGTCACAAATAGATTGGGGACTGACTAGACATGGCAAATAAAATTCTTTATTTGCTCACATAGAAGCTGCATACAAAAAGTAGGACACCACCATTGTACACGCCTAACTCTTATCCAGCCAGCAAGCTGGACCTTACGTCCATCCAGACAGCAAATTGAGTACCTGCTCAATTTTAAAACAGGTCTTGCCTAGTCCAGGGAAAAGCCTGTGTGAATGTAAAGGCATTCATTTACACTAGCCATATATAGAATAGCCCTACTTTAAAGAACTTCCTGCAAAACAAAGGTGATTTGAGCACTCAGGTGCCCACCCCTAGGAGAGATGAGGCTGCACCAAACCTTTGTTCAAATAACAAGCAGATCTGTGGGACGGTACAACATGGATTCACTGGTGACCCAGAAAAGCATGAGACAGTAGGACTTCTTCATATAGAGGAAAATCTTCTGGAGAAAGCTGGGCAGAGTCTTCAGGTACCAGAGCATGCACTGGAGATTCTACTTTGACAGGAGGTCCATGAGCTGCTCCAAAACCTCTGTTAAAGAAAATAGCTCTCAGAGGAGAGATCTCATCAGTGCAGCACTTCTATAAGCATCACTTGCAAAGCCCCAGCTGTCTCATGCTTGTGTCATCTCACTCAGGAGCAAAATGATTTATTTTCTCTGTGTTCTCTATTTTAGCATGCTTATTTGTTAGAACACAATGTGTTCTAGCAACAGGAACACATATGTGTTGTAAAACTTTATAAAATGGACTGTGAGTCATCTGAACCCATTTCACATGCCCACATCATCTCCATGCACTAAATGTCTTTTGAGCACCATGGTAGAAGTACATAAGAGGTTTTCTGTTGTGCCAGCCCACTTGTCACTCCTTCCCAACAGCCTGCGCTCATCAGGGCTTTGGAGAAAGAAACACTGCACTGGATAGTTTAGGAATAGATAATGAACTGAAGAATTCTCTTTCCTGTGCTGGTGGCTGGCACTTGTGCATCTTGGGGCATGGGTGTTTTGCTGCTTCACTATGGCAAAGAATCTACCTTGCCACTGGGTTATTGCCATCAAGGGACAGGGCAGGCTCTGGCCCAAGGTATCAGCTTGAATTTGAGTGTGAGCCACACAAGCCACTGGGAAAATGCCAGTCTTCAGTAAGGACTCAGTGCCATGGTTGCACATTGAGCCCCGGAGATGCAATTTTCTCCTAGCCCTCAGTCCTTTTGTAATCATAAGTGATTTCTGTATTGGAAACTTTCAAAACAGTTGCGTAGTTCGGACAATGTTACAAAACTTGAACAACTATTGAAATCATGCGATCCTAGAAATAGAGGGAGGACCAAAACACTGTGAAGTCTCCCTGTATCTCTGACAAAAGTAACCTGTTCAAAAGAGGGAGATATCACAAACCTGTTACTTCTAATTTTAAATGTGTTTAAACTTTTCTTAATAACTAAATGCCCAGAGAGAAATTACTCTATGCCATTACAGTTCTCCAGTGTTCCAGGTAAAATTGGTTTTCTCTTACCAACCAAGGCAAACAGAAACATGTTTATGCTTACACAGGGGGCAGGCAGGTGTGATTGGTTTCCTTCAGCACCCATCCACAAGGATTGTATTGCCCTCTGTTCCCATGCTCCAACACAGACATGTCAATGGGCTGTGCCACTCTTTCCAGCTTTACAAACTGTGTTCTTTCCTTTCTCTGTTTTCTGAAATTGAGCATTCTCATTACTAATCAAGATGGTTTATATAAGCAAGGTATATGAACCTGGTTAGTGGCCTTTTTAACAGTCTTTTCTCTTTAAAGAGTGGGATAATTAGCAAAGCTTTTAAGTCAGGAGCATACAATATTTCTTGATCCCTGTTTGAGAACTGTCTCTCTGGTAAAGCAGGGACAGGAACCTTTTATGGATTGCCATGGCAGCATGAACACCTGAGTGCATTTCACTTCTGGCTCTAATCCAACCTATTAATTTTGGCCTGAGTTAAAAACAAAACCAAAAAACAACAGCATCAAAAAAAGCCCCCAAAAAACTCTCAACACCAATAAAACCCTAAAAAGCCTAATCCTCATGTAGTGTTGCGGGAAAATCTTGATTTCAGCTCAAAGTGGTGGCAGTTGCAAATGATCACCTGCATCCTTTTACAATAAATGCCATTTTGAGTGAAAATGCCACAATGTAAAGGAATTAAGCCTCTTTTTCAGCTTCCAGGTTTGATTTCAGTTTCTAACACCTTTGCCTAGACTTTTCCAAGAGGTCCCTTACAGTGTCCTCCCCCGAGGACTCCTACCTGGGAGATGGTATCCACATTTATGGAGCTTCCACATCCTGTCTTTGCAGTTGAGGTACTGGAAGGTAGCGATCATTCCTGGTCCTGCTTAGGTTTTGCCCTTGCCCATCTTCCATTTGTATCAATCTTACACTTTCCAATGTGAATCATTTGAGAATAACAATAGATTTTGTACTACAGTTCTCAAATTGTTCCTTTCACAACGGGATCCTGATTTGTGGATAAAGTTATGATAATTCAAGCAATATGTTACAATAAGTCGTGAGTCCTTATCATTCTTTAAAGGAAAAATTACAGAAGTTAAGTGCATTTTGTCAGATATATGTGACATCCCAAGATATCTTTGTCTAGCAAACTCAATTTGCAGCTATTGAGAGTGCCCCTCTAGTCTGTAGTTCATAGAATCATAGAATCACCAGGTTGGAAAAGACCCACCGGATCATCGAGTCCAACCACAACAGCTCAAGCAGCATGAAGATGATTTCATTTTGTCATTATTCTGTTTTCATCTTGTAATCTTAATCTCACTCTCTGCAGTTACAAATAGTCTCATCAACAAAAGAAGTATTGCACACGCCTTGCCTGTCTTCCAGGGCCACAGCTAAGAAATCACTCACTCTGTTGGTCCCATCTAAGAGCAATTTAACACAACAGGGTCTATGCGCTCCCCATGGGTTCTACAAGGTTGTCTTAAACACGGTGCATGAAGCAAGCCGGCTGGAATGCTGCTGGCAAGTATTTTAGTAGGGCTGCCTCTATGAGTGCATCTTCATTTGTGGTGTCTTATTTCACTATGACCCTAAAAATTGGAGGACAATTTGACAACTCTGCACTACTGCAAAATGCCAACAACTTCTGGGTATACGAGGAGGCAAGGAGCTTTTGTGAGTAATGACTGTCAAGCTCTGGCCATTGTTCTCAGTGGTCCCTACTGTCCTTTGGTGGTTTTAACATAGTGGTCAAAGCTGTTTTGGCATCAGGTGCTGCTCAGGCTGCCAGACCCAAGCACAGAAACATTGCTCACACAAGCCAGGCAAACAGCATGATCACATTCAGCCTGGGAAAAATCTCCTTTCCATATGGATATTTGCAAAAGTAAAGATGTTTTTATTGTCTCAGCATTCAGAATACACCGGGGTTAACAGGGAAGGAAAGGAAGAATTAGGACCTCTAAGGTGAGCTAATCTTGGTTTACAAAGAGCAAATTGTGATATGAATGTGTCCTCAGGATTAAATTTTCCACACGCAATCTAGTGATCAATGCACACCATTTCCTGAGCCCGGCTCATCTACATAAGACTGGAGTCAGAGATCCTGCTTCTACTCCTTCTGCCTCTCAATGATGGAGAAATCAAGAGTGGCCAGATTAATATAAAGCTGCAGTAGTTGTATGGTACATGGAGTATTGTTATTTAAACCTTATTCAGTTGTAATATTCACAATTTCCTCAGCTACTCGCCTTGCTCCTAACTTACCCATCTGCACATATCTTCACCAATAAGCATGAAGTGTGCCCACGTTAATGAGACTTGAAGCCAAAAAGCCTCTGATGATTTTTAGCTATGAGACTGGCCACTAGAAGCCATAAGCTTGCTGATGCAATTCAAAGTTAGCTCCCATTTCCATAATGTGTGGAGCTGTGTAGGAGCAAATTCACACCCACTTTACACTCCAACCTCTTACAACTATGTTATTGAAAAATGTCTTTTTCTCATAGCAAATGTGGAAGCAATTGCACACTGAGGATGAAAATTGTATGGGCAGCTTGGTGGAGCTCTGGGCTATGCTTATCAGATTTTTTTGTGTCTTTTTCATAGAAAAGATATAAGAAGTGAAACATGAGCTGATGTGACTGGTTTTATATACTGTGAAGCAGGGAACCTTGAACAGTTTAATATTTTACCACCATCAATCAGGCCTTTCTCCCCAGCTGAGAACACATTTGGATTCAACTCACAAAAATTCCTGTTTGTGCCAAAATAAAATTTAAAAAAAAACCCCACCAAACCCTAACAAACTGAAAATATTTTGGCCTGTCTCCTGAGTCCTGTTAGCTAGTAGCTACATTTTATTCTTACACGCATTCTTCATCATTAAAGGCACAAGCTATTCTTTGTAGGATAGTTTGTACAAAAGACATGATAAATATTTCTGTATGTGGTGGACCCTTAAGTCATGGAAAAACATCATACACATCACTGTATTTTAACTGAAGGCTTTAAAATAGTCTTAAATACAAGTAATATGTATTGACTGGCTTTACTTGGTTTATATGTGTCTCTTATGGCCACAAACATTAAGGTGAACAAAGGGGGAAAATCACAGATGCAGATAAGAGCTATGTCTCTACAAAATCTAGTTACATTCTCTAATGGCATTTGTTATCTCAGCTAAGAGAAATGCCTCGTTTTTTTCCCCAAAACACACTGGACTTCAAACAGGATGAAATTGCTTTGTTCAGTTGGACTGGGTGGCAAAAAGAAACTGAATAACTTCCAAGTATGACCAGTAACAAACAGAATACACCATGTGGCATGCATCAGCCACATGGGGGTTTGTTGTACTGTGAAGTTTTTATTGCTGAGGTTTTCGGTTGTCTGCATGACACATGAAATGACAGAAAGACAGAAGCCCCGTAGGCTCTGACCAGCAAAAGCCATTTGAATTTCAGAGCAGTGCTCAGGGCTGCAGAACAAGGACAAAAATGAATATATGAGAATAAGAGCATTTCTCAACACACAAAACAAAAAAAAAAAACAGCAAAAGAAAAAAAAGCAAAATTTGGAAAGCTTTCAGGCATCTCACAATGGAAAAAGTGTATTCTATGTAACTTCTCAACTTTCCCATCACGTTATTCTTGTTTACTTCAGTAGTCAGTTATATGTGTAGAAAGGCTATTCCTGCCCTCCAGAGATCACTGCCAGAACAGATGTGATGAGATAAATGGGGTGGAAAAGCCTCATTTTACAGAGTTTTGAGAGAGTGGGAGAGACTGAAACCTAGATCATAGAACTTATTTCTGTGACTAAATACCCTTCTAGAAACAGGCTTTGAAGACTTGGCTGCTCTTGCACAAGAAAACTGTGGAAAGGCTGAACTCCCCCCGAGAGCCTCCATGCAGAAGAAGAAAGTGGAAGTCTCCCAGTGTTCTGTACCGCTACAGAGCATGTCTGTGTCTGATATCCTTCTCCTACAATTGCAACAGCTTCTTGAAGCCTGTGACATCTGCTGTCTAAGCAATCTTGGAGAGTATATACTTGTAATTTCTGCTAATTAAGGGATCGCTGAGGAGGATGAAGCCAGGAGGAAAATTCTGCTCCTACTTTCTCATATTTCCTACCTCCTGTTGTCCACAGTCTAGTTCTTGGTTGTGTACTCTCAGATCATCCAAAGTGGCATTAATTAATTAATATATAACTTGTCTTTATGTCTAAGATCAATTAGACAGTACAAAGCTTTTCCTTTGTTACTCTCCCTAGGTCCTGAGAGAGCATCTCTCTTGCCCTTTTCAGAGAACATCTTTTTTTAATTAACATTTTGATTGAGCTGTTCAGAAAAATCAGAATTGCAGAGCTTCAAAGATACGATTAGCATAATGTAACAGTAACATCATTAATGAGAACTGGCATGCATTCACCCAACAGGGCATGATTACATGAACACAAAAGTAGCTTCTTTCCGAAATACCAAGAAGTCCCAAGGCAGGCAACCATCGCCCTTGCATTGCACAAGCTGAGGGTTGCCTTCACATGTTGGTTTCTGCTCCACTCAGGGATGCTGTAGCTCTTGCAGATGTATGAATGACCTGCAAAAAACATGACATGCCATCAAAGAAAAGTAGTAGAGAACAAACTTCCAACCAACCATGATGGAGAAGTAAATGCCTTTAAAATGCAATCGTTCCCCCTGGCTGTTTCAAAAGCTAATGACGAACTGGACCAAAACGAGAACCTACAAGCCACAGAATGAGTGCAGATTTCATGTGGTATCAAAGTAACATGTACTCATAAAGAAAAGCAATCGAGAGCTAGAGGTTGTCAGTCAAATGGAATCATAAAAGATACCATGTTTTCACTTGCAGACTTGCTTTAATGAAGTGGACTAACTTAGCAATGAAAAGCACCAAGCTTTCAGTGGACAATCTCCAGTATTGTTGGCCGGAAATCCCCTTCAATATTTGTTTTTCAGCATAATTTAGGCTTTTTTTAAGATACCAAATGTTCTATAACCAAAGAAGCATCATATGTGTAATACCTAGAGACACGTTTTCCTATTTTTTTCAGGATTGCCTTGTGAGAGGTCCCCTTTCTGCTACAAGTATTTCTGCATGTAGTAACATAGCTGTAGATTTTTAAAGACAGGAGCGTGGCATAAGCACATGGGCCCTATTCAGAGTAGATGTTTAACTTGGAGTGCTAAAGTTAACCAAGATTTAACCATGTGGGCTGAACATGGTTAGAGAGTTTTCTAGCCCTAACAGTGCTGTATAATTACATGTTCAAGGATATTTGACAGCAGATTAGATCTATGCAAACCTAGCACAGAGTTTAGTACAGACCTTATAGTCAGCAAAACTTTCCAAACTGATCTCTGAAATTTCTTCTTCTTAAATTTAGCCCATTTTTTCAGTATTTTCTTGAGGAATCAAGACTATTGGGTCTCCTGCATGAACAATCTGAATGCTTACCTTTATGGCTTTGATTGGAATTTCTTTAACAAAGAAAGATATATTTGTATCTTGACTTCTTACATGCAGTACTGTGCCTGTCCCTCCCTCATAGAGGACCTGGTTATTTCCCTCTGACAAACCTCAACCCCAACAGTGGTTAATGATGACAGCAGCCTGACTGGAGCCGACAACTTAATGTTGTATTTCTCTATCAGCTGCATCAGACGGAAGTGGAAAAATGGTGAAATCTGCAAAGGGACTTAGATATAGCAGGCATTATAGGTGCTCAGAGACAAAACTTAGACCTTCAAAAGTGTATTATCTCCCATTTAACTGTCGGTATACCTGATGTTTTTCTGACCATTTATGACTATAGAGGTGTTTAAGGTGCGGATGAGATACTGAGGGGCATGGTTTAGAGATTGGTGGGAATGGTTGGACTCAGTAGGGACCACTGAGAACAATGGCCAGAGCTTGACAGTCATTACTCACAAAAGCTCCTTGCCTCCTCGTATACCCAGAAGTTGTTGGCATTTTGCAGTAGTGCAGAGTTGTCAAATTGTCCTCCAATTTTTAGGGTCATAGTGAAATAAGACACCACAAATGAAGATGCACTCATAGAGGCAGCCCTACTAAAATACTTGCCAGCAGCATTCCAGCCGGCTTGCTTCATGCACCGTGTTTAAGACAACCTTGTAGAACCCATGGGGAGCGCATAGACCCTGTTGTGTTAAATTGCTCTTAGATGGGACCAACAGAGTGAGTGATTTCTTAGCTGTGGCCCTGGAAGACAGGCAAGGCGTGTGCAATACTTCTTTTGTTGATGAGACTATTTGTAACTGCAGAGAGTGAGATTAAGATTACAAGATGAAAACAGAATAATGACAAGATGAAGTCATCTTCATGCTGCTTGAGCTGTTGTGGTTGGACTCGATGATCCAGTGGGTCTTTTCCAACCTGATGATTCTATGATTCTATGTAGATCTGTCTCAACACTAACATGGACTGTTAGATGTTGGGTGGCAGAAGTGTTGTGTTGGCAAAGCATTCACTCCAGTTGGAGAAAATCCACCCTCTCAGGTCATCTCATGAGATCTACCTTCTTGAACAATGGGAAAGGCAAACTCTGCTCAGGGTCCTTGCCCAGCCTGGGTTAGTAGTTTGTGAGGTTGGCTTTTGCCACAAAATTTAGGTTGTCACCAATCTGTGTTTAAATTGAGTCAGTTCAGCTACTTGGAGCTCAGACATAGATTCCTGGGGGACCAGGTTTGAGATTGCAGTCATCAGCCCTAGGAGTGCCATGAACTGCTGCTGTGTGAAAATAGGTGTCACAAGGACTGTTAGAGAAAATAACATAAAAATTAGCTTGATAGCTCCCTGCTTTTCCTTATGGCAGAGGTCACACTGTTGTCCAGCCTTTTGGAATTGTTCAGCTGCTACTTTTTTCTGCCTTTCATACATTATGCTGTGTGGTTTTCATGGGATCGTCTTTTGAGATTCACTCAGTGTTGCATCCGCAATAAATGATCTTGAGATTGTGCAAGGGCACATTGTGAAAGCTGCTGTGAAGCAGGATACGTGTTAGCCATATTAAAGTGAAAAAGTACAGGGGCTGGAAGTTGCAAACACAGTGGTGTATACAAAATTCATTTTCTGGCTACTCCCTTGGACTGAGAACATCTAATCTTAACAAAACAAAAGCAGACAGGCAAGAGACATGGTCCAGAAAGGCACAGTCAACCTGACTTATCAAACAACCATGTTTACCTTTGGACACTGTTTTATTCCATTAAAAATTACTGATCTAAGACAGTTCTGCTAAAGTATTGGAAATCTTTACAGCTCCAGGGGGAAAAGTGTATTCTCTTAACAGTTTTGTTAGCTGAACAATTTACTCTTTATTTATATTGGCTTTGATGTAGAGAAGAAAGTGAAAAAGAATGTAGAAAGTGGGCAGTTTCATAATACAAGTATATTTATCGAGTGAAAGAAGCTTAGGAGACAAGGAAAAACTGTAACGTGAAGCACTGCAAAAACACAATTAGGAACATAAGTATGAAATTATGCACAGTGTAACCTGATTTCAGCCTTTGCTTGCCTGGTATGAAGGTAAAGCTTTATAATGGAATTTAAAAAAAAATAAATACCTGCTTTTATGATCTAAAATGCAACCAGGAAACTGCAACAGCAATTGGTATCACTCTGCTAGGAGGAAGTCTTTGTGTAGAGGACATGATGGCTCAATACTTCTTAAACTGCTGAAAGGTGCCTGAGATCAGCCAAGTTTCCTAAAGGGTCTTGAGGTTAAATTTATCGTAGGAAGGAGAAGGGGAACTGTAAGTATGAAAATGTTTTGACAATACTTCTACATTCCAGTCAGCACTGTATGGGTTCAGGACCACCATTGGTGCCTTACAGAAAGGTTTGTGAGCTTAGAGAAAAGCTGGTATCCCCCTTCCAGCTTCATCTCTGAGCCATGGTGGTCTATCACATTTACATCAGTTTTAAATGTATTTCTTCTTGGGGTGCTAATGAACCTGACTGCTTCCACTTTAAGGATGAGATGGGTGACATATCCAAAGACTTCTCTACACAAGGAAGCTGCACAAAGTGACAATTTCCTGGTGAGCACACTTCCCTTCTGCCTTAAATAAAGTTACTTTTTTTTTAGTTTGGCTCAAGCTAAGCATTAAAAACCTCTGTTGCACTGGAACAAGTAATTGTGTGTATTGTTTGACACCAGCAATTGCATGGTGAGTCTGCTGGGAAGAGGTGAAGCCAAGGAGCCAGTCAGAGAGGAGGCAGGCAAAGGAGGACACACAGTCTGTGTCTTCCAGATTCTTCAAGGTTGCTCCCTGGACCCTCCTGGCCTCTCTCCCATTGCTCTGCACAGATGTGGAAATTCTTACACACAGCATCCAGGGACCTGGATTTTGCTAGTTTAATCTCCTCATTAACAGGAAATAAGTGTCATTCTAAGCATTTAGCTCGATTTGGCCTCAGTCTGGCTTTTCCTCTCCTATACCAAAAAAATTCTCCTTTCCTGTAAGTATACAGCGTTGCAGATGGTCATACACAGGCTTTGCATGCTTGAGAAAGAAATCATAGCATTTACCTACAGTGATAAAAGGTTTATGAGTAATGGAATATATGAGAAGTCCTCAGTGGTTTCCTATACAGAGTTCAGCTTATTTCTGGAGAACAGATGCGGCAATGAGAAAAGGATGAAGAGATCTTGCTTGAGTAATTTCTTGGATTTACCTGATATGGGTAATTCCTGAGATTTCCCTTTTTCTTGTCCCTTTCCGGGATTACAAACTATTTTTTCTGTCCAAGTACCTTGATTATCCCACCTGGAATGGTGGTGGTTGTAGTGGGTTGTGCACAGCCCACTACTTTACTACATGCTTCAGACACTGCTACTTGTGGGCTGAGCATGGAGATTATCCATACCTATAAAATAAATGAATAAAGGGCCATGTTTCTTTTACATAACCTTAGGCGAGCAATCTGGAGGCATTCATCAGGTAGGGATTTGTATGCACAAAATGGGCAAGTGTGCATCCAGCCACCTGATTTTAATATCCCAAGGTATATTTTGTGTTTGCACATGGGAGAACACATGCTTTCACAGTTTCAGAGGTTGGTTTGAAAATATCTGTCATTTTTGTTATCTGGCAGAGCAGTTGCTGAGAAAGATTGTGCCGGAATATCCAACTGACCCAGTCTCGAGGACAGGAGAATCCAAATTGCTTTCCTCCCTCCCTTCTTTTTTGTTTTTCATGAGTGTCTCTTCTCAGGCAGTAGGAAATCAGATGTCCTACATGGCAAACAAAGAGTTCTCTATCACCTCTTAGCTTCTTATCCAGTTGTTTTCAATGGAGGAGTTTGCTTTTCCTGTATGATTGAAATAATTACCCTGAGAAGGCAAAGGGCTGGGACAGATGTTCTCCCTAACTGATAATAAAAGCAGTGTCCTTCAGCTTTTTGCTGGCTGTGAAATCCACTACCTTCCCATGATATCCCACCACGGGATGCAAGCAGTAAATTCTTTAGAGAGTGGAGTGCTATCGCTGATCTTCCTTCTTATTTCAGGATAGGACACAGCAAAGTCTAGAGGGTTAAATTAAACTGCATATTTTCTCTCTCCAAAAAGGAGAACAACTTTCTTGAAAGATCCTAATCGTTGCAAGTTACCTGCCCTTCACAAGACAGAATTATTATAGTTTTGATATTTCACCATGAAATTCTGCTGCCAGCTGTCAACAGCTCAGGGAATAGTTAATTATATTTTTGTACAGCTGTTCATAAGAATGTAAAAAGCTGCTGTTCTCCTCCTAAAATAAAAAAAGATCTTGGCACAAGTTCTTTAGGGAGAACAGCCTACAAGTGTTCAAAATACTTGTAAATGGAAAGCCAATTCTTCTTCCTTTTGTGAGGTAAAAATGCATTTCCCCTGGCCTAAAGGGGATTAGCTTACTGTTTTGGGGTTGAGTAGGGAATAGCTGTGTTTGAAATTCAAGAGAATTAATACTTATTGTTCCTAGAAATGCCCCTTCAAATCCAGAGCCTATTTCTGTCTGGCCATACCACGGAAAAAAGCAGAGGAGCTGCAGATTGCACCCTAGAAATGCATTTGTGGAGATGGACCTCCACTTACCTCATATGCATCAGGTCCTTAGGTTTTTTTTGTCCTACCAAATCCAGGTTGTTCCTTTGTGATGTCTCAAGTACATGCTGTAACAGACATATAGCTACATCAGCAATTTCAGATTTGCATTTCTGGCAAAGCTTGAAGGATCCTGCAAGACATTAACAGTGCCAGAGAATTCACGGTGTAGGTAGACAAGCCAGACAGAGGGTGTAGGGATTTCATTTAACCCATTTATCTGAAAGTTTTGATTTGTCAAAAATGAATTTATGTTGTCAGGTGGGGATCTCTTTCAACAAGTTCAAGCCCATCAACGATAACTGAAATAGTTTATTTAGATATTTTCTAAACCAAAATTTTGGCTCTCTAATTTTTAAATGGAAAGATTATTTTGACTTAATATAACTGTAGAGTGGTGAGGTTTTTTGTGTTTTTCAACAGAGTGGTTGAAACCAAAGCAATTTGGAAATAATATATTTGTATTGGCCCAAACAGATCTCTGTTTTTCTTTTGAAAAGCTCTGTTTTCATTTGGAAACTCATATTCTCTGTTTTGTTTTTGAGAAGGAGGAGGAAAGTTCACTCCAAATGTTCGTGCGTTAAGGTATCGTTAAGGTATTGTTTCAAGCCACTTCGAGCACATGGAGATGAGGAAGCATGAGTGTCCCCTTGACATTATCCCCACCTCAGCTGCCCTGAAAGAGGTGCACTTAACTAAGGTGCTTTTCCTGTGCTGCTTCAGCAGGCAGTAAAGAAAAGTGGGTCCAAAGGACAGCCACAAAAATGATCAGCAGTATGGACCCACCTCTCCTGTGAAGACAGGCTGAGGGAGTTGGAGTTCTTCAGCCTGGAGAAAAGAATGCTTCAGTAAGACCTTATTATGGCCTTTAAATACTGAAAGGGGGCTTATAAGAAAGTTGTAGAGAGGCTTTTTATCAGGGTCTGTAGTGACAGGACAAAGGATAGTGGTTTTGAACTGAAAAAAATATATACAGATTTAGATTGGATACAAGGAAGAAATTCTTTATGGTGAGGATGCTGAGACACTGGAACAGGTTTTCCAGAGAAGCCCCATCCCTGGAAGTCTTCAGGATCAGGTTGGATGGGGCTTTTAGCAACCTGATGGGAGAACCAACTACTGCCTTCAACCGGATCCATTGCTCCTTAACCTAAGTTATGAGGAAAAAAATCCCAGTTGACTCCTAAATATCACTGATAGAAGAAAAAGAGTGCAAAACCTCCTCTTTTAGCCTGGGCAATGCAAGACTTACAGCATCATCAGGATGTCAGCTAAGTTGACATGTTACAGCTTTTACACCATTGGAGTACAAACTGCTGAGGATTTCTGCAGTGTGGGCAATGCAGTGAGTGCTTCCCAACCGTAATGCTCAACACTCTGCAAGCCCTAAAGAGGACCTTTCCCAGGGAATCCTATCTACTCAGTCATAATTACTCAAGACCCCTTCCTATATCATCTACAATGTTCTTCTAGCTTTCTTCTAGCTAGGGCTTCTGACTCCTCACATCATCACTGAATCTCGTGTAAAGGTCTTACAACTGTAGGAGATTCATTTTTAACATGTGTTTCTGTTCCAGGCATGTGAAAGGCTTCCCCTTAGTGGCACACAACTTCAGCTACCCCCAAATATTATGAGAATCAGGTGGAAATCAGTCAACTGTTGCAAAAATGTCACTTAGCAGCATTGCAAACAGCTGAAATACTTTCTTTTAGCAGTTACCCCAAAACTTCTAGCAAGCTTGTATGCAAATGAAAATAACTAGTTAGTATTGGTTTGGTTGAAAAGCTGTTTTCTGAGGATTCTAAATGCAGCCAAGATATTTTTTGCTTCTGTATTGATATGTGTTGCTATAGCTGTTCATTGAAACACCTTCAGGAGACAAAAAAGATTCTGAAATTCAGAAAGGCATAATTAGTGGCATTCAGTTTTGGAATGGACGTTAGAAGGCTTTTAAGCATTTTTGTAGATCTTTAAAACAGTAAATCCTTACTTTAAAAGAGCAACCATAGCTGGATAGTCAAAAGGAGGTCCTTTGTGGGAGGACTAGACAGGGAGATGGTCAAAAAATGAATAAGCTATTTCGCAAGGTAAAATCTGGCCCAAGATCCCAACCAAATACTCTCACATGAAAAAGTCTTTAAAATGCCTTATAGTTTTTAGTTTTAAATAATTAATAGAATCATAGAATCATCATGTTGGAAGAGACCCACTGGGTCATCGAGTCCAACCATTCCTATCAATCACTAAACCACACCCCTCAGCACCAAACCTTACAGTATAAGTAATTCTGAGCACTTTTTCTGTCTTCTTTCTTTCTACTGGTAGTCTGCAATTTTTCCAGAGTTGAGGAACTTCAAATAATTTGCAGAAAAAATATAAAGAGATATTGTTTACTGCCCTGCACGGTTTCTTTGCCAAAAGTGGGACATGTGAAAACTCCCAATTAAAATACATCTTTGACAAAAAATGAAGAAAGGTGAATTCCATGCAATTTACCTGATGTATGTGAAAAGACATGAGCCGAGTCATTTAGAAAAAAAACCTGCCAAGATTTACAAACAGGCTTCTCTCCCAGCAAAATCACTTAAACCTCTCCAGTATTCAGTTTCCAGCTCTCTAACTAAATATGAATAACTGGGTTTTTTCTCATGAGAAAATGCTGCTTTCACTTTTACTGAAGCATCACCTTTCTGTAGGAGAGTCCCAGTGAAAGGCTGGTGGGTCTATCAGCTCGTGTCTTTGTTTGGCAGAGGATGTTACTGGGTACTCCTGTCTTTGATACTGAGAAGAACCTTAATTTAGAAAGCTCAGTTGTATTTATAGCATGATCTGACAGCTCTCAACTCTTTATAGCAAAGTCCCCCAAAACCAGAGGCCACATTTAGTCTGAAAACACTACCTGCAGTGAACCACATATTGCCAGGGTCTCCCTGCTCAACAAAATACCATGAAAACTACAATTCATTAGGGTGTTTCGGAAAAGAATCATAGAATCATGGAATCACCAGGTTCAAAAAGACCCACTGGATCATCAAGTCCAACCATTCCTATCAAACACTAAACCATGCCCCTCAGCACCTCATCCACCTGTCCCTTAAACACCTCCAGGGAAGGTGAATCAACCATCTCCTTGGGAGCCCTGTTCCAGTGCCCAATCACCCTTTCCGTGAAATTTTTTTCCTAATACCCCTCCTAAACCTCCCCTGGCGGAGCTTGAAGCCATTCCCTCTCATCCTGTCCTCTGTCACTTGGAAGAAGAGCCCAGCACCCTCCTCTCCACAACCTCCTTTCAGGTAGTTGTAGAGAGCAATGAGATCTCCCCTCAGCCTCCTCTTCTCCAAGCTAAACAACCCCAGCTCTCTCAGCCGCTCCTCATAAGGCCTGTTCTGCAGAAAAGAGTTATGAAGATCCTGCATGTAGGATCTGAAGACTCTCTCCAATACAAGGAAGTGTCTGATTAAAATAGAACTGGAGCAGGCTGGAAAATCTTCTTGTGTCAAAGTCTTCACAGGCTTCAAAATATGAAATCTGTCCTTGTGCAGAATCTGGACATACTCCTGTCCTCTGTGTACCCATCAGTGTTTATTGTGCTCTTCCTTTACTGTGCTGTGGCCCACTCACACTGCAGGTGCTCAGAGCATTTGGGACTGCTATGAGCACTGGAATGGAAACGGCAAGACCCACATCTTGGTGTCTTCCCTATAAATAGGACATTTGGCATTATGGGCTTCAGGTTAGTGTTGGTGTTAGGCAAACATAAATAAAGATTTTTCCAGTATCCTCATGACTCCTTCAAAATACACTGCAACGAAGCCCATGCTGAGCTTTATTAAATACTTGGTGACAGGAAATGGCTGCAAGGGAGGATGGTGGGAGCGTTGGAAAATCTCCAGAGACAAGAGTAAGCATGCTTGGCAAGATGCAGGATGCTGCTCTATACCTCCAGAGAGGAGTCAGGCACTACCAACAGCAGTTCCTCGAGCATCTTCCCCCAACCCAATACCCTCGCAACTGACAAAATGCACAAACACATTGGCTAAAATCTGTTCCTTCGACAGCCTGTTTGAAAACCTAAAATACAACCCTCCCAAACGTCTTAGCATCTCTTTTGTAGGTAATTCTGGACTAGAGCTGAGTTATCCAAGTAATAAGCCATGACCAGTTCTCCACTTCAATGTTTTCAGAATATAAAGCAGCAGGGATGGTGAGAAAATGAGCAAGCAACATGAAAATTGAAAATAAGGCATATAATTACTATTTAACTTCATCTGTGCAATTGTATGGAATTGAAAAGTCATTTCAGCAGCCTTAGGACATTTTAACAGCCATAGAGAGTCCAGACATAAAAGCAAGATATTTTTCAAACTTCAAATGGATCCAAAGTTTCCTAACATGAGGGAACTGTTTTACCATGTAGCTTTCTAATTAAATGTTGGGAAAACTTAGTGGTAGAGTAGGTTTTGCCCTAACTTACGCTGAAATAACTGCACTTTAAAGTACAAGAATTACTCTGGGTGGATATGGCCTTACCAAAAGACAGAATTTAACCCAGCACATTTAGAGTTCATGCACCTACATGGTCAGAAACTCTCCTGCCCTGTGTGAGAAATGGTGGCTAAAGCTTCTCAGAACTGGAGTCAATTAACGTTAATTTAGTTCAGCCTTTCTTGCAATAAATGGATGTAAATGAGGCATCCCCAGTGGAGACAGATTTACAGCAGGCAAAATAGCTAGAAAAGTAAGAACAACAGGAAAATGAAGCCGGCCTGATAAGAAGGTGTAAGCTAATTATGAGCTTCCAGCTAGTGCATGAAAGTAACACATTTAACCCCAACAGATAGTAAATGTCTAATCTGGCGATTTATGGTGATTGACAGGTGAGACTTGCTGTGGGAAGAAGAGAGATGATGTAGCTGCTCTTTGCATAGCTCTCTAGTCCACTGAGTGTTACATAGGGCAAGGTTCTGACACAGATCAGCTATGCAAACTGATGTAATTGAATTCTGTTTCTTATAAAAATTTCCCTAGTGGCTCCTTCTCTCACATTGCAAGGTTTCTCCACCACTTATAAGCCAGTTGACTGATCCTCTTAATCTCCCTCCAAGTTCAGTCTTTGCCTCCTTAGGTTTGCTGTAGACACAATTCAGATGGGATCAAAAAGAGGAAATTAAAAAAAGAAATCATATAGCTACTGCAGATCATATGGACTGAGATGTTTTCTCCCTTGTTTCTCCAGGAAATCTTGGGTCTTCAAGTTAGACTGATTTTCAATTAGAAGGTGAATGTCATTGCTGGTATTTAGTCTGATGGAGCTAGTTGGTAGAACATAAGAGCAAACAAAGGTCCATGTGGCCCAGTAGGCACATGCAACATTCGTAAGAACAGAGAAGTGGTAGTGAGAGAAATCTGGACAGTGTCTCCTTTTCTGTACTTTCCCAGGTGCTGGTACTCTGTTTTGTATGGCATATTTTACAAGCCCATGATCTTTTTCATGGTTGTCTTTTACTCAGGCTTGAGTGCACTAGTTGCTCTCCTGAAGTGCAATCCTTCCTTTGTCCATACCATTTATAATAGCTTACAAGGGAATGACCTCTAGGCCCATCTATGCCTGAAAAATAATCAGTAATGGGGAATATATTAATTGCATAGGCAGAAGGTAGCAAGCCTATTCAGCTCTCACCCTCTGAAAAGGGTTGAACTTCTTTATGGTACAAAATTTGGAGCAACTGAGGCAGGCCCATTGCTATTCTTATGGTGAGAAATCCAAAACCAAAAAGAAGTTGTCTTCCCATGAAGGAGAACACCAACATTTCAACAGGAGATGGATTTCCTACAGAGGTTTCAGACTTCCTAGAAACCACATAAGTGTACACAGCACTGATCTGGAATGATCTCTGGTGTTGCCTTAAGGTCCAAGCATGGTGGGAACAGATTTTGTGATCTTTGAATAAAACACCAAGCATGGTCGGTATTTGAGGGTTTGCAAGAAGCTGTAAGGAAGGATGGTGCACAGGTTAAGTGAGCTCCTGAGTGAGCTTCAGAAGGAACTTGTAGACAATTTGCTTAAACCATGTGGCATTGCTGCCTCCTCCAGCTGGCTGTACTCACAGTATGGTCAGCTAGTTTCCCAGCTACGCCCAGAGGTGAGGAAGGAAAGGGGCCTCCCAGAGGAAAACAGGACCAGGTATCTGGGACACCAGAGCAGAGGTGCAACTACAGCAGATGCTGACCTTCCACCCATGTCTGCTTGACAATTCCACCCCAAACAGCTTGAGATACTCCAAGAACAAGGGCCAGGAATTGGCTCAGGTTTGGACACACAGTCCTCACAGTAGAAGAAAATGAGCATATTTGGGTTGCGTTGGCTTGGATGTGAACTGGACAGCAGTAGCACGGCTCCTATGGGTCTACCAAAGGCCCAAGAGACATCATAATGGAGAGTGATAGTTTGAAGACAGTTTGATGAAGTTCAACAAGCCCAAGTGCAAGCTCCTACATCTAGTTTGGGGCAATCCCAAACATGGATACAGGCTGAGTCATGAGTGGATTGAGAGCAGCCCTATGGAGAAGGACTTGGGGGTACTGGTGGATTAAAAATGGAATATGATCTGGCAGTGTGCGCCTGCAGCCCAGAAAGCCAATCGTGTTCTGGGCTGCATCAAAAGAAGTGTGAGCAGCAGGCAGAGGGAGGTGACTCTCCTCCTTTACTCTGCCCTTGTGAGATAGCACCTGGAGTACTACTGTCACCTCTGGATCCTCAGTACAGGAAAGACATTGACCTGTTGGGGTGGGTCCAGAGGAGGGAGACGAAGATGATCAGGGGTCTGTGCCCCTGTGAGGACAACTGGTAGAGTCAGGTTAGTTCAGTCTGGAGAAGAGAAAGTTCAAGGGAGACCTTATTACAGCCTTCTGGTACCTAAAGGGGGCTTGCAGGAAAGACAAGGATGGACTCTTTATCAGAAAGTACAGGGATAGGATGAGGGATAGTGGTTTTAAATTGAAAGAGGATGGGTTTAAAGTATATATTAGAAAGAAATTTTTTACTGTGAGGGTGGTGAGGCACCTGAACGGGTTACCCAGGGGAGTCATGGACGCCCTCTCCATGGAAGTGTTCGAGGTCAGGTTAGATGAGGCTTTCAGCAACTTGATTTAGTGGAAGGTGTCCCTGTCTGCGGCAAGGAGATTGGAACTAGATGACCTTTAAAGGTCCCTTCCATCCCAAACCATTCTACGAGTCCATAATTCTGTAGTAATAGGCCTTAGTCTGGATGGGAAGAGCATTACCATCTCTCCACAAGTAGAGCTTATTTTTGGTTCAGGTCTAAGCATCTGTTATTGCAAATAGGAAGGCAAGCAAATGACCCTGACCCAGTAGCCCCTGTGGACAGGTATATGTCCTGAGTTTGCGGTGCCTCCATTGGCAGCAGGTGGGCTGCAAGCACCCAGGTACCAAAGAGCTTCCCAAAACTGCTTCCAGCTCCTCCTGACTGAAGGCACATGGGATCTGCAAACCAAAGCCATACACTCTGAGGAAACCACAGAGCAGCATTTAAAGCTGCATCCTACCACCTCTTGTCACCTCTCAGTTACGGTGTGACAGGACTAATTTTGCAAACAGTAGGGGTGGATTGTGGCAGCCTGTGGGACTGGCTTAAGCCCAACAGACAGTGCAAATACACGTTTGGCTCTACAACTCTGTCATACATCAGTGAAGGAGCCTTCTGAGCCTGTAAAAGCATCCACTATTCCTGGTGTATATTGATGCAGGTCCCTATTGTACGGCCACTGGAGGTCTCGGCAAAGACAGGGGAGTTTATTAAAGAAGGTGAGTAATTACACAGGGTGGTTCATATATCCACCACACCATATGTGTACAGTCTGTGACCTTTCTGGAGGATTCTGTAGCACGCCCTTCAGCAAGACTGCTGCAAATATAACAGGTAACCAGAGACCTGCACCAGAGAGTGCTTGCTGATTGCACTGCGAGCTGCTAAACAGCTCTCTGACAATGAGCATTTAAAAAGCAGTTTCCTTTCCATCTTTCACTTTTCTTGCCTGATTTATTAGTGTGAGGTCACTCTGATTATTAACCTGAACCCTTTGCATTCTATGGGCAAGTGCTTCCACCCTCATGCTGCACATTTACACACCGCCTCTCTGAACATTTTATTACTCAATCTCCCTGTTTGATTTCCCAGGGTACTTCAGTTCCTGTTCTGAGATACAGCATGTTCAGAGAGTTAGTTAAAGACTCACAGATCTCCAAATCTTCAGGGATGGATTCTTTTCCTCCTTCTCAGTAGCTGACAGATGGTTATTTTTCAACAAATAAAATCTAAATTGTGCAAGTCTGCCCTGGTGCAGAAACAAGTTCTTAATAAGCGCCTTGCTGTGATGAAAGGAAATATAGGAAAAAGCAACAGCCCTAAAGAGGGGGTATTTAGAATTAAAAATAGACTCCATGCATCCATTTGCTAGAACTACACATCTGAAAGGGGCTTAAATGGCACAGAGGCCTGGTATTGGCTCACTCCAAAGAGATGAGTTATACGCACAGCAAACACCCGTGAGTGGCAGCTGTTTTCTGAACCAGTGGCAATGATGTACCAAATCTGCCTCGGGCAGGACCTCATATGTGGATGTATATCAAAGAAAAAAAAAGAGTCTGCATCCACCCAGGCTGATGCAGCATGGGTTCAACCTGTCAGGGCTGTGGAAATTGGCACCTCACAAGTCTGCCAGAAGCATCAATACTGAGCTGAAGCTTATCAGGCAGAAACTGGATCACAGCAGTTGTGAAAGGCTCCTAATCTGCCTGATCTGCAGGCTCATACCATCCTCTTTTCTTCTTTGTTAACACCCTGACCACTTTGAAATTGCTTTATGAAACTTCAAAATTCCACTGTCTTTATTTTAAAAATTCCATCCTGGAAACCTCTCAGTTCACTTCTACATGTTATAGGGCTGCTCTGGCTCTCCTTGGGCCAAACTGGGAGAAGAGGAGGCTGAGAGGAGACCTCATTGCTCTCTACAACTACCTGAAAGGAGATTGTGGAGAGGAGGGAGCTGGCCTCTTCTCCCAAGTGACAGGGGACAGGATGAGAGGGAATAGCCTCAAGCTCTGCCAGGGGAGGTTTAGGCTGGACATTCGGAAAAAAAAAATTCACGGAAAGGGTGATTGGGCACTGGAACAGGCTGCCCAGGGAGGTGGTTGATTCACCTTCCCTGAAGGTGTTTAAGTCACGGGTGGATGAGGTGCTGAGGGGCATGGTTTAGTGTTTGATAGGAATGGTTGGACTCGATGATCCGGTGGGTCTTTTTGAACCTGGTGATTCTATGATTCTATGAAATTCTGCTCTGGTAAGCATTGTCATGGGCCAATTCCCATACCAAGATCTGATCCCACAATTTAGTTGTGCATGGACAGATCAGTCCATCCCTATTACCTTTTCATGGTGAGAAACAGAGGGCTTAATAACTGCAGATCTCATGAGTGCTAGGGCATGCAATAAGAACAGCCCCTTGGTCAGCATTGCTGTAGCACCACGGGCTGGCCCGTAGCTAATCGTCCCCATGAGAAAGTTCTTGCCTGTTCCTGAAACGCTGACCCGCCAAGATTTCCAGTTACCTAAAATAGCTGCAGATTTTACTCCTTCTCAGTTATAATGTAAAATAATAGAGTTGTGAGAAACGCAGACATTCATCATGCAAGGAAGAGGCTACCACTCAGGCTCGCTGGGAAAGAGACCACTAGCAAGATAATCCCATGGGAGAAAAAGCCTTGATGCTCTGGCATTTGAGAGCTGCTGAACGATGTCTTTATTAGCTCTTTGTTAGCTACAGATTATGAGTGGACTGACCTTAAACTGCAATCCTCTGGCAGCCTATGTATTTTATTTGCCATATCAACTGATTAAGAAAATAAGTTCCTGAAGTCAGCTTGTTATTAATCTTTGATTATATCTTCACAATTCAAAATCAATAATTCAGGTCACTTAGAAAAAACAATTGTCCCGCAGAAACAGAGAATAGAAGTGGGCAAAATAATCTACTAACCTCTGTTTTTTTACCCCCACTGTATCTTCTCAGGTACTCTAAAATACACTCTTCATTTCACACTGCATCACATTCGAACTTTATCAGATTTGCATGGAAGCATCAAGTAGGAGTTGGTTCTTCCTTTCCTTTTGTTCATTGCTTCAGAGAAAAAGTATTGGGCATATAAGCTTTACAAACCTGCTTTATTAAATGTCTTGGTGTGGTCCCAAATCATGGTACTCATGTCCTCTCCCTATCCAACAACGCTCAAATCCACAAAACCCAGTCTTTGACCCTCATGTGTTCCTGGGATCACTCAGACACATTGTACTAATGACTATGCTTGAGCTGAAGTAGAGACATGTCCAACTTTGCTGAATCCAGACCTCGTATTTCCTTCTCATCCACCTTTCTACTGCTATTAACATCTTCCTCACCTCAAGAAACCATGCATTATAGGGGAATCTGTCAACAAAGATGAGAATTAGGGGCTGAAATCTATTAATCCTGAAATTCTTGGTAAAAGGAAACCAAGCATTGTCATGGAAATCCTCTGGGGGATGCGCAGGGACATGTGGTGATTTCACCAGCGGCACATGAAACAATCCAGTGTCTGTACTCAAACTACAACTTGTGTCAACTTGTGGGATAAGGATGGTCACCTTGGCTCTTTGATGGGCTGATGCTTTGGTTCTTACATTTCTTTTCTCTGAAACTTTTCTCCATACTTACCCATGTGAGGAAAGGCAGCAAGGTCAGACAACCTGTCTTTGAGGAAAGCTTTTTTAATTTCTTTCAGGCCAGTCATAAGGTAATTAGAGCAGTGCAAATCAGATGATGCCAGCTTCAATATGTATTTCAGAGAGGTGAAGTCAGCCAGGCAAAGAGGGCTTACAGAGGTGTGAAATTCTCCCCTTCATGGGTAAAGAGGCTCAAATACCAACTGTTAACCCTCATAGCACTTGTTATCGCTACAGAGCCACACTATGGAAATGTAAATGGAAGGGATGATTTTCCATGCGCTGTCCTTTCCCCACAGGCACACACACCTGTAAGCCTCTATCTAGGGACTGCCAAGGTGCCCATGCAGGAGGTGTGGCCACCACACAGGATGCTTTCTCGGCTCAAAATCTTCACAGGAAGGTGCACTGAACCACAGAGAAGATAGATATAGAAAGCC
This sequence comes from Clamator glandarius, assembly GCA_033459285.1. Lineage (NCBI taxonomy): Eukaryota > Metazoa > Chordata > Aves > Cuculiformes > Cuculidae > Clamator > Clamator glandarius. Next base: position 1,774,040 of record JAUNZM010000016.1, on the reverse strand, counting down.
CTATTCCAGGAGGTGTTCTGTAAAACAACAAATCTACCTGTTCTTAGACAACTAAGCCAGCTGCCTCTCTTTTGCCCTTTGGGAGAACAATCAACTCCCCCATACACGTGTGCTTCTACCCTTATCTTAGCTCCTCACTCATTCACAGCCAGGCTGCTGACAGCTCCCACCATCAGTGCCTCCTGGTTTGTGCCAGCACAGGGGACTTGCTCTTGAAGTCTTTCAGCTTCTGTCTGAACCCTGCTCAGCTTTTGGCTACAGTAACATCCTTCAAGCAAGCAGATCTATGTACTATAATAACAGAAAATTTCCTTGCATTGATTGTATGTTGCCTCCTATTTACATAGGTATTGGCTTTGTCTAGTTAGTCTGAGAACAAGAGTTCATATGAGCTCTTGTTCAGCTCTGTTTGAAAGTTAAAAACTGCAGCAAGAAAATCTCCCTCTTTGAAGCACTTAACATTGCAGCTCTCCCCACCAGTCTCTGAGCACCTCTTAAATCACCTTTAATATGATGTATCTTCACAACTCCCCTGCAAGATAAGGGTGATATTATCATCCCTGTTTTACAGAAGGAAAGCCAGGGCACAGCCTGAGCACTGTTGTCTAATTACTTTTCTTTTATTAGTGAGCTCACCTCTAGCAGTGCCTGGTTATGTCTTAGTCTTCAGCCCTTTCAACAGCTGCTCTTACCTGAAGGCTCATGAAGGAGACCATTGAGTTGCCACAGATACAGCAAACCAAGAACTTTAGCTAGTTACATCATTATGGTTCTTTCTGTGCTAATGTAAGTGCACCTACAGAGACCCTGAACTTGCATGACCTGTACACTAATCTAAAACAATTTAAAACCAGACGTTGATTCACTTTATTTATGAGCAATAGTAATTAATATTGGTGAGAACAGGCTGTACACCTCAGCAAGGTAATTTTAGTTCATGCTTTACTCTGGCTCCTCTAATTAGAACTAAAAAGCAGTTCCTTTGGTTGTGCACCCTCTGTTCCCCAAATAGGGAAATTCTTGCTACAGTTTCATATTTTTCTGAAAATGTGAGCATTTTCAGAATGTGTAGTAAATCTGCTTGCCATGTTCTGGACTGCAACTTCAACATTGCATGGAAGATCATCTCTTCTGTTTACATTTCCATAATGTGGCTCTATACTCATGTGAAGGCAGCATTCTAACCCAGCCCTCCTGACTCTGATGCAGCTCACATCAAACCTTGATCCAAGCAGCTGTGCCTGTTCTGTGCTCACATACTATATCCATAAGTAAAATACAGTTGGATCCTGAGCTGCTCTATTCCAGCCACGTGCACGACACATTGGGCCAGCCTTCTGCATGAAGAAGAACCACCTAAAACCCAGCTTTGACCCTGCATGAAGAAGAACCACCTAAAACCCAGCTTTGACCATTACCACAGCAACTTTTCCATCCCTTCTGTGCAGCCGCTACTTGGCCGCTGCTTTCCAGATGAAGATACCTTCCACTGCATGGGTAGCACTCACTGCCTTGCAGCCACAGCCTGCATGAGGTGGGCTTCTGAGATGGAGTGAAGGTCCATGTTGCATTCACACCATTTATGCTTAATTCTGAAGAGCTATAGAGTGCTGTGGGGTGGTAGATGAGCTGTGCCCACATGACAGACCACAAAATAGTTCCCTGCTGCTCTTTCTTTCCTTTCTCTTCCTTCTTATCTGCTGGTATATGACACCTGCTGGGGAATGTTGGCCTGAATCCAGCAGGAAGAGGGAGCAGCTGAAAGTTGCTTGGCTGATTTCTCTATGGAGAGCTCTCGGTAAGTTTTGCATGGACAATGAACAAAGTGCCATTTCTTGCTGTAAAGGGGCTAAAAGAGGGGGTGAGATAGCAGGACTCTGCACTGCCGATTTCCCCACAATCCCAACTCTATGGAAGTGTAACACAGATCAATCTTGAGTTCTCTTAATACGGAACAGAAAGCCAAAATTCAGTCATCAAAAGGCACGGCAGGTGCTGAGAGCCACACAGAATGAGTGTCTCCTGTAATATAAACAAGTAAACTGTTTGATTTCAAGCTCCAGCTATTTTGCTCAGATACCTCTTGTTTACTAAGTGCCTGAATGGCACTTAGCGTTTACAGATGTAAAGCCCCTGACTGGGAAGGTCATTAAAATTGGCGGGAAGATTGGGTAAAATCTGAAAAAATCCACAGGGGAGCCCAGCTAATTAATTATGTTTTTGTAATGCATCTAAGAGAACAGTGTCCAGAGCTCTGAGCTGTTTGAAGGGGCTGTTTAAAAGCAAATTACAGCAGAATATCTACTGTAAATGTACAATTGAGCTGTATGCAAAACACACAGGCAAACTTGTTTACTCTGCTTCTGAGCCCTCTTGAGCGTGATGGGTTTGAACATTTGAACACAAATGTTAGGAAAGCCTGTGAGAAACCAAATAAGCCGGGGAGGAGAGAAAACATTGGCTGGGAAAACAAAGAAGTAGTGAAATACTGCAGCAAAGAATGAAAAATAAATAGAGGCAAAACAGGGTAAAACAAAATATTTGAGATAGAACTGAGTCCATCACCACCCACTACAAAATTTTTTGCTCAATCTCTGGAAAAATTCTTTGTAAGGAGTAATTGTTAAGTTTTTGAAGAGAGGCTGTGGGCATCTCCTGCTAGGTAGGCTGGGGCTCCCATTTGGAGGAGGACTGGCAAAGCTCGGGTGAGCGCTGCTGGTCTGCATCTTGTGGGCAGCCCCAGCCATGCCAGATCTGCATCTGCCTCTGCGGACTACCTGCCTGCAGTCCAGCAAGGCTTTAGCAATGACACCCCTTAAATTTGAGGAAAATAACTGCACTCTGGTGAGCAACCAACCATCAGAGTATTTCCAGCTACCACTACACCCAACCCTTACTCAAAGTTGCTGAACCATCCCAGTGAAGGATGCATCTGCCTCCCATCTACTCCCCCCTGTCTGCAGGGGGATATTTTTTTCCATAAGCATGTGAATTTGTCTTGAGTCAAAAACCTGCCTTTTGGAATGAGGTCCTGAAGCTCAGTCATGTCCCCACATTCCCTCTGTGAATGTGGCTTTTTCATGTGAGAGTGTAACCAGACACCTTTGGCAACTCCAGTAATATCAGGAGGGGGAAAAATTTAGGTCTTTCTGCTGATAACCTCGTTGTCATTTGGCCCAACCTGCAAAAAACTCTCCAAAATGTTATGGCATGCAAAGCAATACAGGTGAAGCTGCCTCTTTGGAAAGCACAGACGCGTATGAATTTGTAGTACTTGCACTTTCTAAACTGCTCAGTGAATAGGGAGCAGTGGCCTGGAGGACTTCACAAGCTGTCAGAAGCAATGTGTGTGCATTCCTGTGCAGGGCTTGGATGACATCAAGTGAAGAGAAAAACCATTATGTAACTTGGAAGATCATATTATACAATGACTTAAACACACACAAAAAAACCAGCCAACTGCTTCAACGTGAAAGATGAGATTCTAAAGATTAGTAAGGCCTCCTATCTGCCAAATCTTGCTGAGCATTACACCGTGCGATAGATTTGGGCTAACCTCGTGTGTTATTATGACTCAGCTTAGTGGGAGAGGTAGGGCAGGGCAAGGCAAACTTTACTATCAGCATCTGCTTAGAAATTAAGCTATATTTACAACAGCAGGGCTGATAAAATGCCTGTTGTGCTTGACTAAGACCAAACATTGCAGTACACAGGTTACCAGAAAGGGACTGGATTGGCAATTAAATTGTTTAATTAAGATCAAATTACCAGAGGCCTAGATCTGGTTCTCAAGATGTAACATGGAGATTATTAGCAAGAAATGAGTTTTAATGTAAAAATAGCAGCTGCCACCAGGTAAAACACGTAGCAGCTGTTGAGAGATACCGAATGTTTACAACACGGAGCCTTGCCAGCAACTGCCTGTCACCAGCCTGGCATTGCTCCTGCACTCACCCAAGGGCCAGAACCAGAGAACAGGATTAGATGCTGCCCCAAACACCCACCTTTCTACCACAGTGAGCCTCTGTAAGGCCCCTCTTGCTTGTCCCTGCCCTGAGAGGTCAGACCAGTCCTGCTTCTGGATGGGAAGGGGAGTGGTAAGAAGGAAAGTCACTTCATCATTCCCCAGAAAGTTGAGAAAGTTGCTCCCATGCTACACATCCCCTTCCTGGCGAAGGACTAGCAGACCTGCAAGCAGGGTCACCTAACTCTCTAAGTCTCTCCAGGCTTACCAGCAGTGACTTCTGCGCAGCCACAGCAGCAGGCGGCAGTTGCAAGCACAGAAATTACCACAGTCCAGTGCCTTGCAGCTTTGCATCTTTTTTTTTTTTTTTAAATTTCTTCTGTGAAGGTGTGAACCTGTGTTGGTAAAATCCCTTCCCCTTCTAGGCACATCGAAAAGTTAAGTGGCCTTTCTCTGAGACAGCAGGACTTCTGGCATCTCTCTCCCACATGGCAGCCCATATACTTCATTTATTTACTTTTGCAATGTATTTCTTTCTGTCTAATGTGAATAAGTTTAGCCAACAGATGGAGGAGTTATGAGGGAGGGTCAGACAGAGACAGAGACATGACTATTGGGTTTGTTTGAGCTGCATTTTCACAAGGAACCAGACTAAGATCCACCCTCTAATGAAATATACCGTGCTTCTTCTTATCTGCTGAGACACTAGGGAGCCTCTTAGCTTCCTGGTTCATTAAACCTAATGCAAAGTCTACCTGTAACCTGGCATCACCTCTGCATTTCCTTCACTGAGGTCATGGCGAACAAAGCATTTCAAAAGTGGGATCTAAACTTAAAGACCCAGACTTAGGGACCCAAACTCTGCCTAATTTTACCCACAAGTAAGCTGCTCTGTAGTACAAATCAAAGCACACGGGAGCTGCTGTATATTAGGCATGTTGGGTTATGGCAGCATTTCTTAATGAACTGTTGGTTCTTGTAAGACTTGAGTTTCTTCGTCGCAGCTCGGTGCTCAGGAGAGAGGGAAGAAAGAAAAGCGTGTTGATCTAACACTGAAACAACTAATTTATGTACTTACACTGTGACTTAAGAAAGTTCTGCTTTAAGTGAGTTTATTAAGTGGAGTCAGGATGTCTGACAGCTAGCAGAGCCTCTGCAAATAAGACAAGGCTCTTGGTAGTAAAATGTAGGAATCCAGTTAAAAAATTGTTCCTCCAGTTGCAAGACTGCTTGAAATATTGTACTCTGGAAATGTTTGTGTTTAAAGCTGGTTTAGTGTACAGTATAAGCCATTGATTTTTTTTTCTTCGTTTTGTTGCTAAACCTATGAGGGGAAATGTTTTTCTCCGCTTGCTGGACAGCAGCCATGAATTAGTACTAACTGACTATGTTTCAAAAGCGCATGTGTGTTTTAATCTGCATTGAAAGCCGCGTTTATATTCTTTCTGGAAGCTAAAGGACGTTTTAATATTTGTGCTGCTAGCAAAGTTCAAACAGCTGCAGGAGGGAGATGAATCTGGCATGGGGCTGTGTGGATGCTGCACATGGATGCTTTGCATCCCAGCGCAGAGGTATCAGCTCAGACTGCATCACTGACAAGCAGCTTTGTTCTGCATTAAGCTTCATGACCTCTGATCACCACCTAAAGTAAACTCATGCTGGTTTAGGCAGTTTCTATATCTCAGCACAATCCAGCTGATCCCTCTTTTCTCGGTGTTTTTAAGACAGAGATGCAGCATCTCCACTCTGATGGGCCACCAGCAAGCTCTCATGCAGGCAGCAAGGAGGTCTCGGCTGCTGGAGGATATCATTGACACTGTGAGCAATAAGTTTGTGCTCTACAGTGCTTACTAACAAGCATCCTAGATCAATGTGATGTCTGAGAACAAAGGTGCTTATTTCAGAGTGATTGCCCAGCTTTGTGAATTTATTATAGTTGAGCCTGCAGCACTTACGTTGGTTCCTTTATAGAGGAACCGAGGTAGAGAAGGATGACCACGAAGGGGCTTAAGTCTTAATTTGAGATTTGGGAGACCTTAGTTTAATTCCTTCCACAGACTTCATTGGACAAGCCACAAAGTCTCCTACTCCTGCCATTTCCAAAACAAATGTGGAAAACACGTCAAATTTGCCTTCTAGGGTAGTGAGAATACCTCTTATGGTGGTGGGGCTATGTGAGTACCTGTGAGAAAGATCCAGATGGATGAGCATAAAGAGATTAAGTTCCTGATGGTCATCTTCTTTATTTGAATATAGACTGAAAGGAACCCTACTAACCCAAAAGGAGTATAAGAGAGGAGTGGGCTCCTGTGATTTGGAGTGGTAAGACCCTATGATGAAGTCACCTGATTCTCAGTTGCCTACTTGAAGCAATAGATTGTTTTTCCTAATTCCTGTCTGTTTGGCTATGTCTGTCACTTTTCCTGGTAACCAGACAAGCAGAAATATTCAGTTTAGCCCTTCCACTGTTGTTTCTTCTGCTTTAACTCTGCCATCAATACTTTGGGTCACTGGGGAGGGCAGTAATAGCAGTGTTATCTTCATGGTTGCTCTGCAAGTTTCATTTGTACAAAATGTACTACTATTGGTAAAGAATAATCCTTTAAGGAGAAGAAAAAAGAAGACAAAATTTTCAAAAAACTTTTGGGCTTTAGAAGTATAATGAAATTATCCCTTTTTTGGCTACATCATCTTCACAGTACTTCTCTGTTTGGATGGAACAGGATAATCTCTGAAAGCCACACCCAAGTAATTCCAGTATTTCTGCTAATGTGTGTACACTTTGCTTTTGCAACCTGAACTAGCATGTTCCCAGCTAGCTTAGGTATTTCTGCATGGCGTTTCATGGAATAAACACATCCCAGTTGCCCCTAGGCCAATGTCCTCTATTATGACAGTAATTCATATTTACTGAAAGAATTTCCTTTTCCTTCTACCTCAGTCTTTCTCAGGTCCTTCTGGAGTTAACACATTGCATGATAGGTGGACATAGCAAAGGATAAAGGCATTGTGCAAGAAAAGAAGTAAAAAAGGGACCTTCAAGAACCCATCAGTCTACCATCTCTTGGAAGAACTTTTCTGGGCTCCTTCTGGGACCAGAAGAGGAAGAGCATGTCTAGTAATTTCTTTGCCTGGGGACAGTTATATCACACAGACTCAGTGTGACGTAAGACCGAACTAGTGTGATCCTTTATAGTCCACATATGCAAAGTTTGTCAGACCACAGCTTTCAGATAACCAGATAGAGAGTCCTGATAACAACAGAGGTTTTTAAGGTCTTGTGGCCTTCAGCAGCAATGTGCTTGAAGGAACTGAAGACAGAGAAAAACCCTGTCCTTCTTGAGAATGACGTAAATTGAAACTTCACAGTAGCACCCAATGGACCTTTCAGGTAGGATTAGAGGATTTTGATATTTGGACATTGCTTTTTCACAGAGATTGGAACACAGACATTGGCTTCAGTGGAGCCAGGCTAATGGACAGCAGTCTAGATGTCTGTATCTCTCCTTTCGCCTCATTCAGAAGTGTGTCTAGCTAATCAGGGAGAACAGAGCATGGAGTAAACTGTTTCCCAGCCCATGCTGTGCCATCAGGTCATTCTGACTAAACAGGCATGTGCTTTGGGAGTTCTTTGCAGACAGCCTGGCGCTGGTCTTGAGCTCTGGGAGCTTTGTGTGGAGATGTGCTGTGGTCTAACTCAGGAGAGAAATGAGGGCAATGGCCTTCATCTAGTATTAAGTAGACAGTGGCTTGTACCATAAGTACCACCACAGACATTTTATTACAGTCTGGTATAGAAGGCTAGTTTTTGCTTTTGCAGAAGTTGGGATTTTATTGAACTGAAAACTGGAATACACCTCAGATCTTGTCAGTGCTTCACAGTTCCCACAGGTTGTCATTACACTGCATGTAGCTCTGTAAACTACATAATCTGGATATTTTTGATGTCCTTATCTTTTCATTTCTAAATGCATATCATTTTGTGGGCTAAAGCTGGAGCAGACACATGCATTGAACAACATGCTCGTGTTTCACAGTTTCTGGCTCCTTAGAGACCTCACCTGGAATGCTATGTCCAGTTCTGGAGTCCCCAGACAGGAAGGACATGGATCTGTTAGAGTGTGTCCAGAGGAGGGCCACAAAGATGATCAGAAGCTGAAGCACATCCCATGTGAGGACAGGCTGGGAGAGTTGGGCTCATTTAGCCTAGAGAAGAGAAGGCTTCAGGGACACCCTATAATATCCTTCCGGTACTTAAAGAGGTCCTACAGGAAAGCTGGGGAGGGGGTCTTTATAAGGTAGTGCAGTGATAGGACGTGGCTTTAAGCTGAAAGAGGGTAGATTTAGATTAGATATTAGAAAGAATTTTTGACTGTGAAGGTGGTAAGGCCCTGGAACAGGTTGTCCAGAGCAGTGGTGGCTGCCCCATCCCTGGAGGTGTTCTTGTCCAGGTTGGATGAGGCTCTGAGCAACCTGATCTAGTGGAAGGTGTTCCCGGCCATGGCAGGTGGCTTGGAACTATATGATATTTCAGGTCCCTTCTGACTCAAACCATTCTCTGATTCTATTTAGATTGTTTAATAACTAGATGTCTTCAGGGCATTGAGTGAAAAAACAGACTTGCTTTTCTATGATGCCAAAAGGCCCAGTTCATCTGCGATACAACTGCAGGGGGAAAATAACCCAAAACAACCAGCAATTAAACAATGGACTTGTAACATGGCTAGATTTTACTCAGACCTCCAGTGTTCACTGTTCATCTTTCAAAAAGCTAACATTGATTCAGAGTATCTATTGCAGCGCCAAAAGCTAAACCACATGGTGGGGGGAGGCAAAGAGAGAGGTCGTAGCGTTTTGCAAATGGAAGACTGTGTGCATTATTCAGGCTTTAACATTGCTTGCATTCATGGAGCAATGCCCTTGAGTTTGGGAAAACATCACAAGCGCAGCTCCTGTTTGGCAGGGTGAATGAAAGGCATCTTACAGAATGTGTATGTGAGACCATTAGCCTGACGTCCAAGGCACTGCAAAAGCTCCACTGATAAACCACACCTCTTGAAGGAAACTGGGATCCTTACATCACTGACACAGGCAAAGCCCTCAAACCCAGACGAATAAGGCCTTGTCTACTGTCTGATTTACACTCCAGAACTTTCCACTGTTGTACCCAAGGGACGCAAATGCAGGGAAATATCTTTAAAAAAAAAAAAAGAATGATCCTGTCTCATCATTTAAAGGGTAATTTCATAAGTTTGGGTGTGGGTTTTGGAATTCGTGTGCTGGAAGAAAAAAATCCCAGTCTTCACACCGGAGTTCTCATCAATACCCCTTTGACCATTTCTACAATGGAGGGTTGTGCTGTGGACTCTCATTTTCTAGAAGGTTGTATACTAAAGGCAGGGAAGAGAAAGGCAACTTAGTGAAGGCTGTGGAGCAGGCCAATGGGAGAGCCAAAGTTCAAAAAAGGTCTCTAGAGTCATAGCCTTACACATGGACAACACAGCCTCTCCAGAGGATGTTTTATGTATCTACAAATGGAACAAAATTAGCCAACAGTGTATAAAAGATTCCTTTGACCGCCTGTAACCTTATTGTCTTGAAGAACAAACATGGCAAGTCTTCAACATCCTGAAACTCTGAATAGTCACAGCTTGTGAGTACCCAGTTATTTGCCACAAAACTAACTGATACTGGTTTGCTGCTGGGGAAGCAGCCATTTGCAGACAAGGTGTTTCAGCTACCAGCTTCAACTCTTCTAAACATTTAAGTTCAGAAACTGTTCACAACCTTGCATTTTATTGCTTTGTGGATTTATTCATGTCTTAAAATCCCTTCCTGAAGCATTTTGGATAGCTAGCCCTTCAAAGCATAGACTTGCCAAGTCTATCTTCAGATAAGTCTCATCACTTTTAGAGCGGTCGTGTGGGTGTATTTGGAAGCAGTCCAAAGCAAATCCCAGCTGAATTGCATAAGTCTGATGTATTATAAAACAAAAATATATGGAGTGGGAAGAGTTTGTGGCATTTGAGTAAAGGAGAGGATGGGAAGGAGTGAATGGGAGAAAGTATGTTAAGCATAAATATGATGTGATCATAAGTCAAGTGAGAGGCAAAACCAGATGCTGTGTAACTGAAACAGAAAACAGTTTCTTTAATAGTAAAATAGGCTTGAAAGTTCAGGCTTTCTCACTCTTCCAGGATAATTGGTTAGTGCAGGTTGGAAGGGACATCAGGAGATCTCTAGTCCAACCACCTGATCAAAGCAGGTCTGGATATGAGGTACTTTGTCCTGCTCTCCCCTTCTTACATCTTTTTGGCTCATGTCTTTGAGTGACAGCCCTCCTCCCCATAGTTGCAACAGCAAAGGGGAGGAGAACAAAGAGGAAAGTATTAGTGAACAGAAAGGCTTAGGGACTTTATTTCTCCTTCTCAAAGATGAGATGAAGTAAGCATTATTTTTTTTGATGACACAGTTTAAAAAAATCAGCATCAGCTGCATCCAGTTGCATTATCATCAGTATTATCTCAATGACACACTCATCGGGTATCTGTTGGAGAATACTAGTTCTTCTATTAGTTCTTCAACACTTGTAATGGCCTTACCTTTACACAGTCCTCCCACCACACCTTGAGTTATCCAGACAATCTGAGAACAGGTGACATTTGGCACTTTCTTTCCTTACCCATCCTGATAAAAGAGTTCAAGGTTTGGAATCAAGGAAAGGCAAGTACCAGGGAAGTTTGTATCTCCCCCTTGCCTAACTGCATCCCATACTCCTGCAGCTTAAATACACATTAACATGATCTAAGAAATCCAAGATAGGGAGGAAAGCGTGTAAGTTCCAGCTGGGCTAAGGGACACTAACAGATGTACACTACAAATTATTTCTTAGCACCCTTGCTGTGATTGCTAATTCTGTCCAAGATTTCTAGGCCAATATGAAGGAGTAATTATTCACATAACCATGAGGATTCTGGGCTGAATAAGCCATGACTGTAGTGCCTCTGTCCCCCAAACACACACCTGTTAGATTATCTAAGAGGCGACTGGATTACTCAAACTACAACTTCGAAAATACTCATACACCCCTTCATGTTCCTGAAGATATTTTCAAAAGTTCTTGGATGGTATTTTTAAGTCCTTGAAGAGTTGTGATATTCAGAAGCAACTTGGCAGTTTTTGAAAACTCAGCCAGTAGGGCAAGAAAATCTCCTAGAGTGTGCACTGAGGCATTAGACTATGTCAGACCTCTGATCACACAGGAGAGCTTCTAATTTCCATTAAGTGTTTGAGTGGTATTTGACAATGACCCAGAAACACAGAAGGGCAATGCCTGAGATATCAGTGTATTTGAACTATTTTAGGTTCCTAAACACCTTTACTAACCTTGCACTTTAGTGTGGAAAGGCCGTGGAATGAATTTCAGATGTCCAGCTGCTATTCTACCACCATACTGAATATACCAGTCTGCATTCTGCTGAAGACTGAAGCTTGGGAAAAAAAAAATCCCACAGGTAATGAAATGTCAACAGTACTTCAAAAGCATTATAACTCAAATTTGCAATATTATGTAGCTGCTAGGGAAAACTTCTTGGCGCAGTGCTCCTGCTAAGAAACTGGTAGTTTTCCACCCCGGAAAACACAAACCTCTTCAGCAGATATCAAAAGTCAACAGGAGATAATGATATTGATGCAATTTCATGTCAGCCAATTAGTTATTGTTTCTGCTCTAAATAGAACAGTTATTTTCATGTTATGCTTGTTGTTAGCTAATAACTGTGGTGACAGATGTCTAGAAATAAGGCAGTACTCAGGTGGTTTCCAGGCAGAGCAATTCTGAGTGCTGTCAACAGAGTGTTTCTCCTGCTCCTGGAGCTGCTAAACATAACAATAATTCACATTATTCTACACTGTACTGTTCCAGTGGTTTTGTGGGGGGGTTCTTTAGTGTTGCTATTGTGAATAATTAATGTTTCTTTGATGCTTGTTTGAGGACAATAGCAAGAAGTACCTCATTTCCTTCAGAGGAATAATTCTAATTGCCTATAACACAGTATTTTTCTCCTCTTGCTTTGATTAGAATCTCTATCAGCCCCATGCCATCCAGACTGGCTGCTTGAACGTAGGCATGGTTTCTTTATAGTCCAACAAGGTAGCACTTCCACCACCCAACTTTTGACTCTTCACACCCAGCTTTGAGTGCCTTCAACCTCACTGCCTTCTTTGGATGCACTAAATGGAAACCAAACCCATCCTCACAGAAGGACCTCACAGCAAAGTCATTTAACTTCTCTGTGCTCCATCTCAGCAGCTCTTTAAACGGAGGTGGTAGCACTCCTTTTTCTGTGTTGAATACGTTCTACTATGTGCAGAATCACTTAATGTGGTAGGAACATTTACTGCCTGTGCACCTCATAGAAGTGGAAGGAACTCAAAAACACTCAGCTTTCAGTAGGATACTTCTCTTCCTCATAAGTGTTCATATCGATACATTTTTGTGTGATCAAACAGAAATTAATAACTTATGAGTCAAAACATCCATGCCACAACATTCAAACTGGGACAGATCATCACTGCTTAATTCTCTTTATATTGATTCTCCAGTTATCCATAGGAGGACTACATTACACTTCTATAAAAGCTGTTAAGTCATTCCCTGAAGTCTGACCACATTCTTCTGTAAAAGGAAATGTAAGAAGTGTGAGATTTTTAGTGTGAAAAGACTAACACATTTACATTTCTAGGCTTCTACTTCAGGTTCTTCATTTGATGTTGACATCTCTTATGAAAGCTGAAAGCTGGTTTGTCTTTAGTCTCTGGTATAGTTTTCTTAAATTAGAGGTGATTTATTTGAGGGGGGTGGGGAGGCATTGATGTGGCTTGTTTTCTATGACTTGCACTGAGTCATCAAAATTCATTTTCTTTAGATATTTCGTTCAAATTCAATTTGTTCTGTTTAAAAGGGAGAAATTACAGAGAAGGGTAACTTTTTACACCATGCTTCTCACATCATTATCCTCCTTCCTTACTCTCTATATTCTTACAATATGGCGTTTGCTTCTCCTTCTCTTACTGAGACTGTTCCTCATTCCTGTCACACATTCCTTAATTTAATATAAATACCAGGAAAAATACTGCAGACCTCGCATGGGCAAGCCTCCCATTGAAACCAATGGAAATGTTACCTGAGTAAGGTTCTGAGAGCTTGGCTCTCCACTAGTGACTCAAAGGAAAGGAAAAAAGTCACCGAGAAATGAAAACACTCTGTTCTTGCTTATGAAAGAGGAGGCAGGAGGTGGAAGAAGGTTGAGGTAGGGTTTTGGGGGTAGTTATATTTAGGAAAAAAACCTAAGTTTGGCATTGCTGCCTATATGAGTACATGGAGTTTCAATTTGTGGTTTCTCTTTATGCAGCGCATTTCGAAATTGGAATTTAAAACAAAATATACATCTCCGTGTCTGACTGTGTATATAACAATTTGTCATTTCTTGGTGGGAATTTGAAACTATTTTTAGTGTTCAGAAATAGTCTTCTCTCCCTTCCCTTCACCTCCCTCCCCCATCCCACTTCCAAATTTCTCTTTAATCAACCTTACAAGATTGTTAGAACGTTCCAAACTCTTGAAGTAAAGAAAATAGTGACAGGAAATTAATAATTATAGAGGAATGGGGCTATATTTTTTTTCCTGGCCTTTTCAGAGTTAAACATTGAGTTAGAGCCATTTGTCAAAAACCTGAACAGAATGGCTACCTGCAGATCCATTTTAATGTACTCTGTTCAAGAACAGTGCTCTCTAACAATAAAAAATATCATTAGAAGGATCAGGAAATCCTCCTCAAGCCAGAGTACTTGTGTTTTATATCAATGCTTGAATAAAATCTCTTGCATGGGAGAGGTCTGGCAGTGGAGTTGGTGTGTTGCCCTTCAAGACCACCGATTTTGTTAGCAGGGACGTCAGCATGGAGTCCTTTGATCGTCCATAAGCTACATCATATGCTGAACGCTAGGCATGGGAGAGTCATCAGGTGTCTGACCTGGATTATCAGTGATGGCATTGTGGCCCCTAACGATGGCATTCTGACCCCTTCAAGCCTACCACTATGATTTTCTGACCCATCTTCACACCTCAGCTTACAGCAGCAGATGTCTCTGAGCTTGGACCATGATGAAGATGGCCAAAACCTGCCAGGCCACTGACCAGGCCATCTCCTTCCATGACATAATCACCAAAGCCCTGGAACTAAATCATATTTCTGCTCCACCTGTGAAGCCAGAGCTCTTCTCTGAGATTGTTCTTGGTACATTCTGCTGAGCCCAAGAGTCTGAGAACGTACAAAAGCAGAACTGAGTCAAGGCAATGACCTTTCTTGCCTACATTCCAATCACCCTACTAGTGGCTAAAAACAGATGCCTAAAGAAGCATATAAAGACCAAATAAAAAATCATTGTGTCTCCCTGCAGGTTCCTTGAGCTCTAGGACTTTGTGGCCTATGGATTTTCCAAGCCTCTGGCTGCTGTCTTTGCGGTAAATATTTGATTGTTTTTTTCTTTACAATCTTGTCTGGTCCCTTTATGAAGCTCTGTACACTTTTAGCCTCCCCAGCATCCTGTGGCAAAGAGATCCACAGCTTAGCTCAGTGTTATGAAAGGAAATACCTCCTCCTCATGGTTTCAAACCTGTCACCTACAGGTTTGGTGGCTGACTTCCTCAAATCTTGTATTAGGAAAGAGCAAGTTGTTATTTCCTTCTTCACATCTCTCTCAATTTTATAAATCACAGTTGTTTATTCCATCTTTGTATGAGTGTCATACCATACCTTCAAAGCTTCTTCGTATCTGTTCTAGCTCTATTTTAGACAAGACAAAGGTTTTACATAGCTATAAATATTTTGAATCAGAATTACTTCTGCTGCTAGAAATATGATAGATAGTATGCATTTGATGTGAACTACCAGTAAAAAGGAATCCTCACAATTCTTTCATCTTTAAAGAAGCCATTTGCTAGCTAGTGTTTCATGCCTCAAATAAACTGAAAGAAAACAAGTCCTTCACCAGTTCCTTCAGCTACTCAGCTACCCAGGAGGACTTCCAATCCTGATGAATCTTATGTTGACTTTTAGCTCTGTTTCTGATAAATCCTCTGAAATCCAGATAAGGTCTCAGCAGGTTTGAAGAGACATCTACTCAGAGATGTTACTTACAAGGATGACTTACTATACACGTCTGTTTGTGCCTCTAGACAGTACAACAATGCCACATCATCATAAAAATAAACCTAAGAGAACGTCTGAAAACATTCTTTTTCCAAATGCCATGTAAATAAATGTTCAGGCAAGGGTAATAAGGCCCAGGGTTGGCACTGGATCAAGAATCAGGTGCCAACAAAAAAAAAACAACTCTTGTTTCTCTGTTTTTCGGGAGTCCCTTTGTCTGTATCTCTCCACTCAAGGAGTATGCAATTACAGCTTAGAAAGTAGAACAATTTTTCAGCAAGTATGGAGAAGAAAAGGCTGATGGTCACCTGATACACATGATCTAGGCTTAACACCCTATTGAAACTAGGCAGATTGAAGGTTTGGGTCTCTGTCATTGTAAGTGAGGCCTTTGACCACTTTTGTGCTATTGTCTGTGCAGGAATATGATGGGGAGACAGGGACTGATCTCATCATTCAGTCAAATATTTTATTCCCAACCCAGCAAAAAGTGTAGCTGGAACTTACATTGGGAAGTTTCAAATCTGACAAACTGACGTTTTCAAATGGGAAAAAAAAAATTGTATCTATCAAAAATACCTTGGCTAGCAATCTTGTTTGCAAGTGTCCGAGGAAGGTTGATATGTTTCTCAAGAGTTTTTAAGAAATTCCTGGCAAGGTTTTTCAGTCTGATTTATTCTTAGTGTCAGTGAACCTTGTAGGTTTAAAATAGGACAACTGCGAGACTACTACTGGCAGCCCAGGGGATGGTAAATCCCTGCAATGTGATGAAATTCACCCTGCAATGTTCACAAACATAGGTCAACAGGAGGCTAAAAGGATTCATGGGGTTTGGCAAGTGAGATGGAAACTGAAGATTACTGACGGGCTAACATCATAGTATCAAGAAATTATTTGAGTATCCATGGAAAGTATACAGCAAACTCCTGGAAAACAAACTTTAATGTGAAGCAGCCATCTGTCCAAAGTCTGGATTTATGTTTCAGCTGAGCTTCATTAAGTATTTTAGGAGCACAAACTCTGATATGAAAGTTCAGGTTCCTTCAACAGGTGCTATCTGTGTTAAGTGAAGATTCTCAGATCTAATGTGTTGGATGAATCATAGGAGCTGTGAAATGTAAAATGATGTCCACTAAAGGATAACAAGTTTCAGAAAGGATTGGATTGGAAATACAGAAGAGAACATCTGGGTTTCATACTCATGACTAAACTTTTATGTTTACTACACTTTAGTCCAGATGCTAACGAACCCACACATTTGTAAAACAAACTGTCTGGTCATTTTATAATGTCTCACATAACAGGTAGAAATGGATTGTGTAATTTATTATTTTATAAAACCTTTCTAAACCAGTGATCTTTATTAGCAGCAGGGCAGTATTTGTGTCATGAGTGAGATGAATCCAGTAGTTCTTTCTCCAAAAAAAGAGGAAGATGAAAGATATTTTAGGGATCTCAGGTTTTTAGTAGCAGTTCTGAGATTGCTGAGCATCTGGAAATGCCAAAAAAATAATTCGTA
Organism: Clamator glandarius; assembly: GCA_033459285.1. NCBI lineage: Eukaryota > Metazoa > Chordata > Aves > Cuculiformes > Cuculidae > Clamator > Clamator glandarius. The sequence continues at coordinate 1,757,344 of JAUNZM010000016.1, read as the reverse complement.
TTTTTAAAATCTTTAGTGAAGGCCATTGCCTCACAGTTTGAATTATATAACATGAATGGATTGTCCTCATGATATGAAAATATCATTTCATGTTAGTTTATAAACTAAAATATTCCTCATCCATAATAACTATCCAGCATCAGAACTGCTTTTGAAAATCCTTACTTTATAGCAAGCCTCCTTGGCAGAAAGAATAGCATCACCTGATGTTTCTACTGAAAAAGGGTCAAATTAGCAGTGGTTTTTCAGGGAAAAAAACATTGATCATGCACTAGTAACGTACACGAACATCATTGGGAGCAAAGTCAGCACCCATGTATGTTAGGGTGCAGACAGGAAGTGGAAGAGTTCTATTAAATAATAGAGGTGTTGCTGAACAGTGTATGAAATTGTACTCCTGCCTATCCTCACACTTTCGGATATAACTTCATACCTTTTCTAATAGATATCAGGCTTCTGTGGGTTCCTAAACCCACAGCACTTAAAAAACAATTCATGCATTTACCTTTCTTATGGATATGAAAAAAAGTTGTTAGCATGTACTCACGTTAACATATAATGGGTTGTTGGAACTAGATGATCTTTAAGGTCCCTTCCAACCCAAACCATGCTATGATTCTATGATTTGATGTTTTTATACAAAAGATACTTTGAACCCAAGATTCTATTATCTGATCTAACAAGCTGAGTTTGCTCAGAAGCTATGTGGCAGCAATAATTTATAGGCTGAGGGAGTGGGAGAGGATCATAGAGTCATAGAATGATAGAATGACATTTAAAGGTCATCTGGTTCAACCCCTCTGCTGTGAGCACGAACATCTTCAAGTCGATCAAGCTACTCAGAGGACCATCCAAACAAACCCTGAATATTTCCAGAGATGGGACTTCTACCACCTCTCTAGGCAACCTGTTCCAGTGATCTTCACATTTAACACAACCTAAGTATTGCTTGGTACCACATCACTCCTGATTTCACAATATTGCTCCCATCATAAACACATCTGTATATCCTTATCGGATCACTTTGTTTTAGTGCTTCCTTAATACAAGTATAGCTTCGTAGTGTTTGAGAAATCACAATGACAAAGCAAAAACTCTTATATCAAGCATAATCAAAATGTTTGTTAAAACAAAACTGGAGCCAAACTGGCACACTTGCTTTTATTCAGACCTAATGCTGGAATAATTTCTTCAAAGATAAAAAAAAAAAAATATCTGAACCTCAAGAGGGAAAACAATTGAGTCCAGACCATGGATATTTCACACAGTACCAGAAGAAAAGCTCAACATAAATGGAGCTGTTTTAAGCAACAAGGATTTCAAGTTTTGGGACTGTCAATTTCTATGATGAAATGTTATTCCTGTTCAATATGCCAACTTTTTCAATCTTATATGCCTGAAGTCCGGCCTTTTCATGGTAGCCAAGAAGTAGAACTGTTTTCATGTAGAAACCGAAATCCAGACTTTTAGGCATCAGCATACCTGTTTGTAAATGAAGGTACATGTTTTTAATGCTGCTATTTTCCTTGCTAGGAAGGAAACTTATTGTTAATTCCACAGGGCCAAACTTTACAAAGATAATTTGTGCAAGAATTGAGCAAAACCACATCAGTTTTCTAACAGAAAGTGCCTAAAGTGAGGAATTGACACAATCAGATGTGGGGCTTTCTGGCAGACGGCCAAAACTATGAGGTCAAAATAAGACGCCCATGCAAAAAAATCTTTATGATTAAATTGAATTCCCATTTCTATCTCTATGCCCGCATTAAGTAACTACGGTGTGACAGTTTAAATCCAAATTATCACCCTAAATAAGGCCACATCCAACAATGCTGCAGTGGCAGCATTTCTAGTGGTATTATCCTTGCTTTCTTCCCCAAAGGGACCGTGATCTGCATGAACTTGCCCAAGTGATGTACCTTTGAGGCCCCATTTTGGAGCACTGTGCAGTCACACCATTGCATGCAGCCACCCTAGCAAAGTCTCGCTGCAGATTTCCCTCTCTCTTCATCTCACTCAGCACCTTGCCCATTTTTTAAGAATGAGGTGATATTCTTCAGCCTGGAAGGGAATTGTTCCCAGTGGATAAGATGGACCATCAGTAGTGCACAGGATTCCTTTCCTTGTGCATATGAGGTTTTGTTCCCATAGACCACATAACCACAGCAACAAGGACTTGCTTCCTGAGGCAGGCAAGTAAATGTCTCGCAAGGACAGTGTAGGAACCCACATTTGAAAACTCATCCTGAAAGTACTGACTTGTGCTGAAAATAACCTCAACAGATTGCAGGGGAAGATGTGTTGTTTTATCACCACATCTCATGGTCTCAACTTCTCTGCTGGCAAATATTCAGCTGGCAAGTAAGCTTCTCCTTCCAACCTGTCCCTTACTGCCTGGCTGGGGCTGGTGCCTTGGAGTGAAGCCCCTTCTTCCAAGTGCCTCAAGTTTAACCTGATGCTGTATTTCCATGTGAAGCATCTCCAGAAGCAAATGTTCTACAAATGGGCGATATTAAATAACACTTTGTGTGAGGGATGATCCATGAGATTTTCCAGATCCATGCCGAAGAACTGCTTTATCGGGGCTCACAACTTTCTACACTTGTTTTCATCACCATGTTTTAGACCTGCTTAGTGAACTGTTAGCATCAAAACATCATCCCTTGTTCAGTTCTGCCCCTCACTATACCTAGAAGGCACCATAGTGCAGGACCACAGTTCTGCTCTCTTCCTTTGAAGAGCAGCAGGCAACCCATTGTATCAGAAGTTGATCTACAAGAGGACAGAGAGCTGAACAAGGCACCTGGAAGTGTACCTGTGTTATCCTGTGGCATGTCTTTCCTCCTCACAACAGCTGTGGGAAGCAGCTGGCTGATGACTACACGTAGGACGGCTTTACCAGATAAGATGACACCATTAGGACTTACAGGCCATATAGTGGCACTGGGAGCGTTAAACACCATCTTCACTCACGATAACTGCCCATGCCGGGGGTGTAAGTGCCCAGGCTGTACACTGCATGCCCCCTGGGACCCCCCTTCTGCAGGCAGGGAGCAAGGCACAGAGCCTCCAAAGCCTCCATTCTGCTTCCTCACCCTCAAAGTTTACTATTCCTCTCCCATGAGCCAGAGAAGGAGGAAAATAAGAGGACACAAAATTGCTTCTGAAATGGGACGTGTGGAGGCATGGGTACAGTGCTTCTGAGGTAATTGCTGAGGTAGCATGGATTTGGCAAGACATCAAAATGCACGGCTGGCTAATATAGACCCCTCATTTCTCCAGAGCCACCTCAGAAACAGCTATTGATTCTTAAGGCAGTAATATTCGTCTGGCATCTCATTCATTCCAAGTTAATTGCTTAAATGGGTGGAAAAGGAAATTTATGAAATGAAATGTGCTGCTGCATCAGGCATAAAGGAAATTTCGTACCTATTAAGCTGGAAATGCTTCCCAAAGACAACACATAGGCTTCACTGTGCCGAGGCACTTAAGTTCAATTCTTCAGTGGAGCCACTGTTTAAAGAGAGCATTACTAACTTGGTCACAGCAAGCTTCTGTACTTCAACTTCCCAGTCACTCAGTTTACTTTCAGGATGGTTTCCCCTACAGCTTAAAAATATGACCTTGGAAAGAATCACTAAATAAGTAAATACTTGAGTCTAGCAGGGTTTTCTTCCTAGATCCAAAACCTAGCATGGGTTTGAAGCCTTGTCCTATCTGCTAAGGAGACTTCTGTTGGTATTAAGTGGCATATTGTTTAGAGAAATAACACATTTTTGTTAGGGAAGGAGAAAATATTCCAAATAAGGTGTTGGTCAAACACACTTCTTTAAGCATGTAAGCAGCTTGGGAAGAAGGAGGAGAAGGGAGCAGTTTCAAGTATTTCTCTGAAGAAAAGTTTCAGTTCATTTTACTATGAATTTCTCCTTCAGAATGCTTCTGATTTTCAAAATGCAATCCTGTACTTCCTCCTTGCAGCAGGAAGGAAGATTTCTTCACAATCTACGTAGCAGTGCTCCTTTAAGAACTGGCTGTTTCACCTCCCTAAATAAAGCCGCTTTACAACCTGCATTAATTCTTTGCATTTGCCATTACTACTGTACAAAATGCCTATCCTTCAGAGATTATAGCACTGCAGTTCTTTATTTAATTATCAAAAGCAACAGGTATCTTTTTTGAAGAAGCTCTTCTAATGTTTTATTCATTATTGGGTTTTAATGCCATTTCCAACTCCCACTCAGCTGGCTCACTGTTAGGTAATCCTAGAGAAGTTTCTTTTCCCTGAACGTAAAGCCTAAAGAAGGTCTGTGCGGTGTTTGAGGGATTGGTTCTGGATGCCATCTCAGGGTCTGCTGTCATTAACTTCCTGCACCTGTGAGCCATTTTCTCAAGAAAAAAACATTCAAAGGAGATTTTAATCCTCTGTTGAGAGTTTTTGCTTCCTCAGTTCTGGCACTGTATGCCAAGCCAATCTCTCCTTATACTTCAGCTATCAACAGCCTTAAGGAACCAACACAACCAACAACTGCCAAAACAGAGAGCTATTCCCGTAGCCCATGGTCCACAAGGCTTTCCAGCACAGTGGCAGCAGGTAAGCCAAGCATTGCCGTCTCCTCTGGGTTCCCCATCCAGATACTCTATTTCTGACTTTTTGTCCAGGGAGCCAGTATGTTCTGAGAGTGCATCATATTACCGGAGAACTTCTCCTCTGCCTGTAAGTGCATATTCAGCCTAAGTTTTCTCCAAGGAGCCTGAAAAAGACTTGTTTGGGGTTTTTTCTCTTTTCTGAGGACAATGCCACATCATTGAAGTCAAGCTTTTGTTTAAGGGATGAGTCGCAAAACACAGTGCGGTAAAATTCTGCAAGCTTACTTACAATGATCATAGACTCAGAGAATTCTAGAATGGTTTGGGACGGAAAGGACCTTTGCACTCATCCTTTTTCTATCAGGCTTGGGCACACGTAACAAATTAATCCCTCCCTATTCACATCAGCTACTTCCTTATCTTCTGGAGAAACTCTCTCATCCAGTTCAGTGGGTTTCCAGCTTTGATACTGTTCCTGGGATTTGGCCCCACAAGGATTGCTGCTTTACATCCTGCTTAACAACACAAATATAAAGCATTCATAAGACTCTGTTACAATGAAAATAAGGAAGCTGACAAAAAATAAAGGTGTTAATGCTCTCTCCCACTCATGTGCCACCTCTCCTCATCCTTTTGGCTCTTATTTTACACTTATTAGTGCAGTGTATATGTTAGAAGTAGCTCCTCTCTTCTCTTTTTAAGGGCACTATTTTTATACCTAGGAGATTTCAGCAAAACAGTCCCAACAAACATTGAGGAGGTGCATCTGAAGAACAATGAATTACATCTGCAGGAGGTAGATATGAGTCACAAAAGAAAGAAACTTATAAGAAAAAAGTCCCTAAGAAGAAATACTTTAAAGCTGCACATTTGAATATTAAAAACACTTTGTCTTCAAGTCAAAATACTGCTACCTGGAGGAGGTGTCATGCAATGTGCATAGAATCAACATTACCTACTGATGTAGAAATTCAAGGTAGCCACCATCAGTCCCCGTCTGTCATTTCTGCTCTAAGGTAGATTGACTGAGTGAAAAATGACACAGTTCAGTGCTGTAATGGCAGGCGGCTCTGCCTAGAGTTGTAAGCTTTAATGCAGCATTTCACAATCTGAATTTATAATTGAGGTTTATAAGATAGAAACCTGATAGATATTTATCTAGGGGGTTGTTTATGATAGGACTGAGGATACACTTCCAGAAATCTGTGACTGGTGCTCTGCACTTTCATACATCAATGCACTGAGTGTTGTAAATGGCTATCGAGTAACCCCCATGTCAGAGGAAGGGTGTACAAGTTCAACAAAACACTGGTGTCCAAAGGAGCCTGCGGTGAAGGAGCCCTCTAAAGAGCTATTAATCGAGCTAAAAAGAAAACCTTGTGAGAACACTTTAGCTTTCATAAGTTTTCCACCCTGGGGAGATGTGTAAGGAGGGAGCTAAAAGATATGGCAACACACTCATATTTGCCTGTTTGTTTGCCTTGGTGTCAGTTATCTGGTACTTGGTAAATGCAGGAATTGTACTCACTGAACTGCTAGGATGATGAAATTTTACTTTCTTCATCTGCTGTGGTTCTGGCAAGAGGCAAAGAATAACTAAAACAAGGTTAGTAGGAAAATCAATAGTTGAACCCTGGAATTTCAGAGCTGTGCTCAGGATTAATTGACCTCTCTTAATGAGGAAAACACTCACTGCCTCAGGATTTTAGGTTTGAGTCAAGTACAAAATTCCTAAATAAGCATGCAAACCCTCCCAGAATCTTGAATTTGTTCTTGAGGCTTTCATGTAAGTCTTCCAGTCCATCTGCCTTCCAAAGAGATTAGAAATGGTGCTAGAAAAAACTCATTTCTGGAATCCAGGACAACGGGGGAGTCCCACAAACCTCTGTAGTCTAGGTTTAATTCAAGAAATAAGGAAAGAGTACTGCAGAGCATTCAGTTATTCTGCTATTATTTCCTCTATGAGAAAAATAGTCATTAATATATCTGGATAAACTTGCTTTACCTCATTTCCAGCCTAAATGAACATCCTGCTCTCAGAAAAGAGCCCAAAAATACACTTGTAGATTCTGGAAATGCTGTACAATGTCAATAAGGAAGTCATTGAGCCATTTCCAAAAATGTGAAGTGTTTTCAAGGTGTGATAAAGTAAAACAAATTGTGGCTTGTAGGGGAAGCCTTATGAAATGTAGAAAGGATTCAAATTATCATCTTATCAGCAAAAAATAGGAATTCATTTGTATTCCAGTTAAATTCTAGTAATTTATCAGAAAGATTTTTTTACTTATTAACTGAGAGCAAATTTCAGTCTAACAGAAAAGGCTCCCTCGCTAACTGGTTTCTTGATCTTTCATGTAAATAGTCCACATATGCTCCTGGTTCTACAAACCCACAGATAATGCAAGGAAGTCTAATAAGTAGTAGTAGGTTAATAGGTCAAATAAGAGACATCTAGTTAATAGTAGTTCACAAGTCATGATGTGATTAGATATCTGCAAAACTTATTTTTCCTACATGCTAAAGGAGGAATTGAGGTGTCCAAAGCCACCTCCAGGACAGGCTGTGGACAACTGGCAAGAATCTGAATTCCAGAGAAGGACAGCACATAGGTTCTAATTTCCTCCTGTGGACTTGAGTCTCTGATGTTTTTATTGCTCAGCTATAAAATCGAGGTACCTACTGTATTTTTTTCCTCACCAGAACACTGTGAGACTGACTCAGATTAAAATTTTCAATAGCTGGCTCTGAGGAACTGGGATCATGGAAGTCTCCGAGACATTGTTTTTCATTGCTGCATCAAGAATGATATCTACTTGATTGTCTGATAGCTAAAGGGATTGATTTCTCTTCAACGGCTAAGAAAAGAATTTGAGAATGCTGGATTTCCATTTCTCATTACCTTTTCTTCCAGTTCTCATAGGGTATTGGCTAATCTGAGACACAGGCTGCATTTTTGGGTCTACAGAATAAGATTAGCTAACACTTACTATGGATTTCACTATTTATTCAGCTTGTCAAAACGGAATTTTTATTGCCTAGAAGGGAGTATCTGACATTTCCATTTTCCTGAGAAAAATGTGAGTGAAGACATGTATCTGGAAGCAGCCTATAGTCATGACATAGGAGATCACAGACCTACCATGACACCATTATTCAAAGAGAACTTAAACACCTTGAACTTTGTGGTGGGCTTGGTCATACTGTCCTACCACAGTCATTTTAGGCTGGTTCAGGTAACAGAATCCAGTTCTCCAAACTCAATACTACCACTGTGATGACAGTTCCCTTTACTGCTATGTTTTATCTTCGCCAAGTGTGACCAAATGCCAAGTGCCTGATTAGGGTTAACAATTAGCATCTAAGGGGATATTAGCTACAAAGTCCAAAATGTAGAATTTCTTGTTGCACTGGTTCATCCATACACCTAGTTTAGTTTTCCTTTACACCCACCTCAGCAAAAGATGCAGCTGGCAGAAGGGCACAGACAGTTTTACAAGCGTGATTTTTAGTGAATAAATTCCTAAATTAACAGCTTGGTCACCAAGTATCTGGTAAAAGAAAAAAACGTTATTCTGGAAAGTACCAGTGTTTATAATGTCCCTAGAGATCATTATCACTCCAGAATGGCTACAGACCTCATCATGGCTGGAGAATATAGGAAATCTTGTGTGTTATAATGAAATGGTATTTTCAATAGACTTAAAAAACAACAAAAAAGAAAACCCTGCTGAAATTCCGGTACATTCAAAACCATAATGTAAACATCCCCCTAGAGAACAGTCTACTGGATGATTGCGGAAGTGGGGAAAATTAAATTCAGGTGAATATATAATAAAAAACTACTACTTGCATGTAGCTACTTTATTATAATTCATGTGGGCATCACTAACCTCTTGCTGAATTCTTAGAGATGACAAAACAAATTTGTGGCAGTGGTATTAATGTTGAAATGTCACACCTGAGCACAGTGTTTTTCATCCTTTGAACTTTTATTCTCTTCCTCAGTTTCCTGAAAAACTTTTCTACCTCTGCTCTCTCTGCTTATCACCAGCCACACTGTGAGGTTTTCTAAGGTTTTCTGCAGCTTTTATTTGTTACTTGCTACTTTTTTAATGGGAAAAAAAACTGTACCATTAAAGTACTGCTTTAGAATCCTTTCATGTCTGGGGCTGTTTCCACACCTAAAGCTCTCAGGTCAGGACTGACTCCGCCAGTGGATGCTGGCACCTTGGTGTCTGATGACCTTCATAGTTACATAGCTTCATGGCTGTATCTTTGGGAGCAGAGTAAGGATTGGTATCAGCAGGAAAATTACAGTCCTACATGATATATCAATGCCAACCAGGGTGGCCTTCTGGTGTATCACTCAACAAGGAGGCCCTCTACTCAACTACCTGTACACGGACTCTGAATCAGCTGAGGCAATCGTGTGTTCAGATGTTCCCAAAGGAAATCCAGCAGGAAAAGCTGGGTGTTTGCATCCTCACCATTAAATAAGTAGCGTGGGCAAATACCTTCATTCTTGTGGATTAACATTTCATCATTACAATGCACAGAATCTAACAGCCTGTTGGTATTTTCACTGTTACTGATATCATCTTGGTGCTTTTTTCCCTTTTTTCATGTTCAGTGAGGAGATGGTTTCTTTGGGAGGAGAATTCTGAGCTGCTGTTAGAAAATATCATCAACTCTTCTCTTGTCACATTGTGCAGGAAACAGGGACAGCCTGGCAATAGTACAAAGGGCAATGGAATTATTAAAAAACTTCTTTTGTCAGAAACATGTAGGATCAGATGAAACCATTTAACTTTCTAACTTTACAGGAGACACCACTGGGGATGGGAAGACTTGAGATGAGGACAAGAACCTTCTTGTACCCCAGTGGTGTCTGAAGCCAGACTGGCAAGGTGCTATATCTTCTTTCTTGCCTACATTTCAAAAGGTAAGGCATTTGCCATAGTGCAAGAATAAACCCCTAGAACTAGTAAAGCTTTTGTGAAATGGGGCTAGGACCCTGAAGACTTCCCTGCTGTTGATTAGCTTCTGCTGCCCACACACACAGAAAGTTCTGCTGTCCCAGCAGGAATGGGCAGTGAGGGTGCAAAACCACCAGTGTCCAACTAGCTCCGCATCAAGCAACAGTGAGATCTGTACCTGGGTGTCAAATTGTGTAGGTAATGATTCTAATCACTGCCATGTCACACTGATTTTGTGAACTCGCCCTCTGACTTCGTTAGAAACATCCCAAAACTAAATAAGATAATTTGCTAAATATTCTCAAAAAACAGGTTTGTGTTGTCCTGAAAAAATTGTTTTCCTGTTTTTGGATGAAAGTCTGAAAACAATCAATTCTTCATTCTCTTCTAAGTACCTCAGAGTCCACAGTATGGTTATCCCCTCATGTGGAAAAACATTTTAAAGTGTATTTTTGGTTCCACTCATATATGAACACCCATGGCACAGAGCAGAGAAGGCATTTGCCCAGGGCTGTACAGGTAGTTTGTGGAGGAGCAGAGACTTGAACCAGCTTTCCCACATTCCTTCTCTGGTTCAGTAAGAGACCAAGATGATTTCAGTCAGTAGACATTACAGGGTTCTTCATCTGACCCTGGTCACGTTTCACAGTGTAGCAGTCAAGTACAATATTTTCTGCAAGTTTTGTTTAACTTTGCTAGTGTACCCTACTGGCATGCTCAGTATTTCCCTCAGAATATTTCAGCTGCACGGAATAAAAGGGATATTTTACCATTTTTCAAAGATCTTCAGGTTTTGGAGTAGTATCTGGAGTATCCTTGTGATCGTAGTACATATTTCATACAGTTTATAAGCAAGTGGCTTTTCTGCAAATCTGCTATGTTTCTTCTTCACCAAGTAACTTGCTGGTATATAGATAAATACCTTTTTTCTTCTAGGGTTTCCATTAAAAAATATGCAAGACCTGCTTTGTCCTATTCTAGGCTACAGAAATGATAAGTTACTTTTTACCCATCTCCAAAATACCTGCACTCAGAAAATCCAGAAGCTCCTTATATCTTGTAAAATTTTGGTGTAAGCAATACTCTAAATTGCAGAGATTATGCTTATTTTGAAATGCTACCAGTTTCTACAAAGAAGCCCAGAATTTCTCAAACATAATAGGAAGAACAGAGGAAAAAGAATGAGGTAAGTCACTATTTCTATAGCTTTACTGTGTTGGTAAATTCTAAAACAGTGCACGTGAGTAAAGAAAGTTTTTGAGGGATCCTAGGACCATTCTTATTTCTGTATGTGAAAAATAAATCACTGAAAAACTGATTTGATTTATCTTCACATCACTATGGTAGTTTCAGTCTGAGGTTAACACGTATATATGAGCAGCGGCTGTGGGCATATATATGAGGTGGAGGACAGAATGGCAGTAACACTGTCCACTTCTTTATTAATTATCTGATAAAAGATTGCTGGTGAAAAAAAATACATGCCATACGTCCTGATATTCAGTGCTCTCTTGTGTATAAGAAGTTTCACTAAGGCTTCTCAGTTCCAAATATTTTTAGAACTGTTCCTGGTATTTTCCTACTTAGCTCTCACATATGTCATACTTCACAAGGTTCCTCCTGTGTTCAGCTCTCCTAGATGGCAGAATGTTTAAGGACAAGGAATAACACTCAGCAGAAAGATTTCAGCGGTAGTGATGAAGGAATAGCAGAATTTAGATTCATTGACTGCTGCAGGAAAACTACAGTGTTCACTCCATAAAATACATAGGGCTCATCCCACGAGTGAGATGTTTTATACCAACACATACATGTTTATGTGAAACACAAAACTTCAAAAATGCAAATTACCAAATGCGTCTCCAAAATGTGGCCAGTGCCAGTGTGAGGTCTGCTGCTCCTCTGCCTCAGTGAGCCTGATCCAGGAGTTTGTGTATGCTATCACCTCATCGATGCATCAGACATGTGGGGCCTCACTTGTGTCTCTAACCACAGGCGACTTCACGTCTCCCTGCCTCTGTGGAATTATGTGCCAGAATGCCATGCTCCTTTGGAAACGGCATTGCGACTTCCCAGAGAGAAGCACCCACAGAGGGTTAAGGAAGGCTTCTGGGCAGCAGCCAAGCTAATTCCTGCTCTCATTTCCACCAGAATAAATGTTAAACTGTGGGACAGAAGAAGAGAAGACTATCAACATCTTAAACACAATGTAACCGAGATCCTTGTGCGCCTGCACACAGCAGCATCTTCCTTGTGGACTCAGGCACGTACCACCTGGGAAGGATTTGGCCAAGATGTTGCGGACTTTGTCCTCATTCCCCCTCTAGATGAGCTCTCCTTGTAATTCCAAAAACGTACATCAGTAGCTCAGCACAGCTTGGCTGATGACGAGGACACAGAGCAACTTTGGAAACACAAACTGGCACGGAGAGAGAGTCTTTTTGGCTTCGAAAGGACAGCACACACTTTCTGAGCCAGAATGTGTAAAGACTTTTGTTCACAAACAGAAATCCCTTGTGCTGACGGGCTCTGAACAAGGCTGACACTCTTGCGAACTCAATATGAAAGTTGCCTTGTACTGGGATTAGCCGAGCAAACAGTTTGCCGCAAACAATTGACTCAAAAAATTTTGTGGTAAGAGGATGGTCCTCCAATATTAAAAAAAAGAAAATAAATTAGCTGTGAACACCCTGCTGTTTTAGTTCTTTTCTCTCTTTAAAATCACCCAGTAAATGTTTCAGGAGAACATACTTCAGCCCAAGGGTGACTCATGGTTTGTTTGTTATTCCTTGTTCAAGGTGTGATACTGGGTTTGCAGGGTGACCCATATCCATGGCTGTTGTCTATTTGTATTTCTCAGGCAACAAACTGATCCTTCTAGCAACTCTGTGAAGTGGGGGACTTCCTTCCCCTACCTTACCCATGATGAACTGAAGTTGACAGGGTCAGACCCTCGGTATTAAGTCGCACAGGGATTGTATAGCCAAATTGGTCTTGCTGTATCTTAGCAAATCATCACAATGCCAGAGCCATGTCTGTTTCTGGCAAAATTGTTATCTTCCTGACAAAGATCGGTTACAGAAAGGTTCTTCCATATCGGGCAAGAAGATGAAGTGTCCACAAGGACACTCTGTCCTGGGTTCATCTCACCCACCTGAGAAGGGATGGGCTGTCCTATGAACAAGCTGCTGTTGCCATAAACTATAGAACAAGCAATTCTCTTTCATGTCTTCAAGCTTGCTGTGAAGACGCTGAAGCCAGATTGTGCTGAAGTTTCTGTTTCTGATTGAAAGTCCTATATTTTAAAACAACATTTTCTTTCTAATTTCTTCTCAAATTAATTTCAGACTATTTTCAAAAAATTAATGATTCAAATGTCACTTTTCACTGGGAACTTACATATGTTCCAGCTTCTTCAGAGCAAGTATTCTCCAAAAAGTTCACAACACAGATGTAATAAAATCCCTAGATTATTTCCAACTCTTTCCCCTCTCTTCAGGGTGATGTGGGGCTCTGTGCATCACTACTGCTGTTTATTTCACTCCAATGGTTTCATTCCCATGCTCTGTCTTTGTTAATTATTTTGAATGTAGCTAATTATTACCAGAGAAGTTCATGTGTGTGATATGACTAACCCTCAGAAGTGATGTGTCAGCCAAGCCTAAAAAATTATGAGATTTTTAAAAATAGCAATTAGTCTTTGGATATTTTTTTTCTTTGGTAACAGCTAAGATAAATAGTTCTCAGTTTCAGGCTTTCTGCAGTGCTGAGAAACTTCTTGTTGTCCGAAAGGCAATTGCCTTATTGCCTTGCATTGCTTGTGAACAGAACACATGAGCACTTCTTGATAGCACTCAAGATCACCCAGGGAAAGTCATGGAGCGGGTGATCTTGAGTGCGATCATGAAGCACTTGCAAGAGAACCGGGTGATCAGGCCCAGTCAACACGGGTTCATGAAAGGCAGGTCTTGCCAGAGTAATCTGATCACCTTCTATGACCAAGTGACTAGACTCTTGGACGAGGGAAAGGCTGTGGATGTATCTTCCTGGACTTGAGTAAAGCCTTTGATACAGTTTCTCACAGCATTCTGCTTCGGAAACTGTCGGCATCTAGCCTGTACGGGCTCACACTCTCCTGGGTGAAAAACTGGTTGAATGACGGGGCCCAGAGGGTGGTGGGAAATGGAGTTAAATCCAGCTGGAGGCCAGTGACAAGTGGGGTTCCCCAGGGCTCAGTCCTGGGTCCAGTTCTGTTTAATGTCTTTATCAACAACCTGGATGAAGGCATTGAGTCCTCTCTTAGCAAGTTTGCAGATGACACCAAGCTGAGTGGAAGTGTCGATCTGCTGGAGGGTCGGGAGGCTCTGCAAAGGGACCTGAACAGGCTGGACTGCTGGGCTGAGACCAACGGCATGAGGTTTAACAAGGCCAAATGCCGGGTTCTGCACTTGGGGCACAACAACCCTAAGCAGAGGTACAGACTAGGAGAAACCTGGCTGGAAAGCTGCCAGGAGGAGAAGGACCTGGGGGTGTTGGTTGACAGCCGACTGAACATGAGCCAGCAGTGTGCCCAGGTGGCCAAAAAGGCCAATGGCATCTTGGCTTGTATCCGAAATGGTGTGACCAGCAGGTCCAGGGAGGTTATTCTTCCTCTGTACTCGGCACTGGTGAGACCGCACCTTGAGTGCTGTGTTCAGTTCTGGGCCCCTCACCACAAGAAGGATGTTGAGGCTCTGGAGCGAGTCCAGAGAAGAGCAACAAAGCTGGTGAAGGGGCTGGAGAACAAATCTTATGAGGAGTGACTGAGAGAGCTGGGGTTGTTTAGCCTTGAGAAGAGGAGGCTGAGGGGAGACCTTATTACTCTCTACAACTACCTGAAGGGAGGTTGTGGAGAGGAGGGTGCTGGCCTCTTCTCCCAAGTGACAGGGGACAGGATGAGAGGGAATGGCCTCAAGCTCCGCCAGGGGAGATTTAGGCTGGACATTAGGAAAAGATTCTTCACGGAGAGGGTGGTTAGGCATTGGAACATGCTGCCCAGGGAGGTGGTTGGCTCACCGTCCCTGGAGGTGTTTAAGGTGAGGGTGGATGAGGTGCTTAGGAGCATGATTTAGGGATTGGTGGGAATGGTTGGACTCGACGATCTGGTGGGTCTCTTCCAACCTGGTTATTCTGTGATTCTGTGATTCAAAAGCTCCAGTGCAATGTGGGGACCTGGGAGCACTGCTCATGCCCTGGCACAGGAAGAAGTAAAGCAGCACTCAGAGAAAGACCTCTGTGCCAGGCAAAGCAGTTGATTTGCATGGTATGAGCCCATTTGAGAGCAGTTTAGTACCAATACCCTTGCACAGTGGCCCTGGCATGGGTCAAGCCCATGTATGCTAGCATCAGCTGGTATAGACTAAGGATTCAAGGGCTTTGCTTTGGTATTTCTTGCACACCAGTCATCAGGCTGTGGTTCTTCACACCTCAATACCTGTTCCACCAGGACATGACCACTGGGGAGCCCCAAGGCAAGGGAATGGAAGCGGTTTTGTGTGAATTTCATGACCAAGAGCAGCCCTGTGAGATTCAAGTGTGAGACCAAGTGGGGAAACTTTTCTCTGCCACAGCAACATGTTGTTCTCCACTTTCAGGATGTGACCCTAAACGTTTCTCTTTCTCCATTTTCCGCATTTATCGATTTACGTTTTTTTCTCTTCTTCATTTCATTTCTCACTCACTACTTCAACTTGCATAGGGGACTCTACACAAAATCAGTGAGGGTTAATAGCAAGGACCCTTTCACTGAAGGTGTGGTTAAGATTCATAGACACAAGCGTTTTTCCGTAGCGGTGAAAGGATTAATTGAAATGTTGAGCCAGAGCAATAATTATTTTACCAAACAGTGAATTGCTATTCAGCCTTCCCTTCTTACCTGTTACTGATACATTCAAGGCCAACCAGGGCCAGGATATAAAATTACCACTGCTGTTCAGCAATACTCTGCATTTCAAAAGCAATTAAAAGAGAGGTGTGTAAGAAAGATTACTGTGTAAGAAAGAGGGTTTTCATTAAACAAATGGGTGTAGTGCTTGCTCTGAAGCTCTACTACTGCTTCCCAGCAAATGAAAACATACAGGACTAGTCTCACTTCTGACTTTCCAGAATGAATTAATTCATTTGAGTAGAGTTACTCCAGATTAACTCCATCAGAATCAGACCTGTGCAATGAAAGAAGTTTGAAGTGCTTTTTCTTTGCTTCGCTTTGCTTTCCTGTGAGCGTATTTTTATCTCTTCCTAATTGCAATTCAAATACAGGGAAAACAATAAAAGTCCCAAAGAAAAAGCTAAACTGGGGTGGAGACCAGGAAGTGAAAATATTCCATCCTTCATGTTTATTCATGTCATAGGAGTATATAGGGCTTGATTCAATACACAGCTTTGTCACAGCACGTTGTGTTTGCTTTTCCTTATGTTGGTGAAGCTCTGCCGACTGCTGTGAACTCACCACTACAGTGAGCAAATAGAAACTGGCTGATGCTCAGGTGTAGAGGGTACAGCAGCTATTTCCTTCCAGATCTTAGAAACTGGAACTGCTGAATGATTTGCTTTCTCAGACCTACACAAAATGATTGTCGCTCTTAAGCTAACAGTGAAGAGCCCTGCACTTTTGTCACTATTAAACTGCCTCATCAATCCATGGGGTAATACACCTTTCCCTCATTCACATTTGTACGCTCTGCTTTACCAACCATGTCCACACATTTTTGTTCTTTAATCCACTTGGAACCTCCCAAAAAAATTGAGCCATCTTTGCTGAAATTTTCCATGTTTCATTTCTGACCAAAAGTGAGTTTGGACTTTTTTAAAAAGCCAAAGGAAAATTCCATTGGCTGCTTGTGAACTGAAATGAAGTGCCAACACAAAGAAACATTTTCCCCCACTTGAGAGGGCATCTAGCCACATCTCATTATGGACGGCAACACCAGCCATTCAACATAAGAGACCTACACACAGATCTTAGGAAGGTCTCGCATCACCATTCAATAGGCAGTAAAGAGCTACATTTGGACTTGCACAAGCAGTGGCAAATTGGAAAACACAAGATGCAGCAGGTTTCTTTACGTATCCAACACAAGTTCTGTTGAAATCTGCAGGCATCCTTCCTTTGATCTAACAACACCACAACTGGACCTGAACATCAACAATAACGTGGTAAAATGTAGGGCTGCTGTCTGGGCATTGCCTGCTTGTGACTAGCTGATTACCTGTTAGCCCAAAGAGGCAGGTATTCTCCCTGCCTTATATTTACCTTCTTTCCTCAAAGCAAGCATTTTTTCCTAGCAGCCCTCCTCATTCTAGCCTGAATTGCCAAAAATGGCTCTCTAAATGAAAGAGGTGGCTGGTAATTTTCTAATTTTCCCAGTCGACACAGAATTAGTCAGTCCTTTTCCAGAAGAACCAAATCCTGGGGTAAGAAGGTCATTATAGAGATTTTCATTGTAGGAGAAGGGGGGAATATTCCGTCACTGAAGGGATCTTGAAGTTTGGTCTCTTTTTTCTGTGAATGAAAGTAAACCTGCAGAGATCTCCTAAATGTCGCGACAAAAAGGTCTCCCAAATGCAGCCACCTTCATAGTTTTGCTTTGAGAAGTGTAAGGCAGAACAACATTTCCTGATTTTTTGTTTTAATTTTTCTTTCTTTCGTTCCTTCTTCTCTTTATTTCTAAACATTGCTATCTTATCCTTGAAATTTTTTTAATGCTTCCTTTCTGTACTAGTGCCATAGTGGTATTTGACTTATTTGGTACAGAGTAACTTTGTTCAGCACTTAGAAAGAGCTCTCTGGGGCAGGACTGGAACACGTTAGGGAAGTTTGTTATGGCCTCTGTCTTGGCTGACACATGGGGATTGAGCTAGGTACCTTCAGAGCTAAAAGCCCAGGTTGTTGCAGGCTGAGGTTCAGAGCCAGACTGCATAGCTGGGAGCCATAACAACTCCTATCCTCTGTGGATTAGCACAGAGGGGGACTTGTGAGTTGTCCATGTGATATCTGTTCTGGAGGTAAACAGAGGATTTTAGTCTCCTGGACTGTCAAATCAGGCCCTTTGACGAGCTCTAAATTCACTTAAAGCCATGTAATTTGAACATGCTGTGGGGTCCAGGTCTACTTCACTCTCGATACTGCGTCAATAGGCCCATTAAGATTTAGCCAAGTTTTGTGTGGTTTGTTCGTAAACACTCACCGTGAAGTCTCCTTCAGCGAGATAAGCGCTCCCCTGACAGAGCACAATAGGGGCTGCTTAAACGGTGTGAATCTATGACTTTAAAATCATTGCAGGGGAGAGTGCAAAAATAAATCATGCTCAAAAGATGTTATTAAACTTTAGCAACTTCACCATCTTGTGTGTATTTTCTAAAGCAGAGAACTTGTAAGCTCAGTTATGACTTTGCAATGCTTTGACAGTACTAAACACATTTTTTTTTGTAAAATCATAACAGTATCAAAGCTCTAACAGTTAAAAAATGCAGTTTTGCCCTTCAGATCCTTCTTAAAGACAGTAGAGTTAAGAAAAGAATTTGCTGAGAAATTGCACAGATGATAATTCACTGTTGGTCTTTCTCGTTGTCTCTAATGTGATAGGACACCAAGAGAACATGCACACAATTGGGTGGGTTGACAGCACTCATGAGTGTACTCAAGGCAGCAAAACCAGGGAGACACAAGCCTCTGAGGAGGGACAAGGATTCGTGCTCTTATGTTGCCAACAGCCCCTTTGTTAGAGTAAAGATCTGGCAGTGTGGGCACCTCTATCTTAGAGCACAGGCAGATGAAGCAAAGTCTGCTTGCAGCAGACTGGTCCTTATCCAGAGAGGACTGACCAGGGTGTGTTACGGCTTTGTGCTATCACTGGTAATATGTACTTTATCATTTTTGTACCTTACATCATCTGTATGACACATATCAAGTTTGCAGTAGTGGGCTAGCCCTCTCTTTGTCCATATTATCCTTTGAACGGCTGTGCCTGCGGTACAGACTTGTTTGGATATTGATACATCCCCACCCTGAGGGCCAAGGAAAGGCTCTCACTGATTGTTGTGAGTCTGAATCCTCCAGTGTTTCTGCAAGAACAAACCCTATAAAAACAACACGGAGGCAACCCTGAGGCCCTCCTGGAGCTGGCTTCACTCCCTGTCCTTGAGATTCTCTTCAAACCCCCATTTTTCTAGTCCACCCTTAACTCCCTCAGCCTTTGCAGCTTTCAAAGTCCCTCACCACTCCTCCATCAGGTTTTCTGAGTGCTTCTGCACACAGACCTCTTCGAGTGCTTCCCAGAGTTTTAGCTCAGCAGTATCCCTTTGGACTGCAAGACAGACAAGACAAATGCCATCATTACAGCTGGAAAGAAGACAACATCACCCTGCAAGGCAAGCAGCCACCTCAGCATCCAAACTGCTGTTTGCAAGTCTTAAAGAAGGGATGCTGAGGTGTTGTCTCTGCTCCAGTTCAGTGCTTTCTTGGGCCTTCCTTAGCCCCATGGTGTTGCCTTAATATATTTTGCATGCCCAGTGCTCTGCCCATTGCCTAAGCTTCCTCTTCTTCAATGCAGGGCTCTCAGGTTTTCAGCCTTCCATAGGGAAAGGACTTTCCCTCTTACTCCTAGTGAGACTTCAGGGAAAGTGAATGAACAGAAGAGAGCACTTAGAGCCCAGACGTTGAAAGGCTCCTTACACAAAACACAAAAGAGCTTTTCTTCTCATCAGTGTTTTCAGGAGACAAAAGAAAACACGTTTTCTGAAGTGTTCCTTGGAGATATTTTGTTTTGAAGTGGTTAAAGAATTTCGAATGTGAGATAAGGGGGAGACACTGGCATGGAGCAAGGATAACAGCTTGTTCCTCTGAGGGCTGGGATTAAATTGCAGGGAATGCTGGCACTCAGCCCAAGCTCAGCTTCCGTGGCCTCAACACTTGCTTAAAAAGGTAGAACTTGAACCATGTGCTTTGCACTCTCTTCTTATCATCACCCTCCCAGCTTCGACCATTGTTCATGTGCTCTGGCATTCACAAAGCCTGCATCTAGGTTTTGCTCAGGACAGCGTTGATAAGGCAGATGATGAATGTGGAAAACTCCTCCCTGATAGGGTTTGATTTGGGCCACGTTTTAAATTTCTGGCAAAAGAATCTCTTTTTGTTTTTTGTTGTCTGTGCCCAACACAGGGACAGTCCCATTTTGCAGAAGGCTGCACCATGCCAAGCAGAAATGCTCCACTCACAGGTGACTATCAGGTTGACAGTGCTTATTGCTGGATTATGTCAGCTCTTGTTTTGACGTGACACAACTCAAGATCTGTTCCATGTGCAGTTCCCAATCTCTCCCCTTACCTGCGGTTACTTTTTTTTCAGCAGCAAAGACTTGCAGACGTTTGCAGCTTAACATTATTTGAGCCAGAAACTCTCTGCAAATCACTCACAAAGTCCTCCCCTCTCAGTCTGCAGGCTTTGCTGACAGATAGGAGATGTTTCACCTGTCTAAGCCTCAATACACATGTTCTCGCAGTGAACAGGGATTTTCAAGTATTCAAAGTCAGCATGGAGAAGCAGATTAGCCAGGTCTGTGAATAAGAAAATACTGCAAGACCCTTTTTGTGTGCTGACAGAGAGTGTCAAGACCTGTGTTTTCCTACATCCATTTATCATGGCTGGTATGTTCGAAACAGTTGTTGTTCTTCATTAACTCTTTCATCTGTAGAAGGCCAGGATCTTCATGCTGTCTTTGCTGCTGCATTCCTGGGTCTCCCAGGTTAATTGATTAATGAATTAGAGCTGCTGGTATTCATGGAAGAGAGGGCATCTTGATTTAATGTAGATAAAACAATGATCACTGCTGGGGGCCTGAGGTAAACACAGGAGCCTGGTATACAAACAGAAAGAGACAGTGCTCTGAAAACCTGATGTGCTAAATAGCAAGGCAGAGTAGCATTTCGTTCTTTTAAAGTAAGAAAGAATTACGGAAATGAGGCAAAGAAATACACAGTGACTTGTCTAGGATCATCCATGGTAATAGTGGGACATCTAAGAAGTCTCAGCTATGTGTCTTAGCCACAAAGATATCAACTTGCAGTTTTAGGTGGATATGTCTTGTTAAGTACATAAGCTATGTGTAGACAGCCAGGTTACTTGTTCTCTCCTTGCAAGAAATGATGAACAGGCCCATCTCTAATCAGGCAGAAGGCCAGAGTGCACAGTGAGTTATAAACCTCCCTGTCTGGCTGCTAGACCCAGTACTGCCAGCAGGAAAGCTTTGTGCTGCTCCCTATCTCATTCTTCAAGAGCAATTTTGGTGTGCCCTAGCCTGTCTGGGTTAAGGTGATTCTGCATTCGCAACTCTGCTTTGTTCCATAGGTCCCAAAACCATCATAAGAGCAATCAGTATTACTGCATAGGTTGGATTTCCCCTGGGGATAAAAGAGAGTTGCAAAGCTCACTTCCCAGTAGGGTGTTAGACTGTACTGGAATTGGACTGGGCAAACAGATGCCCCATAAAAAAACAGAAGGCTCTATATGAACCTTGAGCTTCCTATGGTTTGGAAGGAGGCTGCTGTGTTGTCTCTGATATATTGTATACATGCAGCTTTATTTAAGTAACAGCTGGGATATATGTACATATGTCATCTATCAAAGACTGGAGAGGGAAACGCATGAGTTTGTGCGTTTTTGTATACTTGCTGTCATCACATTTGTGTAAAAAGAATTAAGGCTCAAAGGAAAAAAAATCTTGATACTCCATCTGACCATGGAAATCCTCTTCCTTTAACCTTATGCCCTGCATGGTTGAGCAACTGTACGGAAAAGTTTGAATGGGTAGTACAGAGATCAAAAGAACTCCAGCCATTATAAATTGAGTCCCTTGCACTTCAAAAAACCAGAGTCAGGTTCTGTTTGTGTTCTTGTGGATTGTTGTTGTTTTAACCTGTTAGTATTTGTTTCTTTAACTTCTTATTTTGGAGCTGATTGGGTCCCTCATCCAAAGCCTAAGGAAATCATTAAGACAGGGACTGTAAGTTCTGGGATTAGGACCTTTCATTTGTCTCTCTTGGCGTGGTGGGTAGCTGCTCTGAGTATATAAATAAGGTCAGTGATTTGGGGCACTTTCAAGAAGTGACAAACTTTGATGATCCAAAGTCCCTAGGGAAAATGGTGTGTCTCTATTAGAGCTTTGTAGAAGGTATGAGAATGCCGCTTCCTAGGGAAATACGGGTGATACAGATTTGATACAGTTGACAGAGAGGACCAGAGGGGTCAGAGCACACTTTTGCAGAGTGGATGAAATTCCACTTCAGGTGAGATGGCATCTGGCTTTGAAATGTGTCACCTTGGTAAAATCACCTCTTAACAGAAACACAAGATCCAAACAGCAATTACAGCTTTTCTGTAGCCCCTCTCAGGCAGAAGAGGCAGATGGACTTAAAACCACTGAATTTAGGTTTGGATTCACTTTGTTCTTTATGCCACATTAGAGAAGTCAGTGACGTATAAGGGAAAGACATAAAAATTGTATTTATCTTCTGTATATCACATCTATACATCTACAGATTGTCTTTCTCCATCCTCCTCATACAGAAGCTGACATTTTATAAAAGACTCAAAGCTGATCTAATCCAGTATCTTGAGTCTGACATTACCCAGTGGCAAATACTTGAGATAACTGCATTAAATTGTGACTGCAGGCAAATTTGAAATAATCTTGTCTCTCCTATCCTGCACTGAAATAGCTGAGGAATGACTTCAGCTCTGAACCAGAAGGTGTACTATCCCTTCAAATGTACATGCTATTATGGTATGTAACTTTCACCTGGGAATCTTTGTTATTCCTAGGAATGTATTTTTTGAATTATGGCTAAGTAGCTCTCTGCAGCAGTGAGTGCCTCATCCCTTTATATATGGTAGCAGGAAACAATATTTCCCTTTTCACAGTTGCCAGTTACTCTGAAAGCCACAATGCTTTTGAGTTGTGAGTTGTGAGAAACTCTTTATGATGTCTCCAGCAACTTATTTCTAACACATATTCTGGTATTTACTTCCTTTCTCACTTAAGACAACAACTGTATACATGGGCACCTCCAGACTGAGGAACTTTGCCCTTAGGAACATTCCTCCGAGCAGCAAAGACTCATATGAATCTCAGCTAACTTCAAGCATCTCAGCAAACTGACTTAAGGAGATAACCCTCAGAGCCTATTGAGATATCATGGACATGACCCTGGAAATGCCACTTTTTCTTTGTGGCTGGAGGGGAAATTGAGGTCTCCAGTGCCAAATGTCTTGAATCAGAGTGAGGTGGGTGGGGAGGATCAAGGCATGTCCTTCATGACTTTGATTACCATCACCTCTACCTGCATGTCCAACTGCATGTCCTCTTCTGATTCTTGACTTAGTAGAACTACCATGTCCAACCACACTCTGAGAGCAGGGACTTTTCAAAAGGTGTCACGTCTTAAGAACACAGTAAATCAGTTACATTCAGATTTATTTTTAAAATGCTACTAATGTTCAGCAAGCAATATACAATGAGGTTTGCATTCACAGCCTTCTCATGTCCTGAAATACAATGAGTGCCAGATCACATCATTCCCTTCCTGAGCGGCTGGGGGGAAGGAAAGATGTCATTAACACCACCATCAGTCCGTTCCTCGCACCAAGATTTTCTCACAGAAATTCAACACCTTGCATGAGCTGTAGGTGTATTTCTAAGACCTACATTTCCCTGGGAGCACTCTCATTACACACAAACAATGTTTTCCACAGGCCTGTCTTGACAGGACTTGACATGGATGCCATGTATCTCCACATGCTTGATCCTGTCCCAAGTTTGTTTCTGGTAATCTGCTACAAATAATGTCATTTCAGTTGCATGCAAGACTCTTCAGTCAAAACCTTAATCTGAACTCTGTGCACTGGTTCTGGAGAGCTTCCCACTCTCTTTCAGCATACTGATTTTAATCTTCTGCATGGAAAATGCTGTTAACCCCATATGGACTGATTTTGCCAACACCAGCACTGCCCCAGGCTTTATCCTACTGTAAAATCTTGCCAGATCAGGAGAATGGTGTTTTAGAGCCACTCTGTCTGCAGCAGCTGAGAGCACTGGACAGGCAGCAGTCCCACAGTCCCATAGCTATGTTTAATTTAATCTGTGGCTGTCAGAATTACTGGATGCTAGCGAAAGACAGGAAGAAAAGAAAGGAAAATCTTACTTTCAACTGAATGTTGAAATGGGAGTAGTTGAAATGGGAGTAGTTGAAATGGGTAAGAGATAGAGTGAGACAGCATATAAAAAGGAATTACAAAAAGAATGGATGAGATGTGAGGATAATCCAGGTCTGCTGTGTTGTCCTGCAGTCCAGGCTGCAAGGCAAAGCTCCTCACAGTGTTAGGAGAACATCATCTAAGCACAAACCTGGTGCTCAGGGCACCAGAGAGTACTGAGCTCTGCTCTGCTCTCCCAGTGCTTAATAAATGATGCCATGGGCAGGGATGTGATCTATATTCCTGGCTCTGCCTCTCTTTGTAGTTAATGTTGAGGTTTACGGTAGAAAAGCACATTTTAAAATAGAACCATTCTTGTTTCTGGCTAAGGTCATCTGTTGAATGCTTTAATATTCCTGGAGACAGCAAGGTCCACAGGGCAAAACACTTTGAGACAAAGGCCATATAAAGCCATGCACATATATCATCCACATCATGTACAGACCTCAGCATGCTGTGAACAGTTTCATACCTGCACCTGCCCTCCAAAACACCCTTCTTCCTGGCTTTTGATGTTTTAGCAAAATGCTTAGGCAAATAGTGAATGAAGATTTCCTTAAATTGTTGCCACCCTCCTCCACCACCCTCAAAATTATTCACTCTAGAGGAAATTTTTAAAAGGCTTTGTTTAAGAATTCCCTCCCTCTAACCCAGCACATTGTACAGAGATCAAAGCACTGGTTTTAGTGGGTCTTGGTAGGCAGGATTTTTTCTGAACAGACTCCAAGTTTTTGGTGTAGAATGGGTCAAAATGACCTCTGCTTTCCCCCCTCCCACATTCATACATTAGGGACTGCTAATTCCCCTTAGCTGGCATGGACTAGATTTAGCTTCTAGATCAATAATTCTTACAGACTATAGATTTCACATGGAGTGGAACAGTAAACAGTGCTCCTAAATTGCACATATTTGAGTCTTAGAGTGCTGTTCAACAAGGGACAATATCCCTCTCAGAGGCTTTTTTATGGATAAATTTCACCTCTACCAGCTTTCCGCTTGCGGGACCAGAGTGGAGGGAAGCAGAGGGAAGACTGAACCCACGACAAGCTGCCGCCAACGAGGTCCAGATTTCATGTGTGGGTGAGTTTCCTGATGCAGTGCTCTCACAGGCAGACAAAGAAAATAATAGCTCATTTTATAACCCTGAACGCAGAACACAAATGTCAAACTTCAGCAGAAACATTCAGCACAACAGACTGTCAAGGACCTGAGAAAAAGAAAAGCCTAAGTAAGTAGAATCATAGAATCATAGAATTGGAAGGGACCTTAAAGATCATCTAGTTCCAACCCTCCTGCCATGGGCAGGAACATCCCACTAGATCAGGTTACCCAAGGGCCCATCCAACCTGGCCTTGAACACCTCCAGGGATGGGGCAGCCACAACTTCCCTTGGCAACCTGGGCCAGTGTCTCACCACTCTCATAGTAAAGCAATTCTTCTCATAGTAAAGAAATGCCTCTTAAATGTTATACATCAACCTTGGGGAAAACTTCCTTCTCCCCCCAAGAGTCAGAAGCTAGTCTTGGGTTGACTGTTGCCTGAAATCCTAATCAATGAAAAGGGAAAGGAGATGACCACCTTAGTATGGCTGGATTCAATGCTTCGTGTAGCTCATGACTGTTGGAAAGAGCCATTTGTCAACTGCAGGAAGTCCTACATTTAGAAGGGCCAGCGGGTCATCAGAGGAAAGCAGCA
Source organism: Clamator glandarius (assembly GCA_033459285.1). Taxonomy (NCBI): domain Eukaryota; kingdom Metazoa; phylum Chordata; class Aves; order Cuculiformes; family Cuculidae; genus Clamator; species Clamator glandarius. The sequence goes on along the minus strand of JAUNZM010000016.1, from coordinate 1,731,799 downwards.
GTGGGATGGCTCCAGAATTAAATACTTAATAGAAAAAGGCAAAGAACAAGAGTAGAGGAAGATAATGTGAGGATTTATTCATAAACAGATATGTTTAATCCCTGCCAAATCAGCAACCTTACTAATGAGGGTTTAGACAGTCTTTTGCCCAATATCTAATATTACACTCTGTAAAAAAGCTCAGGTTTCCTAAATGCAGCCTCTAATTCTGCAGCCAGAACCAGCTGAATACTTCCTCATTTAATACTCAGTAAAATATTTTATTTAAATATACCATAATGTGTTCAGTGTTTTTATTAAACTGAAAAGCAATTTGTATCATTTAAATCCTGAAAACACCACCACTTTGCAGGTTTATTCCAGCTACCAAATACATCATATTGCCTGCTGTTGCTGTATTGGGGAGTATTTTGAGGAGAGACAGTAGTCCAAAACAGTGTTCATATTACAGTAGCTTGCCAGTCTCAGACAACTTTTTCCCTACTTTTCAAAGTCTGCAACAATCTGTCTGGAATTTTACATCCATGATCTTCTGGAAGAACGGGCCTTTCTTTCCAGAAAGTTTGAAGTAAAAATGGACAAAGTGCCTTTGAGACCTGGAGGTTCAACAAATGAGGTGTTTTCATTCTTGGAAAAGTTGCCTGGTTTGTGTTTATTTTGGCTCATCTGATCATATATGGCTAGAGCTACGGACAACCGGGAAGGATCAATGCTTTTTACCAGCTTTTAGTAATGTTTAAAGACAAGGACTGGAGGCCTGGCCCAACAGATGCAGTTAAAAACATGGGGCAACATGCTTGAGTTTAAACCTGAAAATCTTAACATGGAAGACCACTAACTCCAAGAAGGAACTGAATTGCATTCATCTAAATGGGCATGGTTCTTCATACAGTACTCTCTGAATTGAAAAGAAGGAGGACTGTCAAACTGAAATTAAATACAACACAATTTTTCCACTGATTCACTTAGATCTTACACCCTCTCTGAGATGTCTCGTGAGGCTACAGGAGGTGTCCTGTTGGGCTACAATTCTTCCCTTAGTGTCATCTCCCCTTCCAAGTAGTGTAGTTAATGGTCCGCCCTTGCTGCAGATCCTCCACTACACCCACAAACCACCGTGGTTTTCCTTGACTTTATACCTATTTTCTTCACCTCATGACTCATCAGGGTCAAATAATTTCTGGCTTTTTTTGCAACTGGAAGTCTATTTTCCCCCTCTATCTATTTGTGCCTGTTCAAGCATTACGAGTTGAGGAAGTGTCTGAGCCACAAATTGTCGAATCTCATTGTATGCTTACCTTTTTCCTATGCACTTTCTTAGGCATCTGTTACTGACCAAGGCTCAGAAGCAGGATAGTGGGCTACCACTGCCTTTATACAATAATTCTTGGCATTCTTGTACTCTTATAATGCATCATTTATGCTGTGCTATAATAACAGTAAATCTATGTGAGTGATGAGTCTGCATTATTTTCAGGAAAAAGGATGTTCCTTCTTTCAGGTGGACCACAGATCCATGTATGTTTATAAATTATTCTTTCTGTTTTATCCACAAAGAAGGTGAATTTGGAACTGTCTGTTCAGCCAAAGATGTGACTGATGTCATGATAGCTCAGTCCAGGCCAGTTGTTAACAACAGCACTGACAATATAGTGATACTGGCTTTAACACTTTAAAACAGCATGGACTCAGGACAGCGCATACGCTTCACCAAAGCTCTTGCTGTGGGGCCTTTGTTGCTACTGCAATTTATTCCAAACATGTACCATCTGATTCAATTTTCTGTTGGAAAGCTAAACTGTAAAGACTCCTGCTTTCCCAGCTGCGATACCTAGAACAAGCCCAAACTAAGGGCATCCCAACGGCCAAAGTTGTCCTAGATTTCCATGCAAAATTTGGTTTCTGAGGTGTAACCTTAACTCACCCTACAGACAGTCAGCCTTGAATTTTGAAAAGCCCTATGTCCTTTGCAATGCTAAGATGTTTTGGAGAAATCACAGGAGGCTGAACCAACACCTCTCTCTTCCTTGTACTTCTCTGCCGTTAGAGGATTAGACAGAAGTTTGCTATGTCATATTGCCCAAACTATTAAACACTAGCACAAAATCACACATGGCAAATGCCTCTCTGGCCAATAGATTATTGATTTGTTACCATGTGAGATTTAATGAGCACAACAGAATGCAGATAGACTTCTTTTCCAATGAAAACAGGCATATGCAGCTACACTAATAATGCTTCCCAAACCCTGGGCAATTTGCTTCAGTGAATATCATGCAAAGTGCCTCCTCAGAAGAATTCAGGACACTAAAGGGTTTGGAAATTTCCTAGGTTAAATCATAAACAAAGCAGTGTGCCCTCAAAAGTAAAAGCTAAATCTAATGGAGGAGCAGGGTTTCCGAATGTGAAACTTGATGATTGCAAGATTGCTTATGTTCAGTTGTACACACGAGTGCTGGTGAAATAGCAAATTGTTTATGAGGATGAAAAAAATCATTTCACATCCTGGATGAGAGGGTAGATGGGAGAGGAGCTGCATAGTCAACGCTTGTGTCACTTGATCTGCAGCCTTCTAGGCAATGTAACTATTCTTTTCAGTTTACCACGTAAGCTGCCTGGATAAAGACGCTGTTTCTCTAGAGTGTGAGGGTACTGTCTGTCTCTGGAAAGTCTCAGTCACTTGGAAACAGAAGTGGCAAACACTGGCAGTGTCAGCATAGTGATTTTTCCATCACCCATGCTGAAAGTTGTTTTCTGTCTCCAATCTCTTTGACATGAATGGTCTGATTCTGAAAAAAACCCCATATTTGTACGTAAAGGAAATCACTTAGTGCAATAGCAAGAAAACGTATTTAATGTGCTGGTCTGGGTGCTGTGTAACCAGGATATTTTCAAGATTCACAAGTTGCCCGCTCTGTATTAGAAAAATCATAGATAAAATCTTCAGACTCCTGAGATCTTCTTAAAAATTGTGAGATGGTTAAGAAATTAGCAATGGACTTTGACTAATTTGAATTCATAAGTTTGAAGCATCCTGGCTCATATTCTCAGCCTCTTCTTTGCAACAGCTGCTTACATTTTTGTTTTCATTAAAAAGTGAATTGTTGTGTAGTTGCCCATAGGAAAACAGCCATAAAAAATTCACAGGGTCTAGTGATTTTGGTTTAGTCAGATGCTTACCCAGTCCTGTGCAGCCAAAAATGTCACAGTTGTACTACTAGTCTCATAATGTTATGGCTGGTTTGGTTTTTTTTTTGCTGAAGATCCACCACCCAGAATAAAGAGATGTGTATGAAAAATCAGTTTTCAGTTAAAAAAATTATATGGAACTTGTAGGCATTAACATTACAAATAAATATTTGTCTGTGTGAAACTGAGAGTCAGATGTCAATTCGGATCTTAAAGGTATGACTTCTACAGTATATGTTACAATTTCTGAGCAAGTCTCTTGGATCTGAAGACTGATCTCAGGGGTTAGACCATGGGATTGGGAAATTAGTGGTACTTCAAAACATTCAGACAATCTGGGGAAAATCTTGTCTGGAGTTAGGTGCACTGGCAGGACACTGGTTTATAGATGTACTTCTGTTGCCGGAGGGAGTGTATAAACACAGACCTGTCTGCACATATTAAAAAAATGTCTGTGTATTAACAGCAGCAAGTTCTGGGAGCACTGAGGAGCAAGTCCATCCTCAATTGCTTACACCATTGTAATGATGTAAGGCAATGATGCTCCTGGCTTGCAAACCTGATGTGCAACGGCTGCTATCAAGACATGCACAACCTAGATTCACCTCAAGCAACTATGAAATCTGAATCCTAAAGCTGTTATGCAAACACAGTCATGTGGAGCAAGTTCCCAGCAGGACTGGGTCTGCAGCGAACTCCCCTTCCTAACAAAGGGAAGGATCCTCAAGCTGCAGCAGATGACCTTCAATCCTGAATAAAGCAGTCTGAATAAAAACTGGTCCTCCCAAGTAATAAATTTGCCTGTTCATTATGTTGCCCTCAGAGCCATCCTGCTCTTGGATAAGGATCAACGTTTTACATCTTTGAGCCGTGCTGCTGGAAGGTGGTTAGGAAGCCAAGTTCTGGTGCTTTTAGAGCATCCAGTGGCATCCAGACAAATAACCCCTGCAGCCAACCTTGAGTCCCAAGCCCAGTTCTTAAAGGAAGAGTTCACAGTAAAGCGGCAATGATAAACTGGAGGCTAACACTACATCCTTACACATGAAAGATGAAGCTTTGTGGTGTACATGGAACAGAAATGTGTTTGCTTTTGCAACTCATATGAATCACTAACCAGCTTTAAACCTGCAGTCTTTCATTTCCCCCACCATAAACACATGCTCCCTGAGTTATGGTGCAGGTAGCATCTGTCCACAGCAGCTCAGGATGACACAGGTATATACACTTACACAAGTACTTGCAGGATGCTGTATGGTACCAAGCACTATGATTCAGATTTTGCTTTCCTTCATCAGTGAACAACTAACAAGCTGGAGAGCTGCCTCTGCTTGGCAGCTCTGTACAGAGGAAACACGCATCACCTCATCTACAAACGCAAGCTGAAGAATTAGCTCTCCTGCAGCAATCACAGAAAGAGATTGATCAGTCTATATGCAGCATAAATATCCGTATGCAGCCTAACACCTAAAGAAAAATTCAGCACCAGGTTCCTGAGGCAGCAAATTCAGGACATGCTTTCTGAAAACCGTGGGACAAAGTGGATGAGTCTGGCAATGGAGGGTCAGACCTTTGCCTACCTCCTATCTTTGTCCCCAAGAGCCTCAAGCTTTAACTTGTTAACTGTCTGTTAACTTAGGTGTCAAATGAGTGAGTGTTGGGCAGCTCCTCTACAGAGCAGAGGCATGAAGCCATGGCTTGTAATACAGCTATGAACAACACATCAATATTCACTCCAGGATGCAAAAGTGCTGGGACTTGCACTGTCTTTGAGCTGGTACATGAACACATTCCTCCCAGCTACAGCATGGCAGTGAAGCCTCTTCAAGTGCCGGCTGGAGCTCCCTAAGCGGCTGAAGGCTCGCCAGCAGCGATGCCAGAGCCTGATGCAGAGTAGGAATGCACTCAACAGCCCCTGGATGGAGCAGCCTGAACCCATTTTCCCAGATTTTCATTCAGGGGATGTTTTTGTTTATCCAGCTCACTCATTTGCATTTGTTGCTTTGCTATTTCACCTCATAAGAGCTTGCTAAGCAGTTCTTCATGGCTGTGTGCATTGGCAGAGTGCACCCTTCCACCAGACGGTTACTGGGACTTCTCCCCAGCTTTACAGAATGAGTCACTCCAGCACTCTCTCCTCCCACCTTTTCTTTCTCCCTGTGAACAGAGGCATAATTTATGAGACACAAAAGGGTAAAAGTCTTCCTGTGAACCACTGGGCAAGTGCTGACACTTCTTGCCACGCAAAGGATAGGATTGAGTTTACAAAAGCAAAACTCCGCAATAATGAGCTCAGGAGTTTGTAAAATTAGAGAGGAGCCATTTCCTCAGCTGGGGAGGTCTTCTGGAAATCACTCCCAACCCTACTGCCCCCAAGGGATTTCACCCTAATTTCCTTCTGTTGAGCCAAATCACTTTCATTTTGATCAAAGCATGACTTCTAGAAAGACATATAGTATTGATTTGAAAATGTCTTGCTTCCTTTCCATGGCTTGTACTAAGAGTTAATCAGCCTTGCTGTTTTAATTATATTTCACATGCTTTATTTCCCCTGTGAATTTGACTGCCCTTAACTTCCAGGCTGAGCTTCCTCTTACTGGTTCTTGTTGTTCTGCTCTCTGGCTGAATTTGAAAGGTGCTTGTAGTGCCCAGTATCTCTGGAATGTACTTGGAGACTTCATCAAGTCAACTCATGCTCAGCCTTCCTTTTATTGCCCTATTTATCTGGTGGACAGGAGGGAAATAGGGCATATGGTGACCACCCTAGGGAAATCACAGGTAGCTGGGGCTGTGTCCAACTCTGAAGGGATTACCCTAGCACATTGTAAGTGTCATAGTTTTCTCTGCAAGCAAAGAGATCCTGGCAACCATCCTGGTGTGGGTTCCTTTCCTCAGTGATTCCCTCAGGAACCAATCCCTGCCCCAGGGAGCATGTAGGCAGCGTTATTGGGAAATGAAGTGATGTGATAGGACAGAAGGAAGAGCATGAGCCCAGACCAGTAACCAAAACAGTCTACCAGGAACCTACATTTATTTGTTTTCATTATGACTTTTCTCTTTACATGGCCAATCAACTTTGCATTGGCAACATTAGCCTCAAGGTCTGTTTTCTTCAGTTTCTTGTCCTTCCTTTTTGATTTGTAGACTGCAAAATCCTGGGAGAAGTATCACAGTCTCACAATGTCTACATAGTACCAGAGGCATCCCCTTTGCAACATGGCAAAAGTGTGTTCCCAGCATCGGACAGACTACTTATTGGGGGACATGGGCCTCGAGCCCTTCTGCAGTGCATAGTTCCTTATGAGTCTGCTTAGTGGCTTGTCCAGCAACTTTCTGTGCAAGATAAAGTAAGGCTCTGTGCCTCAGTTTCCCCAACCAGTGAGAGAATTTCAGAGAGCATATCAGTGTTATTCGTGGGGACACTCTTCTGATGGGAGAGGGACCAGAGTTCTGGTGAAGAGGTACTATAAGTGGTGGTTCTCAGATACAAAATTACTCTAGTTGTCAGTAATCTGTCTTTCAATGTCTTGCTCGTGAAACTAACTGGTTCTTTAGATTTCACGGTGAAAGGAACAGCCCTCACTAGTGGCAAAAAACACCCTTTTAGCTGCCAGTGAAGAAAGCTCCAATTTTGCAACTGACCAGTAACCAAATTTCACACACTTTCACTCTGAAATGGACCTAAGATTTCCTCCCTCAGTTTTTCCTGCCTCAAAATCCAGGTTGTTTTGTTGAAATAAGAAGTAAACATAAAGACTTTAATGGGATGAGCTTGCAGGGCTGTTAGCTGACTGAGGCCACCCAGCTAGAGTTCAGCATGAGACAGTCTGCACCTTATAAGGCCAAGAGATGAAGGCATTTAAAAATAAAAAAAATCAAGGATCTGAACATGTTATTTAAATCATGGTGTAGGCATTTTTTTTCTATTCTTTTTTTTTTAATCCCCTTCTGGTTCATGACAAAACCTGAAATATGCAAGTGAATATAACATCTAACATTTGTTAAACCCAGACTGAAGGCCAGCCAGATAGCACTGAAAACAAACTGTGAAGATTTTAAATGGAGTGAGATATACATGACGGAGTAAATAAAGGGCACATACCACATAAGAAAAATTGGACAAAGTTCAAATGCCATTCATCTTGGAGAAAGGCTTTTGAGCAGAGGCAGCACAGCTTGGAAACGCCTGCATGTGCATTAGGGTCCATTATGGTCAGCCAGCTTTTGAGGGCAAGGGGAGTTGAATCATTAAAAAGAACAAGGGAAAAAAAGATGACATCCCAGGTATTGCATGATATTAGGTAATCATGACTCTGAAGAGCTAGGAAAGGAGAATAAGGGTTGTATTAGGCAATAGATGGAAGTGATCCAACATGTCAAGAGTTCAATGCTACTTCTAGATCTTAAGTGCTAATAAAATAAGCTCCTAAACTGCTGAAGGCACATGTCCAGCCCCAAATGCTTTCCAGTTCCCTAGCAGCTATTATTTTTTCTGTTGAATATAGTGTTTTTAACTTAACTTCCCCAAGCTCAGAAATGGTCCCAATTTTTACATGGTTTTCCTTCAGGTGCTTTTTTAGTTGGCATCACTTTGAAACAATTGAACCAACATTTGTGCTGTGCATAATGCCACTTTTCCAGTGCTTAAAAACACCTCTTACTCTAGTTGTGGATTTTATGGAAATCACAGCAATGAAAAGAACACCATATACAGCCCATTCAATATGTCAAAAAAAGCATTTAATTTGCCCATAAATCAGAAGTTTGCTCTGTGCAAGCAATAGGCCCAATTCTACAGTGGAGAGAAGTTGCTCACAATAAAAAAAAATTATCCTTCACACACGTGGACAAGAATCTGAGAACAAAATTAGTCATTTTGAAAATGTTAGGACTTGGGCTTGGTGCTGCAAATAGAAGTGGTAGCTCAACACTCCAGTACCACTGATGGAAATTTTGAAGCTCTTTGTGGAGTTGAAACAAGCTGCCTTGGGAAATTTGCAAGGAAGTTTATTCTTGTGAGAGCTGGAGATGTACTTGCAGATCAGCAGGAGAGTTAACAAAACTCTACCCATGAGCTCCTGTTGTCCTTGTAGTCCCTTCACAAAAAAAATGGTGCATCAGCCTTCTCCCTCAGCCAAAAACTGACAGCTCTTGGCAGCCTAACTTAGCATGGCTGTTGGTTTTAATCACATTGCTTAATTTCTGTTTTCACTTTATGCTCATGTGTCTATTGCCCATGAACTCTGCATTTTAATAGCAGCACGTCGAAAGAGCTGTTTGGATGCGTTTTGGTGTACGATCAGGGAACACTCGTTTGTCATCTTCCACAATATCAGGCATCTCTGGCCTGTTTGACTGTCTCCATGGGACCTGTTTGCAAGGGTGGAAGGTGACAATATTTTTCCAGAGACTCTTCTCTCAATCAAATGACAGGGGTCTTTGTGCTACATCATGGTAGCCCCTCTCACCCCACACTGCCCTCAGAATAAAAAAGTGAAGAAGCACACTGTTTAAATATGCATATAAAGCTGTGCTGCACAATAGATTAACTGCCATCAGCTTTCTATTTAGTGTGGGGGAAAAAAACAGTAGAGATTTTTAATTGATAATTCAGAAAGACACCCCATTGAATGCTGTTAATAATTACATCTGCCTATTCTGAGCTCTTCATCTACACAGGGGTAATAGAGCCTTGTCCCTCGGGGACTGGAGCCCAGCTGAGAAGGCGGGACACCAGGCAAAGGAGTTGTAATTTGTATTTTGTCAACAAAAGCTGCTTAATCCTCCAGAAAGGCATCCTTCAGAGAGGCAAGCCTTTGTTCCAGGGTTTTCAGAGTGGAGGGAGAGGATGGGGAGGGAGGGAGAGTGGGAGAAAAGGGAATTACTGGCCACATGTAATTTATGGTTGAAAAGGTTCATTTATAGCTATCCCACTGTTGTGTGCTTAGCCTGAGACCCTACTAGCTTCTCATTCTCTCATCAAGTTTGCCTTTTGTGGCTATACGAATGGTAATGATTTGAGGAGAGGTTGGTCATGGTTGTTAAGAGTCATCTAGTGTGATCAGAACTGAAGTCTCAAATTGATATTCATGTTTAAATACATTTCACCAGCATGAAATTTGGAATACCTGCAGTAATCATCCAGGAGCAGGCAGTCACGATGCAGTACTAAGCGCACATGTATTTATTAGCCATGTTTCACTTTGTTTTCAGTAAGTTTCAGATGACACAAAGGGTCTTTAACATCTGGCAGAAATTATCAAGTGTATATGAGGAATAAATATATCTATCAGAAAAAGCAAAACTTGAATTTCAGAGCAGAAGCCCTCTGAGCTCTGGTGATCTAAAGATACCGTCTAGTTTTTGCTTTCAGGCCAGAGTCAAACAGAAGACACTCATTTCTCATGTTGTAGTTCGTGTACAGTGAGAACTGCCTGAAATATGAAGCGGTGAGACCTATTACTGCAGTAGCTACACAACATTTACACTGTGTAAGGCTGGCATCTCCTGTAAATGGACCTCAAAACAGGAACACCCTGCTCCTCCATCTGACTTCTACCTTAAACAGCCTACATAGGTTCCCAGCCCAAAAATAAGAGCAGTCACCTTCATGGCAAGTGTGTCAGCAAACTGGCCATAGACTAACAACAGAGCTCAATGCAACCGTAGCTCTGTCAGACATGCTCACCCTGAAGCTTTGCAAGGTGTGATTCTCCAGGCATGGAGCCAGGCTCATGCCCAGACTGGTGCAGTGAGGATCCTCCACCCCAGGAGGCTTGTTATGAAGGGTGGAAAGTAACCTACAATGGATTACCAAGGAGTGATCTGCAAATAAGCTAGGGTGAAGCTAATGAAACTTCTGCAATCCTCAACTCAAACCCAAGGGCCCAAGTTCTTTGCTGTAACACCATTTCAAATGAGCGTGTAGATTCACTTCAGTATACTTGTATCATCATTTATAGAATCATAGAGTCATAGAATAACCAGGTTGGAAGAGACCCACTGGATCATCGAGTCCAACCATTCCTATAAAAAACTCTAAACCATGCCCCTCAGCAACTCATCCACCCGTGCCTTAAACACCTCCAGGGAAGGTGAATCAACTACCTCCCTGGGAAGCCTCTGCCAGTGCCCAATCACCCTTTCTGTGAAAAATATTTTCCTAATGTCCAGCCTAAACCTCTCCTGGCAGAGCTTGAGGCCGTTCCCTCTCATCCTGTCCCCTGTCACTTGGGAGAAGAGCCCAGCTCCCTCCTCTCCACAACCTCCCCTCAGGTAGTTATAGAGAGCAATGAGGTCTCCCCTCAGTCTCCTCTGCTCAACGCTAAACACCCCCAGCTCTCTCAGCCGCTCCTCATAAGGCCTGTTCTCCAGCCCCTTCACCAGCTTCATTGCTCTTCTCTGGACTCGCTCCAGAGCCTCAACATCCTTCTTGTAGTGAGGGGCCCAGAACTGAATACAGGATTCAAGGTGCAGTCTCACCAGTGCCGAGTATAGAGGGAGAATAACCTCCCTGGACCTGCTGGTCATGCCATTTCTGATCCAAGCCAAGATGCCATTGGCCTTCTTGGCCCCCTGGGCACATTGCTGGCTCATGTTCACTCGGCTGTCAATCAACACCCCCAGGTCCCTCTCCTCCAGGCAGCTTTCTAGACAGACTTCTAGTCTGTAGCTCTGCTTAGGGTTGTTGTGCCCCAAGTGCAGGACCCGGCATTTGGCCTTGTTAAACCTCATGCCGTTGGACTCTGCCCAGCCGTTCAGCATTAGAATCCATCCTCACATGTTTTCCTCCCCTCCTTTCTTCCTTCTCTTTCCTTCCCGTCCAGTCCACCTTTCAGAATGGAATTGCACACTTGGTCCTATTTCTAGATGTCGCCTTTTTTTTACTTAGGAAGCTAATTGTCTTAGAAACTCAAAGTAATATGTAGTCACCATTCTAAGTTCAAGACTAGTTTGTGGGTTTCCATTCTCTAAAGGAATTTCACTTTAAAGGATGAACAAAAACAACAAGGCGTTTCTGGGACAAAAGGAAAAGGCACTTTAGAAGTCAAATCAATAAGTATACCTGCAACAGCCTAATCATTAATTGATTCATACAGCATTTTATCAGTGCACCCATTCAACAGGAAATTCACTAATCAGGCAGTTATTCTCCTCTCTATAATACATCCTAAGATTTTTTTCACTCCAAGGCATTGTTCAGGAGATCAGTGGTTCCAAGCTACTGTTATGCCACTTTTCTTGCACCACTTTCATTGAACTCCTCACAGTGAAAACCTCAGTGAGGTTCTACCTGGCTTGCAGATCTCTAACACCAGTTAACGTCCAATTTACATCCTGATAGCTACCCGATCTCTAAGCATATTAAAGTGTTTTTTCATTTCACTTCTTAGCCCATTAGGAGTCTAAGATCATTACCGCATTACTATATTCTGTCTATTGTTTTCTCAAGTTTCACTGCAGATCTGAGTTTCATAAATGCAAACAGGGACAAATTATAGTATGTGCATATGGGCAGGGCAAAAAAATAATTTCTGGAGTGAATCCAGTGAAGGCAAATCCCAGTGTAAAATTAGTACTCAGGTAATGAATTTGTCACTTCTACGTTATACCTGCTCACATATACAGTAAACATCTCTTAGCAAATGTCTCTTAGCGATGGGCTGTCATGCACCTGTGTTTTAACACAGCAGCTTTCTTGCTCAAGCCTTTTTAACCACCTTTGATATTGCATGTAAACCATTAGGGCTAGGTTATTATATGGTTACTAATCTTGGCTCTAAGTAATTTCTCCCGGGGAATTATCTGAGTTAACAGCTGAATTATAGGAGGGGAACAAGAGAGCATGGTGCATCATGTAACCAGGGTGGATGCCTGGGGCGCTTTTGGGTGGCCAAAGTACATAAGGCAGTGGATTATGGTACAGTATTGACCGATATTGATGTATGCTTGCGTTGACATGCTGTGGTCACAGTACCAGGGGCTGCTTGTCTATTTAGAGGCGTCATTCTTTGTTTAGTCCCTTTGGGCATTTGGTAACTATTTGTATTACCTTTCTTCGTCTTTATTATTACCAAAGGGGGACCAGTACGTTCTTAATAAGAAGAAAGAGTTGGACAGGTACCTGAGACGCCAGAAAAATGGGACAGAAACAGTGTCTTGAGGAAAATGTAGTGCTCTTACAGAGCCACCAGTAACTTGGTAGAGGAGCTACTTAGAACAGGACCAAGACCTCCTTCCAGATATTTCCTTTTGTATCACCATGTCACCATGGAGTATGAGAGGTTTTCCTGCTCTGTAAATAAAACCAGAACCAGAGACCTTCTTTTTTCCTCTCATCATTCACAAGATGACATCTGAACATTAGATCACTTTAAAACCCATTAACCGAAAGCCTTTTGCTCAGGCAGGAAGAAAATCAGCTTGACCAAAACACTCTGCCCTGCATCTGAGTTTGTGAAAGGATGACTCTAAATAACATTTGGGGTTTACTCACAAAACAAAAACAGTGTGTTTCTGTAGAGCCAAAGCCTGTTTAAGGATTTCATACGCAGCAGGCCAGCTTCAGCTGGAGAGACTGTGCCAGACTTCTGAATTCACTTCAACTTTTCAGTTTGCCTAAATCAAAAGGGCAAAAAAAGGCACTTTCCCCAGAGGAATTAAATAGCTGTGCTAATTTACCCCTAACCCGTGTTCTTTAGGCAGTGTGTTGAAGGAAAGTCTTTGCCCATGTTTAAATTTTGGTCACGGGAGGGTAGGAGGAAGAGAAAGCTAAATTCAATTTATTCTTCCATAACTTACAAAATACTGTTTATCACTAACAACTAAGGCTGCCCCTTTCCACAGTTACAGGGTCCTGTTCTATTTAGCTTTTCTGGGTTTTTGCTACATTTCAGGGAAGAAAATTTATATTGCCATCAAGAAATAAGGTTCAGGGCCATTCTCAGTTCTGCTATCTGCTTCTTATATCAACCAGAAAAATCATTTCACTGCTGCCACACATTTTATTATCTGTTCTCATCTTGCTGGCTCAAATTTTCTCAATAGTTATTTCTGTTCTCTGAAAAATTTTTTACCTCAGAAGCAGCATTTCCTCAAGAAACTGTCAGCATTGTTACAATTTTCCATCTTTTTCCTTCAGCCCTCACTTACTGCAAAATATTTGCATTGAGAGATGAGGGTGAGACAAGCAGGAGTCTCCTGGCCTTCTGAACTGGTACCTTGTTCTCAGGACCTGCCACCCCTGCTAGAAACTGCCCAAACCTGCATGAGCTGAGCCCAGCCCTCACTCCCTTCACTGCTGCTAGAAGCTTGGTTTAGAGCCACACTGCTCAGGTGGCTGGAAAGCATCTTCTCATTTCCTCTGTTTATTAGTGACCAGTTTATATCCATTTGTTCTTGTGCCAAACCCTGCCTTTTGCTTTAATAGCTCTTTTCCCCTCCTTCATATTTACTTCCCTGATGTATTTATAGGCAGCAATCATGCTCCCTTCATTTTGCTAGGCTTAACGAGCCAATTTCTTTTAGTCCCCTCTCATAAAACAGGCTTTCCAGGCCCTGATTATGCTCCATCCTAGTTGCTTTCTCTGCACCTGTTCCTGTTTGAATTCATCTTTTCTGATAAAGTCAAAACAGTTTAAAACCACTGAAATATCCACTTAGTGAAGGACTGGGTTTGATTATTTTCCCAGCCAGAAGCATTATAATAGGCCTTGATATTATTTTATAAGGGCTATGAACAAAGGCTTTGTATTTTTTTTAAATTCAGGTATAATCTAATTAGTACTTGAAGGACCACAAAACTTAATAAAGCAGCTACTCTGACTACCCAGGAGACCTGTGGCCATGATTGGCATGAAGCAGATGCTTGCTCTGCCTGTGACATCGTTCCATTCAGTGCTGGGGGAGAATCTATTTATTTAACTTTACCGGTTAACCTTTATTTTTTAAGGTTTGCCATATCATCCATCAAATTGGGAGGATTGCTTTTCACAGGTGCAAATGACTCATCACATGTTTGCCAGCTTGGAAAACATTTAGAAAATCAGGGGCTAGAACCTAAAGAAAAAAAAAAAAAAAGGAGATAGAGAAGAAATTAGTCTCACAGCCCTTGCTGGGATATAGCTGCCCTGGAAGAAGTGGAGGTAGGTTTTCTTCCAGGTTTGTGCTGGTTTCTGAGATCCTTGTCAGTAAACGTCACTGGCTGTAAAGCTGAGGCTATCCTGCAATGAAACAGTTATCCCAGCCTTAAAAGCAGGATTAGCTACCCGAAGTGGAGCAGAGAGACCCTCTGCACTTTTTAACACCTCATGAAGAGATCTGCCTGCCAACAAAAGGAAAATCCTAATGTGTAAAAAATGCATAATAATAAGGACTTTGGCTGAGTGGAATTCCATCACGGATCAGATGAAATTGCCTTGTGCAACTTGCTGAGGGCTTCATGCTATGCTAAACGACCTTTGTACCATGTAAAATGGGCACTGCTGCAAGATGCAGGGAGAGCCAGGGGCTGGGCTGCTCTTTTCTTTCCCCCGCCTATGGAGTTCAAGCTTGTCAAGAACACAACAAAAATGAGAGGGAGAAAGAAGGGGAAGAAATGTCCCATTGAATTTTTCATGAATTATTTTTGTCAGAGGAGAAGGATCATCTGTGTTTATGAGGGGTCCGGGGAGAAGACACAGCGAAAGCAGGATGTGACCATCTGGTCCTGGCTACCAAGGGACACATTCAATGCCCCACGTGAGTGGTAAAATCCAACCTGTCTTGCCTTTTTTAAGGCTACAGCTGAAAAGCACCCTGCCTCTGCCCTCTGAATTGCCTGTCTGAGGCTACCTGCTTTGCATTTCTGAATGAAATGGTGATTCCCGGGGGTTTGGGATTGAGGTTTCAGTGGGGGCTGATACTCAGCACTCTAAAAATCAGAGTCCTGTTCCTCAAAATGCTGAAAAATCTATAAGTACCTCATTTGTCTGTGTGTCCAAGAAGGGCTGTTGGGTGACCAGACAGGATCATGTCCCTGTCCACATGGGACTGATTGTCCCCCAGGACTCTTCATGGAGAACCTGGGAGAAGCTTTTTGTTCTCCTTTTTTGCTGGGGTTTACTCATTTTTCTCAGAGGCAACTTAGACAGACAAGAGCGGTAAAAGGGAAGCAGGGAAGCAGGTATTGGGCTGGTCCTCCTGGAGGTGTTAAACACTCCCAGGTTGATCATCTTGGTTCACATACTCAGACACTACACTTGGCACCAGATTTGGGACCAGGAATAAGTCTCCACAGGCTGAGACTGGCAAGAGCCACGCGGCTTTTCCCTTTTGTTTGCAGTAAGGGCTCTGACCCTTCTCATAGAGTTAAGGGGGAATTTTATTTAATAATTTCTTCCCTATTGCATGGCTGAGGACCTCACTTGAGCTCCCTATTGCATCCCTTGAGTTCTCCTGCATCTTACAATGCAGATTTGGATTTTTACTATAAGTTTGTTATAGGGAGCAAGGGAGGATTATTTTGTCCCATGGTGGGGAAAGCATGTGGAATAGCTATCCAGTGGTGGCTTTAGGACTGAACATATGTTGCAGATCTGTGCTCAGCATTGAGGTGCTTATTACTATTCCTGCCTCTATCCTGTTTACTCCACTAAGGACTGGGACCGATGTACTAGGAGCTGTAAAAACACCATTCAAAGGCACAGAGTGCCACTAACACAGCAGAATGGGATGCTCCCTTAATAAAAGAAAAAAATAATAAATGGACACCCAAAATAGGTGAGAAGAACCCAAAGATATCTCCACAGGCATATTGCATGTATCTACAGAAGCAGGGTAAGGACATGAGTTGTCATACACTCAGTGGCTCTGCATCAAGTTTCAAACTTCCTGTGAGCTCAGCATTCAAACCATGGTCAGATTTCAAATTAAACGGCTTTCACCAGACCTTACCAGGTCAGCAGCCCCTGAAAGTTTGTGCAGGAGTGTGACAGAGGGCTCTGAAATAAGCAAGCCAACTGCAGGTACAGAGAACCTGAAAATCAGACCATGAGTTGTTGTCAAGACTTGCATTTCTGATGTTGCCTTCTGCACCCAAATAATCCCACACTGCCCCACACATACAAACCCATATATCCCAAAGGGAGAACAGGTCTGAACAGGCAGAGATGAGTATCTCCTCAATGGCATTAAATACCTAAATTGCTTCAGCCTCCCAATGCTTCTCCATGCTACTTTGCAGCTCTTTAAAGAAAGGTGCCCCAAGTAGAGATACAAAGCAGTACAGCTGGTGTTCCTGAAGGACAAATGACACAAGGCAAACACAGCCAGAGAGGAGAGACAGAGCTGAGCTCCCGAGTTCTTTTTCTACCTACTCCAGTGCCATTTTGCATGACTTGAAGCTGTTTATTCACTCTCTCTCCAAATCTCTTTTCACCAATCTGTGGAATTCATACCGACCTGCCAGGAATTTTTCATGAGTTAATTTGGTCTGGGAACGTTGGAAGAGCTGCTCCTGAAATGCAAAGGGGATTTTTTTTAATTTTTTTTTTTTATGTTAAATCTTGTTCCTCCCCCTACTTCTCCCTCCACCCACTGTCCATGGCTGGAAGGTAACTCTGCACCCTCTGAACGCATTACAGAGCAAGTGCTTCCACAAATCTCCTTGAACTTTCCTCCTGAAGGGCTGGTATCAGATAATGTCAGAGATTTGATCCATCTGGAGATAACAAAAGTAATTTATCCTTTGCAGCAGTTCACGTTCTTGCCCAGACATCCTCAGTGCTGAAGCAGAGTGGAATTTCTCTCTTGGAGGACAAGCAGGAGCAGTTGTCCCTGATGCCAGTTTTTCTGGTGGTGGCAGCCACATTTGATGCCAGTGATGTCTGATGGCCCTTCCCGAGCTGAGGCAGACACTAAATGGACACAAGGAGCCCATGTGTTGTCCTTGCAGCTCCCCTTCCATGCTCATCTCCCCTTGGAGAGGTTTTGCTGTTGTTGCAAAGCAGGATCTCTGGGCAAAGAGTAAGGGGGTGGAGGTCCCCGATGCCCATCAGGGTTGTTCATGGTTGCATACTCATCCTTACGCAATGTGGCACCATCAGGGTGGCTGAGCTATGTCCCTCCAGCTCCCCGATGCTGAACAGCAGGCCTCGTACCTCTTAGGAAGGGCCATTCCCCAGGGCCATTACTGGACCTGCAGCCCCATTTCTTTTGCCAGCACCCTGCAAGCATCACACAGTGCAAAGTTAATGATGCTCTTCCAGATCCCACTACTCCACAGACACGGCATGTTTACTTGCACACACTGTGCAGTGCTCCATGGCGCCTTCCCCCCATACCAACCAGTCCCCTCACAGCAACCCCTTTCTTCTTCAGTTCAAAGTGCTCTGGCACTTCATCTGGAAAATCCTTTAAATCTACATTACCTCTGCCTTATTTAATCTTTTCGGGAGCGCTGACATCCAGTGCATGAAAAAGAGATTTTAGGCTGAAAGGAAAGCTGCCTCTGATCACTTCTTGGGGCTAAGTTACAAACTGAATTGGAAACTGGAAGGTGAAAAGAATATGTTACCTTTTAAGTGTCACATTTTCCTCTGCAAAATTGCCTTTTAACTGAGCTGTTGCAGAAGTAGTAGAAATAGCATCAAGCCACAGCCTTAGATTTAGCGCTGTGCTTTGAATGCTGTTAAACAGGTGCCTTTGGTGTTTGGCTTTATTTTTGCAGAAATGGGGGCCATCAGCTACATACTTGGAATTTGGAAATCCCTCCGTCTGCAGAAGGTTTATAACTCTATGCTGAAACAGTGAACTGCCAGTGCCTATTGCTTACAACACTATAGCGTGAACTCAATTCATCCTCAGCATCAGCAGCACAGGAACACCCCAAACACTGCAAATATCAGAAAGAAAAGCAGAAAGAAACTTGTAGGCAGTACCAGTGTAGCTGAACATCATAAATCTCTATTTATTGTACCTGGAAACTGCAAACCACAATGCCATTTGGAGCTTACCTCATTTTAACTTAAGGTGTTGCAGACTTTGTGTATCTGAGTTGAAGGGTGTGCAGCAACTTATTGTACAAACATTCCCTCCATGCTGCAGAACCTGGGGCAGACAAAGGACTCTCATAGTCCTGGATGGATCCTGACCGGCAGAACCAGTTTAGGACAGTCAGTGAGGACATAGCCTAGAGCACATCACCTATCCAGGAGGCATAGCTTCCTCCAGCTAATTACTGACCAAAACCTATTCGAGGTCATCATACTCCCAAAGTGCCTTCCAACTTCAACACATCTATTTACCTAGGGTGCAAAAAACATCAGCTGGCCTTCTGCAGATCCAAGAAGGACTTTTCATCCACCTGTCTTGTTGGATATAGTGTTTGTAGGTGCCAGTGACAGAGAGAAGATAGACAAAGATGCTGGGACAAGATGGGGAGATGAATGGATTTGCTGTGCAAATCAAAAGCAGATGGAGGGAGAGGAAAGGCTCACTGAAAGCAGCTTTCCAGAGCTTGCTCTTTCCTGTGTATCTCTCAAACAACATAATTTTCAACCTTTTTGCTGCAGCTGCCTCTTCATCCTGCAGTGGCTCCTAGGCTGCCTGACTGGACTCACACCCTTGGAGTCACCAGCTTTTAGGGAAGCTTCTACATAGTGGCTGTCTCCTGGACCCCTTACGTGGGTCACCTTGTCCTCATGTTCCTGAATGAAACTCCTTTGTCTGCCCTCTTTCCTCTTTTCACCCCAGGATGCTCACCTGGTCTGGGACCCATGGATTCTGACAGAACATAACTTTAGTAGGCATTTTGCCTAAATTAAGAAAAAGAAAGCCACTGTTTCCCTATAGAAAAGATAATCACTGTTGTTTGTGAGTGAGCAGACTGTAGGACACCGATAAGAGCAGTGTAACAGAATGAAATACTATTTATGTATCAAACAGGCTGAAAAATGCTGATTAAAATGTCTCCTTTCACAATCAAATGGCAAATATAAAGGCATATTTTCTTATCTGTTAAGGAACTTTCATAGCAGCCTAGGCCAGAAACCCTTTGACATTGTACAGTACCCAATAATGTGAGTGCTCTTTACAGAAACAGGCATGAGCCTTTGTTGCAAGAGGTCTTGGCTCCATCTTTCCCTCTGACAGTGACTTGATTTCAGAGGTCCTACTGTGGCTCAATTCAGTTGCTTACAGGTGGGCAGCTAGTGCCACTGGACATGGCCTCCAGTGTCCCTCCAGCCTCCAGAAGGACATAGATAACCTAAACTCTTCTGTCTGACTTGTTGGTCTCCTTCAAGTGTTTGAGGTATTTCCAGTCTTGTCCAGAGGCAACAGATAACCAAAGGTACAAGGAACTCTTAATCCCCTGTGCATCAAGTTCCAGTCTACAAAACTTTAAATGTGTTGTCCTCTTTGCTTTTTAAAACAGTCTGCAAGATCTAGGGATGGGATCTACAGCAGGGCTGTCTCCTAAGTGGATACCATTATGTACTTCTATAACACACATATCAAAAGCAACTTAGAGGAGCACTCTTTCCCAGTCCACTGATTAAAAAGGTTTATTGGTCTTCCTCGGGAGGCTGGTGAATTCCCCATGTGTGTAACTACACTGCATGCTGTGAGTCCACTGTGTATCGAAAAAAATACAAGCAATCAGCAGCAAAATGCTTTTTATTTATGCAACAAAGCTAATAGGAAAAGAAAAGCTCCATCTCCAGCTGCTGAAGGCCTCCTCATGAGCTGGCCCTGCCCTCAGCTTCGTGGAGGTTCATCTTGATCCAGCCGTCCCAGGCAAGGTGCCAGAGTCCAGCTAATGGAAGGAAAGAGGGGGAAACATGGATTGTGTTTGCACCAGAGTGCTGTGGCTTGTGCACTACTAGCTTGTATGTTACCAAAAATGGCAGATGAATGAGTGAGAACTCAGGAGCAAATCTGTCTCCTGAACAGATGCAGACAGCCAGGAGCTGAAAATGTGCGTCTGCTACCAAACCGGTGAGGCTCAGCTGTAGCTGGAATCAGGACCATAAGGAAAAGCTGTGTGGAAGCAGCTCCATTAAAGCAGCCCTAGGATAAGCTCTGGTGCAGAGAGCTCTGACTCACCTGTTCTCCCAGCTTCATCCTAGATCAAGAGTCCTGGAGCAAGCTCAAATCAAATCAAAAATGATTCCCCCATGGCAGCTGTGCACGATGTGAGCAAGGGGAGCTGGAGCCACATCACCACTTGCTGCTTGTTGTCCTTTCCCTTCCAACCCCTTGCATAGAAAGGACAAGCATAGAAAGGATTTTGAGCCCAGGGTGGGGTGCTGTGTGGCTGCAGATCAAAACCAAGAGACTAATGGCACAAAAAGACAGTGGCAAAGCAGGTAGCTGAACATAGATACCTTGGGCGAATCCCCTCAAGAGATCTTTGTTCAGATTCCTCCTGCCCCCGTGGCAGGAGACCTTCCTCCTCCTCTACAGTGGAAAAAGCTCCAGCTGAACACCTATTTTTCCAGTGTTTATGCATGCCTGAGTTTGCCATCGCCTCTCATCACTGTCAGTGCTTAGCTCTTCCAGGACATCCCAAACGTGCAATTAATACCTGGAGCTGCTGGAGCTGCTGGAGGGGAAACAGGCTTGGCTCTGACACTGGGCAGACAGGTGAGCGCTGCTGGTACCGCAGCTCCTCCAGGGCAATGACTACCTGATTTATCTCCAGCCAAATCCTTCCTGATGTAAATTGTAGAAGCTCTCTTGGCAGGGAGCCCCATCACCTTATATAAGCTGAAATATTGCCCTTTGAGATTTATCCATTACTGCCAGGCTGCTGAGCCGTCTGTCTTCAGCAAGGGCCCCAGAAGAGGAGAGGATGGTTGTGTTCGTACCTTTTTTGTCTGTGCAAGGTAAATACTATTGCATATTCTCCCCTGCAGCAGAGAGCCCAGTGCCACTTGGACAGAGATGCCTCTGCTCTTTTGTGCTGAGACACTGGCTCGAATACTAGGAATTTAATTTGACCCTGTATATATCTTTCACAGTCAAATGTTTGATCTCTGGAGGAGGGGGACGGGACAGGACTGAAATTTATATACACACAGAGAGAAAAAGATTCCCTAAGAAAAACTGAAAGCAGCAAATCACTGTGCATATGGGAAATAGGTTTTCAGTAAAATACAAATTCTCCTTCTGTGCTTCCTCCCCTCTTTCCCACCCACAGAGAAAGACACACACCCACCCCTAAACACCTCTGCTCCCCACTAGAGCCAAGCAGACTCCTAACCCCTGCCCGGTTGCTCTCCCCCACAACCAGCAACTCTCCAGGCATTTGTGCCCCTGTTTGCTGGAGGAATCTGCTCCCATCCCCGTGCTCCCACAGCGATTAGATTGTGCTGTTGAACCAGTTGTGTTTGGAGAGCTACATATTTAAACTGTCAGAGAGATGACAAGCCCAGAGGAGTAAGACGGCTTTCTCTCTGCAGAGCTGTGATAAGGACAAGGGTCTGGTTAACAGACCTGGAGGGGCTGATGGAGTCTGCTAAGTTTTTAAATGCTTGTTACATAGCTGCATATTGCAGAAAAGAGCAAAACAGATGACCAAGCTGTGTAAACCCAAAGATGGTGGCAAGTTGTCAGGAATTACACTGGCTGAGACATTGCTTCCCTCATTTAATTTTACTTAAGCTGCCACTTGAAATTAAAGTTGTTTCTTTGCACTGAAGTTTAATGAGTGCCCCGTGGCTGTTATCACACCCTAATCCACTGCCAGGCACTGACACAAGGGGAACTGGTACAGAGAGGTTCTCGGGTGGGACCTTATAGATGAGCTGGGTCTGGTCTTCCCAGCTCGGTGACAAATCACAACTGAAGCAATAGCATCCACCAAGAAGGCAATCCCAGAGAGGGCAACTTTTCCGTTTCTATCCTTGACCTCCCTCTCTCTTTTGGAAGGATCCATTTCAATTTGTCCAACACTCTGAGCTTGATCCCGCTGTGCTGCAAGGGGGCAAATCGCTGCCTCTCTGAGGGGAAGCCAGCTTGGATGTGCTTTTCTCTGGCTGCAAGGGCAGTGGAGAAGCAAATCGCTGGCTGTCACCACACGAATCACTGTTCCCCTCCCTGGTGCTTCCTCTGCTTGACACTTCTCATTTCAGATCCCTTTACCACCTGGCTGCGGGGAAGAGCCTCACCTGAACTCAAAAAACTAGAACTGGGGTTTGAAGCACAAAAACCTAGACTAGGTAAACCCTAACTTAAAATAAGGTAGCACACTGTCCCCTTCAGCATACTGTTGTGTTTCTCAAGGGCTGGGGACCATTGTTAGAGAACAATGCAACGTTTTTATAAAAGAGGAGAACACAGTTAATAAGTTTGCTAACTGAGAAAAACACAGCCTTTTAATATCTCTCTTTGTGACTCATAGTGTGAGAGCCAGCTGTTACTACTGGAGTGAAATTCCTTGCTGATTAGTCTTTTAAAGGGCTTCCCAGATAATTAAATAATGATTTCTCTCCCCATTCATTTTAAGTGACAGGAGAGCCTGGCAAACCTACTAAGCATGGAAGGGCAGCATGTTTTCCCAAGCCTTATAGCAGCTTAGCTATTCTGCAGCTAATCCGGTGCTTAAACCCAGTCGCAGATCCCCACACTAGGGGACAAGCTGTCCCACCTCTGCAGCGCTCCAGGGGTGACTCGGGTTTTGCTGTCTGAAATGCTGAAACAAGGCTCTAGGCCAGAGCTGTTATTTTAAATATGAAAATATGACAGGAAGGGTGGCTTCACTTGGGCAGATAAATGATTGGTTTGTTTTGTTTTTTTTTTCCTTAACATCTTGGGTTTTGCATGAGTTCAGCGATGCTGAAGATGAATTAATTTCTCTCTGTACTCCCCAGGTTCTGTTTGGAGCCACAACTAGAATGAACCAGCAACTATTATGGAGACTATTTTGGGGTATTTCTGGAATAATACAGCCTTGAACACATTTGATGTTTTCATTACATTTCCAAGTCACAGCACAATTCACAACGATTTACTCAGGTAAACATTTCAACCATAGGATTGCGTGGCCTCTTTGGGTACAGCTCTGTTGATCTGATGGAGCTATTCTGGATTTCCACCAAAGTATGAAAGGTGAAGGGCAATCTGTATATTCACCAGGTGTAACACAGCAGTATAGCCGATGAACACAGGATTTAGAAGCAGGCATGCCTACTCTTGAATAACTGCATCCTCGCTTAGTTTCACTTGTTTGGCTTTTAGACAGCCTTCTTGTCTCATAACTTACTCAATCAGCAGGAAATTTCAGTACTCAGTAGCCTCTGGAATAATTATGGTAGAAAATTTATTATTTTCAGAAAAATAAAATAAAATAAAATAAAATAAAATAAAATAAAATAAAATAAAATAAAATAAAATAAAATAAAATAAAATAAAATAAAATAGAAAAAGACTTTTCTTTGACACATACTTTACCAAAGAAAAAAACTGGTTTACAGTTCCAGTTACCCTGAAACATTTTTCCAGTGAGCAGATGCTTTTATTTAATTGAAAAACAGTCTGAAATATTAGCTGAGACAGAAAAACATTGACCAACTACACAAAAATGAGCTTGGAAGGCTTGCCTATTCCTAACTGAGAATCTGTTCCCATAGTTAATTGAGAATCTGTTTAGGGGCAAGAGAGGGGTAGGATAGAAAGAAGGGAAAAAATATTTAAGAAGCAAGTGCTTTATCAGCAACATGCTGTAATAAGAGTGTAGTAAAAAAATGTCTGAATTTTATTTCTTTAACTAAGAGCCATCTGGCCAGCTTGGCAAGAAGAAAGATGCATCATTAGCAAGAGTCTTTCTGAAGAAGTTGTTCCAACCTAAGCAGAAACCACAAGGCATATTCAGGCACTTGGAAATGTTATGGATTTGTAATGTCCCCACAATACCAGCACTGTCATAACCACTGAACTGACAGGGAAAGGGTGGTAGAGGATGGTCAGGTAATGCTACTGCAGGAAAAAATCAGTCAGTGGCAGAGGCAGAAGTGCTTCTCATCTCTTTGCTCCCCAGTGCTGAAGGATACAGCATAACCTGGAGATGGACTGAGCTCTGTGGTGGCAGGAGATTTCAGATGAACTGTTCCCAGACCTGCCCTCATGGAAGGAATGAGCATTGCAGGCGTTTCCACCAAAACCTGGCTGGGGGAGGATTCTCCTATAGAAAACTTGCATTTAAATAGCATTGAGCACTTAGCCTAACAAAAGGCAGGAAATTCAAAGCAAAGGGTGACACTCTGTCTTTAACCTACATTTTTATGCCTTTTATTCCTTTCTTCCCCACAGTGCAAATCAAGGACAGGGGGTCAAATTGATACCTTCAATGCAGTGATGTTCCACCAGAAATGTTCGGTTGCCCAAATCAACAGACTCAACAGCTTTTCCTGGAAACAGGAAGCTTATAAATGTTTTTCTGATTCAGAGTGTTGAAGACCTCTGTGGATGCCCTTCCCTCTGCCCAGCACTTTGGGTTCCAAAGCCTTGCCCCTGGAGAAGAGGTTTGTAAGACAGAGATGCTGGGAGACAGAAAGTAAGAGGCGATGCTTTGTAAACTGATAATGTTCCCTTTGATCTGAGAGGAGTGAAGGAAGGCAGAACATTTTTCAGATAACTCATGGAAAGAGAGAAGTCCAGAGCATGAAGTCTGAGCTTCAGCAGAGGCTGGAAGAAAGGGAAACCTCTTGCTAAAAGATAAATTCTTCAAACCCCTGAAGATGAGCTTCCTAGGATTGAGATAGTTTCTCTACTGTCATCTTTAATTCAATAAGATATGTTTTTTACATCTGTTGAAACCACTGAAAAAATAATAAAAATAACCAGCCAAACTAGCCTGAATTCAGGGAATTGTGGAGATCTGCCTAGAGCCCCAAATGTTACAAAGAAAATCAGACTTAAGGTTAAAAAGCTACCATCCATATTTCTTTTTTATTAACTGTGTCCTTAGGAAAGAAAATACCTCTTAAGCATCACTACATCATTTGCTGCATGAAAGGTCCCTGCTGATCTGTCAGTGTGGACCCTCAGAGTGGGGCGTGACGGGGGACTCTCCTGCCCATCTCACCGGAGAGGTTCAGGACATTCTTGACCTCAGCTCCCTGTCCTTGCAGCTCTGACTCGGGGGAGCTGAAGGGAACAGACAGTGTGAGCGCTCATGAGTCTGTTCCTGTGCAAAGGACCAGCAGGTCCAGGGAGGTTCTTCTCCCTCTGTACTCGGCACTGGTGAGACCGCTCCTTGAATCCTGTGTTCAGTTCTGGGCCCCTCACCACAAGAAGGATGCTGAGGCTCTGGAGCGAGTCCAGAGAAGAGCAATGAAGCTGGTGAAGGGGCTGGAGAACAGGCCTTATGAGGAGCGGCTGAGAGAGCTGGGGTTGTTTAGCCTGGAGAAGAGGAGGCTGAGGGGAGACCTTATTACTCTCTACAACTACCTGAGGGGAGGTTGTGGAGAGGAGGGAGCTGGGCTCTTCTCCCAAGTGACAGGGGACAGGATGAGAGGGAATGGCCTCAAGCTCCACCAGAGGAGGTTTAGGCTGAACATTAGGAAAATATTTTTCACAGAAAGGGTGATTGGGCACTGGAACAGACTGCCCAGGGAGGTGGTTGATTCACCTTCCCTGGAGGTGTTTAAGGCACGGGTGGACGAGGTGCTGAGGGGCATGGTTTAGTGTTTGATAGGAATGGTTGGACTCGATGATCCGGTGGGTCTCTTATTATTCTATGATTCTATGAAAGATCACTTTTCCTGATCCGTCAGAAGGAAACTGAACCTTGCTGGCAGGTTTTTTGGGTGGCAGAACCAGCAATGAATGCAGTAACTAACATTTGGGAATTAAGGCTGGCTTTTAAGTTCTCTGCTGTTTGCAGATGTTCCCATGCCCTTAGAGTCCTCTGTGGGCAAATTTAAAAACCAGGTTTAGATGAGCCATTGCTTTACTCATGTAGGGATGAAATGGGACAACTAGAGTCCCCTGCTATAGCCCTAAAGGTACACAAGAACCTGCTTCTTCAAAGGAGCTATGACAGGAATCAAAGGACAGATGTAGTGTGCAAGTGAGGCAAAAGCAAGGGTCATAAGAGTAATTATGTCCAGGACACTAGGGGCAACTTTAAGATGGCAATGCCTCTTCGTTCCTCACATTCGCAGGGAAAAACTGAAACAACCGCAGACTGTCCTGGCCTGTGATCAGCCAGTACACTGAATAACATACCAGGAAATCCCCTGCTATGTTGTGAAATGTGCACTGTAGAATCATAGAATCACCAGGTTGGAAAAGACCCACCAGATCATCGAGTCCAACCATTAATGATGATGTAGTCTGTCCAATCTCAGCCACTGGACCAAACTCTTGTGGCAAGTGCATGGGACAACCTCATCACCCTGAGCACACCATGATGTTGGGCAATGCTGCAAGGTCTCCCGCTTGTGCTGTTATTGTGCACTGAAAAGTAGATTTTACCAGCAGAAATCAGCTCGTTGGAGAAGGATGGATTTAGCAATAGTAGGTTTGCTGCCCTGAGTGAAACGCACACCAGTGGTGTAGCACAGCCCTCCTGGCACAGGCTTGGCTCCTGCACTGAAAGAACAACCATCAGTCAACTAAGGGGACTTTTACACCAGCAGGAGAAACACTCAACAGAAATTAAATTCCTTTTTTTGAAGAAAGCCTCTGGGTGAATAATTATCCTAGGTTGAATCTTGGCCTTTCCAATCTTTGTGGTTCCTTTTTAACTGCACCAGGAACGGAGCAGCAATGCCACAATGAAGCTCTTCATGTTTTCAGGGGGAGATGTATGTCCAGAAAACTCCCATTCTGTTCAACCACCAAGCACAGCCCTAGCACTGTGGCTGACACTAAAGGACTGATTTTCTGTGCCTTTGACTTCTCACAGCAAGTCCCCAGCAATCTCAACTGCTAACATATTGATAAAGAAGTGAAACCTCAGATGCAAGGAGCAGTATCTTCTTCAGCCTGGGGTCTGGGCTGAGCTTGGATTCAGTTTTGCCTTTTTTGAACTTCTAGGGGGAAAAAAATGATAAACAAATCTCTTTGCTACTTTTAATTAGCAAAGGGAAAAAGCAGTGCAAGAAATAATTACCAGAAGTAACTTTCTTTTAATATGAGACCTCAATGAGCCACCCCAGGCGATCCAAACACATCTAGTCATACAAGGGCATTCAAAGTCAGCTACAAAAGCAGAGGAACTCCTCTACATCCAAATGTTACTGCCCTCCTTATATTGCACTATAAAACCGGGGTGTCAAAAAGGCTAGAGATTTTACACTTAGTGTCAGTGGTTTATAGTCATTAGACTAATTATGTTGGTGTTTTTACCACCTTTATTCCACTAATTGGCCTAAAAGCCAAACAGGGACATCATTACTTTACACAAACAAGCAATTATTGGGCTATAAACACACCCTGGTTTGTGTTCCCTGGGCGAGGAGGGAGCTTCTAATGCTCTGTCTGTGGTGTCTGCCACAATAACAGGCATTACAGATGCACTTGACTTTAGCTCTGCTTACAAAGAGGCCTCAAAGCTGCTGATACCCAAGAGAAACTGGATATTTGTAACCTCCCTACAAACAGATTAAGGAAAATGGCATAATTCCAGGTCCAGCCCATGCATCGCTCTTTCAGTGCCAGGGTAGCTTGGCTTCATTTTTGGTTGGGATTCATCGAGTATTTGCTTTCTTAGAAAGGGATGGCTCAGTGAATACGGCCAGTTTGTTTAGGAGACACCCACGAGAAATGTTTTACTTCCAAGAAATTTGGTCTCCTCGCAGGCTACTGGGTGAAACATTAGCTACAACTTTCCAAGACTTGTCATTGCCTAGAGCCCTGCAAAATATATCTGCTTTGTCCCAAAGGGCAGCATCTTCCCAGGTTGCGCTTCCTGGCAGCTCCTCACCAGCTATTGCTCTACCAGCTGGACTGTTTCAGTAAATACTTCCAAAAAACAACAACTGCACTTCATTCCTCCTTGCATTCTTGAGAAGACCATATCTGCTGGCTACAGTATTTTGCTCTAAGGCTTGAGGCACTTCATGCATATAAGCACTGCCTGTGTTTTTAAATCAGAATACTTAGAGAGCAAACATTTGCACGGCACTAGAAGAGCTGAGTTATGTGTCACCTGGCAGCAGAACTCCCAGGCACATCAGACACCTGGACTCTTTGTGACACACAGAAAAGCTTTTTGGTACTCTAACTCATCACAGAAACCTACGTCCAGTGGCCATATGTGCACGGGGTGCTTTGAAAAAGTATGGACAAAACAAACGTGAAATCCACCTCAATATCACCATAGTGGATACGTCAATAGTGTTGTAGTCTAATACTTTATGTTATTTTACCTCCAGGGAGTTAGTCCTTCTTCAGATGAGGTTATGAAATTGAATTTATATTCAAGTAGACCAAAAGTCGACCACTCATTGTCTTAAAGAGGCCATAGTGACCTTCTATGTGCACTGGGAGATGGGGGAAGAACAGGGCAGTTTGGAAGGGGGAACTTTATCTCAAGCAAAGCAGCAAATGACCTTACACCTCCTGGAATTCCCAACCCTAGCTCCTCGTTTCCACACACACACACACACACACACACCCTTTGCAATTCTGATATTAAATTGGAATGCAGCATTGTTATGAACTAATAGATTATTAGTTCTAATAGACTAATAACATTATTATGAAATAATAGATGTGCTTCCTATGAGGGAGATCTGCTTTTTAATGTCAATCAAAACAATCTGTGTGATTAGTCCAAATTCCGATGCTGAAAATGTCTGCCTTTTGCCTAAATAAAGTGCTTGGGACTGAAGCCTTTTTAGGTTGCTGAAGGGCTTTGAAATCTTTGTGTCCTTACCGTGTCACTGTTTTTTAAGCCCTTTCCCTGAAGACTTCATCAAGGACTCTCAATTCAAAACTGATAACACAATATAGTCTGTTAGAGTTAAATTACGTATGAAGCAAAATGCTTAGTATTTCACGCATGTTTCCTGCAGCACAACTCTGGCTGCTGTATTTAGTGAACACATCAGATCTTTGACTTTAAATACATCAGATCTTTACACAAGCCAAGTTTTTGTTTTGTTTAAGTTCCATAAATCTATTTAAACTGAGATATAGTGGCTATTTTTAAGATATCTCTATATAGAGAGATATATATACCTAAGAGACTTCTATAATATCCACCAGAGCTGGCTCCTCTGCTTTGGAAATAAGAAACCGCAGCTTCAGTGAGAAACACTATCTGCACAAGGTCTCCTTTAAACAGCCCCCACAAGCCCTGCATTTCCAACCCTAAAAGAAATTTGCATGCGTTTCAGCATCAAAGGTTGATACGACCCTATCACCTAGGGACTGCCGTGTTATCGAAGTGCCTGCATACCAGGAGCCCGATAACATTGTGTGTTTCACAGCTGCTGTAGAAAGTAGGTATTTTCTGAATTAACCCAGGCTCAGATTTATATAAACTCTTCCTGATAGCATCTGCCCAGGACCCTCGTTTGAAAATGCGCAGAGGTCCTGCCCGAGTGGGCTCTGCTCTGCAGAGTTAAAGTCAGTATCAAACCATCTCTGCAAAGTCCACGCTTGGTTTTGTGGTGTCCAGAAAAAAAAAAAAAAACAAAAAAACTGTTTAGTGGTGAAGGTAGAACAATGAAGATGTCAAGCGGCTTCTTGGGAACGAGCCGCTACGTCTTGTCATGCTTGGACATGAACGGAGTGGAGAATAATGTCTTTATTACCCAGAACGGTAACCTTGAAGTGCACTGGCTGCTTGATCCTATAACTTTCCCATTAGAAGAGGGC
This sequence comes from Clamator glandarius, assembly GCA_033459285.1. Lineage (NCBI taxonomy): Eukaryota > Metazoa > Chordata > Aves > Cuculiformes > Cuculidae > Clamator > Clamator glandarius. The sequence continues at coordinate 1,701,799 of JAUNZM010000016.1, read as the reverse complement.
GCCCGCAGCCCTAATGAGGCACAATAAGCAGATTATGAGGCTCCTTTTGTTTTGCTAAACAGCGGCTTTTTCTGCAGGGAGTATCACAAAGGTGTGCGGGGCCCCGGTGCCCGGGGCTGCGGTGACTGATAGGGAGATTTGTTCTGTAGGGCTGCGGAGAAGAATTGGAGGAGACAGCACTGAAGTGCAGGGGAGCCATGGGGGGCGGGTGCCAGAGCTGCCTAAATTAGACTCATCAGTACAGAGCCTCTGCCCATTGTATCTGGGCTATAAAGCTGTCAGAGAGGAGCTCGTTTGAATGTTCTCTCATTCCTACCCTGGAGCTTCCTCGCTCTCGGCACTGAGCTAAGCCCCGGGATCTTTTGTTTGTATGAGAAACCACTGGCATCTTACATTTGTAAGGACTTTTAAGGCTCTGCTATGAAAAATAACATTGTCTCAAAAAAAAAAAAAAGCCCAAAGGGATTTTGTTGTTGTTGTCGTTGGGTTGCTTTTAATTGCATGCAAACCAGCGAGGGAATTTGCATGGTCCTCTGAGAAGTTATTTTTCACGGAGAGATCAGTGGTCAGTTAAGATGCAAAGGAGAGCACAGCTTTTTACCAGCAATCTTTCCATCTTGCATATTCATTTCGATGCTTAGAGGAGACTGCTTCAAGGGGGAAAAAAAAGCAGGGATGGATTCCTGCCTTTGTGAAGGGGCTGGATCTGCTGGAAGGATAAGAAGGAATAGCAAATGGGCCCACCACCATCAAAATGGGCTTCTTATCAATGCTCCTGTAACCATTCCTGTGCTGGATGGATGAGGAGAAGGTATTAGGAGTGGTCAAATCAAATTTCGGGCTAAGATCCAGCATGCAAAATTGCATTCTTGTTTTCTGTTGGTTTTAATTACACCACCCAACTTTTGAGGATTGAGGTTGTGGAATTTCAGGTCAAATGAGGACCCTGTAGCATGGCTGTTGATGTGAAAGGAGAAAGGCTGCACAGCCAAGCAGGAAGTTTCATCACAGCTTGCTAAGATGTTAGCTGATTGCTTGTCATCGTTCTGGTTGAACTGGAGATATATGGAGGAGTCTCTGCTATTCTGCTTTGGCCTCTCTATGTGAATCTGGCAATAGACAGAGAGAAAATATAAATCTTGGGAAAACAAGTAAATGTAGCTGAGGTTTTGGATCTCTGGGAAGTTCTGCTTTCTGTTACAAAGGCACTCCTAGTGCACATTCAAGGGGCCAAGGTTGCTCTGGTCCCTGGACCTACCTACCAGCAAGGACAGGCTGTGCACATCTGTGCAAATCCTCAGTGAAGTAGTTGAGTGTATGGACACAAGACATACATATTTTCTCAATCGAGAAGGAAATGTTGATACATTCAATTCTTTTGATGGATCTGGAATATTAGGCAGGAAGTTTCCTTGCTGATCCTTCATCTGGAGTTGCATCTTGAATACTATTTTCCTATCTATAGGTGTGGTACTTTCAGAATTTTGTAGTCCCTCAGAACTAGCACAAGTGTTTATACTGAACTAGGACAGCAAGAGGGAGAAGAAACTATACGGTTTGTCACTCCATGCTCCTTCCTGAGTATGATTACAACTTACTATTTTAATGCTGGTCTTAATCCATGATGGACTGAGATCTCACCATGTCAACTACTGTATCAGGGCAGATGGACATTGGAAACCTTGGTCCTTTCCCAGAAAGGCTGACTCAAGGCACCAAAAGCCAAACATGAAGCCTTATGACCAACTGCATCACCCCCTAAGAGCAGATGTTTTCATATCTAGCCATTAAAGTTTTTGTATAACTTCCATCATCTTTAATGATGGCCACATCAGTCAGGACTTGAATCAATGCCTACAATAACCTGAGTCAACTGAGATAAAGTACAGCTTAAAGGTGATGGAAGTTATACAAAAATTTATGCACACAGAGAAGGCTAGAATCCGATATTTTTAATCTTCTCTGTATTTGCAGAGAATACAAAAACAATCCTTTCATACCTGATCCAAGCAGCTAGTAATGCTTTTTACCAACACTGAGTCATGTTACAGGTGTGTTATTGGGACCTATCAGTCCTGCAGTCTTGGTTTGGGCACAAAGTGTATCAATTGACAGAAAAAGTCCTTTTTGCATCTTTTCTGTTGACTGCATCAATGAAGTTCAGAGGATTTTTCCCAAAGATTTTTCTCTTTGATCTCCCAAATCCCTAGTTGGTTTTACTGTTCTCCTCCCCATCATTGCCCCTTCTTTTCTCCACACTGCTGAAGGTCTCCGGGAGATGCCTCCTTCCAGTGCTTGGATAACAACTCTGCTGGCAGTCACAGCCTCTGCATCTTGGCAAACACACCCCAAAGCATCACAGTACACTCAGCAGTGTTTTTAAAACCTCTCTTTCCATGGGATGCATAAAAACCCCATTGCAGTCTGATTTCTGAAATACCAGGGAAGGTGGCACTCTGGATTTCCACGGAGCATCTAGGGATGTGTTCAGATAAAAGATATTATTGAAAATAAATCTTACTTTACAACAGTTTTTATTCTTAGCAACAAGTGGGCCATTGGAAAAAGGACTGTTAGAAAACAAATCTGAATCTGTATTGTTGGCCAAGGCATGAAACAATTGTCCAAAATAAAGCATAAAACCTGTTAACAAGCAAAGCACACTGTCAGAATCAATGGCAACAGAGCAGGCAAAAAAAAAATACAAAAACCTGCTCCAGGCACCCTTACTGCAGCCCTTATGAACTAGATCCTTTTCAGAGGTGTTTTAGTCTTCCCTTTTTTTTTTTTTTAATACAATCCTGTTTTTTTTTCCTTTTCCTGATATTTTTCTGAAAACAATAATTGGTTCTTTTGTGGTAGCATTTCCACATTGGCAATGGTGCTTTCTTGGAGGTGGCAAATAAAAAGGGAGTGATTTGTTTCAATGGATCATTGTTGAGTGAATGCAAATATCTGCAGCCACTGGAGCAAATAGGGGCAGGGGATTAGGCGCAGGAAGCTGTCTGAGTGGCATAGGCCATCTGTACTGGTCCTGAGAAAAGAGGAATCTCGTTTGCAGTGTATGGTAATTAGTTAGCTGATTGGCTCAGCTGTCACCTTCGCAGAGTGAAAGTGCATGGGCACAATTAAATGCATGTCCGTATATGTTTATCAAAGCTCGTTTTTAGCCTGTGTTTGGGGTTTAGGTGTAATTTTGTCTTCTCAGGGACTGAGAGGATCCTTTGTTATTGTGCCTACAAATGGAGGGGAGGAAAAAAGAAAGAAGAAGAAAGGAAATACCTTAATTAAGACATGACCTAGACTGTTTGCTGAAGTGTCTCTGGTTGCATTCTTTAATGCACTTGAAATTACCCATTTGCATCAATAGGCGTTAGCTGAATTTATTTCTATTCAAATGTATTTGCTTGATGTTTCTAGAGAAGGTGGTAGGTTTGGAAATACATATATGGCAAGTTTGGGCTCCTACAGTGCCCCTATTCAAACATAATGTCAATATCCTACAGTTAAAAGGGACACATTAGTTAAAGTTAAACACTCCCTGTTTTGGGGTGGGTTTTGGTTTTGTTTTCATTACATTGACATCTCCAAGGCAGCATCCCCAGTAAATTTTCTTGGGAAAAAGTTGTCTGCTTGCAAGCCCCAGGGAGTTATTTCCCATGGTGTCATTTCAATTATTTTGATTTATTTGTTTACTGTCTTCCAGTCCTTGTCAATGCACAATAGGCCACGTCTCCCGCTCCATGAGCACACAGGGCCCTGTCTGCGGGGTTTTGGGATGCTGCTGGGTGCCATAGGAGCCATGAGCATCTGTCCAGCCACTCACACACTTTAGGAACTTATGTAGAGAGGGTAGGTCAGGGGCAAGAGATCCTCCCTAGTCAGGGACACATGCATTGACCCTCACAAAGGGGCATGAAAGACCTGCAGAGACTGCTGGTCCCGAGCTGGAGGAGCAGCCAGGGAGCCATTCTCCTCAGCCTGCTTTGTGGCAATGGAAGATTTTTTTCACCTTATTGGCCTCAGAGGAGAAACCCGTCACTCAGCCCACTTGGCTCGGTCAGGTCCTGGGGAGAGGACCTGCCTCGAAACACTCCAGCCCAGTGCCATCAGGCTGCATTTGCAGACCCAGCTCCCAGTTAAAAAATATTTGTTCCTTCCCATCCTCCGGGAGGGTCTGGCTATGGCTTCCCAGGCTACAAAACAATCCAAGCGCTGCATCTTCATGCCATGGGGACGTGACCTCCTGTGGCTGCCTGCAGAGATTGCCCAGGAGCCAGGGAGGGAAAGTAAAATGCCAGGAACTCTTTTTTCTTTCTCTTTTTCTTTCTCTTTTTCTTTTTCTTTTTCTTTTTCTCTTTCTTTTTCTTTTTCTTTTTCTTTTTCTTTTTCTTTTTCTTTTTCTTTTTCTTTTTCTTTTTCTTTTTCTTTTTCTTTTTCTTTTTCTCTTTCTTTTTCTCTTTCTCTTTCTCTTTCTCTTTCTCTTTCTCTTTCTTTTTCTTTTTCTTTTTCTTTTTCTTTTTCTTTTTCTTTTTCTTTTTCTTTTTCTTTTTCTTTTTCTTTTTCTTTTTCTTTTTCTTTTTCTTTTTCTTTTTCTTTTTCTTTTTCTTTTTCTTTTTCTTTTTCTTTCTCTTTTTCTTTTTCTTTTTCTTTCTCTTTTTCTTTCTCTTTTTCTTTCTCTTTTTCTTTCTCTTTTTCTTTCTCTTTTTCTTTCTCTTTCTCTTTCTCTTTCTCTTTCTCTTTCTCTTTCTCTTTCTCTTTCTCTTTCTCTTTCTCTTTCTCTTTCTCTTTCTCTTTCTCTTTCTCTTTCTCTTTTTCTTTCTCTTTCTCTTTTTCTTTCTCTTTCTCTTTCTCTTTCTCTTTTTCTTTTTCTTTTTCTTTTTCTTTTTCTTTTTCTTTTTCTTTTTCTTTTTCTTTTTCTTTTTCTTTTTCTTAAGAAAGAGCAAATGCATTCAAATGTCCAGAAGCAATGGAGGAGATGTTTATATCCAAAAATTGCAGCTCCTAGTTGTGAGCCATGTAAAAGGAACATATATCTCTGTGTTAAGAGGAAATGTCCAGGGGAAATGCACTCTGTATGCAGCCAGGAGTGAGGAGGAGGAGGGATACAGGGCTATCATGGAATCACAGAGTCATAGAATAGTTTGGGTTGGAAGGCACCTTTAAAGGTGATCTAGTTCCAACCTCCTGGCAATGAGCAGGGACATCTTCAACTACATCAGCTTGCTCAGAGCCCCATCCAACCCTGCTTCCAGGGATGAGGCATCTACCACCTCTGGGCAACCTCATTTAGTGTTTCATCACCCTCATCATAAAAGTTTCTTCCTTATATTTAGTGTGAGTCTACTCTCTTTTACTTTAAAACCATTACTCCTTGTCCTATCGCACCAAACCCTACTAAAAATACCATCTTTCTTATAAGACCCCTTTAAATATTAAAAGGTCACAATAAGGTCTCCCCAGAGCCTTCTCTTCTCCAGGCTGAAGAACCCCAGGAGGAGCTTCCAGATGATGGGCCATGTTTAAATGCAGTATGTTGGAATGCTCATCTCTGCAGAGATGAGACATCTCCCATGGGATCACACACTGATAAAATACGTTGCAACACCCAGAAAAACATACATAATAATTTCTTACGCTGTTTCATAGTGCTCACATCCTTTACATGCTGAGGGTTTCCTTCCTTCCTTCCTTCCTTCCTTCCTTCCTTCCTTCCTTCCTTCCTTCCTTCCTTCCTTCCTTCCTTCCTTCCTTCCTTCCTTCCTTCCTTCCTTCCTTCCTTCCTTCCTTCCTTCCTTCCTTCCTTCCTTCCTTCCTTCCTTCCTTCCTTCCTTCCTTCCTTCCTTCCTTCCTTCCTTCCTTCCTTCCTTCCTTCCCCTTCTTTCTCTTTTTCTTTCATCTGGGACATAGACTTTCAGCCACATGGAATCTTTCTTTCACATTGGAAAGGTGAAAGCTGTGTTGGGTGAAACCACTTCTAGTAAAAGCTGCTGCATCCCACCAGGAGAGACACCTAAGCGAAGTCTCGTCAGTGTGGCCTTTGATGGGTGAGAGGGGCTGTCCTGGAAGTCTTGCTCAGCCTTTGGCAGAGTAAGTTAAACACGCGCATTCCTCTAGAAATACTACTGTTCTACGTGATCCATGGATCCTGGCCAACTACAATATTTCTTAATACCTTTCATTTGCATCGCAAACTTAGGGGTTGTGTTTGTGAATGTGTGTCTTCTTCCTTTTTAAGACAAAGCAGTCCATCAGCTATATTTATAGAGGATCAGCAGATGGCCAGCAAGCTGTAAAAAAAAAATTGTATTTGTCAGGCTTACAAATCTGAAAGGGGAGTTTAAGCAAAACTCCACAGCATTTGATGTGATTAATTTCTGGAATGATATTTTATCTTTGAAAAAACATCACAGGCCTTCAGCACATAGAGAGTATAAGGAGTTACAGGGGTGTCATGCAGCATCTAAGTGCTTCTGGGGCATCCTTGCAGCCCCCAAGGGAGGCACAGCACTGCTGTCCTCAAGAACCAGCAGGAGAAGAACTGGGCTGCCCAGGGCTGTGCTGAGGAATCTGTAGCAAAGAAGGAACCAAAGATGGGCCAGAATTTGGGTTCAGCATCAGATGGAAGACACAGGATGGGCACAACCTTTTCCACAGACCCTACACCAGGTGTTCATGGTTGGAGCTGTACATCCATGAAGACTTTATGGTATGTCGCTCTCAGGCTGTTCTAGATATTGATGAATACCCCATGATTTTACAGAAGCTTCAGAGAAGCCTGAGAGAAGCCCCACTGTGAGAATAAAAAGAAAAGCTGGGAGGTTCAGAAGGGCAGAGAAAACATGTGACTGTGGTACCTCAATGAGGGAAAGCTAGGAGCCCTGGAGGAGTGTTCAGACGTGCTTCCAGCATATCCCAGAAATGACATGACTAATGTGAGACCGGGGTTACTCCTTTTTTCTTTAACCACTTTGTAAAATGTATTCAGAGATTCATGTCACAGCACTGCAGTGCTTTCTCTAATGTCCTAGCTAACCTATAATCAATTTTATTCCCTTCCGCTACTGGAGACACAGGTTCTGACTAAACAGGGCTTTAAAATACATATACTATACTAGCAAAAATTGCTGAAAGTCCTAATTAAGACAGGTAAAAGCTGTATATCAACAGCAGCCAATCAGAGCAACCCCAGGAGTTTTCCCTCAGTAGCACAGCAGGAGTAAAAATATAACTTATCCCCTCTATGGGAGGCTTTAGGATGCATTAGCTGAAATGTTTTTAAATACACTCTTCCTTCTAGTTTAAATCAGCTTGCCACATCAAGTTGCTTTGGGTCCAAGAGGCTCTTTTATGAAGGATTTAAATCACAGCAGAGCATGGGATGATGAATCTGTTTGGCAGTTGGAGGTGGGAGAGCACCCCTGTGCTGGAGAGATGCGCTGTGCTGGGGAGATGCCCTGTGCCAGTGTGTGCTGAGCATCTGCTGGTCCTTCCTAGTAATAACTTCCTTTTCATGGAGGAAAAAGTGTAACTACATGTACAAAACAGTCAGTCCTCCATGGTCGTTACTCTTAATTACACTGTTTCTGGATTCAGGACTACCATAAAGTTATCCTGATTTGCCACCTCCTTATGTAGACGTTTATACCAGCACAAATTGAGTGCTAAGTGGGTGTAAATCAATACCAACTCTCTGAGCACAGTCTCCTGGCATGGCAGCATTTTACATTCAGTTTCTGTAGCAGGAAAGGATACTGTACAACAGTGGAAAATTGGCTCCTCTCTGCCTAATTTTACCTGAGAGACCTCTAAGATGGGTAACAGACCCTGCTTGCCAGATCATTCCTAGTAGTGAAGCTTATACACCCACACATGATTTTCCTTGCAAATCCTTGTTACTTCACTTTTTTAATCCTCAGCCCTCACATTTCCAACAGCAAGTGATAGTTCTGTATCTCTGAGGTTGTCTCCCACAGGGGTTGGCAACACTCTGTGTTTCATTTAAGAGCCCTCTTGCACCGCCAGAATTTTCCCTGAAAAAATAAATATAGCTCCTCTCCCCACCCCTTGGAGAAAAACCCTCCCTGAAACCCAGCAAGAATCAAAGCTGAACCATCCAGGAAAGCTTATTTCTTAAAAAGGACCAGTTAAGTTATTTTGGAAGACAACTGGTGGAGATACTGTGAGGACATTGATATCCAAAGCTGTCATAATATTTGACCCTCTGAAAATAGGAACGTCCATTCCTTGGATAAACTGACTGCAGTAATATTAAATGAGGAGAGAGGAAGAAAACACTTGTTGTCTTTCAGAAGAGGACACAAGGCTGCAGCAGCACTTCTCAGCCAAGTGTGGAGGCAATGCAGAGATCAAAAGCTGAGCTTCAAGTGTTTCCAGGCAGGAGCCTTTCATCCACAGCTCTGCAAGCATTTAGAGATGAAAGTCCTAGAGTTTCACTGGGAGTGACGAAAAACATTCCTTAGGACCTCACTTGAAAGTGTGGCTGCCTGTAGAACGGATTTATATTTGGAGTTTGTGCTCTTTTTCTTTTTGCCTCCATCCCTAGTACTTCAATTATATACACTGGGCTAAATGCAGAGCTAGACCAACTGCAGGAAAAGGAGATGGTAGGTGTGCCCCAGTGGCTTGGGGTTGCAATCCCAGACCCTTCAACTAGCTGTGTGCCGGTAGGGTGGTCTTATTCCTCCTGAGAAGAAGGTCTTGGATTTAATCTTCTCTGTTACAGATCTAGAGAAATACGTGGCTGTTCCAGGAAAGCAGTTGGGGAAAGACACAATCAGACCGCAGCCACTGTGGAAAGCATCAGGTATGCAACTATTCAGCAAATTCTCGCAAATGACGGTTCTGTTCTCAGAAATCAGGATCACACAGCATGCATTTCATAAACAGGGGAGAAAAAAAAAAAAGGTAGAGGGGGATAAATTCATGGGATAATTTATTCACAATGAATAATTCAACCAGCAGAAGTGACTACTCCAAAGATCAGGTCAAAAGTTGAGCGCTTGAATAAATGAATTGCCCTTTCACAAATATGAAAAGCAGAAATCTCAATATTTATCATTTGCAGACACACAAGTATTCCAGAACAACATTTTCTAATGAAGTGGGAAGGGGTGTTAATAATAAATTCTATTGATAACAGGAGTTAGAAAAACAAATAATAACTGACTGGAACATGTTTATATATGAAAGGTGACTTTTCAAACAAACCATCAACAGTGGGTTACATTATAAGACTATTAGGAAATAGAACTCTGTAAATAACTTGCCTACCTCAGAAACTACTGCATATACTGCCAGTAAATAAGCATTATCTTGGAGCACGAACCAAGCTGTCACAAGCTTGGAGATATATGGTGAAAGTGTAAGCATAGAGGTTTGAGATCCTCAGCTGAGACCAGAAGTGTAGCCAACCAAGGCAAAAAAAGGAAACTGTCAGACACATCTCTTGGTGATGCATCCCTAGAGGAGCCACATTCCCTCCCTAGTTGGGTGCAAGATGGGTTTTGCAGCTGCCCAAGGTCTCTAATGTGTAGCCTGAGCAGTGTCCCTGCACAGCCGTGGGGGTCCCCAGGGCAACCAGAGACAGCTACCTCCAATCCACATAGCATAGCCACCACATCCTTTTCGCCGTGGTCAGCCACATCTTGGCCTCTTCTATCTGGGGCAAATGCAGATGAAACACTCAGCTGTAACGTGCCTGTCCCATTCACTGCCTCCCTGCAGAAAGCTGCACATGGAGGCCCATTATGCTTTTTTGGAAAGATATTGTCCACAGTTCCTCCAGGATTTAATACCACAGGGGTCCAGGCTGGCATCCCTAGATGCTGTCATAACACGACAACATGCTGAGTTCCTTCTAATTGCTCTTAGAGTGTCTGTCCTCATGACATTCCATTATTGGCCCACCTGCTACACCATTGTGATAAACCTGCTCATTTCCAGTAATTCTAGGGGCAGATCAATGTAGAAGGAGGAGCTGGTTTGGGCTGATCATTTCACTCAAGTGAAATCATTTCACTCAAGCTTGGGATGATCAGAATTAGGTTGCAGGTCCTGCAAGCTGGCTTAATCCAAATGTGACTAAAATCACAGAATCATAGAATCACCAGGTTGGAAGAGACCCACCATTCCTATCAAACACTAAACCATGCCCCATGCCTTAAACACCTTCAGGGAAGTTGACTCAACCACTTCCCTGGGCAGCCTGTAACAGTGCCCAATGACCCTTTCTGTGAAAAATTTTTCCCTAAATCATCCCAATATTGCCTCCCAATGCCATCCTCTGTCTGCCCTGAAGAAGACACATCTCCTCCAACTGTCGCTGGAAATCAACCTGGTGTTACTGAACTACAAAGAACTGTGAAACACCACTCAGATGGTTTGACAATGCAACCAGGAGTTAGGGGCTGGAGCTGGCCAAAGAAGCAACCGTACTGGGAAGGGGAGCCTGGGGAGGCCAGTGTGCCAAGTATCACTTTGCTCTATCACAAAGTCCTGCCTGCTGTGATCAACCATGTAGCAACTTGGTCCCCATCTTCTCACTGCAACCGCAGCACAGAGTTTTAGTCCAACTGCAGACCCAGATGGCAAGAAAGCTGGCTTGACTGGATCTTTTTTAAATTTTATTTTATTTCTGGGGAGAAAAAAAAAAAAGAGAAAAGACAATTTTCAACTTGGCAACAGGAATAACAAACACATGAGTATGAGAGCTGACAGACTTAATTTGTGGTTACATTTCCTACAGCTTCATCTCAAGGAGGATTCTGGATGCGGGGAAAGCAAATAGTGCTTCGATCCTATAAAAGACATAAAGCAGGAGAGAATGGGGTCCAGTAATTATAGAAATGGTCTGGAGTCAGAAGGACTCCACTATGAGCAATTAAAAGGAAAATTAACCTTAAGAAAAGTTTTCTTTCAGTTTTATAGCTAAATCCACAAACAGAAGATATACTGTACAGTCAAACTCCAACAAACAAGCATGCCTGATTTTAATGAGTAAAATGAAAGGCTTGTTTTATTGGATATGTAATATAATAATCCCATGGCAAGGGAGCCTGTTTCTCCATTGCTCTGCCCTGCATGCAGTTATTCCAAGTGGTGCAAAGTGGGTGTAAAATGCTCCCAAAACAGTATTTCTTCCTTTTGTCCTCCTGTGTTCATATTCTACACCCCTTGCATGCACATGTGCACCACTGTTCTGTGTGAGAATCAGCAGATGAAAGAAAAAGAACCAGTACCATGGTTAGGAAAGGAGGGGAGAGAAGGAAAAAGCTTCTGGGTTTGACCCCTTGTCACAAACTTCCTGCATGATTTTGGTTGAATCACTTAATTTTGGCAGGAGGTGGGATGGCAGGGCTCTGGCCAAGGTCCAGAGGTCCAAATTGCCAGTGAAGGTGATATGAACAGGGCTGGCAGACCTGTGCTGTGGCTGAACCATGTGTCTTCCCTCTTGCTGTCCATTAAATGACTCTGTGGAGCTGTAACTCTGCTCTCAAGACCCTTCCCTGCCCTCACAGTCATGTTGTGAGCCCATAGCCATCATGGCAGTAAAATACCCCTATGACCGGGGTGCACCAGGATTTGTAGCTGAACTTTGCTGTTATTGTGGCAGAAAATACTGTTGTCTATGAAGGCAGAGATGAAAAGTGAAAATCTGGCAGCAACAAGGATGCAACCTCAAAATTTCCCTAGGGGAGCTGCAGACGGTTGGGGTCTCCCTGCACACAGACGTCTCGATTTTCTACATGTGTGAGGCACATGCAGCAGCACAACATACAACATAATCTCATCCCTGCCCATCACCCCCAACCCCACTAAGCTCTGTCTCACACCAGAGTAAAAAAAACTAACTATGCTTAAACCACACCAACCCTGACACTGCCCTTTGCCCCACGGAGTAATCTGTTCTTACTTGCCCAAACTTACTGAAATAAAAAGTCAGCTTAGTGTATATAAATGCAAACGAAAATGTAGGATTTGTTTGCCAGGGAAAAGGTCTTAAGGCTATATAGTAAAATTATTTCCAGTTGACTCCTTCCACCCCAACAGTTTCAAAGAATCAATTTGTTGGCTACTTTGTTGCTTTATTCAAAGAAAGAAAAAAAATTTTTTTTTAATTCTCTCTCTCTTGTTTCATGTCATTCTTTTTGTGGGCAAGAATAGAGCAGGGGCAATACCAGTACAGAGAAGAGAGAAAGGTCTTATCAGCAGCTGGGTATGGGTGAAAGCGGTAATCTTCAAAGCTGGCTTTCCTTTCTTTTTCTCCTCTCCTCTCCTCTCCTCTCCTCTCCTCTCCTCTCCTCTCCTCTCCTCTCCTCTCCTCTCCTCTCCTCTCCTCTCCTCTCCTCTCCTCTCCTCTCCTCTCCTCTCCTCTCCTCTCCTCTCCTCTCCTCTCCTCTCCTCTCCTCTCCTCTCCTCTCCTCTCCTCTCCTCTCCTCTCCTCTCCTCTCCTCTCCTCTCCTCTCCTCTCCTCTCCTCTCCTCTCCTCTCCTCTCCTCTCCTCTCCTCTCCTCTCCTCTCCTCTCCTCTCCTCTCCTCTCCTCTCCTCTCCTCTCCTCTCCTCTCCTCTCCTCTCCTCTCCTCTCCTCTCCTCTCCCTGCCTTCCCCTTCCCCTTCCCCCTGGTGAACTTTCTGTGTTGTTCTTGAGCATCGTGGGCTGCACTTTCCAACCTGATGACATCCCAGGGCCTTTTACCCAAAAGATGCATTTGGCCACACACCAAGGCCAAATGGCCAGATCAGCTCCAAGCAGATTGCACTGCAGGGTTTGAGGACCAGAAGGCTTGTGGAAATGGGATAAACATAATTATCACAACCTCACTTGTCCTACATCTGCCACCAGCAGCATGCTTCTTGCAATTTATATTGAACCACTAATACCTCTGACCCAACTGCTGCAAACAGACAACAAAACTCGACAAGTAAATGCATTGCATGCACCAACAAACGTGCCAGAGTTGCTATTGTTCAAGAACTCCTCCGTGATACCAAGCAACAATCTCACCCACTGCATCACCCTTCCTACATCCCTGGGGAGCTCCTTGCTTTGAGCTGGTAAGTGAATCACCTTCCCCACCAAGTTTGCTGGAGGCTTGGACTGCTAAAAAGAGTGTCAAGAAGGCAACATCAATTTGGCACTCAGCTCCCACAGCAGAGGGAAAAAGCAAGACTCTGTGCTGCCCATGCCCAGGGTCAACAGAAAGTCCATCTCAGAGATACCTGGCTGCTCTTCCCTCCCTCATTTGTATCACAGCAGCATCCAGAACTGGTCCTTATGGGTACCACAGGGCACTTTTTAAATTTGTTTTTATTTGCTCTTTTGACTAACAGCAAGTATGTGAGAAATCAAATATTTTGGAAGATGATTTTTTTTTTTTTTGCAAATTCAGGGTTATTTGAGCTAATAGTTTCAGCCAGAGGGGGAGAAAAAAAGGAAAAAAAAAGAAAGAAAAAAGAATGGGAGGGGCATTCTGAAAAAAATTTCGAAACACATTGTTTCAACATCTTCTAAACAAAATGGGTTGGTATTTTTCTGAAATAACAAAATGTTTTATTTCAACATTTTAACATTCATGCCTCAAAACAATCTTTTGTTTCTGTTTTACAAGGTTAAATGAATAGGTTAATAAATGCAATAAAACAGTTTGGATTTACACTGAAGAAACTATTTGGGGTTGATGCTACAGGAATATTTTCCTTTTTTACCCCTAATTTGCCAAGAAAATGCAAATAATTAGTTTTGATTTGACCTGAAGCATTTTATTTATCATTCTTGGAAGCTGAAATACCATTGTTTACCTAGATCAGCTCATCAGCATCCTGGCACCCTGCTCTTGGGAGAATTAGGAAGATCAAGAGGATGAAGGGAGACCACATTGAGTTGGCTGTGAGGAGAGTTGCTGTGGGGTCTAGACTTTTTGATCCTCATCAGGGTGGTTAGGTGTTGGGGTACCTGCAGCACCCTCAGGACATGAACCAAATGTGGGGAGAGGTGAGATCTCTTATTAGACTAAAATAAAAGATCTAATATAAGATACTGTAGGCACCCAGAAGACTTACCTTGCCTGGAGGATGAGGCAGAGTCACTGCTAAAGCATAGCTCTGTACTGACAGGCACTGTAGCATCCTGACCAGGAGATTTTACGGGTTTGGAAAAGAAAATCAGGACCAGGTTTCGTGATTTGCTACACTTCAAGAGGACAGGGAGCAAAACCTGTCCCTATCCAGATACATGGGAGATGTCTGACAGGCACAGGGATGATGTGGATGCCCTAAAAATGGGACTGGCCCCAGGTTGTACTCCTCGCTGTGCCATGCCAGGGGCTCCTGCATACATGCTATTCATTTCAGTTGCGTAATGCCGAGCTGTAAGACTTCATCAGCTGCTACTCATTACACAGACAGAGCCCTTCTTGAATAGAAACCATAGCAGAAAATAGATCTCAGGATGTAAAAACTGACATCTTGAATTCATAAACCAAGCGACAGCATTCTTGTTTAGAGTCTGAGGGTGGCCTGTTCTGAACTCGCCTTTTTTACACCAGATGAGTCTAACCTCAGAGCCAGGATGACTCCAGCAAGTATCATTACCCTGAAGCAAAGAAAAAAAACATAGCTCAAGTCTAGCAGTGGTAGAGTCATTACAAAGTGCCCAGGCATGGGACAGCAAGTCTGACCTGCCATGCACCCAGACCAAACAACTCCCTGATAATCTCCTTGGTCCCAACAACAGCAATGACAAAGTGTGTGATTCTGGGCTGCAGTCAGACTGCTTTGCTTACATATGATTTCCTAACTGATGAATTACCTTATAAAAAAAAAACAAAAAAAAACCCAGCCACTAGAAAGAGAGAAAAATAAACCCAGAAACCATTCTCCTTCACCTCCTCTACTACCAAACTAGTTCCATTTCTGAAAGCAGGAAAGATTTGTCCCATGGCATGTTCCCCTCTCTGTTAGCACCAGGCTAAAGAAAGCCATGAACTGAAGTGGTCTTCATCCAAAAAGCAGCCTAGAGACACAGGACCTTTTGAAGCACCAGACTGTGACAAAGTACCAGCACCATCACACAAGTTGCATCTTCCTTGCCACTCTGCTTTAGCTCAGCTAAAGGAGAGAAATAGCTTTTCCACATGTAGGTAGATGCCCAGCTGCTGTGTTCAAAGTATACTTCGCATGCAGAAAGGCTGTAGGAATCAGCACCCATTGCCTTCCTCATCCAGAGACATGTAAAGGACAGGGGCAAGAGAGACTATTTGTATTAAGCAGTGGAGGGGTTAGATGAAGGATTCGATGACCTCTCAAGGTCTTTCACAACCTGATTTTTTTACAGTTTTATGAACTTGCTTCTTTAAGACTTAGATTTGAGGAGATTGTGGTTTTATGCCAGATCTCCTGTATGAGACCATGCAAGATATCTAACCTCTTCCCGTCTATCCAAAATCATGATAATGCATGCTGACAGATTCATTCATGTTAGTGAAACACTTTCATAGTGGTGCTGGAGACTTTGAAGTATCTGACTGGCCAGCAGGTATGGAAGATTTGCAGGAGTAACTTGAGAAGGTGTTAATGTATCTCAAATATACCTCATCACTGTTCCTAACCTGCCCATACCCAAACTTCATCAGTGCTCCATTTAAAACAGCAAGGTCTTCTTCTGCAGCTCCTTTTCCAGCTCCTCATGCTCTCTTCTCACTGTGCCAGCATCATTCTTTCACAGACTCTTTCCAAGGTGGCTGGCAGAGCAAATCCCTTTCTCACCTACTCAGTGGGAAAAGAAGAAATCAAGCATACAAGATAAAAACACACCCTATGCAGCAGCCAGGCTTAAGCATGCTGTCACCAGGTTCTGTCTGTTTATTCAATGTCAATTCCTTCTACTAGCTCCATCTTTCTTCACGTATTTCAAATCTGCATCTAATTCAAGTATTACATCCATTTATTTTCTTTATACTTTTATTCCCCTGTTTTTATGGTGGGTAGCCGTCATTGCAAGCACAATGCTGAAATAAAGCACTTATTGGCTGCAGCTCCAGGGATTTTAACCGGATATTTGCCTTTGTTTAAATTAAGTAAATCAGGATGTCTCCTAAACACCATAAGGACAGAAGTTTAGACTTCTAGTGAATCCACTTCTTGACCTAAAGCCAGAAATGCTTCAGTCAGGGACATTCCCTGGATGACTAAAAATCCCCTTTGTCAAGTCCCAAGAGCTCTGTAGCTCATCCTGCAGAGGACAGCCATCCTGCTCCTTTTGGAGGAGGTGCTTACACCTATAAAGTGATTATATGAAGACAAATCTGTAGTCAGTCAAAACTGAGTGAGATGCATCCCACCCTTCAAATGCATTTTTGGATACAAGACTGCAGTTTATATACTTAGAGATGTGCTTACCTATATCCCCTTGACTTAAAAACTAAACCTGCATCCATGGTGGGCTACAGCTTTAGACATTGCTACAGATAGAGCTTTGGTATGGACTTTGACAGCCATAGGCTGATAGATGTTGTGTTATTGAGTACCTTCTCCCACAGAAATGTTTTTTCCTTCATTTTTGTTAGATGAGGAGTTTCTGAAATGCTCAAAGCCAGACATAATACTGAACTCAAACCAGAGATTTCAGAACCAGTTCTGGAAGACCAGAAGTTATGCTTACAACTTCCACAAATAAAAACAAAGAGTAGATGGACAAATGTTCCAAGCAGATCCATGGCCTGGAGAGTCCCAAAAGCCTTTAAAAGATCTGTGCAACCTGGAACTCGCATTTTTATTTTCTTCTGAAGAAGCAAACCACAGTGGCCCCGATGTAGTCCAGAGGCACCTAAATGAACTGGAAAGTACCATTGCACTCAAAAGAAAGAGTCCGCTGTAATATCAGTTGCTATGAGAAGAGAGAAGGTCAGCAGTTCCTATCAGAAGTCAGTCAAATTATTGGAAATGCTGAAAAAAGCTAGATGCACAGTAAACTATGGTGATTCCCAGCACTGAGATGCTTTGAGCCAACAGGAGCTTTGTTGTCCTTCAGCCACAGGCCACCGACAAAGAAAACAGAAACTGCTGATGAAATAAATGATTAATTGCCTTAATTAAGCAACTGAGGAAAAGCTTTGTAATCAAATATCCACGTTCCTTTGGTTAAGAAAATCTAATGAGTTTGCAACACAGTGTTTGGAGAAGAGCAATCTCTCAAGGTCAGATTCAGATTGCTTGAGCTGATTCTTATTTGAGGCTTTGTGGTGCTTCACTGTTGGTTTTTTTTTTCTTTCCCTAAAGAAAGCTGGTCTATTTAGGGAAAGAGATGCTTCTCTTTATGAACGATGCTAGTAAAATTTGACCATCAGTGCTGACTGTAGCGCATCTACAGAGGTCACAGGCTTTGAGGGCCTTGTTAAATACACTTTATTTGCCTCAGCTAATATCATTGTGGTGATTCACTCTATTTCTCTATGCCAGTAAAATGAATGAGCATCATTAATGTTTTATATCAAGGTAGAGAGCGTGTAGTTAAATACCTTCATACTTGACATCATACAAGGATGTTTTTTTTCACTTCTCTTTGGCATTGCCTGGAACTTCAGTGGAAGAAAAAGTTCACATAGAGGCGACACAGGCCTTAAGTGGCTCAACAGCAGTACTCTGCATCACTTAGATTTTACTAGAGGTTGAGATTTTTAGACGAAAGCTGTACTGACATATAAGCAGAGCTCAAAATGTTGTCCAGATCAGCAAAAAGGGAGGTTAAATACTTAGCTATTAAAAAAACCCAAACCTAACAAGAAGCCAGGTAATGCCTAACTTAATGTGATATTAGAA
The DNA here is from genome assembly GCA_033459285.1 of Clamator glandarius. Classification (NCBI taxonomy): domain Eukaryota; kingdom Metazoa; phylum Chordata; class Aves; order Cuculiformes; family Cuculidae; genus Clamator; species Clamator glandarius. Next base: position 1,683,961 of record JAUNZM010000016.1, on the reverse strand, counting down.
AGTAAAGGAATCTAAGCGAGGCAACTTACATATCTTGGCAGCAATGTGCAGCTCAGTAGGAATGTCTGGAAGGAAATCACATCCACAGTCAGCACAGCAGTGCTAACCTAGATCTGAGCCTCAAAAATCTACAGCTTAAAGTACTATCACTCAGGCTCCAGTTCATGTGTTATTACATATTAATAAATAGGTAGAACACCAGAAAAGCCCTCTGAAGGTCCAGAGAGCCAGCCAAATGACTTGGGGTGCAAACTCCTTAGTAAGAATGATGTATTCAATAAAATTAATTTATTGCAGACAATGCAGAACTTGATCAAAGGTTCCTCTATAGTGGAAACAACCTATAGACATACCTTGAAGAAGCTTTAAACATTGCATCAACAGCAGTCTAGCCCAGCAGCACAGTGGAGTAACTAACCACATACTTTATCTGTTCATTGGATGGGCTTTGCTACGATTTTGAAACATCTGCTGCTGAATGTGTAGTTTGGATCAATCTGCTCTGTGTTACAGCCAAAACAGAGATGGCAGAGTGGACTCTGAGACTTCATTGGATTTAGTTCTTGAGCGTCACTCAGTAAAGAAGAGACACAGAACAGATATGTGCTAAAAACAGAATCAGAGTATCTGCAGACAATCTCCTGACACCAGGGAACTAGAAGACAACACAAGCCACTCATCCAAGAAAGCTGGGAGGGAACACTTATGGGCTTTAAGCAACTAAGATGACATGCAGAGAGCAGCTCAAGCTAGACAGGGATGACCAAGAAGTTGTTTTAAGTGCCTGACAATGAAGCAAGCATCCAAATTCAGATTTTTCAAAGTCTTGCAATGGCTAAGTAGAAGCACTTAAGACAAAAGGAAATAATTCATTTTTCAGATTGTTTCCACTACCATCCTTCAGTGCCTTCAGAGTTAAACCTAAGCAACTGAAGCTCAGCTGGGTAAACACAAACCAAACCCCAGCCTACTTTCTGAAAATATTGACACTAGCTGTTCATTTGCAACTAGTTTGACACCTGAGCCTATGATGTGAGAGTTTAAAACCTGCTGGACCCTGAGGACATGTCTGCATGGATTAGACAGGTTGCTTGAGCTGCTGGGGACATGTCTGCATGGATGCAGCCATGTTCCCAGCAGCTCAAGCAACCTGTCTAATCCTGCTCACCGTATCCTTTGTGGTGGACATGGCTGCCCAGGTGCAGAGGTGGGAGCAAAGGGCTTACCCAGCGCTGCTCTTCCTGATGGCCCTTGAGCAAATGAGCTTTCAAGGGCAGATGCTATATCTTTTTTTTCACCTCTTTAATCTTATCAGTACTGCCTAAACCTGGTCTAACAGGCCATCTGAGGGACAGTGATTGCCTCAGGGGTGGACATGCAACTGAAGACAGACTGCCAAGTATGCAGATGGTTGTTATCTGCAACAGCACTGCTGTGCAACAGGCTGAGCCAGGACTCTCCCACCATCTCCTAAGGAAGAGCAGCCGCAGCGCATGCCCCAAGACCATTCTTCAGCCTTTTGAATTCGGCCTCTGCAGAGTCTGCCTTTGATCAAAGAATCACCAAAGCCTCACCAAACAAAATTCCAGTGGGCAGATCCTCAACTGTGGTAAATCAGCACGGCTCCTCCAGGGTAGATGGAGTTATGGCATAACCCCTCTGTAGAGGATCCAACCCTGTCTTTCATTCAGTTCAAGTATTAGTGATAAATGCAGTTAGTTTTGAATGCCTTTGTCCGTCTTGCTAGAAGAATGCTGATTGTGAAATGGAAATTTGCAATGCTAACAGAATCCTGAGAAAGGGCTGCAGAGAAAAATAACTGAAAACAAACAAGATCAAACCCTCTCCTCACTGAGAAAACTCACAGCATTCCAAGGAAGTCATAGCAGGGAGGCAAAAACACTGTTTGAATTCTCCTTTTCTCTTCATGAGGAAGATCTGTAGGCAAAGGGCACCTGATGCTGCACAGGAGATTGCTGGCTGCTTTGCGAGGCCTCAAATCACGAAACACCCGTGCTGACTCCAGCCCAGCATGGAAGTGTTGCCCTGTAGCAGTGTGATGCCTGTACTGTTCTCCTCACATTTGTACCAGCTCTGGACACAATCCCTGCCTTTCTGCTAAGCTCTGGCACTCTCTTGGCATGTTGCACAGCCAGGGTGTAGTATTGCATTGGTGGGTGGAAATGATCCCTTGTAAGGCATGTGTAAGCAGAGACCCTCTCTCCCTCTGCCCACTCAGCTTCTCCTTGTTTTCTTGCACCTTCTCTCATTTCTGAGAAACTCACCCTCAACTCAGTTCCTCCGCCTGCAATGTCTTTCATCTGGAATTAAAAATAGAGTTGGTGCAGGCAATTTCTAAACTCATTGTGAACATGAAGAGGTGAGAACTGAAAACTAACTTTCCACCAATTCTGGCCCCAGTTGCCTGAAGCCCACTTCTTGTATTTTCTGCTTTAGTGAAAGGGCTGTGCACAAGGCTTTGATGATGAGAAGGATTAGCTTTCATCAACTATTCACAGAGCTGCCCTTTAAGGCTTTAGCATCCTCAGAAGGTAAGAATTATAATACAGACCAAGGTGGGAAACACAGAAAACAGTAAGTACCAAAGCAAGTAGCCTAAAAGTAACACCAGCTGATTTTGGCCACTCCTTTTGTTGGAGGACACCTGCTTCTTCTGCAGACCTGTCCTGGTTCTGGCTAGGATAGACTTAAATTTCTTCCTAGTAGCTGGTACAGTGCTGCATTTTGGATTTAGTATGTGAATAATGTGGATTAACACACTGACGTTTTAGTTGTTACTAAGTAGTGTTTATGTTAAGTCAAAGACTTGTTATTATTATTATCATCTCTCCCTTTTGCTCTCGTATTAAATTGTCTCTATCTCAACCTACAAGGTTGTTTTTTCACTCTCCTCAACCCACCGTGGCAGGGTGGGCAAGTGGGCAAGTGGGCAAGTGGCTGCATGGTGCTTAGTTGTCAACTGGGGTTGAACCACAACAAGACCTAAGCATAGATATCCCACACCTCTTTCCTCAGATCCTCTCTCAGTCCTTAGGATGCCCTTGTGCTCCTCGCTGCCATTGGGCAAGTAATGCCCACCCGCGTAATTTTTCCCCAAACAACTTTATGTCATCTAGCTTCGACTGGCCAGCAGTGCCCTGTGGTATCAGAGCACAGCCTGCTCCCAAATATAGAGGCTTTATACAAATAAAGAGAAGTCTGCAGGCATAATAGTGGCACAGCAGTTTCATTCCCTTTCATGGAAGTCATTACGAACACCAGGTAAGGTTGGAGTATTTCAGATACAGGCTGGGAAAACAGCAGATTGCAACAGCATAAAAGGGGCCAGAATAAGGACAAGGGGTTACTGCACACAATTACCAAAGGAAAATAACATTTTTAAGCTTTCCTCCATCACATATCGTTAACAAGGAAGCAGTTAAAGTCCAAAACTTTCTCTTTCCCCTCCCCACCCAAATATGTATCTCACAGTCTTTTGGCCGAATGAATTTTGCCCTGAAAATTTCACTGATCGCATTCAGTTAAACTCAAAGATCTTTTGAAGTTTTCCAACATCAAGAAAAAAAAAAATAAACAGTTGCCATGTTAAAAGTGCTGCAAGAGACTATTTGAATTGGGAAATTTTCCTTATTCACTCTCAGGCCCAAGCATACGGTTAATATTTTGGTGTCCTCCAGCAGCCAGGGACTGGATGGATGTGGGACAGACCTGGATTTGCTGAATGGGCACCAGCCATTGCTGAGGCTCTTTAGATGCAAACTCTGAGACAGTCATTTCTCAAAGAACATGAAAACCCTTTAACCACTTGCAAGACACACAGTGTAACACCATACGAGATCGCTAAAGGAAACACCCTCCTCAGTTCAATGTTGATCAGAAAGGGAAGCCATACAACAGGAAGAAAAGAAGGGGAAAGAGCAAGGAATCCAGATGGCAAACTATTGTTTTTAATCTTTTAGACTAATGTTGCACTGAAATCATAGCCCTAAGCTGCCACTTTCAACTAGGAGAGTGACTGGGGACATGGCCATGCTGTTTACTTAGTGTAATTCATGCATTTACAGCAGTTGCTCACACAGGTTCTCAGGGTAAGGGGAACTTGAGCAACACCCAGGCAGCTTTCCTCTTCGACACAATAGAGCAGGTAAAACCACACTTGGAGTACTGCATTCGGTTCTGGAATCCTCAGCACAGGAAGGACATGGATCTGTTAGAGCAAGTCCAGAGCAGGGCCATTAAGATGATCCGAGGGCTGGAGTGCCTCCCATATAAGCACAGGCTGAGAGAGTTTGGGTTGGATGGCCTGGAGAAGAGGAGACCATGAGGAGAACTCACAGCAACCTCTGAGTACATAAAGGTGGCCTAAAGGAAAGAAGGGGAGGAGTTCTCTATCAGGGAGTGTGGGGAATTAGACAAAGGGGAATGGTTTTAAGCTGAAAGAGGGCAGATTTAGACAATAGGAAGAAACTTTTTTGCTGTGACGGTGGAGAGGCACTGGAAGAGGTTGCCCAGAGAAGTCATGGATGCCCCCATCTGTGGGAGTATTTGAGACCAGGCTGGATGAGCAACCTGATGCACTGGAAGGTTCCAGTCCAAACCATTCTATGATTCTATGTCAGTCTTCCATGTATGGAAATTATGAACTGTCCCCTGTTACTTGGGAGAAGTGCCCAGCTCCCTCCTCTCCACAACCTCCTTTCAGGTGGTTGTAGAGAGTAATAAGGTCACCTCTCAGCCTCCTCTTCTCCAGGCAAAAGAACCCCAGCTCTCTCAGTCCCTCCTCGTAAGACTTGTTCTCCAGGCCCTTCACCAGCTTTGTCGCTCTTCTCTGGACTCGCTCCAGAGCCTCAACATCCTTCTTGTGGTGAGGGACCCAGAATTGAATGATATAGCAGTAATATTGTCATTGTTTATGGTGTTTATGCCTCAATTACCATGTTATGTCATATGGTCCTGCCTAGTCAAAATCAATGTTTTAATTTTAAAATCGTCTCAAAGAATACCAAAAAAAAAAAAGTATGAAATGTAAGTAGCATACTTTAGTCATCTAGCATGTCTCTCCATCAACCTTATCTTTCTTATCTTTAAAGAATACTATAATTGGATAATCTTTACTTAATGTAAGCTTCTAAAAGCTGGAAGACATTTCAAGATTGCACAGATTAACCGTGGCTACCTGTGAGAACATGCTTTAGCACTTCTGTGAGTTCAGGCTGGATAAAATCAAATGTCTCCAGTATTTATGAAACTATTTTGGCAAATAAGTGACTGGAAATTTGTCACACAGCCTTCAAGAAAAAATGACAACTTTTCTGTAGTGTCCTTGTCTTTCCTATTACCCTGCGAGCCAGTCAGTTGGATGGAACTAAATAGTCATTTTAATTTTCTGCTGGTTTGCAGACAGACTGCTGTCTGACTCCCAGGTTAACTTCAGGACTGTCAGCTGCAGAAAAGAATATATTTTCAAAGTTCACATTGTTTGATTTTGGTGCTTCTTTTACATGAGCAGATATTTCTTGTCTAGCTGTTCAACTGCCTGCAGAGAAATCAGCCTGACAGCAGTTTATCCCCCTTCCACTGTGTAGTAAGATACAAACTATTACAAATATTTTCATATTTCTATGGTTTGAGGCATCAACAGCCACAGAGAAAATATGCCCTTTTCAACCAAGTTCTTACTTGTGTTCTCAGTTTGAAGAAGAGCTAATATATTCCTGGCAATATGCAACCCTTTTGTCTTACGGTGGCATACGATTAATACAATGCCTGAATTTTGGAGAAGGGCTCAAATTTGTTGTCACAATGTTGACTTGAATGAATCAGAGTGGGTACTGCAGCTGCCTGCTTGTTGTTGTTTCTGAAGTGCCCGGCTTCGTGCAGTTTTCCTTCCAGAAAAAGAAGTTTGCTCCAGTGCTAGGCTAGAGAGATTCTTAAGATGTGCATTGCTTGCATGCTGTCTCCCATGAGCCCACCATGAGCAATTAAGAATCAGTTAAGAATCAATTTTTGGATAAACTGCATTAAGCCTCTCAGCAATTATTGCTATTTTCTTGATTTGTTTAGGCTCTTTTCTCACCTCATTGCATCAGTTTTGGAAACAAATTACTAAGAGGAGTAACTTGATTTTGTCCATTTATGCCAGTTATCAGTTGCTGTCATAGTTATACTTTGCATTGGGGTATCACTAAATAACTGAAAATACCTAAAAAATATCTAGAGTCAGCCTTGAGCAAACCTCTGTCTCCGCTAGCTAGCAGGTCCACAATTTCCAGACAATATATGGGTTGACATATACAGTCTGTATAAATATATGGAGAAAAAATCATATTTAGTTACAAAAGAATGAGTATATGATAGTTACCAATCGGTTTCACTGCAGTCCATGGGTACAGTGACTTCTGAATGGTCTACAAAACATAACAAGAAAGACAAGCCTATTGTTAGTAGGCTTCTATTTAACTACACAAGAGGCTGAAGCTGGAGAAAATGTGGATGTCTGCAAATGAAAAACATTGAAAATCTCTGACTGAAAGCCACTGGCTGCTCTGCCTGATTTTTAAAAGGAAAACTGAAGTTTCACTGTAAAAAAAATGCGTTGAGAAGTACGTATTTACTTTTCACTAGTACTGAAGATATATTCGTGATTTACAAAGAAATCATGATCTTAGGAGTTCGACTAGATCTTTAAGGGTCCCTTCAAACTTGAGATATTCTGTGATTGTATGATCTTTCAGATTTAAAGGTGATGCACAAATGTGAAATAGTGCATGTGGGTGAAATGGAGGGTGCAGACTGTGACCTCAGGCAAGGTGGTAACTTGGTGAAACAAAGCTTTTAGTCACCGTGGATCTCCCACCTTGGACCACCTCCAGCACTTCCAGCCAGTGCTCATGGGCCAAGAGCTATTCTGCTTCTCCTTACACCCTCACAGCGAAGCCTTATAGTTCCTCTCCACTTAAAGAAAGCAACACTGCAGCTGGTTAAAATGAGGTGAAAACTCCCTTCCTTCAGCAGCTGAGCACCCAGGATCCCTCCATTATCAGTGTAGAGAGACAGGCACCGTCAGAAGCAATTTATATTCAGAAATTTATATTTTTGAGGCATCTCTTTCCATTGACCATAAGAACAGAGCAGGTCCATCAGGCTCCTAGCTCAGGCGCTTTGCTAACTTCACTTAAAGTTATGTGGATTTCTCAAAATGAGTAGACACGTGTGAGAGTGTTGCAGAGGCAGGAGATGCTCAAATTGGGTTGGGAGTTTCTAGAGTCAAACAGTTAATGGCAAATCTGGGGTAAACCTTGGGTCTTCTCCATAAATAAAAACCTTTGACCAGTCAGTGAATCTTTTACAAGGTGCTCAAGATCAGCGGTACCTGGCATCCAGTGTTTCCAAATGCTTATTAATGATTCATCTGATCTATTGACCTACAGCAAAATTAGCTGTGAAAATAACAGCAAAGCCATGCAGATCTTACAGGGCTGATTCTCCACAGTGCATCTGCCTCCCAGCACTTTTCTGGTCACATTTTAAATGACTCAGGGTTTCCTTTCAGAATAGAGCTGACCTGTGTGAGAAGTATACACACATACAATAAAATAAAACAAAACACAACAAAAACTAAAACAGGGCTTCCTCCTATTGTAGGAAGAGCTCCCAACATTGAGCTCACTTTTATTCCAAGAAGCCTGCAGGATGTTAATTCGGTTTAGGAAGAAAGCTCTTTTATTTATGCAAAATAGCAATTTGCCCACCTCCACCAGTGCAGCCAAGACCACTGCCCACCCCTGCCCACAGCAGCATCTCAGCTTCACAGGCACTGGCAAGGCTGTTTGTGCATTGCAGACTGCACTACAACTTGAGTAATCAATTCCCTCTCAAGAAAAGAGGCTGCTAGAGCATCACAGTTTTCCTGGAATGTTTGGAAATACTTGTCAAAACACGACTCCAGTTTCATTGTTAGTTCTATTAACATTCAAACGCTTCTCTTGTTGATTAAAGGCATGGCTCCACGCAACATCTTAAAGTCAGTATCTACCTGCCTCCTCTCCAATTTCTTATGTAACTGCTGCTTTCCACACCACAAATGTTGTTCTCTTAATGATGAATGAAATCATTTATGCCACAATTACGATGTAGAGGCCTTTCAGGGTTGAAGGAGGCCAAACCTCCCCAACCACAGGTTGCATTCTTCATGATGTTTGATCTGCACATGCAGCATGCTGTGTGAGGGAATCATATTTCTGCAAAAGCACAAGATCCCCGAGGTAGTTGTCACTTTATTACGATAGAGCTGGATATGATCCCACAAAACAAGCTGCAGGAGTTGGTATTTTGAAAGGAAATCTTCTTGGGCTTTGGAGTGACAGATTGTACCACAGGGATAATAATACTTAACTATCCTGTATAGAGTTATCTGTGTTTATACAGCATTGTGAGACCCTCAGTTGCTTTTCCACTGCAAAGCTGCTGGACATGCACATGGGATCTGGAATACATACACATGTTGCTTCTTATTTCAAAGGCCAGTAAAAGCTAGAAACTCACCCAATTCTGTAACATCTCCTGTATATTTAATACACAATACGAGTTTGATCCACCCACCCTTTCTGTACTGGAATATACTCAAAGCAGAGCTTGTGCCACACTCCTTGGAAAAATAAAACTACCACAGGAATTCCAAGGAGATAGCCATAGAAATCAGTCTCTAGATGTGGCTGGGCTGGAGTCAGATGCAGCACTGTGTCAGCACTGTCTTGGGGGAGCACACAGGTTGTATTAAAGCAGAATTAAGAAGGGCTGATCTGTCCCTGTATGAGAGCCTTTACTTGAAATAAGACAACGTGCTACTGAGAAAGAGCTGGCCTAAAAGTCTCAGGAATAATGCTCTAATATTGACTAAAATTCTGCCAACTCTAATAGATGTGAGACCTCAGCTCGTATTTATTTTAGGACATTTTTATATTTAGTTTATTCTGTTCTGAAAGCTCCCATGCTGCTCACTACGCATCCCTTTCCCTACCTTGGAGTGGGGCAGAACAGGGGAGAAGTCCCTGGAGAAAGGATGATAAGAATCTGGCCACCAGCCCATACAGCAGGGCCATGACTTGGAAAAGACCCTCATGGGTGACATCTCTGAAGGGCTGGAGACAAGGGGTGTTTCTGTACCCCGCTGCTGCAGGTGGGCAGCCAGGGTGGATGGGCAGCAGCAGGCAGCCCATGCCCTTTAGGGAGTCTCTGGATGCATCCAGGAGAGAGAGGGCCACTGGGCTCCTAAAAACTCACCTTGGCAACGTGTGGTTTCTCCTCAGAGGCATCAGTCTGCACAGGCTGTTGAGTGATTAAAAAGCTTGTGGCTTTGTTCCAAACACTGCACAAAAGGTGCCTTGCTACACCTGCAAGTGCAATACTCCAGCCCATGTTTGCTGGAAATGTCCTACATGATGAGGGCATGAACGTGTCTGATTAGCAGATGTGATCACTGTCTTCTCTGCAAGCTCCAGACCATTGTCTTCGTTTACTTCAAGGACAGGGAACACCCAACCTGTGCTGGTGGTCAGTGGCACCTCTGAGAGCTTCTTGTGACCTCAGCACAGTCCCCCAGCTGTGCACATAGCAGCTGTGCTGAGTCAGCAGTATTTCAAGGTCTGATTTTAAATCTTTGCTTCTCACACCCTCCACAGGCACTCTCCAGGTTTGGGGATTTTGGTTTTGGTTGTGGTTTTTTTGCTTGGTTGTTGGGTTTTTTTGGTTTTTTTTTTTTTTGTTTTTTCCCACTCTGTGCTTCCTCCAATCATTTGCCTTGCTCTTCAGGCTGCCAAATTATTTTACCTTTGACAGCATCTCCTCATACACAGCTCTTGCAGAGGAGACTCGATGTGGCTCTCTAGCTCACTCATTCCTTCTTAATTCACTTCAAATCAAACAACTCACCCCTTGCAGAACCCTCTGTTCCTCCTCTGTCCATGCTGTTCAGCAGGAAACAAATTTCACAGGACGAGGTTGTGTTGCAACCAGCTCGCAGAGAGTGCAGGCACAGAGAGAGCCTTGACAGGGTGGCTTAACCTCTCGCAGTGTTTACCCTGGCAGCCATTTGGATCCTTAATCTTAGCAACAACGACTTTCAGCTTGAAATTCAATAAACATGCCTGGAATCACGGTTCTTTGGGCTGGTTAGCTAATAAAAAATGGTTTAGCCATTCCGATGCACCTTATTGATATAAATGGACAGTGACATGAGCTTTAAAAAATGTACCGCAGCGTCTGTATCCACCAACACTATTTAACCATTGGATGCTAGGCGTAGGCAGCCTGGGCTTCTACTCACAAACACTGACATTGATCTCTGAATCAATATTTCAATTCAGTTTTGTGAGCTCATAACAGTCCCTCAGGCTGAAGGAACAGCTTGTCACAGCACCGTACGGCTGCAACTCTCTGTCTGGCTCACAAGTTGGCTAATAAATCCTGGTTTTGATAAGAGATATTTGGTGATATTTATTAATTGTACCTAACCTGATACTATTCGGAGGCTCATGTGACCGAACCTCTGATCAAACTTGCCCAGCAAATTAAAACTTGTACTGAAGTTTGTCCTATTTCATCACTTTCCTCCAACTCAGAACTGATCCAGGAATGACTTTCCGCCCACTAAGGAAGCACTCATGGTTGGACTTGATGATCCATTGGGTCTCTTCCAACCTGGTGATTCTATGATTCTATGCTTCTAAGTTCTATGAAGATACACTGACAGGGATACATGAGGATACCAGTCTGCAATACCAGTTTTGCAAGATCCTTCTCGAGCCCAGCATTGCATTAGTTCAGGGTGGTCCTTGTGCTCCACTGTCTGCATTGCTAAATACAATGAGGTGCTGGTGAGTGCCTTGCAAGAGCGCATGGGAGCGATTGCAGGGGTAAGGCAAGCAGCTCATGCCACCACACCTGACCTCATTGCACTCCGTCCTCCAGCACTGTCCCAAAAGGTGGCTCACAGGAGCCTCAGCCCCAAGGGCTTTTGGAGAGGTGTCTCATGGCCTATCCTGTCCCATCTCCCGACCAGCAAAGCAGAAGAGTCTGCTTAAAGCATTCGCACCTGGAGTAAATTTTGCTGACAGCAGCCTGCGTTTAACTTATTTTGAGACTACCAAGAGGCTGCACTTTCTGAGAGTAAGATTAGCAGCCTCCCACCCTGGCAGGGCTTTGGAGAGACATGAAGGGAGAGAGGGGTTTTAGCCATGCTGACACCAGAGAGGGGTTTTAGCCAAGGCCCCCCAGATCTCTTCCCAGGACAGCTGCTGATGGTTGCCAAGCCCCCTGTGGGGTCCAGGCAGACAGAGGTGCTGTGGGAGTACAACAGTGACAGCCTCAGACACTGAGAGCACTACTGACCACCTTGTATTTCAGCCCTTCACTCAGAAAAGGGCAGCCACTCACCATCCCTGACCTGCCAAAAGGGTTTTGATTTTCATCACTGACAGCTCTGGATGTTAAGGGGATAAACAAATACAAAGCTTTGCAAAGGGAATGTTTATAAAGGGTAAAAGGAGAACGAAACGACATTATCTCTGCATGAAGGGGAGTGCAGGCTCCTAGCTTGAGGGGGAAGGAAAACTTTGGGGTTAATATGCAGCTCATGGTGTAGTAGTTCTAACAAATGCAATTGTGTTGTGCAGGCTTTACTAGTCTACATACATGGATTTTTTTATAGTAAGAAAGTGGCTGAGACACAGTCCAGAGCTGCAGTTTTCGCTGTACAGCACTACATCCCAAGCTCTGCTACAGTGGCCATCGCAGTGACGAAGCAGTATCAGAAAATCTGAGCTTAATCGGGTCTGTTCTCCCCAGCCCCACATGAGTGTGCTGCTCCAGAGGTTAATAAATGGGAAACCTAAAAATATCCCACTCCAGGGAAAACTCCAAACCTTGAAGTCCTTCATACAGGACTATCGCAATACCCCTTTGATTTCCTGTTGTAAAGGGCTTCCAAATGTTATAAGCTTTTAGTTTTCCTCTAAATGAAAAACAGTTCAAAACTATTAAAGGGCTGAGCTGACTTGATCTGAGATGCAGACCTTTACGACTCCCAGCAACCTTAAAACTCCCTGAACTCAGACTGGCCATTTCATTCCATTACCCTGCTCTAGGAGCATCACGAAAGCATCCCCTACACCTGATGTAGAGGAACAGTCACTGCAGTGCTTTTGAAGTGCAGTCACAATCTCAGAAACCACCCTGAATTCTCACTTACACTTGTATTTTAGCCCTAGGCTTAGGAAACCTCTGAATCCTCCTTTGCTCTCTCCCCTTAGAAAATGGGGACCAGAATAGTAACAATAATAGGTGTTGCTCTCACCCCGATGACTTTACATGAGATCAGAATTTGGTCCGCTTTTGCAAAAAGTCATCTTCAAAATAACGATGGCAGCAATTCCTCATGCAGTGTTATAATTATGCTGCTGTGGTTGGTTTTATTTTTATTGATTTTCTGGCACCTCTAGCACAGCAGTTGTGAGAGCAAACATCGTGCAGTTTGACAGGCTGCCAAGCAATCTCTGTGACGGTGAAATAACCACATTTTATTTATATGTCTGCTTTTAACCCTATTGTTTTCAGTTAAACCGATGGTGTCACTGGCGAGGGTTTCCACTGACATGTAGGATTTCCTCGCTGCAGCTTCATCTCAATGCTTCCCCACACAATGCAACAGTATTGAGATGTCAGAGTCTCTGTGCCTGATAAAGGTGTCAAGACAGATCCCGGTCCCAGCAACAACAGGGCTAACTCCGAGCCCTCCACAGCAGCCGCAAGCAATCCCTGCTCTAAACCCTTGCTGAAACTAAACCTCCACGCTGCCTGGCTTTTTCTCTGACCCAGACAACCTCAGCTTGACTCCTAGACAGGTTGGGTTTTTTAGTCCCCTACGCAGAACATTTTCAGCTCCAATAATATTTGCATCTATTTTTGGTGAATGAGCTGCTACGTCAAGAGGGATTAAAGCAAAGCTGTGACTTCTCTGTATGAAGCAGCTCGGATCACTTGCCAGCAATAACTGATGCATGTCACTGAGGCAACTCAGCCCCGTCAGTGATCTCTGAGACAACCACAATATCCCAGTCTGTATCTATGATAGCAACTAGATCATCATATTCATAACTAGATACAAGTGTGTTTAATCAGATTTTATCAAAGCAGCTAGCCCAGTTAGTGGCAGCAAACATGCAGAGTTCATGGATGCTGGGTTTTCTCCCATCAATAAAAATTCTGGGTGTTTGGTGGGTGACGTCAGGATCCTCAAAGCTTCTTCACCCCGGGGTGCAGCACAGGGACTCTGCCACAGGAGTGAGTGCATTGCCCTTTCACTCTGTGAATCCTCAGGCTGAGCCAAAGCTTTGGATGCAGTTCTTGTGCTGCCCCCAACCCACAGATCCCCCTGCAGTCCCTTTCCCACCACCTCTTTTCAGAAAATGTGCTGTTACAGGGCCAGAAAAAGAAAACACACAGGACTCTGAAGCTGCAACGGGAGCACTGCCATGGCGTTTGAGCCAACTTTAATCTCCTATTGATACTGAAAATGCTAGCAAATAAACTCTGAGACTTGTTTTGGAGTTTTAGAAAGTAGGCACCCTTTATCAGGCCTGGGCAACATGAGGGAGTTGTTTCCATCAATCGTGTGCAGTGAGACAAGGGCTGGGGTCAGAATATATTTCCCACTTACTTACACATGTATAAATTTTGCCAGAAATCTAATGTATATTCTATTGTTTTCCAAGATCTAATTTTAATGTTAATATGAAACTTAGTAACACTCAAAACTCTTGCTAATTTGGAGCTGGCTCCAGCTTTCCGCCTGACCTTGCATTTGACGCAGGGAAATATTGCAGAGGTGATTACAGAAGAAGACACATCCAGCACACATCATAGAATCATAGAATCACTGGGTTGGCAAGGACTCACTGGATCATTGAGCCCAACCATTCCTATCAATCACTAAACCATGCCCCTCAGCGCCTTGTCCACCTGTCCTTTAAACACCTCCAGGGAAGATGAATCGACCCCCTCCCTGGGAAGCCTGTTCTAGTGCCCAATGACCCTTTCTCTGAAAATTTTTTTCCTGATGTCCAGCCTAAACCTCCCCTGCAGAGCTTGAGGCCATTCCCTCTCGTCCTGTCCCCTGTCACTTGGGAGAAGAAGCCAAATCCCTCCTCTCTACAACCTCCTTTCAGGTAGTTGTAGAGAGCAATAAGGTCTCCCCTCAGCCTCCTCTTCTCCAGGCTAAACAACCCCAGCTCTCTCAGCCACTCCTCATAAGGCCTGTTCTCCAGCCCCTTCACCAGCTTCGTTGCTCTTCTCTGGACTCGCTCCAGAGCCTCAACATCCTTCTTGTGGTGAGGGGTCACATAAAATATTATCATTCCTAAAGAATGACCGGTGTGTGGGGAAAACACCGTTTAACAGAAAACACGCTGTCAGAAGGGCATCCTGTCTAACTTTCAAAGTCTTGTCGCGATGGAACTAGGGACAATAGGTATAAACTGGAGAGGGGCAGATTTAGACTAGACATAAGGAGGAATTTCTTCACCATGAGGGTGGTGAGGCGCTGGCCCAGGCTGCCCAGGGAAGCTGTGGCCCCATCCCTAGAGGTGTTCAAGGCCAGGCTGGATGGGGCCTTGGGCAGCCTGGCCTGGTGGGGGGTGTCCCTGCCCATGGCAGCGGGGTTGGAACTGGACGGGTTTTAAGGTCCCTTCCACCACAAACCATTCTACGATTCAGCGACAATACACTATTTAGACGCAACTTTCCTTCGGCTCAAACCGAACACACTCCACCTTTTTGCCTCAGCGGCCCCGCCTCGCCGCGCTGGTTGATCGGCGGCCCCCGCGGGGCGGGGCGGGGCGGGGGCGGGCGGGGACCTCGCGGCGGCCGCGGGGCGCGGGGCAGACGGCGGCAGCGCCGCGGCGGCAGCGGCTCCCGGCTCCTTCCCTCCGTGCGCGGTGCCTGCGCAGGTAGGCGCTCGGCACCCGGGCTGCGGCACACCCTTGGCTCTCTTTTTCCCCCCTCGAGATCACTTCCCCCCCCCCTTCACTTTCTACCCCCCTCATCAATTTCCCCCCCCATCATTTTTCCTCCCCATCACTTTTTCCCCCCTTCATCGCTCTCCCCCGTCGACATCACTTTTCCCCCTCTCCATATCGCTTTTCCCCCCTCCACACCGCTTTCTCCCCCTCCGCATCACTCTCCTCCTCTCCGCATCGCTTTCCCCCCTCTACATCGTTTTTCCCCCCCTCCATCACCCCCTCCACATCACTTTCCCCCCTGCATCACCTTCCCCCATCACTTTTCCCCCCTCGACATCACCTTCCCCCCAACATAACTTTTTTCCTCCTTCCACATCACTTTCCTCCCCATCACTTTTTCCCCATCGACATCACCTTCCCCCTTTCACCTCACTTTCTCCCCTCGCCATCGCTTTTTCCCCCCTCGCCATCGCTTTCCCCCCCTCGCCATCGCTTTCCCCCCCTCGCCATCGCTTTCCCCCCCTCGCCATCGCTTTTCCACCCTCGCCATCACTTTTCTCCTCCTCGCCATCGCTATTCCCCCTCTCGCCATCACTTTTTTCCCTCCTCGCCGTCACTTTCCCTTCCCCATCATTCCCCCCATCACTTTTTTCCCCCCTCGACATCACTCCCTCCCATCAATTTCCCCCCCTCCCTTCGAACCCCCTTCTTCCCACCCCCCGCACCCCTCTCTCCCCCCGCTCCCCGCGGCGGGTGTCCCCCCGTGCGCTGACTCCGCTGTCCCTGTCCCCGCAGCGCGGAGCGGAGCGGCGGCAGGATGCGGCCGGGGGATGACTGAGGCGGGCGGCGCGGCGGTGGCCGCCGAGCCCCGGCGCCGCTCGGCAGGCATGCGGGCGGCGTGGGGCTCCGTCTGGTGCCTGTGGCTGGCGGCGGCCGTCGGCGGGATGCCGGCAGGGCGGCGGCGCGGCGGCGCGGCGGCGGCGAGGAGCGGCGGGCAGCCCGCAGGTAAGGCTGGAGCGGGGCGCGCACCTGGGGGCTCGGGGAGCGAAACCCCCTCCTCTCGGCGGGGAGGCGGCTTCGTAGTGCGAGCCCCGGGAGGGAACCGGGGTGGTCGAGCTCGGGGGAAGCTTTATCGCTTTCGACAAGCGCCTGAGAGGAGCTCGGGGGGAGGTGGGTGTTGGTCTCTTCTCCCGAGCGATAGTTGCGCCGCGGGAGGTTCGGATCGGACATGGGGCCCCTCGCCACGAGGAGGGTGTCGCGGCTCCAGAGGAGAGCGGCGGAGCTGGCGAAGGGGCTGGAGAACGAGCCTTACGAGAGCTGGGGGTGTTTAGCCTGGAGAAGAGGAGGCTGAGAGGAGACCTCATTGCTCTCTATAACTGCCTGAAAGGAGGTTGTGGAGAGGAGGGAGCTGGGCTCTTCTCCCAAGTGACAGGGGACAGGACGAGAGGGAATGGCCTCAAGCTCCACCAGGGGAGGTTCAGGCTGGACATAAGAAAAAGAATTTTTACAGGAAGGGTCATTGGGCACTGGAACAAGCTGCCCAGGGAGGAGGTTGAGTCACCTTCCCTGGAGGTGTTCAAAGACGGGTGGATGAGGTGCTGAGGGGCATGGTTTAGTGATTAATAGGAATGATTAGACTCGATGAGCCTGGGGGTCTTTTCCAACCTAGTGATTCTGTGTGAGTCTGTGATCAGGAAAAAAAAATTTCCTCACCGAAGCCTTCTCAGGCACTGGAACTGCCCAGGGAGGCGTTTGAGCCCCATCCCTGTGAGTATTTAAAAGACGAGTAGGTGAAGAGCTTAGCGGTGCGGTTCATGGTGCGCAGCCACGCTTGGGCTTGGTCTCAGAGATCTTTTCCCGACCCAGTGGTTGCGATTCGGCGTGGTTCCCAGCGGTGGCAGCCGGCTCGGGGTGATGCGCCTCTCGCCGCGCACCCGGGAGGGAAAAAAACTGCTTCTGAAACGGCCCCTGTGCCCCACGAGTCCTCTGCCAGCGGTGGCAGCGCCTGGAACACGCGGAGTTTGAGCCGGGGCTGCGTTTCCAACCGCCGTTAAGCGAGGGGGAAAGATGCCCCCGTCCGTGCGCGGCGCGCATCTTGAGCGCACGTCTGGGATGCTCGGGGAACGCGAGTTCGGGTGGGAGAAGTTAAGGAAGAGTCGTTTATATGGCCGTGGCAGAGGGTTTGGAACTAGATGATATTTAAGGTCCCTGCCAGCCCAAACCGTTCCGTGATTCTGCATCCGTACGTTGGGAGCAAAACTGGAGGTGTCACAGTTCACGCTGGGTCGCAGCTAAATAACTGCGGGTGTGCGGAGAAGGGAACAGGATTTTGGGGAAGCCGGTAAAGATTCTCCTCGAGTGGCAGCGCTGCAGTCGCTAGTGAAAAAAAAGTTAACACGTTGGACAAAAGCTGGTTTGTTTGGGGTTTTGTTTTTTGTTTTTGTTTTTTTTTTTTAAAGTAATATATGGCAGGTTCGAAACTTCGTGTCTCTCTGATACGCCTCAGCTGCTACCTGAGTCCCTGTTTATTTTTCAAAGCTCTTTAATGGAAGGGAGCCCCCTCACAGCCCCACGTCTTCGGGATTGCATGTACCCGGCAGAAAGTTTCCATTGTTCAGGAAAGGGTTTGAAGCCTGTTTGCCAAAAAAGTGACAGGGGAATGAATGGGCTTCGTGGAGGCTGGGGGGTGGGGGCATTACTTTCATACCCCTTTTGGTTAAAGCTATAAATCACACCGGGGGTTGGTTTTGTTTTCAAGAAAGTCCTAATAAAACACCAGATTCTTAGTGTAACTCGTTTGGCTCATTTTTCACAGTCAAAAGAATTGATTTATGGGGCAACATCTCAGCAGCTTGGTCAGTGCGGATGAGGTCGGTGTGCGGGGAGGAAGCGAGGAGCCTGTGCTGGTCACAGCGCGGGAGGTGGCAGGAGCAAAGTGCCACCAGTTATCCCTGGTTTAGGCTGAAATACTCAGCGTTGTCACATCGGGCACAGTTGAAGAACCAGGGATGGGGAGCAACCTCCTTGGATGCCTCGCAGGTCTGCTGGGTTTCCACTTGCATCTTCAGCTCATAACTTGGGGTTGATATGATCTAGTGGTGCTAAACTCTTCCTGAGCTCCAAGACACCTTTGCAAGTTAAAGCGTTAGGGTGCTGTTCACATTGTAACGAGTGGCACGTGCAGAGGGGAACATCCCTCTGGTGATGTCTGTGAGCTGAGCGATAGGTTGGGATTTCAGGGCTCCCGTGGAAATCCTCGGGGCAGGCTCTCTGTCAGCTTTCTCCAAAGTAAGTCTCGCTGTCAAAACCCCCTCACCCCATGCTCCTTGGGAACAGGATTCCTCTCTGCACAGAGGGCTCTCGTTCACCTCAACTCCCAGTTCACCCCAACACTCAGCGTGGTCTCCAAGGGTTGTCCTGACGCTGTGAACTACTTGGAGGATCCCGGGGGAGCTTTGCAATGCTGGTGGCTCTCCCACCACCAACCACATGCGTGAAGCCGTTGCTGCTCACCCAGCTCCACACTGAAGCCACATCAGCACAGGGACACCCACTGCCCGTCCAGCCTGGAGGGGAAAAGGTTGTGCAAAAGAGACTGTAAAGGATATAAACCTTCGGAGCCAAGTAAAAACATATTTTACTTTTTTCAGTCTTTTTGAATTGAATGGTAAAAAGCAATTTCTTTCTCCTAGTCAAATGGGCCATGGGGTATTGGCTCATTACTGAGGGTTGTTGTTCGCTAGGCTTTGCATTTACAGTCTAAGGCCTTATTTTCCATAAAGGGGCTTGGAAGGATTTTTCCCCAGTGATCTAATTCTCCACACGGGGCTGTGAAGGCTATAACAGCTACTGCTTTGTGCCTATACTCAGCTACATAAAACACACATTGAAGGGAGGCATTCTCGAGGTATGTGTATGTTTGCTAATATGAATACTTGCTATTAGTGGAGGTGGAGGGGGTGCAGGTTTTAACATCTCCGCAGGGAGGTGTTCGGCTGTTGGCAGGAAGGAGGCAGATGGCGGGGCTGTTGCTGAATAGAAGCTAAACTAAAAACACCAGGGGCCTCATCTGGGCTGAGTTTCTCTTCTCTCCCATTCTCCGGCCGCTGCAGGAAGAACAATGTCAAATTTTCCCCCTCCTCCTTTTTTTTTTTTTTTTTTTTTATGAATGAAAGTAGAGAGGCGAGGCAGGATTGAATGTGTATGTCATTCAGGGGCTATGACAGAGATGATTAGGGAGGTCAGTGAACTCCTTTGCAGCCTTGAGCATGCGGTCACTCTATTCAGGAGCCACAGAATAGACATCAATATAAAAAAGCCCGTCCAATTTGCATTAGTATTCAGATAAAGATATTACTTCGTACGATTTGTGAATGTCAAGTAATGCTGACTGTTTTCTTAGAGAGCAGACCAACTGAAATGGCAGTGTTTCACTTTTAAAAATTTCTTATAACCAATCTGTCTCCTGTAGCTGATGTATATGTGTCTATCTGCATGTGGTATACGCGAAAAAGGGAATTTCTGTGAACTTCTGGGCTTCTTAGGATTTATATTGTGCTAGTTATTGGCTAAAGTTGTCCATGTGCATTGACAGAGTTTCAGGGAGAGATGCTAAAGTTTGAGAAGGTTTGTGCGGGAAGAGGAAAGCTCTCCCAGTCTGTTAGGAGCAAGAACCGAAGCTTCCTTGTGCAGCACTGGAGACAAATTGTCACCTAGAGCTACTGGACAGGCGGTTTGCAATCCAAAAGAGTAGAAAAGGGGCTGGTTTAGGCATTTGCCTAAGTTGAATGCGAAGGCACATGCCAGTTCCTGTGAATTTTCTGCTTGGAAAGAACTGGCGAAGCACTGGTTGAGATGTTTTTCTTCATGCAGCTGATGGCAATCAGGCTCTTACAGCTCTCCGATGTGCGCCCACTGGAAGGTCCAAGGTGTAGGATATAGCAGTCCACATAGACTCAGTTTGTGTATTGGAGCATTTCAAAGTTCACCCTGAAATTATAAGGGTATTGAAGTGAGTACCAGATAGCACTAACCATTCCTGGACCTCACCTCAGGGTTCAGGCATTACAACTAAAAACAGTGGTTTTATATTGATGATACTGCCTACTTTGCGCCTGAGACCTGAAGCCCTTTAGATGCAGTGGGCAGCCATGAGCGATACAGTTTTAAGATTAAAAGTTGATCCATTTCTTCTCATTAACAGTAGCAGCTGAAAAAGCTAATTAAGTCTTCAATGTTGAGACTGGCGTATTTTACAGAGCAATAAAGTAAGAGGGCATGAGTAAAGGATGATGAAATGAAATATGGCTTTTTTTCAAATCTATTTCTTACTTAGCAAATAGCAAACTAAAAAGTCTGTTCCAGTACAGAGACGGACTCATTAATGTATTCAATACTAGCTGTATAACATCACGTCTTCTATGCGTATTGACAAGGATCACTCCAATTAAATCTGAGGTTTTTTTCTTTTAATTAAGACTTTATTAACAACCACTGAGTAGGGAACGTGATGAAAGTAAATCTGAAAATTGTATAGCGAAGTGTTGATCTGCTAATTAAATCATGCGGTTATAGTAAGCCACTCTGACCAGCATGTTAACTTTTTACAACTCCCTCCTACAAATCTTCAGTGCTGTTCGGGAAGCTTACCTGTCCTGAAACCTGCCTGAGCACGGATTTTGAAGTTGGCCTAACACTGAAGAAGTCTTGATTGCTGCATATGTACTGTTTCCATCCTGTGAGACCCAGTCTACTGCCTGGACAAAGCTGAAATTTTGCATGAAGCTACAAGGAGGATTTTTTTCTCCTCTATAAGGCTGGGAAAGTTTTTTCCTCTTAAAGTGTGATCATTAAAAGTGAGTTTTCATATCGAACTGTATGCTTAGAAAGCTGTCCTCCCTGAAAACTTACTGCATACGTCTGCTGTTTCAGTTCAAAGACCCTAAAAAATAGGGAATCATTCCAGTTTCTGGACAGTTAATAACATTTTCAGTTTACAAAACTGACCAGGATGTTTGTGACAGTGATCTGTCAGCTGGCACACAGAGCTGTGACTGAAGGCATTAACTGAACCTTAATTTCAGCTAGGACTGGGGCATGGCCTGCTGGTAGCTTTTTCTGGCTGGTCATTGAAGAGTTTAGAATCCAGGGCATGAGTCCTGAGGCTTTAGGATAGATGCAGAAGTGGCTGTATTCTCCTCATAGTTTAGCTTTGGGTAGTTTTTAGTATATGTGGAGTAGAATTAGCAGGAATGTTATGAATTCAGATGTTATTAAAAATATTGGTGAAATTACTGTGCCAGCTGGATGACTTTTTTCCCATCTGGGCTGGTCTTGACACACAGGCGATTGGTGAAACTGACTTTATTTTATTTTGTTTCCCCATATGAATAGGCTTTACCCCAGTGTGCTATGTGCTTGTAATTTTTCCTGTGTCCTCGAGGTTTGTCTGGCTCTGCATACCTGTTTATTCTCTTTTTTCCCCTGACCCTTCAAAGAAAGGAAAAAACACGAAGATCACCTGCTGACTCAGCACCCTACACCCCATTCAGCAGCATGGTTTGAGGGAGCTGTTTCAGTGTTTGTCGTTTCATGTCTTTTAATACCTGTTCATTTATAAACTTTATTATTCTCCACATACCAGGCTGGATGCCAGAGAGGATGGTGGCTTGGTAAAAATTTGCCATACTCTTTTTTTTTTTGTTTGTTTGTTTCCTTGCAGCATATGGGACTGCGGCTCAGCAGAGCCACTCATGGTGCGTGAAAGCAGTCTGGGCTGTGAGGAGTAAATCTGATAGCACCCTTCCCAAACTTCAGGGTAAAGCCATGTGTGAAGACAGATACAATGCTGAAAGCGCCTTCAAATACCTTGTTATACCCTGACTTTTTTTCCTTTGGCCTACTACTTAGCTTATCAGTTTACTGTTTGCCTCTCTTTGGGCTGTTTATCTGGTGATCTTGTGAAAAAAATGTCCTTTTTCTCTGAAGTAGAGCTGACTGTCCCAGTGCCCCTTTCCCCATACACTCACAGCTCAGGTTGCCAAGTGCTGTAGGTATGATTTAAAACCCTGGATGTGTGAAGAAGGGCTTTTATTCCTGCGATGAATGCAGTATTCCTGGTGTGGTTACTCCTGAAGTATCTGCTTCTTGGCTTGAATGACCAGGAAGTTTCTGTAATATCAAAAGCAAACACAAACTGTGAGATATGAGCTGAGGAAAACCTTTAGTAAACTTAGTAGTTAAAATGTGAAAGGTAATCAGACATCAAGCTGTCCTATTATTCTGATAGGCTTTCTGGGAGGTTGCCACTTTCAGGTAGGTACGGACTAGCCAGGTAGTTAAATCAATTTACTTTTTTGCTGTGACACTCAGGTTACACAATCTAGCGAAGCCTTTTTTTTTTTTTTTTTTTAAGAATATCAGTACAGTCAGGTAAGAAAACATTTCTCCAGGAACTACTTCAGTTTCAGATGTATTCATCTAAAAAGTGGATATTTACTGAGTGGAGGTGGGAGGAATCGGTCTTGTGTGCTGGTCTGGCTTTCTTAAATCCAGAAAGCAGGGGAAGATAAGGAGTTGGTTAAATAAAAAGGTTATATTAAAACTTGGAAGCAGATTTCTTTATCGCACAGAACTGTGTGCAAAACAATTACCGTGTGCTCACATGTTTAGCATCTGCGAGATTTTGGGGCTGTGCCATTTCTGCAGGTCGTAAGGGGTTAAAAATGTTAATGCCTCAGAAGTGAGAAGGATTCGCAGTGGAGCTCTAGCTTTGCAAGCAAGCAAGCAAGCGAAGCTCCGCAGGCTGCGATGTGTGATGAAGGCACTCTTCCCTAGGAACACTGCAGCACAAAGACCCCAGTGTCAGTGTTTGCACCCCATCATTTTGCTGCGAACTGTGGAGCTACCTGCGAATGTCAAGCTGACACAGAACAGCATGTTGCTTTGGTTCCCCCCCGCCTTTCCTTGTCACCCAAGCCATCAGTTCATCCCTTAGTTTGAGTGTACATTTTTTAGGGAAAGGAAGTAACAGGCGATGATGATGCACCATGGCATGTCATAGACCCACAAGTGTGGCTTCCCAGCTCTTGCTGTTTGATAGCTGACAGCATTTTGTTGTCTTACCTTCATTTAATGCTTTTGCCCAGAGAAATGGAGTGTTCCACAGTGGTGCCTTTATTGCACCAAACCACCATGTGCTGTTCAGGAGGAATCTATCTCGCTGAAGTATTTCAGCTGATGTAGTTAAATCGGTAAAGCTCTGGAGAGCACGGCTCAGTTATAAAAATTGGGCTAGTATCCGACAACGAGGGAGTGAGATGGAGTTGAAGCATTTTGGAATTGACCTGGGGCAAGCTGGGTGTAGAGAAGTCAGCAGAATAGCTGGGTATTGCTTAGGGGTGGTTATGTGGTGCATAGGTGAGTTCTCACTGATGCCAAGAGAGAGGAGCAATGCAAAGCAGCAGGCAAGAAGTGGAGAACGTAGAACTCCAAGGAGGGTACTAAGGACAAGAGCTTCTCTGAGGCTGCTCTTATAAAGTGTAGGTTGCACCTGATCTCTGCAGAGATGGGGTCCAGATGGTTCTTGTAGCAGGACCCATGTCCCAAGAGCCATCAGGTCACTTGTGTTGCTGGTGGTGGTTCTGCAGAGGGACATAACTGGGATTTTCTGTTGTGGCATGGGGCAGAGCGTGGGAAGCGCTGAAGGTGTTTCTGCTCTGAGCTTCATGGTGTACTGCAGGGCAATCATCCCAAACAGACAACTCATCCTCTCTTACTCACTCCCTCTGGGGAAGGTAAAATATGCATCTATGGAGGCTTTTATTTTGGGGACAGGGAGATACGGGAAATGTTCCTGGATACAAATGATGAGACCAGCCCTTACCAGCTTTTACGTTTTCCCTGTCAAAGAACTGAAAAGCTCGCGAGAACTCAGTTTTTAATTTTACTTTGATGCTTGGCAGAGCTTGTAGGAATCCTTCAGGGCAAGGTTGGCTCCCGGTTTGGAGGGTTGTTGCTTTGTTTGGGGGTTTTGCAGTTCTCTGCTGCTTATAGTCCTGTAAAAATAATAATGAGGTCCTGATCTTGCGCCTATTGAATCCTAAGCAAAAAAGCCCCCATTGATTTCCAGGGGAGCAGGCTGAAGCCCTTCACAGATCGTGGTGGGAGCAGCTATTTAGCATAAGCAGGGATTGTTTTGAAAGTTTTCTAATGACCCAAACATTTTAACAAGCAGAGGAAACTCAGTGAGTGAAAGGGCTCCCGGGTTTGGGGGTGGGGAGATGCCTGATGCTGCTTCATGGAGGTGATCCCTGGTGCAGGCTCCCTCTGACCTCTCCTCTCAGCCTCCTGAAACACAAACCTTAGCTTCTCATCATGGTTTTTTTATAACTCCAGCTTTGATGTAAGCTAGCGGCAGCATCACAGCCGAAACACAAGCGCTGGAGGCTACGGTGATGGCCACCGCCTGGGCCCCCTGTGCCTCTGGCATGAGTCCCGCGTAGGGCTGAGCCACAGAGCTGGACACCAACCCCTCATGCCCCATCCTTGTTGCCATCGTATCAGTGTCGGCCGGCATTAGCCCCCAGCCTAGTGATCTGTGAGCTGCACAATGCGCCGGAGAAAGTGTTAATAATCCCCCGCAGGGCTCCACAGGCGAGCGAGACCGAGCTGGGGCTGCCAGGGACAGGAGCCCGTGGAGGAGCTTTCCTGGTACTTCAAGCAGACCAAGGGAAAAAGAGTTTTCTCTGAGGGTTGAGGGTTTTTTTCATGTACGACATTCAAGGAGAAGAAATTGCCACCCAGCAGAATATTTCAGCAGCTTGTTTGGAGACTGTAGGTCTTGAACTAACCCATGATTTGATTTTTGTGTTTTGAAATTTTAACTTCTCTCTATAGATTCCCCCAGGCAAGTGTGTTGTTTCTAGCCGGTAGCAGGATCTGTGCAAGATGAGCATGCTGATTCCTCAAGATAGCTTTGGGAGCTGGAGATATCAGACCAAAAGTGAAGAGGAAAAACCAGTTGCAATGGGAAGATTAGGGAGTTGAGAGTGTGCCCTGACAACTAGCATGTGCAACCAAAAATAAATCCTCCATAAGCCTGTTTTTAATTAAAGAATGATTGGAATTAGGCATAGTACCATCTCTCCTGATCTGTATCATGTGTATCTGTACAAATAAAGCATTTCTGGGGAGGGAAAAGAGAAAAACACTAGATTTTAATCTTCCTTTGGTGGCCGATACATCTGCCTTTTGAAAGGGCATATTTCTCCCTGTCTTAGAGTACCCCAGCTTGTTGACAGTAAACAACTGTCACTTGGCAATTTATGAAAGAAGAAGAATGTTTAAGAAAACATGTCCAGTTTAAATACTTATGTTAATAGACATGGGATGGTGGTAAATGGAGGTGCATAAATTAGCTGGTATTCACTGTGTAAGAGGCAAGCTGAGAGTGAATACAGTTGGAAAGAAATAAAATAAAAAATACATTCATTTTTACAGCAGATGTGTTATGTATGTTCTCACAGCTTTCTGTGAAAGCATTTTTTTTTCCCAGGGAAAACTCAGAAAGACTCTTTCTTGCAGCGTGCAGTGGGTCAGGCGCTGGGAGGCCCCTTGGATGGGACAAACCGCAGAGCTGGGAGCCCAGCGCTCCCGCTGACCAGCCCTAATGCTGCTTCACGCTCCACAGGCAGCACTCAGACCTTGCAACTGCCCTGTGTCCTTAGCCTTTGCTTCTCAGGGGCAATTGGAAGAGGAAGCTGCAAGGAAACTCAGCCTCCCAATTTAAAAACTGATTAATTACAGAAAGGAAGGGGAAAAAAATTAAGTAGGAAACAACAGATGGTGTCCTCTCTGCATCCCTGCCCAAAGTTGCTGCAAATCCATCATCCACTTTCTTCTGAGTTAAGCACTTGTGAACATAGTGAGTGATGAGCAAGTGTAAAGCATTTATTCCAGCTTGACCCAATGGCATCAGTGTCAAAAGTGTAATGAGCAAGGGCCTGGTGTCAGGCACTTGAAATCTGTAATTAAGCACTGAAATAAGCTGCAGGCTTTCCAGGCTCTTGATTCCCAGTCTTGGTAACGGGGATATAAGCGACTGCTGACATCTTGATGTCTTGAAGCTACTGGGTAAAGCCACCCTCCTGCCCCCCCCAGCTCCTATCCTATTCAGGTTACAATATGAACACAGTGAATACACTGGAGATTAAATAAATACAGTGTAGATACTGTGTTACAGATACCCAACCTTTCCTTCAGCTTTAGGTACCTCAGAGTGGGGCACCTTGGCAGCAGCACCTTCTTTTACCCTCGTTTCAGGTAAAGCAGAGAACACTGTGGGAGCAAATTAGAACCTCCAGAGCATGGATGAAAGGGTACAGTTAATTTTCTTTTGGCCAGTGGTTCGGTCGGTGTTGCCATTATTTGGACAAGGAGGCAAAGGAGAGCCAAACCTGAAACCTCCTGCCACAGAAATGCTTTGAGATCTGCCCAGACAGAAAGGAAAATAACTCCTAGAAAGTGTTTATTGGGTCATACTGGAACTCCAGCCTGTGTATTATTTAGTGAATAAATGAGAATACTGCCTCAGTTTTAGGTGTAGGTGTGCCGGCATCTTGGGATTTGATAAGGCAGTGTGGCTCTTAATTGGGAAATAGAGGAATGGGAACCACAGAGGTGACTGGGAGGGGACAGCAGGGTTTTCCCTTTGCTCCTTCTCCCTCAGTGCAGGGGCAAAAAGGGGCAGGTTTTTATCTACTTCTCCTCTTTCAGCAGAGGGTTGCTGCCTAAGAAACTGGTCTGCCAGCCTGATCCTGGATCTAGTGACCCTACACAATGTAAATCCTTCCTGTGAGGAGCCACCAGGTCATCTTGTGGGTGGAATGCATTAGTCCTGGCAAAAAGGACCTTAAGCCTCAGGTGCTTTCAAAATGTAGGTGTTTGAAGTGGAGCTTCCCCCTCCTCAGTGCATAGCAAATGAGGTGTGGAAAAGAAGTGCAGTCTTTGCAGGAATAATTTCACTCAGTGCTTGAGCCTGGCTGTGCTGGGTATGAGAAGTAGCAGCCAGGGGAGCAACATGTAGGTTATCAGGGCAGGGAGGAAAGGAGATGACCCTGAATTAGCCACCTGTTCTTGAAAAAGGAGTGGAGGAGCCAGACCCCAGGTTTTCGGTAATTCAGAACTCAATCTCACTGCTGTGGGCAGCTTTTGCTCCACATATAGGTGTTTACATCAATGTGGATAAGTGGGTATAAATATGTGTGGAGGTTGTCCAACTCCACATCTTCACTTGTACTACAAGGCGGTGGTTCATCCACCCATCCCTTCCAAGGGACTGTGACTGAAGCTTAGCTTCAATGTCTGATTTTCACACAAATCCAGCCCTTGGGTGGCTGCTGGGCTCAGTTTTTATCATTCACATTTTCCTTCTCAGCTTGCTTGTTGTAACAACTGTCACAACAGCATCCATCTCACTCGAACATTTTGATGCTCATTTGCGGAGGTAAAGAAATTTTAGAAGTGTTTCTAATGGGGGAAGGAAGGGAAGGACAAAGCTGGGAAAAATCAGACTGCAGAGGATGGGGCAGATGTCCAGAAGTGCCTGTGGAAGGTCTCTGGCTCATGCAGGTAGGATCAGTCATGTATTGCTGCAGGACACAAGAAATGACCCTCTGCAGAGGGTCTACATTTCCTTACAGCAGCATTCAGATAGTTGTGTATCGAAGCCTCTAACCTAGTACAGTTCGTAGAAGATGATTATATGGGGGCATTAAAACTGCTTGAAGGGAGTGGGAACCAAGACATGCATGACTTCCTTGAACTTGCCCTTAATTTATTATATGCCGTCCAAAACCGGCTGTAATAGATACCGTTACAGCAGACCATTAAAAGGTCCACTCTGGTGAACCTGATGCCCTGCTGTTGCTGCTGGAAATGATAAACCTCCACATTGGGGTTGGATGGTATGTGATGCCCTGTGTGTATGCGCATATGCATGGAAGCCGGTAAGTCCTGCTAATTTAGGGAATGTTTTCCAAGTATGTTTTCTATAACTCTGTAGACTTAATACAAATAAAGAATGGACCAAGTTTCCTGTGAGAAGCATAGAACAAACACAAAGTGTGGGATTTGAATGCAGAAAGGTGAAAACACAAATGTATACAAAAACAGCAAGTCAAACAAGCTGAAAAAATATTGTAAGGTTGATTTAACAGAGCGGTGAACTCAAAGCTGTC
Source organism: Clamator glandarius (assembly GCA_033459285.1). Classification (NCBI taxonomy): domain Eukaryota; kingdom Metazoa; phylum Chordata; class Aves; order Cuculiformes; family Cuculidae; genus Clamator; species Clamator glandarius. Next base: position 1,655,688 of record JAUNZM010000016.1, on the reverse strand, counting down.
TAATCCCTTTAGCAGCCTTCTTTAAAGAGGAGAAATAAAAGAATTTTTAACGTCTACTTTTCTTTTGCCATCTCTCCCAACTCTCTCTAATAATGCTGAAGGATAAAAGTTGAATTTACCACAAGGACAGAGTGGTGCAGCTCTTATTAGATGGGCTTTCTAAGTAACAAAATCTTCGTTTGTCATTTGCGACTAAAGTGGATCAGACTTTCTGAAAGAAGATTACTGTTAAACTTCTCCAACTTGGGTACCTGGCACCTAAATCTTGCTTGAGGCACTGAAATAACAGGCTTGGTTTTGAAAGATGCTGAGCCAGGTCAGGCTCTGCATTTAAATTGCTTAAGCACTCTTAAAATCTGGCTGTTCATTTTGGTGCCTAGATATGCATTTCTGGGCTTAATCACCGACCTTTGCATTTCAGATGTTTGGCCTTTGTTTTCTTTACTAAGTATGCAGACAGAGTGGCCCCTAAATTATTTTTTTTTCCTTTTACACAACTGAAAACAACTAGCAGAGAAGACTTGAGTTCTGCACCTTATTACGGAGAAATGGAGATCTTTGCAAAATACTATTTTCTATAACTCAAGGGAAATTTGCAAAAAGGGGAATATTTACTTATTTTCATTCACGTGAGCATGATCCGTCTTATATCTAAAACCCACAATCAGTTGGAAAAAACCCACCCAAACTACCCTAAACCTTTGCCCTCTCTTAATCCGTGTACAAGAGGGGTTTTTTTTTCTGAGGTCCTTCCTCCTCTATGAAATAGAGGCAATTGATAGCCTCATAAACAAATACCAAACATTAAATCCTAATCTCCATATAGAGGAGCCTGACCCTTTTTATGGAGAGAGAAGGTAGAGGGAGGAAACGGGGCCAGGAGTTTGAGGTTTAATGCTTATTAAAGTTTTAGTGGGTGGGAAAATGCAATCAATAAATTTTGTTTAATGCCTCGAAACTGGTGTTAGTTTTCACTAGCTACACAGGAGAGTAGCTTTCATTTTGAAACTAGGACACTCGTAGTTGGAATGACAATTAATGTGGAGTGAATATGGTCCCAGTTGGAAGCCGATTTTTTTGAATAGCATGAAAACTCTCCCCACCTCCCCGCCTTGGCTCCGGAGTGGGATTGCTTCCGTTTTTAATTAGCGAACCAGGCAAAATTTAGCTCATTGTGTCTTTCTGCTCCTTTGGCCCAGTGGATGGCTTGGATTTCTCCATCTTGCTGTCATGAGGCTGTTCCTTTTTTTTTTTTTTTTTTTCTCCTTCCTTCAGTTTTGGATGAAGGAGGGGGGCTTCAGGATACTTAGGATTAAAGTCATTGTTCCAGGGTATTTGCAGCCAGCTGCCTGCATTAAATGAAGATTAGAGGAGTGCACATGAAAAGTGCAAGGGAAATGCAGAGGAGCTGGGATTTGGGAGCTGCATAGCTGTGAACCCAAGGGGAAAGGTTGGGGCTTTATAGCAAATTTTTTGTGATGCCATGTGATCTCAAAGCCCACTTCAGAAACTTGTCATAAGTATAGGAAAAGCATCACAAATAACTGCCAGGGCCAGGCTTGCCTGGGAACTGTAAAGGGATCGTGACTCTTTGCATCTCTTAAAAAGTTCCTTTGAGGCAAACCCTAAACTTCTGGGCCTGGTAAATTTCTGTATTGCTCAAAAACTCATCTGCAAGAGCACTTAAGAAGTGGTGAACACTTCGCTAGAATTCACTACGTAACTGAAAACCTACCTGAGAGGTCAAAACACCAGAAGTAATGAATTTTTGAAGATGTTTAGGAAATTAAAAAATGAGTATGTAGAGGAGGACCCCAGAAAAGATAACTTAGAGGACTTATTCAGCAATGTGTGCTTATTATTTTAAGCATTTATGAGAAAGCTTTAAAATATTTCCAAAGTTTCAATTTCTTTCCTTTCTTTATGCTTTGTGGAACGTTCATTTGTGCAATCTGCAAACTTTGTTAGTTTCTTGATGTATGTCACCTACCAAAGCCCACTGGATGACCTGGTCCTGCAAGGCAGGAGGGGTGGCATGATGCACTGATGCTGAAGAGCACAGGTTTGGTCAAGGCATCCATGGTTGAGCAGGACTGTCCTGCTCCAGTGGAGGCTGAGGACAAGCTTTACCTAGTCCATAGGGATGTTGGGAAGCCCAGGTCTGTACCTCAGTTTCCATAGCTGCCTCCACTGGCTTTGGAAGGAGTGGTGGTGGTTGCTTGCTTGCTGCAATGATGATGTTTTCTTGGGCTTCCTCAGGCATGGGGAGCAGGAATGTAAAGCGTTAGCCGTTTTGTGGTGAGGCCTGTGTCTGTTGACATCAAATCAAGATGCTGCTGCGGTGCTTTGCAAAAGCTGGGGCCAAGTTGGCCCCCATTCTTGAGAAGCAGCAAAAGGCAGATGCCTAAAGGACACTGTCGGTACAGTGTCTTGTGCTCCACCTAGGGTCAGCCCAATAGGTCACTCTGCTTTGAGTATGGAGCACTCTGGGTTGCCAGAGCGGCTGGGTGATGCGTGGGCAAGTCAGCTGTGAGGATGCATTCACCGATGTGCAAGCATGGGACTGGTGCCACCCCTTCCACAAGCATGGGCTGCTGATGTCTGATACAGCTCATTGCTGCCCTACCGTTGAGGTAAAGCACGAAGGCTTTGGCACCCAGGAGAGCAGGAACCGTCTGCGTCCTTGAGTTGTTTCGGCTTGATCTAGGAGCTCATGGGACAGATACATGAAGTGGCACAGCCTGGGGACCTGAGCATCCCCACATTGCTGGGCCTCAGCAGAGAACATGTCATGTCAATTCTTTAATTTCTGTTAAAAAAGAATGGAGTGCAGAACTGTGAGACTGATAGATATGGGTGGTGGTTGCTTCCCTTTTTTGTGTTTTGAGTGGGGAACCAGACTGTTTGATCTGGCTGGAGTTTAAGGAAAACTCTTCATCACTGTCTATTTCTTTAAGCTAGCAAAGCTCCAGCTGAAGGTTTCCTTGGGACAGGATCAGGCCTCAGCAGCAGCCAAAGCCTTGTGTCTCTTGGGGTTTACATTACCATTTTTCTTAGGTGAGACCCCTTTGATTTTTTTCTCTGGTTTTTTTTTTCCTCTTCAGGGTTTTCTGACTGCCACAGGGAAGTCCTCCTGGCCAAAGTGTTTATGTAACTATTTTAGCTTTGCGATGATTTATTTCTTTTTCTAACTCAGCATCTGAATTGGGTGATCTGAGAAAACAGTCCATTAAAAGGAGTATACCGTAGAGTCCTGATGAATCCTGTTTTCTACTTGGCTGGTGGAACAGAAAGCTAATTGCCAGTAGTAAATCCATTCAAAGGAGGGCTGGAGGGAGGGAGAAAAGCTAATATTCCTCCTTGAATGCCATTTAATCTCTGAAACCTTTCATGCAGATGTAAATTAGGATTTGCACAACAGAGTCAACAGTTGCTCCATAGATAAGGAAGATTTGCAACATCTGCTTTTCCAATCTAGAAGCTCTTCCAAAGTCTCTGTCAGAGATAGCCAAGCTAAACACTGGAGATTTTTTTATTATTATTTCCATAATCTCTTGATTATGAAGAAAGCTGCATATGACAGAACTAAACCTGGTTATTGTTCTGCTAATTCTCTAGGAAAAAAGTTTGCTTTCCTCCTAATGCAGATCTAAAAAACCCCCCGGTGGCTACTAATGCAGTGCAGGACGCTTGTTAACATTTCTGGAAGAAACACTGTCTGTGAAGAGTTGTGTAGACCACTGTACTGGTAATGCAGTATAAACATTTTACGTTTTATTATTATCAAGAAACCTACTTCAAACTTTTCCAGGAGAACTAACCCCATGCCCCCCCAGCAACCACACACAGTAGGGAAAAGATGAAGTGGTACCTTCAAATGATGGGGGCAACCCCTTTTCCAACATTATTTCCTAAAGGCACATTTCTTGACCATGGTTTAGGCTTTTATGGAAGCAAGCAGATTTTTCATTTTTTTTGCTGAAGTGGGAGATAAGCCAGCTTAACACCACTTTGGGAAATGTTTCTTCGGCAAAGCATCCCATGTTGCTGCGATTACCTTAGCCCCTTCTTTGCAGGATGGCAGCAGCTTGACACTGAGAATGTGCTCCAAGAGGGGCTCTTGACCTTGGAGCGGGAGAAAAGGGAGGAATGAGAGAGGACAGGGTGTATATTTTCTGTAGTACTTTTTATTTTATATGTATAATATAATATATCAAATGCACAACTATATATAATATATGTATTTTTATTTGTATAGGTCTATATAAATGTAAAAATATATTTAATGTAATACATATAAAACACATAAAACTTCTGTTTTATGTATATCTTGCTGTGCCAGGCGGCTGATATCCTTTGGGATGGCAGGGCTGTGACCAGGCTGTGAGGGTCCATCACCCACCCCCTTGTGGCTGCTGTGTAAAGGAGAGGAAGCTTTGCCTTGCATAAAGCACCACCAAAGATACATCCATAAAAAATACTCTGTCAGCTTTCCGCAGTGAGGGTATGTGGTGACTTTAGGAGAGCTCACTTTGCTGTGGGGGACACTCCCTCAATCTTATTTTCCCTGAGAAGACGGGTACGTGTGGAAACTGGTCAATCCCACGGTTTTATCATGCCCACTTCTCACTGGGCTGCTGATGGGTGCAGGGCTTAGGGCTTCTTTGGTTTTTGGTGTTGCCCGTCGACCCATCAGCCTCTGGGGAGATGGAAGGAACAGGAGGAAACAGGGATTTGGTAGGATGCTCCTTGGGGGAGCTGGCACTAGGGCTGCTTGTCACCCCTCCTGGCTGCTCTTTAAATTAAGGCGGGTCTCAAATGAAAAGCGTTCAGCAAGAAAAGTGGTTTATATCCCTCTGGGTAGTGGGGGTTTGCTCTTGTCGCTGCAGAAGTCCTGAAGTAAGGTGTGGAAGTGGCCCCGTCCCACAAACAGTGGCACAGGTATTGGGAAGAATGCTGCTGGGGGGTGTGAATAACACTGTGGGTCCCTATTGGCACAGGTGGGACACTTGGAGAACACAGCACTGGTCTGAGCCTGGAGATAATCTGTGTTCTTTGCCATCATGGCCTTGTTCATCTCACTGATGAGGAGGGGAGGTTTCCATATCCTTACATGAGTTAGCTGCTGGCTTACTGACTGTGACCGTCATCCCCCTATGGTCCTACAATATATCCTGTCACAGTGGATTTGGTGTGATGTAATACATAGGACAAGAAACACTTTCAAATTAACCTGAAGAGAGAAATGTGTGGAGAGCCGCTATCTTTCTACTTGTTAACATGCCAAATACAGCCTTTCCAGCTTGAAAAAGGGAAAATATGATTCACTTAGAAATGAGCAGCATAGTCCATTCCACCACTGGGCCATGGAGCAATCCCAAAAAAGCCTTGCTGGGATTGCCAGGGTTCAAGGTTAGGTGAGGAATGTTTTGCTGGTGGTACTGAAGGTCGTGTGCCTTGAGCCCCCTGTGGTGGAAATCCCAGTGGAGTTTTGATTGCTTGGTGGATGTGCTCCAGCTGCAGGATGCTCACTGGAGGAGGAGGATGGGGCAGACGTGTACCACACCTGAGCAGTCCCTTGGGAGGTCCCAAATACTTTGATTTTTGGAAAAGCAGAATCACGGGAAGCCATTCCAGGAGAAAAACACGTGATTGAAGAGAAGTAACCAGATGTAGTGTCCTGGAGCCATGACACAGCACCCTGCAAGGTGGCACGGGACCGTAGGTCTCCTCCACCCACTGCGCCTTCACTGCCCGGAGGCAGACCCCATGCTCTCTGCCACAGTACCTGGAAGTAGTCCCTGACACTAAACAGGGCACCAGCCAGGCTCTAGGTTGTCTTGGAAGTTTTTGGGGGGCTATAAGCAGCCCAGGAGTACCCCACCATCTTCCACTTCCTCGTCCTTTTCATGCCTGAAAAATAAATCGCTGCATATCCCCCTGCAGTTGTTGAGAGCTGCCTGCATTAAAACTGAAATAAAACATTTCCAGGCTCAGCCAGAAACAAGTATTGATGTCTAAGAGGAGCAGACATCAGGGGGAAATACTGACACACTTAAGGACTTGGAGCTGCAAACTGCACAGAAAGTGAATTATTACTGGGATGAGCCAAACAGTTATGAAGATGAAGTATTTTATCCTTATAAGTGAATACATACAAAAACATTTTAACATTGCTGGACCAGCTGCTTTTCGTTGTGGAAGGTGCTTCCCAGCTAGTTCCTGCCTTTTTTCCTCCTCTGAGTAGCTTAAAAATTGCCTCTTTTTCTGTAACATATTTGCTGCAAGAGCTGCAGAGATGCTGCTGCAAGTGAGGATCTCAAGTGATGGTTCCCAGCACATTACTGCTTTGACTACACTAATAAATGGTTGAATTTTAGGCATCTTGGGAACCCACAGCCTAGATTGCTTCCACCTCTCGAAGAACCCATTAAAGTTGCAAACTCATTAATCCCTGCTGTGCTGGCAAGTGGCGGAATGGGCTCTTGTAATTCCCCACAAGGAGTTAAGTTCCTAGTAATTTATAGTTATGTCTGCTGTGGATTATGAAAAGATGCTCTTAAAGTCTGTTAAGTCCAAAATGGGAGTTTCCTTTGGGAGAGGCCAGGGACACATGCAACCTGATTTGCTATAGAAATGCTTTAGGGAAGTTTAAAATAACATGTGAGGATAGCTGTTTGCTAACGGCAAGGATGGTTTTTTTAGGACCCAGGACTGACATCCAGGAGATGTATTTGTAGCCCAAAAAAATGTGAAAACCTCACTCCCCATAGTGCTGCTTTGCATTGGGAAGTTTTCCAAGTGCCTCAATCAAAGGTGTATGTCCAGATGCAAGATACTACTGAGTTGGGAGAGCTAAGCACCTACTTCTCTCTACTGGTTTCCCTCTGACTTAGCAAAGGAAGATAGAAGATGTAAAAGGCAGTCAAACCCTTGCCCAGGTCCCTGGACTTTGTTCATACAACATGGTTGGACATGCAGACTTTGGTAAGTCGATCTCATGCCTGGATGCTTGACATCAGGAAGGGCAGCTTCATATCTTGGTGAGGGAGGAACTGTCCTTGTCGCGAAGGCGTTGGAAATGCAAAGCACTTGCAGCAGGAAGGTGGAAAAGATGTTCTGGGCTCTGGGCACCTGATGAGAGAGGTGAGCTCTGTTTCCCTGCTTTAAACTCCTATCTGTTCTCAGCATGGAAATGAGACTGTCTCCACTCTCAGATTGATCATTGTATTTTGAAAGCTATTTGAGGAATAATAATAGTAAAATTTCATTCTCTAAGGTCGCAGTTGGGCAGAGTGCTTAAGCACTTACGTGCACATTTAAGTACTTGTGGAAGTCTCAAATCTGAGTCCTGTGTATTTTTTAAGCCGTAATCATATGAAAGGGAATTAAAGAAACTGTTTAAAGAAGTAAAATTAAAATAATTAGCAACATTCTCTTTTTAAGTCACCACTCCGTCTTTCCAGATGTTAGTACCAGTCAGTAGGAATAAAGTTACCAGGACTGAGCTTGGCATTTAACAGTGATCAGGGTATCTGCTGGAGGCTGGGTGGGAAGGTTGAGGGCAGAGATGCCAAGATAAGGTTGTCAGTAATGGTCAGATGGTGCCTCTCTCTACAGAAGAAGCTTCAGACCCAAATCGTTCTGCACTGAGTCTAAAGTAAATTCCCTTTTTGTTTCAGCATTCCTTAATTATGCTTTATAAAAATAGCTCATCACTTTTTCATTAACCCGAGTTCATTATAGCTTTCAAAAAGGAATGATTTCCTTTTAAATGGCTAAGCAATACGTTTTGGCTTGTGCTTAGTCTGGACTTGTTCCTGTTTGGTAGGTTTATGGTATAAAAGCCAAAATATACAAGTCCTGATCATTTGGCAAACACCTTGGGTAAAACTGTGCTTTTTGTATGGAGGAATTGTGCTGCTGCATGGGATTTGTTTTCCAGTAGATCATGTTGGTGAGAGCTTCCATCAGAGTAAACAAAGATCAGTACCCAGTCCTGCAAGTGCAAAGCTGTATACAGGGCTTTTTAATTGGAAGCCAAAGCTGGTACCATTGAACAAGTCTAGAAGAAGAAAGAAAAAACCCTGAAAGGAACACTTAAAGCAGAAATATTCTCAGCCTCATTTCTCCCAAGAATGTCTCCCAGTTGGGAAGAGGCCATCCGTGAGCACTCAAATGTTGCAAAAGCTGCTGGTCTGGTAGGGAGGAGATGCCAAAGTTCTGTGTTTTTCCTTTTTACTAGAAGTATATGCTGTCAGGGAAAATATTTTTATTAAAAGAAAAAAAAATCCCCAACACCCTAAACCTTTGACTACACGTATACCACAAAATTCTGGCCAAAACCTAAAATATTTGAGTTCAAATTGCTGCCAGTGTATCAGAGGAAAGGTTCTTTGTAACCCAAATGAGTGTGGGCTTTGCCTCCTGTGAGATACCTCCCATGAAATACCATATTTTCAGGCCCCTAGCCACTGCAAGTCTATTTACTGAAACATTTTTATATTTTTGATTTTCACATTTCCACGAGAATAAGAACTTGCATGACAAGAAGAGAAATGTAATACATTTTTCTCCTATAACCCGTTCCAGCTCTTTCCCTTAATTACAGAAGAGCAGCTTGAAGCCAATGCCACATCCTCAGGTATTCAGAACTGCTTATAATTGCATTAGTTTCACAGTCAAATTGTAATCTTCAAATATGTTGAAACTGCAAAAGTAGGAGCTTTATCCATATCTGATCACCATCAGAGATCAAGTCAGGCCACCTGGGTTTGGACCATAGGATTAAATTCAGATTGATCTGTTGTGAATTATATTTCACTCCCTAATGATGTAATCAAAGCACCAAAGTGTCTTCATTGTACAATGGGATCCCCCATGATACGTGTTGTACAAAACCAAAAAGGCTCTTGTGCCTCATGGAATGTGCAGTCTCAGAGCTGGTGTATGCCAGAAGATACAGACAGGGCAATTCCAAGTGAAAATGTTGGTTAGCATAGGCAAGTTGAGGAGAATGGCAGTCATTTTGTTGATCTGCCTGGGTTGAGGGCAGCTACAGAGGGCTAATTCTTCTATATTAAAGTGACGCTAAAGTGGTATAAAGAGTGAATAAACCATTCAATGTCAAGAGCGAGTTTATTTGTCACTAAAATGAGCCTGAGGACCATCAGATACAAGAACCACACTTCTGACATGCCCCGTGTTCCTCCATGAGGAGCCTTCTGAGTCTGAACCTTTCCTTGTGTCATTATCCTGCGGTAAAACAAAATTCTCCAGCATGTGGCAGCGTTCGCTGTCATCACTCATGGAACAAACTGCCACAGCTGGTGAATAGACTGATGAAACAGGGATTTCGGGTTTCATGGTCAGTCTTTGATTCTGCACTTCTTTGTTGCATGGAATAACTCCAGCAAGCTAGAGATGGGTTTATTTATTTTAGCTATTCCAGCCTGCACATTCTGTCCAGCCTTCTCCTTCGTTTTGTTCAGCCCATAGAACTTGCCTTTGGGCCACCCAGAGTCGCTTGAGCAATAGGGTTTATCCCCATTTCTACTCTTTGTATCCTCTCGTTGCTGGGTCTTGCAGAGGTTGTGGGCAGACTGGCAGGAATAAAGAAATCAAAATCCAGAGACCAAACTGTGAACTTTTCACACGTACTTATTTCTGCCAGGTCAACAATGGGTTGTTGCAATGACCCTGCATATAGGTCTGTGCTGTATGTTGCGGTGCACCTGAAGATGTGGCTCTGTTTTCATTGATACAGGGTTGAAAGCATCCTCATAGATTAGCCAGAGACCTGATTGTACTGTGTGCTGCTGTCTTTCTGCATTGCTGCCTGCTTGGGACAGGCGAGCTTTATCTCTGGCAGGGGGGAAGCTCTGGGCACATGAAAGCAGCAGTAAGGCACATATAAGATGCATTTCTTTTTTAAATGCTCTTTTGTTCTCTGACACCTGCTATTATGTACTCATTTCCATTTCTTTCTCCCTTTGCAGAATACTTGAGGAGTGAGACCGCCTTTCTGGAAGAGTTGGTGTTTGGAAGTGGAGATACCATTGAACTTACCTGTAACACCCAAGGCTCTTCTGTGTCTGTTTTCTGGTTTAAAGATGGTATCGGGGTTGCACCTACCAACAGAACTCATATTGGACAAAAATTGTTGAAGATAATCAATGTGTCATATGATGACTCGGGGCTGTACAGTTGCAAGCCAAGGCATTCCAACGAGGTCCTGGGAAACTTTACAGTCAGAGTTACAGGTACGTCCAGAAATACAGCTGTCTAGGTGCTTCCCCCCCAATTTTCATGTGTTCAGCATGACTGGTGGTTTGTGGTGTTCATCTGCACTTGGTAGGTCTACCTCCCTGGTAACTCCTGGCAGTGATTAGACTGACAAAACAAACCAATGGAAGAATGTTTCTGTGTCCATTCCAAACGTTCAAGCTTGATGTTAATACTGAGAGAGACTGAGAAACCGTGCTAGTCAGATTAAACCCCAAATCCCCCTTAACACTCAAATAGATGCAATGCTACACGTGCCTTTGAAGTCTTTTGTGAGTGGGTGAACTGTGACTCAGGGAGGTTAAGTGACTTTTTCCACTTTATGTGACAAATCAGTGGCAAAATTGCATGTAAAAGTTGGAGGTTCACAAAAACTGTTTCCCTGTTGTAGCTGATAAATCTCTTCCTTCCATCCCAGTTATCGCTAGTCTGTTTAAGTAGCTTGACTCTAAACTGTGTGCATCACAAATATGTGCTTCACCAAAGGTACTTGTTGGGATTCATATATTACAAACAAGTGCTGTGTTGGCAGAACACATGCTGTCATGTGCTTGGCCATATTTTCTGTAATCAGGACAGCAGGGCAGAACAGCTAGAAGCTGTCCAAGCTTGGATCACTAAAAAGAGGGTACCAGAAAAATCCGTTACTCTCAAATAGCTAACTGCTAACACCCAGATCACCTCCATGATTTCAGGCTGCTGCACTGCTAGATGGGTACCCATCTCTACAGCAGATAGAAAGCCTCCTGGTCACACAGATTAAAAGCCTGAAATTTCAGAGGGATTAACCCCCTATGGATCTAAATTTTTGAAAACTGTGCTGCAGGAGTTTGTTCAAGCATCCCCGAACAGTTTGCCTCCAAAAGTTGATATCCCTCAAAAAGTAAAGGGTTCTGTCTGACACAGAGGTGTTTATGATTGTAAGTCATGTCTACTTCATGAAGGGCTTTCTCATGCCAGAAATAGGATTTTTTGTAAGTGAGAGAATCAAACTATGATGAGTATAAAAGCTCGTTTCAGCAAGCCTTCACCAACATCTGCTTTTCATTGAACAAACGTTACTGGAGATTGTTGTGAATGCTTCAAGGTCATATCAATTAAATGGTTAAAGAACTGTCTGGCCCTTGAAAGGCTTTCTTTAACTAGGTATGATTATTGGAACTATCCAAGGAACTGCAGGTTGTTAGAAATGTTACTCTCTTTTTTTTTTTAAGTGACATTAAAATGCTTTTGAGTTCAAGGGGCAGCAGGGAGGCAGAAGAGGGCAGCTGGTTACACGCTCAAATGAAACAGCTGCCACCGACAAAAGTTCCTAAAGTGAAAATTGTTTTTAATAGTGGAAGGGCTGATAATCCTCTGCTTTTAAAAAGTTTAAGCCCCTGTGTTTTTCCTCTTTGCTAATAATAGCTAATAACAGCTTCAGAACAAGCGAGTAACCTGAACCTGCTTTCTGACAGCATTATGAGTCTTTGATTCTATTAGCCCACTGTCATTACCACCAAAGTGCTGGTAATGTGGGAGTCTCCATTTTAGCTGTCAGCAGCACTTGTTTTAAACTTTGAAGCCCTGCTTTATGTGGCAATAGTGGCGCCTCTTCTACGCTCAGATATTTCTTCATAATAATTAGTATTGATTGCTCAGCGTGGCACTGTGGAGATGAGATTGTTATCAGAGATTTGTGGTTTGTGTTCCTACTTCTTAAAGGTAATGCCAGCAATTAGCTCAGGTATCTGATCAGGTGTTTATGTGGATATCTCATGTTCGAGGCCAGAGTTGTTGTTGTTCTCTGTGTTAAAACAGTTTTAATCTGTTCTAACTGGAATTGCTCCGATCTGGATGCTTACGTGAGCAAAACTAGGATAGGTGTATTCAAAATAGTTGACATACACGTAAGTCCCATTTTGAGAAATGCTTCCAGATTCTAGCAGTCTATCAGGATTTTCCTATGTGAGGCCGTGAGTTTGGGGTCTGTAACAAACTGGATTTTCTGCAGTGGCTACTGCTGTGCACACTAAGATGCTCGAGGATGAAACTAGGGCAAGGAGATGCTGGAGCCAACATTTCAGGGTTGAAAACGAGGTTAGTTAATAGCAGGGTTTGGTGTTTTTTAATATGCCTCCCTTGACAGACATGGGCTTGAGTGTTATGCTGGTTTACAAAAAGAAACATACTGTCTTCTTAAAACCTGAGCGCTTGATGTGGATCGCAAATAGAGGCTGCATGCCCAAACTGATCTCCATGCCTGCTGGCAGAAGCCTCATTTCTGCAGCCATTTCACACACAGAACAGCCTTTGGATTTAATGGCTAAGCAGCACCCTTGTGATGTGCACGGACTGTAGGCTGGTACCAGTGAAAAGGGCTTTCAAAATACTCAAGATTAAGCTCTTCAAAACAGGTAACTAAAAAAATTAAGCCCCTTTCCATTCATAATTAAAGCCCTTTTGAGAATACCATATAGCAGTTCTTGTACTCACCAGCTTCTGAAAAGGATTATTTCAATAAATGATTAACAAATGGCTTACAGATTTTTAGTCATCTTTTGAAAAAGGTTGTGTTTTGGTAACCTGAATAGGACAGCAGTTCTGAACATGGAGTATTTGTCTTAAAACCTAAAAAGCACACAAGAAAGGTCAAAGACTCTTACCACAATCTTGCGGAAGTGTTCTTGAATTGTTTTATAAATCGATTCTGCACTTCTGGTCACAATTATTTCACTGGAAACCAGAAGTAAACTATAAGCTCATGTTATTATATGGGTAACCAAATCTCAGAGTGCAAAGCTGAGAATATGCTGATTTCTCTGTCAGTGCTGGTGGGTATTTGGCTTGGTTTCTGCCTTTGCTGGGACCTGAGTAAACCTGCTTGTTCAGCTGAAGCACCTAAACATCCACTTCACTTTCGGTAAGCCTCCTGGCATTTCCTTGCTGCTGCCAGCAGGACCTCAGCTGTGGATTTGCAGTTAGATACATGCTTGAAGCCTTCCTTGAGATTTTGCCAAAGAGAGAAGGTGCAAAGCACAATGCACCACTACAGCGTGGAGCAGGGAAATGGTTCCTGTGTTACTTGCTTCTGTAAATGTCTAGAAAGTTCTACCAGATTCTGCAGAGAAGTGGTATTTGTTATTACCTTTCCCCTACCTTTTTTCCCCCTTTTCATTGTGGTTTTTTTTCCCTCTTTTCTTCTTTTCTCCATTTTTACCTCCACTGAGCTGGTCAGAAAACAGCATAAAGCTCAAGTGGATCGTGAAGCAAAGGAAATTCTGCCTGGCTTGTCCTGACTTACATTTCTGGCCACATGTTAAATCTTCATAGTTTCTAGATTTCTAGTGCTTAAGATCAAGTTCTTTTACTCTTGTCTCAGAATACAAAGGTTGCTAGATTGTTAGCATTTTGCCTTTATTTAAAAAAGAAATTCCTGGAAATTATATAAAGTCAGTGATGCTAAATCTTCCATACACTGAATTGTACTAAATGTTGTAAACTAGATCAAATATTAAGCTGCTTTTTTATCATGGGATTTACTTTTACTGTAGTCATTTGATGGGGGGGTAACAGTGACTGTGATTTCATTGTGGACAGCGTGGAGAAGGTGAGATGTTAGACCCCATTAAAAGAAACAGTCCAGGATGGTTTGAGATGGAAAATTCTCACCTGTTAATTTGTATTCAGTTACAGACAGCCTCGAGGTGCCACTGTAGGAGGAAAATAACTAAAAGGAGCTGGTTCACAGAGCAGCCGTCAAAATGTCTGTCCAGAGAGAGGTTTGATTGCAAGGGGAAGTTTTAACAGCTTTGGTCTGAGCATTTTAGCAAGGTGTTAATGAGGGGAGATGTGGCAGGGGTGTATTGAGTTAAAAGAAGAATGCAGGGAAAGTGAATTATAGAAACGCTGACCTGTCCTTGTGAGACTTGGTGAAATAAAAGGTCTTCAAAGTGAATGCTAGAAGGGGGAAAAAAAAAAGCAAAAAAGAAGCTTTGCCTTTTGGAATTGCCATTGTATTTATGGGAAGAAGACCACTTCACACAGAGAGGAGTATTTGGCATTGGACCCCCAATACCTAGTGGCAGAGCACTGGCAAACTCGCAGCACCTCTCTGCCAGTTCAGAAAGCTCCTGGCTGGTTGTCACTCATCCAGCAGCTTGTGGGGGATGAGCTGGTGGAGCTACAAGGAAGAGGACTTGTCACTCAAATGTCCTCCCTCGCTGGAGCCACCATTGCACCAATAACCTCATCCAATGTGGTGTCCCTGCGTGCCATCCGCTTTCTACTTCACTTATTTCTCCTTCTCCTCCTAGATTCCCCTTCGTCGGGTGATGATGAAGATGACGATGATGAGTCAGAAGATACAGGTAATTTGATTTTCTGGCATGCAGGCTCCTTTCTGTCTAAAGAGATGTGGCTCCCAAGTGGAGCAACTTATCCAGATGTTGAAGCAGCAGCTTTCTGTCATATTGAAAGCAGTGACCTTAGGATGGGGAGGACAAGCGCTCTGGAGCTGGTACCACAGCAGTGGTTTACTGAGAAATTTGTAAATAGCTGCTAGAGTGATATTGCTGCTGTAAGATCTTAGAGCAGCAGTAGCATGGGGTATTCTTGGAGACTTGATTCTGCAAACCTGGCTTAATGAGCTTGAGTTATAAGTTCTCTTTGCATGTAAAATCCAGACAAACCCACTGTATCAGTGTGGGATTTTTTTACTACACTGACATCACACCAGTTTTATACCACTGCAAACCTTGACCTGTTTTATTTTTTCAGTCAGTTTTATTCTGGTCCTTACCAGCATCTTGTCTGGTCGCAGAGCATAAAATTTACGCTAGCCAAGGGCCAAATTTACTGATGCTGTAAGCAGGAGCAAATCCTTTGGCTTTACTAGCTTTTTCTTTTGCACACATGGGGAAGTGAGCCCCAGGATGTAGCCTCATGGGGCTTATACACTGAATCACTTTCAATCTTGGTGCTTGTTTCTTTAAGTGCAGTAGCAGTAATCATGATCTTTATGTGCTTCAGGGGTGTTAGTGTTGTGTTTTATTATGCCTTTTATATGCAGAGTGAGCTGCCTGTGTATGTGCTTTTAATAAACAAATGTCTTGCATTTGAACTCCCAGTCAGCTATGTACATCGGCATAAGTACAACATGACTGGAATATTTCTTCTGCCCATGACTTTGGATGTGTAGAACTCTTTAAAACGAATCTCCCACCGTAATAAGTTCATACTGTGTCGTGCACTGTGTGGACAATAATGGTGAGTTATGATGTCAGGTGACACATGGGCAGCACTTAATGGTTTTCTGATAGCTTCTAATTAAGGGCCAGATCGTGCAAGGTGAGAGGCACCTTTGCAGAGGTGTTCAGGGCTCCTGATGACTGCTGAAGGCTGGTATAGGCATGGGGAGGGTCACATTTTCTGGTTCTTGCTGCAGAGCAGCTCTTGGTGAGCACAGTTAATTGTTCTGTACTTTTTTTTAATGTTGTTAGTTGTTACTTGTTAGTAGTAAACTCTATCGCTTAGCAGCACATATCACAAAACAGCTGGTTTATGGTACATAAAGACACATTTTTCTTCCATGAAAAGGAAAACGCGCATATTTTGCTACATGTATTTATAGCCTGTATTCTGGATCTTCTTGACTTCAAGGCTGTCTCTTTTTTTAGACCTGAAGGTAATGACTGGCTTTACTTAAAGGTCTTGATATAAAAAGCTGGGTTCTGTTCTGTTTCAGAAACAGTTGATTAGTGTAACATGCCAGCATGGTGAAATCTCATGGTATGTCATGACATGTATGTGCTTTATGTTACTTTGTTTGATGTCAAATCCTCCATTTAACCTTCACAGACCTTCTCTTGAGTCTGGGAAGCCATGGTGTTAACCCTGGCATCACTGCTTCTGAAATATCCCACCAGGACAAGGGCTGCAGACACACGGGTGCAGCCAGTGCCACGTCCTACTAACAGCCCAAAGACCTGTGTCTCCCATCTCTTGTGGCAAAAAGATACCCTAATAATGTGGTGTATGAGCCTCTAATTGGCTGTCAGATGTAGCCGTAGTCCGTAGTTAGAGGAGTGAGGACAACAAACATGCTTTCATGCAAAAGAAAGATATAACTTATAGTTATTCGTATTTAGGAGGAGGCAATCCATCCGGGACTGACTGGCTCATTGCATGTTGTCATATCACATGTCACTGAATAAAACCTTGTCTCCTAGCCCCTTATGACAGTAAGCTAATTTTCTGGCTTACTTCTGTTGTCAAAGGTGTTGGAGAGCTGATTCCACTAACATCATGAGTTTGAAGCCAATCTTGTAAACGTTGGGGGTTTGACCCAAAACTGTTGAACAGCGGGAGCTGGAAGTACTAAAGCAAGAGAACAAGAGATGTGTCCTAAAAGAAATTAATATTTATTTTGTACAAAAACTCTTGGAGAGCTCAGAGACAGGCCCTCCATATGTAGTGCCCTGCTCTGATAACTGTCTGTTAAGCATCCTCTTTCAAGGACAGGACAGAAACAGGGCATCCCTTAGGGAAGAGCAGCAGAAAAGAAGAAAGAGGAATTTCAGCAGCTTCAAATCATCAGCCTGTTTGTTGCAGCCTTGTCACAAGCCGTGATCCGCCTTTGCAGAAAGAGTTTTTCCAATACCTCTGTTCTTTACAGCTGTTTTTTCCTGGCCCTGAAACAAAAACAAAACTCCCTTTTCACACACTGCTCTTCTGCCCCAGTGCTTCCTACCCCTCTGTATCTGTTTGTTTAGAGCCCCTGCTGTGTAGCCCTAGCACCTTCAAAGAGCCCCTATAATCTCCAGTTAAATCTGGCTGTGTACTCAGAGGCGTCAGCTGGGGAAATTACACAATTAGGGTTGATTCTGTCTGCCACAGAATTTTGTGGCAGCTCCTAATTGCTAAATGAGTACTTGGCTGTATTAATTATTCCAAGTATCGCTCTCGGTTTTTTTTAATTGGTCATTCCAATCAGATGTGTGGCCAGTGCCTTTGAAAAACAAAACGGACCATCAGGCTTTATATTTGGTTATTGGAAAGGGCCAGTGATAATGTTTGTGGGTTCCTTTTTTTTTCACACCTGTGCATGCAGAATTGTTGCTCCTAATTGATTTACAGAGAGCAGGTCTAGAAATTTTTCTTGCCTTTCATCCTTCCTCCTTGCTTGCTCCAGAAACTCTCTGGAGCTTTGTGAGCCTTGCTTGAAAAGAAGAATTAGCAACATTTTCACCCCCTTAAAAAGCTATAATGAAAGGACTCTGGGGGCACAGCAAATGGAAAGCAGTAATGTTTCATTCACTGCTCCTGCAAGTGAGAACAAAGGCACCATTTTCAATGTGTAGGCACTTTCTTCCAGTTCCAGTTTGACTTGAGAGCAGTGCTCCGGCTGTTTGAATCTTGGTGCGTTAATCCAGGGCTGCCCAGCCCTGGCGAGCACCAAATCACATGGAAGAGCACCCAGACTCTCAGAGAAGCAGCTAGTTGCCGGAAGGAGGAGCAGATCCTGCCTCTGCTCGATATGGAGAATATCTTCAACTGGAAATTTTCCTGGGCCCCATCTTGCTCATCTCTGATGTCTGATGGCAAAATCCCCCTTGGCTTCAGTGGCAAAATTTGCAGCCTGGGGGTTGATTGGTTTCCTGGGAGACTCAAACTCATCTTTTGAGTGAGAAAACATGGTGAACTGTTGCCCCACAGCACACACAGCTGGTGTGGAACGGGGAAAGCACCCCAAAAGTACAGTGCAAGGAGGACCCCGGTCCTGATGGGGTGGCTGTGCGATCTAGTTACACCTCTGTGCCTGGGTGAGTGTCACCAACGCAACAAAATGGGATTTATTGTAGGCAGATACATAATCAAACAACAAACAGCAGGTTATTCTGCTGCCCTTCTTAGCAGCAAGGAAGGGGAACTTCATCAACCATGCCTGGCCTTGCCTTGAACTCTTCCTCCATAGCCCCGTTACCCTCCTGTAAAGTCCCTAGGAAATCAGGGTGCATTGCCAAAAGGAAGAGTTCGGCCAGAATATAGCCCATGCTTCAGAAACCAAGGACCAGATGTCTCCCAACAATGCTTCTGTAGCTCTCTCCCCTCTTCAGCCTTCCCAGTACCAACCTGACTGTCCTCCAGATTCACCCCTGCTGCTGTCTAGGCTTTTGCTCAGCCTTTGCTTGGCTCTCTGCCCTTCCCAACACATGCAGTAGCAGCATCTTGCTCTTCCTTTAGGGATTGCACTCATGCTTCTAAAATTTTTTTGAATATTCCCCTTTTTTTTTGTGCAGTTCTACCAATGTTCTAAGCTAAGATGTTGGAAAGTAGATGGCTACATGATGTCCTGCTTTAGCCCACATTACCATGTACTATTCAAGGCCTCTCCTGGATGTTCTGTGTATTCACAGCAAAGTTTGTGGCTGGGATTTTGCAGGAGCATGGGAATTGCTTTTATTTGTGCCAGCTGCACTCCTGCTCCAGTGCCATCCAGGCAAGAAAAGGGCCTTAAGCAGTTTCGTTGTCTGAAAAATGAGGCATACACAGCATGGGTGAGCACCAGATTCATCAGATATGTGGAGCTAACTCTGATAGGCATCACGGTGCATTGTGCAAGGCAGTCTGAGGGCAGATAAAAGCTTTCAGTACTGGGTTTCTCTCCCTGGGACAGCATTACTGAGGCACCTACGTCCGGCCATCCAGCTGCAGAGGTCTGAAAGCAGCTGAGACATGAGAATGATGTGCGCAGTGGGACCATCTCCAGTAGATGGAGGGTCTCCTGGATGTAGTTCCTGACATCCAATTCCTCATGGCCTGATGGGCTTTGCAAGGAGCCATGGAGAGAGAGGACCATACAGAGGGTGTTGGCAGGTGGGTGCAGGGATTGCCATGGCTGAGCTATATGAATTTGCCTGCAAAATCCTTGGAGCTGAAATGCAGCAGCGAGCCTGAGCGGGGAACACTGGGGACTTAGATCAAGGTTGGGTCACCACTGACTTACCTGGAATTGAATTGAGGTGGGTCTTATGAAGCTAAACACACTGGGCTAAAGTACATTGGGGAGTGCTAGAGAAAGGGAACAGCTTGGGTGCATCTCAGAGGGATGTAATAAGAGGTAAAACTTTGTACAACTTTGTCATTAAGTGGAAGGAGTTGCAGAGGCATCTAGGTGGCACTGAGGTGAGGCTGCAGTCATGGATGGTGTTTCTGAGCCACATTTCCACTGAGGAAGAGGCCAGCGGCAATGCTTTCCCTACAACTTTGGCAGCCGTGATGTTCTCCAAGGCAGTTCTTGAAGGTCCAGCACCTTCAGTTTGTCTTGGCCAGAAGCACACAGGTCTCTGCAACCAGTGGGTTTGGGTGCTCTTTGTCTGTGGGTGCTTCTTTCCCATGTGGAGGTGGTGCCAGTTACCCTCCTTGGCCTCCTTTTTGCTATTTTGCAGCACAGATGCTGTCTGCCCCCACCTCCCTTTGGCCTTGGTGTGGAGCACGGAGCTGAGGGGCTGGATGTGGCTGCCTGGCATGGTGGAGGAAATACCCTACGTGCAGCTCTGCAGTGTTTCCTTAAGCAGAAATGAAGGTTTAGGAGGCTTTTAAAAAAACATTTTCTTTGTTCCCAGTATAATGAGCTTGCTGCTGCTGCCTTAATTTGGAGTTAATATGTAATGTTTGTAAGACGGCCAAGAAACAGTGCTGTACTTGAGACAGATTAGAGAAAGTATCTTATGCTAACACTGGTGTTTTAAAACTTATCCGTGTTCAAAGGTAACATGAATCTTTAAAACTGAAATCACTTGTACCTAAAGAACATAAACATGATAAACCAGTTTGGCACTGGCTTTTTTTTCCCCCTTTCCTTTCCTTAAGGAGGCTGCACTACCATTTGTGCTCACGGAGAAGCAAAATTTTCCAGTCCACTCAGCTAATGCTTTTTCTCTGCTCCTTAGCTGGTCTATCAACATTTTTTTTACAGTTCCCACATCTTATCGTTGTTCATGCTTCTTGGCTGCTGTTGTCCTGAAGGTACATCTGTGTCTTTTTACACACCGAGGCCAGATTCTCATCCTGATCTCCAATAACTCTCCCTGTTGATTTAAAAAGCAGCCACTCTAGATTTATACTGACATTACCGAGACAAGAACCTGATCATGAACCTTTCATCACAAACCTAAAATGCAAAACCCTGTCTATGAGAGTCGTTTAGCTGGAAAGCATTTTTGTGTCATTTATCTTAACTGCAGCAGGTAGCAATTTAACTGTCACTCCACACATGCCAAAACCTCCTCAAATGCATCTGCTCAGCAGCTGATATCTTCTGCGGCAGAAATGGGCCTGTTCAACTTGGTTTTTCCTTTCTCAGGTGTCCCCTTCTGGACCCGGCCAGATAAGATGGAGAAGAAGCTGCTGGCAGTTCCTGCCGCCAACACCGTTCGCTTCCGATGTCCAGCGGGTGGAAATCCAACTCCTTCCATTTATTGGCTGAAAAACGGCAAGGAGTTCAAGGGAGAGCATAGGATAGGGGGCATCAAGGTAAGGCCTTGGTTTGGATCTCTGTTTTTATCCGGAGTTTTCTGACTGCAGAAAATTATTTTTCACAGTGATTAACATTGGTATATGTAAGAGCATGGTCCCAACAGGGTGGGAATGGGAGTGTCTCTGGCAGCCTTAGACATTGCTCAGCGTCGAAGTGTTAAAAGGGCTGCTGTTCCTTGGGTTTGAGGGCTAATTCTCTGAGTTTGTATATAGTGGTCATGTGGGAACCTGGTAAAAATGAGGCTGGGTTTATGGTTGCATTATGAACAGTGATGAGAAAGCAGAAGCAGAAACTTCTGTACTAATTTCTGAAGATCAGCCCAGTGCTTTGAGACAAGTCAGACCAAACCATAGCTCCTCCCAGCTTTCAAGGAAAACCAACTTGGCATCCTTTGAAGGTGTAGGGAGGACCTCACCAAAGAGCTGGACCATCATCATGCTGGTGGTCATTAACATTCTTGTGGTGTAAACCACTGACCCTCGGTCAAGTGTTGGATTCCCTTGTAGCCTGAGTAATAGCATCTGCTCCTTGGCTGCTTCTTCTCCCTTTTCCTTTCTACCATGAGGTGTTCCTGAAAATGCTCTGGATTGTGTCTACAGATAGAGCTAAGGGGCACAAAAAGCCACAGCACTCAAATGATTTAATTAGCCAAAAGTTTCTGCACTACTGTATGTGATGAGTTTTGGCAGGATTTTAAAAGGAAAATCAGCTCTTCCCTGATTTTGTTGTTGCTGTTTCTTAGACCCTTTGATGTCACAGTCGGACTCCTTTCTGGTTTTACTTGAGGGGAATAAAACCGGCAGCAGCTAGTTGTAAGAAAATCAGTGTAGCAGGAAGGACTCCTGAGCAGCAGTTGGCCTGTGCTCTGCCAGCCCTAGTGTGTCTTTGCACTACAGCTGCACAGGGAAGGCGATTTTTAGGAAGACACCTTCATCAGTTTGCTGAGTAGCTCTGTAATGATGCCCACCACATCTGTAGCGTTTTGGAAGGGGGCTAGGCATGCAAAGTGTGCTGGGCTCCAGAAACGGATTCAAAACAGTCTTCCCTGCCTGCGGTTTTGGGCTGTTTCTTTCACTTTAGCTCAAACCTGGTATTGAAAGAGCCTTTTATGGTTGCTTCACTGAAGTCTTTGAAGCTCCCTCCTCAGCCCTGTCCCTGCTCTAGGAGGCTGAGGACATGCTCAGGTTTAGATCTTCTGAAAAGTTAAGGAGGGAAAAGAAGTGAGGTTTACAACTCCTGTGGGTAAATAGCCTTTCAGCAGGTAACATTCACAAAGCACAAGCATCTTTTACTAACTGCAGGCTGTAAGGATCTTCATGAAGTGTTTTCAGGCTTGTGTGTGCTGTTCCAACGGCTTTGTACAAAACTATGTGACATTTGCTGCACTAAATTATGCTTGCAGAATACAACCTAAAACTGAAAGCAATCCCCCAGCCCACTTCCCAGTGATTTTAATCTTTCTATGAGTTAAAATTGACACATTTCATCCAACAGGATAGTGAGTCTTTGGCATTGCTGTGCTTTGTTTCTCTAGGGGAACCTTCCAGCAACAAGCCGATTCTTAAAGAGCTATTGAAGGCAATGTCAGGCCAATTACAGCAAGATTGGTTTAAGCTCTCTATCTGTCTAGGTGTAGTTCTTTGTCCCTTGATATAAAGACATCTTTCTCTGTAATTTTCCTTCCCTTATTTGCTTGCTTTTTCTCCTTTGTGGCTGTTAGATGTAAGTAGCCTAATGTAAATCTCATCCAATATAAATACACTGAAAGATATCGGCTGAGATTTGAACCAGAAAAAAAGACTGAAAACCTGATTGGTATCTCATGTATTTTAAGATTTAAATTCCCTGTTACAACTTAGCTTCATAACAGGATTAGGCAGCTTGAAAAGAATGGACAAGATCCAGATCTGGCAGAGTTTTGTTGGCTTACTTCATCTCGAGATCTGGTCTTAACCCAGAAATCCTTGAGCGAGGAATGTTCTCATTTGTTTTCAGCGTGTGGAAGAGTTTAAACACTGATTGTGAAAGGTCTGGTCAGCAGATGAAAGCTGACCACTCTTCCAGTTCTCCCTCTTGCAAATGACATTTTGATCCCATGTGATTGCCCAGTGTAAAGTCTGCAAGAGAGAAGGGAGAGTGTTGAAAACATGAAGTCCAGCCTAACCTCATCTTGTTATAGTTACTGGGAAAGAAAAAAAGTTCATATGACTTATCATATGAAATTTCCCGAAGAGCATTAATGGTTAAATCCTTGTTGGAATCTCTAATATCGTAAGCTTGTGTGTGTTAAATGACCCTAGAAGGGAAGATTGAGGGGGAGGGGAGATGAAGGATTATCCCTTCCCCAGCCCGCTGACTTGCATACCAGTCTGGCAAACACTGACTGAGGTTCCAAGTGTGTCTGCAAATGTTTGTTTCACAAGGAGCCAAGAATGACAACGCTGAATAAGCCAGAGGGATTTCCAGTATCTCACCCACTTGATTAATGCCTGCACTAAGTCACTTCATGTTTCTAGTATTTTATCAAGTATGGTGACTATCCTAACTCGGCCATGTCCCTTTTTATTATCCTTTAAATCTAGGCGCCGGTGTCGTTCTAACAAAAAACATCTTGCTGCTTCTATAAGAATTTCCAAACAAGCTCTGCCCCATGAGCCTGTTCCCACCAGGTTCTCCTCTCTGTTCGGAGTCCAAAGTCCCCATCACAAACCTGATGACGTTCTTTAGAAGTGTCTTAAAAGTGTCTTTGAAAGTGCATCCTAAGTATAACGCTGAACTAGGGACTGGTTTTATAATACAGGTCGGACTAGGAAGTCATCCATGTATGTGGAGTCCCATATCCTTGGAGTAGCTTTTAGGGATTCCAGAGGCAAATGTTTTGCAATGCTGAAAAGTGGATTAAAAGAAGTCTTTAGACACAACTATAGGACAAGCCAGTATGTAAATGGAGCAGCCACAAATTTGCATTGAAACTTCCTTGACAGTCTGGTATGTTCAGCTGTGAACTCGGGGTCCAGGCTTTCTCTTCTCAGAGCTTCTCCTACCCTGTAATTGCCGTGCTGTTAAGAGATGAGCCAAGTGAGATGTCGCTTTACAAAAGGACTAGTGTTGGTTCTGCATTGATCTCCATCTCTGCTGTTCTGAGTGGGCAGCCAGACCTGACCAGACATCTGCAACAACTGTGATTTGTGTGAAGACTGTTTGGCCATAGCTTCCTATTAACCCGAAATGAAAATAATTGCTATATTCAGAGGTCTTGAAAAGTGGGGTGCTCGGCAGTGCTGTTCCCAGGGATGCAGAGATCTACAAAATAAGGGACTTCATTAAAATGTCTTTTGATTGCTTACCTTGCAACTAAGCTGTCTAGTCCTATGACTTTAACCCTTCTCTTTACAAAATTCTGGCTTTAATTGTGACTTGTCCTAAAGGGAAGCATGTGGATGCAATTTATTTGTAGCAGAGGAGGTTAAATGGCTTCATATTTGAGTTCACCTGCTGCAGCAAGAAACCTCCAGGAGCAATTATGCCCTTGTTTTTAATGTCGGCCCTTGACATTCTGTACTGCAGCATTATTGTAATCTCCTGCTTCTGTGTCCTTGGAGTTACCTTCAAAATGTTTTAATAAAGTTAAATGTTCTGCTCTGGGCAGCAGAAGGCATCAAATACATACACAGATATTTGGAGAGCTTTCATGCACTCTGCATCCTGAAGCCATCTTTGTTACTCTCTGTATTAATTCAAGATTTGCTTTCCATATCCATTATTTCCTTTATACTCATTAGAAGCAAATGCGGTAGCGGGGAGCACAGGGCAGTGGTCAGACTGGAGAGATGGGCTATGCTTTCTCTTCTGCTACTGAACAACAAACAGCTGTGGATATGAGCATATCCAGAAAACCAACGAGTATAAAACTGGATGTCAAAAGAGAAGGGCTGACCAAGTGTTCTAGGGACCAGACTTGAGGCTGGGCGTATTTTTACAGGGAATTAACTCAGTTGGATGCACACATTTCTGTTCAGACAGATTGATGCCCTGTTGCTTCTGTAGCACAGATCTTTTAAAGTGTGTTATAAGATGGGGTAAAAAAGTATGATTTTTATTGTTTATAGTCACCTCATTGGTTATATTTACCAGTTGGTAAAGCTGTGCAAATGACGAGTACAATGTATTGAACTGACAGAGTCTCTGGACCAGAATGGTCTGGAGAGAGGACCATTGGATTGAAGTTATCTTAGCTGATGCCTTCTGAAATTGTTACTGCAATGAGAGCAGCATCCACACTCAGCTGTCAGCTCGTTTCATTATTGGGTTTGTTGTGGAAGCATATACAAGTCCTTGTTGCAGTCTCGGCATTTTGCATTGTGTTGACTGTTCCCGGCACTGGTCTTATTTCCTTTTCACATTAAGACTTTAATGACCCTTGAAATGGGTCCTTGTGATGTTCAGGCCTGCTCTGGGGTCCATTCACGCTGGCTAAGTGTGTAGAAGTTCACTGATTGTTCACTGATTTGAGTGGTCTGGTGGCGATGGTACTTGACCACAAGCTTGATGGTTTGGTTTCTCCTTCTAGTTACGACACCAGCAGTGGAGTTTGGTGATGGAGAGTGTTGTGCCGTCAGATCGAGGAAACTACACTTGTGTTGTGGAGAACAAATACGGCAATATTAGGCACACATACCAACTTGATGTATTAGGTGAGATTTCACTGTTTCCCCTCAACAGCTGATATGTGATGTTGTTGAGCAAGCGTGTGATGGATTATGGGAAGCAGGAGCTTGGTTTCTTTCCCAAAGGGCTGGATCATGCATCTTCTAAAACCAACAATAAGCTTCCTTTGGCCAACAATTCAGTCTTAGATCTTTAATCAATAAATTACTTAGCTAGTCTACAGAGAGGCCAGAAAGAACTGCAGGACTTAGATGCCTCCCCTGTTCCAGGGTGGGTTTTCCCTGTTTGGCTTGAGAAGTGGTGGCCAGGACACCCAGGGGGCCAGTCCCAATCTCCACCCTTTCTGTGGACAAGCTAGGAGGTGAAGGGTTCAGAGGAAAATCCTTGCTGGATGAAAGACCGGTAGATTAGGATTTCCCTCTCATTTCTGTTTTTCAGAAAGGTCGCCCCACCGACCTATCTTACAAGCAGGGCTCCCTGCCAACCAGACTGTGGTGGTAGGGAGCAATGTTGAGTTTCACTGCAAAGTCTACAGTGATGCCCAGCCTCACATCCAGTGGCTGAAACATGTGGAAGTCAACGGCAGCAAATATGGACCCGATGGGACGCCCTATGTCACAGTGCTGAAGGTTGGTACACGCTCCTTCTCACCCTCAGGGCAGTCCTTCCTCTGCCTTGATCTCTGTCTCTGTGTTACAGAGACATCAGCTGTTTTGTGGGGATGCATCTCAAAGAAATCCACTGCTGTACTCATGGCAAGAGAGGTTGGGACTGAGTAAAAGTGCTCACCATCAGTGGAAGCCATAAACTTCATTTACATGTTTATAAGTAAGCTCTAGACTAGCGGTGCAATGTGTTCAATGTCACAGTTCCTAGACAGGTAATCATTATTTAAATAAGATTTTTGGGAGTTCGAGGTCTCATTTTCTGTAATGTTTTTTTGTCTATAAGAAAAAAATCATGAGAATAAGCCAAGAATAGCTGTTGGAATTGTTCTTTGCTTTCAGCCCGCGAAGTGGAGTACTTTGCCATTTGGAGGGGGTACAGCAAAAATGTCCTCAAGTCAATGCTGCAAACTCTTGCGTTTGCCAGAGATAACACAACTACTGTAGTGGCACAGATAAGCAAAGAAGTTGTAAGAGCTGAGGCAACTGTGAGAACTGCAGCGTAATAGAGAAGCTGTCAGATTGCATTTGACCTAAAGTTGTAAAAATAACCATTTTTTTACAGCTTCAACAGAGGTGGTTTTGGGGCTTATTAAAATAAAAGGCTCCCAATGAAAGCACATTCTTTTCTTCTCCAAGTAAACACACTGCAGCATGCACATACTAAATAATGCTGAACTACCAACACCTGAGTGGCGAGATAGTCTTGTTGCAGCGACTAACACTTGTGAGCATTACTATTATCCATGCTCAGGAAAGCTGGTTTTTTATTGAGCAAAACTCACTTAGTAAC
This sequence comes from Clamator glandarius, assembly GCA_033459285.1. Taxonomy (NCBI): domain Eukaryota; kingdom Metazoa; phylum Chordata; class Aves; order Cuculiformes; family Cuculidae; genus Clamator; species Clamator glandarius. The sequence continues at coordinate 1,628,759 of JAUNZM010000016.1, read as the reverse complement.
ACTTACTTTGCTGAAATGCTTTGTGGAAGGGAACTTTAAGATTACAGACAGAACAAAGCCAGGGGGTGTGGTTTTCCCCTGAACTGATGCAATTATAAAAGGTAGAGAATAGAGTGAAAAGCACATTGGACTTCTAAAATCCTTTTTTTTTCCCCTTTTAATAATTAAAGGCATCCTTTGTTGATGTGTATTAAAATATATAGGGCCAAATGTAGTTTTTCTGGCTCTGAATCTCTAGCTGAAAGCAGATTAGTGCCCTGCAGTTCCAAGCTGAGGTTGACCTGTACATGGACATTCCTCATGCACATCCTACTGTGTACATCCATCTTTTCTTTGTATGAAGTTTTTTTTTAAAAAAGTAATTTATCAGACAGCATCTACAAAACTGTAGCTCAGCCACATACATGATAATAAAAGCCAGAGACCCTGGAAATAATTACACAGATTGAAATAACAGATTGGTTGGAAGAAATGGCTGGAGACAGTTCTTCAGGATTGGCAATGCATGCTTCTCGCTATTTGATAAAACTTTATTTTTTCTCTGTCTCTCCAAATGTGTTTGAATTATGCATATTTTAATTTCCCCCTGGTTTCACAGCCCAGTACCAAGCTGTGAATAGCTGGCTGTGTCACATGCCATCTAGTATAGTCTCCAAGCTCTGTGTGTGGTCCCTGTGGGATAAAGTGCTACCTTTTGGAAGTTTGCAAAGCTGCTGCGAACAGTGCCTTGTGTCACAAGCACAAGCTCCCATTTTGCTGTGGCAAAGAACATATAAATAGTCCATATAAATAGTGTTTTAAAATTAAGTTGGAGCGGCACTGGGGTGGCTAGGTAATTAGAATTGCCAAATACCTTCTCTTCTGTGGACAGCAAAGGCTGCACATTCCTCGAAGGGGAGCACAGGCAGGCATTTGAAAGCACAAGTTTTGTTTGGTTTTATTTTTTTGCTGAATAGGAGCAGCACACGCCTATTTACTACTTCTGGTTAATAAGGAATGCTTTGAATTGTATTAAGGCCGGCATCGGCGCTGGGGCACAGATCATTTCCATTTTGGGATGCATCTTTTGTGCGCCCGTATTGGGCCTCTGTGGAGCTGTATCAGACCCAGCTTTGCAGGGATTTTTTTTTTTTCTTGTGTGTGTGCTTGTTTTTAGAAAATAAAGATCTGCTAAAATGATCTCGTTGTCATCTTGGGACCAGTCCATTGATTTTTATGGACTCGTTCCCCTCATGCCATGCAGTGCTGTTTCTTTGACCCATGCTGCTGTAGCAATGAGCTGTTAACAGCCCTTCCCTGTCCACAGCTGCTTTAGAAAAGGCGCACTCCAGCCCAGTGCTGTGCTACCTGCAGGGGGATAAGGCTTTTTTTATCAGCCTGCCCTTCCCTCCTGCTTTCAGAAGATTTTGCAGAGTGTAGGAGCTGCTACACAGCAGTTCGTGTATATGGTGTATCCCAAACCCCATTGGAGCGACAGGACGGAGAGGTGCCCAGCACATGAAATTTCTCCCCCAGATCTATATGGGCGGGCAAAATCCACCCCAGTCCAGATGGATAAACTGAATGCCGTACTTTCAACTCGGTTTTTAAACAGTGTGACAAAGCCAAGCCATCACCTGCATCGGTTTCTGAATGCCTGGGTTAATTTGTGATCAAAGAAAATCCCTTTTTCTTTGCAGAAGAGCACTACACGCATTCCAGTTAAGGAGTGGGGCTGGCAGCACTGTGCCCAAGCGTTGTCAAAGACTAAATTATATGTTCTGCATTGAAACATGCCCAGTCTAATTACAAACAAGGGAGCAACAGCAGGCAGGCATGTTTTCCCACCAGTCAAGAAAGACAAACTTGCCAGCACATAAGCCTTACAGACAAAATCTGGTCAGAACCGGTGGTGTTTGTCACCAGGCACGGACCCTGGGGCTCCTCTGATGCCACTGCTGGGTTCAGTTCCTAATAACCTATCAGGTCCAGTTCATTTTAATGGGATGTAGTGGGGTATTGGCAGGATCAGACCTTGAAATCGAAGCCCTTGGGACTAGACTGAAGAGCATAAGAACAAACTCTGAGAAGACCAATTGTTTTATTTTCACTTCCAGAACTGAAGCTGATATTTTTTCTAGACTTTCCCTAGGCAACTTGTGAAGTCACCCAAAACAGTTGTGAATTTTCAACCAAAATAAAACCAACTGTTTAGGGAAGAAATTGATGTGCTGTTGTGGCAGCATGGAAGAAGAGAAATAAAACCCTACTTAACAGTCTGAAGTTTGTTTGATTTACGTGCACCACTTTATTTAGTAAAGAAGAGGCTCCTATAAGCAGTGGAAAAAATTACAGCTAATTTCTGAAAGGCAAAGTCAGCAGCGATTTTCAGACCGCCACTGCTTATATTTTGTTTCCAAATTCTATTTTGGAATCTGATAATTGAAACAGTATTTGCTGAGCTGGGTTGCAAACACAAATCTCTGCTTAAGCCCATTCTCTGGTGCTCCTGTGTGCAGAGTTATTAAGAAACTGTAGGGCTTTTGACTGCTGTCAGATGGAGAAGTGGGAACTTGCTCTGTTTTAAAAAAAGAAATGACATGTGTGCTGCTGACAAAGGGAAAGGAATTCACTTGCACATGGTTTTGGGGCCCACTGCAACTTTTCTTCTTCACCCAGGTACCTAGGTTAGGTGTCTCACCACAGAGTGAGCCAGGGATGTTACCACAACTGAAAAGAAGGTAGCTGCGAACAGTCAATCCTAGCTAATATAGGTGCGATGGAGGTATTGTTTGGTTTACTGAAGTTCAGGTTTCTGTCTATTCCTGCAGTCTTGGATCAGTAAAAACGCTGAAGCCGATGCTAACCTAAATCTGTTCAATGTGACAGAACAAGATGAAGGAGAATATCTGTGTAGAGCCAACAATTTCGTAGGCATAGCCGAAAAACCATTTTGGCTCCACATTCGCAAACCAAAACCAGGTAAACTACAGACTCTGTCCCAAGGTCCTGGCAACTGCAAGAATGAGCTATAACATTTTTTAGAAGCTAGTGATTAAAATTACTATTCATTTTGTATTATAACCTGTCAACTGGTGCTGAATGGCTTTATCTTATTTCCTTGCTAATTTTTTTTTACAAGAATGTAACGCCCATACAGCAATTGCCATGGAAAAATTCCCACAATAAAATGACTGTCAAATTTTACTATCAACTCTTCACAATATTCTTCCTTTCCCTTCTTCACAATTGAGTGCTGATAACAGAATTGCATGTTAATGACCTGTGACATTCAACACTTTGGAAAACAGAGCTGTTTCAAGTTTTTCACCCCTAAAACTGATGTAATCGGTGCTCAGATTTCTGTCCCTTGGAGAAGTAATGGAGAAATAAATACCAACATTGGCTCATGCAAGCAAACATATTAACCAGAGAGCAGCAGCAGTCTCATGGGTTCTGGGATTCATCTCGAGCCTGCAGGGTTTGGCTGCTGTGTTGTTCAATGCCACTGCAGGAAAGTTCCTTCCAGGTACCTTCTTGTAATTGGCCAGAGTTATATTACAGCATCGAGGTCTGTGTAATTAATATATGGCTTTGAGGTACTCACTCTGAAAAATTCTAAAAAATTATAAAATTCTGGGTTTTTTTGGTGCACTAATGAATCACAATGTTTGTGTGTTCTTCTGATCAGCACTTGAATCTTTCCCCACTACATCTCCCTACCTTTATCCTTCTATCTGTCTTCCCTCTCCTCTCCTCCCACTTTTCTTTCCCCCCCCCATTACTCATCCTACTAACCTAAAGTCAGTCATTTTGTGGGCACAATTTTTCATTTGGATGCTTTTGCTTGCATGCTCTTCTAGTGGGACAGAGTAAGAACCTGGTGAAGGGAACTTTTTTTTTTGCTTTTGACTGCAGGTTGCATAAGGGAATGAATAAATAAATGTGGAGGATGGGCCATTGGAAAAAAATAAAACCAACCCACCTTTCTGCTTTTGAAATTGCCTGTGGTGTCCTCACACTTGCTGGGAATGTGGCTTATTCTCTGTTTTCCTTCTTTCTATATGTGTGTGTTTTTTTTCCCCGTAGACGGCAGGTGTTAACACAACGGATAAGGAGCTAGAGATTCTGTACTTGCGAAATGTTACTTTTGAGGATGCTGGGGAATATACTTGTCTCGCAGGGAATTCTATTGGGTTCTCACATCACTCTGCTTGGCTGACGGTGCTACCAGGTATTTCCTTCTGTGCTGGCCTCTCCTTCCCTCTCTAGGGTGCCTTGACGTTTTGCTTTAGAAATGCCAAGTTCCCATAGACCACCCCTGGTTTGGAAGAGGGGTTGTTATCCAGGAACGGCTGTCCTCTGGAGTTTGCTCTGCCGATGGCAAATGGGCACGGTGGGAGACTTCTGTTGCATATTCACAGCTGACAGTTTTTACAATGCATCTCAAGATTTAAACTGTTATTGCAATAGTGATAGAAATTGCCCAGTATCTTTTTTGATCTATATAGCAGGGAGGTGTTTACAGCCTTTTTCTTAGGAGACTGTCTTTAAATGCCAAAATGAGGAGATTTGTCTTCTAACACTGCTGGTAGGAGAAGGAAACCTCCCTGTGTGATGATCCAGGTCACCTAAATTAGACATGGACTGTGAAAGAACTGTTCTGTCTAGCCTCATATCTTAACCTAAAATTAGATATGTAAGTGGTTGGTGTGTGTGCACCCTTTCTTGCCTGTAGCATTATTTCTGCTTCAGGGATAAACAGGCCAAAATAGTGATCACAAACAGAAGGTCAAGGAGAGTTATCTGTTGAGAGAACTTGGGGCATTGCTCCCAGGGGCATTGCATGCTGCTTGCTTCAGCTGGGATTGATGGAGGCTGCAGTGGACTTGAAACCCGAGGCCAGTGTGACCTCAGTTTTGTGGTACTTTCATGTGCAAAGCTCTCATTGACAATGAAGCCAGCACTGAATATGCAACAGAGGGGTGTGCTCTCTAAATCAGGGTAATGAGCTGTCCCTTCACCTGCAGAATCTGCCTCCAAACACGGAGCAGGCTTGAGCATGGTCCAGAAAAGTACCAGCAATATTCATATTGAATCTTATGGGTGCTGTACCTTCCAGAGAGAGCAGAAACAGAGCTGGAGGTGCTCAAGAGACAATTACTGAAAGGGCACGCAAAATCCTATGCACTGTAGTTTGGCTCACCCCGTCATAGACCACATTTGGGCCCATCTCGCAGCACATCCATCTCAGGATGTGTTTAGGAACTGGAAACATTGGCATTTCTAATCTTGACTTTATCTGTACGGGCAATTGAGATGTAGTCGCTTTTATTTGAGCTCAAGATGGTTTCCTCCATGCCTGACTCTGCTGCCAGTGGGATCTGCTGATCTTTCTCTGTTCATTTGCCAGTTCTAGAATAGCCGTTCTGATCTGTTTCTGCTTCTGCCATCCACTGGATCAGAAATAATTTCCTTCGGTTTGAAAACTAATGTGTCTGTTATTTTGAGACTCTCTTGATACTGCCTCATCCAACTGTTATGCTGTTTTTACAATGTATGAACTCACACCTCTGATGTAAGTAAAGAATAAGCAGGAGAAAACCCATCAAAATACCTGAAGTGGAACTTCATACTGAAGTCAGATGTGGTGAAGGACAGCCGTCTGTGCAGCAGCAGGCTCTGAAGCGCTACCCACAGGGAAGGTGGAGGATACAGGCTCTCCGGGGAACCTTTGCTTTTAAAGCCCTGCCTGTGCTAAGGGAGGAGAGACCTGGAGCAGAGGACAAGGCTGTGGCACTGACTGTAGTGCCTGATCCCAGAAGATCTGGTGTTCCGTCCTCACAGGAGGAGATGGCCACTTGGCAGGATCAGACCTTGCACAGCTGGCACACAGGCTAGCACAGCCCACAGTGTCACCGGCTGCCCTTTCACTGTGTCCCCCTGGACACAGGCACCTGACACAGAACCTACTGCTGCCAGAGGAAAGCTCCTGCTAATTGCTGAGGATGCTGCTTTGGGGCAGCAGTGATGTACACGAGCTGCTAAAGCTAACACCAGAGGCATGACTTCAGTATAACGTTTCCCACTGCTGGCTGTTCCTCTGATGCCAGCACACCTTTGCGGGGACAGAAAACAAGACCCACCATGGCTCCTTCCTCTGATCTGTGTGCTTGTCCTGAAAGGAACAAGGGAAAAATCACAGCTTAGCTTTGCTGGTTCCAAAAAAGTCTTGCTGGAAGATAGGCACTGCTGATGGGCGTTTGCCATCGCCCTCCTGCCTCAGCCACCTCTCTGGGCCAGACTGTCCAGCCTCTTCTCAAAACAAAGTTTTCATGAAATAATTATGCAGACTGCTTTTGTGAGGCTTTTTCCTGTGTGGTGTCTTACCCCTTGGTGACCTTCAAGCCCCTTGGTCCCTCAGGGCAGTCACTGGTCTGGTGGAAGTCTTTGCTGGAGAAGCTGAATTGGCAAAATACAGCAAACCTAGTCCTGCAGCCTTTGCACATCCGAGGCATCCAACTATGTGGTATGGATGTGCGGGGAAAGCAAGATCTGGGTCAGAGGGACAGCACAAACACATGAAAACGCTTTCAGCCTAGAGCAGTGGTTTTCAAACTGTGCGCTGAAGGGTCTTAGAAAGACCAGAGATGCATCAAAGGGCAGCAAAGTTACCCCCAAAAAGGCAAACTGAATTAAGGTTTCAGCTACAGCCACAGGTGGAAAACCGCTGGCCTAGCAGAGTCCCCCCACTGAAGTTGCTTATCAAATTGACATAGATGAGCAAGTCTTCCCCACATTCTCTGTACTGCCTGTGTGTAGTTGTGTGCAAGCAGCTGCCCAGCCCGTCCTGACTGCCATCTCTTGTTACCCTGCAGCAGAGGAGCTCATGGAAATGGATGATTCAGGCTCAGTGTACGCTGGCATTCTCAGTTACGGCATTGGCTTTGTTCTCGTCTTCCTGGTGGTCATTGTGGTTATCTGCAGGATGAGAATGCCAAACAAAAAAGCCATGAACACCCCCACTGTACAGAAAGTCTCCAAATTTCCACTCAAGAGACAGGTAACAGAAAGTAGATACAAGATTCCTATTCCCCGCTATGATCATCCCCCTTCCCCCCACCTTGCCCTGAAATTTTGTCTCTAGCTGAGAAGTTCTACCAGGAAAACAGGTAGGGACATAAGTTGGCTGCAGTCAGGGACATAAGTTAAACTGCAGGAGTTTAACTCCCATTTATTCATTTGTTTCTGTTTCAGTGGAGCAGTAGCTGGTGCCAGCTGAATGGTTCATAAGCAGCTCCCTACCAGCTGCGTTTCTGTCACCCTTGTCCAAGAGGGGCTGGCAGTGCAGCCATGGATGCCACAGAAAACACATCTTGCAGAGGAATAATTTAGTCCAGGCTCCCTGGTGAAAGGTGGATTTGGGGAGAAGAGCACGTTTAATTGTGCTTTGTCCTGCTTTCACAGAGGTCACTGGTCACTTGAGCCAGTTCTCATGAAGGTTATTCTCCATGCAGTTGGGAGATACTCTGCCACATGTAATTGGAGAGGTGCAGGAGCAAGAAGCAACTTGTAAAACCACATAGTGAAGAATACAGATTTCATTGGCTGCAAGCTCCTCATGGGCATTTATAGTACTGGAACAGCAGAAGCCACTCCATAGCCTGTACACAGAGCAAATGAATGGATTATACCTCCTGCCTACTGGTGGGCACTGGTTGACCTGTCCCTTTTCACCAACTAAAAACCTGACCACAGGTGCCTAGATCAGTGCCTTTGTGCAAGGTTGCGGGGAGAGATGGAGGGCAGGGGAATTTCCCATTCAGAAATTACCAGAAAGGCGTCAGTGGAGAAAGATAACACTAACCCACTCAGTGATCCATCTCAGGCAATGCCCTTCCCGGGAATACAGTTGGCAATAACACTTCATTTGCTCTACCCAAGCAGGTGTCATTGGAATCCAACTCTTCCATGAATTCCAACACACCCCTAGTCCGGATCACACGTCTCTCTTCCAGTGATGGGCCAATGCTAGCCAACGTCTCTGAGCTGGAACTGCCTCCTGATCCCAAGTGGGAATTGGCACGCTCTCGGTCAGTCAAACCCATGGGTCAGGGTCCCTGTGCCTGCTGGTAGCATCACTACCTTGGTACACACTAACATGCCTACTTGTTCCTCCCTCCAGCCTGACCTTGGGGAAGCCACTCGGTGAGGGATGTTTTGGCCAAGTGGTGATGGCAGAAGCAATTGGAATTGATAAGGACAAGCCAAACAAGGCCATCACAGTTGCTGTCAAGATGTTAAAAGGTATGCACAGTCCATGGAGGGCAGAACACCATATTGCACAGCATATGGCGCTGGGATTTCCTCTCTTTGTCTCTCTTTGCCTTTCTTTTAAATCATTTATACTAGCAGATACTACAAAAAGCAGCAAGAACAACCTTTCTTCCCCTTCACCCACATAGCCTGAAGGTGAGGGCTGTCTCCTTGGAGAGCACGTAGAAGTGCAGATCCCATGAGGAAGTAGGACTGGGAATTAACCCAGTTCTCTGCCTCGGGGTAATAGCATCTCTGAGAATAAGGGGAACCACCTTCACTTCTAGCCAGCTCTGTGGGTGAATACACTCTTCAGTCCTCCCATAACCAGCGCTGCCTGTTTTAGCAAAAAAATGTAGCAAGTGCAGGTGGAGTTTCCAGAAATTCCATTGACAGACCTGTTCTGGAGGAGTATCTTTATTGAAGGAACTTGATCCCAAAATCCTGAGAAGTTAAAGGGAGGGCAAAATGGGGGATTCACTTGGCACCTTCAGGTGAGTCTGTTTCCCATTCTTCCCCCATGCACAGTAACCAATGACAACACACAGATTAAATTACCCTAAGGAGTTCAGGGGAAGGACAGCAGGGCAGATTCTCCAACAGTGAGCAGGCGGGCATAAGGTTACTTAAGTTCATATCTTTAAAAATATATATATTTCTTGTCAGAAAAGGATTATTTTTGTTTAGATTTCCTTCAATGCATTCTGAAGTTGTTTCTGGAAGCAAGAATGTTTCCATCTTTCCAAACCAGAGCATTCATTTGGGGAGGATTTCCCCCATTTTTCTACTTCTGTAGAATGTTTTCTACTTCTCTAATTTTTCTAGTTTTGTGGAAAAATTGCAGCTTTCCAAGCAAAAAAAAACATTCCTTCCTGTAGCCCCCCTCCCAGCTCTGACCTTCCACCATCCTTAATTCCTTGCCCCTGGAGACAAGAGAGGGAAATAATCAAAAAAGGAAAATGATCTAAGGTACAAAAACTGACTTCTTGTCTTTAATATTTACAAGGATGAAACAGAAGATGAAAAACATTGATTTCTCTGTGAACATTTACCTCCATTTAGCTGATATTTTATCCTGGTTTTGTGGTAGTAGATTTTGGGGGTTTTTTGAGTCTTCTTCCTAAAGTAGAATAGAACCAAATGCTGTGATATTTTAATACTGTTTTTCCATCAAAGCCCCATATGGCTGCACAATTATATTAACTACTTCCCAAAACACTTATTTTCTTCCTAACATTGTTTTTTCCTTCGTCTCTTGCTTTTTCCAGATGATGCCACAGACAAGGACCTTTCTGATCTGGTCTCTGAGATGGAAATGATGAAAATGATTGGGAAGCACAAGAACATTATTAATCTCCTTGGTGCCTGCACACAGGATGGTACGTAGCAAAGCAGCCTGAAGCTTGCAGGGCCATGAGAGGCTCAGGTTTGACTGTCCCTTCTATGTAATTACTCAGTGGCTGCCCAGAATGTCCCAGATGAGATTCTGGTGGTCAACCTCTAGCCTCCGCACAGCGTGTGCTTTTCCTCCACTGGATGCTCATGGTGCTTCTGCTTGCAGGACCACTCTATGTGTTGGTGGAATATGCATCAAAGGGGAACTTGCGAGAATACCTCAGGGCACGTCGCCCACCTGGCATGGACTATTCCTTTGACACCTGCAAGCTACCTGAGGAGCAGCTGACATTTAAAGACCTCGTTTCCTGCGCCTACCAGGTGGCCCGTGGCATGGAATACTTGGCATCTCAAAAAGTGAGTTTAGAAACTTCATTTGGTAGAACTGTTGGTCAGACCTGTGTATTCAAAGGCATGGAATGTTCTATATGTGTATATATAGGACAACACAAGCAAAGTGCTGCAGGCTTCTCCCTTTGGAGACCGGATTTTTCAGTATGAAGAATTATGGGGTTTGGCAGAAAGGTTCAGTCGTATGCAGAAGTTCCTGTACACCATCTGCATCCATGAGCCCCACATCTGTACAGCCCTCGCTGTCACCTGCAGGCCTTTCAGCATCCCCAAAACACATAGAAAAGCACAAACAACCCAAAACCTTGGCACTCACCAATTCAAACTATCACTTATGGAAATAATTTGCTTTTGGATGTGCGATCCTAAGGTTCGTGCACTGGTGGTCAGGGTGAGCATCACACCAAATTGTGAGCTTCCACTGTGGGAGACATTACTTTAGTCAACAATCAGGAGTTGCATGCACCCCTGTCCCTCCCATCTCCCTCCTGAGATCACTAAAGATGCAGAGCACCCATGAGGAAGCTGAGATCCTGGGTGTAGCTCACGTGTTTGTGGCTGTCACCAGCATGTGTAGGCTCGATGGGAGTGGAGCTGGTGGTGGACTTGCCCACGATGCTCTCTGGGGAGCACTTTGCTGACACTGTGTTGGCTGCTGCATTTGCTTACATCATACCCTGGGATTAGTCCATCCTGATTTACCCTGACATCAGCAGGTGGAGAATCAGGCTTGGGTTCAGGAAACTGTGTGCCAGTCGATGTCACCTCTTGTTATGGGCTGGGAGCAGTGCAGCAAGAACAAGTTCAGCTTTGGATGTCACATTTGTTGGTCCTATGACTGTAGTTCAGTAGTAAACCCCCTTTCCTGCACAATGCAGGCTAATTTAACTTCTTTTTCAGCTAGCAACTATGGTGTCTTTTGGATGTATTTGGAATGTCTTAATTTGAGGATTATTTTCCTTCAAACATCAACCTTGCACTCCTCTTCCTGGGGGAAGCAGGGCAGAAAGGCAGCTTCACGTCCCAGTAGGCACCCACAGAAGGGGAGGGTTGGCTTTCTCATCTGTGCATCCTCTTTGGAGAGAAAAGACGCGTGGCTGTGTCAGCACTGAGGCTGCCAATTAGGTGTTGCTAAGAGGTGGCTCCCACTGAGCATGCATGATGGGGCAGTGACACAGAAAGCGAGAAGTTAAGCAGTGCCCACAGCTTTATGAGCTTGGGAGTCAATGAAACGGCAGCTCATAAACTACACGGTGCTGTTGGGTCCAGGCGTGAGCAGCTAACAAGCTCTTATTTATTGACTTGCTCACCTTTCACAGTGCATTCATCGCGACTTGGCAGCCAGGAACGTGTTAGTCACTGAAGACAATGTGATGAAAATAGCCGATTTTGGTCTCGCTAGAGACGTTCACAACATCGACTATTATAAGAAAACCACCAACGTAAGTACAGAGCTGCCAAGCACGTGCAGTTCTCCTCCTGGCTGGGAATTCAGCCATCCCTGCAGCAAGTGGCTCGTGTTCCACATCTCCCTTTCTAGAGGGGCTTAGGAGGAAGAAGTCTGCCAGTAGCCTCACCTGGTACATAAGCTGTTCCCAGGAGTCTACGGGCTGTCTGTCTTCTGACAGATACTGCTGCTGCTAGCAGCTGGTTGTGAGGTATTAGCTCTGGCCAGGAGGCTTTAAACTAAGAGAAAACAAGTTTTTTTACCAAAGGAGAGTGTAGCCCTTCCTATCTGTTCCAGTATTGTTCATAAAGGACCCAAGGAGCCAACTTCTTTCCCAGCAGTGCCCTTGACAGATGAGTGTCGCTTTTTGTATAACTGGACCTATTTGGCTTTCATGCATTGCTCTCCCTTTTTCACAATTGAGCTCTTGTATTCCTCTGCCAACAGTGAGAAGGTAGTCCCAGACAGGGGCTGACTCCCCAAGTCATTTATATTTTCTGTAGAGATGAATTTACAAATGAGGGGCTGGAGAGAAGACCTGTGTCTTGGTTCGGAGCCCTTCAGCAGACGTTGAGTTCTGAGTAAAAACCATAACTACAACAAAGTGCGGAGATGGCAGTGGAAGAGGTTGAGGGTGTTGCAGAACCTGAGGGCCTTGCAACTGTAAGGGGTCTAAAAGTCCAGGCAGCCCTGTGAAGCCCACCATGCCCATACTGATTGTTTCCAATATCCCATCAGAAATCTTTCTTAATTGCCAGGATTTCTTAATCATAAATTAATCATAAATGAATAAAAATTCTTGGGAATTTAATTCCACATGAGATTAGTTTCCCATCTGAGCTGTATTGGACAGCTGAGAGCATAATCTCATTTGTACATCTTGTCTATGTCCCATCTCTAGTTGTCTCCACCAGTAAGACAGCAGGTCAGAAGAGGACAAAGCCCTCCCATAGATAGATTATGCCTCAAACACGAAACAGTGCTTTCTGAGGTCCTCCAGGGGCCTAGCAAAGCCCCAAAGAATTATTATTGATCTAGTCTTAATCGTCTCATATTTCTTGTATGTGACAGCCCATGTTTATTACCCTGATGTAAGATGCTCCCCTGGAGATTTGGGATCAGGCTTTCTCCTTTAGCCTCCAGCAGGATCAGGATTTGATTCTTAAAAGATCAGACCCTTGCCTTCACTCTTGGAAGTTTCCCCTGAAGTTCAGTCTAAGCAGGCTTCGAACAGGAGCTGAAATTGCTTCATTCAGCCAAAAAGATGCAAAGTGGTGTCCCATGCTCTGCTGCAGAGCTAGATTCGCTAGATTCATTTATGAGCAAAGATTTAGATGCAGAGATTTCCCATGCAAAGATTTAGATGCTCTGAAATGTTAAACCTGCCTTGGCAGTGAAATACAGTCTTTTACAGAGAGCCTTTGCTGCAGAGATTGTCAGCGAAGATCCAGGGATCAAATGCTCTAATCTGTTTATATGTGGCCACTGCTGCTTTGCCCAGTGACCAGGAAGGCAGATGTGGTTGTTAATGAAAATGTTTCAAACTGGATTAGAAAAGAAGATTCAGATGGTGCCGTTGTGGCTGGGGGAATATGCTGATGGGATGTTCCCATTGTCTTCCTAATTACAGGGTCGGCTGCCTGTGAAATGGATGGCTCCAGAAGCCTTGTTTGATCGGGTCTATACTCACCAGAGCGATGTGTAAGCACACTTGCAATTTTTTAAAAAAAATAAAATTACAGGGAAATCGACACCTAGAGTATCTTAAAGTCAGATGTCCTGCTAAGCACGAGCAGGGGTCATTCACCGCTGTGGGGTACCTGGGGATGAAGCAAATGAGTTGATTCCAAGCTGCACCTTTGCACATGTGGTTTTATTTTGCCATTATCTGGCTGCTTTCATCCGAGGATCTCTAGTGAGCTGCTGAAAAATTATTGCAAGGCAGGCAGAGGTATTTCTTGTCCATTTTATAGATGAGGTGGTTCGTCCTGCAGTCAAAAAAATCTTCCACACAAAAAAAATTACTCTTGGCTTCCTCCATGCTGTACCCCAGACAGTTATGCTTGAGTTGAGTATGTGGGATGATCTTGAAATATTCTGTCTGCTGTTAGGAGAGTTGATCAGAGAATATTCAACAAATATAATCTTGCATTAATTTTGCTGCTTCATTTATTTGCCTTTATTTTTCTTAATCCTGTCTTGTCTGTTTTAGTGCCTCTGCATGGTAGGCAAACAGTAGAGTCTTCCTTAAGCAAAAATCTGTATCACGCCAAAGCTTTTTAAGGGCTTGAGTATCTCTATATGCACACTGGCTTTTTTATTTCAATATTTGGTTGATAATGACATTTTTACAGTAATTCAGCAGCCAGCCTGCCTGCTCCCCAATGCTTGCTACTTGCAATTGGACAAATGAATCTTTTCTATTTCTGTATTTTTCACATACTTTGGCTTTTATTGATCTTAAATCATAGTTTCCATGCTTTGGTAATGCTGCAGCAGGCATGACAGATAAATCAAAGCTAAAAAACAGGAGAGCAAGCGTGCGTGAAAGCAAAAAAGGGACAGATAATCCCTGTTTTTAAAACGAAAATGAAGAAGGCAAAAGATATTTCTGAAAAAAGAGGACTTTTAACCAGAGCACAGCTGCAGGACTGGAGTGTGTAACATTAGTGCTCTGCTGATTTTTGTTGAGGTATTTTTCTCCCAGCTTGGCCAGTGAAATGAGTGTTGTAACAAGCAAGTTTTGGTATCAGCTTGCACAATTAGTGGCCTGTGGTTCCAAGCCTGCAATTCAGTGAAGCTGTGCATGAATAATTTGATTTGTTCCATTCAGTGGAGCTGGTGGAAGACCTAACAAAGAGCTGGGGGTAATAGATGGGCTGTCACCTATCTGATTAAATGCTCATTTCAATTTCAGACTTGGTGCCTGGGATTTCTTTGCTATTGAGTTGGATCAGCAGAGATCTCCAAGTAACTAGTAAAAATGGCCTAGGCAATTAGTCATGCTATTGATGACTTTGTTAGCTATGCATGGCTGCACAGAAATAAAGCTGAGTAGGGTAGGGAGGGGATATGGAGGGGTGGAAAAAAACCTCATTGAATTTTAAAGATCTTTCTTTGGTTTCCAGCTGGTCTTTTGGAGTGCTACTTTGGGAGATCTTCACTTTGGGAGGGTCTCCGTATCCAGGAATTCCCGTTGAGGAACTGTTCAAACTCTTGAAGGAAGGCCATCGGATGGACAAACCCGCAAACTGCACCCATGATTTGTGAGTGTACTCCTCCTTCCCTCTGCGGCCAAATGCCACTCCAGGCAGTGGTTCAGGCTGGTGGGACATCCCTGCTGTGCAATTGTGGGGACGGCAGCGGGTAGGTTCACGTGACCCAACGCGCCTACTCTCATTTGTTGAGTGCCGGTTGGGGTGAAGCTCTGATGTGTTATTTTTTGAGTGATTGCTCCTCCCGCTTAAAGAGCAGGGACATGCGTGAGCTGGTCATTAACAAGGAGCGTGGCTCCACAGAACCCTCCTCCTCCAAGCTGGCTGTGCACCAAGGCCACCGTGGCTGAAGTTGTGTTTGCCGTAGCTATTCTCTCAGGCAATTTGAAGGGGGTGGGCAGACAGGTGGTTACCGCTTAGCCCCACCATGGGTAACAATCCCCTCTCCCCTCATGCAGGTACATGATCATGCGGGAGTGCTGGCACGCCGTTCCCTCGCAGCGGCCCACCTTCAAGCAGCTGGTGGAAGACCTGGACAGGGTCCTCACCGTGACATCCACTGACGTGAGTGTGGTGGGGTGGGCACGGGGAGGGGTCACTCGCTCCCCAGCGGTGAGCACCCAGCGTTGATGGACAGGCTGGACCGCTGGGCTGAGTCCAACGGCATGAGGTTTAACAAGGCCAAATGCCGAGTCCTGCACTTGGGGCACAACCCTGTGCAGCTATAGACTAGGAGAAGTCTGTCTGGAAAGCTGCCTGGAGGAGAGGGACCTGGGGGTGTTGGTTGGCAGCTGAGTGAACATGAGCCAGCAGTGGCCCAAGTGGCCAAGGAGGCCAATGGCATCTTGGCTTGTATCAGAAATGGTGTGACCAGCAGGTCCAGGGAGGTTATTCTCCCTCTGTACTCGGCACTGGTGAGACCGCTCCTTGAATCCTGTGTTCAGTTCTGGGCCCCTCATCACAAGGAGGATGTTGAGGCTCTGGAGCGAGTCCAGAGAAGGGCAACAAAGCTGGTGAAGGGGATAGAGAACAAATCTTATGAGGAGTGGCTGAGAGAGCTGGGGTTGTTTAGCCTGGAGAAGAGGAGGCTGAGGGGAGACCTCATTGCTCTCTATAACTACCTGAAAGGAGGTTGTGGAGAGGAGGATGCTGGCTTTTTCTCCCAAGTGACAGGGGACAGGACAAGAGGGAATGGCCTCAAGCTCGGCTAGGGGAGATTTAGGCTGAACATTAGGAAAACATTTTTCACAGAAAGGGTCATTGGGCACTGGAACAGGCTGCCCAGGGTGGTGGTTGAGTCACCTTCCCTGGAGGTGTTTAAGGGATGGGTAGATAAGGCACTGAGGGGCATGGTTTAGTATTTGATAAGAATGGTGGGTCTCTTCCCACCTGGTGATTCTATGATCTATCATCCTGGCAGGAGTACCTAGACCTCTCCGTGCCCTTCGAGCAGTACTCGCCAGCGGGCCAGGACACCCACAGCACCTGCTCCTCCGGGGATGACTCGGTCTTTGCACATGACCTGTTGCCCGATGAACCCTGCCTGCCCAAGCACCCCTCCTGCAATGGTGTCATCCGGACTTGAGGACACCCCGGACAGACAGTTGGACAGGCGGGCAGCGTGCCTACGGAGGTGCAAGGGTGGGATGCCGAGGACAAAACTGTAGTGAAGGATATTCCAGTGGAACTGCTTGGTGGTGCCCGGAGATTTATGTTGATGTCGAGCTGTTCAGGGTAAACAAAAAGAAAATTAACTTGTTTTTTTGTTGGGTGTTTTCCTGTTTGCTGTATAAAAAGTCAAGAAGCACTGTTTGGCCTGAAGGAACTAATCTCTTGCCAAGATGATCTATCATAGATGATTTTTTTTGTTTATTTTTAATTTTTGGGTTTTTTTTTTTTTTTACTAAGCCGAATGTTGAACCTGGGGGGTGCTGACCTTCCAGCCTCCGTGCTTGCATTTTGAGTGCCAGACTAGCCATTCTGTGCCTGCAATACGAAGAAGAGAAAATACAAAATCTTCCTTTTTTAAAAAAAAAAACACAAACAAAAAAGTGTAAAGAATCTAGAAATTCTTGGCTTATGCAATCTGTACATGAACCTTTTTGGTGGAGCTGAAAAGCCACGTTGCCTGCAGGGATTCATATATTTATAAAAATATCTATATTTTTGTTGTCGTCGTTTTTATAGCTTCATGATTGTATTACCCAGCTACAATAGAAGGAATCCTTTTTGGAAGAAGAAAAAAAATAAGCAAAACCACAAATCATCATGGAGAAAGGAAAAAAAAAAATAAATATATATATATATATATATATAAAGAGACAGTCAAGTCATCTGAAATGGCATTTGGGCAGGTGCAGCGGCTGTTGGCCCTTGACCTGGGCTGGGAGGAGCAGACCCTGGGGATGACCAGACACCTGCAGCAGCTGTGGGGTCCCCAGGGCAAAGAGCATCACCCATCTGAGAACTGCGGGGGACCTGGCTCCTGGATGCCCACATGGCATCTCAAGCTACATCCTGACCTTTGGGAACAGCCATTTTGTGGGGAAAAAATCGGGTTTTTTGGGGTTTGCATAGTGTTGTTTGCCAAGGGTGAGTGGGAGGGGAGCAGCTCCTCCATCCACCCCAACACGCCAGCGGTTTGGCTCCATCTACATGCAGTGACTCGGAGAAAGAAGTTACGGGTACCTGTAGGCAAGAGCCTTTAACTTATATCAAAAAGGTTTATTCCAGAGAAACTGTGTATATATCTATAAATATATCCTGTATATATATATAAATAAATATATTAAAAAAATGTATAATACTAATGCAACAAAAAGCAGTACTGAGAGAGAGAGAGTCTCAAAATATGAGCATTGCAATCTAGGATATACTGATCTGGTTGAAAGAAAAGATTTTGTTTGTTTGTTTTATATCTTCACAGTTTTGTTTTAAAAATTGTACCATAACATGTATATTTGTAAAGTTATTTATAGATATTAACATATCTGTTCATCCGTTTAAATAGCATAGCATTACTGTAAACTTTAAATTTCACCAAGCTTAAGGGTTTTTTTTTAACTTATTAAAAATGGAGAAAAAAATATATTAATCAAGTTTTTCTTTTTTGTTTATGGGAAATATTGAAAGAATGTATAGGTGTACAGGCCTTTAACAAATTACATTTAATGTTATAAATATATATATATATGTATTCATTAAAAAAATATTAGTTTATCCTGGATTGCAGTGAGCAGAGGTAATTTTATTTTTCAGTACATCACCAGTGGTTAAAACCAAACAACTAGCAGCAGAGAAATGATTTTTACGTATTCCAGAAAAACAGGGCCAAGAATTCTTCCATCAGTTTAACCACTGTGCATTAAGGGGGTGTGGGTGTTTATTTTTCTATTTTCAAATGAAGGTATTCTTTGTGGTCAACTTAATAACGAGTATGCAGCGAAGTGAAATGTTGACTTTGGATGATGCGGGGTAATTTTTTTTCCCCCTTTGCCAGTACCGTTGTATTTTAGGCTTCAGAAATACCATGTGAGCAAAATAGCCAGAACAGTGACACTGTTTGCAGGAGAGATGCAACAACTGCGTATTTCTTTTTGCGTCTAATACATTGGAAAATGCCAGTGATGTCTGATTTTCTGTGTTTGAAATGCTGTGCTGTTTTGTTCCTCAATGTCAGATAGCTGTTGAAAAGCACAGGAGCGACCTAGAGAATATTAGTGTGGATCAGGCTGACAGGGAGGGAGATTTGGGCTGGGGGGGATGCAGGTGGGGTTGTGGTTTTTTGGTTTTTTTTTTGGTCCAGAAGTCTATCTACTGCCACAAAGAGGCAAGGCAGATTGCATCCTGAATTCTTTCAGTTTTTCTCTGGTGCATATTGCATATCAATGTTTCAGAACAGCAGGATGACAGCATCTCATTTTTAAGATTTTTTTTTTTCTTAGAGCCACAAAATTCTTATCCTAAAATAAATAATTTATAGTTTGAGGTTACTTCAATGGAAGCTTAAGAAGGTAGATTTCTATAGATCTTTTGTTTTGTTGGAATAAAAAAAGAATTTTTTTGTATTTTCTTACAAATGTCTGCTAATTGTGTACATTCCAAGTACTCGAAGCATTGAGTTTTCTTGTACTGAGAAAAGAAAAATGTACAAAACTGTGCATGATTTCAAATGTTACTAGATATTATAAATATATATATAATTTATTGAGTTTTTACAAGATGTATCTGTTGTAGACTTGTTGACTTTAACATTTCTTATGCAATGCTTATATAGTTTTATAGCCTGGACTATTATCTTTAAAAGCTAAAAAAAAATTAAAATTCCAATTTTGTTACATTTTATACTGTTGATGTTACAATCCACAGGTTTGCATAGCGTGGTTTTTTCAGTGAGCAACTGTTCAGTTTATTTTAATACTGTATTTCTGTGCCTGACAGCTGCAGCTGTCGAAGGTGTGAGATGAACACTAAATAAAACTATTCTGCTTTTGTTAACATGGCAAACTTACTTTTACCAAAAAAAAAAAAAAATAATAATAATAAACAAGTTGTTGAATTCTGGGTATTATCCCCAGTTGTGAGGGTCCTTTGGAAAACCAAGTCTTCTAGGCTTGGGGTTTTATAGTGCCAGGAAGGTTTAATTTTTACAGTGCTGCTTTGTGAGTCCTGGCTAGTGCAGGTTTAATATTCACAATAAATTTGTGACCTTTTTGGATCAAGGGCAGTGTTATTTCTTTGTTAGTGGGTCTATCTATAGCTACACAAGCCATGTGTGCACGCAGGTGTTAAACCCCATTCTGGTACGGGATTAAACATGTGGCAGTAGCACAATGGCAGAAATTGCTCACTAAACCTTTGTTCTGGATTTCACCCAGACCAGGTCTCCCAGCTGGGATCGTGGTGCTCGCAACGCTGCGTTCAGCCCTGCAAAGCTGATGGAGGAGTAAAGTCCACAAGAGGAGCCCACTGCTAAAAAGGGGGGGAAGGTGGGTGTTCCCAGGGCCTGGTGGGATAGAGATGAGGAACCTCATCCTGCCCAGCCTCCAAGGAGTAAGGGGAGCCTGAGTTTGAGGGACATTGAGCAAGGGTGCTCAGTAAATCCTTGCTTTGCTTGTAACAGACCAAGGAGGAGGATGTTGCAGCTTGGAAAACGTGGGACCAATCCTACAAGTGCTTCCATGTAAGATTAGAGGATTCCTACAAGTTACCCTGTTGAAGTGCCTCCCAGACACCTTGATTGTTGCATCCAAGTTTACTTACAGCCTGCAAAAGGGTAGTAAGCATTTGTAGTTTTAAGTGGCTGGGCATGGCAGTGCATGTGTCTGAGCGGGTTACATCTGCAGTGCTGGCCAGGCACCACCTAGATCCATCTTGCTACAATTATTTTTTTAGGGGGAAAAAAAAAGGTAATTCTATGGTTTTTTAGGTAATTTTCTTGTCAATCTGGGAAAAAAAAAATTGTACTATTACAATGCACCACACTGTGAGTGAAGACTTACTGCCCAGAATGGGTTGTTTCCATGCTTTAAGGACACACTTTAATGTTCATCCCTGAGTGCTGCCCCGGCATCCTGGCCCTCTGTGGCTGCAGTCGGAGTGCAGCTGGACAGCCTTTTGCCTGCTCACATGGAAATGGCCTCATCGTAGCAGGGTAGTGAGGATGTTGTGCAACTTCTGATGCCAGGACTTGAAAAACGGGAGGGGGACGTATCATTCTGCAGTTCTCTGCAATGTGTTCCGTGCCCTTGCTGTGGAACTGCCGCTCAAAAAGTCCTCTAAACACAGAGAGCACAGAAGTCAAAGTCGTAAAGAGGCACGTCTCTGTCCCAGCACAGTGACTGACCCACGCATGGAGCTGGTGTGATGTTTGCTTTCCCTCTTGGGTTTCATGATGTCATTCTTCCTCTGCTGGCCTCCACCAGCAGCAGTGTTTGCTTGTGGGTTAGGGAGGAGGGGGTAATATTTTACTTTAATTGCCCTACAATGCAGCTAGTTCTTAGCCCAGAATATTTAGCTACAGCATGTGATGTGCATTAAACAACATGCAAAACAATCTCATGGAATATTTGCGCATCTCCGAAGCGGGGCTGCATAACTTTGCAAACATCCCACTGCAGCTCATCCTCCCCTTCAGTGACCGCAGCCTTCCACCCAAACCATATACCTTTCCCACATGAAAGAGGTATTTTTCAAAGCAGAACAAATGTCTTTTCTTCTTCTGTGGGTGACTTACGCTGGCCCCTGTGACCTGTTCCATAGCAACATTCAAACAAATTACTAAAATTGTGATTTTTTTTTTTTAAATGTGTTCCATTGGTCATTGCTCCATGGTGAGACAGGGAGGATTTGGCAAAGGGAAGAGAACGCTGAAGCTGTGCAAGTGTCTGCAAGTGATGGCAACTAAAGCTAAAATAGCAAAGTTTTCTGGTGAATGTTGCCGTTTAAAACTCTTGAAGAAGGTGTCTCCTGCTGATGAACTACTTGGAGCCAGTTCGTCCCTCCCTGAGGCTGCATAACCTGCACAAAGGGGAAAATGGAGACATAGGTTTTGTTTCCATGAAAAACAAAATATATTCAAAGGTGAACGATGGATCTGCCCTGCACTGCAAAGCTGCTAGCAAAGGGAAGAAACAAGGGAATAGCCAGAGATGCCAGGACATAAAGTTCTTTCTACGGCTGCCTGGCCCAGGACTATGGGCTCACCAAGAGATCGGGAGGGTATTTGTCAGTCTTACCTGTACACTTTTCTTCCTCCACCTTCTCAGCCGCGCTTGCTCTAAGCACGGTTTCATTTTCTCATGCCTCTGATTTAGTTTCTCTGTTTCATCATCACCATCATGTTGTTTTCCACAAGCAACATCTCGAGTGTAGGCAACATGTCAAGCAGAAGCATCGTGCCCTGCCCCAACAAGATTGTTATCTAAAACCAGGAAAGAAATCAGTGTCCTAGCACATGGTGATACAATCAGCTCTGAGCCCTGCAGGGACATTTGTGCTCACATGCATCACTGTGATCACCTATCTTGGCTGGCGCCTATCAAAGATGAGACCATAACCATCACAGCTGTCCTCCCTTCTGTCCTCCCTTCTGGGAGGGCTGGCAGCATGCAGGAGATGGGGATGGGAAAGGAAAGTGTGCAAGCAGAAGAAAGGTATTTTACCAAATGTGCAGATGGAATTGGCCTAGGAATGATTTTACTAAAGGCTAAAATCTGAATGCGTCACCCACCAACCATGGTTTGCTCCAGGTTCCTCACCAGTGCAGACGAAAGTGGTTTTGCTGTCAAGGAGGAAGGACCACAGCTGGAATGGGAGAGCAGGTAGAAGGGGCAGATTCAGGCACATCTTCCAGTCAAGGGCTACATTCAGATAGTCATTGGGCACCAAACTCAAGCCGTGGATGCATGAGGAAGTTTAGCACCAGCAGAGTTAGGTACCTCCACATTTCCATGACACTGAGGTGCACTCCCTACGCATTCAGCCAGAAAATCAGCCAGCACAAACTAAAAACAGTGCTGAGCAGAGCATAACGCCATGGATAATCAATACATGGCCTCACCAATACTAACACATCTTGTCTAATTGTTCATAACGTAAACTAGCTAAAGGCCACACACACTCGCCCCTGGGGCTGCCTCATGACCCTCTGCGTGCTCTCACGAGAGAGCTAGACTGAGAGAGGAGTGGAAGCTGTACCACTGCCTTACATCAAAGATAGGCACTGTGTTTGGTTTCAGCCCACCCTGAGCTAACTTCAGCACGGATGAGAGAGTAATTACAGACTTCCAGATGTTACAGATGCTACTAAAGAGCAGGTTGCAAGCAGGAGTGGTGAAACTTGCTGCCTTTTGACTCATACTGACAAGACCTTTAGATAGGAGAGGAGCAAAACTTGAAGTACTGATGGGAGAAAATCAAGGCTCTGAAAGGCAATATAGAGTATAGCACATCCCCTGAAGACCCTGCCAGACTGGTGGAACTGGGAAAAACACACAAATGCCTGCAAGCCCTCACTGAAGTTGCTTCAAGGAACTATCTGCTTTGGAGAGTAACTTTGCAAACACAGAGTTCACAGGCTGCAGAGGCACAGCAAGAAGCTCTGTGGAGACGTGCTGTCATGCACTCCTAACATGCTTGTAACCACGTGAAACAGCTACCTGCACAACCAGGATCCAGCCAGTAGCCTGTCACTTTCCCAGGATCTAGCATGTTTGCTCTGTGTAATAACTCTGATCCTACAAAAGAACTTGAATCTATCCAAAATAAATCATTCCATGTATTTCCTGGGTAGCACCAGAAGTATTTTTTTCTCAGTATAGCCAATGACACGGTCAGGAAATGATTCCTTGTGCTGACATTCTATCAGACTTTTATCTAGTCTGCTCAGCAAGGCAGAAAATCCTTTTTTTAGTTCCAGACAGTCAATGTCAATTTTTCCATTTCCACACCAGTAACAAGAGGGAGACAGACACTTAAAATTTTCTCCCAAAATAAAAATTAAGTAATCTTTGCAGAAGTTGTTTTTAAGCAGACCCTGGAATTAAACCTGTTTTAGTAGTAGTGACAGGTAATCTCTTGTTGTTGCAGGAGAGAGAGAGAGATGTTTTCATCCTGCTGTGCCTCCCTGCAGTGTTTGGCTTCTTCAGCCATTTCTGTCCTGAAGAAGATGGCAGACTTACAGGTGATGGTGCTTGAGATCATTCTGGTGAACAAACTCAATGAGCACCTCTAACACAACCATCTTCCTGTCCTGGAGTAGTTCATAAATATCTTCCATGTGGGAATAACTCTCTCAAGTGTTGACATTACCTGGATGATGTCCACCACACTCTCACTGTGCACCACTATGAAGGCTGAGCAGCTGGACAGGATCAGTTCTTGAATGTATCTGATTGATTCTGTTTGGCCAGTGGTTTCAGAGGACTCCTAGTTCTCTGCAGGTCTTCAATTTTTTGCCTAAAATAGTCTCCTAGGGATGTCTTCTCCTATTTCAGGTCAGTGAGGAGCTGGTCCTACCAGAAGCAGTCTGGCCCCCACTGCACACCACCTGGTCCAAACAAGGGAACTGCAGTAGAATGTTGATGACGTGATCGTGGACCTTGAGTCCTTAGGAAACCCCTGAATAGGCATTGCTGAACACATCAGCAGACAGGCACTGAGATGATTGGCTGGTGAGGGCAGTGTGGAAATCAAAGGAGAGGAGCAGAGGCAGGTACATGGATGGTGAAGGCTGAGCCATCTTCCTAAGGGGAGGGAAAGGGCTGAGCTGCCAGATGGTTTCCCAAGAAAGACGCAATAACTTTCCAGGTAGCTGTGAGTTCGTGTGCTTGGAACGTGCTGCTGTTAAAAAGGGGCAATCACAGCCTGCATGTGAGAATTTCAAAGTTGTGGCAGTTTGAATGTCACCTCAAAGCTCTTGTTATACAAGTGACTTGGATTTCTGGTGATAATTTCTCCTTGGGCAGAAACGATGCAGCCAACTGGAACCCACATAAGAGACGGAAGAGGTAAATTTTAGGGCTGATTGATCCAGTCATTGTAAAATGTGTTTATAGAAACACTCTCATCAGTACATGCATTCCTGCCTAATGCCGTTCATTGGAGACATGTGGCTTGCACATGAAAAGCTTCTAAATAAACATCCCAAAGGCATTTACAGTCAAATTCCTGGAGATCACTGGGAAAATCCAGAACTGGACCATCTTAATGAGACGCGACAGTGTCTCTCTTCCCCAAAAAAAAAAAAAAAAAAAAAAGGCCAAGGATATATTTATAGTCCAATGGGGGAAATGACAGAAAAGTCTGAAAACCAGGTAATGCCTTTGTAAGTATTATTAGCTTCCAGGTAGCCCAGGAATGAGAAGGAGAGGGTGTGCAATATATCTCTGATGACCAGGGGCTTTCTTCTGGCAAGGCAACCACCAAGGTCTGGAACCATTGTATTTGGCTCCTGAGCAGCACAGTGACTACCAGATAAAAAATAACCTATGTCATCAGGCTGATGTTAGACAAATACCAAAAGCCAGACAGGGGTGTGGATCCCAGGTTGCAAGTGAGGAAGGCGAAGGAGCTTCCAGCTCTCCTTGTACAAGCTGTGCAAAGATGTTCGTGGTCCATGAATGGAGCTGACTAAGTTCTGGACCTCCTCCAGCCCAATAATAGCAAAAAAATAGTGTTTCTGCTAAGAGAAATGCCTGTGGAGTGGGCAGGCTGGTGTACTTGGAGCCATGCCAGATGAGCACGACTCCCCTTTTCTCTGCAACAGTGGGGGTTTTGTGCTAGTTAACAAATACGTAGCAGTTGATATTTACATAATTACTATTTATAATTTCAGAATGAGTAGAATTCTGCCATTATGTAAATATTCCAGGAAAATGGGTACTTTTAATATTGCTTACAAGCTTTACTGACATTTGCTCCAAAGGACATAATTCTGCCTTAAACCGGAGAAGGTCTCAGATGGGCTGAAACATTTTGCATACTTCCAGATACGCACCTTCTGTATCGATGGTATATAGAAAATGCATAGGAGATACATGCACACTCACACCACATTTTATTTTTATTCTGAATTATTATCTATTTGTGAGGATCACATTTTTTTCTCATTTTTAAAAATAAAAAGGAGTTAAGAAACCTGAGCCAGTGGGAGCCTTTCAATACCAAGTCCATTTCATGCAAAGCCTTACTATTAGCTTTCACTCTTCGAGAGTGATTTTAGTGACATTTTTCAGGAATTAGGTTTTTCAAAAGCAAAGCTGTTACTGGATATTCAGAAAACAGAAAGGTGAGTAGTGTATTCATTACAACATTACAGTGCTATGTTGGCACAGACGGACCCATGACTGTTCCATCAGCCTTGTACTTAATATGGAATGTAAGAAATTTTTACAAGGTAGAGAAAGAGCAAGAAATTATTGGCGAACAGGGTGGTTCTGAGGTTACAGAATCCAAAATCATTTTGGTTAGCTGACCAAAAGCTAGCTAGATTTTCTAAATGCAACACAATCCTCATATAGGTGGTACTAACCTATGTTTGCCTTGCCCTGATCAGTGAATCACACAGACTTTATGGACAGGGAAGAAGGTAAGGACAGCATGAGCCAAAGGAGAATGGGCAGCTCTCCAAAAGGGAGACACTCATCCTCATCATTAAAGTCAATTTTAAGAAACCATGTAAAAGGCTGTCATTTTATTTGTTAGGCAAAATCTCCAGCACAGCCAAGGAAGGTTTGCTTGTGTGGGAGGAACTGGAGAAGCAAGGCCTCTGTGCATGTGTAAGCATGTACAACAGAGCAGAAAAACAGTTGTTTATGCAACATTTAAGTAGAGAAATGAAGCAGTCAAGCAAAGCAGCGTTAGGGTTGAATGCTCAGCTGTAATGTTGCCTCCCAGTACTTAAGTGTTGGCAAAGGTGGTTTTGCATGTCACTACAACTCCATGAAACAGACAAGATCTGTGAAATACGCTGTAGTTGGGGTTGTTCAGTGACAAGTCAACCTGTGATTATCCTGCAAAAAAGAGTAACGCTTTAATTTGAGACATCACCATCCTTCTGGCCGCGTGCTTTGTCCTTGATTTCCAGGTTAGCTGTGCCTTGACGCAGGAGCCACTTCACACTCTCAGGAGCAGAAAATTATGCTCAAAATAAGTCTGTCGCTTAGCTGACCGCAAAGTGTTTTGTCTGGATACCAGCATCCAAACAAGAGTCTAAAATTGTCACTGCTGACTTTAGCCACTGCCTGCTCTGCAGACGAGTGCCAATGGGCTGAGTATCCCGGCTGTTCATGGAGAGGCAAGGGGGCCAGGAGATCTAAAATGCCATGGCAGGGGCAGCCCCTGCCTATGCAGCCCCACACACAGCATGTTGCAGGACCAGCCTTTCTTATTCAGCATCTCCTAGGGAAGCTGCGTCCTGCACTGCAGTTCCCGAATTTCATTATTCACTCAATAATGAGCTGGTTCCTTGCTCTTGGTTTAGGATGCTCCTCATAGCTGAGACACATCAAACCCACTGCCCCTTCTTGCAAGCACAGGAACACCTAAATATGGTGCTACAGATAGTCCCTTACAAAGTCCACATCATCTTCCAGGATTCAGCTACGCAAGACAGTCAAGACGAACACAGTCCCATGGCTTATGATGAGAGTTTTCTTCTTCTGACTTTGAGAAATGAGAATCTGTGGCTTCAAAGGGACAGAACTTCCACAGTCCTGTGCCTTTCAAACTTTCCAGCTTGCATATAATGCCAGATTATCAAATCCAGAGCTGATCTGACCCTTGTTTATTTTTCTTTCCTCAATGTCTGAGTGATTCATTTGGCTCAGAAAATGGATTTAACTATCATTTCAAACAACCACTAATTACAGTGACTGCAATCTAATACTTAATTCCAACCTCAAACGAGCCAGTGGTTAGCATTAACTATTAGATAAGGCAAAACATCTCAATTTAGTCTGACTATACATTTGTCAGATTTCTGTGCAAGATGCATGCATGAGCAAGATACAACCAAAACAGAGGAAATCAGATATCACCAAGCTCTCAGTGACACTCAAGGATCATAACTCATGCCATTTGTCTTAGGTATCTTGAAGCTCAGACACCAATGAAGCAGATTTCGTGTGGGACATCTAATGTGCAGAGAGTGGGAATTTCAGCAGCAAAATAAATTATTCATCGTCAGTATCTCTGTTTTCATGTCCTAAAGGTGCTGAAGCAAGAAACATTTTTGCAAATTTAGTAGAGTACGAATAATGTGAGCTCAAGGAATGTTGTGAGTTTGTGATATCTCCCAGGTATGCAGAGGTAGACAGGGGCTAGAGACAAGCAGGGACACAAAAGGGGCTTTTCAGATCTCTGTGTAATCCTTTAGTATGATGCCAAAGCTGCCAAACTTGAAAGCTGGGTTTCTACAGCTAATTATTGCAGTTTACAAGTACTGAAGGTGGAGTGCATGTTTTCAGAAAGGCTGAGAGCTCAGGCTTCTGATATAGTGCAAATTAAAGAAATAGCTTTGTTAACCATCTGGTTGTACATGTAACATTGCACCAGTAGCCCTAGGAGCTGGGCATGGTGGAGGATTAGCTTCTGGGATTTTCCACCTTTCCTGGGTGAAGTGGCAAAGTATTTCATATTTCTTGACCACTCCCTTAAAAATATGTCTCAAGAACTCAAAAAAACATGGCATTATACTATTGCCAGCTAACATGTGGATTTATCTAGCTTATCCTCAAATACTAAGGTTTGAAACTTCTTGACCTTTCTTTTTACAGGCATTTTTCTTCCTGACATTAAACTTGACATTATTCAGCATTTGCTTTGAAAAGCCAAATTTGAGGGAGGCTGCAAACTGGGCACAGATTATCCCATGTACAACCACCCCAATCTGCTCCCCCAGCCGGAAACACCTCCACATGCAGCATTTCAGGGGCTCGAGCACGTCACAGCAGTTACTTCTCCTGTAGCCCTGCTGCATCTGTGACTTTTACACTGGAGTATGCCTAACCCATCCAGCTGCCCCGGAGCCAGGGCTTTACCTGTGCTCGTTCTCTGTAAAACTCTGTTCTGTGGGAACATCTGCTCATTTGTGCTCCACCCAAACGCCCCACACATTCTTCAGAAATTTCTCTTTCTACAGGTCTGGTTGCTTTTTGCCAGCAGCAATGTGCACACTTGACATGCTAAGAAAAAAACATTTAACAAAAGGGAAAGTGAGTTCTTCATAAATTACTGTCATTGCAGGATGGAGAAGAGCAAGCTAATACTCCCGTCCTTTAGAAAAGCTGTTTGCAAAAGGAAAGGTGCTCAACTGTCTTAGCTAAGGTGAAATACCTGCCATTCCCTCTTCATAATATGCTGCAAAAAGCATTAATGGTAATTTACCCAGGTCACTACTGGACTAAGCGACAGGATGGCTATACAGGACTCTGGGAACTGAGCTCCCTCCACGTGAATCCATACTCAGTGAGAGACCACGGAATGGTTTTCGACCTGTGCTTCCCCCTTGGCTTCTGTGAAATGGGCTGTGAATTTGGGGCAGGTTTCTGGTCAGGTAGGACAACTCTCTTTCCTTAGGTCCCTCGTGGTGATCCATACCTGACACCAAAGGCTGAATTTGAGTGAAAGAGAAAGAGCTCTGCTCTGGTAGGCGTGGAAAAAGACACCCTGCTGTTTGTCTATGCTGTGCATAGACAAATGCAGGTTATGGGGTTTATTGCAGTTTTCCATTCCAGTAGACCCTCATATTCACAATTCCGGCTCAAAGAAGCAGGATTATTAATATTTACTACTTTTCAGTCTAAGTCAACAGTTAAAGCTCTTTTTATTTGATTTCTCATTGTTGAATTTGGAGGGTACTTTCCAAGGACCATTTACAGCTTTTCTTCCCAGCTATAAAATCCAAACATCATTCAATATCACAACCCTAATATCTGAGGTTTCAAAGAAAGGAAGCAAAGATGACAGTTACCAACTCTGCTTTTCACTGTCATTTAAGATAGTGTAAAATTTTAGTTTCTTTTAAATGACAAATTTCAGACATGAAAACATCTATATATTCTCAAAATTAGCTAATATTTCAGTTCTGAGTGCACCACCCCTCTCTTCCTCTGACACTGGCGTTGCTTGGAGTAGAACAGCCTTTTAAATGTGTGGTGGGGGCAGATCACTAAAACCTCTGAGAGAGGCAGGATTTCAGTCATGCCTGTGCTTCACACTTGATCTTCAGCCGCATGAAAGCAAGCAAGTAATACTGTAATATTTTATGGCTAGTTGTGCTTGATTTCTTGCTAGAACTCCTTCTCAGATTACCCAGTGCTTTTCTTTAGATCTTCATTCTGAGTTTGCAGCTTCTGTGTTTTTTCTCATCAGGTTGCAAAGAACAATCTCTGTCTGAGCTGACATGGGCAGAAAGCTTTTCCTGGGCTTCTTGGTTTTAGTATGACTGTTTTATTTAAGTATCGCAAGATTGAGATCTCATGTCACTGGGCAGTGGACAAATGCATGGCACCCAGCCCTTGCCATCCAAGTGGCTGCTCTGGCAGGGCTGAGATGGAAAACCAGGCTGCAGACAGCACTAAAGCCTACAGCAAGAAGTCAGGCAAAGAGCATAAGTCCCTCCAGCACTAAAAGAGCCACACTCTGAATTTCAGAGCCCTCTAGGTAGATCACTGCAAGCCTCTTTACTTAGTCCTTTGCAGAGTTACCCAGATGATCTGAGTGTCAAGTAAAAGGGGTCATTTGTAGGAGCTGTCTTCAAGACAGATGAGTTGTCTTTGATTAGATGCTCAGTGTCAGGGTAGTTTGGTGGACAAAGTTTCTGTAAAACCTATTCAAACTGCAACAATGCAATGCACTTCTTCCCTTGACTCCTGTAGGTTCAATTAATCCAACTTGATTTAACCTCTCATAATTGTGCAGTGCATTTTCATTTAAATTTGCCTCTGGTCTCCGACCAATTAGTATATCCATGCATAAGTAATGTCGGTACTTCAGATCTTGCTGAACTGCCTCACTCTCTGTTTCATCATCTTCAGCTCCTAAACTGCTCAGGGTGCCTGCCAGAAACGGAGTGAGGGCATTTCTCCCTCAAATTTCAAACTGCCTCATGGAAAGCCTTTTGCAATCATGAGGACTGCCCTGAAACAGCTCGGTATGCAGGGAAGCCCTGTTAAATCAACCTCAGAGCCATGCGTCTTATCAGCCACATTTTTTTCCCTCTGACTGTCAGAAGTGGTTCCCGTAGGAAGCAGTGTGCTCATTCTGGCTTGCAGGAGAAAGTTAAGGATGAGCAACTGTTCCCATGTTGTTTGAACCTGGTTCAAGTTCCCTCTGCCATATATAATAACCTCCATAAATAACCTCCTCAGTTCCTCTGTAAGATTAAACAGCTGGTCATGAACGGCGCTCTCTGGCTTCTCTGGTACCTACAAGAATACCTTCCCTGGTAGTGCTGGAATTCTAGCTGTAAGTTGGGATGAGAAATTAAGAAATGCTAACCAGGTGTGGCTGTAGATGCATGTAGGGGGCCTTCGGCCCATGTTGGCCTTGGTTAGAGAAAGAGTTTGGCAACATAACCTTCAAAACCCACTTTCCTGACTCCAACTGGAAGATTTACCAAGTCCCTTAGAAGTGTACGCATTGCACTAGGCTAGGCCAGCAAAAATAAAGAATGAGTCCAAGCACAGCCTTCTCAGCTCCTCACTTTATGCTCACAAAGGCCCACACCACTTTCTTAATGCTTGCATCCCACCTGCCCTGATGCTGGAAGATGCAACGAGGGAGTAGCAAGTTTTTCTCTACGTTCCCCCTCTGTTTCTACTAACAGTGTTGTTGAGATAAGTGGGTGAATGCTCAAGCAGATGGTAATTACAACTATAATGAGCACAGACACCAATAAGAAATGAATCAGTTATGTACTCTTTACTTGTCTGGAACTACAGATTATGTCTACAGTGGAAAAGTTCATCTTAGAAAATATATTCGTTAGCATGATTAGATCAACACCACCACAATATTCAATATTACTTTGCCTTTGGCAGCAGCAAGGACAGCTGGGCAGAGCAACATTTAACATGAAGCTAGTTAAGGCATGTCAGATTATATTCTTTCCAACACGAGGCAATCTCCCACAACAGACAAGCCATAGCAAAGGAACCAGTTTCAGTGGTCACTGAAAAAATGAAAATCTTTCTGAGGTTATGTATATGGGATGGGTCAAAGCCACCCCAGCAGGAGCCTCTCAGGAGAGGGGCAGCCCTACACAGTGGCAGCTCACAGGAACAAGTGCTAGAGCACCATGACACTGGCATCAACTGTAGCTTTGTACCCTTCCAGTAAAGTTTGAAATCATAGAATTATAGAATAGTTTGGGGTTGGAAGGAACCTTAAAGATCATCTAGTTCCAACCCCCCTGCCATGGGCAGGGATACATCCCACCAGATCAGGCTGCCCAAAGTCTCATCCAACCTGGCCTTGAACACCTCCAGGGATGGGGCAGCCACAGCTTCCCTGGGCAACACTCCCTCTCCAGTGGCTACAGGCACTGTGTATGTGCAAACAGGTAGTAGATGAGGTGCAAATGCTATAATTGAATAACCTACATACTCAGCAACAGTTTCTTGGTTTGAAAGAGCAAAAAAGCCTTGTAGTGCTTATAAGATGTTTCCTCAACTTGCTCCTTATTCCTTATGCAGTCTTAGACAGGTGAAAATTGTCTGTTTGGTCAAAAATACACACGCCCTGTAACCCATTCAGGAGATGCAGAGGTACATAAAAGTTCACAACAGTGTATTACTGCAGTAAAGAAACTATTCTTCAGCCATGGCAGAGATCAGCAGTGGTCAGTCAGCACAGCAGCATTAGAGCAACACCGGAGAATCAGCCAGTGAGCATCACAACCATTTAAGTTTCACTCAAAAAGGTACAGACTGTGCAAAGTCAACTTTGCCAAAGTGTAGACTGCAATCAGAGGTCTCTGAAGGTTGCTGTCACCATCTGAACTACATCTATACCTGCTCACTTATTATATACAGGATACAAGCATCACAGGCACTTTCCCCAGCTGTAATCCAGTCCACGTGCTGGAGGTGGGTTTCTCTTGCATTGACTCCACCTCACCAGAGGATTCCCCAGTTCATGGAAGCTCTTTCCCTTGGCAGCTTAGCAAGTCTCCTAGTTTGCTTTACATTGCTATAGTGGCACAGAGCAGCTGGTACGGCTACTCTGGCTGACTGACTCCTACTCAGCTGTCCAGGAAAACTTGACATGAAAGTCAATGTTTCAGAAAGATTTGTCCTGATGTGAAAAAAAGCCTAGGAGCTGGTGTAGCAAAGACCTTTGGTCAACAGTTGGAAAAGACCACGCAGCAGAAGTTACCTTTCCTTCATGCCTAGGAGAGACATCTAACCAGAATTTCAGCCTTTGTCTTATCTGTCAGCCTAGGTGGTTATATGGATATCTTCAGCAGATCTGCATAATGCATAGCTATGCCTGGGTTAGTGCTTTCTATTGTCTTCATTTTAAAAGTGGCAAATTGAAACACAGACTAAACTAGACAAGAGACGAAAGACTCTAAAAGAGCATGTAGCAGAGTGGAGATGAGAATTCAGCTGGGCAGCACTTCAGAACCCTCACTTAAAATCCATCTTTTCTCTATAGTGGAGTGTCTGAAAACAGTGCCTAAATGTCTGCATGCACAGAACATGTTGCTACAGACCACCATCCCATCTGTAAACCCAAAAAGCAAGTAAGTCCTCTATAAAGCTTCTTTAGCTCCTTCTGCCTATAAAAGTAAGTAAACTCTGCATTCCTTGCTATTAAAAGACAAGATTTAGTTGGTTATCCTCATGGATACAGCCCCTGCAGGCTATCATTTCTCTTTGCTCTCTAAGATTAACTCTGGTTTATACCTGTAAGTCTTCTTCCCCATGACAGATATCAAACGTTATTGAGAGGTCTATAGAGTTCTCAAAAAAGTTCCCAAGTTGCAATGTCAGAAGCAAATTTAATTACTCATGATATTTAAAACCCTGGGGCATCATATCAACCCCCTCATTCCATCTCCAGTCTCCTGGCCATATACCTTTGTTCAGTTCCCCTATCAGACTTCCATGCGCAAATTCACTGCACTTGACCAGCAGAAAACTGAGCTACCTCTTAAAGAAAGGGGCAGATCACTGCTGGGTTAGGTGTGAACGGCTCAGAGAGGGGGCTGCCAAGCCCCAGAGCCCAGGAAAGGGCTGTGAGAATGTGTAACCTGGGACAGATGGGGGAATAAGAAGCAGAACGAGCTAGGGTGTTGTCCTATATGAGTTCCTGGATTGTCCTTGGAGGGGCTCTCCTTGTCCTCCAGGTGTTCTCCATATGAATGGACAGGCCAGGTTTACCATCCTGTGTCACTATCCCGGTCCCGGGGGCAAAGGTTTCCCTCTGCAGCTGGGGACAGAATGGGAGGCAAGAAGTTCATCGCTCCAGGAGGAGCCTGCAGCCTGAATCTGACATGCAAAATGTCTCCAAAATGAGTCATGAGTTATACTGAGACAGCTCACCCCCAGCATCAGAAACAACAGCCCCTCAAGAGAAATATCTTTCTAGTCACAAGGAGCAAAATGATTTCTATTTGCCTTGCAATGAATTTGCCACTAACAAGGGTTGAAACTCAGGAGTTAATGTGCCGCAGGTTAATGGTAAATGAAGGCTGCTAGAGCCATAAGTCACGTTAATTGATAGAAGCTGTCTATGACACTATGAAATATGCATATCATAGCTGCAAAACAGGAATCCCTGTGTGCATTGGAAAACAAACAGTGCTTTTTGCTTCCAAGAGCCTTGATTACTTCTCTTTTTCACATCAAATAAAAACTGCTAGTTACATCCACATCTGAAATGAGGTGTGAATAGTAAAATATTTATCTATAACAAACCAGCCAAAAGCAAGAACTAGAAGAGCAATGTACCTGAGAAACAGCTGACCATTCCCATCCATGCCACAGTGATCACAAAGCACGCTGAACAACCACTGAGATCGGTGCAATGAGAATCATCAGGCAATTACCATTGGTGTGACCTGTTTTCATCACTTCTTTAAAAAAATGGGGCAAAATGGCTTAGCACCATTGACCAGAGCACAATCAGCCCCCTAAGACTTATCTGCTTAGAAAATGCATATATGCTGTGAATAGATGCACTTTTAACAACTGAACTGGATCTACAGCCATAGAGATAAACATGAAGTTCAGTTTCTTAGTGAGGGAATTAGTGAAATCAATGAGGGGCCGTACCCAAGGGTCTTTACTGGGAATGCTGAGCCATGGATAAGTTTGTTAGAAACAGAAGCTTGTAAAGTGAGATTTCAAACGCTATGTATGGAGAGATTTAAAGGCAGCAAGTGGAACACCCTGAAAATCTCTGTTTTGACAAAATGTTCACAGCCACCCTGCAAAGACATTTGGGTTTGGCATTGTATTTGTGGAAGATTTTCTGGAAATTTGAGGAATCCCTAGCTGAGAGAGGTATCATGTTATGGAGTGGAATTTTATTTTAAAGAAGCTTTGTGACCCAAAAGCAGTAAGAAATTCCATTTTAGGAAACCATTAAAAAACCCAAACCTGTCTGGTTCCTATGGAAAAAAAAATCTCACTTTGAAGCTACGAAAGCTGTCATAAACAGAATTATCTGCTTACATCAATAGCTGCAGGGCACAATGTTTGGCCTTAGAAAATCCATCCTAGACCAACCAGCCCAGCTAATAGAAGTTAAACCCTGCAGTGGTAAATAGAGTTTTTCTCCTCATTCTCTTTCCTATTAGTATTATTGAGCACTACTATCTTCAAGGAAATGTACTGAGAAACAAAGTCCTCCTTCTAGATTACACACAGTGTACTTTTTTCTACCCAACTGAACACATCAATACAAGAGCCCAGGTGTGGCCTTAAGGAAGGTATGTTCACCAGGTTTCTTGTCTTTTAGCAATGATAAGCAATATGCCAGCTAACCCCATCTGGCTCCAATGTCCAAAGCATATTTCCATCACCTCCCCTGAGACCTGTGAAAAACCTCATGGTCTACCCATTGGCCAGGATCCCCTCCCAGCACTGCCCACCATCTCCAGTAGAGCTCCTGATAAAGCAAGGTGCCATGCAGCTCCAGGCTGGCAAAGCAAGACCTCAGTAGACACAGATTTGGTCACAGCATGAAGGAGGAGGAGGTTAAAAAACAATGTTGCTCTATCTGGGAGAATGGACAAGGATCAGAAGGTATTGTCGTGGGAAGAGTAGTTCAATTAGGTTCTACCAGATTTTGCCCTGAAATAAATCTTGCCATATTCCTGCCTAATTTCTTTAATCCACGGTCTGGCTTTATATCTAACATTCCTAAGGAACAGGATCAGCAGTGAGTGTCTCATTATTTGTTTACTAACTAGTGTCAGGACTGCCAATCCTTCCCTTTGAGTTGTCCCTTATTCCCAAGAGAGGTCATGGTACATTCAACAGTGATCAAGCCACTGCAAGTGAGTTCACTGCAGGCAGAATTTGGCCCAGACAGGACAACACTAATTAGCCTTAACTTGCTCTTTTCATTAGCAGAGCTGCTCTTCTGGTTTGCTTCCGCGTAACTAGTATAGAAAACAGTGAATGACGATTGCTTCCCCAAAAGGCTTGAAACTTGTGAGCCCAGCCCTGCAATCATCACTCCCACAGCTCTTCCTTGACTTATACAAGCAGTTCCACATGTGGATGAGGTTGGAGGATTTTTGAGATGAGACTTTAGGTAATCCTGACCTGACCTGACTCATGAAGGGGGAGGAAGGAACTCAATCCAACTGGCTTGGGAGGTGGTTTATCTTGCCAGTGGTACCAGATGCCAGTTTCTTTGAAAATAAATTAATCATCTTTCAGATTTAGTTTAGATACTGTTAGATGAGCAAGGAGAAATGAGTCAAAGCTAAAGACACCATCAGAAAGGAGTAGAAGAGGAACGGTAGCTGTCAGGACAAATTGTTCTTGTTCAGAAGCTCAGCTGAAAAGAAGTGTTCCACTGCAGAAGGCCAGTGTTTGCAACTAACAGCCTGGCTTGGGAAGCTTTCCTCTCCCACACCAACCCAGATGCTGAGTGAAAGCAAAGAGAGCTTTTAACTTATTTTGAAACTTATACTGCATCACTCAAATCAGCCAGGCTTTGTCATTAGCCCACTTGTAGGGAAGAAACACAAGCCCCCATGTCCTGCCTATCCTGATGGCAGCTAGAAGAGCATTTCTAAAACATGTCAGCTAAAATATTTGAACAAGCAGGTTTTCAAATCCCAGTGTGGACAGAAGGAGCTGCTTTTCAGCAGGTGTTAGCAGAAAAAGATAAAGCTGCTCAGTTGAGAATATGTCATGTTTCATTTGGAAACGTGTCAGTACAAGCGTGTTAGCACCTTCGCGCCAAGTCTGGACAAACCCTGGAAGAGGAAAACGGTTGAACTAGCAAGGGGAGGGAACTGGAACTTGCTCTAGGGGCAACCCAGTGCTGTCCTACTTTGGGTAAGGGAGAGAAAACAACTACCTTTTAAAGGGAGCATTTCAAATCCAAGGAGTTGGGGAAAGGAGTACGCAACTGCCAGATTTTACACCTGCTCTAAGCAAAGTCCAAGGATTGTGTGTGAGGCAGCTGTGGCCACATGGAGTCTTCTCTGCATTAGGATTCCTGAGGCTGATGGTGTTGTGGGAGCTAAACCAGGTTTAGTTGCAGTGGAACCACTACAGGAGTCAGACCCAAACGAACAGAAACAGAGAGGAAAGGAGTCACTATCCCCTGCTGCTGTAGCTGCTTTGGCACCCAAACCAGCATTTTGGATCCTGCACGCTCAGAGAAAAACCCAACCCAGGCATTTTCATGTCCCTCCATCAATATCCATAGCAGACCTTCAAGCGTAGGGTTCACTTGGCTTGTTTTTTTCCATGCAAAGTGGCTGCATCGTCCCATTCGCTTGGCATTTACTCAAGCAGCTGCTGATACAGTCCCAAAGAGACACAATAAAAAGGGTGGAGGAATGTACAACTTCAACTTAATGTGGAACAAGGGACAAGTTAATCTGACCCCAGAGGAGTATTTATTTTCATGACAGTGTTGTGAGGACTCCTATTGTAAGACAAGAACAGCTCTCATCTCTTGGATCCAATTCCCTCTGTACAAACATGCCTGAATGGCCAGTTTTGAAGCCAGGTTCCAATCTGCTGCTTGCAACCAGATTTTGTGGTTTGAGCCATCTCTCTGTTTGGCACAAATGGGTATAAAACCCAAGCAACAGAGACATCTAACAGCAACAGAGACAACATGAATTCAGATTTCTGTCCTTTTTCCCAGGCACACCATGGTTCCATTCCCACACCAACAAATCCAATTTGACACATCAAATGGAGTGTCCTCTTGAATAGTTCTAGAGGATTATTAAACATATTCATGAGCTCCGAATGGAGTTACAAATAATAAGTGGCCAGTGTCAGTGCCTCAATATCCACGACAGATTCCTAAAGCTATATCCCAGTCATCAGGTTGCAGGAAGAAATGCTCAGCGCAGGTACAGGGAGAGCATAGAATCAT
Source organism: Clamator glandarius (assembly GCA_033459285.1). Taxonomy (NCBI): domain Eukaryota; kingdom Metazoa; phylum Chordata; class Aves; order Cuculiformes; family Cuculidae; genus Clamator; species Clamator glandarius. The sequence goes on along the minus strand of JAUNZM010000016.1, from coordinate 1,590,968 downwards.
GGAATGGTTTGGGTTGGAAGAGACCTTCATCCAGTTCCGACACCCCCGCCATGGGCAGGGACACCCTGCACCAGGTTGCTCAAAGCCCTATCCAACCTGGCCTTGAACACCTCCAGGGATGGGGCAGCCACAGCTTCCCTGGGCAACCTGTGCCAGTGCCAGACACCACATCCCATCTAAGAGGTCACATGCATCCTCTAGAAGTCCAATAACTGAAGCAGATAAAAGAAGCTTCCTCCCATGGGACAAACAGTTCTTCTGATAGATCTAGGGATAGACTTATCCATGTAGGGCAGCCAAGACAAAGTCAGTGCATCATCTCTGTAATTATCTGTCAAGCCAAGGCAGCTTCTCCATCTCTTTGGGACATGAGGAGGGACAAACCTTGCTACTACACCCAGCTATCCCCAGTGTGCAATGAGTCTCATAGGGAATAATTGAACAAGTTATACCTCCTAGGATATAATCAAACAAGCCCTTTAGACACTGTGAGCTGTGTGTTGTTTGGCCCTCTTTAGTCTATAAGTGATGGAATCAAAACAAGCATATTGGAGTCACCAATGAGGCAAAGGAATGTTAGGGGAGTTGAATGAGAAAACTGATGGAGCATGAGTCATTTAAAGCAAGAATCATCTTTTCCCTTTACATTGTGCCATATAGGGGACTACAACTCCTGACTGGCAAACATAAGCATTTGTGCAACAAAATGAGAACAAAAAGAGTATAGTACATTTAGACTGAATATCTGTTTCCAGAGTTCTTTTATTAATGGGGTAATTTGTCAAAGGATATTACAAGAGTCACATTTCAGAATTTTTTATGAAAGAAGTCAAATATATTTTAGATACAATCCTATGACAAGAGGAAGGAGTGGAGGGGGTATTTTTTTTTCATCTCTAGTTTCTCCACATACTCAGCCTTTTACACAGAGGGATTATCTCTCTCTTAACATGTTAAATATGAAGACTCCATACTTCTCTGAAAGATACAATTTAGTGAAACACAAAGTATTGGGCTTAATACAAAGTAAATGGGTGAAGTTCTGTGACCTCTGCATTTTATAGGGGATGAGACTAGATGATCTAATGGGTCCTTCTGCTCCTACTGGCTGTAACTCTCATTGATAAATGACTTTTTGGAAGTGGTTTTTAGCTTTGGGTCCTACGCAATTCTTTTTGCATCTTCACTAGGAGAGGTTTAAGGAAACCAAGATGAATTAACTATCTATATAACAATAAATAAATAAATATGCAATGTTTTTGCTGACAAATTGAGGCTATCATGGATCAGCAGTTTTATTATAGTCTCAAAGAGAAAAGATCAAAAGACAGATCAATGCATCAGCTTTGAGCAGTTTTTAGATGGCATGCTAAGGGATTAAGAACTCAAAGGATTTCCCTTCAGTCTCAGAGAATTTCCAGAACTTGTAACAGTTTTAGGTCAAATTATAATAATTAACTTGAGATAGCATGTTGACTGAGGAGGAACTTTGCCAAAAACAATTTTGCACATCGCTAAATACTTACGTTTGAAATCAGAAGGGAAACTTGCTTTAGCTCACCCACAAGTTTAGACAGGTTCAACTATTAAAAGGGAGGTTGGTCTTTGCAAGAAGCAAGAGCTGGAGGTTGTAAAGCTTCCCAAGTCAGATGCAGAGTAGTTCCAAGAAGATGATATATAATGCAGCAGAAGGAATGTTTAAACATACATGGGATCATGCTGCTGTGCAGATAGACAGAGTCTCTTAAAACTCGGAAAATTAATGAGTGACAGAACTGTTAATCAGCACTTCTTTGTTCTTAGGACATCTTCAGGAAACTGGTTAATGTAAATGCCAGGGCTTACTTTTAGTAGGCAACTGATCTTTAATAATGAATAGATGGACAATTGACAGGAAAAGAAAATACAGTCTCAGCCTAAAGTTGCAATTTTACATTCTTATTGAAGAGCTGCAGCAGGTCAGCCAGGTGGGATGGTCCTGCTGCAGGAGCCACTGGATGATAACACACAGTCTGCAACAGATAACAAGCAAGAGCTGTATTAAAAGGAAAAACAATCAGTTTTAAGTTGACAAGCAGCTTTTTATTAAACAGAAAATATCCATTTCCTGTTGCTCCACATCCGAGTAAGTGAGAAGAAGGGAGATCAAATAACTGCACTGGATACACGTAAGTTGTATTCAATTTTATTTCAACCCACATTCCTCACGCTTTAAAATATCATTACTTCCTATTGCCCCTGCAGCCTGCTTTTCCCCTTTAGAGGAGACAAGGCAGCTGGAGAAAGTGATTTCATTAAAATAAGAACTAAAAAAAAACCAAACCAAACCCCCCACAAAAAAAAAAAAACCCCAAAAGCAGGCATCTAGGCTCCAGCTTGAAGTATTAGACAGTCCAACAATCGCCGGGTCAATTCACATTAAGCTGAACAAAGAACAGACTGCAACAAGAAGATGAGCTAAATGGCTCTGAGACCACTGCCTGTCCTTAATTCTCTGTTGACTTTCACCAGTGCCTTGTCAGAGGGGGGCTGCAGCATTTGACCCCCCGTTTCCAGGCACGGGCAGAGAGCTGGGGACACATGCGGCACCGTTAAATAGGCGACTCCGTCCCCGCGTGCCCTGGCCCTGCCATGGGTGACTGCTTTCCCAAGTCAGCCTATCAGGAATTTATTGCCTCTCCTCCATTGCCCGGCAAAGAAACTGTCCCACAGATGTTGGCATTGTAACTCATTCAGTGTCACCGTGGGGTTCTCCACCATTGTGTCCCCACACAATGGGGCGGCATTGAGGGGAGGGCATGGTGGGGCTGCAGAGGTAGCCTGGGGCTGGGGGACTTGCTGATGCGCTCTTTGTTGCAGCTTCTTCGGTGAGGGTATCGCCTGCCCTTGCATTCCCTGTGCTGGAGGCATGGCCTGGAGAGGAACTGGCAGGAAGGAAGGATTTTCTGCCTTTTGTGGGCTCTTTCTGTGCTATTTTTGTTCTCCTGGACGGCTTTTGTTGCCTAAGGTAATGATCCTTGGCCCTTATTCATATCTTGGCTTTTGTCCGGGAGCCTTTGTAGGCAATGCGGGGTTGAGGGGGACACCCGCCAGACAGCATCAGGGCCAGCCCCGCTATATATGTAGCTATAGATAACTAGTTGCGAGTTATATAGTATGAATTCATCCTTGTCATGCTACTGGCAGCAGGTTGTGCAAAAGGTTTCCCGAGATACAGCAGATGTGCCTCAGCGCCATGAGGCATCCCCCACTCTACCAACTGCAGAGCTGACGGGGTGACGAGCAGCACCTCAAAGCCTGGTCAGGATGAGCATCTTCCCAGACTGCCCCACAACCACGTACCGTGGTCCTCTGGGTTTCATTAAATGCACACAGACCCCTATCCATAGCGAAGGCCAAGAACAAGGGTTTACAGGAGTGATGTAAACCAAAGCAAAACTCTTCCTTCAGACCTCTGCTGATCCTCCTGGGATGATGTTCTTACCCCTTCCTCGTGCTCCTGCCCCAGTGCCTGTGAGGCAATGAGATGGCAGGAAACGCTGTGTTCTCAGCTCTTTAGACACACAGGTATGCACATAAATCTAAAAAAGCAAAACCATCTTGTATCCTTAAAAGAAGAGGAGCTCCAAGGTCATTAGGCAATGGAACGGTCTGCCCAGGGAGGTGGTTGACTCACCTTCCTTGGAGGTGTTCAAGGTTTGGGTAGATGAGGTACTGAGGGGCATGGTTTAGCGATTGGTGGGAATGGTTGGACTCGATGATCCGGTGGGTCTCTTCCAACCTGGTGATTCTATGATTCTTATGATCTTTCCTCCCCACTGGCACTGCCAGCACCACTAGCATCCTCACCACCACTTGAGCCAGAAAGACAAAACCTGGAGGACTTTGGGCAGCCTGATCTAGTGGGAGATGTCCCTGCCCATGGCAGGGGGGTTGGAACTAGATGATCTTTAAGGTCCTTTCCAACCCTAACGGTTTATGATTCTATGACAGTCTGCACTGAAGCCTCCCCTGGTGGCCAGTGTGAGCTTTGCCCCAGCCTCCTGAGCAGAGCTGCTCCCCGGGCTCCAAACCTGCAAACAGCTATGCAAGTATTCACATGCATAATATTAAGCATATTTGTTTTTCGTTTTTTCAGGTTCAAGGCCTCGGAGCATAAGCTCTGGAGGGTATGGAGGCTCTGCAGCTCAGACATCTGGGGCACCACACCCAGCTGGGAGGAGGAGGGATTTTTTAATTTTTTTTTTTTTTAAACTCCCATCCATCAGCTCAATAGCAACAATGGTGCCAAATAATGTCTTTCCACTCATGCCGTTTTTGCAGTCTTAAATTCACCACGTGTTTAACCGCGACTCTTTGGCTGTTCCCCACAGCACCCAGGTTCCCAGGTGGTCCCCAGTCTCAGCACCAGCCAAGCCTGCAACTGTTCAGTTTCTAAGCTCAGGGCAGTCAGGCCAGAGTGGATACAGGCCAAATATAATATAGACACACACAGGCCTATATTATATAAAATATACACACACACTTGCACATATTTTATGCATATACATATATACATATGTATATAAAAATGTATAAACTCACATACAATGTGTGTGCTTTTAATAGAACCCCTCAACCAGAAAATAAAATATTTTACTGCAAAGTGAATAGGTTTTTCAATGCTTAGAAAAACATGTTCAAATAAAACTAGAACATTAATGAATCCCTGTTCAAATCTGATGAAATACAGTGCTTCTTACTGACTGCACAAAAATTTTTTACTGTTTATTTATATCACTGCTAATAGGAAAATTTCATTTAGAGTGAAATACTACACCTGCTACAGAAGGGGTCTATGTCTTCGCAGTCCACCAAGTGTCCTCTGCAGCAAACTTATGGTACGAAGTGTTTGAAAAACCCTCAGCCTCACTGAATTTAAAGTTGAATACCAAAACAGAACTGCAGCACATAAATGTTCACCCTTCTGGTAAGGTCCTTTTGCCCTTGTAAGACTCCTGAGCCAAGCAGTTTTGTATGAGCCTCTGCTGGGGAAAACCTGTCCTCCATACCACTCCCTCCCTTTTGAAGCTTCCCCTCAAACAGGTGCTGTCTTCTGCGGAGAGGTATCTGGTGTCTCCACAAGCAAGGTGGCCTCCCCAGATGATCCATAGAACCTAACCTATTGTGTATGATGCTTGCTTTTGAAGAGAAGACCAACTCTACATAACACATTCTGTTGTTTGATGGAAAGACTCTGGTGAGAGTTGGTAACCCAACCCAGAGAGGGATTCTTGATGGAGGTAGGCTTTGAGATCCCATACCTTCAAAGAGAAGCCACGAATTGTGTGGGCAGGCTTCCTGAATCATCACAACCTGTTATTACGGCTTTCAGCTGGGAAGAGGAGAAACCTGGACTGTTCCAGTGGCAATTTAATTATTTTATACAAATGGGAACATCTTTAAACATTTTAGAGCCTGGGAGAGGCTTTGAGTGTTGCGTTTGGACATTTCTTTGGGGAAAGCAAGTTCAAGTCCCATCAAGCACAGGAAAATCACTCATGGGAGTTTAGTATGTCCCAGATGAATACTTTAATTATTGGTCTGGGCACCAGGATTTGCTGGGGGCAGAAGGCGGGGAGGGAACAATGGTGTTACAGTTTTCTGCAGTTCTCTTACTGACAGAAGTAATTAACCCTTCGTGGGCACCAGACCAAGTCCAAGTTTTGGTCCTCAAGTCTCAACAGACACCTCTAGCTCATTCAGAAGTAACATCCAAAGGAAATGGTAGACAGTTCTCTGAGGTGGTGAGGGTGCTAAGGATGCCATTATCTTCCCCTGTGGTCATTGACCAGAGATGGTTGTCTCCAGAAGGCTAACGCAAGAACTAAGACACAAATTTCCCTCTAGAGGGGTCTGGTTCTTCCCATTGAAGGAATTGGTATTCCAGATCACCACAGTCCTAAGGAAAGGAACCTTCTCAGGTGCTGAAACAAGGTGAGATGAATCATAGAATCATAGAACAGTTTGATTTGGAAACGACCTTGAACATAACTCAGTTCCAACTCCTTTCCTATTGGCAATCTGAGCACCAAACTCAGTGTTTCCTCAGTCTTTGTCCTCCTGAAATTCATTAATATCATGCTATACAGTGCCCAGTGTACCATGTGGATGCTCCGTTTCCCTGCATGAAGATTGTTCACACAGTGACTCCTAAATCTGGCCAGATGAGAGCACTAACATTTGTAAAGGCTTGAGTTCATGGAAGCTAATGGGAAAGAAAACAATCTAGTCCACTGGCATAGCACTATATTATGGAGTAATCAAGAAAATGAGCAACACTAATGTGGATTGAACAATAGATGAATTATGTAATGCTGACACTGAAACGCTTGAAAAATGGTGGGAGGAATTCCTTTTCCTCAGAGTTCAGTAGAACATGGTGCCCTGGACAAGCTGGGAGAAACAGCTTGTCAGGACAGGACAGCAGACCCCTTCCCGGTCCAGTCAGTAACTACATTTCACCAGTTTAACAAGGAAAGCTTTCAGTAGGTTAATGTAATGATGTCACAGCCCTAGGAGAAGTTCAACGTTCACAGTCAAAACAGACTAGTACAAATCAATTTGTTATGATGGATGTATCTGAGCTCAACCAAGGATGACTTCGAGATTCCTTGAGTAATCTTACATGGCAAACCTAGATAATGGCTGAGTTTTGGTTTTGTATATGTTGTAGTTTATAATCAACACTGCATCTGGAAGAAAAATACATTAAAAATAATTTTCCTTTGTGTAAGTTAGTCTAGAACAACAACATAAGTGCTGATGTTCCCCAGGGAAAAGGCTTTTTGGAGCAAAATTACTGAGCTCACAGAGATTAGATACCTCTAAATACCCAACAGATCTAATTCAGTTTTTTCACTAACAGATTTTGCCCAGGACAGTCACACAAGCAAGGGTAGCTCAGGGTGTAACAAGAGCAAAGGAGTCAAGCCAATAAGTTAGGTGACAGTCCTCCTGAAACTATCCATCAGCGACTAGACCAAACACCCACTGAGCTGGTGGAAAGAACCTCATTCACTTCAGTGGTCTTTGGATCCTTTCCCAAAAGGGAGAGCAATTTCCGTCACGGAAATATGTCTGCCACCTAGTTCATTTATTGCTCCTTTGTTAAACGTACTATAAAGACTCACACAATAAAGTTGCAGACGTCATCCAATATCAACAGGTTTCAGCTGGAGTGATTAACTAAAGTCCAGGAACTTGGAGAGTAAACGTATTCATGTCTTCTGGCCACTAAATCCTTCTTGCCAAGCAATAAAAGAGCCAAAAAAAGCGAAGTAATTATGAAGTCAGCACAATAACTCCAAATCCCAAAGAGGGTTCACTAATTGTTTACAGAAGATAGATTGCAAAGAAGGGATGATTAGAAATATGTCAGCTGCAAGACTTTGATAGCAGCAAATCTGTCTTGGTGAGGAGAGGAATAGACTAAAACATTGCAACAGCAGTCAGACAAGCAGAGGGAAAATTGCTGGCTGCTCAGCCTCAGAGATTTTGCAGTTCTGCAAACACCCGGTGTATTGGTCTGAATGAAAGATGGTATCATGAATGCTATTTTCCATAATGGGAAACAAATTAAAAAGAAGTGGACACATTGTGGAGCTGTGGCATTGCCTTTCAACTCAGCCAGGACCATCTGTCCAGCTGACAAAGCTGAGGTGCTTCTCAGGAGCAGCACTGTGAGCAGCTGCTGTTGAGGCAAATGCTGGGCAGCGGTGACCCAAGGTTTGCAGCTCTGAGAACTGGAACCAAACTTGGTCAGTATTCTGGGTTTCTGGACCCTGTTAGTGCCTTTGGTTTTACAGGGCATGGGGACAGCTAGAGGACTACGTAAAATCTGAGGTTCTTGATCAGTGTCTTCAGTGACTATACAGTAAAGTGAATTTTTATAATAATTTTCATGTCTGGGCCAGTGCAATATATCCAGGGCTGTGATGCTCCACCATCCCGCTTCTTGGATGGCTGCTGCCCAATGGTAAGTGTATTGACACCTATAGCTTCGGGCCAGATCATGCAAACAGGAGCACAGGAGTTCCTGTGAGGTGGATGGTGCATTCAGGTACACTTTACCTATATGAAAAGCCAAGGCCAACCACCATCAGTCACATGAACTCCTCTGACTATTGCATCCCACCACTCCAGCTGTGCCAAACACCATGTGTAGAAGCTCAAGGCATGTATCAGAAGAACAGCTGAACAAACACACACACAAATATCTCCATGCCAAAATGCTGATAGCGTTGTTTCTCTCTTTTTCATGGTTTCCAGATCCATTTGGATCTATTTATATGAGATTTTTTTTTTTTTTTCAAATTTTTAGCACTGCACACCCTGCCTGGAGCCCATTATGCAGTGTCTGTACATCTCAGGAATCAGAGCTGTTCACAGTAGTTACATATGGGCTCTCAAGGGAGGGAGAAAACGGGGATGGGTTGTAATAGATATTAACATGGTAATTTAACAAGGCCTCTGGGCACAGGTCCATGAAGCTCTCTGCACCTCAGCCTGACCAATATAGCTTGTGTGCCCCACAGGGTCCTCTCCAAACCAAATAGTCCAAGGGTCTCCAGTTAAGCTGGCCAGCGGGAGACGAGATGCTTTGTTCTGCTGTAGCTCCTTCAGACACACAGGTCTCATAGCTGGTATCAGGAATTTCTGCCAATGACTTCAAAGAGGGCAGGATTCAACTCATCATTTGAAGCCCGGCCCCATTCCCTGTCCTTAGGCAAGTGGAGGAGCCATGAGAATAGCTCAGAAACCTCAGCTGCTTCAAAGCACACATGCCTGCCATGGGAATCAAGAGGCATCCTATAAACACACCTCCCCTCTGCACCTGCAAAGCGCTGGTGATCTGTTTGCACTGCCTGAGATGAGATGAACACCCGTGTCCCACTTCCCAACTGCACTGTCCTCAGCTGTCCAAGTCCCTTGTATTTCACATCACCTCTCAGGTCATCCCACTGCATCCTGCCACAAAAGCTGTGCCAGCCCAGAGGCTTCGCACAAATCAAGCACTGATAATCAAATGACAAGAGGCATAATCCCATCTAAGATAAACGGTTTGATAGTTTGTCCAGCCTGAGAGCACTGGTGCTAAAAAAACCCACAGCAATGTTTTTGTAAAGTTGTGGAAATCTCCTTCTTAATTAATACTGTATTGCACTAATTCAGGCTGTTTACTGCTCACAAGACTTCAGTATGAAATGACTCAACCCCAAAGGGGCTCGTAATTCAGATATTTTCCCACAGTGTGGTGTTCCTCCCCCCATCATGTCCCACCCAACAGCGAGGTCAAGTAGCATCCCCGTTTACCCATAAAGTCCATGGGGACATTTTGCAAATGAAGCAATGCAATGCCTAAAGAGCCAGATGAAAAAGGGAGAGGGACCCTTCCCTAGCTCAAGGCACATAGAAGACGTTGGCCAAGTGCATGTTCTCCCGATCCCAAAGGATGAGTTTTGGGAACAGTCCTACGCTGCTGATTTCCCTCAGATGGTGCTGAGACATCAGCTCAGAGAGTGTGATAAGTCTGGGCACAAGACAACGTGTTGGCTATGCATGTCTACTAGAGGCCACGGAGCAGGGGGACCTGTCCATATTGACCACTGCTGCCAGCTCTGTGCATGACTTGTTATGGATAGAATTTCAAAAAGAAAAGGCACTTAATTTTCTCTATGAAAAAGACTCAAAGGGAAGTTCTGAAAGAGGCTTGAGACACTTAATGGAACCTTGAAGGAGCTGGTTTAGGATGCCACTGCATGAGGGAACATGTAGCCTTGGGAAAGCTCCCTTTTGTGTCTGGGCCTCCATTCCCCATCTACCCAACAGGAAAAATAGCATGTTCCCTTCTCTCAGGAGTCTTGTTAGAGTTGTACATCAAAAACTACAGGACACCCAGGTGCTGTAGGGATGAGAACCAGATGAGCACCCAACCTGAGATGAAAACACAAAGGCATTTTCAAACAGAAGTAGCCTAAGTCAATTTTGTCATCTCCAACTTCAAACACATAAGCTCTGTTATTTTGTCTGCTCAAGAAGTGGAAAAACATTCTTCTTGTCCAATACAGATTCATGTCGGCAGCAGGCAAAATTTTGGCCTACTGAATTAATTAACATTGTTTTAAATTGAGATTCCAGATTTCACCCAGCCTGGCTTGGGGCATGTCTACACAGATGGGCGCAGATACACATGGGCTTCTCTGTCTGCCTTCCAAGCCAGCTTGATTCAAGTTGGCTTCAGCATCACACCATGGTCATGTGAGGTATCTGGTTACTTAAGGGGAACTAAAACACACTCCTAACAGACAGGGTACAATATTTAAGCCCAACACTTGGCTTCATGGCTTCTGGGTGACGCTGGCTTGTACCCAGCTGGCTTGGAGAGCAAAAGAGGAGCTCACATCTGTTTGCACCCGTCCATGCAGGCATGTCCTTATATGCCTGTTTTCATGTTTACTAAATAACTTTTTATTTGGCCACCCACTAATGGAATTATTTTCATGACAGCTTTCAGAAACTGTACAGCTTTCCATTTTACTATTTCCTTGTACTGTACGAAACCAAAATATTGTGATGTTCATAATAATCAGCAAAAATCAGGATTAGAAACATATATGATTACGACAGCATTAAATAGCAACAAATTAATTACATTTGTAAAATGTTTTTGTTTCTGATAATCACAGGTGCTATTTACAATACAGATTTCATTTCACAGGTGGGTGTGTGCAATGATCTATTATGTTGGCATATTCTTTTTCAAAAAACACATTAATCAGTCCTTACTTCAATAAAATACTCAACCACAGTAAAATCTATGAGACATGGAAGTATCCATGGAACGGATGCAGTCACAGGAAAACAAACCATTCCCATTTCATCTGTATTAATGTTCAGCCAAGCTCGGGATAAATACACACAGAGAGACATAGCTTGAACAATCTGAGCATTTACTATGATCAGTTTTCAGCACAGGCCACAGATACATTTGGAGTGAGCCCAGACACTGGAAAGAAAATCTCTGGTTGTGGAATAATAGGATGTGCATGGAGTGCACAGGGGAAAAACTTTTTCACAGGAACACAAATAATTCAGAATTCACAGGGACATAATTTACAATAAATGTAGGAATTTACTCAGAGAAGGAGGAAACTAGCAGTATTTAATTTCGAGTGGGTTTCTTTGCATAAACATTGACCAAGATAAAGCTTATCAGAGGCATTCTTATAACTTATGTGTGCAATTGTAGTAGTCCATGGAGTATTAGTTATTTGGCAGTTAACATGTTATTCAGCTATAAAACATATAAGGCAATTAAGTATATTTAACCATTCGCTGTCCACTGCTGGAATAATGTTGGTCATCCTCATGATTCTCAATCAAAGTCTTTGGTTATGGCACTGGCATCATGATAATCTTGCAGATAAAAGGTAAAATGAAAGTTCCTACCAAATTAACAGTCACTAGGGAAGGAAATTGTAGAGAGAGGCTTGCAAATTTTGTCGTGTTGGAGAAAAATGCCCAGGATGCAAAACACACATAGTAGCACTAAGACTTTCTTCTGAACAGCAGAGATTTTAGGGCTTTACTCAATGTAAACTCACAAATTCAAGCACAAGTGAGTCCCAGGGGACAGCAGCTTTCAGAGCCACTTTGTAAACCACAGAGATCAGGTGGATTTTCCAGTCAAATGAGAACGGTTTTGCTGCTTGTCTCAGTGCCTGATATTAAGAATTCATACATTGATCAGGAGAGACACTAGTCATCAACAGTTAGCTCTTACAACAATACAAAGAGGAATTGCTATAGCAGATCAAGGCAACACCTAGGCTGTTATTACTGTTGAAAAGAAGCAGATTTTTTCATAGAAAGATAAAGGGAACAAGCCCACCAGACTACTGTATTTTATATTCTTCTTGTAGCCTATTCCTCTCTGAACTATTCATCCTACCACGATCCTCCAAAATCAGTAAGAAGTTGGCATGACTAAAGTGCAGGTAGGACTGACCCAACGTGAGATCTCCATCCATGCTCAGATGCTGCATGGACAAGAGATAAGAAAGGTTTATTGCTTGAAATCTGTGTGGAGGCAGGAAGTTTGCAATGGTCACCACTTCTTTGATCTTAATCTAAGCTCTTCAGAGCTCAGAAAGAAATAAATTAATAAGGCTGGACACTGGAGCTACCAAAACAAAAGATTATTCTACAGTCATATGAATTAAAATCACTCACCATCTGAGCCAAAATCTCTTCTAAGGTGAAAAGATTTCTGATCACCTGTGGAAGAAAATACCCCAATTAATAGAGGACTCTAACTAAACAGTTATTCACCTTTGGCTTAAAAGGTTTGGCCTGCAGAGATATTGATTCCTTGTTTGTAGACAACATACCTTACAAGACTGAGGGCTCTCAGGGTTGTGAAACAATGTGAGCAAGAGGGCTTGAAACAGTTAAATGAACAAGATGATAATGAGAACTGGTCACCACACTGACCAAAGCTTAAGGTAAAAATATGTCTCTAACCATCATGGGATGTCTAGTAGGTCTGATGAACTTCAGCTTCTCACTTTAGGCGCATACTGGTGGAGTTAGATTTAATATGAATAGGGAGACATTTGCTTAAACAAACTTCTCCTTTGACAGCCTATCCCATGGGACTTTTTTGGGGACACTGGTATCAATGGTACCCATATTTTCATTATCTTCACTGTCCCTTCAGTCAGGTCCTACATCTTGTTACAGCTGGGTACCAAACAGAGGCTGAAGCCCACACAAACATGAACCTGTCAGTCGTGTGCATTGCACAGACTCCAGCTCACAATTCCTTTGCCACATAAAGGGACACCAAAACATAACAGATAATGCTGCATATACAGAGCTCCCACAAATTTTTGCAACAAAATGCTCAAAGTAACTGTTTGATTAGTTCTTCAAAAGAACTTTATAAGATGATTGTTCTTTGATATCAATATAGAGTGGCAAGGGAGGATTATTTTGATATTGCATTTCTCTTCGAGGTTGATTCTGTCCCCTTTGAGTACCTAAGGATGATGGGAACTGTACCAGGTTCTGCAGGCACCTGATAGGTAGGCGAATAAATAGTTGTTGTCAACCATCACCCAACCCCCTTGTAAAAAAATACAGCCATGCCTTGTGTCCCAAAGGATCTTGCAGCAATATTTCTGACGTGTAAATCATGACACTGTAGAAATAACTCTCTCATTTCTGGAACTGAATACAGCTCCACATTCACTGTTAAGATCTACTCAAAAATGTCATTGGGATTAATTCCACTTAAAAAAACCCATCTGCAATTTTCTGCCCATTATCAAGCTAGAATGGGCATCCAAGAGGGTTTTTCCTTGGTTTTAGCAGGAATGCCTTTCCTTGGTTGTAGTAGGAAAATCTTGTCCTTTCATCTTTGGACTCTTACTCATTGCTCTCAGCAAGCGACCCTGTCCTATCCCATCCAGGCAGCTCTCTCCAGATCAGGAAAGACATACAATACTTACAACTGGAACATTAATTTTCTCTTCAACACACCACAGTTGCCAAAATAAACTCTCTAGAAGATAGAGGCAAAAAAATCACCAACAGAGTGAGTTATGCCCTGATTGCTGCATTCCTCTCAGCATTCCCTGGGGCTTGCTTGCTGCACAGCCCTGTGAGGAAGTGCTTCGCAAGCTGGGTTTGTTTGTGTACCCCTTTCAGGATTTAACTCTAGCAACACCTTAAGGCAGCTTGTGAATGAATAAGTGAATTAATGAATACAAAATACAAGCAAACAAAGTGTGCTCAGTCGAGCTCCTGATTTGCTTTATCCCATGCTCACTGGGCCACACTGAGGGGCAGGTGTATGTATTTGTGACCTACCAGGCTGTTTCTGCATAAAAGTATCCACCTTTCTATTGGTTTTGAGCTCCTCATTACTTTTTTTTACTGAGTCTTTCTTTACCCCTCTTTGCCTACACTGAAAGGAAACCAAAAGCTCTCTCACAGAATCATAGAATAACCAGGTTGGAAGAGACCCACCAGATCATCGAGTCCACCCACGCCTATCAAACTCTAAACCATGCCCCTCAGCACCTCGTCCACCTGTGCCTTAAACACCTCCAGGGAAGGGGAATCAACCACCTCCCTGGGCAGCCTCTGCCAGTGCCCAATGACCCTTTCTCTGAAAAATTTTTTCCTAATGTCCAGCCTAAATCTCCCCTGGCGGAGCTTGTGGCCATTCCCTCTTGTCCTGTTCCCTGTCACTTGGCAGAAGAGGCCAGCACCCTCCTCTCCACAACCTCCCTTCAGGTAGTTGTAGAGAGCAATGAAGTCTCCTCTCAGCCTCCTCTTCTCCAGGCTAAACACCCCCAGCTGTCTCAGCCGTTCCTCATAAGGCCTGTTTTCTAGTCCCTTCACCAGCTTTGTTGCTCTTCTCTGGACTCGCTCCAGAGCCTCAACATCCTTCTTGTGGTGAGGGGCCCAGAACTGGCCATGATTCTCCCTTTCCTTCATCTTCTTATTAAGATACCTCATCTCAACCCCCGTCCAAGGTGTGCTGGCCAGCACCTCACACTGTGTGCTATATGAGGCCACGCTGCTCATTGCAGCAAGCAATGAAATATTTTCCTTGTTTAGCCTCCTCCTCATTCCTTTCTCTCATGTCTACTTGTTTTCTCAACTGATGAAATGCACAGAACAAAGGTTCTGCTTGTCTACAACCCTTTCCTAGTTAAAGTAGTTCATTGAAAAACTTCTCACAACCTGCACTAACTAGACCTTCTCGTGTCATCATATTTAGCTTTTTCATTCCTCCAGCTTTAGTTACTTTTTTCAACTTCTTTGTATATATGGAGACATGTTTTACAGGTTCATTCATTTCCTTATCATCCTGATTGTCTTTTTACATACTAGTGCAGTTTGGGCTACACTTTACTCCCCTGGGGTGGCACCCAGGGGTGAAGGACCCATGCAGCCTTGTTGCTGGTGGCATCTCATTCTCAGCTGCCCTGGAAACTTCCAGCTGCCCAGGAGCATTTTTGGACAATCCATTTTATTTCAGTGACCTGAAAGGCCACCAAGGGGAGAGGTGTGCCAGGTGTATCTCGCCTCCACAGACCTAACAACCTGTGCTGAACAAATCTCAGATACATTATATTGTATGGACACCTCCTACTAAATGCATGTACCCAGGTAGTGCCAGTTGGGGTGCCTGGCTGAAGCAGAGCTGGGAAACCAGAAATTTAAACCACAAATCGCTCAGAAATACTTGTGTCAGGCACTTCTCAGCACTGCTGCCTGCAAGGAAGATGCTTCTGATGTCTTCTACCATGAAAATTTGCACATCTCCATCAGCTGACCTCATCCACTCCCTCCACTCTTGCTTCCAGCTATTTATTCACTCCAAATAATTTCCATGGCTGGCTGCACGCTGAGAGCTGGGTGCAGAGGTGTTAGCGCTGCCTCTGTTCAGTGTGGAGCCTAGAGTCCTTTTTTACAGGAGGTGCTTGCTCCCTGCCCAATGTTTGCCAATTTATTAATTAGAACTTGTGCTCTATGGAAAGCATCAGTCTCCCTCTGGGGAGCAGGCCTGCAACCCAGGCAAGTGCCCTACTACCCTGCTGTCCAGCCCAGCCAAGATTCCCTGACACTGGACTCTTACTAAAGCAGACAAGTGGCTTATTTGGTCATTTGACCTCTTCCAAGAATGAAATCATAGTTCACCATGATGTATCCAGGGTTGGTTTGGGGGGTCAAATTCTCCTTCTCCCATGAAATAGGTTTGCCTTGAGCAGAGGGTTGCCCGCCTTGATGGAGAAAATGCTTTTTTTGTTTTTAACTGCTCCTGAAAACAGCTTCTGTCTTCTAAAGTATTAGGATAGTTGTAACCTTCCAGAATGACATACTAGCTATCTTTTAAACACACTTAGGTGTTACTTTAAAGAATGGACATCACAACCTATATAAAAACTTGAGATGCATCAATATTAATTTTCATAAAGGGAAGAGGACGAGTTTCAGAGCAAGTACAAGCCAGCAAAGCACTCTCCAATTTTATGGAAAGTCACTGAAACATACAAACATTTGGGGATATCCTTGATAATCACTACATGCCTTGACAGCCAGTCAGCACAGAGTAGGTTTTTATTGAAACAAAGATCAGCTTCATCTGATCTATAAAGATCAGTCATACAAATTTCTGCAATAGTTCAGGGCTTTGAACACAAGCTAATTGCAGCTGAAGCAAACATTTTATTCTTCAAAGCTTATTTTCTTCTGCTGACAGAGCTTCTAATCCCAGGAGCAGGGTTGCATCTGCAATATCAGTACCTTCACTAATAAATTAGAGTGGCGGTTAAGAATCCATTTCTTGGTCAAACAGTAAAAATTTGAGCTGATAAAAAGTTTCTGCTTGTGAGAAAAAGCACCCTCAGCAATAGTAAATGAAGTGCTGAAGATCAAAACAGTAATTTAGTAGCACGATCTCTGCTGAAGCAGCTTTTTGAGTTGTCTGAGGATTTTAAGTAGCAAGGCTGAGCTGATGATGTACATGACAGAGTGTAGAGGTAGGTCATCATTAGTATGAGTGACTGCAGGGAGGGATAACGTGGTGCGGTGGAACTTCTGGAACTATCACTGACAAAGGCAAAACCAGTTTCCAGCTCTGCATTTTCTACTTCAGCCATTAAATAAAGCACCCAGTCTACTAGCCTGGCTCTACATGGTGTAATAGGTAGGCTGTGATATTTGCTAGTTAATGTGATTTCAAAAGCAGAAAAAATGTCCTGAGTTTCCAGTGAAGGCAACTATTTACAGTCTCTGTGCCTGGGGACTATGCAGGTTCAGCTTAGCAATGCATCTTCCTACAAACCAGGCACCAAGCAAGAATGTTCCCACCAAGTATCTTTAATTAGTATGCATAGGCTGTATAAAAGAAAAACTGGAAACTTAACCAAGGAAAACAAATTGAATGGTAGATAGCAAACAAAAACAAATACAAAGATCTAATTTTACTTATCACTGGAAAATTCCACCAGCTGAAATGTCAGGATCTGCATTTATATGTAATTTAAGCAATAAGAGGCTGATTTTCAAACAGACTTTGACTGTTTCTACCATCATCATTTGAACATCTTATGTTCGGTTTAAAACTACAGCACTAAGAGTAGAATAAACACTTGAAATTAATTCTGATTGGCTTTGATATACTAGAAAATAAACCTGGCACAGACAAATCTATTTTATTATAGCAGCATAATGACATTAACTTTATATTAATGCACCATATACCCTCAGTGCCTTGGTGAGCAGAAGATCACAGTTAATGCTGGTTCAGCTGTACCCAGAGACACAGGAATGTAGAGATGTAGTCTGACTGCTCGGCTGAGATGGGAAGGTGGGGCCCTAAATAGTCAGAGGGGAGATTAACTCACATAAGAGATTTTTGTAAAAATGTTGTACTTAAAATAAAATGCAAAATGAGAGAGCCGTTACTAGCAAGTCTTGGCTGTGGGTGCAGCACAGGGGTTTCCATCATGCAGAGCTGGTGTGTAAATGGGCTGCTGCTGAGCCCAGCTGACAGGGATGCTCCAACCAGCAAGAGCATCCCTCCAAAAGCCTCTGGTGCTATCAGCACTGTGCATCCTTCCACTTTGAAAATCCCTCTGAAGTTTGCGGCTATTCAAATCAGTTTTACGTTTCTTTGCATGGACAGACACCAGTGGTGTGTCCCCACAGGCTGTGGCTCTGCACAGGCACTGCAAGGTAGCTGAAGAAAATTCAGCATTTGACTAAAGACCTCCCTGGCTTCCAGGTTAAGTTACTTCTGAGATTTTTCTGGACAGAAACCTGTGCTGTGCACTCAGAAAAAGGTCCAGACATCAGAGGAAATCAGACATGCTATCCATACAACCTGCATACATATTATTCAAGGTTCTTGGTGAAGACTTCTACCAGCAAAAGGGTTTTTAGCTGTCGTACCCTAGAATTTGAGGCTTTGTCAATGTTCCTACCCTTCTGTGCCCCTCTAGTCAGTTCTATTGACATGCAGACCTGGATCTTTCACCGGGAGAGGCTCTGAGCAACCTGATCTAGCAGAAGGTGTCCCTGCCCATGGCAGGGTGGTTGGTAATAAGTGATCTTTAAGGTCCCTTCCAATCCAAACAATCCTATGAAAGACATATTCGGGGGTTCAAATGTCTATTACATGCTTCTTGCATCACATGGATTCAAATTCACCATCCCCAGTGATCAAGTTCAGTTCTAGGCACATCCTTCCTGATGTGCTGCTGCTAGTTATAAAGTGAAATGAGCATTATCAGCCCAGTGGCACAGGGCCACCAGACCTAAGCTGACTGCCCTGTCTGGGGCACCAAAGAACAGCTGCTGCCTGAGACGCATCCAGACAAGAGGGAGAGGAAGCATGGGGGATTTGGAAATGCCCTGAAACCAGACTTTTGGCTGATTGAACTTGCTAGCTTTGCAGACCTAAAGAAAAAGAAAATGAAAGTAAGCCTCCAAGAAATTCTCATACCAAAAAGAACATTGGTAGCTCAGGTGAAACCTGGCCCTATTCACAGGGTGTGATTGGCCACACTTTTACAGCACAGGTTACTTCAGGCAGCAGAGAATGACCCCTATAAGACAGTTTTGGGAGAGGAGATAAAGTTTCTCCTCGTGTGTAGACTATGGAAGGTGCCTGATAAAGGCTCACTCTATGATATTGCCACAGCCCAGAGCTACCCTATATTAAGCCTCAGGAAAGATAAATATAAATAACATTTATTGTTATGCTTCTCATTAGGCATCAATACGGAGTCAAGTGATTTATTACTTTTACTCTGCACAAGAGCTTTTTGTGGACACCTTTAAGTAAAGAGCTGTGGTCCAGAAGTCATTTGCAGCTCAGCTCCCTGATGGTAACTTTACTGTGCCCACCTTACAAGTTAAAACAGATTTATGGTATTCACCTAAGAAAGACAGACACTGCTTTGCAAGGACCATTCACAGACCACATTTCAACATGTAAAACCATCTGTGTCTCTTCTACCAACATTCACTGAAGGAATTCTAAGAAATAATAATGGCGGAAAACTTTCCTATCTCTCCTTAAATGCAGTGATTACTTAGTAATATTTGGCTTAAATAAGTATACATGCAGATGTATACTTTTTTGCAGGTGGAAAATGAGCCAAGAAAATTTCAGCCCAAAAGCTGAGAATTGAAACAAATTGCTAACTGAAAATGAATTAGAATGGAAGCCATTATCTGACTTTATCTTTGTTATGCTAATTTGCAGCTACTATTCCCTTAGGCCTACTATAATGCTAAACTCTAGTCTCTTATCAATCTTTTCCCTAGGACAAGAGGATCATGTGGTCTCTTACATTAAAATATTATGCAAAGGAGATATTGTGAATTCTGGTTGAATTTTGTAACCCTACATCTTCAAATCCTCTTTCTGCACTCTATTTTAGAAGAGCAAGAACCATCAGACGTATACTACACAAAAATTGTCTTTCCCTGAATTCGTGAGCCTTGAATTAATGCACAGGAACACCAGAGTGTGGTATGAGGGTCTGCATACAGAGAGGAAAAAAGGTACAGGTCAGGTGCACACAGCACACTACAGACTAACAATATATTTTGTATTAACATTTTAGTAGCTCAATCTCAGGACAAAAATTGCAATAAGGCAGAAGGGGTAGGTTGAATCTACCCAAGGTACCATGTTCATGCAGAAAAGCAAACCCTGATTTGTAACAACTCTACTGCTGCCATTCCAAAAATTTATCCATGCTGCCCTTCCCCAAGGGACTTTCCATGCACGCTTCTGCAGGGCTCCTCTTCTCTTGCCACCCTCCCAGATGGGCCTATGCCCAGAGGGTTCCTGTTCCACAACCTGTTCCTCCCTTTGGCAACAGTAGCGGGAGTACTTTACATCTCTAAATCAAAGGTAATTTGCTCCACGTGGAGGTTGCAACAGCAACAAAAATCTCCCAGCGTGGCTCTAAGCCCTGTGCCCATCACCTGGTGTACAATGGGGACAAACATGCTCCAGATTCACCTTCTCAAGGGCATTTCTACACTAGCAGCCTCCACCAGTATTTCTAAGTTCTGTCTTTTCTCCCCCAAAACAGAATCACAGAATCACAGAATCACAGAATAACCAGGTTGGAAGAGACCCACCGGATCGTCAAGTCCAACCATTCCCACCAATCCCTTAATCATGCCCCTAAGTACCTCATCCACCCTCACCTTAAACACCTCCAGGGACAGTGAGTCAACCACCTCCTGGGGCAGACTGTTCCAATGCCTAACCACCCTCTCCGTGAAGAATTTTCTCCTAATCTCAAGCCCAAATCTCCCCTGGCGGAGCTTGAGGCCATTCCCTCTCGCCCTGTCCCCTGTCACTTGGGAGAAGAGCCCAGCACCCTCCTCTCCACAACCTCCCTTCAGGTAGTTGTAGAGAGCAATGAGGTCTCCCCTCAGCCTCCTCTTCTCCAGGCTAAACACCCCCAGCTCTCTCAGCCGCTCCTCATAAGGCCTGTTCTCCAGCCCCTTCACCAGCTTCGTTGCTCTTCTCTGGACTCGCTCCAGAGCCTCAACATCCTTCTTGTGGTGAGGGGCCCAGAACTGAACACAGTACTCGAGGTGCAGTCTCACCAGTGCCGAGTACAGGGGGAGAATAACCTCCCTGGACCTGCTGGTCACGCCGTTTCTGATCCAAGCCAAGATGCCATTGGCCTTCTTGGCCACCTGGGCCACTGCTGGCTCATGTTCAGTCGGCTGTCAACCAGCACCCCCAGGTCCTTCTCCTCCTGGCAGCTTTCCAAACACATTAGCGTACATGTGATTGTATTTATGAAAAATGAATTGGTGTCTGCAGTGAGTATAGGATGAGGGAGCTATGGGGTGGAAGAGGTGGAGGGAAGGGCAGATTTGGAGCAAGGCCCTTGGCAGCCTCACCATCCGAGGGGGCAGAGAGCAAGTGGTAACTTGAACATCTGCCATTCAGCAACACGGCTTCCTCCTGAATCAGCAGTTTGCTTGATGCTGTGTGGGAATGCCCACAGGACACATTTTGGAAGGGTTAGTGAACAAGTGCGAGCAGCTGTACACACTCACTTTGAAAGCATATCCTTTCCTTTCCAGGACTTTATGCACATCAAAATTTAATTCTGCCTCGTAATCTACTCCCTGCTCTAAGAACATCTCTCACTGGCCTTTAGAATAACCATTCACCATTACATAAATGCAGGGTTGATTCTTTGTGAGCAATTTAACTTGATTTTGCCCCGTTTTTCCTGCCTGCTGGACAGAAGAGAGCTATTCCACACACAGCTGCTCAGCTGGTGAGTTACCAGCAGTGCCTGACCCCATCTGTTTAGGAGCACATGTGCACTAAGTCCAGTCCATGTGCACTCAGCATTGCTCCAGTCAGTACCTCTCACATGCTATATGCTGAACACACCCAATGGTTCCCTTCTTCCCTTCAGCTGAAAAATAATCTTTTTTTCCCCACTTTTGCAAGAGCTCTGAGTGCAAACTGGCTTATTATCCATCTGAAGGGAGACCATATTGCTCTCTACAACACTCAAAAGGAGGATGTAGCCAGTGGGTGTTGGTCTCTTTTCCGAAAAACAAGTGAAAAAATGAGACAAATGGCCTCAAGTTGCAACAAGGGAGGTTTAGGTTGGATATAAGGAAAAAATTCCATACTGAAAGAATGGTGAAGCATTGGAACAGGCTGCCCAAGGAAGCTGTGGAGTCACCAAGCCTGTAGGTGCTATAAAAACTTGTGGATGTGGCAACTCAGGACGTGGTTTAGTAGGCACAGTGGTGTTGGGCTAATGATTGGACTTGATGATCTTAGAGGTCTTTTCCAAACTCAATGACTCTATGATTACCTTGGCTAGTAGTTGTCCCCGAACAATCCTGCTGCCAAAGTTGTAGCCAGCTACTGTTCATCCACACCCTGTCACTTTAATTTATGCCCCTATCCTGAGTACACAGATACCTGTTAAAGACCTTTAAATGAAGATTTCCCCACTCAGTATTCAGTGCCTGATACCCAGGGAAGGATTGGGTTGTTCTCTTTACCCTCATTACAACAACCTTCCCAGGATCTCCAAGTGACATCGTCACCTGTGAGGATGCCACATTAATAGCAGCATTCAGGATTCCACAGATCTTAAAAGCAAGGAATGAAGTCTCAAAACTGACCTAATTTTTTTCATACTACTCTCATGATAAGCACAAACACGTCAGCCTCTGACTGGGACTGAAAACCAAAATATCATATCCTAGATATCTGTTGGGGTGCTTTCTTTTTGCCTTTAAAGTCATTTGGATGCACTTGAGCAAAAACTACAGCACTACGCTATCTACTGTACTGTCATCTTGCCAGGCCTAGGTACATTACAATCCCCATTATAACGGAGCACGTGCTGTGCCCGCAAGACTGGATTTAGAATTGAAAGAAAGGTTTGGATTGGAAGGGACCTTAAAAATCATATAGCCTCAACCCCCCTGCCATGGACAGGAACACCTCCCCCTGGATAAAGTTGCTCAAAACCTCATCCAAACTAGCCTTGAACACCTCCAGAGGAGGAGCATTCATGACTTCTTTGGGCAACCTGTGCCAGTGCCTCACCACCCTCACAGTAATAAATTTCTTCCTATATCTAATCTACAATCTCCCCTCTTTCAGCTTAAAACCATCACCACTCATCCTGCCCCTGCAGTTTCTGATAAAGAGTCCTTCCCCAGCTTTCCTGTAGGTCCTCTTCAAGTACTGGAAGGTTGATATAAAGTCTCCTCAGAGCCTTCTCTTCTCCAGGCTGAGCAACCCCAACCCTCTCAGCCTGTCCTTGAATGGGAGGTACTTCAGACTTCTTATCATCTTTGTGGCCTCCTCTGGCCACACTCTAACAGATCCATGTCCTTCCTGTGCTAAGGACTTCAGAATGTAGTGCTCCGGGTGATGTCTCATGAGAGCGGAGTAGAGGTGGGGAATCACTTCCCTTGACCTGCTGGTGACATTTCTTCTGATGCAGCCCAGGATACACTTGGCTTTCTAAGCTGTGAGTGCATGTGGCTGAATCAGTTTGAGCTTCTCACCCACCAACACCCCCAAGTCCTTCTCTTCAGAGCTACTCTCAATCCATTCTCTGCCCAGCCTGTATTTGTGCTTGGAATTGCCCTGAGTGCCCTTTTTGAACTTCATGAGGTTGGCACCAGCCCATCTCCCAAGCCTATTGAGATCCCTCTAGATTTCCATACCAAACCCTCTCAAGACAGAGGGCAGGTTGCAGATATTCTCACCCCAGCCTGACTGAGGGTTATTCAAAACAGCAACGAGGTAATCCAGTAGACCTAACAAGTTAGGTGTTCCTGTAAATCTCCTGTGCAATGGTGGAGATGTGTGGAAATTACAAATTGGTTACAGGAATGGCTGGATCAACCAGTACTTCACCCGCAACACGAAGAGTAGTGTCCCTTTATCTGTCAGATTGCGCTGTACATTGTATTGTCATCTGTGGACTGGCAAACAGTGCTTTATAGGAACCAGAAAGGCTGGCAGCCCAGAATTTAAACCCAGTCCCACAGACGGCATCTCCAGCCACAGTGATCCACGTTTAATCCTATGTCTTCCAGTGAAATAGGGCAAAAAAATGGTGTGTCACCCCAAAGACATGATGGGCCCCAGGAACCTCAGAGCTCTGGGGCTTTAGCGGGCCATAGCTGCATGTGCAGCAAAGCCCAGGGACCCATCCGTCCATTAGTCTGGGATGTAATATGAGATAAACTTGTAATCACAGTAATCCTGAGAATTTGTCCCAATTTATTCACATGGGCAATTGGGCTCCACTTGTTGCAATTCCCTGTAATGGCAGAGGTTATGAACACATCAGGTTTTGAACTCTCTTAATGAAAAAAGCCCAACCTGGAAATCTCACTGCTTGTTAGTCTGTAACTTCTACATGACCCATGTGGCATTAGGAAGGGGACAGGACCTGAGGGGCTGCCTGACATCATGAGAAAGATTCACTTTACCAAGGACTGCTGGAGACAGGACTGATGAGGGGAGAAAAGGGGAGAACCTTTTTCATCCAGGTTTCTTTTCCCCTTTTTAATTACTTGATGCTACCAGAGAATATCCTGTCAAAACCTCTAAATTTTAAACCAAACCAGGCCCATCTCCTCCCACCCCCTGACACCACTCCACCTCTCTAAAACGCCATTTAATTTTTACAATCTTTTTCCCCAAAAACAATGAATAAGACAAAAATGTTATAGAAAGAAAGGGTTTTTTTTTTTCTTAAGAAACCAATTCTGTGTCATTTCCTAGCTTATAGTCTTTCCTTTCTCCCTCCTGTTTCAGAGAAAGCCACTTTCTTATCCCTGCCGCTGCCAACCTCCTACTTACAAGAGAATGAGTCCAACGTAAACTCTTTAATTTCAGTGAAGATACTTTGGAATTATTTTATTAAAATCCAAGTATAATTTTCCCCAGTTCTCACTAACCACTGCACAGATTCCTGTGATCCACTCAGATTTCAGCCTGTGTGCAGCACTCTTAATAACTCAATTTATTGGCACAAAAAGTCACTATAGCTGCCTTATATTTGAGATTTTTTCCCTGAATCATAGCAGATTGACCTGGGGAGATGCAGGCAACCTGACCAGGCTGATGTCAGGATAGTGGAAGAAACATTATCTTTTGGAGGTGTAGGCTCTGCATTTCTGCGTCCCCATTTTGGAAGTGTAACTTCATATCCCCCAGCCAGAATGATTTCAGTTAGGGGATTTAATATGCAGAGTTTACTTTTACTATGAAGAGAGATTTTAAAATATCAAAGGTGAAAATCCACATGATCATTTATTCCAGTATATTCAATTTATACCATCCTGAAAATTCCTCTTAGAAAAGCCAGCATTATTCATTCCTGTATTGGGACAGGGCCCTGAAGCTCTCCTTTAACTCAATTGTATAAAATGATTAGGTACTGAAATTTGTCTCACTTGTTTACAAGCACTGCAAAGCATGCAGGATACCGGTAACAACTGTGCTTCAGCTACACATCACCCTGCTGGAAAATGGGATTGTTCAGGACATGCACCAACATACAGACAACAGGATTTTTCTTCCTAATTATCCACCCGCATGCGGGAAGGCAGGGTGTGTATATCAGTATATCTCTGAAGTTTGGAGAAGAGGTAATACCCAGGATTAAAACTGTTACAGACACGTTATTTCTTGCCATACAACATGGAAATATCAAAGTTTACACCCTGTCATTCTGGAAGATCAAATCGAGCATGGATGGCAGAACCTGTCTGGCTGTTCGGCTCACTATGCTGAAGAGCTTGGTTGGGGTTTTTTGCCCAGTTTTTAATTTTTCCAAATTCTGCCTAGGCCATGCACTAGACCAAGAGAAATTGCAGTGACACTGCACCATGGTGAGGATGATGGAAACACCTCTCAGACTGAGCAGTTGGCATTTTGGGGCATCCACCCCACAGCCCCATCACTCATCCCTAGACACTCCACATCCAGCCCTGCTTCTCCCAGATCCCACCCAAAGACTGGAGAAATCTAAATATCAGACACAGCCTTTCTGTGTTGCACTGTGAAACCATTCCCCGGTCTCAAAGAGCTTTATTGCCTCCCCAAGGGCTCTTCTTCTCCCCACTCAGGGAGAAGGTTGGCTTCCCTGCCCTTCCCTCACAGCTCAGCTGATTGATACCAGCTGCACTTGTCTCAGTTGCTCAGCGTTTCCTCTCTTGTAAGTAAAAACATCCTTTTCAATCCTCTGAGCCCATCCTCCAGTGGGCCCCGCAGCTTCTGAGCACGGCTCCAAAAAATGTGGCTGCTTGCTAGATAAGAGCAACAAATCACTCTCACTGGTGGAGCATGGGCGGTAGTGCTCCTTCCCCCTGCTTGCTCCCTAATGGGTTATTTAAATCATCCTAATCAAGTGATGGCAAACCATCACTCCCCAAGAGCAGTTTTCTTCTGCTTCCTCTTCCCTTCTTCCCTCTCCTGTAGCCCAGGTCTTTCTGCAGGAGGGTGCAGCAGTGTTGGGGCATCAGTGCTTGCTCGCCTGCCACAAAGCAGTCATCGGGCACACAGATACAGCCAAGTTAAACAGTTTTAGTGACTCCTGCAGCAGAAATGCCAGCACCTCATGCACGTGCTCTGCTTCCAGAGCCTAATCAGGAAAATATCTTTTCCACTCAAAATGCAGTTTTTCCCATCAGTTATGATAAAAGCTCAAACTAGAAATGAGCTACTGAGATCAGGCTCGATGGATTGAGGGTTGATAGTCAGAATGGAGAGGCTGGGAGGAACTATCAAAGACAGACTGTATCAACAACCAATTGTCCTCTGAGGACTTCTTGGTTGTATTGCTCTCATTCATCCCAGTACATCACTCATGGAGGTGTTCGAGGTCAGGTTGAATGGGGTCTTGAGCAGCCTGGTTTAGTGGAAGGTGTCCCTGCTCATGGCAGAAAGTTTGGAACCAGATAATCTTTAAGGTCCCTTCCAACCCAAACCATTCTATGATTCTGTGATCTGTTTCTCTACCAAGATTTGCTCCAACTACAGGAAAAGAAGGCTTTGAGAAGAGAAGCCAGAGGAACAGCTGTGGGCATCATATGGTCTCCAACACTGCCTGTTAGGAGTGTGGTTTCGTTTTTCATTTATTGACTAGATTTCCACTAGGGTTGTGGAGGCCTGCAGAGGCATATGAAGTCCTGGAAGCCTCAAGAAATAACACATGGACATGCTAAGGACCACACATAAGCATGCTGTAAAGGACAAGCTGTAGCTCCAGCCACAGTATGGGCTACTGGCAGGAATATTGGGGTCAAAGCATTTTGGCCAGTGCCAGACTCATCACAGCCCCATCTTTTTAAAATTTAAAAGTCTATACATCTCCTCTTTCCTCCTTCAAAATACCAGTTTTGCCTGTCAGAGTCTTGTAAGCAACCAGCAAAATGAAGAGGCATTGAAGAGACATGGGACACAATGGAACTGCTGGTACGGAGCCCACGCTGTGCTGTGGACACAGAGGCCACTGGAAGGGAGTAGCCCACTCCACCACTGGCTATGCAAACCTCCCCAAATCAGCAGCTTGCCAGGCTGATCTCATCTGTCCCACAGCTACCAGATCCACACGCTTCCACCTGATCTGAAGACACTGCCCTTGGCAGCGCCCTGGGATGCCTCCAAAGGACATTTCACAATTTAAGAAAAAAATCATAGAATCATAGAATCACTAGGTTGGAAAGGACCCACTGGATCATCGAGTCCAACCATTCCCATCAATCACTAAACCATGCCCCTCAGCACCTCATCCACCCATCCCTTAAACACCTCCAGGGATGGGGACTCAACTACCTCCCTGGGCAGCCTGTTCCAGTGCCCAATGACCCTTTCCATGAAATATTTTTTCCTGATGTCAAGCCTGAACCTCCCCTGATGGAGCTTGGCCATTCCCTCTTGTCCTGTCCCCTGTCACTTGGGAGAAGAGGCCAGCACCCTGCTCTCCACAACCTCCTTTCAGGAGGTGTTTTTCAGAAACAAACAAGCAGCATCTGCCTACAGATCCTCAGCTTTGGTATTTTATGGCCATCCTAATCATTTTATCTGCTCTGGAGAGATAAAAGCTCTCCTGGCAAGTGGCAAGGTGTCTGGATGAAGCAAGGGGCTCTCCCCTCCAAGCTCTGGTTCTTCTTCCCAGGTCCTCAAGCATCTCACCTAGAAACTTTCCAAATCGAGGCATGGTCTGCTCTGCCAGGGGCTGCAGGAGAAGTTGTTCACTTGCAGGTGGAGGCATGTCAGGAAAATTGCCAGGCAAAGCATTAAGCTGTGAACTACAAGTAAACATGACTGTGAAGTGCCTACCCGCTGAAAGCAGGAGCAGTACCAAGGAATCGGCTAAAATCCCACGGCTGCTACATCTTGCCGGAATTCCAACTCCTCCTCCATCAGTGTTCTGCCCTTCTCTGACCACATCTCTCTGCAGAGCTGTGTCTGGGGTTTGGAAATCTGAGAGGTAGGATTATCATCTTGATTTGTTCTGGTGCCATATCACAGGACCCTAGGAGTATTAGGGTACAAACAATGGCCAATGACCCTTCCCTTGACCCAGTGCATGGGCAGCTGGCAGCATGACAATATACTACCTGGGACAATCACAGCCTCTTCTTGTAGCTAAAATCTTGACATAGGCAGAACCAATGTATGGAGATCAGTCATACATTTCAGACACAAGGTTGAACAGACCCTTTGCTCCACATGGTGGAAGAACAGGCATGGGCTGCAGGCTAAGCCGCCACAACTCTGCTTTTCTCCCAAGCTCCTCATCATGCTGGGACCTTCAAGGAGCACCAGCCTGACACAGAACAACCAGGCATTGCTTTAGCTTGGGTTCTAAAGAGTGGACTGAGCCACACTCAGTTCCTTCTGCCACCTCCACACCTTTACTGGGAGCCCACAGAGGCAGAGACTCACTGATGACCCTGCTTTGAGTGGGAGGGCAGACTGAAAACCTCTGGAGGTGCCTCCCACCCTAAATTATCTGAAAAGCCTATTAACTCCCCATTATCCTTCCAACCCACAGTGTGACCCTCTGCAGGAAAAGCCCACCCAGGTGAGGACGGGGGCACTTGGCAGCCCCTTTCCCCTCAACACGGGCACATAAGGTAGATCTTTCATCTCAACCCCTGATGCTTCAAATGCCTCATGAATTTTTATCAGGCACTAATGGTTTAATTCCTACTTATATATGTAGAAACTTTGCCATGAATCCAAGGGGGTTTTTTGGTGGGGGGGGAGTGAGATGTTGTTTTGTTTCTTTTTTAACTTTATAACAACTTTAATTTTACAAGTTCATAAATCAACCCTTCTTCATTGCTCTGCCCCACACCTCCTCACTGGGTGTGGCTATAAGCAAATGAGACCACTGAATGAAAAATAACTTTTTGTTTCTTTCTTTCTTTTTTTTTTTTTGTTCCTTCAAGAATTGCTCATGTCTCCTCACAGCTTCAAATATTTCATGCATGTTGTGCCATGTATTTCACAAGCTAAGCCAAGCAAAACACTGCCTTCCATATACACGGCAAAAAAAATGTTTTTCAGAGCTCAAAGCATTTCTGTCTTTGGCAGAAATGCTTTCTAAAAGCATACTGAAAGAAAAGTATGGAAACGAAATACAAAGAGTGGTTGAAATAATATTTTGGGTAGAGATGAGCCCAAAACCAACCCCCAGACTAGAAAGCCGTATACCCCTCTAGATACGATTCCCAAAATGAGCAGGTTTGTTGTGATACTTGGAGAACAACAGGGAAATGTTGCAGGTCTCCCACTGAGTTTAATTTATTAATTAAACTTATAAGTGATTTAACCCCTACTGGTTAACAGCTAACACAGACCCTATTATAGTCACCTAATAGATTATATTTACCCAGAGAAGCCCTGGGTGGGTTAGACAGGGGTGGACAGGCTGTGGGGAAATCGATGGGTGTCCAGCATGGCAGAGAGGATCCACAAGGCAGAGGGGCTCTGCTGAACTTTGGCAGGAGACCCAAAGCTTCCCTGGAATTCGGTGTGATTATATCTGCTGTTTGGATCCACCCTGTCACTGACATGGGCACAAACTGCAGTGTAATTTGGGGTTTCATACACAGCATTTAGAACTAGATCCAAAACTCAAATGGAAGAAATGTGGGAAAGAGGTTTTTAAGAGTTTAATGTGAAACAGAAACCCCCTGAATCTATTTTTGCCCTGGTCTTTAATTGAGATTTTTTTTTTTTTTTTCCAATCCTCTAGTATACCCAGGCTCTTCAGGCAACCAACAGCAATTTCTCAATATTAAATAGGAGTCTTTATGCTATATAAATGGTGAAAGGATGACAAACTCAGCTCTGTGTGCACCCGCTTTTCTGGAGAGGTGAACAAACAGCATGTTATGGCTCAGTGCACACTGTTACTCAACAGCAGCCAAAAGGAAAGCCAAAATTAAACAAAGCCTATCTTGACAACAGATTTCAAGAGGATAATTGCACCTACTAATTCATAAATACTCTCAGACACTGATAATGCAATTCTTAAACTGAGAGACATCTCTACTTTCTGTATTCCAGTAAAGAGTCCATGTGCATGACGTAAAATTAAGATGGTTTAATCACATAAAGTATATTTTACTCTGAAGTTTAATATTTTTTATAAACCTTAAAATAACTTTGAAAATATTTGTCCTAGCACTTGACAGGATTGGGGGTTTTTTTCCATTGATTTAGTAGTTGTAACACAAATCTCAAAACAGAATTCCTGAGGGGAGGGAGAGTGTTTTTTTATTCCAGAAGCTGAGTGTATACCCAACACATTAGCCTGCACCAGCCTTAGTGTACAAAGCACTTAACATTGTGAGCTGAAACTGCTTCAGCTTTCCACCAGCTAAGGATGGACATGCCTTGGGCTCCGGCAACTGCTCTGCTCCATCCCACACTGCGCTGGGGCTGCTCATAGCTGGTACTTGCACCACAGGCAGGTACTCGGCCAATTCCTTCCCCATCTTCAATAAGCCAGTTAACAACACGTCCATTCCTCTGCCTTGAAAACAAGGACAAGACTTGCCTGAAGTGGTGGACCCTTAGTGGAGCACACTGGATAAGTGGATGCTACCTGTTACTAGGCAAAATAAAATGTATAAAGCATATGAAAGGTCTACAGGGCACAAGAGATGACTCATTAAAAATCCTTTTTTTTCCCCATAGAATCATAGAATGGTTGGGGTTGGAAGGGACCTCAAAGATCATCCAGTTCCAACCCTCATGCCACAGGCAGGAACATGGTCCACTAGATCAGGTTGTTCAGAACCTCATCCAAACTGGCCCTGAACACCTCCAGGGATGGGGCATCCATGACCCCTCCAGGCAACCTGTTCCCACTCTCACAGTAAAAAATGTCTTCCGAATATCTAACCTAAATCTACCCTCTTTCAGCTTAAAAGTTTTTGATGTTTTATGTTGTTAAATCCTTGCCCATCACAGCCTAAAATTTTTTGGTCAGCATGTCCCGCCTTTAACGCTTACATCTTCCCCTGGAGCACAAGCCCAGCATCGATGCCAACACCTCCTTGCTTCTCCCCCCAGACCCTTTGCTGCCATGGATGTATGGGGAGTCTTGAGAACCACAGGGATACAGGCTCACGAGCAAACAGTGGAAGTCAGTTCAGTTGCAAACAATATTCCTGGACTCCATCAGCAACATCTTCAAACACCTTCAAAGAAACCAGATTCCATGGGCACTGCTTGCATATATATACATGTGCACACAAAAACGCTTGTTAGCTTAAAAGGGTGAGTATCAAAATGTAATACTAAATTATCTGACATCTTTATTGCTTAGAATGACAGATTCAAACAAAGCTAACCCTTTAATTATGTTTATATAATGTAATTTGGCACAAGTCATAAAGCACCCCTTTGGCAATGCCAGATTAAATATTTTACATTTGCTTGGGCAGCATATTACAAGATTGAAAGCAGTATTTTCTCCTGATGCTCCAGAGCCACAGTTGCAGTAGTGCAGATGGGAGCAAGGCTCAGCACAGAGGTTTTCCTCGGGGAGATCTGCTGTGGGAGTTGCTCTGTGATCTCAAGGACCCCTGCCCCACATCCCACTTTTCACAGCTACTCTTCACATCATCTCACCCAGGTGACTGGCAACCCTGGTGTTTGCCAAGAGCAAAAGAAAATGCCCTCATGATGCCAATGACACCAGAGGTGAGACTGTTACTGCTGGTGGGGTTTCCTGGGGCAGTCACCTTTCTTCTCACTTCTTCTTCAAGTCCTTCCTTTGTGTACAAAACTGGGGAGATACACCCTTTATGCCACAAAAAAAAAAAAAAAAAATAAAAAAAAATCTGCTAATGGACTTCAGGAATGTTCATACCTGAGATTTCAGAAAGAGGATGAAGCCCCTTGAGCTGTTCTGCAACATGGCAGGGAAAAGAGAGCAGTCTCAATGTTCAGATTGCCAGGGCTTATTTTACCCATCACTGCTAAGATTTCTTCCCAAGAAAAGTGAGTTTCCCACACCAGGCTTGGTGTACCTGTTTTCCTATAGGAAACTCTGCAAGAGTCCCACATCCAAGCTCTGTGGCCTTGTTCTGCACTGAGGAACTAGAAATGTTAGTGATACTAGCTGCCTGTTTCTAAGGGATTCCAAAGAATAAACATGGCCCTCAATCCCAGAACAGGTTCTGTCAAGCCACCCCTCTACTTTCAGCACATCAGGTAAGTAGATGTAGCTGAAGTTAGAAAAAAATCCCTGAAGATCCGAGATAGACATTTCACTGGCAACCGACTAGTCTCCCTTCCGAAGCGTTTGCGATTTCCACAGGCCACCACCACCCTCAGCCCTCTGAAATACACCTGCTCACTCCGACCATAACCACCTACTCCAGCACATGTAAAATCACCACTCCCAAAGGTCAGGCTTGTCCAGCCTGACTACATAAGTTCTCCAGAGAGGTTTCCCTGGCCAGGTTATGCTGCTACAATTACACAGTAGCACTAAACTGATATTCATAAGCAAACACAACACAGTAGGATCCAGCAAGTCCAGAAAGAATGTAGTTGCCCTTGGAAGATGTTTGATTGTTTGTATTGAAACCTGCTCCGTGTTCTTATATTAACATTCTTTCATTCTAGGTACTTGAATGGGCTCTTTCCTTAGCACCAGGAGGAGCTTAAGACAATGAATCCACACGTTAAACACTGTAGAGCTCAAAAATTTAACAGAATGCATTTAAATTCCTGTGCAAGACAGATCTTCACACATCAAATACAGAAGTTTCTTGTCCTGAACGTCATTGCTGCTCAAGGCGTCTTACATTCTGCAAGAAGGCAGGCAGCAGATACCCTGCCTCAGTTAACCCATGAGCTCCCGCAGTCTTGTAGTCAAGATGAATTTGATAGGAATAGTTGGACTCGATGATCTGGTGGGTCTCTTCCAACCTGTTTTTTCTATGATTTCTATGAAGACTGTAGCTTCATGTCATTGTCTCTGTAGGTAAAGTAGAAAAGAGGCAAGACAACAGTCTTACTCCTTTCTTAAAAGAAGTAACTTGATCAAAATGCCAGAAATGCAAAAAGGTGGGAGGAAAACTTTTACTCAAGGTCCATCCCAATCTCATATGTTGAACCTTTACAAATTTGAAAACGTGAATGTCATGTATTTTAGGATATGGACAAAGTGGTTTTGTTTGGGTTGTTTTTTGCTGGGTTTGGGCATTTTTTGCTGAGGTTTTTTTTTGGGGGGCGTGCCTTGCCATCTATACAATGTGAGGTTTTATCAACCATGGTAGGATCTGCACTTTTCTGAAGCTGCCACCACTACATAAACAAACAGATGCTGCACTGTGGAGGAAGGTGGAGAAAACCAAATACAAAACAAAATACAAACGCTCGGCCATGCAAAGGGCCATCTGCAAACAGGGAGATGGGAAGCCTGCTGGAGCACCACGCATCAGCTTTGTATAACCCCACTACTTTGCTTAAGTTCAGACCTTACTGTTCAGAGCTGTCAGCACGTTTCACACACTCACACTTTGTGTATTCATTACACAATGTAAAGTAGGTAGCGGTCCGATTTGCTCATTACACCCAACAATTAGGATGCTGCAAGAGGTACCCCAGTGGCTTTTCAATATCAAAATAAAGAGATGGCTGTAGACAGATTAAGAATGAATGAGGATACCGCACAGACAGCAGGAACTTGAACTTCTCCACTAAGGTCTGGAGCCAAATGGTGAAGACATAACATGAAATTAAAAAAAAAAATTAAAAAATTCAAATTTTGCCCAAAACAATGCACAATGTATAACTCAGAGCAGAACACTGAGTAACGTAAAGAGAAGAGAACTCCAGAGTACCAAGCAGAGCAGCGATTTACAAATTCTGGGGTATGCAATGTTTACATCAAAGCATTTTAATTACAGAATGAATAAATCTACCCAGACAAAATTTCCTTTCATTCTTCAAAGAGAGTCTTGACTGTTGTCAAAGCATGCTCCCTTTTTCACCTCCATATAAATTATCATGTGCAAAAAAGTCAATTAAGAGAGAACATGAATTATGAAATAGTTCCCTGTGTATACGTAGAAAGGCTTGCAAATCTCATTGAAATTCAGTTGAGTTGTACTGCCCACACAACTAGTGATCTTAGCAAAAGCCACACAAAAGGCTTTCTTCCCTGTTGTTTACATAAGTATTTTGGAAACAGGGCAAATATTGCTACACAGAATGGAAGCACAGACAGGAGTGAAATGTAGTATGTTGAGGTAATAAAACTGCAAGCTTTCCATTTGTTTCCTTAGTCCTATAGAGCCATTTCTGTTTAAGATTTATATGTTCCACTGTTAACAGAGCTGGTGACAAGAATTTCACTGCAGATTGCTAAAGCTTGAGGGCTACTTTAGTTTTAATTAAGAGAATGTTTCCCAGTCATTCTTAATGGTAGTGGCTTAATTCATGATTTAAGAATCATAGAATCATAGGATGGTTTGAGTTGGAAGGGACCTTAAACCACCCTGTCAAGGGCAGGGACACCTTCCACTGGATCAGGCTTCTCAAGGCCCCATCCAGTGGGGCTTTGAACATTTCTAGCCATCCACAACTTCCCTGGACAACCTCTTCCAGAGCCTCACCACCCTCATCGTGAAGAATTTCTTCCTAATACCTGATAAAAATCTTCCCTCTTCCAATTTAAAGCCATTCTCCTTGTCCTATCACTCCATGCCTTTGAAAAACACCTCTCTCCTGCCTTTCTGTAGCCCCTTTTAGGTACTGGAAGGCTTCTGTTAGGTCTGCCTGGAGCCTTCTTGTCTTCAGGCTGAACAATCCCAACTCTCTCATTCCTGTCTTCATGGGAGAGGTGCTCCAGCCCACTGATAATTTTGTGGCCCTCCTCTGGACTTGCTCCAGTAGGTCCCAGTCCTTCTTTTGTTGGGTGCCCCAGAGTCAAACAGAATACTCCAGGTTAGGCATCACGAGTAAAGAGGGAGAATCGCCTCCCTCAACCTTCTGGTTGTGCTTCTTATGATGCAGGTTGGCTTTCTGAGCTGCGAGTGCAGATTGCCGGCTCATGTCAAGCTTCTTATCAACCAGCACTTCCAAGGTCTTCTCCACACGGCTGCTCTCAGTCACATCATCCACCGTCCACCTAACTAACTAAACTCATTTAAAGACTACACCAACCCTAGAAAAACATGAGATTAATCTAAATTCTGGGGTTTCTGATGTTTGCAATGAGCTTGGCCAAAAACGATCTAATTATTTTCATATTGCTTTACATAGAGTTACCAGTACTGCTTAATTAAATGAGTAATAGCAATCAACAAAGCCTCTTTCTCACACATTCAGAACTGTGTAAACACTCTTTCATGCAGAAAAGAACGGTATATATAAAATAATTAATGTGGACATTAGTGAAAGCAAGAAGGGGCATGAGCTTCAGGAAAGCTGCCAAACCACTGGAGCTTGTGGCAAAACATCCTGCACATCTGTGATCTAGTTAGTCAAATAAAGGCATCAAAAGTCTTAGTGGGGACACTCCATGCAAATCAGTGGTCACAAAAGACCATGGAACAGCAGCTGTCTCCTGCTGCCCTTACAGGTCGGCTTGCCCACTTCAGCCCTAAAACAGCAATGACAGAGAAATTGAAATTAGGTAACACAAATTCTGTAAAAAAGCTCTCAGAAATGCCCATCCCTGTGCCCCAGGAATTCTAGTTGCTCAGGCTCCATCACTCCATCTCTAGAAGGGGTCACAGGCCATTTCTGAAGACATACGAAGATACAAATGGGAGGAAAAGCCGGAAAAGCCCAAGCATCAAGGAGTTTCTTGTTCCCATCCCTCCCCTGATATTCAGGCAAAATGAATGAGAAAAAAGCCAGATTTGCTGCACATGTACCCTTAGACCATCATGGCTGTAGCAGCTTAATGCTGTCCTATATATTTGCAATGTCAACGCCAAAATTTTTCATTACTTTAAAATGTATTGAAAGCAATGGACTGTCTTCTGCTCAGTAGAGAGGGCTGTGGGTCAGCTTTAAACTACTTCTCTTACCTCTTGGAAATCATAGTTGATCCCAGATGATCCCCATTGAAGGAGAAAGAAATAAACAGTTCAATCTAGATCTTCAGTAAATTTCAACAGGATTGTGATCATTTACTGTAGGAGATGATGCCACCAACAGATGAAGTAGAATTTTTCTTCATTTACACCAGACAGGGATGAGATTCATTCTCAGCAGGAAAACCATCAGGGTACAGATGAGGCATCCTCAATAACCAGGTGACATCAGCATCTTTCACTTATGAACCTCACATCTACACCAAAGTAAGAGGAGAAGGTATGCTCCTCCGCAAAACCTCATCTTTACACGGTTGTATGTGCTGGGGGATTAGGTGAAGCATCTTGGAATGTTTTATGGAAGAGAACAGAACACATATCCTTTCTACAAGACAAAAGATCCTTCCTACAGGAATACAGCTCTGAGAACAACCCCAAACAAGTGGAAAGCATGTTAAAGTCTGCAGCTGAGCTGGTAAAGGTCATTGGAGGTAACTGGGCAATTTCTTTCTGGCCGTGCCATCCCTCTCCTAAGCAGTCACACAGCACTACGCTCTCCCAATCCAGCCTCAACAGAAACACCTCCCTGAGTGTTTGACCTAACTCATCTTTTTTTCACTCAGTCCTTGACTCAGAGTCAAACCTCCCTTCCCATGCTTTCTCCTCACACTTTCACACAACGTTCCCAGCTGGTTTGGTCCATGGCAATCTTGCGTGGGCAGTCACCTCCTGGTGACAGCAGCAATTTGCTCCCGTGCCTGGAGCCATCCAAGCCACTTGCCTGCAGTGTGCACAGTTCTAGCAGATGTGCTATCAGGGCAGTTCAGCGGCTATCAGGGAATTCACAAACCAGAGCAATGATCTGTACGGATTCTCCAACGAAAGTGCTTCTGGCACATACACACTTATGCAGCTGGAAATAAAATCAGGTTTCATTTCCCTCTCTGTGTCACACTGAGTAAATCATCATTTGCCTTGTAAGCAAGGAGCCTTCCCTAGCAATAAGCCTTAGCAGCAGAAATACAAAGCTACCAGTAGTGAGAAATCTTTTTTCACTTGCAGCGTGTTTTAAACTAGCCCGTCTTCACCCACTCCTACATGTTTTCTGCTTATAACAATTAATTGCTTCATAGCTGAAGGCAGGGTTTAACCCTGCAAGCATAAATTCACACATACAGTGATGTGATCACTGAGGTTTTTGGGATTAAGTCCTTGAGTCCACCAAAAAATTTCACAGGAGTATAATTATAACCAGACATGCAGCTACACGAGTGTTAAAGGTAAGCACATGTGTAATTGCTTGGCAATTTGTTGCACTTTTGAAAATCAGAAAAATTGTTCAGCATCAAAATAAAGCGATCTGCCTGGGCAGGCATGCACAGAATAGAGCTAATCAAAAAATTCCTTTTGAGGGATTCTCCTGTTGGTTCTTTACCTAGCCCCTCCTCAAGCCCCAAATCCTTTCTGAAGAAGCGACTTTCCTCCAGCAGGATTTATGCTCTTGGTCCTCCTGACCTAAGCCACTCCTGCCACCTCTATATTAGTCACAGACCAAAGTTTCATCCAAAGACTTAAACCTTTTACCCATACATCTCACAGCTTTTTTCTTGTAGACCAAAGGACAAATAAGTACTAAACAAGAAGTTAGCATTCTGTTAATTACATGCTTTTTTTACCTAAACCCCTCCCATTAATACAGCAGCTGGGAAGAGGAGATCTTCGTGTCATCTCCAAGATGACCTGCTTGGTACAGTGGGTGCTGTGGCTCAACAAATAGCTTCTTGCCCTCTTTTGAGAGCATGTCGCTCACGCTTTGTTCAGCTCTGTCCTGTTGCCTCTGCAGCTCAGATGAAACCCCAGCCTGAGACTCCTCACTAGGAACTGCAAGTCACAGGCCAAACAACAAGCAGGCACAGCAGCAGGGAACACACCAGAAGAATCCAACCACCACACTGCAGCTTTTCCTGCTAAAGTGATTAAGGAAACAATTTACAAAACATGTGTTCCTTGAGCAGCTCCTTTTGCAAAATCTCTTGAGTCAGACACTTTCCCTTATCGCCTGCTGCAACTGCATCCCCAGCAGCTGATTCTGATCTGCTCCCAGGTCAGCCATCAAACCCATCTTTCTCATCTTAAATTTCCCACATCACTGTCACAACTCCTGTACTTACAGGAATCTGGCAGTGCCAACCCACACTCTGCCTGGCCAGCTGCCCAGTGCTGGTACAACCTCCCACATGCTTTTGATCCACATTTTCAGCTGCTTCAGAGCCTTTCCAAAGGGCAGCAGTGCAGAAGCAAACCACCTTGACTGCACCCCCTCTGGGTTCTGGGGTTTGAAGTGGAGCTTTGTCCAGGTAAGCCCAGTTACAATTACGGGAGGAATGAGGCAATTCAGATGGATAGTGCCCCAGCCTGTCTGCTGCTGAGAGCTGTAGCCCTGTTGAACACTTCCTGAGACCTGTGGCTATATCTCCAGGCTTTCCTCCAGCTCCATAGTGGGAATCAGACCATTGGGGTTGCATTTGCACCATAACCTTGGCTTTGAACTACTGGTTGTAATGCATGCGTGGACTACATGAGGGGAGACTTCATTGCTCTCTACAACTACCTGAAAGGAGGTTGTAGAGAGGAGGGTGCTGGCCTCTTCTGCCAAGTGACCGGGGATGGACGAGAGGGAATGGCCTCAAGCTCCATCAGGGGAGGTTTAGGCTGAAATTTAGGAAAAAATTTTTCACAGAAAGAGTCATTGGGCACTGGCAGAGGCTGCCCAGGGAGGTGGTTGAGTCACCTTCCCTGGAGGTGTTTAAGGCACAAGTGGATGAGGTGCTAAGGGGCATGGTTTAGTGTTTGATAGGAATGGTTGGACTCAATGATCCGGTGGGTCTCTTCCAACCTGGTGGTTCTATGATTCTATGATAAATGGTGCAGGTGCAGGTGTCTTTTGTGATTATCCAGCTGCACCAAATTATGCAAAATTCTCACTAACTGATGAGCAACATCACTACTGCAAGAGGTGGCTGCTGGGTGAGACAGGCTGAATAAAAAGCACCACACCTGCACCATAAGCAGTGATCCTACAGCAGCAGTGAGGTCTTCTGAAAGTACTGGGAACGTACCCTCATCCTTCTTTCTCAGGGGCTTTGCTTGTTCCTGTCCTCTGAATTCTGGGCTTCGAGCCAGCTGGACAGAAATCCTGCTCTTGCATGCTGTGCAAGGTTCTCACATAACTATGCACACACTAACCTGAGCCAGTATGCACAATGTCTTAGTCATGGGCTGAACTGTCACAGGTTAAGGAAAAACCTCAATTCATTGTCCAAATTTTGAGCCTTTCTGATAGTACCAGTCATCAGCCTGTTTTGTGGGCTGCAGCTAAAATCTTTAAATCACAGAAGGAGACAACTAATGTTGATTTAACAGTAAGCTATTTGCTTAACCAAACTGAGTGCCAAACAGGGAAATATTCTTTCCCCTTACTAGAAGCATAATAAAAATTAAAGTAAAGGTAATGAAAGAGGAAAACACATCTTTGACATTTCTCCATCAGTCTGAAATCAAACTTATTGTTCTAGACCCTTTTATAAATATTTGCTCCTTTCAGATCATACATGCTAGGTTGTGAATGAAAATGAACTGAGATAATCAGCATTTAAACATCTACATAGAAGGTTAAATTCCAAAATGACGAAAAAACCTTAAATATTACCTCCCCAGTTATGCACTGCATAAAAACTTTGCTTACTTAAAACTGGAATTATTATTTTTGGTACAGAGTGACAGCTGCTTGCACAGCTGTTTCTAGTGAGAATTTATGCTTAGTTCAGGCAGAAGAAAGGAGCCTAGAATTAACTTCTTGCTCTCTGCTACTGGTAATTACCTTTGGCACAGCAGAGAACGTACCAGGCACGCAGCAAGGTCCTGCCGTCAGCAGCAATGGCATAAATCAAGATATGACAGCATGAAGAGACCAATAAATTGTTAAGGGAGTGATGACGTGGAAGAATAAGAGCTATAAGCAATGCAAGCAGATGAATACATGGCCAACACCAGCTGAGCTGGAGCTAGTTTGGTTGGTATCAGTTGAATATCTGGAGTTGAGCCTAGTTTGTGCTGTGACCTGTGTTGTGGAGACAGGAAAAATAAGACACAGAGAAGTTAAGTCTGAGTATTTCAAGACATTCAAGGTATCAAGGCACCCTCTCCTGGCACAGGGTCTTGTCTAAGCAAGATTCACATGGAGGGTTGGTACCAGAGCTCATGACAGCATAAAGGCATCCCAGATCCTCCTTCTCTGACATTGGTATGGGGAATTAATCTCATCCTTTACTATTCAAATATATCAGAAGTACTTCTACTGGAATGCTTTCTTTTTTAACTTCTGCTGTTGTTTTTGAAGAGAAAAAGAAATCTGTGTTAAGGTGCCTTAAGAGATATTGATAAAGAGGCATCCTAATAGAAATTACTTTCTTGGTAACTACTATGAAGAAGGAACATTTATTCCTAAAACTCTACATTAGAGCTGAGAAAATAAAGAGGAAGTCTGCTTTTTTGTTGATTTTTTTCTTTTTCTTTTTTATTTTTTTAAGAGGAAGTAAGAATGAGCATCTGTGCAGAATTTGGCTCTTGATGGTATCTTAGGGATGTTGCTTAGGGATATGATTTAATAGTGGGCATTTACGGTTGGAGTTGATGACCTCAAAGGTCTTTTCCAACCTAATGATTCTATCTCATGACAGTAGATGGCAAAGGTGCCCCAGTGCTCCCATGTGACAGGGTGTGGCGTTGTGGTTGGGGAGAAAGCAAAATGACTTCAACAGCTTCCCAAAAATCATTTCTCAAGGTTTTATCTTTAATCTCTTTCCCTCTGTACTCTGATATGAATAATATTGAGGAAGCCCTGAGATCAGCAATGCAGCCCACCCTGATGACGAAGCCTGTAAGCACATCCTGGCCCCTGCTTATCAGAAGTGATAGCAACCATTTCATTTCCTACAAGGCTTGAGCAGACTCCCATCATAGTTATGTCTTCATTGCCACTGAACCACAGACATTGTCAATGGAAATATCTGCTTTTGGCTGCAGGTTCCTCCAGCGGGAGGGTGCAAGTGGCATATTCTGGCTGGGATATTCTAGCAGGAGAGAGTAACTGCCGGCCAGCTTCATAGCTAGGGAAGAGAAATCTCTTTTCTGGAAAAATTGAACATGTACAAACAAGCTCTCTCAGCTCCTCTTCTCGTATCCCAGTGGGGGAATGAGCTGGCTAGTCTTTATACCATCAAGATGTTTATTTCCAGTTTGGTGTCTCACCAGGAACTTCAAGATCAGGACATAACTTACACGTGGTGAACAGCAAAAACCAATGATAATTACAAGGATAGAAGCCACATAATTAGGGGAAGAAGAAACACAACAATGACTGAGTGAAGAGAAGTCTTTGCACACCTGGAGGACAACAGACCAGGACCCATTAGAAAGCCAACAGGCAGCCAACGTGATGTAAACTGCAGTAGGAAAAAAAAATGGACATACAGCATTTTGTGCAAGATTCTCACATTGGTTTGTGTCTCACAGCACTTTTGAAGTCAACAGCTTGAAAAGTCCTAAAGAGCATCCAGTGTTTTTGTCAGTATTATGTGTCGGGAAGTTTTTGTTAACAAGGGATGATAGAAGAGGGTATTTTTAATGACAAAAAATTGATACTTTTTTCATTTAACTACTTTGAAGAAACTAGCCCTGAGGATCAGATGTCCCCCTGGAAGCTGTCAGCAGGCTGAGAACATAAGAGCCTAAACAATGAGGTGGTTCAGAAAATTTTATACTAGCCATGGGGGACTCAAATACTTGCACTTTGGTAAATATACCAACCATTAATTATGGATAAAAGCAAGAGGTGGAAATAAAGAAGGCCATGTTATAGACAAGGAAATCTACCACACTGACCTGCTACCTTGCTCCAGGAAAGCATTCCTTATTCTCTCCCAGCTCGCATTTGATTTTGTGGAATCAAAATCCTGCCAGATTCCAGCTTTCTTTGCCCTTCCCCTCAGTTTTTTTGGACATAATTACAAAATAATGGGGTTAATAAAGCAA
The DNA here is from genome assembly GCA_033459285.1 of Clamator glandarius. Taxonomy (NCBI): domain Eukaryota; kingdom Metazoa; phylum Chordata; class Aves; order Cuculiformes; family Cuculidae; genus Clamator; species Clamator glandarius. Next base: position 1,548,686 of record JAUNZM010000016.1, on the reverse strand, counting down.
AGAGCAGCTGCAATCTATTTGGATTTCACTGAAGGGCTTGATACTGTCTCCTGAATTCTTATGCGCCAAATTAATTCAGGTTGTCTCTGGCAAGAAAACACTGTCATGTCGATCGAGAGCTGCCTTAGAAGACTGTAAACACAGGGTAATGACTCCCAGCGACACTCTTGCTGTGGGTACTGTGGCCGGAGAGCTGCGTGCTGGGGTTTAACCTCATCAGTTCTCATGGGACAAAAAAGGGAATCCAAGGAGCACTGAAAAAAAGTCACAAATGCAGTTAGAATGAAAGGAGGCTGCATGCATTGGGCCGAAGGATAAAACCCTTGAGGTCAAGAGAGCTAAGAAATGTTGATAAAACTAGTCAAATTTTCAGTGGGAAGGGAATGCAAGAAGGGTTGAGCAACCCTGCCTACCTGTGCAGGGATAGGTAAGTGCGTAACATTTGAGGGAGGGGAAAAATCCAGGGGATAGTGGTGGCAGGAGAGATCTTTCTTGTTCAAAGGCAAGAACAATAGTAACATTATTAGATTCAACAGCTCCCAGCCACAGAGCCTTCTGCGATGCCAGAGGCTGCACGCGCTGTGTGCATTCCCACTCATGTTGCAGCAGAGATTCGTGGCTTGCTGACGCGGGGAGCTTGACCAGAATACCTGTTGCAGAATGAACTATTCCACAATCATCACCCTGGAACAGCTCCCTGCTCAGACCATGGTCTTCCACAATAAGAGTCATTTTATAGTGGAAGAATTAATGCTTTCTTCCAGAGCAAAATGATTGCTCTGGAATACATTCCCTCAGAAGGGATTAGAGGAGCAGCAGCTCCAGAACAGCTCTTACAAAAGAGATTATTCTGGACAACTTTGCCTGGTAGGCAAGCCCCCAAATCCAAATATTCCTGATCCATAGGCAGGAAATTAATGTGGTGACTGGGGAAAAGAGCTTTGTAGCTGATGCAATCAGGAATCCGCTGCCCTTATCAGCTTCAAACTCTGACAAGTGTTCCTCCCATAGCTCCTGAAATCTGGGGGAATTTGGCGGGAGAGGATTTGATTATGGACAGTTGCACTGTTTTCAAGGAAAAATGGCTTTTTATATTAAAATTTTTAATCATTTTTGGGCTTAGTTGGGGATTTCGTTTTCCATCTAATTTCAATACGATGAAAGTTTGTCAGCTTTGGAAGGGGAGGAAATTTGGACATAAAGATAACTGAGAAGAGTTTGGGGAAGTTTAGGGGAAAGTAACATATTTAAAGAAAATGTCCAGGGGAAGATAGCTTGCATTTCCCAAATACTACTGATAATTGCTTTCTTTGGCCCGCCTGCTTCCTCACATGCGTGGTTCCCAAATTCTCAAGCAGAAGATAAAACTTCAGGAACTCCCTCAGCATCTCCTGCCCAGTGCTCTCCAGGCTGCGTACAAGGAGCTCACCTATGGACTTCGTGGTATTTCAGTTTTACAGCAACCCATGTAAAACTTCATCTTCCTCTTGCCCTTCCCTGTATTCTAGAAGAAAAATCACTGCTGCTCTGGAGGAGCCAGTAGCTTCTCCTGCTTTGAAATATTCACCTAATGCAGTGACGGGCATTTCCTGAAGCAGCCAGTGGCTAGGGAAATCAATTGTTGCAAGTGCTTTAAAAACTGGTTTGGTCATTTAGCTGTTGATGTTCCTCCAGTGGTTTGGATTTTATGTCCAGAGTTCACAAGAACACACTACCTTTCAGCTCCATTACCCCCTCAGAGCAGGCTGTGTGTCCTGGGAGGAGGCTCAGGCAGGAGTCTGCTCTCATCAGTAGCTCAAAGCCCAGGCTCAAGGCTAGTGGAATTCATTGCAGGGGTGATGCCAGTTTACCTTTCCAAATCCAGAAGCTTCCTTGCTGTTTCTTCCCTTACCAAGGTCAGGAACTTGGACAAGGCAGGGCCAGTACCAAAAGAGGATGCAGGGCAGAGTGGATTCCCCCTGCTCCCAGTAGAATGGGAATCCTTCACATGAGAGCTCCCTGTGCTGTGCTATGCCCTGTCTCATCATTGCTATTCACCATCACTCAACTTGCAAAACACAAACATCCCCAAGGTGGAAAAAAGTGACCTTAAAAAAGCCTGATTTCTAGTTTAGTGCAGACTCCATAAATCACCAGTCACTGGGGATGTGAGATTCAGCCTTCTTCATCTCTCCCTGCCTAATACAAAGCAGATGCCTTTTATTAATGAACTAATTGCTAATTAGTAACCACTTCATTTCTTTTCCATCAGTTTTCTTCTGGAGTTCAGGCACAAACAGGGAAGGCTACATAAACAAGCCAATCCCTATAGGAATGTATTGCACGTAGAGCAATTCAAAGGCAGCAAGGCAGGAGGTGAGCAAGTCAGCGCCTTATACCAGACAGGGCGCTTGACAGGGATGCGGGACACCCTATTTGCCACTTTGAACATCTGTTGACTTGACAAGATATTCAGCCCTCCTTTATTTGCTCAACCTTGCTCATACTTTGTCTGTTCACATGATAAATACTAAACAATGGATAAGTTTCTGATTTCAGTGCTTAGCGGAAAGGGACTGTGCTATTTCCTAACATCTTGGTGTTTCCTAAAACACTATTGCAGTTTCTCCTCGCTTGCTTGGAAAGGAACAGAGTTGAGCAATGTCAATTCACATGCCCAGCATTAAGTCATACAAAGACAACATGCATGGGGCTCTAATAGGGAATGAGGGCAAAGCCAGACCTTGTGCTCAAAGCCATGAGAACATGTGGGCTAAGCTGACATGGCATAAAATATCAGGACTTCTGTTAACATAATTTTATTACTAAAACCAGAATCACATACCTCCTCGGAGCCAGGTTCACAAACAAAAGCACAGACCACCAAGGCCTTACTCCACTGTCCCATCGCCCATGGGACAGTGTGTAGGGTATCATGACAGTATTCCATGAGTGATTTGGACAGTAGTGACTGTACCATGTAAGTGCCCCAGAAGCAAAGCACATCACTCACAAAAGCTGGATTAGACATGCCCTCTGTTCTTTTTTTCACACTGAATTCCCACAGGAAACTCCAATATTTCCCAAAAAAGTTTTCTGCTCGATGCATCACTCTGAGTTGACTCGGATACAACACTGTGACTTTGAATCTAAGTGGTAAATACTTTGCTCATGGTCCAGAGACAAAAAAAAATAATGGTAAACATCCCATTTTCCTAGTGGGTGTTGCAGTGCATCTTGGACAGCCCTCAGAGCAAAAAGCTGCAGCTCACTGATCCATTTCAGGTCCTGCGTCCTCATCCCTGTGCCCCTGGATGCTCAAAGGGAGAGAGGAGCACCAGCAGCTGGGACACACCACCCAGGACCCCTGAACTTTGGACCTCTGAATTCTAGCCCAAAGTGCTACATCCCAGTTCAATCAAGAGAGATTATTTCTTTCTGGAGTCTGCATTCAAAAATGTGATTATATTTATGCATTATTTATAGAAAAGGGAGGACATTCAAATTCTGCCTGGGTCCCAGCCACAACATTCCATCTTTCTAATGGCTTTCCAGTAGAGAGGGATTCCTGTTCTGGCTGCCTGACTCCCCTTTACACTTTCCCCCTGATACTAAGGGATCTTAGAAGCTGAGAAAGATGTAGCCATGCTAATTTTGTAATACACTGGAACCCTTTTTTGCGTCATCTTAAGCGGGCCTTACTCTAACTTGTTTCTTGGAAATCATTTCACCCCTCATGAAACAGCCTAAATTGTAAACTTTCCAATTAACTCCTTACATTAAGGCATTTAAAAGTTTTATTTTAATGATCTTTGTAATAAACGGCTCTAATCCTTATAGAGCTTTATATGCTCATGGATCCCAGAGTGCTTTCAACCACTGCCCACCAGTTACAGACAGCGATGAATTCAACACCCTTTGAAAAGGTGGCTGTTCCCAGTGCCAAGCAGCACTGTGCGGGACAGGCACCCGCGCACGGGGAGAACAGCATCTCTGCAGCTTGGCCAGCATAGTCACTGTGTGAAGATGCTCAGACCTGACCAAAGCAGGAACGGTTCATGTCCTCCGTTTCTGTAGCACCATGAAATTAAAGTCTGGTAGGCAGTTACCAAGAAACAGACTCCTCACTGATGGATTCATTAATTATTAATTAACATTATTGACTGTACCTTGATAGGTAAGAGGCAATCATAGAATCATAGAATCACTAGGTTGGAAAGGACCCACTGGATCATCGAGTCCAACCATTCCTATCAATCATTAAACCATGCCCCTCAGCACCTCATCCACCCATCCCTTAAACACCTCCAGGGAAAGTGACTCAACCACCTTCCAGGGCAGCCTGTTCCAGTGCCCAATGACCCTTTCCCTGAAATATTTTTTCCTGATGTCAAGCCTGAACCTCCCCTGGTGGAGCTTGATGCCATTCCCCCTTGTCCTGTCCCCTGTCACTTGGGAGAAGAGCCCAGCTCCCTCCTCTCCACAACCTCCTTTCAGGTAGTTGTAGAGAGCAGTGAGGTCTCCCCTCAGCCTCCTCTTCTCCAGGCTAAACAACCCCAGCTCCCTCAGCCATTCCTCATAAGGCCTGTTCTCCAGCTCCTTCACCAGCTTCGTTGCTCTTCTCTGGACTCGCTCCAGAGCCACAACATCCTTCTTGTGGTGAGGGGCCCAGAACTGAACACAGGATTCGAGGTGCAGTCTCACCAGTGCTGAGTACAGGGGGAGAATAACCTCCCTGGACCTGCTGGTCACTCCGTTTCTGATCCAAGCCAAGATGCCATTGGCCTTCTTGGCCACCTGGGCCACTGCTGGCTCATGTTCAGTCACTGTCAACCTTGGATACAAGCGGCAACACAGGAAATAATAATTAAATGTAAAGGAAAAAAAAATCACACTAAAGGTTGTCAAACGTCTCAAATAGTTTGTCCAGAGGGTTTGTGGCACCTCCATCCTGGGACTGAATCCTTGAACTCAGCGGGATGAAGCCCTGAGCAACCTGGTCTTGTTGGAACCTGCCTTGTGTAGGGCATTAGATGGGAGATATCCCGCAGTTGCATCCCAAATTCTTCTACACTGTAGTCTGGTGCAATAACTTAAAGCGTGAGTGGTGTTGGTTTAAATTAACACATCAACTGCTGAGCCGCAGCAGCTGTCACGGACTGGCATTTACTGCTGGCTTACAGGCCTAGAAACCTCCAGCCAACACTGGGAACTGCAATGCCTCAAGTTGTGCTACTGAGAGCCTGCAGAAACCCCACTGTTCCAGTAATTTCACTGAAAATTAAGTTGATTGCTCTTGTCTCGCCCCAGCAGCTGCGGAGGAGAACAGAGCACCAGGCCCCACACAGCAAATGCTTCTGAACTTGGTGTTCCCTGCCTTTAGTCCTGTTTTCTAGATTAAAGCAACACAATGCTGTTAACTGTTCCTCACAGCAACCAACCACTCATTATTCTTGTTAAGCTGGATGCGCTCCAGTTCATCAGTACTAGCAGTGAGGAACAATACTCAAAGCTGGATTCAATATGCTGTACTTCAGACCTCATCACCACCCGGTGTAGCCACCTCTCTTATCTCATATGCAGCTTTTCTATGAAGCTGGCCCAGAAAGCTCTTACGAGGCAGACAAACGGCGTCACGCTGTCCCACTTGGATTACAGTCTCCCATAGCTTCCAGATGTTTCTCTGTCATGCCGCAGCCTCACCAGCTGTTGCCTCCTCTGTAGGAAATTGTGCACTGGATCACACCTTCTTGCTTACGTCTTTGCTGAAATTTGTTTTGCTGATGGCAAATTTGTGGTTGACTCCTTCTGAAAAGTAATTATTCCCCCTCTCACAACTCCTGTTGTGCATCCTATGCAAGGAATGACAACTAGACCTCAATAGCAAGTCTCCACCACTGCCTGGGGGTTTATTTCAATAGTTAACTTCCAGCTACCCACTTTTCAGCTCACGCTAGATACTCAGGAGGTTTCCTTGTGGCAAAGCTACAGCGTGATGTAAAGACTTGGTAGCTAGACAGCAGCTATAGGCAAAGTCATTGTGTAAACCAAACCTTCTGGGGCTGGGAGCCAGAGAGCGTGGAACTCAGTATGGAAGACATCGCTGTATTTTTTTCTTGATAACGTTATATTATATCTTCTGCTTCACTACAGTCTGATAATATTTTTTAACACACTGCTTTCACTGTGATCTTCGGTGACCTGATTGCCTTGTGACGCTGATCCTGAAGGAATCCTCACCTGTATTCAGGCTCCGCCTGGACTTGGGTTTGGGATTTCAGTCTGGTTTTGCATAACCTTCAGATACTGTAAGGAAACAAACAGTCCCTGTAGCCATGGAGCGCTTTTGAACAAGCAGTAGCTCTGAACTACTGAGGCAACATTTTAATAACTGCTGTAGGGCAGAGAGACCTGGGGCAAACAGTATAGATATCTATAGATCAAAAAAAAACCTGTAACTCATTGACTTTGCATAATGGTCTAGCGAGTTCCAGCTCTGCTGCATAGCAGCTTCTAAACTGCAGTTGAAAAAAATCTGTACTGCAGAAGTTCACATCTCAAAAAGACATAGGACAGAAAACATGCAATTCAAAGGTAAATTGAAGAAAAAATTTTTGTTTAAAGCTTTACCCCACATAGTGTAAATAATGAATGGGTCATTTATAACTTGTAAGACCAATACGTACAAAAAAAACACATAAACTTTTCAACTTATAACATTTCACAGTGATAGGAATGCCATTACTCTTGTCATCATTGCAACTGAACACACACCACTGTTTAGGAGAAATGGGGAAAAGAAAAAAGGAAACTTCCCACCAGAAAGTAATGAAAAGAAAGTTAATTACAGGACGTTAAAAAAAAAATAGTAGTTGGACATTGGCCAGAAAGCTTTCTATTTAGACCTGGTTAATTCTTCCTAAGGGAAGCATTATTTGATTTTAATGCAGAGACTCAAATCTATTTTTAGAGTACATCATAGTCAATGAGTTTAGTACTTTCACATTTGAACCAACAGTCTATTAATATTTTTTTTCATTCTTTCTGTAACACCACATGGTAGCTTGCTCACTTAATAATAATTGCGCAAATTGTCGTCTATTCCATGCCTGTCATTAAACTGGCTTTACCCTGAATAACCTCCAGGATTTGGCAAGTGAGACTCGACTATTCTACATTGTGCATTAACTGTGTGACCTCCTGGTTTCCATTTCAACCCCTCTTGTTAGGCATTGTGTTCATAGTGGTCCTTGTCCCAGAGGGGAGGGCTGTGTGCAGAGGAACTCAGCATTCTGGAGAAAACAGCTGATGGGAACATTATGAAGTGATAGAAAGGGAAATGCAAAGTACTGCATTTCCTGAGAGGAAAACTCTCGTGCTCTAGTAGAGAGTAGCCATTGACCACATCTTTGCAGAAAAGATCTTGATGGAGAAGTTGACCATGAGCCAACAATGAGTCCTTACAAGCAAGAAAGACCAACAGAACCCTGGGCTGCTTTAGGGAGGGCACTGCCTGTAAATCAAGAGAGATGGTCCTTTTCTTCTGCTTGACATTGGTGATAACACACCTTGAGTCCAGTTTGTGGCTCCTAAGTGCATGAACACACAGGACTGGAAATAGCACAGGCCACCAGGCTGGACCAGGGCTGGAGCACATGGTCTATGAAGAGAGGCTGAGCCAGCTGGGCTGATCTTGGAGAAGAAAACTGGGACTCTGCTGCAGTCCATCGCTACCTAATGAGGAGGTGCGGGGAAGGTGAAGTGAAACTCTTCCTGGGGATGCACGGCAATAGGGCAAGAGGCAGCAGGCACCAGTTGAGACTTAGGGCATGCCCATCAGATTGTAGGAAAAAAATATCATCATGAAGATGGTCAGACGCAGCTCCCAGGGATTTGTGTCTTCTCCATCCCTAGAGACAAGCAAAATATGAACTGGGCAAGGCTGGGAGCAACCTGATCTAAATTCGGCCCTGCTCTGAGCAGGAGGGTGGATGACTCCGGAGGTCCTTTCCAGCCTGAGTTATTCCAATTCTCTGATTCATACCTTTTCACAAAGCTACATTTTTTTAAAACATGCCTGACTTATTTGAAGCATTGTATCCAAACCACTGAATCACATGTGTGTCACCCACTCTAAACTGACTTAGTATTTGATCTTAAAAGTGCGTAATATTGAAGAAATGAGAATGGACTTTCAGGTTTTGTTCACTGTTTATAGCTCTGAGTAATGCACTTATTAAGCCCTTGAGACAGAAGCCAAATCTGTCTTTGTTTGCACAGGAGAGCACACCAGCACGGCTGCTTTTATAGCAATGGAAAAGTGCTGGGCTCTGTGGGAAGATGCAAACTGAGATTAGCAATTTAAACCATCACAAATGGACTGTATCATCAGGGATGTTTGGGTGTCACCTCTAGATGTCAATCAAACTGATGCTCTGTAGCCAAGGTCGGCAAAAAACCTGCACGGCATATTTGAATACCTTGATCTCAGTGTCAATACTGAAGAGCTGAGGAGCCAAGGTGACGTGTCAGCAGCCCAGAGGGAAGAGCTCTGGGTAGGGCGGGACACAGGTCCACAGGTCACTAACAAGAGGGTTGGGTAACTTTTGGAGATGTGCAGCTCCAGAGTTACCCTCTTTACTGCAGCCCCTAAGCAACCAACCCCGAAGAAAAGATTGTGGGGAGCTTTTCCACTGAAGTCAAACTGAAGTCAAATAAATAGAAAATGGTATTAGATAAATTTACTGGAGCCAGTCTGGATTTTTGTTACTTGATTTTCTAAGGTGGGGAGTTAATTTGTCTATTTTTAAAAACTCTTCCCCTCTGCAAGAAAATCCCCACAAAGTGACAGTGATAAATGAATGCAGGAGCTCAGCAAAAGGATTATGGTGGATTCTCCTTCACTGTCAAATTTTAAACCGAAATCGGAGACCTTCTCAGAAATGATGCAGTATTTTAAAGCGGGATTAATTCTGGGAAGTCCAGTGGCTGATTATACCAGGTCATTTGACCGGATAGCAAAGGTTTATTCTGGTTTGCAAGCGTTATCCTGTTGGAAAGCAGAGCAGGCGGTCAGGGCACGCCATCTAGTGAGATTCATCTAGAGAGATGTAATCCCTGGCAGCAACCCACCCTGGGCTTGGGGGGCAGCATCTTGTTTTGCAGTGTGTACGTAGTTCTTGAGGTGGAAACCCCAGAACGATGCTGATGCCTGTGCTTGGACAGGCAAATTCATGCTGCCTGTAGTCTACGTGACACATCGGAGCTTTAGCAGCCACTGTGTAATTGTGGGATAGACGTGTATAGACAAACAGGTTTGAAATACTTGCTCCTATTTATTTAAAGCCCCAGGTTTCACCAAGGACTTTAGTAAGAGTATTAAGCTTGGTGGTACCACATATTACTCTTGACTGAGGATATCTTCATGTGTACAAAATTAAAATAAGTACTTTGGCACCCTGCTCACTCAAGGGCAAACTGCAGGGAAGAAAGCACAACAAAAATGCTAATACCACCAGATCTCCCCCACGCCTATTTCCATATACTGCTATAGATCTCATATAAGTCTGGGTAGATGAACTTTTTTCCACACTAGATTTCGCTTGATCATGAAGTTATTAGGAGGTTTTTATAGAATCATAGAATGGCTTGGGTTGGAAGGGAGCTTAAAGATCATCCTGTTCCACCCTCCTGCCATTGGCAGGGACATTCCACTGGATCAGGCTGCCCAAGGCTCCATCCAACCTGGCCTTGAACACCTCCAGGGATGGGGCAGCCACAGCTTCCCTGGGCAACCTGGGCCAGCATCTCACCACCCTCATAGTGAAGAAATTCTTCCTTAGGTGTAGCCTAAATTTGCCCCTCTCCAGTTTATACCCTTTCCCCCTCATCCTATCACCACAAGCCTTTGTGAACAGTCCCTCCCCAGCTTTCTTGTAGCTCCTATCAGGTACTGGAAGGTTGCTATAAGGTCTCCTCAGAACCTTCTCTTCTCCAGGCTGAACAAGCCCAATTCTCTCAGCCCGTCACTGCTTCCTCACCCATCATTTATTTGTAGAGATTTTTCGGGTTGACATCATTAATTTCTTGAGTTTGCAAGTCCAAAACTTAGATATCCAGAAGGATCTCATTTTCAGAATGGGTACAAAGGATTTTCCGGGGAGAAAGATGATTTAAGTGCTTTAGGTACAGCTCAAATTAAATCATACTGAGTCTCTAAGGAACCACAGCATCAATTTAATCACAGAATTTGGATGGGTAACTTGGATTGCAGAAAGGAGGTCTAATGTGTGTCCTCTCTCACTGTCACTCTTGATTTTCAAGAGCCTTTCTAAGATCGTATTTCTCCTTGAAATGCTGTGGCTTATGGAAAGGCATACGCAGTTCCCTGTAATAAGAACACAAAGGATTCAAAAGGGAAGGGTAAAAGTCTTCTGCTTTTATGAGCATTGCACAGGGACTATGATGGAGCAGGTGTAATTATGATAGAGGAAGGTGAGAGTGGAACTTGATGAAGGTAACTAATGACTGAGTTTATGTAGAAGCAATCTGGTGAGTAGATGTTCATTGCAAAGATTAATGGTCACTATATTTCAGCTCTACCTCCACCAGTGCGAAGAAAGGTACTGAGAAACACCATGCAACAAGGACTCCATAAATCTTTCCTATGTAGTGCTGCATATTAAGTGAGAGATAGAGAAAAGGGAAAGATAGCAAATAAAGACCTGTTGATTCCCTAACTACTTTGGTATATATTGCCTGATTAAATCCAGGGGGAAGAGGGGAAGGAATCTCACATTTACAAGTTTGGAGTAGGCTGCAGAGATTCCCAAGTTTTCTGCATGACAGGTTGTTAATTCCCATTGTAACATAGTAAGATTAAAGACTTTTTATTCTTTATTATTTTGTTGCTCATCTCCCAGTTGCCCTTCAGCTCCTTGCAGAAGCTCTCCTTCAGGTGGAATCTGAAGATCTCATTTAACCAATGTTATGTGAAAACATGGTTAGAAAATAGTAGGAAGGTACTTGGATGGCTCTCAGGCTGGAGCTAAGACAAAAGGAGAGGGAGGGAGAATCCACAGCCGCTCACAACACTCACGGGAGACCTGACATCTTGAACTGCTGGCTGCAGCATTCAGCGAGACATAAATCAGGCCAGTCATGAAGGGGTCTGCTCTGCCAATACACATAAAGAGAAATACTAGACGGAAAGAGGCAAATCTGAATTAGATCCATCTCTCACACAGCAGAAATCCTTTACACCAGTTAGATGAGAGAAACTGATGTTTGAAAACCACAGAATGTTTGGCGAGGGTGAAGTTTTACATGCTAATGAGCCCCCAAAGAATTTTGACCTGCAAAGGGTATTTAACTACTGAGAAAGATTTGTATCTAATAATACACAAAAATGGAAGTGAGCACGAGAGTATGGGGAATTAGAAACACACTACAAACATCCTCCTGCTCTCATCAGGGTTGAGGAATAATTCAAGAAAATACCAGAAACACTTTTCAATATATAAGCAATGAGAAAAGTAAGATTCCTTAGCTGTGAAAACAGTATGGTATGTCCTGTCAGTGTCTGCATTCAGTATTTAAAAGCTTTATCACAGCAGAATACTCTAATAGGTCCTTGCAAGGAGAGACTCTGCTCTGGAGAACTTGTCATCTGCCACATCACTGTCAAGGAGGTTTTATGTTACAGTGGCACAAGAGCCCAGCAACGTATTATTGAAAGAACAGGCATTAATGGAACAGAGATTTCCAAAGCCACAGGTCGATGAAATAACCACGAGGCTACCCATCTGTCCCCTTACCACTACGCATACGTATTCATGCTTTAAATGACATTTCACCAAAACAGGTTGTAATAAAACTCCTTCTAAATCCTTTAAAGCCCTTGATTTCACAAAGTCAGAGGTTTCTCCAACCAGCTTTCTGAACACCTGTTATTACCAACCTGCTGTAAAAGAGGCTTCCACACAGTGAAACTGTATCAATAGATCTGTTATCTACGATTTCTACTTTGTGAAGTCAGATACCGCTCCCTCTGTGATTATTTGTGGACAATGCATAAAATCATATCTATAGTAACAGGTAATTGTTGCAAATATGTCAGAAAAGATTGAGGAAAAGAATACAATTCCTTTGATATAACCAATATATCTCAAAGACAACACTGGCTCCAGAAGACCATCTTTTTCCTGGGCATTCAGGACAGGGGTGATTATGATGAAGTACACTTGCCATTGTCCAAATTTAATTTGTAAACTCAAAGCCGCAATTTCTCCACTGATCTGCTTTAACACACTGCTGTGCAACAAACAGTCTTGTTCACCTTAAAAAGTTCATTAAAGGAAATTTTTAAAGCAGAAGCTTAAGAGGAACAAGTTATGTCACCTATTATGCCATTTATTTGATATTTGGCTTTAAGCAAAAAAAAAAGGAAACGCTACAACCCAACCTAGCTTATCTGTTATTTTAACAGTATCTCAATGCAGGAGGTTGTTTTCAGCCACCTGTTGAAACACTTCGACACCTGAAAGCAGATGCTATGTTTGTGCATTCCCAAATCCTCTTTGAAAGCAGCCAGGAGACTTACTTTTGTCAACACAGACCTGTGCAACAGGGCCTCCAACTCCTCTGGGTCTGGATCTTCTTTGCTATGCATTTCTGTAAGCGCCAACCACAGCTGGGCCAAGACAAGCACCAAAGCTTCCAAAATACAAGGCGTGTTTGAGATAATTCACTCATTTCCAAGGGAGAAAGCGTGCTGGCTTGGGATGTCTCTGCCTTCCCATCCAGACTACCAAGGCTTTGGGAGGAGAGGTAAAAATACATCATTAAGAGCTTTTAATTGAAAAAGGCATATAGATGGATAAGCTTAAAGCCTTCTGTACACTGTGATTAACTTTGTGAAGAATATTAGGATTATTGGGGAATACATATAATTTTGTAGAAGCACAGGCGAGGGGCACAGCGTAGTATAAAATAATCTCTAGAACAATTTCAGGTGTGTTTTCTCCCCAAACTTCGATAAATACTAAACACAGATCTTTCCTAAGGAGGCTTATTTCTGTCTGGGATAGATCTCAACCTTTCCAGTAATTACTTACGGTGAAGAGTACACTGCTCCCCCTTTTCATACCTAAAATGTAACAGAAAGTTTTAGCAGAGCTCACTACACCAGGCAAGCAGTCCCACATGCGACAAGATAATTTCTGCAAGAATCAACACCCACACACACAACCCACTATCCCTAGAGTTTAAGATTTGTCCTTCACTTGCCCCCTTTCACCCCAAGAATTTGTTGTATTACTCAGCTCATCAATGTTTAGCTCTGACTAGCACCTCACCTGAACAACAATAAAGTCACACTAAGTAATCAAAAGCAACAGAACAGTAACGGAGAGATTAGTTTTCAAAATTATACATTTATTGTAACTAAACAAAGGACACAAGCTCCAATTAACTTAAAAATCTTAAATTGCATTATGGCAAACACAGGACCAGTATGCTCAGAGCACAGACAAATGATTTTCAACATAATTTATGACGTGGGCTGAAATTCTTTAACTGAAACAACAGAATATGGGATTATTCTTTTAATTAAATATACCAAATAATTTTATATAAACCATTTAAAAGTATTTAAATACATGCTGAAGTAGCTAAAGTTTAAACGATTAGCAAGGTATGTAGATACAAAGTTACAAGAAGTATTTTGGAGTTGTATAAAATACATAACTTCTTCCCCAGGCAAAATCTAACTAAGTGTAAGGAACTATCCTGTGAAGAGATTCTTCTCTACCTGCATGCGCTCCTGGTACTTAACTTGCAAGCAGACTTACTCTCACAGCATGCAGTCAGCGATGAAAGTCTCTGTAAAAACCATCTTGCGAACCAACACAAAATGGAAACAAGTTTTTCAATTAAACAGGTCCTATAAGCTGCTTGTTTTGAAGGGGAAAAAAGAAATTACAACCTACTTTACCTCTCATCTCTGTTGCTAAATGGATTTTAAAAGCTTTTTATATATTTTACATTTCCCCCCCAGAATAGTTTAGAATTAGAGTCTGAACTTATCTGAATCTGAAACAACTCTAACTGTGGTCTTACCAATTACCTAACCCTGAGCTTAGAGGCTTTGCCTGTGTAAGTCACAAGGTCACCAAAATCTCATGTATTATTTAATTATTTAAACAAATATTTACACCTCCAGATTAAATATTCATCCAGGAATAAGTTCTGACCAGTTACTACACACTCCTTTCTCTGGAAGTATTGCAACCTCTTTTTTTGGTCAACATGAAAGACAACAAAGCACGTTTACTGCAGCAAGTTCTCAAGCCACGGATTTGCTGGCATGGTCTGCAGCACCAGGCCAGAGCTGCTCACAGGAAGGTTCGAAACTGAGTAACTGTGAAGCACCAAGGGCTTCCTAAACTTTTTAAGCTTGCAGACCATGTGTTGTTCTAGTCCACCTGTCACGGGTTTGCCAATTTTCAACATCAGAAGGAAGATATTCCCTGCAAAAATGCTTCACTATGGTTGATGCATACGTCCTTTAATTGGGGAAAACTGACATTTATGATTGATATTTAAATGTATTTTATGTAACCTCTTGCAATTCCACGATATGCCAGATTTCAAACAAGTCTGAAAGCTAAAAATGTTCAATAAATGTATCATAATTATTTTAATCGGGATGTTCATTAAAAATAACAAGGTGGTTTTGGCTCCCTTCTTGTTTAATCCACAAAAAAATTTAGGTGTACAGTAAACACAGAAAAAGTACAGCAAAGTGTCTTTAAATCCTAAATATTACAATCAGATAATTTACCGTAAGGATAGTTAAAGCTCTGTAAAACTTTAATCAATATATCTTTGAAAACAGTTTTCTCTGCTACTTCCCTGTTTTAAACCTGCATGCATTCAAGTGCACACAATTCTTAGGTTTTTGATATTGCATGAAACGTAGCAGACAATTTTAGACCATCTTTACCATGTTTCAGGAATGTCAAGTAAGAGAGTTATATATTGTTTTCAAATTGAAGAGACACAAATGCAAAATTTAGTTTACTTCTAAGACTATTAATTCTAATTGTAAATTATACAATGCCAAATTAGACTTAAAATTCTATTTTTGTGAAATTAGTTTTACTCTTGCAATTCCATCTAAGGTAAGTTTTGGCCTAAGAAAGCACCTAACGAAGCCTTATCTTCAAATTCTACCAACTGACTTTCACGCTGAAATCTCTAAGTTAATATTAATTTACAAGGAAGAGAACAGCCCCCTTGCTTAGGGGCACATTAACTGCAAAGATTGGACTGATGTGAAACTTCAGCTTTGCCACAGCAATTTTAGACTTGTGATAAAATTACAGTAATTCTCAGGAGGATCTTACTTACTGTAAGCAGCTTCCTTTGCAAACTGTACAGAACAGGAACTCAATACTCAAAACTAAACACTGACCCTTGTTCTAGAGTTAATTGTACTGTACATCTTATTGTACATCTTGCTTTGGAAACAACTAAATACAATGGTCCATCATGCAAACCATGAGACTGTCAAAACTTCTTTTGTTCCACTAACTTCAAATGAGTTTTTACAAATAATTTAGCCAATCTAGATAAATACTGAACATGGAATTATGCTGAAATATGCTTGGGAGCCAACATTTTCTACAAAAATATGCAACTATGACTAAAAGCATTGAACTGCCCACCTCTATATCACTGTGTACAGTGCCACTGTAAGATGTGCTCTCTATAGTGTACACAAAATCAAGGATGCTCATGTATTTTATAATACTGGGTGCAAATTCAAAATAAAATAAAAAACCAAACCACAACCCTGCTACTTCAAAACACACTGTATGTATTTCATAACAAATTTTAAGAATGAGTGGAAAATTTAGGCTACTTGGAATTACAGAACATCCTGAAGTTGGTATTCTAGTTTTTGAACTTAAAAATTTACAACTAGAGACAAACATTGAGTGAAGCTTGACCTACTGTCAGTATTTAATCACACAGTTAAAAGATAGTAGCCATAATCAATTCATAAGAAAGCCAAAAATGTCATGAAAGCACTGGCAAAAGCACACATGACTTGCTGACTGCACAATAACCAAGGCCATGAGATAAAAGTATTTATGTATTTTGACTATACCTAGTATAGTGATTTTATACCTGAGATGAAAATCGAGAGGTAAGAGAAACAGTTATGGTGTAACTGATTACCAGATGAAGAGTGACAAACATGCAAAGATAGCTGCATTTTTAAAAAACATATGCAAAAAGAGGACAACATTTTCCCCCTCATGATTATTTTCATGTTGCTATTCAGACAAACTTTAACTCATTTTACTGTGTGATAGATTGCATTCTGAAACTATTTTAAAGGCTCCTGTGACTTCAATGCTTTAGTAATTCATGGAATTTTGAGTAGAAGTGACATCCTCTATTGCCTAGTCTTAAGAAATTTAAGGCACCCAAAAGAAGTAAACTTCATGGGAATTTTCCAGAAGAGGAATTTTCCAGAGAAAAATAAATCTGATTTTCCCTTTAACAGAAAAAAATAAAAAAAATCAGGAATTCATAAAAGTGATTAGAATGCCACATTCTCTGTCAGTGAGGCAACAGCTTAGTGATCGTTAACTTAAATAAACTCAACCTAAAGAGCTGCTATTGAAGCCACAGAATCTTCACTAATAGGTTACAAAAAGTGTAATACTTTGACAGAATGGAAAGTTTGTACTAAATTCTGAAAAAGCTAAAAGGCAGAAGCAGAGCAAGGTTGGGCCCTGTGTAATGATGAAAGGAAATAAGTGAGAAACATTTTTCCATGATTGATACACTTAATTTATACAGCAAACCTGTAAAGTTTAATGGATCACTGTACCACAATGAGCGCAAATACTTGATTTTGTGGGCAGGAGCACTGCTAAAGAAGCATCTTTCGTTTTCATCTGTATGGAATGACAGTAAGTCACTTCTTTGATGAACAGAAGTTTCATTCCATATGTCAGAAAACATATTTAGGATTTATTACTAGAATCAGCTCAGAACACTTCCTATAATCACAAAAGCTCAAGTGATACATAATCATTAGACACAGACACATATACAAGGTTTTGGTTACAACTTCAGATTCTGAAGCTTAATTCTTTGCTTCTGCAGCTTCTTTATCATGCTTTTCCTTTGCTTTCTCTTTTTCTTCCAGTTTTTCTTCTTTTTGAAGCAGTGCCATTATCTCAGCAACTTGACTGGTGCCGATATCAATATCCTCTTTGTCAATCAATTCTACTACCTACAGGAACACAGAATGAAATTGAGAGAGCATTTACTTTTCACATAATTGAGGCATTTTCACATCATAAATTTTGTTGCAGAACAGTTTCATTTATAATGGACCCGAAAGACAACTGATGGTCTGATGTCTTTCAAGCATAAGAAATAGATATTTCACTGTGACCCGTAAGGTATACAAGCAAAGAGCAGTTGCTACACTTTAAAGCTCCTTCCCATCCTCCCTCCCATCCATTAGCAGCACATCAAAATTCCTGTATTCTACAGAACATGACACACGCACACTGGAAAACTTATAGCTTTAAAAGTAACGTGGGTAACAGTCACAGGCTACAGATTCCCCCCTCAGCCGCCCTGAACAGCCATATAAATTCTGAAGTTGCTAATGTGTATTGTAAGATCTGTTTATAATACATTACCAAATACCTCACTACCATCAAGTAAATAGTCTTGCAGAAGACAGATATATCAATTTAAGTCAAAACAGGTACAACGTCTGAAGGATGGCTACAACTATTTTCTTTAAGTAGTCCACAGACTTACCTTAACAACATTATCAATATCAATTTTGCCATCCTTGTTTTCATCTAGCGCCTCTGCAATCCTAGTTAGCTTCTCCTCTGGAATCTTCTGAATTTGTTTCATCGCGTTAATTAGCTCAGCAATACTGATGAGATTCTCCCTGAAGAGGAAGCACAATCTGTACATGGCAAGCAGTTACTCCAATGGAGTAAAGTTGACAAAAGCTAGCCCTGAAAGTCATTAGACTACAAGTCATTTTTAAAAACATTAATTGTTCACTGACAATCCTATCAGAAGGCCAAAAGCAAAAATGATAAGCAAGCAGACTTCAAATCAATCTTTATCTTACCATCGGATCTCATACTGCTGGTTTCCACGTGCTTTACTGCACAAACACAGGTATCCAGTAGGATTTGAAATAAAGTTCAGCACAGCTTCTGTGCTTCCCAGAGTGTTTATCTAACGCCCTTTGCCTTCGCCACCTAGCCAAGATGCAGTGCCATGCACTTGCCATGCTTTTAGATTTAGGGAGGCTGGCCAACACAAAATTAATGAAAATGACAGGAAAACAAAAGCTGCAAATTAATCACTTGAGAATTTAGCTGCTTTGTTAAAATAGGCTTCATCTGCTCATATCAAGGAATGGACTTTGCTGAAGAGAGGGCTAAACCTGACTAGCATATTTCAGATGTTTTCTATCTGCTCACTGATCTCACAAAGCTAAAGTTGTCTGCCCTCTGCAACCTAAAACATCTGCTTGCCTTTGTAGTTCTGTTAGTATGAAGAACCATCTTCCAGCACAGGTCAAGCTGAAATGCAATAGACTGTGAGCCCAATAAATATTAAGCAGAAGGCTTTATCAATGTAGTCCCAGCTCCATAGCTGTCCCTAGTGTCTGGGCACAGTCTGACTGTTACTCAAGAAGCAATTTCTCGATGGCTCAGTAACGACTGCACCAACTTGAAGGTTAAAAAACAAGCCTTTGACGATTAGGCAATATTTAGACTAATAATTTTCAGTCATCCACAATCGCCTACAAAATTATCCACAAAGCCATCCTTTACATAAAATATAATTACATTCAGCACAAATAGATTCTATATTGTGTTTTTAATTCACAAACTCAGATGGTTTTGATTATCAACAACTCCAGAGCAGTACTCATATGGTTGCCTTAATCTTATTACACAAAATTTGAAACAAATGACCGTTTGCCCTGAGGACTGGAAAAAACAACGTCTGGAAGCAACAAAAAGAGAATCCTTATTTCTGTTTCTGTTATGCCCTACTGGAGTTGGGAAGCTCTTAATGAAACAAGAATGGTGCAAGTATAAGCTAGATTAATACAGTAATAAATCACAAACTGAGAATTATAGTTAGTTTTTTTAGGTACCGCAGTGCTGGTAACGTACAACAAATGATTCAACATAGGACTGCCTGAAAGACTCTGCAGTAGCATTATAACCTGGAGAAGAGTTGATAAATTAATTTTGCACTGAGATTATCAAGAGAGATTTTTCTTTGAAAATCTGCAAGTGTGTTAAAGTTGAAATGAAGCAAATTTTCAGAAAGGGATCGTGTAAAATTACCTCCCTACTTCCATCAGAGCTGCTCCCCCCTCTTCTCTCCAGAGACAGAATAGACTTTATTGCAACTTTTTTTCCTCACTGGCATCCTCACTACTGAAGAACTAACATTCCTACCACACTGTTGCCACCCTTTCAACCAATGACACAGGGCAAACCTAAAGCATGAGGAGCATGACTAAAGGTGTGACTTCACCTGCATCACCATTAGTGCCAGAGGCATGAGCAAGATGGTAAGATAAAAAATGACTCCTCAAGACTAGCATCTGGGGAATGACACCTGCTTTTTTTTCTCCCTCATTTCAAGCACATTTAACATACCTCAGAAAAGAAAATCTACAATTTTGTTTATTTTTATAATAAATCACCTTACCATTCTAAACACCAATTTATTTGCCAATTATTTTTTAATCACACATCAAACAAAAGCAAGACTGAAGAAGAACAGTCAGAGATAAGTCACTTACCCAGCAGCAGGACTATCACCACCTTCCAGCTTTACATCCATCGTCTTCTGATTTGTCTCTAATTCATTAATAATTTTGTCTATCTGACCAATCATTCGGTTCACCCTTTTGGTCAACCGCTTGCTTGCCTTTGACTCTTCCACTATCTCTTCCTGACCAGTTTTAGAGAGCTCTTTTATCTCTTGCAAATCCTAAGACAAATGGTCAAGAGAGAAAAGCTTCAGTTGCTGTGATTTCTCAACAACAGACACTACTGACTTAGAAAAGCATTTGAGGACAGAAGCCATTTGTAAATGAAATGCAAATGTATAGACATATAAAGCTAAACTGGAATTAGAACAATGAATTCTAACACTAATGCCATGCATCCGTTAAATGTTATTTTCTGTGTCTTTCAAAAGGCTGGGTAAGATTCATTTGACTTAATGTGAAGTATCTGGAATACTGACATCTATGCTTGATAAAGTTGAGAACATATTAGTCTTGTCACCTGGAAATGAGAGCAGGAACACAATTCTCATCTGGTGGGGGCTGCTCCAGTGATTTTAACTAGGCCTTATACACATTCTACAACTGAGGATCTGTATAAAAGCTTATTTACTCAGCTACCAAATACAGGCCAATAGCCATCTAAGTAAGATAACCTTTAACTTCATGAATCATTTATGCTAAAACTAAACACAAACAGAAATTTTTTAAGAACACAATTTCCGTGCCACATTCTTCACCTCATTATATTCCTGGACATCGCCCTTCAATTCCTCAAGCTCCTCCTTTTCCTTTGTGAGTGATTTTTTCTGTTCTTGCAGTTTGGTGCAAGCATCACTTAGCATGTCAATCTCCTCCTTAGTAATTTCCTCACCCTGTAACAGAAAATATATACAAATTAGTGAAAGACATATTCATGATTTTCCTCAAAGACTTCAGGTCTTTTACTAGAAGAGATAGACTCAAGATTCTTTTTCCATATTTGGAGTCAATACTGCACAGACTGGCATTTTAAGGCTAATGCCAAGATCTTAAATGCCAAGGCAATTAGTTTGCTATGGCATGTATCTTTTAAGCACAGTAGTAACTTCAGCTAATGTGATAAACTATGTGGGTTTTTCACTGTTTGAAATTCTGTGTCTGTCTCATTTAAAAATGTTTTACTTCCTTTTTCGCTGGGTGAAAAATCCAAACATCTCAGATGTTTGAATGATCTGATGAATGTGATTACCTTCACGAAATGTAGGAAAGACATGTTACACAGAAAAATTTGCAGAACAAAGTTCAGGAAGCTAAGCTGGAACAAAGTTATCTTCAACAACCTTTCTAAGAATAAGTATGAACATCCATAGTTTGATGGATACCTGTCTCCTGTAAAGCTGAGAATAAAAATCTAAGCACTGGCTGAACATTTGACAAATAAGAATCCAAGATGATTCACTAAAAATGCTAAAATACCATAACACTAGCTACAAGTCACATATTAACCTTACCCAGACACCAGCTTTTGCTTTGAACAGCTAAACTCTGAAATTCTGAAGAGCCACATAAGCAGGACAGAGAAAGACGTGCAAACAAGGATGCCAGAAACAGAGCAGAATGGCAATATGCTTCCAGGGAACAACTACAGAACAGTTCACAAAGTAGGCATTCAGCACCTCTGCCAACTCAGAGTTTCAGTGCACTATTAGTATCTAGGCATCAACATCACCTCTGATTTTAATACAAGCTATGTAGCTCACCTTAGCAAAAATTAAAAAAAAAAAAAAGAAAAATAAAAGGCAAGTAATTCAGCTTGAACTCCTCTGCCTCAAACAAAATCAGTCCTCTTCAAGAAGTCTTACATTTTTCCCCTAAGAGGCAAAAATGTATTCCGCAGTGTTTAATATCTTTGGAAGCATTTTGAGAGGACAGGCCACACTAACCTTGGTTAAGAAATGCCACGCTAATTTTACTTCTTGTTTCTTCCTACCAGTTTAGGCTCCTAAGAAAGCACTTCTTGTGGCCCCTTGTCACACATTCTCACAGTGCTGGAGGTGTAGCAGGCAGCATGGAGAATGCTACGCCAGATGTCACAGTGTCAGCCAGCTGCCACATCACACATCCTTACTGTTTCCAAACAAGCCCATCCCAGCCCTGCCTGCCTCCCTCCCATGGCATTCCTCATGGCTGTGCTGTCCTGCACCCACCAGCCAAGTCCAATAACTCATCACACAAAAATCTGTTATTTCAATGTGGATTAGTTCCACTTTGTTATTACCATTAAAACCTTCTTGGCAGTATTCTGAAGTAAACAATGTTATAATAACAGCAGGTAGATAATTATGCTGTGCAGGAAAACTGAGAATATTTTTCTACCTAAATATCATTTTTAAATTAATTTTTCTCTGCAAAGTAACACTGGGACTTAAATCCGGACACCAAATGTTAGGGACAAGAATAAAGTGCTCAGCTACAAATAAAACTCAAGGTACAACTGAAACATAACAAAAAAAAGGCATACAAGAGGTTGAAGAAGGGCCTGCTGCTAAATGGGAGAGGAAACCTGGTGCAGGAGCGGAAGAGAGCAGATGTCACTCCTATCTTCAATAGGGGCAAGGAGAAGAATATGGGGAGCTACACACCAAACAGGTAGCAAATGGTTAAAAACAGCATGTTGACTAACAAAGAATGCTCTAATCACAATAAAGCATGCTAATCCCAGAAATTAACCTGTTACTTTAATGGTGGCTTATTATGGTTCAAAACACTGAAAGAGTACACTAGAAGATTTTTAGTGCATATACACTGCCAGTACCAGTTTAAAAGACGAAGTCAATACAAATCTACTACAGTCTAGTCCAAACCTAGGTCCTTAGTTAATCCTTTGTCCTAGCTACACCCTGCCAAACAGGGGAACACTCATCTTTACTGAACTCTTGCCCTCTCCCTCCTCATGTGGTAACTACACACAGGTTAAACATGCACAGATCTATTCAATCTACAGTCAGTGCAAGTGCCTCCCAAAACAGGTATATTAGTAACACAGATAAAGCACATACTCGGAGATGGCTTATGCTGATGCCAATTTCTACATTGGTAGTTAAGAATTTGCAATCTACTAATTAGTTGTTTTTAACCGACAGAATAGGGCAAAAAGGTTAAAAGTGAAGGACAGTCAGACAAGTTATCATGGCTCTTAAAGAGATGTTCTGAATCTTTTCATTCGAAAGGTTGAAAATGTACAGTTACCCAGATTACCTTAATGCCTTCCAATACTGGGGCCGTATCTTTCAGTGTCTCTGAGTGCACCACCATATCTGCTCTTGCCAGTTCCTGTTCAGTATCCATAGCCATTTGACTTTTTTTAACCTGCAAAGCAGCTGCTTCAAGATCTACCGGTGACTCCATCTCTTTCTAAAAAGACCCATAAAGTTTTAATTAAAACAAAACCAGCATTAGCACCAGTAAAGAATGACTTCTCAAAATCAAAACAGTTGCCGAAGTGGACACAGACATTTTTATGAGAAGACAACATTAAAAAACTGCAACACAACAGTTTTCACATTAAAATACCCACTTGCACTTAATGAACTGCACCTGTGAGCACCTGAGGTCTAATTCATAATTAAAGGAGACTAGCAGCTTTTATAGTCAAGTATTACACAATGACATTATCAGGTTAATGGTAAATAGAAAGAGCCAAAGATAAGAACATTTAAAGTAGGACTAGGGTAAATAAAAAAAAAAACCAAAATACAAACCAACCCATCACCTTTTCTTGAAGAATAAACTTATTACTCTAAGAAATCTAAGATATGCATGACTGAGACAATCTTTTATGTTTCACATTTAACCTTTCTGTGTTGCAGTCTGTTTTAATATTCTCCCACATCTTCCACATGTGGACTTAAAGTCCGGTTGCTTGCAGGCAACACTCAGAACGGAGGCAGTAACTTACAACATGTCAATGCTGTACAATCTAGCATTTATTTCTATATGGTCAAGAGCAGAACTTACCATAGCTGCAACTTGAAGGGTTTCTTTGGCTTTCTCTGCGGCCTCAGATATTCTTTCCATTTCCTTTTCTTCATTTTCTTTTCTGATGGCTTCCTCTTCCTGAAGTGTTGCTTCCAGACGCGCTTTGTTATCTACTTTTTCACCTTCAACTTCTGCCACTTTGACCTGAGCCTCTTTGGCCTAAACAGAACATAACAAGTCCATTAATGTCTTTATGTGTGTATATGTATGTGTACTTACTGTAAGAAATTTATATATCCTTACTGAGGTACAGTATGCTAATGAATAGGTAACACCCCCCCCCCCCCCAGGTTACCCTGTTTTTGCATTTCTCAGAAAAGGATGATTTTCTTTGAAAATGAGAACCTCCACCCTGAAATCATGCATGTTCCTTATTCTAATACTCTCAAGACCACCAACAAACTATTCAGATAATTTCTCTTTCTACACATCAACATCAACATTTCCTATCTTTGTGTCTTGATACCACCTGGATTGCAGGCTGTTTTTTATGTAAGTAAAAAGTATATTCTAAATCTTCTTAGACTATTACTGTCTACCCTCGTGCAATGAAATGTTGCCTTTCATTTGCTTTATTCTCAGATCCCTCCACATAAAAGCCAACTTCATCTGTATTTGAAGGTCACTCAAATACACCTATCCATCGTTCAGCTTATCACAGAAAACATGGAACTAAGAGGAATATACTTCTCTGAACAGATTTTCAATAATGATACTGAAAGTTGGTTACAACAGTACTTACAACACTCTCCGGTAGTGTCTGGAGTGTTGTTTTGAGCTGATCAGCTGGAGAAAGAGTATCTGGAAGATACATGGCTCTGGATAAAATAAGCAACGAAGTAGGGATTTCCTGGTTCAGGTGCAGATCTAGCCACTGTAAATGCAGCAGGTAAAACAAATCTTCAGCTTCTGGATTTCTTTTTTAATGATCAAGTCACACATGCACAAAAAGCGTGAACACTAATTTTTTTTACCACTGCTTATCAGCCAACATCCTACCACAGGAACTACAGGTTTTAAACAGCAAAGAATTACAGCAATTAGGTTGAAGTATATGAAGAAATACTTTCTTTAAGGCAGTATTTCAGGAAGTATTGAAAAAATATCTGAAAAAATGTTTCATTTCACATGCATCTTCCTCTATATCGGGCAACTCCAAAACACAAGGAACTGATCTACTTTGGGAAAAATTCCTTACACAATAATACAAATAATTAACAAGAAAAACTGCCAAAGTTGTAAACAATTTTGGATACACTTAAGTCTAAGTACCTACTGGCGTTACTAAAATATTATGGCCCAGTCAAAAACCAGAAGACCACTGCAACTACATACTTACGCAGTAGAGATGACAAAAGCTTATTAAGGAGAAAGACTGTTTTAGCCAAGCGTCTAATGAGAGGAGAATCAAAATGACTTCTCAGAATCAAAAAAAAAAAATCAGAGCTAGCAACTGAACTATACAGTCTTGCAAAACCATACCTGTTTAAGCTGTTCCTTAAGACGCTCCTCTGTCACACCAAGAGCTCTCATACCTCGGGCACGACAAGCTGCCTGCAGTTCTTTAACAGTCAGACTATCAACTCCTTCTTCAGCAATCAGCTGCATAAAGCACAAAATACACTTTAACACCTAACTGCTCAAAACTGAAGAACTGTCATCAATGGACACCCAGAAGTCCGTATCTTACGACAGCCACTAGAGGCTGCTGTGATAACACAAAATAGCATCTGCTTTTTAAGTGGTGAGTATTATGCTGCTGTCTGAACAGCTCCATGATGGTAATGTCAATCTCTGTTAATATTTCGATCAGCTTCCTTACAAATTAGTTTCATATAAATGCCTTTCTCTGTAACAGAATTAATTCCATTTCTATTAGAGATAAAAGTAAAAAAATGTCAGCTTTTTCTTACAACTAAGGACACCTGTGATTTTGAGCTCTTCGGGCATATTTGTTCTCAGTTAGCTCAAAAATATGACAAATAAGATATAAAAGGAAAATGCCTATAAAGGCGCACACACACATATATGTATGTATGTCTTTATATATATAACGTCATATACGCATGTGTATATGTATATACATACCTATATACGTATGTATATATATACATGTATATATATACATATATACATGTATATATATATGTGTATATATATACACATATATATAAAGACATATATATATGTCTTTATATATAACTCCATGCAGCACTACAGGACTGGCGAAGTGTGGCTGGAAAGCTGCTCCATGGAACAGGACCTGGGGGTGCTGGTCAACAGCCAGCTGAACGTAAGCCACCAGCGTGCCCAGGTGGCCAAGAAGGCCAACAGCATCATGGCCAGCAGATGGGAAGGGATCGTGCCTCTGTTACTCAGCACTGGTGAGGCTACACCTTGAATCCTGTATTCAGTTTTGGGCCCATCAGTAGAGGAAAAACATTGAGCTGCTGCAGAGAAGGGGAATGAAGCTGGTGAAGGGTCAGGAGCACAAGGCTTAAGAGGACTGGCTGAGGTTTAAACTCAGGCAGTTTAGTCTGGAGAAAGAGGGGAGACCCTATAAATCTCTGCAACTACCTGAAATGAGGTTGCTGCAAGGTAGGTGTTGGTCTCTTCTCCCAAGAGACAGGAGATAGGATGAGAGGGAATGGCCTCAAATTCCACTAGGGCAGGTTTAGATTTGATATTAGAAAAATTTTCTTTACCAAAAGGGCTGTCAAGCATTGGAAGAGGCTGCCTAGGGAAGTGGTTGAGACATGTAGATGTGGACCATGGTTTAGTGTTGCATTTGGCAGTGTTAGGTCTACAGTTGGACTCCACAATCTTAAGGTTTTTTTCCAACCTAAATGATTCCATGGTTTTATATGAACACACTCATTGCCCTCACATGTCAAAATTATTAACCAGTGCCTATTTAGAATGACTCACTTTGTCATCGGCTTTTATGCTTCTCAACCTCATGGTCAGCTGGAAGCGGAGAAAGTTATTTGTCCCAATTGACTGAAGTTCCAACAATTTACAAAGTGCCACCAACTGAGGCCTGGTCAGATTGTCCAGAGTCAACTCATCTTCAAACAGTTTTGAGAACCTTAAGATCTCCTCATTACTGGGTCTTTCACCAGTTTCCCTGATCTGTAAGAAAAAAACCACAAAGCTTTTTAAAGCAAATGTTATGGCTGGGCATTATTTTGAACAATATACATATTCTCGTCATTTGTCAAGTATTTTGGATCAATTTTGAAAACAGGACATGGAGCATAGGAGAGAAATTAAAAACAAAACAAAACAAAAAAACCCCACAAAATCAAAAACAAAAAAACCAACCCAAACTTATTTACTAAAAAAGGCAAAAGAATTAATGGTGTTAATAGCTTCCAACAACACTGCATAACACACTTAGGATAGAAGTAACAAAACCAAAATTAGATCCATCTATATTCTAAGGACCAGGTGTGTTCAAGATGGCACTGCCATGACATACACCAAAAAAAAGAAAGATCTAAGTGACTAAGTGGTCGCTACAGAAGTCAAAGTGGAAAGTAATCTTTCTCGTAACATACCTGCTAAACAAAAAAGCACATTAAAAACATCACCCTGTGAGCATAAAGTGAGAAATATGTCCAGTGGCAAAAATTTCACAACATTGGCATCCCTAAGAAACATGGATTTTGGACACTTGCCTACCTATATTCTCTCCACAACCATATTTGTTACAATACTGGTTTGCTTCCAGTTCCTAGCTATTCTGCAGCACCTAAACACAAATGCACTTGTAACTGAAGTTATTCCAAAGTATAAACCACTATTTGACAAAGGATTCTGCATCCTCCTTGATGGAAGGTTCTCCATAACTATTTGTACAAATGCAAAGTTAAGCTTTAAGTTATGTGCTGCCAAGTGGCACTTCACTGTAACTAAATCGAAATACAGGCAGCAGAAACAAAACTCTAATGTGGGGGAAAAAAAAATTTTAAAAAATCATTCCCTAGTCTTATCAGGTCATAGTAAAATATTATCATCAGTATAAATGATGACCTTTCTAAGTACACCATCAAGTGCTTATTAGTGACATCACTGAATCCAAAATTTAGAGAACTTGATAATTAAGTACTCCTCGTCACTTAACACCTTCAATGTAAACATAGTAAGTACACAGATATACAAAACATACTTCTCCCAGTGCCTCTTTTTTAAAGCCCTGTAAAGAAAATATAAGCTAAGTGATAGCAAAAACAGCCTGATTTATTACGTCTACCTGGTCCATTTGTCAATTCAAATCTTTTGAGTACAGGAAGAAGCAAAAA
The DNA here is from genome assembly GCA_033459285.1 of Clamator glandarius. NCBI lineage: Eukaryota > Metazoa > Chordata > Aves > Cuculiformes > Cuculidae > Clamator > Clamator glandarius. The sequence continues at coordinate 1,520,507 of JAUNZM010000016.1, read as the reverse complement.
AAATGGAGTCAAGGTGGTCTTGAGCCCATTAACTTTCAGAATACCTGTGTAGCAGAGAAACCAACTCAGAGAAAGAAAGGCCTTGCTGATGTACTTCACCAGCTCCTTCACTGCAGGTGCCAAAAATGGAACACTAAAATCACAGCAAGTCTTTTCTTCCTTGTTTAAAGCTGAATTTTAGCACAACCAGGCATACATTTCTTGAGTGTACAAACTGAAACCCTCAAGTAGATCACTAGCAATAAAGCAACACAGATAAATTCTGAAATTCTGCAGCAAACATATTAAATCCTCATCAATGTTTCTTGCAGCACCAAATACTTCACTGCAGAGGCAGCTGTAAAAGAACAACAAAAAGGTAGGAAATATTTAGACTTCTTGCTCCAACCCTTCTTATCTAGTGCAGTGAAAAAAGACCAGTAGTTTGAACGAGGAATTTATAGCTGTAAAAAGTACACCCACACATCAGAAATGTAGTGCTTGAAACCTCTTTTTCATCAGAGGAATCTGGGACTTCCTCCAGCAAGTGTGGAGTGATACGTCATTTATTTCCACAGAAATTAACCGCCAAATGTAAATTCTCAGTAGCAGTTCTTTTAGAGAAAAGGAAACATTCCAAGCATGAAGCACAGCCGTGGCATATCCCCAGAGTCTGCAGCACCAGTGTTTCAGCTACTGTTAAAATTAATAGTTTAAAATGTTGTGCAGATGAAAAAGAACAGATATTGCACAGAAGCTTCAGAGTGCATGGCCTTTGCAAGCAGATACCAACCAGAAAAACTTACTCAGCACTATAAATACAATCTTATTTCCTCACCATTCAGAACTTTATTCTGACTGAGAAGCAGAAAAAGCTCAAGATAGCTGACAGGAATTGTAAAGCTCAGATCGGAAGCTCCTAGGCTTATGTGCCTTTTTCTGTGCAAGTACAAACTTTCCCCAAAGGAGGAGACTACACTCTTGCTTTCAACTTTTTTGGCTCAATCTCTTAATCAAAGAGTTAAAAAACACAGTTAAAATTAGAAGTGTGAGAAGACCAAGATAAATCCTGTCCTGAGAAGATATAAGAAGATACTTCTCATTTCTCCAGGGAACACCTTACCCTTATCTATAACTTTGTGAAAGGAAACACTGTCAAATCGAAAGGCCATTAGTGTAGGAGGCAGGTGTCTGACATTTAGTCTGTGTCAGTAACTGCTTGTGAACAGAAAAAAAATTCATACCAAACACAGCCCTCACATTCTAGCAAAATCCTAGTTTATACCACACTCCAGTCAGTATCAGAAAGGATTTCAGCAGTATAGCAACTGTACACCAAAAAATTGGTTTTATAAGCAGAAAAAATTTTGACAAAAAACTTTACTTTTTGGCCACTAAGTTTTAATCAATTAATTAGGAAAGGACTTTTCCTTCACCTTCTACTTCAAATGTTCAAAAAGATGACAAAAACCACACAAGTAATCGCTGAGAACATAATCTTTTTGATGTTAGAGTTAACTTAAAAACAAAATAAGAGAATATAAAACGTGAATAAGCAGAAATATACAGCTTCTAAAATTAAACAGTGTGAAAGTACCAGCTTGAATATCAAACCCAACTACAGTAAAACTTCAGCACGTTGAAGTATTACTTGTAAAAAAATCTATCCCAAAAAAAACTATTACATCCTGCTCCTTCAAATTCAACAGAATAAGGGTAGCTGATGATTACCAGAGACCAAACAAAACACCATGCTAATTTTTAGCAGGAAAAAAAATTACATGCATACATTTTTTTACCTTTTGAAAGAATGTTGAAAAGTCTTTTGTAACATTTCCTTTGGCTGCTTTATTTTTTAAGGCCATCTCCTCAATCGTGTCCTGAAGGAATTTAGCCACTTCAAGCTTTACTCTCAACTCTTTCTTCAATCTTTCCTCCTGGTAAAAAAATATTTGATTTTAAAAGTTCTTTCCAGAAATACACACACTAAATACCATTTCTCCTGCCCTCAGAGAAGTTATGTGGAGTACTTCTGAACTTCTGCTGTAACACACAGAAGAGGACATTTACTCTTACCAAAGATCCCCAGATCACACTAAAAACAGGCTGATGAGCACAAAGCTCCATGAAGCACGAGATGCAACACCAAGAGAGTGAAATGCAGGATGAGCAGCCTCTCCTGCTACAACTAACAGGCACCCTATGAGTTAGTAACAGGAAAAGAGATACTAACCAACTTCGGTTTGAGTAATTTCCAAATCTTGTGTCCAGCACAGAAATCCTATACTACATCTTGTTCAAACAGATAGGAATTTATCACAGAATTAGAAATTAATGGTTGTTTAGGTCCAAGTATACAATCATGATTGATTATATCTGTGGCTGACTAGAGGCTCCCTACATACCGACCTCGTGTGAGTATGTTGTGTTCTGAAAGTGGGAACTTAGGGAGGGTGTCTTTACAAAGCTCTAAACAATTCTGAGAAAACTTAACTAAAAGAAACAAGTGTTAAAGAAAACAATGCATAAGACGTTATTTTAAATATTGAGCATATATCTAAAAAATCTTGCATCAAAAGGACTACAAATGTTAAAACAAAGTCTACCTATTTTAATACAAACTATAGAAAATAAAGTTTCATAGTTTTCATTTCTGCTTTGTAAGAGTCACAGAAAATGGAGATGAGGACAGCAAAAATAACAAGAGATATTAACAGCCTAGCTAAGCACCTGCCATACAAAAAGGTAAACCAGGGTGGCACTGGTTCATTACTATTTGTTAAAAGCAAGATCACCAAATCAACATAAAGATGACAAAGCATTCCCCTAATATAGAAAAAAAAAAGCCTTTTAACTTTTAGATTATTTTCTGATTTTTAGGATTTTTCTGATTTCTTCCTTCACCAAGAAAAGATCTATTTCTTCAAAACATATCACTTGATTATAAATTCAGACTTCCTTACCTTTTTAGACTTTGTCTCAAATGTTGAAGGAAGCATATTAGGGAACAACTTAAGAGCTACTGGAAGCAAAAATTCCATAAATGGGACAACAATAAAAACTAGGAAAGGGACCAAGCGGAAAAGATCAGCACATATTCGAAGAAACTGGAAGAAGAAAAAAAAAATTGATTGATAAGCAAAGTTCTAAAATTTATCTAAAAAATACTTGATATGATCACTCACATTATCACTTAAACTCACATATATATTGGCTACAAAGGAAATTTAAAATAACACAGAAAAAGCATTGACAAAGTTAGGTTTTAGTGTCTTTCTTCAGGTTGCTATATACTACACAGCGTCAGAGCTTCACCAGTTTTCAACACTGTCGAAAGTATTCCAAAAGCCTCACTGTGTCTCAATAGGATTATTGAACAAGTATCTCATTTAAACCTCTTAAAAGCACCTGAAAACAGGAGGTGGTCATTTGTTGTCATTAAAGCTGCTTAACTTCTTTTATTCATCTTTATTTGCGCTCCACCACTTCTTACATGCATGAGCTACTAGGGACTAAGTAATCAAGAATAAAAAGAAAGATCCCTCCTCCTCTGCCTTATAACAATTGTAATGTACATTTAAATCCAGGGTAATGAGCCCAGCCTGGCAGATTCTTGCTTTTTTTAATCAATGCTTTTGTACAGGAGTAATCCTCTGAAGCAGGCCAATGCATTAGTTACCAAATCTTGAACTGCATAAAATACTTTCTCATTTCTGCAGCCCCACAAATGTATATATTAGGCTGTACAGTCTATAATAAAATCTTTCAGTACCAAGGTTAATAAGTTGCTTTAGATTGGGAAGTACAGACTGCTTGATTCTTTACCTTGTTTTACAAAGCGAATAAACTCTTATTAGGAATAATGTCAGAGACTGAAGATCAGACCTAGGCTACAGTGCACTCCTGCCACAGTGCTGCCATTCAACATCGTTATTTCATAAACAGAGCAAAAACTGGCCACATCAATGTTATTACACAAGGAAACCCGTGCTTCCCCCTCTGTCCCCTCCTCACAGCTCATGTCAATCCAGGGGAACAACAGCCACAATCAGTACAGATTGCATGCTTTGCTAGAATACAGAACCAGTACATCTTTAACCATAATCTTCCTAGAATAAAACCAGCCGAAAATATAAACACAGTTTGAGGAATCCAGAATCCAGGTTCAGCATTTCTTTTTGTATATTAAGAAAAAAAATCACTTTCCACAAAGGGATGCCTTCGTCTGTTGTTTGCAGGCACAAAGATGCTTCCATTCACTCCAACAATAGAAGACAAATGACTACCAGCAAGTTCAAAAATACGTAACAAAGTTTGGAAGAAAATCTTAAAAGTCAGAAGAACAAGTACATTTTCCCTAAAAAAAACCCACCTCAATTTCTACAGCGTGCAGTACAGGATTCCTATTTCCAATCAGTAGCTATTTTCAGACAGCGCATACAAGTATTTTGCACAAGGCAAAATCCCTGTCTGAGGAAGCAGTTTTACAACCAGACTAAGCTAACCTGATGCTGGCCTGAGATAATGTATAAAGAGCCACGAATGCACGCTAGCAGTCACAATGTGAAGGTTTACCACTGATACAGCTACAACTAACCCATAAATACACACACAGGCAAGCAAAAAAGAACAGTACAAACTGAAAATGGGGTGGAGTGGAAAATCTGATTCAAGGATCAAGCAGGACTGTCTTTTTTTCAGCAGCACTGTCCTGGGTATCAGTTTACGCAAATCATGAAACTACACCCCATGCTAACTCAAAGAGAACAACTTTGCCCAGGAACCTAATACAATGGTGCATGATTACACACGCATTATTTGGCAGCTCAGCATGAAAAACTTGTGACTATTCTGTATCTGCTGCTACAGTTCATGTATTCCACTCTTCCCTCCTCTGTGGAGCCAAAAGGTTTGTAAAGGTGATATACCTGTCACAAACTCCACAGTGTTCACCACCTCACTTCATGTCCTGAACCATCTTGCTGGAGGAGGCAGCACTAGAGCAATGAGTTTTTAACAGCCGGCATCATATTCTGCACGTTTTACTTCTTCCTGTTCTCTCCTAAGTGCAAATATGTGATCCTGCCAAATACAAACCCTACCAGGAATTGTACAAGCAGAATTTTGGAATGAACTTTCAGTTTACATAAGCAATAGCTGTGTTGCATTAGCCATGCTGCAATGGCTCATTAATGTGTTAGATTACATGGATATCTTTCCATTCTTGCCTCCAAAGAGGAAGGAAAGGGCAGGCAGAAATAACTCATTTGTCAGTCTGCATGAAGATAAGGTTTCCCTAGGACTGTCAGTTCAGATGCAGTTTCATATATTTAAAGCAGTATGTACTTTTTTTTTTACTTTCAGGAGCAACTTTTGTGAAGTTAGTCACTAATCTGGCACCAAAGTTTTAAGACTCCTTTAAATCAGCTAGTGTACTACAATTTAAGGCTGAACTGATAAAAAATGAACTATGTTGAAATAAACTTAAAGTAAGTTTTTAAAAAAGCTGTAGGCTGGGTTGCTTTTCACTGACCCCAGGTTCTAAGCCTACCATGACTCCATTCAAGAGACAGGACATCCTCTGCTTACATACAAAAAAATACGAAACCGAGATTAAGAATATAACACTGCTGTAATTCTTAGAAGTATTTTCTCTACATCTTCTACACTGGATTGCATGCACGCAGACACACACACATCATTAGACAAGAGACAGGATACAGCAATGAAAACACTCCTTTATACCTGCACAATAAATTCCTATTTTATTTAAAATAAGTGAATTGATACTGAAATACCATATCTGTACAAAAAAAGAGAATCCAGGAAGGCCAAAGTACAGAACACTATGTAAATATGACAAAGACAGCTCTGTCATCACTAGATGATGAAACTGAAGGGCAATCAAATGAGTAACCCCATCTATTGATGGAATAATGCATGTGTGCCCGAAGGCAACATATTAGTATTAAAGGTTCATGACTCCTAGTCCTGATCTTACAGCAGAAATATTTCCATGATATCCAAATTTTACTGTTATTTGTATAATTTCTCAGAAGCATGGCTCAGTCAACATGAAACAGGCAGGAAAACCAGTGGTTCCAGTCTTGCCCTCTGGAGGCTCTCTGATTCTGTTTTAAACCGTAAATTAATTTGTCTCACTTGGTTTTCCAAGTTTCCCAAAGCTCTCAATAAGCCAGCAAAAGCCAGAACTGCTGCTTCAAGGAGTTCTGTGGTCCTCGTTCCCTGCTGTCCTTAGTTACTCTTTCCTGGCACTGCATAATCCCTCTCTCACGTCAGCACAGACTGTTATATTTATTGCTGAGCAGCGTTTTGTCTGGAGCAGCTGCCAAACACACTCGCACCAGCATAAGGAAGAGGGCAAAAATAAGTAGCGTGAATATACTGAGACCAAATACCATCAACCAGTGGTGTTGTAGAAAGAGACCAGGTGTATTACAGACGAAAGCTGCTACATTTAACAATTTTTTAACAATTGTTATTTGTCTTATCTTGTGAATACAGGAAAAAAAAAACTTTGGCACACTGCATTAAGATGTGATGGTTTTTAATTTCACAAAAAAATATTCAATTATGTACCTAATTTTATCAGGAAATTATTAAAACAATGAGAAAATATTCATATTTGTGATCATTTAACAATTTTTCTGAAGGCAGAGACATGAACCTAATGCATGGTGTACAAACTGCAAAGAACTGGGCCCGTGACTGCAAGCAGCACTACTCGCTCCTGCTGCCCAAGTATGGGCACGTTTCACTCTCCAATATTTCTTCCAGCACGTTGTTTTCTCAGCAACTGCTGAAATGTTTTGTGTGTTTTTAAAAACAAAGGCATGAAGACAGACTTGAATATTTTATCTTAATAAACTGGTTAAATATCTCTTCATTAAAAACAGTAAAATGGGAACTACTAAATCAGCATGTTTGATATACTGCTCATGAACTGGTGAACACCAATGCGTTCTTCCAAAAACATTTTTTAAACCATATGAGTCTTGAAACAGCTCATTATTTTGCATTCTTTTCATATACAAGAGCTCACATCAAATGTTTTTAAATCATTCTAGTTGAATAAACGCATTTATACTTCACAAACTGAAATTATTATTGAAATGCAGATATATCCTAATTTGAAAACACTCTCATTTTGCACTCTAGATTTCATCTCCACCCCCTCTTCCCTTTTCTTTAAAATTATCCGTTGCATTTTTACAGTTTCATAAATGTAAGTTACGTGCCATGAAGAAACACAGCATTATAAAGCAAAAATTTCCCTCAAATTATCTTATTTGGACTAAAATTAGGCGAGTTAGAAAACTGATTCTACTTTAAACTCAAACCACAACACAAATATAATTGCAACAGCTAGTACTAATATCTGATTATCAGTCATGCATTTCAGCCTGCAGCTTTTCTTCTGTTTAAAAATAAAACAAAACACAACATAACTGGCACAAATCCAACCTTTACTAGAAGTGCTTTCCCTCTATTTTTACAGCTGGAGTGAAAAGCCAGCGAAAGTGGCCATCTACACAGGAGCAGCACATGGATGGGAACTTGAGAACAAACCACAACTGCTGTCCGCATGCCAAGACAGAAGAATCCTCTGCTGCTCCAGCTAGAAAATACTAAATTTATCTTCAATAACAGGGAACAAAAGTAAAATGTTTTGGAGTCAAATCCAAAATTCTTACCTTCCTCACAAAGAGGAGGAGGGAAATACAAATAGCAATTTTAATTCTAGGAACAGAAGACAATGGAAGGAATTAACTCAGTTCAAAACGAATAGAGCAATCACTAAGGATACTTGAACGACATCCATGTTTACTCAGTACCTGTCTCCGTTCTCGACGAGACAAAGTATTTCCATGAAGTATTCGCCAAAGCATCCTTGCAGCTATCTTTGTGTCAATCCACAGTAATCGAAAACCATGGTAATAGTGCTTCAGTTCATCCACAAACCTCTGTCCAAGAGATTTTTTCACAACTTCCACTTCTGTTGGACTATATACAGGACCTCCTTCTTCCAACTTCTTGTTTTTGTCCTTTAAGGACTTCAGTGACTTTTCAACTATGGAGTCATCTTGAAGAGGACGTGAAGAATGCCACCATCTAACTGGAAGATACTGGGGACCTAAAACACCCACGGTTGTTAGTGGCGTCCATGAGCCAGAGGAGCTCAGGTATTTTTGTTCAGATCCTTTAGTCCAACAACAGTAGTGATCTTTTCTGGAGTATGCGTAAACAGGAGGGACGCTAGTGCAATATTTAAAGTGTACAGTCCTTCAGAAGAAAAAAAGTATTCAAGAATTAGCAATACATTATAAGCTATTTATATATTTACATATATTTGTGTAGTTACATAAATTTATGTATTTAGAAAATGAGAAACATCTACTGCATATTTAAGAAAAAAAAACAAACCCGCGACTCACAATCAAGATGTCTATACCTGAAAAGAACACTTGGCTTTACTTGATCACAAAAAATAACCTGCAGGGAATTTTGCATTAGGCAACTTTGAAGGTAGCTTATTTTACTCCAATTAAATAAACACCAGCAACCAGAAGTGCTTTCTATTTAGAAAGCTACACTTGAAAATAGATCTGTAAATTGGCAAGTAACAAAGTCCCTTCTATTGCTTCTGCTTGAACACAACACTCGAAAGAAAAACAGAGATTGTAGCCTTGGTATAGGTGCTTAGTTAGAAGAGAATCAGGGAAATTCGGTTTCATTAGAGTTCCTCTTCTATTATCTCCAGCATCTAGTCTTCCTTTTTCAGCAGGAACTTTATGCACAAACATCCATCATGGTACTGAGCTGGGGAACACAGAACCAACACTCTGCTACCTTATTCAGAACTTTGCTCTTTTCCTTTAATTAAATGTAAACTGAAGTTAGAAAGAAAGCATTGCTCAAGTACCCCAAACACCTATTATACACACAGAAGAACTATTCATAATAGTACAAGTGCACACTTTTTTATAAAAGAATATGACAAATCTGAAATAGTAGATAAAATACTTAATGTAAATGGGTTCCATTAGTTGTCCTTGAAACTGAAACTCCAACATTAAGTTGCCTACAGAACAGAAATGACTGGAGTGTTTCTTCATCAAGCCCTTGTACAACCGAAACAAAATCTGAATGGGTATTTGTCTTCAGACAATGAATAGAAAATAGGTGCAAGTGGCTCTACAGCTCCAAGTAACATTTCAAGAAAAAAAAAAAGTTTATTGAACACTTACAAGTCTAGCCTCACTCACTCAATTTTCAGCCAAAAGTACTTTTTAAACTTAAATATCACATATATCCAATGAATTTAAATTACTTGAATGGTTTTATCTATTTAATGTTATTCAAATAGAGCTTTGTACAAGAATTTACTAAATTATTAGTTTTTAAAGACACATGAATATTTTTTAGCTTAAGCTAAATTTTTAAGCATCTGACCATTCTCTGGCCAGACAACTGCTGGAAAATCAGCCACGCAAAACATTGTCTTGATTAGCTAGAAAATTAGACTCTCATAGATCATAACTAATGAGAATTACAATTCCTTCAGGAAAATTAAGTACATATTCAAAATCAGATTAAAATACTTGCATATATCAATCCACCTTGACTGTAAGCCACTTTCCAAAAGGAGAGATCCCAGCCTGCAAACCAATTTGTATCTAGAGACATCTACATCCTTCTGCATGCAGAGAGGAAGGGAGCTCTGCCAGCACAACTGGTTCTGAGTCCACAGGGAAAAATCAGTTTCAGAAAAAATATGCCTCTCTGAACACCCTTGCACTAGCAGGATGTCAGACAACTTATGTCCCAAGTTGTCCTCAGAGTAGTCCCTTGCTTTTGGATCTGGGTCATCTAGGGAATGCACACTAGTTTGTTTTATTTTAAGCAGCAATATTACATGAACAGCAGTTTTTGGTAAAAAAACTTACCCAAAAAAATAACAGTAGCTTTCTCCCAATATTCTGTGGCTCATGTAACAGACTTAAATCTGTCAGTTCCCATTTTTTCAAGAGAGGTCCCATACAAAAATTTACTAAAGAGCAAACAGAGATCTGAAATGCTTTACGTATTAAAAAATAATCTCATAACTGATTATACAATAAGTAGTATAGAACTAACATGACATGAAAGGGATTACTTTACACAGAATCACAGAATCACAGAATAACCAGGTTGGAAGAGACCCACTGGATCTTCAAGTCCAACCATTCCCACCAATCCCTAAATCATGCCCCTAAGTACCTCATCCACCCTCACCTTAAACACCTCCAGGGACGGTGACTCAACCACCTCCCTGGGCAGACTGTTCCAATGCCTAACCACCCTCTCCATGAAGAATTTTTTCCTAATCTCAAGCCTAAATCTCTCCTGGCAGAGCTTGAGGCCATTCCCTCTCGTTCTGTCCCCTGTCACTTGGGAGAAGAGGCCAGCACCCTCCTCTCCACAACTTCCCTTCAGGTAGTTGTAGAGAGTAATATGCTTTATGCTTTGTATCAGAGGGTTATGTGTAGAGACACATGCTGATGTTAAAATGGAAACAGGAAATTGAAGAATAGCCACTGTTTCCTGAGCAGTTAGACTGTAAGTGAACTAGAGAGTGCATCTTTTAACATTTCAAGGAAAGGCATTAGGAAATTCATATTCATGCCTTGTGAGCCAAGTCAGGAACAGGAAAGGGAATCTGCCAACATCCAACTACTTAAGTTCCATAAGACCACATAACAGCAGCTGTATTACTTTTCCAAAGAGGATGCCATCTCCTAGGAGACCTTCACTCAAGGCTGTTACATACAGCAAACTACTCTGTTTTAATAAAAATACAACTCAAATGACCTACATTCCCAACTGTCAACTCTAGTATTTTGTCCCAATTTCAAGCCAGATTTGACTGAACGATTACTGTATGCAACTCCACAGAGAAAGTATGCAAGAAGCCCATGATATCACCTGGAATCACTCACAAACAAGATTAATATTCTATTGCTTTCAAATTGTAAGTGAAACCAAAAGGGGGTAAGTGGGTGGAAAAAGGAAGACCTCACTTTCCTTCTCCCACACACAACCAAGCAAATAAAAAAAAACAATACTCAGCCTTCCTTTAACTTGTTAATAACATAAGCTGAAGCTAATATTTTCACACTTTGTCTAGAAGATTTTAACTTACATTCTATGAATGTAAGTTCATAGAAGTTCGTAGGAGTCTCAAGCTCTGCCAGGGGAGGTTTAGGCTGGACATTAGGAAAAAGGGTCATTGGGCACTGGAACAGGCTGCCCAGGGAGGTGGTTGAGTCACCTTCCCTCCAGGTGTTTAAGGGACGGGTGAACAAGGTGTAAGGGGCATGGTTTAGTGTGTGATAGGAATGATTGGACTCGATGATCTGGTGGGTCCCTTCCAACCTGGTTATTCTATGATTCTACATTAACCGATGATTTTGTACAGTTTCAGTTTTAAGAAATAGTTCATATTTACTCACATTTTGTTTGCCAGCCTCAGGGATGTACAGCTAAGACATGCCCGATCTCCCAGATTACCTAGAAAAACAGCAATAATTAACATTAATTCTGAAATTCAGGAAGACCTTTATCCACACAGTGACCCGTACATAAATATGTGACTTACAAAATTGACTTATGCAAGAATGTCTGCTACTAAAAGCATAAAAGTAATGCTGCTTAACAGCAACAGGGCTTCTTTACAGTGCCTGTTTTAAGTACATTCCCACTCTGGATGATCGGGCATCATGAACAGCCAAGTCTCAAATTTGTTTTGCTTTGACAATAACCATGGGAACTACTGAAGATCAAATACCTCATCCCGTTCCAGTACAAGTCATAGTACATGCCGTGTTCTGCTTATTTCTCTCAATCTGTAATCCCGATACACAGGATGAAAGAGAGAAAACTGGTGGGAAGCAATTCTGTAGCATAGGTGACACCTCCATAAGTGTTCAAGCAAATAATCCATATATGCAGTCAAGCTCTGAGGATGTGCAACTTACTGACTGGTTTTGTCCCATTGCCTGAAGACAGGTTTCCAAGTCCCTCAGACAAGTAGGAACCTAAGCACACCTCACTGGAGAGGTGGAACCACAACCCCACTTCCATATATTGCTGTTCATTTTGATCAGCACTTGGTAAAGACAGCTCTACACCTGGATCTCTCTGCAAAGGATTCAAATTGTCCTGAAGGGCAAAAGATTGATCCAAAAACCATAAAATGTTAGTTTTCCAGCAAACATCATGTTCCTCAAAATGAATTTAATCTGAAATGCTAACTCAGAATCAGTCCTAATAGTAACTAATAAAGTCCACAAGAAGGGCTGATGTCTATGCATGAGCATCCTCTGCCCAGGTTCAGAGACAAGCAGTATCCATCCTGTAATAAACTGAGTAGACTATGAAAAAAATAAATCCTAAGTCAGTTCATGTGATTCTGTAAAGGACTATGCTTGCAAGCCTTCCAATCATCCAACACCATGGAAGCATCTTCAGCTACATAAAATTCTACCTAGTCATTGTATGCAATCTACAATATCTGATCCCTGAACCCATTAGAAAAGCATCAATCTCTCTATAACAATTAAAACAAAAGATTTTGTATTGATATCTAGCTGCAATAACTCAAAGCTAGCTGATACCAACTGCAAAAAGACTCTAGGACAGAACAAAAGATCTCATGAGCAGGAATCCAAACATCTTGATTCTTTTTGGCTAATCTTTTCAGAATTCACTGTACCCAAAACACAAATGGAAAGCTGGATGGAGTATATACACTGTGGTTTGTTTCTCCCACCTGGGTCCTACTATTTCTGGTCAATTCTAAGAGATAGCAGGATAGGAAGGTCATTTTAGAGGTTAGTGGTCAACATTTCCATCTTCAAAGCAAAGATATAGTCTGCGACAGAATCTGAAGTAACACTTGTATCTGAGAAAACACAGCACTCAATGCTGATCACCAGAAGCCTTCCCCAACAAAATACCTTAATTATTAGAGGAAAAGAGACAGCTCCAAATTTAGGTAGGGAAGTCAGAAGGTGTGGGGGGGAGATAAGTTAAGTTACCAAAGAAGTTTTTCAGTAATCATGCTAAGTGACCTTTGGTGTAATTACAACAAAAGCTACATCCTTGACAAGTCAAAGGAAAAGGATTCACCAATCTCAAATTATATCAAACTAACAAGCACTCACTGCTACTGCAAGTGGAGTTATTGGAAATTCTATCTCTTTCTGGGTCAAATACCAAGTCCTCAGAATCTATGAAGGCATTCTGACACTCTCCAATATTTACAAAAAGATCAGCAGCTGAATTTCTTGAATGAGGAGTCTAGCCATCTCAGAAGGACGTCCCTGACTTTAAGGAACAGCTGATCAAAGCAGACAAGAACTCAAAGTCTCGAGGAATAAGTAGCAGCACAGTAATCTGCCTCTCACCTGAGTGCCAGGAAGCATACAAGGTCTATGTTCCAAAAAGAGAGTCCTACCAGCAGTGGACATGACCTACTATGGACAGGTGTCCCCTCAACAAAGAGGAATGATCTGGAGATCAAAACAGTCTTGGAGTTCCTTAGATGAAACTCCACAAAAGCAAGACACTTTCACTTTGCTTATCTTACTTTTTTTCCAACCAGACTCATTAATGCTAAGGAAGGGGCCAAAGAACAAAACACCATGGTTACCATAACAAAACATGCTGACTCAAACAGTTCTTGCCATACAGCCATTCAGAGTGTGAACAGGCACACAGAAATATCATTTCACCAAAAGATTCCATAAAATAAATGCTAATTTCAGCTTTACCAATTCTGACAACACAACTCTTCATGTTTTGCAGTGTCTGTTCTAACCGCGTACCTAAGTACAAGGCAGCCGTGAAATAAAATACACACAGTCTCCCCAAAGGAGCAAAGTCCATATCTCCTAGGAGCAAGGAATAATACAGACATTCAAAATTGCCTGGAGAAGGTCAGTGTAATTTAGCACACTCATTGGAAGTGTTGAGCGTGTAAGGAATCTGCATTAGGATTACTCTGTTTGGAAGGAAGATAGGCAATAGTGCCAGAAAAGCTGCTTGTTACTGCATTCTCATGGAATTGGTCAAAAGAAACTTTTTTTAAAAAATATAACTAAACATCAAGTCTAAAGTTTTAAATGTAGAATAGCTACATACTGTTACTATTGTGTAGATTTTTGGAAAGAAAAGGCTAACATGAATTAAGTCTCTACAGAAGTATAAGGCTGTGGTACTTAACAGCTTGATCTTGACGGGAAGAACATAGAGGATTCTTAGAAGCACTTAGCTTTAACCTAATCTTAGACTACTTACACGCAAAGCAAAGAAGATGAGCTAAGTAAAGCAAAACACTATAAAAAAGAAATTACACCAGAGTAATAATACATTATGACCCCAATTAAAAGCATTGACTATGCTACAAGCATGGTGTATTGCTGCACACAAATTATTTGATTCTATCACAGTATTTCAGCAAATGAGAATTTTCATGTGGGTCGAGATCTATAACATGCAAAACCACAGTGACGTTTAGCATTTCTCCTTATGCTTAGGCCACAAGAAGAGTCAGAGCTCCAATCTAATTTGAAGGTACATGATGTGTTTCTTTCCTGTTTTAAACAACTAGGATGGCTAAAGTACCCCAGCTTCTTGTCCAGGTCACTGTGGAAGTTCAGCCTAAATAAATGTTTTTACAACAGTAGCCAAAAAAAACCAAACAAACCAAAACTCAATAAGAAACAGCTACCATACTTGAGGGATTACTGGTAACCAAGAAGCCAGCTTGTTTATCAAAATGAAGCAGCATCCGTATGGTTGATCAGGTTTGCCAGAATCCAACATGCAGACACCCTGTCCTCACTGACAGCACTTCAGGGACAAACTGCTGCCCGTTAAGCTTTCACTCATTCCTCACTAAACCCCTACTCCGGCATGTAAAAAGCAACTGCAAGCCTTGTGTACGTCACAGGTTATCAGCTGCTTCATGACATTAAACTTCACTGCCCTGATATTTAAACTGCCAAATTATCTTGATTATTAATGGAAACTACCACACTGTGTTTCCTTTCCATTTTCCCAAGTTTTCAAAGCCACTTGGTAAAAGGCAAATTCACACTGCCTTCCTAATGCAGACTAAGAAAACACACACTTTCCTAAAGTGTATGGAGATGTGGGTAACTGGTGACAACAGCCAAACTATACTGAGAATAAGGCAGGCAGGTCTGAAAAGTAGCAACATGCTCCACTGCCTTAATAAACCCCACGGGTTTTAATTCCTCAGCCATCTGTCATTTGAGAGGCACACAGGTCCCCACTGCCACTTGAGTAAAGCGCCCCCAGCTTGCTGGGGCAGGGGGGGGCACATGTGGGTTAGGGGTCACACGTGGGTTAGGGGTCACACGAGAGATGGCTGGGGGGGGGGGGCACATGGTATGCGGCGGGGGGAATCACACAGGCCAGGGTCACACGGGATGGGGGCGGCATGGCAGGGGTGGGGGGTCGGAAGGGGGCACGGCAGGAGGGCCGGAGGGGGGCACGGCAGGAGGAGTTGGAAGGGGGTACAGCAAAGGCGGGGGGGTCGGAGAGGGGCACGACAGGGGCCCAGCGGCCAACCCCGTCGGGGAAGGGAGTCCTCGGCCCCGCGCCAGCAGCCTTCCCTCCTCCCTCCGCCCTCCGGCCCTCCCTTCCCCCCGTGCCCAGGCCTTCGGGCCGGCGGCGCCTCGAGCCTCACCCAGCTGGGGCTGCCGGCGCAGCGCTCGGGGCAGGCGGCAGGCGCGCCGGCCGCAGGTCTGCAGCAGCATGGAGGCCATGGCGGCGGCGGCGGCGGCGGGCTAGCGGCGGCGACTGCAGGCTACCGGCCTGCTCATGTCTCGCCGGGCGATCCCCGCACGCCCAGCAGCGCCGGAGCCGCCGCCGCCGGCCGCGCTTGCGTAGCACCGCCTCCCGCCGCGCGGGGCATGCCGGGAACCGTAGTCCTCGGGAGGCGCAAGGTAAGCCGCCCGAGGGCTCGGGGCGCGCGGCATGCTGGGATCTGTAGTCCAGGGCGGGGTGGTATGACGTCATAGAGGCGCTTTGGCGAATATTCTGGACGCGGTGCGTGCTGGGAGATGTAGTCCAGGACTAAGTGGTAGAACGTTGTAGACGCTTGGCGTAGGCGCTGGGCGCGGTGCATGCTGGGAGAAGTAGTCCTCCCGCAGGCACGCTTCCCGCATGACGGTGTCTTCCCCCCGGCAGCCCGCGGCGGGGAGCGGAGGGTGGGCAGGTTCTTAGGGGGAGTGTCGGAGGCCGCGGGAGCCTCCCCGGGGTTGTTTACTCTAAAAGACCGTGGAAACGGCGTGCGACGGGGCGGTGGCTGCCGGGAAGGTGGCGCAGGCCGCCCCGAGCCGCGTGGGGCAGCGCAGCGCCCCAGCACCAGCGCCTCCCTGCAGCGGCGTTCCCTCCCGTCTGGGGCTAAAACGCGGCGTTTAAGCTGACGGCTGCACAGCAGCAGTTATTTGGCTGCCTGCACGTCCATTGTGTTGCATCTCGGGGGAAACGTGTTCTCTCCCCAGCCCTTGTCTCGCTGCACACGATTGATGGAGATCGCTCCCTCGTGTTGCCTAGGCCTGAAAGAGGATGCTTTCTTTCTAACGACCTTAGAGAGTTATATTTCCTGGCGTTTTCGGTGTCACTGACAGAAAAAACACCTTTCTGGTGGAGCAAAAGCATTTTTTATATGAAATCAAACATATATTAGCAGAGGTGCTTTGCTAATGCTGGCTAAGTTTGCCTACAGGTAGCAGATTATTCTTTGAATACCAGTCGACCCCTGAGAAGCATCAGGATCTTATGTATTTCAGTACTGAGTTAAAACTGTTTTAAATAGCACCATTCGTTTTGCTTAGGTTTTAATTGTACAGACAGACGCGGGGAATAACCAGAACCAAACCGCAGAACTTATAATTTCATCGGAGAATGGTGTGCTCTCTGATTACGCGAGGTTTGGGTGTTAATGCCTTCATTTATCATGGAAAATGGGGTTGGGGGGAGCTGCTGGGTCTGTTATTCAACAAGATGGCTGACACCCCATCATTAAGATGGCCGCCTCAAGGACAAGGCTCCACATGACAGGGATGCCAAGGTTTCAAGCCTCCTTTGTTCCACAGCGCTTGCTCACCTCTACACCCACCTAAGCCCCAGAGAAAACTAGTCCTGCTTAGATATAAATGGTAGCAGGAGCTTCAGGTTTGACCCAAAACATGAATAAAACTGAGTCCAGAGTGGCAGGAAAAAGCAAATCATAGAATGGTTGGGGTTGGAAGGGACCTTAAAATCATCTGGTTCCAACCCCCCTGCCGTCATCCTTTCATGCTTGAGACTTGGTAAATGTAGTAACTTGATTAGTAATATTTTAAAGTTGTTCTATGTATTTAAATAAAATCCTCAGAAGTTTCTCTTTAAGTATGAAAAAATTAATTAAATTTAAAGCACTTGTGGTTTTAATTCAAGAGAATATGATGTGATATTCAGTTGACCAAATCAGAAAACAAGATTTTAATCAAGACACACTTTTCTTACATTTTAACTGTGTTATCTACAGAAACACTTATGTTTAAATTCAGTGACTATCAAAATTTAATTGGTATTATTATTTATGTACTTATGATTAGAGCTGCTTTTAAAGTGTTAGGCTCCCAAATGTCTTGCAAGATTTTTAGCCAGCTGTGTTTGCTTTACAAGTATTTAAATATGTGGTACATTTAAATGGTTAAAATTATTTAAAATGTGCAACTCAACAATAGTGCTTTATGTTAATATGGCACTCTTAAAAAAACCCAAACAACAACAAATCTTCCAATCTACACATTTCTCTCACTAGGCTGGATTTGTAGCCTTCTCTTGTTATTCTTTTTTCTTTCTGGTTGGTTGATAACAAAACCAAATTAAATGGGGCAACTAATGGCAGTTCCTCTAACAAAGCTGCTTAATTATGTAGAAACATTTTATGAAGCCTAAAGAAGAAGAATAATATGCTCTGAAGTCATTAAACTATTGACAAGAGATTTCAGACAGCAAACAGATGATTACAGAGGTCTCAATACATAGTAACCAGACTTTCAATAGTTTCATTAAATTCATTAGTATTCAGGGGGCCAGACAATGTACATGCATGAGCCTTTTCAGAACTGAATCCGTTATGTTTTTTGTACAGTCTTTTGTTCTGGATTTGTTTATACCTGGAAGTTACATGGTTTTCTGCCCTGTATGCACTCTAAGAATTTCCTAAGTGGAGACGGTTTCAAAATACTAATTGGTTTTGTGCATTTGCCAAGCACTGTGAAATAGCACTTAAGAAAATAAAAAGTATTGATAATATTCAAGTAGCTGTACGAATTGATCCCACGTGAAAAGGCTCCGTGACTGTAGGTGATACGTGGGCCTTCAATGCAAGTCAGTTTTTACTTTAAAGAAAGACATCTTTCACTCCATCCAGACCAACAGCCTATGAAATCACAAAGAAAACACTCATCGCCAGAGTAAAACATGATACACACAGCTTCTAGGGTTTAATTTTTTAAAAAGCTTAAGCTGCAGCAACAGTGTTGTTTGAAAAAGTTGTCAGCCATCTTATTGAAAAGGATGTATTTTCTAGCAGAAACAGGGTGAGAGACTGAAAGAAAGAAATACAACCTCCTTTTTCTGTATCAATTTAATGATTAAAATAAATGTAATATTTAAACAAAACTAAGGCTATTATTTAGACATAAAAAATTTTCCCCTGAATGATAAATGGAAGCAAAAGCATGGTGAGATTTGTCTGAACAATTACGAAACAAACTCCAAATAACATAAAATTGTGGTGCCTGTTACAGGCTGTGGGAATAGCAAAACATATTTTATATATATGAGCACAGCCCAGTGATATGAAAAAAGCAAGAATGTTTTACTTGTCCAAAAGCATTATGTGCATAAGACCTAAAAAAGCCCAAGATATGTCTACATCTGTGCATTAATTGCATAGACGTGAAAAAGGAGCAGATGAACCTGCAATTCTTGCTAAGGAAGTTTGAGAGATCTGTCTAGAAATGTGGGGGCAAATGTCAGTGTGAACTGGGAGCAAAACTGTGGAGTAAATAACTATAAATGCAGAATACTCTTTCAGAACACCACCATTCCACATTGCAAAGAATTTCTTAGTAAATAGTTAAACGAAATTCTTATCTGCAGTTATCCCTTTTTTTTTTCTCTCTCTTTGCCACCTAGGGAGCTCTGGGGTAAACAGATGCACACAGGGAGCAGGATTCCCTTGTGGCTTGTCGAAAGCATCTGCAGAGTTGGAGGGGTCACCTCTCCGTGCTCACTATTGTTGTCATCCCTTCCCTAAGGACATATCTCAGGTTGGTTCTTAGGATGAAATACCCTCACTCCCAACTTCAGACAGGTGCTCGGTTACCCTGTAGCTTGTGAAAGCTGCTGTATAACAATACGGAATCAATGACGCTCCTGCCAGAACCACCACACTCATTACACCGGCACAGGCTTGGTTCCCCATTACACCCAGGTGACAAGCCAGGCTAGCAGCAAGGACGGCAAGGACTGGGGAGATAGGATTCAGTGGGTGGAGGGGAAGGAGGTGCAATGCTTCATGCTTTGTCCTGTAAGCTGGAGGAGGTGGGAGCATTTGAGGAACTGGAAGACAGCTTTGCCGTTTTTTCTGCTGCAACGTCGTCTTTGTGTACACAGTGTGGTTCTGAAATCTACACAGTGGTACAGGTCCATAGACAGTATTGAAAAGTAGGATTGTGTCTTTAGTCTGTAGAATCTGTTTCCATGGCAATCCCCAGGTTGTCTCCTTGAATTGATGTAACAATGTGGGATTAACCTTATCTTTATTCACCACTGCTCAGTGTACATCTGAAGAAAAAAAGAAGGGGAAAAAAGACATTACTGTGCAGCTAGTTGCATTAAGTTTCCACTGGAGGGAGAAAACCAACAGATTATCAGTAGTTCTTTAAAAAATACTCCCATTCATCGTCACTGATTTTTAGGAGAGACTCCTGGGATACCAAAGCTGGTTGCTCTGTAAATGTTAGAGGCCAAAGGTAAAAGTTCAAGTGGTTGCTGGATTACAGACTTTCTCTGTATGTACCTCCAAGTCATAAGTTCAGTCCCATGTGTAATGGGCCAAAAACAAGCAGCAGGGGCTGCAACGTTAGCAACAGCATAGAAACAAACTGCCTCGGGTACCTTTTCACACAATGCAGTGAAAAGCTATCCAGAGAGTTCCATGACAGTAACAGCGTGCTGTAAACAGTCATTCCAGATCCAAGGATAATTAACCTGCTCAAATTCTAGTCAAAAAATGACATTTTAAAAGATTGCATAGGCTTGACCCAAATTACCAACACGAAGTAATTTATTAGTTTGTCATTAATTAAATGTGATATGCAGGCAGATGAGGAGAACACAGCTGGGAGAATACAAACAGGTAATTTTGAAAATATTTTCAAATTGAGGAAAAAGCAGCCCTTGTAGTTCATGAGTCACACAGATTCTAGCTTTAACCAGCAGATGGAGCTTATGTGAAACAAACAAGCTGAAAAGCTACATCATCATCATCATCTTCACCATCATCATCGTCATCCCACAAAGCAGTGTTTTGGGGTGCTGCTGTCTGCAAGGCTGGAGGAAAATGCTAGAAGGTTCTAGCCAAGGCAGAGTAAAGCAGAGGAGGGAGGGCAGGCAGCGTTCAGGTTGTGTACGGATAGCAAAAAGGAAAAAACTTAGCTGTCACGAGTAAATTGATTCAGAGGCTGAAAAATGAGAAGGGGCGGGGAGTGGAGAAAGAACAAAAGGAGTCTCTACTGTTAAAAATGCACCTGTAAGTTCCAGCTGATAGGAGAAGGTATGAGGTTTTGCTACAGAATTACCAGTGCAGTATTTTAGATAATCTGTTATGCCTCCGAATGTGTCAGTTTGATTTTAGGAATGACAGGCTTTAGAAACATGTATTTAGAGTAATTCTTTGCTTCCAGGTTTTCTTGAATCTGTAAGGTGTGCAAGTTCCTGTCTGCAGTTAGAAACACAGAAAGCTGACAGCCTTATGTCATCGTCTGCCTCTCAGAGTTAAGTCTTTAAGATAACACCAAATGTTGTGTTACTGTCAATAAAAGCTGTTTTTATGAACTCATTAAGAAACAAGACAATAAAAGACCAAGGAAGGCCTCCTCCACCCCAGCCCAGATTTTGTGGACCTGATCCTGCACTCCTTACGTATCTCCGAACTCCTGGTGAAGTCAGTTTTATAGGAGTGCTGGAAAAACAGGAGTTCCCTGCAAACCAGAGATACCTTTCTGTTTGTGTCCATTAAAGAAACAGCAGAAGGTTAGCAGTGTTTAGGAGAATTTTTACCTCTATATTCTGAAAGGGAGAAGAATGGGCTACTTCCAAAGGCCATTTTAGGGGCACTAAGGCCATTTTAGTGGCAATAATGTAACTTTCTTTAGCAATTTGGCAAGGCTGAGACTGCCTGTGATAAGAACTGGTATAGAGAAGGGATTACAGCCAGCGCGCACACACAGCTGGATGACTTGTTGCAGGCAAAATGCTGTGTAGTCCCATTGTCCCCCAGGCATATTTGGGCTTTACCTGTATCTAAGGAGAGAAGCAGAACTAAACATTCCTGTTAGAAGAACAAATACGAAAGATATTGCAGATGGATTGGTCGATTTGCTTGATGCTTAAAATTCCTGTGCAGATTTTAGCCCTCTTGGTCTTCAGCTGTTGTTACTTCTGTCTTGCTGGTTTTGCTGATGATCTTAGTCCTGGCCCATATTTTTCCCTAGAAAACAGCCTGGATGACCCCTCCAGAATCTTTCAACCTTTGAATTGCTCTCTCCTCTTTACCTTTCAGCATTAAACTTTCTACCTTATGTAATCCAGACCAAGCCTGTAACACGGATCTCACACTTTTTTATCCTGTTCTCCTTGACCTGACTAACACTCCCATCTTCCGAGCTGCCATACAATGACCTCCCCATTCCAGCAGGCAAACCCACAGCCCCTCCTTTATTCAAGTCAAAGAGCTGCTTTTCTCAAGAGGCCTCCCCACAGAGATAATGAAAAGCAGATTAAGAGATTTAAAAAAGGAGTTGGTTCCTTTGGAATGGTCAGTGTGCTTTCCCTTTTTACAACCGTCCTCTATACTGTAAATTTTCTAAATCAGGGTTTGTCTGGATGTCTGTCCCGTGACCTCAGCAGGACCTGAAGTGTTGGGCCCCAATCCTACACAAGCTTATGCATTCCATGTCACTTTGCTATCAGTAACGTTCACAGACAGTGGTAAAGGAACAAGCACAATTATGTATTTGTAAAATCAAATTCTGGTGCATGCCAGATAATATCATAAAAGTGTTGGAAAAGGCTAAAATTTAATATTTTTATCTTTGTTTTTGTGACACTGAAAGAATGGCAACCCTAGTTTGGGCTGATTTGTAGGTATATGAGACTCTTGAGGGGAAATAACCTAGTGCAATGTGATGTGAAGCTATAGAAAAATAACAAAGAGCTGTCAGCACAAGTACATCCCAGTGGTGCTTTGCCAGTATCCTGCCTTTTTCTTGCAGCTGAATTTCAGGCATCAGAAACAGAAGATGCTTTGTCTGGGCTATCCATGTAATCAGCAACCTCTCTCCTGCCTGTCTTAGGCCTCTTTTCACTTTATTACTATTACAGCATTACCTAGAGACAGACAGAGACATTTAGCCCCGAATGTCCTGTTACCTTAAAGAGATTAGTTATTTTGTCAGTAATGTATTACATGCTTTAATCATGGTTTTGTGCTTATGTGAGGTGTGGCTTTCGAGTTACATGCCTATATGAGAAAATACAAAATTGACATGAGAGCTTTACCATCGGATTTGATCAGTATCAAGGGGAAGTAAAGTCTCAGAAAGCAGGGGCTCTTCTCTAGAAGAGGGAACTTTGAGTAAAAACTGAAGTCTTAGTTGGAGGATGCAAATATCTAGCCATTAAATCAGCTGGATAGAGTGAGTGGAACTCATTGGGACTAATCTGAGCAATAGGTAAAAGTAAACCATCCAGACTGTTTATCGGTCAGGATGACAAGCCCCACCCTCATTCCAATACAACATATATCAATAATTTTCTTTTTTAATTACTACTCCAACAGCTGAAAGAGGAAATGCACCCAACAGATAGCAACAAAAAGACTTCATTCCCCTTCGGCTCAGCCAGCAGTACTGTCCTGCCGTGCCAAGGGAACAACCGCCTCCCCTTTCTGAGGCCTCTCCTCTTAAGGAACAGACATCTAACTCTCCCTGAGTGGGAAGCCTCTTTCAGCGTGCCAGCTGGGAGTCAGGGCCCTGGGCACAATCCCAGCACCTGTGCCTATTTTTCTTACAGAGCACGGCCAGCTGCTCTCCCAGGTCTGCAAATGCCCTATATACCATATTTCTTCTCATTTCTGTGTATTGCTCTGGATAAGCCATGCAGATGTGTTTCTTATATTTGGATTTTTGCAAATATACCATTTTACATTTTCTTAACATGGTGTATGTTAAGCATCGTTTCACGGTACTGACAAGTAGAGCTGTGCCATGTTTTCAGTAATCCTTAAAGCAGGATTGTTAAACCAGCAATGCCCAGAACCCCTGTGCTGTTTCTGAGGGAATTTGAAGGTGAGCAGGGTATAACTGCAGGCCACTTCCAAAACAAGTCACATAGAGTAAGTGTTTTTAATGGTTAGTTTTTGTTAGCAAACCTTTCTGTCATTAAGCATGGTAGCACAGAGTATAGCTGACCAAGGGTTCACACGCGTTAGATAATTGCTTTGGCTCTGACTTGCTTCATAGCACATTAGACTAGTCATTTCTGTCTGTGACACCAAACTATCAACTGCAGACTTCCTGTGTGGAAAAAATTATGCATATTTTCCAAGTTTGCATTATGTTCTTACTTATCCAGCAGTTCCTATGTAGAGGCAAGGCTAGAGTTAAGAGGAGACTGGTGTCACTGCTAATAGCTTGACTCTGTAAAACCCTCCCATAATTCAAAATTCTAGTATAAACAGGAGCCAGACTAGGGTTTGCATTCTCTACTGCAACAGGAAAAGGATATGTAGAGGTCTGGAAAATATTGAAGATGGGAGGAAAGTGAATAGAGAATGGTTATTATCACTGCTGATAGTACCGTATTAAGGCAATCAGTTTTTCAGGGACTAGGGCTTAAAAAAGGAAATATGTTTTCATATAAAGTCTTTGCCACCAAATGTTCTAAAACCCTAAAATATAAATAAATAGGTTCAAAAAAAATAGAAATTCAAGGGAGATAGGCTTAACGAAACCTGTGACACGTGCACATCTAGATGCAATGTCTGGTTCAGAACCCAGGAAGTCCTTAAACTACTGGTTTTCAGAAGCAGGAATGACACAAGCAAGTAAAAGCTCCTTCTCCTGTGCTCTGTTTCCAATTCTAAATACCCATTTCTACTTCCCTTCTTGGTTTTCCTGGAGGAAAGGGCATGCCTGAGCCTGCTTTGAATTTTTAAAGCCTTCTCTATTCTGTACAAATAGAGGCGAGAATAAGAGACCATAAATGATTAACCATGGGCAGCTAATGAAAACCATAGGGTGTGAGTCCTAAGTTGGAACCAAGGAGTGTCAGAGGTGAACTGAAGGGTCACTTTTGGTGGGTCTCAAGCCACTTGACTGGAAGCATCCATAGCTCGTTCCATGCTGGAGGTTATGGCAGTTCAGTTAGTCCTAGACAAGCACACACTGTTTCTGCCATCCTTGCAACTCCAGGTATTGCTCTCAGTACGGAAAAAAAAAATGGGTTAATAGAGGTGGGGATTTTTTTAAGAAAAGTGAGATGAAAGCCAGGTCAGAAAGGGAAAGGATTTCAGTCCAGTTGGTAACTTACACAGAACTTGGCAGCGTAAAACTCTGCCGGAGAAGGGAACTCACATCTTCTCTGGCTTTCTTACCACAGTGTTTCCTCTCTAGACTTTAAAAGTCCAACTTCTGCCATAATTCGCCTGGCAACAAGTTACTGTCTATCTCCCTATAGTGAGTAATTGCCCATGAAAGCCATGAGGAGACGTGCATTAAAAATTTGTCTTGCACTTACTTTCCATTATCTTCTTCCTTCAGTTTCCTTTCTTCGTCTTCTTCTTTGTTCCATGATCTTTCTCACAAATACAATCAGCGTTTTTCTTGCTACCTTCTAAACATACCGTCAGCTCTTCCTCCATCCCTGTGCTATGTGAGGAGTTGGGCCATTTGAGGGTTTTCTGTTTGGCTTTGATATAAGTGGAAATGAAAGTAAAGCTGCCCATTGGGGATGTTTGCACAGAGACACGTGTGCAACCTCCAGTACACGAGACTTAGAAATCTGGGAAAAAGAGAAACCTTAAAATTTAAATGGGTTCCTGAGGTTTTCAATTGTGTGTGGTTTGTTTTTTTTTTCTATCTGGAGCCAGTCAAAAGAAATTTACAGTTGGGTTTTCTTGTTCTTAAAGTTGATTTATTTGGGTGGAAAATGTGCATTCTGTTTAGTAGTTTGTTGGGTTTGCATTTGTTGCTCCATTACCAAAAATATTAACAGCGAAATACATAAGCCAGCTGTGTTATATCTGAAGTTAGCTCTCTAACAGCAACAGTTAACTACCACAGAGTATTCCCAGAGCAGAGCTGACATTAATTGAGAAAGATAGTGCTCTCAAATATGTCAAGACAAGATGCTATAGAAATTGATTTAACCAGACCATGCCTTTTGTCTATGGAACTGCGTTTCTCTCCTTTGCAGAACATATAGGCTAAATAGTATTGCTGTTACTCCATTGAGATTAATGGAAATATATTAGGGATGAATCTCAAAGGTGTTTCCTTTCTCTGACTACACCGATTTTTTTGTCTGGTTAAGCATATTTCAAAAAACAAGATGAACAAGCCAATATTTTCCAAATGAAAAATGACAGATCTGGTTGAAAGAAATTTTAGATCAGGCTTTGATAATAATGCATTTATGGAGTGATAGTAGGCTTTGCATTAATAATTATCTGTTACCTTTCTGATTACAACTTTGAATTATCTAAACAAAACAACAGGAAAGATATTTTGCTTCAGTCCAACTATTTTACAGATTCCTTGAGGCACTGACTGACCTTTTTCTCAAATCACTGTGGCAATGGCGTTCCTCAAAAGTCACTAATTAGAAGCCCAACAGAGCTTTTATTATGGTAAATTTAAGTTCCACAAGGAGAATGAATGAAATTAAGATAAACTAGAATTTAACTAAAACAAAGGAAGATCATGGATTGTTCTGAGCAAATTCTGCTCCCACTAACACCTATGCAATCCATGTACTTACATTATTTTATGAAACAGCATCATATGAAAATAATTCTGCTATATAGCATATCAGGATTATCCACAGAGTCATTTTACTTGGAAAAAAAAAATATTGCAGCTTTTGCTCTCTTTATAACTGAGATGTCAACATAACTAATTTCATCTCACTGTAATAAAGAAGAAATGAATTCCAGTCCTTCTCGTGTATCAGTAACAACATATTTTTACTCAGCTGAGACGTTTCATAAACCTGCTGAAGGTAAGAATTGCAGGCAGCTCTGAGACACAATGTGAAGGCAAGGAGAAGGTACTGCAGAAGAAATGTATGGATTTTGTCTCCGGACCTTTATTTGCATTGATGTACCAGAAAAAAAGAATCCAGTGACTATGAGCTTTCAAGACCAGCTGACAATAAGAAAATGTTCTTTTCCTTCCAAATTGAGAACATTTGTTCTATAATTTATTAACACGCTATAAACAAAGAAACTTAGAGCGCCACATCCTGTTCTTTGTTCAGGTTAGATGAGGGCTTCATTTGGCATTGCGGAAACTAGAACAACTGGGTCGGGCTAAACCAGAGGCCTGTGAGTGCCTTTATCCAATCTCTGGTCATGGTCAGAAACAAGTGCTTAGGGAAAGAGTATGAGAAATAGGGCAAGCGTAGCGTGTTGCTGCCATCAGCCTAGTCTGCCTGCAGCAGAGACTGCTGTATTTGAGCGCTGCCGATAGAGAAACAGCTGAGGTAGTGTACTGGTCTGAGCACAGAGCAGGGAGCTATGAATCTGCATGTTTCAGTCTTGCCTCTGTCACTAAGGTTACTTGTAGATTGCTGTGTCCCGGCTCACGTGGATGTGTGCTTGTGGCAAACCTGTCTTCAAGCCTCTGCACTGCAGAGGCACAACCCACTCTTATCTACCCACACTCGCATTCACACTGTAGTTGGCCAGGTCTGGAGTTATGGTTTGGAGAGATTTGTTCCTCCCTAATGAGCTACTGAACATCTGCATTTCCTGAAGAGCTGCACAGCAACCCAGTACACTCCTTATTGTGCCCCTTTCCTCTTCTCTCTTCCCCATTCCTTCTGGTTCTTCTGTTTTTCACAATGGTTATCATCACCTCTCTTTGATGTCCTTTTACTTTGTCTTAAGTGTGTCATCCCTTAGTTTTTGTACTCCAGAACAGCAGGCTCAGTGTAGTGTAAAAACTCTACAAATGTTTTCCCTGACAGCATATCCTGAATCAAGGTCAATCTATAAGGTGGCATGGAGAGGCTGACTCTTTCAAATATCCTATCTGAAGCAGCTGATAAAAAGGAGATGATGTTAGATTTCCAGAACAACCAGAAAGGTAATGTTTAAGTCACCTCCTTAAAAATTTCTGTTAAAAACATTGCGTAAAAACTACACTTCACCTTACTTCAGTGCCATGAGGTCACTTTTGAATAGACCCTCAGAAAACTAATCTACCAGCTGCACACCCACTTCTAGTGAGCCCACCGTTGCTCATGAAACTTCACCACCTCCTCCTCAACTGTCTCCTCCACTGCAACCGTTGTTCCCACCTCTTTTGGTCTACTGTCTTTCCAGAAACACGGTGTGCAAGCTCCACATTCGGCGCAGAACTATGAACAGCATGATGCAGGCAGGCAGGTAGGGAGTTGCCAGAATTCCTGTTTCCATCTTTAACTTGCAATGGAGAGTCTTTGCCAGTTTGATGCCCTCTACAGCCATTGGCCATGTGCTCATGTCTATGAGCTGATTGAAGCTGGCTGGATCCACGGGCAGATTTGAGGCATTTCCCCCCAAATCCTTGCACCTCAAGTTGAGCAGAACCCTGGAGAGCTCCTCCTCCTCATCTTCTTCCTCCTCCTCTTCTTCTTCCTCCTCTTCTTCTTCCTCCTCCTCCTCATCTTCTTCCTCCTCCTCTTCTACTTCATCCTCCCACTCCCACGGGCTCCAGCTGCGCCTCTGTGCGGGGCAGGGGTGCACAGAAACTGGAGGAAGCCACATGCAGATCAGGGTTGAGCGGTAACTAAACATGTCTAACCCGGGGGAGACTGGTGGGAAGAGCAGAGTCAGTGCAAGGGAAGGGGGTAAGCAAACAGACTGGAATATACAGGACCTGGCACATCGGCATGTCGGTGAAGGGCTGTGTGTAGTAAATAAACACAGCTATAGATGCTTTTGCTATTTCCCCAGGGTGAAGTGAGTAAGCATGTGTTCAAAGAATAATATTTGCTTTAAACTGTCCTGCGAGCACAGGTTCAACACATACATTAGGAAGTATTTATAGGTTGTATGTTTGAATGATCAAAGAATTTAGACAACAGCCTGAACAATCAGCCGCATACACCAAATCACATCTGTCTGGTCCCAGTCCTAAGTTGCTTGCTTCTCAATGTTACAATTTCACAAGCAATTAAAATGGCTGCTTACCTGTGTTATGTTATTATGAGCAACATCACCTATCGGGTATTTTAAGTAAGAAAAATGATGTTATCTGCACTACTGCCCAGGTAAAAATTACATCCCAGCATTAAGAATGCACAACGATATACCATTAATTTGTTTAGTATGATAGCTTTGAAAGAGTGACACATTTCTCTCTTAATTTGTTCATTTAAATGTTTCTGCAGTAACGATGATGATTTTGCAAACCAGCCTCATCCCTAGATTGTTACAATTTGACAATTTTGAGGCTTTTCAACCCAGTCCCTTGCATGGATGTCATGTATCGCATTGCAGATTTCATCCAATAGCAGAAAATGTACTCTGAATGCAATATCATCTTATCAGTATTCCAGGACCATAAGCTTTCTCACTACAAGCAGGGTACTGTTCATTACAATGAAACTGAAAATGGAATAACTGAAGGATTGATTTATATGACCTTCAGTTAGGAATGTTCTAATTCTGACATAATCCCTCTGATTGAAATCCTAAACTATGTGTAATTTTGATTTGTTACCCTTAAAAGAGCTTAGATCTATAGATCAATGGAATACCTAGCACGAAAAAGAGTGGTGCAACAGCTCAGGAAGACTGCACGAAAATGCAGATTGATCATGTGACTTTACTCCAAACATTGTCTCAGCCAGCAAATCCAAGAGCAGTGCTGAAAGCAAGTGGAAAAACATTATGCGGATGTTTTCACAAATCCGTTCCGTCACTTGGAAATCACTCAAGATTACATACATTTTTATAGGAAGGATAAGAGTATGTTAATAAGTTAAAGCATTAACCAATTTGTTTACTAAAAGTTGCAGGCAATATTTATTAAAACAGCTATTTTATGGCAAAATGGGGCCAGAGCTTGATTTCTGGTGTGCTACACAAAAGGCTGCTTTACCAGGCAGCTCTGTTTTCCTGCTGCACCAGCAGTACAATCCGTTCTACGCTATTCTCTCCTAACATCTGCTTGTCATGGGGGCCTGGGGAGGGCTTACCTGGGGGGTCAGGGAAGGCTGGACCTGTCTCTGCCAGCAGGAGAAAGCCAGAGCAGCCCTACAGTGTGCTGCTTAAAAATCCTAGGTGGTATATTTAAAGCAAAGCAGCTGCATCTAAATCAAGTAGAGCCTTATTGTACTGAAAGATGAATCAGGTTGGTTGTGCTACTACTTGTATTTTTTAGTGAGGTAGAGAGAGCAATTAGAAGAAAGGGCAGATACAAACTATTCACAACAGATGGGTTAATAAATGTATATTAAAAGCCCAATGAACACAGTTTTAATACCCTTTAGAACTGAAATCAACAGGTTAATGTTAAGCAGACTGAGAAACAGAAATCTAGTCCCATCCACACCTTTTTTTCTGTTCTTAGTGTTGGGTAAAATGAATTCTTGTCTCCTTCCCTCCTACACACTCAGCTCACATTTCCCCCTTAGCCACTTCCCAGTCTTGTTTTGGAGAAATCTTTATCTTATCACCTTTCTCTTGCAAATCCTTCTTCTCTAGAGCACTTCTTAACATCTTCATTTCACAAGATCCACCTTTTAGAAGTGGTGCCTAATCAATGTCACTGTGTCCTAGCTGAAAAATAGAGGTGTTTATTTTAGAAAAATACAAACTTTTATTCAGTGCATTTTGTGGCTGCTATGCAGGAACATTTGTCTTCTTCACGTATTGCACTATACTGGTCCAGGCATATTATTCTCACCTATGAATGGGCCTGTTCCTTACGGCTCCCAAAGATCAAACATTACACAATTCTGCCAGAATTCTTCACTTTCAGGCAGTCTGAGCTACAGCTACTGCAGCCACTGTAAAAGCACTACAGCCTCAGAGAAATTATTCCTTCCTTCCTGAATACGTTAGAGTGGATATACCAGGAGCTAAATTTGTTCTTACGGCATAGCAGGAAATGCCTAATTCTTGCTATGCATTTGTAGAAAGGAAAAAGAAAAAAAAACAATCAAACAACAAAACAAACCCAAAAACCTAATAAAAAAAGAACTTGGGTGGAATCAAATTTAGGATATTTATTGCCTCAGCTATATGGATACAATTTTCAAGGCCAGTAAAATACATTATTTATATCAAACCTTTTTTTCTACTAAAATGACGTAAAGGCCCATGAGCAGTGGACAAAAGAGAAAAAAATAGTACATATTATTTTTATAATCAGTTAGCACCATAATCTTATATGGTGCATATCAACATATGTGAACACAATACAGACAATATTATTTGAACTAGAAGACTTAATGTAAAGCCCAGTTCTGCAAACCAAGCCTGGCATGCTTGATTTTCAGCATGAGCTGTTTATTGAATTCTCAAATGAATGTATTTATCAGTAGGAAAATCAAAACAGCAGAGGAAGTAATATAGTCTTAGATTTCCCAATGGTGAATTCATTAGCAGAGTCAATTCTGGACTCGGCCTGGCATCTTATCCACCAGATAACACTCACTTTCCAACATCATGACAGATGGTTGTAAAAGCTCAACTGCGTTTTACCGTGTTGTTAAAGCAGGTAGGGATGGGAGTGAAAAGCAGCATGGTATCTCCTTCAACCAATGGCAAACTATTAAGTATGAGAGATTAAGAACTAGACTTTATTAGGATGATTGTCATTACCCTCAAAAGGAACTATAAAAAGCTCTAAGTCAAATGGTTCTGACTCACTTGTTGAAGGGTACTGGCATCTGTGTAGGAAATTCTGGGCATGGGCTGTCGCTGGTGGCTAATCCCTCTGGAACAGGTGCTCAGCCGTTTGCCAGTCCCACATCATCGTAGGGCTGGAAGCCAGTGAATCCAGCTCATATAAGAGATGCCCATCTGGAAAAAAAAAGGTGGAATGAACCAAGAAAAGGCACTGCCTGTTGTGGCATCTCTCCTGAGTGGCTTACATTGGTAAAGTTTTGGTTCCTAGTAGAATTTGGAAGCCTTTCTCTGCTCAGTGAGCCTCAGTGGTGATACCCTCCTTGTCCTTCCCCAATATCAAGTTCCCCTGGACCACAGCAGCAGCGCTTGGGTGAAGTACTTTTGCAGGCAATATGTTTGCAACTGTAAATTCAACAGATTTACTGTAAACTGGTGACTATACGTTTGAAAATATCACTAAGATGCATAAGATCAATCTAACCTGACTAAGGTCAAAGAATAATTATTAAGCCCTTACAGGGCAGAAGGCAGAATATTGCAAAATTGACTTTCAAATTAATTAACAAGGAATAGAGACTCAAAATCTGAGCTCTGGCAGATGCTGAACCCGGTGTCATTTGATCTGCAGTGGCACTAGGGTGTGTGAGTAGGTCAACTGAAGCAGAAGGAAACCTTTCTCAAAATTACTGCTCTTGTTCAACTAGTCCAAACTGGTGGCTTCTGAGTAAGAGATAAACACTTTCTTGCATTATAAGTAATATAAATAAAATATAATATCATATAAAGTCTTGTTACTAGTTCAGATACAGCTATTAAAAATTAGATGTTATAGAGTTAGAGGACCCTGTTATGAGACCGATACTGTACAGATAAGATTTTTTGAAGGGATTTTTTAAATCTGAAATATAACATACCTTTCAATATAATATTTCTGCCTAATTAAGGTAATGCCATTGATGGAGAGCCTATCAGTCACAGATTATGATTACAATTTATTGTAAATTTACTGCATTCATTATTAACCAGAGCTGTAAAAATATTAATGCTAGTAGTTACTAAAGTTGAGAACAATGCAAAATAAAGATAAATAAAAAAAGAGGGAAATTCAGCTGATTAAATGTCCGGCTTCCATTGATTGCCAATAGCTGCTAGTGTTAAATTAGGAGGTTATTTTATCGTTCTCTGCAGCCAAGCTCAGCCATACTCCATTCAATAACCAATAATTTAGGTCTTTGTGTTAGTAATAATCACAATGAAAGTATTCCCCACTTTCTGGTATGCTGTGTTTATTTTAGGATATTAACACAGCAATCCAAATACAACACGTAAGACTCCCTCGAGGCTTTCTGTCTCTCATCCCAGACCTTCTGTTTCTTTATAAGCTTTAACAGCCACAGTTATAAGAGATATAAATAGTCCGAAGCACGAGAGAATCTCTCTTCCCTGACAGAATCTTTATTTACAAGCTGTACAAACCTAAGTGGGGCAAATAGTCCCTTGCTGGCAGGTTAATAAGGCCCACCTGCCAAATAAACCCACCAGTGAACTCCATGGGGCCTACATAAATCCAAAATGCTTGGACAAGAGAAGATTTTCTCCGTAGGAATCACACTGAGATGGGTTGCTTATAGTTCAAAAGGGGTTCATCTTTCAAACTCCAGACTGCTTGTCTACCTGGCACAGACTCGGGAATGTGCAAAAAGCTTGCAAAACCCATGGTTCTCACTTTCACAAGACACCGTTCCTTAATGTTTATGTTTCAATTTTGCCTACAGGACACCTGTGTGCCAAGGAAACATGTAAGACTTTTAAGTCTCTGCCCTTGAGAGATTTTAAAAAGCAAGTACAGTTGGGTCATAAATCAAATCTTTAAAATTATTTAAGACTTAACATGCAATTAATTTGCCTACAATGCCATGAAAGGGAAACAGAAGAATAGGATAGCTGATTATATAAGCTGACCTAGAAATTAATTCTCACAAGCCACAGTACATTTTGAAATGAATATTGACTGCTATCAAAGTGGGATTCTGTTCTGAGGCCTGAGCTGTTCAAACACTACTCTTGGGTAAATGTTTCCCACTGAATCAATGACTTCTTTATGCTCTTCCGTGAGTCAAATAGGTCCAGCAGCTGTCCCAGTGTAGGCACATCCATGGACTTTGCAAGAAGCTTAGTCACGATCTTTATATTGCATTGTAAAAAGCATCTCCAAAGCATCCTTCGGATTTCTCTCAGCTGTTTGTACAGTCAGCAAACTGCTGAATTCTGCGAGCATGCCTCCTAATTTGTGGTACTTCTAGGATGGCATCAGGCAGATGGAGGCAGACAGCCTCCAGCAGCCGGTTTCAGTTGAGCAGAAGCTCCCCCACCCAAGATTCCGAAGCAGGAATTTGTGATCCATTCATGAAAGGAGTTCGTTTACTTTTTTCACGCCAGGCTGAGAACTGCAAAAGGACCCAAGCTGATTCACAAACAGATCCTACGTCCCAGCCTCAGAGATGGCAACGGCAACAGGGAGGGCACCACACGTCTGGAGAGGCAGCATGTGTCTATGGAGGGATCCCAGGTCCAATTTAAACTAGCCAGTGAAAGCCCGATGAAGCCATTTAAATATATCATGAGTGTTACATCCATACCAGGCCTATGGGCTGTCTTATGCCTGCTTGTAAAAATCCTTGAGGGCAGGTTATAGGCAAATCAGGGATCACATAAAAAAGCGTGCAGCAGGTCTAGAGTGGGCTGCACCAGGCTCGCCACAGGCACTGGGGATTACAGCTGTATTAAGACATATTGGATTGGGGTTGCAGAGAGACAACTCACATACATAAGGCTAAGTACCTATATTTGCCACACTGGCTCCAAGTATAAGTCAAATATAACAGTTTTACAAGTGTACGTGAAACAAGGAACACATGTAGTATGTGCATTTCAGACAGTATACTGTGGCAAAGCATTTCATCATACTTGGAAGGGCCCTGTGTCAGATCACTGGAGAGAATGTTCAGTTTTAGGATCCTGGCATTTTAGATGAGCCGTGTGCTGGGAGCCGTGTACTTCTAGCCAGAGGCAAAAGTACCTCTCCTAACACCTATAAAAGGCTTCTAGGCTGAGACAGCAGCCTTTGAATCACAGGTCGAACTCCTCAGTTCTGAGTGAAATTCAAGTGCCTGTCTCCTCCTTTGTACCAATGCAAACAGTTTATTCCCACTTTGAAAAACCGTCTCAAATCAGAAGATGCACGTAACCTCAGCACCTTCAGCAAACACTACATGCCCAATTGCTGCAGCAATTGCTGAAGGAGGAGTGTCCAACACGTGGTGGCTTGTGTCCACACGAATGATGCTGTTATTGGTATAATAGTACTACAGCCATGCCCAGCTTCAGTGTTCGGAAACAACATACAGTAGGTGAGTCTTCATATGGGCTGTCTCCTACACACTGGCCAACCCCTACACCTCTTGTTTGTTAAGTACATGCTTTGTTTGAATCACAGTATAGTTCAGTTGCTGTAGACGCAGCTGAGATAGCCCAGTGTTACGTGAACTGGATGCAGATTTGGCACTGGAGCCAGAACTGCCGCAGTAGGATCACCCTTGCATTTAGGGTTGACCTGCTGACAGTGAACCGCAGTGTACTCCTGCAGGCAGCTCAGCAGCCACCGTTCGCTCCCTGCCACGGCTTGTTCACCAGGCAAGGGTGTCTCATAAAATGCCAGCGCTGATTTGCAAAGTGAAAGCTCTGGCTCATTAACAATAACTGAAGCGAGCAAATATAGCTTACAGGGGCAAGCATATCAAGCTCAGGAAGAGTGTAAGAACATGGTAAAATGTGCAAGAAACACATCCTACTCCTTTCA
Source organism: Clamator glandarius (assembly GCA_033459285.1). Taxonomy (NCBI): domain Eukaryota; kingdom Metazoa; phylum Chordata; class Aves; order Cuculiformes; family Cuculidae; genus Clamator; species Clamator glandarius. The sequence goes on along the minus strand of JAUNZM010000016.1, from coordinate 1,485,168 downwards.
ATTTTCACAGCAAAAACAGAACAGGTGATAATTTAGCAGTTAGGCCTGCATTTGCAAACTCTTTCTATGCCTGAAATCCAGTTGTTTCAGCCCTCATTTGTCAAGTGCATTTGCACATACTCAACACCAATATAAAACAAGTGCTAGGCGTCTTATATAAAGTCCCTAATCAGTTCTCAAAATCAGCAGATACTTCTGAAAATGTCTGTCAGTGAGTATTTTTCTCAAGGCATATATAGGGAGTAAATGGGATGTGAGCACAGCTACAGTTTCTCAGTACAGGAAATTGCCAGCCACCAGCATAATTAGAAACAGTTCATATGATCAAATTAATCATTCAAAAAAGAGCAGTTACTGTTAACAGAATAACGGCATGCCTTAAAAAAGAATGAAATTAACCTTTAGGACTGACATAGTTACCCTCACCATTCTGTACTGAGGCAGCAAAGATTAATACATGTGCAAAATAAAACGCTGCGTTAGAGTCTGCTGAAAACAGAAGTAGCATTATCTATCTGGCCTATCCAACCCATAACAAACTTTATTCTTTGGCACTGGCACAGAATGGAAATATCAATAGTCACTTCTCTGCCAAAATGAAAAAAAACCCACACTTTGAAGAATTGCATTGCTATGTAACTTACCACATTGTGTTTATCACTGAACAATAATTACATGAAGATTAGGCATAAGCCAGTAATTTGAGATGCAGTAAAATTAACATTCAAACATACATTATGGCTCCTCAAAAGCTTGGAGTTATAGAGTTAAGCTTTAGCCTTAACAAGCTCAGATCTAGAAATGCATACCAAGCATATTGTGAAAAAAACTGTATTTTTTCTCAGTAGTGCTAAGCATTAATTCTGATTGTGAATGTATTTCAGTATTTATACTTCCAAATGAGATTAAATTTATGTTTATAAACGTAACAGCGCTATGCTATCAATAGAAGAGAATGTGTTTTGAATCCTCAAGCTGTGTGTTTCTATGTAGATTAGATTTATTTCATTCTGAATGTCAGCAGTGTTTAAGTCATACTGATGTTGAAGATAATTAGAGACATATAACTTATATAGATAAATTTATTAGCGCACTGAAGTTACTTATACTAGGCTGGAGCCTTTTAGCTGCTTAGAACTGGTATACAGCTGGTTTTTATCATCCCAACACTGGAAAACAGCAGGGACATGTTCCTCGGTTTTCCTTTCTCCTGGCCTCTGCCTTCCCCCGAAGATGTATCCCACTCCCTCATGTCTTCAACTTTCCTCTTCCTTTGCTCCCTCAGTGACACTTCCCTTCCTTCTGTTCAGCACAAATGATGCAAACAGCAATGGGCATTTGCAAGAAAAGGGATGTTTACCCCATTCTTTTCCTTATTGAAATGTATCTGCTCAAAAAGACTGGTGCATAACTCTTTATGTGAAGAAGATTCACATTTAACTGTATATTTTCATCAGTTATGATTTCTTACTCCATACGGTATTTAAGACATAAGCTATAGTTGCACTTAAGATGTCTCTCACTTGGATAGAGACTAACTCTGTTTGAAATTCTCTAAGCAGATTTTCATTTTCTCAAAGAATCAACTTTCAATTAAAAAATAGTATTACTTAATTTTCATGAGATTATACAAAACATATGGGAAGTCTGAAAAGTCTGCACCTTTTCATTTTCAAGTTAATTTAAAAGCAAAACCAATTCTAATACACAATACTGAATTTTCAAATAACCATTTTCAATGAACTTTCATTACAATTAATTAGCAAATGTATGTGCAAGTTCTCAAGAATGCGTTTAGTGCTATAATATTAAGACGACTATGCCACGTTTAATATAAAAAAATTCAAACCGCTGATTTAAGTTTTATACCTCATTCTTTTTTGGTTCTACATCAGCAGCTTGCTGTCTTGATAGTAAACAGCATGCAATATGCCACTTGGCTAAAGGCATAAAGGCATAAATGCATAAACACCAGTAAAGATTTTTCTTAAGAGTCAGGATGACATACAGAGTAATACACTGAAGGATTAGTGGCTCTGTCGAGCTATACCTGTCACAAGTTCAGGCAGGGTTCAAGCAAGTTGGAAACAGTAGATCCTCACTGTTAATCCAACAGAAAAACATGGACCACTGGCCAAAGTCAGCACTCAGGTGAGAGTAATGGTGATGGAGGCTGGGGGGCAAGGCTGGGAAGATGTCTCTGCATCAGTGCTCCAACAAAACAGAACAATGGGTGGCATTAACTTTTTCCACTGCATTCAAACTACTGTGAAATAAGGAAAACCTATATCTGTAGATTCTACAGCCCTTATCTCATTAAACTCCTTTAGCGTAATAAACGTTATGGAAATGCTGTGCTACTGTACTAACTTGGGGATATCTGATTAACCCATCGACTGCACTTACATAACTTCAGTTTAACTCTACCCATAGATATGTTTACATTGCCAATACGATGACAAGCATTCAGGAAAATATTTACCAAGCAGATGATGATATAGGATCCTGAAACAAGAATAAAAAGGGGTACGACAAAGGCATCCAGAAAGCAACGAATCCTTAGGATCCACACAGCAGAGAAATGTAAACATGAGGCTCCAGCACAAAGATGGACAATGAGATTAAGCGTGCTCGCTGACTGCACTGTCATTACGCTTGGCCTTTGCCAGGAGGGAGGCAAAGCTTGAGCACAGGGACTGCTGGTCTCCGTTATTTCTAATAGCAACAAATACCCCAAAATGTGCCCCATCCCTTTGTTAACAGGGCTGACCAAGCTCTCAGGGGACAGAGTTCTGCACTGTTGCATGGAGTAGTGCCACGCACATAGAATTTGTTTCTGAGCTCTGCCTAACGCAGTGAAACTACAGCAACGGCGGTGTAGGCCTCAGCGTTTCTGGCACCGTCTGTCCCTGGGGTGGCGGCAAACAAGTTGTTATTCAGCTTCAGAATTTCAGCATGTCCCAGTTTGTGCCTAAGGTCAGGGGCACGAACCATTACTGTTCAATAAGTGATCTTGAAAGAGTGTTTAAATTGTAAGTTATCCTTTAGCCTAGTAACTAACTGACAATTTCTAAAATATTTAAATGTTTCTAGGAAAATAAGCAACCACTACTTTTATTTAAATTCCTTTATTGAGTTGAACAGAGGGATATAGAGCTTGTTAGTATTTCTGAACACAATATATCCATAGATGATGAGAGTAAGGAGCAATAAAATGTTAGATTCCAAATAAAACAGGTGTCATTAATAAATGAATACTGTTATCTGCTCTATTTTGGTTTCAGTGGCCTCAGCTATCTGAGAAACATCAAACAGTTAAAAATATTGGCTAATTCAAAGTCACAAGAAAATACAATAAAAGAGAATAAAACCTCCACAAAGTTCAGTCTGGAAATTTGTGACTACTACAAATAGATTAGAGGATGTTTACTTCAACTGTTTCAAGGCCATAACTCAAGCATAATGCAGTGTGCCTTTTACTTGTCAGCACAAGCTCATTTTGCACTGCACATGTACTTACACCGTTGGAAGTTAAAACTTTTCTGAACTCCGTTTTCAGAAGTGTAATAGAACTATATGAACTTTAAAAGAGTCAGCCTCTTTGTGTAACTGAGTGATTCATTATCAGAATATGAGAGCAAGAAAACAGACAATTGTTTTTGAAATTAAAAAACCTGTATGAGTAGTTTCTGTTTGAAAGGGTCATGACATTGTAGAAGTGTGCACCAGTGTCGATGTACAATATAAACTGGTGCTATTCCAGTTAAAGGTGTTAATTCCCAGCATAAGCTTTCCTGGAAATTTGCAGGGGGGGCTGTCAGGAGGTAATTACATGTTTGTGAATCTGAGTGGCATAGAGAAGGCCAGTCACCTGTAGGAACTGAAAGGACTAAGGAAGATTTGTTGTCACCTTGATCATGATAGCAAAGTCCTGTCTCTTAAATCTTAAGCATCTGACACAGAAAGCAAATGTGGGAACTGTAGTATCTGGAAGGTCTTACGTATTTGTAATAAGTACAGAATAAAAATCTGTTTCCCTTCTATAAGTCATACATTGAGATGGATTTGTATCATTAGGCCCGAACACAGAATTTATTCCCAAGGAATATAGATATCAATAACTGGCACGCTACAGAAGTATTAACTTAACTAGCTTCTCACACAAGTGTTGGTTTTTTCGTGGGGGTGGAGGGTGGAGGGGACAGCACACATGCCATGCTTTGTACTTTCAACATGTTAGCATTATTGTTCAACTCTGGAAGAAAAACATACCTGTATATGCCCTTAAGTAGCAAAAGAACAGGATACACATATTTGTATTTCTGTTTATTTGTATTGATAATAGTGCCTTTACTTTTTGTTTTTTTCCTATAACTGCATTTAACAACTCCAGAGAGGAAGCTGGAAGATAAAATTACCGTGACTTAATTCAGATTAGCTATTTTAAAATGTGATGGCACTTTATCTTTCTCTTTAACGCTGTAAATACTGACATTTGGGAGCTAAATCTTGTTTGTCTAACACCTTAAAGATAGTGTATTCTTTTACAGACAGGCTGTAAAACAAGTTAAGGTACCTTTATCTCTACAGACACATTTCCTTCAGCCACCTTCAGATTAAAGTTTTAATCAGCCGATGATTAAGTTTTTCTTTACTAAGTAATTAACACTAAGTTTGCAGTCAGTGGCTAACTGCCGTGCTAGTAAAGGTGCACCCTGCTCTAAAAAGCATGCATTAAAACATCAAACTTAAACATGCAGAAGTAAATTAAGGATTATGGGGAAAACAATAAATCTAAGCCTTTTTGTAACAGATGGCATGATTTCACCATTACACAGAACGTATGATGCTGGTGTGCTGCCCTCCTCCATTATCATCTGTTTACCTTCCGCAGGAGCTGTGTTCAGCCCTTAGCGACCAGGTTAACACAGTATCCATAGCACCGAGGAACTCTGTTCTCAGCCTTGCACAGAAAACACAGGTTCCGAGTGCTGCACGAGTCCCTTATCAACCATCGAAAGCTTGAAAGAAGTTGGCCATGACCTGCTTTACATTAACTGGCGTGAGAGTTCAGGAGAATATTTCTTCCTACTGTAACATGACATTTAACGATCTGGCCTAAAAAAACAGAGGCACTTTCAATTGGTGAATTGCAAGCACATGTACTTAGTTTGATGCAAGCTTTGAAGCAAACGAAGCAGGCTGTACTTCCAGAAGAGAGAGCTTGGGTAATTCACAGCCAGGTACACTTGGGATTGTTGGAATCACTACAAGAAGGACATTAAGGTCCAGAGAAGAGCAACGAAGCTGGTGAAGGGGTTGGGGAACAAGTCCTGTGAGGAGTGGCTGAGGGGGCTGGGGTCGTTTAGTCTTGAGAAGAGGAGGCTGAGGGGAGACCTTATCACTGTCTACAACTACCTGAAAGGAGGTTGTGGAGAGGTGGGTGTTGGTCTCTATATTCAAGTAAAAAGTGATCACATGAGAAGAAGTGGCCTCAAGTTGCACCAGGGGAGGTTTACACTGGATATCAGGAAAAAAGTCTTGATGAAAAGGTTTGTCAAGCACTGGCAGAGGCTTGGTTGAGTCCCCATCCCTGGAGGGGTTTAAAAGACAGGTAGACAAGGTGCTCAGGGATGTGATTTAGTAGTGGGCAGGCATGGTTGGACTCGGTGATCTCAAAGGTCTTTTCCAACCAAACTTGATTTGATGCAAGCTTTAAAATAAACAAACCAGGCCATGCTTCCAGAAGAGACAGCCCAGGTAATTCACAGCCAGGCACACTTGGGTTTAAGAACCACCCGACAGCCTCAAAATTCTGTGCATTTGTATAAAAAGTCAAAATAATTTGTCTTAAATCAGGGTTTCCAGAGAGTTGCTGAGGCCAGTGGATGAGGAGGGCACATTCAGCAGAGAACATAGCCCATGGCAAACGTCCCCCTGCCCCAAATGGAGGTTCATATGATTATATTAAAACCAGAATATATGACATATCATAATATAGTATATTATAATACTCCATATTAGAATATATCAATATATTAGATAACATAAATATATTATGTAATATTTTACAGCCTATTACAATATATAAAATAATGTTGTATCATAATATACTATAATATAAAATAATATAGTATAATAGAATAATGGAATAATTTGGGTTGGAAAGGACTGTAAAGCCCATCTACTTCCAGCCCCCCTGCCATGGGCAGGGACACCTCCCACTGGATCAGGTGCCCAAGGCCCCATCCAGCCTGGCCTTGAACACCTCCAGGGACGGGGCAGCCACAGCTTCCCTGGGCAACCTGGGCCAGCACCTCAACACTCTCATCATGAAAAAATTCCTCCTTATGTCTAGTCTAAATTTGCCCCCTCCAGTTTGTACCCATTATATTATAATAGCATCTATTATTCATATATCATTGTATTAATAATGACACAATATATTTATATAATACATGATGCTATAGCATATATTATGATAGGTAAAATGATATCATAATATAGTATAACAAACTATGTTTATTATGTTTATTTATATTACAGTTACATGCAGATATTTATGTATTATTCTATAGCTATTTATTATATTTAACTAATACAAATATACCAATATAATAAACAATATTACTGCATACTGTAGTATTATGATGTAACATATTGTAACTACATATTATATAAAACAAGGTATATGTAATATATATTATATTGTAATATAATGTGTCCCTGGCCATAGCAGGGGGGTTGGAACTGGATGATCTTTAAGGTCCCTTCCAACCAAAACTATGGTTTAGTAGTGGGAAGGTATGGTTGGACTCAATCATCTCAAAGGCCTTTTCCAACCTAGTGATTCTGTGATAATAATAATTTATATGCATATTATAATAACATAATGTAACATACTGTAATTACATAATGTATAATATGATGCATATATGGTATATATAATACATAGTAAAATATAATAATAAAACTAACGTGAATATATTAATGTCATAATTTATATTACTGCATATTGTAATAACATAATGTAACAATGTAATCGCGTAACATATAATGCGATTAATAATATATAGATAACAAATAATATAATATAGATAACAAATAATATAGATATTATATAGTGATATATAATAACTAATATGAATATAGTAATATAATTGTTTATATTACTGCGTATTGTCACATCATAGTGTAAGATATTGTAATGACATAACGTAATGCACATATAGTATATATTATATAGTAATATACAATAATATAACTAATGATAATTTATATGATGGCATATTGTAATATTATAACGTAACATTGTAATGACATAATATGTAATATAATGTACATATAGTGTATATATATTATATAGTGATTAATAATATATAAACATATAACATATATAAACATATAAAACATATATATAATAGTAATATAACAATGTAATATACATAAAAGTAGATATAGCATGTACAATATTTATATATAATATATAACATATATAATATATATTATATATAAAACATAGCTATAGCATGTATAATATTGATATATAACATATATAATATGTATTATACATATAAAGTGTATATGAAATATAGCTATAGCATGTATAACATTTATATATAACATATATAATATGTATTATACATATAAAGTATATATAAAATATAGCTATAGCATGTATAACATTTATATATAACATATATAATATGTATTATACATATAAAGTGTATATAAAATATAGCTATAGCATGTATAACATTTATATACAATATATATATTTGCTGCATATTTTATCTATAGTTACATATATACCGTATCGCGTTCCCCGTGTTGCTGCCTTGGGACACCCCGTTCCCCGCTCCGCTCCGCTCCCCGCTCCCCGCTCCCCGCTCCCCCCTCCTCTTCCCCCCCCCCCCCCCCCCGCCGGGCGAGGCCGCGCGTGCGGGCGGCTCCGCGCGGGGGGATTTGAAACAGCCGCTCCGGGGGCCGCGCGGCGGCGCCGCCCAATCAGCGCGCGGGATTTTTCGCGCTGGTTCTGGCCGGAGGAGGGGGCGGGGCCGCCGCGCGCGATCGCCGGAGCCGCCGCCGCCGCCGCGTCCGCCTCGGCTCCCGCCGCCGCCCGGCTCCGCGCCGCCGCCGCCGCCCGGTCCCGCGGGGCCGGGGATGCGCTAGGGCACAGGTCGGTGGGCCGGGGGAGGGACGAGGCGCCCGCCGCGCGGGTTCCCCCTCGCCCGCGGGGGACGCTGCGGGCGGGGGGCCGGGCCCGGGGCGCCACCCCCCCCCCCCTCGCGGGCTCCGCGCCAGCTCCGCGGCCCCTCTACCTCCATCCCTACTCTCATTCCCTCCATCCCTCCATCCCTCCTCTCCATCCCTCCATCCCTCCTCTCCTTCCCTCCATCCCTCCTCTCCTTCCCTCCATCCCTCCTCTCCTTCCCTCCATCCCTCCTCTCCTTCCCTCCATCCCTCCTCTCCTTCCCTCCATCCCTCCTCTCCTTCCCTCCATCCCTCCTCTCCTTCCCTCCATCCCTCCTCTCCTTCCCTCCATCCCTCCTCTCCTTCCCTCCATCCCTCCATCCCCTCTACCTTATCCTCGCCGAGGGTCGCAGCACGCCCTCCAGTTTATTTCCCCCCCCAAATCTTTCCTCCATCCTAGTCCCACACACCCTCTCCCAAAAGCTTCCCCCCCCCATCCCATTCCCCCCCCCATCCTATTTCCACATCCCCCCTCCCCAAATCTTCCCACCCCCCTATCCTATTCCCAGATCTTCCCTCCTCCCCAAATCTTCCCCTATCTCATTCCCACCCCAATCCTATTTCCACATCCACCCTCCCTAAATCTTCCTCCAGTTCTTCCCACCCCCCATCCTATTCCTATCCCTTGCAAATCTTCCCCACATCCTATTCCCACACCCCCTCTCCCCAAATCTTCCCCCTCCTCATCCCATTCCCACCCCCTATCTTATTTCCACATCTTCCCCCCCCCCAAATCTTCCCCCCCCCCAAATCTTCCCCCCCCCCAAATCTTCCCCCCCCCAAATCTTCCCCCCCCCCAAATCTTCCCCCCCCCCAAATCTTCCCACCCCCTATCCTATTTCCACACCCCAAGTCTTCCCCTCCATCCTATTTCCCCCCCTCCAAATATTCTCACCCCCTGTCCTATTTCCACCCCTCATCCCATTCAATTCCCTCCTCCCTTCCCCTCCATCCTACTCCCACCCCCCAACTCTTCCATCCCATTCCCCCCAGCTCCCCGGGGCTGGCGCTGCCGGCCGGGCCCGGCTCTCGGGTGGCGGAGGAGCCGAAAGGAGCGATGCCCGAGTCTCTGCCGTTGCAGCTTCATCCTTTCCCCCCCATGCCTGCCCTCCTCCTCCTCCTGCCCCCCTGGGCGCTGCGGGAGGCCGGGGGCAGCATAAAGGGCTAAGGGAGAGCTGCCCCCGCCCCCCCGTCCCACCTCCCGCTCCTGGGAAGGGGGTTGGAGTCAATCAGTGCAAACCAGAAAGAAAATCGGAGCTGGGGGTTGGGGGGGTAGGAATCGATAGGAAGGGGAGGGGAAAAAAAAAAAAAAAAAGGCTCCCGCAGGGTTTAAACCGCCTCCTCCAGGCATGGGGTGGCTGCTAATGTCCCCCCCCGCACCGTGGCGGTGTGGGCGTGCGGAGGTGGAGGCTTCTCTGCCCCTTCCCTCCGGGTAGGACTGGGATTGTACGGCAGCGGGAGTGAATGTAACTCTGGAAATGTATGGAGGGGGAAGCCATGTTTGATTTATTCCTCCACTAAACACTGGTGTGATGGTCCTCCTGCTTACACCCTTCTGCAGTCCATCCTGGACCTGTATGGCAGGAGAGCCTTCTTAGGAAAACGGGAAGAAAACATTCCTGGGAAGATGTACAGGCTCGTTGGCTCAATCTTCATTAAGTATAAGAGGATAGGGCTCTTGTAACTTGAATTGATATTTGTGTGGTAAAAGAGCCTGGGGAACTTGTATTCCCAAGGCCATAGTTAGAGCTCATCCGCTGTGGCTTTACTGCTCTGGGGGTGGAGAAGGGGATTTGCCACACTTCTTGAACGTATTTATAGTTGCTTTTTTGTTTTGTTTTTTTTTTAAATATGTCGGCTGAAAGGAGGAGTAAATAGTAGTGGAAGTACAGAGACAGTAAACAGTGTATTTAAACAGATTTCAGAGAAAACGGGCTTCTTGCTAACAGGCATTACACAGGCAAGAGGCTGGTATCAGTCGCTGCCCCGGTATTTTGTGTGCATGAATAGTTTCCTTATTAGCATTTGCATTAAAATTGGTTTATAATGATTCTTAAATTTAGGAGCCAGTGCTGCCCGCGCTGAGTAAGCTAAATGAAGTCTGCTTAAAAAGAAAAAAAAAAAGAGAAGATGTGTTTGGTGTTTAGTCTTTTCAGACGTCTAAGAAAGGTAACTAAACACTAAAATGGCAATGAAGTTTGTAATATGTTTTGCAAAGAGTCATTGCGGATGGCTTGTGTGGTAATATATGCTTACTGAAATTCCTTAAACGTGGAATGTGTGGCTTCGACTGCAAGGATAATTTGGTTCTTCACCAAAATATTCATATGTTAGTGGAATCTGTAAATTTATCACTGAAGCTATTATTTGCTTGTTTTGCTGTGGGAATTTTGCTCAGGAAATCTAGCATATCAACCTTAATAAACTCCTCAGTTTCACAGTGTGGTATCATTGGACTGTTGGATGTAATCACTGAATAAAACCACTGTTTTGCAGGACAGCTCAGGACTCAGTACATTGAGTATGTGCAATTTTGGGTTGTTTCAATAAGCATCCAAATCATGTATTAAAGCATGCTACGATTTTCATCTAGTATGCAGCCATCAGAAAATATGACTTTTTTTCAGTATTTGAATAAAAAATCTCTGGATATTCCTGGGGACTATATGGCTGATTGTTGTGACGGTTGTATGAGTATCCACCCTCATACGTACTCAGAAAAATTCAGATATTAGTTTATCAAATATTACTTGAAAATGTCAGATGAAACTAGGTCATTTATACTTTAAGGGTGAAGGTTTAAAGTAGTTTAGAAAATGGAAATGAAATGTAAAATATATTTACACTTGGTTCAATATGAATCCATTGCATGACTAGTAAGAACAAAAAAGTGGTTTAATATTTGTAGGGCTACGTGCTTTTGCTGAAGCCAGTGGTTGCTTTGCAGCTGAGACTACTGCATTTAAATTACTGACTGCATGCGATAGACTGGATATTACAACAAAAACAACCCCACTTTTGCTTTAGACTGGAAGCAAAAATATTTGTTGGGGGAGGTTTGCCTTCTAATATTTGGGTTCTGAAATTGATGCATACAGGTATGCATACGTATGTGTATTTGTGTGTGTGTGTCTCAATTTTTTTATATATATATATATTTATATATATGAGTTTGTGTCCAAAACATTGCACTAACAAAATAGTGAAGGAATGGAAAAGAAGGGATTGTTTTTCAGTCTCCTATTGTTTGTGGCCCATTCACCTCTCACTTTTCCACTGAGCCTGCTTTTTGTTCCACCGGTGCCAGTGTGTTTCCCAAGTGAGGCCCTGTTTCTACAGACTGATAAATGCGTGTCTTTCCTTGTGGTCGATGAAAGCCTATTGACTGCATTGGGACTCCGTGCGTATATAAAGGTTCACCTGCTCTGGTCAGATTACTGGATCAAGAATGTAGTTCGTGATGAGGAGAGGATACAAGCACAATTCTTGCAGTGTTTCAGTCGCCTCTGGTCACTCCTGCTTACATGGCTACAAGACATCTTTAAGCTTTAAGCACAGAAGATGGTTGAATGTATGAAAATTGCACGTATTTTTTGTGTAGAATGAGGTAAAGCACCTAGCCTTTCCTGTGAAAAAATCTGTCACCTCTCCCCGAGAAGACTGGGTGGCTCAGTGGGAAGCATCCACTAAATCAACAACAGATACCGTAACATTCAGTAATCAAACGTTGATAAAGAAATGCTTGGTGAGACTAGTAATAATGGCTTAGATGATGATGGCTGCACATTTTAATATTACGTGGCTATGCTATTTTAGATCTTTCATTACTTTTCTGGAAAGACGAAAATGCCTTATGGTTGAGTAAATATGATAGATGTGGTATAACTGAGTCTAGCCTTTCAATGAAGGAAGAATGGAGATACTTAAGTGGATTGAAATGGATAAGTAAGGCCACGTTTCTAGGAAGCAGTTAGGTTGTAGCTTTAAAAAATGTCTTCATTGAGGATGTGCTCGAATCTTGACTGTGTGAGTGAGAAGATTGTATATGGCACCAGGATAAGTGGTCAGGTGGAGAGAGAAAATAATGTCACATTAGAGCTTAGCACAGAAATCCACGTTTCCTTTGGTGCATAATTGCTGAGGGCTTGGGAGGGAGGGGGTAAATGAGCAAAGCCTCGCTGACAAGCCAGTAGTCATATTGTGAATTCATACAGCTGGCTGAACCAGTCAGCTATTCTGTAAAATTGATGGTTACTTGGAAAGCTTTGGTTCTGAGAACGTTTTTGAAGGAAAAGAGTGAAACTACCTAAATTCACTCTACATTGCATGTTCAAATTAGCTTCTCTGTGACCTGCAGTCATTGGAAGTAATAAGACAGTTGTGTAAGTGTATTTACTTTTTTCCTTCCAGTTTACACTGACAGAAATTACAGAAGTGATGTGTTGAGTACTATTTTTAATATTTTGATAAAGTTGATGTTGTCCAGCATAGTTATTTTAAATTTTCTAGCAATAGCAGGAAGCAAAGTTTTTGGAACATATTATAAAGGAAACTTAAACCATACGTTGTTCTGCTGCCTGTCTGGTGAACAGCAAGCTACAAAAATATGTAAGATTCCCGGAGAACAGATCATATATACTAATACCTTGTGTGTGGTGATGATAGGTTAATGCACAGTGCATCATGGATTACTTTGCTCGCAGGCAACGTTAAACTTTAACACTGGGTAATCTATTGGCTCTGGTACATTTAAAAAGCTCCTTCTGTCCAAAGTGCATAATATTTTATACCATAAACTGATTTTTTTTTTTAAATGCATTTTGTGTGCAGTAAAATACCTGTTAATCATGGTCGATCCAAAAGCAAGGTTTCTACTATCCTTCTTGCTTTTGTTATTTCTTAACACCATTACATGGGAGTTGTTCTGATAATAGAACGTTGTGATGAGCTACATGTGGAAAGTAGATACTTGAAAAGCTTTTTAAGGTTTCATAGCAATTGGATTAAATCAACCAAGTATGGAAAAGTGAAGCTTTAGCCCATACGTACTTCTGAGTATTCTTGTGTTGGGCAAACATACTTTGCCCTGGGGCACCACTGATGTAGGTTCTCATACTTAATGCATTTTGAAACTAATAAAATATATAAGTGACTTAAAGCATGTATTAAAATAGGAAGGATTTTCAACGTGTGGTGGCTCAGTTTCCAGCTTTGTCCCCATCCTTTTAACTTGTCCTATTTTTATCTTAGCGCAAGATAGCAATTTGATCTTATTTTGAACTTCCAGTATTCAGCTCCCCAGTGTTAATTTGAGCTGTTCTATATTAATCCATATTTGGGGTAAGACAAATGACTGGAAAACTATAGCATGATGTGCTGTTGAAGTAGACTTTCATAGAAGATTTAACATGTTTATTCTGCTGTCTGTGAAGGGTAGGGTGGTCTTGGTCTGTTGGCTGAGGGGGATGGCTGTTTAACTGTCTTTGAAACATTTTCTCACTTGTGCCTCACATCACAATAATAAAATACTGACATCTCACATCTGTGCTAGAGCACATAACAAATTAGAAAATTAGAAAATAATCTTTAAACATGTTTGGCCTTGAGGGCTTAACATCAGAATTCCACATCTTCTTTGCCATGGGCAAAAACGTAACAGAGAGTGAATTTTGTCCTCAGCTGTACTAAATAAGAGAGGCACGCACCAAGGAGCAAAAGATGAAATATTTTGTGACAAAATATTTTCAAGAAAGAAGTCTGAGGTTAGGGGAAGACTTTATTAGAAACGTGGTCTAAACACCATTTGAAATATTTTGAAAAGGTAGTTAGAATAAAAAAAGCAATAGGAAGGAGATGTTAGTCTCCTGCCATCATAATTGGGGCCCATTTCACTTACTTATTCACTTTAATAAGTCAGAGTGTAAATGTTCCTGCTGTGGCATGGGTTAGTCTGTGGAGCTGAGGTTCCCAAGATCATGTTTCAGATAAATCAGTTGTGGAACTTGCCAGCCTTGGTGGAATGCAATCCGAGCAAAGAACCTGACTGCACTGGCACTCTGAAACAGGTAAATTGGGGAGTTATCTCTGTAGTAAAGAATGCCCAGATTCTAGTCTGATAATAAAGCTAGAGGGATTTAAGCCAAATTATGAATCTTGGAGAGCAGTGTAGGATGAAGATATGAATATGGATCATTTTACTATACAGAGTAGTTGCCAAGAAATTTTAATCAGATACTTCAGAATGAAATTACTGTTTTAGTTTTTCTGTGGATGCAAAATGCAGACCATCAGAAGCTGTCTTGCAGTAGCAGTCCTGAACAAACTGGAAACAAACGCTGTGATGAAATGTGGAATATGACTGAAATTCAGCAATAGTGCAAACCCCCCCCAAAAGTACCAGGTTTAACATATATAGTGGAACGTGCATCTACAATATCCATTCATCAGGTGAATGCTTGGCTCAGGTGGTAGTGATCGTTGAGTCGCCAGAAACTCTGCAAGCAAGGACAGCAACTATAATTGCTTAACATAACTTATTTCTACAGTCAAAACTTTATAGGTTTTCCCATGCAAACTAGGCACAACAGAATTTGTCTGAAGAACTAAACTTGATGAGGCAGTAAAGTAATTCCACAGAATGAATGCAGTGCTGAGAGAAAGGACAGCAAACATAAGAGAAACCTATTGCAAACCTCTCAACACCAACATTTTGGAATGTGGACAAGGCTTTGGCTTGTTAGACAAGAAAGCGTTCTATCTTTCTGTTGCCAAGTTAAATGGTTAAGCTACATGTATCTGCAGAAATGTAAAACTTGCCTAAAATTCCAGACCTTTTACCTTTCAGTTGTTCTAATTTTTTTTTCTAGAGAGATTGTTGATGTCGATGTAGCAAAAAAAATATAGGGAATTGAGTTGCCATGAGTGGTAGTAATGCATTTTGGCAAGAGCATGTTAAAACCCCAGCACAGGGAGATACTTCAAATAATGTCCAAACCAGAAAGGTCATATATTAGCAAGCATTTGGATTTGTTTGGAGAGGATCTAATGTTCTAAGTGTCTTGTGAGCTCAGGCCTTGCTTGAGAGTTACTGGCATACGTCTGCCTGTTGTGGGTATGTTTTTTGCTTCAAGGTAATAGATGGAATAATTAACATAATTGCAGGTATGTACTTACAGTCTATGTATAAAGTAGACCAGAATTAGCACAGTATGGCCAGGATTACATTACATTGCAGACAGTTACATTGATCAGATATGGATATATACAGTTCTTGAGGAAAGGTGCAAGTCTGTAAGTAAAATTCTGTAGTGCCATTAGGTCAGTATTAGCTACCTTAGAACTTTGCCATCTAGTTCTTTGCATAATATTATGGGATGAGAGGTTGAATATATTGGATGAAAAAAATATTTTTGTGTTACCTGCCTACATAGAGGCAATGCGGCCAAATACTGCTCCATGATAAAGATTATGGTACTCTCCTGTGTTTACATAGCTAGCTAGGCTTTTGAAGTGTAGACAAGGCGTCATGTACAGCAAAGGCACAGTGCTGCTTTTTAGTATTATTCCAATGCACCAAGTTTGCGTCTGGCATCTAAATCCATCTGCTTGGGTGAACAGGTTTTAATGCTGTGGTAGATTTTTAAGGGTCTAGGCAAAATGATTGTATCCTCTATATCAAAATTAATTGTTGTCCAGTCTTATCTGGGTAATGCTGTTTATTTCTGTAGAGGTGTAGCAGATCATAGAATCATAGAATAACCAGGTTGGAAAAGACCCACCAGATCATCAAGTCCAACCATTCCTATCAAACACTAAACCATGCCCCTCAGCACCTCATCCACCCGTCCCTTAAACACCTCTAGGGAAGGTGAATCAACCACCTCCCTGGGCAGCCTGTTCCAGTGCCCAGTGACCCTTTCCATGAAAAATTTTTTCCTAATGTCCATCCTAAATCTCCCCTGGTGGAGCTTGTGGCCGTTCCCTCTTGTCCTGTCACTTGGGAGAATAGGCCAGCACCCTCTTCTCTACAACCTCCTTTCAGGTAGTTGTAGAGAGCAGTGATGACATTTTCTTAATACTATGGTTTGATTCATGATTTACATTGATAACTTACTTTGTGATGTCATCCCAGATTGGATCTTCCCTTCTCTGATTTTGCACAACCAGAATTTTTTGTGATATTTGCAGTGAAGCTTCAGGCAATTGCTGTGCTGTCATGGCTGCATATGGGAATAAGGTCAGAATCATCGGCACAGTGAAGAGGAAACAAACAGATTATAGCACATTTATCTACTACAGTGAATATTCTCTAGAACCAGAGGATCCAGGTCTTGAAGGTATGGTGCAAAGAATCAGAGGCAGGATGCTGAAAAGTTAAATCCCAAGCTAAGTAGATGCCAGATGCACAACCCTGTCCACCTGAGAGACATAAATTCATTGATGAGTGTTTTGCTGGAGAGGGGCCATTCCCCCTTCAGCTGAACCCTTTTGGAAGTCTTCAGGAGACAGAAAAGTCCCTAATTTGCATTTGAAAACATAATTTTATTTATTTATTTACTTTTAGCCTTTTGTTAAGCAACTGTTGAGTGCTGCCTTTTAAAGTTTATTAAATACTGGTAAGTAAGTCCAGTAGTTCCTGCCATCTGAGACACCAGTGTTCCTCTCCGCTCATCTGCAGAGAAGCAATTATTTTCTTTTTGATTTGTGGTCCCTCCACTGTAGTACCTATGTTCTCTCTTCAGACAAAAATACAATGTTTTACAAGAATTTGAATTTATTCATATCTATCTCCTTCCTCTACCACCCACCTTTAGCAGCAAGAGTGGAAGTGACAAAATTCAGTTTCTGCAGCAGTGGAAAAAGAATGTCTCTTATGATTTTTGAGAAAAGAAATTAATAGAAACGCCTCTTGTTAGAAAATCTTCTAGCTTTGTCCTTAGCAGCAAGGGTTGTTTGCAAAAGCTTTTCCTGAGGAGGAACAAAATGTCAAGTCCGTCAGTTTTTATAATCTTGTCTTCTGCAGTAGCAAGAAACATTTGAATCAAAGAAATTTTCGCTTGACATTCTGCAGTTCTTAGCTGTACAAGCTGGTATTGCCTGTTGGCCTTCTTGAAAAGGCAAAATACCCATTTCAATTGATAAAAAAGACTCTAACAATTACATTCTGAAATTCTATCCAGTAAAAAAAAAAAGTTAGAAAATATTGATACTAATTTTTTTTTTAGAACATTTGGTGGCAGATAAGTGTAAGTGCAACTGTAAGTACACTAACCTTTTCCACACAATTCTCAACATGTTCTTGATCTTTTTGTGCAAATGTTTGATCATTATATACTATAAATGTAAAGAAATTTTTGTGTACTCAGTTAAAACTACTTTGTTTGCCAGCTGACTGGTTAAGGTGAAATCATTGTATAGTACTGCAAGGCTAATGAAGTCTTCAGCTTTTTAACTTAAAATAGGCTTCTTTAGTTTAAAGCTTACTTTTTTTTTTCTCTTTGCTTTCCTAGGTCTTCTTTAAGAGTAGCGGTAAATTGTTAGAAGGTTTTGGTATAATTGTTTTCAGCTCTCTATCAGCTACTGCAACAGTGATTTTCTTCATGAGAGAGGATGCTTTTGAATTTGCTAGATAAAGGTGGCTTGTAACCATTTCTTGCAAACCCATAATGTGATTTTCAGTTATGTGGTGTTTTCTAAAAGTAAATCCTATTTAGATGCTGTAGTATTTTTTCATTTTAATAAGGTGAAAACCAGCTATAGTGTACTGCATGAGAGTAAATATCTTTACTCCTGTTTGATATTTTAGGGGTTTTATACAAGGTAACATGAATAAGCATAGTCAGGTTTCCCATGTATTAGCCGGAACGTGTTGTAACATTGCTGATCTCTTAAAGTGTTTTGTTTTGTTCTGATCTGTAAATAGAAAAACCTTTGGTCTTAAAATTGATGAGGGAATGGAGAAGACTTATCAGAAGGTGGTCTTTACAGAAAAAAAACAGCAGCCATGTATTAGCTTTTTCAGTGCCAGCTGAAAGCCTCATTTGTAGGTAAAAAAAAATAGGTTTTGTGGATAACTGTTCTCTTACTGTGCATTTGTATTTTAGGTGTGTCATCTTCCCAGTTCCTCACCTCCCAAGTAATTCACCTGAGAAATGGCTTTAAGAAAACCCTTAAATAGAACAAAAGCAGTATTAGTGATGCTTGTTGTTGATTACCTACTCTATTCACTCCTTTTGGCAGAATTGGAAGAAACGGACTACTCCATTATTTCTGACACACAAGAAATGTATCTCTGAAATTGCAGCAGATGTGGAAGAAATGAATAATAAATATCACATAAATGATAGTGGCCTGGACAGTGAAGGAGGAATCTGGCATGCATTATAGCTGTATTTGGTTCTTGGCTCCTGTCAGATGATGGACCTTCAAGTAATTAATAACATATTTAAAATGCCTGCAAAATCATTTGCCTCATGTAGAAGTTTTTTTAGTATGTGAATATCTACAAAGCCATTGCAGGGAATATCTGATTGTCTTGTTTGGTTAAAATATCTAGAGACCTTTCTCTGACAGGTAAATCTTTAGCTTGCTGAAAGCTATTTGTTCACAAGCGAAAATATCATGTTTATTCAGCGGACTCCTTGGCTATCATGTTTTTTTCCTCTTTGTTAGTGAAAATGGTGCTTGTTAGGTCACCAGACCCTCAATATGGGACTGATACTAACTTAAGCTCATTAGCTGCTACTCGTGTGTGGTGCTTTTGTCCCCTTCCTTTCCCTGCCCTCCCCCCAGTTTCCTTCTCTATAGATACAGAGTCATCTAGAAGATGATGAGGGAGTGCTTTCACTTCTTTGTGATGTGGTGGTCCAGCATGAGCGCACTAATTTAACTACCAAATCTAATCATATGCACAGCTGCTTCAGGATTTTAGTCGTATAACTTCGATCAACCAGATCTTGGCTGTGATCTATCTCGCTTTATTTCGTGTCCTGCCTTCTAGATCTCCTTGCATTAATTTTAATCTCACGCTACTGCTTGGTTATCTGTTGCTGATAATTTTCTTTCCTTGCCCTTTTTCTTTTCTGATCTGTTGTCCTTTCACAAAAAATTTAGTCCTTTTTCTTGCTTATTGTACTGTGCTCTTGTGAATTTTAGATAGCAAATGTTATGCAAAATTTAAGTAGCTTCAATTTCACACTTACTTCTTGAAGTGCTGTTATTCCTGTACGTTCTCTATCTTCCTCCATTTAACAGGACCCCTCCATGTAGCTTATTTCTTTACAAGGAGGACAGAGATGCATATCAACCATTTCCCTCCATTGCTTGTACCAAGGATGTAGAGGGCAACTTGCAGGTTAGTCATCAAGTCTCATCTTCACAGTGGGACTATATTTACTTGTAGGTATTCACATCTGTTTTCCTTGCCCACTATTCTGCCTCTTTAAGCCTTTTCTCATTTGGCTCCGTTATATCTTTGTACATTCATGGTCTATTTCCCATATTCTGTGATCTGTATCTAATGGTTCTGATGATTTTACCAACTCAAATTTTACTGCTTTTATCTTCATCTTCCTGTTTACTTCTGGCCTAGGTACATCAACTTCTCTTTACCAGTTATACTAGCAATTCAAGGGGCCTTTTTCAGAGCTTTTCAGCACTTTTTAGTGACCTACTTTGGAGAGAATCATTAACTGGACCTTCCCTCACTGAAGTTATAGAACATACATATCTTAAGACAAATCAAGGTAACCCTTAAAAGTTCAGGATTCTTCGCTGGATGGTGTTATAATATAGAATTATTAGCCTTAGGTCTACTAGCTAGAAAAACAGTAAATTAATTTCTTGAAGCCTTGTCTTTTCACAGTTATTTACACGTCACTGTTCAGACTTGGCCCTTGGTGGCTTGATCTGTATCAGGTGGAATACATCTTGGGAAGCCCTTTCCAGCCTAAGTTCCATTGTGACTGATTTTTTTTTTAATGTTTTGAAACTCTTAAACTATGGGGTTTTTAATACATTCGGTGTTCTGAGATTGAGTACACCAGTAACGTAATCTAATTTGTTGCTTTTTTTGGGTTGTCCTGGTTTGCCTCAAGCTTGATGGCTTTCTAGCTTAAAGAGAAAAGTGATGAGAGTAGGAGTTATTACTAACCAGGACAAAAAAGAAAACTAGTATAATTACGAACTGAAACAAACAGCAGTACAAAATGCAGGCATCTCAATCCAGAAATCCAGATCCTGGCAAGCAGCTGATGGAGCCATATTAAAAAATGTTTTTTAACTTAACTGTGTAGCTGATGGACAGGAGGAAGTCACACAAGGTGTTCCTGGTGATAGCCTTCTTGCTAGAAGCTGTGCTTCACAGCAGTCTGTTGGGCAGGGAAGTGGGGAGCTGCGATGTTGCTGCTCTGGCTGGTTCAGGCAACCACAGGAGGGCGTCCGCAGCCGCAGGAAAGCCACTCACCCAAGTGCCTTGTTTTTTATATAGAGGGGAACGTAGATGCCCAAATAAAATCTCTGTTTTGCATTCTGACTTGCTATGTTGAGAATTTGTGGGAAGGAAGTGCAGCTTTAGCAACAGTTCAGTGTTTTGGGGTTTTTTTAAGGATGCTGTCATCTCTGTAACAATAAGCGTCATGTGTTCCGTAATGGATTTGCCTTTTGCCTAGAGATTTACAGAATTTGTCATCAGTTGCTTCTTAAAATAAATATGATTTCAGTTAAATCTGCTGAATCACAACTTGAAGCATCGTCATATTATTTATTGGGTTGAGAGTCTGTCTCATGTCCATGTTTTCAGAGAAAATCTTGTGAAAGTACA
The DNA here is from genome assembly GCA_033459285.1 of Clamator glandarius. NCBI lineage: Eukaryota > Metazoa > Chordata > Aves > Cuculiformes > Cuculidae > Clamator > Clamator glandarius. Next base: position 1,464,095 of record JAUNZM010000016.1, on the reverse strand, counting down.
AGAATTTTCTTTCAGTTTAGCGAGTTCTTTGTTCTGTTCTGGTGGAGTTTTGAGTTTCCTTTTGCCTCTGCCTCCACTTCAGCAAAAGATTAGAACCTTTTCTGTTGCAGATTCAGTTGGAGTTCAGGTATGCTTACTCTTACCTTGTTAAATGCCAGCTTTTCAGGCTGCTCTTTACCCCTGACAGCCATTTTAATCTCTCAAATATGTATAGTTTGCATGGAGAGATACCCTTTTATCTTGTAGGTACCTTACAGCAGCATGTTAAGGAGGTGGGATCATTTTCTAGGGATGATGGAGTTTGGATTTTTTGGATTTTTTGATTTTTTTTGACTGCACCATTGTGCATGAAGAGGTTTCATGTTGGCCAAGTGCTTTGAATTCAGGCTTGACACCCTTAAGAAGCTTTATCAGGCTAGGGTAATGCTCAATTACAAGCATCTGTACGTTGCTACTCCTTATGTAGAGGTAGCAAATGCACAAGATTTGGGAGTATGCCATTTGTAGGCATTACAACTGTGTACATTCATAAACACGGTGGTGAGATTCGGAGATTTTTTCCATGGCAACCAACAATGCAATAGTTATTCATTATGGGGTTTGCTGCAATTTTTTTGAATCATTTAAGACTTGATTTGATGAATTTTTTATTTGATGTGACAGTTCTTGGATTTAATCATGTATGAAATTTGTTACCTTGAGCATGGATATGATGATTATTGTGCTGAGATTTCATAATATTTATGATGCTGTATTTCTCTGTACGTGTATACAGTGGACCTGGTAATATGAGGAATCTATGCATATGAATTTAAAAAAAAAAATACCATCTTGCCTGGTCTAGGACCACAAAGGAGTGATCCTGCCAGATTCATTTGTTTGCTACGATAGTATAATGTTGAAATGGGCAGGGTTGGCTTTTAGAACTCTCAGAAAACCTTTCTAGGGTAGATAATAATGCAGTTTTAGCTTGTTTTCAAAAGTATGTATGAAAAATAGGTCTTAGGTGATGATAATATTACTAAAAAGCTGAAAATCTTGCAGTTGTTTTGACCAGTTAAATTTTGCGTAGTGTGGCCACTGGCCTTGGAGGATCACTGTTTTCCAGTGGGATGGTATTCATGAATCAGAATGCTCACCTTTCATTTGTTCTCATAGCCAGAAGGCTTTGGGATACATCTGAAGACTGAGCAGTGGTGTTTCCTCAGGAGGTGTTTGGTGCAAGATATAGGGCCTGTCTGTAGAGTGAGGAAGAGAAGCTTGTGGTGCTGCTGTCCATGGTGTAGAAGCTACAGTAATGTAGCCAGTGAGGTTCTAGCGCTAACACGACCTCATAGGAGTAAACTGATCCATTTTATGCTGTTGTTTATATTATGTGAGGTATAACTTGTTTTAAATAGTGCAGTACTTGTGAATAAGATTCGTGCTGTAGATTGCTAAAATGAAAGCTGTTTTTTTTCTTTCCGCTTTGGTTTTCATGAAATTGATTGTTTCATGAATCTGTTTTTCTTGGACTTTTTCATAATGCCCATTGAATTATTTTGGTTATGAAGACTGTAAGCAACACGTTAGTAAAACTCAAATGATGTACACTTATATTAGTGTAGACATACCTATCTGAATATTTGGTAGCTTTTGACATTTCTGTGTGATTAAAGATATTCTCTCTTTCCCTCTTAATACAGCAGTATAAGACTGGAAACATCTGGGCTGAATGGACTGTAGCATCAAAAGAAGTTCTCAACTGTTAACTCAAAGAATTAACTACATCAAAATGAAGCAGGTACCAGAGATCCTTGGAAATACCAATGGGAAAACTCAGAATTGTGAAGTGAATCGTGAGTGTTCTGTCTACTTGGGCAAAGCACAGCTTTCTGCCACTCTACAAGAAGGTGTCATGCAAAAATATAACGGCCATGAGGCTCTTCCGTTTATTCCCGCAGACAAATTGAAAGATCTAACTTCTCGTGTGTTTAATGGCGAGTCTGGGGCCCAAGATGCCAAGCTCCGCTTTGAACCCCAGGAAATAAAGGGAGTTGGAACACCACCCAACACTACTCCTATCAAGAATGGCTCTCCAGAAATTAAGCTGAAAATCACTAAAACCTACATGAATGGAAAGCCTCTTTTTGAGTCTTCCATTTGTGGAGACAATGGTGCAGATGTGTCTCAGTCAGAGGAAAATGAACAAAAGCAAGCAAACAAGGAAAGAAGAAACAGAAAAAGAAGCATAAAATATGACTCCTTACTTGAGCAGGGTCTTGTTGAAGCAGCATTAGTATCAAAGACCTCGAGCTCCACTGAAAAGAAGGTAAGACTTGTTTTTATATTATTTATTTTGCAAGGTTTGTTAATACTGAGAATGCATTTGTTCATATGCTAATCTTCATTTAGGTGCTTCCCACAAATACGTCTCCGTCTGTAACCCTCTTGCTTTGTCTTAATCAAGGACAGATACACTCTTGTTCTGATCAGTGTTTCTTGACTATGCTAGGAGTATTTCATAAATTCTGTCTCTATGTAAGTAAAATAAGTCTCCAGAGCAAATGAGGGCATTTGGTAGTATGGGATGTATGAAACGGAAGCTTCATCCAGCTATACAGCCAGGATGTGCACCTGGGCAGGGAGCTGGGGATGCCTCTAAATTTAGAGATGGCCTTTAACTGTTGGAGAATGTGGTATTCTGGCTTCCTATTAACCAGATGTTTCAGAAAAAAAAAATGTTCCTGGTTCTGAATTAAAGAAAATTGTACTCAGCTGCCAGTTGGCTGATGAGCTAGTCCCTTTACCTTCAGGTTTTGGCAGTTGGAATGTAGTCCCTACTCTTATTTGTCATCTGGAAAAAGTGGGGTTTACTTGCTACAGCCTACTGAATTGTATTAATTTAGAAGGTCTAGATACTTTTATTAAATGTTATTAACTTCTGTGGGGAAGCTCATCTGTTTGGGTATTTTTCTTAAATATTGGGAAAATAGAAATTTCACTTTAAATTTTGCTTCATCAAGTTGTAAATAAGAATGCTGCTGGGAGCGCTTTTTCCCCTTTATTTAGTTTTTGTTGCTAGACTCCATTTAAAGAAATACAGTTTGCAATCATTTTGTCTTGGAGGAAGAAACCTGTGTTGCAAGGATACTTTATGTATATTAAGTTTCTCGGTGATTAATTCAGAATAGTGTTGAATAACAATGGTGAATGTTAATGAATGCTTCTGCTAGTGAAGAGATTCTGCTTTTACACACCTTAAGAGCAAAATATATGTTGTAGTTTTCTGCCAGCTGCAAGTTTACTAGTTAATGTTGATTCCTACTTTCTCCCAAGACCACATGTGCAGAGAAGATCCACACACATAGCTGCTGTATTACTGATTTTATTTACCCTTATTTTCATTAAAACTTCTTAATGAATAAGTTTATGGAACTGTGTAAACAGCCTAAGTATCAGAAATATTTATAATTTATTTATGTTTTGACTGTTATCCATCCTCAAATGATCAGTACTGATGCTTTCAAGAATTTTATTAGAGTTTGTATTCTTTAAGGAGAATATTTCAACATTAATTCAGACCTTTTGTTCAGACTTTTCCAAATCACTACTCAGAGGTAAAAAGAATGGGCGCAGTCAAAAATAGGAGTAATTATTTTTCCTGTTTGTGGTCAATGAGGATAAATTGGACTTAAAGGTAGTATATTTATTAGCATCAACATCTGCATCGTATTTATGTGGCTTCTTTTTTTTTTTTTTTTTTTTTTTTTGAAGGATGAGGCAATGTTTAGTGTGCCTATCTGCAGTTTATCATGAAGCCTTTCAAATCAGTAATCAGTTAAGGGTGATTATTTTTCCTGGTCCATGTAAGATTAAACTCTGACTTCTCAGAGTTGTCTTTTGGCTAGAAATGGTCAGGAGAAAACCACATCAACACCGTTTCCTAGTGTTTGAGGCCTGATGCCTGGAGAGCGATAGGGTTAGTTGCTTCTGTGCCAAACTGGTAAGCGACCAAACTACCAAATCTGGACAACCACCTGCTTTATCTGACACTTTGCAGTATTATACCCTGACTCTTTTCTGAGCATTTGAAACAGAATATCATACCTCTGGCTTTTTTACTTGCTTAGTGTTCTTTAAAGCACAAAGGGCAGAAGGAAAAACATTTGAAGGTCACAAGATGATGTTTTATGATATAGCTCCTTGATTGTAAAAAGTCTGGGGCTTTCTCTCACAAGGTTTTACAACTGCAGGTTTAAAATAAAGGAAGAAAAATATAATACTAGGGAACATCCTGAAGGAGATTTTTCAGATGTTTGTGTAGATATAGACTAATAATATGCATGTGATCGTAACTAATCTCTTAGTATTGGTGTTCTTTGGTTTCAGGCCCCTAATCTGTTATTTCATCGCCAACATCAGCCTTAACGTTAGTGCTTCATACTGTGGTTTTATGTAGCTCATTGTGGCTGCACAGGGGAAGTTGGAGAAATATCCTTGGAGTAAAAGCTGATTAATTTTGCACTTAGATATCTGCCTATTGTAGGCTACAGGTTCATGTAGAACCTGTTCGTCTGGTTTTATTTCTGGGCTGGTTTCTCTCTTGATTTCTTGTTGTCCAAGCTCATTTCTTTTGATTTAGCAAAAATAGCATGGTTCAAATACTACCTTTTGTGTAAGGTAATTACGTCTCTGTTTGAAGGACATAGCAGATTATGATCTTGCCAAGGTGAGAGGCATATAGTTTAACAAATGCTCCAGTGCTCTCTTGTTAGGTTTTCTTGTTGTTCGGGCATTTCTTGTCAACAGAAAGGAAGTCTGTTTAAAACTTTTATCTGCAAGTCAGTTTTCATTTGGGGATAAACATGATCTGCCTTGCTCTGATGCGAATTAGATTTCTGTTGATAACTGCCACCTTTTCCAGGCCTCAGAGAAGCAGCTGTACTGCTTTCACTTTCCCAAGGTGAAGGAGAGAAAGTGGGATAAGCCATGGTTCTTTCTTCCCTACACGCCCTTCTTCCCCCCCATCCTGCTCATCGTCCACTTAATTTAAAATCCAGACTCCTTCTGATAAGACCTTTTTTAGCAACTTTCATGCCAACTACACCAATGGTGGTGTGACACCACCTCCAAACCTTCTGTGTCACTGGTGGCAGGAATCACATGTTAGAATACCCATCAAACCCACCTGATGATGCTGCTCACAATAGTGCCACACTTGAGCACTAGATTTTGTGGTGATTTCTTTTTGAGTCATTATTTTTGTCATTTCTCGCAATGCTATCAGCTAGGAATGAGGATATTGCTAGATGTTTCTCACTCAGTAATTTTACTGGAAGTGAAACAATCCTGTTTAGAGGAAAATCATGGAGATAAACTTCATATACTAATATGAAGTAATCCAAGGCAAATCCCTAGAGCAATGTGGAGTTTCTATCGGGGAAATAGAGTACATGCAATTGCAGCTCTCACGCTGGTGGTCCCAAAGTAGGTCTGTGCTCTCTGACCATTAGAACAGCTTGGTATGCGCTTCTGGCACATTTGAGCTTGTTCTGTATAAGCCGGTTTGGGCCTGCGAGTGGCAGTTTGCCCTGTTGGCAAGGCTTCCTGGCATGACCTCCTAGCACAAATGCGGTAGCTCAGAAAAGCAGTAGAGCCGTGTCCAGGACAAACCTCGAAGTCCACATACTGCTACACTTGCTAGTTTTGGGATTCCAGCTGTGTAAGAGGTACATGATCTGAAAGCCCTACGTTCCACATAGCTTTCTATCCAGTTTTCTGGTAGCTCGCTTTTGTATTATACCAGAAACTTCACAGTTTATTTTCTCTGCTCAGTATTGTCCATAATAGACTTTGCAGCAGCTACTTGGAGTCAATTGCAAGTTACTGCAGAAATTCCCCTAGTCCTTGTCATGTGTTTATGTTGCCATTTTATCTTCACAGAGAAAAGCTGTTCTGGCCAACACCAGTATATTCAATACCTACATGGTATTGTGCCTTTCAGAAACTCTGTAAAGTAAAACTGAAGTGGCCAGAGGATTATCTACTGCTTTTTATGCTTCTGTGCTTACTAAGTAAAGGAAGATGGGGACCACTGAAGGGCAGTGATGTTGCTCTGATGCTTGCACCTAATCAGCAGAGATAAGCAGAAGAAACCAAGTTCCCTCTGTAAGATTGGAGAGCTGTGCCCATCATGTTTGATAATGCCGTTACAGCTGTTACAGCCAGAACCTCAGGTGACTTGGTTTGTTTTAATTTCAAAAAAGTAAGACTAAAAGAAAGTCAAATAAATGTGTCTTTTTTAGAAGGAGTGCTTGCTTGATTGTTTTTGATCATCAATTATTGGGAATTTATGGTCAAGTACAGTTACTAAAGTTGCCATAAAATGTGCAGCTAAACTACCACGGGAGTCAGGATCTGTAGTTGCAGGGTAAAATGAACTCAATTGCTTTTTCTTTTTTCATAAACTGTTCTTCAGGTCTTAGATACTGTTTTCAGATGCATAATAATACAGGCTGTCTGGCTGATATCGTCAGAATTCCAAAGGAATAGGAGTGACCCTAAAAATCTCTTCTGGGTGATCCCTTCTGCAACAACAAAAATAAGTTCTTACCCCTTTTGGAAGATTTCCTGAGCTACTGTTTTGTGTTAGCCCTTAGTAAAGGATTATGTTTAGCTACGCCTTGGAAACTTGTTTGTGCAAAGCAGCTCACAATGTGCAGCAGTAATTGTTACTTTGGAACTTTTAATTGTTTGTTCTTAATGCCTCATTGGAAAAGTATCTTCAAGAACTACTTAAAGAACTACTACAAGTTTCTGTTAAAGAACTGCTAAGAAGCGCCAAAAAGCATATAGCCTCAAGAGCATACTGGTTTGCGGGGAGTTGAGAAGCTACGAGTATTCTCAGAGAGGCTACAAAATTAATTACAGAAAGCTGAAGTATTTGTTGAAGGCTCTCCATACCAGACTTCCTGTTCTTTTACGAAAAACTGGTTGAATTAAGTACACTTTCTGCGTAAAACTGTCATCTCAATATGTAATATGCAAATACTTCCACCTCCACCCCCACTCTTCAGTCATATTGGTGAAGAATCCAAATCAAATATGAAATATCTAGAAGTGATGACAAAAATGCTTTATAAGAATAGTTCTCGGCTTGGGGGTGAGGTCAGGGGAGGGTGCTGAATGGTGAGTTATAGACATGACAAATGATGGATTGATGATCTCTTCAAATACATTCAGCCACCAGCATTTCATGACTCAGCTTTCTATAGCTGGTGACTTTGTGTTCAGTAGCTGTAGGTGGCTACATTCATGAATGAAGACCGGGGGCTTTTTTGAGCCAGTGTGAACTTTTTCTGCATCTGTGACATTAAGTAGTTAAGCAACAGAGCTGCTAGCTTTCAATTTCACCTACCTATTTCCCTTGATTCTTTCATTCAACTAGAAGGAGAGATCACTGACAAACTTCTCTATTACTGATAGCATTTCTTTTTCTCAAACCTGATCAATTTTTAATTTTGGCTTGAACAGACGTAGTGCCTTGTTCCACATATAGGAGCCATTCCAGAATGTTACTTCTTGTTTCTTATCATTGTTTCTCTGTACTGTGATGTCCTCTGGGCTTGTTTGGTTTTGTCGGTTGGGGGTTTTTATTGAGATTGAGGGACCAGAACAGTACAGGAAATTCAAATACATGTTGGTGATTTTCTTATATCATTGGCAATTTCATTATTTTTCATTAGAAATAATACAAAATAGCATTTGATTGATTCTTGACTGTTTCTGGATACTGAGCTGCCTTTCTGTGGAAAAGAGCTGACCAGATATAATCTAACTCAAATTTGGAGAACGTCAGCAACTTGCATTGTTTCATACTCGTGATTTTGCTTTGTATTTTCCGGGACTTTATTTTGGTCTTTTGGGTACTATCATAGACAGGATAGATGAAGCAAAGTGCTGAGCAGACCATCTTCTGGAAGAATTAACTTCTGTTTGCAACTCAACAACAGCTTGAGTGCCATAGCAGAGTTCAGAGATTAATGATGCTTTTTTGGTTTAATTGTCTTGAAGTTAACCAAACTTATTCTGAGTTGTAGCACTGATAGTATCATTATTTAAACAAATACAGTCATCTCAGCATGTCCTTTTCACATGGTATTGACCATTACTGGTGTATGTGGCAAGGAATTTGCTTGTTTTCAGTGCTTTTCTGACTTCCTGTTGCTCTGCTCAGAGTTCAGCTTCACCAAAATTATGCATGCGTAATTCTAGTTATTTAGCTGAGAGTTAGATCTACAGTTCAGGGCTATGTTACTTGGATGGATTTACAGGCATATTTTTGGGAAACTTAAGTGATCTGCACCAGATGTCATTTCTGGCCCTTAAAGCCCCCTTTTGTCAAGGAAGAAGGATGCTTTGTGGTAACCCTTAGGCAAAGTAGCAAAAGCAAAATATTTTGATCTGTCTTGGAACAGTGATATGGCCTCCTTTACAAGTTTCCTTGTTCTTGAATGTATTTCATGTAGGGCACATGAACTATAGTGCCTCCAAAAGACACTAAATTTGTTTGTCTATTACCATGTTTAGTTATCCTCTTATTATAAATAAATAGGTCCAGCTATGCTAACATTTACATTTCTGGTTTTTGCAAATACTAGAAGTACCTGCAGGTGTTGTTCTCTTGTGCATCATAAAATGTTCAGTAGTTAAAAGTGTAAGTTGTCAATAACAAGGAATTATTTCCCTTCTCAGAAAGACAGTTCATAAAAATGCTTTACTTTGGAAGCCCACTGCAAGAGGGGAAAACGATCTTGTGCAGACCTTTGTTAAACAAGCCCTGCTACTCTTGCATGAAGAAAGAAAGTGTATCTGTGGCTTGATAGCAGCAACTATTGCCTGAAAAGATTGGGTTTGTTCCTTTGTTGTTGTTTTGGTAAATAAACATCAACTCAAGTGTATGTTGAGGATGCTTGTGATAAAATAAAATAATTTGGGTTCTTAGTTCTTGTGGGATTGATAGCACTTGGATCACGTGCTTTGTGATGCTTTACTGCAACAACTGCCCTATTTTAATATCCATGTGGCATTGGGACATTTCTCGTTAGAGTTTTCCAGGTTTTCTGTACATCTTTATTGTTGAAGGAATATGGTTAAGCATTGCCAAATCAAGGTCATGTCTGCCTTTTTCATTCTTTTGGTTCCCCCCACCTGCCCCAGGTCAGTTAACCACTGATACTCTTTCTTGTATTTCATGTCTAGAAGAGAAGGACCTGCCTAGGTGTACATAACAACATGACTTGGATGGAATCCTCTTGTGCCTGCTTTTTTATTAGTTAACTGTTTGTTTATGCTGAATCAGCATTTGTTCTGTTTGAGCTTAAACCACTTCTTTTGGCAGTGTTCTTGTTGAAAGAAAGCATAGGGATAAATATCTCCCTTCACCAGAAAACATTATTCTGTAAATCTGTTTGCACACTGGCAGTGTTATCTGGACTTGGGATTTTCTACTTTTTCCAAGAATATTAGGGTTCAGAACATCTACCTGTGCTACCCTGGGTGCTTGTGAGCTACCAAGAGGAGGATACATATTAAGAAAGAGTATTGGGAAAACTTTCCTACTGAACTCTGTCAGGGTGTAGGAGAGTGCTAAAGTTATGGCCCTGATACAGATCTTGAAAGTATGTATATTGTACATGTAGTTAACAAAATACATATGGAGATGGCATTCTGAAAATCTTTAGGTACACTGAGATGCTTTAGCTTTCATTCTGTTATCTTATGTGAAATTCATATGGAGATTATAAAGAAATAACCATTTTCCATGCCAGACTTCCTCATCACTCCGCAGCTGTGCTTTTCCAGACTTCTGTAGCATCTCACATCCACACTGTCTTCTATACCCAGATACCCCATCAAAAGTTTGTGCTTTTGAGGTTGGGTGACGGTTATTGGAGCTGGATATAGGCAGGAATCTTTTTCTAATACTCAGTGTAAAAGAAGGTTTGATTCATTCTGATCAAGTCTTACCTAATTTAAATTTCTGAAACATGGAACTTTTCAATAATAAGGCAGTAACTTACAATTTAAGAGGTCATCTAAATGTAAATGCAGAAATTCAGTAAATGAGTTGAAAGAAACTTCTCTCCATATTTTTAAGAAATCTGGAGGGTTGGGAGGTGTTCAGGAACTTGCATCTCACTGGATCTATCTATGAATTTTTGAATCTGTTTCTCTTAAGCGCTTTACTCTCAAAAAAGGGTTCTGTCCTAGTTAATGAAATACTGTATTATGCTTATTTCTAAAATACTTGCTCAGATAATATTTTTGTAAAGGAAGACTGCTGAGTGGGATAGACAGATTTGTTTTTAAATGTAGAAGCATCTTAAAAACAAATTTCTCATCTGCTAGAGGCTTGCTAATGAGGGAACCAAAGCCAGAGAAAAGAATTGAAATGTATCCAGGAGTCTAGTGATTGATTTTTAAATACAAATTTCAGCTTTTGTCTTGTTTTTAAATCCATAATCTACATTATCAGTTCCTCTCTAAACTTAAATAGGTTTTTTATTGCCTTCTGCTTGCTTTCTGTCTTGGAGGGGAGGGTCCTGTGTGGTGATACTCAACATGCTGTCCCTGAACTACTTTAAATGAGTTTGTGGAAAGAAGTGTAGGAAACAAAACATATTGCCATGAAACTTATATTTGCTTTCAGAGAGCCTCAGCAAGCACAGAAAAGTTTTCAGAGAATGTGCAAGTAGAACAGTGATTTTTCTTCAGTCTTTTTTGTCCTCTTGTTTCATAGCTTTATCAGCTAAGCACGTTGAAGAAAAGTAAGAACGTTGAAGAAAAGTTGTGGCAGGAAGATTCAAACTTAGTGTCTTCTGTAAATGTAATTCTTCACGTTGCCAGATGTGACTCCCTTTTAGTAACAGAAGAAAGGTAGTAAGTGGTTAGTAACAGAAGGAAAGAAAAGATAACTTGAAGAAATACATTTAATGTAATTACTCTTGAAATTTAATTGGGAAGTTTTCAGTTAAATCCTGGCTTAGTATAAAACAAATGGAAATCTGAAAAACTAACAAACCAACTCCCAGTACACTGTTTGTTAATTTTTTTTGTTGATCTGGATTTTTCATACGCTTCTCCCCCTCAGTCTTCACCTCACTGCACAATGCGATGTGTGTTATACGAGGGTGTTGCAGATTCAATAGTGCAAAGGTTGATGCAGTGGCCTTTTGAGGGTTGCAGTCTTTGCATGGTCTGCTGAAGTGTCCCTTTCTGTTTTTCTGAAGGTGGAACACAGAACTTTGCCCATTCATTGCTCCTTTCTTCATGTTTCCTCATCCTTCCCTGTTTGTAGTTCAGTGTTTTCGCTTAATCTTCTGATGAGGGTCTGGTTTATTCTTTGGTCTTCTGCCTGAAACATTCTGTAGACAGCGGTTTGCTGAATAAGTCATTATGTAGCATTCTTCTGTTAGATGATAAATAGACTATAACAAGACAAAGTGGAAAAACTTATTTTTATCCTTTACTCGCTCAGTTACTTGTGGTTTGCTATCAAAATATACTCCCCCACATCCCAGAAGTTGGGAGCTATTTGGATAAACATAGGGCCTCTGAGGATTTGTCCTCCTGGGATGAAAAGATTTACTGTAACGTGTGAATTGTCTTTAAAGAAGAAAAATCCCAAACCACTAAGTCAGTTTTTTGTTAGGATAGTGTGGTTTTATAGGTAGAATCAATTAGAATAAGCACTGGCCATTCCTTAAGAGACTTAAATTGCCACCCTTTTCATTTGAAGCAATAGTGTTTATTGAGGGTTTTACATAGATTTTAATCAGCTGTAGTTATATTTTTTTGGTTTGTAGTGGTTTGACTTAATGAGATTTTTGTCCTCAGTTATGGAGTGAGAAAAAGCTGTTTCTCTGTTGTGAAGGACAGAACATCCCTCATTGGGAAAGTAGCTGTATCCCTCCGCTCCTTTGCCTGAAGACTGAATGGTGATTTGTCAAGTGCAATTCCTGAAGTTTTCAGGAAGCAAGAGCTTTCCTAAGACCATAATTATGATGGTGGTTTTTCAGGGAAGAAATGTTTTGAATCACTGTCCTATTACATAGTTTGTTTGGTGGGTTATTTATAGTATCCTTAATCATCGGTGAAGTCAAGTGACAACAACATTACAAAACCATCTTGTTTGTTCTGTTGCTCCCTTTTGCTGCAGACAAATCCACCACCTCTCCTGAACTCCTGAAAGCAATGATGTTTGTTCTACAACCACTTCCTTAGTTCACTGTCATTCCTGATACAGGCAAGAGAAGACAAAGTATTTTCACTTCTTTTTCTGTTACACAAACACATGATAGAAAATCAGAGTATGAGTGGGTGACACACAGCGCAAGTAGATAGCAAGACCAGAAAAATATGTGGATTGGGTCAGCAAGCAGTGTTGTCCTTTCCATAGTATGGAAACATGTTTCACTGTGTGTTCTGTTTAGGGAACTTGATTGTTTTGATTTAGTTTCTTTGTACTGCTGGGAGATTGGCTTTTATCCTGGAGTGCCAGTGGACCTTCAGCGTTCCGTGTTTGTAGTGTGGCCTTCTATTACAGTGCAGTCCAGTAGAAGTTCTTTGATACAGATGGAACTGAATTGAAAATGAGCACAAAAAGTGGGATAGAAGATATCTGCAAGTTCTTCAATATGTACTTGCCTGTTACGTTCCATTAAAAACATTCACTGTCTTCATTTCTTTTAATTGTTCTATTTTCTGCCCAGTATTAAATTCTGGTGCTGTATCCTTCACTGATTCTCAACATTGTTTTTAATCTGATTCCTTTTTGACAGTGACAGTTTGGTGCAGGGGAATTTTTTACATTATTTCTATATCTTTCAAAGTTTGTGTAGTGAAATAGTAGCTTTTTGATGCTTAAGGTAATTTGCAGTAGTTTTGAGGGGTTATAATTCTTTGCACATGTATGTCCATGTGCACATATATACAGAATAGATAATGGTAATATTAGTATCTCTACCACTGATAACTTGAAAAGGGGTAAAGTTATCTTGGTCTGATGGCATTTAGTAAGTCTTCTAGGTGGTGGGTTTTTTTTTTTTCTTTCAAATTACCTTTGTCCTTCGTTTACTAAGCAGTCATCGTGGTATTTTCATAACAGAGTCTACAAACAAACCTAAAGCTTTCAGTACAGTTGACATGCTACCCTTAAATTCATTTTTCTTTGTTCATTTTAAGATAGTTTTAAGCTTTGAAAGTATCCATTGTTCATGGTGAGTGCCTGTCTTGCCATTACTCATTAGTCAGACCAGAACTGAATGGAAACTGATTGGATTCTTTTGATCGGATGCAAGCAAAGTCAATTAAATACCGATGTCTTCTGTCCCTGAGCCACTTCTTTGGGCTGGTAAAATGCTGACAGCAGTGTCATAAATTCCAGTCAATCTGCCTGTCACTGATTGCTTATGAAAGTGCTGAGAGAAATGACAAACAAATCTGTGAAATGTTAAGGGAAGAGGAAAGGCACATTAAATTTTCTTTTCTGTTTTGGCCCCTCTTAGCCTGTTGCAGCTGCCAGCCCAGATGTGTTTTTAAGGATGCTGGTACTCTTCAAGGAATCATTTCTCACAAAAACCCTGAGTTGCAATAAGGGAATTACTCCATTCCATGGCCCACACCACCTGGACAAAATAAATTTAAAATCCATCTAGTTGCCTTTTGAGCAAGTCTTCCTTATAATACTACGATGGAACGTCGGAAATTCCGATATACACCATACTGAATAGTGCAGAGCCTGTCAGAGGGCCTGTGTTCAGCACTAGGACTGGTCTGTAAGGGAGTCATCACCTGCTTCCCCAGGCTTTTATTGCCCATTTATGTAACTTCTCTGCAGTCCAGGCCTTGAAAGGGATAAAAAAAAAAAAACTCCAAAAACCTGGAAAAGGGTAGAAAATATAAATGATCACTAGCTGTTTCCTTCTTCTGTTTAGTAGAACTGGTTTAAATTTGAGGCTAAGGTGGCTGTGATGGTAGTTATCTCGGAGGCTGCAGAGAGTGTAACTAAGGAAGGAGAGGGAGGGGAAATTGTGAGAAGTTGTTTACTTCTGTTAAAACTGCAGTAAAAGGTGATGGGATGGGGCACATGCAGAGTAGTCCAGACTTCTTAAGCAGTGACAGCAAGCACAGGATGTTCCATGCTCCTCTGCAGCACAGAAATCCAGACAGCCTTTACTTGGACATGCATGCATAGAAAATCTAATTAGAAATGAGATCAATTTAAAGAAATAAGAAGTTGTCAAAAAGGTGCAGAGAGCCAAAAATTGAGGGAAGGTATTCTAAAATAGTTTGATTGTGTGATCTTCCCTTAACTTTGCAGTTGTGCCCTAAACACGGAGTCTCCCCTCTTAGTTTGCTTGCTTAAGTCTAGTCACAAAAAGAACCGATCGACTATTGCAGGAGGAGGTATTCCCTGTCTGCTAGTGTGTTCACACAGACCGCCAAAAACATACTCCCCATCTTCTACGGCTGCACTGCCAGATGCCCTGTTCTGTCTGACTTTGTATGGTTAGGAGTCAAAATTTGCCTAAACAACAGCTCCTGTTTTCTTCTGGAGAAAAAAAAGCTGCAAGCCAAATTACGTTTTTTTCTGTGCCACTTTGTGGCTTGGACGGTGATTTCCTGTTCTTAAAAACTGCGGAGTACAAGTTTCTCATAAAGAAGCTCCAGCTCTCACTGTATGGGGACACAGATGCCATCAGGGGACTGAGTGGCAGATTTGTTTAGAAATGCTCTCTTCGTCCCATCTCATCAATAATTGGAAGAAAAAAAAAAAAAAAAAACGGCCACGATGTGGATACTGCAGTAAAGCCTGTGTGTATTATTTCCTTTCAGTATTGAGCGCCTTCTGATGGTTTTAAACAATTTAAATACTTAAACAGTCAGTGCTACGCTGACAGTTTTCAAAAATATTTTTGAGAGGAAATATTGAAGAGGCTGTTGATGTTCTACCATTGCTTGTCTCGGAAGTAGATGCCAGGAATTAGACTTCACTGTTTACTATTGAAATACCTATTAAATAGGTCAGAGTTATTCCTAGAATGTTATTCCTAGCAAACTAAACCAGGATGATGTGGGAAAGAAAGATGAAAGAGGGAGATAAGTGAGTTCATGGTGATGTTTTCTGTAAGTTTTTAAATAACCTCATATGAGAGCTTATAAAAGAAATTAAATATATGGAATTCTGTGCTGTATTTTGCTGTTCTTTTAAAGTATGTGCATTTTATCAATAAAAAACCCCACAAATACAACAAGTGTATAGACAAAGGTTTTATCAGAGCCTGTTATTTTCAAGATTTTAGTGTGATCCAGTGTAGTAAAAGACTTCTGGGCATATTTAAATTGGCAAAGTATTTACAAAATGTATTGAAATGCCACATTCACCCAGTACTGTGTCATGTCCCCACTTTCCCTCTGCTACCCCCTGGCCTCTTTAGATCATGCTGCAATAAGAAGCACTGCTGCAGCCTTTTCATTATTCCAGCCAGCTCCCTCGCAGGCCGTAGTCATAAATCTTTGTAGCATAGTTACACTTTCTGAAAAATACAGGGTCTCACAAATTAAAGACAAGAATCAGAATACTGAGTAATTTATATTTCTGGAAAATTAAGTCATTGAAAAATTATTTTCATCCCACCTGAAGTGCATTGGTGTGTGTTAGGATAATGTTTTTCCAGATCTATTCTCAACTGGCATGTCTTATTTTGTTTTTAGCTTTTAAGCGTAACTTTTCATGTCACCTTGAACTGCCAGAAGGATCGTCTGATTTTTCACATCTGCTTGGAATCTTTTTGGTCTGTTGAGTGTGCTGGACTTGAGGCAAGCTCAGTGGGAGAGATTTTCTGACAGTCTTACAGAATCCTTAGAGAGCCAAAAACCTCCAGACATGGGAACATGGCTCTAGCTGGAGGCACACGAACCAAGTCTGGATTCGTCAGAAAAGCTGAATCACAGGATGAGTAACTGTCCGTAGCAATCAGATGACATAGCATCATGTGTGTTTACCAGGCAGAGCTTTAAAAGCTTTCAGGAAAGAAGTTTGAGTCCATTAAGCTTTAGGATTTCTGCTTGGATGTACATCTGTGTTTGAGTAGAAAGAAAATCTCTATGCTGTTGCAGCACATCAAAGATTTGTTATTTGTGTTTGGAAGATAATGCGTAATTAGTCATGGTAGCGTTCTCTGGGTTTAAGGTTCCATACAAGGTAACCTGATCTAATTCAACATAAGCTCAAGCTACTTTTTCTGCATTCTAGATTTACATTTTCTTAACAGTGCTCTTTCTTCTCTCTTAACTCTTCTATTAATTACAACAGGATTTTGCACCAACTCTAAAATCCAGTGAAAGCCTAAAGTTCCAGTCTGTCTTCTGTTGGGCTGGTACTATGCAAGATAAATTATGTAACATGTTTCCCATAAATTTAGTACTAGAAAAATGCAAAAGCAAGTTAAAAACGTGATTTTTTTTCCCCCACATATCTGTAATGAGACACATTCTGTGCTTTCTTTTTTTTATGAGGAATGGCTGAGAGATCTGGGGTTGTTTAGCCTGGAGAAGAGGAGGCTGAGGGGAGACCTCATTGCTCTTTACAACTACCTGAAAGGAGCTGGGCTCTTTTCCCAAGTGCCAGGGGACAGGACAAGAGGGAATGGCCTCAAACTCTGCCAGGGGAGGTTCAGGCTGGATATCAGGAAAAAATATTTCACAGAAAGGGTCATTGGGCACTGGCAGAGGCTGCCCAGGGAGGTGGTTGAGTCACTTTCCCTGGAAGTGTTTAAAAGATGGGTTGATGAGGTTCTGAGAGGCATGGTTTAGTGATTGATAGGAATGGTTGAACTTGACGATCCAGTGGGTCCTTTCCAACCTAGTGATTCTGTGATTATTTATATTAAATAAAACAGATGAAGTCAAAAAGACAAAATTTAATTAACGTGATAGAATGGTTTTAGTTGTTGAATAGATGTCTGTCATAGGGGAGCACAGAACTCCATGTAGCAGTTAAATCTATCCCTTGAAGTGGAAATAGTACTGTAACTATTTTCCAATAGCTAAAATAGCTTCAGAGCACTCACAAACTTTTACTGCTAGAACTGGAACAGAAAAAAAAAAAAAACAAACGCAAAAAGATGTGGGGAAGAGTTCATGTTACATTCTCAGCATGTAAAAAGACAGCTAAAAGATACAGAGTTCAGCATTTTTTGACTGGCTGTTTGTTCAGACATAGACACAATTTCAGCCTATTCTAGTTTGCAATTTTATTTTATTTTTAAATCTAAAACCACATTTGCGTGTATAGCACTTAATTTGCTTAATAATATTCAGTACAGAGGGACGCTGGCTCTTCCACATCCAGTGCTTAATTAATATATTTGAAATTAAATTAAGCCTTCCTTATAGTCTTTCAGCACTTTTTCAAAAAGATAAAGGTAAATCACAGCTTACTTGCCAGTGTTTCCAACTAAAAACAGAAACATAAATGGAACTTGGATTTTTTTTTTGCTGTGAGAGAAAAAAAATTATGACTTAAAGCTTTTCTTATTTGTGAAATATAATTAAGCTTTCGTAGCAAACATGATAGTTCTTTATTCTGGTGAACTGTTTCTTATTTCTGTCCTTCCATTACTACTCTCTGTGTTTTTACATAGAATGTAAATGTTTAAACACAATATAAACTGTAGTTTGTTTATTTTTGTGAGCTATTCAGTAATCCTAGTACATATCTGAAGAAATATATATATATTTCTCTTTTTTAATCTTTAAGGCTCCTGCTAAGAGAGATTCAACTCAAAGTATCGTCAAAGAAGACAAAGTCCATGTGTTGAAGTATAATATAGGAGATCTAGTGTGGTCGAAAGTGTCTGGTTTTCCATGGTGGCCGTGTATGGTTTCTGCTGATCCTGTTCTCCATTCCTACACTAAACTAAAAGGTATGTCAGTGATGCTGCAATTATCTGGATTTCTTCAGGTACACATAACCATTATTTTGGGAAAATTCTGTTCCTTATTTTATCTGTTCAGTTATATTAGTAATTGGATCAACTCCTTGTTGTAAAGAGGTATGTTAAGATCATGCAAATGCTGTTCTTGAGCATATAGCGGACAGGGTTTTTTTTCTGTCTTTTTACCGCTGAACATTTTCTGAAAGATATCAGAATTGTAATCTATGAAACTGTGTGGAGTCTTTATTAAACTGATTACCTGATGGTACTTTCCATTGTTTTCGTGGAGATGCTTGGAGAAGTGACAGGGGCTAAAAATTTTATTGAAAGCTAATGGGTATTAAATAGTCCCTAATTCAGGCAGCTAGGTTTTCTGTGATTCATAGAATCAATACTGTTATCTGCAGACAAGATTGGGTGATTCTAAGTTGAGGAACTACCAACTAAGAATGACATTTTTAGGTAGGAATCCATGCTGTTTCTTAATCTCATTTGCAACTTTGATTTCTGTGCTGATCCCTGAAACTTCATGGAATCATAGAATCGCTAGGTTGTAAAAGACCTTTAAGATCATTGAGTCCAACCATACCTGCACCCTACAAAATCACATCCCTGAGCACCTGGTCTACCCGTCTTTTAAATACCCCCAGGGATGGGGACTCTACCACCTACCTGGGCAGCCTGTGCTAATGCCCAATAACCCTTTCAGTGAAGAAATTTTTCCTAATGTCCAATCTGAACCTTCCCTTGTGCAACTTGAGGCCATTCCCTCTCATCCTATCATCTCTCACTTGGGAGAAGAGACCAACGCCCATCTCTCTACAACCTCCTTTCAGGCAGTTGTAGACAGTGATAAGGTCTCCCCTCAGCCTCCTTTTCTCCAGGCAAAACAACCTCAGCGCCCTCAGACACTCCTTGTGAGAACTTGTTCTCAAGTCCCTTCACCAACTTCATTGCTCTTCTCTGGACACGCTCTAGCTCCTCAATGTCTTCCTTGTAATGAAGAGCTCAAAGCTGAACACAGTATTCAAGGTGCCGCCTCACCAATGCCAAGTACAGGGGCAGAAAACTTCTGAGGCTTATCTGTGCTGATTGTCGAATGATAAAGTAATAGAGATCGGAAAGGACCTCTACAAGTCATATATTCTCCAAGTTAGAGCAGGTGTCTCAGAGCATTGTCCAGTCAAATATTTCATGTCTTCAAGAATAGAGACTTTACAGCCTTCTGGGCAACTGTTACGACAAGAAGACCTTTCCCTTTATCTAGCTGAAATTTACTTTATTTCAACCTGTGCCCATTGCCTTCTGTATTAGAGGTGTGTGAATCTGATTAGCCATGGTTTGATCTTGGTGAGTCTGTGCAGGCTCTTCCCAAACATCACCTTGCCTTTCATGTTATAAAGTCCAGCTTTGCTTCCTTCTTTGCCTTAAACATTTTGTCTGAAGACTGCCCATTTGTGTCTTTGTTTTGTGGTGCCGTAGCGAGGGGCAGTGCAGGAGCGAGCACCGCTCTGCCGTGTGTGGCTGAGCTCAAGGTTCAGAGCTGGCTGCAGCGAGCAAAGCTGAGCTCCCAAGAGACACGTGGCAAGCCCACCCCTACACGTGTCAAAAGACATGTGGCAAGCCCACCCCAACACATGCAGATGGGCATCAGACAGGCCTTTTATAAAGAGCTCACAAGGAACCACACTGGGGCTCTAACTCCCATGCTCTCACACTTTCCCTTGACCATCGCTTCCCATCGCTTAGATCCGACCGGCTTGCACCACACAGCCTGGAAGAAGCTGCTGCTGCCACTATGTGTGCCTGAGAACTGCTGCTGTCATCGATGTGATTTCTTTCCTTCTCTTTCTCTGTGTCTCCCTCCCGTTACCTTACATTGTTTGTGTCTCAAGCTCCGCTAAGGGAGGTTCAGGTTGGACATAAAAAAAATTTTTCACCAAAAGGGTCATTGGGCACTGGAACAGACTGCCCAGGGAGGTGATTGAGCCACCGTCCCTGGAGGTAATTAAAAGACAGGTGGATAAGGTGCTCAGGGGCATGGTTTAATGGTTGATAGGAATGGTTGGACTCAGTGATCCTGGAGATCTTTTCCAACATAGAGATTCTGTGTCGGGTCAGATCCAAGTGACCTGGGTTGCGTTTAGGGATCAGTTTGTGATCTGAACATGTTGGGGTTCATTTCTGTAACTTTGAGAAGTTGCACCCCTGTGTCTCAACTGTGCACTCGAGTATTTTGGTCTGTTTGTTTGCTGGAGCCAGAATAAACATTGCTTTTGATTTTCGCCCTGGGAGTGACCTTGTTGGCCTCTGAATCACCGCACGGATAAACGAACCCACCCCTCAAGTTGTGCCTGGACACGAGTGTGTGGCTTGTGGGTCTGGGGTGGGACACATGTGCTTGGACATGGCTTTTAGGAGAATTTACCCCACAGCCTTGTAGGCATTGAAATAAAGCTCTTCTGCCTAACTTGTAGTTCCCCAGATTCTTGTTTTTCCTCAGAGATAGGTGCGATGTTTGCTGTATTTGCCTTTTTCCAGTCATCGAGTATCTCCCCTGATGGCTGTGATGGAGATCACCCCTGCCATCACATTGGGTAACACCTTCAGCTCTTTCTGAGGCATCCCATCTGTTCCCATAATCTCATGGATGTCTAATATGATTAAGCGTTCCCTGACTTTTTCTTAATATGCTCTGAGCAATGCCTCAGTGTTGCAGCCTCTATCGCTGAAATAAAGAACCTAGAGGCTTAGGGGCAGATGTCTGTTTGTCCATTTAATAAACTGTAATAAAATGCTAAGAGATAGAAAAGGTATAGAGTACTCCAAACTTTTGTGTGTCATTTGTCACTCTGTCTCCTGCCTCAGTCAGCATTCCTTAGCCTTCCTTTACTGTTGTATTTACAGGAAATGTTTTTGATGCATATTGCATCCCTCACTAGTTTTAACCTCAGCTGAGGACAGTAAACTAGTTTTTTATTTATGCCAAGTTGTACTGAAAGTTTGGGAAGCCTGAAAATAGAATCCAAACAACTTGCAGTTTAAGTAGAAAAGAAATTAGCAGGAATATCAAACCCAAGTAGGAGCAGCACCTAACTTTAGAAGCATGAATATCAAACCAAACGCTTTCATGTATTTAATTAAAATAAATGAAAGTGCCAGCTTCCATTGCTGTGAACAGAGTAGGGCATTTACTAGGGAATTTACATTCTCACTAGAGATTTCAGTAGCTTTTAACTATGTATTTCCAAGTCTGTAAGGGAGTGTTTTTGTGGTTTTGTTCTTATGCAGTTTTCAAGGGTTACATTGAGAACTTGGAAAACAGACTAGAATATACATCAAAAATTGACATTGGAATTACAGGTTTCCAATGCAGAGGGACTGTAAAAATGTAGCATTGGAAATCAGAATAATGTTGATGTTTTGGAATTATGGTGTGAAAAAAAAATGCGGTTCAGTAGGAGTGGGTGTTGGACTTTTACGGGGATCAAGCTTGCAGTGAGTGGAAAGCTGCCTTTTCACAGAAAGTTGTAGTAACCAATTGTAGTTTTCTCTACAGAAAGACCACATTCACACTGACTTTTTGGATAGTTAATTGTGCTGCTTATAAAGAGCCTAAGTAGGTACTTTGATTTTTTTTTTTCCCATGTAGCATTATGGGAGTACTTTCTTCATTTTATGTTGTTTGGGCCATTTCATTTCAAGAAACATGATCCAAGAGGACGAGGTTTTGAGGCCAGCATAAACAAGCATCAAGGAGTCTGCCTACACGGGCAGATGTAAGGAAACGGGCCTGTTTATTCTGACAAGAGAGAGCTAAAGGAGAATCCAGTAACTGGCTTTAAATAACTTGGATTATATGCAGACAGGAAAAGGAAAACTCTCTTGTTCTGAGGAGAGAACAGCTTAGTAGCAATGATATTTAGACATATTAAGAGCACTTGTAAAGGATAAAGGTAGGGAAGCACTGGAGTGGATTTTTTGGAGAAATAGTATGGTCTGATTCACGAGAGGTTTTTAAGAACAAGTTGAGTGAAGATGTCTAGGATTGTAGCCAGATTTAGCGTTGGTAGTAAATGAAATGGTTTATTGGAAACCTTTTCAAGCATTCATACAATTGCTAGAATTGTTATCGTACACTCCTCCAACAAATTTTTCTTGTAGCAGTTATTCAGAGTTTTGATCAGGCAGTCCTTGGGATTTTTTGGATTATTAGGTCTATTATGAGATAAAGAGCTGGGTTTTGAGAAAATTAAAGCTATTTATAGAAATAGATCTAGCAAAAGCCAATTTCCCGTGTCTAACTGCCACCTGTGTGCAAAGAAGAGCCCGCATACTTGGAGATGGTAACTTCTATCTGTTTGAAGTAATATGGATGAGGGTCATTTCTGATCTTTCCTCTGGAGTCTGCCTTTACCTTTAGGTTTGACTAGATCTATGTAGCCATCATAACTTGGTAAGTGCATGCTGATACGCATATTCATTCCCATCACATACTTCCAGCCTTATGTTATCTTCCTACCATTTACTATAGAGGCACTATCAAAAGTCTACTGTTCCAAACAGAGGAGTTTTTTATATGAGAGTTGTAGAAATACTCAACTAGGCCCCTCTTTTTCTCCTTTCTAGGTTTAGGATCAACAGCATTTATAAAAACCTGAATTTTGGGATGCTAATACTTTATTTCATCATTCCAACTGTTTAGGCTTGAGAAAAGTTAATAACTTTGAACTTGCAGGATGCACACTTTCATGCAAGAAGGTCCATACCAAATCAGACCAAAGCTCCATCTCAGTGTCCTGTCTCTGACTGTGTTCAAGCATAGATGCTAAGGTATAGAAAAAGGCAAATAATAGTGGTGGATCTCCAGAACATTCTTCCAAACCTTCCATAACTACTGGTTCCAGGATTCTGTGAGCTAAAAATGATATCTTTGAATATAACAACCCTTAATGAATTCCATTATTTTATCCAGGGCGTCAATATGAATTCAACCCACGGAACTTATCTGAAGATCCGCAAACTGTTTTAGTGCTTCTAGCGATAGGCATTGTTACTTAGACTCCTTGATTAGGCAGCTACAGTGGTCTAGTTCTATATTGCAAAAGGAATAGAGTATCTCTGCTTGGAACTGACTGGAATATTGGCTGCTCAGAAGCAGATCTTTGCAAGTGGTTCTAAATGTTGTCTGCCATCTTTCTGGTAGGACATCCTGGTAAAATACAAAAATTACCCTTTATTTTATCACAGATTGTTATTGGAGCTCAGTGGTTCTTAGTTAAGCAAGATTTTCTTGATAAGGACAAAACAATTACTGTGTAAGGGAATTGCTCCTGAATGTACATGACTGGAACACATCTCAGACTACTGGATTGTATTTGTGATGCTTACAGTCCCAAGACCTTTCCCTGTACCATTTCTCTAGATTCTCATATCTGATCTCAAATGAGTCATTATTGTTCTTGTATTTCTCATATATGGGGTTATTTACCTATAAAATACATCTCTGTGATGGTGAGTAAAACTTAGGGTTGTATCGTTAATTAGGTTTATTTCATATTACTGACCCAGATGTTTCATCTTGAGACAAGATCACACTCCTTTAAAAATAACTGAGATTTAGGGTCCTGACTATACTCCTCGCCTGTCCCATATTCCTCGAGACCTTGAGCTCCACCAGTGCATGATCACTGCAGCCCAGGCTGTCTCTGATCTTGATGTCACTGATGAGCTCACTTGTGTTCGTGAATGTCAGATCCAGTATTACATGCTCTTCAATGGGGGTGTCTGTTAGCTGGGTTAAGAAATTATCTTCAGTGCATTCTAGGGGTCTCCTGGATTGCCTACAGCTTGCTGTAACCTGAAGTAATTTAGCAAAGCATATTCTTTTTTGGTGTTGAACTATTGGGCTTTTGTATCATACTTCATGGATTATGGCTTGGGTGGGTAAGTTGAGTTTTGAAAGGGTAGCCAGTTGTGCTGTACTTTTGTTTTGGTAACAATAGCAGCTTACAAAAGACTTTTAAGTCTGAAAGTGCAGAGAGCAACATAAGTTGTATCTGAAATACATTTTGTTTTAATTTTCAGGACAGAAAAAGAGTTTTCGTCAATATCATGTTCAGTTTTTTGGAGATGCCCCAGAGCGAGCCTGGATATTTGAGAAGAGCCTTGTACCCTTCAAAGAAAAAGACCAGTTTGAACAGTTATGTCAGGAAAGCGCAAAACAAGCCCTCACTAAAGCAGAGAAAATAAAGGTAAGAGGCCACCAAGTCAGACAAGATTTACAAGTTTTTATTTTACTGTTACAGGTATATATGGATATAAATAGATGTTCTAGAAAGCTTTACTGATAGTTTGTAGCCTTATATTTTGCTTCTAGATGCTTTTGCTTTGTCAGTGATTCATGTATGCTGTCAGTACTATCAAATACAATTCCATCAGAATGTCTGAATTATAATTATTACGTTTAGTCTTCTGGATTTGTTTTTGATGATATTGACATTTTGAAATCAAAAGTGGGCAAACTTCTTACACTGTCTTCTTTTCTTGCAGATGTTAAAGCCCGTTTCAGGGAAGCTGCGGCCACAATGGGAGATGGGTGTCAAGCAAGCAAGTGAAGCAGTAGGCATGACAGTGGAAGAACGAAAGGCCAAGTACACCTTCATTTATGATAGGGACAGACCTCATCTTAATCCTCGAGTGGCAAAAGAAGTTGGCATTGCTGTGGAACCGATAGCGGAGACAGATGAGTCATCTTACTCAAATGAAGAAACCACTCAAAATCTGAAATCAATGAAGGAGTCTGGCATTCCTAACAAGAGGAGGAGAAGGATATCAAAACTGTCTGCCACTGATGACACACAAGAAAGCAGTCAGTCAGGGACTAAGAATACTACTCCTCAAAAGTCATCTGAACAGGGAGAATCCAGAAGAGGGATAGGCTCCCCTCTCAATAGAAAGAAAACTCCAGCATCTACTCCGCGAAGCAGAAAAGGCGATGGAGTATCTCAGTTTTTGGTCTTTTGTCAGAAGCACAGAGATGAGGTTAGTCTCTTTTAGCTGTTACTGTTGTTGATTGCCACTTCTCATTACCATACTTAAACTTCTTCGCTTGAGTTGATTAAAAACCAGTTGTTACTGTAGAATCAATCAGTAATACTCCAGGCTTGACAAGGAATGCCTGCATCCAACTTTATTATAGACAGGAACAGGGGAAGAAGGGAATGTATTACAGATGAGCAATATAAACAAGCTAGTGATAATACTATTGTACTTTAAGCGTAAGTTGTGTTAGTATCTTCCTACATAATTTGATAGTCCTTTGTATTAGCCATATTTTGGTTTATGCGTGTAAAATATATTCGGTATGCATACATGTGCTCAGGCAAATACAACAAAGGTTATGCTGCTTATGGCAATCCACTCGTAGTTGTCTTGTATGTTCTTTTTGAAGTTGTGGCTCAATACCTTCAATGTGTTCCCCTGTCTTTGAACTCCAAAACTCCAACTACCTACCTTGAGTCTTCTGCTGAGCTTCCAAAAAAGCTAGTTGCCAGAGTCTGTGAAAATCTGTGTGCAGGCTGCTGGGATAGAAACTAGGGTCCTGTTAAGAGGATTGCGCTCCAAGGCAAGGTAGGGTAGGGGAAGTACCTTAATATCAACATTTCTCAGGAAGACTGTTAGGGAGTTCAAAAGCAATGCTGCTGTTCTAGCTCATCACTTTAAAATCATGACCATAATTTTTTCACCCTGCAACCCTCTGTTCCAGCTGCAGTACAATTCTTTGCACTGAAAGAAGCATGAGATGTCATTTTTCTTGTACTTGTACAATTCCATAATACCCACAGAGGAGGACCAGAAAGTTAGTGGTGACTGTCACACTTGTTGATTACTTAATGTTTGACTTTATTATAGGATATTTGTTAGAAAACATTAGTAGATACCAACTTTATACAGAAAAAATGAAAAACAGTATGGAAGTCAATTGGTTGTGGTTCAACTTAGGACCTTCTTAGATTCTTGCAACTTAAGCTAATATTGAGAATGAAAATGAGCAGTGTTACATGTACCTTTTAGTGCCTTTGGTTAAATTGAGAAGAGCATTGGGAGTTCAGTTTGCTTGTTCCAGAAGGGAAAGGGATTTGTAGCCAGGCTATGAAATACAGAGTTTGACGTATTCATTATGAAATGCTGTATGGATAAATTATCTGTCTCTTGAGACACCTGAGTTCTACTCTAAGTCATCTTGTGCCTTGTACAGTGGCAAGGGGAAAACTCCTTGGCCTTGAACATTGGTGGCAAGAATTCATGCAATATTGAGGGACATGAAATTACTTCTCTGGAGGAAATAAGATTATGATTATGATGACTGGTTTTATAAACTCTTAGCCAAATCCATCTTTCCATAGTAGATACATGTTGTGTCTCTCTTATATTTCTATTTTCTGTGCCAGTTACATTTCTATTTTCTGTGCTTTCATCCCCTACTTTGGTTATACTGTAATTCTTAAATTAATAGATGAAAAATATGAAGACTATTAACGATGTTTGACATTGAGGAATTGCTTTGTCTTTAGTGTCACTTCAGGAATCTGCAGAACTTGCATCAACTTTAAAATCACAGTGATCATAGTGGCTAATTTTGCACAGTTTTAGGTAGAAGAGAGTAAGTTTCTAAATCTTCATACATGTTTAGAGAAAGGACATCCTACAATTTCTGCCTAGAATACCCTTTAATAAGATCAGTCATGAGAATGCAGATCCACCCGATTGTGTGATCTACTCTAAAAGGCACAGAAGCACTTCTGTGTGTAGAACAGAAATAGGTTACAAAAATTGCAGGTATCAGGTGCAGAGAGCTCTCTAACTGATCAGGGCAGTGGAACTCGTCTCTCCTTTCTCTTGATTTGAAGTTAACTGGCAAAGTAGGGAAATAGCGTTTTGGATATTCATGCTTCTTGCACAGAACCCAAGTTACCTGAGTTTAGTTAACACTTCCAGCCTGCTGAGTTGCTTTCAAAATGACAGGTTTGTGCCTCCGGTGAAAGGTTGAGATTGTATCCAAATTAGTGTTTTGAGTTTCTTATTCCACTATGCTTATCTGGTTCAACTTGCATGGTTTGCTTTCCATCCAAGAGTTTGTTTAATTACTGTTGTAGATGTTCTGGTACTTTAGGAGTGATAACATCAGCTAAAAAACAGCTATTTATACTGGTGGTATTTGAGAGTTTAGTGTATGGCTAAGAAAGGAAAACTGGATCCCGAAGAGGCTTTTTGGCCCTCAGATTTGCAAAGGGTTGGAAATCAGTGGAAAGGAATAATTGAAGACTTCTTTTTTGGGACCACTATTAATAATCACGAGCTCTCTTAAATGCAGAGTCATTTCTGTGGTGTCTTGCTCAGAGTCCAGCTTTGTATGGTAGTAGGATTCATAATTCAGTTCAGTTTTATTAATTACTACTTTCTATGCTGCCTTTTCTATAGAAAGGAAGGTGAGGAATAGTTGAAATTTTTAGAAATGAAGGATGGCTGCTGGAAGGGTGGATGAACTGCTGGAAAATCTTTAATTATTTAAGAGACATGGTTCTTTGAGGTGTTGAAAGCTTGGAGCACTTTCATGATTTCAGTGATGCACTAAGTATTTTGTGCTGTTACCAATAAGCAAAGATCTGTTTTGTACTATTCAGATTCTTATGCACTTCCTATGTAAAATTAACCATTGTAACAATTAGAAGGGAGTGTCTGACTTGAGGTAAAGGTATTGTTCAGTGAGAGGCAGACAGTTGTGGTGCTTATATGAGTTCTTTTATTTGGGCCTTGAGTCTCTTCTTAGCTAAATTAAGAAATAATTTCACTAGTAGGGTTTACAATTCAAGACTTCTGCGTGAGTAGGGAGATATTGAACATCAAAACAAATAAAAGCGAAGATAATATACTTTGCTTGGATGTACTGGGATGTGCCTGGTCTAATTACCATGTTTCCCACACCTATAGTGATACTAATTCCCAGATCCAAGAAATTTCTTCCATGTGTTTTGTAGCACCTGGGAGAAGTGCATGATTTGCACGTACATCAAGGTACCAAATGCATCACTTCCAGTGTGTATGCCAAGGTTCGAGTATTACAGTGTGAAGACTAGAGAAGACTGCTGGGAATTTTCCTTGGAGGCGTTTTTTACAAGGATCTCTTTAACCATTAAGAACCATTAGTATGTTTTATTTGTTGTTTCACTGTGCTCCTAGTTAGTTGAAAGTTGATTTTATTTGTATTTTGCTGGGACTGGAGGTGATGTTAAACTGTATCTCACTTGTGTGACAAAGCTAGTTATTTCCTAGAGGTATTTAACTGTGCCCTGTGTGAGTGCAGTGAATGATACGCTTAGCAGCAGTGGTCAAAATTTATGCTAATTTCTTTTCCTAAAGAAGAGAGATTTGTGTGAGAGGTATCTTGTCTGTGTTCTCCCTTCTCAGTAACTTTTTTGACATTGTAGGATTTTAATTAAACTTTGAGTAGAGGCCTCCAGTAACAGTTGTATTCTGCAAGCCTTATGCAGAGGAGTTATGCCAGATAAAAGCAAGAAAACCCTTAGTATTCTACTAGGGGAAATGTTAACAGCATGAATTTCCCTAATAGACACTGAATAATCCCAACAGAAGGAAGATACTACAACTATTCTAACTCCTGGAGAAGCTTCAGTCACACACGTATCATTTTGACAACAATAAATGCAATTTTAAGACACTACGTTCCAAGAAATTAGGTTTAGTCATTTCTTCTTGTCACAGAAAGTTTGTATTTCTGTTTTGTTGAATGCTGTCAGCATTCGAACCCTTGGATTTGTTTACGTAGTTTTTATTTTGCTCCACGATTTTGGGGTATTGATTAGATCATTTTGGTATTAGGATTTTGTAGAACGCTTGGGTAATGATATTAGAGGCATTTTTAAAGCTACTGTTTCTTTTCTGACTTCTGTGGTTATTCAAATCTGTTTTTTCTTAAATGAGAATATGGGAATACTGAATGAGTTTGGGAGCATTTTTTGTTTAATGCTGGATTTTCTGTTTGTGTTGAATAAACCAGAAACTCTTCGAAATTCCATGTTGATGGCTGCTATTTGTCACACTCTTTTTGTGTGCAAAATGATGCACAGCTTTTGAATTCCTAATATTCATATGCATAGTATAAAATGATGAATTAGTACAGGAAAATATTGTATCGAGTGCTAGCTTGTTTAAATCTCCTCTAGAAGAGGTGTAATGAGTTCTGTGTTTGAGTTCCCCACTGAGTTGATGGGAGTTTTGTAGGCAAGCTTGTATTCCAGTATTACTTGTCTGTCTTTTTTAGATTTAAATAGCATGAAGAAATAATACAAAATTTTTTGAATGACTAGAAGACAATATTTACACTTATTCCATTACTTGAATGTTAATTCAGATAGATTCTTCCAAAATTATACTTAATACTTCTGAATATGCTAATAGATTTTTTTTATTTCAAAAAGACAGAGAGAAGTGGTTATTGAAAGAAACACTGGATACAAAAGGTTTTAATCTGATTCTGCCTGCAGCAGTGTTGGTAGATAACTTGTTTGTATCCAGTTTTCCAAAGCAATAAAAGTGTGTTTGTGTTCTTTTCAATGGTCACTTTTTTTTTTTAATATAACCCTATTTCTGCATGTATAGGTGGTTGCTGAACATCCAGATGCTTCAAGTGAGGAGATTGAAGAATTGCTTGAATCGCAGTGGAACATGCTTAGTGAAAAACAGAAAGCTCGCTATAACACAAAGTTTGCCATAGTGACCTCTCCCAAATCTGAAGAAGACTCTGGTAAACGTAAAACTGTGCTAGTGTACTCTAACTAAATTTGATATACATAGTGGTGTTAAACTAAGCACATATTTGAGACCTGTAGGGAAAACAGCTTTCACTGTTTTCCAGTTTTAATTCTTGGTGTTTGTGCCAATAGCAGAGGAATGCCAATGGTTACAATAAACGCAACCCATGAAGTCTACATTTCTTGCTCATTGTTCTGAAAAGTTGTTATATGTAAACCCTCTACTGTTCAGAGATTGCTGATTCTCATTCTTCTTCTGCCCATAAGCAGCTGCCATTGTGTCCACTGTTGTGTTATGAGTGGATGGTGGGAAGGGAAGACAAAGCGTTACTACTAGTAAAAATTTGAGTTGCTTGTTTAGAGAATAATTAGGAAATGGTTTAAAAGTTTAATTAGTGCTATACTTTTTCTTCAGATATACCTAAAGAGTGTTACCTTATATCATCATCAGCTCAGGAAGAAGGATTCCAGACTTTATTCTAAAACTTTCATCCGTTCGGCATTTTATTGTGCTTTTTAGGACATTGTACAAGATTGCAAATACTGGGGTTTTTTCTCCTTTTATTTTTGGTTGCTGTTGTCTATTGTTCGGTTTTGATAAACAGTCTCAATTATTTCACAAAATATTTGAGGGGAGTTGGAGTCACATATTTGAAGAAAGGAAGATAGTTTGGCATTTGCATGAGCTCTATCAAATTATACAAGCTATCATTTTTCAAATTTAAATAGCTTTACAGCACTGTAAGAGGAATTATTATGGAAGTATTAGAAGCCAACAGGTGCTGCTTTGGGCAATGACAAGAATGAGAGGGAGTGTTTGAAAGTTTGTGAGACATGGAAAAACTTGTATAAAAATGGCAGTCAGTTTTGTTAACTATCTGTGTGTGTGTGAAATAACATCATTTTGTGGAAAATTGAAAAGTTTTTAACTTTAAATTTTAAGTGTCAAATATTTGGATATGAGTTTAAAAGAAAAAAACACGTTCTGTATCTCTCAAGGTTCATCATTGAAGAATATTGGAGAGGCCAAACGTAAAGTGTTTCAAGACTCACCTAAAAGGAGATCAAGATCCAGAAGTAATTGAAATTTGTGTTGTGTGCAAATAGTTCATCATTATAAGTAGCTATTGAGTGTATTTTTTATGTAATCGCCCACGTATCATAATCTCTTTATTTTATCTCAGATGTTGTCTTCCTTGACGTTAGAGTTTTAATGGATCCCAAATTAAATATCTAAACGCTGTAGTGCTGAATTTTGTTCACCTTCCTCAGTGTCATATTGCAAGAAATGTAATTGAAATTGTACCTGTACCAGGTGTTTCTAGTACATATATTGTGTACATTTATAGTTATCTACAGATGAAAACATTTCAGTTCAGTTGTTCCCCTACCTAAGTCCTCTTATCTTAAACTTGGAAGAATATTGTGGGATTTCTTTTGCTGGCTTTTTGTAAGTAGCAGGTTCTCCTGGAGCCATTTCAGTCTGCTTTGTAAATTCAGAGTCCGATACTAGAGTATGTCCTAGATTGTTTAGAAAAGAACATTAATTTGAAAATTATCCATATTTTCAAGTTGCTCTATTTTTAATATTTACAGCTATTTGTTCCCACTGGAATAGAATGCTTGTAGCTGTAGGGCAATCTTTAGTTAACGTATTAGTGCCCCTGGAACTTGCAGTCTTCATATTAATGATACTCTGTAGCTTCATAAACTAGAGTACTAGAGGGTGTAATAATGTTGTCATTTCATCCTGAGGAAACAGACCACTTCCTAAACCTTCATCTGTCTCTTTGAGGTAGAGCAATGCAAACAATAGCCAAACCTGTGGAAGGGGTATGTAGGTTAGTCACTGATATTTTGTAATTAAGCAGCTGCTTGAACTTTACAGTGAACGATCATTTAAATACGTGACTAATTCCTTGGTTTAAAATGACCAATGTGATTCTGTTCTTAGGATTTTGGTTCACAAAGGGGATATTGCAGTCTCCTGCAAAATACAAGTAAGCTTGTTAGAGTCTGGAACTGCCATACCAGAAAGAAAGAGTTAATCTGTATGATTGGTGATATAGATGTCACCAGTATCTTCATCTATATCATTTGAAGAACTTCAAGGAGACTTAAGGAGCAGACCAAAAAATCGGTTTCAGTGATAAGACACTGATACAAAGTGGCAGGAGAGTTAAGGGCTGTATGGATCAATCGCGAGCAGTCTGAGGATATGAAGCATATTGGGCAGTAATATTCAGATCTTAAATTAATGCTTAAACAGGTAGATTAATCTTTCTGATTTAACTTGAGTATGAAATTGATTTGGATGTGTTCTAGAATTAGTCCCCAGCACTAGAAATCGGACCTTAAGCATTAAGAGGTCATCAAACTGTGTTAATGTTGAATTATGTTTTAAAAATAATGACTGAAAGACAAGTAACTTAAATAACTAGATCAGTTCAAAATAATTTGAAAGTGAGTTTTAGATTATTTTTCATGTAAGTTTCCCCCATCCCCCATCCCAAGGTAACTTACATGGAAATAAAAGAAACCAAAAAAAGAGGACAAAGGAGCCTACAGAAGATTTTGAAGTTCAGGAAGCACCTAGGAAAAGACTCAGGATGGATAAACAGAATAATCGGAAGGTAATTATGTTGTTGGTTCGTTTGGGTTGATTTATAGCAGCACCAGTCACATTGCTGTAGTTAAGTTTGTCAGCATTTCCGTTTTCAGGATTAAAAGGTAATGTCTGTATATCAAAATCAAACTTGCAAATACTCAGATACATGTGAGCTTATCGCTGTGGGGGTTTTTCTTTGAGTTTGAGGATAGAGGAATGACAAGATGCACTTAAACTGTGGTAAAAACATATGCTGAGAAAGTCTTGTGTCCCAGAGGCATGTGCAAAGGCATGACCTTTCTGTGCTGTCATGCTTTGTAGTTCTTTTTTTGTTCCTCCTGAATTGGAGTTCAGAGATGTATACAAGAAAGTGAAAAAAAAAAAAAATCTTTGGTCAGTAATTTAAGTAGGAGTAGGGTGGGGGGATTAGAGAGGAAAGCAAGTAAAGCAAACCAGAGAACATATACTTTAGAAGAAGTAGAAGCCTGTGGAACATTTGAATGTGATATGCTGACCCATGTCTTAAGTTTGGAAAACGCAGTAAATATTACAGTATGTTTGTTGCACAAATCAGAGGCTTCTTTTCAGTTTGGCTTGCTTGGGAGAATGAGAATTTCCCTTACACATATTTTGGTGATCTGTGTATAGTTACAGTCCACATCTTGTAGAGAGACTTGAGCATAGGTTTCTTTAGTTATGCACATAGACCAGTGAATACTGCAGTGTGAATAGTGGAGACCTCATCTCAGGAATTTGAAACAGCGATTGAGTCAAACGACCTAATCTAAGTGGATTTTATTTTTTTTAAATTATTTATGGAGGTCACATTTGTAAATGTCAGTTTGCTTGGTAGACTGGTTATTTTAGTACCTCTGTTGATATTTTGTATATTCCAACAGCTTGTTTAGCATTCAAAAAAAAAAAAATAGAATTTCAGGTAGCCAGACTTAGTGAGCTTATTAGCAAGGGACAAAGATAATCCATAGAGAAATGTTGTTATCTTTGCAGAAAGAAGGACTAAAACTGCTTTTTGCACTTATTGCTGTAAATGGCTTAGTTGTGGGATATTTGTCTTTTGTATTCCAGAAGTTTTGGACCCTTTTTAACCTTGTATGATTGAATTCACCATAATACACTAGGTCCATGGATTAATTAAGTTTTCCTATTGTAATTAATTCCTGAAATTAAGTCCTCCTTTGACTGTCCCTAAAGTTACTTTTGTACTGTCTCATTAGCTTTCATACATTACAGTTAGCCTACATTCTCCTTGTAACAATGAAAGGTGGTTGCAGTATAGTTTGTGCAGAGGTTCTGGTATCTTGGATGCTGTGATGCAGGTGTGAATATTAACAGGAAAATAAATAAATAAATAAATAGTATGGATGATACCCACAAGATCCATACCGCTAATAATGCCAACTTAGTAATGTGCATTTAAAAAGTGTTGCCCTCTATCTAATCTGTTCATCAGAACTAGTTACAAGGGATCTGGTGTGTGTAAATATTGGGTAATTTGGAAACTCAAAATGCGTATAGCAGTGTTCATGCTTCTGTCTGCAGAAGGGTCAGACACCATAGAGTGGTTGCTTTGTGGTTTCTTTTGTGAATTATCTCGCAGTCTTTCCTGCCTTCACCAGCCCAGGGTACTTCCAGCTGTGTGTGGTGCTGTTTAGTAGAACCTTTAGTGAATGACAGTGAAAATGACTATGTAATGATTCAAACTAGCAAACACTAACCATACATCTTCCTTCTGCTATTCCCAGTTTAACCTGCAGGCGTTTGTTACAGTGTTTTTGGATAGGAGAACCTTTAAGGACTCTTTTAGTGACATTTTACATCTTGCATGAGTTGTGCACTGTCCTCTCCTTTTTGTCCTTAATTCTGAATTATGAAATTTGAATGTTTTTGCACAGAGTAATTAAGTCAGAAGTACCCATATGGAAGCTTGGAAGAACTAGTTTGTTCTTCAGTGCGTTCCATATGTATGTAAAATGCACATTAACAAAGCGGGAGGTTTCTGTAACGCATGCTTTCCATTTCACTGTGAACTCTACTGTACATTTTCTTCCATTTCTGCACAGAAGCGTATTAGGAATCGTACAAACCTGATATTGGGAGCCTCTGGTGACGTTAGTGGGAGGGCATCTTAGTCTACTTATAAATATGTAAAAGTACAGGGCAGCACATCTGTGGGACAGTAGCCATTCATATTTATTTTTACAAAGCAAACCAGCTCTCTGGCCTTGGAGGTATTCACTTGCATGTCTTTTGTAAAACTGAATGTCAGATGAAGACCATGAAAATGCATGTAAATCCTGTTTGGTAGAATTGTTCATATTGATCGGCAATAAGAATTCTTGACTGCAATTTTAGTGACTGTTTTTTGAATTATTTTCTAACATACAAAAAGCAAAAAAATAGCAGCATGTGTGAAGAAGAGTGTACAATTTTGACACAGCTTTGACCACAATTTCCCCAGTTTTTAGCCTAACATTTAATGATGAGTTCTTGATCTGGAGCAGATTTGTGTGTTGTTTATGCTCCCTTGAAAATAGTGTTATATTTTGGAAATGCTGAAACAATCTTAACCATGGTAATTTAAAAGATGGCACTGCTATAAGTTGTGGAGTTGAAAGCAAGCCTCTCTGATACTTAAATTTCTGTACAAAGTTTATTCTTAAATTTATATATTCTACAGTTTGCCTTTAATAATTAAAGGTTTTAATTTTACCAGTTTAGACAAAGAATAGTAAGGATCATTTTACTTGTTTTGTGTTCATTTAGAGCTCCTCTTTTTGATATATGGAGTTTGGGATGGATAAGTGGGATGCTGGAATACTGTGTTCTTTATTTTCTTATTTGTTTACGGGTCTGTACCCTGTGCTGTAATTGAGTTTTAAAAATCACTTAAATGGGGCTAGCTTAACTACGTTACCATTCACATATCTGTAAAGACACTTTCTTTTTAATAACATAAATCCAGACGTAACTGCCAGTTTTATCCAACCACTCATAAATTAGGAGTTTTTTTATTTTTTCATTTTTTTTTTGTGACAGAGGGAGACAAGCAATGACAAAACAGCAAAAACAAACTCTTCTAAGGTCACAGAAACCTCCTCTTCACAAAAGAACCAGTCAGGTAATGTGGTCAGAATAAGTTTTAATGTAACTTTTTCAATTAAATAATTTTAAAATAAGCAGGTTGTCTGAAGCAGCCAGCTAAATTTTGCGATGCACTAAGTAGTTACGGCCACTGTGCCATAGACTGGGGGGGGAAACGTGCCCTCTTCCTTCACTACCACCATTTTGCACCATTAGATTTGACTGAAATTGTTCATTGCTGATTTGGAGCAGCACTTCACAAGTTCACCATTTGATGGCACCAAATTAAAGCTATTGCTCTGTGATCTTGCTGAGCAGTGATACAAATCCTACTGCTCCAGTTTGTCATTGTGCATTAGCCCAATAAAACAGGTGCAGTGAGCATCAGTGTAATCAGTTACGGTGTGGTTTTAGTCGTGTTAAATGATGCTTGATGGGAGGCAGTGTGGAGCACGAGAGGGAGTTCTAAATAACCTTGGACTGAAATCCGAAAGTTAGACTTTGTTAATGATGCTCAAGTTTAAGGTAACTGCTGTAAGAGCATGTCTCTAGGTGCTCTATGCCAAAGATAAGTAAGCTACAGCAAGTTGTGTGTAATGTAGAAGCAGTGATGTGCCATAGATAATGTCTGGTATCTGGCTCCTGTGTGTAACTTTTCTCTTCACAAAGTGTTAGTGGTATTTGGTTTGTGATGAGATCACAGAAGTATTCTGATGTTTCTCTGAGGAGATAACTGTTAACTCTGCTTTAAAGAGGTCATAAGTCACAAGATATTTTGATTTTAATAGAAATGGGAAAAAAAAAAACTTGGGAAAACATTTTTTAGCCCTTTTTAGTACATATTTGATTAATGGAAACCTCGTTATTTTTAAAATAAAGCCAAAACGCATGGTATCAGAAACTTAGTTCATGTTCTCTCAGCCCTGCGTAGGTGCCCAGAAGACCTACCTAAATCATTCTTTCCTGTATGTGAAGGAATATTTTAAATGGCTTCAGGGAGATAACATTTTAAAGTTCCAAACTTCACTTTGTAAACCAAAATTATTTTACAGCAACGAAAAATCTGTCTGATGCATGTAAACCTCTGAAGAAGCGAAATCGGGCTTCAGCAGCAGAATCTTCAACTCTTGCTTTTAGCAAGAGTTCATCTCCTTCAGCTTCCTTAACTGAGAATGAGGTAAAAAATAAGTGGTGTTTGCACACAGCCTTTTAATTACAGAAATTTTCAGGTGTGAATCTTGTTTAAAAACAAAGCTCAAAGGCGAATTCTCTAACATTGGTGCTCTAGACATTTACAATTCTGGCCTCTGTGAAACCTGTTAATGTGTGCATTGCAAATTCATTTATTGTAATACGAACGTCTGATTTGCGGACGTTGAGATATTATTGTGGTTTTTAATGTATTTACCAACAAAGTTTTAGAATTGTAACCTTCTATTAGAGTCAAAGTAAAATGCCAGTGTGTTCTGTATTTTCTTCTACAGACATTATGTAAGTGTACTACGTTAGTTACATTATGTAACTCAATATTGTCATGTTACCATAGCTTTTATATTGAAGCAAGTTTCCTAATCCTCTGTTTGATCTAGAATTGGACAATTTTATGAACGGAGCCCCTTTAAGCTCAAATTAGTTTTCAGGCTGTTTAAGTGCTATTTGTATGTGATGCAAATAGCTTCATCCCCAGTAGAGTTAAACAGGTGATGAAAGGTGTGTCCTCTTGATACGTACGACTCAAAGTCTTATCTTTGCCTGTTTAAATCTGTAATTCTTCTGAACTGACATAAATTAAATGTATATACCAGATTCATATAATCCTTTAAACCATTCCCTGAGGAATCTACACTATTAAAACCAATTGGCCAAGAAGTGGCTGCATGAGAGTGAAGTATAGATGCTGTTTTGCAGGTGGATTCAGAAGTGCAGTTGGTAGGGTTTAGTAAAATAACTGTAGACAAACAGCTTCAAGCAGTTTATATTACAAAAGCTGTAGAGAAAATATTTGCCCACTAACAAGGGAGTAGGGTATCCAGCTATACTGGAGACTTTCCTCTCCCTTAAAAACACATGAGGTGCTTAGACACTATAGTGAATGTCGTTAAATATCTAGACAATGTTCAGTAAACGGTTTATCTTTAGGCGGGGAAGAAAGATGGCATGTGAATGGCTGTATTTCTTACTGTAACTAGAAACATATTTTAACAAAAAAACTCAACAAGTTCTCCTCATGTACACCTATAAAACAAGCAGAGGAAGTCCCATGGGAAATAATGTCCACAGCAGCAGTCAAGTAAAGTAATACTTGTTCTCATTTTGTTCTCTCGGTTGAGAGACTCTCATCTCTTGCCTTAGCAGCTTCTGATGTTTTGGCTTTGCTGCTGGGACTTGCTGTGCAATGGCTGTTTGTGTTTAAGACCATCTATCCAGCCAGTCCAGTTTAGGGAACATACTGTCTTTTTGGCTCTAAGCACGAGTCTCTAAATATTGCAGTCTCAGGAGAAAAATTCTTCTATTTCTAGATATTGTATTTTCTCTACAAAAGTTTCACTTTTGTAGGATTTTTTTGGTTGTGACTTAACAGTTCATGTGTATGAAGGGATATGGTTATATTGGCCGAGGTGGAAATTTTAAAACTTAGCTCTTAATTTGCTCAGCTGCTGCTAAACAGCAAAAGATGTGAGAAAAAAATTAACTACATACATTGCTCACAGAACACAGATACACAAACTAGAAAGTGAATTAATTGTTTTCACGGGTTTAAAAGGTTTTAAAATATCAAACAATTGCAGTCAACATAACAGAAAATATACCCTGTCAAATAACAGATTTTTTGAGGCTGGGTGCAGAGGGGAGTAGATCAGTGGGCCAGATGTGTAGCTGGTTTGAAGTAACACTGACCTGAACTTTCACCAGTTAAGGATTGGCCCAGTTTGTTTCCTGTGGTATTGGATATATTTTGCTTTTAAATAAAATGAAAGTGTCAAGACACGTGTTTCTGAACATACTATTGATCTATTCCACAAAACAAGGAAAGCTGTCAGTTTTGGATTGTGTTGGTGGCTTTAAAAATCTTTGTCCCTTTTGTATTATTATTTTGCATTTGTCTCAATGGCTAAATACTCCAGAGTGTTAAGGGAAAGAGTTTAAAAAATAAACAGTCATGCAATGATGAAAGCCTTACACGGCTAGTTGAATAGGATGTAATTCTTCTCAATATTAAATACATTTACTGATGAACTTTTATATTTCTGTATTCACTATAATACTTCTAAATGTTGGCTTAGATGTTCTCTTAAGAAAGGTAGAAAAAATATTCCACAAGCACATACACCTCCACAAGCAATAATATGTGGATTCTGGTGGTTTTTTCCCCTCTCCTTTCTTTCCATCTCACACTGTTTGTGGACAGCTAGTTCCAGAATGAACCTGTCTGTGACTGTTACTTTTCAAGGACTGTTGCCATCTGCACACCTCTTGGATGTCAGTCCATTGCAGCTAAGTTTTGGGAAAAGTGTGTTCAGTAGGAAGGGTGTGTTCACTTTTTTCTTGTTTGAAAGATACATTTTATTTTACATCTCTTAAAAAAAGACTTTATATGCTTTTTGTCATTATTGGGGATATTTTTTTAATGGGGTTTACTTGAAATATAAAGTTAGTCAAGGCCAAATTTTCAATTGATAATTCACTTTGGGTACATTATTTACTGGGGAGAGAGATGGGTGGGGACGTGGATTTCTGTCGTAAGAACAAACATAGGCTTGACATCTTGGAGATCAAAAGGTAGGCTTTCACTCCCTTTAAACTATTGGGCTTTGAAGTTGTTTTAAGATGGATGGACAGAACTAGTTAGGTTTTATACATGAATAAATGATTTTCATATCTGCATTTAATCTTGAAACAAAATATTTAATTTTACTTCTAGGCACTTGACATCAGTAGTCATTTCGTCCAGGACTTCATGTGAAATATGGTTTTGTTTAAAATCTAGTTCTTAATGAACAACTGATAGGGCCAGATGTAAGAAAGATGCTCAACACTTCGGAGTCTGCAAAAGCTCAGAGTAGTTTTTTACTGCCTATGTAAGACTTGGTGTAACCATCCAAAAGATCATGATATTTGTGAGAAGGTGGTGTATTCTCGTTTCTTTTTTTTTAACCTTGGCCCTTCATCCCCCAATAATGTAGTAGGTGCCTGTAGAGTGTAACCAATATTTTTTTAATCAATAAAAAAGGCTTTACATTACCATTACTGCTGGATGACTGGCGCACTTTGTGTGTTTGCATGAAACATACCTGCTTCAGCTTTTCAATCAATTTTTGTGGTTATTGGCTGGCTTCATTAAATTGAATGGATTTGTTGACAGCAGATAAGTGTCATAGTATCCTATGGAGTCTAGCTACTACTAAACTGTCAAAGAAATCTTACTTTTCTCTTTTTCTAAGAGAGGACAAAATAAAGAACATGCTGTACTCCCAATTCTTAGCTAGCCTGTCATTCATCATATTCTCATGAAGTATGAGCTGACCAGCAGATGGCAGTTCAAAGAAGCCTGTGAAAGATTTTGAAGGTGGTGTTTTTGTCATCGGTTCCTTATATCTTCCATGCAGGAATCCTTTCTTCTTCCTGTAATGTCCAGTGTCAAAACAAACTTAGTTACTGGTTATAGCTGCAACTTCCTGTGTTTCCAAGGCCTAATAGTCAAGTTATAATAACGCAAGCCTTAAGGTTTACTCTTTTCTGCATATTAAATAGAATATTTTTTTAATATAAGTTTGAGGCAGATTTGCTTTATTTGTGTTTTTCAATGGTTCTTATTGTGTATCCAGAATGGAAAAAAAATGTACAATTCTTAAAAGGTAAGATGTATTTGATTGAGAAGGCAGTCATGTGACATCTGCAACTCGCAACTAAAAAATTATGTCAGCTCCATTTACGGACCTTGGACTCTAGTTATCCTGCAGTATACAACTAAAATACTCTAGGCACGCTTACTGAAGGTATAAATAACTGTCTTTGAGATGCTAAGAGCAGGAAGGAAGGAAGGAAGGTATTCACGTTATGTTAAACAAAGTAGTTCCCTAAATAAAAAAACAGTTGAAGCTGAACTTGCAGGTTTCTCAACCAATTCAGTGTGCTTCTAGCATTTCATTCTAGCTTCATTCAAAGATAATTTTCTCTTCAAAACAATACTTACAGATAATTTAATATCTAGTGCTATTTGAAATCCTCTGACGTAGCAGACAGTTGTTTCCTGTGTTTGTTTCTGTATGCCTAGAGATTCCTTCTCTACCTGTTTCAAAGCACCAGTAAGCAGTCAGGGGTATATTTTTGTGGAACACCACAAATAATTTCTTGTTAAACCTCCACTAAAGCCTCTGACAATTTAAATGACCTGCATCGCCCACCAGATCATACAATTCTGTTATGATGCTTCTACTTTCACATGGAAAAACGTTTTAGGCTTGACTCTTGTTCTTTGGCAGCACGTTCTGTGTAGAAAATTAAGTTCTTATGTAATTACTCTCATCTTGTGTATTACTTAGGTTTCAGAGTGCAGAGAATCTGTTTACTGAATGTTTACATGATGTAGGTTTTCATTCCACATCCCCTACCAAAGTATCATGAGTATCTGTAGGTAATTTTATCATGTTTTAAAGTGTTCTCAGTTTTAATTAACTTTCCAGGCAAATTCAGAAATGCATAATATCCTTATCTGAAACGTCTAACTCTTGCTAATAATAAAAATGAAACTTGTCCCAGGCCGTCTTTTTTGCTATTATAGTACTGTGTACACTTGTGGCACCGCATACTTAAAGAATTTATCTAGTCTAGCAGTATGGGCCAAAATATCATTCTTCATTCAGTTCAGGAATTCTTATACTGAAATAAAGGAAATGTTAACTGTACCTCAATTGGCTCTGTCAGTTTTTCTGTCTCCGTGTGGGTGCACAATAGATTGTC
The DNA here is from genome assembly GCA_033459285.1 of Clamator glandarius. Taxonomy (NCBI): domain Eukaryota; kingdom Metazoa; phylum Chordata; class Aves; order Cuculiformes; family Cuculidae; genus Clamator; species Clamator glandarius. The sequence continues at coordinate 1,422,606 of JAUNZM010000016.1, read as the reverse complement.
TTTTGGATACAGTCTGCTCTGTTTGTATGTTACTTATTCACTTACTCTTACGTAAGTTGCGCTTAGATTAAAATTCACCCAACCCTCTTGCTGCTGAGATTGTTTTAAAAAGAAAAAAATGCAATTGGGATTTTTTAATGGAAAGACTAAAGAGTTTGCTTATCAAAACATGCATACTCAGAGCTTATTCTAGAGAAAGCTCTTGGCCAGACCACTTCCTCCTGGATGGCTGTGGTACAGCAATCGCTGCTCAGAAGTCACCTCAGGAAGTCTGAGCTTGTCGCATTGTTCTTAGCTTTAAGCAGTGTGGAACTTAACAGCCAACAACATTGAGAAGTCATGGAAACATGCTTCTACAATGCTTATAAAAAGATGCAACGTATCTGTTAAAGATAGCAGATGACCTGAGAGAGGATGCTGCTTAAGCCCGCTGAATGACTTGAGACAGCTCTGAAAGGGCCCTTTATTTTACAGATCCTGATGCTCTTGCTGTGAAGGTGGCTTGCCTACCAAACCAAAAAGCAGAAGGAAATAACTTCCCACCATGATTTGTTTTCATTTTATATATCTCTGCCTTTAAAATAAGTACACATAGGGGATTTTGTTACCATTTGATGTTCTGCAGCCGGGATTACAAAACGAGAGATGCTCGAGTGAAATAAGGGGAAGTGGGAGGGTTAACTTTTTTGGCTCTGGAAAAATTTGCCCTTTACTTAGTTTTATAATTGCTTTGGCACAACGTGGCAGAAACACAGTATTGTCTTGAATATGACTGAGACATTAAAGCTCGTGTTCTTACTGCTCAAGAAGCCCTGCTAAGCAAGCATGTATGAGTAATAGAAGAAGTGCATCTATAAGTCTGAATGAGTAAATAAAGCGAGTTTTCCGAGGAAGGATTTTTTTAAATGAAAAATACACTTTGGTAGCTAGAAAAGTCTGTAAAGGTGGACTAGGAACCGTTTCAGTGCAAGCACCATAGAAGCACAAATGTTAGCAACTCTTTAACTCAAAAATTCCAAGTTTGTGTTGAACCTTCAAACACTGGACAGGGAAAACTTGTCTAAATTGGATCTAGGAGAGGAGTTCTAGTAAAGCTGATAAGCACAGAAATGTGAATGTGGTTCACTTTGCAATTGGCAACACACAGTAACATTTGAAACTTCTGCTCTATGAGGCATGAGATTTTTCATCAGCAAATACTGATGCTCTAGTACCAGGGGGTACTTATAGGGAGGGGAAAAAGACACATCACCACCCCTTTCCCACTCCCAGGATAACAGACAGCCGGCAAAGAAGTTTCTGTAGATTATCTTTAAAAAATGAAGACCTAAGCCTAAAACAGAAAGTAAGTTTAATAGCCAGGTCCATGGCTGACTGAGGGCCAGTCTTGACTAGCAGGACGGTTGAATTTCATGTTCTTGTTACGGTAACTTTTTGAATTCTCAGGCTGCAGATTGGATGTGTACAGCCATTTTACATGTCAAGCCTAGAACTTCTGAATCCCTTTCTCCTTGGAATTACAGTGGAATGTTTTTGCTGGAACTGGTATTTGCTATTTGATTTTGGAGGTGTCCAAAAGGAAATTGAAAATTTTAAAGGGTAAAATTCTTTTTTCCTCAAGTGGGTGAGTAGATGGAGCAAATATTCACATAGATATTTCACTTCATCTTTACCTGATTCTTTGGAACGCAAAAGCATTTTCCTGGCTATCCTTTCTTGTATCGTGTATCAGATCGGATGCCAACTGAGAGTATGTCGGTATATCTCTCTCTTTCTCTCTCTCTTTTTTTTTTTTTTTTTTTAATAAGTGATATTCCAACCATACAGATGTGGAACTAAGGCTACAATTTGCAGAGTTCACCCACGTAATTCTAGAAATATGCGAGCTAAGCGTATATACCAACTTGCATCCAATTTAAAAAAAAAAAAAAGCCAGAGGGAATGAAGAATTGGCTCACGTTTCTGCTGAGGTGTGTGGCTGAGACTGGAATCAGGTACCTGGTTGCAAAAAAATGCTTAAAAGTTGTTGTAGACTTGGACTTGACATTTAGATATACTGAATGGTACAAGAAATGGTTCCCTACATTAATGCTTATCCTTTCACCTTTGAAAGCTTTAATTGATGGTGCGGTGAACTATGCAGTTAACTGAAACTTGGTTTCCGTGGCTGAAGAAAGTCTTTCAAGTAGATAAAACATTTGAGAAGGGATTGTTGTACTTAATGCTTCTGTCAAATAATCTTCCTGTCCCCTTCTTCTTTTTAGAGAGCTTCAATCAAAAGGCAAAATTCAGAATATAAACGTATCAACTCAACATGCATATAGCTGACTCAGTTTACCTCTTTTTAATACCCTAGAATCTTAGTTTAGATGTACAGAGTTGCATGTGTTTTCTCCTCCTTTCTCAGCCTGCACACCAGCCTCTGTCAAAAACAAGTTCTTATTTACTCAACATAATACTGAGAAGGAAACTCCAGTATTCCCCAAACAGTCCTTGGATCTGTATGCACATTGTATATCCCCTTTGCGCAAACTGGGGAGAAATAGTTCAGGAAACAGTAAAAAAAATGTTAAATCTCATCTGTATATTTAGTAATTAAACAATTACCCAGTATTCAGTGGGAATTGCTGGTATAATCTGGCTTTATACATCAAATATTGCAGTATGCAAAGCATCTCCATTCAGTTAAGAATTAAAGCTGAGAATTGATCTTAAAAGCGTCCTAAAATAGCCTTTCTAAGAATAGGCTGATGTTTGAAAGTCTCCATTAAATACTACTTTTAGTTATTGTGAACAGGGAATCCTAGCATGTAGCTGAAAAGAAAATTAAAAATACTTTGGGGATACAAGGTCTTGATAAGTTGATTCCTGTGCCATTGTGGGTCTGAGTAGCCGTTACCAAAAAACAGTTGAAGAAATATAAAATATAGGATCAAAATACCTTGAGATGAGTAGACCCAATTCTTAAACTTGTGACACATCACCACAAGTTGTATCTTCTCACCAGGAAAAATATAGTACTAAACCCAAAGAATTTACAGGCATACCAAAATTTTGTCCAAGTTTGACTCAGTAACAAGTATTTTTCCAATAACAAAGCTATAGAGAACTTGGAAAGCTGCAGTTATGTGTCCTTACATGTTCCCTTTGAGTCTGACGTGTGTGAGTAGGGAATAAGAACTGGTATACATGGGAAAGGAAGGAGCCTCATAATAAACTTCTCACTTCTGTCAACAACTGTATTTTGAACTTCATTCATTCCTGAAGTGAGTTCTGGCCCAGCCCAAATGAAAGGCAAAGCTCTCATGATACGGGTTTTTTTCCCTTCCTCTCACGTACACAGATGCACAAATTCCTGTAGGAAGAGCTGGATTTGGTTTCTGAAATACCACTGGGTTGATAAGTGTCAAGGCAGTGTAGTGTGAAGGCCTCTAAAGGCAAATACTCACAAAATAATGTTGACTTACAATAAAATAAAGAAATGGGAAGGAAAGTCTGACTACTGTGCAAAATACAAAGTTTGATGGTGCTCATGTTGATAGTAACTTCAGCAAGAGGAAGGGCATCCTCTGTGTTGTGGCATCATTAATTACTCATGAAAAACTGAGGTGATTATAGAGCTCAGGTATGATTTCATTGCAGAAACTTGTCGCTATAAATCTGAAGTGGATAGCCTTGCCTTTTTTCCTCCTAAATTTGCACGCAAAAATAGTACTTTGCATTTATGAGAACTCAAATTTTGCATTTATGAGTTACTCAAAATGTAAAACAGAACAAAATAGAAATCCAGCCATCTCTACAAATTGCCAATTAACAGCTTTTGCCGTTAATCTAAATGTTGATTACTTTGAACCTTGGCCTGAGTATCAGGAAAGTTAATTACATGCCATTTACTTTGTGAAGGAGATTATATTACAGAAGTAAGGACAAGACAAGCTCTGGCATGATCACAAGGGAGAGATTTATGTCTGTAACTTAACAGTTGCTAAAAAAAGATAAGAAAAGGCCCCCCAAAACCTGCACTGTTTTTTATTGAATGCTGTGATTTGGGCACTTGTATGTGAACTATTATATTTTCCATTATGGAAAGCTGCGTTAACAAGCCGCAGAAGCACTAAGTTTAATTGTAGATGTGGCTGTGTTTTACGCCAGCATGAACTGATTTCCAGCAATTGTCTTGTAAATCATCTTTAGTTAGTGACTGTTCTAATTTAAAGGTATTTTTATTGTGAGACTCAACTATCCCTTCAGTGAATCAGAACCTGGTAATGCCACGACAGCTTGCTTGGGGAACAGATAGTTTTCCTAACGATCTCGTGCCCTACTCATCATTAGATTGTGAAAATGTTAGGTGAAGGTTGTCTCAGCCTACTCTACACAGACCTGAAGGGGCAGATGCTCATTTTACTTTCCTGATATTTCCATTAGCTTTTTTGGGGGTAACTCAAGGATCTGAGCTGTTGAATTCTGGCTCTTTTCACAGTGACAGTTTTCCCAAAAGAAAACATATACAGAACCACAGTTATCTGCGAAGAGAGATAGCTGGTAGAGCGTGTTTCACCTTCTGCAAGGTAGAAATCAGATGCAAGTAGGGTCAACCTCTAAAGGATGTTTCCCTTTAATATAATGGGAAATCTGCTAGCCTGCCCATTTATTAGCCCCCTAAAATTAGACATGAAAACTGGTGTGATGGTGCAGCGCATACAAGTTGTGTGTGAGTTACACATAACATGGTGGTTGGATGTGATGGCTAAGGCTTTGGTCGTGGTAGCAGGCGTCACGAGATGTGTTCTGCAGCAGTAGTGTGCATCAGGCGGTTGAAGTATTATCACTGAGGTTCTTATGAATATATTGATTCTTAGGAATTGCGACAGCCACAAGTAGGTATCCAGGCTTGTCTGTGTAGTGCAAAACTAGTAGTTAATAGAGCATTTGATTTGTGAAGTGTAAGAGGCTCCTGATAAGCGTAAAAGAGGGATCTTGAAAAATGCTGTCAGTCTGGTAGCCATAGGGATGATGAATTAAAGGTATTTTGTTCATACTACGTCTGTTGCTATTCATGCTTGAAATCTGGCATCAGTCTACAGGTGTGTGTAAATTGCCAAGTTTTATCTTGAACGGGCTGATAGAATTTGGCGTTTGTGTTTGCATTTGTGATGTAGAGTTTGATCCTTGCCAGCATTGCTCCTTTTTGGCTCAGTAACCATTTAATTTAGATGAAGGGCTGGTGCATTAAATCTGAGGTTGTAGGAAAGTGGCTATTAACCTGTGGTTCACAGGTGGCTTGGACTTTAGGACCTATATCTTGGGGGTTCTGAAGAACTTCTACCTGCCTGTGGGGTTTACCTTTCTATAATAGATGTCTGCATCCTTCATCCAGTTTTTGGACATTTTAACAACCTCATCAGGTGAAAAGTGTCCCTGCCTATGGCAGGGGGATTGCAACTGATGACCTGTAAGGTCCCTTCTGACACAAGACATTCTACGATTCTATGATTTTACAAGTCTGTAAACCAAAGAAAAGTTAGGAAGCCATTGCTTGGAAATCAACCTTATTCTCTTGCGATTGATCATGTTTGTCGCTGAATATGTACTGTTCCTCTGCTTTGCCTTCAAAAGTAGTGAGCTGGGCAAAAAGGAATGCTTTTGTCAAGCTTTCAGTGTTGGAGAGACTAGCTTAACTCTTAAGATGTCCTGCAGAAATGGTTTTCCTCCGGGCTTTAGGTGTGCTTTGTGGTGTGGGGAAGAGATGGGGGACAGCCGTTCTGTTCGGTTTACAACATAAAGCATACTTCCGATTTATTTTTAGTGGAAAGGGAATATTAAGACCTTCCAGATTTTTTCTTCTTTTTTTGTTTCCAAACATGACTGGTTTTGGCTAGTTGAAACAGGAATACAATGAGGTTCTAAAAATGTTAGAGCAGTGCACTGCTTATGCTAATTAATGTTTCTGTGTGAGTAGTTTAAACAGCATAACCTACAGTTTTACCTTAACCATAAGGGAAAATGGTTTTCCGTTTTTGATGAACCCCTGTGCTACCGTTCCTTATCTGCTGGCTGCTCCTGGTCACGCATTCAGCCTGCATTTCCAGTTTACTGTTACGCAGCGCATTCCAGCAGACAGAGATTCCCTGTGTCTGAGCAAAGGAATGATTTTACTTGCAGTGTCTTTTTAACCACTTCTGTCAGGTTTAGGCAGAATCACAGAATCGCTCTGCTTGTAGAAATATTCCGAGGCGAAGCGTAGGTTGAGATCACTTTGATAGTATGCATTTGCTCAGAGGAATGCGTTTAAAGCCTTGCAAGTAATCTGGGAAAAAACAATAACCAACCAACAACCGTCAATCTGATCCAGTTTACAAAATATTTTTAGATACAGTGAAGAAAAGCAAATGTTAAATGCCGGAATGATAGTTAGCTGGCAGCAGTGGTGAGAAGTAATCGCTCAAAGCCAGTGTTTCTAAAGCGATTTTAGAAATACTAATGCTAGCCTGGGTTTGGCTTTGGTTTTCTTTCTGATTTCAAAACAAATTGCTTCTAATAAATGAACACATTACGTGGAGGTTGGCTGTTAGGGAAGGTAGCACATAGCTGCTTCCATTACTGAGTAAGCAGGGCCATTTCTAATAAAATGTGTTTTACTATATGTATATGAGATAGTATGTCTGAAAACAGAAATCAGGTTCTTCATATAAAGGCTGTCTGTATCCTGACAAATGTCTGTTGGCAAAATGGTCTTTTTTGCACCGTGGCAATATCTAGTGAGTTTCAGCGCTGTATTGAAAAGACTTAGGGAGATCAGAACAGAAGCAGTGAGGAAAAGCAGCATGTTGATTTGCTTTGGGTATTGTACTTAGGAGACTTGTAATGAGCTGTGACCTCTGTGGTAATGAGCTGTGGTTCTCTAGCCTGATTTTTGAGCAAACGTTTCAAAGTACAGTTAAGTTTTAGAGAAAACTCAACAAAATTGTCTTGAGGCTGGAAAAAATTCCTTAGGGAGAAAGTACAGGGTGTTCTGACTTACCAGAGAGGATTGAATTAGGCTTAATTGCAGCATGCTTCCATAAGAGGAGAATGTCTGGTGCCAGTAGACTCTAATAAAGCTGAAATACCTGGAGGTAGCATCATTGACTCTGAGTGGTGGTTATGCAACTCAAAAGGGGCACGAGGCAGTGTTTCTGATGGTATATGTGCATGAACATCAGAACAAGCTCGAAGAGAAAAAACTGTTTCCTTTTTCGATTGCAAATTGTGATATTCTTCTCGAGAACGTACTTGGTGAAACACAACTCACTGAGTACCATCTAGGGGCAGCAAGATGAAATTCTGCATCTTTTGGTGTAACGTGAGAAAAAACAACTGACTTGGTTGTCCGTTCCCTCCCTAAATTCTATTGAACTGAAAACTGACCTATATTTTCTTTTGACTGTGTTACTTGATTTGGGATTTTTAATTAAATTGTTAGTATTGAAAAAAGCCTTCATCTTTAAAACATCTAGATCTGTTATATAAGATTTATCCGTAACAGGGTCATCTTTTGTAGCATTTTGAATTGATGGCTAGCTGGAATGTTCCTTAAGCATATATGGAGATCCAGTTCGTTCTTTCTCTCTTCTATGCACTGCTCACACTTTCTTAGAGAATATTTGGGTGAGAAACTGTCATATGCAGCTTGAAGTTTTCCATGTTTCTTTCTAAATTTAACTGTTACTCTCTCATAAAACATGTATTCAATTTCTAATCAAGGTTTTTGAAGATATCACTGAGTTACTGGCTTGGTACTTATAGTTAGCTGTATTACAGAACTGAGTAGTCACATTATAAAGTTTTGGTGGTTTGGTTTGGTTGCTGTTGAGTTGGTGAGGGTGATTGTTAAATGATCCTTTTGACGAGGCTTCCACAGATGCATAAGCTGACTTTAATCAAGCTTTTCCTTAAAGGAGGGGGAAACAAAACTGAAAGAGTGTGCCTAAATCTGCTAGTCTGAATTGCAGGCTGTTTGCTGCCTGCAGTTGATATTCTGTGAAAGACTGACCATACATGACTGCTTTCTCTAACACCTGTGTTTGATCTTCAGATCTCCGACGGCCAAGGAGATGAACGTTCGGAGTCTCCCTATGAAAGTGCTGATGAAACTCAGACTGAAGTGTCTATATCATCCAAAAAATCTGAGCGAGGAGCAGGAACCAAAAAAGAATATGTGTGTCAGGTGAGAGATGCTAGCTGGGGCAGCGAGTCGTGTTTTCTGAGGGTTCATAGAAAGATTCTTCTAAAATATGAAAATGATGATATTAGGCCAGAAACAGGTTTATCATTTGTGTCTGAGATGTTTATTAGCAATGATGGTGCTGTACCAGTAGATGGAATTCTTCATTCCTAATGGGGTTTTTTTTTATCTTGACTTCCAATAAGTGACTGAGCCTTTCTGCTTGAGTTTCCAGATCCGTAAGATAAGCATAATTGGTGCCCCAGAATAAGTGCAGGACTGTTGCCAGGTAACTGGTTAAATGATTGAAAAGAGCTGCTCACTTATCTATTAACAGAGAGGAGGGAGTAAAACCTGGTGGGTTTTATGCTTCTGCGTGCAGCAGAGATTGCAGCTGCTAACTGAAAACGATGCTTTCTCAAACTGTTCTGGAAGAGTTCTTTAGATTATGAAATGACAACATGATACAAATGGACAGATTGAATTTGTTTCCACAAAACTGGGCCAGCAGTTATATTTTCATTTCTTGTACATAGTGAGGATGAGGTTGTATCTGTCTCTAAATGTTGGCTAGTCTTTTAAATTCTGCCAGCATTATTGTTTGGTTCATTTTTAGTTATGCATGTGTCATTGCTAACCACTTGGACATAGAAGTATCACTGTGCCACCTAGATTAACTTCCTTTTGCCAAGGAAAAGGAAAATAAAGATGCTTTTTAACCCTCCTCAGATGCATCAGTGTGCTCAGGGAAAATTTCTTCAAGCTTTTTTTCTCTCCCTTTTTTTCTGTCAGATTGTATTTAGTCATGAACTGTGGTTGTATGAGCGAAATTTCTAGTGGTTTGATGACTGTTTCCTGTTTTGACTGGAAGCCAGGGCATGTGATGATACTTGTAGAATTATCTTTCACTTGTTAAATTTGATTTCAGCAATGGGAAAAGAGATTTTGAGGAGCAATATATGAAAAGGAATAAAGAAAACAGTTTTTTAACATATGAACTTTTCTTTAACATTCAATGCCTTTGTGTTGTAAAAGCTGTGTGAAAAAACAGGTGACCTCCTACTGTGTGAAGGACTTTGCTATCGAGCTTTTCATATAAGCTGCCTTGGGCTCTCTGGAAGACCAGCAGGAAAATTCATTTGTAGTGAATGTACATCAGGCAAGTTTGTCCCTTTCTATTAATAAAAACCCAAAGTTGTGGCTTTCCCACGCGTTGTTGTAGGAATTTCTCCTGGACAATGTATCTTTGGAGACAGCACGTTTATCCTTTGGTGCCTGACAGGGTGGGAGTTCATACAGTACCATAAAGTGTGCTGTGTTTTAGAAAGCTCACTATTTTCAGTGAGAACTCTCTTGCAGCTTGGCTGATTTAATGTTAATTCCATTTCCTTAATAACTGCAGAGTATTTGCTCTCTGTGCAATTACAGATTAGATTTAAAGTCAGTCGCAAAGATGTAAGAAATCCTAAGCAAAATCGCAGGAAGTGAAATATTTTAAGTCCTTTTTCAGTCTTTTGTGCGTCTGTATCTTTTGCTTTCCCTTTTAAAAGACTACCTTATTGCTATTAATTTAATTTGCTTTTAATCCTGTAATAACTGCTTGACAGTTCCTAATCTCAAAACTTTATGTAATAGATTTGTGTTCTTGCTCATAAGCCCAGTTCTGTACATGTGCAAACCTTGTTGGAACAAGGCTGCTTCAAAATAAAGCTTTCCCAATGGTCCAGAAAGAAGATTAGAGGATGCTTGTCCTTGGTTTGTGAACCTGATTCAAATTTGACAGGATCACAGACAACTCTTCATCCTGTTTCATTGCTTAAAAAAAAAATAAAGCAAAAAATTCAGAGTTGTCCTGGCATACTGAGGCTTATAAATAAGAACATAAAAGCAGATGAGTGAGGCTTTGGGTGTTGTGTACAATTTAACTGCAATGGGTTCGCATTTTAACTTTATCTGTATCTGAACAGATTAATATTTAACACCAAAGAATTAAAGTAAATAAACTGCTGCATCAAATAAAAGAATTTTATTTGTGTTTGTTTAAAAAAACCCCACAACTACAGCATCTCCCCCATACATAACAAAAGCTCAGAACAGAAGCATTTTAAATTCACATATTAGAATGATAAATTAGTTACATTATTTTTATTACTTTTGCCACTAGGTGTACATACCTGTTTTGTGTGCAAAGAGAGAAAAGCAGATGTGAAACGCTGTGTCGTATCCCACTGCGGAAAATTCTACCATGAAGCTTGTGTGAAGAAATTTCACCTTACTGTGTTTGAAAACAGAGGGTTTCGATGTCCTCTCCACAGCTGCCTGAGTTGTCATGTTAGTAACCCCTCACATCCACGAATGTCAAAAGGTAGTTTCATTTTACATTTTTATGACTGATGAATTAAGTCTGTTTATGTTATGTTAAGGTAAGGAATCTGTCCATGGAATAACTGCTAGCTGCCATTTTTCAGGCGTGTTCTATGGATTGATTCAGGATTCTTAAAAAAATAGTAATCAAAGAATTTTCAGTCAACGTTAGTATTTACCTTATTTTCTTTTTTTAACTAGCTTTCAATTATATATAGTTACGGATGTTTTCTTCTCGAGAGAGAATGAAATCTAGAATGCATAAATAATGAGAGACGGGCTGAGCAGAGTGAGGGTGGGACCTGTGACTGTACAAATGCTGCAGCAGGGTTTGCCGACTGTGGAGACGTTTGATTCTGTGCATAGATATTTGATTTTGTGCGTATTTTTAGCTTTGAGCAACATCTGTAGACAAAACTGCATGACTGAGAAAGCTTTTTACCCTGGGGTGCATAGTTAAAGCCTTCACATTTAAATATTCTAGTGCTTTAAACTCAGCGTAGGATTCTTTAAAACCTTTGTTAATTCAGTATTGCTGTTAAATGCAATGTTAGTGTAGATGGGCTACCTTGGGCGATTTTTTGCTCAAATAATAAATCAGTTTTGTTCTAAAATAATATGGCAGTATTTTGCTTTGGTAGGAAAGATGATGCGTTGTGTTCGCTGTCCTGTTGCATACCATGCTGGAGACGTTTGCATTGCTGCGGGATGTGCAGTCATTGCTTCCAACAGCATTGTTTGTACGAATCATTTCACTGCCATGAAGGGAAAAAGTCATCATGCGCATGTCAATGTGAGCTGGTGCTTTGTGTGTTCAAAAGGTAAACAGATGTAAAACTCTTCCATAAATGCAGCATCAAAATCTTTTATTCTGCAGTGTAAATTTTATTTTACTAATCTGTTTATAGAAAATTGTTAGAAATGTGGCAGATTAAGGTAGGCTTCGTTAGATATTGAAATAACTTCAGGTTGGCTTGTGCTGCTTCTGGTTTTTGAGTATCCTTTTTTTGCAGATCTAATTTATTAAAGAATGTTTTTACTTGGACTTCATCCAGCAACCAGAAACCTGATTTTATTCTTTACCAAAGACACGTAATGAGAAGTATTTCTCTGTTCTTTCCCCTGTGTTGAATGTACTTAAGCTTTTTGTATTTCGTTATTGCTAATACGTAATATTAAACATAAATATTTTAAGAGTTGCTTTAGTTTAGCAGCAGACAGCAAATCGAATCTGTAGTAGTTGTAACTGAGAGAGAGCAACTAATTAAGGATATTTTGGTTTATGCTGTACAATAATTTTATTTCTTATTGAGTGTCACAATATGCATAGTGCTGATTAAACTATAGCAGTGAAGGTTTACCTGATTTGTTAACAAATTAACAGGCAGCATAGCAGCTTTTAAGCTGCAGCTAACTTTCCACTTGATAATTCATGGAACATACTAACAATCTCATTCCTTCCCCTTAGGAAATAACATAAGAGAAATCTGTTCTTGTTAACATTTTCCATACAGAGAAATATTAATATATATTTTAAAAATCTCAAAGTAATAGTAATTTGCAGTGTGTTATTCTGGCTTTTTAATTGCTTGCTTGCTTGCTATTTTGTCTGTATTACTAATCCAAGACTGCCAGGCTTTCAAATCAGAAAGGACCTTAGGGTTTGTACATAACTAAAGGATATGTAGTTGTTGCAGGCCAGCTTGTTTTAACCATTTATTTTCTAACTGAACCTACCACATATGTATCACACTGCTTTGAACCTGTCTAGAATGCAAAACCTTTATTTTTATCTTGATGTTTTTCAACCCTTTTTTTTTTCCCCTCTGAAGGAGGAAGGTTGTTGTGCTGCGAGTCATGTCCTGCGGCGTTTCACCCAGACTGTTTAAACATTGAAATGCCAGATGGGAGCTGGTACTGCAATGACTGCAGGGCTGGGAAGAAGCTCCATTTCCAGGATATTATTTGGGTTAAACTGGGAAACTACAGGTCTGATGAACAGATTTATTTTGTTTCACAGTACTGGCATGTTTACTTAAGGTTCATACAGTTGGTTGCTTCTGTAGGCGAGCCTTCCTGTACACAGATTTCTTATCCCTCCATGAATCAGGGACCTGAGCTCCTTGCAAGCTTTGATTTCAAAGCCTCGCAACTTCAGTGCTGCTCTCGGACAAGGCATTCAGTCCTTGTAGTCTTCTGACACCTGCTACCACTGTATGACCGTTAACCACTTTTGTTCCAAAGATCTCTTCAAATAATTAAGCTGCTATAACTTATAACTGGCTAAATTACTACCTTGCAGGCTGGTAGATAAGTTACTTAGGTTGTCAGTGTTTCACATTTTGAGATTTAAGAGAGATAGAGGCTGGTTGGTTTTATCCTGGAAAGCATTAGTAGCTATTACCAGCTGTTTCTTGGCCTTTTAACGATTACAGTGATTGCAGGTCATGTTATAGATGATGGTTTTGCTAACCAGATGCAAGGAATTTTATGTGTGCCCTTATCTTGCAGGTGGGCAAAAGTCCTACAAACCTGAGTGTCCTGCTTTCCTTTTCTAGTCCTTTCTTCTCTTGTTGCTGGGGGAGTGGAAGGAGGAAAGGATTTTAAATCCAGTTGGATCATGGAAATAATAATCAGTTACTGTTGTTTAGGATAGTTTTATTAAGCTGTCTCTTGCAGAAAGAGCTTGACTAAAATGCTGTATTTTTTTATTTGTACCTCTGTGCTAGATGGTGGCCTGCAGAAGTCTGCCATCCGAAAAACGTTCCCCCAAATATCCAGAAAATGAAGCATGAAATCGGAGAATTTCCTGTGTTTTTCTTTGGTTCTAAGGATTACTATTGGACGCACCAAGCCCGGGTGTTCCCTTATATGGAGGGAGACCGAGGGAGTAGATACCACGGGATCAAAGGAATTGGAAAAGTCTTCAAAAATGGTACATAGCTAAAAGTAAACAAAAATAATCTTGTGATATGCATGCTTTACTTTCTTCACACATAGCCTTGGGACTGGGTTTGTACATTTGTTTTACAATACTGAATTAAAAATATTGTTTTGGTGTCCTGGGCAGTAGTCACTATCACTAACTTTGAATTAAAGCATTATTGCCGCAGCTTGTAAGCAACTAGCATCTAATTGGAATTATTTCTGATGATTTTCACTTTATGGAAAGGAAATGATGAATGTAACTGGGAGACAGAAAGAGTAGAATTGATACATCTGCTAAGAGTATCAACATTCAGAAGCATTGTTTGCCAGAAAGTTGAATGGTAGGACTAGGAAGCAGAAGATGATTCTTTGTTTAACACACATGGGAACAAGCAAGTCAGCTTGGGAAGGAGTAATCCTCTTTCTAACATTCATGTTAATAAAACAATCTTTTTAGCTTTGCAAGAAGCCGAAGCTCGATTTCGAGAAATAAAGCTACAGCGAGAAGCCAAAGAAACCCAAGAAAGTGAACGTAAACCTCCACCATACAAGCACATTAAGGTAAGGTTTGAGGAATTTACACTGGGTGCTCAAAGGTCTAAGCCAGCATTGGAGAGGGAGAGACACAGACCTGAGTGGCAAGGTAGAGAGGAAAGGTTGTAACCGTGTGCTGGTAATTGTGCTTTTATAGTCATGAGATGATGAAATTTTGCTTCCATTGGAACATGTAATTGTGCAAAACTGAATTACTAACCACTATAATAACTCTGACAATAAATTCAAATGTTTTAAAGCAATGTTTGAACTATTTTAATGTATTATGCAGGTGAATAAACCTTGTGGTAAAGTGCAGATATATACTGCTGACATTTCTGAGATTCCCAAGTGCAACTGCAAACCCACAGATGAAAACCCTTGTGGCTTTGATTCCGAGTGCCTAAACCGGATGCTGATGTATGAATGCCATCCGCAAGTTTGTCCTGCAGGAGAACGGTGCCAAAACCAGTGCTTTACAAAACGTCAATACCCTGAGACAAAGATCATCAAAACTGATGGGAAAGGGTGGGGTCTGGTCGCTAAGAGGGACATTAAAAAGGTATGAATCATTCTTGCCTTGCAAAGAGCTGGTGTACTTGTGATGCTGCTGGTGGGTTTGGTATATACTTCACTAGTGATACTTAATCTCTTTCAGGGAGAGTTTGTGAATGAGTACGTGGGTGAGCTGATTGATGAAGAGGAATGTATGGCAAGAATCAAATATGCACATGAAAATGACATTACCCACTTCTATATGCTTACTATTGACAAGGTAGATTATTTTACATCTTCTTCTGTTATTCAGTTGTAATATTATTTTGATCTCTTTTGTTTCTGTTGATCACATTTGTAGGGTGCTCTGCTACCTTCGATGTTCCACAGTTTCATATATTCGCAAAGTTGCATCTTGTATGCCTGCTAACTCCATTCTATATATAAAATACATCTCGTTAGTTTTAACTGTATAATGTAATAAAGTATGTATTAAGATCTATAAATTGTGCTTTGTTGCTTGAAATCAGCAATGTTTATCTGCCTAGTCTTAAAAGGCAGTGTGAAGTTTTGGGAAATAGTAGCGATATGTTTTAAGAGTTACTATTAGCTGTCCTTTTACTAAAATTTCAACAACAACAACAAACAGATTTCTAACATGAGGGTAGCGTAGGCTGTGTCCTCACAACTTAAATTAAATGCACAAAACTTAAATTAAATGCACAAAACGTTGGACATTTAATCTTTTTTGCAGCTATCTGTCCTTTTCTTTGTTTGTAGCAGAACTCGGCGGCTTGTGCTTTCATACAAACTCTTCTCTGAAAGCACTGTCTCCATTAGTAGCCAGCCAGCATTCCACAAATTGATTCTGTAGCACATTAATCCAGGAGATTAATTGATGCAACAGATTAATCCAGCATCTGTGGTTCTCTGTGCACACTTCCAAGTATTTTGTTCTGAGAAGAAAGTAGAGAGCCTGGACAGCAGGGGATGTTGATTATAGACATATTATATTGCTTCAGTTCCTAACAGCTAATTGTGAGAAAAACAGGAGTTGACTGTCAGTCCTGCATATTTTTTCAGTCCTAACGACCTTTCTTTTGCCTGAGACAGTCTACTTTGTTTTCATTAGTTCTGTAACCGAGGAGTTCCTGTGCAGGAGTTATCACCTAAGGAAGATGAAACCACATTTCTCTGAACACTTCATTTTCTCACCTCACTGCTACTCTGACACACGATGTCAGTGTGTTAAATATCTGAACCGAACATATATTTGACTCTTGCCATGGTTAATAAATTATCATTGTGGCTCTGTCCTTTAAAAATGCCTGTGGCATTATGAGGCTGAGCTGTACTTGCAGTTAAGAGTGGCTGGATGTATGTGCACATATTCATGACAATCATACATGTACATTATAAATATGTGTTAGAAGGCAATTTTTGTTCATAAAGAAGCAATGTGTCTTAATCAGCTCTAGCAAATAGCTTTTCAATTTCAGAATTCTTCTGGCTATTTCAACACTTTATTCTGTTAATGTCTGGTGTGTTTGGTGACTAGAAATTAAAAGGAAATTGTGTGTAGAGATGGGATTTTTTTAGTTCACCAAGAGCTTGTTTTTGTTTAAACTAGGCTGATTTGGGAAAGAAAGCTGTTGAGAAACTGGTAATCTCTGCAAGTAATCATGCAGTGACTTGGTAAATACGATAAAGCACAGTATTTGTAAATGCGTCACAGCTTTGTGAATGCAGAGTGAAAGGTAAATGGACTGAGTTTGAGTTTTGAGGCATTCTGGAGGGAGGGGGTCTAACATGACCAGTGCAGTGCTCACAAAAACACTTATCTTGCCACGTGGCTGAGATGAGTTTTGTGAAAATGTGAGCTAGAGCAGTGTATTGTTTTGGGAGTGTCACGTTCCAGAGCATATGTGACACTACAGTTTTCAATACAACATGTACCATCGGTTTGCTTGTGTGCTTCTGGGTAGCCACACCATGTCTAGTTTGAATGCAAATACTGAAATAATTTATGAAACTGTTTTTTGTGTGAAGCGGGAAATAAAAACATTCATTCTGTTGCTGGTTTGATCTCCAGGACCGTATTATTGATGCTGGCCCCAAAGGAAACTATTCTCGTTTTATGAATCACAGCTGCCAACCAAATTGTGAAACGCTAAAATGGACAGTAAATGGAGACACTCGTGTCGGCCTGTTTGCTGTGTGTGATATTCCTGCAGGTATATCAGCTTATATTGGTTTTATTTTAATTCCTAAAGTTAAACCTCTTCCACAGTAACGAGTGGGAAGGTTTAACTGAAGTATTTTTGTAGAGAAGTCAGAATGCAGAAGAGATGCTTTGTGATCTGCCTTTTACTTTAACATTTCTTCATAGGGAGTCCCATGGCTGGGTTTTGTTGCTTGTTTATATGAGAACACCGAAGAGCCCCAGGTTAATGTCCTTGCATTCATTTTGTTTTGTAGAGCCTGGTTTATTTTGATCTCAAACAGTACTCTGCATCTTTTCTTCAAGTGAAAATAATGAGCTTAAGGAGCAGATGTAGGAGGCTGTTTAAAAGAACAGGCTGCCCAGGGAAGTGGTTGAGTCACCATCCCTGTGGGTATTTAAAAGATATGTAGATGTAGCACTTAGGGACAGGGTTTAGTGGTGAACCTGGCAGTGGTAGGTTTATGGTTGGACTCATGATCCTAGAGGTCTTTTCAACCTAAATGATTCTATGTTCTGGTTTGTGTACACATGTGTTCACAGTCACACACATCTCTATCTGTAGCTATATCTAGCTGTACAGATACATAGATACAGGGTGTGTTTGTGCAGACCAGACACATGCACAATTTTGTAAAGTCAGACCAATTTATTTTAAGATGTAATTGCATAAGACATCCCACTGTACTGGCATGTAGTTAATCACTGTCAGTGCTTATAGCAGTGAATAGAGGGAAAATCCTGTGATCATAATATATGAGCGAGCAAGTATGAAACCAGAAGACAGATAATGTAACCTTTATTTGTTTGTAATAATTCTGATGGGCTTCGTTACCTTGTCCTTCATAACAAAAGGAAACATCTTATCTCCCTCAGGGACAGAGCTGACTTTTAATTACAACCTTGACTGTCTGGGCAACGAAAAAACAGTCTGCAAATGTGGCGCCCCAAACTGCAGTGGATTTCTTGGGGACAGACCAAAGGCAAGTAATGTGTCAAGAGAATTTAATGCCGTTTTGTTTTTCCAGCCTTGTTTTTCTTTTGGGGGACGTGTTGGTGGACCGGTTCTGCGTTATGATAATGGTTAGTGCTGCTTAAGTTGACACTAGCTGTCCTCTGAGGGAAAAGCTTACCGTTTCCACTGCTGGGAAGATGGAAACAGTCTCTTGCCAAACAACCTGGGTGCTTAAGAGTACACTTTTATGCTGTAATACTGCAGCAGGTGATGCTGCTTTTGGGAACACTCTAAAGTAATTTCTCCCACATTCTCCTATGAGGAATTAATTACTTTCGGTCCTGAATTAGAAAGACTGCTGGCTATTGGCAGTAGATTCTGGAATCAAAATATAAAAGAAAAGGTTGCAGAGGGAATAACCTTCCTAGCTGTTTAAAGTATGAAGGAGGAAGGGCTGTAGGAGCTAGGAATCGGCTAAGAATGAGCCTAACTATAGCCAGTGAGATTTATCTGACGTTGCACCTTATATTTCCTTCATCTAAACCTTAAAATGAAAATAATTTTGAAATGTAAACATAAAGAATAATGAAATTATGTCAAGAAAGTGGCCTGTATGATTCATGTCAGGTTAATTTAAAAACTGTAATCCAGGAGAAGTTTATGGGGCTTTCTGAAGGACTGGCACAAGTAAGTTCTCAAGAGAAAAAAAATCTCACCTGTGGATGTACAAAGGCTTCACCACCTTTTGTAGTACTTTACATTGCTCAGCATCAGGCGCTTCAGAGGATGGACTTAAAATCTTTGGAATTCACATAGCTGTTTCCTGTTAAGGGAGAGGCTTAAGTGGGGTTTCACATGAGCTTGTGATCATTTTATGGATACAGCCACGAAGAAATGAAATGTTACAGTTCAGTTTTGCAGGACTGTCTGCATTGGTTGGTAGAAGAGGCTAATTTTAAAGTTAATGATTACTGGGGCCAGGGGAGGGAGTGGTAGAAGGGATGTTAAAAAGACATCCAGAATGAATTCTATATTATTTGGTGAAAGAGAGTTGAAAGTGCAAGCAGCAGATAGATTGAAGTAGGGATAAGGCTTGGTATTTTCTCTCTGGTATTATGGGCACAGTTAAAGTTCATGAAAGCCTTCTGTGCATTCCTCAAAGAAGTGAATCAGCGGCTGTTTTTAATAATTCCAGCGAGAACATGCACAGTTGGAAGAGAAAAATGGATAGTGAAGTGATTGATGGTGCAATAACAAAATGGAGGTAAATCAGCTGCAAGTAGCTTAGACTGGAAATTGGAAGACCTTTTTCAGTCATGAGAAAGTGGAGGAGCTTTCTAAAATGAAGGGACTGTAGAGATGAGGTCTGGTTTCAAGAAGACTTTTAACATGGGTCAGCATGTTCATTTTATCAACAAAAATAGGAACAGTGAGGCTCTGGACAGGTCAAATATTTGCCTGTGTGCGCAGTATGCCAGGCATGCCAACAGTTTTCCTAGGTTGTGTAATACTTTTCCTTTGCAAAACTGGCATTTAGAGAATTGAATCATATTCTTTCAGAATTCTTCAACTAATGCCTCAGAAGAAAAAGGCAAAAAGACCAAAAAGAGAACACGGAGACGCAGAATGAAAAATGAAGGGAAGAAAGAATCTGAAGATGATTGTTTCCGTTGTGGTGACGGAGGCCAGCTGGTATTGTGCGACAGGAAATCTTGTACTAAAGCTTATCATCTCTCCTGTCTTGGTCTGGTGAAACGTCCTTTTGGTGAGTCAGCTTGCCCCTTAAACTTACTCAAATAAATAGCTTGCACAAGAACCTCATTCATTGCACTGAAACCTTGTCCAGAGTGTCTTCTTGAAAATGTTCTTTTTTGTATGCTAAGAACTTATTGCTGCGTGGTATAGGCGGTCTTTCTGAGTGTGGAGATATGATGATGCCTCTGACAAAGTGAGCCTTTTGTTTTGCAAATGTAGGTAGGAGCAAATGCTTGGTAGGAGCAGTGTGGCCTATCATGGGCAGGTTAATTATATCTAAGAAATGCATGAAGCCAGTTGAGTTCAAGCCAAAAGAATAACAGCAGCAGCTGGAACAAGGCAAGCAGGAAAATATCAAGGGCAGCAGGCATTGGATTGCCCTTTTAGATGCCACAGGAGTTACCTGGTTCCACAGCCAGCCACGTCGGGTGGAATATGAAGAAGTGAGGCAGGCAAAGCCTGTTATCCCTGAAACAAGTGAAACAAGGACTGGTAAAACGTGCTGGGGCAAAAGAGTGTCTGTAGGTAAAGCCCATCAGCTGTCCCCTGAGCATTGTAATGTAGGCAGCAGTTGACTGGATGTTTGGATACACTACCAGGCTGCAAGTTCTGTAAATTACTGTTGAGTAAAGCCTGAATAATTTCTTCCAGCTGGAGCTTCGCTGCCGTATTTAAATGGAAGGATGTCAAGTTTGCTACTTTCTGCTGTCAGTTGAGCTTTAGAAGTATGATGTAGCACTTTGATTTTTGAGATTAGCACCGGTGGTTGCTTTCTCATCTTTCTTTTTCAGGAAAGTCGCATGTTGTTCAGTGGCTAAAACATAACACTTTAAAAGACAATGATACGTTTTACTCTCTACTGATGTGCTCTGTTTTTGATCACAGGGAAGTGGGAGTGTCCTTGGCACCACTGTGATGTTTGTGGCAAACCTTCTGTTTCCTTCTGCCACTTCTGCCCAAATTCTTTCTGCAAGGAACATCAAGACGGGACAGTACTAAATTCTACTCTGAATGGACAGTTATGCTGCTCTGAACACGTTCTTGGGGTGGATTCTGTTGAAACTCAGAAGACTGAGAAACCCCGCAAAAAACTGAACAAGTTGAAGCCCAAGAGAAAGCAGAGGAACAGATGGATGAGAGCTGAATGCAAATAGTCATGGACTGCAGTTTCTACTGCCAACACTATCTTGTAGATAAGTTGTGAATATGACCAGGGAAGGACACAATTTTACATATATTCTGTAAAGGTTACATGGGGGGGGATTTTTTTGTTATATTTTGTTTTTATAAATCCACTGAGCCAACCACAGCAGTCTTCTGCTGCTTCTGCACTGATAACGAACTGCATAGTTCAGAAAATTTCAGGACAAACCAAACTTATTACTCAGCATTACAGTTACACTTGAATTATTACGAATGTAAAAGGTTCCCTCCAAAGTATTTTGGTTGGAGGTAGGTTAAAATCAAACCAGGTAGGCATAAATGTAGGTTTTGAGATCGTATTTGTCAGCCAACAGATGTTTAAACTAGTATATCCTTGAAAGAAGTTATTAGCTCTGAAGTCCTTTTAAGTAAGAAATGGCTTGGTCCGTGGTCCCAATGAGATTTGCTTACCTTGTGTGTTTTTGAGCAAGTGCTTGAATGCCATTCGTGATCCAGGTACGTATCTCGCTATAACCACACCCATCACAATTTGTTTGTGCTTTTTATAAAAATAGCTCTCCAATGATTCTTAAACAAACATGTTTTTAAGTATCCTTCCACGAAGAAATATAGTGTGTGGTGGGGAAGGCACACTCTGTTCCAGAGAGGGGAAATCTTATGTTGTAAGAGATTTTTTTCTATACTGTTTTTTCCTGTATTTCATTCCAGTGAAACAGAAGTGACTTGATCTTGCAGAGCTGTACAAGTCTGGATTTAAAGGATTATTGTCTTGCAGTCTAGGCCCAATACTCTAGGATCTTTGTGTTTTAATAAAAATAAATCTTAAAAACCTATTATTTTGAAGAATTACTTGAATTGTTTTTTTAATGTTAACTAAAATGCAGAGGCAAAAATATCTTTTAAATGCTTGGTAGTCCAAGCATTACAACTTTCTGATAATGCAAAATATGTCCAACAGGAAACAAAAAAACTCCCCATGAATGAAACAGAAGGTGAAACTTGAATAAAACACAAAAACTAAATTCAAAACAACTAATTAGGAGTGAAATAGATTTGTGCAGAAGCACGTAAAGAACAATTTTAATGTGAAATTTAGCCTGACTCTTCCTTTTGATAAAGTTCATATAAAACTGACTACTTAACTTGGCAAGCTGTTCAATATTATTTACTTTTTTAGGAGCTCTGCTCTCAACTCTTACCGCCACAGTGTTGTGTCAGCAAAACTGTTTTGAATTCTTTGCTGCCATTAGGCTCTCACACTTGCAGTGAGATAAATATACAAGATTTAGTATTGATGGAAATAATATTAGAACTAGGAAAAAACGGTTAAGAAAAACGTCTTTACCTGTTTTCTTCCCAGTGCATGCCATTGGTGTGTGATTAGGCAGTGTTACAAGTAAGTTTTGACTTGTGCCATTGTTATCTAGCCTACGTAAACACAATGTGCGCCTTCATGTCCATGTAGTGATCTGTGTATGTTCTAGCTTAGTTTGCCTTTAATAGTGAGGAAACTCTGTGTAGCCCTTTTGAAAATGAAGCCTTGCAATATCATGAAAGTGTGTGGGTTTTTTTCCAGGAGTATTTCTTCAGGGTTTGATTGCAGATTTAGTTTTTTGAATTACTGAAATCCCCCTTTGTTCCCAACAGGTAAAAAGTTCGCTTTTATTAGAAGATGTTAATTGAAAGAGGTTTTAAATGTAGCATTGCCCTATGCTGAACTCTTTGGTTTCTCTTTTGTGACCAAACAACTGCTTTGTTCTTTTTATAATTTTTTTTATAAACATTGTTGGAAGGTTTGGGTTTTTTCAAATAATTTTGAGAAAGCAGCACAGTTCAAAATAGAGGCAAGTGTTACATGTTCATGTTTTTCAAAGTGGTATGCAAGCCTTGCACTTGACTTAAAGATCAAGATTTCTTAATTGATTTTGAGGGAAACTTTCCCTCTCCTCTAGGCATTTGTTATACCAGCACTGAAGCATAGGCCTGTGCCTAAAATCAAAACTAAAAAATGATGTTATGTATGTTTCTGTAATGTTGGGGTTTGAGGGTAGGAAAGTGAGAGCGGGTAGTAAAGCAGAAAGATTTTTGTCATGCTTTTAAACAAAATGAAGGAATTTGATGTCATTGGGACCATTCTTTGAATACTCTACCATGTAAGGAAGGCTTTATAAGAATACCTTTAAATAAGTTATTATAAAATCTTACCTTTACATTCCATTGCTTTTATAATTTGTTAATTTTTTAGCTGTTTTGTCGCTTTTTCGTCTTCATGTATAGGTGTAACAGCTCTGGCACCCTGGAACAGTTATGCCCCAAGTCCTAAGAGGCAGATACCCAATTCTAGAAACCACCATCTCAAATAGTTACTGATAGAACTAAACTAAATACTGCTGCAGCAACACCACTCGTTTGAGGGCCGGTCACAGCGCCTACAGCTCCCTGCCTGCCTCTCCGGTGGGCTTACAAGCACATTTATTACGGCAGGATGCAGGACAGCCACCTATTTTGTATCTGTCTGTGGGTAAATAAAGACTTTGGGGTTCAAAGCAATCCCTCTTGGTGCTTTTGTCATGACATTAAATTTACACATACAGATCTTAGCAAGTGGCTGTTTGCCTTTCTGCTTCCTTCTACCTCTTCTCTGCTCTTTGCTACTCACCTCTTTGGGCCAGTAAAGGCTTGCAGCAGTAAGACTGCAAACCAGGAGTTTGCTTTTGAGCTGCTAGGATTTCATTCCTTCTGCTGATCACAGACTTTGGTCTTTAAAAGAAATGTGGATCATGCTTTCCCTTAATACGTACTGACCATGTAACCCCATGAGCTCAGCCAGGGATCTGGTAGAATTTTAGTTTCTGATTCAGGAAAGGTGGGGTTAGGTGTCTTTTAATGAAGGTTTCTTTACCTCACTCTGCAGCACTGGGAAAATAGGCTGCAGTTTCTTTAAAACAGAGGGTAAAAGAATAGCTCTTTCACTATTATTTTCCTCCTCCCACTGTTCAAATACAAGGGAAAACAATCTTGAAAAAAAAAAGTTTTCTCATGATGCAACTCACTACTTTGTAACATTGAGCAACTTCTAAGGTTTTTCTGTTATAAATTCATCTAAATAACATCTGAAATATGGCATTATGTACTTAGTGTCTTGCCCATCAAAGCAGAAAGATGTCTTTCCTTTTCCAGCAAGCTCTTCAAAGCTGGTACATGATAGCCAATTCAGAATTTGTTTTCTTTTATCAATCACATGAGCAAGCATGGAAACAATTTTAAGTTGAATGTGTTAGGTGTATTTTCGTGCAACCTAGGAAGAATAATCTAATTAAATGTCTGGTTTTTTCAATAGCTTTTTGTTCATGGTCAGATTTTAGGGTTTTTTTAAAATATATTTTAATTACTTGGAAAAGCACAATGTCCTGAAAGACGTATTAATGGGATTTTTCCACATTGTTGAGTCACATTATTCCATGTCTGACTGCTTGAGAAATTTCAGTGTCTTATTAAATATTAAAATTTATTCCTAGTTATTTAAGAAGTTGCTAATTCTTTTTTTTTTTAATGAAACTATCGTATATAGTCGGTTTTGCACTTTTTTTTTAAAGAAAAAATGTGAAATGATACATACTATGCAAGCATGGGTTGGAAGTGAGGAAACTGGAGCTTGTTCTCTCATAGATGAAACTTGCACTCCAAGAGTTCCTAGGAGTCTCTGTGGAAATAATGTTTTAATCTTATTTGGAAGTGATAACGATTGCGCTTTGGCTTGTTTTCACAGCATTGCTTATCACAAAAACGTTGACATCTTTTGCAGTCCAGTTTTTCCTGTTATGGGGCTGATTTCTCTCGCTTATAATTTTACAGGCTTTAACGACTTTGAGCTGGAGTCAGGCAGTCCTGCCAGTTCTGTTTTCTGGGGGCTGTTCAGCCACCCCTGGTGCTGTTCCTGCTTGGTCAGGTCTGAATTTAACTGCGTTTTGCTTTTTCAGCTGGGTTTTAGTTTGGGTCGAATCTCAGATACGGTGCTTCTATAAGTGTGCTGCGATGGCCCTGGTAAAGTGGTTTCCCATAAACTTGGTACAAATAGTCCTCATTTCGTACCGCTGCGCTTCCACTAACAGGTCCATCTGCCCTTTTTTCTTTCCCCTGCAAACTTCCAGAAGAGAAATAAGTTCTAAACCTCTGTTTGTTTGCATTATCTTCTGCTTGCTTCTGCACTGGCTTTGCTGCAGATAAAGGTTTCTTTGTCAAGCATCCTTGGATTTTTTGAGCTTTTGCTTTAATTTCTTTATTGGTCTTCAAAGCCTTGATGTTTTGGGCTCTCTTGATCCATGGGACCTTCTGATCATATTTCACTCGTTCTGAATCCTTTTCTGCCATTTCAGCCTGGATTTCCACGCTAATTGCCTTAATCGACTCATCCACAGTCTTTTTGATCCGAATCTCTTCCAATCCATCTCTGTTTGTAGCCAAGGCATCGATAAAAGTGTATGCGGAATCAGCATCTCTCATGCGAATAACAGCTTCCAAGTTTTCTTCAATTATTTTTCTTTTTTTTTGAACTCTTCTCAGAATCCTTTCAGCATTCCTCAGCTCTGATGGTGGCACTTGATTTTGAAGGATGGATCGTTTATTGAGCTGATGGTGTGCAAAAAGTTCAGATGCAACAGCAGGGGTTTTTGACTTAAGCTCATTCATACCTGATTTCCATGAAATTGCTTCCAGTACCATGTCACGCGTCTCTTTTCTCAGCTGGCCAAGACCTTGGAGTAAATCATCCACTTTTTTCTCAATTGAATTGCAATTTTGGAAGGAGCTTTCAAAAGCAGGGAATGAGTCCGTCTGCAAAGCAGTATGCCTGACTTTCTCAGAATGCCCGCTCACTTTATCACTGTTTAATGCTGCTGTCTTGGAAGGCTCACTTTGCCTCAGTGGCATTTCTTCAGAACTCAGAATACACTCAAGAAGTCTCCCTTCACTTGTGGATTTGGGAAGATTTTCCTTTTCTGTAACAGGGTTTTCTGTCTTTGAGATTTTCACACTTTTTGATATAGGTTTTGGAGCACATCTCTGAGGAACTGGTATCTGTAGAGGAGATTCTCGTGTATGGACGCCACAACTTTGAAATCGGCTTGAACAAGCTCGGGCAAGTGGACCACTGGTAGGAAATGAATGCCCCCGACATGAAGATACTTCATCTGGAAGCAACTGCTGCTCTGGTTTGTCAGATTGTTGTGTCATGAGGCCGGAGGAAGGGGCAGGAACCTGCTGCAAGCCACCCATGCTGATCGCAGAGCTGAGGAGACAAGACTGACCATTCATTTGTTCCTCATGTAACTTCCAAATACTGAATCCGTTGCATCATGAAAGCATTCATTTGTTTTTCAAGCTCACTGACTCTCTCGTGACAGTGGGGCTTCTCATGTAGAGTCTTCATATTTGTTTGATGTTCAGCAATGCACTGCTGCAGTTTTCTGTCTGGCTCTTTACGAAGTGGAGCTGTAGTAGCAATGGCAGCAGCAGTTGCTGCTGCGACGGTTGGTGCAGAATCAGCTTCCCTGTGTGCTGCCTTGGTGTCTTCACCAACGCTTCCTTTTTTTTCTGTGGAGGCATTTCCTAAGAGGTGCACGTTCACCTCTTTCTGTACAAGAGTATTTTGAGTTTTTTTGCTTTAACATCGCTCTCAAAGCCTCTCTCTGGCCAGTACCATATCGACAAATTAAAACATCATCTGCTGGCCCCCCTACCGCCTCACGGAACCAGAAGGAAGCGCGCCCCCAGCCGGCGCGGTGGTGCAGACTAGGAGAAGACTGGCTGGAAAGCTGCCCCAGGAGAAGGACCTGGGGGTGTTGGTTGACGGCGACTGAACATGAGCCAGCAGTGGCCCAGGTGGCCAAGAAGGCCAATGGCATCTTGGCTTGTATCAGAAACGATGTGACCAGCCGTTCCAGGGAGGTTATTCTCCCCCTGTACTCGGCACTGGTGAGACCGCACCTCGAGTACTGTGTTCAGTTCTGGGCCCCTCACCACAAGAAGGATGTTGTGGCTCTGGAGCGAGTCCAGAGAAGAGCAACAAAGCTGGTGAAGGGGCTGGAGAACAGGCCTGATGAGGAGCGACTGAGAGAGCTGTGGGTGTTCAGCTTGGAGAAGAGGAGGCTGAGGGGAGACCTCATTGCTCTCTACAACTACCTGAAGGGAGGTTGTGGAGAGGAGGGTGCTGTCCTCTTCTCCCAAGTAACAGGGGGCAGGACGAGAGGGAATGGCCTCAAGCTCCGCCAGGGGAGATTTAGGCTTGAGATAAGGAAAAAATTCTTCACAGAGAGGGTAGTTAGGCATTGGAACAGTCTGCCAAGGGAGGTGGTTGAGTCACCGTCCCTGGAGGTGTTTAAGGTGAGGGTGGATGAGGTACTTGGGGGCATGATTTAGGGATTGGTGGGAATGGTTGGACTCGATGATCCAGTGGGTCTCTTCCAACCTGGTTATTCTGTGATTCTGTGGGTCTGGTTTGTCTTTGGGTGGAATCACGATGTCTGACAGCAGCTGCGTCGTTTTTTAAGAGCCTTTCAGAAAAATGCTTTAATATTAATGGATTACTGTTCTGCTGAGGTCTCTGGTGCTGTGCATCAGGTTTTGTCCCTTTGCTGCTCCTGGAAAAAGCCACAATTTTTGCCACTTGAGAAACTGCCTACTAAATCAAGAGCTTTAAGGAGACCCTTGAGGAAGGCATGGGGAGCTCTGCCTGTGCTGTGCATGTCCCGTCCCCTAGTTTGAGGGCCTGGGCAGCAGAAGAGGGGTGAAGGCATTGTTTCCAGCACAACACAAAAGCCATGAGGAGGGTCCCCAGCTGGCCACTGCCAAGGCCCTCATTCTTCTCAGAGCTGAGAAAGCCCCAAGAGATACCCGATTTCAAATAAGGAGATAGACTTGGAAGGAGGTTGGGGAAAGGAACGAGGAGGTAACCAAGATTCAGTGAGAAATTCGGCTTGGGAACAGACAAAAATGAGACTGGGGGATGGTTTTGGTGCAGGAGGCTACTTGGAAAATGCTGAGGGAACTTAAAATGAGCTGGCATTGAGGAGAATGGTTTGGGTTGGAGGAGGCCTACTCCACCCCCTCCCACCACCACAGGCAGGGACACTTTCCACTCCATCAGGTTTCTCAAAGTTCCATTCAGCCTGACCTTGAACACTTCCAGGCGCAGGAACAACCTCTAAGCAATCCATCTGACCATGAAGGGTGATATACGTATCTTCCCATCCATTTATTCGTCTGGCACAGTTGGGACAGATCAGAGAACTGATAGGTTTTTTTTGTTTGAACACAGTATAACAGGCTGCCAGCGAGAGAGGAGAATGAACGGCTGAGATAAGTGACCACTTAACCCCCACCAACTGGGTTACTTAGCTGACTTGGCTGCTCCAGTAGCCCTGTGTAGAGATGAATGTGAAAAGTAACACCTGCTTCCTCAGGACACCTTCATTTAAAAGCACAGATCTTTTAATAGGAGTTACTAATTTAACCAGTGCTGGTGCAGCACAGCGCTCTGACGAAGGGTCCAGCTGGCACACCTACTGCATGTTTGCATTTTGCTGTAGGAGGAGAGGGAAGACAACGGCGTGGGAAGGTTGAGACCCCAGGTACTGATTTCATGGAACCGTTGAAGCCAGCTCTGTTACTTTTCCAACCTTGTGATTCTGTGATTACAGGGGATGGACACTGCTGAGTGCCTGGGATGCTGGTGAGAACTCGCATGGCCACAAGGACTAGGTGCAGAAAGCTGAATAAACAAACATCACTGTGAGAAAGAAGACGATAGGGAAAATACAGCAAACAACAAGTTTAAAAAGAGAAGAATCAACCCAGCATACAAACTGCTGCACGATTTGAAATCATCCCTGTAAAATACAAATCGCATCAGTTTAACCAGATGCTTAAACTAGGCCAGCTGCACAGGGGAGAGCTTGGAGTCCCACAGCTCCATACTCGGCGAACTGGTACAAGTGGCATGTGCTGCTCTCATGGGTGGGAGGTGAATCACGTATCAGGGATCAGGGCAAGAACTTTGCACAGACATTTAAGCGGTGGGGTCTAGTATAGGCACATTTCCTGGGCACCTTCAGTGGCTGCAGCACGCTGCTCCATTGCCTCCAGGGCATTGCTAGAGCTTCATGGCTTACACATGTGGCTTGGTGGAGAAACAAGCAATTCCTGTGAGGGTTTGAGTTGCTTGTGTAGCTCTAGTACGGAGCACCACCTTACAGCAGGAAACAGGGAGATATTTGTCCAGGAATCAACCTTTATTTTAGTGGCAGGTGTCTTCCCACAACTGAGAGGAAGGGGAAAGCTTTGGGATCCCTTTCCTTGACTTTACTATTATGTAAAGCAAGGGTAAATTTTGAGAATGGAAAAAAAAATTACTGCATATTCTGAAAAGGAAGCACATTGACGTTAGCTCCAGCTCAGGTGGAAGTTCTTGTTGTATTGCAGGAACCTCAGTAACTGGAAAGGTTAATCCTCACCCAGTTTGTTGAGCTGAGTGTCCTAAATGAGGAGAGAGACAGAATTGTTTGCTGCTTGTTTGGGTTTTTTTTTTGAGGGAAATAGAAAAGTATTTACTAGAGAAGCCAGCAATTGAGAGAGGAAGACTTTTTCCATCAGTCCATTTTAGTACAGCAGACAGCTGGGTTGGTTATCACAAGCAGACACAACTAAAAAATTCACTTTTCTTTCTCAGCTTTTATCTTCTAACTCTACAGAAATAAGTTGCTCACAGTTAAACATCTTGCCCATACACACACATCTGTATTGCCCTGGGAAAAGAGAAGCAGGTGCTTGCTGATAGTACAACCTGTGCTACCAGCCAGCATAGACTGGTTCCGTGTGCTCGATCCCTCCGTAAGTGCTGTGTCGTCCTGAGTCTCTGGGTAGCAATAAAGACTTCAATGATTTCTTGCTATATTCTTGCCCTCTTCTCAGAATTATTAGAAAGACAGAAAGGATTACACCTGGAAGGCAAGGAATGACACTTATTTTCAGACAGGAAGGTGAAGTGTCAGGTGTTGTTTGCTCCAGGGCTTCCCACTTCAAATATTCTCTTCTGGTAAATTAAGGGGGTTTTTCTCCTAAATATTCTACACAATAAAAGGTTTGCTACCTATAATAACAACTATTCAACTTTGACATTTCAGCTTTACTCTGGAAGTTTTAAAGAATTAACAGCAGGTTTTAATGAGATAATTTAGTAACTCCCATTTACTCTGCACTCTGTTGAACCATGATTCTCCACTTGGCATCTTATCCATTGCCAATCCCATCAAAGGATCTTTTTGAGAAACAGGTTTGCTCTGTGCAGCATTTACAAGAAGTAACCGACCTAGATTAGCTTTCAGTCTAGACTGAGATCAGGACTGTCAGGAAAAATTACTTGTAGGTTGGGCATAGACATGGAAATAATTGGCAAATATCAAGCGTTGCGACACGCTGTTTGTTTGGATCTGGCAGAGGCAGAATCAGGGAAAACTGATCTTAACAGAAGAGCACAAATCTGTCGCTGTGATGCAAAATGGCCAGACAAATATGTCCAAATTTAGGTTGCGTGTGCAGACAGTCTCATGGTAAACGGTTCATCTGTTAGACCAGCCATGAAATGCTCGCAGGTTCTGGTGTGGGCTCCTCTCTCACCCCTCTCCTGAGTGAGCTCTGTGACAGGCAGAACTTCACTGTGGAATGACGCTGTGTGACCCTTAGACTCGTTTAGCAGAAATACTGGCTAATGGGCAATTGTCCCAGGCCCTGGACAGGCTTTTTATCTGCTTCATTTTAATCTACTTTTTCTAATTAATACTCATGTCAGATGGCATCTGTTTTGGCAGATTTGAGACAAGGGGATATGGGCCAGTGGATGAGCTTTCCACAGCTCCAAGCCTCAGGTCTGTGAGAAAGACCCTTGTCTGCTCCCTCCAGGACATTGTTGGTCTCGGGGGAGGCGCAGTCAAGCATTGAGAAGGCCTTGTGGGGGATGTGGCAGTAGGAGGACACCTAGGACTAAGCGATCATGAGATGATAGGGTTTTCTGTTCTAGGTGAAGTGAAGAGGGTGGTTAGCAGGACAGTAGCATTAAATTTCCAGAGGGCAGACTTTGAACTCTTCAGAAGGCTGGTTGGCAAAGTCTCACGGGAGACAGTGCTTAAGGGCAAGGGAGCCGATGAGGGCTGGGAGCTCTTCAGAAAGGAGATCCTAGCGGCTCAGGAGAAAGCCATCCCAATGTTCCAGAAAAAAAGCTGGCAGGGGAAAAAACCAGCTTGGTTGAACAGTGAGATCTTGAGTGATATCAAGAAGAAGAGGAATGTTTATGGGCTCTGGAAGAGGGGACAGGCCTCTTGGGTGGACTACAGGAGGGAAGTGAGATTGTGTAGAGAAAAAAGTCAGAAGGGCTAAGGCTCAACTAGAAATCAGATTGGCAAATTCGGTGAAAGATAAAAAAATCTTTCTATAAATATATAAATAATAAAAGGAGGACTAGGGAGACCACACAGTCCCTATTGGACACAGAAGGAACAACGGTGACAGGGGATGATGAAAAGGCTGAGGTGCTTAATGCCTTCTTTGCCTCAGTCTTTAATTGTAAAGAAAGTTGTTCCCTCTGTGTACAAACCCAGGAGCTAGAGGAGCAACATGAGGCTCCCATGGTCCAAGAGGAGGTGGTCAGAGCCTTGCTTGTCCAACTAGACACCCACAAGTCTCTGGGGCTGGATGGGATTCACCCAAGGATATTGAAGGAGCTGGCAGATGTGCTGGCCAAACCCCTTTCCAATCATCTTCCAACAGTCCTGGCAGACTGGGGAAGTTCCACTGGACTGGAGGCTGATGTTGTGCCCATCTACAAGAAGGGTTGCAGGGAGGATCCAGGGAACTACAGGCCTGTCAGTCTGACCTCAGTGCCAGGGAAAGTCAGGGAACAGGTGATCTTGAGTGCGATCGTGAAGCACTTGCAAGAGAACCGGGTGATCAGGCCCAGTCAACACGGGTTCATGAAAGGCAGGTCTTGCCAAACTAACCTGATCACCTTCTATGACAAAGAGACTCGGCTGCTGGATGAGGGAAAGGCACAACAACCCTATGCAGTGCTACAGACTAGGAGAAGACCTCATTGCTCTCTATAACTACCTGGGAGGGTGCTGGCCTCTTCTTCCAAGTGACAGGGGACAGGACGAGAGGGAATGGCCCCAAGCTTCTCCAGGGGAGATTTAGGCTGGACATTAGGAAAAAATTTTTCAGAGAAAGGGTCATTGGGCACTGGAACAGGCTGCCCAGGGAGGTGGTTGATTCACCTTCCCCGGAGGTGTTTAAGGCACGGGTGGACGAGGTGCTGAGGGACATGGTTTAGTGTTTGATAGGAATGGTTGGACTCGATGATCCTGTGGGTCTCTTCCAACCTGGTTATTCTATGATTGCTGCTAGAGCTATAGCTCCTCCAGCCCCTGCTGTCCTCTTCTCCTCTCATGTAACCATGGAGTCCTTGCCTCAGGTGCCAAGAGGAGCTGGATGAGAATAACCTGCTCTGCTTTGTTGCTGAAGAAGCAGCTTTGTTTTTTCTTTGCTTCCGGCATAGCACATCTATTTTATCTCCCTCCCTGCCTTTTAATGGTGAGCTGGACTGGAGAATGGGTCCTGAGGGAGCACATGAATGACCCACTTAAAACACAAAGCCCCATGGATATGAGCTTATAATTCCTTATCGCCTAATGCCTGAGTCATCGCTATGATTTAGAGATTAAAATCATACATTAAGAGAGCTGACAGTGTAAGTGGCACTTACAGTGCCCAAGGAGTTCTGTTCATCTGCCTGCACATAGGAGACAAGTCCCTCTTCCCAGCTTGCTCTTCTGCCCACAGCAGTAACAGTTGTTCATTTGCAACTCTGATTAAGCCTCCCCAAAACTGTGATTAAAAACTCCAGAACTCTTGGTTTTCCCCTTTGCTAAGACAACAAATGCGTATTCATTGTTTTGGAAAGA
Source organism: Clamator glandarius (assembly GCA_033459285.1). Lineage (NCBI taxonomy): Eukaryota > Metazoa > Chordata > Aves > Cuculiformes > Cuculidae > Clamator > Clamator glandarius. The sequence continues at coordinate 1,389,976 of JAUNZM010000016.1, read as the reverse complement.
GTATTCATGGTGTAGCTTCCATATGGAAAAGCTCATCCACCCATTGGCTCGTCCTAACCTCCACATACTCAGTAGGTGGTGGTTTTCTTTCATTCTGTTGGTTACAAGGGGCACTACAGCATTAACTGAACCAACACTGCATGAGCTGACAGCGCCCTTTCCTCCTGGATGCTGCGGCAAGAGCTACAGGGGAGAAAGCTTTTAGGAAACTTCAAGTCTTGCACCAAAAGGAAATTGTCCTTTCTCCTACTTTAGAGGCAGCCAAGAATTTCCTGGTTTGGGGCCCACACACACCTGCTTCCCAAGGCCAAAGAACATCCAGCATTATGCTAACCTTCCTTCAGAGCAAACACAGCACTATCCCTACTTACAAATGGGAAAAGAATGATTGATTGCATTGAAAGCAAAGACCTTTGTTAGAAATCCAGTTTCCAGCAACATAACACGCACCATCCAGAAACACTGTTGGCATAGCAGGAAGGCTCCCAGCTGGAGATGGGTGTCTAATGTTATCAGAGGACAGAGAAGAAGGACACTTACTTACCTGCTGAGAAGACGGCCAGGAGGACAACGGTTAGGGGGGTCAGCTGGCAGGAGTCCCCTGCCTTGTAAAGGAAAAGCTCCATGCAGTACGCTGGCTCAGAGCTGCCTGGCGGGCAAAAGGCATCAGGAGGACACCTGACCGGGTTCACATCTGGACTCTGCTCAAGAGACAAAACAACTCACTCAGTGCCAGCAAACAGAGAAGACCGCAGAAGGTAACTAGTGTGAACTGAGGTGACCTTCAGCATCAAGACAACAGAAGAAAAATAACCAGGAAATGAAACTGCCATCATTAAATACAGCCTTTCTGCTCCAGTGCTGTTACTCAGAGGAGGGTGAAGAGCAGAAGGTGCCATTATACAGTATGTCCATACATCAGAACCCTTCAGTAAGGGATACACCATCCTCTGATTTTCCCCTGATGGCCCAGCAGCTCCAAGGGTGGCACAGAGCCAGACTTACAATTTTGACCACAGAATCACAGAATCGCTTGGTTGGAAGAGACTTTTGACATCATCGAGTCCAGCCACGCGTCCACTGGATCTTCTCTCCAGCCCTTCTTGTAAATGGGCGTTAAAATCGGCCAGCTTTAAGTCAAGTGGAATTTCCCAGTCAGCCAGGACTGCTGGTAAATGATGGAAAGGGGTTTGGCAAGCACCTCTGCCAGCTCTCTTAACACTCTTGGGTGGATCCCATCCATCCCCATAGACTCTTGAATGTCTACTTGGCCAAGCAGGTCTCTAACCATTTCCTCATGGATCATTGGAGCTTTGTTCTGCTCTTCCTCCCTATCTTTTGGCTCATGAGGCTGAGAACCCAGGGAACAGCTTACTTTGCTATTAAAGACTGAGGCAAAGAAGGTATTAAGCACTTCAGCCTTATACTCATCCTTTGCCACTGTTGCTCCCCCTGCATGCAGTAAAGGATGGAGATCCTCCTTTGTCCTCCTTTTGTTGTTAATATATATTGGTACCCCTCCCTCCATCTGGGCTCTTTCCATGTAAAAGAAAAGGAACTAGGCTCAGAGAACAATGGTATTAATCGAAGTGTATTTAGCTTGTCATGGGACAGCTGTATTTGTTAATCCAGACTGTTAAACCAAACTACTCACAGGGCAGTAATGATTTTCTGGGCATAGATCACAGCTCTCCTTGCCCCACTGTAACTGGTATTCTCCTGTCCTGCAGACCTTGCATCTGTTATCACTGGGACCTTTGAACATACCTAAAGTAGCAAATAAGCACAAAATTAATATCTGTGACCAGACCCGTGAAGCCTTTGCAATTCCATATGTATACTCCAGCTTTTAAATCCACGAGGAGAAAGGCTGTTAAGTACTTCATGTGTGTAACAAAACCTGAGCCTGGACTTTGGTCCTTGCTTGGTGGCAAAGGGGCACAAAAGAGAACAAACAGACAGAGGGAATAAAGGTATCTGGGGTTAGAGCTGGCAAACAGTAAGTTTGAGTAGGAGTTCGGTGGGAGATGGGTTTAGTAGTGAGCCCTGGCTTTAAAGAAGAGGCAAAACTGGAGCTGGAGGTCAGCCTCATTTCATCCTCTCTAATTCTGGGTTCAAACACTTTCTCCAGCTGTTTGAAAATCGCTGAGCTAAGTTTAAAGCACAGCTCAGTTTCCTAAGCTCTGTGGGAATGGTGGGTCACAGCAGTGCTGGGTCTCAAAGTCGTAAATGCTTTTCTGGATGTTTAAAACGCAGCTTAACTGCTAGAAATCCCTGGTGCCCTCCAGAGAGGAAGCTCACAGCTTGCTACTGGTAGTTGCAGGGTGGCTGGATTGCTCTGCCCTCCCCCTGGCTCACCCGTTGCGGTTTGATGTTATTCAAAACGGTGATGGAAGGAGCGGAGTAATTTGCTCACTTCCCCTCACTAACCGTCCTCTTCGCCGCTGCTGCTTCCCAGCCTCAGGCAACCCCGTCCCCAGGGTCTGCTGAGGTGACGGAGATGAGTTTGGGATAAAATCATTCCTTCTGGTGCGAAAGCTGCGCGTTCCCAGCTGGGCTGTCACTGCCCACCCTCCACTGCAGAAGTTACCTGGCCGGCAGGGCTCACACTCCCCCGACGCCTCCCGAAGAGCCTCTTGCCCACCTGGGCAAGGCAGACACACCGTGCAGCTGGTGGTGCTGGTGTGGAGAGAGCAGACAGACAACGATGTAGGACAAGCACTTCCCAGACCAGATCACCCACCCAAAGGCAGCACAGGCTGGATTCTCCAGGATCTACTAGGAGAAAAACTTTAGCCATTTTGCAGGCACTCATGGTGTTCTCTTTCCAGCGTGGTTTCTTCCATGTCTAAGTATGACTGGGCACATGATTTCTGTCCTCTCTTCAATTGCTTAGTTGCATGAAGCTTGTAGGATCTTGCTATCACAGAAATTGCTGTTCCTTAGCAAACTTGGCTGGAGCTGGTCAAGGAATACAGAAGGGAGTTGGGAGAGAGACTGGAGAGGCAGCTGGGTAAGATCTGGATCTGCTTTTGTGGCAATTTAATAAAATTGCAGCAGAGATCTGCTGCGTAACATGAACGAGCAAGGTCAGAAGGAAGGTAAGTGTTCACATGCCAGCTCACCTGCTTTGGTATAAATCCTGCAGCCCCTGAGCAGACATCCCTACGTGGAAGGGCATGAAGCCCATCATGAGGCACCCAGCAGCACCTCTCCCACCCCAAGGGTAACAACGCACCTGGAGTCGTTTAGCTCCTGCCTTCTGCACATCCAGACTCAGGATAAACAAACCATCAGCTCAGGTTAAATCTACAAAACCCAGAGTGATGCTCAGCTCAATCCCTGTGCCAGTATCAGGCTGCCTAGCAGTGGTGATCAATGCCTACCCAGCACAAAGTGTCGGCAAGAGGGGATGGCAAAGGTGGGCTGCAGGCTAATGCTCTGACACCTCACCCAGGTTATCTCCATATCCAGCCAGGATCCTCCCCTCTATTGTACCATCCCTCTCTCACCAGGGCTCGGCATCCCTACAACTATGGCAGGTGATTTGCCTTTGGCCACTACATTCGTTCTTCTAGCTCGGTGCTGACTACCAAAACCACACCATCCCTCCTTGTACCCTCAGTGGCCAAGGTTACATGTGAATTTCTTACTTGCAAAACGAGCCAGGTTGGCAAGGCAGACAAAAAGCTGCATTTTGCTTGGAGCTAAAATACCCTGCAAAAGAGAAGAGTAAGGCTTCAGGATCTTCCCTTCACCGTCATTGCCCTTGCATATTTTCTCATCTCCATTTTACAAGCAACCAAATCAATGCCCCACAACATGCTTTGGGCGGCATTTCATGGGGTTAATTCAGGATGTTTAGGTTTGTATTTGTCAAAAGCCCTGACAGAGCAATAAAATTTCCCTGACAACATCTGCTGTGCCAAGGGAAGCACAAGGGAACATGGGCACTTTTCCCTGATGTTGTTCTCACAACTGAAACCCCACCACGAGACAGAAAGCCCCGTCAACCTTCCTGGCACAGCAGCTTGAACTGGAATGAAACTGAAGTAGGCGATCCCAGCGCTGCCTCCTGGGTTATTCAGCTGGAGCAGGTGTCTGGCCAGCGGAAACACCCAAGAAGCCTGGGGTGCATCTCCTTCCCCACAAAGGGACGGAGATGGGATCACCAGCCAGGACAGCTCTGCTGAGTTAAGAAATCTGCTGTTTGCTCTCCCTCTCAGCACCACCAGGACCACAAAGGGCAGGACACACACAGGCCCTTCCTCAATAAAGCACAGGAGTGAAATGCCCTGAAACCCACATGCTGTGGGCAAGGGGACAGGCAGGACCCAGCTTAGGAGTCGCTGCCACGCCAACGGGAACCTCTACGGGCAGGAGAACAGCATCCAAGAGTTCAGGTGGTTTGGAGAAGGTGCCTGATGACGTGTGACACTGGTCGCTGCCGTGGGCTCATGTTGGGTGGACAGAATTAAGGTGCCTGTGCTCCAAGGGGAGCTGGAACCTTTTTAAGGTTTATAACTGTGTGATTTAAGGCCACCTCTAGAGCCCCCTCTGTGGTCTAACAGGGTGTTCAAATCTGCTGAGTAAAAGGAGTGACATCGCAGTGCTGTCACCTGTTAGACTTTCTTCCTTCCAAACCTAATAAGCGATAGCCAAGATTTAGGTACCAGCCAAACAGTTTGGTGGGCGGATTTTCAAAAGAACAGTTGTGCATGCATGAGGAGCATTTAATTTGTGTACAGAGTAGCTGCTGCATTGCATGTGCTAATTAGGATTTTTGCATAAGTAAATGCGGGTCTGTTTTAAACATGTTGTTACGCTGTCTATGAACACATTGTACCAGGCTCAAATTACACCAGTCAGGTGCAAAGCAGCTCGCTGAAAACCATGTCTTTAATATCTGAAGATTAAGGAGAGTATTACACATAATATTCAAATGGCAGAAGATTGCTTAACTAAAACCAAAGATGGTTTACACTGTTTTGCCATTAAAACTAAGAGAATACTTTATTTTCTTGACACCTTCCCCCCCCCTGTGCTATAACTGAATTTCATAAACACTTTTTCCTGATTTTCGGGGAAAGGCTTTCATTGCAGTGTTAGTATTAGCTTGTAGCAAGCAGAAACACGACTCCCCAGTCTGTTCTTTTCATTTTAATAAAAATGTCAGTAACAGGATGGGAAGAGAATTGCTGTTCTATTTTTAGCCTGAACAAAATAACCTGTTTGCTCTCCAGTGCTTTTAAGTTACCTGGTAATTGCATCTGGCCATGGGAAAAAGCATTGCATTGCCTGATGAAAATGCAGTTGGGTTGAATGGAAATCAAAGCCTACCTACCTTTCTCGCATGCTCGGCAGGCTGCAGCCCCAGACTCATTAGCGTAATTACCGGGTGGGCAGGGAAGGCATGTGGTGCTCCTTGTGAAGCTGGGAAAGAAGGGGGCAGAGGTGAACATAATTTCAGGTCACCTGAGCCTCTGTCCACTTTAAAAGGATGAGCAGAGCACGACTCTTTGTTTTGCCAACAAGTCTAGAAAAAGGGTAAATTATAAGGAAGGAGTTCAGGCAGAAAAACAACTTGAGCTTACCTGAACATTAAGGAAGTGTAAAAGTAAGCTTATTATTTCTATATTCTGTATTGTTACAGAATTTCTGTATTATTGCAAAAGCCTGGTGGATTTGACAGTGTTAGGTTTATGATTGGACTCGATGATCTTAAAGGTCTTTTCTGAAATAAATGATTCTATGATTAACACTAAAGACACCCTGTGCCTGTGGGCTATATGGAAATGGATGGGCTTCCAAGTCTGAATTCTAGGTCTTCAAAAATATGTTTAAACAAAGGTTTTAAACTTGGCTACAAGTCAGGCTCTTAAATCCACACTTGGAAACTGAATTGAATTGGAAAGGTGCTCGGTGTTCAGCATCCATCAGCAATTTCAAAAAGGAGCTGCTCCATTGTTGAAAGTCAGGGTCATCTAGGAGTTGAAAAAAGGAGCTAAACCACAGGCAGTGATGTGTGAGAGTCCTGACCTTAAATAACAAGGACTGTGGGAAAGGGGATGTAACATGTTAGACCATGGGGAGGAGGGGGAAGAAAAGAGGGGAAAAAGCCGAGAAAACGGAAAGCTATTGCATTCATCGCCAAAAGAGCCAAATCCCCAACAACAAGCATGTGGGTATAAGAACATACTTAAGGATGCTTTGGAGGAAAACAAGGACACGCTCTTTAATTCCTTTGGAAACCCCAGGACTGAGCAAGATTTATGGGGAAAAAAAAATAAAAATCAATTGGAAACACAGCAAATGCTTTGCTTGAAACAAACCCATAGAGGGCCTGAGCCAGCCAGAGCCTCTCAAAGCTCAGGGGAGCCTGGATTCTCCAAATACCACAAAAATGTTAAATGATCCCATCCAAGCCCTGGAGGCCTGGGCAGCTGCCATGGAGATGGCCATGCACACGCTCCCTGCATCCCCTCCTCTTCTCCCCTCCCCTGGCCCCCAGCATGTGTAATCCCAGCTGCTGATGCTGACCCTTCCTTTTTGGTCCCCGGCTCTGTGTTGCCCCCTCCAACCCTTCAACATCCCAGCAGAAGTGTTACTGTGGTGCCCTGGGGAACTGATCCCGATTAGGTTTTTTTAAAGCACTTGTGGAGGAAAATAAAGGAAGGGAGGTCCTCACAGCCAAAACAGCGAGGGGAGAGGATGGAGAAGCAAGCTGGGGGCTTCAGATTCAGGTGCTGCTGTAAACAGACTGCACGGTCAGGTCACCCTTCCCCTGTCTGGGTTTTGTACCCTCTCCCCTCTTGCCAGGGCTAGTCCGAACGGAACCGCGCTGTGTGGGATGCAGCCCCAGGAAGCCCTTGCCACCCCCTCCTGCTCCTGCAGCCCGCTGATTGTTTGCAGAAGGCATCAGATGCAAAGGCATCAGATGCACCAAGGGAAAATGGAGATGGGAAATGGTGAGAGCAGCTCATGCACAAGTCCCAGAGCCAGAGGACATCTGTACAGTCTTCCCCAGGACAAGGCAGCCTGGTGAAATTGCAAGGCTGGGCTTCTGGTTGGAATGTTTTGTTAGCTTTTCCACACTGTTTCTTTAGTTACCAGCAACTTAAATGTAATGAGCAAAATCAGGATTGAGAACGTAACTGGGCAAAGGACAGAGATGAAGCCAGTTGGCCAGAGGTATCCCAGAGGAAAGCCAGGGAGATGAATAATACATGCTTCACTCCCATGTGTTTCTCCATCACCAAAAATGAGTTCTCTCTTAATACATATAAAATACAATGGAAAAAGAAAAGGGCAGCCTGTAGAGAGCTGGAGCCAACTGCTGGGAAGCTCTCCCCACGTTGGGGCTTCCTAGAGAGAAGAGCTCAGCAGCGCCATATAGGTGCACCCCTTTGCAGCGCTGCTTGCCCCACAGGGACTTCATTTAAAGTGCAGACCAAAGGCAACCTGAGGCTTTCTCCAGGGTTTGGACTGTCCATAGGTTATTTTAACTCACATGTAGGTACTTCAGTTTTGCAGGGAATGAGCTCTCTGATCCAGTTTGCAGCAAACCCGTGTAGGAATCTAGGGACCACACAGCCTCTTGCTGCTGCCACCAAGTGTTTTGCACCAGAGGTGGGTGCTGGGGCAGCGAGTTCCTCTTCAGGAAACAACGACCTGTGGAAACCGCACTAGCAGCACCTTTGCCTTAAGCCCAATAGAGGAGATTTTGCAAGCTGGGAAGTGTTTTGAGGGAGGAGACCCACCACTCAATGCCCAGGGGCTCAGTCACTTACTTGGTGTAATGCCCCTGCGGGCAAGGCAGACACGACAACTGGCCACTTTCAGGCTGGTAGTGGCCCAGAGGGCAGGAGATACAGGCGCCCAGCTGTGTGCACGAGCCCCCCGCACAGCACAAACAGTTCCAAGTGCCTGCATCAGAATGAAAAGTTCTGGATCAGGACCCAGGAGACTTGATTTAATCTGCTTTGCTTGTTCAGGACAGGTCACTGCAACGAGTGGGGAAGCGTTGGGATGCAACCCCTCCAGCAACACAGTCCCAGGGGGTGGGAAACTCTAATATTAATGCAGATGATACTGCTGTGCATCAGCAGCAAGCTGAAGAGCAGCCGTAGGTGATTTAAGGCTTCAAGTCTACCAATATGGATTTTTGCTAATTAAGATGACCACTTTTCCCTCTCTTGATTTGAGCAGCCAGGAGGGGTTTCCTTGTTTCCACACTAACACAAAAGCATTAAAAACCTAAACTCAAAAATCTAAAAATCAAGTCCCTTTGGTTTGCTGTAATTTAGGTTTGTGGGAAGCAGAACTGAAGACTAAAAGCCAGAGCAGAGAATCTGCCTCAAGCAGCAACAGCTTTTCTTTGAGCACCAGAGTCATGACATTCCCACTGGACACAAGCTCTGCTCCACAAAACAAATCAGAGCTACACAGGGGAATCATGTGGGATTTACTGTAGCTGCACACTTCAGATCTGCCATCAAGTGGCTTGCAGGAACTGGTCTGTGGTGCTGCAGTAACCAAGCTCAGGCAAGAGGAGAAGATCCCACGGAGGAACAGCCTGCACAGCTTGCACATGGGAATTGCCTCCTGTCCTCATCACATTTACCCTAAAACATCAGAGCTGCTTGTTCCTCTTTTAAAAAGTACCCTGCAGTGAGGGAAGCAAGCAAAAGGTACATTGCTTGTATTTAGGTATTTTTTTTTTAACTTGGCCTTTTTTTGAGGTGGGTGGTGGTATTTAAAAAGAAAAAAATACAGCCAAGTTACAACATAAATTGCTTCTGAAAAAGGTAATATTTTGCACTCCTGACCACAACAGAGGTTGACTGGTTGGTTTCTTAAGCTCAAGTTAAAGGCTGTTTCCAAGCAGAGATTCTCTTTCAAATATTCTAGTGGAAGTTGTCCTTATATTTGGCTCTACTTCAAAACAACATCCTCCAGCCAATAAATCAGGTTGTACTTGCATTCACTTCACAGCCACAACCCTACTATTTCTCCATCCTCCTGGTGGAGCTTTGGGAGGACCAATGAACAGCACATGCCCAGAAAAGACTGATTGTTTAACTTCAGAAAGGTGGAACAAATTAACTCCTAATCCTGCTGCCTGTCCAAGCCTCTAACATGAGAGCATCTGCTGGTTTCAACTCCCTTGAAAAGCCACTTTTCCATCTAACAAGACAGCTGAGGCAGGCATGGGTTTTTACCTTCATCGGGAAACGTCCCTGGGAGGCAGGGGGCACATGCTGACACATTCACTCTGCTGCAGTTCGAGGGCGTAGCAGTGGTGAGGAATGGAGCTGCTGATGGGACCTCAGGAGATGTGGTCACATCTAGAGGGGCTGATGGGGTGCTGGTGGATTTGGCCATCGGTCCTGTAGATATTCGAGAGTTGGCTGAGCTGTCTGAGGTCAGGATGGTCACATTTGCAGTGGCAGGCAGAGTCTGAGCAGGCTTCTGTGTGCTTGGATCAGCAGACGGCGCTGCCGTGGATGCGACAAGGTTTGCAGTGGTCGATGCCACTCCAGGTGAGGGCATTGCAGAGGCTGTGGCAGCAGTTGCACCAGGAGATGCTGGGATTGATGCAATGGGAACCTGGGTGGTAGTTGCACTGGGAGGCAGTGAGGTTGATGCAATGGGGATCAGGGTGGTGGTTTCAACGGGAGACACTGGTGTTGGTGCAATAGGGATCTGAGTGGTGGTTGTCTGGCCTAAAGTGATACCTGAGAGAAGAAAAAACATAATGAGTGGCCACATTATTATTCTGCTTTCAGTGAGGCCTTCCCCTTAGCTCTTCATAACAGCTTAACCTATATATCCTTGCTCAATGTCCAGAAACTTCCTTTGGCTACGTTCCGCTACAGAGCCATGCGGCAGAAAGGAGAGAGACAGCACTGGCAGCATCTGAGCATCCCTGGCACACAAGATACTTATCAAGGAGGTACAGTAGAGGGTCCATGAGGCCACAACTCAGCAGGTGCCTATATCCAGGAGGTCTGGCTTTCCTAAATAAAAGGGTGTGGGAGTTGCCTGAAACACTTGATTTTGATGGTGGCAGCTTGAGACAGTTTACCCTGAGATCCCAGGACAAACTGATTTAAGATGCTTGTCAAGTAACTGGCTGGTTTATCCCATCTCTGTTAAAGGGATCAGCAAAGAAAAGTCATAGGTTTGGGATTTCTTTTTTTAAAGCTGTTCTGGAGATACATCCAGTAATCAGAAGGAAGCCTGCAGGCCAAGTCTTTCTTGCTTTGATTCCCAAATCCCCTTGTCAGAGCAGGGACAGCTGTAATCTTCAGAGAAAAAGGGTATTACTGCAGTTCAAGTTGTTTTGCTGTGATATGTCGGGGACTGAAATGCTCTCTGCTGGTGAAAGCCTCTCAGCACACAACCACAGGGAACATCTTCAGTCTCCAAATGGAGGAGACACCCATGAAACTAAACACGAAAAGCAGCAAGTTGCTTTCAGTTCAGCAGTGTGGTACTAAGCGAATGAAGCAAAGCAAAGCAAAGCCGAAATAGCCAGCTCCTGCCACAGAAAATGTCACGTCAGCTTGGGACAGACACTCAGGGCTGCTCTAAGATAACTGCAGCTGCTGAACACATCCAACCTCATACAGCATCAGCACACAACTGCGGTGGACGATGTGGTGTTTACACTCTCAGAACTAGCACACAGCTGCTAAGCCACCACGACAAAAGGGCCTGCTGGCCATGGCCAGAGGGAAATGAAAGGACTGTTAGAATAAATTGCTTTATTGGGAGCCTCAAGAACACAGCTGACACCTGACAACGAGATGTGGACAAAGAAGGAGAAGAGCAGGCACAGGAGCTGGAGATTTAGGGGAGCCACACCTTTGAGTGGTGACTGCACAAGAACCTGGTGGTTGCAGACCCACAGGTCCCTGCAAGCGTCTTCCCTAAGCCCAGTTCTCCCTTGGCCTTTGATTTCTCTCTCGGGTTGAGCAATACCATATGCGGTTCATGTAATGTACCAGTGCTTAGCACTTCCATGGTATGAACAACACCACACAGACCAAGTTGACTAATAACTAGTTAAATTTCTACAGTAAAATAAGGACATTGGATAAAAGAATCCTTACAAAGCTGTGATCACATGAAGAGAGCCTCTTGGGAGTGCTCCCTCCTCTTGCATACTGCCTGCTTTGTACTCCACAGAGCAAAAGCTCCATCTTTCTGTAGCTGCTGAGGGAAGCAGCAGATGAACACCCAGCCATCTGGGCCCACTGCCAGCATTTTCTTGCTGCAGCCCCCAAAACAAAGACGCTGAATTGAACAGTGGTCATTTTGTGGTTTATTTGTTTGTGGCAGTCCCAAATCCAAGTGACCTGGATATGCCACTGTTCTGAAGGCAAGGAGAGCAGCTCTGCCGTACCCACAGAAGACATTCATACCTTGGCCACATTTCCATCCAGGATGGAGATGCAATTCCCCTCATCTGCATGAGGTCAGGCTGCTTTTCTTTCCCCACTGCTGGCAAGCAGCCAAGTTTGCCCCAGTTTTTATTAAACTAATCTCAAGGTAAACAGTAAGTCAAGAGCACCTTCACGTTCTCCTGGGAAAAACTCTCAAAAGGACCCTCGGGATCAAAGTCTGATCTCCCAGAGCAACCTGTCCCTGACTGGTGCTCAGCTCTGCCAGCCAAAGCCACTGCAGTGGATTTAAACACTTTGAGCTGCACACAGCTAGATGAATGTGGTTGGTTGGTTTTATTTTACTTAAATTTTTTTTTTTTTAATTGAATAGTGCCCCTTTGTAAGCTGTTGTTGGTTGTCTAGCTCTGGCGTTAAATAGTGGTACTATTAAGATAGATTTTTTTTTTTAGTTGGAAAACATATTTTTATAATGGGAAGTAGTAGAGTCTCCTTCCCTGCCATGTAGACATGGCACTTTGGGACACAGCTCAGTAGACATGATGGTGTTGGGATGATAGTTGGACTGGATGATCTTAGAGGTCTTTTCCAACCTTAATGATTCTATGATTCTATAACATGTTACTAAAATAGTCATTAAAGAGCTGCTTGCAAAACTTCAGTAGTCATCAACAGCCTTCAGTAGCCAATACATCATAAATTCATTCAAAGAGCTTCTAGGAAAAAAAAAAGTAGACAGTCTAGAAAACATAGCTTTGAGCATCTAGTAAAAGTGGGTGATGTTTTGTTTTACTGGTTATACAAAACAGGTGTGAAAAAGCAACACTCAAATAATCTTAGCTTCATCAGACCTTTGTCATAAAATCATAGAATGGGTTGGGTTGGAAGGAACCTTAAAGCCCATCCAATTCCAACCCCCCTTCTATGGGCAGGGACACCTCCCTCTGGGTCAGGTTGCTCATAGCTTCATCCAGCCTGGCCTGGGACGCCTCCAGAGATGTGACATCTGTGACTTCTCTAGGCAGCCTCTGCCAGCGCCTCACCAGCCTCAGGAAAAAATTCAGCTTAAAACCATCACCCCTCATTCTGTCTCTGCATTCCCTGCTAAAAAGCCTCTCTCCAGCTTTCCTGTAGCTTCTTTCAGTACTGGAAGGCTGCTGTAAGGTCTCTCCAGAGCTTTGTCTTCTTTAGGCTGAACAAGCCCAACTCTTTCAGCCTGTCCTCATATCAGAGGATCATCTTTGTGACCCTCCACTCCAACACTTACACTACCTGCACACCAGGGAGCAGTGATCTTTCTTTCTAGAGACTTTTTTTTAGGGGCCAGATGAATCAACGAAAGTGTCTCCTGGAACACTTCAAGGATGGGTCATTTTGTGTAGTGCCTTAGCATGATGTTTCACTCCAAGAGCCTTGAGAATGTTAGTGAAGGTTACTGACCTCAACTCCAGAGCTAATCCTTCCTGCTGCAGAAGGCAGGCAGCTCTGCTGGCTTGCAAGTCACACAGACACAGGGTGGGAACTCACAAAATGCAGAAATAGGACAGACACTCCCTTATTTTTCCTTCCTGCCATCTTGCACAACTGTACAGTCTGCTCTTCTGAAAAACTAATCTTTCAAGCCAAACAAAACACAATCGAGTCAACAGTTCTAGATCAAGGTGAAGATAATCATCATCTTTGGTGAATTCAACAGGTGAATAATTGTCTCCTGAAATGGAGTTTCCCCAAATTATTTAATTTCATGAGATCGACAGACTATAGCTCGTACCTTGTTACATGTGCAGGCTGCCCTGGATGCACCCAGTTAAGGTGATCTTGGTAGGTAACCGCTCTAAGTGGTTTTGCCCCTTCCAAAGAACTCTGTAAAATTCAAATTGTTGTAACAGGGCTGATAGGTTCATACTCCAAGAAGTGGGAGAGCTGCAGGGCCCCCAGCAGCCTCCGATTCCCCAGACAGGGATGGGCTGCAGTGAGAAGGGTGTAGGGCAGCACCTTGTCCCAAGGAGCCCCCAGTTCCCCTTGCCAGGCTTTTGCCCTGGAAAGCACATGATCTGAAGTACAACAAGTTTTGCAGATCCCAAATAGAAACAATATCTACTGTAAAAAAACAGGGTTTTTTTTCAGCAGTACAGAAGGATGAGCAGAACACAGAGAGAAGCAGATAGATGCATGATTACAAAAATATTCAGGCATATTTGTATATGCTCTTTCTTCTATAAAGACCCAGTTACCAAAACACAGAAGAAAGCGAACATAGCAAGGTGCCCTGTTCTTTTGGGCCACTGCAGATCTTCAACTTGTGGAATAGGGCTCTGTTTTTCCTACTTCTTTTTCTTGTAAAAGCAAGTTTTTAGAATTACCATATTGAGCTTAATTCTAACAATGCCTGTCTTTCAACACTTATATCCCTTCCTGCCTTCCCCCCTTTGCCCTGCTCTTCTGCAGGACCCCACAACAGCGAAGCCCAGAGCTTTCACAAGCCCATTACAGCTTTACCCACCTCCACACGCAGCCAGCAAAGAGAGACGCCACCTCAGGAAGACTTACCTGTTAAACATGCTGTAGTTAAGCTCCAAAGCAGAGGAGAGGGCCAGGCACTCATTTTTCCCCAAGGAGTAACACAGTTTGTCAAAAAGCAAGATCAGCAGCTAATCTCATACGCCCAACTGTTTATTCTCTTCCAGTTTCGTGCTTGTTATTGTCACCTGACTCTGATCATGAGGCTCAGTCAAGTCAACCTCTCCCCAACAAAGGGGGGTTTTATGTCTGGAGACTGCAACAGGTCTTAAGATGTTACTGGCCTTCTCGGAGCATAACACAAACTAAATACTGAGCAAAAAAAAAAAAAAATCCAGATCTAAGCCTCCTCTTGCAGTGTGCAGAAATACACACGAGAGAAGCGGCTTGAAGGAAGCGATGGGCTCATAGAGAGGAATGGGCAGAGCCACGCAGGAGCCTTGTGGCTGGCTGCTGGCCAGCCCCCCCCGTGACCTCATGAAGTGAAAGGAGTTCATTCTATGGACACCCAGGATTTCCTGCAAGGGCTAAAAAAAGAAGAAATGCAACTCCAGAAGTTCAAAGCAGCTCCCATTTTAAGTGATAGCAACCATGTCATAATCAAAATTCACCTTCTGGTGAGCATAAATGCTGATTGGGAAACCTCTAACCCCCACCTTGTTGTCCCTAGGGCATCGAACTTGATGCATCAATTTGTTGTGTTTAGAGTCAAACTCAACGATCCCAACAAGGATGATTTTGAGGTGAGTGCATTAAGTTTAGCGAGGCCCCATCCCTTTTCCCACATTATCCAGTGTCTGTCCTGGGTGCTGTTCATGCCCTGAGTCCAGATCCTTCTGCCTGTGCCTGTGCTGCCCAAGGACACAGATGTCCATGTGGTTTCCTCACCTTGAAGCCCTGCTTTGAAAGATTCCCCCCAGTTTCCCTTTGGATTGCTAAGATTCCCCTGTGAGAGACTATTTGCTTTTGTGCATGGCTGAGTGCTGCATCTCACATACATCACATCTTCCCCCAAATCCAGAGAACTGCTGGCTCCTTGCATAGGATTGGGGATGCTCGGTGTGCAGAGCCCCCCAGTCACACATTTGATGAGCAGATCAGGTGCAGACGTGTACTCCAAAATCCTCCAGACGGCTCTACGAGGTGAGCCAGCTGTTAGCGCGTTTTAACCCAAACCCCAGGGGCCCAAGTAGGATCAGCTTGACACGACACGTGGTGCCCCAGCAGCTCTGTTCTGCACATGCACCTGCTCGGCCGCATTGCACACGGGCCAGAAAGTTGCACAAGGGGAGGTTTCTCATGCAATCTCTGCCTGCTTAGCCCAGCGACGCCTCCTGCCCGAGCTCCAAGGAGAGGCACAGCCCCTCCTATGGGAGATGCAAGCACACACCAGTCCATCCATGCCCAAGGACCTTCTCTGGTACCCAAAGCTCTGCTGGGAACACCCACATCCTTCTGTCTTCAGCAGCAACAGACATTTGATGCTCACATGCCTCATAGCAGAGCGGCGAAGGTGGTGAAGGGGCTGGAGAACAGGCCTTATGAGGAGCGACTGAGAGAGCTGGGGGTGTTTAGCCTGGAGAAGAGGAGGCTGAGGGGAGACCTCATTGCTCTCTACAACTACCTGAAGGGAGGTTGTAGAGAGGAGGGAGCTGGCCTCTTCTCCCAAGTGACAGGGGACAGGACAAGAGGGAATGGCCTCAAACTCTGCCAGGGGAGGTTCAGGCTGGACATTAGGAAAAAATTTTCACGGAGAGGGTCATTGGGCCCTGGAACAGGCTGCCCAGGGAGGTGGTTGAGTCACCATCCCTGGAGGTGTTTAAGGGATGGGTGGACAAGGTGCTGAGGAACATGGTTTAGTGTTTGATAGGAATGGTTGGACTCGATCAGGTGGGTCTTTTCCAACCTGATGATTCTATGATTCTATGAGTGGCCCTTTGCAGAGATGCTCCCCAGCAGCTCAGGGGAAAGCAGTGATGGAAGTCTGCCCTTTCCCTCCATGCATGCAAGCTCTCAGTGCAACATTTCTCTCCTTGCCTTTATAGGTTTTGCAAGTCTCCATGCAGGGCTTTTGACCTCAGTTTGTATAAATAACCCAGTGATCTGTTACGCCCAGACCATCCATCAAGATTTACTCTGTTAGAGGAGCTGATGATGGTCCCCTCCACACCATGAACTGCACCTTTCATTTGAGAAGAGCCTCCCCTACACTCCCAAGTCCCAGGAGCAAGTCACACGATTCCTGGGTGCCTACAGCACACGTACACACATGCTGGAAAAGCACTTAGGAACTGGATGTTGGCACTCACCTCTGTGACAGAACTTGCACTTGCAAGTTTCAGTCTGAAGAGAAAGGAAAATTGCATCTTAAACCCCATTCCATACTATCCCAGCCTTCTTCTTGGATGAGCTACCATGGGCCTGCTGGGAAGAAAGGAAAGCAGTCTGGCTCACAACTACATTTGCAACTGAACAAGTTGGAAACACGCTTCTGACAGGAAAAGTCTGATGCCACTTCAGGGCACAGAATTACAAAAAGGTTCGTTTATAAACTCCTGACCTGCCCTGGCTTGTCTCTATTGAGATTAAATGCTTTTGCTAAATGGTTCACAGAGAATAAAAAAAAAAAAGTGTCATGGCTGATCATAACCAATGTCCTAGGCTGGCACAGGGCCCTCTTCTTGTCACTTTGGTTGTTCTTCCATGAGTGGTGAACCTCGTGTCCCCAAATAAACCAGACACTGTCTTCCACCCTGGGTGCTCTCAAAAGCTGGCTGCCTCCTTACGGGGCAGAGGCAGCAGCAGTGATGTTTCTTCAAAGAACGCGGCATCCTGATGAAACACGCAGGCAGACTCTCACATGCAGCTTCTCCTGGAGAGGACAGCTCTTGTTCAAGGCTGCCTGGAACCACACCTATACACAAGCTGGGCAAGAAAAGAAAGCACTGTTGGGGATCTCATCTGCTGAGGGCAGACTTGGATTTCTGAGCTACCCAGGCATTACAAACGCAGGGGCCAGCCCAGGACCATGCACTGATTGGCTGCATGTCACCTGGGTATTAGATACCCAAGTGTTAGATACCCAAGTGACACATCCATTTCCCAGGAGAGTTACTTATTTAACAAGAAACATTGAGCGGAAAGTCTCTCAAAAACCAGCCGCCCTCTTCACAATGTCAAGAATGAGCTGCCACAACCCCAGCTTTTGTTAATTGGGATGTGACAGTAAGTACTTTGGGGGTGGATCTCCAGGTGAGGTCTAACCTACAGCAAGGATGGTCAAAAGGAGAAGAATACTTGAGCTGAGAGCAGAGGGATATCAGCATGAAACCTGTAAGGTCAAAGAGTCCCTATAACTGCCAGCAGATGAACAGAAAGATCACTTTGTTCTTCTGTCTTTAGTCTCTTCCCACAATTATCTGCCATTCCACTGTCACTGCTGGGATTCTCGGCTTAACAGAGACTTGTTCCAGTGCCAAATGACCATCATGCTCCAAGCCAAGCAAGCTACTACAAAACTTACTACAAAACTTTCTTGTTCGCACTGTGCTGGGGGAAATGATGGTCCTTGATGTCCAGCTATTTGACAAGAGCATAGACCTTTGGCAGTGCATTTACGCCCTGTTGCTGGGCTGTACCTGCGCTGCATCTATTTCCTGGGAAGGAACAAGATATTCAAGGCAAACTGCAAGCTGGCAGGACAGGTGCTTTTCTTGGAAAACTAGTTTTCTTCAAGTAACGCAGCTTGCAAGTCATATCAAGACTTGGTTGCATGTAGGAGAGGCTTTGGCCAGCAGGCATCTCTTCCTCCTTTGCAGGCAGAAAAAGCACAGACGTATTCCTGACACCCAGAGGATGCACTGCCCCGTGGGCTGGGTTGGGAAGCAACTAGGAATTCAGTGTCCCCTTTCAGATGCAAGGTTCTTCCAAGTCCCTGCTATACACAGTGACTCTCAGAGTAGTGCAGCAACTGAACTTCAGGAACGCTGGTCCAACAGCCAGTCAACAGTCTGCCAGTCAGCAATATAAATTCAGCTTATCCTCTGTAGGCTCTTCAGCGTCTGACCCACAAAGCCATCCCCACGTGCAGTGGATGAGCTTTCAAATCAGGAGGAGCCTTGCTACAGGACTACGACCAGATTCCTCAACAGTTCTATGTAGATCTTGGGACTCAACAAGCAGGAAGGAGGCTACCAGGAGTTCCTCATTTCAGGTAAGAAGTTCTGCCATACCATCTGCTCCCGAACGATACTGAAATGAGCTTTGTGCCTAAGAGGACGGCCAAGACTCTTCTACATAGTGAAGAAATTAAAAAGCAAGGCAAAGCCATCAGCGCTCCTGAAGGAATGCACACATTTTTGTGCTCTAGCAGACATTAAAACTTGTACCTGACCACATGGCCACATGATGGCACCACAGCTTTGGGGAGCGAGGACACGTCAGTGCTTCAGAGTCAAGATTAAAACTCTCTTAATAAAACAAGTAGCATTGTTCTCAGACTGCACCAGCAGAAAGCCCCATCTGTGTTGTGTAGATGGAATAACAAAACTCACAAAAGGGACATGAAAGAATTTAAATAACAGTTATCACAGCCACCTTGAAAGAAATAACCCAAGCTTCCTTTTAAAAATGTGTTTCTTCTGGGCTTGGATTTAGAAGGAATAATAATAATTAAAACAAACAAAAAAAAGAGCTAGCCAAAGGAAAAGTGTGGTACTGAAGCAGAGATCCGATGGTTTATCCAACCAAAGTCATGATGATGTGTGAGCTGAGTCCAGAAGTTTGTTTCCTCACAAGCAGCACTGAGCGTTTAATTCTTAATTAGCTCCCACCAGTTAAAAAGAGGGTCTTAAAATGTGAAGAACTTCAAAATGGATCAGGTGCAGTGTAAAGGGTGCAGGTCAAACCCATCTAGTGCTCTAGGTAGAAAAATTACAAGTTAATCAACTAATTTAGTGCAGAATACACATAAGAAACGTATGTTCTAATGGAATAAAGAGAAAAGGGGGTAAGCGTGGTTTGTCTGAAATGGTGCTCCCTAGGATCGCACATAGCTGAGGTGCTGAGAGTTATCAAGTCAGCAAGGTCACTGATCAGCGGCCAGAGGCTCTAACATTGCCCACGTTCTTGCTGGTCCTGTGGTTATTTAAACCCCTGAACATCCAAGCTCGAGGTGTCAGGTTTTCTAGCAACAGCTCTCAGGGAATTCCCCCAACCTGGCCCCCATGCACCTATAAAAGGGTGGGGCCTTCCTAGGGTGTTCCAGCTCTTACTGGATTCAAACCACAATCCAGAATAAAGGAGTCTGTAGGAGGGGAAATGCATTTGTCAATACATGGCTCAAAGAATCTCAAGATAAGCTGTCTTGCATTTTCCTTCAAGTCATTGCTCACTGTAGGCCATCAAAAAAAAAGGTATGGAGAGCTGCTCTTGCGATGCTTCTTACCTGCACAGATAGGTGTGATGGATCACCTAGCATGGCTACAACTCCGACTGTTAGCCCCCCTGGCCTTTAGGAAACTAGGAAAGCTGAAAGGGTAGTTGCTGGTCTGTAAGAGAGTAAACCAGAATACACCAGGAGGGAGATTGCAGAAGACAGACTGAAATGTTTTCCAAAACAGCTATGTTCTACCCAAAAAAGGGGAAAGACATTTAAAATCCAGTGCAGGTAGTGTTGCTTCTCCTGTCTGCATCCAGAGCATTTAGGGGAGGGAAGGAAAAATCAAGGTTGATCTTCCATTTTACAACTTGGGTACCACCTAGACAACAGCTCTGGATCAGTGCAGATAACGATGAAATTTTAGCACAAGCAAAATCAGTCATGAGAACTTGTGTCTCCAACTGGCCTGCATGAAGAAACAGCCGATAGTAAAATAATTATTGAAAGATGAAGAGAGACTATGGACTTTAATGTTAGACACCAAAGACACTAGAACCAAACCTGCATACTATTGAGGGTTTGAATCAACCATGATTAGTGAAAAGGATTGATTTCCATCATTCATGACATTTCTACCAGGAAGGACTAAGTATATTTTAACACCAAATGCTACTCAGGAATTATGATCTAAAAGCCAGTTGAAGGTATCTCCCCAAGTTCCTCAGGAGAAGATCTGGTAACACCAAGTGTCTTGAAACACAGCAGGTTCTGAAAACAAAGTTACCTCGTCTACCTTAGAAAAATCACTTTTTTTTTTTTTTTTTTTTGCTTCTTGCCATATTTTTCTTGTCCTGCTCCCAGGAGAACCTATCCGTGCACACTTGCATGCACCGGGACAGGGAGAAGAGTGGAGTCCAAGATGTTCTAGGATCTAAAGACATTAGGAATACAGGGCAGCATCTGACACTAGTCTGTCTGGGTCTCAAAGAGGTCAACACTTGGTCAATCGTCAGTCATAAGTGCTAGCACTAAAGCAGCCACCTAAACACTAAAGAAACCTACATGCTAGTGCCAGCTATGCCTGTCCAAAATGTCTAGTGACACAGATCACTAAAAATAGATGGGTCTGAGTCCACGTAGGCCACTCGCAGAAGACAGGCAAACTGGCACACGCATATTGATATAAAATGTGACAGTGAGTCACTTACTTTGATACCAAAACTAGTGCCCTATTAAATAACAAACAAAAGGTGCATCTTGACCTGTTCTCAAAGCTTTGTCCCCAGCGTTCTGCCGGAGCAGTTGACCTGGAACAGAATTCCCTTCCCGGCTATTTGATAAGGTCAGTCCAACATAGACCTCAGACTATGCCTGGCACTGCACCAGCACAAGCAAGCGTAACAGAACCACCTCACACAGCTGTACATAACATTGCAATGAGCCCAAGCACATACATCCTTTTAACTTACAGTTGTGAGATAAGCTTTCAAATTTATCACATAACGATATACGAGACTACAGAAAACATTATCTCTGAACATGAAAACAGCCTTTGAAAGACAACCCCAACCCAAAACCCACCTGCCTTCCTGCCTTCCACAGAACTCTAAAATTGAGAGAAACCTCCCATTGCTGTAGTTCAGCTAAATATGGTGATAAAAACCCAAGCACAACAGGGTTTATTCCATGTGGGCCACCCACGGAACCCATGCATGACATGTCTTCCCTGTACCATCAGGTCTTGGCTGTGGCTTGAGTGTTTCAGCATGTGACACCCACACATCACGAAGATATATCACCCAAGGCTCATCAGCTTTCAGCAAATCCACCCAGAAAGCAAAAGCAGGTATATCAGTAACACCTCCTACTCACAAATATCCTAACCAGCAAAACTAGCTTATGTCAACTTTGAAATCTCAGTTTTGAAATGCATCTACAGAAGCAACATGACATCAATCTAAAATGGATACACATTTTCTTGCAATTCGGCTGTCTGGTCTCAGGCCAGTGGTATTCATCATCAATTCAACTGTTAGTACAATATGGAACTTGATTATTAAAAAGAGCATTGGTCCATTTCCTTAGAAAATCTAGACTTTTATTATACATACTGTATTACACTGAAAATACGTACCCAAAGACAGAATATTTTGAATTTACAACTGTACAAAAAAACCAATAGAAAACATAAGGGCTATGCTCTAGCTGTAACATTTTACAAAATGACAGTTCTTGTTAAAGGCACCAGATTCCCAGAGGGCTCTGGCTTAACATTTTTTTACTCTTTTTTATTTCCAGTCAGAACTTACTACAAAACTGTGATTCAATTTTAACCTGTATAATGTCCAAGTCTGAAGCTTATTTCATCTAGACAAGGGGTCTGCACTTTGACACAACTTAGAGACAAGTGACCAATTTCACACAGAGGTGTCATGCAACTACCAAAGGCTCCTCCCGATTGCATCCAGCATCCTATGGTATTTAATGCAAAGATTAAATGGTGAAGCTGCCAGTGAAAACCAAGTTAAACCACAAAATACTGGCCCAACACTAGTGTCAACCCTAAGAAGCTTAGACTGTTATGTATGAAGATCAGTAGAGTAGGAAAAATGTTCTAAAAGGAAGATGGAGTCTATGATCCAAACTCTTGCTCAGCATCCTCCTTGGCCTCACCTGTTTCATTACACTCATTTCATTCTTTCTGGTCCTCACAGCATTCATGAAACAAAACTGAGCCTAAGGGAACCTAGCCATTTTTTTGTGGGGCAAGACATAAAGGAAGCATAGATATGCATGCATGAGTTCTTTCTCCCCTACAAATAAAAAATTTGGACCACAAGCCACTTCTGTTGCTTCTTTCTTTAGTATTCCACACTTAAAATCACGCCTAGGCTTGTGCAGACAGGTGCTTCTTTACAAGCAAGGGCAAGAGAAGCTGGAACATCCTGCCTGGCTGGGGTGCAGTGATGCACTTCTGAAGTTTGGGCTTGCTAGTTCTTAAAACTTCATGCTTGGATAAGGGAAAGGGGGTCTGAACTACTACTCTGGTCAATTTGTCAGCACATCTGCAAATCATTCTAGAGTCAACAAATGTTTTTGTTTAACCTCACCGCACTCACAGAGCTTCCCTGAATGGAATCCAGCTAACGTCCAAGTGACTGAACATTCAAGACAAAAAAATATTAAGTTCCAGGGCCAGATTTTGTTCTGTATGCAACAATTCCATTATATGGAATTTAAATGTTGCTGTTGCCATTTCTGAATTGTCTGGCATTATCCCTACTTTCACACCATTGGTTCAGTGATTTCATTCTTGTAGTTTTACTTCATACTGTATAATTTTAACATTGCAAAAAAAAAATCCCTTTCTTTAAGTATTTAAAAAAACCTTTCTAGATTCACAGATCAAGCTGAAGTGATGCTCTGGTATTGAGGGTCATAAAGTCACTTCAAATATAATTTTTTTTTCCAGTGTTCAATTGTCTCATCCTAATGACTTAACAGAATTAAAAATACACTATGCTTTTATGTAAAATTTTAATTTATTGCATATGACTGACTTTAGACAAAGAGGCCTGGAGATGATCTTTGTTATTCAGCAATACAAATAGGCAGCAGTATGGCTAAGCTTCCTAATCACTACTGCACTCGGACGACTCCACTGCATTCTGGAAAGGCTTCTTGAAGAGGAGCAAGAAAGCCGCCTGCATTCTGATGACACAGGTCTGAAGGACTTCTGTGGACTAACGGTGTTCAGCAAGGGACCCCCATCAATCTCAAGTAAGCCAAAGGAGCCACCACACAGCAGCTCCTGATCACTACTGAATTGCAGAGTCTTGAGTCAGCAATTGACAATGACAGTATGTGCCCCTCAAATCAGCTAATCTTATAAAAGTTCTTTCTTAAAAACATGTTTTGGTACTTGCAGCTTATCTAGCAAGCAGGAAGTTAAGACAGCAGTATTGTACTTGTTTACAGAGAACTAGTCATCACAAGAAAACTTTAAAAATCTGAACGCAGACAAGAAAAGGAATGTCTCTTTTCTTCAAACCTTTCTTTTAAAAGGTTGAATGCTTTCATATTCTACTGTTAGCCCTTACTGTGTAACATACTATAATCAAATAAGTTATAACCATGGAAATGCATTCTACTGAACTCCTAAAAACCAAAACCCGCTACTCATCCTCACTTGTCAGGCTGGTTTCTAACTGTTTAAAGGAAAATCGCAATCAGAATCACAATCTACACTGCTTCTGAAATGGGGTAATTATGTGGAGGAGAGCGCCCAGTGTGACAGTCAAATGTGAGTAACTTTCACACTAATACATGCACGAGATTCTGTAATGGTAGCACATACCATCAAATAACTTGCCCACTACAGAGGCTAGAACATTCTGTATATTTGCTTAAATAAAGTCAAGATATCCATGCTTTTGGTCACATCTTAAAACACTGTAGAATACCGATTTTCTTATTATTTATACTTGCTCTATCCTGTTGGATAATTTGTTTGAAGAACTAAAAATAAAATGCAATAAAAATTTCCAATAGAAAAAGACTAATCAATCGTCTAAATGTCTTCATTATGTCTGTAAGTGTACTTATGGGATTTGGTCTGCTTTATTTTCATAGAAAGAAAAAACAAACAACCCAACACTCATTTTGTCCTATGAGTTCCACTTAACATGAGTCTCTAGTCAGCCCATGGTATCTCCTCAGCACCAACCGACCACTGTGCTGCTCATCTTCAGATTCCCTCCTTCCAAGCACCGTACCCAACCAAGCACAGCTCCATAGCCAAGCACGAGCAGAAACCAGACATTTAATTCAAGCCCCCTTCCAACGATGAAACGAGGTCTCCAATGTTTATACCAGTGGTGTGAGCACAGTAATAAAGATAAAAATGAGCTTCGATTAGAAGGGGAAAATCAGAAGGCACACATATATGCCAGTGTAACTGCGTGCACATGAGTGATGATGTCGATATAACTACACTGGTAAGAACCACAGCTATGTCATTCACAACCTTTTTGGACCAGGGCTTGGCAACGAAACATGTTATGACTGCTCAACCAAACATAAACTGATACTACCTCAAGACAACAAACCTTCCCAAACATCTTTGATACGGATCACTGAACCATATCTAGGGCCATTTTAAAATTAAGCTGCAATTGGTTTTGATGTAATAGTTTCAATTCCTCCCAGGTAAGTTATGCTGTTCAAACGGCTTGCTATGCAAAGCATCTACCCTAAGGCTTACATGGCAAAGAGCCATCACTTCCAGGCAGTGAAAATTAATTAGTTTTTCTTGATCTTAAATAATGTCAAATACAGGTTAATTCATGCTGGGCATGGACACTGACAATACAGCGAGTTAACAAAGCTGCTCGATCTCACCCTATGACCCAAGCATAAATAAGCTAAACATACAGTGGGTACCATTAGACACTGGACATCTACCACCTGCAATATTTAGTTATACCGCAGCTGAATTGCAAAATGATCAAGCACAAACCTATGGTGCTTTAAGTGTCCATTCTTACAATAGAACCCATGTAGCCAAAGAAATTTTTTTACAATAAAGATCTGTGCCCTCTTTTAATGGTAAACTGTGAATGACTGCAGTAGTCTTCTTTTCCGGTGCTCAGAAGTAAACTGCTCCCATCTGTAATCTTTCAGCTGTGATCTCCTTTTCCAGCATCCTGAACTGTATAAAACCAAAAGCACACCAACAAGTTTCCCTTCCTAAGATCACCTTGCCCTATCCCACGATTAAAAAAAAAGTAAAAATCGAGTTTGACATCATCTTCTTCTGTGTTCACTGAGCTCAGTTAGGTTGAAGAACCACAACTTCTATTCTGGAGGGTAATAATAATTGTACACATGAATGCCATTTTGTACAGCTGACACACTCTATGAGCTGGTTGACTCTAAACTTTATTTGGTCCAAGTCTGCTGTTGCTGCACCTCTTAGGAAACATTAGTTATAGGTTTGTACTTCTTGAATCTGGTCCATTCACCAGTGGCATAGTTCATTTCAAAGACCGTATCAACCAACATAGTGGTGCTGCCAGTGCCATCTGCCTTTGGTAAGTCTTCTGTATGCTCACTGAGTTTAATTTGGATGATGTCACCTTGCTCTTGGCAAGGATTCTCTGCGAAAACAAGAACAGGAACAAATTACACATTTCAGTACTGTATTAAAAAAAGGTAAAGAACACTCAGAGATTCTAAACCTTATGCTGAACTTCCCACCCCACACCCCAAAATACAAGAAACCAAGCCCAAATCCAAAGCTGTAAAAAGAATGTCACTAATAAGTTTTAAGAATTGTACAGCAGACCCCAAAAGATGAACCTTAGGGCTAAAATAACCAGAACAACAAAAGGGAGAGTAAAGCATGTCAACATCATTTCTGTATGTCTCAAGAACAGTAAGAGAAGCTTCTATTCAGTTAGAAGTTGGTAAATTCAAATTACCTGTTACTTTAGTTGGGAAACATTTTGTAGTTAAAAGCCTCAAAAATTTTCAGTTGTTCTGGAAGCCTGAACAGCTTCACTGAAATACAAGACTCAGTTCCATTCCAGTAGAAGTAACGAATGTTACATTTCAAGGTACAGGAATTGATACTCAGGAGGTTCAATATCAGAACTGGCTGTTATTTGCCCAACCTTCAAAGGTGCTGACATTATTACTGGAGGAACACTGTTATGTACGTATAGGCATATTGTCAATATATAACACACATGTACACTTCCAAATTCCTCTTTTGTCTTGCGTTACAAAAAACCTGTCCATGTAGGTATTAAAGTATGTTCTCCTACTTCAGCTTGAAGTAGCATCTAGTACTAAGAGCACCATCATTGATGCTTTCTTAAAAGCCCAGGTATCATCACAGTAACGCCACCCTGGTCATCTTCAATAATGTATTGCATTAATCCAAACACACAAGCCACATTAAGGCTCCAGCATCCCAGTTATTATAGCCTTCAAATACCAAATTAGGAACCAGAACTAGTACAGATGATAGAGTTCACTTAAGGACTCTTAAGCCTCTTTTCATCTTATACCCAATAATCTTCAAGGTAAAACAGCCTTGGCGTATCGAAGACCATATAAGATAGGATCTAGCTATGAGACTATCTCCCTGCAATTCACAACACCTGAGGTTACCTAAATTCTCCAAGACTACAGCTGCTACATTTCTAATGCTAAGGAAGTGTACTACCCAATCTGTACCTCAGTTTGCCACCAAGAACTTACATTCGTTGGTCTTCTAGACAGATACCAGCACCTAACCAGTCCGTTGACTGGTTGATTGCTTGACTGGCTGCCTTGTTTCTCCTCAACCTCTAACCCATCATTACAGGCATATATATTGTGTTTAGCAGTTGCTCTGACAGACTGCTTGACTTACTGGAAACAGACCCAGAAGACCTGTTTCCAGGTAGGTAGAGAACTGTAATCCATAAAGCCACATACAGTCCAGAGTAGAGCAAAGAGTACAGTACATACAGAGTAAAGCAAAAGTCTTGAACTCAAATTTAGAAATGCTAGGCTATATTTGAGATTTAGGTATTCAAAAGCAAGCTAAAATTAGTTTCAATACATGCCTCTTGATCCTGCCATGAATCCAAGTATAAGAGCCTTTTCTGGCCTTGTAACTTTGTTTGCAGTCTTGAACATTTCTTGTGCAGCATACATTTGCTCCCTCTGCAACAGATATAGCAAACATGAGGTCCAGTGGAAAACACACTGCCAACAGGTACCATATTAATTCCAACAAACAAACCTAAGAGTAAGGTATAAATCTGCAGATCTACAAGTAAGCAAATAAAGCACCTTAATTTCAAGGCTTTCCTTCTTTAATGCCTACACTTAATGCTTACCGCAATGACAACCAAATTCTAAAGCTAGAAAAACCACCCCACTTTATTTAAATAGTTACAGAAGCATGTTGCAAGACACTTGTTTCCATTATCAATTTTGAATTCTTTATGACATTGGGTAAAAAGGAGAGAACACCCAGTCCCTTCCTCTACATTCAAACAGAGGCTTGCAATTGTTTCAGAGGATTTTTCTTTAATAATTGAAGTAGAGATACTGAAAGAAAGGCACTCAGTTTCTAAAAGTTCAGATCTTTCAAGCCAGGACTACAGATGTGCTTAGGAAAATCTTCAACTCGGTTGCATTTTGAATTAGTTACCTGCTTAACTCCAAGCACGCACGTAATATATACCAGCACACCAGCAATAAGAAGCTTCAGGATGCAAGTAATTGCTGTTTTATTTGGTTTCCTTCCCACTCTCAGGCTTTAAAAAGATGTATAATGGGGGGCAAGGAGATCAAAAGCACCTTAAATAATCTATTGTTATCTTTTCCTCTACTATGGCAATGACAGGATCCTTTTTAGCAGCTTGCATTATGTGCAACTGGCTGGGCAACAGTTCCAAAAATTCTTTATAATGAGTGACACAACATTATTTTACATAATAAATATAAGTAAATAAAGATACCTTACTGTAACGTTAAAGCTGCATAACTAAAAATGTGATTAACATCACGACAGTGCCACTAACAAAAAGCCACAAAGCATCTTCATTATCTTTGGTTAAAAAACAAAGTAGCCTCAACCACTCCATGATCCAAAGGCCAGGAACTGCCAACATAGCACATGAGATCCATAATAAAAATTTGTGTTTTCCAATCTACATAAAAAGTAGCAGTCAAAAAGAACCTGGTTTTACTTACTGTGAGAGAGAGGCTTTTTTTCGGTGGTGGCTGTTGCTGAGTTTGGGGGGCCACTTGTGGTGCCTGTGCTGCAGGCGAAATGGCAGGAGGCGTGGCAGGTGTTAGAGGTGAGGTAGGTGTAGCTGCAGGTGGATTAGAGTTACTATTGTACATGGGTGTTCTTTGTTTGAATTGTGCAGGAAGAGTTGTTGTAGCATTTGGAGCTGCAGGCTCTTCGGTCTGTCTATTAGTCTGCAAGGCCTCTCGTGCAGAGCCAGCTACAAAAACCAATCAGGATAATCAAAAGCATTGTAATCCAAACAGGGATTAGCATCACCAATGACTTTTAAATAGAACTAAAAATTCTGAATATTCCATCTTAGCACCACAATTTGATATGCCATCTCATATCTATAAGAAAAACTGAAGAGTTAATGCTCTTTCCACTCAGTTCTCTTTAGCAATAGTTAAGACACTAAGTGACTGGCTGTCCAATATGAGTTATATTATATTTAGCATCAAATTTTATGGATATCATCTTTATTAAATCAAAACCACTTTACTTACGTTTAACCTTACATTGCTATAACAACTGTACAATGACTCTACCAGGATTATTGCTGTACCACAGAAAGATTTAATTGGTTTTTACATAATGTAGGAGCAGCTTCCAAAGAAAACTGTAACCGAGTCTCACGCAGTAACAAATACTGAAAATACATAAATACTTAAACAGATGACAGATTTAAATGTACTCTTCACAAATCACTCATCAGTTAAACACCAACTGTTAGGAGGGTTAAATCTCCACAGTATTAACAAGGTGATCCACTCACCTGCACTTAAGGGAATTCCTACTCTGAACCTGAGTGCAGGTGGAGGTTACACATAAGATCAAGTTATTGTGATTTTGTAAATTACCATTTGTCCAGCAAACAGTAATGACCCAGTGAATACTCAGGCTAATTACACTGTTTTACAGCTCAGAAACAGGCACAGTTGCTTAAGCATCATTTGAACCTCACAAGGTTTAAGGCAACCTGTTCCCATTGTGTTTACAGTCGACCAAGAGGGCTATATGCTGATGCCTTTGAGATCAGGTTTTAGAGAATGAAAGGTCTACCACTCCCCTTCCAAGTACAGACACAGCACTCATTTTAACAACACGGCTATCACCTACCAAGATGTAAAACAGGCCAGTAAATGCTTGAGAGGACAAACATTTTTAACAGCTAGTAATCCCTTAATTTTGTGGATTTTTTTTTTTTTTTACTGGCTTCCTCTCAAGTCAGAAAAACTGACTTGCGTAAAGTAATTATGCAGCCTCAGATTATAAAAAAAACAAATCAGTGATCTTCTGTGTGCATCTTACATCAGGGAAAGAGTTTTACATTCCTTGCCTGTAAGAGCTTGATACTCTATACTCCAAAAGGAAAAAAAAGAAAGAAAAAGAGAGAACAAAGACAACAGAAATTTTTAAACTAGGCTTTTCCTGCTGTTGAATATAATAGCTGGAAAATAATAGCTGCTGACAACACTGACGTGCTCTTGGCTGTGTTCCTTCTGGAGAAGCCAATTTTCTGCCAGAGCAAGATTTGCATGGACCTTCAGAGAGATTCTGAACTGTTTCAGGGCCAAGTGAAGTGATCAGGTTTTGCATATGCACTTTTATAAAGAGACCAACATGGCAGAGCTCACATACACAGAAAACAAACATTACAGTATCAAACTGCAACAGATGAGTAAAACCAATGCATTCAACTGAAATGCCGGTTCTGTTAACTACAAGGTCTGGTAATGAATCCTGGTCATGCATATCTTAGTGCAAAACTGATACATTCCTATAAGTCTTTACAAGCAGCTTAGCAGGAAAAGTAAAAACAAGTGTGTTAAAATAAAAGTTGTAGAAATAAATCATTTGTACAAGTGCTATTTTTTACAACTGGTAGCTTTCTAGAATTGCAAAATAATGTAGCACTTTTAAAAATGCACAGGAGCCCAGCTATTATCTCTCAGATTGTTATAAAGAGGTAAAAAGAAAATGGATGTCTTGATCCCAGCCTATGTGAAAGCTAATATGTACTTGCCTCTAGAAATGTATCAGACTCTTGAAAGCAACTGTTTTGTAAGTGCAAACATATGGACGGATTTTCTATTACAGAGTACAGAAGAAAATCCAACTAGTAAATTGCTTTGCTTGCTTGACTTCAATAGCAGTCATTAAGAGCTAAAAACAACAATCGTTTTCTTTATTTAGATTAAATGACATCTGGTTACTTAACACCCAAAGGCTGGGTTCCTCCAATAGATTTTTAGACTGCTAAGGTTAAGTACCACTAGAGTTGAGGAATAGTAGGTTTATAAATAAAAAGAGCTACGCTGTACAGAGTTGAAGGTACTGGGTTCCAAAAGCAAAAAAATATCTTTACCTGGCTGTGTTTCAGAGCTTGGGATGTAAGAGGAAGACGGCACCACACTAGGGGTAGCAGGTAAATAACTTGTAGAAGGTAGTGCGGGCTCATTGTTCAGTGCTCCAAGTTTCTGTAGAGCAGAAAAAAATGTACTGCATGTATTCATGTGCCATTCCTGCATTTTAAGTACAATTTCAACATCAGTTCTGCTATGATACTCCCTCCTCTTTTGGGAACCTAGTTATGGACTCCTCTGTTAGGGCAAGTTTGTCCTTTCAATCCTAACTCCCTACAGAAGCTTCAAACATTAGAATTACCCTAAGAGGGAAACTCCCCCCCCCAGCTTTTATTTTTCCTAATTCAGATCAAAGTTGCTTCCAAAGGCACAATCTGAGCTAATAAAAAATACTATTATGGAGAATGTACTTCAGCAGAGTCAGGCTGCTGTTCCTTTCTCCTGTTCCTCCGTTAGCAGCTCCGTTAGACCAGACAATGAAATTTGTGTAGATGGTACTCTCAGAAGAATTACACTATAGAAATAAGTGACCTTCTGGTTAAGCAAACATGTTCTTCACTATTAGCAAGCAGAAACCTGTGTTCATCCATGGGCAAAAGGTCTACTAAAATATTACTCAGGAGAATGCAAAGGCCTCTGGGACATAAGCAAGCAGAAGGCAAGGGCAAAAGCACAGGTAAAATCCTGTTTCCAGTAAAACAGGCAGTCAACACCAACATGACAGATATTATCTACATCAAGCCAAAGAAAATGCCACATTTTGTACTTAATGATATATGATACTGTACACAGCATAGAGAACAGCATGGTATCCCCATCAAGATCTTCACTTTTGTCCAAACCAGCCTTATAAACATCAGGAATAGACAGAGGAAAGAAGTTTTGGGAAAATTAAGTCTAGCAGACAAATCATTTAAGGTGATTTAACAGTTAATTCCTGGACAAGGCTTGATGGAACAGCACAGTTTCTAATTCAAAAGTAGGGGGAGGACCTTTTTGTTTTCACATTTGTAAAAGCTATGTCCAGAATGAGAAAACAAAATGCTGCATCACAGTACTTAAAATGCACTGTATCTGAAAGAACAGGAAAAACACTCCCACACACAACTCATCCACCCCTCACCTCCCACCCTCCAAGAGAATCACCCCTAGCAACAGTTTAGGGGTTTTTTTAATAGATCCTAAACAACTTTTAGACTAAAAAAAACCCAAAGACAACTGTTAAGAGAAGGAGCAGTTGTCTTTCAACACCATGGGCTTTAAGCAGCCAAAGTTTATAAACCACGGGTAATTTGGATGGAGATCAATTCCACTGTATTTACCTTCCCCCTTCCAGTAATAATGGGACTGGCTAAGCCTAACTACAGACAGGTCTGGAGACCTCAAAAACCAGATGCCCTCTGGATTAAGCATCAATTCCCAGACTACAAGCTAAAACCAGAGAAACAAACCACAGAAGAGCAATATCAAGTAGGTTCTTTTCTCGAGGCAGAAGTCAGATGAGTTGTAAAGACTTTTTCCTTACTTCACTGCTTACATTCATTTTTCCCTCCTGGGCACAGGCCAATGACAAGTGCTCCTCATTGAGACTTCTGTGGTCTCTATTTCACTATGCCACAAAGGATGCACAAGCATGGAGTGAAACCCAGAGGAACTCCTGAAAATGACACTGCCTCTCTAGGGTCAGAGTTCCTCCTATCCCCTTCGTCTCTGATCGAAGACTACAATCTTCAGTTACAGAAATACCATACCCACCACAAACTTACAATGGTAACAAGAAAACAATCAAAACTAACTTAACCTCATTCTCAACTTTTTTATATAGTTTGGAGAAAATCTAACGGAATTTTGAAATAATTATGTAAAGATTTTTACATTAAGAGGCATGTTTCCAAAAGTTAGTAAAATATCATTCAAGTGCTTTAGAATAACACATATCAGGGCTTCCTTATTTCTTTTTTGTTTGTTTGGTTTTACCTGTGTAGACACAAGGCCAGCAGCATAATCTGGCGTAGCATTTTCTACTACTGTTTCTTCTTTGGCTTGCTTTTCCACAACTTCTGTATCTATTGCACAGAAATAGAAGACAATTCAAACAAATTTTTTTAAATATTGCCTTAGATATAACAATTTAAAAATGCATTTCTCAAAGCCTGCTGAAACACTTAAGAGAGGTATTTGTTGAAAGGTTGACAGATACAGTAAACTTCATACACAATTTTATCATCAACCAATAGTTATGAACTGAACCATGATGTATGCTCATCAAGATATAGTAACCAAGTAATTAGGAAGAAGTGGCTAATTTTGTGATACTGGAAGGCATCAAAACCCAAGCAAAAATTTAAACTGCAACTACTATTTTGTTCTGAGACAATACTCTTTTTTTTTGGTGACAAATAAAGGATGTTTTGGGCAAAAACCTACTGTATCTTCCTGATATAGTTATGTGGAGTACGTATCAGATAATATTTACTTGTTAAGATATCTCAGAATTGTGGACAGCACTATAAATTTTTTCAACATTATTTTTAATTAATTTACTTGGCCAGGCAACCAATATAAGTGTTCCAAAACATCTCAGAACAATTTAAGCACTGAAGCCACTCACACACCTATGGGCTACCCAAAACACAACTGGCTACTTCAATCCCTTCATGCAACGGCATTATTACCTCGGCATATAGCAACACGATTAGAAGCACTGGGAAAAAATAGGGATAAATCTTCCCTTAAAGCATTTTTGGTTTGGGTTTTTATTTCTGTTTTTAATTCTTTTTTAAAGTTTAGCTGAAGATGAGCTATAACAAACGAAGAACAAAATGGTACTACAAATCTAGATCTTAGATGCAGGTATGTGTATGTTAATAGCCTTTGTAAGCAGCATGCTATACCAACCTAATGTCTTTCTTCTTCTCTTTGCTTCACGACCAGCACCTACCATATCCAGCTCAGATATATCTAGAAGCTAAGAAAGACAACAGAGAGGTTAATAACCAGCGTTCAATGCATGCTATTGATCTTTAGTTATTGTCCTTAAATTTTATTTTAATATATTGATACTTCAATCCAAGCAGCATCGCAATTCACTTTATATCAAGGAGAACTACGCAAAAAAGCAAGAGACTAAGAAAAAGTGTACCTACTTTTACTCCTCTTTCTTTGCGCAAAGGTGTTCTTGAAGGAGGAATAGGAGTTCTGTTTCCAGAAGGATTAAATACACTAGGTGCTGAAGTACTCCTGAAAGGAGCTTGTTTTGGTATTCCTTTGAGTGGGGCTTAGGAGAGATCAAAAAAGGCAACAATTGTAATATATGTTCAATTAACTAAGGAAAACAACAATAAGGAGTTCTTTGGCTTTTCCCTCTTAACACACATACACACTTCCTCCCCTTTAACTTCAAATGTTCATCGTGTGGAACTGCATAACACATTATATGTCCCTCAAAAGTCACATCAGGCTTTACACTTCAACCAAGGAGTAAGAGCTTAACTCTAGGCTAATGCTTGCAACTCCATTCTACACCAAATCACATAGATGCACTGCTATCAAACTTTTCCTACATATATTGTTATAAGTAAGGAAAACATCAAACTTTGAACACTTAAAAGGTATTGTGTCTGAGTATTCTGAATCCAATTACTGCCAAAGCTGCTCTTTGAACTTTAAGACATAGTTACTTACTAAAACTGAATTTAAGCTACTGCAGGGCTTAGGGCTCATAATTTACTGGAAATGTAAATTACTGCTTCACACAGGGGGTTGCAATTCTGAAGCTGCTGTTTGCACAACAAGGACAATCCAGTTTAGGCCTATATTGCAAACAGAAAAGCTGCTGTCTCCATATTTAGTAAAAACTGCTACAGCTATAAGAAGCTTTTCCCCCCAACTTTATACTGTTGCCCTTTTACCTCACGCTTAATGTAAGCACCGAAGGCAGCATTCTTTCATCAACTGCTAAAAAATTAGGGACGCATATATATCTATCAGGTCTTTGAGCATCCTGACAATCTCATCGTACCCTACAATTTGAAGACAAACAAAATTTTAGTTTGAGGTTAAATACTCTGCATCCCTCAATATGTTGTACTTTTTCAACCTTTTCACCATAGGACAATTTGATCACTGCGAGTAAGTTTCAGCAGAGTAAACCCCAGTTTCTGTAACTCGTATTTCTAGAGATGAACTGACTCTAAAGGACAAATCTAAATCTACCTTTATCAGTACAACAGCTAAAAAGAATGGCAAGAACTAATGGTCAATTTCTATTCTGAGACAATTTTTAGTTCAGATTACAACTATGTTGTTTGCATTTCCTGCAAACTTTGGCTACATCTTAAATAGCATCAACATAAAATACTTCATGGCTTTTAGCCACCACACCAATAAATCACTCAAGCCTCACACCTCAGCCTCATACTGGTGTTCAAAAAAGTTGTACATATTTTTTAAATCACTACATGGGTAACTCTGAACCCTCCTGAAGTTTGGGAACTTCAGTAAACACCTGAAATCTATTAATGCAAAGTTGAAGAATATAATTAAACAGAAGCCACTACACAGCTTTGGCTGCAGTGAGCATGCTGCTCCTTCTTTCTCCACACAAAATTATAAAAATACAAGACAGCTTCAGTCTAGTACACAGCATTTCAAAATGCACAGCAGATTGCTGTGATCCACTCTGCTCCCTTTTGGAGCAACTTGGCTTAGTCAGGAGTTATTCCTGGACTGATGCAAATTAAATTCTTGCCAAAGTCTATAGGCATGACCTAGCTGTGTATGTTTTAGAAGCATGGCAGATAAACTTGCCATTTAAGAAAAACCTCATACTCCTGTTTTTTTCTGACAAGACTTCAGGGGAGAGAGAGGCAGAAAGGAAGAAATCCTTCACTTCAAGAAGTATTAAGCTTTTTGTAGAAATTAAGATTAATTTTATTCTTCATCAAGGCTATTTTAATAGTTTCTCTTTCTGCGAAATGATGAAAGTGAGCCATACTTGTTGTGTCTATCTTTTTGACCAGGCCCCTGCCTTTAGCATGGAAAGGCACTCCTGCAGTCTTCTTGAGCTGTTGTGCAGTTTCTGTGGCTAAAAAAAAAAGAGGGAGGGGGTTTAGTTATTACACAATCTGTGCTCAAAAAATACAATACATTGCTTCTTATGTAAAGCATTATTAACTAACATATAAAAAGATAGGAACAGGAACACAGAAAGAATTATAGTTTATTTAAAGTCTAAGTAATTTATGAGAGGTAAACACAGTATTTGGAGAAAATGTAAAAATCAATAGGAGTCTGCAATTGACAAGACGGTCTAAGCTAACAGAAGCGTTCAAAGTAGACAATTTACTCACTAGAGATTGAAATAATTAAAGAAAGTTGTATATCACATCACAAAAAGTTACTAATCTTGTATTTAACCAGACCAAATACTCAAGGTACATGCAAGAAAGTGGCAAGCTGCTGCAACAGAACAGCAGGTACAGTAAACTATTTTAAGACTACTTAGTTCACACAACTACCAATACATACAGGCACGCCTATGCTGCCTTCTGTTAGCAAAAGCCCTCTTGGCTTTCACATCTTATATAGCCATACCAAGTAAAAGAAAGCATTTATCAGCTCTCTGTTGCAAAAACATACAACAAAATAAAAGTAGTTTCTCATTTCAGGTTAGTTTCAGGAGCTTTAACCAAAGCTGTGCCTCAAGTCTTCACAGGTGACTGTTAAATATACCCATAAGAGAATATATCTGTAGTTTCCGTAAGAGAATAAATCTGTAGTTTAAAAGCGATAGCATTTTTTTTGCCTAGAAATCTGAACAGCATTTCAATCAAAATAAGAATTTTAATGTAATCACGGCTGGAATGACTTGCACCTGACATATCAGTCTATCAAAGGAAACTTCAATGTTTATTCCCACAGCAGAGAATAATGTTTTCCTTTCACCATTTAACTTGTTACTCAACCTTATCAACTAGCTGTAATACTACTTACACTTCTGCAAGAGTTCAGCTCTGAGAGTGGCACTTTTAGGTTTCCTTTTCAGCTGGAAGTGTTTCACTGGGGGCGTAAGTGGCCCAGCTAGTGTTGTCAAGGCATTTTTGTTTAAGTATTGACATTCCAACGGCAACATAGCTGAAGTTTCGCATTCACTTACTGTATAAAGAGTTAACACAGTACACATGGGTATTAGCACCTCTTCCACAACTAGTTACAAAACATTTTACAAATAGACCGTACAGGTGTTTTTAAATTTTAGATTACTTATTTAAACACCAAGAGCAATTTAGTTCTAATTATTACACAGTCATTAGGTTGTTTGTTTTTTACATTAGCTTCATAAGAGCTTCCATGGTAACTAAACCCAGTCAGATTATAGGAATCTTAAATGTGCTAGTATCGCTCGAGTAAAAGATGATAAAAATTACCAAATACTCAGACACCTTAAAAATTACACATAAAAAGGAAGCTGCTAAACAAAGTCAAAATCCAAAAATCGAACCCATAAATGATCATTAGTTTACAGTAAGAAAAAAAATAGTTCCACCTCCAAGTAATTTCATTACTGGTCTGCTGCAATGCCAACTGAAGGCTTTTTCTAAGACATGAGCTAAATCAAACCCATTGAAATAGGACTAGCTTTGCATCATAATTTACCTACATTGTGTGAAGAAGCAACTGTGCAAGTGCCTGAGCCAATACTTTCAGCTGCTGGGCAATCTGTAGCTAGTCAGACACCAGCAGTGTAATTCTTCCTGTGATCAGTCTCTCCCACAACACCCAGCACTTGCTGCCTAGAGGAGAACTTCTGGTTGAGATGCACACCGCCTGCCCACTACAACCATGGTGCTTCCATACACATAAGGTGCTTCCCACACAAGCACTGCAGAAAGTTTACTCTTTTCTTTGGTACCACAACATACAAGGCAAAGCAATGTATAAAAAACCTCAACTTACTGAGAGGCAGTAAGGCAGTTATTACCCATCAGTGCACATGCAACCTGTCTGTGATACTAAAGAATCCACATTAACTTGCGTGGTGCCCTTCACAAACACTCAGGGTAATACTCAATATGCAAGTTCTGATGATGCGTGAAAAGATAATTTAAGAAGTTACCACTCGTAAAATATCTCAGTTCCCAGTCCAGTTACAGGCCAGGTCATGAACTGTGGCAAGTTAAGAGACAAGACACACTGCTTGTCCCCATACCAATACTGTTAAAATTGCAAGATTGCCTGTGAAACAACAGATTATTTCTGGAAAAAAAGGCATCATGTTTCTGCAATGCTCGCCAACAGAAAAGGCTTACCTTTTTCTCTAAGCTCTCCTAAAATATCTTGAACATTGGGATTCTGTTCTTCAAGATCAAGGTTAAGGGAGCCAGTATCTGGAAAGGATTTTAAAATATCAGCTACCATTAAGACCCAGGGGTCTGAATCCAAGGTAGCGAGCTGGATAATTTCAGTCAGTGCCCCTTTCATCTAACAAAAAAAGAAAAAGAAAATCAACCAATTGGAAACAGTTTTAAACAGCTTGCAGTTGGATTTTTAATTTTAAAAAGACACTAGCATAAACATGCACAGTATTTTACTAGTGGGGAAGGGAAGAAGGAGGGAGACTGCTTCAACATAGTTACATATTAACTCTAGAACTAAATAAAGAAGGAACCAAGGTAATTCTGTTTGATAATGCTTTTGGTCAATCTGCCCAAATTTGGTTTGAGCTTTTGGCAGTTTGAAGCTTTGTTTAGCATTGAACTTTTTTTATTAAAAGCAACTGGCCTGATTTTTACATTACTGTCTCCTTATATTGTACACATACTCCCAGTGTACCCACATCTTATATTGCGTGGAAAGAATATGCAATTTGAATCACAGAACACAACAAATTATTTAGAACAGGCATCTAAACGAAGATAGGCCCCTTCTTGGGCTGCAGAGTAATTAGACAGACAGACCATATTTGCATCATATGAACACAAACTAAGACCTCAAAGTTTTACTTAAGTTTAGGCCAAAATAATGTGTTTCATGCTAAACAAAACTGTACTGTTTGACAAAAATGTCTATTACAGAAGTAGACCCAGCCCTCCAGTGTGCAACAAGTAACAAGCGTTTTAACTCAAAGTTTCTGTAGTTAAAAAAAGAAAAATAACAATAATGCATAAAATTAATTAAAACATTTCATTGTTGCAGTAATCTTTTAAATTACTGATCAATATGCCTGTTGGTACTATAAATTGAAATAGAAATCAAGATGAGTTCAGTCAAGGGTTTAAACAATGAGCATCATAAACTAGTCATTTTACTTCATTTGCAGGTAAGCTTAAAAACCTCCAAATAAAGCCTGAACACTTGGGGATTTTTCTAAGTAAACTCTCATGTAGGCAGTAAAGCTTCACAGAACTAAGATGTTTGAGATATACTGTAGGTCTAATGAGCCACAAAATGTAACAGCAGAACTACCTGAAACACAGACATATTGTATCTGTATGTCATTAACCCTGGAGGATTGATTTAGAAGTATAAGGAAATACTTGAATTTTGATTTTTCATAACTGACTGTGCCACATGTATCTTAGTTATAGTCTACATGTTTCTGAACACAGGGAGACAAGCAAGAGGCTCACCTTTATCTTTATGCTATTATTTCTGTCCCTTTATTTAGAACCAGACTTTCTTTATATGAAGGAGTTAAATAAAATAAACTTACCCTACCTGTGCAAATTCCTGCTGTCCATTCGCTCTCCCCCCCCCCCCCCACTTTTAAAGCTCAAACACCGACATTTCTCCAATCCTCTCACCCACACAATGTTATTGGCCTCTCAGTTTAGAAAACTTTACAAGTGTACCTGAGGGGCAATTTGTCCTTTATTCCTTGCCTGTTTCAGTGTGCATAGTAACATGCTTGGGAAAGGAATTAGATCAGTCCATCTGACTGAAAACTAGAACTAACTCTCGCTATAGGTTTAAGCTTGAACAGCCCCTTGGTGTGGCTCACCAGTCACACAAACACTAGAACCACAAAAGAAGTGGAGAGTAGAAAATACAACAGCTAGTTACCACCTTCAACACTATTGATTTGCTTTGGATTAGTGACCACATAATCATGACCCCATGCTGTTTAACATGCTGCCAAATTTAACCAACATTTACCCAATGAGAGAATCAATTTCTAAGAGTCTAGTCTTTGCTGTCCTTCATTGCTAAATTCTTTCTCAGGACAGATAAAAACCTCTACACAGACTTGTTGATCTCTCTATTCTAACCCTGAACTGCTCATCACAAGTCCCTTCTACTACAGTGGATGAGGAGGAGCATGAATATAATTGAAACGAAGTCTTTTTCTTATGTATCCTATAGGATGTAGGACTAATTTACACAAAACACGTGAAAATTCAAAACGTGCGCCATGACCACCGATGAACCTATAATCTTTAATCAGGACACTGCTAATGAAGGTATGCTTATAGAATGTAATTTCCTCCATCAGATCAAACTTTGACAAAAATTGATATCTACTCATATCTGCTCCACAACACTTGTATTCATACAAAAAATTCACAGATACATGCCTATACTTTGCATGTTCCTATAGAACTCTTGTCTGGGCACGCTGCATCCACACTACTCGCATGACAGCTAAAGTTCAGGCAACCTACTTACCCTCCAACCCACCACTCCCCATGACTTTGGTTCCTTCAAGAAACGAAACAACTTGTTTGCCTGGCACTGGACAAATAACATTGTCACCAGGCCTCATGGCAGAAAGAACATGGTGAAAGAACAGTCACTGTCACGCACAGGGAAGCAAAGTGCACTAACTTGTACTGTGAGCCAACTAGAGACCTTGCCCGAATAGAGGTTTGCATTTAACAATCCTGGATTTGAGTTTTGACTCAGCTTTGTCTTCAAATGGCAACGGAAATATATAGTCCCAGTTCATTGTTGAACTGGCAGCTGAAAATAAGTAATTTCTGGTTTGAGAAGGCATAAACTGCAACTCAAAATAACAGAGTTTATATAACTATGTAGAGTTTTATGTATATACTATGTATATAAGTTATGTATATAACTACGTAGAGTTTTTCTATTACTTTATAGAGCACAGCCGTAATCCCAAGTCTTAAATGTACAAGATCACAACACTGGATCAGCAACAGTCCCATCAGCTTCAAACAGCACCTTGTTAGGCGTGCATGTCAACATCTGATGCAACATTTTCTGGCATTTCTCTCACCTAAAACTCAAGTATCTTAGACATTTTTCTTAGCCTGCTGCCATAGAAAAAAAAGTAGAAGGCACGATTAGAAACATCTAACACAAAAGGATCAGGCAGGATAAAAAAAGCCTGGGAACAGAGACAAAAGGAGATTAATAATGACTGTGCAGGAAGACTACACAAACAGCACCACGGGAAGGGGTAACACAAAGGAAATGTTACAAGAAATATATAAAGAGAGAGCTTCAAGATGACTTCTTGTCAAGAATTCCCACTCATTTGCTTTATATTATGCCTAAATTAATATACATGACTATCCCTCCAGACAACTACATCAAGAGTTGGCTAATAAATCCAATGAAGTTTTAATCTTCAGGAGCCATAGACAAGGTGATGTTTAATAGGTATCTGTACTATTATAGAGCATTTTCATTAAGCTAAAAGCACTAGATTGAAAGCACAGTATTAATATTTATGCAATACAACACTAGAATGGATCAAATATCACTACTATATGTTTTGTATTTCAATCATGAAAAAGAGTAGAAGCAGCCAAGAGTAATATTAGATTAAAATATACCATATTACATCACAGAATGCAGGCCAGAAAGATGCATAGTTGCCTGCCTGGTTTGAACACAGAGGGAAAAGCAAATGCACTGTGCCTTCTTATTCCTTTATGCTGTACTCCACAATTCCCACTTGCACTAATACAGGACTCCTGATTCGCACAAGCAAGGAAAAGAAACAGCCCTGACTTCTGCTCTCTCACAGATAGTGTAATAAAAGGGCAGGCAACTGCCGGGATAGGCAACATCTTCCTCTCATAATTCAGAAAGCACAGAAGCACTCAGTTCTCATTCTGGACTTGCCTGTAATATTATAGTCTAACTCTGAAAAAATAAATTAAATGTTGGCACTAAGAGAAAACTTGCCTCGCTGTTGTGAACCAGGTTAACAAGAATATAATATAAAAAATAAACAGAAGTAACTGTTCTGCCAATTTCACAACTGAAACTCTGGTCAGCACTAAACTGAGCTTTAGGCATGATTTCAAATAAGTGTGATTATACAGAAAAACTTTGGCAGATGAAAAGCTAGAGTGGCAGGGAGATTAAAGAGTTTGCAAGTTCTGCCCAGAGAATTACAGTGGGAAAGGATTTTTTTGATAACTGCCTACAAAGCACACATAAAATTAAAGTAGGACCTAATTATTATTATTAGTCATCAGGAACAAACAAGCAGTAATGAGGCTCACAGGATGATCCCACTGGAGCATTATGAGGATTAAGTCACTTATCTATACAATATTTGGAGTGTTCAATGAAAACATTATAAGAATTGAAGGATATTACATTTCAGAAAAAAAAATCACCTAAGAAAAGGACTGAGCTTTCAAGAGAGCTCACTGAAGATTCACTTGTCTAGACCAATGCTTTCACAATGATTTAGAAAGGTTCAGCAGCCAATTAAACCCCTTCTAAACCAAATACCACCACACTTCTCTTGATTCCCATGTAACTTTTTACTCAGATGTCTGCTCCCAAATGGTTTCCACATTATTCTGTGCCTCAGTGAAAAATCAGTCATAAAATCATAAAATGCAATTATACAGAAAACAGGGAAGAAGATTTTGACAAGAAAATAACTGAGTCCAATCTGTTATCTAGAGAAGGAAATATCATTTAACGTGCTACATAACAAACCAGGAACATATCCTGCATCCACTACCAAGATTCTCAAAGCTTTACAAAGCTGATGCAACATATTTTCCAATCCTAGTAAGTTTCCAAATGGCAGCTCAGTGCTTCTTTCAAGTTCGATAGACTGGTGCATGGCATGGAAAACACACAGATGATTTTCCAAAGAGACTAACAGAAGTACTTTCACAGTTAAGTTTAATAATTTTCAGATTTGGAAGTGATTTACAAATGAAGAGTTTTACTTCCAGTCAGCTACAAGTATTCTATACTGGTGTATTTCTGCTAGAAAAAATGATGCCATGTTGAGGACTCCACAATACACTGAGCAGAGAATACTGCAGAGGAGTACTCAGCACAGAACACACACTGAACACAAACAGGCATCTATGTACATTCTGGGTATCATATGCAAGACAGGGTATGCCAACTAAAATACCCAAAATCTTCACAAATACAACCTATTTTAGCAAACTCGCCAGGAATGATGAGTATCTGATAAGACAACATTCCTTTCAGTTCAATTACACCAGCTTTTTCTCACTATCTATAGAAGGAAGCCCATATAATGATAACAGCAGACCTACTAGAAATGTTGAGAGTTTCTGTCTTGGCTTTAACCACTTTTTAAGAACTTCCCCTCAGTAAAAAAAAACCCAAATAAATTGCACATCACTGAAATAGTTAAAATGTTACAGGTATTTTGCAAAGGACTGAAAATATGCTAAGTCCCTAGACCCAAATAAAGTGTGCTCTGTTTACAATGCAAGACTGAGTTTGTGATTGAATTCACAAACTCAGTCTTGCATTGTAAACAGAGCACACTTTATTAAAAATTATTAAAAAATATTGTGGGATTTTTCACTTTGATGGAGTTTGTGATTGAATTCACAAACTCCATCAAAGTGAAAAATCCCACAATATTTTTTTGTTACAGCAGTAACAAAAACTATATTTGGAACACAACTGATTCCTTTAACAATACACTAAAAGGCACAACAACTGATTAGCTCTTCTTTACATGCATTTTATCTCCATGGCTAAAAAAAAAAAAAAGCACTGATCGAGTAAACTTGCTGGCTACCATCTTCCTCATGACAAGTTTTAAAAGTTCTTTTACTCGTCCAGTGAACACTCTTGCAGCATTTCAACAGGTTATTTCAGTTTGCTTGAATGTTGATCTCTCAAAGAATTCGCACTAATATTATTTATGAAAGTTCCTAATCTTCTTTAAGCTATCTAAAAACATCAATAATTTGTTAGTTTTTTCTAAACATTGCAATACTTATTTCTTATAGGCTACCTGGTATGTTCACACTACTTGAGAAGAATTTTGCATACTCAAGAGTTCAAGTGAGCTTATGCACAGCTCCCCACCCCCCTTTCTGCCTTTGGTTATTTTTTATGTCCAAAACACAATTGCATTTGTCACACACAAGAAAGACAGCTTGTGCATGGGACAGGAGCTAAACATAGTGTTTCAAAAATTATAGTAAATATGCTGAACAGTAATTACTTTCTTTTAAAGTGACACCAATTATATGTAACACTGAACAATCAAACAGATGCACATGGCAAGACAGACACTGACACACACTGAACTATTGCTTAAACATGATGCTTATGCATTTTCAGCTTGGAAGTACACAAAAGCTGAGCACACAACAATCAAAGTTACATACTCCCCACACACACCCTGCCTAGTGTGTGTGTATATTAAGCCTAAGCAGCAGCTGCGTCCTAGCCAAGAAAGAGACTGGTGCAAGCACAGCTGAGGATAGTCTACAAAAGAAGGTGGGGATTAATGACGCACCGCTTCCATGATTATTACCAGGAACCAATACCAGATACAGAGGAAGTAGGAGAGGAATTCCTCTGCCCTGGTTGAAGAGCCTTAAGTATTTCCCAGTCGTTCTCCAACTACTGCCCCAACCATCAGTAATTGCCTACTGGTAAGAATAAGCCAGCCGCAGAGGACATATGGTCCAGGGCCCAGTAAGCTTTCCTGGACTGAAGATGACTGCTTTCAGGGCCAGCTCAGGCTTGAGCCAGCCAGCTTACTAGCTGGCATAGGACAGTAAATGAGAACATGGCAGTTTTCCTCAAGCAAAACCTGACTGTAATAAGGAACCCCACTGTTCATTGCAGACCTCAGATATTTCATTCCCAAACTTCCAGTACCTGATGCTGTCCTTCCTAAAGCTGAGGTGTTCAACTTGGTACACCTACACCGCTGCCAGTACTAAGGAAGGAAAATGAAGCTAGCGTAACAGACTGTTCCTAAATGATCCTGCCTCTCTGTCCTCATCCTAGAATCACTGCTCAAAAAAGGCCCTCTGTCCAAAAGACATTCCAACTACAACAAAACATAGCCCTACAGCCATGTAGGGGGTGTAAGATGGGTTTCTGGTTATGACCGCATTCAAATGACTACTGACAACCAGAGATTCCCCAAAAAGAAGGAGCAGCAGCAAAGCTCCCATTCCACTCACTCCCCCACCACCGAGAAATCAGAGGACGGAGACCTCCGAGCTGGGCCTCAGCAAAATGCTATGCCAGCCGATACCACCTTCCTCCACCTCCCTGTCCAGGAGAGG
This sequence comes from Clamator glandarius, assembly GCA_033459285.1. Classification (NCBI taxonomy): domain Eukaryota; kingdom Metazoa; phylum Chordata; class Aves; order Cuculiformes; family Cuculidae; genus Clamator; species Clamator glandarius. The sequence continues at coordinate 1,344,989 of JAUNZM010000016.1, read as the reverse complement.
CTGCAAAGGGAAGCAAGGATGGCTGTGGAGACCAGACTCACTGTATGACCCTGCCCTAGAGCTGCCAACTGCCTCTCCTCCTCAGGCTCGTAAAGAAAAGGGCAAATAAGGGGAGCTGGTGCTGGCCCTGCCCCCTCTTCTCCCCTCACACCACGCCCCACTGACCTCTTGATACTGCAAATGCCGGCAAATAAACTAAGGCCTAGAGTTTTAGAAAGCAAGCATCCTTTACCAGGCCTGGGCAACATGAGGAAGTGATCTCCATCAATAGTATGCAGTGAGACAAGAGATAGGGACAGTATTTTTCCCATCTACACACATATAAACTTTCCCAGAAATGTTATGCACGTTCTATTACTTCCCAAGGACTAATTCCAATGTTATTATGAACTTCACAACAGTCAAACCTCTTACTAATTTGGAGCTCTGCAGCCAGCTCCTTGCCTGACCCTGCACCCAAGACAGGGAAAGACTGCAAACAAAGGTGATTACAGAAGAAGACACATCTGTTGAGTACGGAAAACAGAATCATAAAATGGTTTGTGTGGGAAGGGACCTTAAAGATCACAGAACGTTTTGGGTGGGAAGAGACCTTAAAGATCATAAAATGGTTTGGGTGGGAAAGGACCTTAAAGATCATAGAATGGTTTGGGTGGGAAGGGACCTTAAAGATCATCCAGTTTCACCCCCCTGCCATGGGCAGGGGCACGTCGTACCAGCCCAGGCTGCTCAGAGCCCCATCCAACCTGGCCTTGAATACCTCTAGGGATGGGGCAGGCACAGCTTCCCTGGGCAACCTGTGCCAGCGCCTCACCACGCTCGTCTGACTTCACGCAAGACATTATCGTCTCTAAAGACTAAACAGCGTTCAAAAACACACCGTTTGAAAGAAAAAACCCACTCTATCAGAGGAACGTTCTGTCCAACTTTCAAAACATACAATTACTTGGGCGAAACTTAACTTCCCTTTAGCTTAAAGCAAAAGCATTCTCCTTCTCGCAGAGGTAACCGCTTCTCGTGTCGCTGAGCCCCTCACACGCCCCTACCCCGCTCTCACCTCATCCACCGCCCGGCGGGGCAAGTGCAGCATCCCCAGCAGCAGCTTCAGCTTAACAGCCGAGGAGAGCCCGTGGAAGCAAAGGCGGATGTTGTCGATCACCGAAGCCGTGAGCAGCGAGGCGATGCTCGGCGGCGCCCACAACTCGTCCGTGGAGCCCAGCTTGTTGTGCAGCCACAGGCCGGTGTCGCTCTCCCGCATCGACGCCATCTTGGGAGTGGGGCGAAAAAAGAGGGGATTCTCCACGGGCATTTTATGAAGACACCTAAAAGGGAGGAAGGGAAGGGGGGTGAGGACCCCTGCGGGCCGCCGTCTTGTTCGCGAGCCAAAATGGCGGCGCCCAATGAGGTGGCGCTAGGGAAGGCGGAGATCCGGCCGTAACCTAAAATGGCGGCGCCCACCGAGGCGGCGCTAGAGAAGGCGGGGATGCTGCCGTAACCTAAAATGGCGGCGCCCAGCCTCGACAGGAACAGCGGGGCCCTTCTCCCTCTCGCTCACGTGCGAAATGGCGCCCGCCACAGTTTTCCTTCCGTAGTGCAAGATGGCGGCGCCTCGCCGCTAAAAGGCTCCGCTGTTATCCCCGATTCGCTGTTCCTCGCAGCCTGCCCTCGCTTCTCCGGGGCTCTCCCCAGTAAAAAACGCCTAAGAGCTAGGAGCCGGGCTGCCGCGCCTCCGCGGGGCCGGGCGGCACAGCTCGGGGTCGGGCTGGACCCTGCCCTCCCCCCGCTCTGGAGCGGCCTCCCCGGCTTGAAAGTGGCGGGGAAGAAGGTTTCAAGGCTCGTTCCGCAGCTTTGGAAAGCGAGCAGCCTTTGTCGGGGCCGGGCAACACGAGGGAGCCATTTCCATCAGTGGCGTGCAGTGAGACAAGGATGAGAGAAACACTCATTCACTGGCAAAACAGTGAAAAGGACAACGTGTTCAAAGCAAAGGCAATATTTTTATTTTACAATTCAGCGCTGAATTGGATGTCCTTAAAATAAGGCATAACATCTTATGAAAGCAGTGGGTGTATATATACTAGCTTTGGACAAAGAACCATATAAATCTGTTAAGAATGTTCATTTTTTGGATTATCCAGCCATGTCTGGAGACTTCCTTCAGGTTATCTCTTGACCTAAGACAACTACATCTTTCTAGGCAATTAAGTGTATCGATAAATTCTTGCAACTCTAAGAGAGTATTTATTCTTTTAGGTTATTTATCCATGTCTGGAGATTGTCTGCATATTATCTCTTGATACAAAACAGATTTATATGACAAGATAATTAAACATACAAACCAGCTGCAGCAAAACACATCAATTAATTAATTAATTCTCACAAGCTGAATGTATTCCCACTCACGTGCATATAGATAAATTTAACCAGAAATCCCATGCATTTTCTACTACTTAAGGGATACAAGAAGTAGTGACTATTACAAAAAGTAGAATATTTTTTATTTAAGCCAAAGCAGAGTTAAGAGTCTTCTAAGTAATTGTATTTTTTGAAAGTTAGGTTGTCCCGCTTGATACGGAAAATGTCAGCAAATAAAAACTCTTAAGACTTGTTTTGGAGTTTTAGAAAGCAAGCATCCTTTACCTGGGCTGGGCAGCATGTGGGAACTATAGAATAGTTTAGTTGGGAGGGACCTGAAAGATCATCCAATTCCAACACCCCTGCCAGGGGCAGGGACACCTCCCACTGGATCAGACTGCTCCAAGTCCCATCCAACCTGGCCTTGGACACCTCCAGAGATGGGGCAGCCTCAGCTTCCCTGGGCAACCTGTGCCAGTGCCTCACGACTCTCATGATGAAGAAATTTCTCCTTAGGTCTAGTCTAAATCTGCCCCTCTCCAGTTTATACCCACTGCCCCTAGTTCCATCACGACAAGCCTTTCTAAACACTCCCTCCCCATGTCCCTCAATCATGTGCTACAAGACAAAGGCTAGTAACAGAATATTTCCCACTTACATGCGTATGCATAAATTTTCCCAGAAATCTTATGCATATTCTATTACTTTCCAAGGTCTAATTTTAATGTTATGAAATTCTGCAACAGTCAAAACTCTTGCTAATTTTGAGCTGGCTCCAGCTTTTTACTTGACCTTGCCTTTCAGATTAGTAAGAATTACAGAGGTGTTTGCAGAAGAAGAGACATCTGTTCAGCATAAATCGTTCCTCACACAAGATGTTATAATTCTCAAAGAAAGGACAGTTTCTGAAACACACTGTTTTAAGGAAAACATGCCATCAGAGGGACATTCCGTCTAACTTTCAGAAACCACAACTGCTTACATGAAACTTTACAGTGCTGAACAAATGTGTCTTCGGTAATGACCTCTGTTTGCAATCTTTCCCTATCTCAGGTGCAGGGACAGGCAGGGAGCTGGCTCCAGAGCTTCAGATTAGCAAGATATTTGACTGTTGTGAAGTTCACAGTAATGTTAGAATTAACCCTTGGGAAGTAATAGAACATGCGTAAGATTTTTGGGAAAATTTATATATATGTATGTAGGTGGGGAATATATTCTGTCCCCAGCTCATGTCTTGCTGCACACAATTGAATGAGATCACTCCCTCATGTTGCCAAGGAAGGAGTGGAATCACCGTCCCTAGAAATGTAAAAAACGTGTACACGTGGCACTATATGACATGGTTTAGTAGGCATGGTGATGTTGGGCTTATGGCTGGACTTGATGATCTTGTAGGTCTTTTCCAACCTTAACAATTCTATTATTCTAAGCAATGTGGAATGTCATTTTCATAATTTTCCCTAGAGATTTTTGTGCAGGGTGCTTCAGAGATGTAGGAGGTTACCCCAGTGTCTGTAACACTAGTAGTGGGTGTGCAGAAACCGGGGGTTGGTGTGCAGACATTTGTATTCTCTTGTGATTCAGTTCATTGTTATTTAAATATGAAAGATTAATCAATTGCCCAAATCCCAGAAGACTCAAGAGTTTTTCAAGTGCAGCGTAAATGGTTCATTTTAGTGCTTTCTAATTGAAAGTAAAGCACAGGAGCTGCAGATGTGCATAACGAATTCACCTTCTCTCTAGGTTTTTGAATGAAAACGTTCTCTCTATAATATTAAAGGAGGTTGTTTATAATGTGATTTCTCTAGGACAGCAGAGCAATTGTTGCTGAGGTGCTTTATATTTCCTCAATGTAGTGTTGTGGCATGTTATATTTTATTTGTGTTTCCAGCTTTTATTAATAACTAAAATGCTGTGTGTGTGCAGTTCTTGAGTGCTATGAAACACTGACTTTTATCAGTGGGGATGTATTTTAGAGCAAAGAGTTTCTATGTGACTGAACTATATATTAGGACATTGGATTTTTTTTCCCATAGCTAAGCATTTAAAATGTGTATGCAAATGCACACACATGCATTTTGTTGGTGCTATCAATAGATACTCAAAAGAAACGTGATTTAAGACAAAACTTTTGTATACAGTCAGGTGACATTTTAGAACAGCATTAATAACTTTATTAACTATGCCCAAGCACTTAAGGTAGGCACCAGTGTTGTTAAGACATAGGTACAGGCTTAGCTGTACCTTATGCAGCCCCTCATAGGTTTAGGTCTGAATTACTTAAGGGTATGGACTGCTGTGAAAAGGCATTCTGAAAATAAAAAGTCATTGAAAGTGGCACCAGCGTAACAAAATTCCCCAAACCTGCTGGTGAGGCATAGCTTTATATTTCACTCTTAACTCTGCTTACTGCTGTCAGCTGCATCTGAGCATGTATAGTCCTTGACATAGTGTAATTACAAAAAAAATCTAGGTAAGTGAGGAAAGCTAGCGGTGTTCTTATCTTCAGATGTGAGGAGAAAAGTAACTAACTCCTTTTAAAGATAAATTGCAGGAAGTAAGTCAGAGAACATGCAATGGTTTGCACAGCTGGTTGTCTTCAAGCAGCAACTAACAAAGTTAACCTGGTTCTGTGAGATGGCAAAATGTGTTTTAAGCATCTGACCTAATAAATGCTCTTGTAACTCCATAGTGCAGGGTGCAGTCACTTTGTTCCAGTATACTTTCTGTGGGATTAGGTACTGATTTCGCCAGGCAATGCCAGGCTGCACACTAATGTAAGCTAAGGGAGTATTATTACATACTTTCATTGTTCCTGTGCTTTCCTCAAGGCATCTATTTTGGGACACTGACAAGTGTTAAAGCACTGAGCTGCATGGCCATCTAGTCTAAGCTACTGTAATCACTTCTATGTTCTTATCTGAAGTATAACTTGAAAAGGGAGCCTCTTCTGTGATATGTATCTGGAGTGTAAGATTTTTAATAGTTAATTTTGTTCCAATCTTATCACCTGCGAATTTGTCTCTATCAGCTGTTGACTGAATGGGCATGCAGACGCTGTGGAGATTGAGACTAAGTACCAGCTAGCTGTAAGAGTGTGCTTTTGTCCTGTCTAGCACCTTAACTTTCTGTTGGAATGTAAAGAAGCTTTATTTAGTTTTTACTTAAATTTTGTTTAGTTTGAGTAGTGAGTTTCAGAGTAATATGGCAACTATAAAAGTTCCTCAGGGATTCCTGGAGCTACAAAGAGTCTACTTGATTTCTCTGGAAGTGCTCATTATATCCCACATGAAGTTGCATTACACAGTTAATTGTCTGCAGATGCTTTCTCCTCTAAGTTGCAAGTTGCTTTTTCAGAGTTGGTGATGCTGAATAACATTGTTGAGAAGAGCTGGAGCATGCTACAAGATAGGCTCTCTGCCTGGTTGTGACAGCATTCAAATAAAAAACATAGACAAGGATTCATCTCTCTGAATCCACTTTATAATTGTTTTAAGAGAGATGTGAGTATCTCACACCTCCAAGAACTTCCTAACCTGCTGTTTTCTTCACTACATGTTGAAGTATACGTATATGCTGGGGTTAATTAGTCCTGCACTGGTGAGTGCTGTGTTCCCTATGGGACTCAGAATAACTGTGTATACTCAGAAGGATGTTACAGGGATAGAGCCTGGTGCTTCCTGGCTCAGGGTAAGAAGCACAGCATCTCAACTGAGCACCCAAGTTGATGAGTGATGCACTGATAAGCAGAGATTTCAGATTGGTGTTGGTGTTGAGCTCTCAGCCAATAAGAAGCTGCTTTTACTGTATTTTAGGAAGCCTGAGGCATGTGCAATAAATACTTTAGCATTAGCAGCGGCTGAGTTCCCACTGGCATCTCATCCTGCAATGACAAGTATAGCAGTTCCTGAGCCAACAAGGCTGCAGGATGCAATCCATGCCATGACTGCAGGGGCCAGCCCAAGAAGGCAGAGAGAGCTGTAGGTTGTGTGACCATATAACACATCCTCCTGCCCCCCATTTCCCTAAAGGTTGAATAACTCAGTTTTTCTGCAGTTTTATTTTTACTTTCATGTTTATAACTGGAGTTCTAAACACTGCAACTTGTTAGTACATTCAATATTTCAGAATGGTTTTAAAGTGTAGTTTCCTAAGTTTTCATGGCTTAATAAGAGGACTAATGTTATCGGACTAATCTTCACGGAAGGGGTCATTAGGCATTGGAACAGTCTGCCCAGGGAGGTGGTTGACTCGCCTTCCCTGGAGGTGTTTAAGGTGAGGGTGGATGAGGTACTTAGGGGCATGGTTTAGAGATTGATGGGAATGGTTGGACTCGATGATCCGGTGGGTGTCTTCCAACCTGGTTATTCTATGATCTATGTAAGCTTCAAAACGGTGCAGTGACTTCAGACCTAAGATGATAAAGGCCCATGAAGAGTGAGAGGCAGAACTCAAACCAATCATTTCCTTTCAGTCTTGCTCTAGAGCAGTTTCATTTAATGAGCTGTTATCTAGTAGTAGCTAATGAGATCTGAAAATTGAAGTTTTTCAGCAGTGGTGAAACAATATCCTTGAAGTCTCTGCAGAGTGTCATACCTCTGTGGTAGGTCCTATCCCCGAGGAAACACAACCACCTGTCTGGAAACTTGTCATCGACTTTCCCAGATCCCCATGTGTCATGTGGCAGCAGCTGATCAGCGTGGTTGTGGTGCATCATCCTTAGGGTTGCCCTGAGTTCAGCCTTTGCCCCCTCTTGCACTGCATTTCTTTCACTCTTGATTTTAATAAGTTTTTCTTAACATATAATTGTAACAAAAGGAGACATTTAAATATTTATTTAAAACATAAAACCATGAATGCAGAGCTCAATTACCTTCTCAATTACATTTCAATAAACAAGGATGCAGTCATTATGAGCAGGACAAATATCTAATCAGGCATAACAGTGTGCAAAATTAAAAACCACTAGAGGTTTTAAAAAACCATTAAGACCTAAAACACGAAGTGCTGCACACAAATTTGTTCTTTCAAAGTCATATATTTTTCTGTGTGTGGTGCCTCAAATCTCTGCTCATGATGATGGTAGAAAGGCTTTGCTTTGCAGATACGGGATTCCAGGGAATCATTCAGGATCGTCTGTTGCTTGACATTCCCTGGCATGTGCTGTATAAAACATAGTATTGCTGTTTTGCTAGAAGCTTTACTACTTCTAGTAGCCATCACAGTGAAATTGTGCTCCAAAATGGGGAGTATTAAAGGTAGTGGCATCAGGCCACATTGAGACAGCGTTGTGATCTCTGATGAGAAAGTCACCAAATTTTCAAGAAAGGTTGCTTTCCTCTATTACCTCCAATGGCTTTGTTTTCCAATACCCGTATGTTTCTCTTTCCTTTTATCTGTCTTTATTATGTTTCAGAAACTGTTCCTTCATTTTTTTATTGCTCTTCATGCATGCAAAATTCAGGAATATATAACTGGATGAGACCTCCTACATCACTACTTGCTGTCATGTGCAACATTAGTACCTTGGCCTTTTTATAAACTGTTAAAATCCATTTTGCAACAAGCTTGATTATTTTACCTTGCTACTGAAGGCAGAAAACTGTCCCAGAAACTCCCTGCTCTAGCGAGGATTGATAACTTCTAATTTCCCAGCTAGATTATGCCCTTTTTTTTAATGAAAAGATCCTCTTTTTCTTTCTATACAAACTGGATAAACATTTAGTTAAAGTAGAATTTGTCACCCTCAGTGATTTTTTTTTACTCCTAATTTCTCTATTTAATAGCTGTGGGATAATACATTCCCTGCCACACCTCTCTTGATGGAGTCCAAGGTGCAGTTTGCTTTATTTGCACTGAGAGTGCACTCTTGGCTTAAATGGGTTCATGCTTAGCCTGACATCACCCTGATCCCCTGTTCCTTTTTGTGGGCTGATGCTTAGCCACTTTCCTGCCTGTCCTGGTGCCTGTAGTTATTATGCTCTACTGAGCTTGAGGTATCTGTTGACCTAATTCTTAAATTTGTTGAAAACTCTCTGGATTAAGTTCTGCTGGTCCTTAATTTGGTGTCCATAAATTTGTTCAGGGTACATTCTGTATCATCATCTGGGCCTCTTGTCAAGTGCTGAACACTGTGTTCTTCACCAGCAACACATCAACCATTCATCTTTGCTCTTTGAGCCTGGCCGTCCAGCCAATTTTCAAACCATCTGACAGACTGGTGGCCCAGCTTGTACTTTCTCCAAATAGACAATTTTTGTGTCACTGTATAAATGGAACTAGAAGAGAAATGAAAATTTGTGTTTTGTTTTCTTTTTTTTCCCCCTAATCCCACACTGAGCACTTGAAGAAAATTTAAAAGCCCAGGAGACAGAGAAGGGATGTAGTAAAATATCCAGATAGGAATTATGGTATCTAAGACCTACCATAAAGTCATATTGTACTGTATGTACCTCATTGCCGTGTTTGAGGGACGCCATGTGTGATACAGCTGGATGTCCTAGGTGTGATGTAGGAGATGTAGTTATCTAGATCTGAAACCCTTTCCATGTTTATGACTCAACGGAGAACCTGAATTGCACAGTCCATCTCTACTTGCTCTGGGTGCTGGTCAGTATCAACATTGGTAGTGACACAAGATAGAAGCACTTGAATTTAGAAGTTGCTAAGTCCCACAGACAACATTTCTTGCTTATAATGGTATCTCCTGACCCAAGAGCTTTCCAGAGTTACTGCTGATGTATTTCTTAATTTTATAATTGAAGAGAGATTTCTTATGGCAGTATTCACTTATGTTTCAATTGTTTCCTTCATTTGTTGACATTTGCTCCTGTATTTGTGCAGCTTGTTGGGCAGAATTCCAATGGGACAGCATGTACTCTTTTTCTGAGGACAATGAAGTCAGGAGCTGAGTACCAGACCACACTGACACTTGAGGCTTAGCTGTACAGACACAGGTCTGCTGGTATGGGAATATATCAGAAGTTTTGTTCTTTTCATTGCTCTGAGAAAAATCCCTATAAGCACTAGGAAATTACTACCTTTAAACAGTTTCAGAGCTTTGTGGAGAACAGTGAAAATTATTAATAAGTCTAAACTTCTTCAGTTATAAGTTATCTTAGGTTTTATTGGCAAAGGAAGGGCTCCAAATGGACTTTTTATTATGTCATTTCACATAACCTGTTTGTTAATATGTATGTCAACTACAGTAAAGTATTTCTTACAAATGCTTTTCTTTTGAATTAATACTTTTGTAATCTACAGGAATGATTAGGCTTGTAGGTAGACATTGTTATATTGTGTCAGATATAATTGGGAAAATAAACAAACTTTCAGGCTTGCAGTCCTTATATTTGGTCTGATTTAATCTAATAAAACATATTACCTCTTCTTAGAAACTTTTTTTTTTCAGCACAGATTTTCTCAGCATGGCTGGATTTCTTCCAAAACTGTAAAAGTGACTCACTTTTACAGTGAGTTGCAGTTTTTGCAAGCAAGCTTACAATATTTAGTATGTGATTGTTTATAATTTATTGAGACATTTATATTCTCAGGACAAACTGATACTGCATGTCCATCATAGACCTGGTAACTTAACTTCTAAACAATTACACTTTTCCATGGATGTGCCATTAATTTTCTTGGTTTTAAGAAAATATTATTATAATTTTTGCAAGATTTTATTTTTATTCTGTTAACTGAGGTGGTGTCCTAATGGACACATTTACAGAGAGCTTCAGAAGGCATAAATTTGGTTTATGTGTACTATTTGTAACTGTCATATGGTTCTAATTGCCATTAGATTTTTCTGACTCAGTCCCTGATATGGAGGGTTATTTGAGATTCATACATGCTACCCTGTTTAACAAAGAGGGACCTAAGGAATAAGGTAGATTAAATTTTATGCTTAGAGTATGCAAGAAAACTCTATGAGACGGGTCTTTAACTCAGTTCTCCGGCATCTTATCGATGATTTTTGCTTTATATTTTTCCTCTTCTGAAATTTGACATGGCTAAACCAAGGAGGAGTTAAAAAATAATGCAGTTAAAAATAATGTTGTATTCTTCCCAGTTTTCAGTTATATTAATAAGGAGGATGTTTAAATCCAAATTAATATGTTAATGTGTTTCTTACTGCTGAGTGATTTAGATTAGCTTGAAGGAAGATGTTTTGAAATGGATTGCAATTACACCTACATAGAAGAATTTTTGCTCAAAGCCCTTTTCAAAGGTGACGTTATGGACTTTGGTTTTCAAAAGGATGGAGCAGGGGAGTGAGAAGAGTAAAATCAAGAACAGAAAAAACAAGAAGGAAATAAAAAAATAATTACAAAAAAATTTAGTTCTTTAAATGTTTTGGAAAAAGTTAACAATAGTAATTTTCACATTATTTCTTAAAATCTCTTTGAAAACTAGTTTGTTTTTTTTTTTTAAAAAAAAATCAATGGAAAACCGTCATTGAGTTTAATGCCAAGGAGATCAGGCATAATAGGAAGACACTGAACACAGAGCAATCTGACCATCAGGTGCAATTGACTCCCTGCTACTATGCTGTTTCATAAGATAATGATGAGTGCAATTTACTGTGACTAGATGGAATAGATTGTACGCAGACATGTGGAAAGCCCAGTGGTGCAATTGTATCTTAATTACATATCAAGTGACGTAGAACAAGGAAAGTAACTCCACCACTGAACTCGGTACCCAGCTTCCTTTCAAACTGCCAGATGCCAAGCTGCCAGATGCCTCATAAAGATCTCAATCCTAGCACTTAAAAAGCAAGCCTTGAAATGGAAATAGAAATAGGACAGGCTACGCAAAACCTTTCCACAGTAACTGGAGGAATAACATGGTAAAATGCTGATGCTGGTGGTGCAGGACTAAACCAGTTCTTTGCACATTTGACAGCATGGCAGGAAAATGCAGAAGAGGGAATGAGTGAGCACAGGGAAAGCTGATCCTGGCCAATCATGGAATGGTGATGAACGTGAAAACTATAGTGGATATACTTTTTTATTTTCTTTACTGTCATTTACTATTTGTTTTTTTCACTATTAAAATATTCGCGGATGGTAGAAGTCCTATAGAGTCACATACAAACCTTTATAAAATTGATTCCAGAACCAGCTTTTCAGGAGAGCTTGCAGGAATTCAGGGAGGCAGCTTAGAGGAGGACAATGCAGTCACATGTGCAGAGATGAAAGAGTTTTTGCATCTTTGAGTAAATTCAGTTAAAGGTCTTTGGAATATATTCTGGGATATATTTCTGGCAGCTATATGAGGTACAAGGACAGATGAAGGTGGGTTAGAAAGGTGTTCTGTGTAAAACCATAAACACAAAAATCTTTGGTGTTCTGTAGCTGGTTTACAAGTGTGATCCTAACATCTTGGCTGATGTATTGGGATTCTGTTTTACCTCCTACTTTGAATCTAAGAGACAGGATTTGTTTCTGAACGCCCAAACCACCCATATCCTGATGGAGCTTAAAGACCAACTCACTGCAGTGCCACAACCTAGGACAAATAGTGTCAACGTTATGTACTACAGCATGGGACACATGCTCAAACATGCTAGCTGCAGGCATAATTTCATCAGTGTAATGTTCCAAAGGGAATAATTAGTGAAAACAGCAAAATACTCTTTATTCATTTACACTTTCCCTATCTCTTTAAATGTCTCTCATATTATTATTCTAAGGCTGTTTATATACCGACTTGCAGTGGCTCCTTGCTATTTGGCAGTAGCTTAGTTAAACTAGTTCAAAAATCTGTGGACCCTTTTACAGTTCTAAAGTTATGATAAAGCCCGTTCTGATAAATGTGTATGTTTAAACTAGTCCACAGTAATCAAGGTTGAAGTATTAGAAATGTCAAACTTAATGCACTGTTAGTCTACAGGGATTCTTTTCATGGTTCTTAATGATTTGTTTTACATAATGTGTCTGTAAATTCCACACAAGAAACATATAGAAACTTTTCAGGATGCAAAGTCAAACATTCTGACATTAGAAAATTACAGAATCTATGTTGTTTGCTGAACTTTGATTGCAAGGTAGTCATTAATGACATAAGCCCATTCAGTGCATAGAAAAGATGACAGTCGCTTAATGAGCAAATATTCAATATTTTGTTCTCTCTTTAATGCTTGATTTGGGATTCCATGCCTTACTACTTTCTGTTCTGAATGCAGTTAGCGATTTTGTTATCGACTTTTCAGTGGTATAGAACAGTGTAGGTGCTGAAAGTTTCACAAGTGGAATTGAATGTGTTTTGATAACATCCTAATAAAGTAAGGAAAAGCATTACAGCTAATTACATTACCTTGCAAGTACATTTTAGCCATAAAAGTACAAGGGTAGAAATTAGGCTTTCAGCAAAATGCTGCACCCAGTTCATGGCCATGAAACATGGGTTTTTAAGTGGCTTATTTAAGTATTTGCAAAAGGCAAAAACAGAATCCAGTCCTTCTGAGCAGCATACAAACATCTTAGACAGCAATTACTCTTTTTTTCCTTCCTGCAGTCATTGCGTTCATTTTCTGCAACAAAATCGCCAAGATCCTCTCGACAAGACCAGATTTGTTACAGAATCCTGACTCATCTCCATGCTGCTTCTGTGCAGAGTAGCTATATACTGTTCTATACCAACAAGCTAAATAAGCTTCCCTAAAAGTGACAGAAAAGTTGCAGAGGGATAGAAAGGAGAGAAAAGGGGAAAAAAAAGCAGGCTTGACAGTCCAAGTGTTTCCCTGCCCCTGTAACCTGATGTGGCTTTAGTGACTGCTTTGGGCAACTGTGTGTCTGAGCTGCTGCTGAGTGTCTGGGGTGAGCAAATAAAACCCTGCGTTTGGAGGATGGGTAAAAAACTGTTGATGGGGTGTGTGGAAGATGAGTTCTGCAAAGGAGAGAAGGAATTCTGGTTGCGACGAGATGTAGGGGGATTTACTACTAGGGAAAGGAGGCCTAATTAACCTCTGGAAGGATCTTGCTGTTTCCCACCACTGACGAGATTGCTGATGGCCTGATCCTGACCTATGAAAGACAACAGCATGCTGTCAGCCCTGAGAGATGAAGCCCCGCGCCGTAAATCAGTGCACCACTTCCCTCCTTAAAAAGAGCAGGATAAAATCACTTTCTGTCTTCCTTTTTGTGATGGGTGATGGTGCTAAATCCCCTGAAGAAGTGATAACACAACTGGAGGTTGCTGTGCCTCAAAATTCATACTAACAGCTTTCTTGTAGGTCTCCTTCAGCTTCTTGACCTTTATATGACAGTGTTCATGAAGTTGTTGAGTATCTCTGCGGAGACTGCCATAAGTGATCAGTGCATAAACAAGAGCCTTCCTGGTGGTTTTCTCATGTCTGTGGTCATCTGGATACAATTCCAAATGGCCTAAGAGCCTAGAACCTAAAGTACAAGGGTGCTCTCTAACTCCCAGCTTTTGGAGTGTGGTGCAGCAGACAGTGTAGGGTAGTGCCACCGTTAATATATTAAAGGTCTGGAAGTGTTTCCTGAGACAGGGACATTTTGCATAAGCACCCGTGTGTGAACCGTAACAACGACATGACGTGGCATAAAGGTCTGGTTCTGGTCTGCTGGGTGGCTTTGCTCATGGTTGAGTGCCTCCAGGTGGGAGGTGAACCAAAGTGCAGTCTGCACACATTGCATGAGCAGTGTCCTGTACAGTGATATGTACGGTCAGACACCTTAGGGTATATTGTCCTGATGTTCCAGGGACTTGAGGGACCCTCAGCACCCTATCAATACTCCCAGAGCTAGATCTTGCAGACTGCCAAGGGCTTTAGGTTTCAAGAACCAATGTATCACTGATATAGCGCAATACAGACCTACCAACACTGCTTCGATGGTGCCTGGAGAATTCCTGTCCCTTCTGCAGTACAGGCAGACAGGACCTCCCTTTGCATTACTTGTTTGCCAGCGGAGGAGGCTGGGAACTCAGTGCCAGCATTGAGAAATAGAAGACTAAGAGTTTGATGTGGTTTTGTGCCCTGGGATGGGGTATGCTCAGTGAATCTGTATGTGCAGTAAATGTAAAGAGCCTTGGGCATGTGGAAGCTGAGAGTGGACATTCATGGACTTGAGCTCACATAAGTCTTTACTGAGGTTCTCAGAGGCTTATCTCTTGGGCCAAATTTGTGCAGTGATTCGTAGGAGCAGTGAGAAGCATTATTTTTCTAATACAGATAACTTCTCTGTTAAATTTCAAGGCTCTGCATCAAACTAGAAGGTGCACAAACTTTTAAAAATAATAATGCATTTCTTTTATTAAGATGGGCATTTTTCCACCTTTTACTCTCATAGACAGCTGAACCAATGTTTTAATAAGTAAGCAAACAAAATACCCTTCAGGTCCGCAGCAGTCAGCCAGCACAGAAAATCTCATTCTAACATTTAAGGTTAAAAGTTGTAACATATTGATCATACAGAAACCAAACCTAGTAATTTTCAGGTCAGGCTGCTGCATGTGTGTCTATATAAATAGCCAAATGGCAGTTATGACATACAGTTACTTACTTTTACAAGCTACTTATTCATGAGATCTTGTACTTTCTATTTCTGCAGCTATGTTCCTCAAATTAGTGTAGTGATGCAAAGTATTAGTTTTAGATGAGTGAACTCAACCCTATATGTTTTAAATGAGAGAAATTATTAATTATTGATTGATAATTATTAATTAGCCCGAACAAGACAGAACAAATGTGAAATACGTGAGCTAAGCTTATAGAAACAGTTTAGAACATGAAGGGATGCATCTCACACTGTATGGACTTTCAGGTTGTTTTACTACAGAAAACAAGCATAGATGTCTGAATTTCCACTAGAGAGATTTTTCCAGATGGTACCTGTTCTCATTTCTGTAACCAAAAGGTGGCAGCATATGTGTCTATGTTCCCTTTCCATCCATCCTAGCTCTGAACTCCTAAATAACCTTACTTGCTCAGTTTGTCGGAATGCCAGGAAGTCCAGAACAATCATGATGACTAAGGAATGCTGATGAGATCTTATATGAAATCAGCTGTTTATCACCCTTAAATAGAAACAGGAGTAGATCAATGACTGATGATTTTATTTCACTGTTTCTTTGACAGACTGGCTGACTTTTGGAAATGTGAAGAAGTGTTAAATTTCAGGTCAGTGCTGTAAGTTCAGAAGGGACACCTACCTATAGAGCTTAACACTTTTCTTAACAGTAATGATTAAGAAGGCCCAGCCAATAGTATCTGGCAAATACTATTGATCGGTTAGACTTTGACTTATTATTGTTTTTACTTAAGCACATCTTGCTTTGGTACCAGGCAAAAGGCCAGCAGGCATCTGAAGGAGCGGCAAAGGTGGGGCAAATATCAAGGTGAAAAGGACATGAATGTACCAGTTGACTATTGCTGCCTGAGTGTTCAAAGCCTTCTGGAAAGATGCCCAGAGACACCCAATTCCCATTAAAGGTGGCAAAGAGATCTGGAGGCAGAGGAAAGCAATGTGAAGCACAACCTGCTCTCTTATCTGCGGAGGTGCTGTGCACTTGGCATGATGCCAGGAAACACGACTGCTACAGAACACTGCAGTCTGTGTCCTTAACAATTCAAAACACTCACATGCATATCAAACTGATTCCTGCTGTCTACACTAGCTTCTCATGCTCAAACTCAGGGTCTCAGTCATGGTTTTCCAGCTGCTTTGTGGCCTGGCCTGGAAAATGTAAATGACACCACTCTGGGGTATTGGCTGGAGTTAACAGTGCTGTTCCTCAGGCACTGTGAAGCTTTTTACCACAAGGGTAAAAAGCCTCTCAATTTCTGAGAGCTGAGAATTTCAGTTAACCCCATTTGCCAGCTGGAGAATAAATACACAGAAAGGATATGTCTGATGATTACAGAAAACTTTAGGGTCACTTTCAAGCCCCAAATCTGTAGATGCCTATAAAGAAATCACCTAAGTACAAGCCTCAGCAGCCATCCAGTCTGAGTCTGAAAGCTTTTCTGAAGTTATACGGTATCCCTAGTTCATCTGGCTGCTCCACTTTGCACGTATGGGTAGCGGAGTGCTGCAATACCTCCTGTCTTTGCTGTCCGGAGCAAGAGCTGAGACATAATGGAGAAAGTAAATTCATAGCAAGGCTGGCTGTAGGATTAAGGAGAAACATGTGGACACTGGTGCTAACAAGCAAGATACAGATGCAGGGAAGGTTGCTCAGGTGACTGAGAGGATGAGGTTCTTCATCTCAGTCATAACTGCCAGTGTAGATGCACTTTTGAGGAGTAACTCACAAAATGAAGATGACTATTCCAGATATTAAGGATCATCTGAAGTTATTATTCATCTCTCCAAATGGAAGGGCAAGGTTTTGGCCTGCTGTCTCTCACACATAAGCATCATATGCTTAACTAAAAAAGCTCCCTAAGCATCACATTCTCCCCTGTAAGAGTATAAAATGAACAACAATGCTGGTATGGAAATTATAAGTGATGTTAACCCAACACATGAACGTAAAGTACTAAAATACACATAAGCAATGAGGCTGTGTGAAAACACATATGGAGGAGGATTTCCACTCTGTAGTCTGGGTCTGTATAGATGCCTCTGAGGGAGGCTGGAGGATTTTGATGTGGTTGTATCAAGAAGCTCCTCAGCATCACAGTACCGGGTGGGTGGTTTGTTGTGCAGTATTTCTGTTGCTCTGTATAGTGTGAGTGGCTGCTCCTGGCCTGTCAGTGCCTGCCACTTGCCTTCCTCCGTAATCCATCCTCAGTTCAGTCACCTTTCCACAGTGTCAGTGTTGGCTCTGAAGGAGATGATAACCAACAAAAGGTAGCACACACAGGGAGCCCCAGCCACCACAAAACTTATTCAGAATGAAGGATGCCCTTGCCAGTTGCACTTGGTTTAATGTCTAGCATTGGAGAGACTGGAAAAAAGGGGCTATAAATAATTTTCTTCTATGTACTTACAAATGCAGAGATAGAAAAATCCTTTGTGAATTGCCTTGTATTTTACATACTGTTAGACAAAGGATAAGTTATTACAATTGAGTCATGCCAATATGAGCAGATTTCAGATGTTTGTCTGTTGCTGCCTCTATTTCCCACCTCTTGTTGAATAGCTGGTCTCTAAAACCAGAGGAAATATTTCTATTCAGAGATTTCAAAATTGGCTTGAAAGATAAAGGACAGAGTTCATCTCGTTATGTTCCCTCCCTCAGTGTTAGTGCAGCTGGAAAATTGTCTGTCTGACTACTAAAGCTCAGACCTTTTTAGACCTGGAATAGTCATTCAGCATAACTTCTGTTTTGAATGGGGAATCTATTTCCTCTATCCTGTATTTTAAAAGCATCTGTAGTTCACAGCTATGCTCAAAACTGACAAGTCTGCATGTCAAATTGAAATGCCATATAATATGGTGAGACATGAACAGTGCCCCAACATTTTCTTATGTTTTTTTTTTTTTTCTGCTTGTGCAACAGAAGTATTTTTTAACCTTTGTCTATCTTAGATGACTCTGGGGTCTTGAGACTGTATTTTCTGTATTTTCTTTATTCTGGAGAGTTACCATTTCTCCTGCCTTTTACTGTCCTTTCTTTTTAACAATGATGTTTGCAATTTGACACTGGTTAGATAGAAAATCAGAGTTCACTGAAACAGAAAAATCCCACACTACAAAATCCGGTCTCCTTTCCACCTAGATGAAAAGTCCAAGTGCAACCTGCATCAGAATTAAAGGTCTGATCTCAAGATAAAAGGTCATTCATGGCATAGTCAATCTTCAAAGCCTATTTTTATGCAAAAGTTGACAGTCTGATAATTTTGGTGTTTGGAAAGAGACAATTTTCAACTCCAGCTTGGAAGTAGCTAATTGCCAAGTACAGCATTCATAGAATCACAGAATTGTTTCAGTTGGAAGGGACCTTTAAATGTCATCTAGTCCAAACTCCTCTGCAATGAGCAGAGTTGTCTTCCACTAGACCATATTGATCAGAGCCCTGTCCAACCTGACCTTGAATGTTTCCAGGGATGGGACATCTACCACCTTTCTGGGAAACCTGTTCCACCACTCTCGATGTAAAAAATTCCTTCCTCATATCTAGTCTGAATCCACCCTTTTTTAGTTTAAAATAATTACCCCTTGTCCTATCACTATAGGCTGTGGAAAAAGTTTGTCCCCATTTTTCTTATAAGCCCTCTTTAAGTACTAAAAGGCTGCAAAAAAAGTTTTCCCAAAGCCTTCTCTTCTCCAGGCTGAACAATCCCAACTCTCTCAACCTTTCTTCACAGGAGAGGTGTTCCATCTCTCTGACGTTCTTCATGGCCTCCTCTGGACCTGCTCCACAAGTCCATGTCCTTCCTGTGCTGGTGCGGAGGCCTTCAGAGCTGGAT
Source organism: Clamator glandarius (assembly GCA_033459285.1). Taxonomy (NCBI): domain Eukaryota; kingdom Metazoa; phylum Chordata; class Aves; order Cuculiformes; family Cuculidae; genus Clamator; species Clamator glandarius. The sequence continues at coordinate 1,326,250 of JAUNZM010000016.1, read as the reverse complement.
ATGGTACTCCAGGTGGGGTCTCACCAGAGTAGATGAGAGGGGCAGAACCACCTCTCAACCTCCTGGTTACAATTCTTTTGATGATACACAGGACACAGTTGGCATTTTGAGTGGCAAGCACACATTGATGGCTCTTTCTGTAGGATGAAGATGGGATCTCTAAGTATACTGTGTGCCTTTGCCCTCCAAGATACTTGTACGTTTAGAGCTAGGCCTAGTCCATAAAAAACCTCTTGTTTTCATAGTTCTGTTGGCTAATGGGAAGCAGCAGGCTTTTTGAATAATCTAATGACTCCTAACTGTGCTTAATTGCAGCCTTTAAAAACAAATGCATCTGACACTTTCTGCAATAAATAAAATAATTGACCATGTAGAAACAGTTCAACTAATAAAAGAATTGATAATGAAACAACAAATTTCAGAGTTTTTAAATTCCAGAATATATATATGCTTTTGGGTGGGGTATTTTCATCAAGTCTGGAGCAGCAAAGCTGTTTTGCAGGTTTAAGTGGTAATACTGCAAGGCTCTCCTGAGGTTCAGGATGAAGAGGGCTATACTGCTCGTCTGGAAATGCTTCATTTTTCTCTCTTCATAAAGACGGTATGTATTCCTGCAGAAACTTGGCTGGGACCAAGTGATCCTGCCTCTTGAGGAATTGAGGTCCTGCAGCTGGTTGGCTAGTGGGGGTGTTTTGCCTCTCTGGAAGGCAGCAGCTCTTGCTGGGCTCAGAACTCAATTTGAACTAGGAGTTGACAGCTACTGCCTCTCACAAAGGCCTCTCTAAAGAAGCTGTGGCTCCTGGCCGTGCATCAGCCCAACAGCATGCTGTCTGCTTACTTGCCATCTTGGGTGTCCTGCATTGCTGATCTGTCTTCCAAATCATGCACAAAGCCCCTCCAGTAACAGCAGTACAACAGGGCAGTGAATCAAATTGTGCACATCAAGGGAAAAATGTTAAATACTTGTAGCTTTTAAATTGCAGAACAGATGTTCTTTGTTTTTAACTCAAAACCATTGAAGTTTAAATAAAAAACTAGCTAAGCCAAGCAGGAGTGTTTCAGGCTCAAAAAACCCACTGGAACCAGTGAGGAATGGTAGGCTTATTTTATTCTCACTCCAGTTCATTAATTCTGTTTAAAGTGATTTCCCTAAATTAACTTCTGTGCCAAGACAGTGTATGAAAAAATTAGAAATTGTTGGGGTAAAGTGAGGATCATTATAAAAGCTGTAATCCAGCTTTAACAACCCAGTACTCTGTAGCCACATTTGTCTGCTGTGTATAGTGCATGTTTTCCAAACACTGTAGAGAGACTGGTACTTCTGTCAAAAGGATATTTCATCTAATATTACTTGAAAACCTTTCTTTGCCTCAACTATATTGTAAAGTTGACCTAAATCCACTAGAATGCTTGGTTTTTTTTTAAATCTTGAAAAATATTTCCTTCAAATTGCTTATTAAAAAATCTCCCCATCTGACAACTACGTTCCCTAGACATGAACCCATTGCCCCACAGTGATTCAGGGTCACATTAGATTACACAGTAACTCCAGAGAGGTGGTTGCTCCTCTTGGCAAAATTGGCATATCACAAGTGCACCATAAGCATAGACACTGCAGGCATTTATGCTTTGAAAAACTGAATCTTTAACCCACACATAATCTCTTTTTTCTTCCTCCTGATGCAATTTCCAGCATACAGAATCATAGAATAGCTAGGGTTGGAAGGGACCTTAAATATCATCTAGTTCCAACCCCTGTGCCATGGGTAGCGACATCCCACCAGCCCAGGCTTCTCAAGGCTCCATCCAACCTGGCCTTGAACACCTCCAGGGATGGGACATCCACAACTTCCCTTGGCAACATGTTCAGTGTCTCACCACTCTCATGGTGAAGAAATTCTTGCTAATGTCTCATCTAAATCTGCTCCTCTCCAGTTTATACCCTAAGGCTTGTGGTGATAGGATGAGAAGGAACAGATATAAATGGGTATATGGTGGGAAACTACATTAAAGATACCTGCATTTTGAGAGGTTGCTGCTCTCTGAGATAAAAATGCAGGATATTTGCCCAGAGAAGATTCCTTGGCAAGAGAAAAATATTTATGCAACTGAGCACTCTGCCTTGTTATTTTCTTTCCTTTTTTGGGATGTGGAGATGAGAAGTAGTTTGTGCATTATCACAGATTCAAACACATAATGCAGCATTATGGGCTGCCCATATTTCTCTTCCCTACCCAACCTAATTTCTTATCTCATATCGCTTTTGCTGTTATCTTAAGCTCCCCACATTTGTCTGCATCCTGCATGACCATTCTTGCTCTTTTCTCCACAAATGGAAATCTCTCTTCAATCTGACCTGTATGTGGAGCGCTCCTCACATGTCCTTCAGCCTACTTGACAAAATTAAATATCTTTACTTTTAAACTGAGAGATGGGAGTACAAAGAGTTTTCTTTTTATGGATGAACAGCTTTTTAATTTTTGTCCACAAAAGGAAACTATTAGTTTTCCTGGATTTTCAGTTTTCTAAGATTTTCTGCTGTCTGTTAAACATAGATTCATAGGATCATCTGGCTTGGGAGGGACCTTTAATGGTCATCTACTCTAGCCCCACTGCCATGGGCAGGGATACCTCTTCCAGGATCAGATTGCTCATAGCCTGATCCAGCCTGACCTTGAAATAACATAGATCTGTCTGTTTTAGAGTTTTTTAATACACCTATGATCATGGTATATTTGTTTCCCTTCTATACCCTCATCCCATTAGAATACACTTTTTCTTTCCCCACGGGAGGGATTTTTGTTGCTTTTTAAGTGGGCAGATGTGAAGATTAGAAAGAGTTCAGAAGAAAAAGGAGCATTTCAGTGGAACATTTCAGCATTTCAGCCTCCTGGGAGGTAGCTGGTTATTGAAAGATTTATTGAAAGAAAGATTTTGCAGCATTTTCCAATTCTGGTCAGACTCTGGATTCACCACATTTCTTCTGAAGTTCCTAGTGCAGAGAAATGCCTTCAACAGGATTTATTTATTCTCAGCTCTCTTGAAGTGCATTTCTGCTTAGTCTCAGAGCTGCAGAACTGCCTTTGTGTTTCTTAAGATGAGTTTGATATTGCTGGGGAATGAGATGCTTAACTGCCTTGCATATTCTAGCAGATGTTGGAAATGAACAGTGAATGAACGGTCTTAAAGCAGAGCTGCTATGCATTTTTTCTGCCTGGATGGGTATCTTGCACTAGGTAGAGCCTAGATGCTGTCTTTCTGCACACATTAGTATGATTTACAACAGTGTGCAGTGAGATCCAATAACATAATTAGGAGGACATATGGAAGAAAGCAAATATGTTTCCCAGGGTGCTAGAAATGAAAGAATGCATTGCTTAGAAACTGAGATTGGATGTCAAAGCACAGGAAGGCAAGCACCTTTGGTGTGGGATGTCTCCTGCAGGGCATTTGGACAGCACTGAGGGTGCTAATGCAGGTTGTCAGTAGTTGCTACTACTAACTGTGACTTAGTAAATAAGAAGAGTAACATAGGATTCTTCATATTTTTTTTCCTTCAAAAGAGGAACCTTATCTGTTTGAGGGTTTTAGATCTATGCTTTTTTTGCCAACAGTTAGAAAAAGTTCTCCAAGGAACAAATAACCCATTCTACCCTGGTGGTCACTGTGTCTCCCTTCTAGAACGACAGCCAGGATGGCGACTTGGGGACATGAATCTGTTAATAAGCATGTGCTAGAACTTGATCCCTGCCTAGATCAAGTTCTAGACCTTCTGAGGATGTGAGTCGGTCCTAGCTCTTATCAGTGATTCTCGAATCCTGTGTTCAGTTCTGGGCCCCTCACCACAAGAAGGATGTTGAGGCTCTGGAGTGAGTAGAGTCCTCATGCAGACTTTGGATAATAAACACGTTTTTGGGAAAAAGGTATCATTGATAGTCTTCCAATTTCAGCCATCTCATTTCCTTTCATTTCCTCAGTTGCTGTTAAATTTCAAGGCAGCCTTTACAAGGAAACTGGCTAACAGTGCACTGCTTGGCTAAGAATTCTCTTTATTTTTCTAGGCCACCCATGTCAGAAGAGGCTTCTGGACTCTGCAGTCTGGTTCTAGAATGGGAAGCCTGGAAGGATAACAGTTTGTTCCCTTCCAGTTCAAAGCCCATCCATGCATATTTGTATAGTTGCTGCAAAGTACTGAAGACATCCCTCTGGATTTAGCAAACTAGTTAAAGTTGCAAGTATTATGTACCTAGAAATAGCTCAAGCACAGCTTGGAACACAGCTTATTTCCCCAAAGATGTGTGTGTGGAGGGTGGATAGGGACGGTACAAGCCAAGGATAGCTCAGCTAACAATAACTCTTCCTGAATATTGCCATGGGAATTTTAAATGCTTTTCAGCTCCCAGAAAGATGCTGAAAGATTTGACCTCAGTTCAGCATCTCACCCAAAAAGTAGTAAGGAGTTCTGACAGTGCAGGTTTCCCTGAGATCTGTGTGGAAAATTTGGACTTGGACATGAGCCCAGCCTCTGTGTTGCACTGAAGCTCAAGACTTTTGGAGCCTAGAATGATTTCATATGAGCCAAACTCTGACAGATAGGGACTGCAGGAATCAGAGTTACTGACAAGGAAATTATTCCTAAAATTACTGGTGAGGAAAATTGAAGGAGGAAAAATTTCTATTATTTGCTGCTACCAAGACACACAAGACCTGTTCAGGGAACAAAGGAAGGGTTCATTTCTTAATCTGGTCACTCTGACACTTCCCAAAAGCTTTAAATTGGAAAGAAAAGAATAAGAGGCTTGTACTATGAATAGCTCATATATCACAGTGTGGGACAATGCGATCAGCTCTAGGTAGCTTGACATTATTATTAATCAAATCTGCCTGAAAACCTCAATCACCACTCCAGTCTGGTGATGCTGCACGAACAAGTGCAAACACAGCCCCTGCCCTCCAGCGTGTGCAGCCTGGGCTTACGACAGCATGACAAGTTGGGGAGTTGGGGAGAGGTGTGAGGCAGTGAGATATTGGTATAACAAAAACATTTGCATACTGTCTGCAGTCACATCCAGCTCCAGGCAGCAGTGCTTTGTAGGATTCGTGGCAGAGGTAAAACTTAAAAGAGGATTTGATGGAGGCTAGATGGTACCTTGTGGGGAGATTTTTACCATGATTTAGAGAGCAAGCTGTGAGAAAGCATAAAAGTGTCTGCAGGAGAAGTGACAGAATCTGTTATCTTTAGTGAGGGAAGAAAGTTTTCTGCTGTGACAGAATATTAGATTTAAGAGCCAAGGAGAGACCAAGCAGTGAAGAGGCTTAGAAGTAGAGGCTTGAGCTTTTCTCCCAGTCCTGCAGAAATATTTGTAGCATGAAAACATGTGCTATCAGGATGAAAAACTGAAATCTCAGAAACAGTGGTTTGATGCTTTTCAGCTGGTTGGGATCTCAGGGAAAAAAAATCCATTGTTTTTGACTTCATTATAAAAAGAAACCATAAATTCCCTCTGCTTACCTCATGAATGATCCTCCAGGGCAGCTGGGAGTTGAGACATTCCAGCTTTAACTTAACTGCCGATTTTCACACCAAGTCTAAGATGCTGCATGGCCACCGCTGCAACTTTGGGCACACCAGTGAAATTGTCACCAAGGTCTGTTGTGCAGGTGCAGAATAGCCACAGTTCTGGGCTATACTTGCAGATCTGAGGTGCTCTCGAGCTAGCATCTGTACCACCCATGCTTTGTGCATAAGGAAAATAAGAGAAGGGAAGATTTTATTAGAGTTGTAATGTTCTGGTGAGGACGTTCCCCGATACCCTTAGCATAAGAGCTGCTGAGCTGAGCATGAAATCTGTTTTTACTCTGTTAAGCTTAGGTTTAAAAAGGAAATAATCTTGAAGCAGAAAGCCAGAATTTGAAAACTGTCAAAATTATCTTTTTTCAAAACAGTTTTCAAATAAAAAAATTCTAAAATGGAGGTCTTTACCTCCTCTGAGGAAAATTTCCTTCTTGGTGAACAGATATTTTCTAGCTGAGAAAATATGAGCTTGAGTGAAGAGAAAAGATGGTGCTTAACACAATGCAGAGTGGAGAGAAGTGAATGAAGAGGAAATGTGGTTAAAACACTAAAAAGGAAGTTGTTCCTTATAGGTCAAGTAGATTTAGGACAAGGCTAATGAAGACAAGTTACAGTACACGATATAAGATGTGCAGAGCAAGGAATTTGGCAGCTGAGAATGGCAGAATCAGATTTTTTAAATTGTATTTAGTGGCATCAGAAGCCCATTGTGTGGGTCTAGAAGAATGAATTGGTGATAGTCCCCAGACTACTGGGGCTGTGTGTTAACTGTTGTGATAGAGAAAGGACAGGATTTGGGAAAACAGGGTAAAGATTTACTGGGAATGATCAAGAGCACAGATTAAGAAAAGACATATATATAAATATACACATGAGTATGTATATACACACATGTATATATATGGGGCCAAGGTGTGAGATCAGATGGCAGAGAGTGATCATGAATAAAGTTCTACATTTCTAATTTGTGTGTAGGCCACAGACCAAATCCTGCATGGTTATCTCTGCAAGAACAATGCTAAACCTTGTTTGCCCAAATGAACGCTCATTAAAAATTATTTTTCCTTTCTTTCTGTTTTTGTGATGTATAAAAATGGCAGTGCTACAATTAATCCAGTCTTGACTTTGCTTGTGGATGCTGTGGCTTCATATAGCATCATAGGTACACACCGAACAACCTGAAGTTTCAGCATCTTACTTTAAACGTGGAATTAATGGGAGCAAATAGTTTCCCTAGGGCTGTACAGGAGCGACAGGTTATAGTGCATGTTGAAAAGGAAACGTTAGCCACAAATTTAGTCTGAGAAGGAGTTTCTGCAAATGATAAAAAAAAAGAGGTTGTGTGTTTGACCTTCCTGGACACTGTGTGCCTCCGACTTCCACCATGAAAGCATCTGAGTCCCTGTTGAACTGGCTAAAGCAAACACAGAGCATCTTCCCTTTGTTTTGTGCGTGCTTCTCGGCACGGTGCCTGCTCTCAGCTATGCTCATTCTGTCTGGAACAAGAACTGCTAGTGTCTGATTTGTGATGGGAAATGTGCTTTGAGGGGCAGATGCAATCCCTGAACTTAGCTTTGTGGTTTGTGCCCCATTATTGAATCGCATTCGGTATTGTGCTGGATTATAGCTTGTGGATGCTGAAACAGGAGTAGAGGTGCAGGTTGGAAAAGTGGGGTGACGTTTTCTCTGAATTCAGACTCAAGTTTCCACTCAGAGTTTAAGAGCCTGCGCTCCTACAGTTGTTCCTGGCAGCGCTGAGTCTGGAATCACAGAAATGCCCAGGAAAGCAGGAATGAGTAGCTATGACCACTGTAACCCAGAACCATTCAAGTGGCAGACTGTGCACTGAATAGATCCTGGCCCTCGCCGAAGTCTCATCTGTGAAGTGTCCTGCAGTCCCTGCGAGCAACCTTATGTATTTCCCTGGTTCCCCATAAAGTAGGTGTGATTTGTCGTGGTTATTTTCAGGCAGCAGGGCAGCAAGTTGCTTGAGTCAGGCAGCACCTCCAGCTGAGCAGACTGTGGGGAAAACCATTCAACAGACTTCAGGAGAGATGGATCAGATGGCCCTGGCTTTAAAAATCTTACCCAGAGCAGGTGAGTTGCTGCTGGAACTCACATGTCAAAGCAGAAACATCCTTCCCCAGGCCTGGGAGGCACAGGCTGTGCTTCTTTAAATCCGAGCTGTGCGCTGCAGTGCTCTGCATTGTTGCCATGGCAGAAATCTCCCCGTAGTAATAACCTCTTTCAGAGAAGGTTAAAAAGAGACGGCGCACATGCTCAGAAATGCCGCACTTGTTCTGTTAGCAGTTTGCAGCGGCCATTTCAAAGAGACCATCACAAAGACGAGAGAGATCAGGTACTGACTTTTTTTTCCTTTGTCAGAGGGGGTGACTTTTCTGTTTCACAGAGTCGATGTACAGATTGGTCTCCATTCCCAGTTGTACTGCAGAGAGAGACCACCCTTGAAGCCTGGTTATTCCTCACGGACTGCAGATTCCCACGGAATAACTAAGAGGCAGTGGTTAGATACAGAATAGGGTGATTGCTGCAGTTGGGGAGTAATTATTCTGCAACAGGGCTCACAAATGAAGCTGAGCTGACACTGGGGTGGGTGATGTGTAAGGTACCAGGAAAAGTTTAACAGCTTTGTTTCCGTGAACGTTTCTAGCACTCATAGTCAGCTGTGAGGATAACCTCTGTTCCTACTGACCAGGAGGCTTCTGCATTCGCTGCTTTCAAAGGAGGCTCGTATTATCCAAATTTTCTGTTATTTTGAAGATACCCTGCTGCATCCTGTTGCAGAGACTGGTGCCTTGTACTTGCTTTGATTGTAGATCTGTATTTTTTGGTATGAATATATAAAAAATATCTGTGATTCTATGTGCACATACTTCTTGCTTCTGAACCATCCCCTAATCTTATGTTTACATTTAGGTGCACGGGAAGGGAATATGTATAATGCTGGTCCTTTCCTGGATTAATTGCTTTTTTACATGTGCAGCAAGTGTTTGTGCAGAATTTGAAGCTTCATGTTAGCTGTGCCTGAAATGATGAATTACATTTATTGAAAAGCAAGCTTGTTCCATTCTGTGTTTGTGGCAAGACAGGGAAAAAAAATCTTTCCTTTCCTGCCTCCTTGTTTGCCACTCCAAATGTGAAATACAGGGTCTTTTGGGGAGCCCTGTACTCTTGCACTCAGCACATGCAGATTTGATGTTCTTATGCAACATCATTTGCTTGGTATGCATGGATTTAAAAATCAAGAAGAGACAGAAAGAATGTTTTCCTGCTTTCCTGGGTTTAGCTAAAGAGAATTTTCGAGTGGATGTCATTGTGTTGCTGCAACTTAACCTTATTTGATTCTTTCTTTCTTCCACTTGAACGTACAGGAAGGAAAGGTAAACTCAGCTGAACTGAAGATCACCCTAGCAGTTTGCCAGGATCCTTGAGGTTTAGATTGAAATCTATAATATGCAGTTGCAACTTCAGCCACTCCAAGTTTCCCATGTCCCCTCTTGATCTGAACACTTTGCCTGTTTGATGAAGAAAATAATTAATATCAAACTTGTGTATTTCTAAAAAAATTTACCTCTGTGTGGAGGGGATGTGTTGCTGGAGCAGACTGTACCTACTTTCAGGGCATGGTGTGGCCTGGCTGTGATGTTCAGGGAAAAATGGGTGGCTGAAAATAAAGGTCTGAAGCTCAGATTAGGAGGGGAAACAGAAGGTCAAAGAGTTTTGATGCATTTACCATTATAAATTCTACCTATGAATTTGTGGAGGTTTGTCAGAAGACTTTTCCTTCAGCTACTTTCATAAAGGCGAAAGTTGTTAGAATCAGTGTGGTGTGCAGTTAATGATATTGATTAGCTTTAGTTATTATACTTGTGAAAACATGGTGCATCAGAAAGGCAAGCAAGTGGGTAAAACTCTCAGTTCAAGATTCAGGTCTGTTTCAGCCAGCTCTGTAATCCCTGCAGGTTTGATCTTGAAGTCTAACAGTGAATCAGCTGTACAGATTCACATGCTGGTCTGGAACTGTGTAGTTAGAAAAAGGGTTGAAGCCACAGCGTAGGCAAAGTTGCTGGCGTCCTGGCTTGCAAATGAAATAAAAAACTGTTTAGGGACTTGTTATCTTCTTCATGTCTAGGGGCACTCTCTCCCATCTGGGTTTCATGAGCACTGTAGAAAATGTACAGAGAACTTCTGTCCATGCTCTAGATCTTCTGATATTTTTTTGTCTTTTCAAAGGAAGACTGCCAATGCTTTAGCCATCTGGAACATTTAAGTTTTTCGTAACAATGCTGTTGTGTCTGTAATGTTCCTGACTGACTTGTTTGTGTCTCTTGATAAACAGAGAGGCACCCATTCCCAAGATGCTGGCACCCTGCCTTCTGAGAAGAGTGGTCCTTGCAGTTCCATTAGTTTTGGTTGTTGCACTGCTTCTCTCAGAGCCTATTAGATCTGATCAAGAAGCGGGAACAGCCATACCAGCTGAAAGTATGTACCACCCCACAAATAATTCAAACTATTTTGGACATATCTTGCTCATGATGTTTCAAAATCACAACTTGCTAACCTACTGTTTTTCTCCTGCATTCAAGGCTCTCTGCTGTCTTACCCTTATCTCCTACCCAGTGCTATCTTGCTTGTACCTTAAGTCTGCTGCTGTTCTGTACCTTTTCTTTTGTACAGTACTTTCATTATGTTAGCCCTTTCTGTGCAGAAATCACCCTGTATGCTTTTCAGAGACATTCCTGAGACTCACTTTTTCCACCTGACATTGACTGTTCATTACATCTTTCATTCTTGGTAATGTCTACCATATTGAAGTCAGCAGTTTTTATTAAAAGAATTCACAATGAAGACGCCAAGAAAGCACACTTTGTTAATGCTTATCCCTGCAGCCTTCAAACACCTAGTTCTCCTTTGCTGAGCCATGTTGAGTTTAATTTATAATACATCATAAACTTAGTGGCTGGTCTATGTATCAAATTGATGTGGAAAATTCTGTGCTCTTCTTCTGTCTGGTGCATGTGTAATAACTCTAAGGATGGAAGGTGGTACCACAATGAAAGAGGAGGTTTTTAATACTGCTGAATGTTTCTTTTTTACCTCTAAGCCAGTTAAAGAATTCTCCAGAAGGCAGGATTCCTGATGATTAGTATGCAGATCATAAACTGGAAGCTCATACTCCATCTTATCAGAGGGGTGTAATAATCAGTCAAATATCAAGTGTTTGCAAAATAGGCTGACAGACACTGCAGGATTTTCCAACCTCACTCTGCGTTCCATCCTTTCTTCCTTACTGGAACTCAAAGAGCAAACTAAACCTGCCCTTAGAATTCCTCACTTGGGCAATATTTCCTATGAAGTTGTCAGAGAGGCACAGGCTCTGAGAAGCAAATAAGAGCACACGTAAAGCCCGATGATACAAAAATGTTTCATCATTTCTGTATTTGTTGTTTCAGTACTGCTATCTGCTCGGGCACAGCTTTGTGTTACATGATGATCAAGGCAAAGCAAGCTTTGTGAACTTCAGTCTGGATATCTAGATGGGGCAATACTATCATAAACAGTGTGGTTAGTCCAGAATGCAGAAGTTCTGCTTATCAGCAGTGTTTACTAATGACAGGATATTGTGTTTGTCTGCTGCTTTCCTCACTAGCTTTGGACAAAGCTGCATCATGTTCGAAGTTAGAGTCCACATGATCTTTGTGATAATGTAGTCAATTTTATTGACTAAAGCTAATTCCATTAGCTTTCTATTTAGAGCTCAAGTTTGTGAGCAGACAAGATTTTTTTTAGGGAGCAGGTTCATGGTTTCAGAGGTATTTTCTTAAGAATCTGAAGATGAGGTTGAAAATGTGCCCAGGGTTGGTGGAGCAGAACGAAGGACTGAAGTTATGGGTTTAGTGTTTCCACACTATGAACTGTGACTAGAGAAGAGAAATAGTGGAAAGGGTGAAGAGAAGGGATACAGGAGGAGGAGAAAAAACTCGATGCAAAATATTACAGTAATTCTTTAGTCACTGAGACACTTGGTGGACTATCATGATGGACCAGTCATAATAACCTGGATTGTTCAAGACTTCATACCTTAGTACTCAGTCTGTGGACTCCTCCCTGTAGCTTAAAATCACTGTTTATTCTTTCTACTTAATGCTTCGTGCCATATAGTCACATTTCTTTACTAAATGCCCTCCTAGGCCGTCCCTGTGTTGATTGCCATGCATTCGAGTTCATGCAGAGGGCTCTGCAGGATTTAAAGAAGACAGCGTATAACCTAGACACACGGGTAAGGAAGCATTCAATTTATTGAATGGTTTATTTTTTTTTATATGGAAGAAAATGCTGTGGATAGAAGTAGATAAGGTGGGTGGAATTTGCACTAAACAGGCCTGTCTGCAAGTCCAGTACTGTCCTGTCTTTTGAGGTGGTGCTGGATAACGACATTTCACTCTTCTAGGCAATAATCTGTGGAATTCTTCTGACTTGCAGTGTCGAGGACTCTCAGAAGCTTAGGAAAGAGTGAACAGACACTCCTTAGCCTGCTTTCTTTCTCTTGCCCAGATTAGAACCATCAGCAATGCTATTTTCTTTCCAAATGCTGAGGCACACCTTTTTTTTTATGTTAGGGTAGGTAAGGTGAGAGCATAATTTATAATTATTACCCAAAAAGTGAGAGCCAGCTCAAACAGAAAGCTTACTAAAATAAAACACTCCCCTGCACGTGCTCTTACCCCTGGGGAGAGGCTAAGGGAGAAAATGTCATCTCGTAGATAAATTTTCACATTGCACTGATTTCATAATGATGAAAAATGTTACAAAGCAGAACAGCATAGGGAATGGAACTTGTCTGGCTTGCAGTCAACGTGGAGAATTTGCCAAGGTTGTTATTTTCCTTCTGTGAGGCAAGTTGAATCTGTCTCTTGCTCCTCAACCTGCAATCTGTGGCTAGCTGTATCCCAGCTGCTGTCAGATCGTGGTGTCTCAGGAGGACAGCTTTTCCCCTACCTCTTGTGTGCCCTTTAGCTGAAGTGCTGTATCTGCACACTTGCGCAGATTTTTCAACAGAAGGCACTGAAACTTTTTTCTACTTTAGTCAATGGTAAAGGTCATTCACAGTTCAAAGCCTGCAAACTTGCATCTTTGAAGAATAGTTTCAGGTAACTCTGAGCAGGATCCATAATGTTTCGGTGAAAATGCAGGTGCAGGAGTGAAGATGCCTTGAACTGTGACAAACTATAAAAAACAAATCAACCTTCCAGCAGAACCAGATTGGTATGTAGCACATTTACAGTTAAACAAAATCTGTTCAATAGTTACAGGTCAAATGTATTTTGGGATCCTTCATGAAGAAGTCTTGTTAATGAATACATCTGCTAAGCACTGAGTACAGCCCAAGCAAGATGTTCAGATTGTGCTGTGAAGTGTTGTACACCTTTTTCTTATTTTACAAACCTTTGAACTTTTTTGCCAGAATCTCTAAATCTTGATTCAAGAATTTCTTACCTGCTAAAATCTTCTCTGGCTCTTTGGCTATGGCAGAGACCTTTATGACAACTTCAGCTTGCAGACCAAGAGAGAAGCTTTATAGAATACAGATATCTGAAGCAGGAATAGCAATAAAAGCCCCAAAATAGCAACTGTATTGTAATACTTTTTAAAATATAAAAATAAAAGGCAGCCAAAGAGGGCAAATGAAGGAACAGAAAAGGTTCAGTTGAGAGGAATGTCCTATTATTGACTTGTCATCCAATTTGTGGACCAATTGTGGTCAAACCGACCACAGTTGTAGATTGACAGCAAGCCTGAATGTGTGGATCCATGATGCATAATCAAATATATATATTAGAATCATAGAACAGTTAGGGTTGGAAGGTACCTTAAAGATCATCTAGTTCCAACTCCCCTGCCATGGGCGGGATATCCCACTAGATCAAGCTGCCCAAGGCCCGTCCAACCTGGCCTTGAACATCTCCAGGGATGGGGCAGCCACAACTTCCCTGGGCAACCTGTGCCAGTGCCTCATCACTCTCATGGTGAAGAAATTCTTCCTTATATCAAGCCTGAATCTGCCCCTCTCCAGTTTATCCCCATTCCCCCTCGTCCTATCACCACAAGCCTTTATGGATAGTCCCTCTCCAGCTTTCTTGTAGGCTTCTTTCAGGTACTGGAAACTGGGCCACAAGCCCAGCTCTCTCAGCCTGTCCTCATATAGAAGGTGCTCACAAAAACAAATGTATCACTTCCTTATCAATTTAAAATCTAAATAATATAATCCATATTGAGGTGCTTCAGTGCCTCTGGACTAGGACAGTCGTACTCCAGTCATTAAGCTAGGAAATCAGCCTACATCTTCAAAAGACATGGAAATATTTAATAGCTGAAGACCTCTTGAAGCTGCTTTATACAGTGTTGGAATTCTTTCTATTATTAAGCTGTGGCCCAGTTTGATGCAAACAGGGATTTTTAAGAAAATTGCTTTCAGCCGCACATATATATTTTAGATTTGACTGTTTTAGTCTGTTTTGCTGCTTAGCTGAGCAAATGTTTCTGCCCCAAAATACAATTCCCTTTGTTAATATTCCCATTGGAGACACTAATTTCCTTGAAACACTTTTCTGTTTGCAGGCAAGATTTTTAAATGATGACTAAGCAGCTGTTAACTGCGATGGAGGGGGAGGGATTCCCAAAAGCTTAGAGAGCTAACCGTTTAATTCCTTCTGCAAATCTCACCCCTGCAGCTCTGTACAAGGGAAACCTGTTTTATTTTACACCTCAGTCTTCACACTTAATCTGGCCCTGTATTGATCTGCATGGTGTTTTACAAAGCAAACTGACTCTAGAATAGGTCACATAACCTTTTATGGGGGCCATAGGCTATATCCCCTTCCTTTTATGAGGCTAGACATGCTTGTAACCTATGCTGCTGCTGTGATGATGACTCAGTGATGGACAGGCTGGCTGCATTTTACTCATGCAGTAAGAGAAGGGTTATAGACCACCTCTGAGAGGTTGGCTTCAGCCTGATCCATTTGCCTCACTGCATACTCTTTTCCACCCCTTCTGTTGCTGCTGGCCCCATAAAGCAGGCTGCAGGTTGGATAAGTTCTTCTAACAGCAGTAGCTAGCTCTGGGCAATCTTTTCTGAGGATGCCCGGGACTCACCACGCACATAAAGTGATGTATGTGGCAGATGCAGCTCTGATCATGAACTAAAAGGGAGCTGCTACCATCAAACCATTCAGCCAGGTCACAGTCAGCTCACTGCAGCATCTAAAAGCTGCTCAAGACAGAGACCAGCAGGGAGCAGGCCATAAAACAAATCCTGTAAACCAAATCTAGTCCATAGACTCTACAGTTCACTGTAAATCTGCACTATAGATATATATCTGCAAAATTCCAACCCATTTTTCAGAGGCTAATAGTGGAAATTGCATTCCACCTTTAAAAAGCTCAGGAACTACATTTTTAACTGTAACTTATCAGCTTTTTTCTAAATTCAGAATCAGAACCTTGCCCTGGTTTTTTGTTCTTTTTTGTTCTTTTTTTTTAAAAAAAATACCCCATGCTTTAGCCCACCAGGGGATAATAACAAATCTCTGTGCAAATGGTTTTGTGATTGTGCTCACAAAACAGTCAGCAAAGCTGATTTAGGGCCATTCATTTTGTTCTTTATTCCTTTCTAAACTCTCAGTGGTTATTTGGAATGTTCAAAGCACAGTAAGTTAGATGTGCCCACAAAAGTAAAAACAAAGTTTTGAAAATGTTATTAAAGTTATCTAAGATGGTAAGCAGCCTTGGGGCTTAGCTCCAAAGCTATTGGCATGCTGTCAACTCTCCTTATTCAAACCATTGCAAATGAGATCGAGGAGATAGTTAGAAGGTGATGTTTAGTTTAGGTGTCTTTGAGGTGATTAGCAAGATCTGATCACATCGTTTCAGTCTTGCAGGGTGGCTGAAATGATCAAAAGCATTACCTGATTTGATATAGTACCTTGGTCTGTGATTTATCATCTGAGGAAAGACACTGACCAATAGACAGCTTTTCCTGTACTAACAAGGCAGGTGGTGAGCAGGATGCCTTGGCCCATATATATTCTAAGTGCCCTTAGCTGATGTGGGTCAATGAATAACACAGGCTTTAAAAAACAGCCTTTAATCATGTGGCAGTTCCATCTCATATAAAAATCACAAGAGAGGCAGATTAAGGATGAATTTCACCTACATTTAGATCTGGTAGTCTTCATAATGCCCTTTGATTGTGTAGATGGTTACTCCAAATCTGGTGAGTAGACTTCCCATGGACAGTGAGTCCCATGACAACAAGGTAGGAGTCCTCTCTTGGATCAGACTGGTTCTCAGATACAGCTTCAGCTCTCGAGAGAAAACTGAGATGAAGATATGATGTTGATGTCAAGAAGGTCTGTGCTCATGCATCTGCTGAATTCATGCTCTAAACAGCCAGGAAAACCAAAGCGTGCGTGTGCTGGAGAGGAAAGATTCCTGTCTCTCCTTTTTGCAGCTCTGCTGTTCCTTCCCTGGTTCTCAGGATTCTTGCACACTAGGCTAGGATCATGCAGGCCTTTCTGATCTTACTCAGCTCTACTTCTGGGAAATTTTTAATCCACCCTTATTGCTCTAGGATATCTCTGTGGGCAGCAATGAACCCATGACGGTGATAAACCCCAGTTCAAGTGGGGGATCTCTGCTTTCACTGGTTTGGGACCCATTTCCTTAAAGAAGCCACCAATCCTACCATATGTTTGAACTGTGATGGCTGTATGCCAGCTCAACACTTATTGACTATTTTAGTCCCCAAGAGATTACTAACAATAACACCAGTGAAGTAAGAGAAGATAAAATAGAGGTAAATTATATTTAACTTTCTCTGTATGACTGGAACAGTGAATCTAGGCTTTAATATTCTAAATTTAATTATTTGAGTCTGTTTTTTAGTATAAAGAGAATTTCTGATAGGTTGGGGGGGTTAGTCTCTCATGAACTTGAAAGCAGATGCTTCAGTTTGTGCAGCTGAAGTAAGATCATAAGAAAGATCAGAAAAATAAGAACACTTTGACACATATTGAATGTACTAATGTGAAAAACATGAAAGTGTGCTGGACTGAATTTCTTCATGTCACAGAAAGTATTTCTGTGCTGGTATGCCAATTAATCATGCAAAAACTAAATTATTTTGCAGAGCAGTAGGCAGTAACTGTGATTGCTAGTCAAGCCTTATCTCATACAACCAATGCCAAATCTTAGAACAAAAGTAAAGTTGACTTTTCTTTGGGACCTAATTAGTTTTACATTGCTGATGCTTGTTTTTCAATGCTTATTCCCCCTCTTATAGACAGAAACTCTGCTTCTTCAGGTGGAAAAAAGAAATCTGTGTGACTGTGTAGCTGCAAATCTGCTGAACTGAATCCTGGAGGCCTGCTAAGGAGTGTCGTCTGTTCATCAGTTATTAAAATACAGCTGTATGAAATACAGCTTTATGGAGTTCATGTTGCAAGCATGTATGCCCTGATGTACTGAGGAAACATGGGGGGTTGTGTTGTATGTCCTTGTCTGTTTTTTTTCTTTAAACATCCACTGCCTTGCCTGTAAGGGCTCAATTCTGTAAATCTGTTACTTAGTCTTGGAGCAGGGGGAAAATCTACCTGCTTTGATTTTTAAATCAGAGTTGGCCAAGTGTAACCCACAAGACAAATATGGCCAGCAGTGGTCTAGAGACACTTGCAGCTGTTTTTTGTCTCTAATGTGAACATATCTCTGTGGCAACTTACCCAGTTATTTTGAGGCAGGGAATTGTGGTCTCTGTAGGCACTGCCTGTATATTAAAGATGGTGGAAGTCCTTTCTGTTTGTTGTCTGCATGTGACCACGTTCAGGCATGTTGTAGTTCTGTGAGTTGTAATGAGGTGTGTGTCCTGAGGAGATATCTGTCTGCTACACTTGGATGAAAACAGTTTATGTCTTAGTACTGAGTTTTCTGGTATCTGGCACAAGAGTATTGTCTTCTTTATTTAAAGCCTTTAGTTTCTTCCCCAACCCACTCTATCTCTAAATAGCTTTCTCTTAGCAGGTCAAATGGATAGAGTAGAAAAAGGAGACTAAGGGCGTGACTAGGTAGCCTTCCTAGTTCCAGCTGTACCAAATGCTGCCACCAGCAACTGCTCAGCATCACAAAAGGAAAGCTCTGTGCAGTGCCAAGAAGTTTCTTCATGAGAGGTTTCCTTATTTTGCTTCAGGTGAAACACAGTGGTTAGATCACTCATATTTGGTCCATTCTGTGATGGGTTGAACTCTGAATGTTTTGATCTTTCCCTGTTGTTGCCTTTGAAAGCTGCTCTTTTTATTCCGGGCATGAAAACAGACTTGTGTACCTGCAAGGTGAGATAATTTTTATCCTCAATTCTGTCACTTTATTCAAAGATACTGTGTCCATTCACAAATCTGAATTAGGCTGAGCAGCTTGAGTAGATGCTCTGAGCTTATTTGGTGTGATTTACAGCCATCACAAACCACTCAAACAGTGAGGCTGTGGGGTGCTAACTTGGCTTGGGGAGTAGATGGGAGGTGGACATTTGAAGACCAAAACCTCCTCAGCTGAACTTGGAAGAAGATGCCTGCCTGCAGCCTTACTTCTCCTTAAATCTCTGGGACTTTGCAGGAAGTGGTTGAGAAGGGACACAACTCTGCCAATGCAGCTGCAGGTGTGGTAACAAACAGCTGGGGGAGTAGGGGGAACATGCCGGAGCCTCAGTGGTTTGTCAAATCTGTCTACAGCTAAAAAGGTTGAACTGGCAGCGCTGCAGAAGCATTGTGTGGCACTCCAGTTTACCATGGAGTGAGTGAACATGGTGATGAGCATCACTGGTTATCTCTTTCCCTCTCCATGGGAATTGTGGGGAATGGCCTCTTTTTACCAGGGAAGCCAACATTCCCATTGCAGAACTTGGAGGAAGTCCCAGAACAGTTCAGGTGATGAAAACTCTGCTCCTAAATCTGTGGAATATGTGTAATCTGTGGAATGTCCACCAGGATGCTGTAGTCTCACCAGCTTCTTAAAGGTGTGGACAGGAACCCAACTATGGTCAGCCACTGTTTTTGCCACATGTGAGTAATAAGATGTTCTGGCACAACTGGAAACACCTGCAGATCTTTATGAATTTTTCCCTCTGTGTCTTCACAGACACCAGCTTGAACAAATAAAATCTGACCATGTGGAAATATTTTCCTCTTAGTTGTTTTGCTACTCCTCTGCCTTCTGATTCACATTGTCATACCTGGGGTAGTGAAATGCAGGACATAATGGCTGTTGCCTCATGAGGAAGCAGTCGGGAGGGGAACAGATGAAGAAAAGGGAGTAACTTTCACATTCTCTTCCTCAGAATCTGAAAAATTAAATATTCTTTTCAGTTTGCAGAAGATCCTGCAAAACCAGAAATTTCCTAGTGGAAATTGCTGTGTGCTCCTATAAAGCCCACCTTTCCTATTTTTTCTTTAGTTGTTCTGTATTACCTCTTGTTCAAAACCACCAAAAGAGCAGGAGAGCAGAAGACAACTAATATGCCACCAGTTCTAACAAAGGATGGGCAGGGAGGTCTGGGAGTCACACCCAGCAACCAGAATATCTGTTATAGGCAAGTGAACAGATACTTTTAAAAGATTTGAATATGTAAACATAGCTTTAATATGACACAGTAACAAGAGTCAAGACCACTTTTATAGAGCAAAAGAATACAGCAGAGTCATATAAACTGCTAACAAAAGCAGCTGGGATAATCTCAAGTGATTAATGGTCTTCAGTCCAGGCAAGAGATGACTGAAGAAGGATGTTTATAAAACCACAAGTGGCAAAAGAATGACTGCTGTCCCTTCCCAAAAAAGAAGTGGGTTGCACTGAATCAAACCAGCTGGAGGCAGGGTCAGAGCAAGCAGAAGGATTATGCTCTTATCTACTGTACATTTCACTTGAGGAAGGCCTTATTGCTGGACATTGTAAATCAAAAAATTTACATGGGTTTGAAAAGCAGCTGTTCAGATTCATGTCCGAAAATCCTGTTGCAAACTGTTAAATATAAAAACACAAACTTCAGTTCTGGAGGTCCCTGAACCACAAGTTGTTGCAGGTTAACAATATTGAAGTAAGACATTGCAGTTGACATAGTTTTATGTTTTTCCGTACACATTTCTTATTGGTCAGTGTGAAGGATGAGATGCTGGCTTCAGAAGGACCTTTAGTATGATCTGGTGCAGTTGTTCTTATGTACAGAGAGGAGAGAGAGTTCTTATATACAGAGTTTGAGAAAGCAAACCTCCCCGTGCTCCAGAAAGACACTTATTATTATCCCTTAGAAAAAAATAGGCTTAGAAAGTCTTGAAATTCTGGGTTTCCCCATCACCCAAGAACAGGGCACCATTAAGAAGGCCAGTGCAGTGCAGCCCAGTACATTGCAGAGACTGCTCCAGAGGCTCCTTTTAGAAGGCTTCTTTTAAAAGGGAAAGAAATGGTTTTGCAAAATGTATGCCTGCTGCCAGGAAGGAGCTATGTAATTACTGAGATATTAGGATCTTCTACACAGTTTACAAGCCCAGTTCTGTCTAGCTTTTACTCCTTGCCCTATGGCTTTTCCTTTGCTTCTGCCTTGGATTTTTGCTCAAGCCCCTGTCCTAGCTGCCCTTTATGCTGACCATTAGACATGCAAACCACCTCTCCTGGGCCATAAAGAAATCTTGCAGCATTTCACTCGTGAACAGCAAACACTTGTGCATGTGAAAAATGTCTGAAAGCAACTGTATGTTGTGGTCATGCTACTGAGGTAGGAAATCTCTTCCAGATTTATGGTCCTATGTCTTGGATGGCTATGCCATTATTATGCCTCTTGTCCCTCTTTATGTACACTTACAGTATTCTCTCTGATCTCTGCAAGTTTGACAATTTTAACATGAAAACTGGAAGGCATTAATACAAACAGGTTTTCTCTTCCCATCATACATTACTGCCACTGTACGTCCTATAAGAAGTGCATTTTTTCCTCAAAATCCAGAGTTTACTGTTAAATCCGAACTGATGTTTCATATGTATTTAATAGCACAATCAGAACATGCACATTTCCTTCTCTCTGTACACCTTACTCAATTTTATTCCCTGTACTACATTATGTGATTGTCTCTTGCTTTGCAACTGCACTGAGAGCTGTTCGGGGCAAAGTTGTCATGTCAATAGCGCTGGTGAGGTGACCATCACACCTCCAGGTGTTGTGATCTGATTAAATAAAAATTACAATGTAAAATATGCTGGCCTGTTGTTCTAGTGTCAAGGATAGTATTTGTTTTTATGATAAGATTGCAGTTTAATTGCCGTGTAGATATTTCTTAACCTTCCAACTCCAGCTGGCTCTTCCAACTGTAACTTTGTAGAGATGGGGAATGGGAGAGATGGTATTTTCAAGACCTCTAAGTTCCTGAATTTTAAAAGGTGGCCTAAAACATTAGAAAAACAGTTCCAGGCATGGATGCCGTGAGAAAGGAAATGCAAATATCTGCATATATTCTGTTTCTTACATTGGTCTGCCTACGCTTTTTTTTTCCTGATAGTCAGGGCTGTGATTTGACTCCTGAGCCATGTGCTTGCTGAAAACCTGCTAACATGTCGGCTGCTCTTCATCAGCCTTGAGCACCTTTTGCTGTTTAAATTGCAGTAAGTGATACTGTACTTTTCTGGTCATTTAAGTGACAAAACCAATAGCTTTCTTCTCTTTGTCGGTAGAGTCTGAAAATGGAACAAGACTGGCAACTCTCTTATTATTCTTTATAGAGCCTCACTCTTCTCTAAGAGTCCAAATCAACTGTAAAGACTGCTGACCGGTGCTGCAAATTAGACCACTCCATAGCATAAATAGGACACAGGTGTCAAGGGAAGCCAATGTTCAAATTCTTGTTTTGGGGTGGACGGTCTGAATATTCTGAGTGTGTGCATTAATAGTGGCATGTAATGCTCAGGAAAACAGAGTGGTAGCCTCAGCCAAATAATTGTTAGATGTTTTCTAAGCACTGATGATGTTGTCTTTTTATTTTTAAAGTTAGAATATTATTTCTACCCTATTGCTTAATTTTATTCCAGAACTCCATAAAATATTTGGCTAGACAAAGGCCAGCAGGTGTCACTTGCACAGCAAATAAGAAATTGCATCTCTGGGAATGGGTATATACAGCACAATTTTTTTATTTGTGAAGTGTCAGCTGTTGCATTACAGCAGTTAGGGTCTTGTGTCATTTGACAGAGAAAATAGAGACAAAGCACAGCTTTTATTTAGCTTTAAGTGCAAAGCTCATTTATTGCATGACATTTTAGTGTACATAAGGATATTATTTACCTAAGAGGCTTTTCTACAAAATAGAAAGTGTAGGAGTTTTTCTGTATAACACTATTGTCTTTAGTTGCAATATTTGCTAACACAAAGTACATTTTAATGTCAAATCTGAACTAACTTTTTAGCAAATCGATGTTCATCTAGGCAAACAATATTGACTGCATTGACAATATTCACACTATCTGTCATTTTGTGTGACTTCTGCTCTGACCCTGGTGAAACTTAGCATTTTCCTTGCATAAATCCTAACTTTTAAAGTTCCCACTGATAGCAGGTTTAGTGAGGTTATACCTGTTCGGCTCTCAACTACAATCTAAAAATATTACTCTAGTTTCACTCAGAAACTTTTCAGTTTCCTATAGTGGCTGGGGAGAGACACAAACTTTGGGGCCAAAATAAAAGTTTTCAGAATTTGTGAGTGCTTATAGTGAAGGCTCCCACTGGGGGCCATCTTCACTGCTGTGATTTGACTTCAAAGCTCTGTGCATTGTGGGCTGTTTCCCCAGTTAAAGGGCAGAACTTCATCCATGCAATGAATTTGGTACACAAGGTTTCTTGCTGAGTGGCTCTTGCATCCATCCTGGACTATATCTATATCTAACAAAGCATCCAGCTTGTGAAAAGTACCTGGTTTCTGCCAACAGCATTGACTATAACTAATACAAAAGTCAATCTTGCTTTGAAGTGGGAACTGAACAATATTTAAATGGCTTTTGATAGCTAGTCTATTGCACATTTAAAGAATGGTTTGGTTTATATGCTATGTAAAATCAAACTGTATTTTACTCATGGAAGGTTAAGACATGTCAAAGTCAATAGCTTTTCTGAAATACGAGATCTCTGCGCCTCCCCTTTCTGTATGCACACACAGGGTGTGCAGAGCAGAACTGACTGTGCCTTTAGTTATTCTGGTTTTGATAGCCAGAGAAGAACATGCCCAAATACCAGCACTTAATAACTGACAGATTCTTCCTGAACATAAACTGCTCTCAGAAAATAAGAGTTTGGAAGGGGTTTTTACACACAATTCTCTAGCAAGTTAAAAAATGACATGCTTACATCTTCTAGACAGGGAGAAGACTGGCAGTAACATGGCAAATTGCTCAGCTTCACTGTCAGTGCATTCTGACTGAGAGCAAGCAAACAGTACTGGCACAGTGATCAGTGATGGGGTTTCCAGCAGTCCAACATGAAGCTCAACTAGAAACCAGGAGAACTGGTATTTTAACAGTGGCTCTTACTTTTTCTTGGAACCAAAAGCCTGAACTGACCTTCGTTTCAGAACAGCTTGACAGCAGCCCCTCCTGCATAGCAGAAAGCGTTCTAGCCTTTAGAATGTGTTTAAAGATATTTGTCACAGTTGGCTTCAGTTGATTTTTTGGAGAACTGATAAAGCCTGGATGCTTTTCCACATCTTACGCTGTGGTGAAAGAGGCCTCTTTGAGTTGATTAGTGCCTGTATTAAAGGATTAAAGTGCCTGTATTAAAGGAAGGCATTGAGTGCTCCCTTAGCAAGTTTGCAGATGACACCAAGCTGGGTGGAAGTGTGGATCTGCTGGAGGGTCGGGAGGCTCTGCAAAGGGATCTGAACAGGCTGGACTGCTGGGCAGAGTCCAATGGCATGAGGTTTAACAAGGCCAAATGCCGGGTCCTGCACTTGGGGCACAACAACCCTAAGCAGAGGTACAAACTAGGAGAAACCTGGCTGGAAAGCTGCCAGGAGGAGAAGGACCTGGGGGTGCTGGTTGACAGCGACTGAACATGAGCCAGCAGTGGCCCAGGTGGCCAAAAAGGCCAATGGCATCTTGGCTTGTATCAGGAACGGCGTGACCAGCAGGTGCAGGGAGGTTATTCTCCCTCTGTACTCGGCACTGGTGAGACCGCACCTCGAGTCCTGTGTTCAGTTCTGGGCCCCTCACCACAAGAAGGATGTTGAGGCTCTGGAGCGAGTCCAGAGAAGAGAAACGAAGCTGGTGAAGGGGCTGGAGAACAGGCCTTATGAGGAACAGCTGAGGGAGCTGGGGTTGTTTAGCCTGGAGAAGAGGAGGCTGAGGGGAGACCTCATTGCTCTCTACAACTACCTGAAAGGAGGTTGTGGAGAGGAGGGTGCTGGCCTCTTCTCTCAAGTGACAGGGAACAGGATGAGAGGGAATGGCCTCAAGCTCTGCCAAGGGAGATTTGGGCTTGAGATTAGGAGAAAATTCTTCACGGAGAGGGTGGTTAGGCATTGGAACAGTCTGCCCAGGGAGGTGGTTGAGTCACCGTCCCTGGAGGTGTGGGTGGATGAGGTACTTAGGGGCATAATTTAGGGATTGGTGGGAATGGTTGGACTCGACGATCCAATGGGTCTCTTCCAACCTGGTTATTCTGTGATTCTGTGATTCTGTGATTCTGTGATTCTGTGATCTTGGTGCCAGGTTTCTATCACAGTGACTATTTGCAGCCACATCCCTGTTTTGCGGTGTCACGTGGACTTTGGGCAGCTGCAGTGTCTTGAATCTTCACAGTCTGACCAAAGTTCAGCTTGTGTTTGGATTCTTGGAGGGTTTTCCAGGAAGTTCTAAGATGAGGAGCTTGTCCAACAATGATGCCAAAAATGAACTGGTTATTTCATGCAGGAGACAATTTTTTCCTCACCAAACCTCAGACTTAGGGTTTAAAGATACTGAGCCATCAAACAAAGATGTATCATTATCTCATGGATTGAGGGACAAGATAAGTTTAGTTTTCAGTCCTTCTCAGGGCCTTAGATGGCCATGAGAAAAAAAGACAATGCAATTTCTTCTGCTTATGGGCTGAAACATCTGCACTGTACCAGCCTCTCACCTCTCAATTCATCTGCAAGACAGTGATATAATTATTTCTTTATCAGTGACCCATCTCAAAATGTGAATGTTCTCTAGCCATCATCCTTGCTTATACTAGAAAAAAAAAATTACCTTTGCCCTGATAGCTATAGATGGAGAAATAGTCTGAATTTCAAGATGCTGCACAAGGGTAATGCATTCTGCGTTTATGCAGGAATTGCAACACAGAGAGCTGGGAACTGACTGCCTGGGAAGAGAAAGGGTTCTTGTAATCATAGAATCACAAAAATCAGAAAGTGAAGTGAATCTATAAGAAATCACACATCCCTTGTCTTTATGCTGGGCTGACTATCCTAATGCCGCTCTCAAATGATGCCTAATTTATACCTACAGGCTTAAATACCCCCCTGTACAGACTCTCATCCTAGGGCCATCCCTATTACTAAATTTTTTTTCGGGAACTTTGATACTGACTCCTTGAAGCAATTTAAATCTCTGGCTATTTCTGCTGCTGTTCTTAGTATTGCAGTGACCAAACCAGATGCAATACAACAGGTCAGACCTTCTGCTTAATGCAGTCCAAGCACTTGCAATTTTTTTTTTTTTTTGTATATCCAAGTGTAATTGTACTTTTTTGGCAGTGACAGAATATTGTAGACTGATTTCAGCTCACGGCTCCCTAGCCCCACTGCAGAAGTGCCACTTAACCTGCTGTTTTCCATTCTAAATATGAGCTGTTGATTATTCCTGCTAAAGTATTAAACATTTTTCTCACACTTATCAATTTTTATTCTGATTTTAGACCCTTTTTTTTCAACTTGTCTGTATGATTTAGAATTCTAGTCCTCTCCCCAGCATTGTTTTTTATCTCCTAAGCTGATGTTACATCCTAAATAAGCACTTGGCTCGTTCATTCTCCAGCTGAATAATGGAATGCTGAATAACCCTCGACCTAAGTGAGCCTCTGCAGGAGCAATATGATATATCTTTCCATGGTGACAGAGACCCATTGCTAACTCTCAGCAGTGACCCAGCCTGTTTTGCTGGCTTCAAAGCAGTTTCTTTAGCTTGCTTCTGACAATGCTGTGTGACACAACAACAGAAATCTTCCTAAAGCTGATTAAATTCGGCTTTCCTTACCTGCAAAGCCTGTTACCGTGTCACAGAAGGAAGCTAAAGTGATTTATCTTGATTCTTGACAAATACTTCTTATCTGCAACTCTACTTCTTGCTTTCTGAATGCTTACAAACTGCTGGTGCTTCAAAATTCCCAGAGGTTGATGGGAAACTGATTTCTCTGTGATTTTCCAGTTTCTTTTCCTCTTTTGAAAAAACAGTCACTGCATTTACCCTTTTTCATGGCTGGCATAACTCCCATCTTCTCTGAGTGCTAAACAATAATTGCTTATTGGTGATCGCTTTAGCTTCTTCTTTAAATACCCTGAAGCAGATCTGAGTGGTAGCCCTGAGGAAAAAGAGAGCTCTAGGAAAACTGAAACCTTGAAAAGTGACCTGTCAAAAACCTACAAGCATATAACCAAAACAAATTTCTCCTAAATATTCCTACCTAAAACACTGGTGTTATGTTAGATTGCTGCTCACTAATTCACTTCATGTTGATTGGCAGATAAAGTTGATACTAAGACCTATATCACTTTCTAGGCATCAATTTGATTATCCTTTCCCCTCTGCTGAACAGAGAAAAAAAATTATTTTTTTTTTCTTTCTTACTACTCATGTGTTTAAAGAATGCTTTCTTGCTATTCTTCATGTTTCTTACTATTTGCATCTAGTTTTGCTTCTTGACCTTTCTAGGGCTGCGCCTGTATTCTTTTGCCACTCTGTTTTTCAAGTAGTAGTAACCAGATACAGATTCTTCTGTCTCTGTGCTTTTTTTTAATTTTGAGTTCAAGAGAAGTCTTCAGTCCATGTTGGCAAGGAATGATTTAGTGCTTCACATTAGACTGGGATGAACCACTCATATTTGCCATGCGTACCCATGACCATAATAACAGAGTTCTAAAGTTAGAACCTCCACCTGCACCTTCCTTTAAGCACATATATTTAACTCAAGCCTTTAATGTTAGTGATTTTAACTAGGTATATGCATTTTCTTTCTCTTCTACTGCAAAAATGTAATTTTCAATACCTGTAAATCTTAGGCAACAATAAAAGATCTTCTGAGGGAGCTACCAGATGTTTGTCCTCACTAATCATCATGCTGATAAATGTCTGGATGTTTCTGAATAGTTCAGAGGAAATTCTTTTGTTAGCAAATGATAATTAGGTATACATTCTCTGTAGAAAAAAAGAAATTAAGTATAAATATTTCTGACGGCCCTCTAGGATTTACTATGACATTCTTCAGACAGCAAATGGACTCCCATAAACCTCTTGGAACTTTCTCGTCCTCCAAAGTAAATCTAATACTGGTATCCCTTGTTCATAGTGCTAGGAAATAATGAGTGTAATAGCAAAGCAAGTCATGCAAGTGCTTTCATAATTTTTCCGCCTTCAGCTTTGCTGGAGGTGATAGAACAACACAGATTACTGGAACTTTCCCATGCAGACTGGCTCCTGTTCCCTGTGAATTGAGAATTGCATCTTGGATCACATGGTTCTGTTAGCAAGAAGAGATGGGGACTTTTTTTGTGCTTCTTAAAGACAATGGCATTTGACACAAAATCTTGGCCTGACTCTGCAAGTGCAATGTGTGATTGGTTTATGTTGGCATCAAGCAATTAAAAAAACCCCAAAACATTATTTTAAGATTAGTGGAACACCGTAACACAGAAATAACACTTTCCACTCCATTAGATGGTGGATAGTGTGCCCTACTGCAGACCTCTCCCACTATCATGAGTGGGAACAGGTTTAATAACATTGTACTATCTGGCTGGCATCAGTCCAATTCAGCAAGGACTCTTCGGTGGTGTTATCACAGTGTTAAGTCTGGATAGTGGGCGGCGGAGCAGTCAGAAACCAAGACAAAGATGGTCCATCCTCTCGCAGAAAAGCTTTATTGGATGCATATACAACTATCCAAAACTTCACTGCAATGTATAGACCCTAATAACAAGATGTCACCAAACTATATGTAGGCATCCTTGGAGTCTTGGCATCCTGGGAATGTCATATTTCAGAGTGTTCAGCTTCTCTTTATTCCAGATTTTCCCAGCTTCTCTGCTTTGATCCCCTTTTGCACTTCCTGCAGCTGTTTAAGATAGGCAAAACCTCTGGTTACTTCTCCTTATCTCATTGTGAATTTTACTGGTTATTTTTCCTACCTATGCAGAAGACCAAAAAATTATGAAAAATATTTTATAAAACAGTTAAAATTTTAGAAAAGACTATATTGATACCTTGAAAACATATTAGAACAAACAGCGCTTTCCATATTATCGAAGGTTATTGCTTCTGTAGACAACTCCTTTCTGCCCTTTTCTTAAAGCTCATATGTGAAATATATGGTATGGCCGTGGGACTATAATGAGGGTATGCACAGGAAACACATATGCCAGGATGAATGGAAGTGTAAGGTCTGGATTTTGTGCCAGATTTTCCATTTGGTGTTATTTAAAACTGCAGATCAAGGCTAGACTATGTGACCAGCACTAGATGAGTGTATAGCTAAACCTTATGATGTTGTTCCATTATATCCTGATTCTTACAGAGCTGCTCCTTTAACAGGCTTCTGAGGTTAGTAAAGAGACAAACAACGTCAAACTGGGCCATGTCACATAACCTCACTTCAGGAATCCAGCTTCAGAAGTTGGATTAGGAATCTCAACTTCTCATAAAGTCAGTGGAGCCATTTTGATGCACACTTGTGCCCTGACTCACTTTATGAAGACCTCATTGAGACCTTGTTTTGGACCTTCCACACAAGGGGAGTTGATTTTAAGTTTCCCTTTGGGCTAGAGGTTTGCTCACCGTGTCATTCCTGTAGGAACTGCTTCCACTACTCGGGGCTGCTCCTCTGGAAAGTCTTCTCTTGCACACACAAGGCAATAAGACCTTGCCAGAAAGTGGTCAAGAGCCTGGAGTCCTTTAAGACAACTTTTAAACTAACCTGGTCCAAAAGCATAAGCATTGAAATGAGGGATGTAAGAGGTAATTCTGAGGATTGAGCAAATACGCTTTAACCACACTCAGGGGCAAACAGGTATTGAAAGCCCTTTTCCAAAAGGTATCCACTTTCTGAATGCTTGATTTCAGGCAGGTACTTATGGAGATCCTCTGTCCTGGACAGCTCATGCTTGAGTTTTGTGAGGATACAGTATCGTAGCAAAATCCCAGATCAAGAGCTGAGCTTGAAGTGAGCATTCTTAAAATTTTGCAGTGCTTAGGTTTTGGCTGGGCTCTTATCAAGGTTACCTAGGGTGATGCTGTGCAGGTTTTTCTATTCCTGGTTGGTTCACATGCCAACACTGCTGTTGCTCACAAGGCTGCGTTTTCAGTGTAGTTAAACAAAACCTATAACAGAGTTTTCTTGAGAGCCCAAGGTGCCATCGGGCTCCAGATCTTTATTTTTTCCAGTCAGACTTCTGAATTTTCATCCTATTTGAAACCTCCCAGGGCAAAATCTCACTTTAAGTGAGTTCCAGCTAAGTCAAGGGATGACAGCTGCATATTTCAATGCAATCACTTTGGGAATAAAGTCAACAAACACAAAAAATGCCTAAGACCCTCTCATGTGGGCAGCACAGCCAGTGTTTGCCAAGGAGAGGGGACACGGCTTTCATGGAACAGAGGCAGAGGAGGATTACAGCAAAGACCATCCGCATTGTGGTCTCTTTAAATCTTCTCCTCTTGGCAGCTCCAAATTTTCAGTGTTGCTATAGCAAATCTCCATGGCAATGACCCTAATCAGGGAAGGGGGGATGCAGGGGAACGCATGCTCAGAGTGGCTGCTGGAGCCTCGTCTGCTCGCTACAGCTGCTGCAAGGGTCTGGCACACAGTGGAAAAGGAAGATCAGGTAGTTGGCAAACTGGTCCTTGGGGTGCATCACAAGCCCGTGGTGTGTTGCTACAGTGATGTGTGCCTGTGAGTTTGTGTGGACATGAGAGTCTGTGCTTATTGCATCTTGTTCCGCTCCTTTGTGGCGAGCGTGCTGGGACCAAACTACTGATTTTCATTATTTCTCCTTGTTTCAGGCAGGGAAGAAAACCTGAATTATTGATGAGAGCAATGATGTTGCCGTCTGTCCGGAGCGTGATGCGCGTGGCGATCCCCTTCATCTCAGTGGTTGGCCTGCTAAGCATGAGGCTTGTGGGGGCCAGCCAGGACTCTGGGAGTGTCATTCCTGCAGAAAGTACGTACCTGCCATGAGCACTCATGCTGGGAGAACTCATGCCCTCCTGCTGCACCGCGTCCTGCTTTGTTTCCTCCACTTAACCCACAGCAGCCATGCAGATCTTAAGCTCCAGGGGAAATGTTGCGTTGCCTTATTAGTGAGACAGTAATGATGAATTTATAACATGTCAGCAAAGCACATGAAAACAGTGCTTATAAAAATAGCAAGCAAGCAAAGGACTAGTAGTTATTTAGGAAAAAATACTAACTGCCTACTATAATTTCCATTGGAGCTTGTTTTGAAGTTCGTTGGTTGTAGGTCTTTAAGATCTGCTTCTTGAGAATTTCATTTCCAGATTCGTCTCAATACATATGACATCCTTGCTAATTTGGATATTGTTAAAAGAAAACCTGTGTTTATTTCTGCTAAGGTGTTACATTTTGCTTATTTTAATGTCTGGTTGGAGCAATGAGCCCAATTCAAATTTCTTGTAACTCTTAGAGATTGACGCAGGAGAAGTTGACCCTAACGATGTATTTGTAAAACATATATACATTATTCTGAAATCCTGCTGCTATTCTGAAAACCTAAAAAATAAATAAATATGATGGAGGGCTTGAGCACACTGTGGAGCTGGGAGCCCTTGAATTTGGATTGCAGCTTTATATTAGCTTCCTCTGTTATTTTCAGCAAGTCTGTAGTTAAACTTCCTCAGCTCCAAAGTGAGGCAATAGTTTATGGATATTAGGGGACAGAGTCAATGTTCTCAGGCTGTTTTAGTGATAGCAACTGGGAAATAAACACTCATCAGAAGCTTAAAATAAAAGGAGGAAAAAAAAAAAGGAATGTAATTATATACAAGTTAATCTGTAGTTCTTAGTCATGCTTACTTTGTATCACAGCTATATTTTTACATAGCTACCAAAATATTTAACAGAAGATCTGATTAAGTCACTGTATTTTATTCTCCTGTAATTCCAGTACTAATTTTCAAATACACCTATGTGTATTGGACTCTACAGGACTTAAGTGCTGAATTCCCTTCTTTTTTCATTCTCTTTTTTATTAGTGCTAGGTTATAGTCTGTTCTAAACCAGACCCCATCTGTATTTTATGTGTCTGTTTTCTAGGCATGCGCTAATCGGCTTTAATAAGTTTTGTGGGAAGTAGTCCATTTCCTGTCCTGGAGAAGAAAACAATGTTTGAAAAATAAATTCTACCTGTCCTTTGTCTACCCGTGTTACCAAAGACAAATCAATACATTTTTGGGAAAAGGTACATGGTGATTCCTTGCTCTGCTTGTGTAGTGGAAACTCCCATTTCATACGTAGAACAAAGCTCTTGGCCAAGGTTTCTAACGCCAAACTTATCTCCTGGTTTTGATATGCTGTGGCCAGACTACTGAGTCCTCTGAAGAGCCCTTGAAAAAACATTCCTTGTCTTGCTCTTGCATGTGAGAGTGAGGATGAAGGGCAGGTCAGAGCATTTCTGTAGCCAGTGTTTCTGTAGCGACATGCTGCCCTGTTCTCACTAATGAAGGCTGGTAGCATTACTATGAATGCATAATAGTGTTTATGTGTGAGGCCAGGCCAGGAGAAAGACTCTCAGCTGATTGTGAATTGTAAACTGTTCTGTGCTGCTGCAGAGGCTGAGTTATAAAGCAACAAGAAACTTGGGGTGCTCCTATTCAGCCTCTTGTCGAGAGAGTGCTTCGTAGCTGATAACTGCTCCAGCTACTTCTCTGTGCCCATCAGGGCTCCTGCTGATAGTTAACCTGTGGAACTCCTCCGTTAGGACACCGTGAATGCTAAAAGTTTGCATGAGATTGCAGAACGGCTTGGGTAAATTCAAGGTAAAAATCTTAGAGAGGGCTGTTAGAGATAGAATCAACCGAAAGAAGAAAAGAAGTGGCAGCAGTTCTGGCCCAAGAGCTGCCTCATTGTATTCCTGAGGCCTGGGAGGGTGTCTGGGGACACATCCCTCCATACTCACCCTGTTGTTGTGCTCTTTCATGAGTATCCGTTGTTAGCCACGAAGGTCACATCTATAACCAATGCCCATGGACAATCCCTAGCAGACTGTATTCCCACGTGACTGTACTAGTAACCTGCTAGGATGGTCCCGGGCACACTTTTGTCCATGACAGAAGGCCGTTGCCTGTCTGCAAGAAAGAATGTACTGCTCTAGAGATGAGCTGTCCCATGCCAGCTGCTCCCAAATCTTGGGAATTCTCCTAGACACATTTAATGTACTACAAGAGATGTAGCTCATAGGAGATGTAACACTTGGCCCAGCAGACCTCTGATGTGATGTGGTACAGGCATTGCTGGACTTCTTCCTGCTTGATTTCAGCTCCACAGACTATTTTCCAACAAGGACTTGATCCTAGTGGGCACTGGCCCATTTTGGGAGGCAGTGCTACTGCTCACCTCCTCTGTTGCTGGCACTTAAGTCCATCCTGTCAGCCCAGGTAAAATGGTAGTGGTGCTATCCAGGATGATCCAGGGAGAAAATGTGGCTCTAACACATGCTTTTGATGGGGATATATGATGTAGATGGACCATAAGTGTCCTTCGACAGGGCAGACCAGTGGGGTGCTTGATGCTTTTCTCTGTTCCCAGCTCCGTTGATGTGAGACTGGGAACATGCCTTTAGCAGGAACAATCTCTCACAGCCCAAAACCCCGCTACAGTCTCTGTTTTCCACTTGGTGGGAGGAATGTGTCCCTCCTGCAGCACCACAAGCAGGAGAGGGGCTGCAATGCTCTCGTGCAAGCGTGGGAGGTGCAGGAGTCACAGGAGAGAAGCATGAGAGGAGGTCAGAGATCTTAGGGTTGCAGAGAGATTCTGCCCCGTATGGCATTGCAGTCTGGCTTGGGGTATCATTGCCTGCTCTCCACTTGGCATACATTCTGCCAGCCAGAGAGCCAGGCCCACCTTTTTATGAATAATGCTAATTAGCAGCGATTACTCATGTGCTTATATTTAATACACAACACTTTGCATATGCAAAAGACTGTTCAAGTAAGAAATGGTGTTACTAATGTTTGTAGATTATTTTCTTTAAAGTTCAGTGCAAGCCACTAAATAAGGTAAATAATTTCCCCAATCTCCCACTGTATTTGCAGCACAGAACACCCACTGTGAAAGATGAAATGTGGAATTTGAAGAGCAGAAGCTGGTCAGTCTGTTTTCACTAGCCAAGGTGCATGAAATACAAAGAGTAAGCACTGTGTGCATGCAAGGGAAAGTAAATTAGACTTCCACAGTGCTTTCAGTTCCAGTTTTTCACCAAGAAGAAGCCAAGAAGCATATTTTAATCTCTCCTCCCCTATTTCTCCCCAAACACACAAAGGCACATGCAGTCTTCATGCTGACAGGACCCATTTAAAGAATTATAGCTGGCTCTTGATAATTCTCATTATGTTAATCCACAAACCTGTTAAGTCTCCCTATGAATGATAGTCTGTTCCCAGCTGTCAGCAAGGAATTAATAGCACTCTGCTGTGCTTTGCTATGATGTGACTTAAGGTCTGGTTTCATGATTGCTTTAAGCTGATGTAAGCCTATGCTGCTGCCTCTACCCTTCTCCCCATAACCTGGCCTCCTGTGCTTCCCTTTTTTTTTGTTCTGGACATAGAACTTGGGAGTTCAGGATCTGATCTGGAGAAAAAACCCAGCAATTCAGCTGACCAAGCAGTGGCGTGGTCACTTCTGCTGTGAGCAAGGGAATGTGTGGAGAATGTAGCTAAAGAAGGGTGGGATTGCTCCTGTTGTCAATAGAACATATTTAGATTCATTTAAAACCTTTGCGAAAACATCTTTAGACATCATTATGTTGGGGAAATGCCCATGGGTATTCTACTCAAAATACAGTGAGAGTAAAGATACATTAGGTCCAGCTAGATAGACCAGGTTACCAGCCCAGCTCTTCAATCTGGAAAGGAGATGCCAAGGCAAGGAGTGATGGAAAGCAGCAAAGTCGTAAGTGGGACAAAGATAGTGAATATTTAATAGCTATCTCTTCCACTGCAAAAATTAAAGACAGGAAATGAAAGCATCAGACATTAACTTCAGAACAGACAGGAATGTTATTTTGTTCACTCACTGAATAGCTGACCTGCGGAACTCATTGCCTCAGGCTGCTGTAGATGCCAAAAGTTTACATGGATACAGGAAGCAAGGGGGCAGATTAATGTGAGAAAAATTCGTGGAGGTCTTATCAGATGTTGGAACACCAGCCAGACTCAGGATATCCTTCAGCCTTCTGGTAGGCTAGTAGAACATTGCTAGAGCCTTATTATTATATCTTTCCTAAGTATCTGCTATAGGATATTATGAGAGTCTGGCTAGTGTAACAATTTAAAAGCCCATATAGGGCCAGGGCATGGGCAGCTCTGCTGGTAACATCCACCTGTAGCTATAGTTTTTCCAGGTGGTGGAGTATTGCTCCTATTTTATTTGGAGAACTAGTGCAAGATGCTTCATGGAGAGATCAGCACTGCCCCGGTTCAGTCCCCAAAGTGCTGAACGGTTGTGTGCTCTGCAGGGCTGCATGGGTGGAAGAGTTTACGTACAGCCACCTCCCTGGCTGCTCAGCACCACCTCCAGGGACAACTGCCTTCTCACCTGCCAGTAGTGTTGCTTCAGCGAGTCCTCTGCACCCCTGTAAGTCAAAATGATGCTCCCATCCTGGAATATAGCTGGCTGGAGGACTCACACGAGCATTCCCACTGCAGAGCTGCTAACTCCCAGCACGCAGGGGTGCTAACCTGACCTAGAGACTACTGTGCCTGGAGGAGGACCCTCCACCAAGGAGGACAGCCTGGAAAGCTGTATTGGAGAGCGAATATCCCATTATGTGATGAGTCTGGCTGCATCTGCTCCGCGGCTTTGAAGAGCAATGCTGTGTTAGAAGCTTCGCATATGCTGATCCAGGACACATAGGTGTCCCAGGCAAGTGTCCACAGTGCCACCAACCTTTCACTGCAGAAGCTGATTTGATGCCAGGGCAGCTGCTTTCTCAGGAGTGGCAAAAGTGAAATAACCACTTGACAGGTTTACACTCTTCCACCAGTACCTCCCTGTCCACATAGAAGCACTTGGCTGTCAAAAACATCAGGGAATGATCCCACACAGCCATGGCCTTTGTCAGGGCCTGGGAAGACTTTCTGGGTGGCAGGCAGTAACTGACTATGGAATTAATGACTCTTCTCAAAGATTCTTTCTCTGCACTGCCAGAGCAGGAGACATTCATTTATGACCCGTAGTTTGTTTTTCCTCCAGCAAGTTCTGATTTCGAGAACACTTCAGTGACAAGTGGACAAGTGCATCAGGGTACACAGCATTTCACTGAGGTGGAGGCAGGGCAGAGGAGACCACAACAAAAGGAGTGAGTAAGCCACAGCACCAAGTAAACAATGGATTTTCTGACAGCAGACTGAGGATGCATTTTCTTTCTAAGGGTGCTGTTTCATGATCTGAAGTGAAAACAAGTAAATTACTGAAATGGTGAAAACAGGAGGGGTTGCTGTCTTTAAAATGTGCTCAGACCCAAACCAGCTGGTTGCTACTCCTATCAGTCCTGGAGAAAGAGTCTTTGTGAGTGATGCTGTTCTTATAGAAGCAGAGACTGTATCTTCTCATATCACTGGAATCAAATCCCAGACATCGTCCCTGGGTCTCCCTGAGATGTGAGCTGTGTGGAGGGGAGATGGAGGACAATGGCTGGTAGCAAAATACCTCCTGAACAGGTCAAAGTCCCTAAGAGGATTACTGGGGACCAAGAAGCACTCTGGATGCTCCCTTGCATGAGGAAAGTGTGTGTTGGCAGCAAGGTGCCAGGCATGGGGTGCTGCAAGTGTTGCACAGCATGTCCTTGGCTCCGAGCACCTCCCTGTCTATCTCAGCAGCAGCTTTGCACTCTCTTTGCTTTGTCAGAGCAGCACAAGTGGCTGCTTATGCACAAGGATTTCAGCACTGCCCTCAGTGTGGGGGTTCTGTGATCAATGTGAAATGACTCTCTCCCAATTCCCCCTGCATCTCCTCCAGTATCTGCAATTTCTTCTTCTGAAAACCCACACTTCATTAACTCTGAGATTAGTGGAGGGTGAATCCTGGGAAAGCAGAAATGCCCAGGGCCAGAAGTAAGCCATTTCAGTTGCTTTTAAGTCCTCCTCTTCTTCTCTGCCTTTTCCCTGCCCTGCCCCTCTGTGCACACACAGTGGCACCAGCTGCAGAGCCAGTGGGATGCTTTGCATTCTTGGCAGAAAAAAAATACAGCAGCAGGTGAAAGGAAGCAAATACAGATTGGGCACTATCCTTTGTCAAGCCGCTCTGTAAGAGCTCCTGTAAAAACAGACCTGCCTGTCTGATTTCTGAACCACTGCAAACTGCTATTTTCAGTGTATCAGCAGAGAATTAACCCATATCTGAGAAGTTTTAAGGTTTTTCCATTTCAAAGGGAGAGCCTGGTGGCTGAAGACACAAAGCACTGGGCAGACTCAAGTGTGAGTTATGTTTGGAAAAGCACATACAGCAAAATGCTCTTGCGTTTTTTTCTGATCTTTACACATTTGCACAAAGATAGATACAGCCCTGCTCACAGGCAGCCCTAACTTTGTACACACGCAGGTGCAGGTGACTGGTAAATTGGGTTTTCTCCTGGCATTAAGGTCTCTATGTATTCCCCCTCTGTGTTGCTGCACTTCTAATTTCATATTCTAATTCTAATTTCATACTATGACAGTGATGCCTTCTTCCGTACCTTTTTTCCAGGTCGTCCCTGTGTTGACTGCCATGCGTTTGAGTTCATGCAGAGGGCGTTGCAGGATTTAAAGAAGACAGCGTATAATCTAGACACACGGGTATGTGTTTCTATAGAAATGCTTTTACTTAGCCTGTATCTCCAAGTGGCCAGATCTGCTTGTCTGTGTACAGCAGACACGACATCTCTGCTGACTCACTTTCATTTCAGCAAATAGGATTGTACCAAGTACAGATTATATTTACAGGCTGGAGAGTTTCATTAAAGATCATCTAGTCCGATTTCTGGCATAATAGGCTGAAGAATTACCCTAGACAGTCC
This sequence comes from Clamator glandarius, assembly GCA_033459285.1. Taxonomy (NCBI): domain Eukaryota; kingdom Metazoa; phylum Chordata; class Aves; order Cuculiformes; family Cuculidae; genus Clamator; species Clamator glandarius. The sequence continues at coordinate 1,289,092 of JAUNZM010000016.1, read as the reverse complement.
CTGCATCAGATAGAGAAGGAAAGAAGATGTATGAAGGAAAGAAGAACAAGAAAGATTATTTACTTTTTACCTCACAGTGTTGCATCCGAGCAGTGGACTGACTGCTGGGGAGGAGCAGAAAGTGAACGGTAAAACAAGAAGGTGGCAGGCAGGGCTGGCAGTGAGGAAAGGGAAACACATATATTGCTTGCTCATGGACTGATACTCTGTGAAAATGGGGGAAGCACATTTGCTTAGGTAGCTATCACAGCACAAAGGGCGGTTTGCGGCTTCACGTGCTGCTCTTGTGCTGCAGAGGTCCCGATGAACAAATAAGAAAGGTGTGTTAAATGCCCTGATTTTAGAAATGCATACATGTGTGTGTTCATAAACGTGCAGAAACATTCCCTGGGGTAGGACTTACTGCAGTGATTCCCATGCTGTCTGAATTTGCAAGAGGCAGGAGGTCTCTCACCTCTAATAAAGACACACCATGTATGTCTTCTCCTACCTCTCCTTTCCTAACAGCTCCATTAGCACTGGCAACATCACAGTGAAGCAACCTGTGGTGAGTGAAAACAGTGTGCAGCCACATCTCCCAGCTCCTCTAGTGCCTTTGACCACTGCCATCTCTGTTGGTAGGTGAGAAGGGCTCTTTGTTCCTCTGAAGTCACATCGTCATTCACAGCAGAGTCAATCAAAAAGCTATAAATCAATTATGTGTCCCAAACTGTAAAAAAGAAGGGCAATTATGTTGCTTTGCCTTTGGTTTCTTGTGACGGTGGAAAATCATATAGGGCCACATACAATAACAGTGGAGTGACTTGAGCTTTCTTGAGATGTGGATAGCAAACTGATTAGAGCAGAACTCTGAGTATACTACAGGTTACATTGCAAAAGTTTCCCATGCACTGGCATAATACTAAATATCATAGAATCATAGAATGCCATGTTGGAAGGGACCTCAAGAATCATCCAGTCCAACATTTTTAGGTGATAAATAGTTTAAATGAGATGGGCCAGCACCCTGTCAAACTGAGCCTTAAAAGTACACAGTGTAGAGGAATCTACCACTTCCCTGGGGAGATTATTCCAATGTTTAACTGTTCTTACAGTGAAAAAGTTTCTTCTGGAATCCAATAAGAATCTCCCCTGGAGCAATTTATACCCATTACCTCTTGTCTTTTCCATGAGACTCCTTGTAAAATGGGAGTCTCCAAATTCTTGGTAGACAATCTTTATATACTGGTTACGGTAATAAGGTCTCCCCTAAGCTGTCTCCTTTCATGGCTGAACAAACCTAGGTCTCTCAGCCTTAATTCATATAGTAGGTTTCCTAAATAACTGTTGAGTGGTAGAGTGTGAACAGAGGGGCTGTGCATCCAGCAGCTGTGCTGGGCTGTTCTAGCGCACAGCAAGGTTTCACCTGATTGGATAAAGTTCAGCTGAAATGCTTTATACCTACAGGTGACATGACAAGACCATGTGCAATCGCAGCTGTGTTGGTCCTTATGCTGTCACCAGGCTTTACATGGGAAGTTAAAGGAGGAACTGAATTCCTATCTAAACTGCACTGGGAAGATAGTTTTGAATACAATAGAGGCAGCACTACACCTTAATCCCATTTACAGAGATATTCAGGCATATCTATGTTGCCTATTCTGTTTGGAGGGTGGAGTGAGAATGCAACCCTTCAGAGAGAAAGGCTGTGTTGTAAGAGGTGAGGCAGAGCATAAGGGGAGATGCAGGTTCCAGAGCAACACAAGATAAGCTTCTGTTTCTGTGGGGACCTAAAGAAGCCTCAGATGCCAAGGCACCAATTTAGAGAGCTCTCAGTATTACAGAGCATAGGAACAGTGCCCCAGAACAAACCTAGACAGTTATCTGAAATATTACACACTCCAAGAAATGTCAGGGTTTTATACTACTAGAAAAGAAGGAGTACTTTACTGTCCATCTTTTCCAGCCTGTGGATGGAGACTCCAAAAGCCTTTCTGGAAAAGGTGCTTTAGTTAAATACAAATTATTGGATGATGCAGAGATAGCAAACTGAAATTCTCTTCTCTGAAAGGTACAGCCTCCATATACTTACTCAACTGCTGGTGCTTAGTTTATGCTGACCAACTATAATTTCTCAGGCTTTACACATAAATAACTTCATTCAACAACTCCTGAGTCTTGAATGTTGTTGTTACGTGCTACATGTTACATGCCCATGTTACGTGTTGCATTGGCAAACACCGTGCAAGATTGTTCCTACCAAGGACCTCTTAAACCAATGCCAACAGGGCCGCAGTAAATTTTTGTACCCGGTGCTCCTCTTTCATAGTCTTTCAGTTTAGAATTGAGTGCTCCCAGAGCTGGTCTTCCAACCTGTAAATAGTTATGAGTGATTCCTAGGCAGGGTTTGTGGTAACCGTGACAGCTTGTTGGCAGTACAGTGAAATCCAATAAGCCTGTTGGATGTTAAGATGATTCTATGATTTCTACTGGGCTCCCAACACTGAGAGCATTCAATCATCTAGGATTGCATTGTAGAAGTGAGGAGCAGTGTTTCATAATGCCTGCCGTTGCACTAAGCTGATAAGTGACAGCAGACAAGGGAGGTGAACAAGTCCTCTTTAATGCAACGGTGGATGTCAAAAGTGTGAGTTGTAAAAGATGGAGGGCTGTGGAGGGAGGGAAAAATAGTTCTGAACCAGCCTTTTTCTGCAAAAGCTTGCAGTTTGAGAAGAAGAAATAAGTAGCAGAGAGTGGGTATTGCTTGGGGACAGAGGTTCTGCTAGCCAACCAATGCAGAGCTTGGTGGAGCAGATCCTCAGGTGGAAGCACTCAGCTACTCCTTTGAAAACTGTGCATCTTTGCTTATTTGCCCTTTGCTGTTTCTAATTTGTCAGGAGGCATCATGACAGAGGAACATAAGCAGGCTGAAGATCTCCTTGTTTCACAGAACTTTCAGATAATTTGTTAACAAGTGGTTCTCAACCGTTAATGTTTCTTTTTCCAGTGCAGATGGGAAACACGTTCGTGGTGAATTTAAGCCTGGTGACTTTTTTGTCACCCTCAAGAAACTCTTTAAAGTCACTGCACAAACTACTTACTAGACCACAGATCACAGGGTGAAAACCACCAGATATGCTCAGGAGGAAGTTTCTTTTCAGTCACAGTTGGACTTGCTAATGTGAGTTGGTTGCCCCAATGATTTTAAGTCTTGCAAGAGACTCAACTTCTGAAATGTTGGTGCCATTTGAGAAATTCGGCCTTTATTTCTCAAAGAGTGAGGCCAGGACCTACAAAAGTTTTAAGTTAATTGATCACTATTAAATCATAAAATCATAGAATGGCTTTTGTTGGAAGCGACCAGTTAGAATCATAGAATAGTTGGGGTTGGAAGGAACCTTAAAGATCATCTAGTTCCAACCCCCCTGCCATGGGCAGGGACACCTTTTACTAGATCAGGTTGCTCAAGGCCCCATCCAACCTGATCTTGAACACTCCCAGGGATGGAGCAGCCACAACTTCCCTGGGCAACCTATTCAGGTGTTTCATCACCATCATCATTAAGAATTTCTTCCTAATGCCTAATCTATACCTTCCCCCCTCCAATTTATAGCCATTCCCCCTGGTTTTGATATTATATGCCTTTGTAAAGGTTCCCCCCCAGCTTTCTTGTAGCTCTCTTCAGGTACTGGAAGGCTGTTACGAGGTGTTCTTGCAGCCTTCTCTCCTCCAGGCTGAACAACCACAACTCTGTCAGCCCGTCTTCATAGCATTGGTGCTCCAGCCCTCTGACCATCTTCATAGCCCTCCTTTGGACCCATTCCCACAGTTCCATTTTCTTCTTATGCTGAGGATTCCAGAACTGGACACAATACTTCAGGTGGAATTAAATAAATGATACTTAAATATCTTTGAGGATCTGAAGGTTTGTTTTTTTTTTTCCTGGATACAGAGAAAAAAAAGCTTGGAAATGCTTTTCCACTAAGACTCTCAAAAAACAAGAGCAGGTAATTTTAAATTAGATACGCAGAAAGTATTTTTTAAGGCCACTGTCTATAAATTAACTCAGGTTAAAATAGGAGCCACAAACTCAAATCTAGAGCTGCCCTGAAAGATTATCAGTTTCAGACAAGAAGGTTAGACTGACAGCTGGATTACGCTCAGAGTTATTCCAAAGACCCAGCAGTGCAACTGAGAGCACAACTGGCTCCTCAGCACATGCTACCTGCTGCAATTAAATTATACAGTGCTGAAGACATTATCAACAGGATGCCATCAACCACTGCAAAAGAATTAAAAGCAGTGCCCTTCAAAGTGGAATTTTTCTTGGCATTTATAAAGGACACTTTAATAATTTTGACAGCCTGCTCCCTAGAAGTTAACTGCAAAAATGGAAACATTTAAACTATAAAAATAGTCTTCATGTATCTTGATTCTGAATATATTTATTTTGTCACTTTTTCTGGATGAAAACCAGCGCTAATAACTATGATTTTTCACTCAGCAAAGCACCTTGGTTACAGCTGTGCAGAGGGATTAGGTCTAATCAATTATATACTCTTCTAAAGTGATATATTCAGTTCTTTGATTTCATGTTGGTTTTCTTTTTGCAGACAGATACCCTCCTCCTGAGAGTGGAAAAGAGAGGCCTGTGTGATTGCTTTCATGCAGTACACTGAAATAAGCAGTGAGATTTGGCCAATGGACGTTGATTCATTTTTAAAATGCTGTTCAATAAATTACAGGAAGATTCAAAGTGCAAGTTGTGTCACGCTACAAGGAAAAAAATTTTTTAGCCCAACAGGTGCAGCTCAGTTAGATAATTTTTGCTTTGACGTGTTTTATCATTACTGTATGCAATGCTGCATCTGCTGAAATGTCAACAGGAGAACTGCGCCAAAGTCTCACTCACTGGGTTTTATGCAATGATAGCAATTCGCTTTTCTGGTATTTCAAGCCAAAATTTGCCCTTGGACTCTCAAGCCCACCCCTCAGCACGTGTGAATTGCCATCGATCTGTGGAAACCAGCTGAGTCAAATACTTTAATGTGTTTATGTTAGAATGTATCCCTAACACAAAAAAAGCTACTTTGCAATGATGCCTAGCTAAACATTTACAAACAAGCAGTCATGTCTTTATATAGAAATTGATAGTTGTCACTGCTTGGCAGCCCAAGGAAGGTATTTGTTCCTAATTTTATCAATAGTCCAGTGCACGGCAAACACAGCAATCTGTATCACAGTTTAATGTCTCCGGAGCCACACAGTAGCTGTGATCTTTTTTTGAGAGATTTATTAAGCGTCTAATGTGATCAGTAACATTTGTAATCACATGAATACTGCCTGGCAATTCAACTGATTGCGTCTGCCAAAATCTTCTGGAGAAGTGTCTTTCATTAAGCAAATCACAGACTGGATTGAACCACTCAAACCGGCCTCTACAGAGAGTTTTGGCAGAGAGCCTTCAAAATGCCTGCATGCCCAGGAGTCTCCTACAAACTGTCTTTTGGGAGATATTTAAGTTCTTCTAAAATGGGCCGTAGCTCTTGCATGGACTTCACATTCCATAGCCGTGGGTTACAGTGCTGATACTATTATTCCTGATGCAGTCAGTGAGAGACAAAAGAGAACAATTTAGGCAGTGTAGTAGTAATATTATAGTAGACAAAATTGCATGTTGTTACTCTGTGAAAAAGAATAGCAAATCCTTTCTCATTGTTTTCCTTTTTTTCCTTAGTGTTGGAAGGAGAGAAGATCACTCCAGTAGAATATGTAGATAATAATGGATTTTTTTATAGGGCTTCAAATATCATTCCCAGAGTATAATTAATAGACATCTATGTAACAGCTAGAGCATCTATGAACATGCTAGAAACTTTTATACACACAAGAGTATGGGGCCAGTATCAACAGCAATGGTTTTCAAAGTAATTTTACAAATTCTTATTATTATGTCTGTCTTCCCAGAAGTGGTTGATCTTTTGCTGTCAGGCTGCTCATAGCTTATGGTGATTGGTAACTATCTATATGCTTCCAAACTGCTTCCTTCCCATTTTATCTGCCACACTAGGCACGAGGAAATAGGGATCTGTGACCCCCTGCTAACTTATTCTTTCGCGTGCAATCATACCCAATAACACAAAGGAGTGCATTACCATACACTCTGCCAAAGTTGTTTGAAAGGCATGTGGTTCTCAGCAAGGAAAAGCTTCCTTACACCTGTATTTTAAGTAGGAAATTTGCTTAGTCCTTTGTAGTATTCTAGAAAAACTCTTTTAGGTCAACAGGACCTAGTTTGGATAAAAGAGAAGCAATGTGACACAGAAACACAAGGTTTCTAGTAGGTTTATGCTCCACTGTAGCACTGGAAAGTGACTGTTGGGAAGGAATAGAGGTTCCTATCGTAGACTGTATTTTCTTTTACAGATAAAACAGAAGGTTTAACACAACTCCTTTGCAAAATACCAAGCTTTGGTTACCTTACTCTCACTGAGATTTGAACCAAAGTAATACACAGATTTTGAGTTGGCTTTTTGCAGGAGATGGAGCTCCAGCACTGAGCCTGTGAATTTTCCAGCACAGCTCACCTTTTCCTGGGGCAGCATGTCTGTGTTTTTGTATTGCTATTGTGCATGATTATTCTGCTGGTACCTTAAAGAATCTTGCAAATTCCTCTTAGGAAGCAGTGATTTTTTTGGTTGTGTTTTTATTTACAGAAATGGTTGCTCACAGTTCAGTTTTGATATATGCAGCTTATTATGATAAAAGGTGCAATGAATGACAAGTGGATGTTTTCTGACTCCCAAAGGGATCAGAGTGACACTGCAACTTTATGGTTGTGATAGCAGTGATTATTCTGTATGTATTCCTCTTTGTCTATAACACAATACAATAAAAAGGCAAGATGTTATAGTACTTGATGTGCTTTGTTACTGATTTGAAAAATGATACTGCTTATGCATTAAGAAATATTTGGTCTTAAATTACATGGAAAATCTGCAGAGAAAAAGTGCTACTGTGCATATGAAAATAAATAAGTCTTGTTTTTATCAATATATTCTTATTTGGTGAAGTATAAAATTGAACTCACTCTTATTCGAAATTAAAAGTACTGTAATGACTTTTGTGAGCTTTTTTAAGGACCCCATACTCTGTGCTTGGTGATTGTGATACAGCTCCTTATAATTGTTAGGAAGGCATGAAGAAAAATTAAGGTAAATAGTTTTAATGCTCATGAAATTAACTCAAATTCAGAACTCCCTTGAGTCTCCACTTACCAGAACAAAACTATATTTTACACAAGGATTTAATTCCAGGAGGACTTAAAGCACGAATTCTGTTTTTCCACACAACACTTACAGCACTGTTTTGCTGCCAAGCCAAGGCAGTTCTTATCCTTTGAAACCAAGCTGTGTCTTTACTTTTGGTGCAGTGCTACTGCAGGTAGCCCTGGGCACGTGGCATTTGTACAGAAGGTGGAGTGCAAGTGGTAAGTTGTAAAAATGTACAAGTCCTTCCTGTAAGAGAAATGGTATACCCATATTAATATGGTACTGTCTCTGGGTAGATAAGGTGATGGATAAATCCCATTTTTCAAGCAATAGTTATAAAATGTGTGGGTAGTTGCCTTCAGAGGAGCCATGTGGTGTCTACACCCCTTCCTTCACCTGCCCCAGGCTGGTACCCAGATACAAGATCTCCTCCTGCAGAGGTGGGACTTGTGGAGGGAGCTGATGCTGGCTCTCTGTTGGATACCAGAAGACGGATCTCACCCTGCTGTGCTGAAGAAAGCTAACAGGAATTCCATTTTAGTTCAAAGGTAATTTAAATGAAGAAAGGCTCTGAGGCTGTTGTGCTTTTCCCAAGGCAGAGAAGCACAAAGGATGTTTTTAATTTGGAACAGAAAGTTTGCCTTTGCCTCTTTTGGAAGAGAGAAAAGAAGACCCCCTTGCCTAAAACAATGCTCTGCTTAGTCTTCTCCTGGCCAGGACTCAGTGAGTGAGAGGAAAGCTGCAAATGTGGAGGGGAAAAGAGACACCTGCCTTGTCCAGCCTGGCAAATTAGCGCTCCTGACTGGGAAACCAGAGCTGCAGCCTCCTAAGGATTTATGTGCTGGGCATGGTAAGCAGAGGCTGCAATCATTTTGAATGGGAGCAGTGCTGCAGGCAAAGCCAGCATGGAGGGAACAGGGACACTATTTGAAACAAGGAGCACAGAGATGTTGTGTGCACTGGCACAAAAGAAGGGATTATTTTCCCCACTGTCATCAAGCAGGGCATGTGAATTTTGCAAGCTTTCCAGAACCTGCTTTTGAGAGTTGTGCAATGAAATGCAGATGGAAGGGCTGGTTGTAAATAACCCATGCTCCTCAGCTGGAGCTGTGCAGAACATGGAAAGTCACAGGGAGGCTTTGTGCTGTGCTTGTTCCCAAAGAAAATATGGAAGAGCTGTAAGCATCATTTGCAAACTGGTACTTGTGGATTTAAAAATCAAGGGGAAACTAATTTGCAGGTGGTTTTACTAGCCAAAGAGAAAGGCAGCACTCACTTGAAGTGTGTTCTTGGTGGAAAAAGTTAAATGGAAGTGGAAAACAAATATAAATTGCAAATATATATATATATGTATGTATAATAGATATATGTATAAAATATTTAGCCTCATTTTTGCTCCAGTAAACATTTTGCATAAATAATTTATAACAGCAATGGATGAAGCAGGATGGGTTTGTCTGTTAAACTTCTAAAAAGACACTACAATTTTCCGATTTCTGATTCTAGCTCTGCCTTGAATAGGCCTTGGGGCTCTGTTCAGAACATGCATTCAGCATCTCTGCATCTCCACACAGGCAAAGGAAGGAAAGAATATCCCCCCACACACCATATGTTCATGATAATATATTGACTGTTGGAGAAGGATCCCACACTAGAAAGGCCTTTAGTCTAACCCAGTGTGGATGAGCTTATGGGCTGATGTTATGTTCTCTTTGCATATTGCTAGAAAAGAAGTTCAAGTTATTATCTTCCTTCCCTGAACTCCAGAGGGGAGGAATGAGAGACACAAGGAGGCTGTATCACCTGCTCCATCCCTGAGCTGGGTGGCAAGTGGGAGACAACTGGATCCCTGAAACATGTAAAGCCAGTTGGACACTGAGCTTGAAGATGATGAAGTAAAAGCAAAACCAAAAGAAGTCTTCAGTAAGTGATGGACCTTTTGTTCAGCCTGGCTTGTTTGAACACATTCTTTAACCTCCATATGTTTCTGTTCATGCTTAAATCATTATTAGAGCTATTTTCTCAACAGCGTGGCCCAAATTCTACCCTTATGTGCCCACACGGGATTCTCCATGAACTCACTGGAAACCACAAGAGATGAATCAGGCCTGTTTTGCACTAACACATGTTGTTCAGACTGTATGTATCTAAAATAACTGTCTTTTTTATTGCCTACAGTTCCCTTACTGTATTGTAAAAGGTTTTCCTGGGAAGAGCAAACCCCCTATGTCCTGTCCCCTGAAATACAGAACAGGGGAGAGAAGGCTAAAGAAATTTAAATAGTGTTTCTCAAACTGATCACGATTTGGCTTCAGGATTAAATGTTATCTGTAGTTTAAGTAATGGCCACATGAAATAATAAACAGAAACCAAGCCTTTTGGGAGTGGAGCAAAAAGTATTTCATCATCTTAAAAGCTGCTTTAGTAAAGATAGATGGTGTTTGTGGCACTGATTACTGAATATATCTGTTTTTTCTAACTGTTGACACATCAGTTTACATTTACTGGCTTATACATTACAGATGGGGACAGAATGATACTTCTCAAGAAGACAAATTCTCTTAATATCAGATTTCATTCCATATAAATAAATTAAAAAGGTGAGGTAAAATAATGGATCTATACTTTTTTATTGCAGAGGCACAATAATGATATTATAACAAGTCTACCTTTTTTGATACTTAATCCTTTTCTTTTTAATTGCTTAAGAAAACATGCCTGTAACTCACTACTCAGGTGTGTATGGGAGTAGAATGTATAGCAGACTGTAAATCATATAAAGGTCAGCAGCAGCAGTCAGGTATAGCATAAGCCTGAAAAAGAATTTGGAAACCAGGAATTCTTGAGTTGTGATACAGTTTTACCACTCAGGTGCTTTGGGGTACAGGCCATGATTCCTTTGCCATCTCTGGCCTCTAGTGTAATCAATGGAGGAATATTGTTTTCATAAGAACAGTGCCCGCTGTATTTTACCTGTGAATATTTTAAAAGCAAATGTGTAATTTATATATGAAAATAACCAAATCCTCCAGTTACAATTGTTTTAAGGTGAAATCTGTAGACGTCGTAGCTCTCTATGATGTCTAGTGTCAAAGGTACAAATAATTTGGTATAATTATTGCTTGTGTAGCTGATATTTGGATAATTTATGCAGGAATTAAAGAAGTGAGTGTTACACATTTACGTAATCTCATAAAATCACTGATTTTCGTACTTGGAAACCAATGAAAAAAATTTCCTTCAAGTTCTGAACTTTGTTTCTTATATTTCCCCAGCCACCCACATGAGTAAGTTTTAATACCAAGATGGAGATAGGCAACAGCAAGAAAATCCCAAGGTTATTCTATGAAAATTCACAAAGGAGGCCTAAGGAGAATGTTATAAATTTCTGTCTGGAAACTAGATTTAATGTGACTTGCACGATCCATTGCAATATGACCTTCTGCATCTAAACAGGCTGCTTTATATTGCCTGCAACTGAAAAGTGCCCCATGCCCAATAATGCACTGTGCGGACTCCAGAAATCTGCGTTGTTGTGCAAAAGAAACCCCAACAAGAAGCTGCAAAATTTAAAACCTTCTTCATCACAAATAATTAGCTGTTTCCCATACATGCAGTTATATCACAGAAAATAATTTTATTGTGATGGAGTTTGAGTTAGTCTCATTTAAACTTTTGTTGATAGGATCTGGACCTGGAAGTAAATGTGGGTCCTCAGTGTCCAGTTTATTGAACATTGGACCTTGGCCAGGTCTCTAGGAACAAGTGCAAACATGCAACAATCATGAAAAAAAATCAAACTAGTACCTAAAGGGTGAGAAGACAAACATGATAAACTGGGAAAAATGCATTTAGCTACTTTCCATTTGACATGAGGCCTGATTTATACCATTTCCATTTAAAATTTTCTTTGTACACGGCATGTGAGCAAGTTTTCTGAATTGCCTCCTTAAGATTAGTAGCTGTTTGGACCTACAGTTTATTCATGGAAGGCTACAAGGTACCTCATGCACGTCAGGCCAGGAACTTTATCATTGACTTCACAGTCTGGAATTAGCAAACGTGAGGTTTTCTGGCTGGACTGGCAAACAGTTAGCTGTTTGGATACGCATATACTCCTTCCACTCACTGCCAACCTGGATAAAATATCCAGCACCTTCTGCCTGAGTGAGTGCCTGGTTCTGTGGAGAACAGCCCCACTGACGCAGCGTTCTTGTGGCATGGGTGCTTCTCATCCTTGCCAGGGAGAAGATTTGCAGGCTGGCCAGCGTTGCTTGGCTGAGTGCTGAGCGTGTAGGGGAGGTTTGCTGCAGCCACTGTCGTGCGCAGAAGCATGTCAAGGTATAAATGAACCACTTAAGAAAAAGCCAGAAAGCAAAAACCTCCGGTTTGTATTTCATACCAGCTGTATTCTGCACATTTTTTGATACACATAAACACGCCCAAGATGTGGCACTCCCCAAAGTTTCCTAAAGCACAGGATGGAAAGGGATGCCCAGTGAAGAAAACCAGCCTTCCATGATGCTGTATTTGGAAATGCAGAACCTATAGCACCTTTTTGTGTGCCCTTAGGATGCCACCCGTGAGAGGGGCAGACAAAACAGCCACCAGTGGGAAGATTCACAGGGCTGAGGAGAGCCTTGCTGTCACCACACTGAGGACCTGACTTTCTGCCTCAGAGAATGAGCTTGCTGGTATGTTGAGAGCCTCTGTTTCTTCCTCTGGGCATGGAAAGGCTTATTCTGGAGCACTTGCACACAGAGACACTTGGGTTTGACCCTTAGGAAGGGCATTCCCCTAGCCTGAGCTGGCTTCCAGGCAGCCTTTAATAAAACCCCAGCCTATAATATTTGACAGTCATTGCTCAAAGCTGCCCCTTCATCTTGAGACAGACTTATTGTAGAATTTGGGGTGATTCCAGTGTAATGCTCATATATTGTTTCTTTGCAAGGAAGAGCAGACCTAAAATGCAGTTTGCTGCTACATTATCTCAATAGCAGGACTGTGATTAAATTACGTGGGAAGCATCATATTACAACCTCACTGTCAGTTACAGAATCTGCCAGGCTATTTACACTGCCAAATCCAGGAGTACAGAATAAGAAGCACTGCAGCAGAAACCATGGGATTTTTATAAAAAGCACAAGATTGAATTAATACATCCATTTTCATTCTCCTAGTCTTTTGCCAGTTTTCAAACTTTAAGTCACACTAGCTGGAAATTACAGCAGGAAATGGTGCAGAAATTGCATTAAATCTGAAAAGCTGATAACTCCAAAGATGGGAGATTTTTAATGTGTTGCCTTTGGCTGCTAGAGTAGATATAGCATGAAGAGTCCTATGCTACGACAAAGACCCCCACACCTGGTAGTCAAAAAACTCCATTGCCTTTCTCAGAGTTCAGCTACTGATGAATTTATTCTGGTGAAGCAGATGAAGGTTGCCTCCATGTACATAATTTTGATATAGACTTTGATGCAGTTTGTTGAATTGTCTTTTGTTGTTGCTCATAAAGCAAAACCAGACACTGGACTTGTAAATGCAGATGGCTTTTCTAATATTTCCTGAGGAGCTCAAGGGACCTAGGTGTGATCTTATAATCAATTAAATTTTGAGATGCTTTAAGAAGCTTTGCTTGAAAAGCAAGACTGTACATGCTATACTGATGAACAAAGGTAGAGAGATTAGATAGATGAACTGGATGAAACAGTGAGCCAAAGTACAATTCTCCATATTGAATACTCTAGATATACTATCTGTAGCAAATCTTTCAGTTCTGTACATTCCAGGAATCAATACGAGTACAAACAATAAATCTTGCAAGGTGCTACAATAGCAGCTTGCTTAAAACAACATGCATCCACACTTAACATCTTTGCAAAATTGGACCTCAAGGGCTCGGTACTCTTTGGATTCATTGCTCAGTGAGTTTTGTTCTCTGTTCAATGGTGCCATTATTCAAGCCATGACAGTTTTTTCCATTATGTATCTATGTGCTTGGAACTAGTGAAGAAAAGATCCACTCCAGATGGAAATGTAGTGTGGAAATTATCCAAATGCTATTTTTGCAAACAGCATTTCAAGAACAATTGTATGTGACTTTACAATAGGAGCATCAACAAGAACAGGGAAGGAGATTTGAATGTGACTTCCAGTAGCTTTTTGCCACTTAAAGACAGTGTCGTTGGACACTTTGTTTTGCACTCCCAAGGCTGCTGCGCAGTCAGACCAGCTAAATCACAGAACAGCTCCGTCATGTCCAGTTTTGTGAGGTGTCCCACAGGATAGAACAACATAAAGGATAGCTCATCCCTCCTGTGTAGTGAGCTGGGAATGCTAGCAGGATGTTTTAGGAATCCCCACTTGGAGTCAGAGAGACTTGTATTGATACACCCCTGTAGGTATCCTCCAGACCCTGCCAGAAAAAAAAAATGTTTTGACTAGGAAAGCATGAAGAAAACAGAAAAGCTCCAGCCCATTCCACGGGGATAATTATTAGAACAAATATTTAGAAAAGCAGGGTTGAATCTCTAACTTGGAGAAATTTTAGGATGATAGGAGTGGTTTTCTGGGACATACTAAACTGTACTGTAAATCAACACCTTCACCTTTCTTTCAAGATAATTGTAAGGGATTAAGCTCCTCAGTGGAGCCAGGTACCTGAAACATTAGGAGCTTCTAGCAAAAGCACAGGTATATGTGACTGCCCCAAATTAAAGCACATCATAGAATTATAAAATTATAGAATAACCAGGTTGGAAGAGACCCACTGGATCATCAAGTCTAACCATGAAGATCACTGAAGATTTCCAACATGTAAGATCATTCAAGAATTTGAACCATGTGAGAAGGGCTTGAGGCTGTAAATATAAGAATTACATTGCTAGTCACAAACTGCTTTTACTTTGTTTTGCAATGATTTGTCTTGCCAATTTTTTGAGTATATTTGGACCTCCAAGTCTTTCCGGTACCTGCCGCCTCTTTGCCTACCACATATGTGCAGATACCCAGGCTGAAATTTCACATTTGCTGACAATTCTTTTGTTTCTGTGCATCTGTTAACTTCATGCAGTTCCACATTTCCCCATGAGATTTTCTGACACTAAAGTTAGAATTTGCTTCTCTCTTAGGGAGTTTGAAACACCAGTTCTAACTAATTTCTGTTAGAAAGTAAGCAGCCCAACCTTTCACCTGTCTTTCCTTTTCTCATCCATCTAACTCATTTGCAGAAGCTCATCACTGTGTGAAGCCTGTAAATTGTTGTCTTTCATTGATTTCAGCTTTTTGATCAGTTTTCCTCACGAGTTTTCAACAGAAATGTAAACATTGAAGCTGGAAGTCTCCACCACAGTTTTGAAGATTAGCTACATTTTTCCTTCGGTTATTTTCAAGAATATGTTCTTCTACACAATGTATCGCTTTCTCCACAGTTTTCTCTTTCATAGTTCTCCAAAGTCTTAGTGCTTCCTTGTCAATAAAGCTTGGCACACTTTCAATCACATGCTTTGGAGCTTTTTTCTTTTGTGGCTGAAAGTCACTGCTAGAAAATGCCTGAGGAAACACAGCTACATGTGATAATGAAGGTTTATGTCATTAGAAAGGGAAGCTGATCTTAAATAGGCTTTTTCCACAGTTCTAATAATTAGATTTTAATGGGTTTTGATGCTTCTTCCTAAGTGGAGTCTAAGAGTGTGGTAAGGGCTGAGCACAAATGGAAGAGGCATGGGTCTGCTCAGCTTACTGGCAAGTGCATCAAGAATTTGAAACAGAAAATTTGGTCAATGCTTTCAGCTTTAGCAACAACTTATGTTTTCATCTAGGAACATTATTTTTCAAGTTGACAATGTTCTATTGAGTTTTTGCATAAATAATAGTTAATGATTAAAGTAACAGTCTTATTAATGATTCAGTGTGGTTGAGTGGGAATAGAAATGTCAGTGGAGGGAGGTGCTGCAAGCAATTACATACAAGTGACCTAAGTGCCAATCTGTTCCTGGGACAGGTGGGGAGAACCCAGTGTTCAGGTCACTAATGACTGGGAGGTGGTGAAAGTGCTAGAAATGACTAAGAATGTGTGCTGTTGCTGGGGAACAGAACAGCAGCCATGGGGCTAATGAGGTCCTGTCCTTCAAGACATGGTTTATGAACCACATCATTTGTATATACAGCCATGCTGTTTTAAAGGCTTCAGCTAACCTAGGATACCCACTGGCACTGCAGTGCCAGCCTGGAATGTGTAAAAATGGAGAGGTGGAAAAGAAAGGATACAGAGATCACTAGTGCACTGTCCCCATGCTGCCAGTGCTCCCAGCACTGGGAAGCTGGGGAGGCAAAAGGCCACTGGAAGAGTTGTGGTGCTGCCACCAGTGTACCCCAGCCAGTGCTACTCTGAACACTCCCTCCTGCCTGCTCCTTGGCCCACACTGTTCCTACATAAACAGAAGGAATGAAAAGGAAGAGCTCAGCAAGCTGGAGCATCTCTACCTTGAGTTGTTGCTTTGCAACAACCTGAGAAAGATAAAGAACCATCTTCACAGTTCTAGGAGAGGGAGTTGTCCCTGTTGATGGTGAGGAGGGACTGCATCTCATGTGCTAGTACATCTTCCCTATTGGGAAATAAGATGCTTATTTAGTCAGAAAGATTGAGTTGTTACATTGCTTCCCTGCTGTTCATTACCATTGCAGAAAACACACATCATTTAAGAATTGCTCTATCTGGTGCTGTCTGAGAATTTAACTACTTCTATGACACTGGTATCCAAAAATATGGGGTCTTACAGACCCCCTAGAGCACAACTGGGAGGCTCAGTTCAGATCTTGGCATCTCAGTCCCCCTGAGGCATCAGTTGCCAACAATCAATCTCAGACTGTCAAGGAAGAACGTAAGATGGTAAGAGCAAAAAAATCAGATCCCTTTCATCAACAGTGACCTTTGTGGATTTTTGAGAAGCCAAGTGCATCGGATTATGTCTATGGTCATCCTCAGAAAGCCAGCAAGAACAAGCTGGTAGGTAGGAGGACGTTGACAGTAAGTACTCCTCCAGGTGCTTTTGGATCTGGCAAGCATCTTTATATAAATATCACTCAGCTGGTGGAGATTCACAGGATGTTATTTTTAAACCTACTACCTCCTTTGCTTTTAGTATCTGTTTATGTTTTTCTGCAGAAGACATGGGTGCTTTCTCGTGCGCTTATTCTCTGCTTCAGGGCCATTAGCATGCTTGATACAATTATAAATGTGCTGAGCCGCAATTCAGACTTTATGATGAGCTGTTTATTCTTCCACTCTCGGGACCTTTCAGACATGAAAGTCCAATATTCAGCCTCACATTTGAACTCCTGAAGTAATCACATTTGAACTCCTGAAGTAATCACTTTTTCCAAGCAGGAATGACACTTTCAGCTTTTGCTTTGCTCACTGTCTCCGTGAGCAAAGCAAACAAATTAATGGGCCAATAGCTCCTAACTTTACAAATCTCACACTTTCGTGTTTGTTTTAAGGAAGAGTACTGCACAAACATGTATCTCAGCCAATTATTCACAACCCACTGTACTGCTATAGTGTACTATCTCTAAGTCAGCAATAAGAGATAATTAGATTTTGGTTTATAGGAAAATGTCTGATTTGATCTTTGAATTTCTACTTCTGACTTGCCAGTATTAGAAGCCTTTGGGTTTTTCTCGCCCCAGAGTAGAAAAATAGATGGTCAAGGTCAAGCTTTTCTTGGATGCAGTCCTGTTTACTTACAAAAGCTGTATTTAGTGTCCTTTCTCACTGAGCACTGCAGCACTCTTACACAGAATCACACACACAGAGCAATTACAATTCAAAGCCTCTTCTCTACTGCTGTCTTTGAGCATCAGCTCCACAGCTGCCTGTTCCCTGGAAAAGGAGATCTGTTCATCTATGAAATCAGTGAGCAGTAGGAGCCATTCGGTGGGTTGCTGAACCCACAGACAAAGCCATACTTGAAATCTGCTGTTTATATAACTTTAATTCTAGGCAGGTTACAGGAAGGCTGCAGCAGAAGGCAGAAATGGGGAAGACAACACTGTTGACGATTCAGAAGCAAAATTCACCACTACAAATGTTCTCTACGCATTATTTATAGGGCAGACTGGCACTACTGCTTTGAAATCCCCCTGCTTTCATGTTTTGTCTGCTCTTCTGTGAGTCTGCAGAGAACTGGGAGACAAGATGATGTAGCAGAGGGAATAAGCGAGGACCTAAGCAGAAGGCTATTTAGATGGGTTACATGAATCAAAAGAAATAAACCTTGCGTGTTCCTTGTGCACTTCACTGAGAGGTGTTTCTCAAGGTTTAGAGGAGGTTAGTTAGAAGAAACTTCTGGTCCCTGCAAATGGGAATATAGCAGAGCTGGAAACCTGCTTTCCTCTCTCTTGAGCACTGAGGAACTACGCCTGCACTCACAGGCCTGGGTGTGCTCCAGAATTTTTTACATGGGAAGGCAAGTTCTTGTCATTTCCTAAACTTAATATGTGAAGCTTCCTTTCCATGCCATGGGTTAATTCCATGCTGAACTCCCCACTCAGCAGTATTTCCATTGAGCTTGGTACATTTACAGGCTGAATGTTATGCGCATGTGTTAAGGAACTTGCTTTATCGTTCACTTGCTGAGAGCCTTTGGCTCTCTTGCTAGAGGTGTCCACCTGCCATGCACAGTCATTTCATTTACCCTTCTGTTTCATTTCTCTGGTATCGTTGACTTGTAGCAATTACAGAGTTCTCTGCCAATTAGGCAGTGCAGATGAGCAGCAATGGGCTCCCAAACTGGCACTCAGATGCTCTGGCTGCTCAGTGCACTGCTGAGCTGCTGCTGCAGGCTGTCACAGAACTCTTGGCATGAGCATTTTTCTTCTGCTTGCTGAGGGCTTTTGGGTCAGCCAGCCTACAGCCTCACAAAATTCATCCAAGGTAAAATCAGAGTTGAAGTGAAGTTATTGCATAAGAGTTACAGCAAGAAAGAGGTAAAAAAATCCCCCCAAAATTTTGTCTCAACATTAAAGTGACTGTCATAGTTCACTGGGGGATACTACCTGATGGTCTGAGGGAAGGCTCACAGATACAGCTTCAAGGCTCACCAGAAGCCAACTCAGCTTCCAGAGCAGTGTTTGGAACCTCTGTAATCCCTCTGTGCCCCACTTTCCAGTTGAATGAAACTCATGTTCCCTTTTTCTAGCACCTGCTCTGTTTTACTTGGAAGCAATTTGGGTTCACAGCTGTCCTATCATATGCAGGAAGAAGACACCTGATTACATCTCGTGGTCGAGATTCATGTGAAAACAAAAGTCATTCTAGTGCAAACCACAGGATAGACCAATTTCTGCCTGTTTAAATGCTTGCAGCAGCATTCAGCACACAGCCAGGAACACAGTACAGGGGCTTAACAGCAGTTCTCACAGTTACTATCATTATTTCATGCACAACCCTACACCATCCTGCCTGTCCTAGAAAGTGGATGTTAATGGTACATTGCTTATGCTGCCTTCTTGTGATTCATATTTCTATAGGCTTGTCTCCTCTCTTTAACTCAACTTCTTGGCCATGTTGTTTTTTTGCTTTTCTTTTTGATTTTTTCCTCTGTTTGGCCTGCTGTCAGTGGTTCTTCTGGTAGAGCAAAACAGGTGTTGCACTGTTCTTCATGTTGTTCTGACGTTTCCTGATGGAGGTCTCTCTCCTAGATATTGACTTGGGTGTGTATCGCAATAGAACATTCATTTACCTATGCTTTCTTAACTGGAGCGAAATCTGTAGAGAAGCCTTTTATCTGCTAATAACTTCTGTCTTGAGACTTCCCTGAAGGATCCCTATAAACTATAGGAACAAATAGGGGCTGGCTTTTCTAAAAACAGCTCCTCTCATGTAGCTGGCCTTGTATTGTAATGCAGTTATGCCCATGATGTCTTTTATCAACACTTGCCTAAATAAACAGAGGTGTCTATCACCACATAGTAAAACTGCTAACTTCCCAACAATGCAGATAAAACAGAAATTCTCCCCTCTATCAGGGTGTGGGAAGAGGAATAGAAGCAACAGAGTTAAAGAAGGTAAGTTGAGCATTGGAAATCTTGTGATACATAACCAAAATTGACAAATGTGACTGAAGAAACAAACAATTAAACTCTTTCTGGACAGGCTAGGCATAAACTAGATAGCCCTGCAGTATCTAGCCTTGCTATTTCACATGTTCACTCAAAGAAGGGGCTCAGACCTCCTGCTGGCACCACCTAGGCTGCTGAACTGTGTGGTTGGCAAACTCCATAAACAAAAGGGTGAGCCCAAAAATCATCCCAAATGCCTCTTCTGAATGCTTTCCTCAGACTGTCAGCATTGCTCCAGTCTCACCAAGTGCTGTCTCAGCCCCCTTGCTCTCCCTCATCAGGCTCTGCTGTCCTGACTAACTCAACGAGTCAAGCCAGGGAGGCCAGAGAAAACCCAGTGACAACACTGTGTTGGGGAACAGTGACAAAAGCCTCCTCACAAATGAGTTTGCCTCAGATGTGTGCCTAGCATAGTGAGAATTTTTAACACTGTTAGAACCAGTAAAAAGAGCATAAGGAAACAGAACATGTAATCAGTATTATCCTCTAGGAGATCAGAGATGCAAAAATGAGAAGAAATAAAAATAATGTCTCTGTCACTTTGTCGCCACCTCTAGTTTGACCCCTTTGAGTCTGGGGAGGACTAACTCTTTCCTAAGGTTTTCCTTCATAGGCCACTTGCTGATTGATCCTGAACAAGAAGTAACTGTAAAGACTATCTTATTTCAGTGCTCCCTGCTCCCAGCATTGTTTTTATTACTGACATGAATAACAGTGGCATTGCAGCTTCTGTGTACAAATGCCTTTCCATGCTCCATGACACAGGACATATCTTCTAGATCTTCTCCTGAAGACCTGCTCTGATCAAGGCTGGTGCTTCATCTCGCTTATCTCCATGCCAACTCACACTACTGCTGATCAGTTAAGGCTAAAGTCAGGAAAGCTGGTTCAGAGAATTCCTGTCTAATGACACTTCTGTGATTTTTTTTCCTTAGCTCAGTTGGTTCTAATCTGAGCCAAAGCCTGCCAAAGGATTGGTGTGCCCTGCAGGCAAGCTTTTCTCATGTGCACACACTTCAGTCCAGCACAAGTTTCTTTGTTAGATGAGTTTGCACTGCATTCCATACTTAAATGATGACCGAGGTGTCCTGGACCCAAATAGGGTAAATTATCAAGGATAAAGCACATTCATTAGATGCAAACACTCCATACAAATAAATGTTCCTGTTTACAAGAGCTCCTAGCTTTCTCCTCTACACAGATAGTTTAATTTTACTCCTTAAGAGACAACAGTGAAACATGATACCACGTTTTTAAGCTTTTATTCATTTTAATTTTCCACAAATCGTTTTCTCCGTAACAATCTCAACAGGAACCAATAACACATAATGACAAGGCCCTTGATAATGGTGAAAGTAGATCTGCTGTCAGCAACTATTATGCTTCTCCTGGGACTATGAAAAACATTACACACGCTTTTGTTTAGGTGAGATAAAGGGCAGTTTTACCCTGAAAAAGGGCTGTCAGGATGGCATTTTCTTCTTCAGTGGCTTTGCTCCCTGCTCACCTCAGACCTGCTGATGTTAGTACTACCTCAGAGCTTTAACCGCTGCCCACCTAACAGTGTCAGATAGGCTAGGTGGTTCATTATCATACAAATTGATTCATTACCATTTGCTGAGTGGCTCCTCAGGCTGGAATCGCAGCCCACTAGGAGAAGTGCAGTGGATCAGGTGAGCCTTGAAACTCCTTGAAGCAACGTGCAGTTTTCCCATGCAACCAGCAGCTTGCAGGACAGCTCACCAGGGTGAACTGGGTCATCCCACTCTGCACTGTGACGTGACTAAGTGCTTGTCCCCAAGCATGTGAGAGTTGAAGAGGTGCCAGCTAGGACAAGGAAGGGCAGCACTGCTCCTTTGAGAAACAGTAAATGTGATCCACTCCACCACCATGTGCTATTTGGACAAAGTAATTTCTCAGAGGCAGATTAAGTTGATCAATTGATGATTTTCACTATTTATCCAATTAACAATATGGCCCATGTCTTCCCAACCATTAAATGGCTCTCTGAACATCCTTGCAGCATTCCAGAGTGACTGGGGAGATATCTGTGCCATCATGTAAGTTCTGTCTGGCTCGAGGAGTTGAGGGACAAAATGTGAGGTGCCTGTGACTTCTAGCTCCAGGCAAGAGATGTGTGGGATGAATGAGATGTACAGGACTAGAGAATAGCTGAGTGCTGAGCCTGGGATTTACTGTAACTCCTAAACTGGCCAGTGTGCCAGTGCCACAGGTGTATCTGAAATTACTTGGCACTCACTTGGATTTGGAGACTTTTCCCATGGCTGCCATTAAGCACCCTGGTGCCTGGCATGTAGGGAGCACTGAGAGCATATTTAAGAGAATGTGACCCCAGGCTGTAGGTCTGGAGCACATTTCAGTATTCTGGATGGAGGGTGAATTTAGGATGAGCTTGGGAACTAGACCTAAATGGGCTGTGAAATGCTTTCCAACACATATATGGTAGCATAGATAGGATTAAGCAAGCCTAGAGCAAGCTCCTGGGTCCTAGTAGTCTATGTGACTGGCTAGGATAGGGTACAAGGGCAGAAGCAGGCAGGAGTCCCTGTAAGAGGCAAAGCAAACTACTTCCCTGCAAAGATAAAAAGCCCCTTGCAATCATGTTTGGAGACATATGACCAAGCAAGGGCAGGAAGAGATGAAAATTAAAGATCATTTACCTCAGGTTCTCCCCAGCACTGTATATGCTGTCCAAGTCAGGGCAAAAGACCCAGAGAGTTTCCTTTGGAAACTCCTGCTCCACAATTCTGGAATTGATCCTACACTGTGCATACTGTTTAGCACAAACTGCAAATCATTGTTGATGTCTGCGGTGCATGAACCAGCCAGCTTGGTACTGATCAAGGAAATCTGTCGCTAGAACTTACAAATTCTGTTTGATATGAAGGACTTGCTATGTGTGTATCTCTTGAATTACAAGCTCTCTTTTGAATGTAGGGCTGATCTTACTATTCTATCTCTTTACCTCTATTTTTAGGACAAAATGATGTCCAGACAGCATGACGTAGCACCAGAATTTGATAGTCACTGAATCTTGGCAATCTTCTGTTTTGTGGCAGTACCTTTTGGTCAGAAAAGAGTCCAGACCAATCAATGTACTCAGTGCCGGCAGGATGGCCACTAGGCAATGTATCGCCTGGTCCTGAGTTCTTGTTGGCTCATACATCTGTTAGTGGGTTTGCTGACAAAGTTGCAGCAGAGTTGCAGGAGGAGAGATCTGGGATCACCCAGGCTCAGCCCAAGGATTAATTCAGTCTGTCTAGGAAGCATTGCAAGGAAGGATGTTTAGGTAATCCCTGTCCTGCCCCTTTGGCTCCTTGCTCTTCCTACAATAATGAGTCATCTTTGAAGAGTGTTGCATGAAGAGTGCTGCATGTGTTTACATGCCACCCATGTTGAAAGCATAATACCTTAACCAGAATGCCGACAGAGGAGCTTGTGTTTGCTGGAGCTGGACAAGCTGGCTCTAATGTCAGGGCCCTGGATAACAGAGACAGAGGATATACATTAGCTGCAGAGAGAGCAAATAGGAGTACGACATCCTAAATTGTTCAGCTTTCCTCAGGTCTGAGGCCAAATACACAGGTCCAACACAGAATTCTGAAGCCTGTGTGGCAGCAAGACTTTTATCAAGATACTGACAGGCAGCTACAAAATAAACGAGGCACCGGAATCATCAGTCCAGATACAGCTGGCCCACACATTTGAGATATCTCAGCTTTGTGCTTTTGTTTCAGGTCCAACAGCACCAGGTTGTTGTGTAGCTGGAGGTGTAGACCACTCAGCAGTTCACTGGGACCTGTCTGAGCTCTCATGCCCATGCAATATTAGGTAGAACTTCTGCTGATGACTGAAAACCGTCATGAATGCCAAGCCAGTATGTCCATGCACAGGGCTCAGTGCAGCATGGAGTCTTTATCTTCCTCCTGTAATCCAAAGCAACAACAAAAAGCAGCTGCTTTGCTTCAGAGGTGGCTCCAAGTATCCAGCTTCAGACAGCTGCAGAAATGTAAGATGATTTGGGATCAGCTTCCTAGCGTGAACATCCCTCACTCAGTGACGCCAAGAATCAAACCAGCATGTCTGCAATAAAACAGATCTAAAAAAGACCGCTCCTGACAATGCTCTGTTGTCACACCAACACCAAATTTCTCTTTCATTATGTTCAAATCAGTCTCATTAGTTCAGTCAGACTTCATTTTTTCAATGCTTGGGGCCTTCTTGAAGTTAGACACATTAACTTCTTGATCTATAGCCCATGGGTTAGTTTCACTGGTTTGTAAACTGAACTCCTACATGTTTATCCTTCCTTATGGCTGCATTTTCTGTCCTCTTCCCTCCTAGAGCTGCCTGTCTGATCGGCCCATGTGCTGTGTAGGCTAGTTAAAGATTAACACAGCCAAGTTATGGCAGTGTAAATCTTTAACATGCATGGAAACATAGGAAAAAAATTCTGCAAAACAAATTACACAAGCACTTGATGAAACGACATTTGCTTATAATATTTCTTCTTTTGCTCAGTTTTATTACCAGTCGGTGCACAAAGTTTAGGGCTCTTTGCAGTTCTTCCTTCTTGCAGTGACTGTTGAACTTAAAACGCATGTTGAGAGTTGAGGATTCAGTCATTTTATAAGAGAGTAAGAGTCTGGATGCTTGTATTACTGCTCAGACTCCCATATGACCTTGATAGTTCACTTAACCTTGTTCTCCTTCAGAAGTGTCAGGGATGCTAGTTTTTTTTCTGGTTTTGTGATACCAAACTGAGAACTCCACAGTGTCTCTGTAAAAGAACCAGACCTTGTTGGAGAGAGGTCCATAGACAGGCTCATGGGTGGAGTATCCTGTGGCATGTGCTCCATGTGGCCAATCTGCTGCCCTTGGTGTTTTCATCCACATGTACATGGGTCCAGCTGGCCAGATTCTAAGACTAACCATCCCGTAACCCCTGGCTGTGGCTGACTTGGGGTTTGAAAGGATGCTGTGGCCTCAGGATGTAGCAGCAGTGATTCTTCAGTATGAGGTTAGAGAGCGAGTGTGTATGTAAGAGTATTTAGAACCATGGATTCAGGCAGAAGAAATAAAAACAAAATAGAGTTTAGTAACTCAGAGACTCAAAGAATGGTCAGACAAATGACAGGTCCTGCTTTCCCCAGTTGTGCCCTATACAGAGAGGGGAATATTTGAATATCTGTAGGAATTTGCTTTCCCTGTTTGCCTTCCTAGAGCCAAGTTCCAGTACTTATCATTTAGTAGCCCCAGTTCTCAGCACAATTTTGCATCGTGAAGGAGGGTCAGCATTTGATCCTCTGTGCATTAGAGATTCAATCCCAAGTGCTCAGAGGAAAATTTCATTGGGAGAACTCTGTTCTAAGAGAAGGTAGTTGCCAAGGCTTCCACATTTTTTGTTGGGATACAAACCTGTAATGATTGTTAATCACAGCACTTGGGCAGCACGTCTGCACAGCCTGGGAGAAATCTATACCTTCTCTTGGCTGAACCTATACAGCAGGAGGCACTTGAATCTGCCTCAGCAAGGATCCCTGTTTT
Organism: Clamator glandarius; assembly: GCA_033459285.1. Classification (NCBI taxonomy): domain Eukaryota; kingdom Metazoa; phylum Chordata; class Aves; order Cuculiformes; family Cuculidae; genus Clamator; species Clamator glandarius. Next base: position 1,264,151 of record JAUNZM010000016.1, on the reverse strand, counting down.
ATACAGTACAGCCATTAGAAATCTTAGCTGGAAATAGATGTTTAAAAAGATGTTTAAAATCCTTCTTTTTAAGGTATTCTGCAATTCATCATCTTGCCATAACAATACATCTCATTTTTTTTCTCTGTGATTTTCTTTTCCAATTATGAATACTTTCTACAGGCATTCCCAGACTAAAATAATGTTACTGGGACAATGTCTTTGTGCTATTGACCTCTGAGCAAACATGGCCTGATAGGATGTTGAGTCATAGGAGTCTTTTTCAAGACAGCCTTACAAGTAATCCATCTATATTTGTTTTACATCTCTCTGCCTTCTCAAACTTCTGTGTCAAGGATTTCCACTGATAGCAGCATCCAAATCCATATTTTTTTCTCCATACTGGTGATTTGTCTAAAGAGCACCCACAGTCTGTGGGGCTGGGCTTTCTGCTAATAACCACTGTGCTAAAACCCTTTCTCCCTTCCCCACAAAGAGACTGGAACACTTGGGGATGAGATGAATTCCACGGCTTTATGTCCTATGATGGCACTGCCAAAGCTGGGAGGGGAGTTGGCTGCTGCAGTGATGGGCACGGTTTGCACTGTTTGGGCTGGGTTTGCACTCTGGTGTTAGATAGCCTCAACTACTTGAATAAATGTAGGAAACTTGCATAACTGCGGATCCAAGAGTCACTGGAGTTTCTGTCTTTTACCCAGAGATGCCTCATGCTGGTCAGGACACTGAACCACAGCATCTCCAACAGTGCTTCAGCTTTCCTGGCAGAAATTATGGTGGGCATAAATCAGAAGAGAAGGTGAAAAAAATTAGCAAAATCACTTCTTTCCCCTTGTAGATCTGGCGGCTACCTACCCTGGATACACTTGCCCTTTTGGTTTTCTTGCCCCCACATGGGATTTTCACCATAGTCTCTCTGAGACTCCACCTGTACATCTGCAGCAAAGCTGGGCAGTTTTACCAGTGATGTATGTTCAGTTTAGGAATCTTCTGCAAATTCCTGGCATATTATAACAGAAGGGAGGATGCCAGAAGATCTCATCTTCATTGCAGCAGGAATGAACAGTGCACTACTGTACACTGCAGAAAAGGAGGGAGGAACTAGGAACTAGGCAGGGATTTCAAATCCCTAGGGCATGGGCTGTTGTGTGGCAAATGTAAAATAGCAATCTACAGAGATGCTAACTCTCTTTAGCACCCACCTGGGGACTAGGTGAATTGATTTTTCATCATTTCAGGCACTGTCAGCTACAAACAAAATGGCACAAATGACAGAATGCTAGTGGAGACCTGCAGCTTTCCAAAAAAAAAAAAATCATTTCTCTGATAGTGGTAGCACAAATACGAGTAGTTTTACCACATGCCAAAAATCTTTCCTTCAGGGAACCAAGTGCTTAGAAAATATTTAGGGAGACTGGAAGCTTGCTGGCTGCTCAGATAATGTAGGTCTCGAAATCTCTAATGGTGCTCCAAAGAATGTTGGGCTATGTTGATGGGCCAAGTTCCTTTATCAGGCAGAAGATGACATTTTGGCAGGAAAAACAGAAATACATCCAGGTGCCTCTAGAGAAGGAGGGGTTTATATTTATACTGTGTGTCATGCAAATCCAGATAGGGCCATCTCCAGGACTGTGTAAATATTAAATTCAGCCTAAAAGCTGAGAGAATCAGTAAGTGCTTGCAGAGTGGGCAACTTTCCAAGAGGAGACAATGGTTGGCTTGTCGCACATCCTGCATTTTATTTCCTTAAACCACTTGACTTGTATAACCCTGCAGTGTGTTGCCAGTTGCTCATACTCAGCTCCCTGTTTATATCCATGCATCCACTGAGACTTTTCATTCCCATGGGTGGGATGTCACCTAGATGTTTTTCCTGTCTCTCCTGCTCTGCTGTGTGTGGGGGTAAACTGAGATGGTTAACAACGTTGAATCTTCTCAGCTGATACTGAGGGCTTTTCCCTTCACAAAGTTTCTCTCTTGCTTTTCAGTGCAAAATTTAAGCCAGGTTCATCTGATTTTTACTTTGCAGCTTGCTAAGATATAGGAAGGAGTGCGCTTCAGCAAGGATAAAACACCCTGCTGTAGGAGAAAAATTTATTTCCAGTGTTTCATACATGATAACACTTGCTGTCCCTATTATATGGCAGAGATTGGTACCCTTTGACCATGCATGATTTTACATATGAAGTTTGCTCCCAGCTTGTAAATACGAGAGGTTGTTTCCATGGTTATTGCTGACAGTTCCATCCAAAGTATTCTCTGGTCATTCAGAAGCAACAGAGAGTTGATGGTGAGAGATGGTCCAGCTGCCACTGTCCTGAGACAAAGAGCTGCTCTGATTACAGGAACAAATAGATACATGGGTTTGGTTGCATTTCCACTTTTGAGTAAGGGTATTTGTCATTTTCACTGCTGAGGGTGCACAAGCCTGGTAGTAGGTGACAAGCAGTTTTTAGTGAGTGAAATTTGGTCTTTCCAGTGAGGAAAACATGAGATTTTGGTGCCATCCTGGAAAGAGCTGCCTGTCTGTTAGCACTCACTCTCTGCTCTAGGCAGGTTGTGTCAGAGTGAGAATACTTTTACTTATCTGACTGGTGACAGACAAATCACCTCCTTGGTGATAAACCGACATTGTGGATTGTCCTGTGCAGGAACCTGTATGGCCCCGTCCTTGTTTATCTGTCAACATTTTCCTGCTTCCACTGGGCACAATGTATTGTTTTTCTCTTTTTGCATTTAGAAAGCCAAAGCACAAAGACCTCTGAGTCTAAATCTAAAGTCACCAAGATGTCTGATTTTTGTGTATGCGTGACTGGAGCTCTGAATGTCTTACCTGTAGCTGCGAAAGAAACCAGCTGTATGTGGAACAACAGCAAGTGCAGCGATTTCTCCCATGACCATCCCTCTTCCCTAGCCCGGAGGGTTCCCATTCGCTGCCTGCCCCCGAATCTCTGCTGCTCCCAGCCCAAGTACAATACTGGTAACAACAAAATTAAATCTAATCATTATCTGAGCAGAGTTTTGGTCAGCCTGCAATCATTGCACATGGCTCCCCTCTCCTTATTGCCACCTTTGGTACGGGAAACCAAGGTTTAGTGATTGATAGGAATGGTTGGACTTGATGATCCAGTGGATCCTTTCCAACCTAGTGATTCTATGATTCTATGAAACAATTTTTTGGCGTTTCTGTGCTGCTGCTTGCCTCTAAAATGACAATATTGCCTTAGATTTCAAGGGATTGCATAACCACAGTTAATAATTCCATGGTTAATAGCAAAAGGGAATACCTGTTTTCAAATAAACGTCCTGCTGCTGTATTGTGGTGTTGAGGATCGGTAAGTAAGATGAGCTAGAGCAAAAAATATAGCGGACTCATAGGTATATTACTCTCTAAATAACAAGAAAATCAAAATCCTGTCCAGGATTTAACATAAGCTGTCCTTATTTTATTTGGAAATGTAAATGAGGGCTGTAGAAAACCTGGTCTAGGAAGTGCTTCCAGTGGTTCCCTAAGCCTGGGGTGCCGGGATCAGCCTGTTTTTGCAGGGTCCCCCTATGGCTGCGTGTCCCTGACCGACCTCGGCTCCTGCTTTGGAGCACTGCCACCTGCTGGCGGATCGCCACTGTGCACAGCCCTTCCCTTCCCTTCCCTTCCCTTCCCTTCCCTTCCCTTCCCTTCCCTTCCCTTCCCTTCCCTTCCCTTCCCTTCCCTTCCCTTCCCTTCCCTTCCCTTCCCTTCCCTTCCCTTCCCTTCCCTTCCCTTCCCTTCCCTTCCCTTCCCTTCCCTTCCCTTCCCTTCCCTTCCCTTCCCTTCCCTTCCCTTCCCTTCCCTTCCCTTCCCTTCCCTTCCCTTCCCTTCCCTTCCCTTCCCTTCCCTTCCCTTCCCTTCCCTTCCCTTCCCTTCCCTTCCCTTCCCTTCCCTTCCCTTCCCTTCCCTTCCCTTCCCTTCCCTTCCCTTCCCTTCCCTTCCCTTCCCTTCCCTTCCCTTCCCTTCCCTTCCCTTCCCTTCCCTTCCCTTCCCTTCCGCAAAGACCTGCTGGGCTTCAACAATCAGCCTCAGCTTAATTAGTCCTAACAGCCAGTTTCATCTCTAGTCTGTGGCTGTCGTATTAGTCAGAGTCCCGGGGACTGGATCACTTAGTCAGCACTTCCTGACACGATCCAAAGAATTTGCTTTATACATTTCTGATGAGGCTTGAAGCCTCCTGGCTCCTCTCGGTTCTGATCTATTTTTAATGAGCAGTTTGGGGCCTTTGCTGTCACAGCCATGGAATGTGTTGTCCGTGGCACGGCCTCGTTTTAATGTTCGTATGGGTGTTGATGTCTGTGCAGACAGCTAGAACATGTTGTCCAGGCAACGGTAAAGCTTGAGAGCAAGAAGGGGGAGGCATTCTGACGGCTCTTGGGGAGAGGTTTGCTGGATGCTACGGGACAAGATGCCAGGATACCTAACTAATGGCAGCAAGAAGGCAGGGAGACGGTGATAGAAAACTTGCTACTTTTTGATGAATCAGCTCCAGATTATGCCAGAAGGACAGTTGATTTCACCATAAAAATCTGTGCAAAGTGGTCAGGAGACCTGCAAGCTATCGGAATAAGCCATATCAAAATGAACTATGTCGTGTTATGGTATGTATATTTTCCCATTTTTCCATCATCTTACTACAGGGGCAATTCAATATCCATGACTCTGTTCCTCATCTAGCGTATTGTGTCCCGTTCTGGAATCCTCAACTGTAGAAGGAGATGGAGCTGTTGGAACAGGACCAGAGGAGGCTACAAAGATGGTCAGAAGACTGGAGCACCTCCCATACGAGGACAGGCTGAGAAAGTTGGGATTGTTAAGCCTGGAGAAGAGAAGGCTCTGAGGAGACCTTATAGTGACCTTCCAGTACATGATAGGAGCTACAAGAAAGCTGGGGAGGGACTGTTTACAAAAGCTTGTGGTGATGGCATTGGGTACAAGCTGGAGGGGGCAGATTTAGACTGGGCATAAGGAGGAATTTCTTCACAATGAGGGTGGTGAGGTGCTGGCACAGGTTGCCCAGGGAAGCTGTGGCTGCCCCATCCCTGGAGGTGTTCAAGGCCAGGTTGGATGGGGCCTTGAGCAGCCCGATCTAGTGGGAGGTGTCCCTGCCCATGGCAGGGGGTTTGGAGCTAGACGATCTTTAAGGTCCCATCCAACCCAAACTGTTCTATGGTTTGATGATTCTGTGACTCGGTAGCATCAGGGCCAAACCCAGCAAGGACTGAATATCTTTTGAGACCTGCTGAGTGCCTTTGGCTGTACCCTTGTCAGTAAGAGAGGACAGACAGGCTCAGCACTTCTCACTAGCATTTTAGCAAGGACTGGGACAAAGTCGTGGAGTCCTTTGGCACTGCGCAGCACGGAAGGGCACAGAAGAGGACTATAGAGACTGTTCAACCCAGCCAAAATCTGTGCAAAGTCTGGCACTCTTGCTTGCTCTGTTTACAAGGCATATTGTCATTATTTATTGATTAGTTATTTGAGTTGCAGTATCATTTTGGCCAGGAACCCTCAGGCCACACGCACCAAGGGCTGTACAAAACCAGAAAGACAGTCCTTGCTCCAAAGCAGCTCATAGTCAGAAAATCAGATAAGAGACAATAAATGTACAAACAGGAGCATGGGAAGGGAACAGGGGCCCAATATTCTGCTGCCTTGGGCTGCCTGATCTAGTGGGATGTGTTCCTGCCTGTTGCAGGGGGTTGGAACTAGATGATCTTTAATGTCCCTTCCAACCCAAATTATTCTATGATTTTATGATTTTTAAGTAAGAAAAAGAATGAATACACAGTCAGATATTATTTAAAAAATGCAAAAAATGTCAGTTCTCCTGCCTGTTTTCCCTTCCTAGCTAGATTTTCTGCAAAGCTAGAAATGTGTCTGTCGTTTTCTATGTGCTAGATTTGTTATACATCTTCCTCAGAAAGTTCCTGACCTAAAGCACATGGGAAAAATGGAAGTATTTTTGCTGGCTTCAGTGGACCTTGGATGAGCCAAAAGTCTTAAATGCAGAATACTTTAGTGGAAATGAGATGTCATGTTTTCAGTCAAACTTTTATCAGCCTAAGCCCTGTGCCTCAAAAGATTTATTCAGGGACTTCCTTGTTTACTAGTGCTATGAGCTGACAAGTTCTTCTCATTTTTTCCCTTTAACTAAGTGTATTCCAATACCAACCCCCTCATCCTAATATTAGGATTGTTTTCTGCTTGAATCAAAATGGTCTCAAATCCAGATTGTGCATATTCACAAATCTTAGTTAAAATGCAAACAATTTCCTCTTAATGCCACCAGTCTGAAAGATATTTCAGATGAGGAGCTTTTAAAGAATCTTTTTCTTCAGCAATTATCTGGATACTTTTCTTAGATGACACTGATCTGTGCAACAGCTGTAGCTGAGGATACAGTAGGTATTTGGATACTTGTACCCTATTTCTGCTTACAGTCGTAAAGATAGAAATGGAAAAGTTCATGGATCTTATGTCTTTTTTTTTTTCTGAAGTTTGCTGTAGAACTATTCTGCGCTCTCTAGATTAAAGACAGTCAGAGCTGCTTTACATAGGTTCTTTCCCTTCTTCACTCTTGACGACCTAGGAGTTTGAAGGAGTGTGACTTTAACTGAAGGAGCAAACATCTCACCAGTAACTATCCTTGCTTGCCTGTCCCCTCCATTGCTTATTCAAGTTTGTGCTCATCACAGAAAAGCGACTTTGATAGTGATAAGAAGCAGCAGTAATCTTGCTCACCACTGCCACTGCTCACACAGGGAGTCAGAATAGATCAGGCACTCCGGAGAACAGCTGTCATTGTGCCATCAAAAGGGAAAAAAAAGCAGTGACACAAACCCCACTCATTCAGAGAAAAAGGCCCATTTCCAAATATCTTATACAAGTGGAATAACTATAAGAGAAAGGAACGAATCTAACAGGTACCGTCAATGAGCATTAGACCAGTTGAGGGCAAGAAGATAAATAAGCGAAGTGAGAAAAGTGAAGCTCAGAGCAATATAAGCCTTTACCAACTGCTGTATCTCCTTGGAAGGACAAATGATCTCTCTTCTGGTTACAATAAGGAGGCAGAAATCACTCTGCCAGCACTTCGGTACTGATAAGCCCAGCAGATGATTGTAATCACTGAACATGTCTTAAGAAACAGAGCAAATCAACTGGGAGTTTTTATTTAATACTTTACTGGCTCCAACTAAAGGGGCTGATTTACCCTGCTCATGGAGTCACTGTCAGAAAAAAGCATCTTCCCAGGCATTCAGCATTCAATTAACTGGGCAAAGAAGAGGAAAAAATAATTCTAAAGCCAGAAGACTGTGACACTAGGCAGGAGAGGCTGTTTAAGTAATTGATACAAATATCTGGAAAAAAAGAACAAGATGGGAGATGGGAGCTCATGGTCCAGGGTCACATACCTTCCCATACGTGCAGGAGTTATGTCCATTTCTTTTGAAGCTGAGGCACCAGCCAATGCGAAGGCAATGGGCACAGATCTGTCCCAGCACGATTGTTTTTGTATTCCCCACATTACAGTCAGACCCTCATCTGAGGAGAAATTAATCTGTGAAACAGGTAACTTGGTTTAGGCATCTGGGAATGCATTAGTGGAGCTCTACTCCATATGGTGAGTGGAGTTCAAAGCACCATTCAGCTGTCTGTCAGCATCGATTACATCTCTGTGAGCTGAAATGGAAACTTTGATGCACACCTGTAGATGCCTAAATGTAAGTGTCTCATTCTGTGAGCTGAATGTCACCTGCACAGCTGAAGTAAAGCCATCAAAGCTACATCAGTTGGCAGTAGCTATAAATCTGATCCTATTATTTTCCTGGCTTCAGGCATATATGTATCCCTATATACCCTAACCAGCGTTAATGGACACAATTTGTTAACAAATTTACCACTGGCAGCAGGACAGAAATGAAGGTGGTTTATGGATCCTTGTAAAAATAGATTGCTAACTATTTGTGAAATTTTAAATTCAGGAGCTTATGTCTGGAATATTTGATGGATTTAGTGATGCGTCTTTGACATCCTTTGTGCTTTTGTGGTTTGGCCAAAATGTTTGTACATCTGGAAAGTGGATTTTTCATGAGAAGTTAAATAAAGGCAAAGTTCTTATCACATGTTTGAAGAGGTACAGAGCTTTGTACATTGCCTTTGAAAATTTAACTTCACTGCATCTGTTCTGCTTCTTCACTGTGACCTTATTGCTCTCTACAACTACCTGAAAGAGATTGTAGAGAGGAGGGAGCTGGTCTCTTCTCCCAAGTGACAGGGGACAGGACAAGAGGGAATGGCCTCAAGCTGTGCCAGGGGAGGTTCAGACTGGATATCAGAAAGACATTTTTCACAGAAAGGGTCATTGGGCACTGGCAGAGGCTGCCCAAGGAGGTGGTTGATTCCGCATCCCTGGAGGTATTTAAAAGACAGTTAGACGAGATGCTCAGGGACATGGTTTAGTGACAGGTGGGAATGGTTGGACTTGATGATCCAAGAGGTCTTTTCCAATCTGATGGTTAGAATCATAGAATCATAGAATAATCAGGTTGGAAGAGACCCACCAGATCATTGAGTCCAACCATTCCTATCAAACACTAAACCATGCCCCTCAACCCCTCGTCCACCCATGCCTTAAACACCTCCAGGGAAGGTGAATCAACCACCTCCCTGGGCAGACCGTTCCAGGGCCCAATGACCCTTTCTGTGAAAAATTTTTTCCTTATGTCCAGCCTAAATCTCCCCTGGAGGAGCTTGAGGCCATTCCCTCTCGTCCTGTCCCCTGTCACTTGGGAGAAGAGGCCAGCACCCTCCTCTCTACAACCTCCTTTCAGGGAGTTATAGAGAGCAATGAGGTCTCCCCTCAGCCTCCTCTTCTCCAGGCTAAACACCCCCAGCTTTCCCAGCCGCTCCTCATAAGGCCTGTTCTCCAGCCCCTTCACCAGCTTTGTTGCTCTTCTCTGGACTCGCTCCAGAGCCTCAACATCTTTCTTGTGGTGAGGGGCCCAGAACTGAACACAGTACTCGAGGTGCGGTCTCACCAGTGCCGAGTACAGGGGGAGAATAACCTCCCTGGACCTGCTGGTCACGCCGTTTCTGATACAAGCCAAGATGCCATTGGCCTCCTTGGCCACCTGGGCACACTGCTGGCTCATGTTCAGTCGCTGTCAACCAACACCCCCAGGTCCCTCTCCTTGTGGCAGCTTTCTAGCCAGGCTTCTCCTAGTCTGTAGCTCTGCACAGGGTTGTTGTGCCCCAAGTGCAGGACCCGGCATTTGGCCGTGTTAAACCTCATGCTGTTGGACTCTGGATTCTATGATTCTATGATTCTGTGTTCTTCTAATTGTCACATTTTAAATACCAGTTTGGATGTAATATAACTTTTGCTGGTTTCAAGGAATTTAATTTTTTATTTGCTGCAAGTTAGGGCAAGGATTTTCCTCTCACTCTGCAAACACCACCTTAAATGAGCTTGGTTTGCCTGCAAACACCTCCTGCAGGGCTGTGCAATAGCATGGCAAATAATAGCTTAAACCTGCTTATCACAGCATCTTTGAGAAAGAAATTTTGCAGCTAGTGTCACATTTAGTCAGCACAGGAGATGTTGTCAGAGCTCTAGCTGGGACTGCCAAATTTTAGCCTTGAAAGATGGTAACTCAGCCTTCCTTCTGTGCCCTGCTCTCTCCATTTCTTGGGATGTACAGGCAGGCTGTGGGTTCACACACAACCTACCTGTGCACACTGAGAAGCAATGAGCTACAGACAGTGCTGTGAGAAAGAGGGGCTCTGGAGGGTAAGCATATACTAAAAACGTGCTAGAAACTGCCTTTTGAAGAAGTTGCCTCAGTGCCTGAAGAAATAAAGAAAAATTGCAGTTATCCCTCACAACTTTTTCTCTTTCCACAGCAAAATAAATAGACTGTTTTAAGTAATCTCCTGAGCTAATTGATTGATCTGGTTTTCCAAGCAGGCTTTTACAGTCCTTTCCCTGAGTTTTCTGGAGCACGGTCATATGACTTGAACATTTATTCACCTGGAATTTCTCACAAGTCATTTTAGAATTCATCTCCATTATGTCTTTCCTTGCATGTGTTTTGGGTTTTTCTTCTTCCCCACCTCACTATACACTATGGTTTTGACGTACTTATACAAAAGTTTTGATAGTAGCTATTTTCTCTTTCCACCTCTTATTTTTATCAGCTATTTTGACTGACTCGGGATTTCTATCAGCTATAGCAGTTCATTTGAGTTCTTAGAGGAATTTGGGGGTAATTGTGCTTGGCACTTTGTAGGTTTGTTGCTTAGCTACCTAGCTTGGTCTAGGAACATCTCATCTTTGCTTCCTTCTATATTTAGCATGTCCACTGTAGTCTGAACTTTCTTCTGTGTCTCCTTTCATCCAACTTGTTAGTGGGCTTTTAAAAGGTTTTTCTAGCCAGCTTTATGGGAGACTATGACAGAACATTTTCATAGTTAGTGCCATATTGTCCCAACTGCTGCTCTTCAGCAGCTGCCCCTTTTGAATGGAATTCTGTGATCTTGTACTATTGCGATTATTTCCTTAAGGAGCTGTCAATATTTCTAGTTATATTGTCCAATTTTCACTTGGTAGGTCAAATCAAACCTGGCCTGAGTATAAACAACTCTATTGACTTCACACATAAAGAGGGAGTGAGTTTTAACAGTTTCTGAAATAGCTGATCTTCTGTATTTGTCACTAAATGTGACTTTGTTTCAGGAAACGTATCATCATTCAAAGGGCACAAGCTTGTAAATAGGTTCAACAAGTCATAGCACCCTGGGTCCACTGCATAATCTTTCACCAAATTAGGAGGTAATCAACAGCCAAGTTCCCTTTGAAAATGACAGAACAGATCCAAAATACCTGAGTTTCCTTCAACCCGCATATTCTCCACTGCAGCTCCAAGGCTGCTTTCACACAGATGAAGATTTGGAACTAAGTGTTGTGGCTTCAGAGGTGTCCTCAGTGTGGAAGGGTGATCTTCCCCTGGGCTGAAGCTGGGCTGGCTCCCTCCTGCAGGGCTCCAAGCTCAATCCCACATAGACCCGTCCACATCCTAGCTCATCTTTCCTCCTCACTTTTGGTAGGCACAAAAGTGCCTACCAAAATGCTGTTTTATAGGGATGGGAGTAACAAAGGGAGGGTGAAAGAGAGAAGGAGCTCGCCTGCACAGGCAGCTACAGCAATGATCCTTCCAATACTCCCCATTTAACATCCCTGTCATGGTCTCAGCTATTTATTCCGTGTATATTCAGGCCTGCTTTTCTGTCCTGCTCAGATTTCATGCAGTCCAGCACTCTTAAATGTCACCAGAGGAAAACTTAAATTTTTCATTGCAAAAAATCAGAAATATAGTTGAAGCCCAGTTAATTAAAAAGACTGCTTCTTGCCTCATTCTTTAAGACTGATGAGGTTTCAGAGGAGAACAGAGACTGCCAATGTGGATGCTGCTGGTTCTGAAAAAGCAGAAGGGAAGGGGAGGAGTCTGATCCAAACTGGTGGGCATAACTACTGTCAGTAGTGAAAAATACCACAATCCCACCAACTGCAGTTGGCCAACTTCACTCCCAGCAGCAGAGGATCTAGCCCTCAGCTAGGTTTGTTCCAACTGTATCTGTGTCTGTCGTAGTGCTGGATCCAAATATGAGCGTGGGAGTGAATGCTACACTGGGAAAACTGGAGTGGGTGGAAGAAAACTGTGATGTGCCTTAAGGCTGTGGCCAATGTTAGATTTTGCTTAGAGGCAGTTTCTGGTATTACCTCATGAATAAAGAAAAACAGCCAGCCACTGTCAACTGCCAGCCACTGGGAGCTGTGGGGACAAGATAAACCAATTCCAATGAAAAAAAGGATTTCCTCCATATAATTCTGACATAATCTGTAATGTGAAATGCTTCTGCTTCTCAGGTCCACATGCACAGCACAATTCTGAAGTCACTGAGATTTTTCCATGAAGAAGAGCTCCAGCATTCATTAAACAAAGGGAAAAGAAATGTCTGGCCTTTATAGATGTGAATAAAATTTTCCAAGCATGATAAGAATGTAAAATCTTGCCTATGCACAGAAGACTATTGTTTTACCTACTTTAAAAGGCAGAATGGAGGAAATTAGCCTGGTATATAGTTGTTTTCTACCAGCGTAGCTAGTCTCATATGTCAGGGAATCATATAGGCACAGCTCTCATACACTTTTATTCTACTAGAGAACTAAACACAAGGATGAGGCATTTAGGCCCAGGCTGGCAATCAGGTACAACTTAGTTTAGCACAAGTGATGCAGTTCCTGTGCCTCATGCATGTATGTCGCAGCTGCTCAGCCCTTGGCTCATAAAAACTCAAAACCTGGCTCTAACCTTGCTCTGAGCAAGATAGCTTTTCCGTATCAGAACATATAGACTCCAAAAACATCTGGCAGTGTCACAGCATTGCTAGGGCTTTGCTTTTCCTTTTCAATAACAGAAGCTTTCATGCAGATGCACCTACGGTGGCAGACAAGTCATCCCTCTGGCAGAGCTTACTGTGCTTGGGAACTGTTCTAACCTTTCAGCAAAGAAAGAATCATTATGTCCATGGAAACTGAGTTTTCCCTAAATAGGAGGGTTGGTAGAGCAAGAGCAAAGTATGTCTTTGCAAGAGACCCCAGATCTGAATCTGGAGCTGCCTTGAAATGTTCGTACTGAGGCAAGTAGGTATTGTCATCCTTTTTCTAGGGAGCACTGACCCTAATGAATACGTCATTCCCTTGATGAGCTGTTTTTATGGAGTCTAATTCCAATGGGTTTGTTCTAATGCTTTCTCCTCTTCTACCTGTGACCCGTAAAGATAGTCTGCCTCCTTTTCAGACATACCAGAAACAAAATGAGCTTCAGATGGCTTCTGCAGCTTATGTGAGTTCCCCAGGGCCTGCAGGAGAAAGTCCTTCTGGTCTCTTCCCCCCTTATCCTTCAGCTCTGTGCTCTCTGTGGCAGATGGCAGAGCCTGATTTGTCCCAGGTAACTGCTCTGTGCCAGCACCTGGAGCTCTGCCAGGAGGCCCTGGGCCCCCAGGACTCTGCCCTTGGATCTGTGCTTCTTCTGCATACTCATCTCAAATGAGCAAGCACAGATAACTTGTGTTAGTGATCTAACAGCCAACCAGTGACAGGCACACACTGTCCTGGGTGGAAAACTGGTTGGCTGGCCGGGCCCAGAGAGTGGTGCTTAATGGTGTTAAATCCAGCTGGAGGCCAGTTACAAGTGGGGTTCCCCAGGGCTCAGTGCTGGGTCCAGCCCTGTTCAACGTCTTTATCAATGACCTGGATGAAGACATTGAGTGCACCCTTGGCAAGTTTGCAGATGACACCAAGCTGAGTGGAAGTGTGGATCTGCTGGAGGGTCGTGAGGCTCTGCAAAGGGACCTGAACAGGCTGGACTGCTGGGATGAGACCAACAGCATGAGGTTTAACACGGCCAAATGCCAGGTCCTGCACTTGGGGCACAACAACCCTGTGCAGAGGTACAGACTAGGAGAAACCTGGCTGGAAAGCTGCCAGAAGGAGAAGGACCTGGGGGTGCTGGTTGACAGCTGACTGAACATGAGCCAGCAGTGTGCCCAGGTGGCCAAGAAGGCCAATGGCATCTTGGCTTGTATCAGAAACGGCGTGACCAGCAGGTCCAGGGAGGTTATTCTCCCCCTGTACTCGGCACTGGTGAGACCGCACCTCGAGTACTGTGTTCAGTTCTGGGCCCCTCACCACAAGGAGGATGTTGAGGCTCTGGAGCGAGTCCAGAGAAGAGCAACAAAGCTGGTGAAGGGGCTGGAGAACAGGCCTGATGAGGAGCGACTGAGAGAGCTGGAGGTGTTTAGCCTGGAGAAGAGGAGGCTGAGGGGAGACCTCATTGCTCTCTACAACTACCTGAAAGGAGGTTGTAGAGAGGAGGGTGCTGGCCTCTTCTCCCAAGTGACAGGGGACAGGACAAGAGGGAATGGCCTCAAGCTCCTCCAGGGGAGATTTAGGCTGGACATAAGGAAAAAATTTTTCACAGAAAGGGTCATTGGGCCCTGGAACGGTCTGCCCAGGGAGGTGGGTGATCCACCTTCCCTGGAGGTGTTTAAGGCACAGGTGGACGAGGTGCTAAGGGGCATGGTTTAGTGTTTGATAGGAGTGGTTGGACTCGATGATCCGGTGGGTCTCTGCCAACCTGGTTATTCTATGGGTTATTGTATAGATTGTGTTTACTGTTTCTGTATTTGGTTCAGTTGAGGTATCATTACAAACCAGCCAGGTTTGCTTTCAATTCTTTTGCCCGTGCTTTGGGGGTTCTGCATTTGCCTTTTGTCTGCCACCATTGTGACACCAAGATTATTATGAGAGCTGGAAGGCAGAAGTCTATTTGCAAGGACACTTGAGAAGTTTTTTAACACTTAGTTGTGAGTAACTTTCCAAAATGGGGATGTTCATTTCACAATGGACTTTTTCAAGTGGAATAACCCTGACATGCCTCATTCTGGCAACGCTGCTCCTCTTGTGGTGTCCTGCAAGGAGTTTCAAAGAAAAAAAAAAAAACCCAGTCTTCCTGATGGGAACACCCAGCAGCCTTTCAATGACAGAGAGAGAACTTCCAAAAACCTGTGCTCTGTTACTTGGCAGTGTTTCCCTTCCATCTTCATTCCTGTGGGTGTCATCTGTCTATTTGCACATATATAGCTCATGTTTGCATGTGCCAGTCTCTGGAGATCCAATTTTTCTATATGATTGTAGGGATAAACATGCAGCAACAGTTCTTACTCTCTAACAAGGCCCTAGTGTGCCCCTGATTGCACAGAGGCAGCCAGGGACAACCATCAAACCCCACATTTCTGAATAAAATGCAGCTAGAAAAGCTGGAATGACAAAGCAGTACGAGGAAGATCATAGACTGTGTCAGTGGTAGAGCCAGGAGGGAACTCACATCACCCATCACATCACCCAAATCTTGGTTCTGTTCCTCCCTTGCTGTGTTTTACAGGCTTCGTGCAGCTGCACACTGAATCCCAGGGTGGTAGCTCTAAAAGGAGTCATTGAGACCTGCTGCTGCCTAGACCTGCACTATCCTCTGAGAAGTGGAGGAAAGTTGTTCACACAGTGCTGGGAGATGACTCGGCTTTATCTCTGGTAGGAACAGATCTAAGGATAATTGTGAAAAGTCACTTTTTGACAGTAGGAGACATTTATACCCCTGAACAGCATCCAACAGAGTTCTCAGCCTCAAGGAAGCAGGCAAAGAGAGGGGTAGGGGCGGGAGGAGTGAAAGACAAGAAAGCAGGGGAAAAAAATTCCTCAGAGATATTTTTTGACTATTTGCTAAGTGAATGCAAACATATTGTTTCCTGGCTCCTGACATGTCC
Source organism: Clamator glandarius (assembly GCA_033459285.1). NCBI lineage: Eukaryota > Metazoa > Chordata > Aves > Cuculiformes > Cuculidae > Clamator > Clamator glandarius. The sequence goes on along the minus strand of JAUNZM010000016.1, from coordinate 1,248,736 downwards.
ACAATTAACTTCTGCTTTTTTCCCTGCTGTACTGCCCTGGAGATTCTGCAGGCTTCACCACAAAGCTATTGGCATATCGCCTGGGAGATCAACCTTCCCCTTTAATACCAAGACACTCGGGTACATTTCCCAGATGCCACGCTTGGTGCTGCTGGGGCAGATGAGCTTTCTCCAGCTCAGCTCCTCACCCCATCCTGGGCCAGCCAGGACTTGCCTCTTCTCCTCCAGCCCTTCCACCTCCTGCAAAACTTTGCACAACCAGGGCTGAAACTCCTCAGCAGTCTCAGCCCTGTGATTGTGGCAAACCCTAAAGAAGAGCATGGTGCTGAGTATACCAGCAGTGAGGGATTCCTCTTGCTGCGGCAAATCTCAGCAGGCTGAGAAGTCAACTTTCCACTTCCTTCCAGTATTACCACCTTGAGCCCAGGGCATCTGGCAGCTCAGCTGGGGACACAGTCAGCCCTTCCTTTCTCAGGGTTTTGCTGCTCTAAAACCTGCAGCACGTGTGTCCGCTCAGCACTGAGAAATACAGAGGCGAGTGCCAACAAAAGCAGGCCTGAAGGGACCGATTTCTATAGGAAATGCCAAAAGACTGAAATGTACGTCCTGCGGTTCATGAACTTCAGTTGGAAGGGCTAGCAATGCACTGCCAGGCATAGGAATTGGAGAGGTTTGGCAGTCAGAGAAGATTGTGGAAACATGCAGAGCAGCATTATGTGAAGCAGAAGACATAAGCATAGGCTGTGCAATATGGAGGTGAGTTCTGAGCATGAGGGCAGCTGAAGGATCAGCATCTCCAGGGAAAACAAAAATGCTAAGAGGTCTTGAGGTGTCCAAGGCCAGCTCGGCAGTGTCCTGGAGAGAGGCTTGGTGGCTTGGCAGCCATGATGCTCTGCTTTGAGCTCCAAGAGGAGTGAGAGGTTTAGTTCAGAGTCGGTATTTGCTCTGGGCTGCTGCCCCTAAAAACATTTTTATTCTTTTCCTGTTCTGTTTGGCTGAATTGCCATTTTTCCTCTGTTTTCTTTTGCAGGCCTGCAGTGGTGGCTCTGCTTCCTTCTCGCTCCCAAGGACAGTATTCTAGGCAGGAGAGCTGTCAGGTACATATGGGTGAGATCTGAGCCTAGGACACAGCCTGGATTTGGGAAAGACACTTTTGCAGTTTGTCCTAGGTATAGAAACCTTTCTGTGTAGGGTTCCTGGAATATCTCTCTCTGGTGCTTTCAAATTGATCAAGGGCTTATGCTGTACAATGGAAAATGACATTGAATACAAGGAAGGAAAGCCTCACAAACCCGCATATTTGCCTTTGAATAAATGAAGACTCCAAATAGATGGAAAATTGATGTGTGATGTGCAGGCAGTGGGAAGCATTAGAAGCCATCAGGAAAGTTGCACAGCACTGGTATTACTTCGCAAATCCTTTTTCAAAGCAAAATCAGTAGGACACAGTCACATCAGACACATATCATTTTTCTGTTTGCAAATGCTTTTAGACACTTAATCATATGCACAAAAGGATGTGCATCGGAGCACATGCTTGGTCCATATGATCTGGAGCAACCCCCAGTTCCTCCTCGGATACAGCCAAATGTGGCATGAATTTTGGGAGAATCATCCATCTTGTTGTCATTAAGAGGATGGATATATTACCTCCCATATATTACAACCAATGCTTTCTTCATTATTAATCTCTTAAATGAGGCAGTGACTCCCAAATGTACTATCTTCCTTTAATATCATTACATTCTCAAACTTCTGATCTCTGCATCCAAGAAGCATTTTGTTTCAGTCTGTCATTACCAGCAGCACAAAATTTGTTTTCTATTTCTCTTACTTAGAAAAATCTTATTTTTTCACATGTTGCCATAGATGCTCTGTGTGGCTACAATTCATTCTATTAATGTTCACCTTCAGCCAAAGACTATATGCATGAGGATCTGGGGTTTTATTTTTGATGGGAACTCTGTAGGGAAAGACACGTGCCTGCTACCAGCTCATGCCATTTTTCTTGTGGCTTTAATTTTTCATCTGTGCACCTTTTTGTAAAGCACCATTGCGTAAGAACCTGGCAAGATGGCAATGTGCTTGGGGGTGTCTGGGAGTACAGACGTGATTTCTCTCATACGAGTGATCCCACCAGAATCCAGCCCTGCTGGCCCACGACAGGTGCAGAGGAAACAGGAGTCGGAGGAAAAGGGTAATTTAATTCTATGCAAGAGAGAGATGGCTGAACTTTTAAGTCCAGCAGCCAAGTGAGTAAACATGAACTGTGTCAAAGAGAGAGCTCTGAAGGGAGGGAGGAAAAGCCAGTCTCTGGGGGCAGGACAATGCAGGTTTGAAGTCTTAATCTTGCTTTAAAACAGAAGGCTAAAGAGACACTACAGTGGCTTGCTTGGGGTGGCTGTCACCTCCACAGCACTGGATTTTTTGAGCAAAAGCCATTTCTTAGGAACAATCGAAGGTACTGTCTGTATACAGATGTGACTGCAGGACCTTTCTCATTATCCTGTCACCCTCCAGATGTCTCCCATAGTGGGCACTGGCAAAAAAATTCGCTCTCCCTAAAGGCAGGTAGCCAGGTTTTAGGACAGACAGTTACTCAAAAAGTTATTTCCCTCCTCTGCATTACCAGCCCTGGCTTTTCTAGCCAGGGTTTTACATTGTCTTGTAATGCAAACACCACTTCACTCTGCCAGTATAGGAAGAGGCCAACCTGGAGCAAAGAGAAATTAATTGTTCTCTGTTCATTGCCCAAGCTGTGTAAAACATTGTAAGTAAACAAATAGCATATGTGACTAAAATTGCTTGGATTTATCATTTTATATCCAGGTTACCCTGGTTCAGTGTAAGATTCTTAGGGGCATTTTTAACCTTGGCACTCTGAAAGGGAAAGGATCTTGGTACCTAATGCCCTTCAAGGGAAGAGAGGTCATAAAAGCCCTGCTTCACAAACAGCATTCCTCCTTCTTCAGCAGGCTGTGGCCTCTGGGAGTGCCTACTGAGCCCTGGTGTAGATAAAAATACCTCTACCCACCTTATATGCTGCAGCTGTATTGCAGGCAGGTAGTGTGGAGCACAGCCTGCTCTTGGGGAAAACTTCTTGCTGGCTTTAAATAATTTCACATTTGGTAGAATGTCAAACCACTTCTGTTTTATGATACTGCACACCACTCAAGCAGGAAAGTGCTTTAAAATCACAAACTTTCTTGTAAAGAAAATCATAACCTTCCTGTGCTCATCTAAGTATGGTGCTCTCAGTTGGAGGTTCCTTTATCGGCTTTCTAAGGTTTCCAACACATTAAAGAGAAACCTACAAGCCAAGATAATCTTGCTGCAATTTAGGAGGAGACAACCCTCATAACTGATGCAAGAACTGGGATCACATCTCTGTGCAGATCTGTCTGTCAAGGCAAATGTGGAAAGGAGAGCTCTGTCCTGGCAGTACAGTGGAGCACTGCTTAGGCTTGGTGTCTGTGATAAGCACCAATGAAAACCACGATTTAATGCAGTGCGATTGTAATGCAGCGTAGAGCTGAAATAATTGCTGTCAGGCAGGTGGTTCCTAGAGCACCTTTTCAGGATCAGTCACCACCGTGGCTTTATCCAGGTAGGAGTGGCAGCGATCTCCCGCACATGGCACAGAATAGAGCTGACAAAGAAATGCAAGAGGGAGCACAGGATGGTGTTTAATGATGAACATCTGGCTTACAAAGCACAGGCTGTGAGATGCTGATTTATAGGCACCAAGACAATAGACTATTGTGCTGCATCACAGGGACCATTTAACTGGGCCTATTCATTCCTAAAGATATATGAACTGCCCATCTCTTATAAATGATCTCCTCCTTTCTTAGATTGTTGCTGTTCCTGGAGGGTATCTTTGAGAAGAAATGTATAAATACATCTGACATCAGTGTATTAATTTTTTTCCTTCGCTGTGGTCAATGGCAGCATGTAAGGGTGCTGTCTAAGGGGGATTTTCCTACTTGTAGCAAAACCAGATCCTCTCACTAAAACTTGTTCTGCCCTTTCGTATTCTGATGTGTGTGTGCAGGGCTGCATGAACTGAGGGTAATGTGACCAGTCAGTCACTGGTAATTATGATTTAGTGAGGACTAAGAAATCAGGTGTTCAGCTGTGGACTGCGAAGCTGCTTTTCACAGGTTCTTAGTGAATGCTGTCACCAAACATTAGTGAGGCCTTGAAAACCTCTTGAGAAAATTGATTCTGCATTGTTCGTGTGTAACTAGGAAAACAAAGGAACAGTCAAGTCCCAACCCAAATTGTGAACTGTGTTTCTGTGTTCTTAGCTTCCTAGTGTCGATGCCAAGGGCTCCATTCTTATGTATTTGATACTGTATTTCCCACCAGTGGAGGAGAATTGCCATTTGAGAATAGAAAGAAGCATTTGCTATCTCTATTCTTTTTCCATTTCTTTGGTCCAAATAATGCTGCCGAGTATAAGACTCGAGAAGAGAAACTGCTGCCTAACAAAGTATATAAGAGAAGCGGTTAGAAACTTAGCGTTCAGCATCCAGAAAATGTCAGCACTAATATTGTTTGAGCAACGTTAATTCAGGCCCCCTCCATGCATATGCATTTGAAGACAGAGTATAATTGCACATGCTGTTTCCTCTAGTTGCCTTATTTAGTACCCAGAATGGATGATGCTCAGTAAGTGAGGAGTTGGGCAATAGTCTCTTCTATTCATGTTGTTCAGTGCAAGGGCCCTGTACCTTATTTAATGCACATCTTTAAATCCTGCTCTGAATACAGTATTACTTGCTTTGTTCTGGGCAAATCTCTGGACCTTTTTGATATTTGCATACTTCGCAAACATTAGTGCTTTTTGTTGCAGCCTGTGAATTTATGATTGAGACCAACCCTCTTGTACCAGCAAGCAAACCAAGATATAGGCCAAGGTTGGAAACTGTCTTTAAATTTTAATGTCCTATTTATAATACCAGTGATGGATTATTTCATTTTTAACCACTTAATATGATCAAAGTTAATATGAACTCAGTTGAGGATAACCACTGTTCAGGTCTTTCCTTACAAATTACCCATGTTGAACCCCTTGCTATTGCATGAGTATGAGTTGGGTAGGCACTGTGCTGGAGCTGAGCCTTGGCACTCAGCAGTGTCAGAAGGATCAGGATAGTTAAATGTGGAGTAAAAGCAACAGATCTGTTTTGACAGGTCCAGACAGACAGAGCAGGAATATGTCTAAACCCTTCTGGGAGGGTTGCCCAGGCAGGCTGTCAGCAGGCAGCCTGGACTTGGACAAGTGGATTGTGGTGGGCAGGAGGCTGGGCACGCTGCGTCGAATCTTACTCTGGAGATTGATCTTCAGAGCAGTGCAGGCAAAGTTAATATAGCCTTGGCCCCAGGTTTTCAAAATTAAAGGCAGTATTGATGCCTCTGGAGCCAAGAGTAAGTGTCAGTCTTTAGGAAGTGTCATCCAAAAATTGCAGGATACTTTTAAAAATATGCTACAAACAATTTGTCTGCAGTCAGATGGGAAATCTGTGGCAGGCTGGAAACACAACGTGGATATCCATCTCCCAGACCTGTTTTAATAATAAGGCTATACTTCCCAAATACTCATTTACTTAGTTATTTTTTCCTCTATCAAAAGCATTCTTTATGCATGTCTATTTTTTCCCCCACAACAGCTGTGCAGGGGTGGATCAATGTTACAGACCATTTCTTTACACAAAACACTGAGATTATTTTGATGAATATCACCGGTAGACCTCTGTGAAAATATTTTTTATGATTAACTTCTAAGCATGTGCTAACCAGCAGGAGCATAACATGGCAAGAATTTAATTCACCAGTGAGATACAATGCAGCTTGTCTGAAAAGTGTTAGCATTTTAGGAACTGCATTAGAAGGGGCACAATGTGGCAGTATGTTTCATTTAAAAAATACTGGTAATTTAGAGTAAACAGAAAGGTATTTCTATGAAGCAACAGTTGGTGACCTTTTTGCTTTGTGCAATTTATACTCAATATGTCCAGTCACAAGATGGGTCTTTGAAATTTTCAAACTAATAAAATCTTCTAACTGTCCTTGTTAGTATTCATCCATGCAAGTTTAAGTAAGGCTAAACAGCTAATTTCAATTGGTACTTAATTTACAGAAACTCTGAATACCTAGTGACTCAAGAGCTGAATTCGGTGAAGACATCAGTTCAAGCCATTGGCCAGGAGATGGTAAGGCCAGAGCATCATGGATGTTCATAACCAAGTTACTCAAAGCTTGATACATATCAAAGAGGAGCACACATACCTCCACACCACAAAACCCCAAAAAGAAATACAGTAACCCGAGAAGTTTAATGTGAAAAACTCTTACTTAGAAACTCATTACTGTATTTTTTTATCTGCATGCCATGGAAATAGTTTAAGAGCAAAGTCATCCTCTCTGCAGGGTGCAGAGCTCTAGTGGCTATTTTAAGACATGCAGGCAGCAGGAGAGGAAAGACTACTGATGATTTGAGAAATGATAATCGCCGTGCAAGGGCAAGAAGCACAAGTGCCAGTGACTCAGAAAATTGTGTGCCAGCCAAAGGACTGTGAGGTGAAGGGGTGTTGGAGCACCAACCGCTGCACAACCCAGGCTCTGAAAGCTGCTGCTCATTTCAAATGCGAGCATGCAGTCGTGGCTGAGTTTCAAAGATACATCAGCCAATTGTGAGATATTTCTGAGCAGTGAATTGTGAATAACCTCTTCTAAAGCCTGCATCTGCCTCTTTGAAATCACATTGCAGAGATTTTTCTAGTGGCAGAGTTATAATGTAAGGACAGGTTCTGTTTTTGTGGCAGGATGTTCTCCGGAAAGTTGTTTGCATAGGCTGCAGCAGTGACTTAATGATTAGATGAGGGACAGCAAACTAGAAGACTAAGTACTAAAACCTGTGGATATATTTTGGACCAGATTCTCCTATTCACCTTTGGTAACAAGCATCTAAATTACCAGAAGAGAAATCAGGTGAAATAACTACCCATAGGAAGGTTGACTACAAAGGGAACATAAGCAAGGTAAGTATCTAACTTGGATATCTAAGGTTTGGTGAGATTAATTTGATCCATGCCAGGAGATGGTGACTGTGAGGTCAAGAGGACTCAGTGTCATTCCCTGCTGAGGTGAAAGTGGGTCTCTGCATAATGCAGAAGATAAAGGCCTTTGCTATAAATGATGGAGAAAATATCTATAGCAATTCAGATAAACCACTGCAGAGACATTTGGGAAGCACAGTAATGCTTATGATAATTCATGAGAAAGTTATTGCTGAAATATAGAGGCAGAAACAAAGATAATGAGAAACAAACCCACTGACTGAAAGATGTTTTCCAGCAATTACATCTATATTAACTCTTCATAGACTATGAAACACATGGTGTCCTTATAGCAGCAAAGCATGGACCACTTCAATACTGCTCAGCAGGTCTGAATGTCCTGTACAGTAACTTCTCATCCAAACAGATGCTTTGTCCTAGAGTCTTCACTTCTCCTGAGTCCTGTCATTATTAGCAGTATTTGTGACTTCTGGACCTCATCGTGTGTTCAGAGACTGGTGAGACCCCACTGCTTCTTCATCAATCTTCCAGCAACACAGGGACTTACTAGCCTTGACATAGTCTGTATAATTGCATACAGAGCAAAATGCAATAGTAAAACATGAAGGGCTTCCAAAGAGTATGGACTTTTTTTTTTTTTTGACATATTGTCCAGAGGGAAGTGTGAGAGAGAGATTTGGAAGAAATGTTAGAAAAGTGTTAAAAAGCTGTCAGTGTGATGCTGTCATGTGTTAATTAACACAGGGGAGAAGACGATTATACTTAAATTACACAATTACCCCTATCTCAGCTTAGCAGCAATTGAGTGGAGTTTAAATCAGTCATGGGAATTAATTAAATATTGTGACCACATGCTTTAGAACTTATCATAATGCAAATCACCCCAGAATAATAGGAGGCCCCATCATTAGTTGGTATGAATTGATTTACCCCAATGACTTCATTATAGCTTATCAAACCTTTGCCATCAAACAACGGGAAACAATAATCAAGAACTCTATGATTCTATGATTTTTTCCAACCACTGGACAATAACAGCAGCAGCTCAGAACAGGAAATGATATCCCAGCACAAAGTCTCAGTGCTAACTCATATTACCAGACCAAAAGCCGTTACAGAAAGAAAAGGTAGCAGCCTCAGAGGCTGCTTCTTGCTCCTGAGGAGATACCTGAAACAGGCCAAATTTACCACTTTATGCTAAGGTAAACTCAGCCACTGCCTCCTCACCCACAGTCCTCCAGGACAGTCCAGGAAAGGAGTATTTCTTCCACCCTGCTGTGCACCTCCATTCTTAATACCCCAGAAAGTTTCTGAGCATAAAGTCCTTGATCTTCCAAGTTACAATTAATGCTAATTTGAAAATCCTCCTGTAGCTGTAAAAGTAATTCAAAACTGTAGATGTTTACAGCCTGCAAATCTCCTTACAACTGTGTGCAAACCCAAGAAAATGCACAGGAAACCCATGTACCCATCACCAGTGAACAAGTTAAACTAGCAGCCAGTCTGCTAATAGTGTATTCATGTTACAAACTTGTCAAACACTCATCCTGGTTAGCCATGGCAGTGCTTTTTGTAGTGCATTTCCACTTGCCCTGTAAAGCCACCAGCCAAGCTGGTCACCCCATATCAGAAAAACCTTCAATCTTCTGCCCACCACATCACAAGCATGCCTCTCTCCAGCTACATTTTCTTCAACAGTGCCTGGGGACAACTGACGGTAAGGTGAATCTGCGCTACATAATTTACAGACGCTATTTCTCCCTTTGCCCATAGAGTGCAGTTATTATTTCCCTCTCAGGAGTTATGCCAGGTTTCTGGTGCTGGCACCACCTGACTTATCATTAGGAGGTGGTGCCAGCCCTCATGACTTCCAGTGCACCTCTTGGATGCAACACTCCCAGGCACTGGCCCCAAGCCCTAGTGGGTCTGGTCCTCGAGATGTTGAAGAGGGTAACCAGCAACTATCAATCAACTGCAGAGAGTTTTGCTGTGCCCTCTTAATCTCTCCCAACTGACTTCTCCCCATGCAGTCCCTCTGTTTCTTTTTTCTCCTGCACTCTTTTCCCCTCTCCAAAATGCTACAGAACACTTCTCCCAATCCTAGTTTCTGTTTCCCTGTTTCTGTACTTCCTATTTCTTCCCTCTGTTTATTAGCTCCCACTAGATCATGTCTTGGGGTATGATGAGATGGAAGGTTAACAAAATCTTTGAGGTGGCCTCCTCCAAGGTGTCCTGTCAAACACATAGCCACTGCACACAGATCCCCATCCCCAATCCTGCTCCAAGCCTTCTCCTTTTCAATAAGTTTCCTCTTACTACTCCATCACTCTTCTGTCTCAGTTCAGAGTATCTGGCACCTGAGGTGAAGAAGCACAGACCAACCACCAACTCAGAAGGCGCTATCTGCCCGTTTATTCTCTCCTTCCATGGCATTAGGGACAGCCTGTGTGGCCAGTGATCAGGCCAGGGAGGAGGAACTTACGTGCACCCACAGAAGACAAAGCTGTGTAGTTGGAGGACAACCCAGAGAGGCATGTGAGGCTCAGGAAGCAATCTGAGGAGGTTTTAGGACCAGAGATGTGGGCAGATGTTGCCATCTGACCCTATCCCTGCTCAGGTGCTAAAGCCAGGATCAGGATAAGGTAGGCTCTTTCCTTTTCATTCTCATGATGGCCCCAGCCACGATGCTGGGCTTCAGTCAGTGGTCACTGTCTCAGTGCCTCTTAAATTATTTCTTTCATCATTACTCTATAAACAACGTATTAGAGACAATTTGAATCAAGAGGGAAAGTCAGGATTGCTCTGATTTATTTTTTGATACAGGGCATATCCATGGTTGCAATCAGGGCAGGTTGTTTCTCTCTGAAAGTTCTTTGTAGTTTTCTTCTGTTCCTGCAAAATGCTTTTGCTGGGCAACATTTCAGCATCATGTATTACTATACCTTGTGTAGGGGCCATGGTTTGTTTGAAAACCAAGAGGCTTTCTACAAACCACAGCAGGGTCCTCCAGAAGCCTCTTTCCCACTCCAAGCCACCTCGCTGGGGGCTGCTTGGGGAAGTCAGGACAATCTGTGGTGCAAGTTTGCAGACGACACTAAGCTGGGTGGAAGTGTCGATCTGCTGGAGGGTCAGGAGGCTCTGCAAAGGGACCTGAACAGGCTGGACCGCTGGGCAGAGTCCAACAGCATGAGGTTTAACACAGCCAAATGCAGGGTCCTGCACTTGGGGCACAACAACCCTGAGCAGCTGCAGACTAGGAGAAGCCTGGCTGGAAAGCTGCCACGAGGAGAGGGACCTGGGAGTGTTGGTTGACAGCGACTGAACATGAGCCAGCAGTGTGCCCAGGTGGCCAAGAAGGCCAATGGCATCTTGGCTTGTATCAGAAACGGTGTGACCAGCAGGTCCAGGGAGGTTATTCTCCCCCTGTACTCGGCACTGGTGAGACCGCACCTCGAATCCTGTGTTCAGTTCTGGGCCCCTCACCACAAGAAGGATGTTGAGGCTCTGGAGAGAGTTCAGAGAAGAGCAACGAAGCTGGTGAAGGGGCTGGAGAACAGGCCTTATGAGGAGCGGCTGAGAGAGCTGTGGTTGTTTAGCCTGGAGAAGAGGAGGCTGAGAGGAGACCTCATTGCTCTCTATAACTCCCTGAAAGGAGGTTGTGGAGAGGAGGGTACTGGCCTCTTCTCCCAAGTGACAGGGGACAGGACAAGAGGAAATGGCCTCAAGCTCCACCAGGCAAGGTTTAGGCTGGACATTAGGAAAAATTTTTTCACAGAAAGGGTCATTGGGCCCTGGAACAGGCTGCCCAGGGAGGTGGGTGATTCACCTTCCCTGGAGGTGTTTAAGTCACGGGTGGATGAGGTTCTGAGGGACATGGTTTAGTGTTTGATAGGAATGGTTGGACTCGATGATCCAGTGGGTCTCTTCCAACCTGGTTATTCTGTGATTCTGTGATACAGGCATCTACAATGCGACACAGGACAATATAAGGCCAGGGACTGTGACCTCCTGTCACCCGTGGCTCCGAGGTGCTTTTCTTACGGCCATGTGTAGAACTCTCCTGTGCATGGAGAATTGGAGTGGCAGCCCCAGGGGCAGCCAGGTAGAACAACAGGGCAGCGTGCTGGCACGTTGCCTCATTTCAGAGAGACAGAGTAAGCAGCCAGGGCTCAACCATCCCACGTGTGCATGTGAAAGTCAACACAGGAAGGCAGCCCTACGGGAAAAAACAACCTTCCTCTCTATCACCCACCTTTGACACTTCTTCTGTGTGTGATCCAACTCCCAGCTTTGCTCTGGAAGCCTTCCGGAGTTATGCTAATCTCTGCAAGTTTTCTGCCTGTCCTTTCCTATCTTTGTCGTGCTTGGCAATTTTCTCATCCAGTTGTTAAAAAAATGATCCTAATATGTAAGGGGCACTTACAAAAACAACGTGAAAAGATGTTTTGTCCAATAAAGAAATGAGTGTCATCATGTGGCTGGAGGAAAACTGCAAAAGTTTAATTACTATGTGAGTGGCACCTGCAGAAGTACGTGATATCCACATGTTCAAGGAACCAGCACATTTCTGGTGTAATAACTGTGCAGCTGGCAGCATTAGGCATAAACAGGAGCAGTAAACAGTGCCAGGAGATTTAGAAAAAAGAAATGTGATGTCTGGAAGGCTACAATTCAGAATAATGCACCAAACAACAGACTATTTAACAATATAACATATGTACCAAAAAAAGTAACAGAGAAAGGAATAGAGAAAGCCACAAAATTGTTCAGAGATGGAATCAGGTAGAAAAACTGATGAGGCCAAATGACTCTGAAAATGCTTTTGTCTTGGTGTGGATGAGTTACCTTCCATGCAGCAGCCACTGCTGATGTGGGATGCCAGGGGGGTGCTCTCTAAACACCTAAACCACAGTGGAGCACAAGCCCTTGTCCCTATAGGGTGGGTACAGTGCACATTTGGGTGCTAGCCTGGGCCTGGTCTGTCATGTCTGTATCAGTAAGGTAGGCAGTTCCTCTTGTTCTGCTCACATCGTGGACTGCCATGATTCATTCCATTGGTTATCAGTGCTTAATATCTCTTGTTTTGGGATTGTTTGGGTTTTTTTTTCTGGAGCTGAAAAACTGCAAGGAAATTGGATTTTGTGTTTGCTCTGAAAGCTCTCCAAATGTTCGTATAAATGAAAAATGTTTGTCTTCTACACTCCTTTTGTGGCAAATATTTTTTTTTATTATTTTCAACATTATGATAGGACAAATGAATAAAGATCCAGTAAATCTTGTTTCCAGTGGTTTTGTTTAAAAAGAGATGTTGTGATGCCAATTGTCTCTTTTGTGCCCTGCAAGGTCTGCTGGTTTGCACCACTGTGTGTGAGGCTGAATGATGTGCAGAGCAATGGATGGGGCTTGAATACCCCAGTTTCATTTACATCTCAGTTATAAGTCTGTTACTACCCTATGTGTCTCCAGTGTCCTCCAGTACAGAAGTACTGACCTATTTAGTAAACTCACCAGAGACGAGCAGATGAAAAGCTGGATGGTGTCTATCTCCAGGAGCTGCTTTTGGCTTGGCCAAAACATACACAGGGGCAGGGACTGCTGCTGAAAGCCTCACATGTGGGATACAAAGGAGAGCTAGTACAGACCTACTCCGGTGGCAGGGTAGTTGTCTGGAAAGTGATTAACAAGTTAGAAGTCCCCTTGTCTCTAAATGACCCTTTGCAATCCAGGGAAAGGCACTGGACCTCCCACTGCCTTATGCAACAATCCTAACAAAGCCTGCAAAGTGGATGGTTCTTCCACCAGGTACAGTTCAGCTCCTGGAAACATTTGGGGTTGTTTTCCTGTGTGTCTGCTGTGCTTTTAAGCCAACAGTCAGAGCAGTAAGCAAGATCTTTACACACAGCTGCCCTAACTTACTTGTTATTCAGTCCTAGTGTAAACCATGAACTAGGCTGTTTACAAATGCCTACAGAACTAGCAAAAAACATCAGATCCTGACCTAAGCTGCACAAAGGGCAAAACTAAGGTTTATTTTCAGTTTTGGTTTTCCTTCTGACGTAAGAATGATTCAAAGGGAGACTCGGTAGTGGGGTCAGGCATCTCTCCTTGCCAGGAAAACACTGCAGCGAATTTTGGCAGCAGTCAGTGGTGAGCAGTGGTGGTGCAGGTTTCCATGTTAGAGTCCATGGTGTTCAAGCCTCTCTCTGGAGGATGGATGTAGGAGCTGTAAATGAAAAAGGATTAGATTAAAACTCACTTCTTTGGTGATCACTCGTTCTTCTCTCTTTTGTGAAATACTTCACTTACACTGCTGCTCCCTTCACTCATATATGTGGGTTTTATTAATTAGCAGGAAATACCAAATTTTCAGATTCTGAGGGAGAGTGGAGAAGAGAGCCTCTGGGCTCACAATTTGCAATGATTTTTTGCCTATCTGCTCAAACACTGCAGGGAGCCATACAAAGTCTTCATTACCTTGGTTGTGAGCAGACTCTTTGGACCAGGCTTCGCTGAAGTATTTCCTACAGGTATCTTCAGAGGATGTCGCTATGCACATGCATAGCAAAGGTAGTTTAAGTTCCCATTTCTGCCTCTGGATATGTTTCCTGCCTTAGGGTTGGGAATGTAGTAAGCTCACATCGGTTTGCCTTCAGCAGACACGAAGCAGCTTGTAAATGTAGAGTGCAAATGCTGCTCTTTACATGACTTCTCCTATAGGAAAATAAAGCACTCATCACTTCTTGTCAGGTTTCATAATATTGCTTGGCTTTTCACTACATGGACCTCTTCAGTTTTTTAAGACTATATGAGAAACCTTTTATTCGTCACAGTACTTGGAAATTGTAGAGTTAGGTCTTGAAATCACTGGCAGTCATTTTGTTGACTTAAGAGGAGTTCTGGCAGATCAACTGTGGTTCTGCACATGGGAGAACTCTCCCATTAAACAGCGTAGGCTAAGCCCAGACCTGCTTAGCTGATATCAAAAGGATTGTATGGTCTTCAGTAGCAACCAACAGGTGAACAAGCAGCTGGCCTTTTATTCTAACATACAGACAGCTGAGTTGCTTTATGTCTCTGAGAAGCTTTGGCTAGAGGAGGTATGAGTGATGGATTCAGTCACCCTCTGATAGAGTTCAGTTAGTTGGCAAACAGAAGAGTTTCTTCTTTTCAAAATGCAAGGGAGAAACTGAAGAGCACACAGAGCCCTCTTTATAGCCCCAGTTTTCTTGTCACATCTGAAAAGCAACTGAAAGGTGCCTTCTCTGGTATTTACTTCCAACAACCATTAACAGCATCTTGGATTCAGCCTTCCTTGGTTTGCCTTTTTGCACCTTTTCAGTGTGCTGACCAACACATCTTGTATTTTCCATAGTTTTAGGCAGAGGCATTTCTTGGTGGATGGTGTTTAAAGAACAGTTTCACTGATTTTTACACCCATTGTAACAAAGCCTGTTCACAGGATAATAAGATGCTCACTGAGTATAGTCCGTTCTTGGAACAGTTTGCTGCAGCCTGCAAATAAGATGGATTACGCTAGTCATTTAGAGGTATTTCCAGTCTCAGTCACTCCTGGACAATGTGGATGCATATTTTCCCAAACGGTGTTACAGCTGGTGTATATTATAGCTGCACTCACAGCACCAGAGGAGTTGGTGTGTACTCAGATGAGTCATCCCAAGAATCTTTCAGGTGTGGATTGGGAAATCTATTCATGTATTATAAGGAGCTGATCTGATATCCAACAGCTTGTTACACAGAGCAGATAAGCAATGCATCTGGTGTGACCATCTCTGTCTCTGATACCCTTTCTGTCTTTCTGTAGAGAGTTAAAAAATAAAATAGAGTTGAGCTTGACTATTCACAAGGGAGTCCTTGGGTGTGTTGCAGCAAGGAACATGCGTCACTACAGAATTAAAACAAAGTTCCAGCAAAACCAACAACAGGCTTTAAATTCATGTTCCTGGGGATTGGAGGGTTAGTGTGAATGTCTTTGGTGCGAGGTGCTGTTGGGGTGTCAGTGTCATGACCTGTGGGGTCCTGCTAAACCACCTGTGTGGGGTTTGGCACCAGGAATCTGCAGGAGGAGGTGCAATGCCACCAAGACCAGTGCAGTTGAGGGATTTAGCCTCTGGGGGAAAGGGAGATGTGTTGGCCCCAAATCAGTACTGAAGACATGGCTGCTGACTTTGGTTTTGGCTGAAGGCCATTGGGGAATGTCACTATCATAATAATATAATTCTTGCACTGAGCCTGTAACTAAGAAATCCCCTGTGGTTGCCTTTACCCTTCAGCACTTACACACAGGAAGGTTATTATTGCAGGCGCAGGCGTGTCTGTCTGCAAAACCTTGGGAAAGAGCTGCTGAGAGCTCATTAGTGGGCAGTGCCTCCTGCAGGAGCTGAAGGTTTTGTAAACACCTGCCTGGGTATTTGAGTTTTAAATGCATAATTGCCCATAGCTTTGCCATGCCATGTTTCTGCACATGTACAGTTGATGTGGAAGAACGCTAGAGCCCTTTGCCTCACTGGCAATCTAAAAGTATACAATGGAGAAGAGAAGTAGGTCTAGGCAACTTCTGTTCAGTGCTATGAGACAGTTAGCAAAAGAGAAGCAAAAGCCATCTTTCAAATTAATAAGTTTAATAGCCATGTTTTGGCAGGCTTAGACTCTGTGACAGTGCTCAAGAGCATTTCATGACAGGCTGAGTGGGATATACGTTGTAAAGGCAGCCATGCAGATGAATGTCTTAATGCTGCTTATATCTTACACCAGTTGTATAAATGTAGCTAACAGACAAAAGGCTCAACAGCCTTAAAACGCGACACTGTAAAAACACAGTGAATCAAGACCTCAGCTTGTCTGTGTTCAAAGGAGTACAGGTCTCTCTTGCAGAGATTTTAAATGCCAAGCTCCCACCCCAGGGGCACGGAGCCTGCCTCTCTGTGGGGAAATTTGTTGTTCTCTGCTGGCCCAGGTGAAAAGCAGCAGGAAGAGTTCAGCAGGCACCAAATTAAAGAACGCCTCCACAGTTCACATGTGCAGCAAGCCCAGAGGATGGAAAATCTCCTAAGCAGGGTTGTAGTATGATGGGAGTGGAAGTACTCCGTAATTTCCAGAGTAGTTTCACTGGCAGCAGTATGAGTCCCTCTGGAAATCTGGTGTTTTACAAGTCTGTGCCCCCTGCACCTTCCCTTTTGAGGCTGCAAACCATTCATGCTGCCCCACAAGGCAGGGGGTTGGCTCCCAGCACTTGGTACTGCTCCTTCCCTTCCAGCTCCCCCTGAGATTACGGGGGAAGAGGAATCGTCTTCCTGCTGTTGCCTACTTCTTCATCATGGGATCTCTATCCTCTGGTCCAGTAGAATGTCTTTGTTCTTGGCGTATCCTTAAAAAGTCTTTGTTTCCTTGACACCTTAATCAACATTACCAGTATTCTACATTCAGAACTCCACATTTTTTACCAGCTCTGATCTGCTTCCCCTCTCTCTCTTTGCTGTATGGTGCTTTCTTGTTTATAATTGGAGCCTACACTTTGCCATAGAGTCTGGAAGGGTTTCTAGCCAATGTTATCTTCTTGACTGATTGTATGACTGTGATTATTTTGGCTTGAAAATTCATTGATTTCCATTAGCCTTCTTTCTTTGTCTTTCTTCCAGTTTGCTCATAATTTACTTATTTTCTTAGTCAGGGGGAACTAGCCCTTCTGAATCACCATACTTGTGTGCATGTGTATGTGTGTCATTTATTAAGTGGGATGTCCTGTGTTTCCCACATCGGACAGAATGACTATGACTTCATGCCCGAGCATTTGCAGTGTGAGATGTACATACAAAATCAGAGCATAAATCTGTTGCATCTCAGCAAACACCCCCCTGTACCAGACTCTCGCTCCACTCCAGCGAGGACCATTGAGACACAGACTCTAATATAGAGAAAACTCAAAATGGTGAATTTATTGATTATGCAGTCTGCCTTTATAGCCCTGTTCCTCAAGAGGCCCTCCTTCTTAGGTGTTTCCTAACTTCTACAGTCACATCCCGTGTTTCTTCCACGTTGGCATCCTTAACCTGTTGACCTGCTTTGCCCACATAAATCCCTCCCCAAAAGTCAGCAGCACCTTCCTCTTCCCCACTTCACTACAGTCAGACCAACCTGTAACTCAAGTTCCACAGTTTTTGTGTCTAAGGACATGCTTGTGATAAGGTGAAGGTTTGCACTTTCGCACAAACAAGCTTGAAAATGCCTAAGGGCCATAACCATGAGGAAAATACAGATTTACTCATTTCAGCCCTAGGAAGTGGCTCATCCCATGGCACCAGCTCCCAGGTGAGCATGTTCACCAGATGCTGCAGCTCCCAGGGGTGAGGAAGGTGATGCCCTCTGGGCTCTGCCCTGGTGTTCATAGAATCATAGAATCACCAGGTTGGAAGAGACCCAACGGATCATCGAGTCCAACCATTCCTATCAAACACTAAACCATGTCCCTTAGCACCTCGGAGAATAAGCAGAATTTAGCTGGCAATACGCAAATCATCGCTAGAGTTGCAAGTTGAATGGTATAAGGGGAAAACATAATGGGAAATTGTAAACCAGTGTCTGAAATAGGGCAGTTTTAATGCCCAGTTTTAATGGGGGTGCTGCCATAGAATCATAGAATCACCAGGTTGGAAAAGACCCATCGGATCATCAAGTCCAACCATTCCCATCAAACACCAAACCATGTCCCTTGTGCTGTGTAAGCAGAGGTTGCCTGCTCCCCCATTTCACAAGCACTGCTTTGCAGCTCTCCTGTACCTCTGCAGGCAGAGTTTCTCAGTATTCAAAGTCTATAATACAGTTTACGGGAAGTGCGATTGCCCCAAGACGGAAATATGTAGCTAGAGCAAAGAAGCTTTATCAGGAATTTATGCAGAGCTTCTCCCTCATCATTGAGTGCAACCCCCACCCTGCTACTCCAGGACAACCTGGGGGCATGCGAAAGCTCTAAATATATCTGCAGTTTTCACATAAGAAAACCCTAAATATAACTTCAGACAGCAACACTCCAGGTCAAGCATAAAAACAAGGGTAGCCTTGTTCACAGCTGCCCTTGTTTGCCCTGGAAGAGACTCTCTAGCAATTTGTCCATCCTCAAGCACCAAACGCTCTTTCTGCTCCAGTGGGACTGGGAGGTCATTTGAAATTTTACTGCCTGCCTCTTGCACATTGCTGAGCTCCAGCATGCTCAGTACAGACAGAGCCTGCCCAGGCTGGACATGGGGGTTTTCTTTGTTGCTCCCCAACACTGAGCGCCTAATCAAGCCCTTGCTTGTGAGCATAACCACAAGAGACAACAGCTGAAACTGCTGGACCTTGTATTTTTAGAATGAGCCTGAGGGCATTGAGGGAGGATTGGCAAAGTAGGAGGCCCTCTGCAAGATAAAATAGATGTAACAGGGGCACTGATTCTGCAAACTGACTGAGGCCTCCCAGCCAGGTCTGAGTTTGACCCAAGGCTGATGGAAGTGGGAAGGGTACTTTGGCATCTGCCCACACTGTCACTGACAACTTGCTGGGGCTGGCAGGGGATATTATGATCCTGCCATTGACTGTAAAAAGGTGGGCATGGAGCCTAAGCAGAGCAGGTACAGGAACAACTAAGGTCTCACTATCTTTTATTCTTCCAAAACATAGTGCAAAACGACAAATGTGCAGCCCAGGCCAGCCTTGGCTGTAAGGCAGAGGTGCTGGCAGTACAGAATTGAAGGGGGTTGCGCATCCAGCAGCTCAAAAAAGACAAGGGGTGATAGTCATATTCTGGCTGTGAGTGCCTGGTTACACTTTCAGATAAACTACAAATGTTTACATCAGATTGAAATTATTAGAAAATTAACTGAGAGGTACTATCCTGACATATGAACATCCTCACATACAATGTCTGCAAGCTTTTGATACAATCTCTGCTAAGGAGATGATAAGGAGTGGAAAGGACACGGGCTTTCCTTTTTATCTCATTATTTAGACACACAAATGCCTCGTGCTGCTATCTCGACCTCGTGCTGATCCCTCTCAACAGAAGAAAGAGGGAAAATTGCCACAGAGAAAGTGGAACTGAGCAGGAGCACAGGAGATGTGCTGTCAGCAGGGCAGACCTGCCAGATCAATTAATATTTCAGAGACAAGACTGAAATTTCATATTTGTTTTCCTTTTGGGAAGATATGAAGCGTACAAAGATTTGCAACAGCCTTGAACTATTTCTGTGGAAACTGTCTGATTTACTAGATGCTTAATAAAAAATTTGTGGCAGAATAAACATATTTTTCTGCAAATAAAAAAATAAATCTCAGTAACACTTCATTTGTGTTACAAATCTTTTCATTCCCCAAGAAAAACAATGGCATTCCCCAGATCTTGGCCAGTTCCATCTGGGCAGGACTGTGGGAGTTTGAGACTGGAAGCTGCAAAAATAAGTCACCTGTTAAATATCATTGCTAGGTAGATGCCAGGAGAGGGTATGAAATGGGCACATGCATAAATACTGTTATACATGGAGGAGCAAAGCACTCAACAGCAGACACTGGAAGGAGAACAGGAGACTGTTTGTTTTGGAAAGGAGATGAGCTTTGTGTTATGAGAGCAAACCACCAAGAAAATGCAATAAAATGCTTGCTATTTCAATCACAGTTGCATTTGTAAGTACTTTTGTTCATCAGCAAAACTGAGCTAGATCCAAGGATGATGAAAAGGGTATATAAGGTACTGTGCTAGAAGCCAGCTCTCCATTTTCCACATGCATAAATAGCATTTTTGTTAGCAAAAATTATGCTCAGTAAGCTGGGGTTGTTTAGCCTGGTGAAGAGGAGGCTGAGGGGAGACCTCATTGCTCTCTACAACTACCTGAAAGGAGGTTGTAGAGAGGAGGGAGCTGGCCTCTTCTCCCAAATGACGTGGGACAGGATGAGAGGGAATGGCCTCAAGTTCTGCCAGGGGAGGTTTAGGCTGGACATCAGGAGGTAATTTTTCATGGAAAGGGTCACTGGGCACTGGCAGAGGCTGCCCAGGGAGGTGGTTGAGTCACCTTCCCTCCAGGTGTTTAAGGCACAGGTGGATGAGGCGCTGAGGGGCATGGGTTAGTGATTGACAGGAATGGTTAGACTCGATGATCCTGGGGGTCTTTTCCAACCTGGTGGTTCTATGGTTCTATGATTCTATGATAAGGGAGAAACCTCTGTCAACATTACTGACACTGTTATCTGTGTATCTGTGTATCCATTCAGACTCCTGCAGTGCCATTGTGTTTCTGCCACCTGTGTAGAAGAAGCAAAGGGACACTGGCCTAGTTGTCTCCACCCCTATGAAGCTGTAGTCATTGAATCAGAGAATAGTTTGTGATGGAAAGAACGTTGAAGATCACCTAGATTCAACCCCCCTGCCATGTGCAGGGACACCTTCCACTAGATCAGCCCCATCCAACCTGGCCTTGAACATCTCCAGGGAGGAGGTATTCACAGCTTCCCTGGGCAACCTGTGCCAGTGCCTCATCGCAGTAAAAAATGTCTTCTTATAACTAACCTAAATCTACCCTCTTTCACCTTAAAACCATTAACCTTCATCCTATCTCTGCACTCCCTGATAAGGAGCCCCTCCCCAACTTTCCTGTAGGGCCCTTTAGGCACTGGAAGGCTGCTGTAAGGTCTCTCTGGTAGCCAGCTGGCGCCAGAGGATGGGACAGGGGTTGTGTAAGGGTTGTGGTCTGCTTGCCTTTTATCCCTGCCTCCCCTGAGGTGTCGTTTCTATAGCGTTACCTCCTTCTCCTCTTCCCAGAAGAAGACCTCTCTCTGGGGTATCATTTGTCATTAAATGCAAAGTTACATTTTTGGGGTGGCCTCATTTCCAAGGGTTCAGAGTGCCCAGCTGCAGTATATTTAGGTGCTGACGCTGTCAAATTGCTTTACAAAAAAGGGTCTGATAGTGATCATATCTCAAGCTTATCTCTGCTAGTGACTCTGTTACAGTTATTTTGCTGTCCCTGCTGTAAAGCTACTTGCATTTGTCAAGTGGAAGGCACTGGTGTGTCCTCTAACCCCACAGATTAGCATCAGGTCGGGGAGTTTGGTGAGTAAAGAAAGAAATTACTTGCAAATAGTTCTTTTGTGTATTATTCTTAACTCATTATCTGGGCAATGGAGGTTGAACTTTGTGTATCTTTGAAGGTCAGTTCTGAGGATCAAGCTGCTAATTGCATCAAGATGCAACTTTATCATTATTGCGGCAACTGAAGGGACTGTACACAGTTACATTCAGCAGAGAGGGTCCTCCACTTAATTTTTCATATATGGAGCTACATAGCAGATGTAAAAGGTGATATTCCAGCCTGGGAGTTGACTGGAGGTGACAACCCTGTGGCTGCAATCTGTGTCTTCTCCCAAAATGTAATTACATCAGGTTTTGTAAGCTCCACCATGCTGCACAAAACCATGACTGGCAAAGGGAAATTTTAATAGGCAGAGCAGCAATAGAAATAATGAGATTTAAAGCTCAATGTGAATATAACAATAACTGGAAATGTACCTCAAAATGTAAAGGATTAGTTAACTTTCTTGGTTCTCTTAAAATAAAATGTTCTTCTCCCCAGAAAGATTATTTAAATCCAGTATAATACCATGTGGCATTAGCATTAACATTAGCAACATGGTGTTGCATTTCATTTCATACTGATGCCATGAATTACATACAGGCAGGTGCCCTCTTCACAGCATTTCTCTGCAATTCTCCAGTCTGATATAATGGGTTTAAAACAGATCTGTTCCGTGACTGAGCGTAGGGTGCTGCTGTGCTCAGATTATTTCCAAGGATGCTGTATGGTACAAGGTGACAACAAATCTTACCTATTAGTCTTTACTTTTCTCATCATCTGAAACAAGATATCAGAAGGAAAAGAAGAATGTTACCATAGCGCAGCATTGATTGGAGAAGCCCAGGGAGACTGGTGGAAGATGCAATTAAGCTGGTATTCTGTTCTTCCAGGTTTTCTCACATGTCAATACCAGCTGGAGGAATGAGATCAGTAAAGGCTTTTACGACATATGAAGAGAAAACCTGGAAAAACAGAAAATCAACTGAACCCCATTTTCAGTCAATCACATTTTGGGATAGGATATAAGCCAGGAAAACAATTAAAAGAGTGCAACCAGGAAAGGACAGTGGTGCGTACTAAAGATTTGGATGTCATCCCTCAAATAGGCAGAGAAGCTTACAGTCTGCACTGTCTACAAATGACAAGACCCAAGTATGGAATCAATACAAGGCTGACATGCTAAATCAATGTAAAAGATTATATCTAAACGGAATGTCACAAGACGCATCTAATAACAGACGCTGAAAAATAGAGAGGCAAGTCATAGTGGTTGAACAATTATATTTCAATCTGATCTGTGTTAGTTTATGAAAACATTTGTGCACTTTCCTGCCTGCTATCACAAGTGACAAGTGTGAAGATGAGGGATTTGAAAGCACAGAAAATGAAGTGGAGCAATGTACGCTGCACATGGTGCAGATCCATTAGATCTGTCCTCATTGTGACCAGCATGGCACTTGCAGCCACCTCAGGTCCCCTAGCTTGGAATTTGGATAGGGGTAGAAGGTGGCTGAAAAGAGTAAGCCGAAGACAGTTGTTTGGTTTTTTTTCCTGAAAACAATCCAGAAATTCTGGAGAAGTTCACAGCCCTGGGTGCTTAGGGCCAGGCTGTGGGATCTCATAACTGTGGACGACTAGACTGTGGAACAAACTTGGTCAGAAAATACCAGGTTCTGCTGATTTACACCCCCTAGGGAGTTTTTTAAATCAGAGGTATGGCAACCACTGCCTTGGCATAGGGGCAGCTGAACACCTGAGCCAACGTCGAGCCACTGCCCATCATCCCAGCACAGACATTGTATGAAGATAAACAACTTTTGACATCACCCTGAAGTTACTGTGTCACCTGTGATAGGTTCCTGCCCCATCCAAGCAAGGATGCAGCACCTCATGAGCAATTACTGTCTAGTGGTTAAAAACATCCAGAAGGAATGGTTAAATTTTATGACATGTTGGTTCAACAATACAAATATAAATAACATTAATAATTAATAAAGGAAATCTGAGTCAGAACAATACCTCTGGCCCACACTGCACTCAAACACATTTTCTCCAAATCTGTTATGGTCTTCTGTTTCCAATTCTGTGCAATTTTGGCTTTGAAAAGAATGTCATTAAATGTTATCTAATCTGAGTACACTGTTCATGGGTCTGAGCTTCTTCTGAAATTGTGACAGGAGTACGCACACCATGGAGAGCTGCTCTGAAGACATTCACAGGGTAGATAAATTCCTGAGAGACACACTAAGGAGCATAAAACACCTATTGTCTCACCAACTGAGAGAGGCTAGGGCAGCTGTTCTGCCTAAAACCTTTAGCATCCTAAAGGCATAAACACCGACTCTTCTGAACAAACACCCACACTATGTGTACTGTCTGTTTTGCGTGACATCTGCTGAAATCAGTGTTTGCTGGTTCAGGCAGTGAAATGTGCACCCATAAAGAAGGGAGCTAGACTGAAAACTATTTGCAAGTTAGAAAGGAAGCTTTGCATCCATTTTCATTTAGCAAAGTAAATACCTTGAGCTCTTGGTGGGCAAATACCCCTTCTTGTTCCAGAGAAATAACAGGTTTTAGGGGCTCCAACTCTCCTCCAGAATGTAGCAGTGCCATCAAGCTTGCTCAGTCTGGTGGTGTTCTGTTTTCCTTGGGTGTGTTATGCTGACAGCTGTAACAGATATGAGCCTGTAGAAGAATGCACCGTTTCTTTTGAGATCAATTCGGAAAGGAAATGTTGTCTCAGTGTTATTGGCTCAAAGGAAATATCTTCTCCAGAGAACATACCTCCTCAAGCTGGGCATCTTGGCAAGTGATCATCGAGAGATTGACATTTCATTTTGTGGTAACTAAACACTCAAAAGAAGCTGTGTCTGGGCATCTGAATTGTTTCTTCATTCATTTATAGAGTAGCACCTGGTCATGTCCAGGCTTTTTAAGGAGTCCAAATTTTGTATGTGCACTGTGCATTTTAAGAGTATCTATTTCAGCTGTATGCTGTGAAGGAGGAAAGCCGTGTGCATTAATGCCAGAGGTCAGAAAATGCAAACATAGTCCTTCATGCGTACAAAGGCACGTACAATGTGGAATGGTGCTTTCCAAGGAGTAGATAGCCAGTGACATCAAGCTTCACCACACCAGAAACAGGAAGCCTCCAAGAGACTCCCTAGAGTTCCAAGGTGACAATGAAGCATTTAGGAGCACAAAGACCTTTACAGCAGAGCTAAGGGATTTATTCATATCAGTCTGCATCACAGAGAATGCTGGGAAATATTGACCCCAGATATGTTTTTCCAGGCTCAAATCATAGACAGTGAGAAGTTATAACATGAGGTGTTGAACAAGCTAAAGAACCACAAGCTGCTAGGAATGAAAGGTATATATCCCATGAGAACTGGAGGAATTTAAGAAAAAAGGAGCTGAGCTGCTAGCAAAAATACACTGCCTCTCATTATGTCATATCTGCGTTTTAGAAAGCTGATCCTAGTATGGGAGACCAGTGAACCCTTCTCCAGTGCCAGCTGCATCGGTTGAAACTAATCAAAGCCAGAAGTTTAGTTGGATAAACATGACAGAATGGGGACGACTCAGTCTGGATTCACTGAAGGGAAATTTTCTCTAATCTACTAGAGTTTTTAATACATTGCCAGGAGAGTGGATGTGACTTTCTTGGACTTTCAAGAGGCAGATGACAAAGTCCTTCACAGGAGGCAATGTGCGAAACAAATACCCTGATCTATTAGACCAAATATTATCACGGACTAGGAATTGGCTAAGAGAAAATAAAATAAAGGATTGGTTGCAACAGGGCAAAGAATAAACATGAGCCTTCCTGTACCATATTCTGCAGAATAAAATTTTCTTACCTGGACTGACACTTAGTATTTTTAATAAGGAATTAAAGAATTGACAGAACTGTGAGATGTGTTGGAAGTGCTTAAGGCTGCAAGGAAACTCTGACAGCTGGGATGTGCTCTGTTTCCTGCTTAGTGGGGATTTGAAATGCTCCACACGGAATAGTGCTGGTAAGTTGTTACTTGCAGGTTTGTGTGACCCATGTGTTGCAGAGACAAGATGCCAGCACAGCAGGTTTTGAATCCTTGTTTTTCCTGGCTTTGTAACCAAAGCTGGTTTAAATTTGTTTTACCACTTTTCTAGGAATAACTACATCTTGGAATCCTTTCTCAGAACCGCTGCTCTGTTAAAATCTCAGCCCTGAATCCACCCTTCTTTCAATCCCATTAGTGTACACGCAATTACTCCATGAAGAATTGCAGCCCAGTGGGAAGACAGGATCAAGCTGTGATTCAGCTCTTACCTCTTCTGAAACATTTTGCAGCACAACTAGCATTACATTTTCTCAGGCTCTCAGTATCCTGCTAGAACCTCATGAGGTTCACATGAGCCTACAATTTTTGAGCTTGTCCAGGTCCCTCTGAGTGGCATCTTGTCCCTCTGGTGTGTCAGCCACTCTACACAATAGCAGCACTAAATCTAAAATAACCTTTGGTAAAGATGTAGCGGCGATTGCTAGAATTACGAAATTATTTGTAGAGCAGTAACAGCACATGAAATGTTCAAACAGTTTTTTGGTCAATGAGTGACCTTGTGCCATGAACCCATTTTAGCTCAATAGGCTGATACAATATCAGAAGAGTGGAGTAATGAAGATGAGGCAAAGAGGGGATTGTTCATTATAAAATGTTTCTTATAAGTGTGTTTAAATGGACCTGTGGGGATCTTTCTCAGCGCCTTATCTTCAACAGCATTGAGACCAGCTAGAAAGGGATCTTAATATTTGTAAGAGAATTTTATTTTCCCTGAAAATCTTCAGTGAACTCTCCTAATCTCCACTCACCAGCTAACTTCTCACAAATGTAGAATAAATTAAGTAGGTTTAAGAAGATATTTAATTGTATTTTGCCAACTGCACAAACACACACACTAGCATATCTACAGTTCTTAGGTATATACGTGTACTTTTCTTTTTTTTTTTAAGGCTGAGTCATTGGCAAAATCCTAAACTTACCGAAGTCAAGAGAAATATTATTAGCAGCATCTTACGGTGTCACTGCTATTTTTCTAAGCCTTCTGCAAAAACCTGAACAGTTTTGGGCAACGGAAATAATACTAAGTACAGAGGATTAGAAGAGAGCATCTCCTTTAATTTGGATATGACAAAATTCAACATGACAGAAGCTTCACGGTTTGTTTTTGGTTCTCTTTTACAATAGCAGAATTGTACAAGTGTTGTTTTCCTGTAAAAGGAATGGAGGTAAATCGTAAGACTACAATTCTGAAATGGGTCTATCTCATTACAAAGGGTCACCTACAGTGCAAGAATTTGCACATGAAACATCACTCCTGAGTTAAACAAAAGCTCACGTACTTGCTTAATGCTGTCAAACACAAATCATCATGAGGGGGCACTAAAGAGCTGTCAATAGCAAAGTTATTTTGCGGCAAGGTTTGTAGGGGGAGGTAATTATCTTTTTTTCAGATCACCAAATATTTTGACTGAGATCTGAGATAGTCTGATTTCAAAATGTCTTCAAACTATGAGGAAGATGAAGTCTTCCACGAGCTTTTCAAGACCCTCCTCTAAAAGCTGGGTCTACAGTATATTTGGTTTGTAAAGCTGAGAAGGGGTTTGTGAGAGTTGAACGAGACTTTTTAATATTTCTTGTTTAATAGCCTTCAAAGGCTTTACAACACCTGGCAGCACAAAGGGAAAATTAATAAGTGAAATGCAAATTGGACTTCTTGACTAGTAGAGAAGGACTGTTTCCTTCTGAAGACCAGGTTATGGATGTAATGCCAAAACTGGTGCAGTTGGATTCAACAGTGTCAGCCCTGACAAATCCTTAAGAAAAATCCCTATCTCATAGACAAAGCAGAGGATTTTCAAAATTAAAATGGGCTGTTTCACAAGCGACTTGTGAGCATTCCTGTGGGACTGTGCTGCTAACAGATGTCCTCAAAACTGTTCTCACAGGCCCCCTTGAAATGGAATGCACATATGGCACAAACTGCAACCAGACACTCTCAGCGCAATGCGGGCTGATCACTAATTTTGCACTCCCAGTTTAAATCTGAGCAACTGACTCAATGTAGCAAGGTCACTTGTCATGTCTCAGACTTCAGGGAAGTCAGTCAGAATGGAACTGGGTTCCGGTTAATCATGACAATAAAAAAATGCTATTTGCTTACTTGTAATTAATTTTCCTTCTTAGACATCTCTTTACATAGAATGTTTGAGGGAATAGTAACAAGGTGTTTCCAAGCCACAGGCATACAAAGAAGTGTTAGATTACAATCCAAACTCAAAATTTGTGGCTGATATGGCCACAACTTTATGATTCTAGTCTTCTAGCTCATCACCTTCCAAAAGGTGGGACTTGAGCCTTCCTGGAGTCCTTCCAAGACTGTCTTCTTGAAAAAATTCTTAATCTTATTTTAAATATTTTAAAGACAAGAAGCGAAGAA
This sequence comes from Clamator glandarius, assembly GCA_033459285.1. Lineage (NCBI taxonomy): Eukaryota > Metazoa > Chordata > Aves > Cuculiformes > Cuculidae > Clamator > Clamator glandarius. Next base: position 1,221,051 of record JAUNZM010000016.1, on the reverse strand, counting down.
AAGTCCAGTGTGATCTTTGATAAATGTTCCCAGTTGCCAGTTTCCAACACTGGTAGAAATTTCACACTCAACTCCTAGTCTGCAGCTGTCTGACCTGTGGTTGGAGTTTGGATACTTTGTCCACCACGTTGCATTCTTGCAGTGTCAGACTTCTGCTAGACAGTGATCAAACAACTCACCCTCTGCATTTTTCGTATGCTGCATTGATGTCTTTTCTTGGACTGTTTTACAAAGGCATCTTTACCAATCCTCCAGGCATATGCTAGTCAACTTTTCTTGCCATACTTTACCAACACTTTTTTGGATTCTGGATCCCAAACAGAAGACTCCCAAGGCAATTGACGTTCAAGATCCATTTAGCCTTTTTAACCACTGCATCAGCACAGTAGGCCATGGCCAGCTAAATACCAACTACTACTTGCTAGAGCATTTCCATGTTAGTTTTCCAGAGAATTGTGTCCTGGCCTGTGAAAGCATCTTACAGGCTTTGGTTCTCAACATAGGATCTGCATTAAGCTATGATGAAAAGCATCTTGTCCACCCAAGTTCGTTTAACAATACAATCATGTTTTTTCACTATCAGCACTCTATCTTCCTTCTGCTAACATGCTCTTCAGTTTTTTTATCATATAACTTTGTGAGGACTTGGTTTGTTTTTTACCATTGACAGAATTATAGGATGATTTGGGCTGGAAGGGGCCTTTAAAGATCATCTGTGTCCAATTCTACTGCCACAGGCAGGGACATCTTTCAATAGATTAGGTTGGTCAAAGCCTCATCCAACCTACCCTTAAACAATTGAGGGATAGAGCATCCACAGCTTCTCTATGCAACCTGTTCCAATGTCTCACCAACCAATGCATAGTAGAAATGCATAATAGCAGAGACAACTCCTGTGCAGTCTTGATACAAGTTTACTTCATTAATAATGATTCTTGTAATTCTGAGAGAGGCAAGTATAGTCAGTTTTCCTCCCTATTAGTGTATGCTAAGTTGATTTTTTTAATCTTTTGCTCAAAACTTCTGTGCTTCTATGTGCATATTTGAACATGAATGGATTATTTGATTTTGCTAAACATGGTTTTCAGACTCTTCCTTGACTGAAGCATGATGGATTTTATTTTTCTATTTTTAGACAAATCTTAAAACAATCTGAGATAACAATCATATTTAAACATGCTTCTTTCCAAGTTATTTGGATCATAGCTGTTTCCATTTGTAAAACACCTTTCTAAGAGATTGAGTATATGTATTAGTTCATTATAATAATCATCTGGGCTTCATTTTGCCTGAACACAAGAAATCCAGTGAGGTAAGACCATTTGTTTCAAAGCTATCACTAAAATTAATTCTGTGGTCAATTCTTCTTTGACTTACAAGAAGAGGTTTAATACCGAATTTCCTGAGTTAGATGGAACATTTTTGAGTAAGGAAATTAATGTCTATAATGTTTAGAAATTCTAAGGCTGTTTAGTTTTGGCAGTGTAATGCCTCCAGCATATATTAGAATAAAGATACCCTTTTCCTTCCTTCCACCTATCTTTTTTTTCTTGGGAATACCATGTATATATAAACAGTTAACTGTAATAGGAATGGGTAGTATGTAGAAGATACCAACTGATACATCGTTTAATGGTTAGGACTTTAATCACTGACTGTCAAAGGATTTGTTTCTGAGCCGTCAAACAGATGCCACCAGTTCTGATAATGTGATTACCTCTCCTTCTTTTGGCCACTTGATATTTTTTCAATATAATTCTTCCTTTTATATCTTTGATAATTTGATTAATTCCATTCTCCATAGTTTGATTTTGTACCAAATGAGTGCTGACCACTTCCTCTGCTCACCCTTTGCTTTTGGATTCAAGTTTAACAGCGTAGTCACACCAGTTCTTGGAAAACAGCTTGTCTTCCTCCTCATGTTGGGCACTCTCTGGATCTTGGATGAAGGACTCATTGCTATGGCTGTGGCCCTTGGCTTTGTACCATTTACCTGGCCACTGACTCAACTGCCAGCTCTTTTCCATCTTGCATTGTTTGCAGGAGAGAGAAGTTTCATGAGATCTTCAGTTGTTCTTCTCTGTTAAGATACATCCAAGTTCTGTAAAGTCTTGGGAAAATTTTGAGGAACTGGGAATTTGGTGCAGTTTTCAAATCCCACTGATGCTACCTTTCTGCAGTACTCTTTGGCAGGTGGCTCTGGCTCTTCTTGTGAGGAATATAATCTGATCCTTTTGCTCATGCTCACTGGAAACTACTATACTGCCTTTTGCTCTGATCTCTGCATTGCTTGATCCATTCTTTGTGAAGTTTGAGGCAGTGATGCTTCTCAAATGAGGTTACCCAGGAGATGCAGCCTGTGATGTTCTCACCCTTGTCCCTCTTGCCTCAAAGCTGTTTATTCTCTGTGCACCGTATGTAATAGATGACCTTTTCTTGAAGTCCATCAAAGCAGATTTCGTGGCGTGTTTCTTGCAGGACATAGTGCTTGTCATTTGTAGCGCAGAGACTAAAACTATATTTACACACCACGTACTTAAAATTCTCCAACCAGCCCCTGGAACTCTGTGATTACTGGTTCTGTTTGCCCATCGTGTAAGTTAAAAGGGAGTTAAATATGTTTTCTTCAAAGTGTCTGTAAACATCCTCTGTCGTCCTAAGAGCCCAAACCTACAGACAATGTGAAATTAAGGTTTTACAATACAAGCTAGTTGCAACCATACCTACACAATAGTTGTTATCCTCATTTCCATGTTACTGAACTTACTTTAGTTTAACTTCCTGATGGGGTAAAGAGCTGGGGATCTACAGAGGGTAGCAATGGTAAAACCACCATTCTGGGTTCACTCAAGCTCATTATCCAGTGCCCCAGGGCTTCATGGAGAAAGTCCAAAACACAAGCAGGAAATGAGTGATCTGCTGCATGGTTAGAGGCCCATTTTATGAACTCAACATGGAGAAAAAAATACCAGCTTGTGGTTTTCTCGGATTACCACATAAGGCACATACATTGTTCCAGCATCCAGATGTGCCCTCATTCAACATCCATGGACATTCCTCCAGAGAATGCCCATCTCTTGCTTTTACTTGAGCACCACACCAACAAGGGCTTTGTTCTTTGGCTTTTTAGTCTTCCCATTTACAGAGTTTATATTACAGGTTTACTAGTATGGAAAGGTCCCAAGAGGCATATTTCTCATGATTGATGGACATGACTGTGTTCAAATACCCTCACCAGAGTAGCCAAAACAGGTGGAACCCTGAAGGTACAATTCTGATTTCTCTGAGTTTTCCAGTCTGCTTGTACACAGACATGATCCATGCTTACTTCACCTGTCTAAATCTTGTCTGCTCCCATGTCCAATCTTAACAAATATCATGACCTCACTTTTCCTTATTCAGTCTTCCTGTTATTTCACAGGGATATAACTTACAGCAGTCACTCCCAAGGACATTCTGATTTTTCTCTAACTCATTAGAAAATCATATTTGTCCTATTTTTAATTCTTCTTCATACTTAATATAAAAACTAGTAGAAGAACCTTACAATTAGCAAGGTGAGGTGGCTTGGTTGGTTAAGTCTACAATAGCCTATTATTTTGTTGATGGTCGAGTGAAGCGTTATTGTAGGTGAGAGATATAATATTTCTTCAAGAAAGATGGAAGAATTGGTTAAGTGTTTTTCATAATAAGTGAAGAAATAAAGTCTTTGGGCAGTCACTCATAAAACTAAAGTAATCAGTCATTGAGTTATGTTGAGTTACTTTGACTCCAGACTGAAGGTAAATGCAGGGAGTTTGGCAGTGTTTTGGTATGTGAGTGACTGAGGAAGAGAACTAGATGTAAATGCCACTTAAAAAAAATAACAGTCACAGAGACTTATAAAAATATAAAATAAAGGCTTATAAAAATAAAATAATGGTCAGGAGTAAATCTAAGAGATATTAATGGCAGACTCAAAATCACAGCTTGGAATATTGTCAGCTGATATTCCATGTCCACAGTAATTTTTGTGTTCGTGTGCATTAGTAAGATTATGTTAAAGAAGGCCTAGGTTACCCCATTGATAACCACAATTAGGAGCCCTGTTCTAAGGTAACTGCCCACGTCAATGTTTTGATACTAAAGGAAGAATATACTCTAAAATTTTGCCTGTAATTTCATCTGAATAACTCTTCTTTGCCTGTCGTCTTACATTGTTCCAGTTGTTGTTAGACCCCTATTTCTTCACTGTCACAGTGAATAATTCGCATGAGTAATACACAAAGTGTGTTGGAAGCCTTCCAGGCAACGCTGCCCAACTCTTCCCAGGCATGCACAGCTCCCAGTTTTCAGAGTAAGGTGCAGAAATGAGCGAATTCTTGCGTACTGCTCTCAGAGAAATAACCCATATACAAAGTGTGCATTCATCTGAATGTTTACACGATTCACATTTCAACTTATGTTTTCAGTATACGCTTCAAACTGCTTCATGAACCCTGTGCAGGTCATCGACCCTGGGTGGTTCTCACCTGCTACAGATTAAAAAAAACACTATCAAACAGAGGATCACTATTATTAGCAACAAGACTAATTAGTAACATATGCCACTTCCTTAGTGAGCCTTTCCAAGTAGGTTATAAACATCCGTAGAAGATGGCATACTATCAACCTACACCATTTCACGTATTTTGTCTATACATATTTGATTATCACCATGCCTTCAACATGATGATTGTTCTAAAAATATTCAAGAATTAAGGGGTATAAGGCATGAGAAGGTGCAATCAGAGGGAACAGAGCAGGGGTAGTGGGAGAAGGGGCAGGCAAAGAGTGCAAAGAGCATATTTCACATATCAGTGTTTGCTGGATCCAATTTAGGAACAAGCATCACCCTGCTGTGGTCATAGTCATGCAGTATTTATAGAATGCTATCTATCTCCTGTTTCACAGACATCTAACGGCAACTAAGCATTTAGTCCAAGAGTAAATCGGGATCAGCTGGCCTTTGGGGCCAATACAATATTTTATAGAAAATCAAAATAATTTCTTTATTTATATTATTCCTTCCAAAACCAAGTGTTTAATCTTTCAGTGTGATTAATGAAAAACTCATAAAAATCAATACTGTCTCTGGCTCAGGTCCAAAAAGATACTTAAAAAAATGCCGAACTTCATGCATGGAAATAATCTCACTGATAAGTGTTCCTGATGAATTGGGACTTTCATTTTAAAATACTTACCACATTTTCACTCTCTGATGCTTGCCATAGCATTATTTAAGTCTCAATTTAAACTAATGCATGCATTAAAAATATTGTGCTCTCTTTGGCATCTACTCCATATGATCTTTACTAAAAAAGGGAATTGTGATTGCACACATGTATTGCTGGAAACGGATCTGGTGTGCATGTTAAAAATGAATCTTCATCAGCATTTGGAAACATAAGCCTGTCAGATCTGCTAGGCAGCCTCAGGGTCCAAGGAGTACATTTCATTTTCAAGCACCTCATCACGTAGTTTCTGAAGTGCCATTTTCTTAGAAATTTCAGTTCATGAGAAGCCTCAGATAGTTACAGGTTCAGTACACTTTAAACTGCAATCAAAATTCAAACAGGAACAGTGAGGACATTTCCCATATGCCAGAAACTCTGCTTTGTCTGTGGTCCATTATTCCAGGAGCCACTCAAGGTCTCTCTGATCAGAGACAACCGACTGGGCATTTTTTTCAATCTTCTATAGTTATGCTTCATTTTGGGGATCATATTCAAGCGATATCTTACGTGGATTTTGCTGTTCAGTCTCCACCAGCACTGCCCTGATTCCTTAGGAGGTGAATACCCAGCCCTGTGCTGTTCGATGGGGCAACCTGAGGTGCCTTGTCCTGCTCTTGAGGCACAACAACCCTACACAGCGCTACAGACTTGGGCAAGCGCGGCCAGAGAGCTGCTCAGAGGAGAAAGAACTGGGGGTGTTGGTTGACAGCGACTGAACATGAGCCAGCAGTGTGCCCAGGTGGCCAAGAAGGCCAATGGCATCTTGGCTTGTATCAGAAACGGCGTAACCAGCAGGTCCAGGGAGGTTATTCTCCCTCTGTACTCGGCACTGGTGAAACCGCTCCTCAGATTCTGTGTTCAGTTCTGGGCCCCTCACCACAAGAAGGATGTTGAGGCTCTGGAGTGAGTCCAGAGAAGAGCAACGAAGCTGGTGAAGGGGCTGGAGAACAGGCCTTATGAGGAACGTCTGAGAGAGCTGGGGTTGTTTAGCCTGGAGAAGGGGAGGCTGAGAGGAGACCTCATTGCTCTCTATAACTACCTGAAGGGAGGTTGTGGAGAGGAGGGTGCTGGCCTCTTCTCCCAGGTGACAGGGGACAGGGCAAGAGGGAATGGCCTCAAGCTGCACCAGGTGAGGTTCAGATTGGACATCAGAAAAAAGTTTTTCACAGAAAGGGTCATTGGTCACTGGCAGAGGCTGCCCAGGGAGGTGGTTGAATCATCATCCTTGGAGGTATTTAAAAGACAGGTGGATGAGGTGCTGAGGGGCATGGTTTAGTGGTTGATAGGAATGGTTAGACTCGATGATCCTAGAGGTCTTTTCCAACCTAGTGATTTTATGATTCTAAATGTCTTTGGAGACACTGTGGTTTTGGTCTGCAAAAGAAAACAGGAACTAGTCTTATGGTCCATGCATTTCTCAGAAGTTATCTCTGTTTTCTCTGTTATCTCTGTTCTGTAGTCGTTAGATAAAAATATATTGCAATAAATATGGTGTGATACCTTCAACCAAAGACACAAAATTACATAATAGTATTGATAGATGTTGATATGATAATGGATTTGAACACTGCAGAAAGAAAACTGACAAAACTACAAAACATAAAGTACTAGAAACCCCTGTGAAGCAGTGCAGGGTACCCAGGGCAAATCAAGATGCCAAATAATGCCTTTGAGTGAAAGACGGAATCCATAGGATGGGTTTCTTTGACATTGTCTATGCAGTATCTGTGTGTAATATTTATGAGGCTGGCTGGGAAGAACATAAAGATAAATGCAGACTAAAGATTTCATACTGTCACAGAAAATGTACAATATCTGAATAAGGAGACCCAAGCATCGTTCGTAGTTATAGATTTCAAGATACAGCAGTGCCAATTTCAAATATTCAGTCACTGTGAATCAGGCTCCTCTAAACCTTGTCTCAGTATGACGCTGAACAATTTCTATGGAGGAAATCATACATAATTGTCATTTTACAAGATTTACATGAGTCAACCATTTTAAGGCTGACTTGAAAATAATGAGATACAGAAAGAAACACTCTTTCAATTTCTCTTCTAGTTTGCAAGCCACTAGGATATTTCAGATTTGTGTTTTAAATTTGCTTTGTAACCCAGAGGACAAGAAATATATTCTTTGAAATAAAATGTGATTGTCTTACGTTACCCTGAGAGCAAGATCTCTAAGTTAAGCACCAAATTCTATGAAACTTATGATAATCTACTAAGAAATGGAATCACTAAATCAAAGAGCAAAAATGTAATGACAGGGTCACACTATAGAGTCTGTGGAAAAGAACTGAATGGTGTTAGGAAATCAAAGAAACATCATCATCCTGTAAAATTACAATTATGGGTGCTTTCGTTCCTATAAATTGTTTAAATGTCATGTTGGTGCAAGCTTTAGAAATGCTAAATGAATACCTTGAAATGTCTTTCTCTAAAAATAGTCTAGAGGAGAAATTCCTCCTTAGAAAGGATGAGTCTGAGCGGCTAACTAGAAAAAGTCACAGACTTCTCAAGCCATTTGAGTGATTAAATTATGGGTAATCATCATCCATACATTCATACTGATGCTGTCCTTCAGTACAAGCATAGGTTATGCCACAGTCTACATCTTTATTGAGAATTACAACAGTGTTGGCTCATGTTTTCTGTTGCGAGTCTGGTGACTCTGTTATTCTGCCCAACAAGAAGAAATCAAAATGGTGCAAAAATTGAAGATATTTTCAGAAACCATTTCTGAAGCCTGAAAAGCTTGTGGTGTGGATTATGACTGGGAGAGCTATATGTTTAAGCACCATTCACAAAGGAGTGTTGACTATTTCAGTTCACACCAGACAGACTTATTCTTCCTCCTAATGCATTTTCCAGGTTCCTTGCAATCTGGCATGACCGGGGAGGCTAAATTCAGGCAGGCATTATTGAGCGGAAAATATATTCTGGTCAGGTACCACTTTCTTTCCTAGTTAGTTCCATACATATTTAGCTGGTTTCATCATTGTAGTGTGCTGACAGCTCTTCACAGGAGCAAAATCATTTGTCTGATCTGGTGCCTGGGCTGATTAATTGGTTCACTATGTAAAATAGCCCTACCGAGATCTAGCTTTATTGTGTTGATTGAGAAAGAATAGGAGGCTCATTTTTCCCCATTTCTGCAGCAACAGATTTCTGTAAATGCTATTTGTGGTGTTGGTACAGAGATTCAGAATGGTTTTTGCATTATTCTTGTTGGAACTATTTCCCTGGATGTTCCATGCACCAAAGTGACTATGTGCAGCATACTGCTGGGGTCATCAACACTGTATTTGTCTACTTCAATGTCTCTTGCATTATCCTTTCCCCTAGAATGGCAATAATTGATCACTGACTAATGTAGGCACTGTCTCAATAAGGTTTTTCCCTCCCACTTCGCCTGGCAGGGAAAATCCAATCCATCTCATACTGAATTTCTCTCCAAAGAGAGAGAGAAGTTTAGCACTTCAGAAGGCCTGTGAGGGGAGGCAAGTTCTCCTTAAAATAGTCTTTTTGCTTTTTATGTTTATTCAATAGGAAATTAGTAATGTCCAGAAAATAATCCAGTCCATATCATGAAATCACAGAATAGTTTAAGTTGGAAAAGACTTTTAAGGTCATCCAGTCCAACCATAATCCCAACACTGCTAAGTCTACCACTAAATCATGTCTTTAAGTGTCACATCTACACATCTTTTAAATACCTGCAGGGATCATGACTCAACCACTTCCCTGGGCTGCTTATTACAATGCTTGACAACCCTTTCAGTGAAGTATATTTCCTAATATCCAGTCTAAATCTCCCCTGGAGCAAACTGAGGCCATTTCCTCTTGTCCTATCCACTTGTTGCTTGGGAGCAGAAACCAACACCCATCTCGCTACAATCTCCTTTCAGGTAGTTACAGAGAGCAATAAGGTCTCCCTTCAACCTCCTCTTCTGCAGACTAAACAGCTCAAGTTCCCCCAGCCACTCCTTATAAGACTTGTGCTTCAGACCCTTTACTACCTTCATGGCATTTCCCTGGATGCACTCCAGCACCTCAGTGTCTTTCTTGCAGTGAGGGGCACAAAACTGAACACAGTGATTGAGATGTGGCATCACCAGTGCCAAGTACAGGGGGATGATCACTTTACTACACCTGCTGACCACACCATTTCTGATACAGGCCAGGATGCCGTTGGCCGCCTTGGTTACCTTGGCACACGGGCACTCACACATATTCTTTTAGAGCAAGAGTGTCATGAAAATCAGTAGCTTTAAGTGTTCTCCTGGGGATGCACCAAGCTGGATGGGAAATGTAGGTTCCCAGAAATGTACTGGGGAGGTTATCTGGTGCCAGAGCCATGGCCTGCCATTTGCCTTTTGCTGAGGAGTTTCTGGAGAGTTTGGAGAAGACCAAACCCCTGCTGGTCTCCACAGGGTAAGCCTATCGCACAGATTTAGTGGAGGTAGGATTGTCTCTCTGAGAAAAGTTGAATGCACTCAAGACTGAGGGTAATTTTAGCTGCAAGGGAACTCAGGAGGTCTCTAGTCCAACCTCTGGCTGAAAACAGGGTCAGGTTTGAGGCCAAGCTGTTGTTATACTGCCCTCATGATGAAAGTTTTCTGTTTTATCTGATCTTAACCTCTCTTATTTCAACATGTAGGTGCTGTCTCTCATGTTCATCATGTGAATGGCAAAAACCATGGGTGTAGTTGTTTAGCAGAAACCTTTCTTTGAAATGTACATGGAGTATAAGGACAACTAGATGTAATGCCTAAAGAAGATATTAAAATATTCATTATTTCTACCACTCTTTACGAGTTACTAATAATGGTTTTGTTGGCTAAGGAATGATACAGTGCTCTCTGATGGAGACTCATGTGAGATCAAGGTGCAAACACTGAACAAAAGAATCTTTTTCAAGTAATCTGAAGCTATCTGCAAAATAGAGAAATGTCAAAACTGACGTTTTAGAAAATGAGCTGTTTGCAAGCAAAATGTAGCTTTTAGAATTGTAAACAAGTGCTTTTCCAAAGCACATATTTTATTTTCCCACTTGAATAAAGCCTAATAACACTAATTATTCCTGGGAGGATATCAGACCTAGGTCATTACCTTGCCATGTTCAGTGGTCACTGAGCTGTCAATGGGACATATCTCTCTTGCCAACCCTGTTCTGGTGGTTGATGTCCCTGCTTGAGTAGTGGCTGCTTTCTTCCTCTGATGTGGCAGCCCTGCTCTTGCTGTTCCCTGAAGGGATCTGAAATGGCAAAGCTTGATTTTTATGTGCAAACAGCTTTTTTTTTTTAAATCTAGTTTGCATCTAGTGAACCTGACTTGATTGGTCCCATGCTGAGCAAATGACATGGCAAGCTTGGGCAGAGTCCAGGTAGGTAGCTCTGCTGCAGGCTGGAGTAGAAGGACCGTGAGTTTGGCTCTGGGTGATCCCACACCACATGGAGACCTCCCACAGTCCCTGCACAGCCCATGGCAAGTGAGCACTGGGAATCCTGGGGATGGCCAAAGGTGTTGCCTTCAGCGTCTGCCAGCCCTGGCCAAGCACCACGTGGAGCAGGGTGCCCTAGCTCCTCTGTTACAATGAAGGTAAATCTTACCAGCTCAGGTGCTGCAGTGACAGAGGCACGTCTTCCCCACAGACTGGGAGTGTTTGGTTTTGGGAGAGGCAGTGAGGAGAGAACAAGTGCTCAGAAAAGATGCAATCAATCATGCTTATCCACTGTGTCTCTGAAAGTCCAAGTGCATGGTGGTAGTGCTGAGTACATGGTAATACCATAGATGCTGCTTTGGCTCCTGGCCTGAAGAATCTGTCCCCTTAGCTGTTGGGCAGGAAATCTTGGGCTGAACTTGAAAAGAGTTAGATTGGATGTTTAAAACCAACCCTTTTTCTTAAAATGGGAGAAAACCATTTGAGGATGAAATCTCCATCACTGAAGGGTTGGAGTGGGTTTGATAGCCAGCTGTCAAAAATGCGTTATGTGGTTTTCATTCTGGCTTTGAGGGGATAGACCCTTCTGGTGTGCTCCCTTTTGATTATTCAGTTATCCTGAGGCAGTGCCCACTTCTCCTTTGACTATGATGGAAACCAGGGAGTGAGACTCCTAACTTGGGACCACAGTTCAGTGTCTGGAGTTAGACAGGATGAGCTGAGGCTTTAGCTGCTCAGCCTGAACTCATTAGTTAGTGAGTTACTAAATCTGCCACTTGAATTGTTCCTGATAGGAATGAGACAGCTGGTGCTTGGTGATACCCATTCATATTCAGTTCATGTTTGAACATTTCTGGCTGCACCTTTGGATGATCCAGTTCACCAGCCTGTTTTATGGATGCTGATCCTGCTCATTGGGATGCCTACATGGACTTCAGGCTGTTATTATTCAGCTCTATTATATGAACATATTGGAGAGTGGGTGAAGGCAGAGGAGGAAGAGGACATGATTTGCTGCCTTAGGCTGTGGCTTAACTTCATTCTCCTTTCACAGAATGATGGAACCACAGAATAACCAGGTTGGAAGAGACCCACCGGATCATCGAGTCCAACCATTCCCATCAAACACTAAACCATGCCCCTCAGCACCTCTCCACCCGTGTCTTAAACACCTCCAGGGAAGGTGTGGGAACATTTTACAGAGAAGAAGGCCTTGAAACAGAGAACTGAAAGATAAACAAAGGCCAATTCGGTGAGGAGAAAAGACAGCCTTCTGATAAGCAGCTGGAAGGAATACAAGAGCAGGTTCAGTGGGAATGAGTACCAGCTGAAAGAAAAACAATTAAAGAGAACTATCAACATAGTTAATTTTAGTGTAACTTGCTTTCTTAGCATGTGCAGTAGTTTAGCCGATAATAGGTTAGTAATAGCTTTATGGACAGCTACCTTTAACCAATAATACTCTGTAGATACCCTCTGGGTGCCCAGTTATGTGACCGAAAAGGGTTTATAAAGAAACAGCTAAGCTCAATAAATTGAACACTAGCTGATCATATTGATCTCTGTGTTTGATTCCGTGATGCTCCCGTCAACAAGTGGCGCCTGAACAGGGACCCTCAGATTACCTGCCAAAGTTGCTCAGAACGACTGAAGACATGGTAGAGGGTGGAAGGACCCACCGAAAACTTTCCGGCACTGACCCAGTGCTGAAGATTTTTCCAGCACTGCTGAAGATTTTTCCGGCACTGCTGATGATTGAAACTTTCCGGCACTGCTGATGATTTTCTGGCACTGCTGATGACTTTCTGGCACTGCTGAAGACTGGAGTAAGATGCACATCCAAATAAAGAAGACTCCGGAGTCAAAGATCCGCTACAGGCAGGTAGCAGCGGTTGGTGGGGGGGATAGTTTCCACGCTTTCGAAAGATGAGCAAGCAGTGGTAAAACTCCTCCAACATATCCTCTCCAAGAGAGGGATTAAGTATGACAAGACTTGTCTAATTGAACTAATGAAATCAGCTACTCAGTTACTTGGTCCCTGGTGGAAAGTTTTTGAAGTGTTAAAGGCACATGTTGGCTCTAAAAAGCAGAGTGGTAACTCCGAGCTGAGTGCAGGATCGTCAACAACTGCACTAACCCCCCACCCCCCTAAACTGGCTGCACTGGCCTCTGCACCCCCTGACAGAGGGGCTGACAAACCCTTTGATCCGGGTCCGATAGACACCGAGAAGGAACCTGATCCACCTCCCCCCTGTCCCTCAGACCAACGGGCACAAGCCAAGACGGAGGCACAGCAGCAGGGAGAAGTTGAAATATTGCAAGCTTTGATCTGGGCGTGGGACGGCGGTCCGAGCTGGGAACTAATTAGTGATGAAGCGATAAAGGAGATTCCAAAAACTGTAAAAGAGAACTGAGCCGCCCGGCCAAGGAGTTCCGCACCACCCTCCTCCCAACCCCTCCAACCCTCCAGCTCCCGTGGAGTGGCTTGCCGTGGGGAGGCCACTGCCCTGTGCTGAGGGAGGGCCACTCGCCGCCACCACTGCCGCCGCAAAACCCAGACAGTTTCGGCATTACAGAAGGGACTGTTAACAGATACAGTAAGAAATGGCTCAATTAAACAACATTGGTAGCAGTTCAAGGATCAAGACAGTTTAAATAATGCAATTTTACAACAGATGTGGCTTTTTGGTTTATGAAACACTTATAAAGATATCAGATGTTGGAAAGCTGAAACAGGCATGACCCATATATGGCATTTATAGACAGATTGAAGGATGTGCTCGACAAGCAGGTAGACAATCTCGCAGTTAAAGAAGCCTTAATTTTGCAATCTGAGACAAAAAATCCTAATGACAAATATAGAAAGATATGGTGAGGTCTGAAAACTCCTACAACAACAGCTGGGATCATTTACCTATTAAGCACAGCTGGAAGCTGCTGCCCTGACTGTAATCTGGGACAGAAATATGTTCTGTTAGAGATGTGGCAAGAAAATACATTTTAAAAGAGACTGCCACACTCAATGCCAGGATAGAGGGCCTAAAATCTGCCCTCGGTGTGGAAAGGGTAAACATTTTGCCAGTTGGTGTAGATCAAAATGGGATAAGAACGGGACAGTGTTGTCAGAAAACCAGGAGCAAAACATGGTTCAGAGGCACGTACCAACACAGATGCCTCCACAGCAAGCAGCAGTTCTCACCTCAGAGCAAGAATCAGAGGCAGCACCGAGATAGACGTGATCACCACCATCGCAGTAGTGCTGCAATCGTCCGCACTTCACACAATAACATGGTATGTAAAAAGACGGTTTGGGTTGGCTTTACTGCCTTGTAAATAGAATGATTATCAATAATTTGGTTGGGAATCGTTGTTTTAACTGGGGTCATTGATGCAGGCTGTATTGGAATCATTCAAGCAAGGGTATGGATGCTGTCTCCACTAGTGTTATGAACACCATTTCCACTAGTATTAATACCAAAGGATAGCCAGATAATGTATTTAATTTTGTTCAAAGCAACTGTGTTCCAGCTGACTCTGTAGAGCATGGCTCATAAGGATTTGAGTCCATAAGAATCCCTGAAATACATTTGGCTTAGTCCCTACAAACTCAGCCTCTTATGTTGAAGTGAACATTAACACAAAAGAAGAAAGCCAGAACATCTTTAAATGGCTGTAGTTTAACCTTTAGTTGTGCACATTCCACTAATCTTGTGGGGGAGAGATGTGTTAAATGCAATGGGCGTAGGCATTGGAACTATGAATGAGTGAAAAATTGGGTACATTGCAAAATTTAGTGGAGAGGCAAATAGATCAACATATAGGCCCATTTAATAGTACTTGGAACACACCTGTATTTGTGATAAAAAAGAAATCTGGAAAATGGCATTAATTACATGACTTTTCTAGACAAACTACAAGAGGACTTAAATAAGCAGGCACACAATATCGCCGCTAGATAAGTGTTGCTTAAACAATTAGCCTTAGAAAATGCAAAAACGGACTTAGTGCACTGTTAATTGCATGATCACCTGTTACAAAGATTTTTTGTTTTACCAGAATTAACTGATGCCGACTTTATGAGAGCAATGCAAGTAATAGCTTGGATGCCTATGCCTCCTGACTTTATATCAAAGGGCACTAGAATCACTCAGCTGATTTGGTTTTCAGCAATTGTACCCCATGAAGGAAATCGCATATGGGGAGACAGAAGCTGTGGTTCAGCTGACCAGTCCATGATTCTATCAACACAGAAACTACAAAAAAAAAAAAAAGGTATTATCATAAGCGAAAAATTTGTTAGACATTTGATATAAGCCTTATTAGATAATGCATGTACATATTTTAAGTGTTGTATGTTCCAGGTACCATGTGTAGTTTAAATATCCATAGCATGGAAAAATTGTGGATCCAATAGTGATAACCAACATTGAATGAATGTATTTTGCTAGCTGAGAAATGATTGTTCGTGCGTGTGTGTGTTTGAAGTGCTTCAAACATTTGTAAGACTTACAAATTGGTTTTGATTAACCTTGAAATTATATCTCTGGGATCTTTCAATCTCAAATGTCCACTAAGCCGGCAAACAGGTAGATTTACCTGGGGATCTTTGGAATGAAAGGCTTCAGAAGAAAATTTTTAAAATACCTAGCAAAACATAAAAAAAGGAAAGAAAGAGAGAGAAAACCCCCCCCCCCAAAATGGAAAAAGCCTAACCTTGCAGCTGTATGTGTGTGAGTCCCCCACCCCGCCCTTCTCCTTCCTTTCTAAGTTTTTTTTTTCTTTCAGCTTTAAATAAGTCCAGAGGAGTTAACAGTGTTATCTCTCTAGGGGAATGCCACTCTACATTCCACTGTTGCTCATCAGCAACTGCTGGGTCCTAGTGCAGACAACCTTTAGGGGTAATTGAGCCAATGATAGAGGAAAATTCAAATGATTCATTATCAATTACTGAGTGGATATTTTACCACATAAACCTTAAAAACAAACAAACAAACATAGACACTAAATTTGACATGATTACAATGATAATCACCAAGGGAAGAGAAAGAAGTGTTCAGTTATTAGGCCAAGACTTGACAATCATTTATATCCCAATAACAAAAAAATATGCTAAGTGCTGCATGGTAAATATTTTGAATTTACAAGCAGATCTAACAGATTATCCAGGAAGTATTGATACCCATTTACCAAGTCATGTCATTATTGAACGTACCCTTCAAGTAGTAAAAACATTGTTAGCAAAACAAAACAAAAAAAACCAAAAAAAACCCCCAAGAACCACCCCCCCCCAAAAAAAGGGGGAATCGGGAGAGACAACACAAAACAGAGTGATGAAGGTGCAATATGTAATGAATTTTTTGTTACTAGCAGGAGATGATCTAATTTTGCCGATGTTGAAGCATATACAAACCATGTAGTCAAAATTAGAGAAAGCGCTATTGAGAAACAGTTATTATGGGCAATGGACAGGTCTGTATAAACTACTAACATGGAGAGGAGTTTATGCTTGTGTTTTAACAGATACAAGACCACTCTGGGCACCTGCGAGGTGGATCAAGCCCACATTGCTGTGTGACAACTGTTAAGCCCCAACCATGAAAGCAGTCCACAAGAATAAGGAGGATGTTAACATTAGAGATGCTCTTAATCCTATGGGTGATAGTTAATGGAGGTCTCTGGGTGTTCGATTCTCAAAAAAATGGGTGGATAACAGGATGGGTATGAAAACTGTTGGTCAAAGGAGAAATGTCATTTTTAATGGTGTTAATTACTTTAACAATTATCCTGTGTGTTACAGTGGATACAACATCAAGTCAATCGTATGTTTCACCTGAACACTTTAGTCATCGAAAAACAAAAAGGGGGAATTGTGGGAACATTTTATAGAGAAGAAGGCCTTGAAACAGAGAACTGAAAGATAAACAAAGGCCAATTCGGTGAGGAGAAAAGACAGCCTTCTGATAAGCAGCTGGAAGGAATACAAGAGCAGGTTCAGTGGGAATGAGTACCAGCTGAAAGAAAAACAATTAAAGAGAACTATCAACATAGTTAATTTTAGTGTAACTTGGTTTCTTAGCATGTGCAGTAGTTTAGCTGATAATATGTTAGTAATAGCTTTATGGACAGCTACCTTTAACCAATAATACTCTGTAGATACCCTCATGAGCACCCAGTTAGGTAACCGAAAAGGGTTTATAAAGAAAAAGCTAAGCTCAATAAATTGAACACTAGCTGATCATATTGATCTCTGTGTTTGATTCCGTGATGCTCCCGTCAACAGGAAGGTGAATCAACCACCTCCCTGGGCAGCCTCTGCCAGTGCCCCATGACCCTTTCTGTGAAAATTTTTTTCCTAATGTCCAGCCTAAATCTCTACTGGTGGAGCTTGAGGCCATTCCTTTTGTCCTGTCCCCTGTCACTTGGGAGAAGAGGCCAGCTCCCTCCTCTCTAAAACCTCCTTTCAGGTAGTTGTAGAGAGCAATGAGATCTCCTCTCAGCCTCCTCTTCTCCAGGCTAAACAACCCCAGCTCTCTCACATGTTCCTCATAAGGCCTGTTCTCCAGACCCTTCACCAGCTTTGTTGCTCTTCTCTACACTCGCTCCAGAGCCTCAACATCCTTCTTGTGGTGAGGGACCCAAAACTGAACACAGGATTCAAGAAGCAGTCTCACCAGTGCCGAGTACAGTGCCCTGGACCTGCTGGTCACACCGTTTCTGATACAAGCCAAGAAGCCACTGGCCTTCTTGGCCACCTGGTCACACTGCTGGCTAATGTTCAGTCTCTGTCAACCAACACCCCCAGGTCCCTCTCCTCGTGGCAGCTTTCTAGACAGACTTCTCCTAGTCTGTAGCTGCATAGGGTTGTTGTGCCCCAAGTGCAGGACCCGACATTTGGCCTTGTTAAACCTCATGCCATTGGACTCTGCCCAGTGGTCCAGCCTGTTCAGATCCCTTTGCAGAGCCTCCCGACCCTCCAGCAGATCCACACTTCCACCCAGTTTAGTGTCACCTGCAAACTTGCTAAGGTAGCACTCGATGCCTTCATTCAGGTCGTTTGATAAAGACATTAAACAGGGCTGGACCCAGCACTGGGCCCTGGGAAACCCCGCTTGTCACTGGCCTCTAGCTGGATTTAACTCCATTTCCCACCACTCTCTGGGCCCGGCCATCCAGCCAGTTTTCCACCCAGGAGAGTGTGCGCCTGGCCAGGCCAGAGGTGACAGTTTCCATAGCAGAATGCTGTGAGAAACTGTGTCAAAGGCTTTACTGAAGTCCAGGAAGATACATCCACAGCCTTTCCCTCATCCAGAGCTGAGTCACTTTGTCATAGAAGGTAATCAGGTTAGTTTGGCAAGACCTGCCTTTCGTAAACCCATGTTGACTGGGCCTGATCACCCGGTTCTCTTGCATGTGCTTCATGATAGCACTCAAGATCACCTGTTCCATGACTTTCCCTGGCACTGAGTTCAGACTGACTGGCCTGTAGTTCCCTGGATCCTCCCTGCGACCCTTCTTCTAGATGGGTACAACCCATTTGACCTCAGAGACAGCAAAGAGAGACCATGTTCAAGAAAAACTTCTCTTGCTAATGTTGAAACCTCTGGTGTTCCATTGTACCCAACCTAAGTAATCCATCTCTCCACTTCAGCTTGAGTTTCAGTCATTTGCAGAAGACATTTTCACCATTCTCTTGTGATGTGGGAATGACAAGTAGGTTCCTGATGTATGCATTGGAAAGCAAGCCCAGCTCCTCTAACAATACCCGATTAATATTCAGAACATTATATCAATGCTAAGTGAATCAGTATCTTTGCTAGTTATCATATTTCTGCAGCTTGTATAACACAAGCTCCTGAAAGACCTTAACATACAAGGAAATCCATCTGATTCAATAGATAGCCAATTCGTTTGAGATTTCTTATAACAGGGAAGTTCTCAATTTTTACCTCTTTGCATTCACAGAATTACCTGACATTGTGCACCTAATTAACTTGCAATGCTGCCATCAAAGGAATCCCTGATCTTTCCAAACAATTTTGTGGCAGCCAGAGATGAGCCCTCTGTATGAAATACACAACCTGTTTTTTGATTGCTGTATCCAGTTTCCTTTATTCCCTTTCTGAATACCCTTTCCAAAGAATCACAAGTGAGGAAAAACAAAATTGAAGGAAGGACAGAAGAAATACCATGTACTCTTGGGACAGCATTGTATAACAGTGAATCCTAGAGAGATCACATGTAGATGAAATGTAGGTTGAAATTGCCACTTCCTTTCATGGCAACAAACTACACCTGACTATTTAATTTCCCTTTACATCTGATGGATTTAACCAGGGAATATTCATTTCCACATTCTTTTTCCCTCCGGTCAAGGAACAGTGGTTCTGTATTTGAGATGATGTTTTCTTACCTGGCCAAGACATTTCAAGAATTTTTCCAAAGAACAAGTTCCGTCTGGCATTTTCAAGGACACTTACGGACTCTTGTACTTCAGTATAACAGTGGGAGCCAGGAGTTTTTGGAACTACTTCTATATCTGACACTATTCACTAGAGGAGGGACTCAACAAAAAGGCCTTGACCTTTTAAAAGATAGACTCAAGCATTCACCAAGATCTTCTTAGATGAGAGGTGAAAGATGGAGTCACTTGTAGAAGTGTTGTTCCACACCATGTGTTTAGGCAAGTAAAGTAGCTTGTTTCCAAGGTTAGTACTGACTGTAGTAATGCCTCTACTCTGCAGTGGTTCTCCATGTCGAATGGAGACAATAAGGTTGCTCACGTATGATATGAGGGCAGCCATTAAATTTTAGCTGCTAGTATAAGCGTTCTTAAATCCCTGTGTAAGAAAGTAAAATTGAATTTGTTGTAATTTTTATCCAGTATCAGAAAAAGCAATGATCTGTACAGAACTTTCCTCCAATAGGAGAGATTTCCAGAAGAAAATTTTAACTGCTTTAGTACCTTATCTGAATTCAGACCCTGACTATTCTTGTAGCAGGAGGATGGAGAGCTCTTATAATTGATGTACAATTGTGTAAGCTGTTTGTGTTTGCTTAAAGGTCTCAACCTTGCCTCATTTTTATCCATTGGTATGCATTAGGTTACATGCATGGCAGTGTGGTTAGTCCAAGTGCAGTGCCTTGCGGAGCCCTTAGGACGTTCCTTTTCCCATTTTCACTTTTTTAGCTTTTTAATTCTGGCACATTAATTATGCTGGTCATGACAATGGACTAATAAGTGTTTGTCTTCCCAGCATTAGCCCTTCTCTGTCATCTTTGCCAAATTGCCTTTTTACTCACTTTGTGCCTTTGTGCCATGCTGAGTGATACTAATTCCTCACAGAACTGGACTTTTAAGTTAAATTTTCCTTGGGTTTGTAATAAACCTTCTTAGTCTTGGCTGTGCTGAAGATTTTCAGCCAACAGTCCAATTTACACCCCGGCTGGCCAGCAGTCAGTAAACACAGCACCAGTTTGCAATCCTGTCCTTGCAGCTACCCACGATTAATCTCTTTCCACTCTAAGAATTGGCCATTTGTTCCTACTCTTTGCACCTTATCTCTTCTCCAGTTTTTAATCCGTGACAGGACTTTACCTTTCACCCCTAGATTGCCAAGTTTCTCAATGGCCTCTTGTGCAGGACTTTATCAAAAGCCTTTTGAAAGCTAGTGGAGAACTCCCTGCTCTGCGGTTTCATTAACCCTTTCAAGGGATTCAAGCTGAAAAGTGAGAGGCTGAGAGAAGAAGAAAGGTTATGGATCACAAGAAGTTTGCTGGTTGGTAGCAATTTTTATATTTTCTTGGCCAAATGGCTTCCAGCTGCAGGAATGATAAGTGTCTTATATTGCTTTTATTGGGGCTGGTCTGGCTGCTTGCTGCTTCACGACATTCCGGGAAGGCCACTCAGGTCTGTATTTTAAGCCATGGACTCTTTTCAGTCTCTAGGTTTTTATGCCAAACCATAAAGTGACTGCTCCAGACCCTCAGCCTTTGAGATAGACTCGCATGCATCCCATTATGCTGTTGTGTGTCCCACCTGACAAGCACAATGCAGTTGCTTGAATGTGGGCCTGATGCCATTCTAGATGGCCATGGGTACATGTTTACATGTGTTATGGTATGGCTGTGTAGGTAGGTACCGCACAGGAGCTATAGGAGTTTTGGATCATACTGGATAGACAGCTGGAGGTGGATATGTGGGTTATCTCCAACATCTAGAGCCAGCAGTAGGCAGCTTGCAACATGAAGTTGGGCAAGAGGCCTCCAGAAGTCGCTTCCAACTCCAATTTCCTCGCATATGCCCTGATATAGTCTTAGCAGCACTTGGCACTCACTGAAATCATGCCTTCCCTCCAAATCCCACTGCAAAGAGTTAGGGCAGCAAGCTCCCAGGCGCTGCAGGGCGCTTCTCATTGTGCAGCCTCAGTGGGGGATTGAGAAGGGCTGTTAAAACCAGACCCTCAACTCTGCTTAGAAACTTTGTTTGGAGTGACCAGACTTTGCAGTCTTGCATAATCATACCAAGTCCCTTTCTGAGCCCTATTCCACCACTTTTGCATGTCTCCTTAATTGTCACCATGTCAATTCTAAAACAATAACATCCCATTTATTGTTGTTGTCATTTCTTTGCTTCCACAGAAGTAGGTCCCTGGTGAAAGATCCCAAACCCTGCATGAGCTAAACCTGATCACATCAATGCCTTGCCCTCAGCAAGCACTGAACAGACTTCCCTTCTTGCATGTTTGTCCTGCTGATAGTGGCCAGGGCTTTTGAATCTTCATCTTGCAAGATGTCTCTTTAGAAGTGGTGAAAACCCTCAAATCTACAATGCCTTTACTTCAAATAAGCTGGGTGGATTCAATATGTGTCAGGGCATACCTGACTTTAGTGTTTGGCTTTTGTGCTCCTTTTCATCTTCCATTTTCCCTGCATTATCATGGCTGGATTTTCAGCATGAAAATTTCACCATGTTTTCACTTGGTTTTGTTATTGCCATAAAACTGGCAGACTGAGGGGAGTACAGGCAGTAAATGCATACTAGTAGGTCTCCCTTTGCTTGTGAGAATGATGACCATCTCCTTTTTTCACCACAGCCCTGCCTTTTTGCTGCATTTGCATTCAGCATCCATGCTCCTGTAATCTCATTCATACATTGCTCCAGCACTATTTATTATGTAAAGAATTTTAATTGCATCTGGACTGTGTCCTCAGGGCAGGCAATGAGAATTTTACCATTGGGTTTCTTTTTTTTTTTTTTTTTAAACTTATCGACCCCTGGCTGAAATATATATGTTTAATTATAATATCCAAAGTACTTCAGGCTTGGGTTTTGTAGCACAGTTACCATACAATGAATAGAGCAGGAATTGCAGGGCACAGGCTGAAATCTGTGGTGGTCATGAGGAATCCCAAAATTTCCAGAGGTATCAGGAAATTTAAGGAGAAAGATAATAATGTATTTCAGTCACTACCTGTGATCCTTAGGGGTATCAAAAGACTCTGGAGGGATCTGTTACACATAGTGCAGAGTCTGAAAAAAATACCATCACCAAGAAATCAATTCCCAGCTCATAAACAAGAGGTTAGCAGAGAAACACCTTCAGCCAGGATATATGACAGTTGTACAAATGCAGCTACCTCTCCTGAGGCAGCCGCATTACGAAAGCTTTAACCCTTCAGGCAGCGATCAGAAAACCAGCCAGTTCTAGCAGATGTCTTGTTTAATCGTTTCGCCTCCTTAGGAAGCAAACACCAGAAACGTATTTCCTGGGCAAGAGCCAAGGGCTCAGGGAGGACAATGTTTTTATCCCAAAGCTCTTCTTCAGTAGTCAAAGCAACAATGCTGTTGTGTAAATACCATTAAAAGTTGCCAAAATAACAGACCTGGCAAGGATGAATAATATAATATAACCATTCGAAAAGGAAGAGAGACATTCAAATCAACAATGTCAGTGTTCATGCCAGAAAGAGACCATGAAGAAGAGCAAACCTGTTATTGTTAGAGCACAGCAAGGTGCACTCTGCAACATGTCTTCTTCTTTTCTCACCTTTTGCTGAGGTTTGACAGCTTTTCATTAAATTTTGGCATTTAGTTACATTAGTGTTCCAGCTGTCTTGCCTTTCTAAAATACTGCTGCTGACCAGGGAATAAATACATAAGGTTATCAATTTTGCAAAATGCCTGTATTTTTGGTAGGACATTTTCCAGGAAGTTTTCTGATGGTCATAAAAACAAGTTGTTCTGCTTATGTTTGAACTTTTCTAACAGGATCAAAAGTGTTAATCTGAAAGAGAAAATATGAAATATAAGAAATTCAATTGCATTCACCATCTTCCTGAAGCCAATAAGTATTGACCAACAAGGCATGAAACGCAGTAGTACCCTGGCCAGTGGCAGGTTACGAGAAGAGCAGGTAACATTTGCTCAAAAGGTTGAGGTTTTATGCAGAATGGGGAAACTGAACGTCATTTCCTTAAATGTCAGTGGAGTGAATAACCACATAAAATAAAAATTTAAAAAATCTTTTCTGCACCTGAAAAAATAGCATACTACCACGGGATTCCTGCAAGAAGCATATGACTTAGAATTAAATCTGAGTAAATTAGATTTTGCTTAGCACAGTTTGAGGGTATCAAAATTAAAAAATTAGTTGCTCTCCTGTTCTGTAAAAATGCAGCTTTTCCTTTATTCAATATTAGGACTAAATAAAGGGGAAGATTGCTAGGAATCACAAGTAAATTGCTTTAGTATGAAATAATTTTTATTAAACTCACTGACCTCAGCTGTTTTAATTTAGCTTTCTTAAGTGCATTACAGAGAAACTTTACCCAATCTTTTGCTGTGGTGTCTCAGGGATTGTATATCAAGCTCATTTTAAGTCACAGATTTAACACATCATGTGTTAACTTTCAGCACCTGATAAATGTTACAGATTTCCTAATGCACTTGAAGAACTAGAACCACCAGTCACTTGCCTCTCCAACTGTTGTTTGACTCTGTGGCACTAAAAGATGAACATTTTAGTAACAAAGGGAAAACAAACCTTAAATTAAAATTAAATACTCCACCCAATAGCCCAACTGCATAATGCTCAACCTCAGATCCAATTTGCACTCATAGCTGTCTCCAAAACATACAAATTGGATAGTCTGAGAATTAATAATGTTTTCTAGTAAGACACTAAAGATTCAATAACCTGCCAGATGTCCCACCTGTTACAATCTAAGAATGTCTTTTTATTAGGAAAACAATCATAGCAAGAGAGTTTTGGAAGCTGAAATAATAAAATGCTGCAATTTGCTGAGAGCAAGCAGCAACATTTTGGGCACTTTGCACAGCTCCTGCTCAAAGCCAGACCACTGCCAGCTCTAGATTAGGTCAGATGTGGCTTTGCTAGCTGAATTTTAAAAACCTCCAAAGGCAGAGGCTGAGAGCCTCTGTACAACCTGCTCAACTGCTTTGCCACATTCCTTGTGAAGTTATCCTTGCTGTCCTTCCCAAGCTGCAGACTGTGGATGTTGCCCTCTCTTACACTGCCCTGTATTCCAAGAGAAGAGTTCGGCTCCATCATGTTTATCATTGCCTGTCAAGGAGTTGTGTTCATCTGCTTGATTTCTTCTGTAACTCCATTTTACCAGAATAAACAATCCTGGTTATCTCAGCCTCCCCTTCTAGAAGTGCAGGTGGACACTGACCTTGTTAGGAGAGATGGATTATGCAACTGGGGTTCCAAAGAAGCCCAGTCGTGGTGTTCTCACACTGAATGCAGCCAGCAAATGCCATTTTTAATGCATGATCAGTAGATCCCACAGTCCTTTGGAGACCTTCTCAGTGATGGAAACCTCCAGCTGGCTGAAATAAACAGCAAAGCCTTCTCAGTAGAGCAGGTTCATGGAGAAGCAGAAGGGAGGGTTTGATAGGACCATCATCTCTGAAGATATTGCCTCCTGTCAAACCTTTTATTCCTCTGAAACCATCTTAACCCAATTAGCTTGTAATTTAATCTCCTGTATTTCTTCTCAGAGTGATACTGTTTGCTGAGGGATTTATTTGCACACATGTGGTCTGTAGTTAGAGAGATGCCAGCTCTCTTTCTATGAGGATTAAGGGAACTGGCTGAATGTTAGACTGATGTGGGTAGGCACATAGGTAGGTAGCCTCTCCTGCTTTTCCGAATTTCCCTCTTTAATTCCCTGCTCTTTCCTCTTCCTTCATTAGTATTTCCCCATGTCTTAAATTTCTTTTTCTGGATTTCCTCTCCTTTATACAAACAAACATCTCTTTTCCTTCATTTTTAGTTTCCCCCCCCATTCTCTCTGCTCCCTACTCTTCACAGCTGTGCATAAGTCTTGATGCCAAAAGTTGAGCTAAACTCATGCACTGATGCAGCTCACATCCCAACCGCATTTATAAACTAAAGGGAAACTTTCTGCAGTGGGTCTGTTAAGCTGAGGTGGATTTTTAAGGTAGATGTATGAGAGCCAATGACAGAAAGCACCTGCTACACATTCACAAAATGTCAGCAGCAAAGGAAGGGCAGCCAGCTCTGGCTTTCTGGGGACGTGCTCCCTGTCTCCGCTGTGGTGGTATTTGTAGGTTGTAGCACATTTGTCTGTAATTTATGGATGTCGGGCAGCCCAACTGGGGCAGACGCTCTTGCCGGGTGAGCAGATGTCCAGAAATCTCGACATATCCTCTGCGCATGGGAACATCTGTGCTGTAGCCTCAGAGCAGTCGGATGGAGGCTCCCTGGAAGCCGTTGGGGATCTGCAGTTGTGGCAGTAACATCAGCTGCTGCGTGACCCTGGCATGGAGGGTCTGGAGGGCACGTCTCTGCGCTCCTGCAGACTTTTGCTGCCATAACAAGCTGAGAACATCAGGGCAAAATAGGGGACAGAGATTTTTATCTGTGCGACAGGCTCACTGTGTTGCTGTGGACGTCACTGCAGTTTTGGTGCCTGGATTCAGTGCAAAGATTGTGTTCCCTTTCTTGTTTTCCACTCAGATCATCTCAGCAGTGATGCTGAAGATTTCTTGGTGTCTCTTAAGCCCAGCAGAGACCTGATCTTCAAATCCCTGTGCCCTGAGGCCTCAGTGGTGAGCAAATAGCGTGGCCAGCAAGTCAGCGGAGGTGATTCTGCCCCTCGGTTCCTCTCTTGTGAGACCTTATCTGGAGGGTTGGGTCCAGTTCTGGAATCCTCAACGGAAGAAGGAGATGGAGCTGTTGGAACGGGGCCAGAGGAGGCTACAAGTATGGTCTGAGGGCTAGAGAACCTCCCGTACGAGGACAGGCTGAGAGGGTTGGGGTTGTTCAGCCTGGAGAGGAGAAGGCAATGAGGAGACCTTAGAGAGACCTTCCAGTACCTGAAGGGGCTTCAGGAAAGCTGGGGAGGGACTGTTCCCAAAGGCTTGTGGGGACACAATGAGGAGCAATGGGGATAAACTGGAGAGGGCACAGTTAGACTGGACATGAGGAGGAATTCCTTCACCATGAAGGTGGTGAGACCCTGGAACAGGTTTTCCAGAGAAGTTTTGTGGCTGCCCCATCCCTGGAGGGGTTCAAGGCCAGGTTGGATGGGCCCTGGGCAGCCTGATCAGTTGGAACTGGATGATCTTTAAGGTCTCTTCCAACCCAAACCATTCTATGATTCTATGATTCTATGATTCTCTGAGCCAAAAGAGAAACCTACAGCACAGACTGGACATATGTGGCATTCCTTGGGTTTGGGGGCCAAAAATAATAAGCAGGTTTGTTCATATAAATCTGAGGCCTTTTTAACCACTGTAGAGGAAGAGAGATGTTCCAAGTTTTATGAGGTCTCTTGAAGATGACACTGGAGTAGGGAGGACATGATGCCAACCAAACCCTTTGGACTGCTGTCAGAGCCAGTGGCACTGATTCCTCCTTCACCAGTATCCTGGCAGTGCCAGCCCCTGCATGGCAGGATTTTCACTGCCACCTCATCCCCTTCATGAAGCACTCTTCACCTCTAAAGCCAACAGGGCTAAGTCTGGAGAGCTTTGCTCAGCAAAATGACCTCACCTCTATCCTTCAGGGATGCTCTGAGTGGCACTTTCAAACATGGGTACATTTTGGTATCAAAATCCCAGAGCAAATGCTGACAACAATAGGATCTAATAGAGGGCTAATCTGGAAGGCATGGCGACACGTTTACCTAACTGGGATAACAAAATTAAGGGAAGGAAGGCATTTCCTCATAACTTTCCCAGAAATGTCATGGCATCAGTGGTGATATTCTCACACCAGATACCACTTAATCCAGGGAAGCAAGGAGACAGAAATTACCGTACTGCTGACGATGGAGAGGCCTTCAAACTTCCCAAATAGCATCCAGCAGCCTTGATCATTGCCATGACCACCACTGGTGAAGGTGGGTGATACACTATAGAAAGTCCTAGAGGACACTGTTTCAGCCTTGCCAAATATTGTCACGAGGCCTCATGTGTCTCATGTTATCAAAAGACCAGAGAGCCCATGTGTTACAAGGTGCAGACTCTGCAGCAGACACACATCCAGGACAGAGAGAGGCTGCGGTCCGATCATCTGATGCTGATCCCTCCTCCATGATCTCACAGCTGGCATCTGTCAGCACCTTCCTCCAGGGAAACCCCTCACTGATAATCCATTCCTGTCAGAAAGACAGTGCTGCACTCGCCACCCTGGCTAGACATGAGGAAATCCAGCCTCCCCAGACAGATGGGTTTCCTTGTTTGGTCTTCTGCAGTAGTAGAAGAGACAGTGTCTTCATATGGGAGCACTGAGGTGTGCTTGAGAGGCTCTCCTTACTTTGAGGAGCTCCTCAGCAGCTCATAAATCAGGGAGCACTAAACCAAACAGCATCTCCAGTTGCAGACTAGCACCTGTTTTCTTATGTGGGCCTTGCAGCCTAGCAGAATGCTCCGTTCCTGGCACATCTGGTCCAAAGTCAAACCCAGCTGACAGGAGCCGGTGGGTGCACGTCTCAGCAGCACAGATGAAAAGTAATCTAAATACTCCATGCTTTTATTGCTAGCCTGTTCTATCCTCATTGAAGGTTTCAGGAACTACCAAACTCCCTTTTAACTAGCTTAAAGAAAAGCTTGTAGGTTGTATTTATTATAGTTATGTTTATTATAGGCAAAAAATTATATCAAACTAGTTATATCAAACTTTGCCAATGGGAAGAAACATTTATCCAGCTCAGCGCGTGGAAAGCAAATATGATTTACCTGAGATTTTTATATTTTATATTTTAATATTCTGCATTTTGTATGGTCTCAAAAGGCTTGTAAAGGGGGTGGTCATCACATACTGCATCCCCCGGGTTTTGCAACAGCCTCTTCTGCATCACCCTTGGGGCACCTTAGAGGAAGTGTCATATGAGGGAAACCACCTCAACTGGGTCTTTTGGAAAGATAGATGTTCTGAAATTAAAGGCCACTCTTGATGATATTAATAAACAGTCCCTTCCCTTGTTAGTCCCAGAGAAGAGATCTCTCCTAAATGGGAATGCAGCTCTCCAAGTCACAAGCTGAACATCCAAAATTAGCTGAGCGGTTTGAAGCCTCTGCCAGCAGTGCTCAAACAGCGTTACCTTCTGGCAGGGTGCCCTGTCCCTCTCTGTCCCTACTTGGGAGCCACAGCTGGCAGTGGCAGTTAACCCTTGAGGCCACCACCTGAACTCCAGGCCAACTGGGAAAGCAATGGGGAGCCTTACAGACATCCTTGACCAAACCTAAGCCTCAGGGAGAACTGCACACAAGCTGGAGGCCATGCAGAAGGGCCAACAGCTACTGATGTGTTGGAGAGGAGCCCACAGAAATGTTGCATCCCACAAGGCTGCACCACAGCTACATGTTCCTGCTGCTGTCAGAGAAACCCCAGAGGAGAATCAGGTCTCTGCTGTATTATGTGCTTTACAGATGCAGCCACATGCAAATAGTCTGGGGAATTTGTCATCCCTGAAGAGTTTAGCACCCGTGAGGAACTTAAAAGTATTCCTGGGATCTCAGATCCACTTGGATATTTTTTTAAGGGTGATGACTCACTGCAAGCAGCATAACCTGAGGCATTGAATATGCCCCCAACAGTGTCAAGAGGTTGAAGAAGCAGACAGAATATCTTTGTTTCTCCTCTTACAGGGATCTAGATGGGATTACTGCCCTCTTGCTGCCTTGGCTCCATCACCGTGCTTATCCACCCCAAGGGATTCCTCACTGGGGACTCTCCATGACTCTGGGGCTGGACACAAAGCCTGATAGTTGTGTGTAGCCTCTGGACACAAAGCCTGATAGTTGTGTGTAGCCTCCCTTCCTGCCCTCTCTCTCCGTTCCTTATTTGAGAATGCTGAATATCATGTCATCCCAAGAACTGGTTTCATCTCATGCTTGACTTCACATCCTGGGTACGGGAAAAGCTCTGCATATCTCCAAGTTCATCAGAAACCCACAGTCCTTTTGGATGCCTGATAACAAAATGAGCACCTCCATCCCATGTCCTGACCAGATATTTCCTCATATGCAGAGATTAAATCCTCCCTCTAAAACGTATTCATGAAACAACCTGCAAGTGCCACTATCTCCAAACTCCTTTGTGATACCAATTCCCCCAGTCCTCCCGTTTCCCCTCCCTTTGCCACCGCAGTCAGACCAGGCTGGTGGAGTTGTTGGCTTGACACTGCATGGCGGGCAGGTGGGTTGACGTACACACTTCTTAGCTCTGCTCCTGGCTCTCCATTACCCATGCTCGTTGCAGTGACAGGTTGATACGGTGTGGGTGGGCTAGGAGACAGCGGCACAGATGGGAGACCTAGACAGCCCATTCGGGCGCGCAGCAGTAGGGCGAGAAGCAAGGAGATTCCTGGAGAGCATCAGAGCTGCAGGGGAACTGCAACCACAACTGGGAAACACAAGTGAAGTTGCGTAAATCACTCCACATGCCACGTTTATTTCTCCATTGCTTGTAGAAATGGCAGAGACCAGCTACAGCTTGGAGTTTATTGGATTGCTGCTGGGCTAACAAGATTCATGGGAAAATTAAAAATTGATCAGATGAGCTAAAAACAATGTGTTCTGCTGGGAAAAGTTGGCTTCAAGTAATTTTGCAACTTGGAAAAGTATTTTTTGAACCACAGCTGACATCGCTGAACACAGATTGTTTTGCAACTCAAGCGAGGTGACAGACAATTATTGCGTGCTTGAAATGGAAGTGAAACATTTCAGTTTTTCTCACTGGAATCTTTCAGGTTTACAGCTTGAAAAATGATTCTGTGATTGTGGCTTTTCATTGCGACTCGTGACAGATTTATTATTCTTTTCTTTGATATCCTAACAAGTTCCACAGGGAAAGAAAACTACACTCTGCCCAGCTCTGGCTGCATGCACTTAGGGGCCAGGCATTGTTTTGCAGGGAAGGCTGTTGTGTGTACACTTAAAACAAGGGCTACTCCAAACCCAGTTGTGCAACTGGCTGTTTAACCCAAACAGTAGCATTAACAGTCAACAAGAGACAGCAACTGTAGCTGCTTGAGTCCTCAGGAAAGATATCTTGCAGTCTGGATGCAGGCGTCTCCACCAGCCATACCTGCACCAGAGTTTGAGTCTGGTTTTGCACAGCAGAGCCAGCACGGGCTCAGTTGAGGTGCCCATGCAGAGGCACATAGCACTATTTGGGGTCCTCTGCGGTCACTGGAACATCTGTAAAGGGCTGGCAGCTGGACAGAGGGTCTGGAGCAGATTCCTGCCTGCGCAGAACAGCTGGATGCCAGGCAGACAGTGAAACGGCATCACTCACCTGTTTCCGCAACAACACTACACTGTCCTCATTTGATTAAAAAGAAGTTTCTTCTCTACCTAAGTATTACTGAGGGAAGTGATATCATGTCTGTTCTCACACCCTTTCCTACAGAGCTTTTCCCCACTGCCAAGGCAGTCAGATCTGGCAGGTGGATCTCATTGTTTTCCCAACCTTAAGTACCATGATTAATCCAGATATTTAATGTAAGAATGCTAAATTCAGCCCAAAGTTGTTGCAGGACCCCAACACCTATCACCCCAGCCCTGAATCTCCAGCAGGAGGTTTCAGTGGCTGGGAGCTTGTCTCCCCAACACATCCAGCTGGCTCAGGATGAGAGGTGGATGTTTGCAAAGCACCTTCAGATGAGAAGCACCGGGGCCCACAAAGTGTTCCCTGCAATACCCCTCCGACTCCCATAATGAAGAGGTCCCTGGAGGAAGATGTAGGACCTGTACCTAGCATGTTTTTACCAGGATTTACAACAGGTTTTGCTTCTGATAGAAAAACTGAACATTATTAGCACTACAGTCAAAACTCCTGGGAGTAGCCATACACAGATTGGCACAAAAGAGCCAGAGCACTAGGTCCTTTCAAGGGGTCCTTTCCTGTGGGGTCAGGTGCCCTTTTAAAATGAAGGCACTGGCTCTTGTTTGCCTCTCAACTGGGTGACTTCCTTGGGTTCCTTTTTGGTCTGATCTGCTGGAAGGGAGAAAGGAGTTGGGACTGCTCTGTTTAGTCTTACTTATCTGGCATCTCACTATCACATTTGTCTCCTGGCTGGACCAGCTGTTCCCCACAATCAGTCCCACTGAGATAGCAAAACCGGCTAAACATGCTGTTCCCAGTGTGTCCCTCCAGCCTATAAGCAACTTTACACCTTCCACAAGTCACCAAGGGAGGCCCCTCTGCAGGACACAGACTCTCCTTTGAAGCCTCTGAGATGAGCAGGGAGTTATCAGAAGCAGAAGAGAGGCTTGCAAAACTGCTTGTCCTCAGCACTGGGGACCCAAGGAGGCTTCAGTGTAGACCCAGCCGTAAGCAAACCAAACCTCACCACAGTATGGATGTGCTGTCTGGGTGCTGTTTTGCCTCCTCTTCTTTCTCTAGTCCTCTCTTTCCGAGAACATGCAGGACCTCTGGCCCAGGTGGCCTCCTGTGATGGCACACCAGTCACATAAGCCCCCATCTACAGAGAGGAAAGGAAACCTGTTGTGAAAACCCAAGGAAAGCACATTCTTATCTTCTCCCTAGACATATATAACTTTTCACGCAGGAGGAGGATATCCAGACAGGACTGTAACATCCCACAACATCTCTCGGAGACATGCTGCAGCACAGAAGGATCCAGGTGAGGGTGCACAAAGCATGAGCTGCACATCCTCCTGGTAAGACAGACAGCCAGCTCAGGATCCAGCAGAATTTTACAGGCTTTGCCACCAAGCAAAGACAAAGCAAGAGCCTTGCAGGACAGGATATGCTCCACTTCCCATCCCATCCAGAGCACCAGAAGCAGTGCAAAGAACATGGCAGCTCAGAACCAAAGGCACATGTTATGACCCCTGCTGGGAAGCTGCCTGGAGAAGTCAGGCAGTGACAATGCCACTGAGAACCAAGGCAGATGCGCTGCAGACAACCAGAGGCTAGAAAACTCCTGCAGAAGGGCTGGCTCATCTTCCTCATGGTGCTGTGATCACAATCGGCACCATCAAAAGGCCACTAATGTAGTTAGCTTTATCTGCTTTTATGATTTTGTTACTACAACTGCAGCAATGAGGAGAGGGTCTTTTTGCTCACAGTCTTAACCTAGGCACATCAGCCAAAGCCTTATACTCTAAACTAAATTCAAATGACTGGGAAAAAAAGGTTCGTGGCTGAAGTTGAAGGAATTAGCCTTGTTTAGTCTACAAAAGGAGTCCAAAATGCCATAAGATAATAGCCTTCCAACATGTAAAAAATTGCTGTGAAGTAGGAGGTGATCAGTTGTCCCTCAGCTCCTGGCTGGAGGACAAGGGGTAATTGCAGTAATATCCAGGAAAAGTGACTCAGGTTAGACATGAGGAGTTACTAAAAGGAGATTTAAACACCAGGCAATAAAATTAGAGATTAGATTACCAAAGAAAGCTGTGGATTCCCCATATCTAAAGGTTTTTAATTGCAGATGAGACTAAATGACGAGGAATAGTTTGGAAATACTTGTTCCTTACTTACTGAAAGAAATCTGGATAACTTCTGGCCCTGGCCCAACCAGGACTGAACATGTGCAAATATGTGGGCAAAACTAAAAGGCAGAGCTACTTAGAGAAAGCATTGCCCACAGGAACAAGCCACTTTCCAAAATATGGTATCCAAAATTTTATGGTCTGCTTACATCTCCTCCCATCTCCTGTACTTCAGTTATGTGTATTGGTCAGTCCCTCACCCTGCCTTTCCATCCTCTCCCCTTCCCCAAGCCTTGCCTTTTCCCAGAAGCGGGCATCTTTAGCATATGCGTCACTATGACATCTCTTCCTGCCCAAGAAAACTGAAGTCAGGACCTGGTCATGATGTGATGTGAACATGTGTTCCCCAAGAATTGAGGCGTGAGCCACTGAGCTGCACTTTCTGGAGCTGCACTTTTCTTTAGTGAAACTTCAGGGCCAGACTGATTTATTTGACACCACCTGAAGCCAGCAGACACAGCGGTGACCTCGTGTTGGTGAGAAAAGGCCAGCTGATCTTCCAAGGTGCTCCTGCTCAAAACAGGTGGATGAAATCCTTCCTTATTCCAGAAAGATAGATGTAAGCATTGAGCCTGTGTCAAAGTCACATCCAATGACCTCATGGTAGCCAAGTGCTGAACCAGCTGAAAAGGTCAATAGCATTTCAGGCAGAACAGCTGGATCTAATAGAAGAGGAGTCAAGATGATACATAGTTGGCATTGCAGGAATAACAGATGTAGCCTGGGTTGGTTGTAGCAGTGTGTTGATGTACTGAAGCAACTGAAAAGAGACTCAGATGACCGCGGTGTATCAGTCTCTTCCCTTCCATTGAAACTGAGGTGACCCACAGATGTTATATACAAATTTTCTAGTGACTGGGTTTCCACACATGGAAGACATGGGGCAGATCTCACAGCAAAATGTAATCTTGGGAAGGGCTGTTTGCAATGAGGGATGTGGAGATGGAGCAGATTGCAAAGTAATGGATATAACCCACAGTTCCAATCAGTGTTAGGACTTTGTACTGTTGTCTTCAGTCCCAGGTCCAGCAACGTCACTCTGGACTAGGCATGCAAAAACCCAAGATTTGCTATTTTACCTTCTCTGCTGTTGTTGAAGAGATGGTGACGTTTGCAGATAAAAAACCAAACCAACCAACCAAACAACAAAAAAAAAAAAACCAAAAAAACAAGTCAAGAAAAAAAGCAGCTGCTTAGCTTGGAGCATCCTTTTTGTTGTCCAAATTAAGAGGCACATAGGGGCAAGGTCAGGAAAGTGGCCTGCAGGGAGTCAAGCTGTGAAGCCAGCAAGTTTTCCTGCAGTAGCAGCATCTCCCTCTCAGAGCTGCAAAAGAGAATTATTTTTTTTTAAAAAAATAAGTTTAAAATAGGAGTCTAAAATAAGAATCAGAATCCCTCTGGTAAGTTGCTGAGTTTGTTCCCCGCTGTGTAAAGCCAGTCATGTCAGGGGGAGCGAGCTGTTTTCTGGAGGCATACTGGAAGTAGCACGTGGTAGTCAGGGAGCAGCAGCAGGTGAGCATCAAGGGAGCCTGTGGTCCCCCAAAAGCTTTCCCACTAGGTTGGGCACCCCAGTGTATGCTGGAGGGATACAGCATGAACTGGGGTGGGATGGGATGGGGTGGAATGGGATGGGGTGGGGTGGGTAAGGTAGTGGGCTCAGTGCTGCTCATTCAAGGCAGCTCTCTGCTTTCAGCAAAGACACCCTATTTCTAGACATGGCACTGAGACGACAGCCTCAGCATGCTGCTCATGGAGGCACAGATGAGTGCGAGGGGGTACTTGTCCAAAAGCACAGAGCTTCTTGTGGCTCCACGACTTATAACACTGACCCTGCAGCACGGACTAGCTGCTCCAGCCCCACAGCGCTCTGACAGTGAAGAGCAGCCAGTCATCTGGTGAAGCAATTACTGCCAGGCCCAATGTGCCACTGCTAGTGCAGAAATTGAATTTCAAAGCAGTCGGCAGTGACTCCCTGGGGAGCACCGACGGGTGGATGGGGGACAGCAGGAAGGGGATTTTTCTTACCAGGCTTCAATCCTCACTCAGATGTGCTGAAATTAGACGCCAAGCCTTGAACTCAAATCCTCTGATCTTCCCTTTTGCATTCAGCACTGGTCTTGGGGTTTTCTTCATAAAGTCTGTTTATCAAAGCCACACAAGACACCTCACTGGGAGATGGGCTCTACAATATTTGTCCTGAGTTTTGAGATGCCTCTGCCTCTTGCAGAGGGCATGATGGCAAAGTGATGGACATAGGGTAGTCAGAAGAAGCCATGCAATGCAGGAGATTGAGGCTAAAGAAAATAGGCTAAACAGTTTTCCCATGTGGTGGAAAGGGGTCACAAATGAAGAAGACATCAAACCTATTTCCCTGGTCATTCATAAAATGAAATCACCTGGGAAATCACCACAAAAAAAACAAGGGTTATATTTTTCTATGTATTTCCCCCAGGAGAAAGCAGACTGGCATGTAGAGCACTACCTTGTAAGTGAGTAACCATTTCTTATGGAGGTATTTACAATAGAGGCACATGAAGAAGCGCTAGTTATTAGAAGGGTTTTGGTTAGACCACATGAGGCTGATGAATTCAAGCCTTGTGCCTATCTGGATGAAAACATCAGGTGGGAGGATGGTGGAGGAAAGCCTCTATGTGTCTCAAAGAGGGAAGGAGGGAAGGAGAAGAGTTTTCTGGGGGTTGTAGGCTATGCGTGGTGCTTGTCCCGGTGATGCACTGTGATAGTCTTTACAACAGACCTTTTCTGGCCCTTCAGTAGGTTTTCTACTGAGAATTCCTGAGCATTGGTCCCTCGTTGTAAGAAAGTGTATGGTCAATTTGAGGAAACAAAATCCCTGTGTCTCTCCTGCACTCCAGCTCCATTTTGCAGTGCCCAGTGGAGGCTGTAAGTAGCCAAGCCACAGATCCCCCTTAGGACAGCACAGGTGCATCTGTATTTCTAATGACCTGTGGCTACCATCACTCTCCCACACAAGCTGCAGGCTCTGGGCCCCAAAAGTCAGAAAAAACATGGGAAAAGCAGCTCAGCACTGCCACAGGATGGACTCACTGCACAGCAATGTGCTGCTGTCCTCCCCAGGACCTGAAGCACAAGCCTGCAGCACAAGCCAGACTTGTGTTTGAGGTACCAGCCACCAAAGCAGGGAGGAGAAGAGAGTCTCTTCCATACCTCCTTGCTTTTCTATGGGATTCCTTTGTACACAAGCTCTTGCAGTGGCAGACAGAAGAGAAGCCTCAGGGGAGGTCCTGGTCCCTGGGTTGGCAGTGACAATGCAGTGTAGTACTCGGGAGGGCCACTGGAGGTCTGTGTGCATTTGCTTTCTCCCGTTCACTGTACAGAGCTGTACAGTGCAGGATAAATCCCACCTGTCCTCCCCTAGCACAGGCAGGACAGCACACACACCTCCCCGGGCCAGACCTGCACCCCATGGGGAGACTCTACCCTCCTCCAAGCATCTCAGAGCAGCTCCAGGGCTGACCCATCTTTGGGAAATGCAAAAGGGGAAAACTGTGAGAATACTTTGTCCTCTTTACCCAGGAGGCACCTTCTACAGCTGAAACCATGCCAACAGGTGATCCCTGCTCCCTCTTCCCCAAGGAGCTCCTTGCAGCTCTCCCAGGTTTGGAGTGAATCATTTTCAGTCCAGACCAGTACAAAGCTGTCAACATTCAGATCATGCAAATCTCCTTCCTTTCACTGGATGGCTGGGATCATAGACCAGATGATGCTGGGGATCTTACAATAAAGACTCATTTTTTCCAGGGTCACAGGTTCGTGTTTTCTAAAGACACTTGCTGTCATCAGCTCCTGCAGCACTGGTCCTGCACCTCTTCTCTCTATCCCCATTGTTGCTTCCCTGGCCCCTGCTCTATCAGTTGCCCTGACTTTGGTTCTAATCAAGTCCAAACACGCTTGTGAGCCGCAGGCTTATGGTGTGAGTGTGTGTTTGCACAGAGGTTTTCATTCTGGGGGGGGTGCTCACCTGCTTTCCCAGCTTGACAAATGGACGGGTACGACACAGCAGCTGTCTGACCCAGAGATGATGAATCAACACCAGCACCAACGATGCACGATCACAGCAGTGGCTTAAGGGTGGCTTGCACCAGATCTAGTCATCACTGCAGGATAATTTTTTCCCTGCCCTGGCTTCTGTAGAGTGCCAGGCTGTGCTCATTGCTGGGCTGCAATGCCATGGGATATCACTGTGCGTTTTGTGAATTTGCCCAATGCAACGAATACAGAAACTTCACAACCATGGAAATACCACTGAATCTTTTAAACTTCACAAGTTGTTAGGACTTTGATTTTAGAGGAAACATGGCACCCCAGGATCATGGCTTCCCCCACTACCATGTAGTAGTCCTGGTCAGAGGGGAAAGTCAAACCTCTCAGTTTCAAACCAGAAGGAAAACTAAAAGGACTGATCATTCATTCATTTTTCAGAGCCTGGCCATTCCAATGCAGGTACCTTTGGGGATTGGCAGCTGCCAGGGTTGTTGCCTCTGGGTGCTGCCACCACCTTTTCATGTCTGACCCACACTCAGATCCTAAGCTTTTCCACTTTGATGTTTTAGGGTTGAAGATCTCACTAGGGACATAGTCCTGAGACTCTCCTTCCCTCTAACAGTTTCCTATATACCTCTCGGCTCTGTCTGGGAGCTCCATATGACAGTGGCAGATCTCACCATTAAGTGAGAGCAGAAAGCAGAGCTAAAGTAAGCAATAACCATTCGAGCCTCGCTCTCTACTTTGCATTGAGTCAAGCAAAACTTTGGCCTTTAACATGGCCCATGTAGTCTGAACTTCAGAAACCTGCTGTCACATTACATATCCACAAAACATCCCACAAGTAGCTTTTCAATCCAGATAACTGAAATTCAGCTAAGTGATGGTGAGCCATGTGCTCTGGAGGAGGGGAAAGTGGCAGCAAAGGCATCATAGAATCACAGAATAATCAGGTTGGAAGAGACCCACCGGATCATCAAGTTCAAACATTCCCATCAAACACTAAACCATGCCCCTTAGCACCTCATCCAGCCGTGCCTTAAACACCTCCAGGGAAGGTGAATCAACCACTTCCCTGGGCAGCCTCTGCCAGTGCCCAATGACCCTTTCCATGAATCCTAATGTCCAGCCTAAATCTCCCCTGGTGGAACCTGAGGCCATTCCCTCTCGTCCTGTTCCCTGTCACTTGGCAGAAGAGGCCAGCACCCTCCTCTCTACAACCTCCCCTCAGGTAGTTGTAGAGAGCAATGAGGTCTCCCCTCAGCCTCCTCTTCTCCAGGCTAAACACCCCCAGCTCTCTCAGCCGCTCCTCATAAGGCCTGTTCTCCAGCCCCTTCACCAGCTTCGTTGCTCTTCTCTGGACTCGCTCCAGAGCCTCAACATCTTTCTTGTGGTGAGGGGCCCAGAACGGAACACAGGATTCAAGGAGCGGTCTCACCAGTGCCGTGTACAGAGGGAGAATAACCTCCCTGGACCTGCTGGTCACACTGTTTCTGACACAAGCCAAGATGCCATTGGCCGTCTTGGCCACCTGGGCACACTGCTGGCTCATGTTCAGTCGCTGTCAACCAACACCCCCAGGTCCCTCTCCTCCAGGCAGCTTTCTAGACAGACTTCTCCTAGTCCGTAGCTCTACATAGGAGCTGAGAACACCTGGAGTTACAGGGTGTTTCTTGGGGTGTGAGAATGCAGGGCTGGGCTGGGGAAAGGAGGTTCAAGGGTGGTGTAGCGAAAAGGATGGCCCACTCCAGGAAAGGAAGAGCATCACTGTTTTTCAGAAGTATTGTGGCTCGGAAGAGCAAAGATAGATGAAATGATGGGCTTTTCCAAATGGCAGTGATAGAAAATGCAGATGGCTTTTCTGAACATGCAAACCCCAGCATTCTTAACTTATGAAGAAGAAATGCACTGCACTTGCCATGTTTCCAGCAAAATTGGAGCAGTACACACAATAAAAAACAAAGTGGGATTCAAGGCAGACTCTGGGCTGAAGCTGCTCTAGCTTTATCTCTGCTAGGAAAATAGGGAGTCCTTGTTCTTGGGGCAGGTTTTCATCTGACTCAGAAAAACAATGATTTGTGATCATGCCCTGATCCTCCTGCCCTGGGTGTAAGTTTCGGTGGTGAAAACTTCCATGAACAGACATCCAACATAGTCCTTGCAGGGAGTGCATCTGAGTACTGCTGCATGTGGCTAGCTCAGAGCCTACCCCCGGCTGCCCCAAAACCCCTTTGCAGACCCCAGTTGATGCTCCTCAACACCTCTCCCCATGCCCATGATGGTCCTAAGGAGGATGCTGAGTTCAACGGCAGCTGAAACTCTGTGAAGAAGAGGAGCAAGCATCAGATAGCTGCAGGAAGTGTGATCGTAAGAGCCTGAGCCCCCCCAGACAGTGAAAGGGGGTCAGGGAGATGTCTCACTCTGCCATCGGTTTTGCTTCTCCAGGAGAAGGTCAGGTCTCTGCAGTGCCCGGAGCAAGCATCCCCTCACCCTACGTGCAGCGGAAAGGGGTCCTAGGGCCCACACCCTGCAGCATCGGGGCCTGGAGGCATCACTGAGCAGGAAAACTGGAAATACCTGAAAATTTGCTTCAGGTCCTTGCTGCAGATCATTATGCAAGGAAAGGAAAATCCCAGCCTGGATCAAGTGCTGTAAAAAATCAGCTCTGACATAACCCCGGCCATATATGAGGTGGTATATGATGCCTTCCCCAAGGCAACACACACACTGCTGCTGGAGGAGATTGGGGCACTTGCTGGCCCTTGTAAGTAGCTACAATGTGGCCACAAAGACCAAGCTGAAAATGCCACTTTTCCTTTGCTCAGCAGCAGAATCAACCCCCAAATGTAGCCAAAAAAACCCCTCAAATAAGCTTTTCACATCTTTTCCTGCCTTGTCAGTCTAGAGTTGATCTCGGGCCCAGGCACTTGCTAGTTGTATCTTAAGATTTTTCCACCTGTAGTGGGTTTGACATCTAATTTCCCTCTCTTCTCTACAGAATCCTGATCACCTCTCTGCTGTGATTTTCTACCTGTTCTCCTCCTTTCACCTCCCCTGGGTCCTATTCAAACTCTTTCCCCTCCCTACCCCTCAGCCCCTGCCTGCTGTCAGGCTGCGGTACCTGCCACGTAAAGGGTAAATAAGATGCTGCTCATCCAAGTCCCATCAGCCTCCTTAGAATAACATAAGGCTACAGCCATACTTTGGCAATCGTTAGTTATAAAAATTGCTGTTAAAAATGCCAGCAAAATAGCTGTTGGTCGAAAGTGCAGTCATTAACCTTATGCTCTTCTCCTCTTCCTTAGCAAAGATGGATACACATTGACAGAGTTGGTCATGATACAGCAAATTTTGTAGTAGCATTACCTTGCTGACCCAAGCACGTAGCCAAAATTCAGGTGGCTGGAGGTTATTTACAGAAAGGGAAGGAACTGACTGTGGAGGCAGGTATTTTTCCAAAGTGGTGTTGCTAATTTACAAAGAAGGTGCAAAGTCCTGCACTGAAAATCCCAAGAAATGAACACCTCCTAGCTCACGCCACCTGTGTTCCCACGTGCATAAGAGTTCTTGTGTCCTCAGCTTTTCTCAAGCCCCTGGTCCATCCTTTATGGTGCCTTGCCCCCAGCACAACCTCCATGAGCTTCTCCAGTGCATCGAGGAGCCTCACTCTACATGCACAGCTCTGTCTCCTACAGCTAACTAAATTGTTTCTGTTAACAGCCAACAAAAATTTCATTGTTTTTTCTTTTTTTTT
This sequence comes from Clamator glandarius, assembly GCA_033459285.1. Lineage (NCBI taxonomy): Eukaryota > Metazoa > Chordata > Aves > Cuculiformes > Cuculidae > Clamator > Clamator glandarius. The sequence goes on along the minus strand of JAUNZM010000016.1, from coordinate 1,180,559 downwards.
TATCCAAGCTTGAAGCAATAATATTATCAGGAGGAAAGATGTGTTGTCTTCCCAAGCCATCACACCCAGCATCAGGCAATACTGCTCCTTAACAGAAGATGCTTTAAATCACTACGGAACCTCTCCTTGTTTGAAAGTGTTGCTCATGCTTGCACTAAGATGCTCTGGGTAAATCTCTGAATAATCATTAGATAGGTCTGAAACGCAAGTCAGAGTTTAATGTTCCTGGCATTAGAGTGGAGCTTCTGATGTAACATTTGCAGTCGATGTTACCATACATTAAGTGTACACTAAAGTTCTAAAATCCCTCTTTGAAAGAGGACAAAGCCAGCTGTGGGTACGTACACAGTTTGGGAAATATTAAGGTTTTATTCACAACTCACAAAATTCTTTCAACACAAAGTGCTCTAGAGGAAGATTCATCTTTGGTTATCCCATGGAACTTCTACAGCTGAGCCAGTCACCCTGCACTCCCTTTGTACATAGATACAACCACTTTTAGCATATGATTTGTCAAATCTGCTTTGGAGGTCCGTGTTGGGATGGGAGGCTCAGGGCCTCCAAAGAGGCTGCTTCCTCCCTTTGCAGTGCCTGGAGCAGAGGGTAGCTCCAATGCCAAGGTCCAGCTGGCAGAGGTCTACATTGGTCAGTGGATCCTACCTCTGGCCCCCAGTTACCCACTCACTGAGTTTTACAAGCTGGAAATAATTTGGCACATTGGGTTTTACAGTGACTTATTATTCATAGCACCCAGACAGCTGGGGAAGAAAAGAGCCTGCATCACCACTGTGATGGATCACGTTGTATGGCAGGACTAGGGACACTGGGATGTGTGTGCAGTTAATGCCAGCAGCTTGCCCAGTGCAGGTGCCAGTGACAGTGATGGCTCCTGAGCAAAAGATTTGCAAATCCTTGGCTTCGGGGGTCTGCATGTCAGAAAAGGGGCCAGCAACAGTGCTCTCAGCATGAATTAAGTGCCCCTAAGAGAAGCTGCTGTGGAGACGCTGCAGTCAGATGGAGTTCAGTGAGAGCAAATCTAGGGTTGCTAATTAATCCCCCTTTAGGAAGATATTTATTAGGCAAATGTCTCACATTCATATGCACAACTGCAGTCAACAGAGAGACTTTTACTTTTTTCCAGCCCAGCAAAGCAGGAGGGTGGGAAGCTGCTGTGCCTGAACAGCCAGTGGTGTTGGGATCTGCCCTCTCCAGGTGTCTCAGGTCAAGCACCCATGCTCATGACGTGGAAAAAACACCTGAAATGACCAAGGTCCAGGCTGGAGGAGAACCTGGAGGTGGATAGGTAGAATAACTTTAAACCTGGGCACCTTCTTTCCTCACATGCTGACGGAGACATTGCAAAGGACAGGGCGAGAGCCATCCCTACCAGACAGCTTCATCCTGCTGGGATGAGCCATTCAAGAATCACTGCTGCATTAATATAACCTGGGGCAGTTTTTGCTGTCAACCACTTAATTGCTGTGGTTGATTGATACAGCCCCTGATGAGCAAAGGATTGCAGCTGCTTGTAGCTTTTGCAGAAGAAAGGTAGAGCTAGCAGCACCTCTCTCCCTGCCCAGTAGATACCAAGCGGTGGGTTAAGGAGATCTACAGGGGACCTGCCTTGGCATTCCCCATCCCTTAAGTACAGATGCTCTGCAGGAGTAACTGCTCATCCCAAAACGTTTGCTTCGTTTGCACTCACGCAGACCTAATTACTTCAACAGCTACAGCAAAACCTTGTTGGAAGAAAAGGTTTGGAGTCATTCAAAGCCCAGAACTGGACAGAAAACCTAAAATTTCAGAATGAGAGCAGAATATAAGCTTTCCAGCAGGGGAAGAGGTAGTTCTGTTGTACGCCTGCTGGTTGCTCCCCATTGCCTGTAAAGGGATGTAACTCCCCCAACCCAAGATGAGAGCTGCAGTTTTGAGGATGAATAATGGCATTTCCAAGGCTCACTGGTTTGATGTGCTAATCCAAAGCAAGGTCAGCCTAAAGCAGACCTACTGAAGGTAAAGCATGTTTATACTGAATTACTCAAACACCCTCAGCCCCCAGAGCTGCACAGTCTGCCCAGGCTACCCCAGTTTATTTTGCCGGCCATGCCAATGGATCGAACATCTATACAAGCTCCTTCTTTACACTGAGCAGTGAGAGCTGCTGAGAGCACTGACATGAAATTCAAACTCTAAACTGTCCATCTTAATTAAATTAGTTCTATCTATGAGGTTCTATCTTTGAGGTTCAGTGGTCGGTCATGGCATGTGGGAGATTTACCCTCAGGTCCTGGAGGAGTGAGAGCAAACCCAAGAGCAAAATCCTCAGTGACTCGGGATGACAACTGTGTTCTTAAAGACTGAAAGCTCCCAGCAAAGCAGTTGCCTTGCCAGCAAGCCACTGTTAACAATATCCTTTTTATTCCAGGGGCCCAAATCTGCTGTCTGCGAACCTGACTGGCTTTTGCAATTGATTTCAATGAGGCCCTTAATTTTCACTGACATTTGCTTCCATCAGTCAAGTCTGTCTGCTCCTTCTCCATCCCCTCCCCACCACGCAGCACCACCCCTAGAGCCCCCCACCCCCCATTTCCAGAGAAAGCTGAAATATTTGCTTTGCAATAAGAAAGGCAAAGTTTGGCATTCAGACAGTGAGGAAGGACTCAGGAGATCAGGTCCGGTGCCTGTGTCTCCTTTGAGTTACTGCATGATGGTGCATAAATGACTGCATTCCCCTATGCCTCAGATCCCTTGCTGTGGCCAACGATGACAGTGCCCTCTCTGCTCAGGGGAATATTAATTACTGTTTATAAGATGCTCAAATGTGGCAACATAAATAGTAAACAAGTACTTAGTGCCTTTCTAAAGATAACTCATCTGCAAGCACTCAGGTCTGTAGCCTGAGACTGAAATTGGGAGCTCCCTTAGCTGTTACATAACTGCAGTGGGGTTTGGCTTTTTTTAAGGAATGAGTTGGTTTTATTACTGTAGTTATTTCATAAATAAGCAATGCATCTGACTAGAAAGGATCAAACAAAAATAAATGCCTGCTCAACCCAGGCACATGGAAACTAAGCGTTATTTTAATTATATTTTTGAAACTGCAACTTCCTGTCTTTGGCCCAAAGCTTTCAGAATTCAAAGGCAAACAGTTCTCTGATTTTTTTAAAAAAAAAATTCTCCCTATACACAGAGCCTTTGCCTTTCCATTGGTGAATTTGGGGCTGCCAGGCACACCGAGTGCCAGAGCCCAACTGATCCTTCCTGAAGTGAGACGTGATTTTATGGTTGGACTCGATGATCCAGTGGGTCCTTTCCAATCTAGTGATTCTATAATTCTACCATGGGGGGATGTGGGAATGCAGGATGCCTCACCTCTCCCCACTGGGGAGATCATGGAACACTCCATTCCCACACTGAAGATGCTTTTTTGGCTAACCCATCCACCAACCAGCAAGGGCGACATTGTACCCACACCGGGCCATCTTTCATAATCCTACATTTTGATCTCAGGTTCAGACAGTTGCAGGCTTTGGGGGCTGTGGGTCACTGGCTGCAGTTGCAGAAGATGCCCGTTAGAAACGGGAATTGTGCAGATGCTCAAGCCCTCTGCTAGGAAGGCCATGTCCCTCCGAGCAGGCAGGCAGCCCCTGAGCACAAGCAGGTCCCACAGCCACCCAAGGAGCAGTTTCTCACCAAGGACACCTGGCACCAGCACCACTCCTCTGGGTGGGAAGGTTTCCAAGGCTTTGCCTAATCCTTCCCCCTGCCCCCTCTCCCACGTCTCACTCCTGAACAACTTTTAATAGAAAAGTGAAGCAACAAAACCACAATGAATTCATCACAGTGAAACCAATCTTTAGCTTGAAGAGAAGACCCAGTTGCTGTACATCTTCAACCCTAGGCAGTGCAACAGACTAGGAGAGTGGCTAGAAAGCTGCCTGGACGAGAAGGACCTGGGGGTGTTGGTTGACAGCCAACTGAGCATGAGCCAGCAATGTGCCCAGGTGGCTAAGGAGGCCAATGGCATCTTGGCTTGTGTCAGAAACAGCGTGACCAGCAGGTCCAGGGAGGTTATTCTCCCTCTGTACTGGGCACTGGTGAGACCGCACCTCGAATCCTGTGTTCCATTCTGGGCCCCTCACCACAAGAAGGATGTTGAGGCTCTGGAGCGAGTGCAGAGAAGAGCAACGAAGCTGGTGAGGGGGCTGGAGAACAGGCCTTATGAGGAGCGGCTGAGAGAGCTGGGGGTGTTTAGCCTGGAGAAGAGGAGGCTGAAGCAACTACCTGAAAGGAGGTTGTGGAGAGGAGGGAGCTGGCCTCTTCTTCCAAGTGACAGTGAACAGGACAAGGGGCAGTGGCCTCAAGCTCTGCCAGGGGAGGTTCAGGCTGGACATCAGGAAAAAAGTTTTTCACAGAAAGGGTCATTGGGCACTGGCAGAGGCTGCCCAGGGAGGTGATTGAGTCACCTTCCCTGGAGGTGTTTAAAAGACAAGTGGATGAGGTGCTGAGGGGCATGATTTAGTGATTGATGGGAATAGTTGGACTCGATGATCCGGTGGGTCTTTTCCAAACTAGTGATTCTGTGATTCCTGAGGACCAAAACGTTGTCTACAAGCTCCCGGGGCAGCAAATCCTGCTGGGTGCCAGTGACACGGCTGCACCCACCAACAGATGAATGCACATGCCAGGGGGACGCGGGGACGAAGCTTGTGGGGGGTGCACGGGGGCACCTTGCACGGGTATGCAGGGATGAAGCTTGTGGGGGGTGCACGGGGGATCCTTGCAAGGGGATGCAGGGATGAAGCTTGTGGGGGGTGTACGGGGGATCCTTGCAAGGGGATGCAGGGATGAAGCTTGTGGGGGGTGCACGGGGGCTCCTTGCACGGGTATGCAGGGATGAAGCTTGTGGGGGGTGCACGGGGGATCCTTGCAAGGGGATGCAGGGATGAAGCTTGTGGGGGGTGCACGGGGGATCCTTGCAAGGGGATGCAGGGATGAAGCTTGTGGGGGGTGTACGGGGGATCCTTGCAAGGGGATGCAGGGATGAAGCTTGTGGGGGGTGCACGGGGGCTCCTTGCACGGGTATGCAGGGATGAAGCTTGTGGGGGGGTGCACGGGGGATCCTTGCAAGGGGATGCAGGGATGAAGCTTGTGGGGGGTGTACGGGGGATCCTTGCAAGGGGATGCAGGGATGAAGCTTGTGGGGGGTGCACGGGGGCTCCTTGCACGGGTATGCAGGGATGAAGCTTGTGGGGGGTGCACGGGGGCTCCTTGCACAGGTATGCAGGGATGAAGCTTGTGGGGGGTGCACGGGGGCTCCTTGCACGGGTATGCAGGGATGAAGCTTGTGGGGGGTGCACGGGGGATCCTTGCAAGGGGAAGCAGGGATGAAGCTTGTGGGGGGTGCACGGGGGATCCTTGCACGGGTATGCAGGGATGAAGCTTGTGGGGGGTGCACGGGGGATCCTTGCACGGGTATGCAGGGATGAAGCTTGTGGGGGGTGCACGGGGGATCCTTGCAAGGGGAAGCAGGGATGAAGCTTGTGGGGGGTGCACGGGGGATCCTTGCAAGGGGATGCAGGGATGAAGCTCGAAGACGAGTGGATGCTGGGATGCGTCCAGGCAGAGGGGAGCACGGGACGCACCTCGCAGGAGGAGACAGGCAGAACTCTGGGGGCAGAGAAGGACGCGCACAGGAGGGTCGCCTGGAGATGCCCCTCGTGGGGGACGCCCCGTCGGAGGTCTCCGGACGGGCAGAGCCGCCCCCCACGGGTGTCACCTGCCGGGGGGAGCCCCCCCATCCCGCTCCGCATCCCCCCGCTCCGCACCGGCCGGCACGGCGCACGCCTCGGGCAGACACCGGCCCGTTCCAGCCAGCACAGCCCGGAGCTTTTCGGGTCCCGAGAAGAAGAGGAGGAGGACACCCCCCCCCCCCCCCCATCCTCTTCCTCCCTGCGCATCCCCCACCCGCACTTCTCCACCCGCTCCCCGGCACGGGAGGAAAAGTCACCGACCTCGCGGGGTGGGAGAGGGGTTCGAAGGGCTTTATTCTCGGCTCGGGAGGCCGGGTGGGAGCATCCCTCGGCGCCGGGGCTGCGGTGAGCGATCCCCCCACGCCGCAGCCCGGAGCGGAGCCGCGCATCCTCCCTCTCCCTCCGCACCCGCGGAGACTGTTCCAGAACGAAACGGGGCGTGCGGCGCTTCGGCTGTACATAAATAAATAACACACACACACACACACACACACACACACACACACACACACACACACACACACACACACACACACACACACACACACACACACACACACACACACACACACACACACACACACACACACACACACACACACACACACGGCGCAAGGAGGGATGCGCGAACCCCCGGTAAGAAGCCGCCACCGCCCCCCCCCACCCCGCCCCGTAGTAATTAGCAAGGGGCGGTGCAGGGATGCGGGAGGGGGTGTGTGGGAAGCGTCCCGCCCCCCCCGATCACATGGCGACCCCGCGCAGCCAATGCGGGGGGCGCTGGGACCCCGGGGACCCGCGCCCTCCCTCCCTGCCCCCTATAAATTCCTCTCCAAAATGCAGCGGAGCTCCTTTCTCCATCCCGCCCGGCCGCTCCGTGCCCTGCGCAGCCTGCAGCTGCCTGGCGGGTCTCCGTCCCTTTCTCCTCCGCTCCTTCCCCCTCCCCTTTTCCTTTTTTTTTTTTTTTTTTTTTTTTAAATTTTTTTTTTCCCCCCCTTTCCCTCCCGTTTTTCTCCTCCGCCCCCCTCCCCGCGGCCGGTTTGCATGCATTGTCTGTCTCCCAAGATGGTTTGTGAGACCAAGATTGTGGCGGAAGATCATGACTCAATCCCGGGGGCCAAAAAGGACACGATCATTGTTTCTTCCTCCCAGATGTGGCCCTCTTTGGCCGGGTCCCCCCCTTCCCCCCCCACGCCCCCCCTCAGCTCCCAAAAAGAGGAGCCCCGGCGCGACCACGTCTATATCCGCGAATTCCACCCCTCGGAGCAGGAGGTGGTGCGCCGCATCTTTTACGAGGGCATCATGGAGCGCATCCCCAACACGGCGTTCAGGGGGCTGAAGCAGCAGCCCCTCACCCAGCTGCTCTACGGGCTGCTGGCGGGTGAGTATCTGCTCCCTTTTCGGGTGAGGGAGGGGAGAAGGTGGCGGTTTTGCCTTCCCCAGCTTCCCCCCCTCCTCGTTGCCTTCTTTTCCCCCTCCGGTGCGCTCACAAAATGGTCGGAGGGCGGGGGACCCGCGCTGCAGTGCGGAGCCGCAGCGCGGCGTTCGGGGAGGGGAACGACCCTCCGTGGGTTTTAAAGGGGCTCCCGCCGAGGGTAGGGCCCGGCCTTCCAGTTATTCCAGCCCGGAATGTGCGGAGAAGGATGCGGGGAAGGGGAGGAGGGATGCGCGCCCCGCCGCCCCCGCGGATGGGGGCTCCGGCGATGCTCGGGGGCGGCCGAGACCCCCTTTTCCCCCTTTATCCTCCCCCTCGATGTGGGGAGGGGTCGGAGGAGGGTCTCCTCGCTGAGTTGCCCCCCTGAAATAGCGCCTGGAAGGCGCCCCTTACCCCCTGTGATTAATAATTACATACCCTGCCATATATCCTATCTATATGCCCCTATATAATAGATATAAATTGATAATAGCACGCTCCTCCGCGGAAATAATAGGAGCTTGGGAGGCAGTGCGGCTGGACCCCCGCTGCCGCACCGTGTTCCCACGCAGGATGCGTGGGGTCAGAAATAAATCCTCTGCACATAATTGTGTGGAAGCGAGAGTCGCTTATAATTAATAACGCGTGTGCCCCTCTCACCCACCAAGTTTTGAGCTGGTTGGTGGTGCCCTTGGTTGCACCCCCAGCATGGGGGGAGGCCAGGTGCTGCATGAGGAGTCCCCCCTAAACTGGCAGGTGTGGGGTCTCGGTGGCTCTGGGAGGCTGGGACCGTGCTGGGGGGTCCCCAGGAGCCCCCCAGGCCACCCTCAGCACCCCAGCATCAAGGCGGACGGCGCGTCTTTCCCAGCAGCCGGTGCTTCCCATGATGGAAATAGTAATGCCGCAGTGGCAAACACTTGGCTGTGGAGCAGCGTGCCTGCAGCGTGGGGAGAGCAAAGCAGGGTCTGGGGTGCGTCTGGGCTCTGGCATCCCCGCCAGCCCTTCTTCAGAAGGGTTCGGTTGGGACCTGCTGTGGTATGGCAGCATCCTTCCCACCAGCTCTCTCCTGGCACCCATAAACTTCTCTAGGGTTATCTCGGCATGATACACCGTCTCTTAACACAATAATCTCAACAGCGTAGATTGTGTACTGCAAATGTATATTTTTGTCTGTGCTTGTTTTGTTTGTTTTTTTTTTTAATAATGAGTTTGTATTCCGAAATCAACACTAAATTCTCTTTTCTGACAGGTATCGTTTATTTCTCTTCCTTATCTCCATAGTAATATGCTTTGTTGTGACCAAGTCCTTCCTGCTGACCTGCTGTTTGCCCATTTTTCTGATGGGTATGAGGTACTACTTCAGTAGAAAAGTTATCCTCCACTATCTCGATTGTGCGCTGCATACGGACATGTCCGATATTGAGCAATATTACATGAAACCGCCAGGTGAGTATGAACTCCCCGGAGGGAGCCTTCCCGCAGCCCTGCTCGGGGAACATGGCTGCTCCCTACTGCTGGCGCCTTTTCCTCCTGTCAGCAGCACTGAGCAAGCTCAAAAGTCACCAGAATGCAGCTTTTTAAACACACCAGGCACAAAGCAGGCTCTGGTTCTGGTTTGGTTTTTCCTCACCCCCACCCCCCCCCTCCAGAAGATGTCTAGTCATCCAAGGCAGCTTCCATCTACCCCCCGAGCGCAGTGCTCCTGCAGCCAGTCCAGGTTCTGAGACGTAGTTGCTCAGGGACACTAAGGGTGGATGATGCAGTTATTTACTGCTGGCTAGGTCCACCCCAGCCCTTGTTTCTTGAGCTCAGTATTTCTTTGCTCCTAGCACCTGGCATTAGCTCTGAGATTGGGAGGAGGGGGAGATGAAAGCTCTGTTAGCCTAGATGCGTAGAGGAACCTATTTTGGTTATTGCACCCATTTTCCCTTATTATTGGAGAACAGCTTCCTTAATACCAGTGTTTTGGAAGAGGCACAGATCAGGTATGTGAAGGAATGCTGCCTGGATTTGACATCATAAGCATTCATCCATTTGTTACATATACGCATGTAATTAAAAATATGGATCTAACAGTAATATGTTCTTGTTAAGCTATAAAAGATCACTTATGTGATTATTAAAAAAAAACAAAAAAGCCCCTTCAGGACCTGTCAGGCAGGGAAGGTGCTATTTTCCTTTCTGTAGCTGCGCATCCATGTTGAGGACCAGAGCAAGGGGCAGTCTCTGGGAGATCATTTAGGGTTTGAGGTTTGGTTTTGGTAGTTGTGTAGTAGTGGCTGTGAGTTGGGAGAGTAAAGGCAATGCCAATAACCCACATCAGCTGTTCCCATCTTCTTCGGGTACCTGCTCTGTTGTTTTTCTCTGTGACTGTTTTTGCTGTATCATTGCAGTTTTCCAGGTGTAACAAACATCTTCCTGAGCATTTTTGGAGAACTCATAGGAAGTAACATAGCAACAAACGTCCCTTTCCTTTCCTTCTAGTGTGCAATATTATATATTTTTCCTTTAATAAAAATCCCGAAATATTTTACATGTGCTTCTTTTAGGTTTAGTTTCCCATCACAGTGCGTATTTCATACAGATCTTGTCCCATCTTCCACACAGGCTGTGTTTCACTTACAGTGCTTGTTTTGTAAAAAATCAGTGACGTGTGACTTGTGTTCAGAAAGCTAAATCTTTGTCAAAGGTGATGTCCCATAAATTAAAGGACTTGTGGTGAAATATTTCTTAATATCTGTGGTGAGGTTTAAGTATGTATTATGATGGAGAAAAGTAGCAGAGGACTCACAGTAGAGTAAGGATGCCTAATATGGAGTTAATAGGTGTTTGAGCTGCATTGCTCATTAATGCTTGGAACTGGTAAGGTCATGATGGAGGGCATGGATCAAAGTCTTTTTATAACACTAGCATATATAGAAAAGAAAGGAAAGGGACTCAAAGGAAGAATAAGGAATGCCCTTGATTTGTTTAGGGTCAGAAGTGTAATCTGATTCAGCTGTGTTGCCAATGTGTCTTTGAAATGCTAGCATTGCCTTTGTTTGGTACCTGGAGGGGCTGATTTCAATTCTAGATCAAGTATGTGGGCTTTAATTTCTGACAGAATTTAATCATGTGTAATTAAGCTTCTGCCATACCATGGAAAGCAGATCTATGGGATTGTTGGTGCTTTTTAAAGGTCCTTGATAGTGATGTTAAGCAAGTTGGTTGGAGTCATAATTATGTAAAGAGCAAAGAGGCTTTGGGGAATAAGAGAGTCAGGACTGACACCACTGGTGATGCCTCTTCATGTGCTTTGAAGCCGCACTGGGCTGTTTGGTGTAGCTGTGCAGGAGGCTTGAATCCAGTGCTCTGCCTCCGTTTCTCCTCCTCAAAATACAGTTTCTGAATTCCGTCTCTGTAGGGTAGCAGTGTAAATTAATGGAGATTTGTGTGCTTTGGAAGCTATTTGTCTCAATGTACGAAGAAAGGCACTGCCCATCCTGCCTGAAGGATAGAAAAATGACAACTTCCAGCCTCAATTTTGTCTTTTATTTGGCTGGTTTTCAAATTAGCAAGGGAGAAATTGCAGTGGGAACAAGGAGGACTGGTTGTCCTCTGGATTGTTCCAGATGAGATATAAGTGAGAGCTTTCTCAAGGAGGTGTTAGAATGAGCACAGCAAGGGTAATCAGGAACAGGGGCCCAGAGAGGCTGGACATGGTCAGAGTTTGATTAAAGAAGTTAAACAACAGTCTGATATAACTGCAGGTTGGCCTGGCTTTGGCTGGGAGTATGACTGGGCAACTTCTTGCTCTTTCTTCAGAGAATTCTTGTTTACATGCGTGGATAATTTTTTTCCAACATGGAGAATAGAGGAAAGGGAGCATTCCTGTGATAGGTTTGTGAATTCTTGTTTCATAGAGTGATGAATGCAAAGATAGAACTGGGATAAGATCTTAAGGTCTCAGATCATGAAGGTGGTTTTGGCTTTGCTGATGCTTCGCGTTTGATATCTGTACTACGCAGGCACGAAAAACTGCAGTGGTACCCAGGGTTGGGGTACAGTTTTGCAGAGCATCTACATCAAGTAGCCTCTGGCTAGGCAGGTGTCCGCAGTGAGGGTATATTTTAACTATTAAAATGGAACTTTCTTGGTAGTTTTACCAAAGCATTTGCAAAAAACTATGGGTTGGTTTAAACCCAAACTAAAAGGAGCTAGTTTGTAATAGGCTGCTCTAAGCACCCAGCTTAATAATTAGTTGAGCATTCCCATGAGTTACATTGTGTTGCGGTTTTTCTTCTGTGGTTTTTCTGAACAGCTCTCCTCCAGTTACTTATTATTTTAGATTTCCTTCTCTGGGTTTTGCATGATCTGAAAAATATGTGCTGACAGTGATTCTGCAGAAGTGAACTAGCCAAAATTTAAACCTTTGTTTTCTCTTGTCCTTCTACAGTTATGCCAAGGATCTGGCAGAACATTTGGGCCAGTGCTTAACTTCAAGCTTGTATGCAGTAGAGGGACTTAAAATTGCTCTTGATTTGAAAGAAATTGCTTGTATTGAGTCCTATGGTGGGGTCTTAAAACAGAAGGTTGAATGGTTCAAGCACCTTCCTAAGCTCCTCGTAAATTTGTGGTTTTCATTTTTAAATCCCCCTTATGGGAATTTTTCCTCTTTTATTTTTTCTTTTTTTTTTTCTTGCACTAAGGCTATGAAAAAAAGGTATTGGTGTGGTAGAAAAGGACAGAGTTGGGTAATAGGCTTAATTGTCAACCAGAGCAACGCAGGCTCTAGTAAACAAAAAAAAAGAGGAATTAATTTTAAGTAGAGTCCTGCCTCTTGCATTTCTCCACGTGAATAAGAGGAGCACAGCTGGAGCTTCTTTTATGGTCTGATGATTTTGTCAACTAATCAATTTTACAGTATCTCTTTGAGCCTCTGTCCCAGTTGGTTGTGTTGTGTATTTTTTGCAGTGGTTGGTGTGTTAGAGCTGATAGAAACCAGGACTTGCCTCTGATGCAAAACTGCTGCTTGCAAAAAGGAGTGGAGCTGGGGCTTTGGCTGACAAATTAGTGTGTCTTTCCGCAGTGGTTTAAACCGTTATCTCTGCTGCCGGCTGTCCTGACAGGGTCTGCTGAGGGGTGTGCATGTGTCAAGGTGCAAAGACTTGGTGGTGGCAGGAGCTGGTCTTTGCCAGGACAGGCGGCAGGGATGGGCAACCTGGAGAGCTGCGGCTGCAGGAACTGGTGGAGTCTTGAGGGCATCTGACTTGCATAATGCAGCAGATGAAGCCAAAGTAGTTGCTGCAGGAGATGTCGGGTCACATTAAACACGCCACACTGAGAGCTGTGGTTTTCGGCAGGGGATGCACATCTGCGGCTCTTGTGCTTTGGGCAGGTGGGCATGTGCACCTCTGCTCTACTGCCTCTGTCCAGAGGAGAGCAGAGGCTTATTGTCCTGCTGCCCCTCCTCTCCTGGTACGTGAGGGTGCAGATGAAGAACCTGCACACTGATATCCCAACCTCCCTGGTGAACTGTGCCCTAAGAGGCGCTGTGGTGGGATGGCTTATTAAGGTTCAATTCCTGCCACTCTCGAGTGGCAAGTTCTTCAGCTGAGTCTAAAGGAGGGATGTCCTGCCCTTCTTGGCAGAAGTTTTAGAATCGCATCCTTCTGCCAGAAGGACACCGGTTGAGGTGGAGACAGAGCTGGGTTGTAAGTAGGTGAGGTCCTGTTTGCTGCTCATTCCTTTTGAGGTGTTTATTGCATTCAGTGGGATATTTGGGTAACGAGCAAGTATTTTAGTTGTGTTCTTCGATCGTGCCGGTTCACAGTGGGTTTGTTGCCAGGGGGACAGAGCTGACACCAGAGCAGTTGAGCTCAGGTGTCTTCAAGTAGGTGAGTGGCTGGGTGAAATTGTGTGGTACTTGCTAACCTCCCAGTGCCAAGTCCCAGGGGTGCCTATAGGGTGAGCAGCAATGAGTTTTGGGCTGCTGGGTCTGCTGTGAGGGCTGCAGGCAAAATACAGGGGCCAACCTGTGTGGAGATCCTCAGCCTGAGGGCTGTGGTTGCTCTGCAATACCCAGACCCTCTGCAAGCTAGGAGTGGAGGCTTCTCCCCACCACAGAGCCTACGGGCAGAGGGCTGCTGTGGAGCCCAGTTCTTCCACATTCTGAGTAATGCTCAAGTTGCCAGATAAGCAGGAGCGCTGCTGCTTACTGATAACATTGTTTGGAAAGAATAGAGTACCTCTTGCTTTGCAAAGAAAGGGCTTAGTTACCTGAGGTAGGGAGAGGATTCTGGGCTGCTGCTCCCCAGTGGAGGAATGTGTTTTTGGAGAGCCCAGCCCCAAGAGGCAGCTGGAATCTGAAACATCCCTATTTTGAGCATTTTTTGCTGGTTTATGCAGTGCTGTGACCCTCGTGTATCTGCCCTAAGCTAGCTGTCGTGTATTGGGATTTTCATGCATACATCTCCTCAAGCACCGCATAGGACCTTGATGAGTCCAGCATGAGACTCAGAGCTGGAAAACCCAGGGGAGAGGCCACGTCCTTATCTCTGCCGTGGTGTTTCCTGGCTCTGCTCCCAACCACTGCTGGGAGCTGAGGTCAGGTCTGATCCTCAGGCAGCGGAAACGTCTGTCCCAGGAGCATTTCATGTGCTGGTATCTCTTTGCAGTACAATGAGGGTGCTTCAAGGGTTGTGATCTGCATATCAGAGAGAGAGTACAAAATTAGGATTAGAGACGTTTAATATATTTTAGAGTGGGAAGCATTCTGTCTGAAAATATTTCTGAGGCTGGCCTCCTGTGAGAAGGGTGGTCAGGGATGCTGCTGCTTAGTAATTGCTATTGTTGCTTCTGGGTTTCTACTAACTGGAAACACTGGAGCTGCCTGGTTTGGCATTTCTCATCTCCAGTGCAGAAGCTTTTGAGAAGCAATAGGAAAAACAACTCATGTTTCCAAGTGCTAGGGATGTGCTTTGTCTAGCATTAGTAATGGACTGAACTACTTTGGTTTGTTTGAATCGTGTAAAATGTCTTTAAATCAATGGCATGAGGTTTAACAATGCTGAGACCTGCACTTGGGGCACAACAACCCTGTGCAGCTACAGACTAGAAGTCTGGCTGGAAAGCTGCCTGGACGAGAAGGATGTGAGTGAGCTGGTTGGCAGCAACTGAACATGAGCCAGCAGTGTGCCCAGGTGGCCAAGAAGGCCAATGGCATCTTGGCTTGTATCAGGAACGGCGTGACCAGCAGGTCCAGGGAGGTTATTCTCCCTCTGTACTCGGCACTGGTGAGACCGCACCTCGAGTCCTGTGTTCAGTTCTGGGCCCCTCACCACAAGAAGGATGTTGAGGCTCTGGAGCGAGTCCAGAGAAGAGCAACGAAGCTGGTGAAGGGGCTGGAGAACAAGAGGAGCGGCTGAGAGAGCTGGGGGTGTTTAGCCTGGAGAAGAGGAGGCTGAGGGCAGAGCTTATTGTTCTTTACAACTACCTGAAAGGAGGTTGTGGAGAGGAGGGAGCTGGCCTCTTCTCCCAAGTGACAGGGGGCAGGACAAGAGGAAGCTCTGCCAGGGGAGATTCAGGCTAGACATCAGAAAACAAGTTTTCACAGAAAGGGTCATTGGGCACTGGCAGAGGCTGCTCAGGGAGGTGGTTGAATCATCATCCTTGGAGGTATTTAAAAGATGTCTGGATGAGGTGCTGAGGGGCATGGTTTAGTGTTTGATAGGAATGGTTGGACTCAATGATCCAGTGGGTGCTTTCCAAGCTAGTGATTCTGTGAGTCTAAAGTTAGTTGACCTTTCCTGAAACCCACCTCTTCAGATACGGCTCACACACCATCACACATTGCTGCTTTGTTTTGCTGAGGAGGAGCCTTGGCTTTTGCATCTGGAGGTGATTCTGTCCTGCAAGGCCTCAGCGTGGGCACAGCAAGCAAGGCACAGCACTGCCAGGGTCCTCACTGACACCAGAGCTCCTCACTGCCCCCCTGCATTCCCAGAGCTGTCCGAGTGCTTTCCTGAGCAGAAGGCAGCTCTGCTGGGCCCCAGCTCAACCCTGCAGCCCTGCCGATAAGCATCGAGTAGATCTGGAGGTGACACAGCCTGGGATCCCCTTGCAGTGCCAAGCCATGCAGGTCAGCTCTACTCAACTCTCTCAAGGGCCTGCAGGTTCTTTGTGCCACGCAAAGTCTTTATTATTCAAAGTTTTTTCCACTTTTGAGAGGTTCAGGTAGTGTAAAAGAACAGTGGTGTTAGCCAAGGGTTTGCACATGGGAAAACTGAAGCTGAGCAGAGCGTCCTGCAGATTCGGGGCTGTCATCCACGCAAACAGGATAAGCACATTCATGGGCAAGCCAGTGCAGCCTTCCCCCCTTCTATTTATTTATCTATCACTGGAGTAGGAACATATGCACAAGCCCATTCCTCAATGTGCATTTCCGTAAGACAAAAATAGCTTTTCCTTCAGATCCACGAGCTTTGGCACAGTCCCATGTCACAATTAGAGTAAAATAGATTTTATAGTAAATTTTGAAGAGCAACATAACCTTTTTTTATTTTACTCCATGCATTCAGAAATTTTCAGTAAATGTAGCCCCTAATGGACATGACCCTCAATTATTGTAGTGTTTTTTTTAAGTTGTAGCCATGTCTGGCTGGGTGTGATGCTTTTGAACACAAGCTGTGCCTGCAGGTATTTTAAAAGCCCCAGTACATGCAAGCGCTGTTCATTAATCTTCAGTACAAGAAGTAATAAGCTGTGCAAATTGAACATCAGCATTTTTTTTTAGGCACAGTTAACTTTTCAAGACCAGCAAACATAAGCTGTGCTGAGGCTTATGAATGTGAAAAGAATGGGAATATCAGGTGTTCTGGGTTTTTTTTCCTGATTTTGAGTAATTTTTTTTTATTTTTTATTTTTCCAGTGTTGGATGGTTTCTGATGGTGTTCTGTACAGTTTCTCATGACTGTCTTAGTGAATAAGCCTGAAAAGGACTGCAGAATTTTCTCCAAGTTTAAATGCTAAGTAATTACTCTTATAGAGAGTTTTAAGTGGCATTTCTTTCTCTTGCTTTCTTAGGAATGGCCAAGATTTAAAAATATTACACCAGAGTGTGTTCCAGGTTAGGATTTTCATAACAGCCTAAACTTAAGTTCTGTGTCAGGTATCTAACTAGTGGCAAAGGTTTTAAAAGTGTAATGCTTTGAGCCCTTCTTGACACTGAATTTCAGATGTAGGAACACGAACTGGAAAGCCTTATTCCCAAGCACATTATTATGTTGTATTTAGCATTATATTTAGCCTCTTAAAATTATTCAGAAGTATCTGTGGTCAGGTGTGTGACCTGAGGCCTCAGTACTTTAGAAATTATTGGTTAATATTCCTCTCTCTTCTATCTGTCTCTATCTAAATATGTTGAAAAAGCAGGTTTTAATGTAAACGCCTAAATGCACAGCCTGATATACAAGAAGACCGTCCATTCAAAATGTCTCCAAATTTCAGAATGAATTTCTGTAGGCTTGCATCTTTATTCAGACAGGTGTTATTTAATTACCCAGGATGCGAATGGCTGGCAGGGCTTGGAGCAGCCACAAGCCCCTTGTGGGCTCCGGGAGCATCATTTACCAGCGTATTGCAGAGCATGTGCTTTTGTATTGGACATGCAGTGCTGTGAATCTGTTATTAACAACTGCATATTTAATGCAACTCCCCTCCAGACTAAAGCAAACAGACAGACTCAGGGTGTTTTGAAGGTATCTAGTTCTGTGAGGAGACGAGGGATATACAGGTCTTTGTTGTTGCTTTCTCCACCAGCAGAACAGGGTGCTTCAATGTGTATTTTTGACTTGTTTTCCCCCTATAGGAAGCTGAGAAATTGGGTGTTTTTTTCCCTTCCCTAACAGCTGGCTAATGAAAGCGGTCTTAAAGGGAACCCAAAGAGAGCAGCGTGTCGCACTTAGTTCATATTAATTAATCTATTATTTGTAACTAAATAAGATTATTTTTTCTGCTAAGGGTTTTTAGCCTGGAGAAGAGGAGGCTGAGGGGAGACCCCATTGCTCTCTACAACTACCTGAAAGGAGGTTGTGGAGAGGAGGGTACTGGCCTCTTCTCACAAGTGACAGGACAAGAGGGAATGGCCTCAAGCTCCACCAGAGGAGATTTAGGCTGGACATTAAGAAAAAAATATTGACAGAAAGGTCATTGGGCACTGGCAGAGGCTGCCCAGGGAGGTGGTTGAGTCACCTTCCCTGGAGGTGTTTAAGGGACGGGTGGATGAGGTGCTGAGGGGCATGGTTTAGTGTTTGATAGGAATGGTTGGACTTGGTGATCCAACCTGGTGACTCTATTATGCTATGAAATGGAATCCCCAAGAAGCCCTATGCCTTTATTATTAGAGGTGCACCAAAAATTAGTCCATAGCGGTCTGGTCAGAGGCAGGTACAAGCAGTGGTATCTGTATGAGATGGCCTTGAGACATTTTTTAAGTCATCTATTGACCTGTTGGACCCCAGCAATCAATTAGCTATTTATGATAGCCCATACAGTAACATTTATTGTATTCTATCACTGTTTTGCTGTTTCTTTCAAGAATTGAAAATTTTATTTCTTACAGGATAATTGTAAAATTTAGACCTGGGACTTCTGTGCTTTAGTGCCAAGATGGGCTTCTGTTTTAAAGTGGGATTCTGTGAGTAAAAGGAGATTTTTCAAAATAGGTAACAGGAAACATGTATTGCAGGTGTATTTTGAAGTGGCTGCATGAGATAATGCTATTTAAAATTGGATTTGCGAGAATGTAAATGCTAATAGAAAAATACAAAGCATTAGTCACACGCTAGCGTGTACTGCTTGAAATAACTTGCGAGTAATATTTGTCACTTAAAATTCACGTGCTGCTTCTAGGATTTATCCAAGTGGCAAAACTGAAAACCAGAGATTTTGAGAAAATGATTTTTTCAGTTCAGGAACTGGAAAATAAAAGGGAGGACTGTTTTGATCCTAATTAAGCTGATTTACAACTCCTCTGTTTGGGGTATTTTTTCACTACAAGGAAGCAAAAAAATCTCTCTTTAGGGGGAAAAGTAGTATTTTTTTCAGCCTGAAACAAATTCGTTGGTTCTGTTATAGGTTTCCTTAAGAAGCAAGGATCAAAGCTCATGTACATATTTAGAAAATGCTGATTATGGTAGAGCTGTGATAGAGTTAGTTTGTTACCTCCCAGGCAGGTCCCTCCGTTCTTCTCTGGCACTATTAAACATACACTGAGACAGAGCTGGATCCCAGACCCTGTCTAAATGATATTTAGGTGTTTTATAGCAGTGTAGTAATTAAAGAGGTGGTGTTGAGGGGAGCCATCTCTGAAGTTCCAGCAGCCAGGGCATCCCCTGTGATCCCAGGGAGGACAGAGCTGTGTGCAGGTGTCTGGGCCAGCAGTGCTGGGCACGAGATGTGTGCAGGATTCATGCCAGCCTGGCTTTCCTCTGTGGTTTCTTTCCCAGCTGAAGATTTTTTGGTGAATTCAGGACAAATGTGTAAACTATTTTGAATTGACAAACACTGCATTTTTAAGCAAGCTACTTGCCTACATTTATCCTCAATCCGCAGTAATTGCTATACAAGCTGCTCCCACACTCTCTTGCCAATGTGCTTGAATCCTGACTTGGAAACAGGCATCAGAGATGCAGGTTTATTTGCTTTGTTGCAGCTCTTGGTCTCTGCACTAACGCTGGTAATTGAAATGGGGGATGATGGACCAGCTATCCAGCCATGAATGGTTCCTCAGTGAACCTCACATACAACATTCATTTTAACAGCTATCAGATAATAACATCTACTATTGTTAGTGAATAGTGGTTCCTTGAATTATTTTTTTTCCACTTTTTCCCCTCCCATAGCAGTTCTGTATCACACTTTTCCATTCTAGTGTCAGACTGAAATATTTGTGTTTCTTTATCTTTTGAATTCTGCTTGGCTAACTTGTCTAGCCCTGTGCTGAATTCTCTGGTGGGTTTGTCTGGTCTGGTTCTTGCTTCATTCATAGTTTGACATCCCCTAAGAGTGGTGGTCCCACACCCACTATCCCTCTTTGCGTATCTCTAGTTTTCCCCTTCCTCCCATTACGCTTTTAAATTTGCGTCCTTTTTTTATTATTTCATTCTGTAAGTACTTCTCTGTCTTTATTTGTTGTTCAGATATTCTGCATAGTGAGTGCAAGTATTTATTTTTGTTGGTAGAATGCTCTGAATTATAAAGATGAGAAAATAAATAGAAGTCAGCAGCACGAGGATATTGTCTGCTAAGCTAAAAACAGTGCGTCAGTGCACAAACTCACGTGTCAGTGATGGTGGGGAGAGAATGTTTTACCTGAAGGCAAATGAGATACCAACATCACAATTTCTTACACCTTATTTAGAGCATCTGACCCACATTGCCCCAGACACATCTGAGGACAGCCTATTGATCTTTTCTGCTATGATTTTTCCCGTAAACCCATTCTTCCCATTTTAATGGGATATATAAAATCATTATTGCTGTCAGAGTACATCAAAAGAAAAAAAAAACAGTTTTGTTTGCTGATATCAGGGCTTTTTGTTCTTTTTTTGGAGGTGCCAAGTCTGTTCATCCCTCCTGGAACTAGATAACAGCATCAGAAACACTGTGCAACACTTCTCGTAGGAATCCAGGGAAGACCTGAATCTGTAATCTTTCAATTAAAAATAATGTTAAATAATAGAACTGCAAAAAGAAGCTTTTGAAAATTGCCTGGTTTTGAAGCACCTGCCAGTTGGAAACACTGAGCAATTTTGGGTGATGTTTAGTTAAGAGAAAGAGCAATAAAACTATGGCAGATACCTGGCTGCTGTCTGTTTAACAGCATCGAGCATCTTGGTAAAGTCCTCGTTTTTGGAATTACATTGTTGGTTGTGGGATTTCTTAAAAAAGAAAGTGGTGTGGGGAGGGGATAGTTACTGTAGGAAAGGGATGCTAATGAGAGATTTTTAGAAATCCAAACTGTTAAAAAAGGGGTATTTGTAAAACATCTTTTCAAGCTTCTGCTGCCTGTAAAGTCAATTAGATTCACTTAATGGCTATGAAAATATACATCTGGTGTGATTTCAGAACCTGCAAATGTTCAGAGGATAACATCAAGCTGTGCCTCTTGGGCAGTGATTTGCATTTGGGAATAAGGCATCATCAGGTTTTTATGGGGCTTTTTTGAAGCCACGAGTATAGTCTGAAAAGCATCAAAGCATTTTTGAGGATTCTTGAGAAGTGGGAACATTTTTCATGGATACCTCAAACAGCTAAAGAGGATTTCAGTGAAATTCTAAAAAAAAAAATTAAAAAACCCCAAACACACAACCCCCCCTCCACATTCACTGAGAGTGAATTGAGGGACAGTTTGGCTTAAAGATTCAGCGGAGCGTTTGCTTTAACTTAATCATGTGTTTAAATCCTTTGTCTCTTGTTGGGGGTTTAGGACATCCTTCAGTGCAGGTCTGAGTGTTCTTTTGATCATTATAGGAAACCTGTGACATAATGGGAAATTCAATGATGGAGTAAACCTACCTTGAGTGTGCTGCATGTGCTGATCAGCTGCCTGCAAGAGGAGTTGGTGATGTTTCAGGGAGAAGTGGTGCATTGGAAGGAGCAGCTGTGAACTTGCTCTTGGTTACATTCATTCTGCTGTGTCTTGGCATCAGATGTGGGGGTTTAGTGCAATTTAGCATAGTTGGGAAAATCCACCCAATTCTCAAAATACTGCATTTGCACCCAGGATTGTGTGTTTGCATCTATTCTGGTGGTGGTTACGGTAGGTGCTGTTCACATGTATAAATCAAACCTCCTTCTGCAGGTACTCTGTTACTGAGTGTGCTGCTGGTGGATGGTACCTGGCATGAAAGTACCTGCTTTTACTGGCTCTGAGCAGGTTGCCCTTCATTTTCCAGTGTCTCCCTGATGGAATGAGGCGAGGTCTATTGCCTACTCATTCCACTGATTTGTTTTGCAAATTTCTTTCAGCTCTTGTGACTGAGGCTCAAAGCAACCCCACTTGCGTGGATGTAGGATGTAAGGTGGTAATAGTCATCACGGGAAGTCTGGAAATAACCAGGTTAGGCTTTTGTAGGGATTTTTTGTCCTGATTGGTCTGGTGTGGTAGTCTGAACACGTGACAAAGAAGGGGCTTTTTTCTTTATTTTTTTTAATTTTAGAAATGTAGCGATTTGCACATGTAATTTCCATTTTCTCTTAATGCATCTTCCACAACAGGTCCATTGTTTGTGCCCAGCCTGACAGATGTTCATGTATTTATGGATGCAGAGTTTTCTTTCACTGCTGCATTAAATAAATGCTCTAATTTCAATCTGAAGTAATGGAGTTCAGTAGAATTACACCGAAGGCACATTGGTCCTCGAAGAAGGATGTAGGAACACATTGGCTTTAACAACAGTGAGCAGCTAGGCGTGTGTTTCTGCACCGTAGCAGAGCTCTGGCTTGACAGGAGGCTGCTTTTCTGAGTTAAAAATTGAAGTGATGTGTGGTGAAGGAGGCTTGCACTGACTGGGGAGGTGCTGGTGAGGTCTGGAGTGTGATGGGTGGAAGGAGACAACATTGAAGCTTTGTAGAGGAATTTAATTTTCATTACTTAGGTGACAGAAGGAACTGGAGACTTGACCCGCTGTTCACCTTTATTGCTATGTGTAGCTCCAACAGAGTGGGTGGGGGGAGGTTGGCATATACAGGTGGGGCATGCTGGGGAACTTCACATCAGGACTTAGTTTGGCTGAGTTGGGTGTAAATATAACAGCCCTCCAGGGATTAAATACTCACAGTGCGTATCCAAAAATTAGGTGGCTGCATGCAAAAGCAGTATCAATTTACAGTGGGACCCTGCAGTGGAGTGGCCATGGGAAAGTGGTACCTGAAGGGAAGTAGATTGCCTTCATGGGCTGTTCCTGCTGGAAAACACTTCAGTGTTTATTTTCAAGGAGAGAGCACACTTTGCAGTAGTGTCCCTGGGAGTCCTGGCTGACACAATGGCCGTGTTGTCTTTGAAGGGCTGAGGGTGCCCAGGCACCATCTCAGGGTGGGAGAATTGGCATCTCCTGCAGCCTGGCTTTACATGCACAGCGGGGTGGGAATGCAGTGGTACCCTGACTGTTATTTCTACCTGACCAATGGAGTCCTCACCCAGTGTGTTGGTCAGTTGACTGTTGGATTAGAGATGTGGGAAGGTGCACACGCCAGGAGGTCAACGGGTCAGATTCAGCAGCACAGCAAACCACCTCAGAGTCTGGTACCATGAGGTGGGGTGAGCACCTCTTTCTCTGCTCTTGCATAAGAGGATGGCCTGGTTGGTATGTTGTAGAGGAATAATCATTGCTGGAGGAAGACTTAGTGTTTGAAATGTGATGGTGTTAGAAGCACTTAGGAATCGCTTGGAAGATTTTTTTCAAGAGAGGTTTGCTAGTTATTTATCCATTAATTTATATGGGTCAGGAGTTGCATTTACTGCAGACTGAAGTGTCAGTGCTGTCACTGCCTCTAGCCTTGGATATTAGAAGTGCATGGCAGACACCCCTTGCAAGGGAAAGACCTTGGGTTTTGGCATGCTGCAGATGGAAATTGCTTTATTCCATCACCTTCCATGCCAGGGTGAGCATCTTGCCAGAGACATGCGCTGCCTCGATGGCAGCAGAGCAGAAAGGCTGTGGACTTGGTTTGTTGACCAAAGCCTGTTTCTCCTTAACAGCTTTATAATTTCAGTTCCCCTGTTATTTACTACTGTTTATCCCCTGTTTATTTACTGCTTACCCAGAGATTAGGGCAGAAGGTTTGACCCATTGGTTGGGGAGTTCATATGGACAAGTCGGACAGGATTGGCCCTGATGAAAAGCACCCAAAGAAGTGCCCTTGGCCAGCACCTGGCGATGACAAAGGTGCTTCAGTGGTCACCCTCACTCCTTGCCTCTCAAGCCCTTCCTCGTCTATTGCAGTGGATTTTGAGGGCTCATCTTAGTGTGGTGGATTGTGACAATACACACAGTGTAATGTGGTGACATGGGTTGGTCGCAATTGATTATAGTTGCCATTCTTGTTGGATGCCTGAGCGCTGGGAGGGGTATGTGTGCAGCACCATATGAAGCTACTGTGCTAGACGTAGGGAGAAATAATTGTTGCTTGAAATACGCTCAGGAAGATCAAGCCATGTACCCACTGACTTCAGCCAGTACCATCTCAGTGCCCTGAACCTTCTTCTTCCCTCTCCCATCTTCCTCTACATTGAGTAATGGATTCTTCACTGTGGTTTCAGAGGAAATACAATTCCTTATGACTTGCTGTTTTACTCCTGTAGAATATTAATACAATGGAAAGTTAGAGGTTGTGGAGGTTTGATTCATTGTGTTAGCAACAAGGTAGGATTCTTGTGAAACTTAAGTCAGCTGCAGGGAAAAAAAGACTGCATGGAGCAGAGTTGTATTTATTGTCAGTTCTAGGAGAGTCCCTGTCTGTCAATACCTGTTAATGCACCAGGAAGGGAATTGGAGGAGCTGCCTTGGGGTCTGAGTCTTTTCTGGTGAGCATTTCTGCACTGTAAATACTGCAAACTGCTATTAATTGTTACTGCTCCTTGGCTGTTGTGGTAGTGATGTCTTCATACAGAGGCTTTTGAGGGCAGCAGGAGTGTGCTACGGGCAGGGGAAGGGACGCACCCCATGTTGAGACACTGGAACAGGTTGCCCAGAGAAGCTGTGACTGCCTCATCCTTGAAGGTGTTTAAGGCCAGGTTGGATGGGTCCTTGAGTAAGCTGATCTACTGGGATGTCCCTGGCCATTGCAGGGGGGTTGGAACTGGATGATCTTTAAGGTCCCTTCCAACCCAACGATTCTATGACTCTATGTTCAGAACCACTGCAACATGCTGTACAGCATGTTTTGGCTGGATATGTGTGCTTTGTATGGCTTGCAATTGAACACTTATGGCATTACCCATTTCTATCGCTTCTCTGCCTTAGAGTTGGGTGCGTTTGCAGAACCAGTCAGTATCTGCACCAGCGCTTCACAAGCCTCATCCTGTGCATTAGGCTTATATGCTGTAAAATGCAGTTGATCACCTGCCTGGGGTGAAAAGTTTCCAGATCTGGCATCCTTGATGCCCCTAAAAGTAGTGTAAGTGATGTAGTCCTGGTTTGGGGTGTATTTTGGTTGGGGTTTTTTTTGTATGTCACATCTTACATATGCAAATGTTTTGAGTCCCTACTAGGTTTTTGCTGTGGTCATTTGCAGGAGAGGGGCTTTCCCAGAGGGTGATGTGCCTTAAAGATTGACCTTGGTTAGAGCAACATAAAACTCCTTGGAAGTCCTTGTAGAGCTCCAGATTGCATTTATTATTTAACCTTAAGTAAATGCAATTTTAGTTTTTCTCTTTGCTTTAAAGCATTTGGTACAATACCTATGTAGACATGGGCACTTCTATTGACCTAAAGGGAGTCTTGGCTAAATTTAGACCAGATGAGTAACGATTGATAGTGAAAATATGATGGATTCTATCCATTTTGCCCCATATGATTTATGGCTAGGCGAACTGCTAAACTAAGGCTAAGTCATTTGATGATTACTGCTTCGTGCCTTTTTACAGCAATGCATATGAAAAAGTCAGCCAGCAAATAATGAATTCTATCCAATAATTGTATATTTTCTATTTTTTCTGTATTTAGAAGTAGAAAGTCCTCTGATTTGTTTGCTACCTTTCTGAAAGCAATGAAGCCATATAGTGAAAATTTGATGTAGTATATGAAGACTGAACCTTAGCAATGGCCTCTTAAGGCACTGCCTTAAAACACAACCAGCAATACGTTTTATCTTGTGAACTACTTTAACAAGAAGCTAATTGTTGTGTCAGTCTTTTGAGCATTTTATAAGAAGATATAGTCTAGCAAAGCTAGCAGAAAGGTTTGATTTATTTTTTCCTTTAAATTTCTAACTAAAAACCAGTCTAAGTTCTAAAGCATTGATTTACTTAAGGTCTGACTCTGCAATTGATGGGCTTAGCATGGATTTTGGATGCATAGGGAACATCTACTCTGAAAGTACTTCAAATACTTTTTTCTGGCTTTGTCTGTTTGTGCAGACCAGTCTGTTCTGCTGAGCCAGCTCCATTGAACTGGGACTCATCATCCAGTTAACCCTGAGAACAATGCTGGGCCAAAATCGCGTATTCTAGTCTTTATCCACTCCTTTAAGCTATTTAATTCTTTGCTTATCGATAACAATTGCTCACATGCGAAAAAACACAGATAATGCTCGGTTTCTCAAACTGTGCTTTCTCTTGATGACCCAGCAGGTAGACTGCAATTGCTGCATCGGTGGCTTTGTCTCTTCTTTCTCTGTAGCACGTCCTTCTTTTCAACAGCGGAGAGCAAAGCAATGGCCCAGGCTAAATCCACCCTTATAACCACAGAACTTCTAATCCCACATAACTGCTTCTGCAGCTTTTTCTTGAACGGCTGTTACGTGTTAGCTTTATTAAAACCTTCGCTTTGCAAGGTGCATCACAGCCAGTAAAAAGAGCCAGATATAAGATTTTAGAGTCTTGTTCTTGCACTTCTTAATATAGCACCCTCTGAAATGTGATGAAAGTGTGCTTTCTTTACTTGGTCTATGATATGGCCTGCATTTCTAGCTTTGTTCTCAAAAGCTTGTTCTTGAGATGTTCTGAGTGCTTCCCAGGGCTCTGCTGAGCTCCCATGGCTGCTGTCATGAATGATGGCATTCTGAGCCCCATGGGATTGAATCTAGTTTGAAAACTCAACCCTTGGAACTGCTAACACAAGGCATATGGCCACTAACAGCTTGTGTTGATCTGGATGTTGAGGCTGGGTCTTCCTGAAGCTTTAGAGGAGTAAGTTGCATGGGTAGGAACTGTCACATAGGTGTTTCAGAGGAACAGGGTGTGGTTTAAAACAAAGGTTTTAAGATGATTAGAAATACCTGCTGGGTCACATCCCCAGCAGTGACAGCAGGATATAAAATGTGGCCACTATCTTAAGTCTTCTGCAATCAAAACACTACAGTGGAAGTAAACTATAGCTAGCTGTCAATGTCCTGGAGATATTCCAGGGGCTTTCACAAACACCCCCAAAACAGAATACCTGTGATAAAGTGGCTGGGTGCTCATGAGTGTGGATCAGCAATGTTAGGAAGCATTGAGTAGGCACTGATGAAAGGTAGTTCTCATGGTGTTATTCTAAATTGTAACCCCACCACCCATTCCATCCCCAGGTGAAGGTAAAGCTGGCCTGCAGCAAAATTACTCAGTAGGATCATGACTCAGGTAGTATGTCCTGCAGCTCCAGGTTTATCAGTGGTGGTGCATTATGGCATATACTAGTCTGAATCCAAATATGCTTTTGGGTTTGCACAGATGTTTAGGCCAGCTGTTGCCTGCAGTCCAAAACCTCATAACTCTTCTCTGTCATATATTATGCTCAGGTTTATCAGCTGCAGAGGCCAGCTCTAACTTGCTGTCTCCTGGGGCAGTTTGAGAGCTACTGCTGTTGCATGTCATGGTCACAGTGTTTCTGGCACCAAACATGTAGAATCATAGAATCACCAGGTTGGAAGAGACCCACTGGATCGTTGAGTCCAACCATTCCCACCAGTCTCTAAACCATGCCCCTAAGTACCTCATCCACCCTCACCTTAAACACCTCCAGGGAAGGCGAGTCAACCACCTCCCTGGGCAGACTGTTCCAACGCCTAACGACCCTTTCTGTGAAGAATTTTTTCCTTATCTCAAGCCTGAATCTCCCCTGGCGGAGCTTGAGGCCATTCCCTCTTGTCCTGTTCCCTGTCACTTGGCAGAAGAGGCCAGCACCCTCCTCTCCACAACCTCCCTTCAGGTAGCTGTAGAGAGCAATGAGGTCTCCCCTCAGCCTCCTCTTCTTCAGGCTAAACATCCCCAGCTCTCTCAGCCGCTCCTCTTGTTCTCCAGCCCCTTCACCAGCTTCATTGCTCTTCTCTGGACTCGCTCCAGAGCCACAACATCCTTCTTGTGGTGAGGGGCCCAGAACTGAACACAGGATTCGAGATGCGGTCTCACCAGTGCCGAGTACAGAGGGACAAGAACTTCCCTGGACCTGCTGGTCATGCCGTTTCTGATACAAGCCAAGATGCCATTGGCCGGTAGAACTGTGCCATGGCCATGTTGCAGAGCAGGTGTGGGACATCACCATCATCCCACTGTTCCTCTGCTGATTACAGCTCTGGAGGCTTTGCCCGAGCTTAGAGATGGTTGCAGGTGGCTTCAGTTCTTGATAGCAACAAGAACAAAGGTTGGAACAGGCTTCCTAGGGAAGTTGTGGATGCTTTTGTCCCTGGAGGTGTCCAAGACTATGTTGGCTGGGGCCTTGAGCAGCCTGGTCTGCAGGGAGATGTCCCTGCCCATGGCAGGGGTAGAACTGGATGGACTTTAAGATCCTTTCCAGCCCAAGCATTCTGTGATTCTGTGAAAGGTAGCAAGGGTGGAAAAGAAGGTAGATAGAAAAGTAGCAGAGCTGGTTGCCTGGGACAAAATAATTCGTCTCTCTCCGTGCTGTGCAGGTGATCTCATTGCCTGCTGACCAGATGCCCCATGAATCAAGGGATGTCACCCACCCTCGGCATATAGATGCCCTTTCAGCAGGGTATTATTTATAACAGAGCAATGAATCCTTCAGTGGTAGGTTATGTGGAGTTATTTATGGGAAGAAAGGGGTTTTACAGCATTTCTAATTTCATGCATGAATAAATCTTTTGCGTCCGTGACATATTTTGCTCCCCAATGCCTGGGTCTTTTCTGATGTAGAGGGAAGTTCATGAGTGTTGGAGTTAGGGCCTTTCGTGTCTCACCTGGTTTCCATGGCCATAAACTACTCCAAAATGCCATTATTTTGTAGGAGCCCTCCAGGAATGCCTTTTAACTAAAGTCAAGTGTACGGTTATTAGCAGAAGATGTTGGAACTGTTAGGCAGCCCTGCTTGAAGCCAAGGGGAGCTAGAAGGGTAGAAGGGAAAGAAACTCAAGATGTGGGAGGGATGGAGGTAAGAAGAAATAATCCCTCCCAGACCAGACTATCTGAGCAGTTGCTGCATGTAGCGGGTTGCGTGTCCTTGGTTAATCCCTGCACCCCAATTGCCTGTGTGAGCAGCCAGGCAGCAACTGATGTGCCCTGTCTGTGCCCCAAACTCCTCCTGCCGGCAGCATTTGCATCCTGGCAGCTGTGCTCTTGCAGAAGGGCCTCCTTGTTCCCTTGACATTGATGTAACTTGGCTGCTCTGCCCTGCGTTTCACCGATGATGGAGACGAAGGAGGAGGGAGAGTTGCCTCGAGTGCTGAGCTCCTCTGCTGCTCCCTCTTCAAATCCCAGACAGGATGAGAGGGCAGTGATTTAAATGGCATCAGCGCTACCAGTCTGTGGCAAAGCCACCTCTGGGCTGCAGACTCTCTCCACTTGCTGCCACATGGCTGCTTAGAGCAATGTGTATAAATAGCATTGGCAGGAGGAGAGGCAAGACACTGAAGTTCAGGGATTTTTACTCTATTATCTATAAATAAGTAATAATTGCACAGCATTGTGTCCAGTGCAGGACACCCCCTGGCTCCTTCTGTAATGCCTTGCTCAGACCAACCCTGCGTGGCCAAGAAGGTTCCCGCTCTGGCCAAAATCGCACCAAAAGTTGGTACAGGAGGCTGAACAAGTGGCTCCAAGGGCAGGTATTTAAAGCTAAATGGTGCAACAGGGTGTTGCATTTCCTCAATCCTGGTACTTCCATGCAGTGGTGTTGCACTAGGCTGTGCTGCAGTATGTCAGCGGGTTACAGGGAGGAGTTTGAGGGCATTCAGGTCTACGATTTGCAAGCCTGTAATTTTTGGCAAAGCTTTTATGCAAGTATATTGAGAGTGAGGGACACGGGCAATCACAAGTCCTCTCTTATGGGAAGCACAGGAATGGTTTTATATGGTTTGAGTTTTTATTTTTTTTCCCTTTGTCCCTTCCTAGCACCCTGGGGGAAGATCTAGGATGGGGAGGGAGGTTTGCCCATGTGCAGGGTGCTGCTTTTCCTAGCAAAGCCCTGAAGACACATACTAAGCCCGTGGGCAGCTTCCTGTTGCTCCTAGAGCTTGCATTTACACGTCACATCTCTGCCAGGGATGCACAGTCCCAATTTTTAGTTTGGCCAGATTTTCCCATGATGTCAGCTTCCTTTTCTGGTGGCCAGTCCTCAGATGCTTTCCTGTCTCTACTTCAGGCATACAGAAGAGCTGGGATTTGCCTGGTGAGTTCCCATCAGCAGTGGTGGTAGCTTTGAGCAGCTCCACTGGTCCCTTTGTCTGGCTGATGCTCTGAAGATGTTGTCCAGGGGCAGCGTTGAGCCAGGAGGGGAACTGCTCTCATTTGCATCACTGTGACTGTGCCAAAGCAGAAAGGAGAAGACTGACCTGCCTCTGGAGCAAGGTTTTCAGATGTGCCTTGTGCTCAGCTTCCAAGGAAAACACCTTCCCGTGGGGATGCAGTGCCACCCATGGAAAATTAGCAGCAGGACTGGTGGTCACAGGATCTCTCCAGGCCTGTGGATAGCAGGAATGGGTTTTATCTTGCTCAGTGTTGAATCCGTTGGTGCACGAGTCAGCACAGGGGGGGACCTAAGCACAAGTTCAGGATGTTTTGGGGTGGCAGTTTTGCTTGCTCCCATGGAAATACTAGAATTTACTAGAAAGCAATGGATTTTAAAAGTACCTAGCAAGCAGGGCTTTGCTTTGTTTGAGCAATGCACACTGTTAAATTCTGGTTTTTGGGGCAGCGGTCCTCAAGTCCTAAGGGATGTAGGGAAAGCTGTTGGAATCTCCTGTGTTCAATCACATAGGACTCACTCTGGTGGAGAAGGCTGATGTCTCATTCTCCCCCTCTCTTCTAACAGTGCTCTCTGGTATTGCTTTTGGCTCCAATCCTTTCCCCATCCACTCACTGGCCTTTTACTCGCCAAGGGAGTGTAGAAGAATTTGCAGCAAAAACTAATGAATTTTAACCCACCATTGTTGTCGACTGCACGAGGGAGAGCTGTGCAGCTCCTGGTGGTGGAGGAGAGCAGGACAGGAGGCTTGCAAGCACACCCAGGGGATTGCATGGCATATCCTCCTTGGGCAGGAGTGGTGGGTGCTTTGCATGGTGCATGAGCAACCGGTGCGATGCCACTGCTCCAGGGAAATCCTTGGGCTATGGGGCCAGCAAGCAGACAGTGGTGCGTAGAGCCTGATATCAGCCTGCCCTGCAGGAGATGGGTGGATTAGAAGAACGCTCTCTTGGTCCTCAAAAGCTGGGATTCATCTTTCAATTTCAAGCAAAAAGACTCCACCACTGTGTGTGCTTTGAGCTGCCTGAGGAACCACGTCAGACCCTGTGGGATTATTCTGTGTGCTTTTTTGATTATTATTCTTTTATTGTTATTTGGGGCACAATAACCCTAAGCAGAGCTACAGACTAGGAGAAGCCTGGCTGGAAAGCTGCCAGGAGGCTCTTGGACAGAAGTCCATTCCCATTTGATACTCTTCCTGAGCAAATCCTGAAGAGGTCTAGCAATGATGGAGAAGACCGCACCTGGAATACTGTGTTCAGTTCTGGGCCTCTCACCACAAGAAGGATGTTGAGGCTCTGGAGCGAGTCCAGAGAAGTGCAACAAAGCTGGTGAAGGGGCTGGAGAACAAATCTTATGAGGAACGTCTGAGAGAGCTGGGGTTGTTCAGCCTGGAGGAGAGGAGGCTGAGAGGAGACCTTATTACTCTCTACAGCTACCTGAAGGGAGGTTGTGGAGAGGAGGGTGCTGGCCTCTTCTCCCAAGTGACAGAGGACAGGACGAGAGGGAATGGCCTCAAGCTCCGCCAGGGGAGATTCAGGCTTGAGATAAGGAAAAAATTCTTCACAGAAAGGGTCATTAGGCATTGGAACAGTCTGCCCAGGGAGGTGGTTGACTCGCCTTCCCTGGAGGTGTTTAAGGTGAGGGTGGATGAGGTACTTAGGGGCATGGTTTAGAGATTGGTGGGAATGGTTGGACTCAATGATCCAGTGGGTCTTTTCCAACCTGATGATTCTATTCTATGATTAATTTCACAATTACAGCAGCTCTTTCTGTCTCCAGTAGGCAAAATACATTTTACATGATGGTCTTGTGGGAGGAGGAGGCTTTGCAGTGGTGAAGTCTGGGTTAGTAGATAACTATGTGGTTTGAGTTACTTGCTGATAAGTTGGTCTAGTTTGTTGCCCAGAGTATGGAAAGATGTTGCTGAGTCACAGAAAAAACTTGGATAAGGATAGAAAGATAAGATGGAACCACTTGCATCTTGCTGTGTCAGGTATTTGATTTCAAGAAGGCAACAGATATGGGAGCTCTGGCTTTACTTTGTCTTACAATACATGTTGTAGTTCTTGCTTATCCCACTGTGGCATTGTTCCTCGACACTCCTGGTTGCAAGCAAAGCAACCTGCCTCACATGCAACTGGCACCAATGTACACATCCTCTTGAGTTTTGTCCTGTGACTTACAGATGGAAACACAGCAGTATACTCATGCCATGATAAGGCATGGAGGTAACTTTGGTGCGCCTTCCCAGGGAAAGGTGTTACTCTGTAGAGCTCAGCTTTCTTGCCTCAAAACCCATCCACTGCTGACCTGGGCTCCCAGGCTAACAGAGGTGCTGGAGAAACCAGGATAACGTCATCCAGTCTGTGAAGCATGAACAACCTAAACTCATCTTCCTTGTTATATGTTACAGCTGTTTTTAAACTTTTTTATAGTCAAATGCCTCCCAAGTTGATGTTTTCATAGAAAGGTTTGCGTTGGAAGAGACCTTTGAAGATCATCTAGTCCAACCCTCCTGCCATGGGCAGGAACATCTTTCAATAGATCAAGTTGCTCAAAGCCCTGTCCACCCTGACCTTGAACCAGGGATGGGGCATCCATGGCTTCTCTGGACAACCTGCTCCAGTGTCTTACCCCCATCATTGTAAGGAATGTCTTCCTTTATTAGAGTTTACACCTGTGAGTTCCTGCAGAGAGGCTGATGTTTGGCTGGAAACAGCTAATACCTCCAGTACTTCAGAGTGGTGTTCACAAGGCAGCTGGAGTTAAATGCAAGACATTCATGAAGAACAGACCTTGGAGCGGCTTTTCTTGCAGAATCAAAAACCAAGAGAAGAACTTAGAGCAGGGCAGGCTGGAAGGGCTTTGGATGCTGGTAGTGGCGAGTGACAGAAGGACCCCCGAAGATAGAGGCAGAGCAGAGTGAAGGCAAAGACAGACGTTGCCATGAGATGAGTATCTGAAGAGCAGGGAGAGTTGTAGCCATCAGGGTTTGTGTTTGTCTTTGCAGCAGTGATTATTTCCAGATAGTGGTGTGAGAGAGTAAAACGTCAGCTCCTGCTATTAATAGCACTGTGAACAACAAGGCTGTTGCTCATTACTGGCAGGTAAGATGAAGTTAATTATATTTCATCCTAGGTATGAAAATGTGCAAAAATAAGGCAGGCTCTGAGTCAATCCCTCTGGTCTAAAAAAAGATGGAAAAAACCTCATCCCTTCCCTGTGGAGTATTTGAGTGGAGTGGGCTTCTCAGGGTGCTTCTATCCTGCTCAGGAGTAAATGCTGCTGGAAAAGTGGATGGATATGGTGAGGAGATGCGGCTGGCTAGGATTGCTGAAAGCACGTTGAATTTAGGTAAAAAGCAAACAGAAGACCTTCAGGGTTCCTGCTGTGCAACCAGAGGCTTTGCCCAGAGGAAAGAAGGTCCCAGCCCAAGGTCAACAGCATGTGGTGGGACAAAACAGTTTTCAGTAGCAAATCTCCATCCGAATGGGATGCTGCTCCCTGGAGGAGGGGGTTTGACAACTCCATGGGTGAAAACTGCTCCTGGGCTTGGTGTCTTTAGGAAGATGAAGGATCTGGCCACTGGCAAGACTGAGAGAAGGAGCAAACACAGAGTGGGCAGCAGAGTAGAAGTCTTGGGGATTGATAGTGCTGGTGTAAATGAGAGCTGAATACAACTTGCATTGTTTGAGCAGATGTGTCCTGTCTGCTGCTAATTACAAGTGTTGTGTGTGCAACGTGCGCTGGGAGATGTGCCAGATACTATTTTTTTCATGCTGAACTCAAGATCATTATAATTAAGATTTAAAGTTGTAAGTAAAAACTAACAAGGAGTATGAGTTTGCTGTCATGATGCTTGCAACCGGACTGGTCCCTACAGGAATGGATGAGTGTGAGGGTGCAGCCTCCATCCTGGAGGGTGGTGGGAGTTGGGCTGGGGGTTTGAAGGGCCCTGTGGGCTCTGCCACGGTGGGAATGTCCAGATTTGGGTTTAAATAGCCACAAGGCCTAAAAATACTGTAAATGTGCTGGTTTACCAAGGTGGAAAGTGTTGCTGGTTGAGCTTTAGCAGCCTCTCTGGATTGGTAAACGTACAAGAGAGACCCTTGCTAAGAAGGGAAAAAGGAATAAAAGCAGGGAACAATCTCGTAACCTTCACGAAGGAAACCTAGGTCAATACCTGACAGCTCTAGGAGGACTTGCCACATGCAAGGCTGGATGACGGGGACATAGTGGCTGTGCCACTGGCTGTGGCTTGGCAGGCAGAGTTTGCTGGTTGCTTTAGCACTTTTGGGACTGGCTTAGGACAAGGTGGGTACTGGGAACACCACAGTGTGTCCCTGGGGGAGCATCCACCTCTGCTCCCTGAACATGGGGGACATCAACCCTCTTCTTGGGCTGTGCCACATGAGCTGAAATTGGTGGCTGTGCGTGTAGTGGTGAGGATCGCTGTGGCCCCAATATTGCAGTGTGCTTACCGTGCAGCCAGAGACATGAAGGATGGGCGGAGGGGGCTGGTTTGGGCACAGCTGCCATGTGACAAGCGGTTTGGAAACAAGACTGCAGAGCTGAGAGCGGTAAGCTCTCAGAGCCCTGCGATTTGTATTCGGAGGGATAGCAGCTGCTGGGTTTCAGTGCTTATAGGTCTTCATCTGGAGTTGTGTCTGAATAAATTACATTTTGAGATCCAGATGAACGCAGAGGAACAAGCAGCACTGTCATCGCGGTGGCAGAGGAGAGGCATTCTAACTGCTTATGATAAATAGGTCAAGATGGGTCCCGGTGTTTTAAAAATTAGCTGTTGACCTAGATAGCGACAGTGTAATGACTTGCTTGCAGTGGGAACAAGAGTGAGTATCACTGGAGCTGCACATCGCTCTGAAGGTGTAGCATCAGAGTGCTGGTTTGAACCTGGGCTGGTTCTGCGTGCTTTGCTTGTACCCGACTTTTCCACCGCAGTGAGGCTCTGCTGCAGAGGATCACAGATGACTTTGTCCATCTCTTTCTGATATCTTTGCTGTGTTTGCAGGATACATTTTTACCACAGGCAGTACCAGGGACCTGGTGTTCCGTGCTTTGCTTTCCTCTGGTAATAAAGGGCTCAGAGTTGCCTTATTCTTTCCCTGTTTTGTAGGGGTAGTAGTGCTGTGCGCTCCTGAGCACCCATCCAGGCTGTTTAATGCTGTTTAATGCTGGTCCTTATGGAGATGTGCCATACATTTGGGTCTGGGCAGTTGACAAGGTTGATTTTAATGACAGAACTGCTGCCTAAGTCAGATTTTCTTCTGTAGTCAGGGGGGAGGCAGCCACTGCCTGCAGTGGGTCACAGTATGCCAGGGGTTTCTCTTGTGTTGGGGTCCTCTTCCTCTGAGTGAAGCCACGTTCTTCCTGAGCACTGAAAGTTGGTGCTTTCCTTCTTGGCAAAGGGCCTGTCAGTGCCTCTCCTTAGCTCCTGGAATTGAACAATGCCTTTCTTGGATGCTAATTAAGCAATACCCGAGCTAAGATCGCAGTTGCCCTGTGCTGACAACAGTGGTCTATTCAGTTCAACTGGAGACATTTTTCCTTCACTAGGATTTTCTGTGGTGATTCTTAGTTAAGACCTAATTAATTTGTTGCTTGAAAATTAAGTCCACTTGCTGATGGGGCCAAATGATGCTATAATGTTCCAGAGTTACAGCAGTTTCTAATTGCATAGACTTTAATGTTCTGCCAGCCCAAGCAGTGGGATGGGGTGATATTGGTACCTCTCTCCAGAGAGCTCCAGATTTCTTTGAGTTTCATAACTGGAGCTGTGATCGGAGTGCTTGGCACCCTGAGCTGCTCACCCCAAGCCTGCTAGGTGCCCTTCAGGCTCCTGGGCTTTGATTAGATGGCCTTTTGATGGCAGCATCTGCCCTACCAAACCTTCACCCTCATTGCAGAGTGGCACTGCTGACCCCCGGCACCCCCAAACCCACAGCCTGTTCATTAAGCTGCGTCCTTGTTCCTGGAGAGGCGCTGCCAGCTGACTGGTGCTGAGGTGTAATTAAGAACGAGCTGCTTTGGGTAGCTGAAACTCTGCACAGTTTTGGCCCAAATGCTCGAGCATAATGTTTCTGGCTTGTGAGATGCTCTTGCTTCACATGTGCCAGCAGAGGAGGAGCAGCAGCTCCAAGGCATGGGTGGATCTGGCCATAAGCACCCTAAACTGCAGTGAAAAGTGGGTCAGCGAGCCTTATCTTGACTGTGCACAGGAGGTGCTCTTTTTGGGGGGGGAGTGGGGTGGTGTATATGTGTATGGCATTTTCCCCTATTTGTGCTTTGATAGTTTTTATAACCCTAGTTTCTTATCTTACTGCCCAGTTTGGACTTACTACTTCAAACTTAGGTAAGTGGTGCATTAAGCCCCTCAAGCCCACAAGATGAGGATGTGCTCATGTATCCAGATGTGCATAGCAGAGGTCAGAAATGAACCAAACTTCATGGATGGGAGAAGAGGCTGGTGACAGGTGGATGCTGAAGAGAAGCCAGGTCCTCTGCTGTCCCTGTGTGCCTGAAGCAGTGCTTGAGGCTTTCCAGCTTCCCTCAGG
This sequence comes from Clamator glandarius, assembly GCA_033459285.1. Lineage (NCBI taxonomy): Eukaryota > Metazoa > Chordata > Aves > Cuculiformes > Cuculidae > Clamator > Clamator glandarius. The sequence goes on along the minus strand of JAUNZM010000016.1, from coordinate 1,144,435 downwards.
GGGCAGCAGCCAGCCGTATTCATCTGGCAAGGCTGTGGTTATGGTTGTGAACAAGCTTTGGGTGCTGGCTTGAGGGCAGAGTGTCCCTGAGGAAGAGGAATGATGTTTCTGTACTCATGGGGACTTGCAGGAACTTCTCTGCAGGGAATTGCCCTTCCCATGGCATCTCTCTTCCAGAGGTGCTAAGGGGCAGGGTTTAGTGTTTGATAGGAATGGTTGGACTCGATGATCCGGTGGGTCTCTTCCAACCTGGTTATTCTATGATTCAGAGTGTTTTCCATGCTCCTTTGCATGCTGCTTGCAGTGGTGGGAAGGTGCTGAGATTTGAGGAGGAGAAAATAGCTGCACCGGTGCCTGGGTATCATTGCTTCCTTCCCTGGGAGTCTGATCCATCAGGGCAGCTCTGGCATTGCACCCCACATCCAACATCCTTATGAGTCCCATGGTTGGATGTCTGGCCTCTGGCACACATAAGTTTCCCAGCTTTTTCCTGCCTTCACGGGCATTATTGTCAGATCCTGCGCTTCCCAGCCACCTTTGTGCACCACCTCACACTTCTGTGGACACCCGCACTCTGTACAGCCAGTTCTGCTTACTTTGGAGACCATAGGTTTGCCCAGAGCAGTGGATCTGAGCTGATGAGCCCAGTCATTGCAGGTGAACTGCTCACCTAGAGAAGAGAGACTCTGCAAAGCGCAGCTCCTGGTAGAGGCAGAATTTTGCAGCAAAGCATACAAAAGGCTGCCTGTGCCACTGCTGAGTCTCAGGGTGGGTTGCAACACGCAGACAAAACGGGCTGGGTGGCATCCAGGACTCACTGTAATGAAGTTAGTGGTAGGACAGGAGAGCATGACTGTGTGTGGGGCAGAAGTTACCCATCAGAGGATCGTTATCTGTCTGTGATGGTGTCCAAATGCACTTTATAACACTTGGTCCCTAGAAATCTCACATTTTGGTTTCTAGTGACTTCTCCATCCATTTTCCTCTGGAAAACAACATTGCCTTCCCAGTGTTTGGGAAAACAGACCTCATCTGGAGTATCATGTCCAGTTCTGGAATCTTCAACATAAGAACTGTTGGAATGGGTCCAGAGGAGGCTACAAAGATGACCGGAGGGCTGAAGCAACTCCTATACAAGGACAGGCTGAGAGAGTTGGGCTTGTTAGCTTAGAAAAGAGGAGGATCTGAGGAGATCTTATAGTGACCTTCCAGCACTTGAAGGGGCTACAGGAAAGCTGGGGGGGGCTGTTCACAAAAGCTTGTAGTGATAGAAATGCAGCAATGGGTATAAACTGGAGAGGGGCAGATTTAGACTGAGCATAAGGAGGAATTTCTTCACTATGAGACTGGTGAGGCACTGGCACAGGTTGCCTAGGGAAGCTGTGGTGCGCGATCTCTGGAGGCATTCGAGGCCAGGTTGGATGGGGTCTTGAGCAGCCTGATCTAGTGAGAGGTGTCCCTGCCAGTCACAGGGGGGTTGGAACTAGATGGGCTTTAAGGTCCCTTCCAACCCAAACTATTCTATGATTCTATTCTATGATTTTAAAAGAAGCTTTGGTCCTTATTCATGGAGATCCTGAGTCCTCATGTATGACAGAGGGGTGATACCTGACCCCAAGACCAGTTCCCATCATCGTGTTCATAAGCGAGAGCCTTGCCTGTGTCACCCTGCTTAAGGCGTCTGGCCAGCTACATGTGCTGCTCTATCTCCCACAGGCTCCTGCTTCTGGGTCGCTGTCCTGGATGGCAACGTGGTGGGGATTGTGGCAGCGCGGGGCAACGAGGAGGACAACACAGTGGAGCTGCTCCGCATGTCTGTTGACTCCAACTACCGCGGCAAAGGGATCGCCAAGGCCCTGGGCCGCAAAGTGCTGGAGTTTGCCATGCTCAACAACTACTCGTCCGTCGTGCTGGGAACCACAGCCGTGAAGATGGCAGCTCACAAGCTCTATGAGTCCTTGGGGTTCAAGCATGTGGGTGTCGTCGAACATTATGCCCTGCCAGGGATGACACGTTCCTTACTGGAGAGAATGTTTTTCCAGGTCCGCTACCACCGCTACCGCCTGCAGCTGCGGGAAGAATAAAAAATCCCAACCAAACAAAAAAATATTATTTTTTTTCCTCTTCCTTCAAAAATAATCAATTGCCCTTCTATTCCTCGCCACTGTCGATTTGCCAATTTTGGGTTGAGTTTTCGTTCCCTCATGTCATCTTCTGGTTTGCTTCGTGCAGCTCAGTCGTCCAGCCGAGCAGCGCTCCTTCCTCGCATGCTGTAGGTGGTGGCGCTGGGAGTCCTGCGACTGGTGGGGCAGAGCGGAGCGGACCGACAGCCTCTCCTTCCCAGGTACCTCTGTAAAGCACAGAAACTTGTAACTGCAAAATTGTACCACTGCTCTGGTGTACATAGTCTTCTCCTTTTCCAAATGTAAGATAACATAGCGATGCATTCATAATAGTGCAGAAATATTACTTGAATACAGTTTTTCAGTATTACATGCACCAGTAAGTAGAATATGCATTCGTCTTACCGTTATTTACTGGTTAATAGTTTTCAAAGAAAAAAAGGTAGGGGGCAAAAAAACCCCTGCCCCAACCCGCTTGCTACAATGCATGAAGAGGAAAGCGCGTGCACGCACTCAAACACATCGCACTGCCACCACGGCACTGGTGTTGCACTTTTCTTGGATGTGCCTCATTCTGCCAAATGTCTAAGAGACCCTTGGTGCATCCGGTAACCACGACTCCGCTCCATTCCCCTCCTCCTTCCTAAGCCAGCACAGACTCAGACCGGCTGAACTCTGAGCCCCTTTGTAACATAGCGTGAAGTTAAGATCAAACCTAAATATCTCCTGCGCTGTTCTGTAGCCACGCGTAACCTGCAGTCCTGGGCCAGACTCCGCATGTGCGTTGGACTTCCTCTTTGCTGCCTTTTGGGGTTTTTTTTTGTTTGTTTGTTTTTATTTTATTCTTAAGGGTTTTTTTTTGTTATTGTTGTTATTATTTTTAGTTTTGGCTTTTGCTGAATGGTGTCATTGAGGCGTGATGGAGGCTGCAGTTCCTATGGCAACACATTTGCACATTAATGTGTGCACCAACTCTAACCACTTCAGAGAAACAACATGTGACAGATAGTAGCATTTTGGGGGGTGCCAGTTATGGGAGGGGAGCATACGTATTATCTTAACCAACTGCTTGTTTGATAAATGTAGATGGCCTCACTGCAGCCTTCCATCCAAGGTATTAACTGCTTTAATGATGTCAGATTTGTGAATTGTACAATGCAAAAAGCAATGCAAAGCAGATTCGGCATGTGTCTGTACCCGGTATGTATGTACAGTGCCTGCCAACTAAAGAATAACCAAGACTACAGCTTCTTCTAGCCTGAGATATCAACTTTTATAACTTATTTAAACAAATAGCAACTTTGCATGAATTATGTCTTTGGGGGGAAAAAAAGATCGGTAGGTTTTAATTTTTAAAATGTGGTATCAGAAGTATAAAGAAAACCATTTCTGGCTGCACTTAATTTGGGGTGGGTGGAGGGGTTCAGCTCTGTTAATACATTTAAGGGAAAACACCTTTAATTTAGTTCCTCGGGGGGAAAAAGTTACTATTTTATGAAGTATGCATAGGGGGGAGGGGTAAACAACACGTATCACAATGAACTTGATGAAAAGAGTAGAGCATGTGTTAACCACGCTTGCACTTGCAAACGCAACGGAAGCATCACGGGAGAGGAGGTGGCATGGGGCGCATGGAGAGGAGCCATGGGGCGAGTAGAGGGGCAGACAGTGTGCACCCACACGGGGGATGCTGCTCGCCTCTCGCTCGCTCCAAGAGCTGCCTTTTCCTCTCCACCCAAAATCTTTCCCAGCACTGAAACAGGGCTGGCAGTGCTGAATGAGCTCGGTGGGGAGGGGGCTCACCCCGTCCCACCTGGAGCCATGGACCAGGCACGGATGCTGGGGATGGAGGAGCCGTAGGGGCAGAGTCCCAGTGTGTGTGCCAGCAATAAGGAGGGAGATGAGGATGGTGAAGGGCACTGTAGCAAGAGACTGTGAGTTTAATTAACAAAATTTCTGTATGGGGCACTATATTTTTAAAAGTTTCTATGCTGTACATTTCTCCTGAAGCTGAAAAAAATGTACTGTTGGTCGGGGTTTTTGTATAGTGTACAGAAATCGGCAGAATATTTTCTTGCTGCATTCAGTGATTTATTAACCGAAGTAAAATAGACAAATATAAAGTGTTAGCAAAAGTTGAAAGAAAAAAAAAAAACACAAAACAGTTTGTGCCTTTTTAGGTTTATTTTTCTGTTGCTATGTAATCACTGCACTAAAACCTTTCCAGAAGGAAAAAAAACAGAAAACAAAACTAGTCTCTTATTAAGGGAGGAATACCTAAAGCCTAAATTGAGTGTTAATTTTTTTATTGGGGTATTTAAAAGAATGTTGCTAGTTTTATTTGATACCTGTGCCTTTGTAATAAAACTCCATGTCCTATCAGAAAAACCAAACCTGGAATAAATCCCACCAGATCCCACAGATGCAGAAGTACCATCAGGTTACCAGTATTTTCCTTAAAAACGTGTAAACCTTAACTGATGATTATCGTATCTGATCGTAATACCTGTTGAATTGCCTGGGAGGTGCTTTGGAAGGGGGCAGCTTCTGGGGTGCTGTCTGCATCCCTCCCTGGGCACACCAGCTTCTGGAGATGCACTGATAAGGATTGAGTCGTTGCCACTTGGCTGGTAGCTGCTGAGCAGATTTCTTCCCTTAAGGCTTCTGCCAGTTGCTTTGTGACCAGGCTCTTTGGAAAAAATCCAGCTGGTTGATCCCAGCTCTCCAGCCAGCTCAGCTTGTTTCTGAAGGAAAGAGCTGGCTGCCAAATAGGCTGGGTTTTGCTTTCTTTGTAAGACGGAGAGGGCTGGCAGGTGAAACGCTGCTGATCCGAGCCCTCATTTGCATTGGGAAGCCCATGTGGCTGCCAGGGCTGCATCCCCAGCAGCAGCAGCAGGATGGGGCACAGGACCCTCCAGCATTGCTGCTGCTTTCCCACCCAGAGCTGCTCTGAATAGGACTAGAGAAGGTCGGGTTTAAAAGCACCAAGTGGTACTGTTGTTTTGTTTGCATTCATGGGAGGTTTGCCTGTGTGTGATGGCTTAGGCTGAGCTCTGGAGCTAGAAAGCCTCTTTCTGCTGCTCCCTGTGAATCCTGAGCGCTGGGCTGGGCTCACATGGCAGCCTTCCTTGCCCTCACTGTCTGGGTCAGTGTGCTACTAGACCGTGCTGTGTGTCACAGGATGATGTGTTGCGGCTGAACTGTCTTGGGTGGATCCATTTATCCACTGTGCTTCTTTCAGGGTGCGCCGGCTTGAACAGCGTCACATAGAAAAGATCCCACAGCTCATTGCTTGTGCCCCTCAGTACTGGTTTTGCAGCTCCCCTCCGGGGGCTTCTTGCTTCTCTTGCACTAGGTAGCTGTGGTTGGCGCAGCCCTGTACTGGGACCATCGCCATCCCCTTTTCTCTGGGCTTGAGCATCTCCTCCCAACTGCTTCTCTTCCAGTTTAGTGCTGCAGAGCAGCGTAAGATGGTTATGGGTTTGGACCTACTGCCAGTTATCAAGTTGAATTCCAACAGACTCCCATCACTAGGAGATAGCGAGGGATGCTTCCAAATTATTTTGGTGGTTTCCCCTACCAAGGACACTTTTAGCTGAAATGTGGGATAGAGTGGAACATCTCTTGAGCTTTAGCCTCAGTTGGTAAATGTGATAAATGGGAAGACTGTTTCAGAATTTGGTGGAGTGTGTGTTGGAGCTGTTAAGGAATCTTCCCCAGCTGTACCAGATGCCTGCTTTCCCTTTGCCTCTCTCCTTAGCATCGTGGCTTTTTCTGCCAATCCCTGTTTAGGGGACACTGCTCGAGTGTCCTCTGCTCTGAGGGGACTGGGAGTGAGCCCTGGCTTACTGAGGAGGGCACTTCACAGAGTCAAGGCATTATATTCACGTAGAGGTGTCTCTTAAAAAGTTGGGTTTTAAAAATACAAGAAAACAAAAAGCCAGGGAGACTTAACATTGCTGTGACTGGTATCGACATGCTTAGAGCTGTCCCAGCCCTCCTGCAAGCCTGGCCACTGAACAGTCCCAGGCCAATAACGCTCAGCAATCAAAACAACAAGGAAAGTGGTTTCTAATGTTATTTGCAACCTCTGAACGGGTATTTGTTGTAAAATCATACCCTGTTTATCTCTCTGTGAAGTGAATGGCACTTGTAAGATGCTTACAAATAGCATCTGTAATTCATCTCTGCTGGGAGATGCCCTTTGCCACAGAAAAGTTTGGGGCACTTCCATGAGCTTGAAAGCCTTTCTTTTCCCCTACCTCGCTGCTGCCATGCGGTATGTGGGCCAGTATTTCTGAGCAAGCTTTTCCCTCTCCACCAGCTGGACCCCACCAGTGGGGCTTTTCAGCCTCTCTGCCAGGGAGTGAGGTAGCTGGCAGCGTAGTCAGCCCTGTCAGGGGGAAGCAGGCTTGCTCTAAAAGACGAGGCAAGACGAGTTTATGAGTAGCCTGGGAGGATGCTGCCCTGGGGAGTTGGTTGGTGGTTGCAGGCAGCGTGCAGAGCGGGTGTCATGGGGCGCAGAAGCCAGACCAGCGTTGGCTGTGCCGCAGGGGTACTTACACCTCCCAAAATCTAGCGTCACACATTGTGCACCTACACTCTTAATCGCAAAGCCCAGCTCTGCATCTTAACTTGTTTCAGTGTTGCCCTTCAGTGAATGCAGGGGGGAAATGACCCCAGGGCTGGGACCTGGATAGTTGTGTCCCGTCCCCCCCCCCGCATTCATCCGCATGTGAAATGAGGGTGACACCTTATATTGTGATACGTGAATTCACTGGTCCCTGTGCAGGAGAAGCAGGATTGAGGGTCAGCAGGTGCCTGCGGGGGTCTGGATGTGCCTGTTGAGGTCCTGGTGCCACAGCAGGAGCAGAAAGTTCTCAGTGCCTGGGGGTGCTCAGGCACCTTCCTTGCTGTGACAAACCGTGCCTCAGTGCCCGGGAGAGCAGGATAAAGCCCTGGAGGTTGAGGACAGAATGTCCCATGGTCAGAATTCCAAAGGGAACTGTGGTTTTACAAAACCTTGTTATTATGATCCTTGCTGTTGCCTGTTGCTTGCTGAACCGTATCTGTCAGTGATGCAGCTCTGCTGCCTTTTAATTTGCCAGATTTGCTGGCGGAGGTGTGGATGGATAGAGGCTGACTGCAGGGATTTCCAAATTGCCAAACACACCAGGAACCAGCTCCTGTTACCTCTGAATTAACCGTCTCCTTTTCAATGTGCTGGGAGCCTGCGTTTTGTTAGCACTAGTATGATGCTGCTGGCATGCACTCTATTTAAAGCTTAATAAAGGAATTTTAATTCCACACTAACTGGAGTCTTGCAGTGGAGAATACTGTACCATATAAAGAAACTGAAGGGATGCAAACTGTTAAATAAGCTTTAACGTGCAAAGGGATCGGTTTTTTTTTCTCTCTAAAAATAAATCCACATGGAATCTTGAGGAAAAAATACATGTTCTTGTATCCCTCTGTAACAGAGACTATGCACAGAGAAGATGCTTATGTCCCAACAATAACCTGTTACCTGAATGGTCATTTAGAGTATCTTTTGTTGAAAATAACATAATAATTTAAACAATATAATTTAGTTTAAAACACAGTATCATTTAAACAACAAGCTCTAAGTCGGCATTTGGAGTTTGATCACTGTTTAAAATCGCTGTTCAGTGCTCTCTTTGTATTACATGATGGTCAACTGTGGGAGAGAAAATGCTTTGAACATCTGGGTGCTAGAAGATGGGCTTATTGAGACCAAGAGCATAACAAATACATGATGCAACTGTAAATTTACTTATGAGTAACATGTTTGAATGCAGAAGCAGCTATATAAACGTAATGAACATATGGCTAACATTGTTTTCAATTTCTTTTCCTCCAAAGCTTAGTCCGTTTGACTTGTAATATGTATATTTGCTTTTCTAAAAGATGATTAGGTTTAACAAAGCATCCGTTGCTTTGTGAGTTGTACTTATGATTGTGCTGGGCTGTTAGCTTTAAGCAGTTTGTGTGCTTGTGTTATTTTATTAAAGCAAAAGTCTTCTTGAGACAAATGCGGTAAAGGTAAAGAAAAAAGTAATATTTTTGGTAGTGTTAAGCAGATGTGTGGTCATCTGAAAAATTTCCAATGTCAGTTGAAAAAGAAAAAAAATAACTAAAACTGGGGCTAAATTGCTTACCAGAACTGCTCCTGTCTAAGGCAGCGGCTTTTTAGTTCATGGTTTACAAACTTATGCCTAGACAGAAACTTGGATTCCCCCAAACAGCCTCTTACTCTGCATCTCTTCACTGTTGTACAAGACCGATGTGAAATGAGTCTTGCGTTTTCTATGTTCAGCATAGTATGTACTGTACTTTGTAAAAGAAAGCGGCTACAAGTCCTCAAAGAAAATCGAACATGTTTTAAAACAGCAATAATTACCACTGTAAAGCAAATGAGCACATGTGGGGGAGCACAGGGAGACAGTTAAAGATGATGATACCCTTTGGAACGCGCGAGCACCAGTGCTGCTGTTGCAGCTGGGGAGCAGGATTAAGCACTGGGAAAGGCCTTTGCCTTGGCAGAGAGCTTGCCTGTGTAGGATTCCTCTGTCTGGATTGTTCTTAAGCAGTGCAGTTTTTTTACTGTAGTTTTAAGGGTGAGTTATTGCAAATGCCATTCCTGGTGGGAGAGACAGACACTGGGAAGAGCGGTCAGAGTCACTCAGAGGAAGGTAAATGCTCATTGCCGCAGTCTCGTACCCTAGTGTGCTTCACTAATGCGCTACTGGGGCTCAACAACAGCAGAAAGAATAAACTAATGTAATTTTCCAATGGAGGGAAGCAGCAATCAGCTCTGTTGGAAAGCTGTTTGCCTGTTGTCAAGGCGTATCGATACAAACCAGTTCCTATAGCGTGGCAGGACGCGTTAAGACGTGCACGAGCTGGTCCTTGGTGTGCTTTAGGCATTTGAGCTCCAGCCTATGCAGTGTTCCCCCAGCACGGTGTGGTCTCTCCATCTTCCGTCGGCAGAGCCCCGGGAGCCAGCCAGCTCCCAGGGGACAGCAGGGTCTCCTCAGGCAGGGCCAGGCAAGGTACTCTGGATGAATGACTTGTAGGTACTTAAGTTCTGTTCCTGATGGCCGCTGTAACTGTGAAAATTAACCAGACCTGCTGTGATAAATTTGGTTATATAAGGTTTATTTGGTTAATTTTTTATAAGTGAAAACTGAAAAGATGAAAGAGAATTGTAATATGAAAGCAACTGCTGTAAATAATGTATGAATGAATAAAATCTAAAACTTACGTCAGTTTTTTCCTAAACTGTATTACTGTCGAGTTTCTGACACCATGGTGCAGACAGTGCCTGCATCTTTTCCGGCTCCCAGCACAAATACCACTTGTTCCTGTTTTCATTGATAAATAGGAATATCTTTATGTGTGTGTCATGCATGTCCTTGGATTATATTTCCCTTCTGTTCCAGCTCACTGACTAATGCCAACACGTTCAGAAGTGTAGATGTTGTTGGAGCTGCGTGTAGAAAATGGGGAGCCACTCTGGTTGTTGTGTTGCTGGTGCTGCCCTGCAACGGGACCCTGCTCAGCCCTGGCCACCGGGCACTGCGCTGCCTGAAGCCACCTGTCTGCATTTGCTAGTTGAGCACTGACACCCAAAATCCCACCTGAGATTGGAAACAACCCCGAGGAATGTCCCATTGGAGCATAAAATAAAACCACGTGATGTCTTTTTTTTTTCCTGCCACCGAGAACAAGGAGCAATAGAGTGAGTGGTGCTGGTGAGGATGTTTCTGTGGTGGAGATACATCTGGGGGGTGGGGGTCCCTGAAGCACACAAGCCCCTTTGTCTTCCCTGCAAATGCCTGGGTAAAAGCCAGCAGGAGTGGCCCATTCCATGCTGTTTGTGTGTTAGACCTGCACAGGGATATTTCTGACCAGCTCTTGAGCATCTCTGAGCCAAGGACCCTTTGGCCTCTAGTATAGGGAGGAGAAACAGGGCTCCAGCTTTTGGTACAATTAGATGCTGTTGGAGTGGCCTTTGGGGCTGTTTATGCCTGAAAAGCAGTTTTGGTGGAAGTTATGAATATTGTCAGGAGAAACTTGCCAGCCAGCAGCTCAGGGACACCCAGGCAAGAGCCACCAGCACCCCCCAGCTCTGGAGATCAACCAGGCAGCTCCCCCAGCAAGGGCACTGGGTGCTCTCATTCTCCCAGTGGTGCAGATTGAGGCTCTGGGATGTGCGGGGTTGTCTGGCTGGGCATAAGGTTAGTGCCTTTGCCCTCTGGCTCCTATCACTTATCTCCTTTATCCAGCTGTGCAGATGCCTGACAGCAGCATCTCGTGCAGATGAGGGATGGGTAATACACCCCTGGGACTGATAGTGATGTGTTGTGGGATTTGGAGGGGTTCTGAGGCAGAACAGCTGCACGCTTGTACATATGCACAAGCTTTGTTTTATACCAAAGCTACCAAAAATCTGCACCTAAAGCTGCTCTAGCAAAATAGCAGGAATGTGGCAACAAAAGCTTCTAGTTCTAGAAGCTGCTTTGTGGGTGTGCTGTGTGCCTTAACACCCCAATTAACTGCTAATTAGGCTCTTACTGTCCACTTACAGACCACACATTCTTGTCCTGTCCCCCTTTCCTTCCCCTTCATGGTAGTTCGCTTTGCACAAAAAAAATCATTGGGACAAAGACCTTCTCCCCATGCCCAACGTTCCCAGGCAGGTGCCTCATGATCCCTCTGCCTGGTGCAGGTTCCCCAGCACAGCCACTAGCTATGTACACCCTAATGCTCCCTAGAAAGCCAAAACAAACCCACCCCAAGCTGTTCTATCCACTATAACTATGACCTACCCTCAGTGTCTTAATGCTTTCCCAAGAAAAGGAAGGAGGCTGAGGCTGGAGCTAGGTGGAGGACCCTAGGTCTAACACAGTAAAGAATATAATGCTTGAAAAACTGCTTTTAACTTATCTAGGCACAAAGTTTTCCTTCCTTTCTTTCCTTCCTTCTTTTCTTTCTTTTTCTTTCCTTCCTTCTTTTCTTTCTTTTTCTTTCCTTCCTCTCTTCCCCTCCCCTTCTCCTTCCCTTCTTCCCCATGTCGTGGGACACCTGGTCTGGTTGCAGGACATCCAGCCTTGCTGCCCCAGGCTGGTTCTACTCCGTAGCAGCTCACATTTACAAGCCATCCCGCCACTGCCTGCCACTCTCACAGAAAGCTCTCGCATGTCTACTTGACTTAAGCCAAAGAACATGCTGCTAAATCCAGCAATACCCAGAGGCTGCTTGGAGTGCTCTGAGGGAGTGCAGGATTCAACCTGAGGTTTCCTTTACCTGCCTGTACTGTTTCACAAGCTTGCTCTGACTTTCCTATCTCTGCTCCCTTAAGCATTCCCCTGTTCACAAGCTCCCCAGCCACCTCTGCAACGCAAACTCTTCTGTTTTAATAAACAGGAAAACAACGACCCTGTAGTCCAGTGACGGTGAAGTTGTCCCGTCCCAAAGATTTTTTTTTATTGCTTTTTTTTTACACCACCACTCACCGAAGTGAGCAAAGCAAACCAGCTTCTTTTACTGCCCCACCATCTTGAGGTATGGCCATACTGCTCTGGAACCAAAGCCTTCAGAGAAAGTTTCTTTTTGTAACAATCCCCTCATCCAGCAGGATAAGGCACCACGGGATGTTTGCTTGGCTCCCTGATGTCCCCACAGCCAAAGCACTTGTGCGTTATTGCCCGCAGAAGTTCAGGCCCTGGCAGTTTTTGCCACCAAAGTTTTCCAGGTTGATTTTCCTACAAGGTGAAATCTGCTGATCCATCAGCTCTGTCAACAGCAATTAGCAATGAAATATTGGAATATCAACTGTTGGTATGGGAGGAAGATGGACCCTGTATACGGTTATGGGTGCTAATAACATTTCTTATACAATTGGTCACATTTATCAGGAAATTACCCTATTCATTTCTTTGAGGTGTGTTTTCTTTTTGTTTTTATTGTGCTTGACTGCATTTGTGAAGTCTATAAAGTGAATTCAATACATGCAGTCAGTTAGATATATATATTCAGTACTTGCAGTCAGAAGAGGAATGAACATTGTAGAGAGATGAATCTTCTCATGAGGTCAAAGGCAGGGTCAGATGAATCATGCTGTAGAAGTGCTCATTTTTTGCCATTAATGACCAGTCCAAGGTGAGTCTAGACTAGCCCAGCAGTAGATGTCTGTCCAAGAAATGCCTAAGGTGAGATAAATCCTAACACCATCTCTCTGTAGAAAACTAATTTCTCCAAATGCCATAGTGTGAAAACCTTCCAGTAGCTGTTGTGCTACTTTGGTTCCCAGGCAGCAAAAACTTGCATGGATGGTACTTGGGCACATTAAACTGCAACAAAAATGTCCTTGATGTGCTGTTATTTTTTCACAAGGCTAAGGTGTCTCTCACTGATCCTAGATCTGAACTTTTTTATCATTGTAATATTAATCTTACAAATGTCAGAACACACCTGTGATTATCACACACTCACTCCTTCAATCTGGGCTTTGGGAAGAGGGCTGCAATCTCAATGCTTCAGGTCTCTGCAGTGTTTATAAACCAGTGTTTGCCATTTGGGGCATCCTGGAAATAGTGTGACTTGTACAAATAATTTATTTCATGAAGGCTGTTTTTTTTCGCTCTGGTTCTAATACAGACACACTAGATTTTGATATGAGTCGTAATGCTCTCTCTAAATACGAAGGACACGATTCAGCTGGCTAAACCTAAGGATCTGGTATCGCTTGAGAAACCCCGTGTTTAGTTGACTTGAAGCGAGCCCAGCCAGTCCGTGTGCATTGCTTTGGGGGAGCCCATAAGCTGGAGAGGCAAGCAGTATTGTTGTCTTCTCACTTACTCTCATACTGAGTCATTTAGAATCACAGAATCACAGAATAACCAAGTTGGAAGAGACCCACCAGATCATCGAGTCCAACCATTCCCTCCAATCCCTAAATTATGCCCCTAAGTACCTCATCCACCCTAACCTTAAACACCTCCAGGGACGGTGACTCAACCACCTACCGGGGCAGACTATTCCAATGCCTAACCACCCTCTCCATGAAGAATTTTTTCCTTATCTCAAACCTAAATCTCCCCTGGCGGAGCTTGAGGCCATTCCCTCTCGTCCTGTCCCCTGTCACTTGGGAGAAGAGGCCAGCACCCTCCTCTCCACAACCTCCCTTCAGGTAGTTGTAGAGAGCAATGAGGTCTCCCCTCAGCCTCCTCTTCTCCAAGCTAAACAACCCCAGCTCTCTCAGCCGCTCCTCATAAGGCCTGTTCTCCAGCCCCTTCACCAGCTTCGTTGCTCTTCTCTGGACTCGCTCCAGAGCCACAACATCCTTCTTGTGGTGAGGGGTCCAGAACTGAACACAGTACTCGAGGTGCGGTCTCACCAGTGCCGAGTACAGAGGGAGAATAACCTCCCTGGACCTGCTGGTCACATCGTTTCTGATGCAAGCCAAGATGCCATTGGCCTTCTTGGCCACCTGGGCACACTGCTGGCTCATGTTTAGTCGCTGTCAACCAACACCCCCAGGTCCTTCTCCTCCTGGCAGCTTTCCAGCCAGGCTTCTCCTAGTTTGTACCTCTGCACAGGGTTGTTGTGCCCCAAGTGCAGGACCCGGCATTTGGCCTTGTTAAACCTCATGCCGTTGGTCTCAGCCCAGCCGTCCAGCCTGTTCAGGTCCCTTTGCAGAGCCTCCCGACCCTCCAGCAGATCCACACTTCCACCCAGCTTGGTGTCATCTGCAAACTTGCTAAGGGAGCACTCGATGTCTTCATCCAGGTCGTTGATAAAGACATTAAACAGGACTGGACCCAGGACTGAGCCCTGGGGAACCCCACTTGTCACTGGCCTCCAGCTGGATTTAACTCCATTTCCCACCACCCTCTGGGCCTGGTCATTCAACCAGTTTTCCACCCAGGAGAGTGTGCACCCGTCCAGGCCAGAGGCCGACAGTTTCCGAAGCAGAATGCTGTGAGAAACTGTATCAAAGGCTTTACTGAAGTCCAGGAAGATACATCCACAGGCTTTCCCTCATCCAAGAGTTTAGTCACTTGGTCATAGAAGGTGATCAGATTACTCTGGCAAGACCTGCCTTTCATGAACGTGTTGACTGGGCCTGATCACCCGGTTCTCTTGCAAGTGCTTCTTGATAGCACTCAAGATCACCCGCTCCATGACTTTCCCCAGTACCGAGGTCAGGCTGACAGGCCTGTAGTTCCCTGGATCCTCCCTGCGCCCCTTCTTATAGATGGGCACGACATCAGCCAGCCTCCAGTCCAGCGGAACCTCCCCAGTCATCCAGGACTGCTGGAAGATGATGGAAAGGGGTTTGGCCAGCACATCCGCCAGTTCCCTCAAAACTCTTGGGTGGACTCCATCCGGCCCCATAGACTTGCGGGCGTCTAGCTGGGCAAGCAAGTCTCTAACCACCTCCTCTTGGACCTTGGGAATCTCATACTTCTCTTCCAACCCTTGGGGTTGTGCACAGAGGGAACAATTTTCCTTACTGTTAAAGACTGAGGCAAAGTAGGCATTGAGCACTTCAGCCTTGTCTTCGTCCCCTGTTACTCTTGTTCCCTCTGCATCTACTAGGGACTGGAGATTCTCCCTAGCCCTCTTTTTGCTGTTGATGTATTTGTAGAAAGACTGATGACTTTAGGTTTATTATACATTATGTTTGCATCACAGATGTGACCAAGGCACACAAGCACTTACAAATTATGGAGTCTGAAAAATAAATATCCTTTCTCCCTAAGGGACTGCTTATTTTCCTAGACTCTGAACAGCTAAAAAGCACAACTTGGTCCCATGATTATCTACTATTTCTACTGTAGCCTTTTAATTAACATCAGTGTCATGACACCTCTGGTCCTAGGAATGTGTGCTGCCTATGCATAATTAAGTATAAAGATAGATTTCAATAGGACAAATAATAGCAAAATGAGCAGAGTACATGATAAAACAGATCCTTTGTCATTCACTTAAGAAAAAATAATCAAAACACTTCAATATGCTAATAAACAGCAGAATTATTCATTGAGATGGTTTGTTCCTTCTTCATGTCATAGTGTCAAAGGATTTGTCAGCAGAGCTTCTGCACAGATTTTCGGTATTTTTTTGCATATGTAAAGATGTCTTAAGGGAAAACAGCACAGAAACTCAGGCCTCACAAAAGGCCAAGTCAGATATTGAAGAGCTGTGAATTTAACATACTTTAAGCATGCTAATATTAGAATAGTATATCTAAGGCTGTTTTATTTTCCTTTCTGCACTCTAAAGCTCATTCTTAGAAACCTGTTTTTAAAAAGTCATGTGATTAAACTGAAGGAATATTTTTACATCAACATGCAATAGCCTTGGATTCCTTATATGTAAGCAACTACGTGTTTAATTGCAGGCTACATGGCTCATTCTATAAGTGTTCGGGTGACTGGCCAGAGGCTGCAGAGCCATTGCTTGTGGTGTTGTATCATCATACAAAGATCTGTGTTAGGTGGAGGATGAGGTCAAGGTAAGGGCCAATATTAAAGCCTGTTTCTTTGTTCCCCTTCTGCTAAACTAGTGTGTTATACACCCCTGTTTACATGAACTTTGCTGCTAATGAGTAAGTTCAAGCCACTGTCGCTGTGGTGCATCTACTCTGCACAAGATGCTCTAGAGCAGAATGCTCAGAGCTATGATGCACTCTTCATCACGCAGCCACCCAGCTCAAGGTGGGGCTGGCTCTGACAATCACATGTGCTTTAAGAGATGGGCTAGAGTGTCTTTGCCCCTCCTTTTCTTCAGCAATCCCCACAGAGCAAGGTTATAAAGGGATTCCTCTGGGACTATGAATCCAGTGGATGTGTTAGAGCTGTGAAGCAATAAAGTGCAGAGCTTCCTACAGGACCTTCAGTGGATCAGTTATCTTCATGAATGGCTTTTGCAGCCCACATTGTGCTCTCTGCTGCTGCAACACCACTGAGTTACTCTAACTGTACTAAGAATTGATTCTTGTTATGAGCACGGAGACACTTGCTGAGGTTCAGTATAGCAACTTTTTGGGTTAGTTTACTGGGACATTAAATCCTTGGAAGTCAGATACCTATCTTAGTGTTATTTCCCTCGTAGAATGTCTTCATTAAAGCCAGCCATTTTATTCCTGCTTAATCATCACTGGGAACGCTATCAGGGTTAGGCATTTATCTTGTAAATGCTGTGCATTTTATCAGTCCTGCTCAGTCTAGCAAATCCTATTTATGATTTCTACCTACAAACCAGACCAATTATGACAAGTCCAAGGCTTTAAATGGGTCAGTTTCATTTCTAGCTCTCAGTTTACAAACAGATGAAGAATCTGTTTCGCTGTGGCACTGGTGTCCTTTGGGATGGACCATCAAAGGTCACATTCAGGGCAGGTGAACCCAAAGCAGTCTCTAGAGATGAGGCATGTCAGACTCTAAGGAAGACATGCACACAAGACCATTTCTCGTAAAATCTATTTGATACAAACCCCCTTGTTATGAACATCATGTGTCCTGACTACCACCATTGCCAGAGGCTGCACTTTCACAGTCTGGGGCCACATGTTTATGACATAAGCAGACAACTCAATTGTTCCACAAGGAATCAATCCGAAAGCCTCAATTCTTCGTCAACAAAAAAATCAAGAGCTATCTCAGCATACATATTGAGGAGCAATGGAAGGGTAATAGTATACAGACCTGATGGCTCAAATGAAATTTTGAACGACCTCAGGCAAGACATCAAGATGCACTTTGAGACACACTGGAAGAGCTGTAAATTGTACCTTGTGATTCTCCTCTAACCTCTTGCTGATGCTAATAGTACAAGGGAGGCTTGAGACTTTGTATCTCAGCACTGATGTCCAAGTTCAAAATTATCAGAACCAAAGGGCCAAAACCCTTCCTTTTGATTGCTTCATTGTGGGAAGCAGAGATAGGCTTCTTTATAGCATCTTCAGCCTTACAGAGCTGATTCTTTTCCATGCCGGTTTCCTTTAGCTTCCGTTCTACCGGCTGGATTCTCTCATATCACTAGTCTTTGGGGAAGAAAGTCCACATTTTTCAATTGTATATCAAGAAATGTTTTAAAAATTGACTTTTAGTCCAACAGCTTTATGAACTAGGCAACAAGATGTTTGCTTCCCCATTTCTTCAAGGCAGGGAAAGCAGATATCTGGAAACTAAACATTTGGTCTACAATGTGAGATTCATGTAGTCAGTAAAAGGATTTCAATTCTACAGTTTCCTTACTATTAATGATGTGCTGAGCAGCATCACAAATAGGACAATTCTTTAAGCTGGCAGAATTGGAAAAAAACAAGCATAAAAAGACTTTGCTGTTGCTTAGGAAATAGTGTCCTGGGGCTAAGAAATAAAAAATGTTGTTGACAGTTAGGTACAGAAGTATCAATGAGCAAAAAAGAGCAGGAGGTGGAGCAGGGAAGAGAGTGAATAACACCTACTGCTAAGACAACTTATCAAAAGAACCGAAATACAATGAAATTAGTTTTAAGGCCAAAAGATCATGCAAAAATAGCTGGAATGCTCACTTTTGAGTCAGACGGTGGTGGAGGGGAAGCAGGGACAGGGAAGTTCACCTCTGACTCTGTACATTAGTGGGAACAGGAAGAAAAAGGAAATGGAGGATGTGTGATATGGGAGTGACATTAAAAGAAAAAAAGTCTTCTAGCTCAAGGGCAAGAAATGAGAATTTCACTGTGTTTTTACCTACAGGCAATTACACAACAGAGAGTAAATTCTGCATTGTTCTAATTTACATACAATGACATAAAGCATTCCTCAAATTGGAGGCTGGATCAAGAATCTAGGCTCTTCTCAGAGTAACTCAGAGGCTGGACAGTTGTGCTCTTTTCTTTCTTCAAGCTTTCTGGTGCGTCAGATATTGATGAGTTCATATACAGTGGCCAGTCCCAAGACGGAGCACAGAAAGCTCCTTGGCAGAACATCCTGTAATCTGGTGGTTCATGCATTCCTGTGGATGATGGATGTTGAAAGCCTTTCAGGTAGAAAGGTTTCCTAGACTTGGTAGATAAAAGGACAGGAGCAACAGCAACAGCTATTGATGTGGCTGCCTTTTGAACGAAGCAACTGCCTTCTTAGTGCTAGAACGAAAAACCATGAATATCAGTGGTAGGAAGGTGAATCCCAGAAGGCAGCACTTAAATCCCAGAGGGGCAGGATCAATCACGCTTCTCTGCACAGGGGTTTTTGTGCAGACTACTTAGGTATTCAGAGGGCTGGCAAACACAAGATAGGTCTTAAGAATTTTATGGAGTGTTAAGTGCGTATCTGATCCTAAAAGTGCTTCATGACACCAACAATCTGCCAGCTCCTGTGACTCCTGCGAGGCTGAATAACACTGAGTAATCCCCATATTAACAGCTGAGGAAAAGAGGGGTCAGTAGTTCATTAAACCCAAGCTGGTCTTCTGGATAAGAAAAGATAAATTGCCCAGCTGAGCAGGTCACTTACAAACTGGAATAGCTCCTGAGTGGCAAGGATGGACACACCAAATGCATTAGCAGCAAAACTGAATACTGGATCTGGGGTGGGATACACAAAAGCAGTTTATGGTCAACTAGAAACACTGTATGGGACACAGAAGAAGCAAAAGCTAACACATTTCAGATTGTGCCTGCCAGGTCCCGATGGCTTTCAAATCATCCATCCTCATCCTCACCTTTCAATGTTACATATGTGTGGTTTTGCTATTTCCATAGTCTCAAATGAAGTGACAGCAATAGTTCTGAATGGAGCCCTCAGACAGAAAAAGTTCAGTGTCTCTGGCTGAAAATATTAAAAAATCAACATGTTGATGACTCATGGTGATGTTATGAGTTCTATCAGATGCACCACACGAAGTATTTGGTACTATGAGCCTTTATGCCCATTTTGAGATTTGAGCTTGTAAGTCACAGAGGAACATTTTTCTCAGAATTGAAACAGGGAAAAAATAATCTCTAAAGTCATAATTGTGTACCTTAAACATATTAGGATACACAGGAAAAATACTTTAAGAAACTTAGGTGCTGCCTAACATTGAAAGAAACCCAGCAATCTCTAATGGAAGACTGATGATCACAGACTTTACTCCCTGCTCTATCTCAAGGAGCTACCTGCAAGTCAACCTAGGAATAGCATTTTATGACTTATTGACCTTGTATCTTCTTTCTAGGGAAAAGACCTTAATTTGTACATTGCTGTGTTTATAACGGTACCTATAGAAGGAGTGATTGTGGGCAAGGGAATGTGTCAAAACTTTGACCTGCTAAAGAGCAAGTCATGTATGAAGATACAGATAAAAGTTACTAGCGCAGGTGTCTGTGGGAGTTTCACCTTACCCGGCTGATACATCTCCCTGAGACCAGCTGAGGGGACTCCTGTCACCAGCCCTCAGCCAGTGACCACCTGTCCTTTCCAAGAGCTGTGTGATCAAGACGTGCCCCATTTCCAAGGGCCCAATAAAGCTTGCCTAGCAACACATCATCCCTGAACAGCCATGGCAAGTAAGGAGGTGTGCAGGGTGAAAAGGAAACATCAAAGAGTGGCCTGGAGAGCTTGAACATTACTATTTCTTTTCTTGATCAAAAGACTAAGATCCTTTAAAGATCAATGATGGGTAAGAAGAAAAACTCTTAACCATTATTTTTCAGTATGAAGAAAACAACATCTGCATTAGTTTGATACACACTCCAGCAGAAAACTCCAGTTTCTCCACTCCAGTAATAAAAAAATATCTTCATGGATTCTTTTCCTGATGCAAATTAGAACCCGACACTGTCACTCAGGTCAGTTGCAGAGCTGAACTGTGTGGGTTTCTAGCTGTGAATAACTCAGCAGGAGAGTAGGGCGCTTCAGGTCTGCTGCTGGCACTTAGACTCATGGAACAAGTGAGGTTGGTACAGATCTCTGAAGGTCATCTGCTCCAATCCCCAGCTCAAAGTGAGGCCAGTTTCAAAGGTGGGTATGGCAGGGAGCTTTACTTCTTTTTAGTTAGCACAGAGCCTGTCCAAAACTGGTAGTGTACAACCAATATCATTTTTCTTTAGAGATGTAAGCTGAGGGTTCAGTGTGCTGAAGATCCAATGGCAGTTTTTCATACGTAGTGCATACTGTTCTACAGGTCTTAACCTCAGAAGCCACATGTAGAGTTGGAAAGGATCACAACATATAACTCATTGTTTCTGTCCCAAAGCAGGTTCAAGTAAGCAGAACTATATTCTTACATCTATCTGCCTAGCCTGTTCCAGAAATGTATAGTAACAAAGATTCCCAAAGCTCTGTTCAGGTCCATTCAAATATTCAATTACCACTAGCATTCTTTAGGAAGGCTTGCTTAACATCTTCCCTAGTTATACTTTGCTGAAATTTAAGCCTCTGACTTCTCAGTCTGCCTCCAGGGGACCTGCAGAGCAGTTTATTACCATCTTTATGACAGTCCATTTCATACTGGATAACTGCTTTCGGATCTCTCCTCAGGCTCCTCAAGGTTGAACGACTTAAATTCTTTCAACCTTTCCTCACAGGTGATGCCTTCTCTAGCTCTGATCGTTCCAGCTGCCCTCCTATGGATTCTTGCTTCTCCACGTCTTTTCTGAAATGCAGTTCTGAAAACTGGGCAGAGCACGCAGTTGAGCCCTCGTTGGGGCTGAAGCGAGTAGAAGGATTGATTGGCTGCACCATTCCTGATCACTATGCAAACACCTACAAATTCCTGGGTCTTTTCCTGAAAGTGACACCAAATGAGCTCTTCCCAACGTTTTGGGAAATAGGTTGCGTCCATTTGGGTAGATAACTGGTTTTGCTTATTTGTGAAGCTTTGCACTTACCCTCACTGAATTACTTCCTTTTATAAATTGTATACTATTATTCCACTGTGTTAAAATCCTTTTGAATTATTCACCTGCTGTTCAGAAGGATTTAGAGCAAGAGTTAAATTCTACAAAAGCAATATAAACAAGACTCAGAAGCTTCCCAGAAAAGAAAGAGATGTCTCATTATCATAAAATTATTTGATTGATTGTGCAGTTATAAATGTCTGAACAATGAATGACCCAAACTGGAGAGGAAAGATGAATTAAACAGGTGACTAGCAACCTGATTTCCAGGGAATGGAAGGCATTAAGGGATATGGGGAATGCCAGGAAAAAGTTAAGATTTAGGTAACGTATGAGAAAAAGGTGAAAAAAGATTCAGCTCCAAAAGAAAAATCAAATGTATCACAAGCCATTGGATCAGAAGAAGCACAACATTTACAACACTTTTTTAACCTCATCTGTGACCCTCAGAGGCCCCAAGGGAAGATGTTGACTTCTCCCAGCTCAAGTGATACAAAAGCTCATTATATTTAAAGGAAAACCTCCCTGGGAAGCTTATTTAATTTAACACCACAGTTCAAGTGAATGGACGGGAAGATAAACAGAGATGGGGATTGCTGGCAGGCAAGTAGGGTGGCCCAGCTTTTAAACTGCTGCAGAATTTATTCATTGTAAAGAAATTAAGTTCTTATAGGTGTTCTTCACATGGAGTTTGGAACCAATCATCGATCTGAACAGGCTTTGGGGCCCAGATTAGAGTTAAAAAGAGAAGGAAAAATAAAAATTCTGGCAGAAGTCCAGACAAGACTACTTGTGTTGTTTACCAGATACCAACAAGAAATTTAGGATAAATCAGCACTTATTTCTGGACTCAGCTGAATGTGGACTAATGGATCAGTGCAAGGAAGCCAAGGTAATCCAGGGAGGTAGTTTTGCCTCAGCCAATTCTGTCCAGAAATGCAGTGTAAGAGGCGGTAACAACTCGTGGGGAGGGTGGAGGGTGATTCTCAGGAGCCTGTAAGTATAGTTCTCTGCTTAACACACAAATTGGAAAATGGGATCTTAATCTGATGCATGACACGTTTGAGTAATTAGAAGTGAAAAATTCAGTGTGCGCAGCAGATGAATCTGCCAAAAATGAAAGAGAGGGAAAAAGACAGAATTTCTGCAGCCAGTTTTTGATACTATGGAAAAAAATGGGTCAAGAAATGAACAATGAACAACTACTGTAAAAATTGTATCCAAAATGCCATAAATTAATAGATACCATGCCAAATGGTAAAGGGAAGGAACCTGGGGACACAAAGGTCAGAGGTAGATGGAGAAGCAACTTAATTTTTTAACTAGTACACAACTAATAGTGAGAGTTTTACTACCGATAATAACAGTATCTATGAAGTGCAAGGGAAAGGTTAGCAATGGATTAAATTATCAGTGCAGAGAGCAAAAGCCAAGGAAGAAAGAAACAAAATAATTAATCTTGAATGGAGTAGGTAACATGGAAAAATGCACCAGAAATGTGTAAATGCCAGCTGCAAGTTGGACCTCCAGATTTCAAAACACAAGCAGAGAGGATAACAAATTGCCTGGGCTTACAGTGGATAATAAAGTCACACTTGATAGTGAAAGGGTCTTACAAAAATGGGTGGTAGAAGTGCACTTCAAAGATGTCTCAGGAGAACCTGCTGATTTGTAGGCTGCTGTTTTCAGCAGAGATGAGTCGATCAAGCTGGGGAATTTTCCCAGGAAGGCAAAGATAGGACATGATTGAGACTTATTTTAAACCCCAGAGACACCCTGCCTACTAAAACTATTGCAGAATGGCAGAAATAAGAACTGATTCCTTTCAATTTCCTGAATGTTTCTGACAACCTGCTAATACCAGAAGTATGCCAGCCAAAAGCCAGGGAGTATAGTAAATCCTGGCAGAGAATGAGGCAACACAGGTGGGGAGGAGGAATAAAATCTCCAAACATTTCTGGGGCTTCTTCTGGTGCAGCACTATGTACTTCAGTGTGGTACAGCAGAGTAGTTAAGGGGAATTTGTGACTTGTCTTTCAAGCAGATGACTGGTTTTGTCCAACTGAAGAATGAAATAAGATCACAGGAAAATTCAGGTTGGATGGGACCTCAGGAGGTCTCTGGTATAACCTCCTGCTCAAAGTAGGGTGAGCTATGAGGTCAAAATCAGGTTACTCAAGGATTTATCCAATCCGGTCTTTCAATGGTGAAGTGAGAAGAGACGTTTTTAGGCCTTTGAGGAAATATATCAGGAAGGCATAATACAACATTCAACCCATTCTTCAGCCTCCTTTTCAAATGAGATTAAACAAGAAAATGAGATGATCGGGTTCTGTGGACTCCCAGAAACGAAATGAGTTTACTTTTAATGGCTTTTTCTCAGTCATTACCAAGAACAAATGTCCTGGATGCTTCAGCAGATTCCCTCTCTTTATCTGCTCTCAGTTTTAAAAACTGAGAGGTTTTTTTTTTTCCCCTTCACATTTAAAATGTCTTGCTCACATAAAATCTGAGATCAGTGTTTTAACTATGGTTATTATCAAGTTTGGCCAACATGCAACATCAGAGCCCTGCCATTCTACAGTGATATGTAGGAATTAAAAGCTTCATGTTCTGAGCAGATATGTATTGGTCATGCCATGGCCATGCAAATGCCAGCAAATAGCTGTGCTGTTTCATAAACACTGAGTTTAATGAGTTTTCAAAGAGCTTTTCTTCCCCACTACTCCACTTGGCAAAAAAAAAAAAAAAATTAACAAATGATCCAAGGGAAGATTCAGGCCACCAATGACACCACTGAAATTAAACCGAAAGACACAAATGAGTTGAAAAAGAGTTATTGCTGTGTTCAAAGAATCAATTAATGACATTTCTGTCCACTAAGCACAAGCTAAGCAGAGCCAGCAATTCCCCTCTCCCCATCTGTTCTGTGATCTTCTGCACCCATTGATCAGTACTTTTGTAGGGTTCTGCACTTCAAAGAGAAGTTTTGTTTCTTGCTCTCTCAGTATTTTTTCATAGGCTATGAGAAAAAGGGAATAATTTTAAAGATGAGATGGAGAATTTTAAGGATTTAAAAGGGCTCCTAGGATTGCTCCTACTCCAGCCTATCCATGTTTTACAGTCCTATTCGCACAGAACTAAAATAACCTCAAAAAGTGGCCATTCATTATAGTAAGGGCTTTGAGTTCTCTGGTGTGAAATTATTGTGCCACTCTAAAGGAATTCCTGACAGTCATCAAATATAGGATATTTTCACCTGTATTTTTGGGGGAAGAAAATTGTGGTCAGGACTGGCCTTGCTTCTCTGTAATGGCTTTTTAGATTCAGGCATGTTGCAGGGCAGCTTGCCTAGGTTGTGGAAAAGCTACCCTGCCCTGATTTTATAGTTACACGTAGATCAGCACAAAAGTGCGGCAAAACTGATGCCTTGTCCAGAGGATCTTGTTAGGAAATGAATTACAAACAAGACCCTATCTCAGGCAGATTGTTCAAGGGAATTACCGCCATGCTAAATAGATATATATTGTTGCAAATCCACAATTTGAAAAATACAACTGTTGTCAAAACCTATATTGCCATACAAGATGGAAGGCGGTGGGAAGTAAAAGAAACTGTCCCAAAGAATCAGCATTATTCTCAATACCTGGGACCTTATGAGTTAAAAACTGAGGAACTCTGAGGCCAAAACACATCAGTAAGGTCTGAGAATCTAATAATCCATGAAATGTATACATTAAGACAGGGCACATAATGAAGACTAGATACTCACCTGGCTATCCAAGGAGAACAGAATCAAAAGATAGGAGAACACATCCCAGTACTTGCAATTCATAGTACAGTGGACCCTAGATGCATGTGCATCAAAGAGGTCTGGTCTCCACCTACCTATGCAATAAATCTATATGTGCTAATTCAATCAATAGGCTGCAATTAGAAAAAATTAGTTTCTTTACTAGAAAATCTGGAGCACTGGAAAGATATCCTGAGTTCATGGTATGCATCCTGCAAGCTGTGGGGACACAAAGTAGACCACATTTTGAGACCTTAGTCATCAAAAATCTTCCAGAAGTATGCCAGTTTGTCTTTTCCCCTCATGCCAGTGGGTGCAGGATGAGTTCACATGTGATAAAGCAGTGGGTTCTGTTGGAAATTAAATACCAGGAAGAAAAGTTGTAAAAGCAGAAGGGGCAAAGCTGGTGCCCAGAGGAACTCACAGTCCCTCTCTGGGACACAAGGAGGACAAAATACTAATGTTACCCACTGTATGACAAGACTGGTGACTGCGGGCATGTGTGGAACTGCGACTGAGAATCTTTTGTGAAGGGCTGTGTTTGCAAATTTGTTCTGTATGGTGACCTCTGCATTTCCGTAGCTTCAAATTTGAACAATTGTCAATCAACAGAACAGGATCAAGGTTGTTTCTGTTCTTAAGTGTGATTTTGTTGGGGGTTTGGTTGTATTTTTTTGTGTTAGCCTGAAGAGTATGCTTACTAATGTTCAAGACTTGAAATAATACACCATCTACCTAGTTTACAAGAATGCATCTTAAGAAACATACGCAAGGTGGAAATCAACTGGAAAACATGCAAAAACCATTGACTTCTTTCCTACCATAGCAAGGTTAGAAATGTAGCCTTAGAGAAGCAAGGCTTAATCAGTACAGACCAGCTGAAAACAGCAGGTCTTCAAGAGGAGTGAAACAGATGAAAAAATAGAACATTTTGCTCTTATTCAGCGTCACTGCAAACAGCAAAAAAGTTTGAGAATTGTAACAAGCAGTGGAAAATTTCTTCTCTGCTGGAGAGGTGGAACTAGACCCAGAGCTCACATCACCTGGTGCAGTGTCACAGCCACGCAGGCTGGTCCCTCTGCAGCCAAAAAGCTAACCCCCAATTAATATACAGAAGGCTCTGACTTTGCTTACATGACCACTGCTAATTTTACAGCTATAAGAGTCTATTTTAAAAACTACTGACTCACTTCAGCTGACAGGTAATGTATGATTAATATGCAACATAAAAAACCAATATTACACTGTTTAATAGTTAATGCCTTTAAGCATAATGCAAAATTGTTTAATGATACAAGTTAAAACTGCTGCAAAATCTCTGTAACTATACACTTCTAAAATTTAAATTGTATTACTTCAATCATCAGGTCTAACGCTGAAAGATACTAAACACCTCTTAAATGTTTCGTGGTTGACTTCAACTTCTAAATAATTAGTGGACTTTGAGGATAGTTTCATATTCCACAAGCGTGAAGGCAGAATTTGGCAACCAGTAATATTATGAAACAAAATTTCAAGAATAAACTGCACAGGAAAACAAAATATTAATAACAAATCCAAACATTAAAGTAAAAGCTTGAATCCCCAGAAGTATAAGGTTGAATCCTAAAATTTATCTAAGTAATATTAGCATTGCATCAGTAATAAAAATAACAGATTAAGCAAAACTATACTTCCCCTAAAGTATTCCAAGGTTACAGTGTACAAATTGGGTTTGAAATTATTTGAACTTACAAGAATCTGGTTATTTTTAGTGCATTTAGGCATCCAGTTTTGTTTACCTCTTTTGCTCCAAAATCCTAACTACAAAATAAGGTGGAGACTATTCATTTCCAAAGAACTCTTTTTCTAAGTCTGTGGTACATGACTAATACATGCTGCAAACCAGGCAGCTTTTTTCAACTCACAAAGTATAAAATAAGCTGAACGCAACAGTTAAGCACTTGCTGATACGGTTCAACTAGTGTCTTTCTAATGCAATAGTGTCTTTCTAGTGCCAGATTAGAAATATTTTTACACGAGCTCTTCACAAAATATTTAACATTAAAGTCTAAACATCACTTTAATTCAAATATGTTTGTCATGTTCCCAAAGGGTTAATATTGTCTTGCTTCATTTCTTACATGTAGTAATTTAGCTCTGAACAAAAGCAGCTCCCTGCTGGTTACCTTGGCTAAAGGAAACATAATGAACTGGTGAAAACCAGTTTTATCTCACTGCTGTTGCCTAGGGCTACAGACAAAATGAAGTAAAAAAATTCACATGCAGAGTATTAGGTGCTTATGAAAGATCCAGCAGCGCTGTTGCCTAGTGATTCAGCGAGGAATCAGCACAGGCCAATGAGGTGTACGGGTACTCAATAACATCCCCGATGGCTGCTTTACATCTCCTGCAATTCTGTCATACACCCCCATGATTTCCCAGTGGTAAGAATGACTTTCAAGGGAACCTGTCAGAAAAAAAATATAAAAAATTAAACAAACAAACAAACATATCACGTATAGCAAGATTACTATTTTTTCTTTTCCCTTTGGATGTTGATACTGCTCTAGATTACGTGTCTATCCAATATGAAATGTTCTGTGTATCTAGTAACACTTAATTATCACTATAATTTTGATTTAAACACCTTAATAATTAAGACTAACCTTCAGTTTTGAAATTGCAAATACATGTTACTGAATTGCAATGAATAGGCTAAAGCAAAATTCATCTTATTACAGTTTTCAAAAGAGTTATAAAAGTAGAGTGCTTATAATCAGCAACTTTGTCAGTAATTCATAAAGATACTAGAGATCTTTATTATACCATCCACTTTTCCAGTTCTGGAGTATTTTTGTTGTTGCTTTGGTTTTATTTCAGTCTGTTTTGCAGTTACTGGTACTCAGTTACACAGTAGATGTTCTGACATGAAAGCTGCCTCATTAGCAAGGACTGTATTTTGGAAAAGGCACTACTTCAAAGATAAAGCGTCCTTTTCCTCAAAGAAGAAAAAGAAATCTCCCCATTAAGACTGTGTGTGCTCTACTTCAGTGACATTTTTCCTCTGTATTAAAAAATAGTATTCATATTAACTGAGCACATAATACATATTTAGTTGAAGCAAGCATGCTGAAGGAAAGCATTTCACAAAAATCTTTTCATCTTCAACATCTCTAATCCTAAAAGACATATCCTTACTGTGTAGAAGGGTAAACAACATGAACAAAAATACAGATTTTTTTTAAAAGATCACTCTAAATTTCTCCTTTGAAATCAAGATGTTGGTATTTTATGTTTTCTACTTGGCTTCTGCCATTGATCCATTCGTGATGTTTCAGAGGAAGATGAAGTATCTTCATGATGCACACAGCCTAATGTGCAGTAGCACTAAAAGTATGTCATGATACTTATCATAATTTGCTCAGGAAAAAAAAAGACCAAAACAAGGGTAATCAAACATGCACTTCTAGATGCTTCCACTGCCTATTACAAAGTCTTAATCTTTCAAAACCCCAAACAACGACCTGTTGTCCAAGAATGTGTTTCTTTTCACCCATTAAAATGCAGTTGTTGTTTAACAGAGGATAGCTGTTCTCAGAGGAATAAGATATTGAATGCATTTGCTAATGCATCAAGATTAATTTGTCAGTGTGTTAGGAGACACTTTAGAGGTGAAAGAAATTGTGTTCTAAGATGGAGTGTCCCATTTTGTCCACAGGACATTAAAACCTTCTGCTGGTTAGTGGTTAGTCCAAAATATATAACCCTGAAATGATATTCTGCTCATATAATTATGAACACTCTCATTAACCATGTAAACATTTGTCTTTCTTAGGAACATATTAAATTGTTCTTATTTTATTTCATGGCAATGGCTTCCTCAGGCCATTTGCCAAGTGTGAATGATACTGTCTCTGACAAAGTAACCAAAAAGAGTTCCCTAAAACTATCAAAAAAGGACTACAGTATTGCCATTCACTTTATATACCAGCAATAACACCATATGTGACTATTTTAATGAAATTTAAAGCAGTATGAGTACCAGGTGTCTAATACTGTCATTAAATGTATTTACATTTGGTACATCTTGAAAAACAGTCTTGCTTCCTTTTTTTCAAGGAATTAGTAACAAAAGCTAGGCAAGCACAGGTGTACAATGTAAGCAAGCTATAGAAATGCAGTCTATAAAGCTTAGGAGTATCAGTGCAAGAAATGTATAATCCCAGCATGGGCAATAGGTCTCACTTGATCTAATTTGGCAAACAAGAGTGTAAATTCTTACAAGGACTAAGTGAAGAGCAAGGGGGGACAATTCCAGCATGGGAAGCAGAAAGAGTTATTTAGATCTCAAATACCCCTCATTCTCACAGCTTTTGTGGAGAGGACTCAGGAATAGGTAACTGCGAGACCTCCAGAGATAGCCTGACAAAGTGGTTGAGATGCTGAAAGAGATATAGAAGATCTGGGGGAAGGCATACATAAGCTAGAAATTACCTAGTAGTTTTCTTTTTCAACCATTTCCACTAGTGCAAGTTTGTATGTTGCAACCATTTCTGAAATAAATAGAATAAGCTCTTTTCTGTCCCCAAATCCTTTTCAGTAATACTGCCGAACCAGTGATCTGGCAACACCAAATACTTCACTTCTCAGAAAACCTTGGACTGTTTCTCACTTAATCATTTAAAGGATTCCCAGGAACTATAGTCTCTTATTAAACAATAAAAGCTGAGCAGTAGGCTAGGGTGAAGGGTACTAGTCTTGTAGAGAGAAAAAATACAATTATTTTATAAAATAAAGACAATTAGGCACAATACGTACATAGATACGATAGCTGTGTAGTTATTTACTTATTTTTTAATATGCCCTGTACTTTAAATGATGACCAATGATTTTTTTTTTTGCTTTATATGTTAGGCATCCACACGACAATATTAAAAAGAACAACTTTCCAAGTGGAAATTACTGAAGAAAGAGCTTTTGCAATAATTTTTCAGCAGTAATGAACGCCTGCCACATTAAGAGAGCCTATTAAAGGTACATATTTCTCACTTTACCACACTCAAAAGAAATTTCATGGCAATAAATGAAATTGATTTTGGAATGACCATATTGCATTGCTAAAACTAAGAGTAGATGGGAATCACAGTTTCCAAAATGGATGTCAAGTTTCTTTCAGTCATTTTCCTTTAGAATTTTTATAGTAATCTAAAAAAGCAATTACCCACAAATATGAAAATCAAACTATTGAAGGGAAAGGCAAAATAGTTTTCTCTAGATCCTTCAAATGATGAAGATAACACAAAACTAAGTATGCCTGAGATGTTAATGGAAATTCAGAACTGTCCCTACCTTTAGTGGCACTTCCAAGGCTGTGGTTTTCTGCAAGGACTCCATTGTTCTTTTTACCAGTGCTGTAAAGTAAATTTGAAAACCTACAGCTTTATTTTCCATGTTAGAATTGTTACATATAAACCCCCATGTGTTTTATACTCAGTATACAATACCTAAATAACTGCATTAAAAAATCTAATAATTTATAGGTTTTTTCATATTTCTTACAAAAATTATATGTTATCTCTTGTGGAAGGTTCAGTTCCTTATTTTAAATTGAATTTTAGGGGAGAATTATTTAACTTATATGTATCCCATAAATACAGAAGCATAGCACTAATGTATTTCATACAGATGTACAGCATGTCTGTATTCTTAACTATATGTTTGGGGATATTTTATGTATTTCAATTTTCTTGTGCAGTCATTAAATTCAATCTAAAAAAAAAAGCTAGGAAAAAAATACTACAAGTCTGAACGGTTTAAAATACTTCTTTCTTCAGAGTAAGAAGATTAGGGCCAAATTTAAAAAAGCAATATTTCCTGTAGTGTAGTGGAGCTATCAAAAATCAAAACAGTCAGACTTCAGTATGATTTGTGTAGGTTAACAATTCATTGTGTCATAACACTATTCTCACTCTTACTGTGAAAATGCATCTATATTTATTCCAAATCGGTCATTTGGGACCAGATTTGTCATCCTTGGTCATGTCAGTGTCTCACTTGAGAAAGATTGCTGCTGCAACACAACATGGTTCTAATAAAAATCAAAGAGAAATTCAGTGGACGAACAAAATTTTTAAAAGGACAAATTGGTAGCTAGTATAAGTGAAACAGGATGACCAGGCAGCCCCAGAGGGAAAGTTACAGAGCAACCTTCGTCTCTCTGAAAGGATGGCTGACTACTAGCCAGTCAGTCTCTCCTCTGAACCTGGCAAGATAATGAGCAGATCCTCCTGGAAACTATTTTAAGGCACAGAGAAAATAAATATGTGACTGGTTACAGCCAACATGGCTTCACTAAGGGGAAATTACACCTGACAAATTTGGTGGCCTTCTACGATGGGGTTACAGCATTAGTGGATAAGCAAAGAGCAACTGATATCATTTATGGTGGACTTGTTGAAAGCATTTGACACTGTCCTGCATGACATCCTTGCCTCTTGATTGGAGAGAAATGGATTTGACAGATGGACCACTGCATAGGTAAGGAATTGGCTGGATGGTCACACTCAAAGAGTTGTGGTCAACAGCTCAATGTCCAAGTGGAGATCAGTGACAAGTGACAATCCTCAGGGGTCGGCATTGGGATCAGTGTTGTTTGAAATCTTTGTCAGAGACATGGGCAGTGGGATTGAGTGCCCCCTCAGCAAGTTTGCCAACGACACCAAGCTGTGTGACGAGGTTGACACATTGGAATGAAGGGATGCCATCCAGAAGGACATTGACGGGCTCAAAAGGTTGGCCTGGGCGAACCTTGTGAAGTTCAACAAGGCCAAGTGCAAGGTTCTGCATCTGGGTCAGGCAATCCCAAGCACAAATACAGACTGGGAGGAGAATGGATTGAGAGAAGCTCTAAGGAGAAGGACCTGGGGGTACTTGGGGAAACTGGACATGACCAGGCAATGTGTGCTTGCAGCCCAGAAGGCTGAATGTTCCCTGGGCTGCATCAAAAGAAGCGTGATCATCAGGTCGAGGGAGAGGATTCTGCCCCTCTACTCTGCTCTCATGAGACCGCACCTGGAGTACTGCCTCCAGCTATGGAGCCCCAACATAAGAAGGGCATGGACCTATTTAAGTGAGTCTGGAGGAGGCCCACAGTGATGGTCAGAGGGGTGGAGCAAATCTCCTATGATGACAGACCAAGCAAGTTGGAGTTGCTCAGTCAGAAGAGAAGGCTCAGAGAAGACCTTATTGCAACTTCCAGTACCTAAAGGGGGCCTACAGAAAAGCTTGGAGAAGACTTTTTACAAGGGCATGTAAAGGGATAGAACAAGGGGTAATGGCTTTAAACTGAAAGAGGAGAGATTTAGATTAGATATTAGGAAGCAATTCTTTATGATGAGGGCAGGGAGGCACTGAAATAGTTTGTCCAGAGAAGTCATGGATGCTCCATACCAGGAGGTGTTCAAGGCCACGCTGACTCTGGCTTGGAACAACCTGGTCCTGTGGAAGGTGTCCCTGCCCATGGCAGGGGGGTTGGAATGGGATAATCTTTAGAGTCCCTTCCAACCTAAACCACTCTATGACTATGACTAGATAATAAGTGTCATCACGTGCGTCACTAAATTGAGATATATCAGGGTATGCTATATGTGAGGATAACTGTTAGACTGAAAACTACATGATTACTTAGAAGCATTCTTGGAAGTTATCCCTCAATATACATTATGATCCTTTTGCTGCTGAGGTTAGATCAGAAGGAGCAACAAGAATTTTAAGAAGCTGCATATAGTCGTTGCTCTGGCTGTTGCTGAAACCTATTCTAACAATGCCAGCCATGAGGAATAGTATATAATGTTTTGTCTCACATCTGTGACACCGAGGCTGGCTCGATATTAATGATGATAACTAGCTTCTGCCTAAACAGCAGTAGAATGCTCAGACCACGCCGGCTCATTCAGACTTGCGTGCTAATGAGTTGTCATAAGATTTTCTATGAAATCTGAATTATGCAGTAACTCAAAAGACCAGCAGCTGAAGTGCCAAGGCTGAGGAAACAAACATTTATTGACACATCTACCTACAGATACACCTATATATTTGCTTCATATTAGAATTTAGGTAGTAGAATCATTTTGGGAGAGAAGGAACAAACATGACAACCACAGACAGTAAAAGGGGAAGTGCTAGCCTCAATAATTATCCATTTAAAATGCAGTCCAAGTCAATGTGGCTATTAATAGAGGAGTGTTGGACTGCCTCTGTCTTGAGAACCCCACTCTGAATTAAACAAGCTGCCAGTTCTGGGAGGTCAGCAGTGCAGCAGACGCAGAGGTGCTCTGACCAGGTGGCATGCCTTCAGAGGGCTAAGTGGATTGCCAGTCAGTCCCTGGATAAACGTTTTTTCCATCGGTAAGCTCTCTACCAGGCTACGACTGCACACATTTTTGTGACATTTGGATCATGCACTTATGCAGATTCATTCAGCTCTGTATGTTCCACCAAAGCATTTATGAAGAACCTAAGGACACAATCAGCTCTGCACCACTTAACATTTTTTGAGCTGTTAGACAAATAAAGAGTAATAGAGCATCGTGGCAATGGGAGGAATAGGTCTTTCTGACAAAAAGAGCTCCAACAGACAACAAAAGATGGAGCACGGTTCAGTAGCATCAATTCATGGGTTGAAAGATGTGAGAGATATGATAAAAGGTGCTGTCTGCATAGGCACCGAGTTAGACCAGTTTTCCCCTAGTTCTCTAGACCTATGAATCTGACTAGTTCTCTCCCAGATAACTGTTATCCCCAAAAGGGGACTGATGATGGCAGTGATGATTGCAACACCTTTCTCTGTCAGTTCACACAGTTTTCACTTTAAGGCATCTCTGGCATGATCAGAATTCTGCTGCATCTTTTACTTATATCCTTTTAGATAGCACAGATTAAAGTGGCCACATCAGTGAACAAATCTAATGGTTCTTCATTCCCTTTGACAACCCATTAAAAAAAACTCTCCATGGGTTTGCTCCATTTTCTTCACTGTTTTGTTCTGTTAGTTTGGCTCCCTGTTCTCTTTCTAATTCTACACTGACTTCCCCGTGTCTTCCTAGAGTTTATTGTGTGGCTTAGTAAAACCATTCATTTCAAGCAACTTGAAGTAGTTCTGTCTGCATTTCAGACTTCTTAAGTGATCCCTTGAAAGCATCCAAAAGATTTGCCTATTTCTACTTTACAAAACAGAATTTGAATGAAATAATAAATATATAATGGTAACAGAAATATATAAAATATACCATTCCTATTTAGTCATCTGCTAAGACAACGAACAGTGAAGAAGGAAGCCTTTAGACTAACTGAAAATCTTTGCACAGAAATAAATAGGTAAATAAATGGCTGTATACATTTAGGCTGGAAATCTAAAGTTCTAGATGAAATTCTGGAGAAGTCTCCCAGTGGGAGTAATTTTTCATATGGAGATGATAATTTTTAAGAGACCATATGGCATGGTAGAATGTAATCGCAGGAGAGGTCCCTTTTAGTCATATGTATATAGGATCTGATTCTCCTGCTAGTCTCTCATATCTCCTTGAAAACTCTCCTCTTTCCCCAGGTTCAAAATAAACAATCCAGGCACACACAACTGTATCTTCTTTATCTCATATACATTAGAGTGTGGTCACTAACAAAAGTGAATGCTACATTTAAATAGATACTTTTCTATAACTCTTAATCTTTTGTTTCTTTTCTAGATTTTGATTGGAGGCTTTGGGGGTAATGATTATTTCTGTTTTAGTCAAGAATCTAGGACATCTAGGGCACATAAATTATTAATATTAAAATGTTCCTTTGCAGCCAGCTACATACTGCAACAGCATCTGTAAAATGCCATTCTCCCTTTACAACTTATGTCTCAAAATCCATAGTCAGCAGTTACGAGATTTGTTGATTATGTTCACCTTAGAATGTTTTGTGAGTGCTAATGTCATGTTAAAATATTATATTTTTAAAAAATGTGGTGACAGCAAAGGGACAAGATCATAGAGGAACTGAAATTCCAACATGCATTCTAAGATACACTAGGTTTTCTTGATACTGGCCAGATTAAATATGCTTATTGAAAGCGGTGTGAATAGGAGCAAAGAAAAGACACACATGCCTGCTGCGAAACAAAAGCTTATTTGTCCCTATCGAACTGAAGACATTTTTCAAGCTCATTCACCTATGAAATTATGACTCCAGAAACATGTCAAAGCTGGCCAGACACATGATCTATGGAATAGGGATTTTTTCAAATTGAAAGCTATCTGGAGGCATCTTTAGTTTATGCACCAGTGTTTTTCAAGTCAGAAAAAGGCAGCTCAAACCAGAAAATGTCACTAACTTCCGATGAACAGTACATTTTCTTCTGTTACTTGAGTCCCCCTTTGAACATGTGCACTGCTTTATGCAGCTGCCTCAGCACCCATTAAGTTGGAAATTGTAGCAGAATAAAATGAAATGTCATGGAATTTGTACATGAGCCAAAAATTTATATTGGCAGATTTAAAAAAACCCCTAACATATTGTTGCTTAGGTATTAAAATTCTTAATTACTCTTAATATTAAAATAAATAGGCTTTGCTTATTCTGGGGATTTTTTTGTTGTTTTTTTTTTCTTAGACTGGTCCTTTTGGTGTTCTTATAGTTAAAGTATTTCAATTGATATACTTTATACCTGGTAAAATATCAGAAAAATAGTTTCAAATTGTGTGTTTTACATGTACCGAATATAACAATACACATGGAAATTAAGTTCTTTAATTCTATAAATAACATGTGATTACAAATGAGTTCTAAAACACCTTTAGTATTGCCATAATGCACTCTGATATTGAGCAGTCCAACACAATGTTCTGGAATACAGGTTATTTCTACAAAAAACAGTTATTTCGAGAACTAAGTCTTTTATTTAATTATGCTTCTCACTAATGGGCACAATTAAGCAAGCATAGTGACAAGGAACAATCCACAGCAATCACTAGTGGCAAAGTTTACCTTTCAAATCCATCAGGCTTTTATGGAATATATGTCAGAAGTCAGATCTTACAGTTGTAACTACAGCTGTCCCTGTACTGTAAAAAAGAAATTATCTTGCATTTCATCACTGCAAGGTGCATTCCTTCTTTTAGCAGGAATATATTCAGAATAATCCAAGGGCAAAGAGGCATTTCAAACAGAGGATGAAGAGGTAGCCTCAGAGACAAAGTAAAAAATTGAGCTCTGCGGTTCCTGAATTCCCGAGTACCTAAACAAACTCACAGTTTGATTTGGGGATAGTCTCCACCTGATCACACAAACTCCAGAACTCAGAAATGTTAAGCCCTCTTAGGTCTAACAACCCAATTTTTGGCATTCCCAAAATATCATCCACCTTTCTGCTTCCTGGGTTGCTGGAGAGCTCAGGGCGTGAGGAAGCCTGACAGCCAAGCTGTCTAGAAACCAGGCAGATTATTGAGGGTAAAGCTGGCAGTCTTCTGGCAAAACCAAACTAATTTCTGCCAAATGTTTTGATTTGATCTTTCCAGACAATCTCTAACAGAAAATCAGGATTTTTAAAAACCTCTTTTGATCTCTTGTTCTTGCCCTAAACAGAGAAATGTGGCAAGCAATATGTCGTGTCTTTGTTGAAAAATCACACAATTCAGAACAGTATGTGTATTATTGTATTTTGAAGTATGTTGAGACTTGGAGGCTCAAAGTCTTGTTATAAATAAATGATGTTTTGCCTTGTCCATTCAGAGTGCACCACATGCCTACTATAAAACTGTGGGTGATTGATTCTGCTTGACAAAGGTATTCTTCCAAATTACAGATGGCACCTAAAGTAAGTTACATTTAGTATTTTTTGCAGAAGTAGATATTACAAAAAAAGGAACACATCGCTTGCCCAATGTTCATCAAAAAAGTACTCAAAATTCTTGTTGTGGCCTATGAAATCCTAAGGAGGAATAGAGAAAGCACCAGTATTATGATTGCTATGTGCAATTCTCGGCCTCCAATCAGGAGAGTCTTGTAAGCAAATAGACATTTTAATGTTGTAAAATAAAACAAAAGAGAGACTTTCTATAAGGGAAAGGCTGTTGAGAAGACTTATGTTCTGCACTACTATCTAATTGAAATAACAATATTTATCTTTATGCTCTTGATTTATGAATCTTGAAAGTATTTTGTTCATTTTGCAAATAAAAAAAACTGAGACACATATTTGCTGTTGCTTTCTTGAAAACGTAGATCAGACGCATGACTGGAATCAGAATGCAAACACTGAATAGTATGCCACTGCTTCTTGGATCATACTTAATGCAGGAGACTAGCAAGACTAACACAGCACTGAACTGTAGTCCATTAAAGACATCAAACACTACTCTTCAGCTTTAAGTCCACATCTCTCCTTTTACAGAGCTTTGTGACTGTACAACTGAGATTTCTCTCTGGATCATTAAGCTTCAGGCTGGAATCTGCAAGTCAGCAGATTCTGTTATTTAAAGTTTATGAATGGACAGAAGCTCATTAGATATGTAAAGACAAAGCTGACAGCTAAACAATATCAGCAAATAAAAGTAAGAAGAGTAAGGACTTCTTTTAAAGATAGAAAGAGCTTTGAGCAAAGATATTAAATCCATATTTGGACTTTCAAAGCACTGAAGTGAGTTAGGAGCACACATCCTACGGACAGCCCTTCTTTCTTTTAAAACTCACATACCTAATTTGTTACCTCAGTTAGCATTTCCTGAAATAATTGGAAAAGATTAGGAGAAAAGTCTTCCTATTTAGTTTCATCTGAAAGGAATCTAGGTCAACCGCTCTCAGACAGCTCTGTGATGTGAACCGAAACTGTTCACACCATGGACTGGGGACAATAGGGAGATCTGCTTCATCACTGTAGTCCTGACTGGGAGCTACATGATACTGCAGATACACCCTTTCTCTGCCTATTCAGATCAAGCAAAATTCTCATTAATGACACTGAAGGAAGAGCCAGCCTCAGTCACTTTAAAGACAACTTGCATGCGTTCTTTTACCAGCAGCAGAACTATTCACAATACCAATATCACAGAATGGTTGAGGCTGGAAGGGACCTCTGGAGGTCACCAGGTCCACCTACCCTGCTCAAACCATGTCATCCAGAACCAGTTTTCCAGGACTGTGTCCAGATGGCTTTTGAATATCTTGAAGGATGGAGACTCTACAACCTCTCTGGGCAACCTGTGCCAGGGCTCAGTCACTCTCACAGTAAAAAAAACTGTTTCCTGATGTTCAGAGGGAGCCTCCTGTTTTTCAGTTGGTGCCTGTTGCCTCTTGTCCTGTACTGAGCACCACTGGCAAGATCCTGGCTCTGCCCTTTATGTCTCCTCCCTTAAGGTATTTATAGACATTAATGAGACCCCTCCAGCCCCCTGAGCCTTCTCTTCTCCAGCCCCAGCTCCCTCAGCCTTTTGCTATAAGAGAAATGCTCCAGCTCATTCATCATCTTTGCAGCCCTTCATCGAACCCTCCCCAGTGTGCCCGTGTCTCTCAGGAGAGCCCAGAACAGGATGCAGCACTCCAAGTGTGGCCTCACTGGTGATGAATAAAGGGGAATGAAAGGAATGAATGAGGAAATACAGCAAAGGAATGTCTTAGGTTGGTCTTTAGGGTTAAGGAAAAGACATTTTAGCACTCTTCTGTTCTGAAGTAAGCAAGTATATCTGAAAGTTACTGTAGTGCAGAATTTTTTTTAATTTTCCTCTTAGGGCAAAGTAGAGACAAATCTAAAAACCAATCTTCAATTAGTAGAATGAAATAAACTTCCATTTTGAACACTCAATCCTCGCAGCCTATGTTAAGCACAGCGACAATTTACAAGGTATCTCAGACCTCTAGACTGTCCAGGTCCATTTCCTAAAGGTCATTTTAGCAACTTCAAGTGGTAGGTTTGAAGTAAAATGAAGAGTTGACTGGTAAGTTTGTTCTGCATACGGCAGGTAGATGTGGAGATCTGTGAACAGCTTGCACTGTGGTGTCTAGGGCAGTCACGTCTTGAGAATTTCATCTGTATTCTTTTTGCGTTATCAGAAAAAAAGCCTCTAGTCGTCATATTTAGATAGTGGAATAATTTGTTACGATTATTCATTCGATAGCTAGAGTTTTTTTCCCATTTGACTGGAATGCTCTTGATTTTGGTGAATTTACTACAACCTTATACTAGTAACAGTGATCAGAATTTGACCTGATGAGGTCAGAATCTGTGATTTTCTATATCTATAGGCAACCACTAATAATTTTTATCTTTTGGGTGTAATATTAGCTTTATACTTAAGGCAAATTTATGTCAAATAAGATAATAAAAATCACTCACTGCTATCTTACAGACCTCATTCAATATACTACACTTTCTGACTCTGAAGCTGTGGTACTTTTAACACTGGCCTTTCCTGAGTAGATACTGTAATATCTGATAAATAGTATGGTGTTTCTTTAATTTAAACCAGATTTGAACTCCTGTATTTAGAGGTCAAAAGTTAATATATTAACTTAATTAATTACAATGCCCCTAATATAATGAACTCAAACATTTCCCAGGTTCTTTGTTTTGATTAGATGGAGGTTTAACATTCTCATTATGAACTAATACTCACAAGAGGGATCAGTGATGAAAAGAGACTAATTCAGCAAATTGTATTATTTAAATGAATCTAACATGGGAAAGTGAAATTAACATTTTCTTAGATGCTTAGGTTATAATGGAAGGTATTTCCTGTATTGGTTCATTTAAAATATTTGTGACATTGTGCTCATTGGTTTAGCCAAAGGTATTGTTGAGCTTCAAGATAAAAAAAAGCTTGTGAATAAAAGTTTGGTGCCTACAGGAATAAATCCACCACTTACTGGAGAAGAGACCCAACAGCCTCCTGTGTGCCCTCATTTGCTAGCTAAATTTGTACCAGATGCTGAGACAAAATCTGGCTTAGGAAGTAATGTCTGGAAGTAAGCCAGACAAGAGGACAAAAATGTAAGCGGGAACTTTTACTAACCTTTAACCTTGAAAGTTCCATCATAAAGTACGCATAATATAAAAAAAAGCAATAAACTAACTTAGAAATTACAGTACATTGCATTCATACATAAAGAATTTCATAGTGCTTTATGTAATAGGCCCCCCATAAGTATTTAGAAAGTTTCTTGCCAAGCCATTCTTTTTTGCTGGTTTATTTCTTTCTAGAACCCTTTGAAACTTGGCTTCATAGGATTCATACTTTGGATGAGCAAATATTGGTAAGAAAACTAATACATATAAGCATGTTGAAGAACTCCAGATGAGTATATCATATTTGATCTACATAAAAGCCAGTGGTAAAAAACGTTAAGAAAAATCTGCTTAATGTACATTTTCTTAATCATGAGAATCAATGTGCTGCTGCTTTTGTAATTAATTCTTTTTCCTCTGAGAAATCACAGGTCATGAGGGGAAAGGGGTGTGGCAGAGAAAGAGAGATTGTATTTACCTGAAAACTCCTGGATTTGAGAGTCTTCTACTTCAAACAACAACTCATCATGAATCTGGGCAATCAACCTGAAAAAATCCAGAGACTCAAGATAACGCATGCAAGAAATTTTTAACAGTGCTTTCCATTCATATAATTAACTAATTGTCACATGCACAATGGATACGTTAAAGTGAAAATAAAGATCTAAAGAAAATGAAAAAATCATTAGTGGAGTTAAAAGGATTATCATTCCACATATCCTGAAAACATAAAAGCCATGATCGTAAACCCAGACTGTGTTTGCCAGTTTATGAATGTCATCCAGGGATTTGATGATGTGACAAGATATTCCTTAAAACAAATGCAATCTGCAGAAAATTACAAGAAACTATAGAGACAGACTATGTTTTATTAACATAGATTGTTTTTCTCAAGCTGAGCTGTAATAGAGGTAGGTACAAATGGGTAATTTTACTAATGCAAGTTAGGTCAAGAGTAAGAGTACTTGGCTTACTGGTACACCAGTATTAACTCCTAGTGTAGGGTTGGTCAGTGACTTGAGACCTTTCCAGGAAACAATATTTACACTTAAGTACAAAGTAGGAGTCCTCATGCTGACAAGCAAACAGGTTGAAGAACGAAAATGTAGACATGGAAAAACAACCTGATCTATTGCCTCTGCTATCATTTGCCTTCTCTAGGAACAGGGCACAGCTGAAACCAGTTAATCTTGAGACCCATGCAACTCCATGTACCCAAGCTCTTCAGTTAGAGCCGGTTTGTAATGAATTCATACTGCTGCTTTGTTTTTATCTTTGTCTGTATTAGCTCTGTATCAATAGGTCTCTTGCATATGGACTGTGACTTAATTGTTTGGTGCTTACAGGAATCGCACCCTAAATTGCTGGTTTGGGTGCAACAATACTTTTGCAGTGGAATAATAAATGTATTTGATTGAATGAAGCCCGTGGCAAATTAGATACAATCTAACATATATAAACCTTGACTGTAGCTCTCACTCAGAAAGGAAAAATACTGTATATCTGATCAGACTATATTCCTACTAGCTTTATTTTATTACTTCTTTAATCGTTGTAGCTGGGAATCATGAAACTGTATCACACATTTCCAAATTGTTTTGCAATTTGCAGATAATATTTAAATTAATGCACATTGTAGACTTTTCTTAATACCTAGCAGTTATTCAAGTAAATAATTCTTTATAAATGGCTGAAACATCAACATGGTTACTACTTATAACTTTTCACGTCTTTCAGGAAAATAACCTAAGATAGTTTCACACTGCCTTAAATTACAATGTGACATTGACTAACAGTGCAGTGAGCTCTAATAATAGATCTTAAATTATTAGTCACTTACAACACAGCCAGAAGCAGAGTGAAACAGATTAACATATTTCTAACAGAAAATTGGGACACAGGATACAAAAAGAAACAGATGAAAAGACCAGGATCATCTGTACCAAGAGTTATGTGAAAAGTTATAATTTACAATGCAAATAAATTAAGTAAAACAAGATAATCATTGGATGACATGTAAAAAGATATAAATCAGAAAGAACTGTGAACATTAAAACCCCTGGATACACTGTGAATGAATGAAATAAGTGAACATAATTGCATTGATCAAATTAGTGCAATAAAAATGCAATAGACTGATCATTTGTAGTAGAGTAGTGCCTTCAATCAGGACTGGAGCAACACATTCTGGATATTTCACAGAATCATACAATAGCTGAGGCTGGAAAGGACCTTAAATATCATCCAGTTCCACCCCTCCTGCCATGGGCAG
Organism: Clamator glandarius; assembly: GCA_033459285.1. Taxonomy (NCBI): domain Eukaryota; kingdom Metazoa; phylum Chordata; class Aves; order Cuculiformes; family Cuculidae; genus Clamator; species Clamator glandarius. Next base: position 1,102,327 of record JAUNZM010000016.1, on the reverse strand, counting down.
GGACACCTCCTGCTAGATCAGGCTGCCCAAGGCCCCATCCAACCTGGCCTTGAACATCTCCAGAGAGGAGGCATCCACAGCTTTCTTGGGCAACCTGCACCAGGGCCTCACCACTCTCATTATGAAGAATTTCTTCCTAATGTAGAACAGAAGTCTTACCCCTTCCAATCTAAAGCCATTTCCCCTCATCCTATCACTACAAGCCCCTGTAAAAAGTCCCTCCCCAGCTTTCTTGTGCCCCTTCAGGTACTGGAAGGCCATTATAAGTTCTCCCCAGAGCCTGCTCTTCTCCAGGCTGTACAACCCCAACTTTCTTAACCTGTCCTCATAGTTCTTTCTTAGAACTTACAACAAGAATTAAAGATTTTATCCTAAATTTATCAGGTTTTAGGAATGGAGAAAAAATAATTGTATTTTCAAAACCACTCAGCATTGGATCATTCGATCTCCTCATCCCCATGCTAAAGCAAAACCTAGTTCAGGATGAGCAGGGTGGGGCCAGAAGTCAGTGCTACCTTATGTGAGTTGGAAAACCTGTAGAAGCAATTGAACTGAACTCAACATTTCTGTGTGGACAGCACAATAGACCTGACACAACTCCATATGCTCCAGTTACTCTGCTGCAAGCAGCTCAGATCTTTTTGCTTGGTGCTCCATCTGGGCTGAAGGACTTGGTGCTCATCATCCTGAATAGCACAGCCTATGAGTTCAGTTATATTGCCAGTTAAATGAGTAAATGCACAGAATTACATCTACCCCATCTTAAACATCCAGTGATTAATTTGACGTCTAGGACAGTATTCTGTCTACTAAAATACAGAACTAAGCTCTACTGCTTTCCTGCTAAGCCATGCACTTCCAGCTAGAAAATAGGAATATTTATCACAGAAACGTGACATCTAAGAAATAAATATTTCTAAGAAACTCGTATTTTCAAATGAAAGATATTATGTAAGTTTTAGTTCATGCTAAATATGATTTCCCAGATTGATGCTGAGAAGTCAAATAGTACACACTATTTCCTCCTTACAGTTCATCAAATAAGTCAGATTTTTTAAATGATTTCTTATCTCTTTTTCTTATCCATCTCTTATCATCTTCACAGGTTCTGCTCTTGCAGGTATATAGTACAAGGCCACCTGTACTTTTTCAGGAGTGTTAGAGTAATAACATTCACAGGCAATATGCTGTTCTACAGAACAAAACACTCAATCTGACATTGATACACAGGAAGGAAAATTCAAAGCAATATATACATTCAAAATTCATCATTTTCACCATTTCAGTCCCTGCACACACCTATCCATTGCACATTTTGAGTGAAAGAAGTTTGAAAAAAATCCTATACTTTTGCTTAATAGCTTAATTGAATCATCTTCACTTTGAAGGAATACTGAAATAGCAAGTTTCTCTCATTATCTCTTACTAAATTAGAGACTGCAAACCAGGCAAATACTAGCATTTTTGTTGTTCAACAGGTCATAAGAATGCCTTTGATTTACAAGCTAATATTTTATTAACACGTTTCCTGATTGTCTGCAGATTTGGCATAATTTCTGATGAACACACACATGATTTCTTCTACTGAGAAACATGACCTGCATCTAATTGTGACTGTGGTGCAGAATGGATACACTGCTACAACCTGCACCTTCAAACGCAGGAGTATTCTGTAGGAATACCCCACAGAAGAAACCAGTGTAGGATAGGGAAAAAGAACCCAAAACCAAGATCATCATAGTCATAGTGACTGCAGTGTGACAAAAGAAGCTCAAACTAATTAAATTCACACTCCTTCCATAGTCAGGGACCAAAGCAGGGTCTGACTTAGTGATTCTGAGTTAACACCTCAAAACTCCATCTCTATGCACTGAATTGGTAGGGGTACCACCTCCTAACACAGCCCCCTACATTCAATACCTAAAGCTAGACAGAAGAAACAGCCTCCTATACGTATTTGTCGCAGATTTGTGTATCAGCAGGGAGATTTTTACTGCTGTTAATAACAGGTCCAAAGCATAATGTGGTCTAGTTTTCCAGACTGGTCAGCGTGAAGATACTACGACACAAACCACCAATGGAAGTCCTACAGACTTAACAGCAGGTTAATTTACTCCATCTTTTGGTAGCAGGCAGTCTGAACCTTCCACATGCCAGCTCCAGACCAGTCAAAACTCACTTCATTCTAAATTGCTGTCTCTATTCGCTTCCTTCACCACAGCCCCTGAGGTTCCTATGGGGGGTCTCACTAAGCACAGGCAACACAAAGGAAGGGAATGAGACAGGCTAAGCCACACATTTCAGTATGTGCCTCACAGAATGACCAGGTTGGAAGAGACCCACTGGATCGTCGAGTCCAACCATTCCCACCATTCCCTAAATCATGCTCCTAAGCACCTCATCTACCCTAACCTTAAACACCTCCAGGGACGGTGACTCAACCACCTCCCTGGGCAGACCATTCCAATGCCTAACCACCCTCTCTGTGAAGAACTTCTTCCTAATCTCAAGCCTAAATCTCCCCTGGCGGAGCTTGAGGCCATTCCCTCTCGTCCTGTCCCCTGTCACTTGGGAGAAGAGGCCAGCACCCTCCTCTCCACAACCTCCCTTCAGGTAGTTGTAGAGAGTAATAAGGTCTCCCCTCAGCCTCCTCTTCTCCAGGCTGAACAACCCCAGCTCTCTCAGCCGCTCCTCGTAAGATTTGTTCTCCAGCCCCTTCACCAGCTTTGTTGCCCTTCTCTGGACTCGCTCCAGAGCCTCAACATCTCTCTTGTGGTGAGGGGCCCAGAACTGAACACAGTACTCGAGGTGCAGTCTAACCAGTGCCGAGTACAGAGGGAGAATAACCTCCCTGCACCTGCTGGTCACGCCGTTCCTGATACAAGCCAGGATGCCATTGGCCTTTTTGGCCACCTGGGCCACTGCTGGCTCATGTTCAGTCGGTTGTCAATCAACAACCCCAGGTCCTTCTCCTCCTGGCAGATTTCCAGCCAGGTTTCTCCTAGTTCGTACTTCTGCACAGGGTTGTTGTGCCCCAAGTGCAGGACCCAGCCTTTGGCCTTGTTAAACCTCACGCCGTTGGTCTCTGCCCAGCAGTCCAGCCCGTTCAGGTCCCTTTGCAGAGCCTCCCGACCCTCCAGCAGATCAACACTTCCACCCAGCTTGGTGTCATCTGCAAACTTCTCAAAGTATCACTGAGAGAAGCTCACATATTACATCCAGCTGGCTTGTTTAAGAGTTTGAATAGAAAATAAATCAAAATAAAGTTTAAAATTGGGTAAGTAAAATGGTGTGGCAACGTCAGGTTGTCTGATTCGGAGTTAAGAGTCCTCACATGTAAAATTTCCCATGGAAAATCACACATTTTTTTTTTCTAATCTGAAGACATGCTGAGAATTACATCATAACTGAACAGTGGATTTCCCAAAGCCAAAGGGTTCTCTTTGGAGAAGGAATAAGAGAGATGAGTTATTTTAAATCCATCATAGCTTATTTATTTGAGTAAAAATTCCAGTTAAACTAAAAAATACTCCTGTGATGCATTATTTTAGAGCATAAGACAACATTATAGTTAAGTTTTTATATAGATACAATAAAAATGTATAAACAAAAAAGAGTTATTAAAAGCACACTGCCTTTAAAAAGGTACTAAAGACCAACATTTAGGAATACTAAAAAAAAAAAACAAAAAACAAAAAACTAGTACTTTCCACATATAGTTCTATTCTTCTTTTTAAAAGCACTGTCTCTGATCATTGAACTTAATACCATTTTCCAATACAACACGATCAGATTCTACATTCCAAGCACTACTATCCTTGTCTGTCATTCCATGTCACCACTTTTTTGATAAATAAGAATAATCATCCAACTAATAACATCACATTTTCTCATTTTGAATTTGATACCTCTAGATGCATATGGTGAGGCTGTGAAGTTGCAGGCAGGAATGTACATGGTTAACAGCTTTGTATATAATGATAAGTTTAGAAAAAATCCCAAAAGAAAAAAAAAAAAGCTGTATGCTGCAACTGAAAACAAGAATTCAATTATTTGGGAAATTAACACCTAATAAATTCAGATTTAATAAAACAAAATATTGGTTTATAAACACATTGTCAGAAAAAGCCAGAATGGTTGCTCTTGTAACAAATATTTCTATGGACTTCAAGAACATTTAGAAATTATAACAAATATGGTTTGGGAGGCAGACTTTAGTCTTGTGCTGCAGAACTGAGACTCATCCCCACAGTCAGAGCAAGATGAAATCTGCAGACAGACAGGTTTCCTACTACAAAATTACACCTTCCTCCTGAAGCATCTGCTGCTGGCCACACTCAGTGATGATGAACCAGATGGATGTTGGATCTGATTCTTAGAAATTTCTGTATTACCTACCCTAAACCTCTATTAACTGTTTACTGATACTAAAATACTACTTGTTTTGTAACTGCTGCACATTTTCCCCACAAAAGTATATAGATTCCAGTGCAAAGAATGTCTATTAAGTTGTCATGTAACGAAGGAACAAGGTTACAATAATTTTGTACCCTTTTGTATTTTTTTCAAGTTTTTTTCAAAGCCGCAGCTGTAAGGATTTCCAGTGTGGTGCTACAACAGCTCTAGCTTAAGTTATAGCATGTTGCCTGCATTAACTTTAATCTCTCTCTTTCAGTGTTTCCCTAATAAATGCCACAATATTTTGTCATTTTAATATTTTAACTACAAAAATTCAGCTAAATTGTGAGATTTGTTTTTCCAGCAGCTACATCATGAAAAGCTGGAAGCTAAATAGAAGGTTAACTAAAGACAATAGGATTTTTGCATGTACCCAAAGCAGTTTAAAACACACCAGTGTAAAAGGTGACATACAGAAGGTTTATAAAACCCTTTTTTAAAATTTATTCTTTATTTTATTATTTATTTGTGTTGAAAGATCCACATAAAGGAACATTGAAGAATCTGCTATATCTTGAATGTACTTCTTGGCTTTGATACCAAAGCATATTAAGTACATTTAGCTCTTTCTAGAAAGAATAAATCATTTGGACTTGTTCTGGCTCACACAGTGGTCAGGTAATGATTCACCATCTTGTGGATACATGCAAAATACCACTTTGCATGCTTGAGGAAGGTAATGGTTTTGCTACCATAGTACATCCAGAAATACAATGTTATTTGGCCACTTTGGGAAGCCAAGAACTACATACTGGACTTGGAGAGTAGCAAAGAGGAACTCACAATCATTTCTGACATGGCAATATGATCTACGATGCTTCCTCCTGCTGCTGAAACAAAAATCTTAGTCTCCTCTCAAGCAGAATCCAAAGCTTTCTTCTTTGCCTTATGATTCCATTTCTCCAGTGTTAGGCTAAGGATAAAAGTTGACAACCTTGCTAGAATTAATCTTTTAGAGCACATCTGCAACCATTCACTGGGAAATGTGGGCAGAATACCAGAAAAATAAACATTTGCTTGAAAATCCTGGATAACTGATGCAGAAGAAATATGAGTAAAAACAGTTCTTTAATTCCTTAAGAATCAGATAAAAGGGCATAAGATTCATGCCCAGAATTAAAGGAATTCATCACACACAGCAGCAGCACTAAGCAGTTTACTGTATGTAATGTAATCAAGAAGTTGGTTTTATTAGTATGTCCTTTTGTATGAATCTGAGAAACTAAAATCAAGTCAATAAAGTACTTATGCCCTGCATACCTTATAAAAATGCCTCTACGTTCTTGCATTTAACAAAAACTGAAGCCAACAAATGAATCATTTGTGACTTATCATGTGATTTGTATCTGAAAAACATCCAGGTCACATAACACAATGCTTGCTCCTGTGATGATTAGGGTTATTTCTTATAATTTAGCTATCTGTGTAGAAGTAAGCTGCATTTACAGTTCACCAACTCAGTAAATCATTAGATTGATTAAAGTGTTTGTTCCTTAAGGAAGACATACAAAACCTCCAACATCCACTGTAATTGAAAAACAGCTGGGACCAAGAAAATAAGATTGTGCCTTTTCCTTTTATTTGTTGGTGGCTCCTCCATTTTGGATCTTTCATTTATATCCAGGCTGTGGCTGAATCTGCCTCTTTAACTCAGCTCTGGACATGCAGAACAGTAAAGCTGTATGATCGCGGCACAGGTCCGTTGCTGAAGGAACATTAAACTGATGAGAAGGCAGAATTGCTGGATTCACACCAAATTCTTCAACAGTTCTGTAGACTTGATAAATTTAATTTGCATGTTATTGACATATTATCATCTTTAAGGACTTTCTAAGAAGACCATGCAGCACTCAGTAGACTTTAGGTAACATCAGTGCATCTTCAGCTTCCAAAGTGATAATTTTTACAAGAATTGCTACAGGCAGCAGTTGATGCACAGTCTACCCATATCCTTCTTTCTTACCAGGTTTCCCTGCATTTGCCATTGCAACAACATTTTAAACACTAGAAATAACTACAATTGTCCATCTGATTTCAATAAGCACCTTGTCACTCTCATCAGTTCTATAAATCTTTCTTACAGCTGCTGCTGTGTGCCTTGATCTCACTTCAGAAATTTCTTTGCTATCATCTGCCTGCAGGAAACGTTGTGTGGAGGTTCTGTGAATTGTACCAGACAGGTGAAAGCTGGCACTTGAATAATTTATGTTAGCAGCACATTTTCAGAAGCAACTTGGCCATCAGTGTAAGAACAGCATCTTAACAAAGATCTAGGCAATAGGGAAGAAGTCTGAAGAAATAATTTTGATTACTCAACAGTGCCACTCAAAATTCAGAGGTGTTAACACTGATGCCAGTAGCTAACCCATATTAGTATCAGCCCCTTACCATATATATTGCATTTAATGCTACTTTTCCCCATTTCTGTAAAATTATTTACAAGTAATTCATTATCTTTTTATTGTCAACAGCATAAATTGCTAGGCTGGCATTTGAATTAGAAGATGAAGAAATACACAGAGAAAAACGAGGCTGCTAGTTGATAGAACAGCCATCAATCAGTTACGGTGGAATATCCTCTTTCATCAAGAGGGCGTCTCTGAGGAAGCATCATGAAAATGTAATTTTCATGTAATGTAACCTTTTCCTGACTTCCAACTGCAATATCATATGTGCAAACAACAACCAAAAATCTGCTAACTAGAACTCCTAACAATATGAAGCTTCATGCTCAGGTTAGAGCTTCCTCACAGCTGAATATCTTAGAGAGTATAAAGAACGAATGCAGTGCTGTCAGTGAAGACTGCAAATACACCTGGAAAAAAACCACTAAAAACTGTAAGATCTTATCTAGAATTTACTTTATTTTTTTATTTCCAAGGTAAGGAAGACAAAATGTTGAGTGTTAGCCACTAGTTGGCTGTGGCTAACAGGACATTGTCTCCCAATATCTATAATCACTTCTAAAGCAAACATAAAAGATCTCTCCTTGATAGGCTGTTCGAAGTGAAAACTCTGCTTACAAAATTAGAAGTTCCAATAGGGAAAAAAAAGAATACTAACAAGGGGGAGAAGATAGAATAAAACACAGTAGTGTGCTATCTTTGGAATGAATATGATCTGATGTGATGATAATAGGAGATTGATTATATTTCTTGTTTTGGAAGAGCTACTGCATTCCTACTCTTACAACAACAGCACCGCTTATGTATACACTTCCCTTTAACAATATTTTTCAAAGTGCTTTACAAAGGATGTTAGGATTATTATCCTGACTTGACTGATAAGAAAATCAAGAAACAGACCACTGAAAAAATAACTAACCAAGTGTCACCTGGCAGACAAGTGGAAAAATAAATTTTCAGGTCTCAGTCCCTTACTCTTTTGGCAAGACCACAAAGATGCTTTCAAACGCCACCATCCAGCCAGGTGAGTGTTCACAGATTTTGTAAAAGGCATTGATTGTGCTTTTCTGACAAGTCTGGCTTGAAGTACCTACTAAATATTACAGGATGGAGCCATTAATGAAAGCTCCCCTTTAGCAAAGCCATCCAGTTCTTAATGGCTGGCAGGGATTCAGGCTTCCAGTTTAAAACAGTCTGTCTGTTTTAGATGCCCTTGCAGTCTTGGTCTTTCCCTGCTGTGACAATTATGATAGGATTAAGAAGGACAGGCAGTGACACTTTTCGGTGTCTGATGCAGCTATTCCCCTGTGCTTTCACAACACCAGGAAATTCTACAATTCCCCTTCTGAATGACAATAGAAATACCAATGTTCGGCACTGACCTGCTATCTCTGCTTTTATCTGAACTTCTACTACAAAAATTCATGTTCTACTGGACTATTTACTACAGCATTATAAAAAAGAAGAATCAAAGAATCACTAGCTTGGAAAGGACCCACCAGATCATCGAGTCCAACCATTCCCATCGATCACTAAGCTGTGCCCCTCAGCACCTCATCCACCTGTCCTCTAAACCCTTCCAGGGAAGGTGACTCAATCACCTCCCTGGGCAGCCTGTTCCAGTGCCCAATGACCCTTTCTGTGAAAAATTTTTTCCTGATGTCAAGCCTGAACCTCCCCTGGCAGAGCTTGATGCCATTGAATCCATCAGTTTGGGGGGTTTTTTGGCACAGAATCACAGAATAACCAGGTTGGAAGAGACCCACCGGATCATTGAGTCCAACCATTCTTATCAAACACTAAACCATGCCCCTCAGCACCTCGTCCACCCGTGCCTTAAACACCTCCAGGAAAGGTGACTCAATCACCTCCCTGGGCAGCCTCTGCCAGTGCCCAATGACCTTTTCTGTGAAAAATTTTTTCCTAATGTCTAGCCTAAATCTCCCCTGGCAGAGCTTGAGGCCATTCCCTCTTGTCCTGTCTCCTGTCACTTGGGAGAAGAGGCCAGCACCCTCCTCTCCACAACATCCTTTCAGGTAGTTGTAGAGAGCAATGAGGTCTCCTCTCATTCTTCTCTTCTCCAGGCTAAACCCCCCCTGCTCTCTCAGCCACTCCTCATAAGGCCTGTTCTCCAGCCCCTTCATCAGCTTCGTTGCTCTTCTCTGGACTCGCTCCAGAGCCTCAACATCCTTCTTGTGGTGAGGGGCCCAGAACTGAACACAGGATTCAAGAAGCGGTCTCACCAGTGCCAAGTACAGAAGGAGAATAACCTCCCTGGACCTGCTGGTCACGCTGTTTCTGATACAAGCCAGGATCCCATTGGCCTTTGAAGTGTCTTTCCATTCCAGAAAATACTAATGCTCAATGCCTCTCTGCACCTTCATCCCTTATAACAGGAATAGCAGACTTCATTATTTCTGCCAGTAGCATAAAAATCCTGATGATGTTCTGCGATCTCCTAGCCAACATGAGCAGTGACAACAGAAGAGAATCATGAAGACCTAGCTTTTCTCTGGCAAAGGAAAATCATCTATGCAAGAATAAAAAATGTTCATTTATTTTGTTTGAGCACCAGTTTCCTGATTGCTGTTTTTTTTCCCAGCCCATTGAATGTTCAACTCCCATCATACAATACACTCAAAATACAGGAAGGATGTGATCAGTGGGGTTGATTTCAAAGATGTGGAACTACCACTGAAGTAGATCTGACTGAGTTTGAATGGCCCCAGGGCACTTCCTTGCTTTGGGATGAATTTACAGATCGAACTATTCAAGCACAGAGATATAATTTTGAAAGTATAAAACCATCCCATAAGTCCTTGCTTGCTAAAAGATTCAAAGGCATACATAATATTTCTACAGCTGCTTACAATGCCAGAAACACATTCATCTCAATAAATTTTGTTTTAAAATCAAACAGTTTTGCAATCGTTCATTACTAACCTGGCTGTTAAATTTGGAGAAATGACAACAGAGGTGAAAATCTCCACCATAGCCATTTTGCAAAGATCAGCTGCAGATCCTATGAAAGAAAGTGATCTGTTTTTAGTTTAAAGCACGTAGAAGGAAAATGCTCTTCTTGAAACTATGGTATAGGAACCAAAACCATCTGAAGATTCTGAATTACAAGTATTTGCAAGACTAGCAGATTCAGTTAATGTAACATGAGAACCTGATAATAAGATCAATAAATAGCAAGTTAAATAATGACATATTAATTAAAATGAGAAAATAACAATATGAAATTAGGTGTTAATTAAAGGTGAATTTGTCAGCCGTAGCTATGAATTGAAAAATTGCTTTGAATAAAAATTATTTGAAATTATCTAACTCTAAATTGGAATTAAAATTTACTGTAGAGAATTTAAAATTTAATGTCACAAAAGGTTAGTACATTGTTTCTGTGCTACATTTCCATTTGGAAACATAATTTTATGCGTTTTCTTACTTTCATGTGTATGTGATGTTTATGACTTACATTACAGTGTTATAAGCAGTTCTGCATAAACCAGTGCCATGTTACATAATATAATACATATTTCTGGAAACCAGGAGGTAGAATTAATCTCCAGACCTGCAATTTGGTGAAGGGCTCTGTTCTGAACCATTCAAAAGGGTTTTAATACATTTTACATAAGGATCTATGAGATAAAATCCAGAGACAATCCTTTAAGTAATAGTTAGAAGCCATAATTCTCTTTGTCCAATCAGATATCCTAAAGACTGTAGAGATCTCCCAGTTCACACCCCCAGCTCAATGAATATGAAATTCTTTCTTCCAAATGGTTGACCTCTAGAGAAGGGATGAAGAACAACTAGGTGGGCAAATGTTAAGGGTACTCTGCTGAGGGAATCACAGAATCATAGAATCACAGAATATCTTACATTGGAAGGCACACACAAGGATCAAATCCAACTCCTGCTCTTTGCCAGACAACCTAAAATTAAACCATGTGACTGTTGTTCAGACACTCCTTGAACTCTGATAGGCTTAGACCCTGGGGAGCCTGTTCTAGTGATGAGATGCAATGATGTGTTCCAGTGATGATGTTCCAGTGAGAGAGTTCTGCTCTCTCAGTGAAAAATCTTTTCCTAAAGTCCAATCTGAGCTTCCTCTGACACAGCGTCATTCCATTTCCTTGTGTCCTGCAGCTGGCAACCAGAGAGAGGAGATCACCACCTTCCCCTCTGCTGCCCACCTTGAGGAAACTGTAGACTGTGATGAGGATTCACCTCAGCCTTCTCTTCTCCAAGCTGAACAAACCAAGTGATCTCAGCTTCTCCTCACTGGTCCTGCTCTTGAGACCTTTCACCATCTTGGCCGCCCTCCTGTGGACAGTCTGATGTCAAACGGTTTTATTGAGGTGCCCAAAACTGCGTGCATTACTTGAGGTGGGGCTGCACACGTGTAGTGTTGAGTGGAATCACCTACCTCAAGCAGCTGCTATGCTGTGCTTGCACCCCTAGACACGGCTGGCCCTTTTGCCTAAGAGAAATAGCTAAGAGATCAAGAAAATAGACTGAACGCTTCTTTCCTCATGGCTTTCTATGCAAACTGCCCCCTCTGAATCCCCAACCGATCTCTGTTTTACTCATTAACTTTATCAAATAATGCCCACTGAGATCCTGTGGGAGATGTCCCTGCCCATGGCAGGGGAGTTGGAATTAGGTGATCTTTAAGGTCCCTTCCAACCCAAACCATTCTATGATTCTAAGTGCAGCTCCAGAGTTGATAACCAAGACACCCAAGTCTGACTTTGAATTTAGCCTCAAGCACCTATCTTGTTTTCCTGTTTAAATGATGCGTCAAACTGATACTATACAACACAAAAAGGGACACATTGGTTCAAAAATTAAGAAATGATGTTTCAGTAAAGGTCAGTTAAATGTCTTATTAGTGATTTTGAGAATAAAATTACATAACTGAGCATTTAGTCCATCACAATATGTTTTATATATTCTTCATGAAACAAAATAAAATAAAATAATAAGTAAATAATAAAAAATAAAATAAATGGTTTGCTCTATGTGGTTAGGTAGCGCTGTTGAACTTGGAAATACCGAAAAAGAGCAAAAAAACAGTGAAAGAACTGTGGGAAATCTGTTGTTGTAAGGTAAAGTTGAAACTCTACATTCCTCTCAGTGTTGTTGTACATCAGAAGAAGGTCTTTCGCTGTCAGTTGCCACTGCCATAACTAAAACGCAAACTACTTAATCAGACTATTACACATAATTATAAAACATATATTAAATGCAGTTTAACACAGTGACTGTGATAAAACATTTTAGCATAATTTAGAAAGATTTTAAAATCTTAAAATATTACCTCATAGCTGAAACCCTGAAATTAAAAAAATCGTAGTCCGCAATGAAAAGATTTATAAAATGTGAGAATACTGAATATTTTAAAGCTTTTAATCCTAACTTCATCACACCTTCTAACTTGCATGTTTTGAAAAACAGTTACACTGTTTTTCATCAGATTTATCTTCCAGTTTTATTTGAACCGACAGGGAAATATGATAATGTTATTATTGCAGGTAGATATAAGCGAGTGTTCCTTTGACAGCCCTGTGATTACTTGGCGTCTGTTCTGCTCTTTGGACAGACGGACATAAGCAAGCACTGCTCAGAGGCCACATAGCTGTATTCATGCCACCTTGTGCACTCAGCAGGTCTCACTGCATTAGCTCAAGCCTCGTGACTTCACCTGGAGAGGGCTGCTGGTCAGCTGGATGGAAACCCAGGTAAGCAGAACACAAGCCTCTGGAGAAGGTTGCACAAGCTTTGCTGCAGACTTTATAAGGATTTATTAAAATTCGACTGTTGAGCACCTACTAGAGCAAGGCAGCCACCACCTGAGCACAACTGTTATTCAAGCAACAGGGAGTATATTAGAACCCTACATCCGTACATATCCTTGCAGAGACAGTATTAAATTCAGTTAATGATTATCAATGCAGCAAATATGATATAAATACTTGAATAATTTCTAAAATGAAACATTACAATGAATAATATTTGAAGACCCTGAATACACGATCCTTTCAAAAGGAAAATTCAAATCACATTATAAAACTCATGTCATTGCCATATCTAGACAGTACTTCTTACTTGCCTGTGAACTGCCCACTTCCAATATAACTTAATGAAAACTCTGTCAGCATCAATGAATTAAAAAAGTAATTCTTCCAAGGGGTAGCTTGGTATGAGGGATCTCAGTCTTGGCCTGCCAGCTCACTTGTTATCATTTTCTTTAGGTGTCTAAATTTTGTACAAGACTGAACCCAAACCAATTTCAACAAAGTAATGCATCAGATTAAGCCGATTTTCACATTTCCAAACTATGCAGCAATTTTGCAATGTTTCCCTGTGCAAAAACCATCATTTTTCTTGCCCTCTATAAAATTAAGTTTGAATGTTCCTTACAAAGAAGGAGTTGGGTTTCAAAACAAATAACAACAATGCATGGTTATTGAAACGTTGTATATTTCTTAAAATAAAACCTATCTGGCAAAATAAAAGCCAGAACCTGTAAGCTGTGTAATGACAGAAACACTTTTGGAATAGGAACCTATCAAAAACATAAAGGAAAATAAAGCACAAAAATACATCTGAAGCACTCAACTCTAGATATTCACTCAATCCATTGTTTGTATCCATAGCTCTCTTTAACGACCACAAAGTATTTATAGTGTATCAGAACAATGATATTGTTATTGTTGTTGCTGTTATTATTATTATTATTATGGTTCTGTTTACTGGCAATTTCCAAGGATAGATACAATACCTCATTTAAACTTCTCTTTCCTAGTAAAACTCACACCTCAGTAGTCTACTCTAGCCGACTACTAGAATATTCATTCTATTGATGTATCAGAGCTGTTGCCCACTAAAGCCAAGGACAGAAACAGAGACAGGTAGGCAAGTTGGAAAGTAGGCAGACAGATTTTTACCTTGAACAACAAAATTGACGGCCTGCCTCTCCGCTTGAGTGCGTAGTTTGTAATCCTGGGAATTGATATTAGCCAGTGGTCTTTTACGTCCCATTATGGAAACCACATAACCTTGTAGAATTTAAATAGAAGTTAGTATTCTTAGAGTGACTAAAATTCAATTTCAAAAATTCTTTTGGAAAAATAATATGGATTTTTGTAATTATGTTCTGCCCAAGTACGTTTAAGATTTTGCCCTCTGAAAATATGCAGAGCTTCTCTTTTTAAAACCTTAAATGCTTACTGTATTTTTGAGTTAAGAATTACTTCATTCAGAGAATTGGTTCATGTTATACAAGGAAAACTTCTGTTCACTAAAGCTCTATTTTCATTAGGAATGTCTACTGATATACCAGCAAACTTTCCCTCTGGGAGATGAAACTATAAATACCTAGCAGAACTGGCCATCTCTTAGCAGCCATAATTAGATCCCTCCATGCAATGAATAGTATACTTGGGAATAGTTAAGAGAAATCAATTTGTAGAGTAATTAAATCATTAATGAATATTTCCCCAAATTATCAAATTGGTTTGGGGAAAAACCCCAAAGTTATAACTTTTTTTTCTTTATGTGATATTTTTGTGTCCCCTTCGTAGCTAAACTTCCTAGACTTTAGTGTGGTGGCATTTTTATTTTAAAAGAAACACATGAAAACACAGCTGAAGCTTTATGTTAGGCCTAACGAAATATTTTGCCAAAACAACTATTTTAGAGGGGAAATGAGAGCTGCTGAGAAAGGAAGAGAGATGTGAGGATCCTTTTGTCAAAATAACACACAATTTATCTCAGCTAATTGTCAACACTAACCCTTACTTATTTTAAGAAAAATGAAAAGATATACAAACAGATGTTGTAAGAAACCACCTCAAAACCAAAGTTATTTTATGCACAGAGGATGAAGATTGTTCTGATGAATTAACAGCTTTCTGCCAATTAGTATAATTCCAGGAGCACTGATACCAAACGTACTAGTTTTGGAACAAGCAGCTGAATTATCTGAACATTAGGACATTCTTTGGCAAATTAGCCTTCCCAATTTAACTAAGATTTTCCATGAAGAAGGTATCTAAAGGTGAAATTCTTGAAACATTGGATTGTTAGGGGAAAACAGATTTACTGTAATATTGTTATTCATGTGCGGTGTATTTCCACAACAGAAACACCCTTGCAATGG
The DNA here is from genome assembly GCA_033459285.1 of Clamator glandarius. NCBI lineage: Eukaryota > Metazoa > Chordata > Aves > Cuculiformes > Cuculidae > Clamator > Clamator glandarius. Next base: position 1,087,294 of record JAUNZM010000016.1, on the reverse strand, counting down.
TCACAGCTGATCAGCATCCCCAAAACAAATACCATCTTTCATATAATAGTGGCAGAGTGTGCTCCTGTGGGCAAAGATTAATCTGTGAATATATATCTGAATGAGGTCTTAACACAGGCTTCTTAATATGTTAATAATTTTATCAAACAACACCAACAATATAACAACATACACACTAATACACCAACAAAAACATTATCATCACAAATTAACATTATTTATATACTCATCATGTCTATACAGAGTATCAGACATTCATCACACCTGAATGATATCAGTTGGTGGGTGCTGTTCACCTTTGAACCACAGATAAGTAAAGAAAAGTGATCTCATAATGAGCTCACTAGGTTGGAATGTTTTGGTTGGGAAGTTGGAAACCGAGGTGGATTAATAAGAACAATATTAAATAATGTTGACCTGCTGCACATTTTCTGAACCTGAACAACCGAAACAGAGTGTTCTTCTACCATTAATGTTAAAACAATGGCTGATAGATGGGAGTGAGAAGAGGAGAAAGTACTAGTTAGACAAGTGTGTTATGATGACAATCAAAGATATAAGTTATCATACCCTTGTCTACTAAACTCGTAAACCAGATTCTTTATCACAGAAATCTAGTTATTGAAATTCATTCACCTTTAAGAAAAGAACACTATTATTTTAAATAGATCAAAAGTGTAAAGGAATGTGTAATATTTTACTAGACATGTTATGTTGGCCTTAATTATGGCTAAAAATATCTTTTCGGTAACTTCACTTTTGTTTAGTAATAATAATGAACAAAGGAACGCATCTGTATAACACAACGATAGTTCATGCTTCCAGGAGATTTTTAAGCCCTACAAAGTACACAAAAGGAATATTATCCATTTCCATGACTGGAAGTCAATTATATGTTTCTATCATGACATCCACCCATACAAAGATGGATAATAATATATTGCAAATTTACTATTTATATCTACAAAATATCTTAGCACTGCATACCTTATTAAGAAACAAAAGAAATCCATTTTTACAGTTATGCTAATTAGCTTTCAAAAGACAATATTTCAAGCAGATATATTTTCTCTCCTCAAATTACTGCACTCCTAGAATTCACTAAATATAAATTAATATGTAGACTAACAAGAAATTTGGAACAAGAAAAGTTTACAGCTGCTGACTCCAAGAAGCACTCCACACACATCTGTCATCAGATAGCACCTGAACATCAAGAACATAAATTCTGACTGAAGCAAAGGAAAAATATGTTTAAAAAAAATGGCCATGTAATTTGGCTCTTCCATTAAATGGCTGATCTCTCACGGTCCAGCAGCCATGCAGCATATTTATTAAGGCAAAGATTCCTTGGGCTTTTTTGTGTTGGAGTACATTATATGTCAAAATGATGCAGTGTAATTTGACATTAAGTAGGGTTCACTCTGAGAACAGATGTCGTATTCTGTTAGCATCTTTCTCAGAAAAAGCAGACAGGTTTAACCAGCTCCTCTTAGGGTTAAAAAAGAAAAAGTCTAATTCACCAAGAAATGATATTCCATCTTTTTTCTCATCCATCTGAATTTGAGACAAGGTGAATCTTTGCCTTCATCAGTGTCACACAGTGCTGATCAGTAAACAAAAACATGCTTACAGACTTTGGATTACCTTTATTTCTGCATTGTTCAATCGTTTTCTTCGTAAATTCATGTAATTTCTTGTATTTTTGCATAAAACTTTCTATAAATTGACTGGCTTGAAGAGGAGTAATTCCCAGGCAGTCAGCAAGACGTTCTTTACCTGGTGGTAAAGAAATCATCTTTACTGTGCATTAAAGCAGAATAGAAGCCCACTACACAGAATAACACTGTGACAGTCCCAGTTAGTGGAATTAGTTACCTATCTGTGCGAAAGAGGATGGATCTGAAATACAACAATCATATTTCAAAGCAAATGTGTGAGTTTGAATGTTTTGCTGAAGTTACCAGATTAAGAATATACTTAAGAAGTATGTAATAAGAAATTCCTAGTTATAATTTATACCTATAACATGGCTGAAATCTCTTTTGTTCACAGAATAACTTTGTTGAGTTAAGTATCATTCCACTGGTTGGGTGTTGAAATCTGCAAACTTTGAGGAGCAGATAAAGAATTTGGAGTCAACTTTAAATAAACACAAATGTGAATGAAGATCTAAAAATAGGATGGAGACATGGCTGGTTGAGTTTAGCTGGAAGCTTTAGATTTAGTGTAGATGTGACAGAAAAACTTCACTGCTTAAGCAATCAGACCAAGTAGCCTGAATTTTGAAATGCCGTTAGGAATGAGTCCCTCGGATTTCAAGTCTTAGGCTCCTCAATGTCTGTAGAAAAATGGGCCCAAGTTGTGAGGTAAAAGGACTGGAAAAATTTAAAACCAGAAAAAGAATGTTTCAACAGAGAGAAACAGAAATAATAGCTTTTGCCTAGGACAAAGGTCCACAATATGTACTACATGAGATCTAAGAGATCTAAGATATGGTAAGGTAGAAAAACGTTTTCCAGAGTGTGAAAATATAAACTCAGAGCTACAGTTTAAACACATCTATAAATCAAACAGTTCCAGCAAAAATAAAACATACATCAACATTAGTCATATAAGGATTGAAAGACAGATGTATTTATGTCAGCTGCACAGCACCACAAAACCAGCACTGTGTCTGCAAATAACATAAGCTGAGAGGCGACATCTCAAAGAACCAAAGGCATAGAATAGTTATTGTCACAGTAACACTGCCAAGACAAATTATCTAGCATTTTTGAAAGAGAGACAATTTCAGCCACCTAAATGCCATCACTGTCAGTCTGATGTGCATTTCAGAACAGTTCTGTAGCATTTTGTTCACAGTCACGCCAGGAACTGCACGAACACCAGTCTGGACAAGGTGCTAGAAGAAGAAATTCACAAGACATCTAGGATGACTCTTGCTGAGCTATTATAGCTCTGTACTTTTTTTTGACATCTATCATTAATTTAGGTTGTCTTCTGGGTCAGCAAATGACAAATCTATCTGCTAAAGCACATAGTACTAACAGCTAGGAGACAGCTGTGGCTTCCTTAGAGAACTGTAACATCTAAGTTTGTCCATGTTATCCATTTAAACAACTATTGATGTAGAGAACAAAGTATTGCATTAAACAGTAGGAAAATTAAGCTACAATATCAGTAAGGAAGCCTGAAAGGTTCCAGGGAAACACACTTTCTGGGAAAAAAAAAGAGGGGAATGTACAGCCATGTAATTGTGTTAGATCATGTTCCACAACACAGGAGCACAGGCCAGGCAAAGAAATGCTCGGGAATGAACTAAACATTCCCTGAGCACTTTCCTTATCTGTGCCAGGGGGTTGTTAGCAGCAGCCTATGCATTTTAGTGTTCTCCATTCTGTAATTATATTTTAAAGCTGAAAAAACCAATAGTTTCTCTGCTTTTCATTTAAACACCTTGACAACCCTCTGTGACAATTCAGGGCTTGAACATACTGTCATTGAATGGAATTAATTCCTTATTTTACAGTTAAGTTGTCTGTTCTTTAGTTTTACAAGATGACTGAGGCAGAAGTGGGTGAATTGAATTGCTCCAAACCAAGCAAAAGACAGTAATACTGCCGTCCCTCTCAACATTTGGTGTATTTTATTAAAGTACCAACTCCTAGACATAATGAGGTTCATCTTTCTTTATTATACTATATTCTATCCTCCATAATTATAAAAAAGACTTCAAAAATTTAAACCAAGTATAACCTGAAGCTAAGAACACAAAAAGAAAAAAAAGACCACTATTTATATATGAAAGTTTTTCATTAACTCTGGTAAGCAAGGAAGCTCCCCAGGGAATGCATCTCTATTTTCAATCCCAAAAGAAGTGAAATAAATAAGTATTATTCACACACTTCAGTTTTATCAAAATGTCTTGGCCATCTTCTGAAGGGAGACAAAACTGTGGGTGAAATTCAGTCCATCAGTTTCAGGTATCTAACAATTAATTTTTGCTAACCCAGTTTCCAACTAAACAGTTTAATGATATCGCTCCATGTTATGTCTTAATTAGGATCCAATCACACTGATAACGAACTGAATCATCTTGTAATCTTTCAGGTGCTTCAACTGCCCTCACTTAAGGGAGAGCAAGAGAATGATGTAGCACAAAAAAAAATAAATGGAGATACTTAAATCAAGCATTGCTGCACTGAAATGTTCAGAGTCTGGTGCAGAGCAAGTGAAGGGATGCCAAAAGGTTGCTTAGTCTAATCATCTAAGTTCCCTGTAGCATGAGTAGAGAGACACAGGCCCTACTGAGGGAGGCTTTAGCACCAGTGACCGAGGTGTTTCCTTTTCTCCATGACTGTACACAGAATTACAGAGCATCCAGCCAGTGGTGACTCAATCTTGATTAGCCAGGTATCTGCCTGTGCCACCCAGAGTGAAGGGAACAGATGAAATATGGGTTTCATCTGCATGGCCAAGGGCAGGAATGCTAATGTTTGCATTTGTAAAATAATCCGGTGATGAAAACATTCAGGCTGGAAATGGGAGATTTTATTCCAGTCTCAGCATGGGAAGGTCTGAATTTATATTGCAGGGAGTCAGCATTGGGCTTAGATTTTAAGCACCGATGTTTAAAATGCAATACAGCTTAATGTAAATATGAACGTGCCTGTGTATATATATATTCTTGTGTGTATATAATCTACGCACATCCCTGTACATAAACCGGATATTCTGGAGAGCTGAAATTGAAGTGTTTTTCTCTCCTTCCCATTTGAACATCCTAAACAATAAACTGAATGCCTTTGGCCAACTCTGCCTTTGGGTCAAGGACTATTGATGACTCACTGCAAAAGATGCTTTAGAAAGCTTTCTTACTCAGGAACTCAAGAAGCAGCTAGAAGTTCTTCGAAGTTAAATAAAGCCTGCAACTTGGGGCTCTTATTTCCTTAATGAGTTTTCTCAGTACTCCTCTTTTGTAGAGCTTTTGGATTTCTCTGGAAGACTCACATAAAGTTTAGTTAGCTTTATACTGAAACACATTCACAAGGCCTTGTAGGCTCACGATACATACGCATCTGTCTTCCCAGAAAAGGTAATTCAAAGCATGCATGAAGCATAAGGAGAGTTGGGCATCATTTAAGAAATGGTAAGCTGTTTTGGAAAGTATGCAGAATGTCTTGACTCATCTAGGATCTTGGTAGGACTTGGGCAGAATGGGTACCAGTATGGAGTTCTGCAGATCTTCTGCAGTTGTGAAGAAATAACAGCAAACGTTTCAATCTAAAGTAAGGAAATACTTCTATGCTGTGTGACCAAGTACTGGAGCAGGTTGCCCAAGATATTTGTGGGGTATCCATCCTTGAAGCCATTCAAAAGTTGTCTGGACACAGTCTTGAAAACCAGCTCTAGATGTTCCTGCTTGAGTAGGGAGGTTGGATCCGATGACCTTCAGCTCCTTCCAGCCTCAGACATTCTGTGATTCTATAAATGTGTTCTGAGACAATACTGGAGTTCTTCTAATATCATTGCAGTTATTCTCATCTCTGCCTATAAACTGACAGAATGCTAAGTCCACTCAAAATTAAATTCATTTGAGATAAGACAAATGCTTCGATCAGCAGCAAATAAATATAAAATATTTGTATTTGTGAATATGGCTGCATTAATTTGACAATTTTGATAGTAGGTAAACCACTTGATAATCCTTGATTAAAAAAATTAATAATACTCTGATAAAACCTTATTCACCTTTAGAACTCCAGTCTACTACATAAGTTATGTGTAAAGCATGAATCTACTTTAGCTGGCTTTTTTCTAAAAATGCCTACCTGCTCCATAAACTACTGAGTAAACCACACGTTTTGCTTGCTCTCTGTCAGCATGCATCACTTGTTCAAGCTGAATCCCCTTCCTAAACAAACAAACAAAAAAAAATTAGTTTTAACTGTAAATGTATTGTTATCCCTAGAGAAAACGTATTTAAACTTGATAACCATTTAATAACTACAAAATTGCATGATATGAAGAAAAGTACTTAAGGGCTTTTGTCTTCAGCCAGAAATGCACAGCTTCTGTACAAATTCTGGTGATATTCCATAGTAAATGAAACTCTATTTTAATCTTCATCTTCTCCTCTCCTTCTCTTTTTGAATCAAATCATGGGCAAGGAAAAATTTTACTTGACCCAAGAGGAAAATTAAATCTTTCCAGCAATAGCATTTCTTCAAAACATGAGGCATATTGACTCAAAGCATAACTCTGACCTAAAGCTTATTTAAACAAAGGTTATATCAGGGGTTCACCAATACTAACATCCAACCCTTAATCAACAATAATGACTGATCAAAGCATGTGCTGAATTTCTCCATGTGTCTTACAAAGCTCCACAACAGAGACACTTCATAAAACGGCAGCACTGGCTAACGCTTAACTAGAGTGCAGTTAGTTTACTTCCAGTAAATTATCATCCTTCCCAGTTCTCCTTCACTCATCAACTCATGTAAACAGTTCTATGGAAAGACTAATGGATTTAGCAGTGTGAGAATAAAAAGCTAGGACTTTGCAATCATCAAGTACGTGCCCCCTACACTTTTTCTTATCCAAACATAGCTTCGGCAAGAACACTGACATTATTGACAACACTGAAGAATACTCATCGCTTGGTTTCAGTGGAAGTGCACTGGGGGGAAATCTCGATCATCCACTCACCCTCTGAAAACAAACACCTACACAAACTGTATTTGGAACACAGAGATGAACTGTTATCACAGATATCAGATGACAGAAGCACAATTTGTGAATAAGTCTCCTCATGAGTCTATTCATGATGATTTAGTTGCACTTTCAAAAGCAAAGTTTGCTATGCTTTGTTGTGGAAGATTTTTTGCCATGAGAGATGCGTTGTTGTGCAAGTTCTTGCACCTAGAAAATCAGCAGAGCCACAAACTTTGCCTTGCTTGGCTCACACACTAATTTTAGCCAAGCCTATGCATAGTGCTGGTATAATTAAGTACTCTAAATGGTAAGCAGTTAGACCTTGAGTGCAATCAGGTTTAAAGAAGTCCTTATGGAGGTAGAGATCCTTTGCAGAAGAAAATTAAAACGGCAAACCTTCATTGGTGAAAAAGTCTCTAGTTTTGTAGAAGCTCACGTTGTTCCTTTGAATGCTTTGAATTAGTATTGGTCAAAGATAAAATGGACCTTTCACTGCTCAGTTTAGGCTAAGAAATACAAAGAACTAGATAATCTAATACATAATATTTTCCACCTGTAATGAAGAATATTCCCACTTAAGTCAATCATTCTAGTAGCTGGAGACTCTTATAAATTGCCTTCTTAGTTATGCCAGGTCAAAAGTTCATTACTTTTGAATAAAGTAGGTTGAAAGTACCTGAATAAGAGGAAAAAGTGGCAGTTGGAGCTAATATGTGCATTGTAGGAAACTAGACATCATTAAGGATTTCCTGAAGCAACCTCTGGCAGAAAGTCTGCAGGAATTTCCTGAAGAACCTGGCAGAAAGCTACATATACACTTGAGAAAACATCCATCCAGAACCTGGAGGTAAAACAGAATCTGATGAGAGAGTAGGTCATACCTGAAGACCTTTCTGAGAAGAAGAACCACAACTGAAGAATGCTGAAACTACAGAAGCAATACAAAGTGTAATACTGCTTTCCTAATGCTGCATAATTCAAACTACAGGCCTGAGGAAGGCAAGAGACAGAAGTACAGCAACAGAGTTGACTTGCAGATTTGCTTAAGTCTGAGGCTAGAGACAACTGAGTGAGAGCCGATGGGGCTGGCGAGGAGCAAGTAGGTTGGTTTCTCACTTCTCTGAAAAGGAGGGGCTATAATAGAAAGAACATAGCAAGTGAGAAGTCATGGAGATCTGTAGAGGAATACACATACTTATCAGATCATGGTACTGAGGAAGACACAAGGCAAGAGTGTTGCTGGGAGGGAATGGTGCTTCTAGAGAAGTTTTAACAGTGAAAGACAACATGAGAACTTAATTATGTGCACAGTGAGACGCACTGCTAGGATTTTAAGGATGATTATTCATTAGTCAAGCTTGAGCTTTAAAGGATTGAATGGGAAAAACAGAAATAGATACATTGCTATCATCATGATAGCCATTATCAGGAGAAGGATACCATGTTTCCATTGTAAGCAATCACAATAAAACCTTGCCTTACACAGTCACCTGTGCAGATGTACATGCACCATGTGATTGTGGCAATTACAACAGTCGCTGAGCATTTCCTGATCTTTGGTTACTCATGAAATACATGAGAAGCAATTAAAATTTCAGAGCTTTATGTCAAATATTTCTTTTAATATAATGCCAAAAACTAAAATGGTCAGTCAACACCTCCCAGTGCACCAGAGTGAGAAATGTGAGCACTTGGCAAAGAGGCATTACATCTAGCACTCTATATACTTGTAAATTTATGTACCACATTCAAGAATCCAGGATAATAAAGTATGAAATTAGCCTATAAATCATAAGTGCTTGAGAAGACAGAAGTCATTAATCAAAACTACATCTTTTTTTTTTCCTAATAATGAAAATAGGAGGTTTTTTCTGTTTGTATTGACAATGATTGGTTTCTACGAAGGATACTTGATCCTTTCTGTAGCACAGAATGGCACTCCCGCAGTTTGATGTGAAGACTATTTATTCCTTTGATTAACAAAATAGGAGGGAGCAGATTTCTGAGAGCAGTAGCCATGTTAGAAATCCCCGGGGAGCTTTCTTCTTGGGTAACCTGATCTAGTAGGATGCCCCTATCCATGGCAGGTTGGAACTAGATGATCTTTAAGGTCCTTCCAACCCTAACTATTCTATGATCCTATGATTCTTCAGCCTGTATTGCCTACAAAAAAAAAATCATATTTGTAATAATTAATTTTTTTAATGTTTACTCATTTATATTTTATCCAACAGATGAGAACTGATTTAAAGTTAAAACTTAAATTTGGGCTTTGGACTTATCATGGAATACCATGATATCAAAAAGGAGACATTGTTATCTGCTGACTTGTTTAAGAAATTTTGAAGGTACTATCACTAAGCAGTCTATGTAATGCATGAAAATACTCAGCCCTGAATTGTGGTACGATATAAAATAGATCTATTGTGGAGATGCATTTTTTTTTAACAAACTGGAATTTGAAAGAGGAAGCTGAGTGGGCATAGAAATGCCTTAGCTGCTGGGTCCAGACAGTGACATGGAGGCAAACTTTGGCTCAGCCAGTACTGCACGTACAGCAGGAGGAACAGGAAGAACATTGATGCAATGCAATTGAAATTGAAGCAGGAAAAAAAAAGTTCAAGAGAAGAAAGAATTTGCTGCAGGTTCTGTTGTAGAAATAGCACAATTTCTCAAGTCCTGTCATTAATTCTAGCATGAAAAATATTTTTCCATTTTATTACTATTATCCTTCTCATTACTCTCTCAAATACACTGTTCGTTTGATATTAGCATAATCTTCAACTTCCTCCTGATTTGCTATCTCCAACTGTGAAATATTTCACCTCTGACATTCCCAGCCAGGCCTGCATGCTTGTCAATTGCCACATCTCTGATTTGTTTGTCCTTTACCTTCTTTTGTTTAGTACTGCTTTGCAAGTATTTTGCTTTATAGCATCTTACTCGATACTCATCAATTAATGGGTAGAATGAAGAATAGACTTCAGTGCTGGAAGACATATTCAGGTTAACAGACCTCATTATTCCTGAAAGCAGTTATCAGAGCTAAGCAATCTGGAAAGGTCTGCGAGGACAACACAACTTATAGCCAAAAATTGTAGAAAATCTGACAAACATAGCAAAAGTAGAGATATACAAGCTTTTTTAAAAGGCAGTTCTACTAGGAACTCAACTGTATGCCTAAAATGGGAGTAGCTGCCTAATTAGTAAAGTAAAACGTGGAGAAAAATTTTCTAGTGAAACAGTGAAGAAGGGTAACATCAAATCATTAGTAAGAAACCTACAGTGCAGACATGAAACTTAAAAACAGATATGTGATTTATTACATTTTCAGAGAGAATATCTTGAATATTTTCTAGAATTTCTAGAAAAGCTTAACTATAAACTGGAATGACATTTAATACAGAGTAAAAAGCTGGATGGATTCATTTTTAACTTGTTCAGAATGTTAAAAAGAAAGAATTAATGCAAATTTTACAGAAATGAGCACACACAGTACATGCACACAAAAAAAATCTAAGAGGTAATAGGGTATCAAGTTTGAGCGATACCAAAATAAAACTATGAGAACAGGTAGAAGTGGAAGGAAATCAGTCTTAAAAGAATGCGATAAGACATTTCAACATTTCTGGGAAATGTTTTATGGTGACGGAAGTCGTCTGCTTATGTACAGGAAAAGGCAGAACAAACTTCTCAAACAATATCTGGCAGACATGCATTGCCTTGATCTGCATTGCATTCCAGCCAAACTAAGCTCAGTCATAACAGCCACAAAGCTCTTGGCTGCTCTCCTGCATCTGCCGCTTAATCCAAGTCCTAGCTACGAGTTGTTGATGTGGGAAATGAGATGGAGTGCCATTAAATTCATTTTATACATGGTCATTAATGTCCAATAAATGAATGAATATATGAGAGAATACACATTTGTTCACCCGACTGCTTTTACAGCTTTTTAAAATTTCATCAGGGAACTACATAAATCTCTCACTTTTAAACACCTGTTGCCTTTTAATAGTAGGCGAGGGCTGTATAATTTGTAACTTTGTGCCTGGAACTTTGTGTTGGCATATGAAACAGGTACAGAAAATTTATGTAATTGGTGACAACTGCAAGCTTTAGAAAAGCTCAGTTTTACAGTGCTGTCACCACTGGATAGATCACGCAGGAGGTAAATGCAGACAGCTTGCTTCTTCAATTACATTGGCCTTATCATATTTAAGTTAAGCAAAACATACACCACAATGTGCATAAGCACAATCCTAAACATATGGAAAAGATTGGCTACACATAACACTCTGCTCACTGTTAATGCAATCGACAAGAATAAGCAATTTTTTTGAAAACTACTATTCCATGACTAATGAAAAATGCTGACAAGGCTCAGGCATAGGTTGTCTTAGACCTTTTTAAGGTAACATGTGGAAGCAATCTTCAAAGTTGCCTGGTAAATATGTTACAAAATACAGAGAAGGAAGAAGTTGGGAAATAGCTTCCTGAAGCCACTGTCATATCAAAATAGACCACTACTTTTGCCATACGTGTCAATTAAGAGCCAGGCATAAGGTACATGCAATTAGCCCACCTAGATATTTTATCATACACAGTTTCAATGCATGGTTTGATACAGAATTTCCAGTGCAAACCACATATATAACCACATATACATGCCTCCTATACTTGTGGGGCATTGACACAACTACGTTCTAAACAAAGTGGCCAGATCATGTTCCTCCCCAGAAGAGTGGAAATAAAGTTAAGATACTTTAAAAAAAAAGAAAGCATAATCTGCAAAGACCAAAATGCAGACTAACATCTTGCCAGAAGGGAAACAGCAGGTGAAACAGCTAACAGAAAGACAGACCTGCCACATACAATCCCCCCACCCACCCACCCACCCACCCACCCACAAGAGAGGGGAAGACAGAATCACACAGAATCACAGAATAACCAGGTTGGAAGAGACCCACTGGATCGTCGAGTCCAACCATTCCCACCAATCCCTAAATCATGCCCCTAAGTACCTCATCCATCCTAACCTTAAACACCTCCAGGGACGGTGACTCAACCACCTCCATTGGCGGACCGTTCCAATGCCTAACCACCCTCTCCGTGAAGAATTTTTTCCTAATCTCAAGCCTAAATCTCCCCTGGCGGAGATTGAGGCCATTCCCTCTCGTCCTGTCACTTGGGAGAAGAGGTCAGCACCCTCCTCTCCACAACCTCCCTTCAGGTAGTTGTAGAGAGTAATAAGGTCTCCCCTCAGCCTCCTCTTCTCCAGGCTAAACACCCCCAGCTCTCTCAGCCGCTCCTCGTAAGGCCTGTTCTCCAGCCCCTTCACCAGCTTCGTTGCTCTTCTCTGGACTCGCTCCAGAGCCTCAATATCCTTCTTGTGGTGAGGGGCCCAGAACTGAACACAGTACTCGAGGTGCGGTCTCACCAGTGCCGAGTACAGAGGGAGAATAACCTCCCTGGACCTGCTGGCCACATTATTTCTGATACAAGCCAAGATGCCATTGGCCTTCTTGGCCACCTGGGCACACTGCTGGCTCATGTTCAGTCGCTGTCAACCAGCACCCCCAGGTCCTTCTCCTCCTGGCAGCTTTCCAGCCAGGCTTCTCCTAGTTTGTACCTCTACTTAGGGTTGTTGTGCCCCAAGTGCAGGACCGGGCATTTGGCCTTGTTAAAACTCACGCCATTGGTATGGAGTCCTAGGAAATGAACTGAAGTGAAACAACACTAAATGGTCCTTGACAAGGCCTTTGGCCTGATGGTCTCAGGTTGCACCAGGGGAGTTTTAGACTGGGTATTAGGAAAAACTTCTTCACTGAAAGGGTTCTCAGGCAATGGCACAGGCTGCCCAGGGAAGTGGTTGAGTCACCGTCCTGGAGGGATTTAAAAGATGTGTAGATGTGGCATTTAGGGATATGGTTTAGTGGTGACTTGGTAGTGTTAGATTAAGGGTTATTCTATGATTCTATGATTCTAAGATTGCAATAAGATCATGTCATAAATTATGCCTATCATCAGTAACAATTTGTTGAAGGATTCATTTGGGAGTAAAGCAATCCCTTAGCTTTGTTAAGATATTTACTAGAGTGTTGGTGTACCACATACTTGATGTTAAAGATAAAAATCAAATAGCACTTATTTTCAGAGATCTTAAAAAAGATCACTTCAAGATTTCTCTTTAAAAAGACACAGTTCTGGACATCTGTCGGTTAGAACAGAAATGCCCTGACACTAATAAATGTGCCTGAAAGAGCACATCCTACCCTGCAACCTTCACCTTTTCCCTCCTTTACTTTTGCAGGAGCAAAACAAAAAAAAATGCTTTCTTTTCACATCCATAGTTTCTTTTATGCAGAGAATTACACGACAAGTAACATATATTTCTGAGTTGTGTGAATGCTGAAGGAATTAATTAACTAGAGGACATTCTTATCTTAGGGTCCTCAGGTCTACAAGCAAAGAATAAAAGGAAGTAAGAGTAACTCCCAGCTTCAGTTGCCAGTGTGAACAACAGTGACAGACACCATCACCAAAAGAACAAATAAAGGCAAACAGATTAAAGAGTCTATACAAATTGGGATGACAAAATTCATCAGAGGCCATTTGTACAAAACAATGTCAGAGATCAAATGGAAATTAATTTTCTTAGACTCCTTTCTTCACTTATCACATCTACTTTTCAAGCTTTTCTGTAAGAGGCATCAAATAGTTAAGAAGGAACATAAGCCTTTTGGGAGATGATACAGAGAGCTGTAGAGGAGTAGGAAGTTATTATCCACTTTGGACTTGTAATATGTCTTTTAAATTTATAAAGAAATAGATGGACCTTCAGAGCAGCCTTAAGCAAATATTAGAAAAGTGAAACAGATTCCTAGATATATAATCAAAAGTTGCTGTAACTGCCATCTCGATTATTACACAGAACAAAACATGGAGCTGCAATGTTGTCACAATGTACGGTTCTCTAGGAAAAACATGAAGGGGAAAAAGGGCTATGTCACACTACATCAAACTGCATCTACATAGTTCAGAGAAAGGTAAGTAGACTTTTAAATATCTTGGTGGGGCAATCAAAAGAGGAAGAAGTCAGTCATGCTGAAGGTCTTGAACAAATGGGTTCTGCAGAGAGGGATGAGATACTTCCTATCCTATCTCTTTCAGTCTCCACTAAAAACAGCTCTTGCAGCTCTTAAATTTCTAGTATGTCTATGATCACACTGACTTAAAGGCAGAAGTAAAAGTGAGGAATGAATTGCCTTTGCATTCTTGATTTCATCAAGTTTGAGCTTGACACTAAAGTTAAAGTTAATTGAGTTCAATGAAATAAGCGGAAGCATTTTATTAAGCTGTGGAGTGTGTTCATAAAATGCAGCATTTTATCAAAGTGACTCTATTTGGAGATAGCTCTTCATACACAAGAAAGCTTCTGCTTGAAACAGGCATAGTCAAATGTCATTAGACATCATGCAACAACTGAGGACTGTCCAGCACCCTCAGAGCTGATGTTTTCCCTAGTTTGTGTGTTAGTTGTGGTGGTGAAAATTCTAAAACTTTATTTTTAATTTTTTCTAGACTGCCAAGAAAGCATTTAATGTGCAATAATAATAAGCTTCCAATGTGACATGAAATTAAGCTGTCTGGTTAAACTTGTAGTTAACAAGTCTATTTAAAGCCATTGTTTAGCTTTTCTAAAAACAAAAGCCATTATGCTTCCTGAAGACTTTATTCCCTCTGCCTTATTATCTGCTAGTCTAAACAAATGTCACAGCTGTACTTCTCCAAGGGACTGTAAACTACGAGGTGAAATTTCTATAAGCTGCCATACAGACAGTCTGTCAGAGGGCAAAGCAAGACGAGTGCTAAAATTCATTAGTATCAACTATAGCAAGTGAGCTTTCAAAACAGATAAAAATTGCTTTGCTACAAAAGTAAAACTGTTAAAATATTCCACACCAACACCCATGAGGCACTGAACTCAGAGCTTTTGAAACTCTGACTAAGCAAGCTGAACACCCTCCCCTTTACTAAATTTCAGCATTTACAGTAGGAGGGATGGGACAAGGGAGTAGAAGGGAATAGCTGGAGAAAGCAATAGCTAATTAAATCTCCGCGTGAAGGCTTTTTGAAAAAAAACCTGCAATAATTAAACACCACAAGCCAAACCCTAGATCTGTCTCCCATATCTCAACGGAAAAGTTCAAATATATATACATATGTATATTCATACTCTCAATTGTGGAGGAAGAACTACCTAACAAAGGTATTCCAAAGGCAAAACAAAAATTATTAGAGCTGTCACACACATTGTATTTGCAAATACAATGATTTTCAACTGTTTCCTGTCAGAATCTTTTGAGGTAATTATTTTATTATGAAAAACTGTAACAGTTACTACAATCATATTTTAACTGACATTTTACAAGTGATGTTTATTCAGAGAGGGATGAAAATCTTAATGCAGAATTAGTGCTTTTTGCCTAATGCAAATAAACCTGATCTAAATAATGATGGTACTTCAGAACAATGATTTAATGTTAGCTTTACAGAAATTTAGGTAGAAGTAATGAACTTTGCCATTAATAACATAGCGGGGTAAATTCTCGTAGGCCAAAATCAGAGGCACAAACTGAGAACACAATTACAGCCAATTTCACAATGTTTTCAAGTAGATACAAGGGACTGCCTAATCTCACGTAAATATAGTATCAGGACAGAAAAGAGAAACAGAAATACAATAAACAGATCTTGGAGCTTGCCTTCCAAGCTACTGCTCAACAAACTTCTCCAACAGAGCAGGAAGGAACAAAATTTCCCCTCTCCAGACTGTAGTAATTGTGAACCTACCCCTACATGCTCTCCATGGCTCAAGAAATAAACTCTTTCAAAGAGTCTAAAGAATAATAAAGACTATTGCTTTTATGCAAACCTATTTTTATTTGCAAGTAAGAGTTATTGAAGTATAGAATCTTTGTACAAAAAGAGGGGATGAGGAATTAGAAACAGAGGAAAAATGTAACACTTGAACATGGAATGACAAGGAAACAGTATGGTTTGACTATGGAAAGGCAAATGCAATTTCAGGATGTGTCAAGTGAGCTGTTTCCAATGAGAGGACAACATTAGTCCTGCTGTACAACGTGCTGGTGAGATTTTATCTGGGGTAGTTAACAATTTAGTGCAAGAAACATGAATTTGGTGGTGATAAGCTATCTCGAATGCAGAATAGATTAAAAAAAAAAAAATCAACCATGTAACTGACTATGTCAATACTAAGAAGCTAAACCTGCCCATAAATATTCTGCCTCACTGGAACTAACTGGAATACACCACCACACATCCATATTTTAAAACTCTTACCATGCAAACATGGTGCTGCATCCAGCAGCCTGGTGGAAACAATTCCCAGCCCATGCTAATTCAGCAACTGTACCCAGGAATTGTTTGGTCCTTCTGGACCATGACTACAATAAGGACCAATTTATCAAGCCAGATACTGAGTGCCAGCAATCAGGGCAATTCCCCAGCATTAGATTTCTTAGAATAAAGGTAATTTCTCAAGTCATGATCTCTTTTGTTTCATTCATGATTCTGCCAGCCATTTTTCATGGTTGTTCCAAAATTAAGTCATGTTTCTGGACGATGACACAAGTATAGCAGAGACAATGCTGTAGTGAAGAGATTTCAAAGCTCTGGTAGTTAAACCAGTCCAGTGAAAGAGTCAGTGCCACAGAGGCTCATTTTCCTTGCCAAGAAGGAACACACATTAACATACACGGAACTCCATGTAGTCATAACTAACCGCTCCTAATACTGTTCACTAGGAGATTTTGATGACAAATACCCTAAGAAATCTTGTCTGCTGAAGAATGGGGGTTGAGAACTGTTGATTGCCTTCCTGAATTATTTATATAAAGCAAACACTGGGGGGCAAGGAGAGCTAATAAAGCTAATGGGCCATGCTGACAAGAATAATTTGAGTATGTAAACTGTAAGAAGTATAAGGTAGAAAGTAAAAGGAGACTTCGAGCCAGAAGAGGAATAGGTAATTCCAATAGCATTATCTAGGCTAAAACAAGGTCTGGGGTGAGATCTCACCAGTCTATGAGAGGGATTTTATGCATTTGTCACATGCACCAATTTTATGACCTAAAAGGTCTTTCCAGATGGATACTCCTGTGTGAGACCAAGCATAAGGCACTGCCCAGCAGAGTATGAGATTCTGCCTTACTTTTTCCTAGAGCTTCTCTTCCGAATGCTTCTCCATTACATTACATCAGCACCTTTTCCTACCTCAAAAGACTACATTTATTCACACAGGAATTCAAGTTCATGCTATAGTACATGAGTTTTAAAACTGTCTCAAGAACAATCCTAATAACAATCTGCAAAGATACAGCTGCCAGAGCTGCAGGTATTACAGCCTTGCTCATAGCTACTTCAGTAAATAAATTGTTATTAAACACCAGGCTCATACTAAGTATTATCTTCACAATTAGCCCTTCTGCCACAACACACCTGCCCCTGAATGTGATTTGATTCAGAAGAGGACTCCTTCCCATTCCAACTGAATTTGTGTCTCACTCAGAACTACATATACAAAAGAGATTCTTGATTCCTCTCTTTGATCAGTAATACTCTTGAATAAAAAAAGATACAAAGTGAGAGGCAGTTTGGATATTCATCAACATTGGAAAGGATACATAAAAAATGAGACAATGGATAAGTATTAATAGTTATTCAGTTAAAAATACTGCACCAATTCTTCCCTCAAAATCTATTTCAACTAAAGAAAAATAAGCAGAAGTCTTGAAACTAATTAAAAATTATAACAAAAGTGAGTATTGCAATGCTAATGAAAGAAATGTTATGTTAACCATCAGAGAGGCTCCTTAGCAGGTAGCACTGAGTTTAGGACCTCCAGATTTATAAAAAGCAGAGAATGGAATTCAAGAGACTATGTCTTCTAATTTCTCATTAGAAGTGTATGGAATAGTTTGGACTACCTAAAACAACCTTTAGACAACAATGGAAGACCTAGGTCTCCTAAGCTGGAACATCTCATTGTTTCAACAATGAACAAACCTGAGAGATCTCTACATGGAGGAAAGGGAGCTCTGTAACCCTGCAGGTGCATCTTGTAACCTTGTTTCTGCTAACAGGGACCAGAGGAGAGCTACAGCTTTTCCTATCTCCTTGATGCAAGTCCATCTGGATAAGCTTATTTCATTATTCCTTAATCACCTAACAACAGGTGACATCTTGTGATTAATAACTACTCTTAAGAGCTTGTTGGTAACATTTTCATAAAATTAATATAGAAGCACAAATAATCATATCTGTTTAAATACCATTTAGCTACAGATGTGGTTTTCACTTCTCAAAAATCTGTTTATCTCACTCCTGCTTTACTGGCCTTTGTTCTTGCTATTTAACATTAACCCTGAATTTAAGTCTTAGTATTAGGACTGTTTTTTTCAGTTTCACCTCAACCCAATGTTTGCATTTGTAAGTAACAGCGGTTTAAAGGAGTAGGCAGCTTAACTGAATTTGATGTCTGCTATGCCGTACATTTCTATGAAGTAACCTAAAAAAGACAGTGTTTTGCTGAGGATGAATCTTTAATCTATTTGAGACAAAGAATGTATTTGAAAAAAAAGTTGTATAAAACAGGTGTGGGCAAGTGTATATATATTTTGTCAGCCTACCACCAAACATTCATGCATACATGACCTTATCTTTTCCAAACAGACCCAGGACACTACCTTTTTGTATATTTCAGCCCATGAGGATTTATTTTGATTTTTTTCAGGAACATCCAAAATATCTCTGCTTATTTCCTGTGTTCTTCAGATCCCAGCAAGACACCAACAGATACAGCTACTGCCAGTAAGTATCCTGAATTGTCAAGTGGCTGGAAAAACAAGAGTCCCTATTTTGCCATAGTTTCTGCTGGACCAACCACCAGCGTGCAACAGTTTGCCTCACCTTGCTGTTACTAGATTTAATCAGTTCCTTGAGGCCCCTGCTTGGCAGGTGGTAAGGAAATAAAATTTCCCCACTTCCTGGAGGAAGAGAGTCTGCAAAGAACAAAACAAACCTTTCTGAACTGTGGTCTTTTTCTTCAAATCTGAACTTATCTTTCTTATTAAAAAAAATACTTATGTCCTTCCAAAACATGATCCCAAGTAGTTCTGTGTTTTATTTCTCTCTAGGCTTTTCCTGAAGTAATTTCCAGAATTAGCATGTCTGCCTCTTACCAAAACCATTCACAACGGATAGAAAGGTGGACTTTTGTGTTCGGCATATTTTATAAACAGCCTGCAGTTCACAAGATTACAGGAAGCCAAGTGTTCAGGTTCCTCTGATTCTGACAAGGACAGTGTAAGACGCTTTCTTCCACGTCTTAAAGTGTGAGCCAACCAAGCCACACTATAAAAATGGGAAGGGATGTTTTTCAAAATTATTAGTGGTAAAGAACTTATAAATCCCCTGGATTCCACGATAGCAACACATATTCTCATTTGAGACATTAGGTGCCATTGCTACAAACAAATAACAAGACATTTCCTCTTATTCTGCAGCCATTTTTTTGAACTCTCTGAAAGCCACATAGACTCAGGTGAACAATTATTATGTCCAGTACTTACAAGAAAGTAAATTCAACACCTGGAAGAATGACATGTATTTATGTTGTTCTCCATCACACAAAAGAAAGCACTAATACCATCAAAATGGGGAAGCAGATAACAGATGAAGAAAGGGGAATATTTTGTGGTTTGGATTTTACAAAACTCAGATCTCAAAACAGGAGCAACTAAACCACTATCAAATTCTCAAGCCTTCTTTCAAGCATGGTCTTGAGTCTAAACACTGTACACAACTGTCACAAATCATCTTTTCATTGGTATAATCAGAGTAAATATCACCCTTGAAAAGTATCCACTAATTACCTTGTTACTTGTCACCATCAGCAATTGATGTGTACAGTTTAAATTATAGCTTAGAGGTAGAAATTAATAGTTTAAAGGGAATGCTTATTTTCAAACTAGAATGGTGGCAGTTATCAAATTATTCATGTAATTATCTTTTAACGCACAATAAATCTGTACATTGAACAGTACAGCATACATAAATGTGTATACATACTCTTAAGTATTTTAATATATATTATTAAAATTTCCCACCTCTCTTACTCTTTAGCTGCAGTATATAAGGAAAACTGACCACATACAGGCAAATCTCTTGCGTTTCCTCCGATTCATATATTATGATTTGCAAACTGCAAAGTTACAGACTACAAATGCTGCAAACATACCCGCAACATCTTTTTGGTGCTGTCTAATGCGTGTCTTAGGAATCACTCCCCAGATAAGAGCATAACCCAGTAGTGATTTCATACAGACTAAAACATAAAGCGGATGTCTGAAGCTCAACCTACTTACTTAAGTAAGTAAAAAAGTGACTTGGCCACTAGGACGATGGCCACCTCAGAGCAGTAATCCTGAATTTATTTTTTTTGGTGAGCTGTCTCAGAAGCCTCAGAAGTTCATCTCTCACAAATCTATACTGGCAATTCCATAAGGATTGCAAGTCCTAGACAAAATTCAAGAAACCAATCTGGATGTCTATACCCAAAACTGAACCAACGCTTTTCATACCACTAAGCGGTCCCTTCATCCTGGATGTCCTTGAATTCTCTGACTACTTCAGGGAACTCTTTCCTCCTGAGAGTTCAGTAGGCTCCCAAAATTCTGCATCATGCACATGATCATCATAGACCCACTCTGAGCCCACTGGACATGCTCTGTGATTCCTGTAGGACCCAGTCTAGGAAATGTAATCTGATGATGTCATTATTCACACTGATAGCTTCTGGTGATCAGATTTGGATTTGTTGGCTTTTTCTTAGTGTAAGGTAGAGGAGGTACCACCCTAGAACAGTTGCCTGGCTAATGAGGAACAACAACTCAGTTGTCTCTTCATTTGATGGGATTCACATCCGCGACTCTGCCTCCCAGGGATATGCAATTAAAGCACACTCTAATTGCAAGGCCACAAGCTATGTTTGGCATCCTCCAGGCCACTCCAAAACAACAACAAAAAGCATAATTTATGAGTTCAGAAGGAAAGAAAACATGAAAGTACTCACTATTCTGTTTAGAGTACTTGCGTGACAGATATATATCTTTGACTTCTGTTCCTGTATCTGCAACTAACAAAAAGTATGTTACAGTAGCTAAGGAAAAAAAAAAAAATCCCCCAAATGGGACTGAAATAAAGAAATTCCTTTCCCAACTGAATACTCTAAGGAATCAGCAAGAAAAATCAGTGTCATAGAAATACAGTTGTGGGGGGGACCGAGAAGTCACCTCAGCTATCCTTGGAAATATTAGTCTGATCGTCTCATTCCTTCCAGTGACAGAAATTCCACGGCCTCCATAGGCAGCCCACCTCCACAATTATCTCCTTTTAGTATTCAAAAGATTTCTTTAACTGAAATATCTCTTACAGAAGTGTAAGCCCATTCATTATGCTTCATTCACTATGTCCAACTCTCTGAAATAACCTCATACATATTTGAAGACTTTTATCAGTTTTTTCGTAACACATATCTTCTCTTAAATAAACAAATCTAATAATTTAAACTTTACAATATTTGCTGAACCAAATCTCAGCTGCAACATACAAAGTTTAACCTTGCTTTGTATTTTCCTGGAGGAAGAGAAGTTTAGAGCAGAATGCTCCAAGATTCAAAAAGCTGAACTGAGGTGTCCCTGCACCTATGTCTTATATAAGAGCTGGGCACCAAAGCTACTTGGAAAGAGCAAATCCTGATCATTTCTTTCAAAGAACACTACCTATCTAGCAGTTTCTTCGGGTATGGAATTTGTACTACTGGCTGTCCTTGTCATTGTGTTCCAGCTGTCTAAGAGCAGTTAAAATGCAAGCTTCTGTGATTAGAATTTCTCATTAACTTATCTTTATGACAGCTCTGCAGTCAGCATAAAGCCTTTCTTACCCTTAGTGATGCATACTCTGGGACTGTGCACAAAGCTTAGCAACCCAGCATTGGGGTTTGTTTTCTATTTCAGGTTTAGAAGCCCAAAATATAGGAAGCAAATACAATTTGCAGACGTCGGAGATGCCTGTATCAAACACTGGAACGCTGTGACAACATCTTCAAGTTTAGAATGAATAAGCTAGTTCCAGAGCCATGAACAATGTAGTTGCATTTGTATGGCTGGGCTGCCCTCAGTACCCTCAATGAAGCCTACCAATGTGCTCTGATGGGATGCAGCTGAACTCACCACTGCCAGAGATTTCCAGTTCTCTAAGGCAGATTCTAAAGAAACAAGGGAAAGGATTTACCTAAGTACTTTAAGTATAGCTTAATGCTTGAGTTATAGGAACTCTGAAGCAGTACTATACCAATTCAAAAAAGCTCTCAGGCAGGAAAGTAGGCATCAGTCAGGCAGAATGAAATCATATATTCATGCTGTGCTTAAGCATATAGCTAAGTCAAGGTATTTTTCCTGGATTTTATCTTAATACGGTCAATATGAGTATATACTATGACAGAGGAATAACAGCCTCCTGAGAAGGGCAACCAATTAACAGCTTGAAAGAGATTGGTAGTCACTACACCTCTAATTAAGAAAGAAATTGCAGGTTATCTAAAAGGCTGTAGACTTATTTTTCAGCATCTATCTTTGAAAGTGATTTTAAGATATGCCCATCAATAGCATTTTGAATACAACTACTTATTTTGCATTTGTTGTGTAAAAGCTAGATTGAAGAGGTGACAGCAATTTCATCCTCAGATTTCTTGTCATTGGGATGACTTACGGCAGTAAGATTTCTTGGCTGGTCAGGCAGCTGCCAAGACAGCTCTCATCACCTTCAGCACTAAGAGGATGATTTGGCTTTCAAAGGACTATAATTGTCACAGGACATCAAGACAATATAACACAAAATGATCTTCCAGGCAGCTAGAATCCATTACACCACGAATTTTCAAAAGTTTAGGCAAGCCTTGAAACTTTATTGTGTTCAGTAGCAAGCAGGTCATTGGTGTAATGCACTTTTGGTGTTCTTGGAACAGCAGGTGTTGATCTGACATTTAAGGCTCATACTTTGTAGGCCATAACACAGTACTCACTGTAGGATGACATTGGTAACATATGATGTACTGCAGACAGGATAAGATAAGAGCAGGAATAGTACTAAGCATATAAACATGAACATTAAAATCTACATATATATTATCTTAGTGTTAGCCAGGATAACTACATTAGATGACAAGAAAATACATTGTATGCACAAGCCTGGACTTTTCCCTAACAAAAAGAGCCAATAGAAGCAAATCTACTGTAAAGTGGCCATTTTTATTTTATTCCATTAATTCGATGAGTTTTATTAATTCTGAGTTTTGTCTGAACAGCAATTTCAAGACAGTTCTGCCAAACAGAACACAATACTTAAGACATTGTCTAGAGCAAACAGTATCTACTGCATCTACAGCAAATAGCTGAGCACAGCACAGGGAATACCAGACTGGTGGAGGTTGTGTTACCTCCGAAATAAGCTGTCTCTAAGTTGGCCATAGTAGTACAAGATTGCAGCCTAGTCTAGCAGAGAGAGTTGCTTCTCAGCTGTGTTTATTGAGTTGGGTAGTGTTAGACATGCACTGAATTTTAGTGTGAAAGTTAGTATCCCCATTCGGCCTTTTGCCATAATGTATAGACATAGTTTGACACACATCTCTACTCTGCACTGTTGACCAGTGTAAAGATTGCATATGAATTATGTTTAATAGAAACATGGATCCAAGAGGCTTCCAAAAGGGACACATCTTTAAGGTCCCAGAGATAGACTGAGTAATGTTAGAGCATAACTAAATTATGAAAGGAAAGCATTTATACATAAGAGACCTTACTTCAATCAGAAACTCATACAGCCAATCTCTCAGCAGAAACTGCCCACCATGTGTGTTTGTTGCCAAATGCTATAAAAAGCCTTTAAAGTTTTTTCCAAAGTTGGATTCCACATAGAAGGCTTTAGCCTGAAGGACAGTTAGGGAATACAGCTACATGTCATCAGAGAAGCTATAAAAATTAGGGGGAAAAAAAAAAGTGAATATATTGGTACAAAACCTAACTGGACTTGGATGTGGCTCTGATTTTTGTCCAGAAAAATATTCTTAACTATTTATGATTTAATATTCACTAAGGATTTTTAGGTGTAGAAGAGAAAGATACAAACTGACAATCATTCAGAAGCTGAAATGTTATCAGACACTGACATTAACTTAATATTTCTTCTTCTGAGAGGGAGCTTGAGAAACTAATTCATTCTTTAGAGACCTCTTAGAGAGGAAACCTTTTTTGTCAATGTTTTCTAGTTTTCCAAAATGTCTTAGAAAAGATTTACAAATAGCAACAACGTGCAGTTTCTTCAAACAGAATAAAACATTTAGTACGCCACTTGGTATATCCCTCACACCCATTTTAAAGAATTAAGACCCAGAGGAAATCAGGAGACTAAGCGGAGATAAAAGGTTTGTTGCTTATTTTGTTCTTCCTTCTCATAACTAATTTTAATACCAATGGGGTGGAATCAACCACAACAAAGTCAATGAAGTAATTGTTTGCCCTAAAGGTAAACAAGAGTGGACCATAAGACATTAATCAGTATCTGGAGTGGTAAAGTATTTGTGAAGCTTGTGATTTTATCTTCTCTTTGGTGCTAAATAAATAAATAAAGGACAAAATTGCAACCTCCAAGGTGAATTCACAAAGAATTGATCCAATGGGAGGAACTGAAATTGTCAAAACAAATTCAGATGAGCTGGCCACCCTAGGCTAACTTGTTCCCAACAGTGAGAAGCCAACGCTTTTAATGTGCAATTGATCTTACTACACAGGGAACATCAACAACAGGTCAAATGGATCTCTCCAGGTATAGAAGGTTATCTGCGGCTACATGTACCCTTCATGTTTCTGTAATTAATAAGCCATATAATAGATTCTGATGAAAGTTACTTCCAAGCATTAACTTCCCTGAAGCTTAAAAGGAGAGTCGGCAGAATCATTATGTAATGATTTTGTAGACACATCATGACATTTCTGTCTGATAAAAATATTTGCCTGTAATATTTCATTAAATTTAAAGTTACTGTGTAGCAACTATAAGAGGTTGACAGCTGCCAAGAGCTGTGAAGTCGCTGAATAGAATGGTATTTCTGGAGCCTTGCCCAGAGTTGAGACAAAATTTGACTCATCTTCATGCATACATATGCAATATATTGCCAAACTAAAATAAGGATCTAACTCCATCACGAGGTTCTAGTGATATCATGTTAGAGCTAAGAATTGATTATAACAACAATAGAAGCTTCTAAGTTATTCTGAAGAGAAAGGTGATGTTTCTATAGCTGTTGTTGGAATGTTTGTGACCTTGAGATGCATTCTCCCAGAATACACATGCCTCAAGCATTAATTCAGTTGTTGGTAGCAGGATAATTATAATTTAAGTTCCATTCTGTTTCTTTGTACTACTTCAGAGTACATTGACAAACACTGCAGTGAGTAGGAAATACTGTGGTTGGGAAGGCTCTGCTTCCAAAAATTCAGAAACTGTAGATGGGAATTGAGCGACATCAATACTGATGAACTCACCATATCTATTTTTGCTTTCATTTTCAGCTAACAATCTTCCATCAAAAAATCGAGTCAAAAGATTAAAAAAAGA
This sequence comes from Clamator glandarius, assembly GCA_033459285.1. NCBI lineage: Eukaryota > Metazoa > Chordata > Aves > Cuculiformes > Cuculidae > Clamator > Clamator glandarius. The sequence continues at coordinate 1,061,815 of JAUNZM010000016.1, read as the reverse complement.
GAAATAAGAACAAAGAGTAAATATGAAAATTTCATGGCATTTACATGACATCATTCTGTTCAATCTGCTTATTAGAGTATTTAATCTTTTTCTGACTTATCTGTTCAAACTATAAGCATCTTGACATTTTGCTAAGTTGAGCTGAAAACAGGCTTGTGTGAACATCATGGTGGCGGTGGTGACGTTCCTCACCATGGATCTGCCAGCTGAGCAAGTGGAGGCCTCACCATGCCCAGGCACTCGGCACCTCGAGGTGCATGGGTGCCACCAGACCTACTGGGCTCTCCCACAGTTCAGGTAAACAGCAGATACACCACGCAGCCAGGAACATCAGTGGAATCATGAGGATGGCTGCCTTCTAGCTCTATGCCATTTTGGAGAGCAGCTTCACTTTTAAATGCTTGTTTTCCAGAATCGGTCTAAGCCTTATGAGGAGCGGCTGAGAGAGCTCAGGTTGTTTAGCCTGGAGAAGAGGAGGCTGAGGGGAGACCTCATTGCCCTCTATAACTACCGGAAAGGAGGTTGTAGAGAGGAGGGAGCTGGCCTCTTCTCCCAAGTGATAGGGGACAGGACAAGAGGAAATGGCCTCAAGCTCCACCAGGCGAGGTTTAGGCTGGACATTAGGAAAAAAATTTTTCACAGAAAGGGTCATTGGGCACTGGCAGAGGCTGCCCAGGGTGGTGGTTGATTCACCTTCCCTGGAGGTGTTTAAGGCACAGGTGGATGAGGTGCTAAGGGGCATGGTTTAGTGTTTGATAGGAATGGTTGGACTCGATGATCCGGTGGGTGTCTTCCAACCTGGTTATTCTATGATTCTATGACATCTATCCTGTCACTGAATGTACATGCACTTTTGAGTACAAGTGGAGTCTCAAGCAAGATTTCTAAGCATCACCATGCCACAAGCAGTAATAAGAAATACCTTCAAACAGCTAAGCAAATAATCCATCTTTTTTGATAGTTAATCTTTTAATCTGCATGCTGAAGAGATCAGTAAATAACAATCTGGGAATGGAGATAAGAAATATGTTTTTTTAATTACTGAAGTACCTCTTTTTCCAAGCATCACATCATCCATAAGAAGATCGAAGCACTAAACCCTATGAGTTCAAAGGAGTGCCATGGGTTCTAGTCTGTTTCTTGCACATACGTAATTTGCTTCCAATACTTCTACTTGATAACCAAGCAGGTTTCATAAATACTTGTAGTTTTACTGAGAAAACTGTTCTGCATTTTTTCAGTTGGATAACCTACTTAACTGCTGCTCTGGATTTTTAAAAAGAATTGGTGAACAATAACACAGTGAGAAAGTTACCAGCATGCACTGATCACAACATACCACTGCACTAGCTTTAGTCACAAGGCACATACCTGTCAACTGGGTTGCAACATTTTGACATACAGTAATTACCACAGAGGGGGAGAAAAGGCTCAGAAAGACAGAAAGGAATTATAATTCAGTGTTAAAACAGCATTAACAATAGATATTGTAGCACAATACTGCCTTTTGTTATCACAATGCAGTAATACATTAAGTTATTTTTACTACTTTGACTAATTACTACCAAGAAAATGCAACATTTAGTCTTACCACTGAGAAGCCAACGTGGAAAAGATATCGGTGATTTCAGGTTCTTGGAAGAGTTTCAAAAGTTCTGGTTCGGATGATAAGTCAGCAAGGATCCTTAACTCAATATGGGAAAAGTCTAGAAAACAGAGCTGTGAAATATATCTATTGCTCTAAAATAAAAACACCATTGCATTTTAAACCAACTATCACAAATTAAAATGCAAGCCTAGACCATTCAGTCATTTCCTCATGCTCAGAAAATCCAGAAAAAGCTCATCCTGACAAAGTTATATTCAAGCCAGAGATCACAAGGTGTCTAATTCCTTCATTATCTTCAGGCATCAATTAATCTTATTAGCACTTTGTTTCTACTGACAAGGCTTGAATATCATCCGCTACCAAAGCATACTAAGGAGTACACATCCTATAATGATATTAATTGACATTAAGGGATCTGACAACCTTGTAAAATACAATGTCATCCGAGGGAGAACAGAAAACAAGATGACAGAACTGCAAACATTAATATGTATGAGAATAATGACACATACTATCTTACCTGCTGCTAAAAATGTATATCCTTTCTTTGAAACAAACAGTGTTCTTGGGGAAATAGTTACTATTTGCTCTTCTTTTCCTAGAGAGAGATAGACATTTAAATTCCAAGCCCCAGTACAAAAATACTGTGATGCAAAACACAGGAGCTTGTAAATGCCACCAGACACACAACTAAAACACATGAATGGCAATGTGATAAGGTACTAGAAATTCAGTGTATCCTGGAAATATCACTTGTCTTGGGGTAAAAAGGGATGATGGTTTGAAATACAGCAGAATTAATCTGATCAGCATAAAAATAGAAAAATAAAAAGTGTGTTTTGATACAGGAATGAAAAACTTAGAAATACATTTTTGAGAAGTGCCTGTTAACAGAATTGATTGCACTGTTTCCAGCAAGGTCTATGTGCTACAGTTATACCTGGCAGCTCAGGTTTACACAGACACTGCTTGCACTTCTTTATTTTTTTACAACAAAGTCTAAAATATTCATAAAAACTAATCAGGTAGATAAAATAAAACTGCCATCAAACTTTTAAGCTGTCTCCAACAGTCTCCTATTTTATGATCTGTATTATTTCAAAGGCAGGGAGCGAATAGCTGTGGAAAGGCAAGCCTGGCCTTATCAGAGAACCAAGTGCAACAAATTAGCAGCATTTCCCAGTTATGGCTGTAGGCTTTCAAGAAGGAGAGTTTATGTTGGTATATCTCTCTTATACTTGAGTCTATTATTGTGGCTTTTGCTTTATAACATTTGGGTCATGTTTTTCTAGACTTTACTTTGATTGTCCCTGAATCATATACCTTAAATCCGCTTCTGTTATCAAGACCAACACATCTGACTACTTGTATTGTGTCATATTGTACTGCAAGTTTGATCTCATCTCTATGATATTAATTGAAATTAATATGCCTAATTTCATCTGGAAAAGGGAACACTGAGATAGACCAAAAAAAAAAAAATCTAAATAGTCCTGAACTTTCAGATCAGTGCTGCAACTGCAAACATTTTGCAGGAACAGCCAGGAAAATGTCGCTGGTTTAAGTCATAATATATAAGTAAGCATCAATAATCTATTCCATTCTTTAAAGCTGGAGCTGTTTGTCTCTTTAAAATATAACTTAACCTAGTAAAATAATTAAAGTTGTTAATAAAAACATAGATTACCTTTTATATACTGTTTCTTTGTAATTGTAACTGGATGTTTGGAGATACCTTGAATGTTCTACAAATAAGAATAAAAATGCTTAGTAAGTTAAAGCTTACAAAACATGTTTATGAACAGTTAATAAGCAGCAAAAGAACATTAGTGATGCTGATACCGACAAGTTTTTCCTATATAAGAAGATTAAACACTTTGCCTTTTAAAGGAATCTTCTCACTTCTGTAACAGTAGAAACTTCTGAATGTTGCTTTTACTTGACAACCGGAAGCTCGTAAGAACTACTTCTCACTGGCACCCTTTCTCTGATCTCTGGATGCACCATAGAACATATTTAGAAACCAAATAAAACTAATCTTTTCATATTTTAACCTGTAATTTATGGATATTGTTAATTACCATCAAGAAAAGAATACACACGAGCTCTGCCTTAAGCTAAAGGAACAGTCTTCTTCAGTCTCTAGAAATTCTTCTAGTATCTATTCCCACTTTTTTGAAATGCATGATAAAATAAAGCAGGGGCTCTTTATTTACTGCAGGACGTCATCTCCCAAGGTTAGAAGTGAGAAGTAAGTAAATCAACAAACACACGGGACCATGTATAACAGAAAGTTTGTCTTCAACTGTCTGGGTTCATATACCTCCAGTAAAGCATGAAAAGTAACACACAATACCCTCCTTCTGTTATTTTATTTCATTATTCATAGAAAGGTAACACATTACGAGATAATGTGTATCAAGCTGAATTTTCATAATTCCACTCAAGTAATTTGCAAGTGGTTCACGAATTAGATGAACGAACTAATATTATGTAATACTGTAAATCCAGGAGACAGGAATAGCGCTACGTGATTTCCAAATCAGAAAGTTAATATTCTGTGTAATTTTGAACTCAAATTTGTTCTTTAAAACTTAAGAGGGATGTTATCAAAAGCAAAAGCTATTGACATTTAAAGTGGAAGTAAAAGAAAAATCCCCAAAACAGAACAGAATCATTTATAGTATTAGTATCACCCTTAAAGGTCTACAATTAAATACGAACATCTGCCACAGCACCATACACAGAAAGAAACAGCAAACTACTACATAATATACATAGCACCTTCACAGCATGGGTAAACTAGAAACACTGTTCTCAATCCATCAGTATGAAGTTTGACCCAGAAGAAACTCTTGCCATCCTTAATATTTTATTCTTCAATTTCTAGAAGCATTTCAAAATACAGTTGTGGCAACGCTATTAGCCATATTCTGAGATAAGCAGCTATTTAACCTGAGCACAAAACTAACATCTCTAAAATGATCATTGATTTCTATCAGTAATGAGCTGGGGAGGATCTGTGCTTGGTCACATGAATAACATGCAACTTAAGTGGCTGTAGAAGCCAGTGGATCCTTAGAAGTTTAGAAAACTAAGTCCTTTATTATGCACCTGGACGTGAGTGCGGGAGTTAAATTTTACACATTTAAAAAACCAAAATTTTACCCCTGACTTGAATCATTTTAGTGGTAGAGATGGTTGCACGGACTTTTCATTGAGATTGATACTGGTATTGACATGAACTTAATAAGATGACCTCCAGCACAGGTTAAAAAGCTGTTTATAGTTATTCTCAATAATTACTGTTCCTTAACTTATTAGCTTCAAAATCCAATATGAACTCAAACAAATAATAGTTTATTTCAAAATCTATCTATGATTTTAAAAATAAATCACTAAATTGCCATCTTGTTTTCACTGACAGCATATGCGGGAAGTCTGCTTTTAATGCAATTTTAGAAGTGTTACTAATAATGCTAGTAAGTAATTGCAAGTGCAAAATGTACTTTCACTTGTAAATTAGTTAACAACTCATAATTTGAATAAATCTTCAGAAAATAAGTAACTCAACAAAAAAGAAAAGTGGTGATGCTAATCTTTAAGCTATTGGAATAGCTTCATAGACTCCTCTCACCTAAATTTAGACATATTTAGGCTGGCCATTGGTCTGAACTATGTGTCTAAAACACCTCTACAGTCAGAAGACAAAGACAGGAACCTCCAGCAGGCTGTTCAATCTATCTGTATATGACACATTTACAACAACTTAACCTAAGGGTCCCCTAAAGATGATAGTTTCTAAGAATTTGATTATCAGATTTGATGAGATAATTTTACTTTAGATACTTAAAAGGATGGAGAAATAAGGAGACAATCTCAGAAGAGCCTTCCAAGTGGAAAGCTTTCCTGTGCTCAAGTTGAAAATTACAAGACAGTTTTATTGTGTCAAAAGTGGTAGATTGATGTGGCTTTAGTAATTACCATTAACACCTTGGACTACATAATACAGCCTGTATTTTTGGTTTTATGTATTTCTTTCAAACGTACTTCTGCAAAACCTTCACAGATCCAATCTGCAATGTGAATGCCATTACTTATTCTTAGAAAAGGTCATCCACATCTTGTTAGAACTTATAGAGAAACAAAATGGCTCTGAACAATTATGCTCCAACAAATAAGAATGAATATACTTGAAACAGAGTGATGGAAAAGCTGGTTGTGAAAGTTAACTATTAATACTTCTCTTCATTGTTTCTGAGTGAGAGGAAAAAAAAAAGATAAAGTTAGTCTAGTGGATGATTAACAAGAAAACCCTGGCTTTGGTCAGGAAAAAAAGTCAGTTAGCTTTAAGTGGACCTGCTAAAGAAAGAGTAACCATAAACATAAAAAAATAAAGGAACCACAGAGAAAAATTTGAAATTACTGCATTAATTCAGTTGAAGAAAATAATTTTGATATAAAAAACCCCACTATAATCCAAAATTCATTACCAGATGTTCCAATGCACAGAACAGATGAAGCCAATGTCCCAGTTTCAATTACATATGAAAGGCTGGGATGATCAGGGGAGGTTTCTGAGTGCTGGATGAAAGCAAATGTTGCTCCTGTCTTCCAGGAGGACAAGAGGAGGATGCAGAAACTACAGGCCAGTCAGCCTCTCCTCAATTCCTGGGAAACATTTGCAAACATATTGAAGTCAAGAAGATAACCCGGGGTAGTCAGTATGGATTTACAAAGGGGAAATCGTGCTTAACCAATAATAGCCTTCTGAGATGACAGGACTAGCTTAGTTGATGAAGGGACAGCAGCAGATGTTGTTTACCCTGACTTTAGCAAGCGTTTCAAAGCAATCTCTCATAAAAGCCTCATAGACAAGTTGATGAAGTACAAGCTAGATAAGTGGACAGCAAGGTGGACTGCCAGGTTCAAAGGGTTTTCATGAGTGGCACAATAACCAGTTAGAAGCCAGGCACTAGCAGCGAGTCCCAGTGGCCAATACTGTTCAACACATTGATTAATGACCTAGATAACAGTGAATCCTCAGCAAGATGTCAGAGAATCCAAAACTGGGAGGAGCGGCTGATACATCAGATGGCTGCTCTGTGATCCAGAGGGACATCAAGAGTCTGGAGAAATGTTGTTGAGCTTTCCATTTTTGGTATCCAAAGTTCTACATCTACATTTGTAATTCAGATTCCTTCCTAAGTTAAAAACCGGTATGGTTTTTTTGGTTCTTTCAAAGCATTACGGCATACAGACACATATTGGATAAATTAACTCTGAAGTTAGGCTTGACCTAACCACAGAGATGGTGAATTTTAATTATATCTAATTCTATGCTGATCGTATTTCCTATGTTAAATTCCTCATTCAGCTATTTATGTTGATACAGCTGACCCACATCTTTCTCTTCCACCCCACATACATTTTCAGGAGCATAAACTGCTATTTTTTGAGCAAATCACCTCAGTCAGCCCTGGTAACTCAACCGAAACAGATGCCTATATATGAATACAAAAACATCTATAGCCATGTTATATTCTTTTCAACTCGAAAATAGCTCATTGATCTACTAACTGCTCAGATCTGCATTTCTAAATGGAATTCCATTTCTATGGAATATGTCTGAAGACCTACAAACGGCAGAGAGGGAAACAGAAAAAACCAACAGTAAGTTACTGAAATTAATGGGAATACCTGGAGGTGGCTGGTGAAAATTCTATGGATGCTTGATTATGATTAATTTCTGCACTGATCTAAGGACTTATTGAGAAATAAAAATAGAGACAAAACTTACTACTGAGATAAGAGTCACAAACTTATACAGTATGGATGTGTCAGGAGAGAAAAATAAACCAGCCAAGGTGCTAGACTGAGCAGATACAAGGAGGCAGTTAGCCTTTCCTCTCAGCTGTCAGTTAGACCAGGTACAGTTATACTGTGCACATCCATAGATGCAGCAACTAATCCACCTGCTGTTACAGCGAGGCAGAGTGGCAAACACTAGAGAAAAATAAAGACAACAGAGGAATTAATTATTGTTTTACTGTGGCTACCAATGCCAGTAAATAACAAAAAATACTTATTGAGACTGGGATCTTGTCAGATTTAATACTTTAACAGCAGTTGCTTCAGGAATTCAATTATTTCTTATTTCCTAATACTTGAGAAAAACACTGATTTTCTCTTCTGTTTGAAAAAATGTTCAGAGCAGTGAATTTCTAGTTTCTCATTAAATGTACCACTCCAGCAAAAACTGAAGCACTATAAATCCAAAAGTTTATGGAGTCTCTCTTTGTATCTTCTTATCCGGGAGGTTTATAAAAATAATTAGGCCACAACTGTTCTCTTTGAACAACAGCTCAGTTCTGCACAATAAAATACAAAGTAAGCTTTTAAAGTCCTGGCATCTGTTTGATGACAAGCATTGTATTACTTTCAAAGCAAAAGTAGTAATACTTTGGTCTGTAAGAGCAGATTTCATTACAATGATAACAGCTGGGTAAATGACAACTCCTTTAAGATTTATATTCTGTATCTCTAATCACTTTTACTTCCCATTCTTGTAGTGTATTTCCCCCCCCACATACTTGCATTTGCTTCTTGAAAATTTTCTCACTGCATTTCCATTCCCAGTTATCTTTTCTTGCCCTGCCTAGGGGCACACCTCTTGATAAATCGTGCTCTCATAGTTCAGTTAATCTGTTTCAGAAGGAACGTAAGCACAGGTTCAGTGAGCTACTTCCTATCCATCAATACTGTGCTCACTCCTTTGTTAAAGGCCAAAGCTGCTGGAGAAATAACAAGGAAAACTGCACACTGCCCAACAGGGTATTCTTGCAATGCAAAGCAACTTTGAGTCTGGAGGGAACTCAAAACCTCTGCTCACTTAATTTGTCTGGCATCTCCAAAGTCAGTGGCAACTGACTTATAAGAAATTACAGAGTAGAAAAAAAATCCAAAAAAATTACCTTAATGATTTATATTTTTGGAAAAATTCCTTATTTAATTATTGTCCATAGCAGAATTTGTTTATTACTGTAGAAGAATTAATAGCTGTTTTTTATGACTTCTACATGAGATAAAATTTCATGCCAGTCTGTAGATCAATAACAAGAGAAAAAATGAAAATGGACAAGGTCACCATAGCAATAGCAGCCTGGTTTGAATGTGTACGTGCATTCCTGAGCAGATCTTGACTTGTCTGCAATTGCCACCTAGTGGCTAGTTAAAAATTAAAGACAGACTACTATTTTTCTTGTGAAAACAAATGCAGAATTACACAGACTTCTGGTAAAGGATTTCTTAAGTGTTGATACTAGTTAGTGTCTTTTAGCAGTATACAATCATTCAAACTCTTGCCTTACCCAACAGCACAGAATTATCCAGGTTTTTGGTGTTAGTCAAGTGGGAAATGTAGAAGTAATCACCTTCTCACAAGCTTAAGCAGCTTTCAAAGTGAATACAAAGGAAGAAGAAAAGAGCAAACAAAATACTGACTTCTTACTACAGAGAGTTGGCCATAAGAGCCGTGTCTGTCTTTCTATGACTAATCTTCTTTCTTCCATATTCTTTGGAATTTATATCAGGCAATAACCTCAGTTAATGACATTGTAGCAGCACACGAGAAAGTACTCAATGAGTGATTTTTAAAATAACAAAAAAAACCCCTCTTGTTTTACTAACACATTGAGATTTAACATGTCTGTGACAAATTATTTTGTCAAATCATGGGTTCAGCCCAGATGCTTGGTTGTATCTGACAGATTACTGACCATTGCACACCAAGCAAGGGAGTACATATATAGGCAGCTCTACAAATCTTTCAAAGAGACAAAGACTGCATTAGTTTCCCATATGTAAATAGACTAAATTTAATTAGTTATTTCATTTTCCTGAAAGAAAATTATACTTGGAACATCAGCTCTGTTAAACTAATGCTCATTATAGAGGAGGCTGTTAAACTCTGGGATGAACTCCAAGAAGATACGATTTGGTTTGTGTGAAAAAATAATGGTTCTAAGGCATAGAGATAACAAGTCTGGCAGTTAGAGCTAGTAAATATCATAGTAGTTATATGCTAACTATAAAATATAGCTTTAGAGTAAACAGTGTCAGAGAATACTGCCCACAGGTACAAACACTGCATCTTTAAACACATGAAAAGTTACAAGATTTCCAGACTGGAGGAATTTACTTTCTAAAGAAAAGATGTAACAGTTGTTCTAAGTAGGGGTAAAATTTAGCAACTCAAACAAGACTGTTGCACATATTGAGGAATTCACTCAGCATATGTTAGCAGGGGATTCCTCTTAAAAGGCTACAAAAGGCTGTGAACAGAAGACTGATTGAAAGAGTTAAAGGAAACCTAAATAAGCAATGTCTCTTTCTTAGTCCACAGTGAGGAAAGGACATTTCTTAATTTAATAGAAGAGAATAGAACTCAACTATGAGTTCTTAAGAGCCACAGCCAGCAGAGGATCACGTTAATACAGGACTAAGGGCACTGATGCCATGCCAGAGTCTGCAAAATTACCTCTGTCCTGTTCTGTCTCTCTTCAGTGACCCTTATACAAACAACTGTGGGGGTTTATTGTCATTGTTCCAAACCTGAGTGCACCCATCTTCAAAACTTTGCAAAAAACTTCCTGAGGTTTTATAAAACTGATACTGAAATAAGGAACTGTCATATTTTCCACTCACTGGCACAAAAAATACCCTAAACTGTCAGCAGAGAAAGCTGAACATAGTAAGGATGTAGAACTACAGAGAATTTTCCTGAAATTCTTTGGGATACCAATGACAAAGCTTTTGAAAATTGCTAGTTTGAAAACTGGATCATCAGGGACAAAAAGGCTCTTTTGCTATACCTAACTTTTGATACTCTGCTATAGTCCATTCTCTTTTTACTATTCCTTGTTTCTGTCTCCTTTATTGTTTGTCTTGTCAAAACTCTCAGATTTGTTTAGGTAATTTTTGCTGAATGAGATTCCGAAGGGGAGAACAGTGTACAGTAGAACACTGTATAGCAAAATAAACTGAATACATCTGTTGTGTTAAAATACAATGAAACCTGTGCTGAGATCAGAATTAGACTATGTTTTGTCCTTGCAAAAAAAGCAATTCAGCCATTAGAGGAATACGTTAACACCTCCCACTTTTGAGCTTGTAAGAAATGACACAATCTGTGGCCTGAGATTTTGTTTTTAATTGTCCTGTCAGAACGTGTCTGCAAGCTTTGAGTATTTCCAAAAGTGTATATCTAAAAACCCCAGTAATGGAATACTTCAGATGAAGAACTAAAAAGTCTTCAAGCAGAATTTCTAAAATCTTAATCAGCTCACAGGAGGTGCCAACAGGAAATATTTAAACTAATCTAAAGATCACCCATGTGTTTCTGCATATTGCTGAAGATTCAGTTTGAGCAACTGACTTGCAGATGAGGACGGTGAAAACAAACTCTGCAGGACATGGGCTGTATGAAACTCCTAAATACAGAGGTACAATGCCTATGACTGCACTGAGACTTCAGGGGATGCCAGCACAGGCCAGCCTCAGGTATAAGAAACTTGTTCATCCAGGAGTTGAATTTTGCATAGATAAACAGTGGAAGAACAAAGACTACGACAGACTACAATTGAATGGAACTACTTGTTGCTTGTAACCACAATACTACGCTAATATTGCTGTTAAACCATTCTAAAATTACATGGAATTAGACAATAAAATTCCAGGAAACACCACACAGTATATAGATTAACTTCTGTAACAGAGTAAGTAATAGATATTACTGTAACTACTTCATCTTTTCATTTGTGAGGTCCTGAAAAGCTGCATGGCTAAACCAACACTTTTTCTGATCAAATATGAAGCCAATTCATTTCTTGTTAGCTGTGTGCTCCAGTCACACTCAAATTAGAGAAAACTAACCCAGCAGTAGCACTAGACATATTCCAGCATGGATTTCTACAATGTAGTTAGTGCATAGTTTTGGCTTCTACCTGCAGCATTCCCAAAACATTGCTGCAAAAGCCGTACAGAGGATAAAATGAATCAGTATATAACTAGCTAACTTAACAGAGTCCACTCAGCAGTAGTGGGCACTTAAGTGCTGACACTTGAATTTATACATAGAGTATCAAAATGTAGTATCTTCAGATTTTAATGGAATAGGTGGAAGTACGCAGCGCCACCATCTCTCTAGCAAAAGAAAGTTTTACAGGGACTCTTTTCTCCCATTTGTACAAGTCTAAGATTTTCTGACAGAATCTGAAGGAGAGTGAAGGAAGAATACAGCCTCCACAGCCAATATTTCATAATGTGCTAAAAATATTTCAGCTCATATTATTCTGAGTTGTACAGAATCTTTCTTTTTTGAGCTGTTGATTTTAATCGCTCTATATGTGTCTGTACTTACATTTAGTTTATAGAAGAAATAATGACATAAAATGCAAGCATCTTGTATGCTGATTACTGCACAGAAATAGATTTACACTGGCTAAACATTATCTTTCTTTAAATAGCATACAGAACAACTATACATACAAAGAGAATCCCAAATATAAGATAAGTTATATACAGATTGAACTGCTCTTGGCACTGCAAAATTACAGCTTAGATAATGCTCCAGGCTTTAGTGAGCCAAGTGGAAATCATTATGCTATAAAAGGCAGTCCATGTATTGGATACACTCACCATAAGATTAATGGATTTATAAATCAAAAGCCTTACTACAGACAAAGCCAAAAATTTGCATATATCACAGAAAACGATACTATGTGTACTCAAGATGCCAAGAGAACAAAGGCTTACGATGCAGAAACCTTATTTCTGCACTTGGATATTAAATCCACATGACAACGTTGTGGAGCACCCGACATGAGCATTATGATATGAATAACAGTGACTTTTCACATCATTGGAGTTGTCACACCAATGACTAAGTACATAATTTTGTAATATCAAGGTAATATAAATTTTCATCATGAATTCAATTGAGCTAAAGTCAACATGCTTATTCAGACATTTCTAAGTAGAATTTCCCTATCATAAAACAAAACCTGTGAGGAGTGAGGGAGAAAGAGAAGAAATAGCAAACTTTTGTCTTCAATTTTGTAAATATGGTTTCTTTAATTTCCAAAGCTTTCACTGAAATATCCTTCTAAAAAAATAAAGCAACATCCAAAAAGACTATAAAAGACTCAAAACTCTAAATACCCACAAAATTAGATACTATTTTAGTGCTTTCAGGGCAATCAGAGTCAGCACAACTGAAGAATATTGGAAAAAATATACTGAAAAGAAACAAGGCACAAAAATACACTCTGAATGCAAGAAATATTCAGGGAACACAGACCAACAATAACAAACAGTATGCACACTCTGGCTTTCTCCAACAGCATATCAGCTCACCTGAGTGACCATTTTTTTGTCTACTATAAAACATGAAACTAAATTTTTTTGATCCAAGAAAACAGACATTCTTGTCTCTGTTGAGACAACTTACCATTATTTTAGTGAAGGCCACATCAGAGAGTACTTAAGTAAAAATGATTTTGTTAGCCTAGATAATACTATAGAAGACTTTTGACAGGATGTTTTATATGAACCTGCAATATGTCTGATGTCTATATCCCCAGTACTTTCTAATAAAAGCGCTTTTAAAAAAAAAAATAGAAAACTCAAGTAAGATCAATGCAAACATAAGACCCATGCTGTCTGTCCATTTTCAGTCAAAATTCATTTCAGTAGGACAGTGTATGGAAATAAGTTTACAAAAATAATATTCCTAATAGTGCTGCTTCAAATGCAGTCAAGGCATTGGTTCATTTCTGCAAAAGCAGAAATAATAATAATAAGGAACATGTGATCATAAACTTGGTGTCTGGCTCCATCAGCTGTGCCAAAGCTCTCTAAAACCTGTGAAGTAAAGGGGCAGGGGGAAAACAGGACACTTGAAATTTGTACAGCAGCTCACCAGTATTAAAACACCTTGTGGAACATCTGTTTCTGCTGGAATCCGATTGTGACTATAGGCTATAAACGTTCAGAACAAGTACTGGCAGTATCACAGATCAGTCTGCATCCTTAATGAGGCCTGGGACAAAGTGCTTGAAAATTGAGAGCTGTTACAATAGCAGCTTCTGACAGTTCACCTTGCTGGGGGGGTGTGTGGCCATGGTCAGGAGGTAAAACCTGTTGGGAAGGTGTTATGAAAGGGAAACAAACAGGCAACATTTCATACACACCATCCATAAAAGATCCCCAAACTATTCCAAAACTACATTTGAGTTTTATGTCAGGAAATAATTAGTCCATTCACTCCTGAAGAAAGTCCAGAAGGGAAGTAATAAAGATGCAGTATGGATAACAAAAGTAACTGGTTCGCTAAGTTAATTGACAGAACAGGCTCATTTTTGACAGCAGTTTCTCAGAAAGGTTTCTACTTCAAGAGACTGTCTCTCCCACTAGAATGTAAACCAGATATGTAATTTATTATTCATATTCCAAGCCTTATGGGTAACAAACGTTTTATAATAAACAAGCATGCAATTGTATATCATAGGATCGCTATGAGAAAATATTACTTATGTCTTTTGGAGAGACTGAGGAGATGGCCTTTTGGAGACATTGGCACAGGTTTCCCAGGGAAGCTGTGGCTGCCCCATCCCTGGAGGTGTTCAGGGCCAGGCTGGACGGGGCTCTGAGCAGCCTGATCCAGTGGAAGGTGTCCCTGCCCATGGCAGGGGCGTTGGAGCTAGATGATCTTTAAGGGCCTATCCAAACCAAAACATTCTATGATTCTGCATTCAGTATTTCAGGGGCTTATGGTCTTTCTTTGAGCACATGAATATTCAACATACCCTAATTAGCTTCTCTTTCAAACTACATTTCTGCTTTCCCAGTTAAAGACTAACGTGCTTCTTTGACTGATGGGTTAAATTATTTTATGTCTTTGCCCTTTTGGACAAGCGGGTAAAAACATTTTTCCTGGGGAGAAATATGATTTTTTTTTCTCTTGTTCCGAGAAGGTAAAAAAAAATTATCTTCAACACAATTTTTTGTTACTAAAAGAAAGGAAATGCCCCCTGAAGCCCATCACTTTATGTTTTTCAGTTTAACGTAACAAACAACTTCTGAAGTACAGAAATGTAAACTCATTAGTAGCATTTTAGTTCTCTCTGCTGCAGAAGCCTGAAGGGAAGAGATTTTAACACAGAATATTGGATTCTAGCACTGAAGATTACATCTTAAACCAAATTATAACATCTAATTAAAACTAATCTTCATATCTCGAGTGAGGATTTGCCTCTGTACATTCTGAAAGAGGCTTGATCTTAATGGGCTTTATGACTTATTTTTCCTTTAAAAGATGAGAGGTTGGAAAGCAGTATAGGTAGGTTTGGAGAAAAGAAGTAAGTATGAATGTAATAAATATATTTAACAGGAAAGTTATCTCTGAGCAATATAATAAAGGAGTATTCCAATGTAGACAAGACTAATACATTTATTAAAAAAACCCACAATTAAAAAGAACATATTCAAATAATAAACCCAATTCACTCCTCTAATAGACATAAGCAATCCATCACAGAATGGATAAAATGACTTGCCTATGGATATATTACAAAACAATTTGACTGAAGAATTGTGGGGTTTATGTTTACACTGAGGTTTCAGGTATGCAAGTTCTCGTGGAGTAGCAGTTACAATGCTATAGCGGGAGACCACAATATCAAATGAGTCCCTGTTTAACAATGTACTGTATTATTATATAACACTTATTTGGCAAAAATGCATTAATTATGTTATGCATCACATACAATGCAGAAGAAGAAACCAAATGAGAAGAAATTGAGCTGACAGTTAAACTAAAGTAGCCGTATACATGGAGAGCCACTGAAGTTCTACCAAGAAACCCCCTCTAACTTGCAGCAACAGAGAAGTCATAAAAATTCATGTAAATAAGCTTATCTACTAAGAGAAACCCACATAAAGCCAAAAATATACATCATCCATACATCAGATGTGGATTTATCTGAAAGAAGATCACAGAAGAGTTTATCTGAAAAAGCAATCCTACTTTATACATGCTGTCTGGTCATTTCCCCTTAAACCTGAGTAAATCCCTCTTGGAGTCCGCTTAATGCCTTAAAGGAAGGAGGACAGATAGATCCATTGTTTTCACAAAACAAATGAAAGATAAAGAAACCTTTGTTTGGAACCTCATCTCCCACAACTACTGCAGCAAACAGGATGGTTTTTTCTATTTGAATTATCGCCTTACCTGTTTTACACTTATCTTGTGCTACAATCACTTGTTAAAGCATTTTAAAACACAGTTAAACTACCTCAGCAAACATTCAGCTAAGATTTGACATAACATCATAGTAATTGCAAAAATATCTACAATATTTATGATTTCTGGCAAGAATCTTCTCAATCCTTTAACACTCACTGACTGGGCACTGCAGTATATCTTATCTTCGATATCAATAAATGATTCAGAACCATAAGTTCCATAAACATTTCACACAAAAAAAGTCAAGGCAATGTTTTTTCCTATAAGGAAAAGCCAGCCCCAGGCAACCTTGGATGTTAACTTTAGCAGCATTATTTTGGAGAAAAAAAAAACTTTTAAGAAAATTAGATTTCATATCATTTTTAGTATGATGGGGCAAAGGTCACCTTGTGGTGTACAGAGCTGTTCAGGACAGCTGTTTGTTCAGCTCTGCAACAAACTGCGTGTAACTGCGTGATCATCACATCAGAATATTTGACAAACTGTGACCTTTTCCATTTTCACCCACCTGTGTGCCTGAGAAGCAGAAGCAGCAGCATCACTCCTCCTTTCCATTGTTAATTTAGCGTCCTAGACATCGTTTTGTACTCAGCAAAAAGCACAAGCACTTCCTACAAATTGTTTGATGACAAATTGTATGGAAATACATACCATAAGGGTAGGAAGATGTAAATGAAATCTGAAGATACTCAAATGACCAGTTAAGGAAGTCACTGGTATTGTGAGGATAAGAACCTTCCAGGAGAGGTTGCTGCCAGAAGTCATCATACCTATGAGGACTTGCAAGGAACCACGAGAGCCCACCCACACGAAGTGGTCACAACATAACTATTATTCCTAACATCTCTGCTCCTAGAGCAAGATGTGGAAGACTACGGCCTTTCTCCAAGCACTGGAGAAAGCTTCTAATGTCATCTGTACCTATGCTTAAGGCTAGTACCTGCACAGACAGATAAGCAGTACTTAGACCTGCATGGATACAAACTGACTATTTTTGGACACAGGTTAAAAGGACAACTGCCTCATGGATTCCCTCTAGCGTTCATGTGCCAAGCCACACTTCTCCATCTATTCCCCGTCTCCCACAGCACCAGAGGTCAGGTCTTTGCTAAGAAAGACCACGATTAAACAAAATGGGACATTTCTGCAGATAGGTAATCACTACTTTTCTACTGCTATTCCCCTGCTTATGCCTTGACTTGAGCTCCTGAAGCAGTTTGCAACACCGTCTCCTCCCACACCAGGTCCTGTGCACTCATCTATGCGGCTATGGGCTAGGACAGAGACGGAGCACAAAAGGCCTCAGTGGTCCCTACAGTCCGAAGTCAACATGCTTCCTAACTCAAAGTAAAATAGTATAATAAAATGCATTCAAATGTGCCCTTAAAAAGGTCACTTTGGAAAAAAAAAAAAAACCACCAAAACCAGAAAACCCACAACCCAAGCCTCTAGCAGTCCAGAGAGTCAAATAAAACACAGCCACAAGGATGTACGTGGAGATCTCTACAGCCGAAGACGAGAGGAAGCACGAAGAGCCCAAGCGTCACAGCCCTATCAGCACCTGGCAAGACTTCCAGAGCAACAGCACAGCAGCTTAGCCCTTCGCTGCTATGAAGCCTGAAGCCAAATTCCAGAAGGAAAGAGCTTCCTTTTTTCCCCCCCATCATGATCCTCAGGGCTCCCTGATCTTTTACCAGGAATGGTTCACATTCATTACAGAGAAGGATTCACTGGAAATCTAAAGGCTACAGTTATGGCTCACAATTCTAACCCCCAGCTTCAGGTAAATCTCAGGTAATATTAAATTCATATCCCCAGATAACAGAAAATATTCATAAAAATAAATGTTCCATAGTAAAGCACTCATTTAATAAGCTTCTGCTGTCCACCATTTACATATAAAATTACAATTGCTAGACTTGGATGACAACAAACATTTCATTTCTTAAAAATTACATCTTTTATATAAGTAGCACTAATTCTTATTTCTAATTAAAACATAAATCTTCTAAATAGGCTCACTTACTGGGTGTTTGGATGAAAGTCTGCCAGTCACAGTTCCTGTCTGATTCCATGTAGAGGAAATAAATCCCTGTAGTCAAGTAATGTGAAAATCCGCAAAAACAAAGGATGAAGAAATACTCACATAAAATAAAATTTACATGTATCAGTAACTCTTAGCAATAAGGACTACAATATTAAGAAGAAATACTTTAATTTTCCATATATAAAAGCTCTTAAATGGTAAACAGTGCAGTCATTTCACACACTTTAACGATTTATTTGAAAGACCATTTTTCAATAGGCTACTTTTTATATTTCTACCTTTTTCATGCATGTTTGTAGTCCATCCACATAAGTTGATTTCATCTTATGCACCTGAATTGCAGAAATGTTTAGGTAAGTATTTACTTATAAAAATAAGATTTTTCAAATTAAAGATCCTTATTTCTGAATGCTTATTAACCTGTTTTGTAGAATTTTTTTAAAAGACAGTTTTATCTTAGTAAGTAATTGCTGCATAGTCAGTAATAGATTAACCTGTTAGCAGAAGAGAGTTAAGTGCTTGGTTATACTGTAAAGCCCGGTCTTTGCAGGTACTAGTAAATGAACTATTGCAATTTATCCTTTTACTTCTTCTATGCTCAGGTCAATGCACTACACAAAAAACCCCAAAAAACAACAAAAAAAAAAAAACCCCAAAAAACCCCAAAACCAAACAAACCACAACCCTATGCTTGTTTTTTTTTTTCCTAAGTCTTGAAAATTCTTTCACTAAAAACCCTAAAACACTAAAGTGTGAGAGCAGATTCACTGGGTTGTGTTGGAGTTTCAGGAGGCTTGTCACATGAAAAAAAATCCCATAACTAGTTATTCTTCACGTTTTACATAGTACTTCTTCAGAAATCAAAAATAAATGCTTTGCCTTAGGAGTATGATTGGGACTACACAAATTAAGCTATGACAACTTTCAAGTGTTTTGCAACAGAACTGCTTGCTAGCTAGTTGTTATCTAACAGAGAAAGAAGAAAAACAGAAGTATAGACACTAAATAAACTCTTAAGATACCTATAACTTCAAAATTAAATATTTGCATGAAATTACATTAGTGTCAACTCTTCTTTTAATTCTTTAGCTGTGAATGTTATCTTTTTTTCTAATTTCACTTCAGTGCAACTGCATTACGTGAAAATATCAGCTCACCTGACGGTATTCTAGAATTATTTTAGGCAAAGGATGAAGATCTTGCAACTTATTTAGCTGCAAAACAAAGAATGTGAATTACCGGTATATTTTCCTGTTATTTTATATTATTTAACAATCTAAAGAGACCAAGTTTTGGAGGAAGAAATCTCACCAAGCTGAATGGACAAAATACGGTCTAAAGAACAATGTCCTGTGTGCACTCTCACCCTAGGCCAGAAAGCCTTTATTCTCTCAGGAGGGGCCTGGAGATTGCCCCCTCCCATCTCAGCTCCCTTCCTGTCCAGACAGGGACAAAAAGACTTTTCCACAACAACTCTGAGAACACTGGGGCATGGGGGAGGAGTTAACGGTCTTTTGTTTAATTTTTGTGCCAAACGGCACCAATGCAAGAGACAACATGATAGAAGTATACAAAACAATACATATACACAGACATAAAATGCAATAGGAGAATTTCTCCCGTTTGTCCCCTAATACAAGTTCCAGGAGACCTTCAAGAAAAACTGAAATTGTCTAATACAAACACAATAAAATAAAGCATATTTTCAATTACTTCTTTGTAAATTGCCATAAAATTTTGCTAAGAAAAAAAAGAAACTGTAAATATATAATGTCTATTTTAACAAGCAAAACAAAAGTATCTGGAATTAAAACAGTTCAGTGCGGAAAAAATAGATGCAACTGAACAACAACAGAGATCTAAAAGCATAAGTTTTTTTCTTGCTACCAGGAAGAGACAACATATTAAGATTAATTATCTTGTATTTATCTACCAGGAGGTTTCAGCCTACATTTCTTTAAATAATCAAATCTCAGCAGCTGTTGGGAAGAGTATGGGACTAGATAAATGCACTGCTTTGATTACTGCAACATATCTTACATACTTACAAAAAGATGACGTGCCTTTTATTTCACTGATTCCTCCCAGGTTCCAAGGCTAACTCTGTCACTCTCCAAGATTACATAGCGATCTATGAAATATCCTTCTCCTTGAGTAGCATGTGGGTTTTATGTTTTACTGCTGATATTACCTCAGAGACTGTATCTCATGGTCCAGAGGTGACCATTGATCAATGAGTTGTGTACTTAGACACCCATGTAAACCACAGCAATACAACTGCAGCACTCAATCAGACAGAGGCACTGCTACAGAGATGCTTTCATTACTATTTTCATCTTAAAAAAAAAAATCTATTAATTATAGAGACTAGAGGATTGAATGTTCCCTCAGTAAGTTTGTAGATGACACCAAGTTGTGTTGGGAGTGTTGATTTACTTGAGAGAAGGAAGGCTCTGCAGAGGGATCTTGATAGGCTGGATCGATGGGCCAAGGCCAACTGTGTGAGGTTCAACAAGGCTCAGTGGTGGGTTTTGCACAAGACTTACAAGGAGTGGCTGATGGAACTGGGGCTTTTCAGTCAGAAGAAAAGGAGGCTATGGGGAGAGCTGATTAAAAATATACAAGAACAAATCAAGACTCTTCAGGAAACTTTAGGCAAACTACAATTTCACTTAGAAGTTCTGCTAAATCATGCAGATGGTTTTAAAACCTGTTCCCATCTTACCACAACTTCTGAGGTGGACACAAGCTGTTGTATTTCAGTTCTGTGAAGTTTCTCACACAGCACATGCAGTTTTAATTTTTCAAACAGAACCTACAGTAATAAAAAGCACATAAGAGAAATGTTTCAGTGTTTTAACTGCTGAAACAGAAAGAAAAATTATTCAGTGCCTGAACATAAGCCCAGAAAACAGATTGTAAGGAAAATGGAGCGTACTGTAGCAAAGAGAACTCACACAGAATTTAAAAGATCAAATCTTTATTTTTGACCTGTTGAAAACATATTTACTAAAATCAAACGCATAATATATGTAAATACATTCACATACAGATTATCCAACACTGCCAACTTTATGAAAAACTGGTATGTCCTCCAATAAAATCAGAAAATAAAGATAATTAACATTGAAGAAAACGTATTCTGAAATTATAAGGGCAATTTTATATGCTCTATTATCCTTCTGTATCAATAATAATTTACATAACTTAAAATTTACTTAATAATAGTAGTACAAATATTACCTCTCTGAGTTGACAACTGCTGGTCAAAAGGAATTTTTCTCCAGCAACTTGATGAGCTTCCTGCTCAAGCTCTTTGAGTCGCAACTATAAATTAGTACATTAGAATTATTCTGTTTACATTTTTATTTTCTTCAATATCTGTTACCTTCTAGGTTAACAAGTATATTGGACTTCTATATAAATATGGTACTTGATAATGAGTAATCATTGCTGGCTATCAACATTTGGTTTGGCAGATTCCTTATATACTTTTTTTAATCTGTATTTCTTCATGACCTGGGAAAGGGATTTACGGTAGTGAAAAGTACTAAATTTGTGGGAAAATAATTTAGGATACCGAAGACTGAATAGAATGGAGTTATGCAAATTACTCCAGTAAATTAATAACCTGCCAGACCACTATGGGTAGTGGTAGTCAGATTTTATGCTACAAAATAGGAGTCTCTTGTAGCTATGTTTATGAATGAGGAAGCGGCAAACTTTGCATTCTCAAAACATGGAAGTTGCAAAGATTGTTTTATTTATAAATAGAAATAAAAATATCTACCACTTCTCGGGAAGATGGCTACTGATAAACATAGGTTCACAAAAAGTCATTATAATTTTTACTCCACAACACACAACCCAAAAGGACCTGTGCATTTTGTACAGTAATCTCAGTTCTGGGCAAGGTTAATGAAGCAAATATCTCTTTTTGCTTGCCCAAATAAACATGGAAGTATCCCAAAATGTAAATATCTTTAGTTATATTTTAACAAAAATACTAGAAATCTCAAACTTATGTAAAAAGTGACAAAACAAAGATTCCTCCTCTTCTTAATCAGTTATCCACAGTAAATGCAGAGAGATGATGCTAAATATAATTTCCAAAAGAAAAAATAAAGACAAAATTTACCCCCAGAATTTCTGATGTTTTTTTCAGTTCGTGTTTGTTCACGTGTATTTTGTGCGTTTCCATCACTGTAAATACAATTATACACTGAGAACACTTACAAATGACAATTTCAATCTTACATGTTTGTTTCTTAGACTGTCAAATAGAAACTCAAATTCACACTCATTTTATGAGGCTAAGACAATAATTTAATATTATGAGGTATAACATTCTACTCTAGCATAGTGAGCAGCTGTGTGAAAATTCATGTTTAGAACTGAACTTTCATACCTGCCAGAATTTTTATAAGTGGAAGCTCTAGTGTGCAAAACAACTTCCACAAACCTTGAACCTGCAAAGCAAGATACAAATAATTCTTCAGTGTCAATCACTTTTAATCTTAAACAATTTGGCAGCAGCATCATATGGATCTATTTTCCAGTAAGCAGTATTTCACTTCCTATATAATCACTTTTTATATGACAACATTGTCTGTGGAATGAAATACTACTTAGTGTGAATTCTAGTATCTAAATTCCGTTGTCCGTTATCACTTCATTTTGAAGGAACAGTAATCCATTTTGTAATAGTAATTATTTTGTATGGGAATAGTAATAAAGAAATCTACAGACTTTATTTTTCTCATCTGTCTTTTTAGAGCAAGCTCCATTATAAAAGAACATAGTTATCTCTTTTTCTTTATTCATGTAAGCAATTAAGCAACCATTCAGAATTAATAACTTTGTTTCCGTTAGGAAGAAAATAAAAGATAAGGTTACGTACTCAATTTAGATAAAAGAGTAGGAAGTCTCTCTTTTATTTAACCACTGAAGCAATTGGACAGAAACACTTCTGTCAAACCTCCTCCTGTAAGCAGGCTCTCAGTGCTTCTGTGCCTTTGGTATTTCTGTGCCTCTGGTGTTTCCCTGTGCCTTCCTCCAGGTTGTTTCATTGTACTGCTGGACCACAGCTATCCAGATTAATATGGTTCCACCAACTAAGAGCCTAAGCCCTATACTTGCTGCCAGCAATTTCAAGGAAAACCCCCTAGGATTCGATGATGATGCGCCTTCCACCAGAACCTGAGCTTATCCCTACATTCTGACGCTTTTCCAGGTATATGGTTATGAGGAGAAGACAAACACATACAAAAAATATCACTAAAAGAATTCTCAAGACACATTCCGATGCATCAAAAACACCCAGCTACTCTCTCCTTTTCCATTAACACTTTTCAGCCTGGTTTTTACAGCATTAAAATACAAAAAGAAAATTCACAATATTCTAAACATCTCCTGTGCTTAGAAACTTCATTTAAATATTTAGTTAACTGTTGCAGAGGAAAAGTTTCTTCTAAAGATTTACCTTGATACTGACCATTTCCTCCTTCCAGAAAACATGGCAGATTCAACAGGCAACATTATTTTAAAGGCTGACCAGCACTGTAAACCAGTAAGGATTGAAGCCCTTCTGTTTATCCTAACTAGAGATTCCTATTCGAATGAGAAGTATCACTCTCTTTAATTCAGGGTAACACCTCAGAAGTTATATCTGAGTAACTACTTTTTATATCTTACCTGTAAGTCACGAGCAAGGTCCATCATTACATTATAAAGCTTTTCCAAGTTCACACCTAGGTTTTGATACTGCTGTAAATAAATTTTTTTTAAATCAATTGTTTTAATACTAAAACCAATATTTGGAATACTATCTATGTCAAAAAGGATTAAACTATATACTTTTCTGTATGTCTTCTGTTATATTCAACATTTTTGTAATGTTCTTACACCTCTGACAAACAATTCTTAAACATACATATCATTTAAATGAAACATCCAATATTTTGTAAACATGAAAACCAAGATTCTACCATCCAGAAGAGTATACACAATATAACCAGATGTGATATCTTGCTTCTAAACTGGATGTCATTAAGCTATGAATTATGGACTAAAACAGAAAGATTGCCACTGAAGTTGTTTCCAAGAACATTTTCTCAAGAACAGGCCTCATATCAGAATACTATGGTCCTACAGGGCTTTTAATCAGTCCAGCCAGAGCAGTAATTCTTTTGATGCAAAAGTAGGTAATAATAATCAAAATGGTTTGGAAATGTTCAAAATTCTTCCTAAAGGAGGATCTATAAAGTCTAAACAGATCTTCAAATCAAGGATTTTTCTAAAATAAAAAAAAAATTCAAATTAATATAAAAATTAATGGATGGGGGAAGATCTTCCTCTCTTTTCAGGGAGGTAAGGACCCTCCAGACTTTGTTAGAAGGTATCTCTGGACACTTTTTTCCATCTGAACAGGGTCTTCAGTAAGAATTGCTGCCTGAGCTAGATGCCAGTATCTCCTGCTTGTCTTCAGGATGACTCTCAGAACCTCTTGGGTGTGTTTCTAGGGTAGGCACAGACTAAGACATCAGTAAATTTAAGTACCTGATTGTGTGCCCTTACAGTGAAAGTCACCTGTAAATCAACAGGTAAACAAAATTTGCCCTCCAGTGTATAAAAATCTGCTTGTATCTAAACCTCACAATTTTGGCCTACTGATGCAAAACATCCCATTCTTTGAAGAAAAACAGAAGTCTGGAACAAAAGCATTACAGCAGATGCAGAATGACAAGAGCAATGCTTCATCCAGTATTTGATCCAAACAGAATGAGGAAGGAATTAAAATCGCTTGTTGCTCTACAAACAATACAGGACCAAAACTGACTGAAAATTAGTTTGTATTTGGATAAATGATAACACATTATTGTTAGAGAGGCACGCGCTCTGGTACTCAGCTGGGGAAGGAGCAGCATGGGAATTTTATAATATTGGTCTAACTAATTTAAGAGAAGTAACAGAAGCATGGGAGACATCTATTAGCTAGAAGAAATTGTGTTTCATGCTAAAAACAGAATTACTCGAATTTTGGAGTAAAGTTTGCCACGAACACATTTTCCATAAAAGAAAGGGGCGTTAGTGTTGCAGTCATTCAGAACACATTTAAATCCGGACCACAGTTGATTTTTTTATTTTGAAATGACCATATAACTCAAGATGACAGCAGATAAAACTGAACAGATTCTACATAAGCTGATTTCTGTTAGCAGGAAACACATCCCAGCAAAGACCCAGCAACAGAAAAGAGTTAAAATGAGGTAATGAATTCCACTTAGAGCTCATGCAGGTTTCCCCATCTGCTCAAGGGATATTAGTCTGTAGAACTTTAGCACCGTTTGTGTTGATCATTTGTGAGCAGACAATATGGGCACTTACTGTACAGGCTTCCCTCTGGCCTACAGACTTGAACACTGCAAGACTGAGGAACAGCGGGCCCTTGAAGTGCAGGTACAGAGAGCTCTCTTCAAAGCTGAAATATCTAGAGCGACTGGTGGATACTCCAGTGAAAAGCCATCAATCCGTCTTCTGGAAACCTTGTCCATACCCACTGATTCTGAAACCAATCAGCTGTCTGTGAAACTGCTGTCATGGTTCAGCACCAGCCCAGCTTGATTGGCAGCTAAACAAGAGCAGTCCTGTGGGTTGGAAACTAAACCAGCTTTAATGAAATAATAATCACCATCATCAAAATTGCCCGTCCCCCAGTGACTACATCACCACTGATGCTGCAGAGCAGGCACAGGTAAAAGGTCTGGACTTAGCAGCAGGAGGGAGCTGCACTCAGGAACTGGATTCAGGAATGCACAGAATACAGAGGACAGGTCCTTATGGGACATTAGCCATTGAAAAGGACAGCTTGACCCTCATGATCCCTCAGTTTTATATCAAATATGATGTAGATGGGATAGAATGCTCTGTTGATCAAATTTCGGCCACCTGTCCTGTCCACCTTTCCCTGCAGATGCCACCCTGTTTCACCCCTTTCACTACCAGCATTTCACCAGCTCAAGGATGACATTGATTTCCATAGGAATAAGTAATGGTCTTTCTGCATAACAGCGCCTCGTGTTATCACTTCTAGAGAGAAACACAGTCTGAAAAACACTCAGTTAATTCACAGAAAATGAAGTTACTTAGACAAGACTTAGCTGAAAAGTTAGAAATCTCATTCTACTTTAGCTCAAACCAGAACACATGCTTTCAGCAAGAGACAGTTTACTTCACCCCATCTGGAGGTGGGAGTAAGACCAATGACAAGCTTCAATGGACACCAAGATTCCGTATCAGCAAAATGCAGCAATGACAAGAGCAGTGTGATGTTTAGCACATGTTTCAGCAAAGGTTTAAAGGTATCTGGACTATGTCCCTTTCTACTGAACCTTTTGGTACAGCATCAAATATACAGACAAGCAGCAAGCAGCACATATTCTGTGCTAGAGAGGTGCGTGGGTGAGTGTGTGGGCTACAGAATAACAGAGCAGTCCTTCCAACCGCTGTGCCGGGTGGACAAGACAAGCACAATACAGAGGGAGCTTAAGTGAAGTAGTGGGTCACAAGACACGAAGTATCCCCTGGCCTGGCTCCCTGTGGGAGTGCAGACAACAGTTAGCAACTTACCAGTAAAGTCAGAGCAAGAAGGCTGAAGAGACAAATCTGGCAAAGAGTTAAGGTTCACAGGAAGAACTGGGACTCACAGAGCACAGAAGACAAAAAGAAAGAGGGATTGTCCAGGGAACAAGTTAACTGCATAAGGAATAGGGGAGAATAATCACAGGATGTTAGAGGGAGGCATTAACTGGGACTCAGGTTAAACAAGTCAGCGTGAAGGCACAGGAGGTGGCTGGGGCAAGGAAACAAACTAGACCTGAAGCAGGGCAGGAAGGAAGGAAGACTTCAATATTTAACTCAGATTTGGGAACGACAATGACAAAGCTGAGAAAAGATAACTAAGAATAGATGTGATATATGAAGAACAAAAGACTGAGTCAAGCTAAGAAAAGAGACAAGATTAAGGATATTGATTCACTGGAGGGGGCATCGTGTACAGAAACAACCAACAACTTTTTAGTTTCTGCCTGTTTGCCTGTCCATTCCCTACACTAACAGTTTAATTAATGAAGTAGCTTTGGAACAACTGCAGTTTACAGCTAGTGTTTTAAAGTAAACTGGCTCTGGTTTTCTCAGAAGTATCTATACTGCTGAGTATGTGCTGATACAATTGACCTCTGTCCATGCTCTAAGCTTAATTGACATCTGTGTGTTTGTATCCTAGAAGCCCTATAATCACATCACAATACTTGTGTCTGAACAAGCAGGGCCTCTTTAAAACGAAAGGATTCAAAAAAACATCATTTAGGTTGTTGCACATCTATATTTATCATTCAAACAACTTCTGAAGGCTCATGTACGCAGAGTAGATCACCATGGCCCAAAATACAAATACCAAAATTTTATAACATTCAGTAAATAAATGTCAATAGACAC
This sequence comes from Clamator glandarius, assembly GCA_033459285.1. NCBI lineage: Eukaryota > Metazoa > Chordata > Aves > Cuculiformes > Cuculidae > Clamator > Clamator glandarius. The sequence continues at coordinate 1,034,359 of JAUNZM010000016.1, read as the reverse complement.
CGAGACATTTCTATGGTGCTGAGAATAACACCTCAAAAAGTTCATCATTCTCTCTTATTGAGAATAAAAATTTGCAGATTTTTCACACACATACTTGAAGGTCTGTATTTGACTCCCTGTTGTTCCTCACCCTATGATGAGATGTCTTTACCAGCCACGGAATTGAGCAAAATTATTAACAATTAACTAAATGCAGACTACAAGTTCACAGGAATTAGAGAACAAGGCATTAAAAATTTTGGAAGGGAAAATTGGAAATCAGTTTGGAGGGAGGTGAAAAGAAAAAAGATCAGATTACATTCACTTAATTAATATTGTAACTGAGCTTTACCATTCTGAAGCAGTTTTACAGCTGTTCCTAGAGAATATGGTCCCATCTTGGTAGAACATAGTAAACACTTCCCTTATCCCCTTTTTTTAAATTAGATATCCAACAAGTAGTATTAATATAATAATTTTATTCCATCAGAAAAGCATTATCTGTCTTATTTTGGAAACAAAAGCAATTTTTTCATCATTTCCTTCCCCTCTCAGCTGAACCACGAGCAATTTAAAATAAACTACTTACTGATGCATTTCTCAAAGTACTGGTATCTGTATTTACTGTTCCCACAGAAAAAGGCTTTTCAAAATACTTCTGTATTAAACTTTCAAAAGAGGGAACTGTGTCGCTGGGGTTTATCAGCCATGCTGCAATCCTTGGATCTAACATGAAACTGTCAGCAACTACAAAGGTAAGTTATTTATGACAATCAAAGCATTCATGTTGCTTCCCATACCAAGAAATATGTAGACGTAAATCATAAATATACAAGCATTTACACTACAAAAATGTTAAACATCAAATTCACAGCTGTAACAAATGGTCAGTATAATGACTACATAGGAGTAAGTTCAATCTTGAATACTTTTGAAGAGGAGTTTTAGTGGGGAATTTTTTTCCCAAATTTTAAAATCATGCAGTCCCTAGATTGGAAAAGATCTTTGAGATCGACTCCAACTGTACCTGTGCACTACTAAACCATATCCCTCAGCACTTCATCTACCTGTCTTTTAACAACCTCCAGGGATGTTGACTCAATCACCTCTCCAGGTAGCCTGTGCCATTGCCCGATAACCCTTTCAGTCAGGAAGTTTTTCCTAATGTCCAATCTGAACCTCCCTTCCTCCTATCACTTGGGCAAAGTGACCAGCACCCACCTCTCTAGAACCTCTTTTCAGGCAGTTGTAGACAGTGATAAGGTCTCCCCTCAGCCTCCTCTTCTCCAGGCTAAACAACCCCAGTGCCCTCAGCCCCTCCTCATAATCCTTGTTCTCCAGCCCCTTCACCAGCTTTCATTGCTCTTCTCTGGACATGCTTCAGCACCTCAATGCCTTTCTTGTGCCAAGGGGCTCAAACACGAACACAGTATTTGAGGTGTGGCCTCACCAATACTCAGCCCAGGGGCATAATCACTTCCCTGATCCTGCTGGCCACAGTTTCTGATACAAGCCCAGATGCCATTGGCCTTCTTGACCACCTGGGCCACTGCTGGCTACCATTCAGCTGCTGTCAAACAATATCCCCAGGTCCTTCTCTGCCAGGCAGCTTTCAAGCCACTTTTCTCCAATCCTGGGGTGCTGCATGGGGTTGTTATGTTCCAGGTCTGCACTTAGCCTTGTTAAACCTCATCCCATTGATCCAGTCTGTTCAGATCCTCTTGCAGAGCCAGGCCAGTGGAAGCCAGCTTCTCAAGTAGAATATGGTGAGAAATGGTGCCAAAGGCTTTACTAAAGTCCAGAAAAAAAAAAAAAATGTATCTGAACCTTTGGTTCTTAAGGTTGATCATAAAAGTCTGTCTTTCTTAGCACTGAAAAATTTCAAATTGAAGATTTTCTTGTGTCTCCCTCTGATACAGTTTTGTTGTTGCTGTTAACTTGATTCATATCCATAAAATTGCTGTTGAGGGTCACTAGAGAGAAGATTATATTCTAGCAATTAGACTTCAGATGATGCTTTGTGAAGAGGCAGACCAGGCAGCTAAGCCTAGCTGATAGGCAGTAACAATACTCAGAGGCTGCAGGAAGGCTCTGCCCAGTGAGATGCTGGACATTCACGAGCTTCGGTGAAGACTGTATTCATTTTTCTAACAACAGCTGCATCTTACCAAGGGCACATGGAAGAGGAGAACTGTGTACTAAATAGTCTCCCAAGATACAAAGATCCTTTTCTCATATCTCTATTTACAGTCAGCTGAACACTGATAAAGAATCAAACCCCTCAAACATGCATCCATCCCTTCCATTTTTAAGGGCAGAGCAGCAGTAATGAGTTACAGCCACCAATTCAGTCATGGAAAAACGATGACACCTTCAAGGTGAGGAGACAGCACATATGGAACTGAGAGAGAACTAAGCTCAAGAGAGGTGAAGCAAAAGCAGGGTCAAGCTGAGATGAAGTGAAGAACAGAGTCTGTGCTGATAAAAGCAGACTTGCCTCAAGACTGTGAAATGGCACTCAAGTCCTGTCCTTCTGCTCTAAAACATGAGTGAATCCCAATGGCAAAGTACGCCCTATTTCACTAGTCAGGGCTAACAGGTCTTTACATATTCCAATCTATGCTAGTTTGAAAATGAGTGCAATCATTCAAGTGATTGCAGTCAATATGCTAAAAAGGCTACGGGCACTTCTGGAACTTTTTAACCTTTTCTTCTGAGCAGAGAAACTTTTTCTAGGTAACATCAAAGATGAGCCAGCTTGACCTTTTCAACCATAGTCAGGACTGTGTTGAGAGCTTTTGTTTCCACTAGAAGCTATCCTTAAATTAATCAGTGATTTCAATTCCTACTTTGAGGAGAAATAAATTATCTTGGCATGCCAAGCCTCTGGTCACAGCCTCCCCCAAGAAGGGTGTTTTCATGGTACTAAAATTCTGTATGTTACTTAACCACCCATCTAGTTACTTCTACACCTAGTGATTTTAACAGAAACACCAAAAGTACAGAGATTATAGGATTAGATTATAGATTCAATTAGATAGTTACCTTGTTTCCAGCTAATTTCATTGCTATAAATCTGAAGCAGAGTCCTCAAGAAATCTTTTGCATTGAAGCAAATAATGGGAGCTTTGCAATGTAGCATTTGAAGCAATACTTGCCTGCACAGAAGTAGTTTATTAACACACACTATATTGCTACTAGATTTAGTGAATCTATTTACTTTATCCATTTAATTAGCACCTAATACTAAACAGTTAACACAGGACATTTCTTTATTCCTGTAAGAACAGAATACTTATCTGAATATTAAATTCTCAATTCAGAAACCTGATGCTTCTTTCTATAATAAATTAACAACCTAGCAGACATGCCTTATCATACATTCATAAAGAAAACAAATTCTTCTTTGACACTCAAAATTAAATGCAATCTTAATACTAAGCAGCAACTGGCACCACTGTAATACTTTAATATATCCAAATAAGATCACAGAGGTTCCTGAGTTAATGTAGTATTGTAAGATCATGATTTTAAAGTTATGAGACATTCTAAATTGCCATAATTGCCTAGTGTTAATATGCTATTTAAATCCAGTATGATTCATCTTTTACTGTTTATATATGCATGCTTTATTGATATGTTATTATCACTGTTGAATATAGGTTATTCTGAATTAACATTATTAAACTAATTGTCATATAACTCCAATATTACAGCTGGAGATGTAGGAGTAAATGAAGGGATTTGTTTCAAATCACAATGGAGCAGTGGTGGAGCAGTGGCAGAGATGCAACAACCAAGTGCAACATATTGAAAATTAATGCTTTGTAATATAATAGCCCAAATTCAGCAGTTTACAATAAAGCTGTTATTAATAAAAGTCATAAAATACTCTAATGAAGTTTTAACATGTGACTATTATAGCTAAGAATAAGATTCATGGGAAACTATTTCAAAGTTAGTAGAATGGAATAAAAATGGATTTTGGTTATATTAACTGGAACTTTAAAACATAATCCAATTCTTCTTAGAATTTTGTCAACTATTAATGAGATATATAATACATTTACTTAAAAAAAAACTTATCATTTTGATGGAGCATTATTACTGAATATTAGGAAAGTTTTATTTGGGATCTCAAAAGCCATTAAAAAACCCTATTGTGCTAAAAAAATTAAACATATTAAGACCTCAAAAAGGACGTTTACCATAACAACATCCATCAAAAATGTATAAAAAACGCAGTTCAAGAAACAGAAGATAAGAAAATAAACATGGATAAATCATATTTTTGGTGCCGTATAGCTGTCAGCAGTTCACAAAGAATTTCTAGGTGAGTATAAACAGCCTTGACCAGAATCCCAACATAGTTCTGCAAGGATGCACCAGTGATATGCTGAGCCCAAAGGAATAGCCTATGCTTATTTGGTTTATATTAGCCGAGGCTTGACAAAGAACTAACTAATGTGAAATTCAATGAGCTTGATGTGTAAGAAGATTAAATGGTGCCATGTAACAAACATCATTGTTGCTAAAAGTGTATGTAAACCAAAACAGTATTTTTTTGTATAGACTCTTACCAAGCAAATTTCTTGTGAGTCTCCTGTTCTTGTTCCCAAAGAGATGACCAGTCAGTTTTCAAATAAATTAGTTTATCATTTTCATTAGCAGACTTCCAAGTGTAGTCAGGTGAAGAGCAGCTGAGAGGGCAAGGATGATCTGTCTGGTTCTTCACTAACACAACAATTCCTTTTACTGATGAGGTTAAGGCCTGTGAAGCATAATTACACCAATGTTTCCTCTGACAGACTTTATACAATCCTATAAAGAAAATTTCCCAAATATTTCACAATATGAAACCTGTTATGTACACCTGAGTTGCTGCATACACCATTGACACAGTAGCTTCAGCCTTGAAACATCCACAGTGGCAGACATGGTAAAAGACAGGAAAAAATTACTCTAATTCAAAGCCTCACTCATTTTACAGATGCCTGTTTAGCCCCAGCAGTTTCATTACTTTAAGCTTTACTTGGTAAGTAAAAATGAAAACTTACTCAGAAGTAAAGGTTTATCCCTTTTTACACTTGTATTTTAGTAAGCAATAACACATAAAACTGGTCCAGATGCCAAGCTCCCAATAAACGTGGTTTTGTGTTTATCAGTCATACACACACTTCAAACGGTTTTACAAAACTGACTCCAAACAAAACACGATTCACTGACCTGCTCTGAGCTGAGCTGTGAAGAACCATCATGAAAAATCATAGTAGTTACAAAAGCCACTGCCTGTCCTATAGTTGTGAGCAATTCTCTTTTTTGTTCACATCCCAAACTCCTGATATCACAAGGACAATTTTCAGAAGACTCTGTTTGTCCGGAAGTGCAATTGTTCCTTATTTCATGTGAAGAAGTGTAGGTCTTTACAGGTAATCTTCTTGTTTTCTCTGAACAACACACAGGCATATCTTGCTTTCTTTTAAGGGTACTAGTTATATTCTTTTCACCATCCTTCATGTTTTTTGCTTCTACTGAAAGATTTCTCTCTCTACATCCCTCTGTTGACAAGTCTAAGTCCTGGCAATAGCTCAGTATTTTCTTTTCTTGACAGCAAAGCGATTCATTGGCATGTACTGTCCTAATTATCTGACTAGCAGTACTTTTTTTAGGGCTGGCTGATGTTTTTAATAAGGCAATTGTGGAACCACAAATCTCCTGGAAAAATTGGAAATTTTTTAGTGAACTAATTATTCAACTTCTTCGCAGAAACAAAAATAAACATACATGAGTTTATACAGATAACACTTGAAGGAAGTGATATTCTATTAAAAAAATGTTGATACTCATAAAAACAGTGAGTCAGTTTTGGAGAATCATATTGCTCAAAAACAATGCCAAATATTTACCAGTAAACATTATTTTGTTGACTTATGTTGCTCACTTCCAAACCCACTGTTTTTTAAAATCTAATATTACTCCAACACTAAACCCAGCAAATTAACAACTGTAAGATGCATTTAGTCCAGGAGACTGTCTTCCACAGAGTGACTAGGTTATTAGTGACCTTTGAAAAGAGACTATTCATTTCTATATTTAGCTTTAATATTCAGAGCTTTTTACATGACAGCTTAGTTTATTGAAAACCCTGTAGCAAGGGACTGTAATGACTACTCTGGAAATTCAAACACACTGAGTCAACTAGTTCTCCAATTTCTTCAAGCGATTCACATGACTAAGACAAAAATATATGTCAAAGGCACACTGAAGAAGCAATATCAGGTGTACAAATAAGAACTATATTCTACTGTGTTCAATTCACTATGCCCAGAACAGCTTTCCTACTCCAGATAGTCCCTAGATCCCTTTAGGGCACTATGCTATTAGATAGCATGAAGAAATTGCATGGTAATGTTTTGATTCTACTCCTTCATCCTCGATTTCCTTCAGAAGCACCCCTTGGCAGGAGGTCTTCTTACTGGTTATGTTGCTAATTTCTTCCACAACCTCTTCAGTTGAGGTAGCTCCTCTGTCTTAATTTCACAAACAAGGACTTTGGAATGCAAACTGGCAATCTTTCCAAAATTACCCAAGGTAAGCATGTATTTAACTACTTACAGATTATACCAAGTGGTATCTTCCCTCAATATTCCTCTCACACCTTGATAATAAACAGGTCTTACAGGCACTGGCAGGGTTTTGACACCCAAGGCATTTGAAAAAAATAAGTACTGCTGCTGACACATTTGCAAGCTGTTTCTCAAGAGTTTATTTGGACTAGCGTTTGTGTGTGTATATATTCTATTTTATATACAGTATGCATACTGTATATACAATATACTGCTGTATATTTACATATAACTTACTCAAATGAGGCAACTATAAGAGAGTACAAGTTCAGCTTTTTGCACGATGACATTTTTCAGTAATCTCCTTCATGCTGTCACTCAGCCATACCTTTTTTTTCCTAGATACACTTTAATATTCAGTTTAAGTCTCCAATATCCTGTTTTGAATAAATCTCTATATTACCTACAAATGTTTTGGTTTTGGAGGGAAGATTCCATGTATTTTCTTTTAAAAGCTCCTTGATTTTCATTAATTTCCATTTTTTAAATTAAGCATTCCTGTAGTGACTTATCCATCTTAAAAAGCCTCAGAAGGATTATAGCCCCAGTCAGAGCATCTTTAAGCAGGAAGATTTTGAACCTGATCTCACACAGAATTGAATTAACAAATTTTTCTTGTGAGTTCTCTAACCATCCACAAAACAGTAGTCTCCTGATTTTAGACTCAGCATTACGCATAACCATTGACATTCACCCACTCCCCTGAAAAGTAACTGAAGCCTCTCGTAATTAGTATATTTTTTCACTCTAGTATAACAGCCAGCCTCCTTCGGCACCTCTGTTGTCGTTTCCACTCAGAAAAACCAAAAGCTTTCTCAATTCAAAAGAGCCACAAGTAACTGCCGTGCAGGGCTCTCATCCATTCCCCATGATGAGAGTTTTCACTGACCAAAAGCTATCATTCATCTCTACTCAAACTGTATTAATTGAGCAAGCCAGAATGACAAAGCCAAAATTTTTTTCCCTGCTTTTGCAATGTTCCTCAACCCAGTTACCATATTCCCAAACTTCAGTACTGCACATGAAGTCAAAAAAATAAGAAAGCTTAGACTCCATGAGATCATACTTCACAGGATCAACTCCACAGCAAAATTACAACTAAAAGGTTCTAGATAAACAGAAAAAAGGGAGCTAGGGAGCTAATTAATTTTTTAGCACTACCAAATGATTGGTGGTTATGCTGAACAAAGACAAATTAATCAGACTTAAGCAACACTAATAAAAAAATGGACACAATAAAAAAATTACCATAAGTAACTGCTGCATGTCTATAAGCCAATTTAATTTGCAGGAAACTATCTACCCTGCAAATGAAACCAGTTTTCTGCATCTGGAGCAACCTAAATGGACTTCAAATGTGCAACGTGCACCAGTCAGAGTAAGGAAGGCTGGGAAATCTGCAGCTGGGACAGAAGTACATTTGCAGTACCTGCAGCACATCGATCACAGCCTGATTTGAGGTTGCTACAGTTATTCATTCCCACTGTTGTACTGGCACTCGCTCGAATGCACATTAAATGTAATTCAGAGAGATGATTATATCAAAATTTAAACTTTCTAATACAAAGATTTTTCATATGAATCAGTTCACTTTATGATTACATACTAGTGATAGTTCAGTGACAGACATGTGAGAACATTTTTTAACACTGCTAACTATCGAAAGGCAGCAGCCTCATTCAATCAGTCACTAAAGACTAATCAGTCACTAAGACTAACTTCCAATAAAACGGATAACAATAGTAGGGCCAAGACTCTCACAGGCAAATAGATACCAAGCACAAAATAAGACAGAGGAAAGCTATGTGAACTATGAGTGTATGCAATATGTTGTGAAAATACTTGTTACAAGAGAGCCATTCTATATCAACTTCAAACCTGTTATAAAAAGATTTGGTTTAGTGGTCTTCAGTCTTACAATATGCTTGCCTTTTTGTTTTTCAGATGTGCATCCTTATCCCCTAGTTTATTTTCCTTCGTCTTCTCTACACCTTTAAAAAAGGAAGAGGAAACATTTTACAACACAAATGAATCTGAGAGCAGTGCACATAAACTTAGGTTACATACAGTGTTACACTGCTGACACTTTTACCAAAACTAAAATAATTGCAATAAAATTTTCCATGACAACCATTTTCCCCAAATTAACATCATTCATGACTAAAGGGACCCTGCAGGTTCCCAAATATGCACATGCAAGAGCATGCTCTGTCTCCATTAAGAAAAAACTAGATTTGCTACAAAGCAGACAAATATTTTCCACAGTATTCAGAAAAGGCATTACTATAATACCATAAATATGCATATTTCCTCCTTTCAAGAAAACACCTTCCCATCTTGGTAAAGCTGGGGGCATGGACAAGAATTAAAAAAACTAACCAAAAACCCAAACTCTACATCCAGTTTAACTGCTTCCTTGAAATTAGGAAGTATTATCCCACAATAGTTTTCTTCAGTAAAATACTATTCGCATATAGATCTCTAGCATATTATGCCCTACGGAGAACTGACCATGCAGAGGATTATTTTTTTTCACATTACTCATACCCACAAGAGAACGGGTATTGTAGGATCTGACAAGAACAGAGAGAAAGGAGAATTCAGACCTACCAAACCGACAGGAAGGAGGCAATGGCTAGCACCAGGAGAAGCAGGATGGTTGTCAGTGCTGGGCCTGGTGACAGAGCCCTGTGCCACAGCACAGCTCTCAGCCTGGGCCCGCCACTGAACTACCAGTGATATTTAGCCTACAGCTCTAAGAGGAGATACTGCAGTTCAAGGGAGGCTTTGTAAATGGACTTCGAGACTCTGCAGCATACTAGATGAAACAGTACGGACATGTTTTTTTGGTTTTTCTCCTCCCCCTCAATGCTTCCTAGAAGCCTCAAGCTAAGAAAGTGAAGACTGGAATAAAAGAACTATGGGCACGGGCTAGCAGTAATTACAAAATCAGCAGGTACAGTAACAAGGAAAAAGAACTTCACTGAAGTGCAGGTCTCTCCAGAGTTTGCAATTAGTCAGGATTCCTTTATTTCTAGATTCTTTTACTGCCCAGCCAAAAGACACCTCATGGGCAAAAAAAATTTTGTTCCCTTCTAACACCTGGTCCAGACCAAATACAACACTCCACTGCTGTTATCAGCTATGAAATTGGCACTATCAGCAGCAAGACACTTTCTGAACCTAATGTGCTGACAACCAATACTAAACAAAGTGTAAGGTGATTCATTTCCATCTACTGAAACTGTTTGGTTTTTTTAAAGAAAAAAAAAAGGTGTCTATGCAAATCAGTACCCTGTACTTAAAATTAAAAAAAAAAAAAAAATAAAGCATTTTCAAAAAAAAGAAAGCAGTTTCAAAGACTAACTAGCTTAGTCTCCAAAAGAAACTAAACTTATTACTTCACAGTATTGCAAGTAGGCTCATCTATATATCAAATCACTTCTTTATCTCTAGCTCAGACTTGTACTGCATCCAGCTCTGAAGTCTCAGCATAGGAGGGACATGGACCTGTTGAGTGGGTCCACAGGAGGCCACCAAAATGATCCAAGGCCTGAACATCTCCCCTATGAAGAGGCAAGGAGAGTTGAGGCAGAGACTCCTAGACCTTATTGTGGCCTTTCAATACCTAAAGACGGCTTATAAGAAAGATGGGGATAAACATTTTAGCAGGGCCTGTATAGTAAGGGGTAATGGTTTCAAACTAAAAGAAGAGAAGTTTAGACTAGATACTAGGAAAAAATATTTCATGTTGAGGGTGGTGAAACATTCAAACAGATTGCCCAGAGAGGTGGTAGATTCCCCACCTCTGGAAATACTGAAGGTCAGGCTGGAGAGGGCTCTGAGCAGCCTGATCTAGTTGAATATGTCCCTGCTCACTGCAGGGGGTTGGACTAGATGACCTGTAAAAGTCCCTCCAACCCAAACTGTTGTATGTTTCTTGATAGCTGTAGTTGTAACTTCAAACATTTTGCACTTGGGTTTCTGGACACTTCCTACAGTAAAATTACAATTTAAAAATGCTAGTAACTAAGTTTACATTTGGTGGGTTTAACTGTTTAACAGCTAGATCTGTTTCCTTGACAAATCCACCCTCCAGAGAAGACAAGGAGGATTACTTTTGTCTCCTTCAGCACAGTACTCGGTATTGCAGCTACTCAGAGAGCTACACGACCTCAAACTTTTTGTTTATGAAAAAGCACCACAAGATGGCAGTAGAAATCCACCCTTGCCTTAAAGTTCCTTAACGCTAAAGGAAACCAGGACGAGCTCTACTGCCAAGATAACCACAAAATTTCACCACTACTTCAACATCTCAGATATTTGCCCTATTTGAATATAATATTTACCTTATAAATTACAGTTTTTTCAGTAAGAATACTTTAATCTTTAAAGATCTATCAATAAAATACAGTTTTAAACAGGCCAACTAACATGACAGGTTTTATATTTAAGGGAGGCAAATTATTTCTCTCCAGGTCCACACTGTTCAACTGAAGCTATACATGGAGGCAATTTCCTAAAAGCAATTCAAATAAATCTGTTCTTAAGCCTGTACACTAGAAATAATTGTAAGTAATCACTACATGGGAAAAGAGAGCAAGAAAAGCTATCCTGTGACCTGCCACCACTAAACACTTATGTTGTTCTTTCACTCTCCAGTGAATAAGGATTTAGCTGCAACACCTTCATGGTGTTTTTAAAAGAAGAGAACGTGTAATTTCATAGTTTGACAGAGTGAATGGGTCAAGAGCAGACAACATAACAAAATACAGGTATTGTACAGTACAGAGTTCCCTAATGTAAAAAAAAACAATACAGCAAAGTTAAGGAAGGGGAAAATGACAAGGTAGCAAGCTAAGCAGAACATCAGTTAAGCTCAGGCAGGAAAGAGTGATCTGTTTTTCTTTAAAATAATCTCTGTTTTGATCCAAATGTACAATTTTAAAATTAGGCCATCCCGTATTTCTCCAAATGTGTATCGCTGTTGTACACTGCAATGAGCTACTAACCCTCTCATTGCTACACCATCAGGCTCCACTGACACAACATTTTACCAGTCAAAGTGCCTCCACTGTTACCTAAATTAACCTGAGACTGCAACAAAACACACGTGCATAAGAATGAGCAACTGATTTAAACCTCATCAACCAGAAAGTGTTCCAGAATGTTGTTCTCGGGAGAAAACTGAGAACTAAATGGAGAAAAAATAGCTGCTTACGTACTTCTTTCCAGAGATACAAGACTAGCAGACTATGAAATGCACAGAATTGAGAATAAAAATTCTACCTTACAAAACCTCCAAGTATCTACCACATTGAGTAAGATCTGTTCAACAGTCAAAGATCTGTTGAGGCACTTTTAACGCGTTACCAGATTTGCTCTACTATTTGCACTTCTGTTCACTCTTCCTCCTAGAATTTTACAAGGAAATGAGCTGCTAATGAATATGTATTTAAAGGACAGACATGCGTCTGGAGAGTTTGCAGGCCTTCTGGCACATTCCCAGTACCTACAGTGATCTTTAAATATCAGTTCAGAGTCAAGTTAATCTATAGTTAATTTAGTTAATTAACAGTTTGAAATTCTCATGTACTCTATACCACATGGCAGGAACAGGAGGAAAAAACACAATGTAATTGAGGGTACTGGTAAAACCCCAGTTCCTTGCTCTTACAGAGAAGTCTCAGGAAACATCCGAGTTATAGCTTAATTCCTTTTCTAAACCTGGAAACCTAAACTCTCATCTTTTTTTCTTTTTAAGTACAGACTACAGGTTTGATACTATTTGTTTGAATTTCTGATTTTCAACTGAAAACAAACACTTGGACAGGCTAAGATTTACTCACTCTGCATGTTATTTCTGCTAGTCTGAACTTCTACAGGAATAGACTGCAAAGCTGTCATAATCCTCTGAGCGATATCAGACAAAGGCACTTCACAAGTCTCACATTCTATATATGAAGTGTGCCGCTCCATTTTTAAGATTAAACCTAAACACAGAACATACACAAATTATGCAGGATATCAGGGCCACTGAACAATCTCATTTACATTCTGTTAAATTAAAAACAAAATATAGTGAGCATGCTCAGTCATTCATTATTCTCGATAGAAAATGACATTGCCGCCCTGAGAGGACTATCAGTTTCTAATTATTGTAAATAAAAACTAGTGAATTGTAATAATTTACAAAAAACAGAGTGCAACTTCTTTGAAATAGTGTTTTAAATAGATGGATAAAAAAATTAAACAGTCCTATGAAATAAAGTGAGCTTAAAAAAAATTCTGACAAAACCAAGAATTACCATTTTTTGTCTGAAATACTTCCCCACTTCCCAATGTCACTGAACTAGTCTATAGCTAGTGTATGCACACATTTACTGTCATTGGTGCTCAGATTTTATCAATCTTTCGAGTAACTGCCAAAATGGAACCAATACAACATGAAAGAAACAAGTATTATCATGGTGTAGAAACATTAGTGATGTGTTGTTTCAGAAAATACTTATCATAAAAGACCTTTATTCCTTAAACTTTGTATAATTGATGTACTCAATTACTATAAAGTACTAACAGCATTAAAATAGTTACTATAGGTTGTCATTTCAAGAAACAAGTCAGCAACTCCTAATGACTCTACAAGCTTTGACTGCAGCTATTGCTGTTCTAAGTTTTATCCTTTTTTTGAAGGAAAGTTCTTTTCCAGCTGACCTGTAGCCATATTCCACAATGCACACCAAATACTAAGACTGCCTCGGGAGAATTAGAAACAACCATATCCACACTTGTGACTTTGTTGACTTTGTATAGTTTGACAAGAATAATGCATAAAATTCACCACAAACAGGATAAACAGCCAACATTTTCAAAATACTTAATGGATTCAAGCCACACTAGTCATCTGCTCTTCCAAAAACTGTTGTTAAATAAAGGATTCCAATGCAAGTTTATAACTGCAGTCCTGTTATGTTGTTCTCCGCCCACTTAATCCAGTGCATGAGTAGACTTCCAAGTCAAGTTTAATCATCAAGTAAACAGTATTTCCTCTGCTTACATGGAGATATTTTTTTCTTAGCTCAAGAACATAGGCAGATTGCAAGTTTGAATACTTAGAAGTAAATACATTTGTATCTAGATTCAAAGAGGAACATCCATCAGGCTGCTTTAGTATTGTCCATACCTACCTAGCTCAAATTTTATAGTGTGAAAAGGAGAGAGAGGCAGAATTGCTTCCAGGAGTCAGAATTATCATCCTTTCCCACTCACAGCTCCTCCTAACTTTTTAATTAAGAGCAACCATTTCTTTCCTGTTATACAAGGTAAAACGACTCCCTGACTTCTCCAGTGATAAGCAGCAGTTATAAAGCCTCAGGGGCATACCAAAATGAGAACCTAGCAAACAAAATATGAACAAGTCACTATGCATGAGAAAAAGTTAAAATCAAAACAAAGATAAATATTGGCAACACTGAATTTATAGGTTTTTGTCATTTAATAATAAACAAAATGTAAAGAGTTAAGCGGCATTAAATCCAGATATAAAGATATCTAACTGGAAAGAAAAAAATTCAAACATTTAAAAATAAGTTATATTCACATAAAAATCAAAGGTCTGCCATCAAAATAGTCTTAACACTACCATTACTAAAGTTAAAGCTAATTTAGTAATCTACATTAATATGTACAGTGCTTGAAAGCAAGCACAGCTGATCCCATCAAGCTATAAAAGACTGGAAGTTATCATACAATAAAAGCCTACTTAGTTCCACTGGTGCATTGTAAAAATTTGATAAACAGCCTAACAATGCACATGAAAGCAGAAATATTAAAGCATCAGGACTCTGAATTGAAATGCCTATCATTGTAAATTATAGAGGTAACTCCAAAGTCCAAATGTAAATGTAAGCTTCTTTTTCTTTGAAAAGCCCAGTATAACCATAGACTGGTTCCAATGGAAAAGACGGGCCATAAGTTAAGAGATATCAGAATGGTCTTAAAACACATGGTCTCGGTACTTGAAATGGATTCTAGTACATATTCCAACACATTTCTAACAAACCCATATCTTCTTAGGTGAACTGCAAGGGAAACAATCAGGGAGTATCCTTCTTGGAAAACTCTACTCTTCGGAAGGAGCACATTACATTCACGTTTCAAAGTCTGGAATGCACTCTTCACTTTTATTTCTCAGTTCACATATCAAAAGGTTCTTAGTATGCAAGAAGACTTCTCAAGGGTATGAAATGCTCCATTCTGAGCTGTGCTGAGTGCAGTGGAAATCAACATATAGGCTAGCAGAAGAGTAGCCCGAGTGTAATTTGTTCAAATAAACAACGTATTACTTCAAGTCAAAGACCTTTGACAAAACTGAGATTTGAACTCAGTGGGCAGATGCCAAAAGCCATAAAGCAGCATACAATCCAAATTTGATAACTGTGGCAGCTAAATATACATTGTAATGACAGATAAATATTAGGCCTTGATAAGCTAATACTTATTCCATAAACTTGTAGACAGTTTACATTAAAATGATTTCCTTTAAGGGTACATGCAAGTTCAAACATTAAGAACATCACTGGTAGTGAAATCTTGATTTTCCAGACCACTGGCTTTAGCCTCAGACTGCTGCTCAAGCTTCTCCACGATCTCTTTTAAGCGGTCTTCGTCTTTGAAAAAATACACATACAAGTCTCTTTCCATCTGATACAGCTTATTGGACTCTAAAAAGTCTCTCTTTGACTTCACATCAGAAATCAGATCCATAAGGAGTTGATTTAGTTTACTTAAATCAGCTTCCAGTTGATGAAACTGCTCAGTAAGCTCCTAACAAAAAATGCAAGACAAAAAATTATTGCTTTTTTATTGTTAATACACTAAGTGAACCAGAAATATATAAGTTAGCTTTTGGAAGCCACACTTGTTTGGAAGTGAAAAGTTATCACAAAAAAACCAAAACACAGGTTATAAGGGATTCCATTATATTAATGTAATTTATGAGCTCTATGTAACAGTATTCACATCAATTTATGAAACTGTAATTTTAATTACTTGTTTACTAAACCAGATGAAGCAAGACCATAAGAATCTGACCCTCAACAAGACAGTTGAATGATGTTTTCAATCAACTATACCTCCTCAGAGCTAGTCAAATCTTAAAAGGGAATAAAAACCACAAAAAATGCCAATTCAATTTTAAAATTAAATAATTGCTCTACCATTCATTTACCCCATTGTCATTCTTATGATAGTTCAGTGTAAGCAGGCTAGTCATCTGCTTGCATAATATTTCCTTATTAAAGGAATTCCTTTTCTTGATAAAAAGTTGCAATAGAAAGAGATGTCTCTATGCTTTACCAGGTAACTTGAACCAGTAGAAAGGTATTTGATTAACATAATATGTAATCCCCTAAATACCAATTGTTACCAAGTTTCATTTTTTAATAAAACTGTTCTATATGTTGCAAATTCACTTGAAAGATGGAAGTGTATTTTTATGTATTTAACCAAGGAAGTATAAGGTAACAGAAGACTTCCCTCAATCCACTTTTGAGGTATCTACAATTATTTAAAAACCATACCAATATTTGCATTTAACAATCCCTATTGTCATTTAAAGCAGGCTCTAAACCCAACACTTAGGAGCTCTATAGCAGGATTGTCTTATTACAACTGCATCCAAAATACTGATATTCTTATACTGTCCAAATGAGACACCCATGGCCAGGCTTTTTAAGCAGCCAAATCATACCCTTTGGGCGTTACAGATAATAGAGGGAAAGAAGCTCATCTGAAACCAGGGGAAACTTGAAATTAATTTTCCAGTGACATTGTGTCCTGATGACCTATTTCCCACACCATAAACTTATTAGCGATACAGGACTGTTTATGCTTTTGAAAGGAACTAAAAGTCAGATGCAGTAATTTGCTCAGAACCAAGAAGTTTTTACCTGCCAACACTTTCAAAATCTTACATTTACCAAAAGCTATGTAATACTGGGCCTACCAGTATTTATGCTAATAAATCTGTTGTTGACACCTGGGAGCCAGTTTGTGTCTCTACAGCCGTCACACTACATTTTTCTCAGTAAAAGAACATGACAAACATGCACGTAATAGTTTTAACAACTAGATAAGGCTTACCCGACTACTGAGTTGTATCTGATTTCCTCCACAATACAGAGCATCATAATGGGTATCTACATCACTTTTTAGCTTGGACAGAAGGAGAGACTGTTCTCGAAAAGATGATGCTAGCTGATCTTCTACTGTAGCACAATCCTGCTTTAACTTCTGAGCCATCTGCTCCAGGTTTTTGTATGTTTTAAACAAATATGGTTTTTTATTTTCTCCTTCCAGAAGCTGATAAAGTCTGCAGCAAAAGAAGTTAGACACACAATTACATTTAAGCTTACTAAGCAGTCCTTTCATTATTAGTCAAGAGAAGATGTTGATGTTGAGAAGTCAGAGGACTAGTAAAAGATAGTACCGCTCAGGGTACTCTTACTACACTGCTGTATCTCCCACTGATTCTACCCATATATAGTTAGCACGTGACTAATAGGACTCCAAAATATTTCAATATCAAATGAATAGCAATGAAATACCAAATTAACAGTTGTTAAGTGAATGCACAGAAGTTGACAATATGCTTTTGCCAACTACTTCCTCGTACTTCATGGACTGCAAAGAAAGATAAATTAAGAGACCTTATAGCAGCCTTCAAGCAATTAAAGGGTCCCTATAGGAAAGCTGAGGAGGGGTTCTTGATCAGGGAGTGTAGTGAAATAACAAGGTGCAATGGTTTTAAGCTGAAAGAGGGGAGATTTAGATTAGATATTAAGAAGAATTTTTTTTACTGTGAGGGTAGTAAGGCACTGGCTGCACAAAGAGGCTGAGGCTGCCCCATCCCTGGAGGTGTTTAAGACCAGATTGGATGAAGCTCTGAGCAACCTGATCCAGTGGGAGGTGTCCCTGCCCACAGCCAGTGGGTGGCACTGGACGACCTTTAAGGTCCCTTCCAACTTACACCATTCAATGATTCTATGAATACTTTAAGTGCTGAAACACAGATTTCAAAGGCCACCGAGAAATAAGAGAAATCTTTGTGCCATTTTCAAGCTTACTGGAGTATTGCCTATTTTCTGTCTATGAAGAGGCTGTGGAGAGATTCTCCAGTTAGCTATGAGTCACACAATACACAGCAATACTTGCTGTACTGAATTGGACCGTTACACTGCATCAGGAACAGCCTAACATGACTACAGACAACCTTGCTTGGTTGCCACTACCATCTCTGCACTTCTTCAGAAGTTGAGGCCCAGTATAGAATCAAATTGCTTTAATAAGAGCAGAAACTATATTTCAGAATTAATGGAGTTTCTTTCAAGTCTCTTCTGCTAACACATTCTTTATGGTTTTTAACTCTTTCAAATTCCCCTCCCTTTTTAAAAATAAGAAGTGGAAAAATAGCCAGACAACATTCATTGATTTGGAGACTTAATAATACACTTAAGCCAAAATGTTAAAAGTTGCCAATGCAAATGCACAATGGAGAAAAAATGCTGCCTAATTCTTGATGCTATTCACCATGTAACATCAACTTCAACTATCAATTATTAAAAAACACTTAAAGCATAATTTTAAAAAAGAGGTGAAGTCTGACATTAACAGACCTATAATTATACAATACACTATCAAATCAAAAATGTTTAGCCTTGAAGTGACAGCAATACAGCAACACTCTCCTCCTGTATCACCTGAGCTTCAAGACTTAATTGCTTAGGAACCTGCTTTTTCACCACTTACATGGGTGACAGGACACTGAACCCCGATGGCAAATCAAGCAGTAAAAACAAGCTAAATGCAATTCATATCTTGAAGGAGTCATACATCTTCTCTACCACATGGGGGCTTTTACAGGCTAAGCTGATCAGGTCATGTATACGATCTAAGAGATGTTGGTATCAACAGCTCTCTACATCTACACTTCTAGAACTGCTTTCAAGAAGTTCTGAATCAGGGCACTATATAAGACATGTTTGGCTTTACACATTCATTATATTATGGGTGTTGCTTGGGACTGCTTCAACAATATTACCAAAGACTGATAACTGAACAGTTCTTTCTCAGGCAAACCCAAAAAGAATTTGAAAGGATAAGCAAGAAGCAAATCTCATACCCTAGAGGCTTCAGTTCTGGAGAACTGAAAACACTAATTAGCCACAGCAAGTAACCAAGAACTTAGCAGAAGAAAGCGCTTAGCCTGCCTAAGCCTTTATCTCCCCAGTATTACTTAAAAAAAAAAAAATCAAAGTTCAATAGTAACTATAATGCTTACCTGCAAGCAAAACCATCATTTGAATTAATGACACTTCTTGACGTTGCTTGTTGAGTTTGCTCTGTTATCGCCTGTATTCTCTCTTGCAACTCACTACTGCTCCGCTTCAGAGATTCTACCAAATTCTCGAGTTGACAGCAGAGCTCCTTGTGTTTCTTCAACTCCATTTCATAGGCCAGCTCAATAAGTTCAAATGATGCTTTCTGTCTTACCATATGCCTGAGTATTTCATCTTGTCTTGAAGCATAACTGTCCTGCTGAGCAATCTGATGATCCAAATATGCTTGCACCACAGGCTCGGTGAAAACTTGTGCTTTCTCTTTCAAAAGGGGAAGCAGTTGATCTTTGTTTATCCAAGTTATTTCTTGTTTAATTGTTGAAATTTCATGATTTAGACTGGATATTTCGGCATCCATGTTTTCTTGTTTTCCCACATCCTGCAAAAAGCAAAACACTTGTCAATTTCTTCAGAGCTCTCCCAAGCCACTTCCCTAACAGGATTCTTCAGTACACCAGCATTAACGTCCTTTTGTTACATTAAAATCATTACATCTTTATCTACAAATCTAAACAAAAGTTCCACAAGTAATTTTACAGAACTTTACAAAGTAAGACAAATACGAACTTAAGAAGAAGATACCAAATAAAAGTATTTTAATAAACAGTAATAATTTCATCCTATGCAGGGCCAGGGAACAGTTAATTGTGATTATAAAAAAAGACTCTAATTTTACTTAGCACTCAGCTTTCAAACATGTCTAACTGAAATTTCACAAGCAAACATATTTTTTTGTGGTCAGATGACTATCAAAAATGCTATCAGAATCCACTTTTTTCAAATTACTCAAATCAACCAAACCCTACATGCCAGTCATCCATAACTGAAAATATACAAACTGACACGATGCCTCAAAGTTAGTCCATGACTGGCATATGCCAATATTTTTCCTTCTGTTTTCTTCACATTCTTACATTCCAGTAATCATATCTGCCCACTCCTCGCTTGTCAAAAGATTTCTGGGTCTTCAACTATCTGATCTATTCATTTGGTATTTAAAACACACCACCATAATGCCACCATATTACAAATACCTGAGTTTCAAAAGAGTCGGTGAACTAAAACCTTTTAAGTTTATGCTATGGAATATGAATAGGAATACATTTATCAGTACAACAAAATTTCAACCAAACTTAAGCTTCTGTTTTTTATACAAAAAACTGAGAGCTAGTTATAATGTGAAATTTCAAAGTTAAACTAAACTGGAAAGGTACTACTAAATTGTAGGTTTAAGGTAATCATTCCAGAAAATGGAATTAAAGGTACTCTGCCATACCAAAGAATTTAACTATAGTAACTGGAGCTATTTCACAAGAAGAGGTCTGCGAGCAAGACTAGAATTTCATAAAAGTGCAGTTTTACTAAGTAAAAATAGTTAAAACAATAACAACTCCACAATTTCTTTAACTAAATCCAGCCTGCCTGTTTAAACTCCATGACCTTCTATCACCTTTTGGGGCTTACCTTGTCGTTTAAGGACTGCAGCATGCTCTCTGCACATTTGACAGCTGAATTCACGCTCTCCTGTTTTGCTTGCATCTGAACTAGCTGATAGTGAGCACAAATATAAGCTGTCTGTAGCCTGGCCACCTCCTGACTCTCTTCACAAACTTCAGCAGTCTCATCACAAGCGATTTGTTTGCCTAAATCTGTAAGCTGAAAGCTGCCCTCGTGTGAATTTTCAGCCAGTTCAGATGTACTTTGATCAAAATGGTTTTTCATGTGTAAGGTAAGTGCTGCAGTGCTTTGTTCTTCCCGAGACAAGTACCTGTCCAAAGAAAGCTGGGAAAAAAAAACTGAGTGTGAACCCGAATCTTGTTCCGAATCCAAAGCAGTGAAGAAAGAAGCCAGTTTCTTAGCTGCATCTGTGAGAGACAGCAGTTCATTACTAAGCTTCTTATTTTCTGCAGTAAACACTTCCAGTCCTTCTTTCAAATCTTTTTGCGCTTCCTCCTCTCTGCTTTTTAATGTTTGCAACACATGTCTGTTTTCAGAAATCAGCGTTTGAAGCTTATGATGCCGATGAATTTGAAGTTTTTTCAACTTCTGAAGAGCTTGAATCTCATCCTTCAATTTCTCCAGTTCTTCCTCCTCTTCTTCCTCCTCCTCCTCCTCTTGGCTACTGTTCTTTAAATCCATAGGCTTCAGGGTTTTAAGGACTTCATCCAGGGCATCTCCTTCCAAAATGGGCTTACCAGACTCTAGAAGCCTGTCAAAATCTTGCAGTTCTTTTTCAGATACCACATGCCGCTCATTCATGTTTCCACAAAACCACTCCAGAAATGCTTTTTCTTCTGAAGATTCAAACAGCCAGTCAAAATCTGCTCCATTAAGCTCCTCAGCTTTTGGATATCCAATTTTTTTAAGAGTTTCCACAAAATCATTTCCGCAGCTCATGTTTAAAGTATTTTTTGTAAGCAGAAAAGATCCAAATACATGAAAAAAAATGTGGGGCACTACTCCAGTGGTATTTTTTTTCTCATTTTAAATGATTATTCAGTATTTTAGTAAAAAGAGTCTGTGCAGGAAAAAGGAAAAAAAAGTCTGCACAGATCATACCAGTAAATTGAATGCTATTCTGAATTAGAGTGGCTATTCAAAGACTAGGAACCATTTATTATTTCAGGGATGTGTTAATATATTTTATTCATCCAATCAGGACACATTTTTACATCAATCAAATCCCTGATCTTTGCAAACACTTTTTTTTAATTCAGATAAATTTACTATTGAAATAGAATACTACCATTATTTAAAAGTAGCAGGTGTAAATTACTGATTAATTCATTGGCTTGCAAAAGTGAGTTAAATAGTTTTCTTCACATCAAATTAAAAAAAACCCACCCACAATCACTAACTCTTCCAAAATGAAAGGAGCTTTCAGCTTGTTCTGAAAACAAAGCTACAGCGATGTGAGACTGCACTTTCAAGATCTCCCTTCAGCAGCAAGCAGAATCCTCTCTTCTAAACCTCCATTTTAAAGCTTTCTCTGAAAAAGGAACAAGAAATCCTTTAAAATAAAAATATCTCAAAAAAACAATTAAAAAAATCATCAGTTATAAAAAAATAAATAACAGCGTAAATACTCTTGCAAAATTAGTCACAACAAAGAGCAAAGCAGTTTGCCGTTTCCAAGGAAAATCATCAGCTCTGGGATGCTAAAGGGAGTGCAACAAAGAATAGGATAAATTACCAGCAAAGTTGCCTGCGGTACTCTGGTAATGCCCAGGGTTCTTTTTGGTTTGGTATTACTTAACACTTAGTTTCTAGAACATACAATTCACCAGAAAACGCCACCTTGCCAGCAGGGCAGGATGGTATGAGTGCTGAACAAGTAAAGGCATCCTTCTGAAGTCCCCTGTGTACTTAAATTTACTTTAGAATTACAGATTATACAAGAAACAGCATTTGTTGCTCAAGTTACCTGTCACAGGGCAGCCTTCCAGCTGCCCCCTGCCTCCCATACAAGAAAAGGGCTGTGGGCAACATACACAAACAAAAAAGGGCACATGCAGCTTAATGTGTGCATAGAGCAACCTGATAGTCTAAATTAGTCCTTGGGAAGTAATAATGTTATGAACTTCACAACAGTCAAATCTCTTGCTAATTTGAAGCTTTGGAGCCAAGCCTGACCTTGTGTTTGAGAAAGGGAAAGGCTGCAAACAGAGGTGATTACAGAAAACACACCTGTTCAGCACAGGCCATAGAATGATTTGGGCTGTAAGGGACCTTAAAGATCACAGAATCACAAGGCTGGAAAAGACCCGCGGGATCATCGAGTCCAACCACTCCTATCAACTACTAAACCATGCCCCTCAGCACCTCATCCACCTTTTAAATACCTCCAGATGCAGTCCCACCCACGCTGCAACGGGCAGGGACACCTCCCACCAGCCCAGCCTGCTCAGACCCCATCCAGCCTGGCCCTGAACACCTCCAGGGAAAGGGCAGCCACAGCTTCTCTGGGCAGCCTGTGCCAGGGTCTCGGCACCCTCATCAGACTCAACACAAGACGCTCTAACCTCCAAAGAACGAACAGCGTCTCAAAAAACCCAACTGTTTGAAAGAAAATAAAGCACGTTACCAGAGGGACATACTGTCCAACTATCAAAACATACAATGGCTTGGATGAAACTTAACTCTACTTTAGCTTAAATCAGAAACACTGCGCTCCTTTTACCCGTAACCGCTTCCTGCACCGCTGCCACACCGCCGCTCGGCACCAGTCGCCAAACTCGGGTCCCGGAGGCCACCAGCCACGTCCCCGCGGCCCAGAGGGAACCCGAGCGAGAGGAGGCGGAGGCGCCGCCGCTCCGCACTCACCTCAGCGGCGGCGGCGCGAGGAGCGGAAGGCGGGAAACGGCGGGAAAAGCCGGCGGAAGTGGGTGGGGTGGGGGGGCGGGAGGAGAAGGGGAAGGGGCGGGGCCGCCGCGCTCGAAACGCCCACCAGGCGCCAAGTCTCGCGCTCCCCGCCGGCCGCGACTGCGCATGCGCGCTTGCCCCGCCCGCGGGAGGGGCTGGTGATGACGTCACTGGGTGGGATAAGAGGCGGGGATTGGAGGTGATGGTGCGCTGGGCTTCAGCCCAGCCGTGTCCACTGCTATACGGCATCCCGAAGCACTTCATCTCCCTCTCTTTTAAACCTCTCCATGGATGGGGAATCAGCCATCTCCCTGGGCAGTTCCAGTGCCTGAGAACCTTCATGTGAAGAAATCACAGAATCAAGAGGTTGGAAAAGACCTCTTGGGTTGTTAAGTCCAACCATTCCTATCTGCCAATAAACCATGTCCCTGAGCACCTTACACACCCATCTTTTAAACACCTCCAGGGATGGGGACTCAACCACCTCCCTGGGCAGCTGTTCCAGTGCCCGATGACCCTTCCTGCGAAAAATATTTTCCTGATACGCAGTCTGACCCTCCCCTGGCAGAGCTTGAGGCCATTCCCTCTCGTCCTGTCCCCTGTCACTTGGCAGAAGAGGCCAGCTCCCTCCTCTCTACAACCTCGTTTCAGGTAGTTGTAGAAAGCAGTAAGGTCTCCCCTCAGCCTCCTCTTCTCCAGGTTAAACAACCCCAGCTCCCTCAGTTGCTCCTTGAAAGACTCATTCTCCAGCACCTTCACCAGTATCATTGCTCTTCTCTGGACTCGCTCCAGCATCTCAATGTCTTTTTTCTAATGAGGGGCCCAAAACTGAGCACAGCATTTGGGGTCCAGAGAAGAGCAAGAAAGCTGGTAAAGGGTCTGGAGAACAAGTCTTACAAAGTGCATCTGAAGTTACTGGGGTTCTTTAGCCTGGAGAAGAGGATGCTGAGGGGTGACCTAATTGGATCTGGAGTTGCAGGATTTGGCCTCTGTAAAGCAAGTGCTCCCGTTCCCGATGATTTCAGTTGTCCTACCCTGTGCCAGATAGTTGGACTGATGATTTTGCAGGTCTTTTCCAACCTTAGTGATTCTATGATTTTTTAGAACATCACACCTTGCTTGAGGTGCAGAGACAAGACTGTACACAGTCCTCAAGGTCTGGGTGCACCAAGGTTTTCTGCGAAACCTTTTCTGACAATGCCCTTTGTTACAATGCTCCCTGTTTTCTTGGCTTTTTGGCTGCTGCTGCCAACAGAGCCACCAGAAGGCTCTCTGCAATGATTGCAGGACCTCTTCTGCAGTGCGAGTGCTGGATCTGGGTTGAGTACCATGCAAATTATTCTCTCACAGTGTGTGCATCTCTTATCAGCCACTCCTTGAGTTTAGCTGTCTTTGTTTCCTGTTTACATTTTGCATGCCACGTTTTTCTGGGCTTTCCTGCTTGCTTCACAATACCCTCCTTAACTTTCTCATCAAGTCATGCAGGAGTTTTCTTTTTGTGTCAAACCTTTTACCCGGGCTCCTAGCACAGTACTTTTTAAGCCTTCTGGGTGTTTGTAGGATTCTTAGTTTTGAACTGCTCATTCAGGGTTTTCTGATTTTCCCCATTTTTGCATAAGTTGATTTGCTAAAATTGAGTATCCATTTGCTTTATTTGCCTTGCTCTCTTTTTTTTTTTGACAGTGTTAACATTAATTAGATTATGGATGCTAGTATGGACCAGGTCAGCCACTAATAGCTGCTGAATTAGGCCCTCTGCACTGCTGAAGACTAAATTCGGATTTTTCCCCGTGTGGTTTCTAGGGCCATTTATTCTAGAGAGAAATCATTAATTGCATCCAGAAACGTTACCTCTAGATTTCACCCTGATGAGGCATTGACACAGTCTGTATGTGGGTGGCTGAGCCCTCCCACTACATGTCCTAAATGTGCAGCTTCTCTAATCTCACTTAATGCAATTGTTGAAATGAACCAACTCAGGGAAATGAGCAACCTTGCAGCTCTGCACAGCTAAGACTAGCTCACTTGAGAGTTTTTAGATCAAAATCTGCACCTGTATTACCTGCACAGGGCACGCAGAATGTTGATTTCTAGGGTAATATGGTCTGTGCGAGACATTTTTAAATTAAACTCTGACCTGGCAGGAGTTCTCATGGATAAAAAGAGCTGTAGTGTTCAATTCCTCTCCATCAGACTACAGCCTGATACACAGATGCAATTTAGGCTACCTGAAGTTTTCAAATCATCTTGCAGATAGAGTGTGTTGCATCTTTCCAGCGGGGAAGGAACAAAAGCATTCACTAGCTTATTCCATTAAATGATGCCATTCCAGTTCAGTTAGTTACTTGCACTAAAATCAACGTGTCCTATAGTAGTATTTTGGAGGCTTCTGCTTCACAGCATTGGGTTCTTTTAAATTTCATATATACCAGTTTTACTCATCTAAAAAATGCCTGAGTAAAAGCAAATTTTAAACATCTAGACAACTTCCTAAAATTCTGCTGTCCTGAGAGCAATTCAGCTCTGTGACTGCAGCCTGTACCCTAGATGAATGAAGAAACATCTAATAAAAGATTGTTTGACTTTTGTCTATCAAATTGTCTATCTGGATTGCTGCAACCAATGACTTCAGTTCCCTGTGTGTCCAGTTCCAGGCACACGATCCCCCACCTCCTTTGTGGCCTTTCACAGAACCTCCATCCCCATCTGTTTAGCTGGGCAAGGAGGACTATATGCTCATTCTGTAGCTGGTTTGGAGCTACAGGCATGCTGGCCAGTAGCCACCTCTCAAAGAGTTCGGTTGGGCCAGCCTTCAGGCATGGTCAGTGCAGGAAATTATTTCTCTAGCTACCCAGATGTGGAGTTTTTCTGATAGTTTTCACCATGTATTATCATTGCAGCTTCCATCCCTTCTCTGCTTGTAAAATTTGGTGAAAATTAGCCTGAAGGTTCAAAAGTTATCAAGGAAAGGAGGAGGGGAACAGATGGATGAAAGAGGAGTTGACAGACAGCATGATCTCATAATCCCCGCTGGCATAGGAATTCAGGCTAGAATTGAAATATTTTAGGTCAGAACATTGTGCACTTAAACATCTCATTTTGAAAGAACAAGCCTCCAATGTGAAACAAATTTTCCTGTTAGACCATCGATCAGCTTTTAGGGCAGAGATTAAACAGCAGCCTTCCCCTCCAAACATATTACAAACATTTCTTCCATGTCTTACAGCCCCTCTCCCCACCCAACCACAGCCCCGTGAGCCTCAGCTTTTGTTTTTGTAGCTCGTTATGGGTCAAGATTGTTTTTCTCAGATTTGTTTTTTTCTTGCTTGTGTTCAGTCAAAACATAATTAAAGCCTTACCTTATCCTTTTTTTCCCCCCTTCTTGGAGCAGTTGTTTTGCATCCGTGTCCAAGGACCAGAGAGTTTGCTTAGATACCATATTGCTTTTAAAAGCCATTTTATGGAGATTCCAGAAGATTACAACACAAACATTTCTGGAAGGATGTCTGCAAGCTCTGCACTGTCCCAGTGATGCCATGTTGCGTTTCTTCCACTGCAAAATACGACATCGTTGTGCCTGATACCTCAGAGAGAAGCTATCGGTTTCCCATTGGCCGAGGCTGTAAAAAACAGCCAAGAATCACTGTTGCCATCACCCAGGCATTGCAGCTGGCCAGTATGAACCCTCCCACAGGGATACATCTGCCAGATGAAAAACTGTGTTTATAAAGTGTTTTGCTTATTACTGCTTTAGGAGTTTCATTTGGGGGGGGGGGAGGAAATCAAGAACAAGAGAGGAAACATAGAAATAAGTTTTCAGCTGTTGAACTGCAGCAGTGTAGAAGCTTTTTCATTTTGCATCACACCACACATCTGCTCATAGCAGTGGCAGGGTCTCAGGGCTCCCTGCTGCAGACTGTTGGAGGAGCAACCCCTCTTTGGAAACACCTTGACCTAAAAGGTAATTCAGTGCTTTCAGCAAATTTGTATTCTGAATTAAGCACAGCTTTCACAGTGCCATGTGAACTTCTGTTCTATCAAAGTCAGAAGACAGAAATTTGGCACCAGCTTGCTCCCTCTCAGGAACATGTGTATCTTCTCTCTGCCTTCATTCTAGGGCCTTGTGTTCCCATAAAACACAGGACAACATGATTGGTTTTCTTCAGCTTTGTTGGATTCAATACCATAAATGAAAATTGAGCGCTTATTTGTTTGGGCTAACACTCCTGGTGTATTTAGACACACAATGCACAAGATGATTTTTTTTCCTTAGGAAGTAGTTTGCTCTTCTGACCACTTTTTGGATTAAAAACCCAAACAGGTCTGATCAGCTGGACTGTCTGCAAATGGGTTTTGTTTGTAAGAAATCGAACCTTTGTATGGGAATATACATCATCTTTAAAAACACTGGGTAATTCCCAGTTTCTATTGTAATTATAATAACTGAGAACTTTGCCATTGAAACTACTTTAAACTATCTTTTAAAGGAAGCTGATGGTTGTATCATCATGAGTTTAACTGTAATTTAAGGCTCTTTTTCATTTAAATAGGCTTCGGCAAAAGATTTTCATCCTGATGGGCAAGGTGTGTTGCTGGATCTTTAATGTGAAATTTGAAATATTCATCATTAGCAAAATCAAAATACTCACTTTTCTTAGAAAAAATCATAAGACATTACAAATGTTAGGAAAGAAGGTGTACAGGTAAAAAACTGAAGAGGATTTACAGCAACCGTGCCACCAGATTAGTCATAATTCTGTTACACCGTGCAATTCTGTCTTGTGCTGAGAAAAGTGGTGTAAAATATAGCATTGCTAAATGTTTATTATAGCTATTTTCCTGTTGAAGATTAGTTTATAATAAGCAAGTGATGCGCTGAATTGCATTTTATGCTTATTCTGTGATAGTGATAATTTCAGAGAAAGGTTTGATAAAAATTACTCTGCTTTGTGCATGAATCTTTTTACTGATTCAGCAGCTCAGCTTATTTGAGCCAAACATAAACATATTGACAAGCTACTTACCATGATTTCAACGTAAAACCACTATTTCTGTATTTTTAAGACCTCACTGTATTTAAGGGCATCAGGCATGAAACAAAACCCAGTGGATGTCACACACTGCAGCTGAGAGTGTAACGTTGCAATTTGCAGAAGCTTCTCAGTTCTGTCTCTTCTCTCCTGGTAAGAAACTAAAATGCGCATTTTTGTCTGTCTGTACATCACTTGTGATTTGACTTTCATATTTGACAAAATACACATGCAGAACTGGTAGGCTGCCTTTTAGCACTTTTTTTTTCCCTATCTTATACAGAGTTGGAATGATTTCAAGTACAACTGCTTAGAACAGACATTAATGCGTTTCAATTTCACTTTGTTTTACAGGTTGGTTTGTCTTCAGAAGTGTAACACTGGAAATTTATGCAGCCCCCGTGGTTAGAGACAAATAACATTAATGACTATTGGGGTTGCATGGGGCCAATGTGTGTTCGAGATTTTGAGTTTAAATTTGAGTTTAGACTAGACATAAGGAAGAATTTCTTCCCCATGAGAGTGGTGAGGCCCTGGCACAGGTTGCCCAGGGAAGCTGTGGCTGCTCCATCCCTGGAGGTGTTCAAGGCCAGGCTGGATGGGGCTTGGGCAGCCTGATCTCCAGTGGGAGGTGTCCCTGCCCATGGCAGGGGGGTTGGAACTGGATGGTCTTTGAGGTCCCTTCCAACCCAGACTATTCTACGATTCTAAACAGCAGTATAAACTTCGTACCATACGATTAATTTGAATTGCTAAGACTCAGTGAGCTTATTAAATAGTCATTAAGCCTATGTGAAAAGATTTGCAGAGAGAAGAAATGCTACACGCACAGAAATAATGAATTTTTTTTTAAAAATGAAACCAACAAAAACGTATAAAAATTTGTATTTATATTATGATGAGATAATGATACAACACAATTATCTGTGTGCTATGGAACACAGCGAGCACCGTGTACGTGCAAACAAATGAATCTGTACAGTATAATACATCTCAGACTCTGTAACATTCCTTTGGCTCTGGGACCCAATGGCTTCGGCACAGAACCCACTCGCTAACACCTTTAGGTAACAATTTGACCGGTAAACAGCAGAAGGCTCTCTGGCAGAGTGCTTCGCATGCACCAAAATGTAATCACTTAAACCCCTTTATTTTACAGACCCTTTCAATAACATAAATTGTGTGCAACCAATTTTTCTGTTTCTTGTGCAAAATGGGAAGAAGAAATTCTGACATTGGAGCCGCTTTACTCTACTTTGCCAATAGGCGCGTCTCTGGCTGGGCGTGGGTCCCCAGGAATCCTTTACTGGGGTTAGTTTACAATACTTCAGGTAGAAAGAACAGCCAAGGTGGCCAAATGGCTTCTGGCCGTTTCTGTTCCAATATCTCCTCCATCCTGTGTAGTTATGCAACGCACTCAGAGATTTCTTGTGCAGCTACCAATTAACAACAGCACATTTACAGAGTTGCTTAAGCAAATTGGCTCATTTCTTTGCTGGTGAGATTAATCTCTCAGTGTGTTTGCCCCATTAGCATTTGTAGGGAGAACAGCTCTTCCTTATGAGCTTCTAAAGGGATTCAGTTCTCCTTCCATCAGTTTTGACCAATGCAAGTTAGTGAATTAAATATCAACACTCTGTGGCTCTGACCACACACAAATCCAATGGTCTCTAGTAGTTAAAGAAACCACCAGATTTCTGAGAATGTAACGTATTTTGCAGACGTTTGTTCATCATCATCATCACAAAATAAAAGTGTATAAAGTTAGTATTCCTTCATTAAAAGCTGTGATGATATGATTCCTTTTAAAAATGTCTTTCTTTTCCACAAGGCTGATCTGTGAGGGTGAAGAATGTCACCAATAATTACCAGTCTGCGATGAAGTTGGTACAATGGTGCAATAATCAGTTATCACAGTAGTAGAGGCTGCTGTAAGCACCTCCCAGAAAAGGAGAAGTACATCATGTGGGTAAACACACCCCTGGGCTCGGAACAGGAGCACAGCTGCAGGCTGAGCTCATGGACACACAGCATCGCCTCTCTCTCTTCCCCAGTTCACGTCACCCAGAGTTTAAGTTCATTCAGGAAAATGGGTTCCACAGAGTGCACAGTAGGATGCTCAGAATACTGGTATTTATCGCAGTTATTTATCTGTAGATCAATACAAATAACTTTTTTTTTTCTTTTAATACAAAATAATGTTAGGTTGCCTGTGTTGTAGCTGAACCCACACTCTTCCAGGATGTCAAGAAAAATAACACCAACAAAGGTCAGGAAAAGCCTTACTTCTCTAAGTTAGATGCAAGTTGTATTAGCTTTAGAAGTTTAGGGGTTTTTCCATCCTAAGACATACATTAAGAAATGAGTATTTAGGATTGAAACTTGTCTATATACACCAGATGGAAAATTCCTTTTCATGGATTGTGGTGGGGGAGCTTTTTACTTCTGCTTTAATCTGATAAAACTTCTTTTGAAACACGTTTGGGGTTTTGCACAAGTCACTCGGAATCCAGGCTCTGGCTGGCATTGTAGAGTTTCTACTGGCTAACCCCTGCTCTTTTCAGAAGATAAATAAACAGCCTCGGTGGGCGGGTACTGGTTGGGCAGAGAGAGGATGGCTGTGAAGGAGGAATCATCCTCCTAATTGCAGTGCAGAATCTGCAGGAAAAGTTAACAAATTTAGGTTGGGGTTTTTTTTTTTTCACGCCCCTCCTGGGCAGAGTGCACTTGTGGAGCCGCAGGAAGAGCTCACTAGAGCAACCGAGAGGCGTGCACCCTCCCGACACCTGCGTGCTGCCAGGGAAAACCCTTCCTTCCTTCTCCCACCAGGAAACAGACCAAACCTCCGCATCTCCACAAAAAGAACTTCTCAATGACTTCATCCCTCCAGAGCCTTTTCCACAGAGGAAAAGACCTACCAGCCCTGTAATCTTGTCCCTGCTCCTTTTTTTTCCGCAGGGGTAATTGCAGAGAAAATAGCTAAACTGAGCAGCGGCACCTCCCCACCGTTACAAGAGGCAGCGGCAGAGCTGCCACAGCGGTGACAGCATTTCATCTCATGGCAAGCAGTGTCCTTTTTGTGGTTGCGTTGTGATCACCGATGCAGTTGTGCACAGGCGCGTGGATGCACGCACGCAAGCACATGCACCAGCACCCAGATTAAAAAATGAATTCAAATGGAACCGTTTTTACCCGCAGGTACTACAGGCACAGGGAACAGGTAAATCACATCCCTAAAGGAATGTCACAGCCACGATTGTCACCGTGGGTCGAGTTGGCCGCAGCAGAGCTGGACTGTGGCGCTGCTTGGGGTGGGTGGGTGGCCGCCCGAACCAGCCCCAAACCCAACACCTGAAACATTTGTGCCACTGCCTCTAGCCAGGCCACTGCTGCCCCAGATGCAGAGAAGGGGCTGTGCCTGAAAACACCACCTTAAATTGGGCTGCATGCGAGGGAGAGCGGCACAGTCAGGATGGTGTCATTTTTCCTTCCTGGCATAATAGCCCCCAGCTGTAATAACTGAAAAAGTAAAAACAAATAAACCCTTTTTATTTCCACTCAAGATTATTCGAGTAATTTTTATTGAAAATATAAGATCTACAAAGCCATGGATACCCAGCGTGGAAGAACTCATTAAGTTAGCACATTCATCTTTAAAAGGAAAATTTCAGGTCAACCTAAGGTACAATAATGTTCAATTTAAAATCTTGTTTTTCCCTCTGTAAGTTTAAAATCTCTTTTCATTAGGAGGTTCTGTGCAAGAGCTGCTTGTCATGAAAGGAAACACTTTACAATTCATGAATGTGTTCATTATAGAATAAATGAACAGCAACATTATACTAGCTTTTTTTTTCCTGTTAACAGTCGTGTGTTAAAGTAAACTCTTATTTTTTTTTTTTTCCATGATTTGGAAATTAGTTACATATGCACCAAAGGAGCTAGTAATTTCTGCTGCTTGTCAGCTACACACAATGAGTATATTGCTGTGTGCTTTCCCCAACAATGAGGATTTTAGTAATATGCAAGGTGTATAGAACATAATACCAAAACCTGCATCACAGAAAAGGTTAATTGTTTTCTTATTCAGCTGCCAGAGTTTATAACCTTAGGCCCCTCCCCAGAGCCAAAATAGGGGTGGCCATCCATTAGGTTATGTAAATTAAACATAGACACTTTCCTTGTTGGCAAGTTCCAAGCAGTAAGCGAGAGTGCAAACAAGGATCTGTAAGCTGCCACAAAATGTATTCATATTTCTACTCTGTGTTGTAAGAGCCAAAGGGAGGACACGTATGTCAGATGTCGAAAGAACAACTGAATCTTTGTTTTTGATCATGATGGTCAGTCTGTCATGAGGTCTTGTAGCCAAATGCTAAAAATGGCACCACACTTGGACATCCTATAGCCTTACACAGTACGCTTGTGTTTCCCTGGCCGCCCAGCACTGGTCTCACAGAGACCCCGACTTCATAAGCTAACAAAATAAAGATTCGAGTGCTGAAGAATCCAAGGGAGGGCTTATACCGAGAAAGTTAACCCTCGCACCAAAACCTAATGTTATGATTTTACTTAAAGCCACACTGAATCATTTGTGAGAGGGTGGAGATAGAAATACACCTCTCTGCTTCATCCAGAGGAAGGTGGACAACTGACCATTCATACAGAGGGTCTGGAAACAAAGCTTAGTTGTCCTTTAAACAATGAGAAGGAGAGGCATACATAAATGGTCACCAAGGCACAATATGACAAAGGTGAAGAGTCCCTGAGACTCTGGTCTGGGTCTGTACCATTCCCCTCCCTATACAAGTAAATGAGAACATTTAGGAAAATATAATACAAAATCTCTTACAGGAAATATAGACTACACTTGCTAAAATCACTTCCCTAAAAGTGTTTATAGCTTTTTTCTCTTTTTTTTTTCCTTTTTTTTTTTTTCCTTTTTTTTAATTTATTTTTTTTAATAAGACCTTCTTTAAACAGATAATGCAAAGACTGGTCCATTCTTTTCTTACCCAGCAAGCCAAGCTCTAATGACTTCACTAAGCAGAAGTTGTATTAAAATACATCTCCATAGTATTGCTATGATTTAGGTAAATATGTTCTGAACAGCTTGATGAGTACTAAATAAACTTTGCTGTTTTACAGCATACATTTTCTTTTTTTTTGCACTTTTTTAAGAATAGAAAATGCAATTATAGTGTGCAAAAGGAAAAAAAAGATTAATTATCTTCTAGCTGAATACTGTAATATTAAGCCATGCCTTCCATAAAAATGTATTGACATGTGTAAATAGAAGAAAAGAAAAAAAAATACAAGCAAACAGAGATTTCATTTCCTTGCAAGGAAAAATAAACTATCACAAACTGGATCACTTGTGTTTGTATTCTTCAGACAAAGAAATGAAAAAAACCAACCCAAAAAAAGCCACTGAAATGCTTCGAGTGTCATCCGTTCCACGGTAACAGGTTAAAATTGCAGTGTTGCTTTCTAGTACGCCTGTTAAACATGGACAGAATGATTTGCTGCTGGTTGGATATTGAATACAAAAAAGCAAAAGAAAGTTGAGATCATCCCACATGAAGTCATTATTAGAGCTGGCTTTTCCCTGTTTTGAAGTACAGTAGTGACTTGTAAGTGTGACCTTTTCTAAAGATCATCTGAGATTTGAAGATTTATCTGCCTGCTTCACTCAAACAACAACTACTGAAAGAATTTACTCTATTGAGCCTGCTATGCAGCGTTCAAACTGTTCTGTGTTTTTTTTTTCCCCTCCATGAAGAAATACCACAAAAAGTAGTCCTAGTTTTTTGTATCTCCAAATCACTAACAGATTGTAGATCCCACTTATTCTTCCATGTTTGCAAATGGTTTCTGTAAAATCAAAATAACTGTCAAACTCCCTTACGCCATGCTTCCAACAGTTTGAGTTTAATACTTCTTGAATGGAATGACACAGTTTGTTTTCTTTAATTTGCAGTATGGCTACATCAAGCTAGCTTTAAGTCACAACTGTACCTAACCACAGTTCTCTGCAGCAAACCCATGATTTAGAATATCTAATATTGTGGTTACAGTGCAGGGAACCGTGGGTAAGAAACCTCCATGTCAGAGTACTGTGGCTGGGGTTTCCTGGAAGAGTGGCAGTTGACACCTCTGGAATATTCATATATAAGTGCTTCAGTCAGATGGTCCTGAGTTGAGCGGGTAACTCAGGCACTATGAGAGCCTGGCATTCAGTCTGCGGGAATGTGTGTAACCTCCGTCACTCGAACCGCTCTGCAAACTGTAGTGGTCTTCAGCATCACTGGCACTTCCAATACTGTCCATTTCACCTGGAGTAAACTCCATTCCTTCAATGTCTACTTCTAAAGAAAACATAAGAAGGCACATTTTCAGAATGGCAGCAGTTGTAGCAAGTAATCACGGGCCAGTATCACTGTGACAATCTGCTCAGGTGAAACCCGAATCGACTTCATTTTCTGTAATTAAAAGAACTGGAACAGTATTTCCTGAGGAAAGGATCATCTTGTCCACCTGAGAATTAAAATCCCTTCTGTCCTCATGCACATAAATATACTGCATGACATCAATACCAAATGCTGTCCCAGAACTGTTCCAACCTGTGCTTAGCCACCGGTAAAAAAAAAAAACAACCCCCGCCAGCAGCTGCAAGACTGCAGCACTGTTTGTGGCCAGTCCAACCTAGTCAGGTGTCGGCTGGCAGCGACCACAGCGTGGCCATCTGTCCACCCCTAACTGCACCGTGAACAACATTCATCTCCCACAGGCCCCGAAAACGTCAGCCTCAGCGTTTGGGCACAGTAAAACTTAAACGAGGAAAGCGGAAAGACTGGCAGGCAGCTCAAAGAGCTCTGCCTTAAATAAGAATCAAATGTAGGGAACACTTGGTGATCATTACATAGAAAATATTTTAAAATTTCACAATGCATTAAGACCAATAAGATCTATTTTCCAAGAAGAAATTATTTTGCCAGCCTTACCAATAACTCCACTAAAAATTCAGAACATTGTTTAAAAAAAGATGTGATTTTTTTTTTTTCTGCAAATCATAAACGGAACAATTTTGTCTAGGTTTTGTTGAAAGCTTGACTTTGGTTCTAACTAATGTTCTCTTGCTTCCCTACTTCCCTTTTCCTCCCTGCTCCTGCAACTTGCTTCAGGACGTCCTCGTTCAATTACCTTGTTCAGAGTCAGTGGATATTGTTGATCCCATACTGTCAGTGCGGATACGCTCCATGCCCTGCACGGATAGCTGCTCCAGTCGGCGTTTGAGGTAGCGGTGCTCCCGCTGTAATTGTTCTTTAATATTTAGAGCTTTTCGGTCCTGTTCTTCCAATTTCTTAAAGGGAAAGAAAAATACTAAGCTGACAGTTTTTACTCATGTTAAAGCATAAGTAACTTAAGATCTTCTCATAAACAGTGATTTTTAAACAATTAAATATTTTAATCTATATTAAATGAAATTTAAAATGTTAATGTTTTTGTTACCATTCTATAGATCAGTACAATTTAAGCAGGCTAGGCCAGAGCTGATTTTGTTTCCCAATGAGATACATGGATACAGGTGGAAACCCTTCAAAGACTCTTTTGCTGCCAGCAGACATTCCTCAGCTAAGACTGTATTATTGTTGCCTTGGTTGTGGGGAATACTTAAATCATTTTTTCAGTCAAAACTGGCACCAACTTCAATAACTAGAACACAGCTCTGGTTTCAGTCACAATGTAACATCTCTTTAGGTGAAAGAGACTCCGTACCATAAGGGAACCACTGTGAGCCTCCCAAATGTTCCCTTCTACTGAAGGACATGGAAATTTTTACCATTTAGAAAGCTTCATTAACAATAAGCAGTATTAATTTTATATAGTAAAAGGAATTTACTAACAATCCTTTTTATCCTTTAATTTTTTCTACTTGAACTTGTGCAGAGCAATATCGAAATTCTGTGATACCTTCTTGCAGTATCAGTTGTGCTAATACAAAACTACTCAGCAAACAGCCTGTGAAAGGATCCTTCCACCCATCTACCTGGAATCTCCCCTCTGACTTAACAGAAGGAGGTATGAACTTTGGAAATAAAAAGAATACTTCACACCCAGTAAAATGTATTGCACTGTTAGTCCAAATGCAATAACAGAAATAGTATCTTTTAAGATTTCAGCTGAACCCTCTTCTACATCGCTGACAGCCATTTAAATTAAATGACTACATAATTAGGGAAGAAAGTGTGATGGGTATGGTGGGATCAAAAGCCGGAAGGGCACACCTTATATTGTTTTAAAAAGGATGCTAACTGATAAAGCAAACTACAGGTTGTAGCAGTAAAAGCTACTTATAAGACTAAATTTCTCTGTGAGCTGCAGTTACACGACCACTGAGCTTCAGGGACTTTGCAGGGAGTGAATAAAGCTGCTGCTGATTGCTCCCTGCCATACGAATGAACCTATGCCTGCTTCTCTGAGAAAAGCAGGGTGGGACACAGCACAGCAAACAAAACTATTTCAGGGATTTTGCTGTTCCAATGCAAACCTGAAAGCAAAAGTATTAATCTTTGAGAAAATAATTGACACTATTGAACCGGGCAGGTTCTTGGCTGAATGAAACCTAACTTTTGCAGCCTCGTGTTCAGAAATACATTACACAGAAATGCATCATACGTGGATACGCAATGTTTTAATAAGAAGAGGGGTTGGTACATCCGTGTACACAACAAGCCAAATGTGCCCAATTGATAGATTTCCTTTTCCTGTATTTTCCCTGGCTGCAATCCCAAACTCTAACTACTATTTTAGGAATGAACTCAGTGACTCATATCTAGGAGGCTCAAAACCATCCAGTCGTTTAGGGCAAGTTTTAATATACTGGGGGGTGTGTGTGTGAGAAGTTCAGAACTAATGACTGTGTTAGAAACTGTAGCAAGGCCCTGGTGTGCTCCGGCAGGGCAGTGCAGCGGGGAGGTGGCGGGCCTGACGAAGAGACGCAATTAAATGACAATCCAGTTAGGGCAGGTTCAGTTGAAAATCTTGAAAAGAAAGCTAAACTTCAGTTTCAGTTTTCTGAAAATGAGTACTTGGTACCGTGCTGGATGGAAAGAACCTGTTCTAGCTTTTCTTATCAGCAGCTGGAATGGTAACGACATGGCTAATCTCTCACACTTGCCGCTTGTAAAAACAGGTTTTCAATTTGTATGCATAAGCCTATGACAGGGGGGCAGCCCAAGACAAAAAACACATGCAGTGCCTTTCATGCATGTTAGCCTGAATTATAAACAAGAGGCCAAAATCTCACAAGGTAAAAACGGCGGTCACACAGCTGGAGTAAATGTGCTTACAAGAGCTGAAGAAGCAGCACAGTAAACTTGGCCATAAGAATGGTTTTAATTAATCTTTAATTCTTCGTATGAATTATAACCATTTCTGCAACTGCAGTGAATCTTAACACTGTACAACAGAAGGCTGTTTAAAACTGTTTTAAATATATGCAGTACTGTGCTACTTGGCTCAGTCCTTAAAAATTAAACATAATAAGCAAAAAACATATATATAATTTTTAAAAATACAAAGTAAGCCACTAGTAACCAAACAGAAATCACAAAATCACCATTTTATGTATCTGAGTCTGTAGGGTAAGTGGCAGAACACAAAACCTTGATACTGTGACTGAAATCTTTGCGACTAATAAAGGCCAATATATCCAGAATATCGGACATATAGATATGGATTTTGTGTGAAAATTAGCTTCCTCTATGGATACACATTCTGGAAGATCCTGTCTTGAAAGAAATAAAAAATATGGATGATGTTTTTACCTTGATATGCATCTTAGCTCTTTTCAACAGACTTAGAGTGGTGTGTCTGGTGCTGTCCGGCCCAAGAGGCACAAGCTGTTTTAGCTGTTCCAAATATAACCGGAGTTTAGCTCGCCTGAAATTATTAAAAATTAAGAGCATTGTAGTAAAGTTGCATCCAAACAGCATATCCTATATGCAAACACCATCTGTTTGCAGGCTCTGTGTGCAGAACTCGACTCAACAGTGGCAGCTTCCTTTCCCCTCCCTTTGGCAAAGTTTCAGATCAAAAGGTCACTTGAAATGCAGTAATAGTGCTTGGCACATTCAGGCAGTGGTTTCATACCTATATTTCAAAGTGGTTCGCTCAGTCTCATTAGTCCATCCTAATGAAAGAGGAGTTGGCTCAGAGAGCTGAGAAATCCAGGTGAGGCTGCACACAGAATTCGTGGCTGGGTAAGGAAGGAAAACTGGGACTTTACCTCAACCCTGTGCTTTCTGCAGGCAAAGATGGAGCTGTTGGAGGCAGCGGGGAGGTTGCATCCCCTCTCCCCTTTTAGCCTTCCCTGATGTGATAAACACATTCCTGCTACACAAGGCCAGGGCACCCACAGAGTTCTGCACAGCTCCAAGCTGCTTCCAGCCATGGTTTATCAAAACGGAGGTCCTCTTACCCCTTGTCCTCCCATCTACTGACCCACAGCATCCCAGGGAAAGAGACATTCCTCCTCCCATCATATAGCCAGGACAACCATTGTGAACACACAAGAGAAAATACTTCCAGCCATGCTGGGCCCTGCTTTCTCCGTTACCCCATTGCAACTATCACTACTGCTGCTCCCAACAATCTCTCCCATGCTCATGACACAATATTTCTACAGATACTTCATTTCCAAACTTTGTCTGCCTTTGAGAAAGAAGGGGGCAACACAATACTCCATGAAACAGTTGCTCCAACTGTCCAAAACAAGGCCGTGCCAAACCAAAGCACAGTCTGCAAGTGTGTTTCTACAGTTAAAACTCTCCTGGTTTTAACACATAATTCTTGAACATGAATCCACATAAAGTCATCTTTCAGTCTGGCAATGAGATAGAAGTTGATGGGGAAGTGCTTATATGAGTGAGCATCATCTCTAATGTTTGCCTTTCTGCCAGGCTGTTACAGACTGAACAAAGCCATGACCTGGAGGACGCCCACATCCCCCCAACTCAGCAGCAGATCACAAGTGTGAGATGAATAATCTGCTTTTTCACATCTGCTCAATGCTGCATCAAAGAAACAAACTTTGCAGGAAATTTAACACTTCTGGTCAAGAATGAACTTTGTTTTGAACAATCACATCAGAAGTAGAATTCAGCATCGGTGTTTGAAATGCAGCTGAAGAGGATTTAATGTGCACCTGATGACAAATTACACATGTGTAACCAGAATGATTAATGTAATGTGAAAACAACCCAAGAATTAATGGGAAAAAAACCCAAAGCAAAATAAAATCTAATTAAATTATAGTACCACCACACACTCACATGCCTAGCTCTGTCTGCCTATAAATGAGCACTGTATTAGGTAGGAATTCAAAGAGATTTTCTATAAAATTCTTAATTCTTTCTTCAAGCCACTTAGGGAAAGAAGAATATTGGTGAAAATGTGATTCTCAAGAGAAAACTGATGACAGATTTATGTAGGCCTGGAGTTTGTTTTTAAATACAAGGCTCTAAATGTAACCATCTTAAAGCTTTTATTTAAACAACATTAACAAAGATCGGGGTAAATTTTCACAAAAATAGCCCCATGAGATTGTACCTCTGTGGCTGCAAATATAAACTGGAATCTAATTTAAATAGATCCCAGAGGCGAAATACCAGAATTAGGGGCTACTGGTATTAATACAGAAAATCCTAGTCAGGTAAATTTTAATTTCTGTCTGTAATCTCTAACAACTATCTGGCTGCTTTTGTGTTTTAAACAAAATACTCGCTTCAGGGACTACGTTAAATTAATTCTTCTGTTTTTTAAATGGCCTCTAAACACACATGCCATCATCTGCGTCACAACTTGGATGCAACTCTATTTAGACAGCTGACAAGAAAGCGGGACTGAAGATAAAGGAGGACGTGGCAATAAAACGACGAGAATAGTATCCATTAATAGACAGAGAGTTAAATATGTTGAAATAAGCGATCACTATACTTGAAGTAATTAAAAGTCTGATAAGGAACTGTTCATCTGATACCTACTTAATTAATAATCTTTGAAAACATTAATGAAACCAGACTACATAGTCAACTTTTATGCCTCTACTATTACCTGAAGACAGTCTGCTTAGCACAGCGAGAAGAAAGATTTAGTGCACTTCCTTACCATCAACTGGGGAATTAACAGGAATGTTACCAACACCCAGTGGGCACGACTGTGTGTCCTTTTAAAGTGCTGATTCTTTTATGTTACCTGCCCACCAGGTAAAGCAGGGCTTTACAGAGGTGCCACAAAGAACTCATGACTGAAGCCAAGAATTATATTTTAACTGACTTCTTCTACAAGAAGAATTAAAAAGAGCTTAATATTAAAAAACATTCCTTTAAGGCATTCTCACCACTAACAACTAATAGCCCTAAATATAATAAACACACTAAAAGACCCATTTGACCTTTTTTTTCAAAGGGATTTTTTCTGTCATTTATTTAATCAGCACCTGTGAAATTATTGAAGATTCTAAAGCATAAGCACACAGAGCTGTACATAAATAGAGGGATGTTTATGTGGTCAATTCATATATTATAACACAACAGCATAATCAATAGCATAGACTGTGAACATAAAAGAAAACCAGCCCACCACAATTCCCATGGTACTGCAGTAAATATCC
Organism: Clamator glandarius; assembly: GCA_033459285.1. Lineage (NCBI taxonomy): Eukaryota > Metazoa > Chordata > Aves > Cuculiformes > Cuculidae > Clamator > Clamator glandarius. The sequence goes on along the minus strand of JAUNZM010000016.1, from coordinate 993,294 downwards.
CCACAGTTTTGATTTTGTACATCTTAGAAAAAAACCTGCAAGAATGTAAGGAAACATTTCAGGCATGTTATGTTAACAGATCACACCAGCAGGAACAGGGGACTCAAACTTCACAGCAGATAAGTTGTTGCGTACAGACTCTGCCAGCACTAATTTCTCTTTTTTTCTGCAGGGACCTGACAGCTTTTGCTTCTCCTCCTCTGACTGTGACTGCCAGAGGAGGGAAAGGCACTCATAGAGGTAATCACAGCCGGAGCTGCTTTGTGCTTTGAAGTTCATGCTTTAAATTCCACCTAGAAAATAAGCAAAAAAAAAAAAAAAAAAGTACCCTGGTCTCAGAACAACATGGTGACGATCTCTGTGCATGAAATGAAATGTGGTTGAAGTTGGGTAATTATGTTGTGCTCCGGCTTGGAAACTAAACGATTGCACCTTCACCCACACGAAGCATGGTGTCAGGCCAGGACACTGGTGCCTACAGAAGCGGTCACTTTTCTTTACCTCATGCAGATGCACAGAAATAGCCCCCTTGTCAGTGCTACTGAATTTATCAGGGAAGGTGAGGATGTAAACAGAAGACCCCAGAATCTGACTCCTCAAAGGTGCGGCTCTCCATTTTGGGTATGGCCCCACGCATGGGGAGAGGCGCACGGGAGACCTGTCTCTGCTTTACCATGTTCCATTCTGCCAGAAGATAAACAGGCTTCAGATGTTCAAGACTTCAGTGTTTCCCCGCTGCCCTATAAATCTGCATTATAGCTGCTGTAATGCTTAATAGACATTAATTACTAAGCCCACAGACTTGGCCGGTGTTCTACAGCAGCAGCCACATCCAGGAGCAGTCCAGTGGTTCATCATATTCACACGAATGGGAATGTAACTTGTTGACAACTATCCTGACAGGTACCAGCTGAAACTCCCTTGAACTGGTTTCAATCTATGAAAGCTATGATGGCCAATACTAGCAGGTATTCCAGAAGCAGTGATAAAACGAACCCTGGAGCCCCACAAAGCAACAATAGAGCGCTGTTAGGAATTTCCCTGTCATACGAGAACATCCACCAGAAGTCCATTTGAAGACCACTCACTGCCTCTAGTCTTCAGAGACTCCAGTTTGCTCCAATACTCGGCTATGAAAAGGCAGGAGCAATGCTAGCCAGAAAACCTATGGTTTACCACTTCTCCAAAAAAAGGTTGCCATGCAAATTAAATTAAGATCTTTGACTCTAATCAATTTTGAAATTGTGCTGAATGAATATAAGACGATGGTCAGTAAGTTTCCCCAAATGTATGAAATCCCAGATGCAAATCTCTTTTACCATACCAAGAAACAGAATACTAAGATGCAGAGAAGGAAATAAAAAGGAAAGGAAAAAAAAAAGCCTATTGCTCACACTGGATAACATTCATTCCAAGGAAGCTGCAACAATTCCAAGCAATTCCTACCACTAGTTGATGGGTGGTTGCAAGGGGAACAAAGTATTTTTTAGTAGGGCCAAATGATGTAACAAGAGGCAGTGATTGTGAATTGGGAGATTCAGGATGGACCTTAGGAGGCTAATTTTCACAGGGCAGTGGAGCACAATCAGAATAAGTTGACAGAAAGGCTGCAGAACTTCCATCCTTGGAAGCTTCTCAAGATCATAGAATGGTTTGGGTTGGAGAGGCCCTTAAAGATCATCCATTTCCAACTCCCACTCCTGCCATGGGCAGGGACAACTTCCTCTAGATAGGCTGAGGATCAGGTACACCTAGAGAAAGCCATCAGTATTCGGAGGTCCCTCTAATCCACACTTCTATAAGCATTTTAATCAGAGATTGCCTGTAGAACCATAGCATTCGACAAGATTGCTCCTGTTCATGTAAAAGCACACGCTGTCTTGCCATTGTGCAATTTAAACTTGTGCCTGTGTGATCAATTCAGTGCTGGAGTGACCTGATCTGCCTGCAGTCTTTCCACAGGGCTCTCCATGGATTTTTTTTTTCCAGGACCTGCAGAGTGGACAGAAAAGTCCTGCAGCCATCAGACAACAGACAGTTGTGAAGGCAGCATCTGCCCAGGTTTTTGATAGCAGTGAAGGTGTGTTTCCTAAACCATATGCATATAATTTATATATCTATAGACCCTATTTGTGGGAGGGAACAACATCCATCCTTTAAGCCACTGATTTGCACAAAGCCAACTGGAAAGGTAATAGCTTCCTTTGGCAAGTGCATGTGCAAAGCAAGTGTCCAAGTCCTCAGTGAGGCACGCCTCAGAGAAACTAAATGGTGAGACACACTCATGAGAGTACAGCACGAGAGTGAAATGCATGCTTGACAATCCCACCACCTTGTCTGGGCAACCCACAGAGACAAAGCTGCCAGCAGCCTTCTATACATTTACAGCAGGTCATACAACAGGTATTTCCTCAAAGCTGCACCCAAAGACAAAGAACAGTTCCTGCTGCTGACATTCTGCTGCCCACTGCCAGAGGTCACTTTCAGAAAGGGCCAAAAGGGCCATGCTCATCTGTTTCTCAACAACTGTGGGCAAAAGCATAAAAGTCACAAGACAGAAGTCAACTTCATGACAGTGTTCACCTTGCATGTCCTCGATGTCTCAGTCCACAGCCTCCCCAAATGAGAATAACTCTCGCATACACCAATTTTCCAGACAGTTGTAAAACGGAAGGAGTGACTCTATCTGCGAAGACTGTCATCCCATAGGTAGTTCTAGAACGGCTCTGGTCCACACCCACTCACTCCTACTAGCACATTGTCCAGGTAACACATGGAGCTATCTAGGCACTCTGCACTGGGAGGCACTCTGGAGCTACAGCACCTCCAGCTGGTGGGTGGTAAGGCTGAGAAATGGACAAAAAGCCACTAAATGTCCATATTCCTATACTGTATGTTCTGAATTTCCCTTTGTGCTGGCTCCAGCAGAAGCTGGTTAGGGTAGACAGGGTGTTGTTGCTTCAACACCCACAGCCCAGTGTGCCTCTCACACTGCAGCGCATCACTGAGGTGTGTATGGGAATGAAACAACGCTTGCCTCACAACAAGGGCCTAACTGTGCTCTCTGCAAGATGCTTTAACACTAAAAATGCTTGCATGGCTGAACATGTGCCTGTATTTCAGATTTCAGATGTCCCAAATTTAGTTTATTAAACTAGTGTATACAGGAGGCTGACATACGCTCGAATCAACTCTTAAATATTCTTGCTTGGTGATATTCTGAAAAGAAAAGGACAATATAGATCAAACATTCAAACGACACTGAAAATGCAATCATTACAAGCCACATAGTGAAAACAACAGATAAATCTGAAATAGGTGCAAAACTTAAAAATTTGCCATTTCTGTACAGCAACCATTTCAGTCCAAAACCTCGACAGCCTCAGACCCTCTCGTAAGGGAAATTCAATACACATTAATGCAAACAACCCCCCCACTTCAAAGAATATAAACCCATTTGAAATGAATCTAGAAGACGACATATTATTACAAACTGGGCAGAGTTCCCGAAGCATTTAGATTCCCTCTCCCATTTCACATTTTTTTCCTCATTCAAACCTATCCTGCAATGAAGTTAATACACAAAGGTTTAAATATAGAGCAGTTACTAAATTTTTCATTGTTGCATAATGACTATGTAATCTGGCTTAATAACATACATAGGATAAAGTCAGAGAAGAATCTCTGCACCAAAAATCCACTTCTGGAGTCAAACACACTCCAGGTACACTGTGAAGCAAAGTGGTCTGGCCTGAGCCCACAACTCTGGGTCAGAGGCCCCCGTGGTAAACTAATGATTGTGTTTTCACCCTAAATAAAGGTGATTTTATCTCCCTAATTCAGCATAAAATACTCAAGTGAGCTAACTGCAATTACAAGATGCTTGTGTTTTTACAGACAGATTCTTCACAGTTTTATTTATGAAATGCAAATACCTGCATACAGGGAGCACTCAAGTTTTAAGAAGAATCAGCAAACACAGGAGCTCAGGATCCTTTGTGACATGCACTGGTCAGGATGAACACAGACAGCATTGTTATTCATAAACTTCTCAGTATTTCAATGTTTTTAGGAAATGCAGACCAGCAGTAAAAACTTCCCCATTGCGACTCTGGGATTCACCTGTCACCAAGGTAAAATCACTCTTTAACAATGTCAGAATTTTGCTGCAAATGGCTGTAACGGTACTGAAAATTAAATCTGTTCATATTAGTTGGCATATTCCTGGATATCATGGCCATACATATAATGTAGGCACACACGTAATTACAAACCCCACACTGCTTAGTAGAAGTTGGTGCTCAAGTGCTGTTGCCTCACTCCTCCTTGAGCTAACACTTTTCTTAATTTAAGTGTCAGGAATTATATGTTTACAGCTCTATAATACTTTTTATAAGCTAGCAAACATGAACCTGTACTCATTAAAATACATTTGTTTACAAAGGCATTTATAGAGACTAACTTCCATCTTAAGAAATCATAGAAATTCAATCATATAACAATGAAGACTAAAGAAACCTATTTATTAATAGTCTAGACAGAATTTAGCATATCTTCTGCGAAGTATTAAATACAGCGGAAGATAACACTCCACTGACATACAAAATCCTGTCTCTTTTGTATTTATCTCAAACACTTGCAATACTTTCTGCTCTACAAAGGATACCTCAGTTTTTTTCCTCAAAAGGGGCTCTAGCTCATACTCAAGCTGCACAATCTATTTCAACCACACAAATTTGTTTTAGTGAAAAGGGAAGAAAACCCCTTTAGTATTAAAGCACTGTACCATAGCAAGGCACTCAGTGTGCCAATTGCTATGAGATGTGTGAAATGCTTGCTTACAGTTGAGTGCCTCAGAGTCAAACCCAGAAAATTCAGTAACGTCCTTGCAGCAAATTGCTTGGTGTTTTATTATCCAAGAAAAAAAAGTCAGCAATACACCAGTGTTCTGCAGTAGATGCCACTTTTTTTCCATATTAAGAACAAAATCCTGAAATTTGTGCTGCTGGTGAAGACTCATCAAAGTTTTGTTCCACGTGGCACTTTTTGCCTGTCTCTCACACCTCAGAGGCCTCTGCAATTATATTCAGCAGCACAGCCCAAGAAGGCACTGTGGCAACTAACAGGCAGCAAAAGCTGTGACTGCCTAATTGCAGTGATTGTTAGTGAATTAAATGCAACAGCCCTATAATCAGTGCAACCACCTGCTTTATTTATTAGACTTCAGTAATAACTGGGGGTTTCGGCCTCTCTATGCATTTCCAGTGTGCTGAATACTTTTGTGCATCTGTTTTGCAAAACTAGAACCAACAAGAAAGCTTTAGCAGCCAGGTAGCTGGAGGTCTTGGGGTAGGTACCTCTGAAACATTCAGACAAGACATCAACTTCCTACCAAAGCGATGGCTGCAAGAGTATCTTGTCACCAAAGAGCTTCCAAAGAGTCAGTGTTGCTACAAACTCAGTCATTTGAGGCTTGCTTTGGGCTGGAATGACCCTGTAATGCAACCTGGACAAGATCAGCACGAGGCATCCGACTGGAGCCTGGGCAGCTGGTGGACAGCCAGACCGCCCACATGCCATCCCTTCAGGAGCGTATCTGGCAGGAGAAGCCAACAGACTGCTGAGGGTCCATTTGACTCTGGCCAGCAGAGGAAATAAAAGCCCTGAGGCACAGTTAGTGCCTGTTGCCATACCGTCCGTCGAACTTCTCCCACTCAAGTTCTCCTTCTGCCTCCTCAGACAGCACAGACTGTCAGAGGGGCGTGTGAGGTGCGACATACTCATCCCCCCTGCCAGTGCTACCCCACTGCTTGCTCATCCATGTGCCTGAACTGCCTGTAGACCTACCTGTCAAGATGACAAAATCAAATACTGTGATCAGTTTCCAACAAGCCCTTTTCCTTCATGGGCTCCTAGTGTCAGGCACTCAGAGAAGCAGTTGTGCAAGGCAATACACAGGCAGGAGCATGTCTGCAAGGACTCCAGGGCAGCTGGGACGCCAGCAGCTCTGACCAGTATCTGTTTTAACTGCTGAGGAGCAACAGCCTCAGGCTCCACAGTATCAAGAGCTGGAGGACAGACATCTAACCAGCCTCATCTCCTCTCCTTGTTTCTTTCCTGGCACCTCCCAGCAGCCAGGCTTGTCCTTACAGCTTTCCCCAGGCTTCAGCCATCCCACTGTCTTAAGCTGCTCTTATCTGAAGAGCAGCCACGAAAGGCTTAACAGCCCTTCATTGTCTCAGGTCTTGGCAATAAGTAACAGCGACACAGAAATCTGAGATGTGCTTCACAGGAAATGTCAATAGAAATTGAAAAGCTGCACAAGGATTCCCAAAAGCATCACAACTAAACAATGGCAGCTGGATACCACTTGTCTTTCCAGGATGGCAACCACCTCAAATTTACATGTATAGGATTCTCCATCCTTTGAGCAGAGGCAATAAAATTTCTGACCTTGCAAGAATGTGAGGCAACAGAAACGAAGCATTATCAAAACAGCTGAAACCCTACCATACAATTTTTTGTCCTTGTGTTCTTTCCCTCTAAAAAAACCAAAAATGAGATATCAACACATTTTCACAGTTCAGCCTTCAGGTTGTGCTCATCTATAAAGCAGTTTTCTATATTTTAAACCTTTAAAGTCAGTATCAGACAAATACAAACAATTCTTACACCTATAGAAAAGGAATTTCTGTTTCAGGTGTCTTCTGTTTTTAGCCCTGTTATCTACTGATTGTCTTTTAATGTTTACCTCTCAATCGCTTTTAAGCAATAGCAAGAGAGGTATCACCTAGCACCACAACCTTGGCACCACACAGTACCTACCTAAAATACAGGGGAAATACTCAAGGGACAGAAACGCCACCGTACACACTTGAAAACAGAGTCCACAAAATAATAACGAGCCTTGATTTTAATATACTTATTAAATACTTAATTCATCCAGCCCTCTGCCTGTTTGTTTCACACATTAAAATGCACACACTGCAACTTAGTAGTTCTCCTAAATTAGGCCTCTCAAACCCATCTGTCTTACTGGCACTCAAGTTTCTTACTGGCGCTCAAGTTTCTTAGATAGCGCTGCAGGGAGAGTGAAGATTTTAAGTTGTCTGTTACCTCAGAAGAGTGTCAGACTCACTTAGATAAGGAAGTGCCACTGCAAGATCGTGCCATTCCAGTATGAAGCAGTTTTAATTCCCACTTGAAGATACATGGATGTACACACAGATTTACACCACACATACTGCACAATGAAACCCCAAGAGTGGGTTAGGACTCGCCACCACTTACATGAGAGCAGTAACGCTTTGGTCCTCGCTGGTGGTGGAATACCGCAAAACAAATTTGCACAGCAAATCCAAACCCACATCAGTCTGCAGTTCTGTTTTCATTTGCCACTCTTCACCATACTTTTATAAGTAATTTGTTGAGGACTGCAGAACTTGAGTCAAAGAGAATGGCATTTAATTAAATAAGGAAAAGCTGTGTAACAACAGGTTTGCAACTAGGTTTACACAGAGGGGAACAGGATGATAACTATAATTTTCCACAAATGAGCCATTCATCAAAAGGTGGTTGGAGAGGATGCAGTCAATCTCCCCCAAGTGGATGTCTGTCTCACGGCACAAGGTGCACTGTGGCTCTGTGCACACAAGCTACACGTTTATCAGATGACAACACCCCACAGCAAAACACTGCTCAAAAATCAGCTCAGGGCTTGAAATGGGCTTTAATTATCAGACTGTTTCCCCACATCAAAATGCTAAGCAAGAACGTCGTGTCTCAGGACAGCTGCCAACAGGAAGGATCTTAAAAAAAAAAAAAAAAAAAAAAAAAAGTAGGCAGAGGAAGACTACAATGCCTAAGCGAAGCCTAGAGAAGTTGAGCTGTAGCACAGCACTAAGTGAATTGAGCATGGTACAAGGACTAGTGAGCTTTTGCTGCCTAATTTTAAACCCCCCTTTAGACTTAGTTATTTTATACCTGTCAAATAAGGGGAGAAATGTATTAAAGGTTTGTTTGTTATTTTTTTTTCACACAACTCTATGATGACAAATTAAAGGTGAGGCGAGTCACGCTGAATTATTTTAGCTAAATTAAAAACATGCACTGCCATCACACACTGAGCATGAGGCCCTGGGAAGACAGACAGCAAGACGCAAGCAGCCTTTTCCTACATCAGGTTAAACAAAGAGTGTGAGGCATTAATATCTGCAACACTGGGTACCTGGGGCTGTGGGTTTACTGTCCACTGTACTATATCCAAATTCCAAGTGAATACCAAGCGTCCAATTTAACTACCCTGGCAAATGCTGCAGGGACTCCATGCTCCCACGTGTGCAATGTACCAAAATAAACAGCAAGTCATACCACAGTTTAAAAACCCACTCAAAGGTAATGCAACTGTATCTCCACTTCAGCACCTAAACAATCACTTTCTTGTTCTCAAAGGTAGGAAGTTTTAAGCTCTGACTGGGAAATTAAATATCAGTAAGGGATGTTTAGTCCTACTTATGTTTCTGCTTTTGCTAGTACTTCCTCAGCACCTGTACCTATCCAAAACTTTGTGGCCATCTCAGGCAAAGCAGCTGATGGTGGCAGCCTGAGCACCCATGAATGAAGTTCTTGGGGTGAAGGAGGTGGTGGGTATTGCTGTCTTTTACCGCTATAGACCTGTGAGATGTTCTCCAATGAGGCAGCTGGGGTGCCCCGGACAACAGCAGGGTAGCTGTTCCAGCCAGGAAGAGTGGTGGTCCAGGCCCAAACTGAGAACACCAAAGAAAAGAAAACACTCTGCAGTAATTAAGAGTACACATCCACAAAAGTCTTGCTGTACATCTCCAACTCTGTCACTGCAATCTTGTAATTAGAGGTGGATATAAAAAACAGTGAGGTGTATATATAAACAAATTTAAGGGAAGGATTAAATGCACTGACTGTAATTGAAGCTGGTCTCTTCCAAGGCTACAATGGGTGCTCTTACTTTCACACAAATTAAAAGCTGAGCAACACTTATGTAATATTTCCCCCCCAAGGAGTGACAAAATCTAGCATCATGGGACAGTGGAGAGTTGCAGATATGTGACAGCCCTGCCTCAAAGTTTAGATTTAGCTTGCTACAGCCCAGATAGTGCCTTGTTTATAATTTAATTTCCGTCCTATTTCCCTTTCCGTTGAACAGTACAAAGGTCTGTGCCAGACAGGGTGCAGCCTAGCAGAATCTGAAAGTAATCCATTTGGGGACAGCTTTCCAAAACTCTTCCCCTATTTCTTCCTTCCTTCTTCCCTACAAAACTCAGGCCAGATTTCTTAAGAGTATTGTCCTGAGGTTATCTGGCAGTGAACAGAAGAGCCAGAAGCTTAGACCCACTTGCCAAGTATGTAAAGTCAGGCGGCAGCAACCAAGACACCTGACAGTCTGTTTCAAATACCTATTAGCACACAGACCCAATAACTGCTTCTAGCCACACATGCACAACAACCTCCCAAATTTCCCTAGCAGAAATTATTCGCTCCACCCACACCATTCATTTCAACAGTCAACACAACAGCACTTACCAACCTGGATTTAAGTTGGCTTTCTTGGGGGAATTACAGGGTTTACTGTCTTCACATTTTGTAAAAACTGGCTGATGTGGTATGTGAGACAGTGTCATGCAGCCAGTATTTGCAAACAGCGACGGCTGCTTCAGTAGGAGCTGCTAAGTTCTGGCAGCAATTACATGCCAGGGAGGCCCCTGATTTAGCACCCTGTATCTTCATTTAGTTACCTAAATTGAAACGTCAGTGAAAGAAAAGCAGATAAAATTTGTTAGGCACTAATCCCAAAATGGCAGTTGAGAGGAGATGACTCCCAAGTACTTTCCAACCTTTTAGAGATGTTTTACCATGTCCAGACATGGTGTTTGACTCGCTTCCCGAATCTTCTGCTTTCTTACTGTAAGGTGGAACCGAACATAGGCTTTTTTAATGTCGGCTGTAACTAGAGTTACTAGTTTTCAAGTTAGAAGCATTAGGACAGATGACCTCATGTACATACATCCAAGCGCACACCTCTTCTCTATCAGCTACTCTAGTCTCCAGGCACTAAATAATTAGTCATGCTAATTTGTACAGAGGAAGAATTGTGTAACATAAACTAGAATTAGACAATAACATTACCCACCTACATCCTTTGACAAGTCCTGACACTGCTCTATTCTAGCAGGATGCGCACATAGCTCAGTATCCCTGTTTCGGTTTTCATCCCAAAACACAGCACCCTGTGAAGTCCCAAAACAACTCTCTCCTTCCAAAAACAGGGAGGATCAGAACATGTTATCCATTCTTGTGAATTCCACAGTTCTTCAGGACAAGATAAGTCAGTTTTAACTGGTCCACATGTATGGAGTTTTTAATCGGGTTTGTTGGTTGTGGTTTTTTTTCCCCTTCCCCCCAGAAAAGGCCCAAAACACTGCAGTGAAGGAACAGCATTATGCTTTTTCACATTTATGATCTGCTGGCTAAATGTTTATGCTCAGTATAGCTTCTGGAACCTTAACTGCATCCTGTGCAGCTGCCTGGATGTGATGTGGGGTTCAGCTTGCAGGCAGGCACAACAAGCTCCTACTGAAGTACCCTGAGCAAAGAATCAGGCCCACGTGCCACATGCTAAACCACCGTGTGTACCAAGGAAAACACAGATTAAAAATTACTTGACCTGCAAAGGAATTCTGTGTAGGAAACATAAGCACAAGCATCCAATGGCTGAGACCACGAGGGGAAAGCAGCATGAGCTGTAACAGGAAAGTACACATTGTTCCACCCATTTTCAATTTGGGACCAGGCCACAGTACATCCAATACTGAAATGGGGTAAGCAGCCCAAGCAGAGAAGCGCTGAAAATAGAGCTAGAGATGCCAATGGAGGCAGAGAGAGGAGGGGACAGGACAAGCAATCCACAGAATATAGCAACCTCCTTGATTGGTTCCTTAGTGTCTACTCCAACCAGGGACACTGGGTCATTGACATTTTGTGCTCATGACATACTTGGGAGAAAATAATCCAGCCCCCTACAGACTTGGTGTGAATCTTGAATGCAGAGTCAACCTTGCCTTAAATGGCCAGAGCTGCACTGCTGGCTTACAGGTACATTTGTATCTCTTCAAACCATGGCAGGTACCACTTCTGTGCCCCATTCTCATCTCTGGGCTTCCACAGGCTTAGCTGGTTGGGATTCAGCCAAGGATTCCCATCACATTATGTAAGACCCATTTCAAAGGCCAGCTTCTGAAAGCCCATTAGCTGCCTAAATACCTTTAAAAAAAAAAAATCAAGTTCCAGCTTCCTTGCCTAAATGTAGCTCAGCAAGCTTAAAAGGAAAACATTTTTTAAAAATACTTAATTCTTTTTGTCCTCCAGTCAAGAGTGCAGTCACCACCAGGCATCTCCTTCCCTCTCTGCACAGAATCACAGCCAGCTGTTGTTTGTACGTTCCTGAAAGTACCTGGAACTCTGGCCTAGCTATCTCCATTTTCTACAAGATCAGCCCACTCTTTCTTTATGCTGAGAGCACAAACCACCTTTCACATAGTGCTTTAAAGGCCAACACACAATGGATGTATATTTGGAAAGAGGGATGAACAAATTCAAGTGGAAAAAACGCACGTGCTTGGTTTCTCGCCCATCTGCTTTCTGCAGGCTGCTTGGCCGGCCAGGAAGCACGTGGCTTTCTAGAAGGAGGCCAGACCCACTTAGGCTCTGCAGTTCAAACCTGACTTCAGCAGGAAAAAAAGACATTACCATTTAGTCAAGACTGTACTTTAGTCCATTTTTCACTGCTGAATAAAAGCTTTGTCCAAAGCACAAGGATATGTACATCTCTGACATCTGGACTATAACTTCCTGAGCAGATTAACTTCCAAGCTTCATCTGCTTAATATGACCCTTCTTTCCAAACCAGCAGTCTAGGTGGGAAGATGCTTTTGTTGGGAGTGTATAATGAGATGAGCGCACCAAAAAGACTGCAGCTTAGTACATGGACATTTAGAGAAGCTATTGCAGCACAAGTACAGGACAAGCCACAGATCTACACATTTGCTGAATGACTAGAGGTGTGGGAAAGGTGAGAAAAGCATAGCATTTCAGCACAAAGCTCTAAAGCCTTCTAATTTAATGCCACGGACTCAGACTAAGAAACACTGGGCATTCAAGCATAGGATTAAGCTTTCAGGTCTGTGGGTCCAGTTCTTTACGGACTTTGCTAAACAAGCTCCATAAAAGAACTTATTACAGCAACTTAAGACACAAAGGCCACCATATACTTTGCTCCTCTGTTGGAAACCTGAGGTTAAATTACAGTTAAGAGGGGACTTGGGGTGAGACTCAGTGCCACAGCTGGCATTCTCAGAGGGGCAGTCACAGCATGGGGGGCAGAGCCGACACCTAAACCATGGCAGCCGCCTTCTCACAAAGGCCAGTCAGTCTCTTAAGATGTTACCTTGCTTAAGCGGTGCAAAGGTATCTTTATTGCAATTCACTGGAACTGCAGCAAGCCACTTCATACCAACCAGATGGTGTAAATAGTTCCTCACTTGACGAGAAAACCAGAAGAAACAGATATAATAGAGATGTTAAGTTCTGCTAGTTAAGACGCAGTGGTTCCCACCACTAATGTAGAAGCTGGATGGTTTACATATTATCTGGACACATCCTAGAAATGGCAGCAGTTTTTATAGACTCATTAAAACAATGAGAGCTGTAGCAGGTCAGCAAGACCCATCCAGTGCAGCACTCGGGCAATAGTGGCCAAACCTGGAAGTTTAAGAGTAATACTCAGCTGACAAAGAAGCAAACTGTACCGGTCTATACTGTAAATTAATACTGTCTCTCAAAGAGGCAATCCCACCCCCTCCCAGTGCTAGCAGGGTGTGCCTGGGACAACATGCTAGGTCAGGAACACAAACTGGCTAAAGAAGCGAGTTTCTCCTCTCCCTCCCATGCCAGCAGGAAGAAGCAGCACCCAGCAGCCAAGATGTGCAGCTAGGTTGGGTTAAATGCCTGATGGAAGCATAGCAGCGAGGCATATACTGGTGACCCCTCCCTCAAAGTACTCCACCCCCAGCACCAGTCAGGGGCTTTACTTGGCTAGTGATGGCACCGCAGTTGTTCAACGTAACGGATCAATGCAGTTATATCTTTATGCTGCAGAACAGTACTAACTGCAATGGTAATCTGGGATTTGGAAAAGGCAGCCCATAATAAAAATAAACATTAAGCATTGTTTTGGTATGCTATTAATTCAATGACCTTTCAGTTCTGTTTCAAAACTTCCAAGCTTATCAGCAACTGGCAATTACGTGTTTTTTATTAACCCTGCAACTCAGTAACATGAAGAATCACAGAGAGAATTTCAAGACACTGTACTGTCTTGGCTTACATAATCTTTAAACTCTAAGTACCTTTGGTGAGTGAAATTAATGTACCAATGAATGGTCCTGGCATCTGCATTTCTTTCATGAGAAAACTGACTATCGATTAGGACCAATCTTCAGAGGCACCTACTCTACCTACTTCATCAGCGAACGCTGTACATAATAACGTTCCATTTATTTTTCATCATAACTTACATTTATCTACTTCATATACATGACAACGTAATACAACAACCCTTTTCTGGCAAGATTTTAGGTTTAAGGACTCCACAAAGCACTACCCAAACCTCAAGACAGCAATACCTTGTGTGTGTATGGGAACACTTTCATTCTCCCTCAATCAGCACTGTAAACAATGCATAAATTAGGCTTTTTGGGGAAGAAGGAAAGGTTTGTTTTCTTTTGCTAAAAGGTTTTGCAAGTCACTACGTCTTGTGTATTCCCCATTGCGGTCCCACACTTCTGAAAATTCAGAGTTGTCCTACTCCACTGGTCGCGGTCACCTCCAGAGCAGCATCAGCTCACTGGAGTACAAACCAGCAAGAACAAGAGAACTGCTCCCTGTCCCACCCAATGATTGTCCTGAACACTTGTGCACTTGTTCTTGGAACAACTTCCACAGAAAAGGAGGGAAAAGCCCCTAGAGCACACCTCTCCCAGCAGCAATGCCTGGTTTTTACCTCCACCCAACTCAGCTCGCCAGCTTTTGTCAAACCTACGCCTGGGGACCTGGGATGGGATTTGTCAATTCCTCCAAGCAGAAGAGCCCTTACAAGTCTTACAGCTTCTACTGCTGAGCACTGCCATGATCAAGATTGCTGGTCCATTCTGCCCAAAGACATTAATCAGCTCCCTCTTCTAATTATACTCCCACTGCTTGCAGGAGTTTATTATTTTACAGAATGCAGGCAAAACCAACTTTGCTGCTGGTCCACCCCTTCCCCCTTTTTGATTAAAAATCCCAAGAAAAACCCATAGAAAATACAACAAACGGTTTGACACAGAGGCAGGAGATACGCGCTTGTCTAGATCAAGCCATACCACGGTCACCCAGCCCAGGCACTTGTTCAGCTCACACAGTGCCAGTTTGGGGACAGCAGCATACAACTTGACAATTTTGAGGCCCATTTTTAACATTTCCTCACTAATTATTACAACCTGTTATTTAAAATCATTTCATTTTACAAGCTATTTTCAAAACCTTCGCCACAGAAAGAATAGGATCTTGAACTCCTGCAGCAGAGCTCCTTAGGGCTAGGCAGGAGTCAAACGCCTTTGTCACTGAAGGAGCCCCGATAGGTTGGTCCCAGTGTGCCTCATCATCTCCGTCTGCTTCTGACAAGAAAAGCTGGAGCACAGCAGGGAGGTGCAGCTTCCTCCCGCAGCCCTGTGCAAACTCGGGGGACAAGCCCACACGCGAATAGCAGAGGGCAGATGACTCACTGCCTTCAGAAAGCAGTGAGAAGATCTCAGCACCATCTTCAGGGGGACAGACCTTGAGTTTTACACTGTAATGTAGAACTAGTATAAATTGATGCAGATAAATGAGATCATACTGTGTCTTTCTAAGAACCTTGAGTCTCTCATAGATTTTTGTTTTGTTTTCACACTATGAAAGCTGAATTCCTCTGTACAGCTGTCAGGTTCAGTTGATTTAAAAACTGCCTTGCAAAAAGTCAATATTACCAATATACTTGAAATTTAGATTGCTGAGTGAAAGCCTACAGATATAAAGCTCTGGCTGGAAACAATAGCAAAAATTATATGCATGAATATGCCCATATATTTTTGTCATTAGGAACTAGTTACGTCCAAGTGCCATTCTGATTGACCTGCCTGTAATTATTAAAATATCTTCTAGAACTTAATCTGCCTCTAGGACAGAAGATTTCCTGCCTTCCTGCTTCTTATTTAGGGGGTTTCCTGTTTATGGCTCTGAGCTGCAAACCTTAGTCACACAGGACCAAACCAGAACTGCCATTAGAGGGAGGACTCCTCAGAGTTTCATTGCACACTGAAGCTCTGAGCAGGGTATTCCAGGGACACTTAAAGCGGAGAAAAAGGAATTTTGTGTATGAGCTGTTGACAAACACTTTGCCATAACAGTAGTCTGAATGCTATCACATAATGAGAGTTTTTGTTGGAATTATGTCTCTGCTTCCATTTGTCTTCCTCTCAGCATCCCCTCAAGAGTAAACAGAAAGGAGACTCAGCAGTAGAAAATGCAAATTAAAGTAGTGGTGTCAAACGGCTGAGTCTGTGCACACAGAGAGATCGACCACTGTCATTCCCACTGCCATCAACACCAGAGATAAAACTTCTTACGTGCAACAGCAATACAGAATCTGCACAGCACTGTGTACCTCCACACTTCTACTGTGGCTTTCCACTTAGCGGCAGCTCTGGCACCCTCATCCAGGACACAAAGGCCCTGTAAATGAGGAAGCCATTTCCCTGTCCTCCAGGACTCCGTCCAGCTCACAGACATCACGTGAGGGACTGGGCGAGGAGTAGGATATGAGCAGCCATCTCCTCTCTTCCTCCTTGACATGCTCCTGTGAGATAACCAAGTGTGTCTCAGCCAGGAGCATCATGGCAGTGGTGAGTCAAAGACACTGGTCCTGGAAAGCATACACCTCCAAAATTAACATCCAGTGCTTCATATCCAGCAGTGCAGGGCTGTCTGGGGGAAAAGGACAGGCTGCAAGGACTAGCTGCTACAGGGACACACTATGGCTGTGAATCTTCCATTAAACTTTGCAAGATGCTTGGTAGATTTTAATGCAATTTTAGTAAAACAGAGTGGAAAACAGTAGGATTGGCATCAGAAATTCATACACCCACAGTGCTGGAGGAGGGGGATTTAAAAAAACCCACTACAATTACAGGAGTCCTTTGCACTAACACGTTAGGTAACTAGAATTGTGCACATCACACCTGCTTTTGTGAGCATCCATTTGCACATATGAGGATCTTGCACTAATTTGGAGGGTTTCACCAGGAATCACAAAAATGTGGCTTCAAATAAAGAGTAATCGTAGGAGGTGCAGCAAGCAGCAGCAGTCACAAATACTCGTTGTATAACCACAAGACATACCTTGCAGTTTACCTATTTTGACCTTGAGATGGCAGACAAAGAAAAGACAGGAAGGTAAATACTATGTGGTCCAGCTACTACAAAGATACAACACGGAACTGAAAGTGAGAGACTGAACAATTAATAGATCCTTCGACTGCCCCTGCATCTGCTGCAGATGCTGCTGTGCCTCATTTACTACGCTGCTCAAACAAGTTAAGCAGAGCAGAGGGAAGAAGAAGCAACTCCACGCTTGGTTTATAAAAATGACTGGAAAGAAAAAAGAAGGAATATGCAGTTTGGAAGACAAGTCAGTAATGATGGAGTAGGGAAAAAGGAAGAAATGAAACAGTGTCTAGAAAGAGGATGGAAAAAAATGAGTTAGAAACAAGCACAGTCAGGACCAAAGTTTTTTTTTTCTTTTAAAGAAGGTGACCAAAGGACAGAATTTTGCATGACATTATTTTCCTAAAGACTCTGTTCGCAAAATTTCTGCCAGTTGACTTCTCTGCTTTAGCCAATGCCCTGCATTCTGCAGCCTAGGCTTGCGTTTGTGACGTTGAGGCTTCCCCAGTTCCTCTCATCTCTAAGAAGACCACGTGGCTATTAGGGAGGGCTACAGTTTACTCATAGTACAATTAAACTACAGGAAAGCATGTAGGCATGCAAGGGAAGTGATGGTCTAGCTGCTACATAGCTGCAGCCACAGAACACCACACAAAAAAAAGGTCCCAGTGAGTTCAATCTTGTGCCATCAACGTTTCACGTATCTGAGAGCATGCAGAGAGGTTTAAGTCATATTCACACACCCATCTCTGCCTTTCTTTGGATGCATGAAACCTGAAAGACCACAAGCTATATGAAAACCAACAAAAAACTACCCGAATGAGAGTTTGTCCCACTGCCCAGCTGCTAAGTGAAAGGCAGGGATCCTGCAGTGAGGGTGCACGGAACCAGCCCAGCTGCGGAACCGAAAGCCAGCACAAAGACGGGCACCTTTTGCGCTCGCCAGCTCGCTGTGCTCCCCTTCAGAGCAGCGTGCCCTGGGAGACTTCCTACAGCTACAAAGCCCATCTGAAAACTAACTCTGACAAGATACAGTAGATGGCAAACACTGCCTCCAAAACCGTGCAAACACAAATCCTGTAGAAATGGGGTCTTCGGGGTCTAATGAATGTCCTTGGTAAGTAAGTACAGCTTTTCCCAACACTGGATACACAGAACCAGGGCTGCAGTTTGGCAGCTGCTCATCTCTATCCCCCACAGCTCTTTGGACAGGACACATACCAGCAAGGAAGCAGACGGAGGGGAAAGATGTATCTGTGGGTACTTACATGCAAGATGAAAATTAACTGCACATTAGGCATACTTTAAAAAAAAAAAAAAAAAAAAAGAAAGAATAACTCTGTGTGATATATTGGTCCCTGAAAAACATCCACCTTAATCACAAAATACTTTGGTTGTATTCACTGTATTTAACACCTCTAGCAAACTGTTGCTGCTACCAGATTGTTAGTAACAGCACCGTTAACTGGCTACAGCGTTAATCAGTCCAAAGCTAATTATCAGAGGTGTTTCAAAAATAGCATACCAAACAACAGGGAAAAAAGCCAAATAATCTTGTACCTTTCAGTAGATACCCCCCAACCTGATAAACTATTCAGTGCAGAATCAAAACAATTTCAACAAAATATTCTTCAATAAGTGTGCAATTCTAACATCAGCCATACATCTTTTAATTTGCTTTTTTCTCAAGACTTACCTATGTTTTTCTAGTTCATTGTGTGATGACCTATCAAAAAAGAGAAAAGAAATATTAGATAAAAGGATAAATACCAGGATGTATAACATTTAAAAGCCAGTGCCTGCATAAGTTGCAAAAGAGCTCTCCAAAACATGGATTATGAAACAGATTCACTGTTAAATTAGTTCACTTTTACATCTCTTACATACTTCAAGATATCAACTTAATTTCCATGAGTAAACTGTAGGTTTAGGGAGGAATTGTAATAAATTTGCATTTATTAGTGTTCAGTAGATTCAGGGACAGAACTGGGCGAAAAAAAAAATGAGCAGGTTAGTAATAAAAACAGCCCACAAGACTTTTATCTGTGAAGAAAAATTATGAGGGGGCAGAAAGTGTTACAAGATCTAAATGGTAACAGGTAAGAGCAAAAAGCACCCAAAAAGGCAGCTTTCAAGCCCACAGAGAAGCAGAAAGAAAAATTAGCAGCTAACCACTGCTGTTGCTGCTGACATCTTATTGGCAAAAAAGAGGAATCCTCTTAATTCTTCTGAGTCTACAAACAGGGATAAAAAACCCAAACCACAGTCCCTGAACTGACCGCATCAGTGCGCTGTTCTCTTCCAGTCTACTAGGACTCTCTTCCCCGCCAACTGACGCCTCAGGTTTTCAGCCATCAGAAGACAGCTCTAACTTCTTGGAGGATTATTTTTTTTAACCAATTCAGCTGGAAACACTAATTTTATTTATTTATACAGCTCAGATTAGAAACATTCCTAAAATGAAGTTATTGTCGCCACTTCAAAACCAGCAACTTCCCAGACCTTTAGTTTTTTCCAACTAAAAACATTTCCAGTACTTAAGGATCAAAAGATACAAAGGCGGTGGCAGCTTTTACGGCTGGCAGATTACGTCAAAGCTGCTCTCCTACAACGCGCTGTAACCCCTGCCTGCATTGGGGCACGATGTGCTGACCGAGACGGCTTTGTGAGGCGTAAGTGCACAGTCCTCTGAGTGAGCAGAGGCATCCCAGGGTGAGAAATCCCCCAGTGCAAATGCATGACCATCAAAAGGAAGCTGTCCTGCCTTTCCCCACACACACGCACATGCAGCTGGATGCTGCAGCATACCTAGATGTTACTGATGATGAAAGCATCTCTCCCGCTTTAGAGAGGGAGGAAAAAGAAGGCAAAGCTCATGCAAAGATATAACCAACAAACAAATCCACAAGCAATATGTATCAGCCCAGTGCAGCTCTGGCAAGGAGTTAAGTGAACGGCCCCTCTGCAGCTAGAGGAAAACTCAACTGTGTACAAGGTTCAGCACTGAGGTTAATCCATTTTCACTGGAAAGTATCCCAGTATTGTTACCAAGGCATCAGCCAGGTCAACCATTACCTGCTATCTGTTTCTGAAGAGCCTATTAATTTAATTTTCTTTAACTTGTTCCATCAAGTGTCCACTATCAGGTTTCCACTGTGCCATGTAAGTGTTCCTGACCCATATTCAGCAACACTGGAAGCCTTTTCCACATATTCAGTGCTACATTAATAGGTCAAAGTGGGCCAGGTTTGCTGTGATTTACCAGCTTTACCATTTGACCATAATAAGGGAATATTGTTTTTATTTTCTACTCCTACATACAGAGATAGCTCAAGCCTTTTTCTCCATGAAAAGTGACAAGTACTATGCCAAATCCACCCACATTCATGAAACCACACAGAAAATCTAAGTTCATGAGGCACCATTCTCCCCAGACACCCCCAACAGGCCTGTCAAAGGCACAAAGATGGGGCACTGGGAGAAAGGAAACACAGGCTGGCCTAGATTTAGCCTATGGCATGACCTCCTTGACATCTTGGCAATTATACACCAGATGAACATGATCACCATACTGAGCAGATTCTGACCCGCTTGCCGTAGCGGAGCTCGTGCTGGTGAGCACACATGGGGACCACTGCACAGAATCACTATGTTAGAAAAGACCCCCAGGATCATCAAGCCAAACCATTCCTATCAACCAGTAAACCATGCCCCTCAGTACCTCATCCGCCTGCCTTTTAAATACCTCCAGGGATGGCAACTCAGCCACCTCCCCTGGGCAGCCTGTTCCAGTGCCCAATGACCCTTTCTGATGTCCAGCAGGCCAACACCTGGCCAAGCCTGCACAGAGTATCCTGCTGGGTTAACAGAGGATGCAATGAGTACCTGGAAACCCTTCTGCATGCAGCAAACCTGCAAGGCAGCTCTGGCTCGGGGAGGGTGATCCTGGTGCTCACTTGGGATACATCCTGCCAGACCAGCTCTAGAGGGGCACAGCCGCCTGCTCTGGTTATGCCAGCTACCAAACAGAGCAGCAGCAAATGCGCACCTCTTTGCACAGCCCTTTGGGTTGCAAAAGCTTAATCGATGTGTGCAAACACAGGCACTAGCCACACATTTCAGGAGATGCAGGGAGGCTGACTAATGCCCCTCTCTAGTGCCCAAAACTGAGAGTTTTCAGATTTACCTGACAGTTGCTCCATCTGAAGGATGGGCTGAATAACCTATTACAAGCGTGACGGTTTATTTTTCTGTTGGGTTTGTTCTCAGAAGACATGAACCCTAAACCTTGTTTATTCTCTCCTTAACCACCTATAGCACAGTATATTGCAAAAATATTCAGCTCTTTCTGTTCTTCATGCATCTTGAAGTGAGGAAAAATAACACAGGATCTGGTTTGCATACAAACTAGTACCCCAAGCACTGCCTCTGTTTCAAAATGGAGTCTTTTACTAGTACAGTAAAAGATAAGTTGTAGGCCAGGACTAAGGAAATATACAGATACATATATTTCTGTCAATGAGATACATGAATGTCTATAGTTTTCAGACAAACAGTCTGTGGAACCCTTCAAAAGCAGCTGCAAGAGAAGGACTTGTAGTGTTTAGCTTAAGTTCAGCATACTTGGTTCTGTATCTCCAGGCCAAACCTGGGGGAGTTGGAGGTAGCAGTGATGAAGGAAAGGCATCAGTAAAAGGTTCAAATAAAAGGGAAAATCCAATAATACAAAAACCATCAGTAAAATCACAGATTCAGAAGATCAGCAATGGTGCTGCTGAGGCAGCCCTGAAATCCCTTTAGCGATGCCGAGCAGTTCACCAAGTACAAAACTTGTTAAAATTGTCAGAAGATTTGGAAGATGGGGAGGAGTCCTGTAAAATGCAGATGTTAGTTTGCAAGATGCTGTGCCACTTCCAATAGGGTGTCCCCAAACTGTCCCCTTCCATCACTATTGCTCCCCCAAACAAGACTAGAACATTTAATTGATGCAATGTTCTGCAGACACATCTAAACAATCAGGATAGGTGTTAACTGAGATAAGACTAAAACAGGAAAGAGAAGTCCGCTGAAGTCCACTTTCTACCAGTTCATGGGTGAGCCAGCAGGAACTGCCCACACGCAGACAGGGCTGAGAGTTCATTGCGCACACAGCTTGTCTTGTTATTAAGACGCCTTCCCCTACTCCCTCCATCCATTTGCCTCACTGGACAGTTCATCTTGTCAAAAAGAAACCCACACAGCTCCTGACAAAAGCAGGGACGTATTAGCAACACTGCAGAAGTTTCTTCCTGGATGCTAATGGGAGCCATTTCCATGCTGCGAGTCATTGATACACTACCAGTTATCAATGCATGTTAAAGCACTGCGAGGAGCAAAGCAGGTGAGCTAATTCAGTGCTTAAAACCCTGCCAAACACCTTGCCTGTTCCAGGGCTTTCCAGTGCAGGCAGGGAGGGCGTTGCACAACCTGCATGCAGGGGACAACCTCACCTGAGGTCGTGCAGTGCTTCGAGCACCACATGTGAATTTAATTGCCTGCATTTCACCTTTTGTCCAGGCCAAAACAGTAAGGACAAAGCATTAAGTTTTACAAGGTGCTACACATTAAGTGTCTGTATCCAATTCTCACTCCCAAGGGCACCAGTGTGTAAGACGACGCAGCTCATACACCTGCAGTTTTGTCTGGTGTATGCTACCCAGCTTTTCACTGGGAAGATCCCAATTTGCTTCCAGGGAATTCCTTGTCCACACATATAACTTGCCATGGGATGCACCTGAAAATATTAGAGCCCACACCAGAGATCAGGAGTGGTGAGACACTAAACCTGAGCATAAGCATGTGTCCTGCCCCATACTTGCTGCTTCTGGTTTGCTGGGGTATTTTTTCCATGTGTTTTAAACTGGACACATAGTTTACAATCTGTCAAAGAAACAGCCTGTATGGAATTAATCCACTAGAAAGGACTATTGCTTTCTCCTCATAGCAAAATTTAACCAGCCCTTTAGATTGTGGCTGGGATCTGGGAACCAGGCATACTGGCACAGCCTTGATGCAGAGCTCTGGCTCCAGCACCTCATTCAAGTTTGTGCTCCCACATGATTGTGGCAGCAAGGTCCAAACACATTTCTGATATGGTGGCAATTTGTTTTCCTCAATTGCACAAACACTGCACCTCCCAGGCACCGCAGACCTGCTGCCGTTCCTCCAGCGTGACAGCCCAGTTGGTGAGATCTATTATACTGGGACTAAAAAGCAACAGTTTCAAAAACAAGCCTGGTGATACCAATTGTTCTCCCACTGCTGCCAGCTTTAGGAAAGAAAACCCAGAGAGATCAACGAAATTCAGAAAGCCAAGCAAAAAGAAAAAGAAAAAGCAGAGGAGCCCTGTCTGCACAGTCTAGTTTGCAGTGTTTTATTCTCAGCCTCCCGCCAAAAAGGAAAAAAAAAAAAAGGAAAAGAAATAAAATAAAAATCAGGCTCTAATCCCAAGCTGCTTTGAGTGGGCACAGAATAACATGTGCTGAGCGGATGGGGCTCGCTCTGCAGGCCACAGGTTGACCCTCACCATGGGCCAAGATCAACATAAGAATTCGGACATTAAGCTCTGTTTTTATTTGAAACACCAAATGCACCTTTCATCCTTGCCTAGATATAACCCTTAACCTGAACACAGAACAATGTAAAAGTCTCTATTTATATAACACATGAGCAAAAACACTAACTAATAGATACACAGAAGATATATTTATAAACTGGCATTTAATTTGCGCTCCCCTTTCAATAAACCAGCTCCTAAATTAAGAAGCCAAATACACTGCAGCACCGATTCCTTTCTCTGCAAGTAAATTTAACTGTGACCTCAGTAGCCTGGCATCTAACTCTTAAGATTTTGGTTTCCCTTTTACCTTATTTCTGATGCTTTTGGGGCAGAGCGGCTGCCTGAGCTCCCCCACGCACGGGCAGACACGCACCGCACCCCCACACGGAGCTCAAGCCACTCCACACTGGGCAAATGTCACCACAGTCAAGGCAGAAGAAATACCCAGTTATCTGCAGCCTAGCATGTTTTCCTATCGAAGTGCCCTGCCCTGTGAGCAAGCACCACCAAATTTCAGATTTGCCTCATACTCCTCCTCAGCACATTGCATACGTGTTACCCATCCATTTCCTTGGATCAAACGGCATGCTTGGGGGAAATTTTGAGTATTTGTTGTTAAAATTTCCAAGGTACAACTGCCCTAAATCCAGCTGTTTGCTTTATGCCTCGTCTTCAATTCCAACTACACGTTAACAAGAATTATTAGACTGCATGGCACTGCTTTACAACCACAGCCACTGCTCTGTGAAGAGGAGATGTTTATTATACCACAGTCAAGTAACTGATAAGCATTAGCGTAACAAGATGATGTGACCTAGGTTTACCTCCCCCCCCCACAAGACAATCTTGAGCCCTTCTCCAATCTACCATCCTCCTTGCAAAACAAGAATCCAATTTCATTTGTTAGAGGATTTTGGTCAAAATTATTGGAGGGGAACAAGTCTGAATCTGAGCCAAGGACACAGTACAACAGCAAAACGAAAAGAGAAAGAAAACAAAGCAGTTTGGTTTGCATGACATGGGAGAGGGCATATCTCCCATGGAAAGAAAACTGAAGGAAAAGAAAATACATAAAATTTTAATGTAGAAGTGAAAAAGAAATGACTAAGAATTGTGTCTGGTTGCTACCAATAACCCTGGGAATATTATTTAGTAACAAACTGCTAATGACCACTTTCAGTTTTGATCCAAAGCTAACACTGAGGAAAGTAAAAATGTTAAATTCCTGTGTTAGACAAAAGACTTACAGATTTTGTTTGATTAAATACAATTGTGCTGGTATTTTTCCCTTAATGAATCCAAACCTGTCAAGATTACTTCTCACTAAATCGCAGTGGACAGGCCAGCAAGCTTTTAGCCCAAACCTGAGCATCCTGCCCAAAGGGTGGGCAACCTTCCTCCTGCTTCTCGTGCTGTGGATCTGGGCCTCACCAGCCTTCAGTAGGAGATTGGAGGTCTCCAGACATGATTTTTCACATGAACATTCCCACCACCTTGGCAGAGGAAGGAGGCATCTATCAGTGCCCTTGCTGAACAGCAGGGCAGCCGCAATCCATCCCTGCATGGTCCTGCAGCCCACGCACCTGTACTACGCAGGACATGCTTTTTACTCTCCACAGGCAGGCAACATGGGGGAGAGAACACAGAACAAAGAAGGGTACAGCACTGTAGGCTTCTTCACATTTGACAGTTTTTCTCCTCCTCCTATCTTTTTTGATTTTCCAAGAATGAGGAGGATGATGACTTTCATGCTTTTAGAGATGTATAACTCATAACGCATGAAAAAAATATATACACATATATATACACTGCTTTTTAATCTGATCGGATGCCGCAAGCAGCAGGATGCAAAAATAGATAACAAAAACACCAACAAAGCCCCTGCAGTTCCGAAATATGCAGTTATCTGCTCCTTTCCTACTCTTCCAACCTTACGCATACACTTTTACATTTAATAAGACCACTCCAATAATAAGGAGTTAATTTCAAACACGTACACAATCATGCTGGCCTGCATCTGATGCTCCAAACCCAGTGCCTCTGGAAAATGGTTCCAGTGGAACAATATGGACAAACACTTTGCCCAGTGGTTCACATCACCCACGACCACTCCAGATCCTCTGAACTTTGGCCCATCCTCTGTTAATCTTTGAGTCGCCTAGGAAGATTTAACTGCATTATCAAAAATTCAGACTGCAGTCTGGGGCTCGGACCCTACAGCCTATAAGCTCCAAATAATAACAGGACAACGATGCTAGTGTACTTCATGCATCTTAGATTAGACGTTGAAACATAAGGATAATTTCTTCTCCTCAAATCTAAGATCAGAGGCAGACATGAGCAGCAATTGCTAGACATGGGGACAGAGCAGGATGCCGTAGGTAAAACACACGGGTGCCCTGTTGCTGCCCCTCCGTCCCCAAAATAGCAGGGTGCTGCATCAGAGCAAGGCGCCTCCATTTCCCATGCCAGTGAGCAAGCCCAGTGTCCATGGTGAACCAGGCAACCCACTGTGGATGGGTGGTGGCCAGCCGTGAAATCGTTTCTCCACAAGCATTATCCTGTCCGGTAACACAAATGACTCACCCCGACCACTGCAGCTGGGAGAAAAGAAAGTATAAGTAAACGCATACATGACGTAATGCAGGATGGCATTTTTGAAGGTTGCCACTGCTCCAGAGTGAGAATCAGAGCAAATGACAGAACAGGTAAATATAAAGTACAGGCAGAAAATATGCAAGAAGGCAACTGTAAGCAGGCTTGTATGCCTCAGCTTTAATAAAGCTAGCAAATCTGTAACCAGAAATCTTTTAATTCTGCTGTATTTGATAGATTACAAATCCTCTCCTAAAAACTCCTGAAAGCAGCTTACAGTTCAGACAAATAACTATTTTGCAGCGGATGACAAGAGACCTAAGAACAAAAACGATGGAATAATAGCTTTGTAAGTAACACAGATTTCTCGAATGCAAGAGACAGAAAAGAAGAAACCCGTACAGTTCAATGAGCAGTAGACAGCTGGAAATCCTAAGAGACCCGGGTAGGTTAACTGTGATTTTTTTAAAAGGCAACAAGAAGAAAATAATTAAAAATCTCCAGGAACAAAGTGTCTCAGGAAACAAGACATGCCTCCCACCCCAAAGACTTTTTTTTTTAAATGAACTGATGTCTTCTCTGTGTTCCAAGATGAGACAAAGAACTCAACTAAAACCAAAAAACATAGAAGCACTGCAAATAATACCCCCTAAAATGGTTGCCTTGCTCAGAGCAGTGGCACAGGGGAACAATCTGCTCCCCCTCAGTTATAGACAAGGCACACTGCTCACCTGCAGCAGGCACAAGCAGGGTGCTCACAAGCTTGTGTTTTTTTTCACGGAGAGAGCATGTCAGCTTTTGATTTCACACCTCCGGTGTCCCAAGAGCTGCTGGCCAACCGCCTCATGCCTCCTTAGTGCCAGCAGACCCAGCTGCCATGCAGGACACCTGCCTGAGGAGCAAGAGCAAAGTGGAACCCCCATGACTCGCACCTCATTTGGAAAACAAGTCACATGAAAGCCAAGTTAATTTTAGGGTATTCTACAGGAGCCACCATCCAGCATGACCACACAGACCAAAGCCTATGTTGGGAGGACATCACCACTCTGGGGTCAAGCAGGCCCAGGTGGACATTGTCTTCTCCAGAGCACTCCTGGGAGAGCGAGGCAGAGCACAGGACCAGAGAAGCAGCCCTGGGAGAGCGAGGCAGAGCACAGGACCGGAGGAGCAGCCCTGGAAGAGCGAGGCAGAGCACAGGGCAGGAGGAGCAGCCCTGGGAGAGCGAGGCAGAGCACAGGGCAGGAGGAGCAGCCCTGGGAGAGCGAGGCAGAGCACAGGGCAGGAGGAGCAGCCCTGGGAGAGCGAGGCAGAGCACAGGACCAGAGAAGCAGCCCTGGGAGAGCGAGGCAGAGCACCGGGCAGGAGGAGCAGCCCTGGGAGAGCGAGGCAGAGCACAGGACCAGAGAAGCAGCCCTGGAAGAGCGAGGCAGAGCACAGGACCAGAGAAGCAGCCCTGGGAGAGCGAGGCAGAGCACAGGGCAGGAGGAGCAGCCCTGGGAGAGCGAGGCAGAGCACAGGACCGGAGGAGCAGCCCTGGGAGAGCGAGGCAGAGCACAGGGCAGGAGGAGCAGCCCTGGGAGAGCGAGGCAGAGCACAGGACAGGAGGAGCTCCCAGGCAGGGGCCGGCACTGTCCCTGTTAAGACAGCCTCCTGCACGTACACAGCCGCTGCTCGAGCAGCAAACAAAGCTGCAGAGAGCCTGCGCACAGCAGTCCTCGGCTCATGCCATCGCAGCACAGGTAGCGGCTGCGGGGAAAACAACAAAACCACCACCAACCGCGACAAAAAGGCGGACGATAATCACGATCAGGAAAGACCGAGCCCCGCACTTTGACGGGTCTGCATGCGACGGGGAGGGCGGGGCAGCAGAAGCCCCGGAGAGGTCAAGTTCACTCCAGCACCTTCTCGCTTCATCCCTACAGAAGTTCAAGTGCACGGGTGGGTCTCCCCACCAGCACCGCGCACACCGAGCGCTCGAGCCCCGCTGCCACCGCAGGCTGCATCTGCTCCGGCTGCCACCGGGGAGGCGGCCGGTTCGCCGCCTCTGGTTTATAAATAAACGCTTTGGGGGGGCGTGGGGGGGGGTGGAAATTAGTGCCATGCAAAATGAAGTCTGGGTGGCGATTAGGGTGTTAAGATCTGCAGTAAAAGCCTCTGTGGGTGAGCGCAGAGCAGAAGGAGCGATGAGGGCGGATGGTTTGGAAGTGCAGCGAGTACTAAGGAGATGGTGTACGCGTGGCAGTGTTTATATGAGAGATCAAAACAGAGCCAAGCCCATCCAGGGGAAAAAATGGCGACTACCGGGATGGGGCAAACTAAGACACTGGATTAGTTATTATTTTTAATAAACGTATGCCCTGCACATAGGCTAGCCACATCGGAAAAGCTGCCGATTCATTGTGAAAAAGCGGTGCGTCTGTTACCTGTTATTCTGGGATTTTCTGGCCATGGCGCCTGCCTTTGTTTTCTTTCTGGAATAGTCACTATCGAAGGGTAACACTGATGCATAGCCATGTTCTGCTTCTAGGGACAAAGTCAGCATTAGTGGCAATATATTTTTTCCATGCATTTTTTTCCTCCTTTGCTGGAACGCTAGGGTAAAGAACAGAATTTTTTCCGGTTGATTTGTTGGGATTTTATTCCGGCATCTCTTAAAGAAGCGAGACGAAAAAATTTAACAACTCGGTAAAGAAAAAAAAAAAGAAAAGAAGAGGGGTAGGGAAGGGGGAGCGTGTTAAAAAAAAAGACTTAAAAGTGCCGAAAGGGGGAGGATTGTTTGGAAAAGGAGGCTCTGGGGCAGCCCCTCGTGGGGCTGCGGGGGAGGGGAGCGCTGCCACACGGTTCCCGGCTGCCACACGCGGGGCAGCGTCCCCGGGCAGCCCAAATAACCCTGTTTTTTCTGTCGGTTTTTTTTTTGGTTTTTTTTTTTTGGTTCAAGGGAAGGTGAAACCGGAGCGCGCCGCGCCTCCCCCAGCGGCAAGCCCGGTACCTCGGTCTCTCCTCTCCAAGTACTCGGCCGCTTCCAGGAGGATTAGCAGGGAGTTCAACTCCATGGCCGCCGCGCAGAGCCGAGCCGAGCCCACCGCGTCCACGCGCGGCCCCACCAAGCCCCCGGTTATAAGGCACCTCTCTCAACCTACATTTGACACGGGCCGACGGGCGGGCGGCGCGGCCAATGGGAGCGCGCGGCGGGCCAAGGGGGCGGGGCTTCCAGCTCCCGCCAGGCCAATGGGCGCCAGCGCAGCGCCCCGCCCCGCTGTTGACAGCTCGGCGCCTCCCGCTCCCATTGGCTGGCCGCTATGGTAACAATGGAGAAGCCGAAGCTTAGCAACAGCACGTGGTGGCCCGGCCCCCGGCGCCCGCCGATTGGGCGGCGCGGGGCGTGGGAAGCGAGCGGCGGGCGCCGATTGGCGCGTGCGGCGATATGCTAATGAGGGAGGGGAAGGGGGCGGGAGGCGGGGCGGCCGCGGAGGGCAACCAATAGGAGGGCGGGGGCGCGGCGTTGCTGGGAGGAAGAGGGGCGGGTCTCCAGCAGGACACGCCCGCCGCCTCGTCGCCCCGCCTACTTCCGCTTCGTGCCTCCTTATTCCTCCTTTGGGCCTCAGCGAAGGCCGGGAGAGTTTTCTGTGGAGGAAACCTGCGGCCGCCTAGGGCTGCGCCGGGACCCGGCCCGGCCCGGCCCGGCCTGCTGTGACATCCCTCGGCCACCTCCGCACACACCCCGCTGCCGGCCGGGGTCGCATCGACCCCCGGCTCCTTGCCGGGCCTGCTCCCCCTGCACGCCCACCCGCGGGGAGGAGGCGAGGTCCCGCCCATAGTGACGACATGCATGAAGCCCCGCCCCCTCGCGAAAAGCCCCCGTCCAATAACGAGACATTAAGCTCCGCCCCTCCGTTCTGCGCTGCGCATGCGCGCGGCGGCCTCACTGCACCGGAAGTGGGGAGGCTGCACCGGAAGCGTCTCGGGCGGCCGGGTGGGGCGGCCGGCTGCAGGGTTTTGATAGTGGCGGTGCTGCCCTCTCGCTCCACAGGGCCCCGCGCCTCTTGTCCCTTCGGCGTTGGGCAGTGTCCCCACAATAGTTCTTCTCGTACATGTGAGCGCGCTGCTCGCTCCAGGCCATGGAGGTGAAGGGAGCGGGGCTCGGGGTCCGTGGTGGCCTTAGAGAGCCCTGCGAGGGGGGCGGGGCAGCAGGCCGTGAATGGAGGCTCCTTCATAGAATCATGGAACGTTCTGAGTTGAGAGGGACCCATAAGAACCGTTGAGTCCAGCTCCTGTCACTGCACAGGGCAACCTCAGCGCTCACACCATGTGTCTGAGGGCATTGTCTGAGTCGTGCTTGAATGTTGTCAGGCTCGGTGCCAGGACTGTTTCCCTGGGGATCCTGTTACAGTGATCTGCTACTTTACATGTGAAGAACTTTTTCCTCATCTCCAACCTAAACCTCCCCTGACACATCTTGTCATTGCCATGGGGCCTCTCATTGGTCACCAGAGAGAAGAGATCAGTGCCTGCTCTCCTGTTCCTCATTACAATGAAGTCTCCCCTTGGTCTCCCCTAGGCTGAACAGAGCAAATGACTTCAACCACTCCTCATGTGGCTTCCCCTCTTAAGCCCTGAATGAATTCTGTGGCTCTCTGGGTGCTCTTC
Organism: Clamator glandarius; assembly: GCA_033459285.1. Classification (NCBI taxonomy): domain Eukaryota; kingdom Metazoa; phylum Chordata; class Aves; order Cuculiformes; family Cuculidae; genus Clamator; species Clamator glandarius. The sequence continues at coordinate 962,900 of JAUNZM010000016.1, read as the reverse complement.
AATAGCTTTATAACTCTTATACTACGGCACCCAAACCTGCGCATGCTATTCAAGGTGGGGCCACATCAGTGTGGAATAGCATCCAGTAGTGTTGAGAGTGGGAAACAACCTCCTTAAGATCCCAGCAAATGGAGGGGCCCTGGGTGTCACCAGGGCATTTGGGTTAGGCCTTTATGAATCTAGCCCAGCAAGAAATGGACTCTTGGTGTGCCAGCTGTGGAATTTCTCCCTGTCACCAGCTTGTGAGGGGTTTCTTAAAGCTCAGATTCCAATTCTGTTTCTCCTCATCATCAGGGCTATAAGTTAGAAGAATGTTAGTATAGGACTTCAACAAAAGCAAGAGCCTTCTGCCCCCATAGTAGAAAGTGTGGCAAGAAATTAGTTGGAATGGAAAAGGTGATACAAATGGGATGTCAGAGATGCTGTGAAAATGCATCTGGCTCATGCATTCATGACCACTTACAGTGTTCAGGCAAGAGAGGAGGATAGCAGTACTGTAAAAACATGCACAGAGATTGAAAATAATTACTAAACTCTACACAATAGTCTAACCTGCTGAAAAAAGAAACAGTGGAAAGCTCTCAGAAAGGCAGCCAGAGTTGCTGCCAGCTTTCCAGCCCTTGCCAGCATATTCATCTGACTTTCATCATCTGGATACACAGAAGCCATCTACCAGAATAGACTGGCTTCTGTTGTACAGGCTGAACAGGAAGAAGCTCAGCACCTTTCCTGTCCACACCATCCTATTTGTGCTGCTAACTTTGCATCCTTATCTCAGATAGCTGCTGCACAGCTGTCGCCTAAAACTGGTTGGTTTTAACACAAGCAAGTCATTTTAAAATAGGCAAATTTTAAGCTGTGCTGTGATCACATGTTGGTACATCTTCAGGCCAAAAGTGCTGAAGCCTGTAATCAGTCCTCCTGCAGAACAGCACTCATATGCACAAGTGGTCCCATTGATTTTAATTGAACTATTTGAGTAAGAGCTGTTCAGCACATAAGAGGGTTGCAAAATATTGTCCTGTGTGTTTGTTCCTTGACAAAAGATGTCAGCTACAGTTTCATTTGAAGAGGACAATAGCAATTCAGGTTAAAATAAGGATTATGCTTTCTGTATTTACAGGATTGTGGTAAAACTATATCACACTTGATAATTCAAGCGTAATGTGGCTCTTGAAGACTGCTGAAACACAGAACACATTACTGCCACTTGGTCCAGGCATCAGGGATAAGACAAAATACAAGGCTGTGAAATATGCAGAACTGTGACTGTAATTTAAGAAAATGTTATATCTGCTTGGAAAAAAAAGTCTAAACTCCATGAATTACAAGGCAGAAAAGAATTTACTGCATGGATTGCAACAGTGAAAAAACCTGCTATAACATTTTCAGTTTGCTGCTTGAACTGTTGAAACTGTGCTGCATGTGAGTGAGAAAGTCCAGTTTTCACTATAAACCCATTGCAGTTTATGGCAATTTTGCTGTTGGTTTAATTGGAAGTAGGTTTAGACACAATTTGACGTTGTTTTCTGTTACGAAATAGCATGAAACCATATATGCATAGGTCTTTGTTGCCTACGCAGGAAAGAAAGTTCCCTTTGTCTGACCATGTGCATCGGACATGTAGTAAAGAAAATGCAAAGATGCAGAGATAATGCACCGTTGTTCTCTAATGTAGTCACAATGTTCTAGCAATACCTCAAATTGGCAGAGACCTAACCTATCCTGTGGTACACACCACCAGACTCAATGTGGTTTCACTCGCTGCTTTTAAATGTAGGCAGAAGTATTTTGAAGACAATTGATTTAAGGTGATCAAGCACAATTTCACATTGGTACTGGCACTTTCTGAGGCCCTGTGCTTCCACCCTTCACTGCATGGAAGGGATGCTTTGGGAAGGAAGGGGCCACTGAAGCCAGCTGGACTGTGTGCCTGAGTAAGTGTTGTGTTGTGCTGTTAAGAACTGCAAAATAGGGACCAGTGCAGTAGCAAGAAATAGCTGATTTCTTTTCTCAGTGGCTCTTGGCTTCAGGAGTCATAGACTGTATTCCTCTGCTTGAATTATAAGTGTGTGTGTATTCACTGCCCCCACCACAGAACCCCTGCTGATGAAATCCAGAGTAAAACCCCGTGCATTTGGGAAGGATGGTGTATGGGTTGGCTCATACCAAAGAAGTGCTGACACACATTTAATTGTAATTGTGTTGAAGGAGCTTCCTGTAGAGTATGCAACAATGTGTGAGAAAGTGCCGAGTAATTTTACCAAGATTATTTCTCCTAGAGTGAATTCAACTGAGTCCTCAGGAGGCACCATAAAACTTCTTAAACACCTAGAATGAATCCTAGGATGGATGTGATTTTATTTGTGCCAGCGAACCAGGACTAGCTTTGGTGGTGTCAGCGTGGGTGCAAAAGTGTGAAATGGGTGTGAAAGAAGCTCAACCAAATTACTTTAAGAACTGAAGGACAGATACACGTGTGCTCAAAGGCTTTGCAGATTTGCGTCTCTAAATATATTTTTTTCCATTTGTACGAGCAAGCAGCAGGAACAGCTGAGGGCTAAAGAAACAGCTGGCCTTTGGTGATAAGGGGTAGCTGTCACTTTATGATGAAGTTTGAAAAACTTTATATTTAGAAGCAGAAGGGAGAGCCATCAGCAGCCACACCCAAAAACCTGGAGTGTTTGCTGTTTCTTCACTGCCTGCAGTTTGCGATTGGAGTGGTAGTAGTATCTATACTTTTAAATGTTACAACACCTTTTTTTTTTTCCAAAATCCACCCTGTGGTGTGACATGTATGTGAGAACAGTGACACTGGAACTGTTGCCTGCCCTGAGCTGTGAGGAGGGCAGAGCTCTGAGGTTGAGGATTGGTAATTCAAGGAACTTAACTGATTATTCCCCACATACAGCCTTAAAGAAATAATTTGGCCTTCCATGCTTTTCAGATTTGGCTCATTGCAGCTACTGCATGTTTCTTTCTTCCATCTGTTTTAAATTCCATACTGTGTCTTACCCCTATGTGAAGAAATAGCCTGCTTCACTGTGCCTTGGAGTCCTGCCCTCTGTTTCCTTGGGTGTTGCAAGGCTTAGCTAATTAGCAAAGAGTTAGTTGCCTTCCCGCAGAGGAGGGGAGCTACACATAGAGCTGGCACTGACAAGTTTCAGTTCCTTGTCTCACCGTCTCAAATCCCATTTAATTTCTCATCTCCTCTTTGATTCAGAACACCAGAAAGTAGAAGAGAAAGATTTTTCACAAGTATCGGTTTTGTCAGTGCCCAAGTACAATTTGAGACACTTTGCTTACCTTCGTCCTGCCAAATAAAGCAAAGCCAAAGACCACGTTCCATCCCTCATTTCAATGGCAGATGTCACTGCAGCCCTGTGTCTCCTCTGGGTTGCTACTGGTACACATGTGGCTTTTTATCATTACTTCATTTTATTTGTGGTTTGCTTTTAGTTTAGGGAGGGTTTTTTTAGCTCAAAGTGCCTGAAGATGTGTGGCAGCCCATCAGAGAGCTGCTTTCAGAGCTTAAAGCTGAGGAGACTTGACTTGAAGTTGTGTGAGATGTTTGGGTTTATGAGTTGCTGCTACAGCGTTGAGGGACTAGTGTGAAGGAGTCATGGCTGTGCAGTCTCACCCAATGTGCCTTCTGGATTGGTCCTTGACCTGCCACACCCCTTGAACTGTACCCAGGTGTAGGCTTGGAAAGTAGCTTGGTCTAAGGACCAGGACAACAAATGAACAGTATAGATACTGTACTGTCCCATGGACCTGAGGGACTTGCATGCATTTGAGTTGGTGGGCTCTATATTACGCTTTCTAGCCCAGCTTGCTGCTTGCTCCCAACCAGTTGTTTGCTGCATTGTTTTCCCAAAACAATTCAATTTCTTTTGGTTTTGTTTGGGATTTAACAAGGATTCATGAAATGCTGTGGAACAGGCATTCTTGAAAGTCAAATCAGAAAAAAAAAAAGTATTTCAAACTGAATGCCAGTCCCTTGTAACATTCATTTCTTGTTAACTGCTGTATTATGAAAGGCATTTGTATCTTAGCCTCCTTGAGAGTTTGGCTGCAGGAGCATTGACTGCCCCTCTCTGCCAGCACTGTCCGAGCAGCGAGACGTGCCGTACCCTGCTGCCAGGCCCTGCAGCCATTTCTGTGATCAGGCATGAAATTATTCTTAACTGATTGAAGTGAGGCTTAGATTGGAAAGCTTGAGAGATGCTGATTTACCCCATCATAGTGCTCTGCCTCAACTCTATTTCACCTAAATCATGCCTGACAATTTTGGATAGCATTGTCCTAAAAATCTTCACTGATGCTGCTGCACTCAAAGCACTTCACAAAAGGCACTGACATCACTGATTTCATTTTAAAAGACATAAAAGAAATGAGACACAGGCAAAACAACTGGCCAGTGTCACTCAGCAAAGGCAGGGGAAGAGCTGGGAGGATGACTTGATGTCCAAGTCCCCAGTCTGGCATGTTCAGCATTATGATACACTGCCAAGGAAGGATTTGTTATCTGATTTCAGATCAGAATCTCAGACATAACCTGGCCTTATGACATTCCCTTAACATAGAAAAAGGATCTTGTGAACGCTTGCATTGCATTAAGCTTCCACAAAATATATAGACTAGTGCAGTGCAAAGAGGCTTTGAAGAAACTGTCTCTCAGACTCACTTTGTGTTAGAGTCCTTTTGATGGGCATGGGCATGTGCCTGAGATCACTGCTTGAAAGAGCTGATAAATTAAACATTTCTCCTTTATCCAACAAAATTTGCAGTAAGATCTTCTTGTTAGGTAGCTTTGACATAAGCATATCATATAGCACTACAACCATATTCTACCTTGCTGTGATCATCTTCTAAGCTGCCTTGATGCTTAGCACCACTGTTGCAGTCCAGGGCAGAGAGAGAAACAAACAGAATGTCCACTTTAAGAGGGCAGGGAAGCAACTGTGGGCTTTCTGAATAAGATCAGCCAGTAGTAACACAGTCTCAATGGCATCTGTCTTCTGAACATTAAAAAAATAACATTTTCTTACCCAAGATACCTGCTTCCCTTGTATCTGTGAATCGCATCTGCTGAGTTTACGGGAAGAAGCTCCAAGAAATTTGTGTTGCTCTTTGGTCTGAAAATCCACCTAGATATGGAAGAATGAGCACATGCATCCTATAGTGACCAACGAAGCAGTTAACATCCATTAGTTCATAGAATATTTATTACAGATGAGGAATTAAGGAAGGAAAAAGTTGCATTTTCAAATTTAAGCATGGAGATTGAACACTTCGGTATTTGGACATCCAAAATCAGATGAGTTTTAAGCCGGGTGAATCAGATTTTGAGATGAGAAAGAAATTAGAGGTGGACCTCTGATGTCTTTTCATACAGTCGTTCTCCAGGAGCCAAGCTATGTGCATACATATATGGAAGAACAAATTTTTGTTTATCAAAGAGTGGGTATCTATAATATATTTACAGGCCTGCAGTAAGTATGCAAGTCGATCATTGAGTTCTATGCCTCGTAGGGAAATATTAGTGCCTAATGTGGCTGATGTAAATCTACTACCAGCCATAGGATTCTTTCACTTACTTGTGTTAGGTACAATGAATCCAATTTAATCGGTGATGGGAAGATCGTAGGTGCATTCCGTATTGTACATAATAATAGCACTCTGCATTTCTACACCATGTTGCACTCATGCATTTTGGACTGCTCAGTCAAGATTTGCCAGTTCAGGCTCTTAATAGATATTAGTAATTAGGTAAATAAGTGCTGCTCAGCTGAATGAGGGAGGAATCAGTATTGATCCTGAACCTCATACTGCTAATATAGTTGGGCCAGTATTATCGTGTAAGAGATAAGAGAACTCCTACATCAATGCACATGTTTTAGAGAAGATCAAAACAGCCCAGGTGGTAAATAATCTGGACAGTTGCCTGCAGGACCTAAAATTAGAGATCAGCACAAAGACTTGGCAGGTGAATAGTCAGCAGATGCTGTCTTATCTCTCTATTTGCATTGGAAGATTGGGTCTGCCTGAAAACATGTTAAAATCAATTTGTATCTTCTCCTTTATTTCGATAGGCTATGCACCAGGCTGTCATTAGTTGTGGGCCTAATTAAATGATTTTCCTCATTGCAAGCTAATTACTCCTATGGAGAAAGAAGACTGACTGTTAAATGAGAACTCTATAGGAGTAAAGTGTGTCTGTAAAGTATGGTTTAGAATAAAAAATTATGAACTTGATTTCACTCTGTCTGACATAATCTTTTATTCTACATAAAGCAAGTACAACTTCCCACACTCATTTGGTGACCTAAGTAAGGAAACCGTGTGAAGAGTCAGGCAGAAAGACTGTAACAAGCTCCTTTCCTTATGCAAAAACCCTTAATGCAATCATTGGCTTTCAGCATCCAAGAGAGGAAGAAGCAATGCATCTAAATTGCAGCAAGAGCATCAGATGTCAGCAGAATGTTCTGAGAGGGAGGCAGTGGGCTGGGTTACCTAGGGAGCCTTTGGCACCTTCAGCATGAGAAGCCTGTGAGAGATTTGACTCCAGGCTCTGGCACAGGAGGGAGCACCCAGAGACCACCTGGGCTGCTTTTATAGTGCCTGGTTGGACTTTGCACCAGTTTGGGGAAAAATGCAAGATACAGGACAAAGACAAGATCAGTGCCATCAGCTTGTGATGATGTGCCATTTGCTACTGTTGAACAAAGCTAGTAATGTGAAAATGTGAAATCTGCAGTAATTAATTAGATAATGGGAAATCAATCATGCTAATGAGCATGTAAGTGTTTGCAGACTCTAACTATAGCTCCATGGATGGAATTGATTTAGTGAATGCTTTTTTTCAGGGATCATGGAACGGAGGCTGCATAGGTCTGGCCAGCATTGATTGAATGTGGTGCTTCACCAGCTGAATCTTCAAACTGAATGCTGGTTTTGGTCCTTAGCTTGAGGCACTGAATTCCAGCAAAGGGAAGACCTTTGCTCAACAACTCCAAAACACTTATGTAATGATGTGGAGGGGAAAAGGAATGGCCTCCAAAAGGCACAACTCACTGGCAGCAACATTGCATGCAAAAAAAAAATCACTTAGGCTGCTCTGTCTGTTTGGGGACTAAAACCTAAGATGCTGTAGCAAGTAGTGGTTAGAACTCAGCCTTACAGGACCCACACAACACTATGTTTGCTAGATGTGGTGGCTGCAAAATGCAAAAGTTACAAAGGGCAATCTTCATCGTTAGGTAGATGTTTACCATGCAAGTGTCATGTGGGGTGCCATGTCCTTTGTGTTGATGTGTGATTTTAGGATTGGGAGAAATTTCAGTAACGAGGTGGAAGAAAATGGGGGGCTAAATGAAGATTTTTACTTACTTGGCTTATCTGACTTACTTCCAGCTTTCCATGGGTCTATTTTTTTGTTTGCTTTGTACTTGGCTCTGTGTCTCTGATCCTGTCTGTCCTATTTTTGTTTCCCTTCCTTTGTTTTCGGTGGTTTCACGCTGGTTCCATTCCTCTCCTTTTGTGTGACACAGATTCTCTACCTAAGCCATGTCCAAGGTGTTGGACTCCCTGCAGTTATGGCACGGACTTGATGCTGAGGAAATGACTCCCTGCTTCGCTGACAGTGTCTGCATTGTGTAAGTGAGTGTATGTTTTACCAGCCCACAGAAAAGTAGTTTCAGGCCATTACTTAATGAGTTCTCCTTTTTCTACTTTGTTAGGACGCTAGCACCTCTACTTCATCGTTGCTGGTCTCTTGGTATTTACCGGAGACCAAGGTCCCACTAATCTAGATGATCTGCACACAGTGAGAAAGCTGTTTTTAATGTGAAGACCTTACAGTCAACAGAGAAAATAGACAATGGTAGGCGAAAGTTGTTATGAATAAACTTTCCTTATGCAAAGGGAAGCAGAAACACAGAGAAGTCCCCCATCTCTTATTGCCAGAGGTAATGAGGTACCTGTGGTAACTTGGACACCTTACATCCAGTTCAGGGCTTTCACCACAAAATGATCCTCTGTCCTCCATTCTGTAAGACAAGGATGGATTTTCACTTTTGCCTCCAACACAGATGAGCTAGTGGAAGGTGGACCCATATCAAGTGATTGCCACGACAGCAGTAGGACAGGGCATTTTACCACTTACACACGTGGGAAAGTCTAAGTCATGCTAAGTCATTCTGTCACCTCTCTGCTTTTGAATGAAATGATGAGAGTTGTTTAAAGTGTTATGTTTATAGGCAGTTACCCCGGGGGAAAGAAGATTAGTAGAAGTATATTCCTATATATATAAAGATGGCTGTAATATTCAGAGGTGCACTGATGAGACTTAAAGCTTTAACTTCTAATAAACATCTGCCTGGAGTTTGAATACACCCTGATCTACAGCTATAAGGGATTGTAATTAACATCCAAACTCCTGTGAACTCAGAAAGTCCCAGAAGGCAAGTAAACTCCAATTGCAGAGCAATACTACTGCTCACTTCTATCATAAACTACTCTGTGAATGTGAACAAACGAAGGCTGACACAACCCATACAAAAGGTAACTTTTGTCGAGGCTCATGTAGCTGGGACCTGTGCCAAAGGAGGCTGAGGCAGGACCTTGTCATGGCCTTGTGCAAAACAGCACAGATCTTGCACCCAAGGGGAAAGGGTCGGCCCTGCTGTGTGGGTCAGCAGCGGGGGAATAGGTTGTGCTTGGTGAGGAAAAAAACCCCTGGGAGATGGCAGGTTCTTTGTTCCTCCAAACTTACTCCACTGTGACTGGCCAAGGACCATGCTTTAAGTCTGTCTTGACATCAGATAGAAAACCCCTGTCTTAGGACTCATTCCTCTATTTACAGGCTTGCCTTTGCTTCTCAAATTAAGATACATGCTGTATACTAGACAGGCAGTATGATGGCTTAATGAAGGAGAGGTTGGAAATAATACCTCAGCGTGACTTCTGCTTTCATTATCTGTGCTTTTGACATCTAATCAAACACAGTAAACTACCCAAAACACACACATCTGGGGTCTTCCTAGAGAATGTTTATTTTTTAAAGCTTTGCCTACCTGTAGAGTCTACTATTTAGCATGATGCTTTTTGCCACTTAGGCACTATGCTTAATCAGATTTGTAAATTAATTCTCTCCTGGGATTTCTCTTTGTGTGTTCAGAAAGCATTAAAAGTGTTCATGACACACTTTAAAACACACACTGGCTACATCAGTCATCCTCTCAGCATAATAGTTTTATGCAGAACACTTTAGGTTAAAAAAACCCCACACTTCCTTTAATCCAGTTTTCTTTCCCCCACTTTTGATCCCTAGAGTTATGTTGCATGTTAGTAAACAGCTATGTGACACACAAAGGCTGTGTTTGAGATTTTTCTTTTTTTTTGCTGGAGGAAAAGAGCTACTGTTTGCATCTTGAAATATCTATTATTACTTTTTATGTTATATTCAACTGAAAACATTTTCATACAGGAACTTCACCTTCTTCTGGCAGCTAGAAGGCTGGTTGCAAAAATGAGTGCTGCTGAATCATGGCACACTTCGTGCCTATTTGCCATTTCCCCAGGAATCCCAGCCCAGCGGCAGGGATGGGGCTGGATGGAAAGGGGCAGCTTGGATGGGGAGAACCAGCTTCTCCCTCAGTGTTGCCTGCACCTTGATGGATGGACCATCTCTCACACCTACCATGCCTCTTCCTTGTCACAGCTGGTTGAAACACCCACTCGTCAACAAAATGCTTCTGTGGCAAACATTGCAATGTAGGAAGGGATTTGAATGGTGGAAAACGTCAGCAACATCGGTGAGGAGGAGAAGGTGCTCGGCAAGCACTGTAATGTCCATTGATTGGCAAGACGGGAGAACTGCCCTGACCGTTGAACCACAGCCTGAGAGCTACAGTGACAACAAGCTGCAGCACATCACCTTGGGTGCAAGGGGTACTTTCCAGAAGTCACAAACTAATGTAACTGCAGTCTTCTCTTCACGCCAGTGGGAGCCAGGGGAAATACCTCCTCATGATACTGCAAACTCACCCTTGTATTCCCTAGGCAGACTTATCCACACCCTCTGCATCCCCTGGCACACATACATGCATGCTCTCACACACACACACACACACACACACACACACGCATCCCCCATCTCTCAGGCCCTTTGTGTTTCACAGGAAACGAGTAGATAAACCACAGCTCCCAATTTCCTAATTATTCAAGCAAGTAGAAACTCCTAAACCTTCAGAAGCTCAAAAAATGCTGAAGTTGTTGGAAAAAAGGCAAAGAAGTCCTGAAATCGAATGGGGATTTCACACTGTCCATGCTGGAGTCTGATAGACATAACAAAGGTGTGTGGGGCACTCACAGCATGCTTACTGTCAAGTGTGTTTGCTAGATGAGGACAGCAGTGCATGGTAGAGAGAGACCCATCTTTAAGGAAGAACACGGTAGTAGGAAAATATTTTGTCTGATGGAGCAATCCATAATCCTGAAAAGAGAAAACATTCTGTTGTGATAGAGGAACTTGCTCAGCTCAGCAGGGAGGAACCTGACTACAGCACAGCTCTCCAGCAGGAACTTGGGCATTTCTAGCCTTGTTTTTCCTCAGATCACTTCTCTCTCAGCCTCCCTCTTTCCCTGGATCTGTGACTTCTTCAGAGCTGTAGGATAACCAGTCCCTCCAGGACTTCATGCAGTCTGCACCAGTGCAGGCATATGCATGCAGTGGAGCCCGAGCAAGAAGCCAGAGGGCAGCTGTGCCCATGCTGTTGCTGCCCTCCTTCCGAGTGCCACAGTCACTGCCCACCCACTGCCTTCACTGTGCCTGCCAGGGCAAGCGTTTGTGTTCCTGGAATGCCTGGAGGGGCTGAGCTGCTGCTCGTTCCTCTACTCCCTGGTTTCACATGTTGGCTTTCAAATCTTTTTCTTCCTGGTTGGTTCATCACACATGATTTAACCCCTTCCAAATTTTCCCGTATTTGATAACAATTTTGGGAAACTGGAAAAGCATCCCAAGAAGTGCACTTGAAAGGTGGGGTGGGCTGGTGGCAAGTGAAGCCTGTTGGAGAGTCTCTCTTCCCACTGCCACCAGCAGGCAATGCTGCGGCTCATAGTACCAATACTTATGGAGCCTATTTTTTTCCCAGTTCCCATATCACAACAGCCTGTACGTGTCTAGCTTCTCTCTTTCGTTGCTCAGTCATCTGTATTTTTTTACTTTCCCTTGAGGGACAGCAGAGTGACATGGAGGAAGGAGGGTTCCCCAATTCTGATGAGTTCTGGGAATGAGTGCCATAATTTTTGGCCAGATGCCAAGAAGCCCATGTCATTCACAGACACAACTCACACTAGTTTCCTTAGCAGCTCCTTTGTTTGCGGGCCCATCATCAAGGTCACAGGGAGAGGCTCATCAGGCTCTGTCGGCCAGCCTTGCAGGCAGCTTTGAATTTTGGGGCTAAATCATGAACCATGGAGAGCTGACTGACAGAAGAGCATGGATAGGACTTTCTCTTTGCAGCCTATGCTGCTGCCTTCACATCAAACCACTCGTGTCCTGTAGGTTAATATTGTTTCCCCTGGGGAAAACTGCACTAAAATGCCAGTTTGAAAGGTAGGACTGTTATGAAGAGCTGAGCACCTTCCTCATAAGAAGTGTCCTTGACCTATGAAAGCACAGTGGGCTGGAGCAGCTGCAAGTCAGGCAGAGCTGTGCTGTCCGCAGGGCAGCTGCACCAGTTTGTCCTGGATGGGGGACTGCTGCCCACCCCGTCCCCGTTCTGCCTCAGCCTCCCTCTCTGTTCCCACACAGGGAGCAGATCATGCGGGTGGTGTCTCTGTGGCTTTCCAGTCCTCTTTATCCAAGAGGATGTTTGTTTCCTCCAAAGGAAAGCACAGTCGGATGTCACGCTACAGGAAAAATAAAACAGATCTACAAGAGGGCCAAATGAGTCTCTTTTACAATTCTGTGGAGAGATTTCATCAGAGCTTAACTTGGCTCATCAAACCAAACTCTGATTTTGACCACCACTAGTGGACAAGCTCAGGGGACTAATGCAGGGGGAGGAAAATGCTCAGTTTACTCATGACATGTGTCACCTGAAGCAGTTCCAGCTGGACTAAGCATTCATTATCCTGTATTGAAAATGGAGTGCTGTCACTGACCACATAGAGCTCTGGGGATGGAAAAATATGATATGAATGGTAGGGACGCTGCACTTCTTAATGACCTGCTGTTGAATGGTGCCACGTGTAATCACTGCATGATACTTATCTGGCACATTTGCTGCTCCAATGAAACTTTGTTCCTCCAACACACCACACCTGCTGAAGTGGCACAGGTTGTCCTGTACGACACTGAGAATCAGAAATTCGTGGTACTATTAGCTAGATCGGGAAAGTAGGATTTTAGGTGGGGAGGGAATCTTACCATCCCCTCCTGCTGGTGGCCTTGGGACTGATTTGGAGAATCACATAGCAAAGCATCTTGACTCCACTGGGCTCTCGAATCCTTACTTGCAGTTGCTTGATCTGTATCTATTATGGAATGGCTAATAGTGCCCTTCTCAGCCTGAGAAATCCTTTTTGATTTCTCCTTATGACATGACGAACATTTTTGTCCATGTACAATTTTTTTTTTCAGTTGAGGTGTTTCTCATAGCAAAAAGCTTTCTAAGCATGCTTACCATTTTCCCTTATCGGGGATATTCATTCAGCAGTTACCTTTGCCAAAGATGATGTAGTGCAAGCAGGTGTTACAGCCCTGCCTTCAGCTGTATGGAAAATGCATTTAATTTCTAACAGCAATCCTGCTGTTTCAGTAGAAGGCTACCCCATACAGAGATAGGCTGGTTAGATCAAACTATACTAATTGCAGAGTGATTTGAAAATCTGTCCCACTTGCAAACAGAATGAATCCAATGCTTTGTAACACTGAATTAACAAAGGTCACAGAGTAATTTTCATAGATCATGCAGCAGGCTAGTTAATGATTAGAGCAATAAAATCCTGACGTAAATCCATGATGAATAAGGGACATATTTTTACTGCTTCTTTTATTATTGCCGTAGGAATCTTAACCAAAGGCAGCAGAAATTGTTAGAGTCAAACATATCTTCAATCCAAAAGTCATTGAGAAGACCAGGTATAGTTGAATGTGCTAGATATTATAGCACATTCAACTATACCTGGTCTTCTCAATGACTTTTGGATTAGAAACTAGAGAATTTAAGGTGTTTTAGAGTATCAGTCAGTTTCTCAATTGAAAATAAGCATGTTGGTTTCAATCCAGTTCTACTGAATTCTGCAGGGAAGAAATCAGCTTCAATAACTGGTGGGGATTAGAAGGACTCAGGCTAAGCAGGGATGCAATTCTCCCCCTTACACCAGCTGCTGGATCAGGTCAGAAAACCATAGTAAAGATCTAGTTCTGCTCCTAGGACTGACCCAAGAGACTGACATCTCTCCTGTGACTGGGTTCAGCACTGTTTCTTAGATGGAAAGGTGTTTGAGCTACCTGAGCAGTAATTTTGCTGAAGTCTATGGGACTAGCTCTGTAGAGAGGCAGGAGTGTACATATTATATGTGCGAGAGGGCAGTGGAAGAAATCCTGGAATTGCTCAGGGCATAAAACCACAAATCTTGGGCCCATGTACATGCAGAGGACCTAAAAACAGAGAGTGTAATTTTCCAGGATTTAATTAAGCATGTTTTATATCCGATAGCTGCACACACAAAGACAACTTATATTTCTCAGTAGGGGTTTATCTGCTATGAGCCATTTAGGTCTGAATTTGGGCCGGAAAATCCTGGTGGAGCAACTGTCATCCAACAGTGCTGAAGGGTGTAGCTCTTGGGAATCTGCAAAATTCCAGCAGGCGTTTTATAGTTCCTTCATCCAGAAGAAACCCCCCGGGGATGAAAAGTGGCTTGTGTCACTCTGTAATGCATTATTGAGAGAAATGAAATGTTAAACTCATCGTGGAACATGCAGTGATGTCCATGTGCTTGGATGAAGAGCTGGAACCAATTACATTTCCATTTGGGAAAGCTGTTTGATGAAATGAAATGTGACTTGTCCACATAGTGATGCCTTTTGGACATTTCAGGTTTTAATTTTAGGTTAGGTGCTCATACCTAAGAACCTAACAGTATAATTCCTTGTAAATCTAGTGCAACTCAAATGGGGGAAAATAAAAAAAAAACAAAACAACCCAACATTCATGCAAGCAGCAGCTCAGCTAAACATAGAGAAACTCAAACTGTGAAAAATGTTCCAGATTAGTGTCAACACCAGAGTCAGAAGGAACCTAGAAGGCTTTTCCACAGCCAGGCACGAAGGGACCCCAACAGGCAGTGGTTTGCAGGTTTGCAGGGCTCACTCTGCCTGCAGCCAGCACTTTCTCCAGCCCTGCCTCCATCCCACGTGGAATGGGCTGAAAAACAACTGGAAGTTTCTTGTCAGAGGAGACACGCAGCACAGCCAGTTCTTCCATTGACAAACAAGCAAAAGAAAACAAAATATCACACTGTCATTTAAAAAATAGCTTCAGTAAAAATATCACAGGGAGTGGTTTCGCTGAGCAGAGATTGGCGACTGATTAGGGAGGGTTATCAGCGTACCTGGTGCTGGATAAAACCCGATCCCTCAATCAGACAGATTGTGGGTTTGTAATGAATGCCTGAGAAACTCTAGAAGTTTTCTGATAACACAGGAGTTTGAAACAAAAGTTTTCTGCTCCTCACCTGCAATGCAACTTTAGAAAATCTCCATGTGGTCTGTTGCTGCAAAATGGCATTCTTGGAGCTTGGTGAGACAGGGCAGTTAGGAGGCAGCACAAAAGACTGTGGGTGTTATCCTTTTCTCATACCTGTTGCCTGTTCATGCCAAGGGTGAGCTGACTTGGTCCACTGCCAAAGAGGGGTGAGCAACCCTGTGCAAGGGTGTTCCCATCATGTAAATTCAAAGTTAAAGCATTGGTTAAGGCTAGGCACTGCTGTAAAGTTCAGCCTAGGTTTGGAGACTTCCATAAGTGATGTTTGTGCCTTGTAATCATGCTCTGAAGTAATATATTTGGATCATGGACTTTTGCATGTCATTTTGGGAAGCTGATCCGTTGAGCATTCTTACAGAATCACCAGTGTCATTTTTAAAACACAGCATAGATGTGCAACGCTTTTCCAATGGCAGAACTCAGTTTGCACTACCCAAAATTTAGAAACGTTGCAACTTTTAACATTCCTTCTGGTCTTCAGCATCTTGATTCTGCTTATACAATGACTCCAAGTGTTAAAATGAAGGTGTTTTTCTTGCTTTGTTTGTTATATGGTACTTAGAGCATCATTTAATTTGCAGCTGTTATTTAGAACTATTTGCATTATTCCAATTGTTTCACCAGATAAGGCAATTAGTAATCACTAGCTGAAGAAAATCAAGCAATGATGAAACAAAACCCACTGATTTGTTTAATGGACTTTTGAATGTATTTCAAGACAAAAGAAGAAATGGATTGAAAGACAGCAAGGGCACCTCCTGAGCTCTCCTTGGATGGCGTCATTTGTTAGTTCACTGCAGTTCCCTCAAGACTTACATTGACCCATTGCTCATCTAAAACTTCAGAGCCGGAGACACTGCTGAAATCCAGAGATGTGAAGCACTGCCAATACTGAACTAAAAACAAGTACATTAGAAGTAAAACAACTGGACAAGTAGCTTTGCTAGGTCAATTGTCATTCTCATGACCCTAAGATTAAAGATCTTTCCTGTTTTTGTGTAGTATATCCTGACTGCTTTTTACACATGACTGCATTAACACAGCACATTGCAATGAAAATATGTGTGAAGAACATAAAAATGATAAGAAGAGACAGATAATAAAATGATATTCCCTAAATCAGGAGAACTCCAAGCTGGGGCTGCCCTTGTAGCCAGCACCTACCCACAACTGAATGGATCCTCTGATGGTTGGATCACATCACGTGCAGTGTGCTCTGGAGGATAGAGCTACTGCCTCCATGCTTGGTATTTGGAACATGGGCTCTGCTGGCTTGCCAAAGCTCCGTGAAGTGGCCACTTCACTGGGCAACACCCCAACAGCACAGCCGTGCCTGGCATCACGTGGCGCTCTCTGCTCCCGCAGTTCCGCTGCGTACAGTTGTGTCATGTGGCAAGTAGCCCTCTTTTGGGTCTCTTTTGCAGGGTCACACACCTGCCATGGGATAATCTTGCACCTCTCCTTTCCCGTCTTTTCCCCATCCCCAGGATCTCACCCATGCCGGTCTCCCACCTCTCCTGCTCTCCTAGGCTTTCTTCAAAACGCTTCCTTGGGTGATTCTTAAATCTCCTGAGGGAGCTGCATTTCAGACATTTCCCTTCCTGTGCAATGCTCTTTCCCTGGTGGGACCACATGGGTCATTTCCGTGACAGATCTGTCACACCACTGGCTTTCCCACTGTCCTGCCTTGAGGCCAATTCAACACTAGGGGGTTATTTGGGACTAGCTCTTTACCAAAGCAGCGAGTTACTATTCTTTAAACTGAGGGCCCAGCAAATGGCACCTAAGAACTTTCACTCACAGATCTGTTGCTGCTTGCAGGCACTACCTGGAAGGCAAACCAGCTGCCCCAGCTCACCCAGTAAACCATGAACAGCAAAGGTGGAAAACTAGAACTCCCACAGCATGGCCTGTTGCCACATCTACTCATCCTGGACCAGTGACTCCAACCATTTCTCTGCTGAGATCCCCTGGAAAGGAAGGATAACGCTTTATGCATGTTGTCAAAATACATTTAAGCAGTGGCAGGATACTTGCTGCTCCGAGCGGAGCAGGATACATACCAAGCCTTAAGCTGTTCCAGGCTTCACAGTACAGCAGACAGCAAAATACATGTGGCTGCACTGGGACATGTTTTCAAATCCCTGTGTGATAGCATCAAGTGGCATAAATCAGAATAACCTGTCACAAATTGTATCCTTCCATGGCCATTTCTTCATCCAGGCTGAGCATCAGCTTAGACCCTCTGAGCCAGTGGTTTCATTAGAAAGAAGGCAAAGAAGTAGCAGTGTTTGAGATGGAGTGGGGAGATGATAAGAAAGTACTGAGGCTTGAAAGAGAAGTTTAAATGCTTCCCAGTAGAAAGCTGGGCTATGGTTGTGTTGGGGCAGGAACATAAGGGGCTTTCGTGTTCCCTGTGAGCCCAGAACTGGCTCTGAGAGTTGCTTTCTTTGACTTTGCTTATAGAGGCAACAGTTACAAGTGGGGTTCCCCAGGGCTCAGTCCTGAGTCCAGTCCTGTTTAATGTCTTTATCAACGACCTGGATGAAGGCATCGAGTACTCCCTTAGCAAGTTTGCAGATGACACCAAGCTGGGTGGAAGTGTCGATCTGCTGGAGGGTCGGGAGGCTCTGCAAAGGGATCTGAACAGGCTGGACCGCTGGGCAGAGACCAACGGCATGAGGTTTAACAAGGCCAAATGCCGGGTCCTGCACTTGGGGCACAACAACCCTAAGCAGAGGTACAAACTAGGAGAAACCTGGCTGGAAAGCTGCCAGGAGGAGAAGGACCTGGGGGTGCTGGTTGACAGGGACTGAACATGAGCCAGCAGTGTGCCCAGATGGCCAAGAAGGCCAATGGCATCCTGGCTTGTATCAGAAACGGCGTGACCAGCAGGTCCAGGGAGGTTATTCTCCCTCTGTACTTGACACTGGTGAGACCGCACCTCGAGTACTGTGTTCAGTTCTGGGCCCCTCACCACAAGAGGGATGTTGTGGCTCTGGATTGAGTCCAGAGAAGAGCAACGAAGCTGGTGAAGGGGCTGGAGAACAAATCTTATGAGGAGTGGCTGAGAGAGCTGGGGGTGTTTAGCCTGGAGAAGAGGAGGCTGAGGGGAGATCTTATTACTCTCTACAACTCCCTGAAGGGAGGTTGTGGAGAGGAGGGTGCTGGCCTCTTCTCCCAAGTGCCAGGGGACAGGACGAGAGGGAATGGCCTCAAGCTCTGCCAGGGGAGATTTAGGCTTGAGATTAGGAGAAAATTCTTCACGGAGAGGGGGGTTAGGCATTGGAACGGTCTGCCAGTGGAGGTGGTTGAGTTGCCATCCCTGGAGGTGTTTAAGGTTAGGGTAGATGAGGTACTTAGGGGCATGATTTAGGGATTGGTGGGAATGGTTGGACTCGACGATCCGGTGGGTCTCTTCCAACCTGGTTATTCTGTGTGTGATTCTGTGTGTGATAGCCCGGAGCCCTGGCTGGTGGCGGGAGGGAGGTCAGCACCACAGCTCGGGTTTGCCTGACGTTTTCCTGAAAAGTCTGGGAGCTTTAATGGTTGGACTCGATGATCCGGTGGGTCTCTTCCAGCCTGGTGATTCTGTGATTTTGTCTTTTCTGCTTGCAGAAGTGGAGGACTCTGCCCTGATGTGCACCTTCTGCAGAGCCAAGGTGTCCAGTCTTCCTCTAGAATTGCCTGCAAAACTTACAGCAGCTTTCAGCTGAAGCTCAGATCATCCCCAGGGAACCTGTGGAGCGAGACCAGCAGCACATCCTCCTGAAGCCGGCAACATCTGTGCTGCTAAATGCTTTAGATTCCTTTTGGACACCAATCCAAACTCTAAGATGTACTGGAGTCCTAACACAGAGCTTACT
Organism: Clamator glandarius; assembly: GCA_033459285.1. Classification (NCBI taxonomy): domain Eukaryota; kingdom Metazoa; phylum Chordata; class Aves; order Cuculiformes; family Cuculidae; genus Clamator; species Clamator glandarius. The sequence goes on along the minus strand of JAUNZM010000016.1, from coordinate 944,254 downwards.
TAGTATAAGACATCTTCCCCTGGGAACCTTTTTGACTAGCGACAAGTCAAGTCAAAACCTCAGTCCAGATCTCAGCTCTGCATCCAAGACATATCCTGACTAGTCTCAACAGCCTGTGGAATCATGACCTGGGGTCTCTGCCCGCTTTGGAGACTTGATATCCCAGGCGTTGAGCTATTGCCACATATGGTATTTGAAGGCATTTTTACTAGTTTATCTCCACAGCTCAGGCTTCCGGAGTGGTTCTGTCATTGCCGAAACACTCTGCCTGCCTTGGTTTAAGTAACTTATTGCAAGACATATCTCACCAGGGTTTTCTTAAAACATAGGTAACTGTTGGTTTCTTTTCACCTTCCAGTTGGGGTGAAGTCAACATGCCCATTCTCCTCAATATGTGAGGGGGTTAGCAGTGAAAATCACCGTGGCCTGGACTTATCAATGTTGAGCAGCTTCTAGGCACTCTGCTGTGAAAACTAAACAACCCTGTCCACATTCTGTGGGTCCAGTGAGTATTTCCCATACATGAAGTTGAGATATTAAGAACAGATTTTAAAGAGTTCAGCCTACTGAGCACAGGGTTGTTGAAAAATCAAGCCAAAAGTAATTTATCCATGAACATGAGGTTCAGCAGCTGCTACCCCATCTTGTTTCTCTAGCATTTGAGTGTCAGGGGCCAAGACCAGCCTTACTTCTGGAAGGAAGAAGCTTAGCTGGACTTGAGCATACAGCAATCAAGACAACAACTTCATCAATTTATCATATTCTTCCTGCCTCAATGCTCATTAACTCGTTCCCACACTTTTTGGCAGGCTCTAATACCATTTTTGATTGTCCCCTCAGACTGATGTTCTTCTGCACAGAGATAAGCTAGTGTAGGAGCGGCTTAGGTAAAAAAAAAAAAATAAGAAAACCAAACATACAAGGTCTATATTTTAAGAATTATCAAAATAGATTCTGTCATCACTTATTTCCTAGGACAAGAATTCATTTGTATATGTCAAAACCAAAAGAAACACCTGAATTTCTGAGTTTCTCCTTTCTATGAACATAGTTATTAAAAAGAAGGTACCATCTGCTTCCAGTGACAGCTACACCCAGGCAGTCTTGCAACCTGCCCCAGAGTCTGTCCTGGGGCTGGCTGGCTTTGCTTATTGCTGCTAGTGTCATTGTGCACAGTTATGGGAAGATGCAGCAAAATAAAGGTTTTCAAATCCAGATTTCAAAAGGAAATAGGTGACGTGTCTCTTCAGACTGCTGGGGGAAAGAATGAAAAATACATTGTTCTGTTGACATGCAGTTGCTGGCTATTAATTCCTTAGAGAATTTTGTATTGCTTCCAAGGCAAATATAAGGTTAACTGTTGTACTAATGGAGTAGTATGGGATACGGATCTAGAGATTCTTGTAAAACAGATGTTATTTATTTAGCCAATGCAGAGCAAATCTACTTACAGATGTGATTCCGTGTTGTATATTCACTGTGATGTGTGGTTGCCCAGCAGCCCCCTACCATAACATGAGAACAGAACCTGCCTCCCTGGGCCAAGCCCCAAGATCTCAGACAAGGATGGGTAACTTGTACACCCAGCCCTGCTTGAGCAGGTGCCCTGTGAAGGCATCAGCCCTTTTGGTACAGCCACTTGTAAACACGGGCAGATGAGCTGTGCAAAAAGCAACCTGGCTGCAAGAAGGTGAGTGGAAAACAGGTCTCAGTGGCCTGAAACCTCCCCGGTGATCTGCCCAGCTGCAGGGGCTGGGCTGTGCCAGCCAGTGGTGGTGCTTGGAAGAAATGCTGCTGCTATAAGAATGCCGCTATTTTGTAAAAGCATTTTCAGGACCTTCCAGTGCCAGATATCCAGACGTGCTAATGCAAAATGCATTAGTCCAAGCAGCAGGAGCTCCGGGGCGGCTGGCGCCATCGAGTTCCACTCATTTCATCTTTATTATAAATACTGCATTGTCGTCTCATTCTTTTCTCTCATCCTCTCTTCAGAAAAGAATTATAAGGCTCTAGTTGACTGGGCCCTTTGACTTAGTACAGTTGTTAAACCACAGGCAGTAAATACCTCTTTCAATTGTTTAAGGCGGATGTATTTATTTCATTGGAACAACTGAATGAAATCTGTACAAGCTAAAGAATCCTTTCTTTTGATGACAGCTCCAGTTTTCTACCTCAGACCTGAATGCATGAAACTCCTCCTAAACCTGCCACGTGAAATCAGCCCACCTTCAGACTGGCTCCTGCTTTCAGCATAGGTTTTAGGGTTCAAGAAGTATTCCAGCCTCAAAAGATTTACCTCCTACTTGCAAACAGCGATCTTTCACCAGGCAGATCTCAGCTGACAAATGTTAATTGTTATGCAAACTATCCAGAAGATGAGCTCTTCTTCCAGAATTGAAGGACAGCCGCCTCCCAGATGAAACAAGGCAGCTGTTCAAACAGAGCGGGGCTGCCCTGCCCCGGCTGCCAAAGTAGGGGAAGAGCCGAGAGGTGTGAGCAGAGCTGGAGCCGTGCCATGCCACCATGGTTAATAACCCCTGCTTTTGTGGAGGAAATATCCACAACACAACTCAAGAACTTCAGCTGACTCCACGCAATCAGAAAACTGATGATATGTTTCAGTGGAAACCAGATATAAGAACTGCTTCCTTGGGCTCATACAGTGGGATGCTCCCTCCTGCCACTGAAGAAAATGAATTTTGGTCCTTGGGGCAGGATCAGGGTGGAAGAGCCATGCTCTACCAGCCCTGAGGGTTTGAGAGGGACCAAGGATGCTGAAAATGCTGGGCCGTGGCTTCCATTGGAATCCCCGAGGAAGCGAGAAGCTGTCTCTCCTTGGTTGGGAAAGGCAGAATTCCTGCTCAATGGCCACGGTCCTAATTCCACCATAGGCAACAGATGAAGGGAAACTTGTACATGCTATCAGCTCAATTTTCTTTCCAGTCTTGTTTAATCACTGCTCCTTCCCTCCTCAGCTGTTCTCAGTGCAGGGCTGTTCTGCCCAGTGCAGGCTCTTTGGGATCACTATGAAGCATGGGAGTCACCTCAGAAAGAGAGAGGGACTCAACCACAGCTGCTTGTAAAAAAAACCCTGGTGGGGCCAGTGGGAATTCATACAAATAGCAAGTCTCGCTATTTGCCTGCACTTGTCCAGCCCTCGATGAGCGCAGCCTTGGCAAGAAGAAGGTGGCTCAGAGATTCAGAACAGCTCCAGGAAAGCAAGCTCCCACATTCTGCTCTCGCACCAAGTCTGTTCAACCAGGTTGGCTGCAGACAAAATTTACATTTCAAGCGCTGTGTGAGACTTGTGTTCAGCCCACTAGTGGGTGTTGCCAAATTTTATCTGTATCAGCCACATAATTGCTCTTCTGGTGTAAAAAATACCTTTCTGGCCATCAGAGAACATGGAAAAATGTGTCTTTCCGGGGGGGGGGGACTTATGATAATTTGAAGGGATCGCTGTGCTTCCTGGGAAAAACATGGAGAACCGTCTACTTTGGTATGTGGCTGAGCTGAATTTCTGAACTCTATTTAACGAGGGCTCCATATCACCCTGTAATTCTTGTAACCAGTTTCAAGGGGTTTCATTTTTTTGTCTGGTTTTGGTTTTGTCAAACCTCCCGCCCCATTTTTAAGATAGCTTTGTGTTATAACAACAAGGCTATTCAGGACTGGGTTGTTTTTTTTTAAATTAAATGCCTTATCTCACCTGTACCTGCATAGTCTTCAGCTGTGTAGGACTTAACAGGTTTGGCCCAGTGCATTTTGAGGTGCAAATGCATAGAAAGGGAGAATGGAGGAAGGACTATTATTTGAACATTCAGACTATGAGGAAGCTTTCACTGATTCTAAGACCTGGTATTTCTTACTCTCTTTAAATTTAACAGCAAAAGTTTCATTGATTTCAGTGGCAGCAGGCCTGCAGTCTATTTAAAAGGGAAAAAAATGGCATTTGACTCAACAAATCTGTTCTAACGTCACATCTCTTTCTCTCCTTTTGCATCACTTCCCAATATCTGGCTAAGCAGAACAGTGATGTGCTATCTCCATGCTTCACTTTCCCCTTCAACAGCTTTGTCTGGCAACTTATTTGACACAATATGTTGAAAGTCCTTCCCCAAAGGTCCATAAAGGCATGGATTCAGTTTCCAGGGAAGGCCACTGATGCCTCTCAGCAAGGGCACTTGGCTCAGCTCACAGTGTCCGTGGTTGTTTTCATCTGAGACTGAGCTGATAAGGGGATTTTCTTTCAAGTGGAAAAACATAAACCATATTTATATGCAGATAATTTCCCATTTGCTGGGTTTAGCAAAACAGGCTGAATTTCTGGCCTGTCTCTCCAGTGCTTCCCAACCACATGAAACATATTCACAATCGTCCTGATGGGAGATGTTTTGCCAGGAGCTGGGGAGGTGTCACAGTACAGCTGGCTGTGGAAGGCACGGGTGGAGGGACACCACCAGCCTTATTTACTCTGCATTTTCTAGAAAGAGTTAATATGGACCACAGCACCTGCTGAACATGTGTTACAGGTGCTGGTGCCGGTGACCCATCATTTTACTTGAGCTAACTATATATATTTTGATCAAAAATATTAAAAGATAAACCCTCAAAGCGTAGCTAATGTCCTCTGAGCCACCTTCAAGACTTACTGAGCTTGCAGGGTACAGGCAAGCAGGACCATGCTCAGCTAAGGAGTGGGAGGGACTGAATTACATGTGTAATAGAGGAAGGATTTACTGAAAAAGCTGGTAGAAGATTCTCAAACTATTCATGCCCAGGAGGAGGGTAATATCAAACAAGGAGTACTTCATGTTCATCTGTGAAACCTAGCCCATTCCTCCCTGCATGGGTTTCCAGAAGATGAGACCCTAGTTCACAGCAAAGTGGTAATTATAGTTTTTTCTGTATCATTTTACAGTTGCAAAGCACCTCAGGATTCTACCCTGCAGGAGTTCTTTATGTTTATTATATTATCCGGGGGTTTTATCTTGCATTCAGTTTAGTGACTGCCATGGGAGTATGCTCTTAAGGTTTAAAGATTAAGCTTTTCTTTAAATGTATATTCCCCTAATGTAATACATCTGGTTTTGTTTAAAAGTAATGTTACTTGTTTTAGAAATCCTTTGTTTAATGGGTCCTTTATTACAGACCCATTTAGGTCTCAGCTTCAGATGTTAACGGCAGCTCCACCTGAGCCAATGGCTTTTGAATATCTGGGCTTGTCCAGTTTCACCCTCCTGGGAACGAGTATGGTGGATCAATGTACAAGGTTTTGCAAAGGAACTTCTTAAAGTCACCTTTAATTTTGCACCTGTGTTCAAATAATAAAAACACCTCTGAAAAACTATAAACACCAGAATGCCTTTCCCTTTCTGGAAGTACTTACTGCTTCTTGAGTCCTTTGAGGTCTGACTAGTGTCTTTCAAGAAACTGCACATAGCTCTGGCCCACCTGTCTCTGCTTGGTCTTCTGATTCTAGACAAAGTCTTTTCTTTGTAGGAGGCTGTCTGTCCCTTCTGCAGAAGAATCTGATCTCTTATAAGTCTCTCAGGTTTTGAGATTTTCTGTTTGTTTATTCGAGTAGAAGAGATAGATGAAAAGCCAAGCGCTCCGAGTGCTGATGGTCCTTGTTGCCTTGAGTTGGAGTTGAGATCTTCTGCTGTGAAGTGGGCATTATTCAGCACTGAAAGTTAAAGTTAATAGAAGCAGAATTTAAAATTCAAATTCAATTTATGCAGGCAGAGGCAGGTCCCCCAGGCCATGTGTGTGTACGTGTATATAAACACAGACCTAGCTACTTATGTGTGTCTGCATTTATATATACAGACAAACAAACAGGAATGAAAAAGAAATATATATATATGCTGCATCCCAGCAAGAAAGGTAAGCACCAATATAGAAAGTAATACCAGAAAAAATCCAGTTACCATCACAGAGGATACCATTTTCCTAGTCCTGCCCACTAGAACTCTGCCACCCTAACTGAGCAAAGCTCACATCACCTCAGAATTTAAATGGTGCAAAATAGCAACACTTATTTTCAGCTTCAGGGAACCTTTCTGCTCTAGTTTCTCAGCTTGAGAAAATGCTAAACTGCGCAGTGGACTCCTGTACCTTGTGCAACCATGCAAATCACTGTCTGGTTTTCCCATGCCCAGCTCAAAATACAGCTTCCATCTTTCTCCTACTTAACCATATCCTGGTGTGAGACAATACTGTACTAAGAAACACTTCATACTACAATAGTAGTAACACAAATCTTTTCTTTTATCATTAAGTAGAATGAATCCCTGAGGACTCAAGATAACTCCACAGAAACCTGTGTATGCAAAAAGAGAGGCTGGTTATGGTAAGCAAGGTTAGAGGTGCATGTATAGTCAAAATGCACATTCACACAATGAGTAGACAAACACCCAATATGGTGGAGATTTAGGTGAGGGACCTTCACCTCTTGCCTGTACCAGAGACAAAGGGATAGTATCGATCACCATTTACGAGATCTCAGGATGGATTTAAAAACATCAATGCTCTATCTAGTCAAGGATGCACATGGATCCTGACTGAGCCACAGCAGAGGCTGAAGTCTTTCGCCTTTAACATATAAGATCATCAGCTGAAAGTCAAGTGTCTTGTCCCAGGTAAATGTTTCTTGTCCCATTCTGTTACTGGTAAAAAGTCTCTTTACAGAGAGGAGCAGGCATATGCTAGTGGTGAGAGCTGCCTCGCATGAATTCCATGAGAAGCTGGAGACAAGCCTGGACCAGAGCTCTGCAGGGAGAGCAGCAAAGGGAATCCCACAGGGCTCTTTGAAATAGGCAATGGACATCCCAGTAAAAAGACCAAAGTGGCCACATTCAGGCAAACAGACCAAACACAGGAGCTGAAACAGGTCCAGTCACAGCCTTTAATCCACTTCTTCCTAAAGGCAGCAAGTTCTACTCTTCTGCATTGACATCTGCAGTAAATGGTTTCTTTCCAAATGTCTTCAGACCAAGAAATGAGCCTACGAGATGCCAGTGCTCATCTTCCATGAGGGGCAGATCAGTCAGGTTGTCAGTTAAAGGCACTTGCTGAAGGTGAGCTGTGGTTAAATTAATCTAATAGGAAAGCTCCATAGGTCAACAGCTTCCTGCCAGGGATGGGAGACTGTCACAGCACATTGCTTATTAGTATTGCACATGATGATAACGCTGTCTGTCATCACCTGGAGGCAATGTCCCTGGATATGCTAATGACACCTTTGCCTGCAGCCTGCATGGTGCTGTGGTTCATCATGTTTGAGCTGAAGGTTTGTTTCTGTAATGGCCAAAGATCTTGTGCAACTGAAATGCCCACGTGAACACATCATACCAACACCTCGAACGGTTTTCTCCATGCTTGAGAAGCATCTGCTCTTCATATATCAGAAAATCAACTGTCTCACGCACACAAGAGGACACAAGGATGGACCATTCTGTAGACAGTTCTGTGTGGAACCAAGATTATGAGGATTATGAGTGAAGAAAATGCAGTCTGACATGGTGCATTACCAAGATACAACCTGCTGGACATTCTCACAGAGGTCAGCAGGATTTGGCAGCAGCTGCTGTCTAAGCCTCCAGGGACGAGTAGGTCCTGCATGCTCTGTAGTCTGCTCCCACTGCAAAAGCACAAGCCATGGATTTAGGGTTGCTCCAAGGACCACACAGATTGAAGAGGTGGACTGATAATTCACAGTTAAGTCCTGCCCTCTGAAGCAGAGGTGCCCCAGCATGCCTGGTGGCCCAAGTTCGTTAGCCAGATATCCAAATGAGGAGGTATAAGGATTTCCTATTATCTCTGGTAAACTACAAAGGTAGAAAAATAGTCTGTTCAGAAGTGACAGGGTGCAGGCACACTCGTATGCAAAGTGACACGTGAAGGTAGAACCCATTCTGCCAGCCATGAGCAAGGTAAGAAGATGACCCACATCAAACAGGTGAATTTGGGGGAAGAACCAGCCTTGGCCCACAGAGTTCATAGGACAGAATCCGAGATTACAGGAAATACAAAAAGACATTATTGTATGCAATGTGGAGGAAACAAAATTTCACACAATTTACTTCAAAATGTCGGGAGAAGGGATGGAATAATCCCGATGCTCAGCAATACACTCTGCTGGCCAGTTCCCTCAGATGATGTTTTATTGCCTAATATAATGTTGAAAATATCATATTATTAGCTGATGTTCTTTAGCCAATCAGTTCACATCTGTTTTTTTCTACAACTCCTTCCTATTTGTCCTCCCTGAGACTTCTAAGCAGAAGTAGATGTTTTCAGAGATACAAAAGGAATTCTGGATTAGTTTGGGTTTTTTTTGAGACAAAGAGGAATTTGAGGGCAAACACAGTTAATATTTACTCACCAAACCTTTTATTTTGTAATATGGATACCAGAAATGAATGTGGAAAAACAATGTAGGTTTCTCTTGTGACCAGAAAGGTAGCTTTTATCTGTAAAATATCTCAAAACAATTACAATCCAAGTAATGGAAAACAACCCTCTAATTGGAGACAATTGGCTTGTCACAATTCAGACAAATACTTGTTATTCAAAAGTTTTCTTATTTTAAAATGGCAATGCGGGACATTTAGGAATGGTCTCAAGAGCTTTAATTCCATCTCTGCAGAAATATAAAAATGACACTGTGTTGTAGCAATGGGTCAACCCCTCCGAAGGCACAGTGGCTGTGTAGAAGAGCTGCCAGACATCGTAGATATTTCACATCATGCAAATTCTTGTTACTGTTTTATTTCAGTTTAGGGATAATCTGAGATGTATGTTCCTTGCCGTTTAAAACCAAGAGAAAAACCACAACAGTGTTTTCCGTGTAAGCTAAAATCTTTCACATGTGCCAACTGTCAAAGCAGACAAAAGAGCTTTGATCATAGTCAGACACCATAACTAGCTACTTGTTTTAATTACAGAAAGTTTTAGCTATTATTACATGACAGGCTGGCACATTCAGCACATGACATAATTTTATGAAAGCTTTTCATTTCTCTCAGCACAGCTCCAGCCCTAGGCTATTCCACTCACCACAGAAGCATCAGTTTGAACAAACCCAGGGAGATATCTCAGACTGTGACCTACAACAATCCGATCACCCACCGATGCCACTCCCAGCCTGGGTGGGAGACTATCACACTGCCCCAGCTGGGGCAGAGCTGCGAACTGCCCACAGATCATGTGTTTTCCTCATTCTTGTAACTTGTAATTTGTATTTGAAACAATCCCGAATCCCTGGGGTTTGGGGGTCATACTGCATATTGCTTCTACTTGAAGTTTGCCTTCTATCTGTAGCACATTAGCTGTTTTGAGTGGCTGATGACCTAACCCCTAAAATATTGGGGTTTTCCTGCCTGGATCACTGTCAGACCACCAGAAAGAAAAAGCTGTGGCACAGATCAGCCCACACATTCTCACAGATACTCCTGGGCTACTACATGTTTTCATCTCTCTTAGCAATACTTTCATTTCGGCAAAGCTTTCTGTGAACAAACTCACAAAAGCACTGATGAAGAGCAAATCAAAGGGAGCATGGCAGTAGTCAAAAAGGCTCTGTGATTTCTGTTTGAACAAATGCTTATGAGGGCTCATTTTCTCATAGCTGTGGAGCCCTAATCCTCATCTATTCAGCACATTAGAGAAAAATACCAAATTACATCCCCTATCACTGCATCTAATTTAACATGAAATCAAATAAGCACAGTAAAGAGAACAAACACAAATAATTGGTGACAATGATAACATAGGAACTGAACTGAAAGAATGTCTTTCCCGTGGAAAACACTGGAAAGCAGTGTCAGAGTTGTTGATTAATTTAACAGTCATTAAAACATCTTATTAACTCAAGTGCCAATTGTGTGCTTGGCAGGAATAACAACAGTGCCAACTACGCACATACATCAAAACTGCTAAAATTTGAAGAAATTCTGTGGCTTAATATTTTAGTACTTTTATAACTTGCTTTTATAACATGTTTTACTGGTTCAGGTAGCCTTACCTACCTCCTTTGTGCCTGATGCTATGATCTGAGGCACACAGCCTCGACTGTCCTTAAAAAATATAAGTTTGTTTGCAGTCCTTTTGCATGAGGTCTTCCAGATCTGGCTGAACCATGTGCCTCATAGCAGTGCCTGAATTTATAGGCTGAAAGGTGCAAACTGCTGAGCTTTGAGAAGTCTGAGTGCTATAAGTGCTGATGTGATGGGCACCGAGGAAGGCAAGGTGAGCACTGAGGGAACAACTGCTCCAGCTGTTCCAGTAAAGGACCATGCTGGCCACCACCTTCCCAGGACTGGTGTTTGGTTTCCAGAAGGCCAGATGATTTTTCGTTCTTATGCATGGACATCTACAGTTTTTTGGGGAGAAATTAGACTAACATTACTCCTTCTTCTGCATTTGGCCCTCATTTGTGCTGGTTTGTGGTTACCACAGGTCCTTTCTTCCCTTGTGCCCATACACTGTGAAGGCATCCTACCACGGCTTCTAGATGGGGAGAGGACAGCCACATATTGTTATACTTTGTTTTTGCAGAACCACAGAGGAGACAACCCCCACTCCCTTCCCCTCTGTCACTCCTGATGAGAGGAAAGCAAGTAGCATTTGCTGCCCAAACAAAACTAAGATATCATATTGTCTGGTTTTTGCTTGGGGCCTGAAGAGAAGTAAATCTTGCTGCTGAAAGTATTGCAGAGACAGTCATCTCTGGACATCTCTCCTTGATGACTACAAATAGGGGTGGGTGGTACAGAGCTCATTTCTATAGGGCAAGCCCAAATTCAAGTCATAGAGTGTGAATTAGATGGGCACAGGCAGATGTTCTGAGCTCAGCACATCCTAAACATGCTACAGATACATTGAGACCAAGTGTTAACGAGCAAAATGGATGAAAAGTTATGGGTCATGAAGTTTGTCGTGCATAAAACCACCTTAAGTCCGTTTTCTAGCCCTCAGCAGAGGCACACCCCAGGCAATTTGTCTTTAGATCCACAGAAAGTGATGGATGAAGCCATGAATTACAGCCAGGCTATAGCCAGCCTCACTGACCTAAGGCTTCTGAACTTGTTAGTGGCTTCAACATGTGCTCCTATATGCTAGGAGAGTCTTTGCTGTTATTTCAGTATCTGCAGTGACTCTGGCTTCCTCCAGATCAGCTGCAATATTAATAGCTTTACACAAAGCTGCCTCGAGCCTGTAGTTGGGAGTCCCTGAAAGATTGTTTACCTCTAGCTTAAAAGTTGCTAAACTGCCCTTGATGATTTCTTTGCAGCTCCATGGGCCAGCAAGCATGAATGGCCAGGGCAGGGTTAGAAGCTGCATCTGAGACAATTTTTAGGCTGGTGTGATTGCACGGGTACCCTGTAAAGGTTATAAAGCGCTTCAAGTGGTTAAATCCACTGGGAACCTAGTTCAGAGGAGGGAGAGAGGTTGTGCTGCATGTATCACCTTCCCCAGCCACCTAGAAATGACCAGCCACCAAACGACTAGTGCTTATTAATAAACTTGCTTAAGGAAATTGGCTGGAGTCTTACTTTTCATTGTGTTGAATGAATGGAGCTAAATATAATCCAGAGCTCATTTTGCTGGATAACAATGTGAGAGAAACTTCCTGTTCTAGCAGAAATCCCTGATTTTAGAAGTAGGAGTTTCTCTAGGCTGGGTGAAATTCTTCAAATCTCAAGAAGCATTAAAGGTCACTCTCTAAATTCCTCTCTTCTCCTGAATAAAGGTATTCTTCTAATACTCTGTATGAAGGGTGATGTAGTGTCTTTATGAGAATCCAACTGAAAGTACAAGATGTTTTAATCAATGAGCACTCAGAAACAAAGGTACTTCTTGGCTTAAGACACAAATTCAATAATTATTTTTTCAGCTGAACTGGAATAAAGACATTATTTAAACACGTATCTGTCATCTCACGCTGCTCCTGGCTTGCTGTTGGATATCAGTTTCTCAGAAGTGCCATGGCAGCTCCTTATGCAAAGGGAAAAAGAATATAACCATTTCCTCACATGACTTCATTTGGGATTATGTTTCCTTACACCCCATCCTGTGATGTGCTGTGTCAGGAGAGGGCTTCAGGTGCTAACAAAGCCAGTGGTGGGTGGATGAGTGCACACTGGTCTTTATAAAGATGCCTGTTTGTGTTGCAGATTTGCAAAAACAAAGGGCTTCAATGTTTGATTTTTTCTCAGTGTTAAATGAGCCACAGGCCAGCTGGGCAGCAGGAGAGAGGGGAACACAGGAGAACTGGGGGCTCAGCAGCAGCACTGCTGCCAGGGCTGGGACTAGGGAGATTGAGTGATATAAAAATATTTCAGTCCTGCCAGGCTGATCTCCCTCGTTTTGCCATTGGTTACACTACCAAGCTTCCAGCCTTTTTGATGAGTTCTTCAGGAATAGCTTTGACACCCCCGTGCTGCCAGTGTGAACGACCTTTTGCTCTAGGAGAAAATCAAGGAGCCAGTCTGCAACTCCTTTTAGCTGTGCATGGGCAAAATCTGGTCTTTTCCCTTTGTGACATTGCCATGCATAATGGACCTGAACCCAGTAGTGTCAATAAATACGGGCTGTTCATAAGCTCAGAAAGTTCCTGTGGGTGCAGCTGCAAGATGGTGTTGGGTTGCATTCAAGCCTCATTGGGCTGCAGCAACTGCTGTAAGTGGTGTTCAAGGAAGTTAGGAGAACCACAGTTGTTGTGGGTTGAGCAGACACTTAATGCGTAATGGGTGGTGGAAGGGTTAGAAGGCTGCAAATGCCAAAGTAAGAAGCTTTGGCAGAACGTGGTGAGGTCCTGGGTGGAGCCAGCTTGGTCCTGCTTGGCTCCACACATCTAGGGCCAAGGCGCTAGAACAAGGGGTACAAGCAAGGTGAAGGCAGAAGCTGGTGGAGTGTAAATGGAGGTATATGCTGGAGGTGAAGAGGAGAGAGGGCAGGTTGGAGTAGGAGTGAGAGGAGGTGGAAGGCAGGAGTCACGCTGGGTCCGTGATGGGCATCTGCTGGTGATCTCTTAGGTGTCTGCTGGGAGTCATAGAATCACCAGGTTGGAAAGGACCCACTAGATCATTGAGTCCAACCATTCCTATCAAACCATGCCCCTCGGCACCTCGTTCACCTGTCCTTAAACACCTCCAGAGAAGGTGATTTAACCACCTCCCTGGGCAGCCTCTACCAGTGCCCAACGACACTTTCCCTGAAAAATTTTTTCCTAATGTTCACCCTAAACCTCCCCTGACAGAGCTTGAGGTCATTCCTTCTCATCCTGTCCCCTGTCACTTGGGAGAAGAGGCCAGCACCCTCCTCTTTACAACCTCCTTTCAGGTAGTTGTAGAGAGCAATGAGGTCTCCCCTCAGCCTCCTCTTCTCCAGGCTAAACACCCCCAGCTCTCTCAGTCGCTCCCCATAAAGCCTGTTCTCCAGCCCCTTCACCAGCTTCGTTGCTCTTCTCTGGACTCGCTCCAGAGCCTCAACATCCTCCTTGTGGTGAGGGGCCCAGAACTGAACACAGGATTCGAGGTGCAGTCTCACCAGTGCTGAGTACAGAGGGGGAATAACCTCCCGGGCCATGCCATTTCTGATACAAGTCCATGCGCTTGCTGTGCTCTTGTGCCACAACTGCAGGGATTGCTCAGACAGAGGGTCTGCAAGACTTTACCATGTGTGCAAAAACCTATATGCTAATCCTTTGCTCCTGAAGGGCTGCAGGTATACAGGTGACAGACAGATCAACTTACCCTCCCCTAGCTACATCTGGGGCATTGCTGATCTTTTCAAGGCCACGCTGTGAATGAGCAAACCAGTTAGAGGAGAAATCTTCAGTAGCCTTCAACCCAAGGTGGTTGCATGTACCTGAGCAGTACCAGAAGGTACAGACTGTGGCATTCACTGAACCTAAACCTGCAATAGAAACTCAGTATTACCAGTTGCTCCTGCAACTACAGGGAACTGGATAGTTAGAAGCAGCTTGGAAAATTGCATGTGTGCTCTCTACATCACCTGTCCACCAAATGATCTCTGGCCTCTCAACTTGGTGCAATACCATGCAGTAATTTCCCTCACTGTCCCATGGATGTGGTTCTCTGCAGGGGACCCTCCACACAATATGGCCCTGAGGAGCTCCTGGCATAGAGTATGGGGTGTTTTTCAGGGGGTGGGGCACACTATGGGGCTATCTCTGTCTGCTGGATGATGATGATGTGGGCTGGCACTTAGATTGTCACCTTGGATGGAGGCTGAGATGCTCCTGGCACAGCCACAATCCTTGAGTATGGAGACTTGGGCTCAAGAAAGAAAGGATAGGCTTCTGTCCACGGATAACTGAGATGGCTTTTCATACCTCAGATGGGCCCTGCAGAAACTGCCAAGCTGCAAGGAGCAGCTGAGGGACATGGGAGCAGATTTCATGCTCTCACCCTGTGCTTTGATGCTTCCGGCTAATGAGTTAATCAGCTGCTTGTTGTGCCTGATGGGAAAACAACAACAAACACAACCAGAGGATGAACTGAAGAAAGCAAAGCATTTTCTGGCATGTGTTCCTTTGACTGCAACATCAAAGATCACATTAAGATTTTTGTAGAAGGTTATTTCTCTGTGTTTCTTTAGCTCTAAAATTATCAGTAGTATCAAACCCCGTTTGCAGGAAGACCTTCTGAGGAGGAGTACGCTGCTGAAAGGGCAGAGATGCTAAATATTTCATGAAGAGCACACACAGACTAACGTGCAGTTCTCAAAACATCCTCATTAAAATGCTTTAATTAACATTAGTTCAAGTACTAACAGATGTGGATCTTCATGTGTCTCAGATACATCAGGGGTGCTGGGCACCACTCAGGTCCCCACAAGACCATCCCCATAAGATGTATCTCAAGCCCTCTCACAATCCCATTTTAACACGGAATAAGTTTCCCCATCTCAAAGGGCCAACCAGTAACCATTTATGCAAAGTGAACAAAGTCAAAAATGTAAAGGGAGCAGCAGAGGTATCTTTTCCCTTTTAAAGTCTGTATTTTCAGCTCCCCAGTGCCATATTCCCACAACCTTCTACCCAGCACCCAGCCCAGGCAGCCTCCTGCTCCGGCACAAGCAATGGGAGTGCTGAGTGCTCCTCTGTCCTTGTCTGCTTTGCCTGTTTTTTTGGAGTGGGGAACAAGAAGAGAGCTTCAGACCAAGTCAGACGACAGAAAAGCAGGGGCAGAACTCTGTCTGCACAAGGACATTTTTAAAATGGAAAAAAAAGACACCTCTTACCCAAAAGAGAAGGGGTGCCTCATGTTTTCTGAAGAACTGGGCTGATACTGAAAAAAGAGATGTAAGGAAAGGTGGGTGGAAAAATATCCCCTGTATTTATCATTCCTTTAGTTCAGGAAGGGGTTCAAGTCTCTCTGAGGCTCCAAGGCAAGGGCTGACCACCCTCAGCAACTGTGGGATACCTGCTGCGCCCTGTCCTCACCAAGGGTGCTCGCTCCTGTCTGGGAGCTCCAGCCCACCCTGATTTCTGCGTTCCTGGGCAAGGTCAAGGACTAAATGACCAATTTCAGTCTTGAAACGGTGGCAGCCTGCGAGGAAGTGTCTTTTGCCACCAGTTGCTTTATCTGCAAAGAGATAAGAAAAAGGGTTTGTTCTCTGGGCAGCGAGCTGCTGCCCTTCCCAACCATGCAACCCTGCAGCAAAGCTGCAGAGAAGCTGCTCTGGAGCTCATTTTGAACTGTCTTTTTCTGTGATTATTAACCCAGAGTGGAGTCACGTTCCCAGCAACTTCCTCTGGTCAGCACTGACGTGGCAGCAAACCATGAAGAATCAGGCTCGCATGCCGAGCAAGTGGCTGGAGGACAGCATCCCAGCGCTCTGACGAGCTTGCACTTCAACCTGCAACAGATATGGATCTCCATTCCAGAGAAAATACACTTTAATTATGCAAACTCTATGCGCATTTTAAAAATATAAGGAAAGAAAAACAGGACCTCGTCTTATCTTTTTGTGAAATCATTGTTCGGTTTGAAATATGTGGATAATTAACAACATTATCATGCAAATTTAAGTGGATTGAGCTGGGTGAATTAAAGTGACTTCACCTACCTAGCCATAAAAATTGCAAAACGGAGCTGTCGCAATGAAGCTCTGAGCACTATTTTTAGTGCAGGAGTGTAAGAGAGGGCCCGTGGGAGGGCATCTTCCAAAAGAACGCAGACGGTATCTTTTAGGAGGAATTAAAGCTTAGGAAACCATTAGTAGCACTCACGAATGACTGAAGGATATTTGTGTGATGGGGCTGGAGTTTATACACAGAGAGCCACATGCACCAAAAGAAAATCATGACTCATTAAATTTAAGGAACAATTTACTGAAGCCAGATTTTCAAGTGTCCTCCTTCTGCTGCTGTTCCCTCCGCTCGCTGTCCTCAGGTCACACCAGCCCTTTAGCGGTGGTAAAAACAAAGTAAAAAATCCTTACTTATTTCCTCTGAATGAGACCAGCCAAGCTTTTTTCAGGACTGCGATTCTGTAAAGCTCTCATGTCATGTACTAGATGCATGAAAAATACCCACACACTGTTGTAAACCCATTTCCACTTCCTGTGATTTTACAGCATCGCATCTGCAATTGGCGCGTTTCAGATCAGCACTTGAAGAAGACATACACGAATATCTCCTTCTCCTCAAAAAAAGACCAGGTTAAAGGTCACTGGAAAACAACCAACTGAAGCAGACCCTGAATGATCCTGTGGTTTTTCCATACATAATTTGGGTTTGGGTTCTTTTTGCCTGTCTGTTTGCTAAGTTTGAAAGATTTTTTTAGTAAATCCAGAATTTCAAAATCATTGCCCCATAAACGCACATTTCACTGGTACACAAAGAACTTAGGAGCATCACCTCTGAGAAAAGTCATAAATGCCATATAAATGAATAGTTTTAGAGAAAGTTTTGGTTTGCTTTTTTTTTTTTTTAAAATGCATCACCCTCATTGTCCTCCTGTGTTCATATCTTAACTCAAAAACATTTGACCCCAGGTGCAGTGCTCAAAAATCTCTAGACGGAGGAGGAAACAACATGCTATTTCTTACAGCAGCAAAGCGATCCAGAAATTCCCATCTCCCTGAATGTCACTGGGACTTTGTTTGCCAGGTGACTTCAGAAAATAGGACTTCAAAGCCTTTCAAAATTGTGCAGCTGAGAAAAATAAATAAAGAATAGCTCTAGCTAATGTAAAATTTTCTAACATTAGATGATTTTTTATGGAGCACATTTCCATTTATCAACCAGTGCTTCAAAGGGCAAGCAGCGGTGGTCGGTTTGGCTGCTCATCCCTAGCACCAATCCTTCCTTCAAATTTTGCCTCCTGTTTGTTGAATCTTGTCTTTCCATAGGGAAAGACTTACATTTCCCTACGCGTCTGCAAAACTCATACCACAATGCCTGAGCCCTCTAGATGCTGCTATAACAATAATTATGAGCAGGATTACCAGTGCACAGGAGGTGCAGCGAGGCAGCTGAGAGCCCTACCATGAGCGGTGTTGCAGTCTGCCATCGAATTACCAGCAAAGAGGGTGGAGAAAGACCATCTATAGCAGAGGAAGAGGGAAAGGCTCTTGGGAGAAAACCTTTAAAATAAGGTATACTTGCTCTCCTCACCTGTGCTTAATGAAGATGCTGCAACTTAATAAGTTTAAGGTACCACCTCAACTAACCCCCTTGTTTTCTGTTGGGAAAGGTGATCTGGGTGCTCTTCAAGGTCCTTTTCTACTGCTGAGGGATTTCGGCAGACTGGCATAGACCTCAAAACACTCCAAATTACCACCCAAAACCACAGAGCAGCAAACATATAGGAACTGCCATGACAATAGGAAAGACCAGGAGATGAAAATGGGACATGCAGGGGCTAAGGACAACTGCAGGAATTCTGCCAGGTTATGAAACCTTCTGATTTATTGCCCTGGTGCAAAGCATCTGCCTAGCACATGGCTAGTTGACCCAACACAGCTAAGAAATCCCACATGGAGATCCAGCAGCCTGAGACAGAGTGAAAGGGACTATCCTGGTCATAAATATAGTTCTGTGTTTTTGCAGTGAACTGGGCTACATATTTCATTCAGAAGGGAGAACTGGGAAGTAACCAGTGTGGGGTTTTTTGTTTGTTTTATGGGAAAAATCTTGAGTTTTGAAACTTGTTTTCCACTCTGAAGCAGGTAATATTTATGTCATAGATTGCAATCCCAAAGTTTTCTAACCTCAGATAAATCACAGTATCTGGTTTCCATGAAATCTGGTGTAAGCCTTTAAAATTATACATTGTTTTTTTCTATAAGACTGAAAAACATTCCAAAATAGAAACTAAAATTGTTCTTTCTTGCTACAAGTTTTTCTGTTTAAAGAAATTTTGCCTAGTTCAAAGCATTTCTACAAAAGAATACATTTCTGAACACTGGCCGTTCCAAGCAGAACACTGGTCCCAGAGTCTCCCATCCCTGGTGCTGTTATCACACTGCTACCAGAAAAGTCCCAAAGCATCCGAAGCTGGAGCAACCAGGGACCTGCAGCCACTCGTGCTGGCAGCAGCATTTGGGAATAGTCCCCATGCACCAACACAGACTCAGAACAGGTTCAGGTTGGAACACGCTGGGATCACCTGGGACACCCAGAGCAGACACCTAATGTTCACCCAGAGCTGTGTCCGTGGGGCACATGCAGCCAGCTGGTTTCTGTCACTGCAGGCAGAGCCGGAGGGCACTGTGCACGCAGCTGCCTGTGCACAGAATACCCTGCCAGGCATTTTCTTGTCTTAACAAATTACTCTGAAATGCCCCTAAAATATTCAGTTTACTGGAAGGAATAGAGGGAAGATGAAGACATAGGATGCTTTTTGCTGAGCTGACCATAAAAACTGTTTCTACAAAAAGTGATGGTGTGATCCAGGAAGGCAGCAGAAGGTGAGAGAGAGACAAAGGCGTGACAGAGCAAGCGTTTTGCTGTGACACGTTGTCCTGGGGTGTAAATTATAAACTGGAAGAGCTCAGTGACAGCCCAGCATGTGCCGACAGCAGGATCTGCTTGTGCATCGGGAGCTGGAGGCAACAGCCCAGCCTGCGGAACCAGCTGCCAAAGTGATGTTAAAAGGTAGCCTAAAAATAACATGCTTATCAGGGTGAGAAGGGCCAAGTATTTAATCACTCTGGCTCAATTGATGGCTAGCAAAACACAGGCTAGGAAGATTTCTGTTTTGTTAGGAGCTGTATTCTGATTCACAGCTTGCTGGGCTTGGGCAAATATCTTCTGTTGACTTAAGCTTTGCGGGAACATTGGTGCGACTGCTCGGCTACCCTGTCCTCCACCCGCCGGCATCTTTGCTCCTTGTAAAGCTGGGCTGAAAACACAGCATGTTATAGAGGAAGCACATCAAAACCATGCCTGTAAGAAATAACAGATTTGGGGTTTTCTGCTCAGCTTATCCTTGCAAGGATAAGCCTATCCCACAGGGAAATGCACACAAAACTTCCCTTGCAAGGGGAAAAAAAAAATCTTCACCTCCTCTGAGTGACTTGACTGACTCTGTCCCAGGCAGATGCCTTGTTTAAGGGATGCTTAATGGAGCACAGGGGAAATTTTGATTCTTGGGGCCTCGTGTCCTTGGGAGACAGGCATGGAAACAGCAGGGAGGGGTGCCTGGCAGGGCACAGCAGCAGCAGGGCAGCACGAGAGGCAGCATCTGAGGCTCAGATGGCTGCAGGCAGGCTCTCAGCAGAGCAAGGCAGCTTCGCATCTGTGTTTGCACCATGCTGGGATAACCTATGTATCTCATGGCATCAAGCAACAGCTACTCCGATGGCTTGACTCCTCGGGCTGGTTCTACAGAAGCTGAGCCAAAGAAGAGCTCTCCAGCCCAGCTGCTCCGAGGCGTGCCTGGACCCCAGGGATGGTGCAGACATGGCGACACACTCGCCGCTGCTGCGCAAGGCACGTTACCAGCATGCCGGGAACCCTCACCGTGGGAAAGCCTTTGATCTAACCAGACCTCTCAGGGCCGCCTGCCGGACTCCGCTTCCACTTTGGTACCTGATCTTGTAAACACCATCCCTGGTGCAGCTGCCGCGCGTACGGAAGCCACATCCTGCAAAGCCCTTTTGCAATCTGCAGGGCTGAACCCTTGGCCACAACACAGAGGGGTTGCGACACTCGGCGAGCGACGTGTCTCCGTGGGGCAATGCAGGGCTGGTTCCCGTCGGGGTGTGTGCTGGCACTTTGCACCCATACGCATCCAGGGTTTTATTTTTCAAGTGACTGAGGCCAGCTACGTGCACCAGTAGATGGTTTCTGCGAGCAATTCTCCTCTCTGCAGGAACATATATCTGATTTTATAATTCATGCATGCCTGGGAAGTTCAATCTAGTCCCACTGGAGCAGCAAGCTCAGAGGGAGTTTATTTATTTAAAAGAGTGCATGCAGTAGCATGGAAAAAAAAATAAAATCTATCAGAAACTATAAGTCTTAATCCTAAACCAGCTTTGCTTGTTTTAACATATGGTCTAGGGAAACTGCTTTTAAAATGTGGCTTCCATGGAGCTTTGGCTTTGGCATTACAATCCCCACAGAACAATATTATAGCATAATAATTAAAACATTTACAAAATGAAGATAATCTATGGCTGATCCAAGTTTCTATGGAAATTTGGAGGCTGTGGTGTATGCAGCTGTTCCCGTCTAATGCAAAGGTTGGCTGTAGCTCTAATTCTGAGCCCATTTGTAACTTATGGGATAATTTGTCTGTTCTGTTTACACAGTTCTCAGCTTGCACAGCCCTAGAGCATAACTTTTCTATGGTTCCCAAACAAAAGTATGTCTTACCTTCGCTGTTCAGTCTAAGCAATTAGTGTTCTTGAACTTAACGAAATGCCTTTGCTGAGAGGCGTGGGTGCTTGCACAGGTGTTGCAGACGTTGTGCTGCATGAGATCTATCAGAACATCAGATGCACCAGAAGACGAATGGCAATGCTCGCTCACAGTGTCCCAAGGTGCTCACCAATACGGTCCCATAAAGACTCACCCCAATCGTTCTGCTTTATATCTGCAACCTTTATTTTGTTTCCTGCATCCCTCGCCTGGTGCTGCAGGTGTTGCTGGCCCTGTAAGGCTTGGCCGGCAGTGGAAGGAGCCAGGGGCCAGCACAGGTTGTGCCAGGTGCTCGGCTGCAAGGATGAGTCCATTCCTGTGCCCCTGCTCCTGAGCTGATGGTTCCTGCTAACAGGTTTTAGTGAGTTCACACAGACCCAAGGAAGCTGAAAAGAAGGCAATTCCCCCAAAGAATAAGTCCATCAGCTTAAGGGCAGTTAAATATTTTCATCTAAAGCCTTGGACATCTTTATATGAATTGCTGTGTAACAATTCTACAGATAAGGGCAGGGCATTGGATGACAGCAAAGAAACAGTCAAGGAAGGACTCTAAATGGTAATTAAAGACTTTTTGGCCTGATACCACTACTCAGTACTTTATAAACCAGGCTGATAAAAAGCTGGACAACCTGAAACTGCTTGTAGGGGAGCAGAGAAGAGAGATTTGTTACCTGCTCATGGTCATGACATGGTGTTGTCTTATATTCACAAACTTATCTCCAGTGAGGCCGTGGCTGATGTAAGCTGTTTTCATTTTGCAATATTAAATTGCTAATGAAGTAAGTATTAATAACCTCTAAGGAAAGAAAGTTTGCTGGTACAGCAGAGCTCCAACAGCTATGCAGTGGTCCCAGGAGTGCAAACCTCAAGTCTCATTGAAACAACAGCGTGAAAATCTGCTTTTTACAAAGGGGGAGGAAAACTCGGTCAGGAGTGCACAGAAGGAAATGTTTCAGCTGAGGCTGTGCTGGAGGTTCCCATCCTGAATACATATTTAGTAGCATTCACTGAATGATTCCCTTAGCATTGGTTTGAACTGAAAGACAGAAAGACAAAAAATCACAGTGCTTCATAGTGAGAATTAAAAAAAAACCAACAAAACCAAAAGTAACCCAAGCCACACACAAAAAAACCCCAAAACCCTGTGATTTTATTCCTGCTTGTACTAAACCACTGCAGGATAGCTTACGGGGGTTACAGTTGGGATGGAAGTGGTGATGACTCAGTGTCATTGATTTCAGAGAGCAGCTGTATCTAGAGGCCCTCAGTCATTTCTCAGTGAAAATTATTTGCAGATAAAGACACACATCCCAAGACATGAAAAAGCCAGCCAAACCACAAGGGAACTCAGAAACTGAGATAAATCTCACCTTATGCAACAGGCTTTCACTTAAAAAAAAAAAAAATCATTTTGCTCTGTCTTTGAAGCAGTCCATATCTCAGATGGCTTCAGCTCCAGCAGTCATGCTGACAGCTGATGGCCTGAAATGAAGGGGCATGTGGGGACTCTGAAGTCAGAGAAAGAAGATCCCAAGTCACCTCTCCCAGTAGAAAAAAAAACCCACAAAAAACAACCAGACATAAAATGCCTACTATTGCTTGGACCAGCCCTCGGCCAAGCTGCAGATGAAGGAGATGGGGAAGACTGTTCCTTGTGCTCAGGGCTGAGCTGCGCCACTGGAGCCTGCCTGCTCACAGAAATACTTGGAGGAAAAAGCATTTCCTATCATACCGAGAACGTTAATTTGGCTCACGTGTGGTGTCACAGAGGGTCGTGCCAATGGAAAGAAACTCAGCTGCTAAATCTGCTTGCAGGGCTTGTGGCAGGAGTGCTTATCTGCATTACTGCAAGGGAATGGCGTGGCATTATGCATAGTAATTACAGGGTAGTTGTTTACTTTACACTGTTCTTCAGTGCTTGTAAGAGACATCTCGAGCAGAGGAGGGGATGTTGTATTAATTTTTATAGACAAATGAGTGCAGAAGGCTTGAATACACATATTTGGTTGTGCAAAAAGATGTAAGCCAGGCTGAAACCAACCCAAATTCCTCCACTTCTCTGAAGTGTAGGACCACAGCTCAACTCAGATACTATAGACACAGAGACTTAGAAGTGCTCAGGTGGACCGCAGTGCCATATTCACCCTCTGGCAGCTGTTGACTTGCAGTATTTGGAGAAAAGAAGGGGTTCGATGGGAGACAAGGGTGATGTCCTCCTGACAACAAGATATGCTGAGCTGTTGGCGCTGAGGAGTTGTTTGCAGTTGCATGGGTCTCTCTGTGGCCATGCCAGGGTTTGCAGCAATAAATCACTGGTTTGCCTGGATACATTCCTTATACCCCACGGGAGTCTTGTTGCTAAGTCACACAATGATGTCACCATTGGAGCATCTATGATTTTTTTGTAGGCTGTTGGAGATTTTTGTTCCTCAGCAGACCTTCTGGGCATATAGGTTTCTTTAAGCTGGAACTTTAAACTTCCAGTCAGATGTTAGCTGGATTTTGATCATGATCTTACCTGCAGCTTAGCTTGGACAGGACATGAAAACATGTCTGTGAAGGGCTCTGCTGCTGCGTTGTGACACTGGTTGCCTCCATCAGAGCTGCTTTCTCTCCTTTTGGGGACAGAAGGTCTAGGCTTTCTGTGAGCCTCCTGCATCTCTCCACAATTCACAGGGCCAAGGGCAGGAGGGCAAAGCCTCACCCATAAGAGACAGTTGTGGAGATGTTTGTATGGAGCTCCAGGCAGTGAGTGGGCTAAAAAGGGGTAAGAGACTTCACTATCCTTCCTGCACACTTAGTGCTCAGCTCATTCTGAAATACTGTGCTGAATCAGAGGTACACCCTGGTGCCAGTTCCTGCGAGAAGAAAACCAGGTCCTGACTGCAGCTCAGTTGTTAATATGCTAATACCTTACTTGGGCAGATCAAAGATAAAATATTATGGGGTATAGTGCACTTTACTGCTTTCCAACAAACCTACATCAGTTCGTGATCGTCACAGTAATAAACAGTAACGAAAGTGAAATTAAACTTGGATGTAACATAGATTAACCAATGAATCTCCCTGAACACTTTAAGAAATCTATTACAAAACAATTAGCACCATCTGCTTGCTTTCTGGTTTTCAGGACACCACCTCTCCCACCCTTATGGCCAATTCTATTGTTTCTGTGATTACACTGCTTTAAACTGTGTAAAGCTCTGTGCATGTTTAAATCTCTCCCTATCCATACAAAGACTTTGGATAATTTTTTTAAAACTATTTGAATTCTGCTAGAGTATTTTCTTTGTAACTACTGCAGCTACACACATTAAACCAGCTCTGAAGTTAAACAGCAATTAGAGCAAACACTAAGATCATCAGCCACTCAGGTCTATTAAAGCAGAAAACTATTTTTGAGGCAATCCAAGAAACACAGCCCACCCAGCCAAGGACAACACACCTTCCTTGTAAAGGCGCAGGGTTTTGTGCAGTTAACAAGCAGCTGTGTCTGACCGCTGAGCTCAGAAGAGCCCGGGCGCCAACTAATAACGCAGCTGCAATATAGATGTTTTCTGGGAGCAAACAGCGCTCTGATTTGCTTCCCTGAAAGAGAAGGAGAAGGTTGCAGTGTCCAAAAGAGCTCTGGGTGCACCCCCCAATCTAGAGAGATACAAGGGAAATCTGCTTACGAAGAACGAACTGGAGCCAGATCCGAAACTATGACAAGATGGGTGTGAGTTGAGACCCGGAGCACACGGACTTGTCTTGCAGAACTAACTGTCCTTGCCCCATGTAGCTTTGGCTGGGATTTCCGCCGGAAGGGAAGATCCGTTTTCTGTTATATATGGAGAACAGAGCACGTCCTTCACCACATTACAGTCCTTGCAGTGCAGAATGCATTCCCCATTAGAAATAAAGGCAAAGTTCCTATTAGTTTACAGCTGAAAATGAGTTTAAAGAGAACTTTAGATGTGTCTTGTCCCTGTGTGTGTTGTTTGTCATCTTCTTCCACCCTTTGGATATTTAATAAAAGACAAACCCAGCTTAAAGTTCTGGGGTGTTTTAATTCAATTTAATTCTCAAATATATCCAGACTTTAGCAATAAGGGCAGTTGCCTAATGTTCATCCCGACTGAAAAGGCATCTTCCAGGCAATGCTATAAACTGCAACAGTTTCTTAAGGAGAAGTTTACAGGAACAGCCCTGTTCCCATGCAGCTGCTCTTGCCCCGTGCTTGTGAGCAGCTCAGCAATGATGTTCCTAAGACCCTGCATGAACAGTCCCAGAGCAAAGGGATGGGAGGCCAGGAGCTACCTGGTGGGAGCTCCATCAGCAGGGCAGGAGCCTATGGTCATGTTGAAAGCAAGGAGGGTTTCTATTATGAAAACTGACTTTGTAAACCCTGCTGATATAGTTAATACATCTGCCAACCCTCACGAGACTCACATTAGGAAGAAGGAAGGTGCAGAACATGCACGTGCATTCAGGGCACACCAGGAGGGATGGGGACTGAGGGCTAACATAAACACAACACTCTTTAATGCATATATGTAACCATATCTCTGCATTTCTGGAGCTATTAAGCACCTACCTTCAATTAATTCAAACCACATTCTTTCAACCCTACCTCTATTTTAAAATTTTTTACACGAAGGAATAAAAATGTAATACAGTGTAATATTTTAACCTGCTTATTTCTTTACGCGATCCCCCAGGTTTGCTTCCTCCTGCCTTGGGCAGGCCCCAGACATGCTGCCAGGTATCTGCCCATCAGCTCCTCGAGGCTTAGTCCTGCAGGCTGGATCCATCTTTCTCTCTCTCCTGTTTAATTTGAAATGCTGGTTCTGCACTGATTTTGTCATTTTTCTCTGATATGAAACTGTTGCATGGAGGAGAGAACTCATCGGTTGTACCAATAGCTGAGATCAAAAAGATGGAGATCACAGAAAGGCAAAATAATAAAAAACAAAGACACTAAACTCATCCTTAAAACAGAAAGGACCAGTATTTGGTAGGGAAGAGAGAAGTACCTTGTTCTGTACACTCCTCAAGTGCTTTTTTCTTTGAGAAGAAAAAATAAAAAGAGATCTGGATCTTAATGCTCTCACGGGGACACTGGAAGATCATTATACTTGTAGACATTCTGTCTTCCTCAGTCCATTAACATTCCATCCCCACACCTCATGCAAGATTTCCCTGAAGATGTCACCTTCTTTCATCACATCTGATATCTAATAATAAAGACATAAGAGAATTTAATAACAGACTGCACAGGGGAAACTTCTGTCCAAACAGCCAAGGTTGCTGCTGGTGTGTTGTTACTAGAGATGCTGAACGAGTATAAGAGTGACCAGGAACCCATGGACTTTTTAGTTTTGGAGGTCCACTGATATCACCCCAGACTTCACAGAAAGGGTCATTGGGCACTGGCAGAGGCTGCCCAGGGAGGTGGTTGATTCCCCTTCCCTGGAGGTGTTTAAGGCACGGGTGGACAAGGTGCTAAGGGGCATGATTTGGTGTTTGATAGGAATGGTTGGACTCGATGATCCCGTGGGTCTCTTCCAACCTGGTTATTCTGTGATTCTATGACTTTCTATGAAACAAGGTACAAAAAGCTTTTTCAGCCTTTCCAGCTTCGTCTAGTTGAGTCCAATTCCCTCTCAATGGACTGTACACATTTACACAACTTTTTGTAGGGGGGAGATACCTGATCTGAAGGATCCTGAGACAACAGAGCCAGTAAGGTAAATAAAAGTGGTCAAAGAGAAGGTGTAGCCACTTCAATAACACTTGCTGAATTTAACAGAATATTCCCAAATTACTTAAAAATTGCTGCCCTACTGGAGAAAATAGCCCCAAAAGGTACCTGGTTGGCCTCCTACTGGAACAAGTACCTGCACAAAAAGGACGGTGCTCTTATAGCTCATATCTCCCAGCCCTGATATAATTTCCACAGCCAAAATTTTCAGGAATGGCTATTGGTTTTGGCTGCTCAAATTGAAACATCTTGAGAAGATAATTCTTTTCCCTTAATTGGATGTGAGAAAGCATTTTCACAGCAGTGATGTTACATAAAACCATCTCAAACAAGAAACTGAAAAATGAAGGTTACAGAAACACTGTGGCAAGCCAAAATAAAGCACACTGACCTGATGGCTAGGTCTTCAGGTTCTTGTGTATCTTGTTCATGCAGTGCCTGCCAGGTCTTTTGTCACTCAGTTCTAGTTCATCTTTTACAAATACATGTTCATGTACTCATCGTGCAGAGATGTACTGAACACTTTCTATAAATGCTTTTATTGCTAGTGTGGATGGTTGGCTCGCTGCAAATTGTTCATGATTCTTCTCAGGTGTGTATTTAAACAGAGAAGAAAATAAGCCAAGTACAGACAGATGCTTGGTTACATGTATCTTATATATATATACTATGAGGTAAATCTAGATGAGAAATTGAAAACATCTATTTGCTAAGAGCTGAGGGCAATGCCAACTGTACCTTTTAGTGTTCAGCATCCAGTTTTGGCATATGTTTGCTGAGAAGGACATATATTCAAGATATTGCTGGTAGCTGCACCAAGGTCATTGGTAAGTAAAGAACTCCAGACCCTTTCACTCCCCTTTTCTCACTAAATCTGTGAATTCAGTTTTTACAACACTAAAAATATCTCAGCTTTTTCTTTCCATATATTTAATGTAATATGCTTACATGCTTCAGGAGATTCGCTCCAAAATGGAGTAAGGTTGGGATTCATTTCCAGCAACATGACCATATTTTTCTTGTTCCTGCTCAGACTTGTTGCTTCCCTCATTCTGGGCTCCCCATGCTTGGTGTCCTCACTCAGCCTTTGGAGACCCATCCTCACAGTCCTGCTGCATCACCCATTTCTGCACCACCCACTTCTGCAGCTCCAGAGCGTCTTCATAGCTTTGCTGCTGGAGCACTGAGCCACAGGGAAGAAGAGATTTGCAAAGAGCACAAATAATCCTAGGGAGAAGAAAGGAAATGCTGAGTATCGGCTGCTTGGCAAAGGCTCCGTACTCATTGCTGTTGTGGAAAATGCCTGGGAGGCACCATTAACTCCTTGCTCATTGCTATGGGCTGGCTTGTGTCCACACCACTAAGGACCAGCACTCTCTGAAGGGCACTGGCCACCTTCACGCTGTGCAAAACTGGGCCTGTGTCTCTGCGGAGCTGACTGTAGAGCTCCACGGACTCTGGGTCAATAATTATATTAATTTTGAATTTCTCCAAAAAATGAAAGGACTGAGTGGCAATGTGCCAGCACAATGTTTTAGCGGCAGGGTGCAAAGGTGTTTGGGGTTCTGCAGCGCAGCATGGAGGTTGGTTGGCATGAGCTTTCCTTGGGTGATGGGAGGACAATCCAAGGTAGAGTCTGGTCCAGCCCATGACAGGTTCTTCTGTCTGGGCAACCCTGGAAAGGAAGACAGTCATGTCGAGGTTTCTCCCTGGGAGAAACCAGTTGGTTTGCTGCAGAGCAGAGACAGGAGGGAGCTCATATGCATGCCATGGAGACAGCCGATGAGCAGAGCCCCGGGGGGAACAGAGGCAGCCAAATGGGCCGTGCAGACGAAAGGCGCTTTCTTACCCCCATCGTGGTATCACCAAGTGAGATGCTAAATGCTGGACGAGCAATGCAATGTTTCCTCCCCGTCTCCAGGGGATCTGCACAGCTGGTCCCTGCTTGCCCACTGCTGTTTCAGCTGCCAGTCTGGAGGTGTTGCCAGCACATGGCTTTCCAGGCACTGTGAACTCCTAGCTCTTTGCCATTTGAGGATGATCTCTGTGCCTTGGCTCTGCAGTTTTTAAAATTAACATGACTAAACAACAATTCTTCTTTGAGTCCTTAGCCTTTGATTTTGGGCCTGCGTAGGGGCTTAGGTTCAGTTTTAACCTTAAGGTGAAGGACGCGTAAAGCACAGCCATGAAAACAAGTTAAGTAGCACACAACTGGCTGATTTCAATAGCTTCTCCATCCCATTTACAGTCCATGTTTTCAATAATGCAGCTCTGGCTGAAAAGTAGTATGAGACAGCATTGTACTCTATTTACAGCAATATATGAAAATGTTTACTTTAGAATATAAATGTAATTATAAAGGTATAATTACAGATAAGACTGTGTCTCTGAGTCATCTCAAATCACAGCTTCAAATTATAACAGTAAAACAGGATCAAATTAATGACCTTGATTAATTTCATTACAGAGAGGAGAGAACACCACTCGACACGGCATATGCTTATGCTGCCTGACCTCATTTCATTCATGCTCTTCTCCTTCAACAGAGGAGTGCCCAATAGTGCATCAGGTGAGCCTTTCCTCCCAAAGATGTTGCTAAGCAATCAGCTGCAAGGTTATAAATGTTGAGTGCTCAATTCACAGTGCATGGGAGTAAAGGTTAACTTTTTTTCTTTCCAGGTACTAAGGGAGTGAGGATGGATCAACTGAACAGCTCTGAAAGAGTTTGGAATCAGAACTTAACCCAGATTTAAAGCAGTCATCAGTATTTGTGTGCAGATTGAACTGATATGTCATGTGTGCTATATGCTGAGTTGCAAAACCTTTCTATATTAGTGATTTAACAGGAGGAACAATTTGATTTGTCATTACTAATAGGGATGTAACTAAACACTTTATCCTGATGAGGTCATGCTGAGATTTCCCTTTGTAGATTTACATTCTCACTAGCTTTAATCACAGCTGAGAAACATATCATATGAGCAACACTTATGAAATGCTGAAGCATTTTCAGAGGAATTTAGAAACCCAGGAAAATCATGGAAGTCAAAATCAAAGATAAGCTTTAATATTCAGCCCTATGGTGTACATTTGATTAAATATTAATTCACAGCAATGTGTTGGGTATTTACAGTCAAGCTCTCTTGACCCTTTTGAAATGCACGGTCACGTATATAAACCTGGCATTTGAAAAAGGACAGGTCAACCCCGTAGAGGCCACTTAAGTCTTGCCTACAGTTTTCACTTAATTAGTGGCCTCACCATACCCTCATAAGTTGTTGACATGATGGCAGTTGTGGAGTTAGGAAAATATTGCTGTAAGATAGATAAAAAGGCTTTGAAAAATGCCAAGTCTCTCTGCAATACTTAGATAAAAATAAGTAAATAAAACCCAAAGTGGCAAGGGATGAAAAGATGGCAAACAAATTCTCATTTATTCAATGAATTTGACTTCTACTGCCAATGGCAGAACTGCTGTCTGGATGGGAACACTGGGAATTGAGCTGCTTTGTAGTTTAAAAAGAGGAAAAAAGAAAAAGTCATTGGATAGAGCAGCTTCCTGAACTACTTAGCGGGATACAACTGGGGAAAAGCAGCGCAGTGAAAGCTGGGATGGTGAAACAGCCAGACTACAGCAACATGCTTCTGCATTTGTCTTCATTGGGCAGCCTGGGAGAAGACAGTGCAGATTTGCAAAGTGCTGCCTCTGCTTCTGTCCTGCTGCTTCTCAGGTGGTGTATTACATCCTTGACCATAGCCAACACATCCATAACTACGAGTGAATGATTTGCTGCTGTCAGGCTCTGCTTTGGCCATCAAAGAAAGCAGCACTGGGATGGAGCCACCTCTTCCCTATCCACGGCTATTACTCTGTTCCAATGTCTTGCACTAAAATTTCTTGAAGATTTTTGAGTATGAGAAATTGTTAATAGCGTCTCATTTGGCTTCAGTGCTTTGATCTCCCCACTTAAATACCTTGGGTGGCCTAATCTAATGGGAAGTGCCCCTGCCCATGGAAGGGGCGTTGGAACTGGATGATCTGTAAGGGCCCTTCCAACCCAAATCATTCTAGAATTCTATGATTCTATGACACCACATTAATTCAGATCTTTACGGTATTAGTTAACCTCTTCCGCTGGAAGTCTCAAATGTGATTTAGAAATTATTCTGTTTGTTGTGACAGAAACAAAAACTCACCTTAATTAGTAGTACAAACAAAGGAAATTTCTGTCCTTAGATCAACCAGAATTCAGACATAAGCTCTTTGCATTTCTTTTATACTGCCCTAAAGCAAAATTTCAAACTCTGCATGATCAGCCTACCAAGCCTCCTTCCAGGTCAGAATCCAGGGCATTTGCTCAGTGCCATAAAGCACCTGTGAGCAATGAGCTAGCCAGATCCACAAAACATCCAGGTTTTGATCTTTCTTTGGGGAATATAAACTGAACTGCAAATTTTGGGAGCATCCAGATTTTATTACTGCTGTCAACTTGCAAATGGTTTATTACTCTTTAAAACTCCTTTAAGAAGTCCTTCAAGATGTTATTGATTGGATCCACAATGGGATCAAGCTGAAGTTTTGCAAAGAGCCTTTCAGCTCCTATCCACAGATTTTTGATGTCTTACCAAGAATGTGTTTGTGGGTGCCCGAGCACTTAAATTTCAGTGGTGCACAGCTGGCTGGAGCCTGAGCTTCCCAGCTCTCTTCCTAATAGCTGTCAGGTATGCCTCAAGCACTAAAGAGGGTAGATGGTGACTTTATTACCCAGTGCTAGAGAAGGTTTTTATCTGCTGCTAGTCACTTCTGTGTAGACTCCAGACTATATTTCTTGGTTGTATTTTTGTTTTGGTTTAATCTAATTCTATTTTTTGTGTTATATGTCCAGGTTCTTCTCCGTAAACAGTTAATCGAATGCTGCAGTCACTAAGACTTGGTTTCACGCTTGTCTTTCTGCCCCCAGGTTTCTTGCCAGCCTGGTCTTGGTCAGGACAGAATGGAGGCTGCAGGGTCTGTCCTGCAATCCCGACCCTGGCAAGAGCCCAAAGCCCACATGTGGTTTGGGACAAGTCCTGCAGGTGCTGGACCATTGTAAGACAGCAGGCAGCATCACCACCAGCACACACAGCATCGTCCCACCCCGTGCTGCTAGTGAGCTGAATCCCAAGTTAATTCCACTACTGATGTCTCCTTAGTATCTCAAGGGAGAAGCACAACCCTCTTTTGAGCGGACAGGGCTGCCACCTGGAGGCACCCCAGTTTTCCTACGTAGTGGAGAGAAGGAAGCGCCTGTGAGAGAGGGACTGCAAGCTCCAGAGGTGTCTGTCTGGTCACTAGGGCATTTTTGCAGCTATGTTATGCAGTCAGGAGATGGCAATTTTGGCAACTCAAGTAAGCAGAGGTTCTATGCTAAGTGGCCTCTCTGGGGCTAAGGTTTCCATCAGGGAACAGGGTGGCGATTTGCTCCTAAACTGAGCTGAAGCACTCTCAGGGTTTTCTTCTACAGAACCAAGTTCAGGCTGAACCCTAACTCCTACCTCCCCACTGACATAACACTATTACAGGAACAAGGATCTACAGTGCTTCTATCTTCCCCAGTGACCACAGGCACCTCACAAACCACCTCATCCTTAACTGACTTTTCTCTGGTCAGTTCCAGGCTCTGGTTTCCATATCAGCGTGAGTCTTGCAGAAGTCTTGGCATTACCCAATGGCACCGGGTTCCCACGAGGACCGGCAATGAGCATAGCAGGGTTGCGACAGGGCTTGGTCATAGCGCTGCGTCAGAGCCTGCCCTGGCCAACATCAGGCGGTTTGAGCAACAGGAAGCGGCTTCAAAAAACACTAAATTTCTGCAAATTCCTTGAGAAGTCAGTGGCAAGGCAGAAATGAGAGACGCAACCAAGAAATCCCCCCGTAAGCATACAGCTACCTTCAGCTCACTACACTACTTCTTCTCGGGCTGGGAGATGAGTAGTTCTGCTACTGCTCAGCTCTATTTTTTTTTTCCATCATGTTCTGGACAGGAAATCAGCAAAACAAGGAGGCAGAGGGTAGTTGTGGTTGGACTTGCTGCTCCTGCCACCTCACCTGGTATGATGGAGAGTTGTTTCCTCCATCTCTGTGACCACTGTTAAGTCCTGGTCCTTTTGCAATACTGACAAGTGCAGTTCAGCAGCTAGAGAGGGGGGAAAGGAAAGGAGGGAATCTGCCAGAACGCACAAGAGGTCAGCAATGGGAATGAGAAACTGTTCAAATATTCACATCTCACCAGAAAGTCACCACCAGCCCCTGCCACTCAGCGGGCATTGCTGGGAGATGTATCTTGTGTGGTTTCTTCCACCAAATGACTGTTCCCACAGAAACGTGTCTCTAGGGTGTTATTTTTCTTTTCAAAACGATTGATGTGGGGGAAAGTCAAACACGACTATGGGATTTCCATGGTCTGTGGAAACACCACCATTTTGGCAGCATGAGTGCATCCATTTCTGTTTCATCTGCAACGTGGGGATGACAGCTCCCAACACCTTCACACCTTTCACACTGTGCCTTATTGCGTGGGTGAAACTTTGAGCACTGTCTGTAAGGAGATGATCCCACATGAGCAGAGGAGTTGTGAGCCATTGCTTGGTGAAGAAATGAGTAGTCACTTTTTCATCTGCCCAAAGAGAGATTTACCCCTCACCCTCAAAATACTGAATGAGTAAATGGTTTCCCTAAAACTTTACAGTGAACATGACTTGACATGGACCTATGCTCAGAGGAGAGGCATTTTAACTTATATCCTCCTAGTCTGGCAGTAGGAAGTCCTTCCCGCTGGGAACTTGGTGTAGAGCACCACAGTGGTAGCAAAAGCAGATTAAAAAAACCCAAACCAGCTTTATCCCAACCTGCCTTATTTTTTCTTTTAAAAAGAAGTTATGAAGGACATAAATTTTTAGACAGATCTCAAGTAAATTCACAAAACAGGTTTTGGGACTCAATTCAGACTATTTTATTTGCCTACAGCAAATCTTACCTTTCGTCTCCTCTGTCTCTTGCCTTGCTCCTACTTTTCTGTTGGCTTCAGTTTCACCAGCACTGGGAAATTTTGCTTTTCTTCTTGGGTGGGTTTCCTCAGTTTTCCTAGGTTTCTGGTTCTTGTGCTTTTGGCTTTCGTGCTAAAAAATTTATGCAGCGACACAGAGCTGAACTCAAACCAACCAGCCTCATGGTTGAGGACTCCAAATGGACATCTTCACTTGCACATTCACCACTGCATCGCTTCTCACAGAAGAACTTCCCAGTCAAAATTCGTTCTTATGCACCTCATCTGTGGGGGCTGAGAGCAGGGGTCAGTCTGATCCATACATTAGATAGGAGAACATAGCTGAACCAGAGGATGCCAGATCACAAGGTCAAACCAGATAACAGACTACTCCCACCTCAGTCTCAGTTCAAGGTGATAGCATTTCTCCATCCGCTGAAAATGAAAGGTAGAACCACATTGCACTAGAGGGTAATAAAGAACGTGCCTCGCTCACCAAAATATCCCTTCCAGCTGCCATTTCTCTACCCTCTTAATATACATTTTTACACACCCTGCTTCTGCTGAGCAGTGATGTTATATACAAACTTTATGGCACGGTTCTTCCCGTCTACCCCAGTGTTCACGCAGTATTTCCACTGCTCGTGGTAACGGTACAGCTCTTGTTCAAATACACACCTCTTCCTCGTGGGACTCAAGGCCATCACAGTCCCTCTCACATCAAGAAGCTGCGTTTTCACACCCGAGAGCAAAGCAAACCTCTGCCAGCAGGATTTTACCACCATATGTTCCTTGTCTGTTAATGTGCAAAAACCAATTTTCTCGAGTTTGTTTGAAAACATTCAGTACCTCTTTTTTTTTATTATTATTTCACGTGATTTGTGGCTCATTCCTCACAACTCAGCTCCAGAATCTCACTGCAGCTGGTTCCTCTCCCTTCACCAGTGAGCGTTGTTTTTGCAGCCAAGGTCTTGGTGCTAATGCTAAGGAAGAGCCAATTTAATTCCTTTTCCATCTGTCCCAAAGAGGGGGCAGTATGAGGGTACAGAAACATAAAGGGAGTGTAAGACAGTTTGCATGCAGGGATTTAAAATGCAAGTATTGAAAGAAACCATGATCTGCAATGAATTTACTGAGTTATCGTTTCAAAAGAAGTGAAGATTTCCCATCCCACGAGGCAGGGAGCTTTCATTCAGTGCAGACAGGCAGCAGGGGGAAATCAGAACATAAACAGCAAAATAAATGATATTTCTCCACTCAAAATGGGCCAGGGACGAGAAAGTGTGTCATTTTGTTCCTACTTCACATTTAGGGCTGGGTGATGTAACGCTGTCAAAATGACCCTGTTGGGTTTTGTCATACAGGTTTTGTTGAGAGACAATTTCTTCATCCTTTCAGTGCTCTTTGGGGTTCTCTGGGGCAATATTAAAACAGCACTGTAAGATGAAAACCTTGCTGCTACACAAAGACCCTGTTCGGAGCTGCAGTTTTATCTGGCAGTTGTCTGTCAGCTTTAGCATAACTGAGCCTGAAAGTGGTAGGAAATCCAGCGTGAAACTGTTCTCCGCAGGATGCTGCCTGCTTAGGCCACACACGTTGCTCTCGCCACAGAGATGTGCCTCTCAAGCTGTCCTTGCAGAGGGTGAGCTCGCTGCTGCAGGTTGTGATGGGTGAGAGAAAGAGGGGATGTTTTCTTGGACATGACGTGGGGATTTGCCTGAGGAAGAGCAGCTGCACTGGCCTTCAAAGACTTTTCCTTCTTTAAATAATACATCAAGATTATTTTTTTTTTCAACTCTGTCCCCATTTTAAAGAGAAGTCCCAGTGTAATTTCCATGCTAATCAGATGAAAGCTTTCAAAATACATTTCCTTCAAGATGTAGGGGCATGTATTAAGTTAACTCCAGGTGACCTGTGCCTCTGTTGGTGACACACACCATTTAAATCCATGCAAATGAAAACTTTGCCCACACCACAGGCAAATTCTTTGCTTTTCCCATGCTGCTCACGTGGAGCTGGAAATGTTTGATGAGTGAATTCTTAGTGATGCATTTCAGCAATAATTCATACGCTATACATAATTCAGGACCTCGCTGCAGTCCCCCTGTAACACACATCGTACAACAAGTACACACAGGGCCAGACGGCAGCTTTAAGGAGGCTCCAGGCATAATCCGCAGTAAGAAAAAGTTTGATCCATCTCCAATTTGCACCTGCCAGATCATGCAGGGAGCTAATTGGATTAAAATATTGTAATTATAATTTCATTTATGTGCGATAAAACCTTAGGGAAACATTTTAAACTGGCAGAAAATTTGAAGATACTGTCTCTGGAGTCGACTTCTTAAAAGCCTAATGCTCTCTCCCTCCACTGCTGCCTGAGACTGAACTTTTATTCCTAGGAAAAGGTAAGCTTGACGAACAATGTGTGTGCACCAGTGTGGTGCATGGACCACAAAACACTACTTGGCTTGATCACAGTCCTATTTATCAAGGCTACTTGGATATCTTTTGTATCATCAGCCCACAGCGACAATACCCACCTTTCCCTGCTGTCCCTGCTGCAGCAAAATTAGATTTAAAGCACCCATAGAGGACTTAGCCCTGGAGTTCAAAGGGTAGCCAGTTGCAGCCATGACTATCAGTCTGGAAGAGGAGTGGAAAGCCCCTTTCTTGGACTATATAGTAGCTGCCCTTGTTTCTCCTCCACAAGGAGACAGTTTTGGGGCCAAGAAGCTGCCCCTGGGTGCCTCAAGGAAGGTTAAACCAAGAGCAGAACCTGGCCCCACAAACCTACCTCACAAATGGGACATGTGTCTACGTATGGGGCTGGAAAACCATCAGCCTTCTTGCACATGTCCCAGAGAAACATCTAGCAGGTCCACAGCAGCCCAGTCCTGCCTCTAAAACAAAGGGGAACAATGACAACGTGCAGCCTCTGTACTGATGGCTCTCACCAAAGAGGAGGGAAACTACATGTACAAGGTGCTGTGCAAATAATTTCAGAGACTAATGAGGCAGGATATAAAAGGCAAAAAATAACCCAAACCCATGCTGCCTCACACCTAGTGGGTGTGATAACTATGGGTAGTACAGCAGATTTGCTTGGCAGATTTACAAGCCAGACCTGGGCTTTCCCCATTCCTGCATCACTTGAAGACCTCAACCTGGATCAGGTGTGAAGCCACTCCTGTCAATCATGTGAGTTCTGTGGCAGAAGCTGCCTAAGTAACTTCTGTATTTTTTCTGTGACACTGAGTCAGGAAAACACAGTCACCACCATGATGAGAAATAACGTATAATGCTGCAATGCTCTTGTTTTCACAATAGCCTTAGGGTCCGTTCTGGTCTTCCGTGGAGCTTACATTGAACTACCAAGAACAGCTGCAAGCTTCACTGAATCGTCAGGCCTAAGCATGTAGAAATTTTGTGTGTTCACCAAGAACAGAAAGGTAGCAATGGGACAGCAAATAGTATCCTTACAGGATAAAAATGGAAAGGAGCTCCATTTTAGGGAGTGTATTAATCCTTTACATGATGACAGAAAGCTTTGAAAGGTCTAGCTTCTAATTCAGGTCCTGCTCATGTCAACGATGAAACGTGGGAGCACACAAGGGCGGCTTTAGTAGCTGCCTCAGCACTTTGCATGACTGTTGGCAGCCTGGAGCCTACTGCTGACACACTTACCTGATCTCAAGGTCACGGTTTCTTTTTTGGGCCAGCCAACTCAGTATACAATACATGGATCTGATTTTCAAAGGGCCAGGACCCCACCCAGTCTGGAAATCGGAGACTTTGTAAGACATGTCCCATTAGACAGGCAGAAATCAATGCGTGCTTGGTTATTAGTCATTCTGGAAATCTCCACCTTGGTGAGTCAGCCAAGGCACCTGGCACACTTGGCAAGCTGGGAGGGAATCCGGTTTGGGGATTATTTTATTTTCCACCACCTCAAAGTTTCCAGCTTGAGCTGCACAGGCAGAGGTCAGCCTCCCTGGGAAACCGCCTAGCAGGAAACATGACATGAAACCCATTTCTGATCTCAACATGTCACATCTAACATGGCTAAAGAACATCTGGCTGAACATTTCCATTTCTCCAGAAAACAAGGAAATCAAACAAGCAATCTCAACAAAGCAAATTATTTGCTGATCTTTTGTTAAATGCATAAGCCCAAGTGAAAGGGAAAAAATGTCCAAAAAGTAGAATTTGCTATCTACCAGTTTTTCACTGGGTTATCTCCAAGAAGGGCAGCACTGGGGATAGTTGTACAGGAACACGCCAAACACAGGTAGTGCTGATTCAGTTGGCTCAGAAATAGAATTGCCATTTACACAATTCCTCCAAGCTTTACGTCAGCCATGACAGATCTACCCTGAATTTCTATTCTCTCCCTGTCCACTGCAGAAAATCATCACATCTGCCCATTTCCAACAAACACAGCCTCCCATGGACTGCAATGGAAAGCTAAGCAGCATATTTCTTGTTACTAGAACAACCATAACTGCTTTTGGATGTACGCAACATGTAAAGGTGTCTTACAACTGTGTCTGCTGTTGAGTTTCCTTGCCTTATCTGGGCACAATGCAAGAACTTCAGCCTTCCCAGGTTTAAGCCAACAAATCCCTGTATGTGGTCATTACACCCTCCCCAGGGCTGGAGCATTCATCCATCTGCAATCATTTTACATTCCTACTCAACAGGCTTTTGGCAGTTCTGTGTCCCACTCGTGCTGCAAATGAAGATTTAGCCATTCAGGTCTCCCCACATGCACACTGTTGATATAAAACTGAGTTTGCTACAAAAGACAAAGATGCTCAATGGAAGTAAAAATGTCAACACTTACCTGTCAAATGCACACAAATTATGAGTTGTAACCATTGCATTTCTGTGAACCAAGGTGTATTCCCTAGGGACTCTGGAGAGCAAAGCAGCCCATCAACACAGCTTTTGCCTTAGTTTTCTTGAGACACAATGCCAAGTGTCCATCTCCATAGTACAAGAGCTTCTG
This sequence comes from Clamator glandarius, assembly GCA_033459285.1. Taxonomy (NCBI): domain Eukaryota; kingdom Metazoa; phylum Chordata; class Aves; order Cuculiformes; family Cuculidae; genus Clamator; species Clamator glandarius. Next base: position 905,570 of record JAUNZM010000016.1, on the reverse strand, counting down.
ATTGTCCAGCAGAGATACTTAGGTGAGCACCAAAGCATATGAGCAAGCCGACAAAACGCTGAAAGACAGGGGAGCTCAAATCAGGGCTTCATCAAGGCTCTCCCAGCTCAGCTCAGCATCATTACATTGGACCATCCAGTGGCAGAACTGGCTGGGAGTATGATATGGCTGACTTTTCATCATTATGGTAGCCAAAGGCTATGAAACTTCAGTGCTATCTTATTCTAGAGATCCCAGCATGAGTGGTGTACTCGAGAAGATACAATTGGTATAAAGCAGCATCCGAGTTTTATGCCATGTTAAAGTTTCCACTGCAGCCAGCTGTAGCAAGCTCCAAGGCCCTACTACAGGATCAAGGGATTATTTAATCTGTGGATATGATGATACTGTGTAGGTCAGAGTTTTCTAGCCTGTGTGGCTTTTTCTCACCAATGACACAACCTTACCTGCTGTGCTGGCTGCTGAGGGACACTTGAAAAGCTCTTTAAACATTATTAGGTCTTTAGCACTGCTCAGAAGCAGCCCAGCTCTGTTGTTCATGCTGCAATATGGCTTTTTTTTTTCTTTCCCTTTTTACAATCCATAACATTCATTTAGCAATGAGACTTTTCCACATCCTATCCTTGGGAGATTGCTTTCCCAGAGAGGTGCATTTCTATGATCATCGATGAAATGTCTCTTCCTCTTGTGATGGGACAGGGAAAGTAGGTGGCATACAGCCAGGACATGAAAAGAATATTCTTTAACATAGGAAGGAAAACATGACAGCTAGAACAAGCCTTATCTCAGCCTCATCCTAGGGGTATGCCCAGATCCAAGCTGCTGCAGACTCTTGCTGTTTTACAGGGAAAGACCAGCAGGAAGACGGAAAAAAAAAACTGTGAAAAGGATATAAATGGCCAAGTCTGTTCCTCTATGCTTAGGAAAGGATGTGGACATGATGAGAGAGCTGCTATCTGCCAGCCTGCAGAGGAGTTTTGCTTATGGTGTGAACTGTCTGCCTGAACGCTGCAGAATGGATGGCTCAAGGTTAAATTGGATTAAACTGTTACAGCTCCACTTTCCGACGTGTGGTTTAAATTTAAACGCTATAAATTTCATGGCAAATTATTAAAATCTTCTTGGCAATGAGAACTTATCTTTGAAAGAAAAAAATTTCCACCAAGTTCTCAAACCCAGAGGGAGGCCTTAAGTCAAGTTTACAGTGAGATTTTCAAGTGGAGGGGAAGGAAGAACAGAGGTATTCAATCAGCAGTGTGTGGGAGCCCTGTGGAGCAGCCTGGCTCTGCTCTGGCACGGCAGATGTTCACTAAGTTTTCATGGTCAGCGCCTTGCTCCCACGTGTTCACAGAATCACAGAATCACAGAATAACCAGGTTGGAAGAGACCCACCGGATCGTCGAGTCCAACCATTCCCACCAATCCCTAAATCATGCCCCTAAGTACCTCATCCACCCTAACCTTAAACAACTCCAGGGACGGCGACTCAACCACCTCCCTTGGCAGACCGTTCCAATGCCTAACCACCCTCTCCGTGAAGAATTTTTTCCTAATCTCAAGCCTAAATCTCCCCTGGCAGAGCTTGAGGCCATTCCCTCTCGTCCTGTCCCCTGTCACTTGAGAGAAGAGGCCAGCACCCTCCTCTCCACAACCTCCCTTCAGGTAGTTGTAGAGAGTAATAAGGTCTCCCCTCAGCCTCCTCTTCTCCAGGCTAAACAACCCCAGCTCTCTCAGTCGCTCCTCATAAGATTTGTTCTCCAGCCCCTTCACCAGCTTCGTTTCTCTTCTCTGGACTCCCTCCAGAGCCACAACATCCCTCTTGTGGTGAGGGGCCCAGAACTGAACACAGTACTCGAGGTGCGGTCTCACCAGTGCCGAGTACAGAGGGAGAATAACCTCCCTGGCAAGTACCAGAGAAGAAACAAGTGGAGAACTGTAAAGAAAAAAGGCCTAGACCAAGTGTCTGTGGCAGGGCAGCAAGAAAGCAGACCTTTCTCCTTCCCTCCAACCCAGTGGAGGACACAAAACACCAGCCCTGGCAAGGACAATTCAGCAGACACTCACTTGTTCTGCATGCTGCAGGCTCTGCATTAAGCCTCAGAGGATTGAACTACAAAACGTTCAGAGCTGGTTTCTATCCTCAGCTGTCACAACTCAGCAGGAGCATGACCCGCCCCAGCTGTCCTGCTCCACATGCTTCCAGAACCTGCCTTGCATGAGCTGCTGTTAGAGCAGATGTTCACAAGCTGCTCTGGTCTCTTCGGTAGCTGAGCAGTTTTCCAGCCTGAAGCCTCCATAAGGTTCCCACATAAACCCAGGTAGGCATGGCCATTGTCTTTGTGAAAGTGATTCATGAAGCTCCTGTCCTTGTCCTTACGCAGCCAGCAAGGAGATAAGGCAGCCCCAAGTGCCACTGGCTCCATGTACAGCCAGGCCGTGGAAACTGAAGAGCAATCACTGTGGGCAATGAGTCTTGTCTGAACAACCTCAACTGCTGATTTCCATTTCAGGACTTTTTGAGATTGGGGAAATACTAAAATACCTCTTATCTCCAGCTATAATTCCAAATGGATCTAGAGGCCTGGCTGCTTACAGGACTCATTGCTGTTTCCCCTCATTAAATCACAGAATCATAGAGTCGCTAGGTTGGAAAAGAACTTTGAGATCATCAAGCCTAACCTTACACGTCCACTACTAAATCATATCCCTAAGCACTTCATCTACTTGTCTTTTAAATACTCTCAGGGATGATGCAGCCACCACAGGGGACAACAAATCAAATGGTGCCGGAACCACGGCCGATGGAGAGGCACCCACTTGTGGCTACACGGGCTGCCGGAAAGGACCCAGCTGAGGGCCAGGCACTCAGACCCTGGCAGTAACATCCCTGCAATGAGGGAGCTGTGATTACTTAGAATCATTGAATAGTCTGGGTCGGAAGGGACCTTAAAGATTATCCAGTTCCAATCCTCTGCCATGGGCAGGGACATCTCCCACTGGATCAGGCTGCCCAAGGCCCCATCCATCTGGCCTTGAACACCTCCAGGGATGGGGCAGCCACAGCTTCCCTGGGCAACCTGGGCCAGTGTCTCACTACCCTCATGGTGAAGAAATTCTTCCTTATGTCTAGTCTAAATCTGCCCCTCTCCAGTTTATACCCATTCCCCCGGGTTCTATCACCACAAAACTTTGCAAACAGCCCCTCCCCAGCTTTCCTGTAGTCCCTTCAGGTGCTAGAAGGTCGCTACAAGGTCTACTCAGAGGCTTCTCTTCTCCAGGCTGAACACCCCAACTCTCTCAGCCTGTCCTTGTATGGGAGGTGCTCCAACCCTCGGATCATCTTTGTAGTCTCCTCTGGACCGGTTCCAACAGCTCCATCTCCTTCTTACATTGAGGATTCCAGAACTGCACACAATACTCCAGGTGACGTCTCACGAACGATTACTTAGGGGACACCAATCCAGACCTGGTGCCTGAATCCACGTAACAGAAAAAGAGCAAGGTTTGGGGTTTGGGTTTTTTCCCCCTAAGTCTGGAGGTTAGTCGGGCTGCGATGGGCTGGAAGCTGCTCTGTTCAGGGCCGGTCACCCTCGCTTGTGTCCTCGGGGAGCGAAGCGCTGCTCCTGCCGGCCGCACGGTGTCACACTGAGCCCGCGGCTGCTGCTGCTGCTGAGGATGCTGATGATGCTCCTGCTGCTGCTGCTGCTGCTCCCGGTGGAGCTGTTGGAATGGGTCCGCAGGAGGGCTGTGGTGATGACCGGAGGGCTGGAGCACCTCTGCTATGACAGGCCGAGAGCTGGGGTCGTTCAGCCTGGAGAAGAAAAGACTCCAGAGAGAAATTAGAGCAGCTCCCAGTACTGAAAGGGGCTCCGGGAAAACTGGAGAAGGACTTTTTACAAGGGCAGGAGTGATAGGATGAGGGGGAATGGCTTTAAATTAGAGGGGGAAATATTTAGACTAGACATTAGGAAGAATTTCTTCATGATGAGGGTGGTGAGACCCTGGCACAGGTTGCCCAGGGAAGCTGTGGCTGCCCCCTCCCTGGAGGTGTTCAAGGGCAGGTTGGATGGGGCTTTGGCCACCCTGATCCAGTGGGAGGTGTCCCTGCCCACAGCAGGGGGGTTGGAATTAGATGATCTTTAAGGTCCCTTCCAACCCAAACAGTTCAATGATTCTAGGACCTCCATCATCCTGGAGTGATGCAACCAGGCGATGCAGAGGAGCTGGGCAGAAGGGGCAAGTGCTGACTGTCCCAGAGGGGTTAGAAAAGAGAATCAGAATAGCAGGTTTTATCCCAGATGGGAAAGATGCTCTCTCCCCAAAGGGCTTGGAGGCTTCACACTGCTGGGTTCACAGAGAACTGAGTATCTTACCGAACTTCTCAGCTGAGCGATCCTTATTAGTGTGCGAGGTGTGAAAGCTTTCAGGAATTGAACCGCTTGCATGTGACCCGAATATTGTGTTTATGTTGGAGCACAGAGGTTTTAATGCTCCTGCATGAATGTTAAGCAGAGAATGGAAGGGCACAGTACTCACCCCCTCAATGCAATCAGCTTCCACACAGCTCAAGTGCTTGACCTAGAAGCATAACTGACTGCAAAGCCAAACCCTACTGCTGCAACAGCAGGTAGGGCAGACTGGTTTGTGAAAGCACTGTCTTCTACCCGCCCCAAGTTACTGGGCCACTAAAGGAGGAGAAATTATGATTTGGCAAGATGACTTGGAAAGAACAGCTTTGCTGCATTTTAAATATGAAATGTTTGTTTTGTTGGAAGATGACTTCGGGATGCCAGGCCAGCACAAAATTACTCAAAAGCCCCAGAGGAGTAACTACAAAAGAAAAATAGGCTGGTAGATGTTGGATGCAATGCAAGAGCAGCAGATGATGCTCCAGCAGAACAAGGGGGCAGCAGGCTGTTGGTGGAGGTGGGAAGGAGCAGAAACATTTTAGTATGTGGCAGATGTGGAAGACCTCATGAAAATCCATTAGGGCAGAGCAAAGCCTCTGTAGACCTGAAACACCCGAGGAGAGCAAGGAAACGTGGTGGGAATCACACAACACAGCAATAATACATGGATTTGGAAGCATAACCATGGGCAGCTGAGCACGGTGCTATGCTGGCAGCCCCCGTGCCCAGGCATCCCCAGGAGGAGCCCACGCTGGCACAGGCAGTTCTCGTGCTGTGAATGGGTGCAAAAAATATTCAGCATGGAGGGCTCGTGAGACAAGGAGATAAAATGTGTTTGGAAAGGACAAAACAAGCCAACAAGGGAGCTGGGAAAGCTGAGAGGTCTGGGAAGTAGGAGGTGGCTCAGATGTGCTTACACAGCCTCTAAGAGGCTTCTCTAAGCACACAGGCAGAACTAGCCATTACTAAGTGCAATTAACTGCTTCGTTACCATCTAAGCAATACAAAGAAAACAGTCTCTGCCGTGTTCAGCCAGGGAAGAGAATACTGCAGGATACAAACATTGTCCTCCAGCCCAGCACGGTGCCAGTACCTGGGAGCGGGTACTGGGTGACCTCTGCTGTTTCAGGCATGGTGACACCACACCAGCAAGGGAGCCCTCCACACCCTCACAAGCTGAGCCAGCCCATGATGTTGGTCAATACCTGCTGAGATGGAGCAGAATTTAGCATTCAGAGATCCACCTTGAACACCTGTGCCTGTGTTTGGTGTGTCCAGCAGGCCTGGAAAATTTTAGCTCCCCAAATCTCCTAGCTCCCCAAATTCTGGATTGCTGCCTCCACTGCTCAGCTGTAAGAACTGGCTCAGATAAGCAGCGGAGTCACCTCTAGCAGTTGTGGAAGAAAACAAAGCAGAAGGATTGTTTCTCCTTTAGCTGGAGGCTGGGTTTGGGAAAGCCATGATTTTACATACCCAGCCTTGCTCAGTTCCCATGCGCAGGTACCCATAACCCAGCTTGTAGTCACCAGAACTGATGCTTTCAGCCCAATGCCAGTTCGGACAAGCACTGTGGGAAATCACAGCCAGCTCTCAAGGACAGGGGAACTGCTGCTGGCAAACCGGGAAGCGGTTCCTTTAGCTGATTACGAAGTGCACATAAAGAGATTTTTTGTGGTCAGGGATTTTCCTTCCCCTCCCTTAGACACTGGGATCCCAGATAGCAGTGCATTTTCTGTTCTCTCTGCTTCTTTATGTTTGATCCATTACCTTTCTTCCCCTGATCCTTACAATGGTCCAGTGCTGGTGTGACTCAAGCTCCAGTGCAGGATTAACTCCAGAGTGAAAGAAGGAGACAGGGCCTGCTGAGTGGTTTGCCTGTGCCGCTGCATGAGCCCACAGAGGAATCCCTCTTCTTGGTAATCCCGGAACCGATATATAAACTTGAGAGCACCCTGACTAGCATCTCCCGGCACAGGGCAGCACCACCAAGCATTCATTTCTGCCTCAGTCCCAGCACAGGTGGCTACGCTGCTGTGCCTGTACAAAGACCCTGGTGTCATGTTAGAAGTTCTAGTCATCATAAGTAGAGAGTTCACCACAACTATTATTTCACTCTTTCAACAGCTTATGTTCCACAGGAGAATGAACCTTTTCTTTCTCATAGAGTCACAGAATAGTTTGGGTTGGAAGGGACCTTAAAGATCATCCAGTTCCAGCCCCCCTGCCATGGGCAGGGACACCTCCCGCCAGCCCAGGCTGCCCAAGGCCCCATCCAACCTGGCCTTGAACACCTCCAGGGATGGAGCAGCCACAGCTTCCCTGGGCAACCTGGGCCAGGGCCTCACCACTCTTGTGATGAAGTAGTTCTTCCTAACGTCTTGTCTAAATCTGCAAAAATCACATGGATTTATCCAAGTTAGCTCAACTCCTGGCCGTGGGTTCCCACTGGACACCTGCCAGCGAGGCAGGGGAGCCCTGCTTCTCAGATTATGCACCCAGGGTAGGCATTTACTGGCTAGTTGTGTGTGCAATTACTCTCTTTGATACACTCAATAGATTGCAACTCTAGAGCTTTCCAATCCCTTAGTTTTTCCTATGCCTTTTCCCTCACAGCAGAACACACCAGAAACATTGCTTCAAGCAGTTCACTGGCTCAACACCTCCCCCACATCATTTTTTGCCAGGTGTTTAAGCTGTTTTATAAATATCAGAAACAACAACGCTGCAGAGGCTGACAGAGCCATCAGGACTGAACCCCAGCAGCACGCAGAGCCTCGATGAAGATACCATTTGGCAAGAACCCCTTTCCTCTGGCAGCAAATGCCATGACAACATCTGAACCTTGGGAGGGCACTGGAAAGAATCCAGGAGCGGCACGCCAGGCAGAGAGGGTTTTACCACACCGAGCTGGTATTCTTAGTGGCTTCTGAGGTGTTTGTACTCAGAGCAAATTCTTTTGTCATTGCTTGATTTGGGGTTAATGATTTTTTTTTCCTATTTAAAACCAGAGTAATGCTATTTAATGACTGGTATTTATTTGCACTATGCAATTATATTACATTTAAGAATTATTTGTTGCGTGAATAGGAATTTGAGATTTTTTTAAATGTGAACTTATAATTTTCTTTTAGTTCTCAATGCAGAAAGCAAGCAGAAAAATATTAAAAATATAATCAAAAAGCAAAAAGACAACAGCTTCTCCCTCTCCACCTGCCAAGGATTAGCATTTCTGTCAGCATGGGGTGGGAATTTAGGAGTAGGACACCCAGAAGGCTTGAGTAGATTTTTCTCCAAGCTGTTCAAACATCCCCTCAATGCAGTAGGTAAGACAACACCTCATATTCCTTCTGGGATTTGATTTAGCAAAAACATGAGGAAAAAAAGCTGCTCCTTGGCTTCTGCTTTCAGTCTGGCCAAGTCTCAGGTCGCTGACTCCAGGCTGCATCACCTGCAGGTTTGTGCCTTTCGGTGACGGAGGCTGGCGCTGTACTCAGGTATTTTCAGTAAGCACCAGCTAGAGTCTCTTCACAAGAAGCCCTTAAGCCTTCTCACTCCACACCAGCTCAATTTTCTGTTTCTTCCTTGCAGCAACCACTTTGCTCTAGTTCCAGTGTAAGGGGAAAGTTGTATGGACGTAGCATCTGGATGCAACTTTGCATCCAAAACCTCAGCTTTTCACAACATAAGCTTTTCACAACATAAGACAGACAAAAGTCACAGAAAACTAGCCATGTTTCAAATGCTGCCTATGGAAAAGCAACATGGAAGTATTTTCCATGAGACTCAGTTTAGAGTCTAACTCCAATATTATTCCTCTAAAGAGAAAAAAGAAGGAGAAAAGGCAGAAAGAAGAATGCGAGGAGCATTTGTGGTGGAGAAAACTTCCTTTCAGGACTACAGCTAGGCACGAGTTTCCTACTTGGTTCTCAGGCAAAGCAAAAGTCACGTCCTGAAACAAACTCCCTCAAAACAGGGCTATTAGAGGCTATATAATTGGTCACTGAATGAATTTGTGGTAGCTTTACATTCTGTTCTAACACTCGTGGACCAAATTAATTAAATTTTCTTATTTGAATGAACTTCTTTACATGGAGAGGATAACAATTTCCTTCACTATGTTTTAAATTAGGGAAGATTTCTTTCTAGACAAAGATAAGTTACAATCACTGGCTCAAGACTTTAATTTTTTTGTGTCCTACTAAACAGACTATTTCTCCCAGAGATCATCCATCCACATTTCCCTTTGAGTAGCTACAAGAAGTCCTCTGAGACAGAAAGCAGACTGGAGACTGATATCCAGGACTTTTGAATTACTCAGGGTTTACTTTTTTCTGCACTAACTCCCAGTGTCTGAGAGTCAGGGGATCACAGGGTCATTCTCCTTTAAATACACCTGTGAACTTACACAAGTGATTCTTTATCTATTTATATCATCAGTTATTAACTTACAGCTTTCTGCTGATAAGCCAAAGAAAGTGAAATGAATTCAAAAGGAAAACAAACCAGCCTTAAACAAGCAGGACTATTTGTTAAAAAAATCTGCTAATGTGACAATCACAAATGGTCTTGGCCAGAAAAAATCATTATCATCAAATGGCTCAAAATGTGACCTCAGGCTCCCCTAACAAGGGAAGATGGCATGGTACAAGTCCTTCACCAATAAAACCAGGGAAGTCTCCCTGCTCTTACCATTGCTGACACACAGCTTCTCAGGACTAGGTCTTGGTCTGGAACAGCCCCAAGCAGAGCCACCGAAGGATGAAGGCAACATTCTCCGAGTTGTCTAAAAAGGCTGAGCCATTTCAAAGTCATTTTTAAACACATCTTTCCAGAAAAATGGACATTTTCAACACCTTTTATGGGACATTATCACAGAGACGTTACCAGCACAAATGCTATTCAGAACTATTTCTTCTCAGCATCCTGTACGGTACTGACAAGCCCATCAGTACCGCAGCCTAATTCCACTGAAAAAAAATGAAAGCTGGGCACTGCTGAAATATTACCTAGAACGCAGTCACCTTAAATGCCCACCCTACTGCTATTGTTTCTTCTTTATTATGAACTTAGTAAATAAAAAAGCCATAGTGGTTAAAAATGTTTTATTGCCCTGTAAAGAATTCTGTGAAACTGCAAAAATAAGCGTGCAAAGCAGCAGGGAAGAGGCTTGGAGGCCCCACTGTTGCCTGCATCACTCCAGATGCAGATAATTTTTCTCTTTTGTAGACAAGCTTGGTCAGAGCCCTAACAAGCTGGTGGCTGTTTGCAGAGAAAAACTAAGCAGAAAAGTTAACTTCCTACCTTTGAGCGAAACATGAGGGAAAATCATGCTTTGCGCTTCAGAGCCTTCATGTTTAGTGAAAACAAGAAATGAAATGAGTTCATGAAACACTAATTGCCCAGTTTTTTTTTATGCACGAGTCCCAGCATTCCTAGCACATGCAGTTACAGAGCGTTTTCAAAGAGAGCAATCATTTCATTAAAACTTCATCTTCACACTTCTAGATTTGCTATAACAAGTCTTCTCCTCTTCATCCTTCTGGCCTAAAATTTTGTCATTTTTTTTGATTTAAGACCAAAGAAAAGAGAGACAAATGAAAAAAAAAGCTCATAATATCTATTACTTACTATCAGCTATTAAACCTTGGATTTAGGAACCATCCTTTCTCCCCCACAAAGTAAAGGAATACTGAAGGACTCTAAAGAACCTCAGTGCAAAACCTGTGGTAGCTCAGGCAACCTGTGTGGCAGGATGCTCTCGCATGTACAAGGACAGCAAATGAGGGTTTGAAGTGAGCCTGTGCCTGGGAACCTGAAGGGCAAGATCAGAAAGCAATAGGGATGGAAAGCTACTTGAATTGTGCAATAATGCCTTGAAGAGTTCACTGTCCTTAAGATACCCAAGGAGGCTACATGAAACATCCAGTTTCCACAGAGCAGACACCAAAAGCTGGGTGATGCAGGGGGTAAAGGGTGAAAAAGGGGAAAGGAAAATCACTTAAGGATCCTCAAAAGTACACCTGGAGATTTATTCCAGACAAGCAACATAAATAAAGCATAATTCAGTAACACGTTATCATCAGAAAATGAAGTTCACCGTAAACATCTGACTATGCAGCGTAATCATTTGTTACAAATAAAGACGTTTGAGCAATCACAATGCCTCTGATGAAGCAGAACGAAGAAGCCTCCATGCCTGCTTGTGCGAGAACAGAGTGCTGCAGTCTTGGCACTCAGCAGAGAGATGCTATCGGGGTTGCCATGGAAACCGGAGGATGCAGACCCAGCAGCTTTGACTTCGCATAAACTGACAGCGAGTTCAGCTGGGGACGAGACACTGAGAATGCTGGTGGTTTCCTCCAGTTCCCAGGCAGGACCATGATGGGTTGTATTGGAAGCTTTCCGACAGTGACGTCTCCTACTTCCACAGCCCGTCTTTCGCGTCCCCTCCTCCCCGCTGTCTACAAGCACCACCACACACCGATGCACCCTGCTTTCCTCCTCCTTCCTCCCAGGTTCGATAGCACACACAAAGCTAATTCTCCACACACATTGCTTCCATCCAGCTTCCTCCTCACTTGTGTCACAGCTCTTAAGTATCTCTGAATTTTCTGGACAAGGATATTCTCTGGAAGCTGAGATTTTTATTTTTACTGAAGTCCTTCCCATCATAGAGGGAGCCCCGACATTCCATCTCCCTTTACAAACCTGGAGTGAGCGGGAAGCACTATATGATTTGTACAGACCTAGAATGGATCACTTCAGAAAAAAAGAGTTACAGTTATCTTGAAAACAGCTTTGACTCAGAGGGAACTCGTGACATGGAAAAGTCCAACAGCAGGTGAATGACTAACACCTTTGGCAACGTTGCTCTTCCCATACTATCTCGCACTGCTTCTGGTATAGCATCCTCAGCAGGAAAACTGCTGCGAAACACATCATTGTGGTTTCTGAGATCCCTTTTTTTGCCCTCAAAACCCTGAAGCAATGTAAATTTTAAAAGTCCCTTTAGGATATATTTCTACTGTTCATTTATTTATACTAACTGTAAGGCAGTATTACTTACCCATAAATATTATGTACATTAATTTAAATGCAATCTTAAACTTGTATGTAAGCTTCCCATAAAATTTTCCTCTTGCTGCACCACTGAAGCTAAGACCCTAATGTCCCAGAGCTGTAACATATTTTTTCTTCAGAGAAATAGATCCCAGAGCCATGCATCAAGTCTTCTGGCAAATAATATTAATTCTCACAGAATCACAGAATAACCAGGTTGGAAGAGACCCACTGGATCATCGAGTCCAACCATTCCCACCAATCCCTAAATCATGCTCCTAAGCACCTCATCCACCCTCACCTTAAACAACTCCAGGGATGGTGAATCAACCACCTCCCTTGGCAGACCGTTCCAATGCCTAACCACCCTCTCCGTGAAGAACTTTTTCCTAATCTCAAGCCTAAATCTCCCCTGGTGGAGCTTGAGGCCATTCCCTCTCGTCCTGTCCCCTGGCACTTGGGAGAAGAGCCCAGCTCCCTCCTCTCCACAACCTCCCTTCAGGTAGTTGTAGAGAGTAATAAGGTCTCCCCTCAGCCTCCTCTTCTCCAGGCTAAACACCCCCAGCTCTCTCAGTCGCTCCTCATAAGATTTGTTCTCCAGCCCCTTCACCAGCTTTGTTGCTCTTCTCTGGACTCGCTCCAGAGCCACAACATCCTTCTTGTGGTGAGGGGCCCAGAACTGAACGCAGTATTCGAGGTGCAGTCTCACCAGTGCCGAGTACAGAGGGAGAATAACCTCCCTGGACCTGCTGGTCACGCTGTTTCTGATACAAGCCAAGATGCCATTGGCCTTTTTGGCCACCTGGGCCACTGCTGGCTCACGTTCAGTCGGTTGTCAACCAGCACCCCCAGGTCCTTCTCCTCCTGGCAGCTTTGCAGCCAGGTTTCTCCTAGTTCGTACCTCTGCTTAGGGTTGTTGTGCCCCAAGTGCAGGACCCGGCATTTGGCCGTGTTAAACCTCATGCCGCTGGTCTCAGCCCAGCAGTCCAGCCTGTTCAGATCCCTTTGCAGAGCCTCCCGACCCTCCAGCAGATCGACACTTCCACCCAGCTTGGTGTCATCTGCAAACTTGCTAAGGGAGGACTCGATGCCTTCATCCAGGTCGTTGATAAAGACATTGAACAGGACTGGACCCAGCACTGAGCCCTGGGGAACCCCACTTGTAACTGGCCTCCAGCTGGATTTAACTCCATTTCCCACCACCCTCTGGGCCCGGTCATTCAACCAGTTTTTCACCCAGGAGAGTGTGCGCCCGTCCAGGCCAGAGGCCGACAGTTTCCGAAGCAGAATGCTGTGAGAAACTGTGTCAAAGGCTTTACTGAAGTCCAGGAAAACCTACAACAGTTTTATCTCATACAATGAGAAGAACAAATCAGCACTAGGCATTTATGCTTTCTAAGAGTATCCGTGCTTGTAGATCCAAGGAGTGCTATCTTCACTGCAGATTCATATCCCCCACAGAAACATTATTCAGATTTGACACAGGCAGATCAAATCTGCCTAATGTGTGAAGTGGCCACCGCCACGAGGTATTTTGGGAAGGGAGATTCTCAGCCAGTGGCAAGCGATAGCACATGGCAGTGTGAAGTGACAGCTCTGATTTACTGCCCCTTCTCCATATGGACAACTTCCATTTTCTAATTTAAACTAATTTCTTTCACAGTACTTGCAGCACGAGCAAGACTTAAGGCCAGTTTGTTCAACAGGATGGCAGCTGTCACTCCATGTAAACAGACCCAGAAATGAAAGAGCAATCCAGCACATGGAAGTAGAAAGTCCTGACACTTTAATTATCTGAAGACATTACAAGATGAAAGTCTTCCTCGAGGCAAATGTATATTAGTATTGATATAGTCATTGTGCTTTTCGGTAAGAGAAATAGGAGTCTGTATTTACATAAGAAACTATAGTGTCTGAGATCTTTAAATATCATATTTATGGAAATGATTCTGAATTACAGCATTTACAAAATAAAAACAAGCTTGAATAAATATTCAGTCCATTAAATAAGATTTTTTTCACAGAAGCAACTTTTTTGTGCATATTTATTTCACAACTGAAGTTTGTTGTATTTTTTTATCCTATAAAAGAAGCATTAAATTTGTTGGTTTTTTTCTCTAAAAATAAAACTGCAATAATCATTGCAATGTGAAGCCTGAGATTTAAGCCTGAATAAGTATCATTGCTTATGCCATGTTACCCACCTCCCACCAACTGCCCAACCCCGAGCCTTTCCAAACTCTGGTGAACGCAGACACTCCAACTCAAGAATTCCATGGGAAGGATTTCAGGAAAATAATAAAAATATAAATAAGATGAGGATAACACATCATAGTTGACACTGTCTATAAACAGCATTATAAGGCTTGTGCATTACACATCAACTAAGTGAAGCTGTTTCTCTGATTCAAAATGACGGTAGTGACCAACTGTTGTACCCTTATATGGCTCATTAACATGGAATATAAAACCACATAACAAAGGGAATGTCGTTGTAAAAATAAAATTTAAAAAAAAAATCAACACTGGCCCATTTTGCTTTAGTATTTTGAACGACAACCTTTCTTGAGCACGATACCGCAAACAACTTCCTCATCCTTTTTTGTATTTATCACTGTGTAACACTGCAAGTCGGGAAAGGGGATACAACAAAGTGCTCTTGATCTCGTTTCCTCTATAACTACAGCACACACTGTCTTGCTTTTCATGTGGTGAGCTCAAAGCGTGTCCAAATGTCTTTGAAACCTCAGTGCTCAGGGAGCTCTTACTGCAAATAGTTCGCACAAGATCACAGCACGAATCCAGTTGAATCTTATTTCTTTCCTCTCCAAGTGGAGATAAAAATTAATTCCTGGTGTTTCAAATAAATACAAACATCTTCAGAGTTGTTAGCATGAGTGAAGTAAGAGTATGCAATATTTTACACAGTTACTCTGCCAAATGTGAACAACAAGTACCCTTCTTCTCTGGCTGACCATTCTGTAGGACCTTTTGAATATATCACTACGTATTTGCCTTTTAAAAACCTTTAAAAGACTCATAAAGTATGAGAGAAATAATTTGTCAAATCTACTGAATTTTGCCACTGAACTCTTTTAAAAATATGTATTTTCATTTTAATTAATTCATTTGTTAAGCATTTCCTCTGAAGTTTGTTAAGTTTTAAATGCTGATATAGAAACCAAAGCTCTGTGTTATAATTTTATTAACAGGATTCAGCATAAATGTTGCAGATTATAAATACTTCCAAACCTCCAAAATATGGAACTGAAAGTTGTAAAACTTCATTCTTAGAAGACAACTTGGGAGTTATTGCTTTGCTTGGTAAATGAAAGGCAACAGAAATATACTGCTTCAGGATCCTCAGTGCTTCCTATGTGACTGACAGAAAATTTTGCCTTTGTAAATATCAAATATGGATTCAAAATAGTTTTGCTTTAATTAATCCTAGCATAGGTAGCACAAGTCTACTAATGGAAAAGTTAAACCGCAGCAGGAGGGAGAGCGCTGGCGTCCACAGCCATGCTGGCATTCTAGTGAGCACAGAAGTGTCCGAGCTTTGGGACTGATTTGCTGGGATGGACTAGTTAGCAGCCTAATTCTGTTCCTAGCATGTAAGATAAGCAGCAATGCTCGTTCAGTTCTCTGAGCCCTATTTCCTTCCACACAGTGCATTTGTTCTGCATATGGCATCGTAACATAACTGGTATAAATTTATGGAAGACTGTACTGCAGCCTTGGAGCTACAGACGCTTCATACTTCCCTTTAGCAGCTTAGTAAAATGCAATAAAAACTGTACAAAATTTATAATAATGGATGTCAAAGCCTACATGCCCTCACAAGCGTCCTTCTTTCAAGTTAATTCTTGGCTTAGGTCAAATACATCAGTCCATGTAAGACTCCAGGAGACACAGCAGTAGTTTAATACGTCAGATACCAGCTTTGTCACTATAGAAAGGAGTGACATGGAACATGTAACAGTGAGTGCAAACACGGACAGGCTTCATCTGACCATAACGAGGTAAGGGAGCAGAGTGAGAGGAGCAGCGGGAACAGAAGATCTGAAAAACAAGAGGGATATTTCACTTTAATTCCTTTGAAGAACAGGATGGGACAAAATTGATTTCCAGAGAGGGGAGGGACAACTCTACATGTGCATTAGAAGCCCCATCCTCCACAGTGCAGCAAATGAAAGCTCCCCATAGGCAACTCCTAGATTGATGACTAGTTAATCTCACTGTGTGTAGCCGCTGCTCAAGCAACGAGAAGCAAGCCTGCCTAGTTCTGCAGGCCACAGGGCAAGGCAGCTCCACCAGAGATGAAAAGAAGCATCTCTCTCCACTAGCTTTGAAGAAAGACTCAGAGATACTCGCAAATATTCTCCTAAGTTCCTACCCTTGCAAGTCTACTATAATGTTAACAAAACCAGCATCCTTTTTAACTTGTACATTACCAAGCAAGTGAAACGGGACTGCAGATTTCTGGCTTCCTGAGGAACATGACTGTTTTATTCTCCTTCACTCCCTCGTCCTCCCTCACAAACTTGCAAAGCAGCAGCTCTGTGCACCACAGTCCTCCTGCAAAGGTTCAGAAAGCAAAGCAAAAGGACACACTGTCCCTGTGGTGGAGCTGTGCATCGCCCCTCACAGTGCAGGCTGCTGCGGCTGCTTAGAGCTGAGAGCAGTAGTCCAGAGTGGCTCTGGATATAAGGTGTTTGTTCCAGGATCTCAACAGGGTGTTCTGCTTTTTAGCAAGCAAATGCTTATTGCTCTATAAAAGTCAAAACCCTCCCATCCACATTCTAAACTTAAGCTCAACAGTTGACAGCCAAGACATACAAAACCACTTGTGACTTGAAAACCCTGGCCAAGTGCAGGCATTTTGCTGTGCAGCTGAGTTTGTGGCATGCAGAAATTTGCTGTTCTCTTTAGCGGATGGTTTCTCACATTTGACTATGTCGTTACCTTGCCACAGCTCCGACAGTGATGCTTCCTGCGAATGACAGTGAAAGGAGCCTTGCACGCAGTGCAGTAGCTGCAGACTTCATCTGGAACCCAGTCAGGAGGATCTGTCAGAAACACAGCAACAAAAGCAAACATAAATCAAAAGGGTATAAAACCAAACATGCAATTACCAGATCCTCGAGGGAGTAAGAAGAATAAAATGTAACAGCAGCTGCTTTCATCTGAATCCCTCAAGGTGCTTTGGGCACAGCCAGCCAGGGATGCCCAAGAGGGGCTCAACTCCTCCCTTCTCTGCCAGGTGCCCACCTCCGGGCAGAGCTCAGCAGGCACTGAAAAGCACACAGCAGCTTTGGGCTTGAAATAAAATATATCCTATTCAACAGAAAGTGGCAGGGAAGAGGAGATAAGCAAAATAAAGTATGAAGGCCAGAGACTACTAAAGTAGAGCTGGAACACGGGTGTTCTCGTCAATGCAACTAGCCGTCAAAACAAGCTTAGAGCTGAGATCATTCACAGCCTCTTCAGCCCTTCCTACAGAAAGGCTGACTGCTTTTATGCAATTAGACAAGCAGCTCTACAGATAATAAACTCCAAGCCTGATTGCTGTCTGTTAAACTACTGGGACTTTTACTGGAAGTCACCAGTAACTACAGCAAAACCACAAAATCAAGTGTACGAGACTGAGCAAGAAAGAATTCGACATTATCCCTAACAGCACGTTTCAGTTGTTTATTTCTCCTGTGAGCTCTCTAATTCTCATAAAAGCCAAGCAGGGAAGTGATTTGGTTTTGGCAAAGCGTAAGTTATTAGGCTCACTGTTGTTGAGCTGCTTCTGCTAGTGACAGGCTGACGTGACTTTAGAGCATCTAAAATTATGAGTGTTGAAATGATGTGGCCGAGTGTTTAATTATGTTGTTAAAAATCTAACGAAGGGCAAAACAAGTTATATCCAGAAGGAATCCATGAACACAGTGAACCCGAACTGCTGGATGTATTTGACTAAGTTCCCTGTATGCAGCAGCTCTCCGAGTATTATTTACAGTATGCAATCCATGCAGTTGCTGGTTTATAAACCTGACATGCAAGATCCCTGCCTCAAAGAGCATATTATCAAACAACAAAATATATCATGTAGTTAATGCTGAGGTCAGGAGGGGTACAGCAACAGGCAGAAAGAAGATAATTAGATGAAAAATCCACTGTATTGTTCAAACATAACTGTAACCAGTTTTTGTGTGTTTGTCACGTTGCAACATTTGTCAAATTAAAATCAAAAAGGGATATAGCATTCCATGCAGAAAAAGTTCAAAAAGCAGATTAATAAAAACAAAGGGAACTCCAAATCTTGACTCAGCTTTTATGGGCTCCTCTAAAGAATTTTGGAAGTTAAACTGGTTTATGGAAGCAATCTTTCACTTAATGAACAAACTGGTAAAGGTCACAACTACAGGGACAGCAACCAAAACCAAAGTCTGTGTGCAGAGAAACAACCCGTGTGGTAAAAAAAAAAAAAAAAGAGGTTGCACTTAGCAGTCTTCACCTCATCCTGGGAACAGTTCACCAGAAATATGTTCTCTGAGGACACAGGGCTACAAATTCCTACTTGAGAGGCAGGCTTTCCTTCCGCAGAGGTGAGATGCAGGACTTAAGCTGACGCAATGAAACCAAGGAATTTTCCTTTCCAGCTCTTTTCCTTCGCTGCAACCTCTCCAGAGATAGTACATGTAGCTTTGTCCAGTGAAGCTTACTGCTAATGTGACGTTGATTTGGAAAACTTCATACCATTTTCACAGGAATCTTGTTCTGAAGCCATGGGAAGCATCTCCATGTTCTCCATCCAGGAAGCCCCTTGGGTTACCACATACGTTCTGAACAGAACATGTGAGCCAATAATGATATCCCTGTTTAACACTTACCATTAAACTACACAACCTTGACTATTGTTTTAGGGATTTAACCATCCCATTGATTCTCATTAATTTAAAGAAACAAAAATGTAGGAAGTTACTCAAGCTCTGTACTGCCAGGTTTGGCAAGATGCCTACTTTGCTACTGATGCTTTATCAACTGCATTATAATGTGGGCTACCATGTTCAGCTAGTTACTAATTTTAATATTCAAAGAAAGGCCATAAAAACCACAGGCCCTTTCTGTACAAACTGCAGCATGCCGACATGAACTGCAACTTCCGTAGCAGCTGGTACCAGAATCACTCCTTCCCTTAAATCATGATTAGTCCAGACATGCTACAAGCTAATGCAACCCCTTCCATAAAGACTCTGGAGCTCATCAACACAAAGCAGCTTCATCAGGTATCTACCATTCGGTTTTCATTTTGTTTGGTTTTTTTCTGTTGTTGCCCTTGAAGTGCAATGTGGAAATTAATTTTTTTTTTCACTTGACTTTTAATTTAATTGTCTGCAGTGCTAAACAAAAATTTCAAAAAAAACCCCATGAGAAATGGCCAATTTATTTTGAATAATAACGACCCCATAAACTCATCATAGCTCATCCATAGCTCACGGTTACAGAATTACTTGACTTGAATTACTCTGCAAAGTTTGGTTTTATAATTGCATAGAAAAATAAACCACATACTACTGGTACTCAATGTATAGAAACAGTATAACACGCTCTACAGAATGTTCTCCCTCCTATATGGGACTCTTTACCACAACGTTGGTGCCATGTGCCATGTGCCATGGAACCCCGGGACATGGCACCAACGTTTTCCCCCAGACAGTGACTCAACCACAGTAAAGCCCTTTGGCAGGTCTACACGGTCAATCTTCTGCCCCATCACTTCTGGGTTTTAGTGCCCTCCTAACATCCCAACTGCTCGCAGCGAGATCTGCTGCACTGCAGCACACCCCGAATAGGAACAGTTATGTAACGTCTTTTAACATTCCAAATGCTGTACAAACATTAATTGCTTTAGTCCTCATCACCCAGCTACAGTTAGTGAGCGTGTGGAGAGAAATCTGAGAGAGAAATGTCTTGCTCGGAATCACGCAGTGGTGCACTCCTGAAATAACACTGGAAGTAAGAAACTTTGGCCCATTTGCCCTACACCTTTGGCTCAAAAAGTGACTCAGAAAGTCTTTACACCAAATACAAACTCAGAGGTTTCATTTTGAGAGTATACACTTCGAAATTAAATACAACCCTGAATCGGAGCCGAAGCATTCCCACCGTTAGGAAGGGTGAAGGACTGAATGGTTTGGTCTCTCCAAGCTCACACAAGCTCCAGCTGCAACGGGATCCACACCCCTAGGTTCTCTTCACCAGTCTCATCCCGCTCAATCTTGGGAGCAGCCTTTCTGACTTATATATATTAACGATTGAGTCATCAGGCTTTTTATAGAACAGGTTTTTGAAATATTCCCTGAAGAGCAGTCTCATGAGGGGATAAAGCATAATGAGTTACACAGATTAAACCCCTAGCATCAGCCTGAAGACATGCTGGAAGCAGGGCAGCAGCACCGCACCCCTAGGCTTTTTATGTTGAAGTTTTTCTCCGGGCTATGCCACTCTGTTAGCTCTGCATGAAGCAGCAAATAGCAATATCCAGGCTGTAAAGCACTATCTGCCTGTGCTTCAGGGATTTGTACAAGGAATGGAGGGAAAACCTTGTTCCTGGACTAATTGGCGCGCTGCTTTATCATGCAACGAGAGTTAAGAGCAGTCTGTTGGGAAACGGATATAGACCATAGCACAGACATCAAAGAGGAGGAGGGAGGGAGGGAAGGGATTAACGAGACAGACTACAGAAATAAATTTTAGAAGCAAACATTAAAAGCGCACACAGAAAAAAAGGTAGAGAAAGGAAGATAAGCTAGAATTTAAGTGAAGGAAATTTAGGAAAAAGAAAGTTTAGGAAAAGTAAAAGGCAGAAGATAAAATTAAATAGGGTGAAGACTGAAAAAGAAAGGACAAACAGTCCTCCCAACTCTTAACTATTTGAAAATCTTGCATTACAATCTCCTAGAAATGATGAAATTTTATATTTTTTTTATTCATTTCATGCTGTAGCTTTTAGAGTACACCTTTACATGTCTCTGCAACTTGATTAGCTGAAAAAGTTTTATGTTCTATAAAAATTAAAACTCTCACATAAAACCAAGATCCTGGAGCTGTAAGAAAACCACAACTGTGATAAAAGTTATAAATACCGTAAACACTACCAAAAATCAGATGTGAATTCATTTTGCTTAAATATGTGCAATAGATCTACCTCAGCCCATCAAATCTTACAAAACCAAGGAGAACATCTGCATTCCAGATCACAAGTAGAAGAAAGCCTGGACCCAGATCCATCAGCAGTATTGAGTCAGACAAGATCAGAAAGTTCATTCGGGATGCTGAGACACAAGAGCCACGGTTTGCGGGGTGGCAGAGCGAAGTAATCCCAAAAGCTGTTAAAGCTTGCAGTTTAGCAGGCCTATACTCTGGTAGAAAACAAACCAGAAATCGTGTACACCACAACCCCCTGTGGAACAGCAGCTACTAAACCCTAAGCTTAAGGTGGTGCATGCCTTATGGTGGTGCAAGCTGAGGAGGGACCATCCACAAAGGCTTGTAGTGATAGGACATGGGGCGAGGGGTGTAAACTGGAGAGGGGCTGATTTAGACTAGACATTAGGAAGAACATCAGCATGAGGGTGGTGAGGCACTGGCACAGGTTGCCCAGGGAAACTGTGGCTGCCCCATCCCTGGAGGTGTTCAGGGCCAGGTTGGATGGAGCCTTGTGCTGCTTGGGTTGGTGGGAGGTGTCCCTGCTCATGGCAGGGGGATTGGAACTGGATGATCTTTAAGGTCCCTTCCAATCCAAATTATTCTATGATTCTTTGATTAAGGCCAAGCAATTCAGAGTAAAGACTCTTTCTGCATCTTTTTTTTTTATAAAATATTTCTAATGCAGAACTCAAGCTGAAAGTTCCCCTTGCATCGATGTGCATTAGATTTCAGAGCACATCATGCATACCCCTGATCATACTTTCACCAAACTAACCTTAAAAGGGTTGCTCCTACAGCAGCCTGTGGAACTCTTGCTGCTGCGGCTGTCAAAGTGCATTATCGTCATAGCTGCAAAAAAGGTCAGACGGGCTCGCTGTGGCTTTTCTGATGAAAGTAGGAATGGTATAGTCTCACAGTTTTGAATATGGAAAGGAGAGAACTAAGGTGACATGACTTCACCTCTCACTTCAACTGCCAGAGTAAAATGAACCTTTTTTGTCCCTTCTCATGCATAATTTTCTGCGTGTCATTCTGAGCAATCTCTGAATTTTATGCAAGATACCTAGGATGAAAATGTACCAAAGCATCTTCACCTCTGCTGAGTAGATTCAGCGTTGATTACAGTTCGGTTGAAATTTTTCCATGAAAATAACATTTCTGTTTCAACTACATTACTTGATGAATATCTTGGAGGTGAGGAAAAAACAGAGGCACAGATTTATTAGATTCAAATACAACTCTTATCTAATAGCCTGTAGATGGAATTTATGTGCAAATCTAGAAAGCTTTCACCAAAGCACAGAACTTTGCAGATTTGGGCTCAAGCTTTGCTGTTTCATTGAACACAACTTTGAATGACGACATCCTGTGTCCATCCTGGGCAGGTACATGGTAAGCAACTCATTCTTTGGGCAAAATAATTATTTATGTAAAATGGAACAACTCTGATAGAAAATACTGATTTCCACGAGGATATGGTTCAAAGCTTTAGTTAAAATCAGACGGACTAGAGACTTGGGTCTTCCATATAACCATTACTAAGAGTCTTTCTCTGCAAGGGCTACCAACAATTATAGACTTGAAGTAAGCTGACAATGTAGATCTAAATACTACATGCCAGAAGAACACGCAATGTGTATTTTTAGGACATAAAAATTAAAACCTAATAAAAATCCCACTTATGTCACTGTGGAGCTGAAGAAGTCTGTGCTTTACAGTACTTTGGGGTTTCTTTCTTCTCCTGCAATGAAGTCTCAACAAGTCCCATACTGGGAATAGTCTTTGAAAAGGTAAAAGGCTGTGAGCAAGTTATTCAAATGTAAGTCAGATCAAATTATTACAATACAACCTATAAGTTGTACAAAATCCTGTAATTCTACATGTATGACTAAATATGGTCAGTTGATTATAAAACACAGCCTCGATTTGGAAAACTTGATGCCAGGTTCCTCTCTTGTACAGTGTAAGCAGAGCTGCTGAATAAGGAAAAACTAAACAGTTATGTGGACAGAATACCTTTGGCCACTGAACTGTGCAACTATTTAACTTCTTTCATTTACCAAGTGTGGCTGGTCATCATTATAAATAATAGAGTAGCCACAGGCGGGTGGAGGAAAAAAGAAAAACTGAAGCACTCAGCTAGGGCTGACAGCTAATTCTAGACTCACAGTGATTATATTCTGCACATGCAGCAGCATGGGTGGGTTTTCTCGACCTTGTGACTTCTTTTTCCAACAAGAACAAGATCTCAAGACCATCAACTATAGAATTGTGCTGCTACTGCTGGTTGAAGAGCAGTGAGGACTTGTGACTAGACAAAAGCAGGTAGGCTGGAATATTACGAGATGAAAAGGGATCAAGGAGAAATAGCATGCTCTTGTGCAGCAAACATGCTAATACCACTTGGCGCACACAGGTATTTGTACTGGCAGCCACAGCAAATCTATTCTGGCTGGAGTTATAACTAGGTGGCAGCAAACGAGGCAGTTCTGTACGAATGCTGCAGGGATAAAGAGTGAAAATGAAGGTATGGTTACAGACAGCTGATACGCCACAGCAAATATTTTCCCAGAGGGCAAACAGCTTCACTAGGCTTTCTGCTTCTCCTTGAGAAAAACTTATGATTTCTACAGATCTCATGCTTATTTCTAGACAAGAAGTACAACTCACTTTCTTAGCAAGCTTGTAACTTCATGATTTTGACAATTAAAAATATTAACCTTCCCTTAATCGCCACAGATTAATCTTCCTGAGTAATAAATTACCACACAATACACGCGTGGTCAAAGCTCAGATGTGCCAAAGTTCACTATTAAAATCATCAGGCTGACAAGGATAAACATAATGGTCCCACGTATGGTGAGCAAGCATTTACGTTTGATCACATTTACAGATTCATAAATAAATGCATAACAATCCGTATCAAGATATAAAAACCAGAAGTTACTCTGTGTGTAATATATATATGGATAATGCATATATGTATATATACGGGAAACTGTTCGCTAATGCAAAGCAAGTTTTGTGCTGGGGCTGGAAACATGATCCCAGACAGAAATGGCAGAAAGACAAACAACTACTTCCCTAATGTTTTTTTACATCAATAATACATATGAAGAATGACTCAGCTCTGTCCCAGCAGGAATATATTTATACTAGGTTAACTAAGAGTAACTAACTTACTTTTTCAAATGTGGAGGTTTGCTTTAATTCCTGCGCAACCCATGCTGCCTGCTCTCAGTCCCATGCAAACTTCCTGGCCAGACTACTCTCCAACAGTATTTTGTCCCAAGCTGGAGCCCAGGAACTCCCAAATAACCTTTTCCATGTGCTGGCTTGTAGCTCACCAGGACGCAGGGACAACGGCAATACCACAAAAGGTTCTGGGACACAGACACCTTCTGCAGTTACTGCGATTCAGAGCAAGCACCACTGGTAACAGAGAACCCAACCTGGTTTTCTTCTGAGCACTGCCACTTAAATTTGCTTTGCATTTATACACAGAACTTTGCTCCCACTGGCCATCTTTTCCAGCACAAAACCAGGGCACTGTATTTAAGTTTCACTGTACTTAAGAGTCATTTATGGAATATTGTATAAATTAATCTTAGATTCTAGGAAAATATAAGTATACCTGGCTTACATTCTCTCCCTATAAAAATAAAGCATTTTTAATATTCAGTGAAGTATAAATACACATGCTCCCTTGAAATAAAATCCTAGAGCATCAAGACAAAGATGAACATACACACCATAGGTTCATCTGTACTTCCTTCCAAAAACGCTTTCCTTTTGGAATGTCAATTAAGCTGTAGTTTATTGTATTTCAGCCTTCCGAAGGTCACGGGATTTAACTCTTATACCCCTGCCAATGTCAGTTGGCTCATAACAAACATTCATATTTGTTTTATGACCCAGACCAGCTGGTGGGTTTTATATACAGTAAGAATGAGAAATCTGACAAACACAAGTGATTCATCTTCATAATCTGAGTAGAAGCTGGAATCTTCAGCAGAATCTTAAAACCATTCATTTATTTGTTCAGGTTGCTGGGTTTGCTTTCTGGGGTTTTTTTATTACTACGGGTTGGATGCAATCTTAAACATTAGGTACTTTCAGTAAGAGAGTTTTATTTGATAACTGGAAAATGCTTTCCTGGCAGGTAGCTTGCTGTCTCAATTTGATACATGCTCCTATCCTGCCATGATGGCAGAAGGGAGGAACTACTGATGTGCTCATTTGCTTTGAATTGTTTTCACTTTCAGCTGAGATCACTAAGAGTGACCTGAAGTGCAGAAATGATGTATGAAAAAGATACAATTAATTTTGGTGCTATGCTGTTAAGAGATTGGTGCAACACTCTGAGACTTTGCCTTATAAATCCATTTACAGTGATAACTGCAACACACTCCTGTGGGTGGCCCGTAGCCCAGATTTGGCCTGGAGGACAAACCCATGAGGCTTGCTGCAAGAAATTAGGTACAATGTTCACGCAACAAAGGTTGCCTCTGCCACTAGACATCTTCCACCTGCGCCCAAACATCATCCAAAGTCAGGGGCTGCTGCTTCAACAGCGGCCAGCAAAATTGAGCTACTTAGAAAGGTGTTATAAAGGGTTTAGGCTTCATGCTGGATGTCTTAGGAATAGCAAAACCAGGTACCCCACTAGCTATCACTGCATATCTCAGCAGAAAAAAATAGGCTGTACAACATGGCCAGTAATATAACTTGTGACCTGAAGGGCCTGGAAAGTATTGGAGGTGAGGGGACAGAACAGGTGTTTGTAAAGTTCCCACAAATACAACAAATGTACCCATTTCAGATATGGCTTTTTGTTGACCTCTGCGGTTTGTTCTTATTTGGAAGGTGGAGCTCATCTCCATATGCTCCAGCACTCTCTGCCTCTTTGAGATATCGAGAATTCCTGCCCATCAGCAAATCTGAAGTCTGAGTAACAGCAGAGTACGCTAGTTAGTTTACACAGTCAGAGGAGCTGTACTGATTGGGACAAGTAGGTATTCACAGCATAACCACTTCCACACAAGCCAAGTAAGACCCCCAGAGAAAGTCTGCAAGGAGATGGATTCAGACATGCCCAAGCCCAAGTGTGCCTGCAGGAGCACTGGCTAACTGGCTCTAGAGGATTTGTTGCCATAGGAAAACAGTGTGCCAAGGCGGCCAAACTCATGCTGGCATCCAAGTCTGCTTATTCAAAAGGGACTCTGGAACAGGCTGCCCAGGGAGGTTGTGGAGTCTCTTTTTCTGGAGATATTCAAAACTCACTTGAGCATGTTGTGCAACCTGCGGTAGGTGAACCTGCTTTAGCAGGGGGGTTGAACTAGATCTCCAGGGGTCCCTTCCAAACCCCACTATTCTGTGATTCTGCAATCCTGCAAGGCTCCACTTTCCATCACAAATGTGAAACACCTGCTATTTCAGAATAAAGGTGCAGCCAGGAAGCTGGTTTTGTTGCAGTTGTCTGCACATGCTGTTAATAATTACAGGTTGGGCTTTACCATCTACTTAGGGCAGGGACATAACTGAATCACATTGCCCGAGTGCTGCAGGGGCCCTTGGAACTCCAAAGATTCCCCTTAACTGTCCTCCTATGCAGCCATAATATCACCTAAGCACCCAGACTGGTGTCCTTTTATGTCAATAAATAATATCTCAAGCCATAGACCGCATTTCTCTAAACATAAAATCACGCCTATAGAAGAAGCCATAAAAAGCTGAAGAACAATAACATGCCAGGGAAGTGAAGTGACTCTGCCGTGATAAAATGGACAATGGTGAGAAGGATATTCAGCATCCCACAGTTCATAATAACTTGCTTTCAAGTTCTGTAAGTCACATTCACTGACAGCATCAGGCATCGATTCAAAACAAAAGCATATGAACTGAATAGTGGAGAATGAATAATCTCTTGCATTCTTTTCAGATACAGCCTATACACGATAAGGATTTTACTTAAAGATTTGTTTTTTACTGCATATTCTGTGACATTCTGAATTATAGTACAAAAAAAAATCAATTAAAATGACTACTGAATAGTTCTTTATGTACCACGAAATCATCTTCCCTCAGAAGAGATAATATTCCTACCATGCATTATAAATGAATTAACCCTGCTGTTCTAAATAAATAGATTAGATTTGAGATCCTTTGGCCTGCAGCTTTCAAAGAAGGGAGAGCAAGCAAACCATGGGTTTTATATAAGCACAAAATAACTTGTAGCATAACTCTAAAACCTAATCTTCAAGAGGTATTTTTTCCCCCCCCTCTGTGTTTTGTGATCTTTATTACAAATGACAAGAATCAACATTTATTTTCTGTTCATCACCCCCTCTGCACACAAGCAGACACGTACACTCTTACCACTCAGTTCTCACCCACCTGCATTCAAAACCCCTCACTGGAAGGAGAATAATGTATGCAGACAAATAAGACAACAATAGATCAAAGTTTTAAAGGACAGGATATTACTGCACACATGAGAAGCTCAGATACAATTTTACAGTTGACAGTTGTCTTTTATTTCTCACTTGACCACAGAGACACGACCACTCTGATAACTGGGCTCCTGGTGTGCTGAAACAACCACTTAGCCCTGAAGATCAAAGCCGATTGCTTTATTGTTCACTCTGTCTCATACATCTACTTTTTCTTTTCTTATTCTTTGACTGCAAGTGCTCCGATATCTTTTAATCCTTTTTTTATATAATGTTTACCATACTATGGCTATAGTCCATAACTGACTCCTACATGCTCCTGCAGCAGCTCAGATTAACAAAAAAAAGAGAAAGAAAAAACTTTTGAGGTCTCCGAATGCTTGAATCTCTACCAAACTGAAACTTACATATGCACTTTTCTTCACTCTTTTCATGTATTCAGTGAGATTCAAGTAACCTCAGCAGAGTTAGCTATAACATTTTCTTCAAAGTAATAAGATGAAGAATATGAAAATAATAACCAAAATATCTTTATAATATTGAGGACAAAAGTGATGAAAATATGAAAGGTGCTGTGGGAAAAAAGCACCTCAACATATAGTAAATAATATAAAATATCACTTTAGATTTGGCTGAGAAGACCTTATTTAGGGCTTTGCGTTTCAAATGACCCTCTAAAACCTGTCACACACAATGCCACAAGGTATTTTAAAGCCTTGACCATACAGAGTCTCTCTCCACTGATACAAAGGAATTCATACTGAATATGACAATTTGTAGATCAGAGTTTCATGAGACTGTTAAAAAAATCTGAAAGAAAAATGGTCAGTGAATCTAACTGTCTCTAAATCATACAACAGTATTTTATAGTTACTTTCCCAATCTATGCTTTAGCAGTGTTTTCATTTAATGAATTTTTTTTTGTACATCAATGTTGTCTCATTTTATTCTCAGAATAAAGAAAGTACCTTCAAAGTCCCCATCTCTGGCTTTTGCTGCAAGTTCTGAGGATGATATGCTTTCTTGACACAACGCACAGTCTTCCAATGCTGCATTCCTTAAACCCTGATTAGCTGTAAAACAAACCAAAAAGTACTGAAATTCATATTTTTCCAATTTGCACTTAAAATATTGTGGTAGAACTTCTGGGATTAGATTACAGTAGTATCTATATGAACCTTCTTATACTTTTTGCTTTTTCATTACCCTGACACAAAGAGTTATTTTAAAATATCTCCTCTCTTGTTCTGAATAACAACAGAAATGAAAGATGCTGTTATTAAAGAACATAATATCCTCTTACTTCTAGCAGTTTAGCTGCATCCTATATTTTATTTTCCAGTTCTTAACTTGGATCCTCTACAAAGAAGTAAATTATAAGAACCACCAGAGATTCCCTAGATGAATCATACACATCAAAACACATTTCAAAGAGAAACTTCATTCCAAATGTCCTGACTTTTACTTGCTCATTTTGTTTATGCTTACTGTTGTCAACGTCCTCTTTTTTTTTTTTAAAAAAAAAAGATAATGTAGCAGTTCATCCATTAGAAATCACTCCAACCAAGCAGCGTTGACTTCTGTATTTCCTAGTGATTTACAGCTCCAGTTTCTTTATGACTTATTTTAATGTTCAGGAGATCTCCAATTCTTTCTTTAGCTATTCTGTCTAACCCATTTTTTTCTTGCCAGTGGAGAAAACAGTCTCTTTTCACATCAAGACATCCTGTCATGACGAAAAAGCTGGGGAAATTTCAAGCAAAAAGAGGACTATAATGCATGTCGTGCATTATCTCACTGCAAATCAGGTTGGACTGAGTTTTTTCTGCTAAATTTAACCAAATTTTAACTTAGCATTCTACATAAAACCCTCAATGCTTTTAAATTAAACTGGGAGAAAGGGAAAATAAAAATTTTCAATCATGTGGAAAGAGAGGAAAAAATAGAAAGTTCTGATAACATTCAAATGCTGATAGCTCCAATCATGAAGGACAAAAGTAACAGCAGTCTTTCTGGGATGACGTGGTTATTTTTAGGTAAGTTAGCAGACTTGCCTCTTTGAAAAAGAAAGAATCAAAATGGTGATAGACAAAAAAAATTCTTGTGTTGGCTCATAATCTAGTTTTGGTTCCACTATCTGAATTATCTAGAATTCAGAAGTGGGTATTTTTCTATTTTAAAGACAAATCCAGCATTCTGCGACTTCTACAAAACAGGCTAGATTTCACTATTTACCTGAGCATTCCCATCTTACAATCTGCTTTTTTAACATAGCAGTAAAAACTTCACAAATATATATGTATTGGTAAATTAAAGTATGTACATCAGGGTCAAAAAAAGGAAAAAAAAAATCTATGAAATCCAAACCCTGCATAGGTGATGTTATGACCATGTGGGCTACACTCACTGTTCTTCTATGCACTCCTGAGTACCTATTCTTCCAGCGTCCTCATCCTGCTTACTGTCCGTTTCCACGACTTTTATTTACGCTTAGGTCAAATCACAGATTCACAGAATCACAGAATGACCAGGTTGGAAGAGACCCACTGGATCGTCGAGTCCAACCATTCCCACCATTCCCTAAATCATGCTCCTAAGCACCTCATCTACCCTCACCTTAAACACCTCCAGGGACGGTGACTCAACCACCTCCCTGGGCAGACCGTTCCAATGCCTAACCACCCTCTCTGTGAAGAATTTCTTCCTAAAATCACTGTACAATGAGCCCTGCCAAAAAGTCAACAAAATGTTATGAAACTCCTGTCAAATACTTCAGGGATCCCCATGAGGCTACCAGCAGAAATTCATTATAGAAAATGAATGTTTAAATCTCTTCACCTTTCTTTTGCTTTTCCTTGTCTTCTGTTTCAGGCTTGGTTGCCATAACTTCAAACAAGGTCTTTAAGATACTTCTTAGATCACTAGCATAGTTTGTCTGCAGCTGGTCAGCAACACCTGGGAGTTTGAGAAAATGGGTAAATCATTACTAGACTACTACACCCTAAAAAAAAAAAAAAAAAAAGTATATTTGTTACTACCTGTAACAGCCTCATATTTATTTTTGAGGGGACCACTTGCTTGGATTTGGATTAAAAATTGAACATTTAATTAAACTGATTTTCCATAATGGCCAAGTTACATTCTGGCCATTATGCAGCCTACAATTTCATGCCCTTTGGCAGGAAACACAGAAATTTCTTCTAAATTAAAATACAAATACTGCATTGAACTTCTTCCCTTGAAGCCACAGGGCACCACCAAACATAAAAGAAGCACCTCGATGTCAAATCTGTCAGTGTTACCAAATTCTTCATCACTACAGGTCTAAGATGTCTGTACCTCCGATTTTGTAGGTTCCCATCAGTAACGGGTGTTTCTATACCAGCCTGCAACTTAGGCCCCCAAACCAGCCTTTCTGCAGTTTCATCTCTAGGCTGGTCTATCACAACTTTATCTGCATAAAAAAAGTCCCAAGGGATTAATAGTTTTTACAGTCAGAACACAAGGCTACCATCATACCTGAGATACAGACAAAAAGGCGATGAATAAGATCATTGCTGCCATGAAATCTTGATCTGATCTTTTCTCGGGTGGCAATTTTGGCAGCCTGCAAAGCGAGTTGGATCTCTTCCTGATCGATGTCATCAGATGAACAAGAACTTGTCATTAAACTGCTGTCAAGAGGAAAAAAAATGTAAAGAAAAGTCATCTAAATCTTCACTCAGTTGTTCAGGCTGTTCAGCAAATACTAAAGGATTTATGACTCAGGAAAGACTCAACAGCAAACTGGAACTAATTGCTGTAAATTCTTGTTAATCAACATGTAATCAATCACCATCATGTTTGATTTTCACTCTGTGGCATAGCTGCAAAAAACTCTCTTAAGCAGAAAATAATTTGCCAGTTATTCCTTGCATTTTCCTTAGCTATTACAAAGGCTGCGCCATTTTTCGCATTAACTTCTTGTAAAAACTCCACCCAAAGTCCAGTAGGGGAGTATCAACCTAAAAAAGAGAAAGTCAGTTCTGAAGTAAACTTAGAAACATGTTAAAGTGGAAGTTAATTATGAAAAAAAAGAATTTCTGAATTATGTTACCTTAATACAGTGAGAACAGAATCTAAATATAACCTTACAATTAAAAAAGGAAAGAAGGGAGACAAAATACGATTGACACAGTAGAGAGATAAGATTAAATACCTAACTGTAGAAATTCCTGAGATGTCAAACTATTGCAACAGAATAGTTTATAAACTCCAAAGAGATTAAAATGTGATGCCAAATGCCTACTACAGATTTATATTTTCTTTTAAAAGAACAGATGTGCAGTTGCCAGCCATTTCCACCCCCACTCCTCTTTATAGAGAGGAAGGCTGAAATAGCCTGGGACTGGACAGAAGCTTTGGTGGGAATCTAGCTTCTTCAAATATCAGGGATTACCTATTTGTAAATCAAGATGTATTTTTTTAAAAAAAGGAAGTACTTAGAGAAAAAGTAGTACTTTGTCAATGGAAAAGCCCTCGACTGGGAGCAGAGCATAGGATATGATTACAATTAAGTCCTAAGGATTCACTGTGTTGACTGAAGACAATATTCCTTCTTATTCTACTATATTCACAGACAAGAGGAGCACTAAAACATCTTCCCTATTTATTTTAAAGAGTTCTTGCCATTTATTATAAAAAACTAGAATATTTTACTTAAAATCATACTTTCGATGTCCAAAACTCCAGTACTCTCTACTAAGCAGACAACTACTGTGTTAAAAAAAGGTTACTGACTGCATAAATCTTAAGCTCAAACAGCTATTGCAGGTTAAGACATATAAGCAACATTTATGATTACTTATAACAAATTTTTATGGGATATAGTTTTGAAATTCTACTTGTAAGGTATACAAATAATCATTTAAAACTTAAACATGAATTTATTAGGCCATACCATCTTTAAAACCCTATTAAAAACAGAACAGAAAAAAAATACTGGAGATTAGTGATTGATAGAAATATTGCACCTTGAACACCTTGTTCAGTTTTGGGCTTCACGGTATCAGATATTGAGCTGCTGCCCAGAGACGGGCAATAAAGCTGGTGAAGGGTCAGGAGCTCAGGGGTTATAGGAGCAGCTGAGGGAACAGGGGCTGTTTAGTCTGGAGAAAAGGAGGCTGATGGGAGACCTTCTTGCTGTCTAAGTTACCAAGAAGGCTGTTAACAAGGTGGGTGCTGGTCTCTTCTCCCAAGGGACAAGTGACAGGAAAAGAGGAAATGGCCTCAAGATGTGCCAGGGGAGGTTTAGATTGGATATGAGGAAAAATTTCTTTACTGAAAGAGTGGTGAAGCAATAGAACAGGCTGCCAAGGGAAGTGATGGAGTCACCATCACTGGAGGTGTTCCAAAAAACATGCAGATGTGCTGCTTCGGGACGTGATCTAGTAGGTGTGGAGGTGTTGTGTTGATGATTAGACTTGATGATCTTAGAGGCCTTTTCCGACCTTAATGATTCTATGATCAATGGCAAATGTGTAGGACGAGCACCTTAACTAGCTTGCCATTCTTTCAAAGACTGAGTAAAAGGCAGGCTTGCAAGAGACCCATTGTTTTCATAGCATCTAAGGCTATTAACAAAAGCAAATTCTTGTAAAAAGATTTTAGATCTATGTTTACAGTTCCCTCAGCACCACAACTGCTTCGGTATATTAAAAATACCGAGAGCCAAGTAAGAATTCTCTCTCTCAGCCTGTCAGCGTGGAAAGGTTTGCATGCGAGACAGTGAAAAGGTCATGTAAGAACACTACTTACGAAGGAATAAACTGAAAGGCAGCGAGAGCCAGGAGGAAGTGACCCCTGATTTGCAATGGCATGTGGTAGGTGATTGCCCACTCCCACAAACGCTCACACATACAGATAAAGGAGTTTGTTTGCCTTGTAACACAGCAAAATAAGGTTTACTTTTTTGTTTGTTTTTGAAAGAATTTATCTTATAGTGATAAACACATTTCACTAGATATTGTTCTCCAAGACAAGCATGGACCTCATGATGGAAACAAATGCAATCTAAAGTAATTACGTATTTCCAACACAATGGTCTTTCTGAAACTCCCAGTAAGCAAAAACCTCAGTGCAGGGGAAAGCAGAGGTGCTGACTCCAGGATGAGTCTTCCCTCCAAATCACACTTAAAGAAATATTTCAAAGTAAGGTGTTAAGTGGGCAGAGAGCTGTGAAGAGTGCTTTTCAGGAATATAAACTACTTAGTCGACTCTTTCCCATTTTGCAGAAAAGAATAAAGGCTCATTCCAAAATTCTGACCAAAACTCTGACTACTTTTAATAACGTTTGCCTTTCCAAGTCTCCTCGAGCTGGAAGGAATGCAGTTTTACCTACTCACTAATTTGTCCAAGGAATGTGGTTTCACCTACTTCTGTCCCAGGCTAATCCTCGTTAGATTTTGTGATATGTCATTAAGACTGGTCATGGCCCACCACAAGACTAGTTGGAACTTTTTTGTCCTAAAAATCCCAAGTGAAGAGCACATACAAATTGCTTCAGCACTGTGGGATGGAAGGTCAGCATGTATGCATATTCCCATTTACAACATACTTCCATATGCACAGCCACATGTGAAGTGTAATATTGATATCAAAGAGGCTCAGAATGGAGGATATTTTGTATTCAGGACTGTTTGTGCCATGGGAAAGAGAAAAGTCAATGTTCCAGAATAGTTTTAAATGGGACTTAAGAATCACAACAGAGTTTAAAACCTTTACTATACCTTTACCAGCAGGACCAAGTAAGACTTAGGCAAAAATGACTCAAAGAATGACTAATGACCATCTGTTCTTTAAAATATATTTTACTGTTGAAAGATGTAGCCAGAAAATTAATATTTCAGCAGCAGTCAGAAATACTGTAAGAACAGACACACAGCAATTGTTTCAGATAAACAGCAGAAGAGACGGCTTTTCTTATAACAGGGCAGCTCAAACAGCAACGATTGCATCTATGCAAATATTAAAGTTTTTCTTGATTTTTTTTTTAAACTGACATTATAGAAAATAAACCTGAATTTTGATCTACAGAGTTCAACTTACCTTTTTTCCAAATTATACTTTCAAACAAGTTATTTTTTTAGTTCTTTAAGGAATACCATCGCTAGATGGCTTACCTAACATGCATAATTTGGCTCAAAATTCTCAACTGATATCAGATGTGCAGGAAGCATTTCTTTAATGTTAGACTACACTCAGATCTGGAATGTTTCACTGCTGGTATCTGCAGGATCAAGTACAACTACAGAACAAACAGCCACGCTAAGTAGCAAGACATAAATCCTCATTTTCTAAACTTCTTGGTTGAAAGGAACCCTGCATTTCCCAGGGAATTAAGTTAAGAAGAGATAAGATCAAAATAAGCATGGAATTTCCTTTGTGAAATGTTTATCATACAAATAATGCTTATCATGTATTTATTTGTCATGTTGTAAAATCACTGGAAAGTTAACAGGTCTGAAGGTAAATATCAAGAAATAAGACATTATGTAAAAGGTTGATTCCAAACAGTAAACATGTTACACAACAAAAGAACAGACACTCTCTGGCAGAAACAATGAACTAGCTTTTTATCTAAAGCTAGCAACTTTAAAACTACTCTCCATTTTTCATGTACAAGACTAGCATGACTCTTACAGCACTTTAAAGATGTGTCTCTAGGACATGTACCTGGTGTCAAAACTTGACTGTGACATTTAGTCAACTATGTGCAAGCAAACAAAACCCAATAATGCAATTGTACACAGTATCCAGTATCTTCTTTCACCCATGGAACCAATCTGCTTCACAGCTTTTAAATTCCAAAGGATACTTTTAGGCCAGGTTAAGCAGTAGTATCCATACGTAATGGGAACAGGACTGTAGAATGAGATTATGACTAACACTTCCAGAAGTGACCAGATGGCTTCAGGTAACCATCTGTAGATCTTGCACGGAATTTGTTGGGCATTGACACTCATCCAAAAACAGCGACAGCAGCAAAGTCTAAATCTGAACAACCAAAGTAAATTGATTCAAAGTTGGTCCAAAGTTAAGTATTTTACATTTGTGCTCAAAACTGGAGTCACTAGCATTACAAATCTGTGACCACTCAGAGGTGTTTTCTTCCAAATTCATTCAGAAGTATTTAGTTCATTAAGCTTGAAATCTGCACTGCACTGAATGCAGAATGTATGCAATTCTCTCAAAGAATTTCTCATTACTCACCAACATACCCTCATAGTACCTTAAGTACGACTTACCATTTACAGCACTTGCAGACAAAAAGAATTTAAAAACTCATTGTAAAAATATAATGAATACAAAGAAATAAAATTAATTATGTTTTCAAAATAATAATTAAAAAAAGTGTTTGGTTTTATTTGTTTGGTGTTAGTGGTCACTATTTGCAAAGAAGTAACCCCAACATATCTATCACACTATAAATGATGCAACTATTTAACAGGAAAGTAAGATCGCCTTCAAAGCCTCTGATTTCAGGCAAGGTTTTTGATTACGATTAATTTTCAGGCACAGGTTGCAGAAGATAGTCAATGGTGCCTTTTAACTGAGAGGCACTGAGTTCCAGCAAGACAAAGCACATCCCAATACAGTCTAACAGCAAAACACCTAGAGCTTCTATGAAGAATGCCATAAATGTTTTCTAGAAAATTGCTAACACATCGTTCAGTGACTTTCCTTACACCATTTACGTTTTACAAACACCTGTGACAGCAGTGATAAATAGCTTTGTTAGTCTCCAGCAAATTCAACATGCACAGACAGAAGTAGTGTGCAACTATTTGCAGTAAAAGAGATAACATCTTTCTGCTGTAGCGTGAATCTAAAGCTTGTGAATTCACTCCATAATGAATTAAAAAATCTATGGTACTAATTCTAATGCACAGGTTTACTCACTTGGCAAAACCAGAGTGATGCATTTTGAGACAAATGTGCTTTTCAGGAAAATTTCATACATGCCATAAGCAAGCAGGTGGGATACCATTTACAGTCAAGAAATGTGACAATTTTGTGGAAGATTTTCCATAATCGCACATGTTTCTATTGACACAAAGGAGCAGTGCAACTAGAAACCAAGGTGAAAGTTTTTACAAAGGGACAGTAAACTAATTCTTAGGTATCAATGATAGTTCATTAGAAAACTGATGAGAGATTGCACACACAGTAGAAAACAACACAGTTCCTTGGACTTTAGTGACATCTCTTCATTTGCTCTAGCTGGCCTCAACGAATCTCTCATGGCCATTACTCAAAATGCCACAGGTTTTGAGTAATTAAGATAAAAATATACACATCTACAGCCATATCATGTACATGAATTTCCATATATATGTTTTTAATATTTCACTACTTACAATGCATTTCAAAAATACATTATCATGAGCTTTCATTTTAGTTCATACAGAATTTAGCACAAAGGCCACCTTATGCTCTGTGTACAATTTCTGTAACACATACTTTTAATCCAGTCCATGATATTTGCAGGTTTTTTCTCTCCTATCTGATTTTTTTCATACTTTAAGTAATTAAAAAAATAAACACCAAATTTTTGAGGCAAATCTATGTTATCATCTGCACACAATTTCTAATGGTACATACATCCCCGTGTAGGCTGTAACTGGAAACTCCACTGCTAATCTGTCAACCTTGTCCTTCCCAAGCTATTATTCTTACTTTTATACTTTTTAAGGCTATTGTCAACTCTGGGCTCCAGTTTGTAAAAAAAGAATAAAGAACTTCTCCACAGGCCACCTAAAAGATAATAGTTGGGGAAAGACAAAGGTTGTCATGAGAATGACAAGAAGAAAATAATAGGGGTTCGGTATGTACGACGCTGTGGTAGTAAAAAAAAATTACTGCTCCCATTCTGCTTTTAGCAGTACCTCTGCTGTTTCTCTTTGGATATTCTCACAAGAAACAAAGTAAACAGCAGGTTAAAACCCTTTGGATTCTAACATGTACTAGTTTTGATATGTTTGAGAGGAAAACTGAGATTAACAGCTTCTTAGAGTTACTTTAAGTGAAGGGGGAGGCTAGACACTCAATTTTAGAGTCATTTAAACAAAATCCAGAACAAGTCTTATTATTTGGGTAACAGCATATAGGTATTTGACTAGGGACTATATTTTAAGGAATGACCTCAGAAGCTACATTTAAAGCAGACAAAAAAAGCTTTAATTCAGAATTTTACTTCTTGACTTTTTAATCCTAATATTTCACTAAGTCAAGAGAGCTTTTGCATGAAGTCCCTTCAGTATTTTCTCTTTATTTATGAAGAAAAGGCCAAATAGAGGGAGAGAAAAACCCAAACCAACCCATAAAGTGTTCCCAAGGCTTCAAACCTTTGTCTTGAGAAACAAATCATACAGCTGCATGCAAATCCCTCCATCAGGATCAATCTAGCTTAGTCGCCACTAGAAGGAGTGGACTTGAGTGCACTACAATATTATCACATGTATTAGTAATGCCCAACTCCATACATGGTAGCACATGCTTCATGCCTCATCCGCTGCCAATCTTCTGAATTCCAGAGTAGGGGAATTATTTTTCACATACTGCAAGATTTGCAGAAGCCCCTTCCCAACTTCTGCCCCAGCAGAAGTGGGCAGTCTGAGATCAGCTGATTAAAAGGAATAATTTGGCTAATGGGATTAGTTATGTGTCCTAAGAGATATCTTCATTCGGGAAAAAATCCTGAGTGTTGAAGACTACTGACTTTGAAATCAACAGCTACCCGCTCTTGTGGAAGAACATCATCTTGAGTCCTTCTTCAGCTTTTCAAACCTCAAACCGCAGAGTGTTCTCATTGTATTTATCATGATGGACCTTTTGAAAAAAAACCAGCTGATGAAGCAGCATTTGGCTGAATAGAGTCACCATAAGAAATTACCTAGACAAGTCGCTTATTACCACCCTTACAGTAATGATCCTATATTTCAAATGGGAATTAAAATAAACAATATCATCAGTGCAGGATTTATCACATTTCACAGTGCTCTCTCCCAAACAGCTTTTTTGGTCATTAAAGATAAAACCGTAAGAGTGAATATGAAAAAGTAACTTAAGAGCATTAGTAATTAACACGGCCTCTTTCTAGCTATCAAATTTAATCTCAGATACTTGCAAGGTACTACATTTACTATTTTTCTGAAAATTTAAACCAGAAAAGGATAATTTGCACATGATAAGGATAAAACTCAAGAAAAAAATAAAACTGAATATATAAGAAGTTAGAATATTGTTTAGGTTCTACTAAGATTTTCTCAG
Organism: Clamator glandarius; assembly: GCA_033459285.1. Classification (NCBI taxonomy): domain Eukaryota; kingdom Metazoa; phylum Chordata; class Aves; order Cuculiformes; family Cuculidae; genus Clamator; species Clamator glandarius. Next base: position 867,139 of record JAUNZM010000016.1, on the reverse strand, counting down.
TTCCATCTTAACATTTTTTTTCCTAACACTTTCCTGTAATAGACATGCATTTATAGCTCCCAAGCGTTCCCTTACACTGCCAAGGGACAACCAATGTGGGATTAGGGCATAGAAATATTTAAACTTCAAAAATAGTCCTGAACTGTAAAAACTGAATGCAAAACCAGAAAATATTAATAATACATCACTTATGAGGAAATGCTATGTAATATCAGCTCCAGTATCTGTTGCGAGGGGTAGAAACCTATCAGTTCCACCTTTTATACCTTATCCAGAATTTGACGCTGTAAAGAGAGAACCTGGATACCTGATGCCAGACAGAAATACTTCCAATGTCAGAGTCATTTCATGTAGCTCTTCAGCAATGTCCTCTGCAATACACAAGCAACTGTTTTGTATGGTATAGCAAAAAGTGAATTAATTTAGCATCCAGTTCCAGCAGATCCTCGCCTGAGTTCCAACTCCTGTGTGTGGCAGAAATGGAGATGGAGAAGCGGCACTGAAACATTTTCCAGAACACTGAGGGCCTCAGTAGCATAACCTTTTCATAACACCTCCGTCAGTTCCCTCAAAAAATAACACAGAACAACCAGCTGAAGCATTAAAGCATCCTAGGGTTTGGAAGAATCCTGCAGGAATTTGGCATCCAGCTGTGGGAGTCAAAGCTAAGAAAAGCTAATTAAAGCATTAGGTGGAGCCTTAAAATTGTAATTAGGAAAGAAAGCTTTCTCTTCATTTTTTCACCTTCAACGAAGAAATCCTCTCTTTTTTTCCTCCAGTATAATGTGGTTTTACAATCTATCTCAGTTATAGGCATTCCCCAAACCCCTGCAAAACCTGCAATTACTATAATGATTTCAGTTAATTACACATAATCTCAAAACTCCCAAGTGTGCTATTCTAAGGTTGGGTTTTGGGTTTTTTTTTGAGGAAAACAATATGTAAAAGAATCTAATTTCTGAAAACTAGTAATTTTGTTCCATTACTAGCACAGAGAACACCAAGTGACATTCAACAACACATTTTTTCACGTCATTAAAAATAACATTATTATAAAAGTGTCCAAATTACCAAAAACGAAAATTACAAGTGAACTATGTAGAAATAAGAACATAAACTCATTATGATCACTTTTGTCAGTCTCCAGTCAGATGCTGTGCCACCTGGAATACAGCCCCTAAATGGCAAATTTTGAGGTGCCTGCCACTTTTGCTAGAACACACTTAGTGCCTCTGTCAGCTTAAAACACTGCCCTATTTCACTTGACTTACACAGCAAGGAACATATTTTATATTTAATTTACTACAATCATATTGGATATATTAACATTGCTAAAATATGAGGCTTTTAATAGGGAAAAACTGAAAACTTTGAACCAGCGAATTTTCACTTTCCCACTGTAACAAGTTCTTGTTAACAAGGAGCTCACACAAGCCGCCTGGGTTATTACTTGAGAACATAAAATCTGCATCAGTTACTTGTTACTGAAGACAAAGATACACATATAATGTACCAAAAAATACCTTATGGAATTTCCTAGAGGGGAACACTACAGCTTAGAAAATGCTGCAATATTTAGGATTTGATTTTTTTTTTTTCTTTTAGGCTGAAGAACAAGAAAGGCATGAAACACATCAAGAAGAATCCTGGTGGTGAAAAATGAGAGACATCTGCTTCAGTCACATATGTCTCACTGACTAAAATTGAAAGCAAAAGCTGACAGACCTCATCAACACTGACTTCTTAGTTTTGCTGGTACTGCTCAGCTGGCTGTTAGGGCAAGGGATTTCGCAGCAAAACGAGAAGATTGTACACAGCAGTCTGTTTATAACTGTATTCGTATGCATATTATTGTCCTCACAGTGCTTGAGTGACAGTGCTACACAAAACAGCACAGACTCGTAGAGCCCAAAACATACACAGACAGTTTTCAGATCAAAATCATTAGGAATGAATAGCATCTGTTATAGAAATCATTCTGATTTGCACAAGGTATAAACCTCTTTCTCTCTCACAACTCTTGCCATTGAGCTCTTTATTACCATGATTCCAGTATAGCACAAGTAAAGCCACTATCACCAGCCATTTCTGGTTTTGAGTTGTGCTTCCATGAAGAAGGGTTCCACAGAAAAAAGAAGAGAGTAATGTATAGTAATGCATTATTAAAACAAAGATGGCAGTACCAAAAATTAATGCAGAAATAATCTGTCAGTTTGCATAGCTTAAACAAATATAACCTGACCAAGTTAACAATAGTAAAACCACAAGAGAGAAGATCAGGAGACACAGCTGATTGGGTAGACTGTGACATAACAGCAAAAAAATACATTGCTGAAGCATTTATTGTCCTCGGAATTATCTACAAGGCCCTCAGGAGCAATTATAATCTCTTTACTAAAACCTGTGGGCATATGATCTGTGCTTTGGTAGCGCTCTGGACCACGACATGGAAGTACCAAATTGTGCTAGTATAATTTACAGCCCTGTTGAATGACCAAGTTATTCTTCTTTCTTGCATCCTCTTGGAGGCACTGAGATGTACTGATAAAAAACCACAGTAAAATCTGTCTTTGTAAAAAACTGTCCATCCACAAGTACTTGGTCTGCGAGAAGGGTAGAAAATTGGCTCCTAGGCTGCACTGCAAGGGTGGTGACCAATGACTCCTACCGAGGCTGGCAGCCTGTCGTAAGTGGGATCCCCCAGGGACTCATGCTGGGCTTCACACGCTGTTCAACATCTTCGTAAGTGGTCTGGATGATGGGATTGAGAGCTTCATCACCAGGTTTGCTAATGACACCCGCTGGGTCGTGAGGTGTGAATACATCCATAAGGGAAAGCCATCTTACACAGCAACCTGAGCAGGCTGGGAGAGTGAGCTAGCAACTACAGTATGGGGTTTAACAAGGACAAGCACGAGATTGACATAACCCAATAGCCCCGTGTAGGCGGGGATCTGTGTGGGTGGGAAGCAGCCTTGCTGGAAGGGACCTGAGGGTCCTAGTGGACAACAAGCGGAACAGGATTCAGCAATGTGTCACTGTAGTAGCGAAGGCAGATTGGATCCTGGACTGCAACTGCAATGGCTTTACTAGCAAGACAGAGAACTGATCATCCCACTCTACCGAGAGTTTCTAAGGCCACAATTCACGAAAGATGCAGACAGACAGACAGGGTCCAAAGGAGGGTCATGAAGATGATCAAAGACTGAAGAACCTGCCCTACGAAGAAAGGCTGAAGGACTTACGTCTTTTCGTACTGCAGAAGGGAAGCTTAGGGAGGACCTTATCATAGTATTTCAATACTTCAAGAGCAGCTACAAAGAGGATGGAGGTCGTCTTCACACGAGCCATATAGCAAAACCAAAGGGCAATGGGTACAAATCACAGTGGGAGAGGTTTTATCTCAAAAGAATTTTTTTACAGTGACAACAATCAATTACTCAAAAATGATGTGATGGAGTCCCATTCACTGGGGCTTTTCAAAAGGCGACTGGACAGGGTGCTAGATCTCACATAGGCCCCCTTTCTCACGACAGGATGGACCAGATATCTATTGGGATTCCTTCAATCTGGGCTGTTCTATGATTCTGCAAGCTGAGTGGCAAGATAGCTTCAAACAGTCTCCTGCAAAACACCTTCTGTTTCTGAAGGACGTAATCAAAATTTCACCTCTCATTGATACACAAGGATAACCTTCACTGCCTTGTACCACGTTTGTTTATTCTAACAGAGATATATTCAAAATACACAATAAAGCAAGTGATAACCGTCAACTATATCCAGCAAGGCAAGAACCTTCGACTGTGCCTACCTGTAGGCAAAATACAGATAGTCTAACAGAAATAGCCAGACAAATATCCCACTCTAATTGCTGTCAGTCTTGCTGTTTGGGCGCAGACTTGAGTCACAACACATTTGATACCTATTTCTATAGACTGTAAATAACAGACTGTTATTTTACCACCAGTTTTTGTAAATGCCTGAAACTGTAGGGAAAAACCCACCACAAACCATCAATATTTAAACCGCAATGGCATCTCTAAAAAAAAGTGACCACTACCTAGAGAAGGCACAAGTTGCATCATTAAGGTCAGATTTTAAAGTACTTTTTTATATCTAAAGTTTCCGTTTATTGGCTCATCACAAGCTTAAAACGAAGGAGGTTTTACCATGTACTTTAGGCAGGCACATGAAGAAATACTGATGAATCTGGATTGAAGCTTCCCTTGCACTGTCTTACTCCAAAAACTCTGAAGCTTGTAATCAATTATTCATAATTACTTTGTTCTTATGTTGTCTCAGTTGTTTTTCCTCATCATTCCCAAACCAACGCTTTTCTTGCCATTTTCTAGCTCCAGTATTTCAAAGAATTTAGGTTCATTCTTGGCTTTAAATATATCAAGACATGTGATTCTGTTAGCATATGAATAGCCTTCACTTAGCCTTCCACTCAAATTAATGGCTCCCTCAGGACCTTGTCCAAGAATTCCAATGCATGTTGGAAGTTGACAGGCAAGTTCCTGTGAACAGTTTATTTTTAAAAGCTACAAACTTCACTACTTCCAACAATGAAATGGATAAGCTTCCAGTGGTGTTTTCTAATAGCTGCCTATTTACAATTTGCTAAGTTGTAGTTATATTAAAAATTGTCCTAAAAATAACATTTATGAAAAATAAAAAGCCATTAAAAAGGGAAAGCTGGGTGGATTGTTTCCTGGAGCTAATACAAGCAGTGGACCAACTGCCACTTCCCTGCCATAGTTATAAACATCTCATTTTCACTTGTCAGCAGTAATTATTCCACAGTCACATTGATTTAATAAAAAAATTCTGCATACTCTTTTAAGTCTGCACAAACCTACAGTTTCTCTGAAACCTTGTGAAATAAACAGAACACATTTACTCTTTGCTGAGAAAGTTCACTACTGATGGGGGCACCTCAAGTCTGGATGCTGCTTAACACCTACCTTGTAAAAAATCATCTTCTGAACTGAACATTTAACCTTCTGACCATCAGACCTCTGAGATTAGAATAAGGAACCTTCCACACAGGTTGGGTACCACTGAAATAATCAACCTTTCCTTAGGAAAACCATTTGAGAAACCCTCTGTGCCTTCTTTTATATCTGCGCTATAAAAACCTCGACCAAGGTTTTAAAATGTTTTTCAAATTACTGTGTGAGCACAGTCAGTAATCAAAGTATGCAATCATAGTTCTGATTTACGACTGAAAATCTTTGGCCTAGATGCATTTCAACAAATTACAGGCTTAACCAAGGCTTCCACTTTTCTCCATTGACTAAACGGGGAGCCTACAGCATCAAAACTCCTAATTGAGGTGTATCAGTTTAGTGCCTAAAATTAGGTGGGATGAATATAGCTCAAAAAATTACACAGTACTGCCTGATGATGGAAAAAGTCTAAGGCAGTAAATCACAAGCTGATTTGAGGTAGTCGTCTTAACAAGCTCTAAATGGTGCCTACAGTGCTAACAGCTTTTTCTTCCCAATAAAAACCAGAATGGCAAACAATGACCCATGGGTTGACCACTGTTCTAGGATCCAAAGAGCAGGAATATCCTCCCTGGTTCTCTATCTGGAAAACAATAAATGTACACATGTATAGAATTCCATATATACAATACTTCATTCTTTCAAATCCATTCAGTCTATGCTATTTAAGGCACTATAGTTCATTCAACGCTGTGCTCTTCTGGTTAAGCTGGTTTTGCTACCAGAGCAGAATTGTTTGAAGGCACTTGGGTATTTGCAATCCATACTGCAACCTGACAACACTATTTTCAGCCTCATTGAAACAGAATATGTCAGAGGACAAAAGAAATAATCAAAAAAGAATTCAGGTATTATTTTGCATATGCACATGACATCAGGGAGAATGCTTATTTCAGAAAGAAACATTTTGTAGAGATTTGTTTTTTGCAAGGAACATACTTGTGGTAAACAAATGATACAACTCTAGAGAAGCTGTTTCGTATCTAAATAAAACTCTTCAGGCAATACAAGATAAAAGAGCATGAGAGCCCCTTAAAAGTAAAATATTCTAAAATATAACACAAATAGACATACTGAATATTAAATTTCTATGCACACAGATCTAGGAACAGAGTACTGTGAAGCAGCTTTCTGGGTTTTTTTTGGTTTTCTTGTTTTATTTTAAGTATCTCAAAAGGGGAAATTCACATCAGAATAGTCAAGTAGGCACTTGGCTATATTTTATTTTATTGGACCATAAACTACAATAGCTAGATCTTTAGTAATATCAATCAGACACAGAAAAATAGGAAACTTAGACTTCTTGCATGATATACAAGGATAACACTGTGCTACTGTTCAATGGAGAAAAGCACATGTACAAATACTGCCTTATCAATCAAACTTCAAACAAAAACCTTTGAAAAAGGGAAAGGACAGACCTAATTTCCCTAAGCACCAATGCAGTGGCCACTACAATACTAACAGACAAAGGCAGTACAGTAAGGCCTTGAAAAGAGGTGCTGCACCTAATGAAGACTTATGCTAATTGCTCCAGTTATTCCTGAAGAATAAGTGAGGTTACTTCTATTGTCTGTTCAGATAGCCCTGTACAAAAGTCTTGTTGATGTATACAGCATTTAAAAGAGGGCAACAATTACCTGCAGGAAAATTTCGGTTTGTTTGAAGAAGTCAAAAGGAAATGTATTTCAAAATTAAAACCATGAAAAATAGTTGTAGTCTCATCTTTCTGCTCTTCTTCTAAAAATACAGAACTCAAAAAAATGAGCTTAAACATGTGCACATCCTAAAAAATATATATTATGATATGTACTATTTCATCCATCAATACTTCAAAAGACATTTTTAACACCATCTTTCTATCTCCAAACCTAGACAAAACTGGGAATTCCTGAAGTTCGATTCAAATAAAGTGTGGGATAGAAATAAACAAGGTAAAAAAGGGAGAACAAGTGGCAGTGGAAGATGATCTACCTTGATGGAAATAGTGGTATTTTAGGTGGCCTGTACCAGAGTAATAATGTTACTGTACACAATGTATGCAATAAATCACACACATGCACCTTACACATACCCTAAGAAATCACAGAACTCACATTTCTGCTTCAGTAGCATTTATCTGCGCTACATTATTCTTCTATTATTCTCATTGAGTTCTCTAAACAAAACTCATGAAAATTAAAATTCTCATGCACTTTCATTAAAAGAGAATAAAAACTAGCATTCTTCACAATTTTGGCCACCAGCATTGTGGAAGTTAAATTCTCATTAACTGGAATTATTTTACTATGTCATTTTACAAAGCAAAACAAAACAGAATAAACATTTTCTAGAAGACCAAGACAAACATTTGGTACTTCTCAAGCTAAAACCACAAGTTTCTCATGAAATCCTATACAGACAAATAAGAGGGAGATCAAAGAAATATATAATTCATTGCTGCTTTTCCTTAAATAGTTGCCTCTCTGTTGCTAGGAAAACTGCTAGGAAAAAAAAAAAGCATCTGCTGTTTAAAAGGAAGAACACTCAGAAGTGTTGCTGTCACTTGATTGTTAATTCAATGAAAGGTTTTAGCCGAACATAACCCAATACCATTCGTCAAATCTGACTGCAAAGTGATGTTATTACCTCAGAGCGTATATGCTGGAGAGACTACATGTAGTGACAGAAACACTCTCATAGTCACTGCTGGAGATGGAGCTGAGAGGGGAATCACGTAAGCCATCCTGAGAACTGAAAAAACATACGGAAACAAAATGAACTGCTGAATCAAACAGAGGTAAAAGCAGAGCACTGTGATAACTCATGGCTTGTCACAGATTATATAGAAATAAGAGTAAAGTGGCAGTTTTGGTTTTGCTCTTCAGATAATGATACAAACATATACAATTTGGCAGTCAGGGGGCACACAATCTTCAATTTAACTCATGTCATACAGCTAAAAGCTTCAGGGAATAACTGAGGATCTCATGTTTTCACAGGGTACAGAGGGAATAGTGTGCCTCTGCTGCTAAGCATGGTTTAATGTTGTAACGAAGACTTAACTGAAAGTTCATAAAGTCACTGCATGTTTCAGTCCATGACACCTTAAATATATTTCAAGGACTTCTGAAATATTCTGACAAGATTTTTTCCAACAGGAATGAAAGTCTGTGAGCAAGCACAAACCTGACTCTTCAGTGAAGGAAGTAATACACCTACCCCTATTGTGCTCAGTTTCTTTAACTGCCATGTAAGTACTTCAAATTTTATGCTTTACACCAACAGATGAGCAGGAAGGAGCAGTCCCATGGCAAACCTCTGACAATTCATTAAGGGAAATCCACTAGCCTCTAAGTACAAGGATACAAATAATTTAAATTAATGGTATAGAACTTGTCTCTGGCATCGTTGGGCTAACGAAAAGCCTTTAAATAACACACAGTTTTACATATTATCAATATAAACTTGGATTAAAAGATTAAAAATAGTTTTGTAAGCATCACAAAACTATCTTGGACAGACCAATTTTTTGCTTCAGTAACAATTTACTGCTCAGCTACTGGAAATTCCACAAGCTGAAAAAAACCAAATTATAGTAGATAAGAAAATATGTGATGTTGAGCAGAGGTATCAGAGCTGTATTGGCTCTAGGCAGTGCATAAGAATCATTCGAGCCTGCTAAAATCACATGTTCAGTCAACAGGAATCTTTGGACAACACAGAGAAACCTTGGGAATATCTTTAGTTAAAAGAGATGTAATTATATAGGTCAAGATTATTTTACCTTATTTCTCCACAATTACTAGCAGTCTTTTGTATGCTCTTTTTATTTGTAGGCATATGTGGGGTACATATCGGATCATAATTGGTTTGAAATTCTTTTCTTCTACCAAATTTATATTGTAGCTATTTTTACAGCTAGAAGTTTGGAAGAATGCTTAAGGGGAATTCTTCAAAGCAACGTACGGAAGGTATGTGTTCTAATCCCACTAAGAAATAATAGGATTTGTTTGCATACCTCCCACTAATTGCTTGGAAAATGTACCCCTTCATGTTCCTCAGTTCTGATTGCCAATTTGAAAATAAATCCCAAATGTACTATTCCTTAGTTGAAAGGAAAGCAGTCACAACTGGAAAATAATTTTATCAAATTTCAACAGAAATCTATTTAACTTTCAGTCATTTTAAGTAATTTCCCTTGCTAATTCTGCTGATTATGAAAAGATACATGCATTTAAACAAAGGCTTACTCTTCTATAGCTCATCACCTTTACTCATCCAATCTCATACTATGGTCATGCACTAGCATGCAATTTCACAACATGATTAAGCAGGAGAAGCAGTATTGCAAAGATGAAATGTATTGTTCAGAACGAAGCAATCTTTGAACAGCAGAACCAGGAAACAAGAACAGCTACCAAACTCAGCACCTTCTTCTATTCTCTCTAACCTCCCTGCCATTTTCAGATTTTTCCACTGTAACTATCCTGCCAGTCGATTTAGGTAGTAATACTTCCTGAAAGATGTCAGGTTTGCTGTCCTCCAGTGCTTTCAGTGATGCTCTGCCTGACATATTTGAAACTTAGACAAAATATCTCAGTTAGCAATAGTACACGGAACAAAATTATGCAACTATTTAACAACTTAGATTCCATTTTCTTAAGTTCTGGTTTTCTAGGTTTTTTTGTTTGTTCTGTTTTAAGGAATTTGTGGTTTTCAACTCTTATTCACAAAGCAAAAGGTTAATACTTTTCCCAAGTATAAAGAACTCAAAGTTCCTTTTTTTTTGAGTTAAACACTCTAGGCTAAAATATAAACCAAACAAACTACCACTGTTAAGTACCACCTCTCTATTAAAAACAGATATTAATTGTCAACGTTGCCCCAAGTCCTGAAATCACTTTCTATCCTGAGGCAACTTTGTGAAATGTACAATCCAAGACAGAGGGTAAAATGATAAAGGAGGCACAACGTATTAGACTTTGATGGTAAGCAAACCTGATGAGTAACTTCCAAACAGAATGGCACACAACCAACTTACCCTCTCAAAGATGTCAATGCTATCTTTATTTTCAACTCCATGGATGTTCTCTGATCAGCTTACAAGCCTCTTTTCAAGCCTATTCTCCACACTTCTTTTCCCTTCATCTGAACCCTCTCACACTTCTAACCCATCAATATGAATATAACTTCTCATCAGCTCCACTATCCCCTAAATACCTTCATTTTCCACTACCCCATCTTTCGCTCAGTGCACAGACCTGCCCATGCTGAGCTATCTGCTGATTTCCGGAGGAGATTTCCATCTGGTCAGTTGCATATGGCAATGCAAACTGTTTAAACACACTTGACACAAACCATGCTCAGGGAGGTTAGTTTGTTGTAAAAAAAGATGTGTACTTTACACAGTTACAATGTGCAAACATTTTTCTCATTCCTGCTACAGATTGATTTTTTTTTTTGTACCAGAAAGAATATTTATAACCCTTATTTGTGGTTCAAATTCAGGTCAAAACCATTCAGATAAGAAACACTGTGTTTATTTAGTACCAAAAAAAATGGGAACGCAATCATGATAACTTTGTTTTATACTTTCTCAGTCTTCTACTAGTTTGTTTGGTTTTGGTTGGTTGGTTTTTCATTTTTTTTTTTTTTTTTTAAAAGCAAAACAAAACACAAAGGACTCTTAACATACCCACCACACTCTTTCTCAGTGCAAACAGATTCAATATACCTCTTTTTAGGACTTTTTTTCATTAGTGTCTGCCTGAAGATTCACTAAGGTTTTCTAAGATGATGGTAGATCCCGAGGTGAATTCATCTACTTTCCCAACTCATAAGTTCTGTTATGAGATGATGGTAGCTGAGAATTCGTTAGCACAATTATAAGAAAATTACATGCATATAGACTAATTCTGTGGCTGACAGTAGCTAAACCGCTCTTCTCACACCAGCCCAAAATGACCAACCGTGCTGAATTTCACCACATCTCATGCTCCTTTGAAACAAATGCAGCGTTGGATGGGGACTCATAGGACTGTTCAAACCCCGTAAGGCTGCAAGTAAGTCCATTTCATTCACGAGGTCTGAAATGTCTACAGTGCTATTTCAATAATTACATTCTAGCATGGGATAAAACCACCATCCACACTCATCAAAACAGCACTTCTGACAGAACAAAGATTTGAGGCAACAGACCAAACTGACATGGGATGATGCGGCTGCTTGCCTCTTTTCATGGAATAGTGGCAGATGGAACTAACAAACCATTTCTTAAAAGCTGTTGTCTAGGTTTTGTAACTATTTTAAGTAAAATAAAACCAAACTGAAAGCTACCTTTATTCCTGGCTTGTGTGGTTGTTTCTATCGGAATGCGTTTCCTGCCTCTTAACGTTTAATTAAGTTAATGTCTTATTTAATGGGATGGTTTCTTCATGAATTTTATTCCTTGAGTTACAACTACATTCCAGGTCACATCGGCACAGTTCTCTATCTCACACTACATGGGAGCTAACTCTAAAGCCTCACAGGTCAGCTACATCAAATCCACTTAAATAAGAGGCCCTTAAAACTGTTTTACCTACTTGCTCATTTAAGGAATCATATATCGAGAGCTGATACAGTTCACTGCTGCTGCATTTAATATATGGGACCTAGTATAAGGGAAGCTGGTACAAAACACTGACTTTTTTTGCATTATGAAACTTCATAACTGCAGTCACGCGACTGGATACTGCACAAACCCAGTGTTCAACAGATAAGGTCAAACGCTGCCACTTTTGACCCGCGTACAGCTATAAAGAAGGTGAGGAGGGATTAAAAAAATCATTTATACTGAACCTGAATTTGTTCAGTTGCACAAAGAAAAAAAAACAGAATACCTGAAGGGGAACAGAGGAATTTAAGTAAGCCACAAGATAAAGAATCGCTTAACAGAAGTTTTGCAGTTGAAAGGCTGATGCTTTGTTCCCAATCAGCTACTGTTTGCTTCTTGCTAATGAGTTTTTTTCTTACTCACAAACACCTAGTTAAAAGACTAATCTAGCTAGTTAAAAGACTAATCAATATAAACCACTAAACAGATACGTTTATGTGAACATGTATAGATGCCCATTAATATTTGTGGAAATGGCAACTTTATTATGTAAACACACACACAATTTTCTTAAGCCTTACTGTGATGGGAATATTATAGCGACGGCATGAATTTAAGACACTTAATCAAGTTATTTTGCATTGTTATATCATTTAATAAAGTTCTGATAAAGGGCCACTTGTAGAATCAAATGCTGTGAACTAAAAGACAATCTAGAAAGGTAATTTGTGTGTGTTTGGTTTCATTTTTTTAAATGTAAATGCTAACCATTACCAAAATACAAATGCTTCTTTTTTCCATGCCTTAATAAAGTCAGAATGAATTATCTTAAAAAAAAATGTGCGCACATGACATGTTCCTAAGGAGGCAGAAAAATCAAAATTAGATACGAACTGTATAAAATAGATGTTCATCTTTTTACACATCTATTCTAATATGCTGAGGAAATAAATTTTTAAATATATTACAATATAGGCTGTTGTAATATATTTTAGACTACAGAACTGCAACACTAAGAAATGAGACAACTTGAACACTAAGCTAGAGAAGATTATATTATTCACCTTATTCTAGAATTGCAATGCAGTTGAGCAAACAGCAAAATATGTTCTTCAAGGATGCCTCAATCCTCCTCCTTATGCTGCAGAGGCATATGGCAAAATATTCTATATTTTAAGCCCTCATAAATAAATCCAAACAGCGCCAGCATCTAACAGCCAATGGACATGGCTAGAGCTTGCAGGAAGTGTTAAGATAAAAAATCTTCTCTATACATTTCAGCTCCTTTTGCCAATTCTCGGGTGCACCGTAAGAGGTTTCATCAAGAGAACACTCAAATAAATTAAGGTGAAGGAAAACGGCAAAAAGGTGTATAATTTAAGGTAGAAATAACAGACCTGCAGCAGAAAGGAGACAAACTACACTTAATCTTCTTTAATATCAAAGCTGTTGCAAGGTCAGTATGTACAAAAATACCTTGTTCTGTTGCATGTTGAAAACTAAAACATGAAAACACTGACATTGCGTGACAATATGAAACAAGCTGTCAAACAACATAAAACATGTACAAGAATTAACAGTTTTACAAGGACTCTTCAATTCTGGAAAGAACAGAAAGCCAACTATTTCCAAAACACTAAACCAAATATTATCATAATTAATTGCACTTTTTTTTTCTATTGCAAAAGTAATCAGAATACTATGATAGAATGAGCATTTTCAAAAACTGTGTAGCTTCCAGCGGAAAAAGAAGAAATAGTAGGTAAAGATCTAAAGCCTGGTTTTGGTGGCAACATATATCCTTTTCACCTCAAAATACCGAATGCTACTTTCTCATAATTTTATGATCTTCTGTATTTTTCTTACATTGTTCCCCCTCCAACAGTTTATTATGCTGCATGGTAGCCTTTATTTATCATATTGTCCCTGCAGCAGATCAAGTACTGACTACACCTTTGCTAGTCTTTTTCTCATATTTGCGTCTCATAAAGGCTGCTGCCCAAGACTCTCAGCACCCTTTGTGTTTTATGTCTTTGAGACACCTACAAGCAAATAATGGAAGACAACAGTGTTTGATAGGAATGGTTGGACTCGATGATCCGGTGGGTCTCTTCCAACCTGGTTATTCTGTGATTCTATGACAGAACATCAGCTATGATTTAAAAACCCAAAATAGTAAAGACATGTCAATATACAAATTCTTAAGTACTTAGTCTGTATTTTAAACTTCACTGAATATTGAGGCTACATAGAGAAACCTGAAATACCAGGTAATTCAAATTTAAAAGGATTAATTACAGTAAATCTAATTGTATCATTGAAATTATACCTATGAAAAATGTCATACTGCGTAGTATAAGAACTGATTTATAAAAGAAACAGGTTTTATCAGGATGTACACATCTGACAGCTTCTTGATTCAGACAAAGGAAAGAAAATTTTCTTTTCCGAGTTGGTGACTTAGAGTAACTAGAATGTAAATACATTTATCAATTTGATGAATAAGCATATCCCACAGCTATTCTATGTATATTAGACTGCTTATTGTTCTAGCTAATGGGTACATTATTCTGCAAATAATCTGCTGTCTCCAACATTTCCCTTACGGCTAAGCTGGCTTTCACAAGCATGGAATAGGGAGCCATTGCAGAAGCCTAATGTGATCTTCCAATTTAAAAATACCATTGAAAGGCAGCAATTAGTCACCGCCCAGGCAGCATGAGTAAGAAAAGGTCCACAAAGTTGTTTTGTAACTCAATTATCTCCTTTACCAATAACATGACTAGTGATTCAGAGGCAAGAACCAAATCTATATATGGATAGATGAGAAAACTAAGGATCTACATATATATGATTATTTTAATCTAGTTCCTTTTAGATGCAAAGCATCTCTGCCTTGCACACAATATACTGAAGGAGTTAATACCAGAACATTTCCAACAAGGAGCAACAATCTAGTTGTTGTAGGATACCTCCATCTCTATTTATCCACCCCTGCAAATATGAAGCAGTTGCCAGTCAATAAGAGATGCACTGTGGAAGAGGCTGGAGTATAAAACAGACAAAGCCCAGTAACTTGCGAACAAAATAAAAACTATTCACTCAGGAACGAATTAGATGAATTTTTAACCTCTCACTTAAAACTTCCTTGATGCCTGGAGTTCAAAGGTGGCAATCTCTAAAAATAAAAAGTGCTCCAAAGAGATTCAAACAATTCTAGTTCTTGTGCGCCTGATGCTCACACCAAACAACTTATAGAATGTATTCAAAGCTGTTATTGGTAGACAATAACAGGAAGATCTGCTTGGGAAGAAATAACCTGGCTTCTGCAGAGGGAACATCTTCAGAGCTCTCTGAAGGGATCAAGAGGCCTGTAAAGAACAGGGAATCAGCTGGCAGCCTCTGGATTTCCATATCGGTTCTGTGAAAATACTTCAACTAAAAAAACCCAAGGAGCTATAGCCTCAAATGGCTAAAGCCTCAAATGGCTAAATAATTCTTAACCATAAATAGGGAGGAGCTGTTAAATGACTACTCCTCAAAAGAGCGGGAGGTCACCACTGAAGTTCCTTAGGATCCTAGGAGTTTTGTTTCCACATCCAATCTGCAAAAACAGGGAGAGCAATGAGGTCTGAAAGGCTGCTGCCAGTGCAACACTATTTAGAGTAATAATAACAAAAGCAGAACGAAGAAATGCACAGGATCCTAAAGTCTGACCAACAGGTAATGAAATAGCAAGATGAAATTGAATTAGTACACACAAGAATAATTTTAGCTTCATATACAGAGTGAGCTCACAAGCAGGATCTTGGGGCAGTGGCAGACAACTTGAAAACAATCACATCAACGCTTAACAAAACCTCCAAAGTCAAATACTGGGAGCCACTGGATAAAGAACAAAGCAACTGTGCCACCAGGCAAATCAACATTTTGCTTGTATCTTAAGTAAGCGTAGTTCTGATTCATTTATCGCTCAAAGGAAATCATATAATTGAAAAAGATTAAGTGAAAGACAAAAGGAATAAACAAAATAAACAAAGTTATGGACAACTTTGGGACAACTTCTGATCAATTAGGCTGTGACTTTGCCAACCTGAAAAAGTAACCACATAGGTGAAGTGTGACTGAGGTCTACAAAATCCCAATCAGTGCGGAGCCCAGGCTGGAACCAGGAGCCGTTCAATGGAGCTGTTAAGACCAGGTCCAGAGCAAACAAATGGACACAGAGGAACACAGACCTACAAAAGTCTCTGGAACAGGACAATTCTCGTACATAGTTTTTACACAGCATTATCAGAGACTGGACAAGTATGTGGAAAAGAGGTTATTACACCCACAGATAATGGGAGGCTGAAAAAAAAAAAAGTTTATATATAATTTTGTTATATTTTGCAGACTACTTCTCACAAATTTTACTTAATACCACCCTACACAAGGCAAAAATCAGTTTTGTAAATGATGTATGATTTATCAGGACACTCATTAAACATGCAGTAGTTATTTTTAAGCAATAGTCCACTTGAAGTTTTGCAAAAGCATGAAATGTCAAAGGGATTTGTGAATTACTTCTTAAAATTAAGTCCACCCAGAAACCATGTTGTAAAGCCTTGAATATGATCACACTTGCAAGTCTAACCCTGCAAATACTCCAAATAATGAGGAAGATAAAATTACCTCCTCAGACAACTGAATTTCATGAAAGCTAGTTTGTGTTTCACTTGCAAGAGGAATTAACACCAATGCAAAGAAATCTTGATTCTATTTTCACTACCAATAAAATATTTCATAATTCAATTGGTATTTTATTAAACACATGTTCATTTATATACTCTTTATAACACAGTAATGCTTCATTGTTCAAGATACACCCCCAGTGTTATTCTGAACTCTATACACCAGTAACAAAGAGAGATCCTAGATCACACATACAATCTCCAAAGAGCTGACACAGTAAGGAACAAAGGAAGAAAGCTGTCACAGAAATATAAAAAACAACAATAACATCTATTTAATTTCTTCCCTCTGCTTTATGATATTAATACTTCAGGGAAACTGAGGACATTACTTACTGCAGAACAGGTTATCCTCTAAACGGTAAACCAAAAGGAAGGCTGGATTCTTACTGAGGTGTGTGGGATCCCTAACGTCTAATCAAAGTGACCTAGCGTTTTCTTTAACACGACTATTTCTATGGTCTCTCCCTGTTATCCAGTTCCTAAATTGTCACTAAATATGTAGAACGTTAATCCATGACCTCTATTTTTCTATCAACTCTGGCTGAAATGGTCCAATAGGTTTAAAAAGCTGCTTCTGCACTTTATTAGGCTCCTTCAGCACCGAGACATTCACAAATACAGTCTTGCCTCCAGGCAACATGAGCAGAACATGATCAGATCAACTCCATTCCCTCAAATGAAGCTAAAGTAAGACGTATTTAGATCCCAATTTAATCCCATGCACTGATGCAGAAGTTAGCTTTTTAGTATCTGTTTTCCTGCAAAACAGAAGAGTACAGAGGTAATGACCCAGGCAACATTTAGCAGCAAGCACCCTTTGTTACATTAAACTGGTAAGATTAGTGTACTTGATTTCAATGATATAGAGACTTCATACAATTAAAACTCGGGTGTTCTCCCAATGTTTTCCAAAAAAGCTGATAAAAATCCAATAAAAGCTACTTGCATTTAAAAGTGTATATTGAAAAATTCCTTAATCCTACAACACAATACTTGAAAACTGACATTAATTATACACCAATCACTAAAACACAAGGATATAGGAATTCATTTACATGCAACTTGCTACCAAAATATTGAGTTCCCCTTACCTTGAACTAGATCTCGACTTTACATCTTCCTTTCCTGTCCTTTCACTACTAGCATCTTCATTGTTGTCTCGTTTCTTCTCACACAGTTGTTTTCTTTTTTCCCACTTTTGCTGATTTGAGACGCTTTCTGCTTCTCTTTGTGAGTCATGTTCTGATCCCACCTGTGAACCTGAGGAATGTGTCAGGCACTTAGAGGAGATTGGCAGTGTTTGCTCTTCTCCAAAGTCTCTTTCTGCTAACAAAGCAGAAGTTTCAGGTTTTAACGTTTCCTGTGCATGGACTGAACTGTCCAAGTTATCTACATGGTCCATTTCCTTAGACTTTGCTAATGTGTATGAAGCATTTACAACACCTCCTGCAGAATGTTTAGTCTTTAAACCTTCAACACTGTCCTCCCTGCTGTCTTCGCAGCTGCCACAACACACACAGGAATTAATTAGACAGTTTGTGGCAGCTATACTGAGTTTATGGGATTCATCCCCCTCATCATTTGCTAATGGATTAGCAGATCCAGGAACACAACTAATAGCTGCTTCTGGAGTTGTTACTGGGGATTCTGAGCTAGAGGGTGATTTAGGATTGAATATTACAGTAGCAGATATTTTCATTCCCCCTGTCCTGTGAGCTATCACTTCTGCCATTTCTGCATCATCAGCATACGCATCCCAGCCATTGAGGTATAACTGTGAGTCCAGGCCTTCCAGACAGCTGCAGGAATTCTGAACTGAAACACCAGACATCAGCTTACTATCTTCAACATTGTTATTATTGCTTAAGTCACTGTCAGCATCTCGTAAAAGCAAAGTCTCCTCTGTTTGATGGCTGTTCTCGTACAGCAAAGAGTCTCTATATTGCAGGTTCTGCTTTGAATCATGGCAAGGGTTGTTCACCCAAGCAAAAGTATCACTTGCTGAATCCAATCCAGCAAGAGCTTCTCCTGCACCATCTAGGTCATCCATAAAAAACACTCTGTCCTCTTCATCAGTTAAATTGTCAAGATGGTGTCTTGTTGGTGAAGCTTCTGTGCTAGAACTATTTCTTAGGCTTGCTCTGTGAGCTGGAGACTGACAGATGCTTGGAGGGGAGAGCAGAGATGACATTTCATCTCCAACTCTGTGTACCATCCTATTCAGCTGTTCCAGCTCCTGTTCATCATACTGCATAGAACAAGCCAGCTCAGCCTCTGTGTTTTCAGCTTTTGCTGAAAGCTCCTTAGCAGGCAAAGTTGCAGATATGCCCGGTGCGATGACAGACGGAACTTCAGAATCCACTCTGACGGGAAAATCAACGTCTTGAGAGATACAGAGGTTACGTTCCAGTGTGTGCAGTTCATCCTCAGTTAATGTCTGAAGTAGATCCCTGAAAATGAAGAAATACACACATCACTTAGCATTCAGGATCACAGAAGGCATTGATGCTACAGATTTAAAAAAAGCTTTTACAGTTAGTACAGAAATCCAGAACTCGAGGGCACAGAGTACTCTCAGCCATGTAACTCAAGATAAATCTGGTATTCCTGTTCAGGACACATATGATTACTGATGCCTGAATTTAAGATTACTCATGCAAAATCAGGGTACCAAATGATTCACATCCTTGCAATGAAGCCCCAGAATAAATAAAAACACACATCAAAATGTATCTATCCCCCCTACATCTACTTATAGTGAAAATACTACCCACAATTAGATATATTTTAGATTCATAGAATGGTTTTGGTTAGATCAACTATAGTTCCACCCACCCTGCCATGGTCAGGGACACCTTCCATGAGAAATTTGACTTTGATGTGTAAATCAATTTGCCATCCTTCACACTAGATTCTGAAAACTATTCTGCAAAAGAGTACCACAGGAGTTTCACACCATTATATTGACACATAAAATGAATTAATTAAAAATAGTAACAATGCTAATGCAATCCTGAAGTCTTGGAAGCCTGTCCACTGAAACAGGGGTTTGAAGTTGGCCCTCTCCTGCCTCCAAAATGTAACTCAGTCATTACAGAGCTAAGCTATTAAAAAGCATTAAAAATCAGACAGACCTAAAAGCATACATTTAGGTATTTTCTAACTTATGTTTTCTAGAGACATGCAGCATCCCCAGTGTTATCGTGTCCTCAGTATTACAGTTTAGGACTACAAGCACCTAAAACCAAACATAACAGCCTTAAATAGCAGTTTGAGTGCTTCATAACTTTAAACCAAATCCATAGACAAAGCAGCACTTAATTTTAGGCTTGAACTTGATTTACATTATGCTTCTAAATTAGAAACTATACATAAAACATCCTCTGTCCAGAATGCTGCCAACATTTTCAAAGACCAGCAAGTAATGAGTAAATGAATGGACAGGAAAAGCAAGATTTTCTGCTTAATTAAGAGTCCATTATTCTTCACGTGTTTAGAAATCATTGGCTATAATGTGACATACACCTGGTGTAATAATAATAATATGTACATATTAAAATAATTCCTTTAAAGGAGCAACTTCAGTCTAAACAAGAGGAACAAAAAAAGCTCAAGGAAACATTCAACACACCTCACATCTTGGTTTTCAGATAATGGCTGCGTTCTTTAACTGTTAACTCAAAGACCAAATATTTTTTCCAAGTACTATCACTAACAGACTAAATTACCCAAAAAATACATAACTGGTATCTGATTTGTATATCAGCTACACATAAGTTTTAAGAAGATAACAGTTTAGATAAGCATGCTTAAGTCATAATAAGTACAGAATATACATATTTATGGTTAGGAACATTCCATATAATTAACATCATTTTTTTTAAATCATAGTTTTATTTAAGAGTTATATGATGCTGCCAAAAACTGTAAACCTACAGAAGTTCCATATAAGAACAACTGCACCAACATATCCTCCCTGTTTCACTTCTTTCCATGTTCTCCAACAGAGAAGGCTGTATTTCTTTAAATCATTTCATATGCATCTTTGAGTTCAAAGTTTGACTTTTTTTCAGTAAGAAAGGAAAAAGGGCAATGTCAGAGCCACTTACCTAATTAAGTCATAAATCAGTATTGCAATCTGGCACACTAGAACATTTTAAAAGACCTATACATTACTTTTTTTTGTCGAAACAGTATATGGTATTTTACAATTTCATTGCTCAGATCTTTATTTAAACAGTAGCCAAAGTCTGTAAGAGATTAAACATTTTAATATCACCATAAAAACAAACTGCGAGACAACAGGCTGAGTTTTTAAAGTCAACATAAGAATAGCTGTACTGTTAGTTTATTTTGGAAAGAATTATGCCAATATAATCAATAAAAAAATAGAATAACATAATTTTTGCCATGAGGCTTTGTATTACGAATTTGCGGTTTGTCTGTTTTTAGAGGAAAGCTGTGATGTGTGATTTTATAGGTAGAAACAAAGTAAAGTGGGATTTTAGAAATAGCTGGAGTTTTAATTAAAAAAAAAAAAAGGCAAAAAACCACCACAAAGAGTGAGCAAACTGGTGCAACAGTGAAAGGTTTAAGCTTAGGGTCACCCATGCAAAGACATTAAAACATTAGATATTTCTAGGTCAGGGTAAAGTTCATCAAACAGAGAAACCTGCCTCTGACAGCAGGTTCTCTCACATGAACTCAGCTTAGTGCTTCCTACTGGCATCCAGCAGCATAAGCCTCAGGGATTTCTGAAACAAGGTGGCATCCTTGTGTTCAGTAATCCCCAATGAACTCTTCTTGCATGGATAAAAAAGTGTGTGTCAGGACCTGACCAACAGTCAACTGCTTAAACATCAGCTATGCGTCTCCTTACACTAGAGTCATACCCTCTTCCCAAAACACAGATAACAAGAATTAGCAGCTTGTACAAATATAGACTATATGGGCAATATTCGAAGGAATTTGCTTTCCATCCAAGCTCACCAGCATAGATGGGAATTAAATTGGCCCAGGAAAAATCTAAGGCTGAATCTTCCAACTTTCAGCATCTAGTCTGAGGTTTTATTCAGTCTTCAGAGCATTTCATGGCCGTGCCCAGGACTCCAGGACATCTTGGTGCCCAGAGCTGCTCTGATTCCTTTCTGAAAACAGAGAGAGACTGATTGCTCAGATTTAGCTGATACAGTTTTACATTCACTGTAAACTAAGTATTGGAAATACATATTTACTGTATTGCTGCCTATTATTGCTGGCTAGCTTCACTGACTTGAGCAGGGAACTGTTTCTGCCAATAATAAAATCTCAACATTTATGAACTGTGTGCAGTTTTGAGGATCAGCAAATAAAGTTTGATATTAAAAAAAAATCTATGAAATCAGCTGACATTCCATGTGTCTGTTTAGGTGAGTCAGATCGATGCTGCCTTGCAAGAGTTGCTATACATAATCACTTGGATTACATGTAGTGGTCCACCAGCTCTGTTATTTCAGTAGAAAAATAATCCTGCTTTAAATTCTAAACAAAATATGCTCATTTTCCCAATTCACACACCAGAAATTTTGCTATTAACAAATACAGCTTGTTCTAAAGGAGGTTCGGACAATTATCACTTCTCTGCATAAAAACCCTCAGACTCCCTGAGTTGGTTCCAATACAAGTTCCCTTGCAAGGTGACAAATGTAATCTTTTTAATATAGTGTATATTAGATTATACAGGATTCACTGCCAACATTAGGAAGACAGCATGTTTTCAAATGCCTATGTACATATTAAGAATAAAATTAATGTCAACAAGCATATGGAACGAAAGGTTAAATCTGACTACTGAAAGTTTAAAACAAAACGTCAGGCATCATTACTAAGCCATAAGGTTTAATTAAGCTGTAGCTACTTCCATGGTTTATTTCCTTTCTGCTGAAGCAACTGTAACTGGTCATTGGATCCAAGTAAGTGCTGTGCTCATATGGAAACCAGAACTTATCCCTCTGCTTTTATTTCTCAAAGGCTGCAGGTAAAGAAAGCTTCTGCAATCCACTCTGACAGCAGCAGTGTGCTTCCTTCTCACAGAGCCTTCAGAAAACACTGAATTTAAAAAGATCTATGGTGAGGTTTCATCTGCACATATTTCTTTTTTTGGCATAGGAAGGCAATCTAGCCCTGAAAATAGGAGGAATATTTTTCTTCCAGTGGCTACAGCCATTTGTAGAAAATTAAAGCAAGTTCTTAAGACACACTCTGCTTGTTACAAACAGTAGTAGAAATTTAGTCTGCCTATTGCAAAACCAATAAAGGATATTTTACTCTACGGCAAATACCCAGGGTGCAGAAATCACTTCTTCAGAAGACCTGATGCCAGATGTCCATTTAAAGACAAATTCAGCTGAACAGAGGACAGGACCACAAAAAAAAACCAGGTACAATGATCTCACATATTTGCCAAGCCTCCTTCATTAACTTTGCTCCTACTCTGACTAGAATTTTAAACTCTCTGTTTTCAGCAAACAGCATCGGTGTTATTGCCAGCCTGTGCTTCAGTTGATGCTCTGAACAGAGCATAAACAGCTGTTTTTATGGAGCTGCCACCATAAGAACATGAGGCAGGTATGGGAATGTGATTTGCATCCTCCTGGCTTCCACAGTGCTGAGCTGGGTTCAGCGTATCTGCAGAACTGCTTCAATACATTAACACTGAGAAACCAACACTGACAGAACAAATATCACTGATACCGCTTCACTGCAAAAGCTTTAAACCAAACTCTAAAAAAACCTTGGAAAAACTAACCATCTTTCCTCTGGTCACTAGCTGCACTTTGAAAACACACGAGTTTCACAAGCCTCCTCCCATTCTTTAACACACTGGCAAAAAGTATACTGCGTTTCATTTCTAGCCAATGATACAGAAACTTTTCAGTGTATTTCAAATGGTATGATCCACTGATTCTGCACCACTTGATTGGCAGTTTGCTTGATTCTGCTCCACCAAAACCCACAGGGAGCCAACCATCAATTGTAATGATCCAGAAACAAGCACCAGGCAAGCAGAGGGTTCAAAACTGGGCAGAATTATGAAGTTCTGCAAAATCCCAAGTTTGCTCACCTCTGAAAATCTCCATCTAGCAGCCTCAAAGGTACATATAGCATAGATAATGTTTTACCACAAGAATGTTCACTGTCACAGGTATCTAAGTTACATATCTATGCAAATACCAGATGATATGCTTTATATACGTACAAGCAGAGCACAGTACTTGGGCAGAAACGGTTCAAATGTCTAAGTTTAAAAGGAACAGAGGTAACATCCAATGTAATTACAAGCTTGTAGATGTATAAAATAATAATGGTGATGCCTTATACCTAGAATAAAAATGAACACAATCGCCTTGCTTGGGTATTAATTAAAACAATGGAAGTAATTGTTTGCTGCTCAAGCTTACTGAAACACAAACAAGAATTCCTACTGGTTTTGCTCAGTCTCTACAATATCCAATGTTTTCAAAGTTGCCAGACACCAATAGGACAACAAAAAATTTCCAAGCTAACAGATATTTTTCTCTGCTAGTTCTGATATAATTATGTGGATCCACATGAATACAGTAGTTATCATTGCCTTTAAGAGAATAAATGTTTTAGGCTAACACAGCCTAAAAATTACCTGTAATTCTACCAATTAATCAGTGGTGTATTTGCTGTTATTCC
The DNA here is from genome assembly GCA_033459285.1 of Clamator glandarius. Lineage (NCBI taxonomy): Eukaryota > Metazoa > Chordata > Aves > Cuculiformes > Cuculidae > Clamator > Clamator glandarius. Next base: position 843,113 of record JAUNZM010000016.1, on the reverse strand, counting down.
ATGAATTAAAATATTGAGTAGTCAACAACATTATAGAACTTCACGGAGAATTTAACTGGAATGTGATCATATTTTGCAGTAAGATGTGGTTCTGTATTCTAGCAGCAGTCACACAACTGCAATTCAAGACGCGTCTATTTTTACAAAAGACTACTTGAATCTTTCTCTGCGTCTCAACTACTGGTGCTAGAGACTGGCGAAAGATTTCCGAAAAAAAATGTTCCCTTTTTGTCAGGGACTTGCTTAAATATCTCATTCCAACTTCCCTTATAAGTTTCTGAAAACATTCTCGCTCAGTAGGAATTGCAGTAAGATGAGTTAAAAAAAATCTGCGTTAACAAAAAAATCTAGACAGGTTACAGACTTTTAAAAGTAATTCACTTATTCTACATGAACAGTAAACTTACTTGCATCTCATTGTCATCTTCATTCAATGTATTTTCCATTCAAGAACATTATTAAATTACTTTTTTAGTCCAGTTCTTGCAAATATCCAAGTTCTGCGACATTACATCTTAACTTGCTTAAACTTTTACTCTGACACATGCAATCTCACCACAAATGCCTTGAAAACTTTATCTGCTAGGCAATTGAAATCGTATTTCTTAATGTTCACTGAAAGAATAAACATATGTCTTAAAGCGTATCAGAACTTTTTCCAAAACCAAATCTGAGTAAATTAATTTTTTGAAGTTTGCATTCAAAAATTGTAGTTATTGAAAAACAGGCATCTTATTTTACAAATGTGTTTTCAAACCTAGCATTAAGTTCAGAGTCACTGAGAAGTAAATGGACTAAGAAATAAACTGGCTTCACTGACTTTCATTTTCTGTGTTGCAAAATGTAATGCGTAAGCAGAAAGAACAGATTATGAGAAGTACATTAGCTTTTAAATATTCTCCCTGCTTTAGTTAGTCAGTGGAATACCGGTGAAAATTTCTGTGATGGCCATATAAGGGGAATAAGATATTCTAATGTAAATTTCATGGACTTGTAAAGCTTTAGTACCACTGAAGTTTTTCCCTCCCTCACAAGTAAATTTTTCTCCTCAACTCACGTTGTTTTTCTCTCCTCAGGTTTTTATAAAACTATAACAACTCAACTCTACTCCTCCTAAAATGTTCATTTGTCAATTTTAATTCTGACATTTCTGTCAGATCGAGTCCAGAGGAGGGTACAAAGATGATCAGAGGGGTGGAGCACCTCCCATGCGATGACAGGCTGAGAGAGTTGGGCTTGTTCAGCCTGGAGAAGAAAAGACTGCAGGGAGATTTTACAGCAACCTTCCAGCACCTGAAGGGGCTACAGGAAAGCTGGGGAGGGACTGTTTAAAAAGGCTTGGAGTGATAGGACAAGGGACAATGGGTATAAACTGGAGAGAGACAGATTTAGACTAGACATAAGGAAGAATTTCTTCACCATGAGAGTGGTAAGGCCCTGGCCCAGGTTGCCCAGGGAAGCTGTGGCTGCCCCATCCCTGGAGGTGTTCAAGGCCAGGTCGGATGGGGCCTTGGGCAGCCTGATCCAGTGGGAGGTGTCCCTGCCCATAGCAAGGGGGCTGGAACTGGATGATCTTTAAGGTCCCTTCCAACTCAAACTGTTCTATGATTCTGATTTCAATGTGAGTATCATTAATGTACCCACAAAATCTTCAAGGGACACGAAAGGCTGTGGTCTGGATATTCATAAAAGCTAACTTCAGAAATAGGTGCCTTTCTGAATCATCCCTGACAGAGCTTGCACTCTCCGTCAGGATATGCCTCAACTAATGGGTGAGAGGAGCTTAATCTCGATAAATTTATCAATGTGAAAACTACTGTTACATCAAACCATCATCATGACATACAGGGAATGAGATAAGTAGGTAAAAATTGGACACAAGAAAAACTGCTGCCAAATCATCTCCAGAGATCTCTAGGAACAAAATTTGCAGTTGGTATATAATCTTGAATTTTAAAAAAGTAATGGGGCTTATGGATTTAGAAAACAGCTTTTTTTAACACCTAGACAAAATACCCACAGGGTGAATTCAAAAAAATGGAAGATAAACAACCTTTAAAGTTACAGCTTCATTTCTCCAAAGTAACAGATCAGACTTGTAAAGCCCTCAACTAAGAGAAAAAAAAAGTTTCTGTTTTTCATACTTGAGCTGAAGAACACATATTCAGTGGCTACCATGACTGAAGCACGGTGAAAAAAAGGTATATATAAAATGATCTATCCTGTAAAACCAGATCCACAGTACTAAGACCTGATAGTCATCTCTATTAGATTAAAAATTACACAAATATTGCATCATAACATACTGAGAAAATGTGATAAGTCTAGTTAAATAGAAACATTAATGATAATTAGAAACCGGATCGGCCAAAAATAAACTGCTGCTTTCGTAGTTCAGGCATCATCCCACCATAAGGAAAATCTGAAATGTAATAAAATGATATTCAAAAAAAGAGGAAGTATTGTGAAGAGATGAAAAGTTCAGAAAACTCCCACGAAACAAAAAACTACTTTTAGTTATTTCACAGCTATATCAGGTAGATGAGAGGAAAATTCAGTTTATGGTTAACGTAGCAAATAGAAACACTTTTCTAGGCATTTATGTGTTCTTTTTTACGCCTCTGATATTTACTTCCAAAGAGAAGCAGCTGCAACCGTCTTTTATTACTTGCCTTATTTTTCTGAGTAGAGTGTGAAAAGGTCTGAAGAGTTCAGACATATCTTCTGGTTTGTGGTCCAAGTTTAATGGTCCCTCAGAGTAGACAACAAGGCCACTGTAATTCAAACATGAATGAACACACACAAAAATGAGACAGCATTAAAGAAAGCAACTGCTAAATAAGAGGTCAGAAAACCAACTGTACGTAAACATTAGAACTACATTAGTGTTACATGTTATTATCTTACTTTTGTCTTATTCACCAACAGTTAGAATTAAATGCTATTTAAAGCAATAGGAAAAAGATCCCCTCTCTTCTGTCCACCGTCCTCTTAAACAAGAGGAAAAAAAGCAATGGAAACATAAGGGGAAGAACACACATTCATTTCATAGGTGCGGCTGACCCATGAAAAAAATAAACCAAGAAACTGATTACCAAGCAATTTGGGGAGACTCAGTTGACTTGAGAGAGATTGCAAATGGCTTTTTCTTTCCAGTCTAAATAATCTCTAGGTAAAACAGGTGACTTAAGCTCCTGTTTTTCTGCCTCTAAGATAAATACAACTCAGCACGTGTAGAAACTTCCCTGGAAAGAGATTCCTCCTGACTAAATCACTACTGCTCAAACCTGTCTGTGTCAGGGATTAGACAAAATCCACCTTCATCATTATCTGCTGCACTATACTGCACTGTGTCAGAGAGTGAATTCCACCCACATTAGGCACCACTCTGCTAACAACTGTTCAATCCTCTGCCCACGAAAAAAAACACGTTTCTCAAAGACAAACAGATCACACATTCGCACACTTGAGATTACATAGGTCTTATTTTTCCCAGGCTGTTTTTTCCCCTTCCTACCCTTAAATCCAATACTCAAGGTGTTTCAAAGGTACATTCCTTTCCTTACACTCAAATGATATGTTGCTTCAGAGAGCTTTCTAGCTAATCTGCAGCCAAATCGTCCAGAGTAATGGCAACCCTCACTGACTAACAAGTCTGACTAATAAGACCGCTGACGTCTTTTGCTCAGTAGCTGTTCACTAGCACTGGAGGATTCCTGAGACAAAGCAGCAACGTGGACGTCACAAGAGGATGACTTACACTCTGTTCTCCACCTGAGAAATACTGCCTGCTCTTCTGTTTACAGACTCAAGAGTCTGGCTCATGCCCTGGTATTGGGAGAGCATCTAGTCTCCCACCAGGCTGGAAGACAGCCATCAGAACGTTTGGAATTGTCAAGATAACAGAGTGTCCAAGAAATTTGACCAGTAAACTTCATAAAAAGTGTGTTGGGGACTAGGGTTTTCAGGGTAGGAACACAGAAAGGGGACAAGTGAAGAAAGAAAAAAGTTGCTTCTTGGGCAACACACCCTTTTTTTGGTGGCTTGCAAAGTATCCTGTTACCATGGTTACATACTCTTTTCTTCCTAAGCAGTCTGAGCTTCACAAGTGGGCTGCCAGAAAGCAGAGTAGTTATTGCTGACTCACGTACTAATGTTATGCCTAAACAAATGTAGCTTCCTTGCTGAGAGGAAGCTCAATGCTGCTCTCACCGAACACAGAACTGATGCAAAATCACTGCTCCCTTGGTAATTTCCAGGTATAGTTCACTTCCAATAGAGCTTAAATCACAGAAGAAATTAAAAAAAAAAGTAGAAGAGGGGTAGAGCACTTCAAAAAAAGATTATGACATGGCCTGTGTATATGTATGACCTTAAAAAGAGTTCTCGATCAAGTTTGACTATAGTTGTACCATGGAAAGAATTAAAAATTGGGAAAAAGCATGTCTTCGTATTTCCTGCTAGGTTCAAAGTTCACTGACGCCTGTTAACACACTAGGCAATATACACTACATAATACGCATGGTAAATGGATATTTGAAAAGAAACATTATACAAAAATGACTGAAAAGTATTCCTTAAGACTGAGGTGATCCAGCATCTCCTGTTCCAGGGTCATCCTTCTCATTAAAACACAACAGAGCAAAAAGCATGGCAACCTGAAGTTGCATAAAGGCAGATGCAACTTTCACAGTCCAAATAAAAGGCTTGCATTTCTTCCAGCCAACACCATTATCTGGATGGTCTAGTTTTTCTGTGGAAATTCACACACCAGCAATTTATTTTCAAATCACCAGATACTTAGGAGCAGATAACTTTTTTTTTCTTTTCTCTTCTCTCTCCGTCTTTCTTTGTAATTTGGGACCAATACAGCATGTTTACCAGGGAGCCCTTGTTTTCCAGTTAGTTATGATGTATTGTTTTTTATTGTGTCTTCCAGCAGCTTCAAACAGAGATCTCACACTCCCATTGTCTTTGATAAGCAGATTATTACTCTTATTATTTTTAGAATTACAGTTACAGGCAATATACTGTTTATCAGGAACAATGGACCACAGGGATTTCCTGAAGCAGCATATTACACTCAGGATTTGCTTCCTTATATCTGTCAATTATACTTCTATTACCTAACTTAAAAGCATTCAGAGTGGTAAAATACTAAAAATATGGTAGGTTTACTCTACAGAAACTGCTGTCTTACTGTATCACAAACACACCTAATTTTTTCTTTACTGTAAAACATGCATGAAGCAAAGAAGTGTTTTAATTTAGCTGTCTCAGTGGTCACTAGTGGGCACAAATCTACACATACATTATAGAAGTTAATACTTTCCTCAAAAAATATGTAAGCTCAACTCCGTGGTCACGATGCATGACAATTCCATTTGAACCTAGAGCCATTAAGACAAATACAAAATCCCTCTCGAAAATCTCTGGTGTTCAAGACATGTAACTTTAGGTCATATTATTATGAGTGCCACAAAATATCTGCTTTCAAAAAATATTTCTGACAATGTGGTGTTTGATAGATGTTCTTAATTATTTTTTTTATTTCCTTGTGGACAATGACTGAGCAATTTTTCCAGGTTCCTGCCTCCTCTATTTAGAGTTCTATCTTATCTTTTCTTCTTTTTCTCTTGATATTCTACATTACCATATTAACTGGTAATGATTTAAAACAAAACCGAATATCACCCTCTTATTATCTTTTTTTTTCTTTTTTTAAGAAAGTAGAAGCAAACTCGGATGACAGAAAATGCACCAAAATTCCAAACAAGGTTTTTGAAATCTTCAATAAATCTTAAGTGAGGCAGAGTGGAGAGTAGTCAAAAGAATTACTTACCATACAATGGCTAATCTTGGAATTGTAAACATTAAAGCTGGTTCATAGTCATCTATCATATCTTGAGTGAGGTATCCAAGCCTTAAGGCTCTAAGCAGAAGAAGAAAAGTATTTAGTAAGAGAGGAATATATTTCAACAACTCAAAGAATATATTTCAACAGGAAAAAAAACTGAAAAAATTGTTATAAGCCAAGACAAATTGATAGTAATTAATTAATGAGCTATTTTTGTACAAGCTAAAATGCTAAATACATAACTGACTGCTGTACTCTCTGCTTTAATAAAAAAAGAATATAAGAAAAAAAGAAATCTTTACCCACTTAAAGCTTTTATAGCTGTCCAAAATAATTTTTATGTCACTTCTCCTTTTATTTACAAGCTTCAGTTTGTTTCTGAAAACCACTGGTGCTTAGAGTTTTTTTAATGAAAAGAAACATATTTAAAGTAATGAGGGAAATTACTTGGTTTCATTTTCAAATAAAACTTTCTATGATCTTCTAGGTAAACTCTCATTAAATTAACAAAACAAACTAAGAAAAGCCTAGGTGTATAAAGCAAGTATTGAAGTCTGAGGATTGAATATCTGCAGAAATATTCCCAGTTGACAGGAAGTAATTCATCCTACTTGTTATGACCATTTTGAATTGTAATTCTGTCTCTTAAAATGCTTTAACACCACTGATCTTGGTGTCATCTACAGATTGTGTCAGTGTGCTCTGCATCCCTTCATTCCTTAAAGGAAGTATTGACCACACCAGACCCAGACTCCTACTTCACAAGTTCCCCTAATATGAAAGTGAAGCCAACACTCGTCCCTAAGTGTGTTTCACAGTCAACTGGTCTCTAATAATTCCACCCAGACTATCAGTCAGTAGTTTGCTTTTGAAAATAGTGTTGCACTTCCCAAAACTCCACTAGAGGTGGTTATTACACTTGCAGTTTCCCTCTACTGCCCACCAGCTAGGCCAGTTACTCTGCTGGGGAGTGGGGGGTGGAGTGGAGGGGAAGAAACATTGACCAATATAGTACATTTCAAACATTTTTCTTACCACCTTATACTCCTAAAAACTTAAGAATTGCTGGCCTGTTTGGGTTTTCTAACATCGTCTTTTCACACATAGAGAGTGAAGGTCCTGCCCTCTAAGATTTCAAAAATGCTTTATGATAATCACTAGAGGTTCACACATGACTTTAATCACCTCCCCATGTATTCTTGTATGAAGTATCATTCAACATTCATGCCTAAAACTAATCTAGCTTATTTAAATGCTTAGTCTTCGTTTACACATCTATAACTAGGCATACCAACAACCTCGTTACTGTTGGATTATTAACTTCTGGGTTTTTTGTCTAGAAAACAAAAAAGCATAGGTTTGCGCCTGGCAATCATACTTAATGCTTTTTAACTTTGTACTTGAATACTTACTAGGAAAACAAAATACCTGGTGAATACCTGCTGTTTTATGATGCTTTTTAAAGACTACAGTTAAAGTATCCCTATGAAAGCTCAGACTGAAAGTAAACGCAGAAATGAAAACCCAGCATTTAGCTTAGAAGACTTACCTCTCCACAGTTTCACAAAAAAGTACGATTACCTCTTGCTGTACATAATATTCTTTTGGAGACTTCACAGGTACCATGGCCGACACATAACTACAAAGAGCATAAAAAAACCCCATACTGCTAATTCAAATGCTTCCATAGATCATTATAAATAAGAACAAACCTAGGAAAAATCACCTTAGAAAGCTAAACTTTCCTCTATCATTAGTATTTATTTTGATAGGACCCATTATGAAAATTGTACAAAGTAAGCATCTATAAGAAATGCAGCAGATTTACTTATTGCACATTAAGGCAGTGGAACTCAGTAGTAACTCAGAAATCTAATTACACACATTCAGCAACTGGAACTCCTTACTGTGCAGTACAGGGAGACAGATCCTAGGTGGATCTTTACTATCAGATCTTGAAGACAGAATAGTTTACTCTGACTTTCCTCAAGGAAAAAACCTTACTAGAAAGGGTCTTACTCAAAGTTTTATTAGTGAAATTTACCTATCCAGCAGAGAGAATTTAAGAGACTTAAAAGCTGGCCTTGTTTCTACGTGAATTTACATGCACTAATTCAAAGATAAGAAACAGCAGTAAAAGAAGTGGTTTTCATCATCATATTACTTGCTCAGTCATTCGCACACTATAGGTAACACAGGAAGCAGAAAAGCTGTTTATAAAACAATGGCACAGAAAAATGTATGTAGAGACTTTACATGGACAGGCCAGAAACTGTGCACAGGCGCTGTCAAAAACCTGTTTGACTGTCTTCGGTGCCTGCACTAAAAGCCATACTTAAAACCAAGTTTTTAAACAACGTTTTCAAACAATGTTTTCAGTTCAACTTTTTTTTCAGTATAACAGTATATTAATTTATTAAAAAAATACTTATCTGTGTAAAATAATACAAGAGACTATGAGTACTGAATAGAGGAAGGACAAACAGTAATGGGAGACAAGACAGTCTACGGATTATTCCCAAGAAAAATTTAAAACACTACCCAATTTTAAGAAGCCTGTTCTGCTGAGGGTAGGAAAAGCTGTATTTCATTAGATCCATAATCTTGTCCAGTATCCTGTTTAACTATACCCACCGTTGACATCCATCAGACATGCAAGAAGCTAGTTTCAGTGCTGAAGCACAAGGCAAGACTTGGCTAACGTACCTTTGATGCAATATGCAGTTACTTTTCTCACCCCAAAGCACTTATTTTTATTTTTGCTATAAACCTCCAGGCTATTTTTCAATCTTAGGGTTTTAATTCAGTGAATTCCTCTGGTTAATTATGGCTTGTGTAAAAGCGCTGCCTTAATCAGATTTCAATTTGCCTTCTTAAATTCACTGGGTGCATCTTGCTTGTATCGCTAAGCGCAAGAGAAAAAAAAAACCCTTCCATCTCTAGACTACTTTGTTATCTTACTTCTATTAAAAAACAAAGTGTCTTATTTGTCGCCTTTCCTCTCACAAAAATAACATTAAGGGCAGAAATTTATTGCTTCCTTTTATGTCTTGGAAAACCTCCCTCAAATGCCATATGCCAGTATGCAAATAGAAGATTATAGTCTGGCTGAAGAGAGCAAATGTAAATTGCTAAAAAGCTATTTAATTTTCTTTCCTCTATTGCCACACTGGAAGGAAATAAATCTAATGATACAACAAATTACTAAAGAATTCAAATACCATGATAAAGTAATTACATACATTTTCCATAAAAAGAAAACAGAATAAAAGAGCCAACTTCCAAAAACCAACAAGCTGCACACCAGCTCTAGTGTCCAAGCCAACGCTCACAACATTTTTACTTCAGATCTTTTACCTTAATTCAAATTCAGCAAAAAGGACATCAAATTGCTTGAGTGAATCTTTCATTTTTTCTGTGTAGAGGTTCAAATCCCTTAAGGCCTGGTCACGAATGATATTTCTAACTTCTTCTAGGCTTCGGGTCAGATCCTTTGCCAACGGCCTCATAGCCATACTCTCAATTTCACGATTCATAATTATCGAACCAGCAGCCAAACACTATGAAATACATTAGAAGAAAAAGCATGAGTTTCCACAATGGCACTTTTATGTTTTACACCAGCATAAGCTGTGATATTTAATACTTGAACAAGGGCGGTACTTGGCCCCAATTTGTTGCAAATTGCAAAGTGAAAGATTTAAGACTGATAGACTGAGAGTCATAAGCCTTCACATAAAAGACTAGGGAGTAGCTCAGTCAGGGAGACACGAGAACAGGAGAGGTTCAAATGCAAGAACCACAAAGCTAACAGAAGAACTTCAAAAAGTTCTTCCCCTACTATTTAGGCAATAAGTACCAGTAGGATATATACTGTACATACACAACAATTGCGTGCATAAGAAGGATCTGAATCCAGTTAAACTATGATGGCAGAACTGTTTTGATTCAGGCCAGACTGCTTGGTTTTGTAAAATAAATATTTTCCTTACTAAAGGAACAGAAATTCTGCAACCATGATGCCTTTTGCACCAGCTATCAGACCAGAGATCCAGCTATACCAGCCTCCTGCCTCCCACAGAAGCTGTGAATATATTTTATAGGAAAGAACAGGTCACAGAGTGATCCTTCCCATTCAGTTTCTGGAAAGCAGCTATTTAAGAGACTCCTTGCCCAAGAGTTATATATGGACTCCCTCTGACCAGCTCACAAAGACAGTAAAAGTTGATTTTTATTGTAACACATTAATAAAACTTCAAAATCTTGCTATTACAGACAAGCTACTTAATCTCAGCTGCTGGCTTTATTCCTTTATTTATACCTTTGGAAGACAATAAACATGGATATAAATTGCTGTATTAATGGAAATAATTTTATTTAATGAAAATACACAAGGTTGTTCTAGTCTCAAAGTTCTCTTTGGGTTTTTTTATTCCTTTTTTTTTAATCTCCAGTGAAGTGTGCACAATAAAGAGAAGAAACACTACTACTGTTTTTGGTTAGGACAGAATTATAAAGCATTGATATATCAAGTTCATTTTGTAAATTTTGCCCAGGACTTCCCTGAGTTGAAGAAGCTACAATTAACAGCAGTCAAAAGATTATTCTTCAGAAACAGAACATATGGAGGTATATTGGACTAAACAAGACAGGAACCCTTGATGGAGAGCATGCATTGGAAAAAGAAGAAAATGGTAGAGAAAAGAATGGATTAAAAACAGGAGCCAAAGAATTGCTTCAAAACAGGAGAGGCAAAACTGAAAACAATACCACAACATGCTGTTGTATGATGGGATGTCTAGACTACTCCCCTCTCAATAAAACCATGGTACTTAAAGCTCCCTCTTCAGGCCAGCAGATCTGAAGGCACTAAGTTTATCATTAAAGATGCCACAATGTTGACTTTTTTTAGCCATCAGTACTAATGAAGTTTTATCTTACATATCACATCCTTTTTTTTTCCCTGACACTTTAGGCTTCCCTTGGTTAAAATAACTGAAGTCTCTCCACTATGAAAACCCTTTATTTCTACAGGTTGCTGTAGAATGTCTTTGAGAGAAACTAGGTAGAAAAAGAAAAGTGGACTTCAGTGTTTTGCACAGGTATCATTATACTTTTAGCATATACACAAAACAAGTGACTTCTGTGCAACAAACGTAAGCTCAACAAAATTATGTATGTTTAGTATGAGTTATATTTAATATAGCCACTAAAATAAAGTGACAGCATGCATTTATATTGGTCGGAGATAAGATTTTATCCTGATAAAATTCCCTGGAACATCTTTATTTGATTCTAAGATTTTCAGAGTAAGATTTGAGATGGACCATCAGGATGAAAAAAAAATAATCAGAAATATTCATCAGATGCTAATTTACAAATGAAGATTTTTTAAGACGCAGTCATAATGACAGCAGACAATTATGAAAATAAACCAGTATGATGTTAGACTAACAAATACCAAAACCATGGTTAAAAAATCCCCTTCCACTAAGCATCCAGAGCAAGTTCTTAAAGATGTTTTTCCTTTGCTCTGTAATTATACGTACCATTTTTTGAGAAGTCTTAAGATGCACTTTAAAACTTCTGGCTTTATGCCACAAAAAATTGTCCATTAACCCCAAGTAACAGAAACATGAGAGACTTACTTCAGCTCCAAACCAAAGCTGTCCTGCAAGGTTGTCATGGCGTATTTCCTCTGGAAACTTAACACAAAAGTCTCGGTTGGCCCGTTCGTGTGGAATGCATACATCCATGATTTGATTTATGATGTTCAAAACATTATCCTGAAGCAAAACAGAGGACAGCATATATACTATTCCTACAGAAATCCCACAGATTTTGAACAGCATTTATTAGTGAGGCACCAACTAATTGAGTAACATAGAAAATGCAGTGTTTAACTCTTGCGGTCATCACACACATCGAACAAACTGGAGAAACTGCCTAGAAAGAAGAGTGACAAACCTCCCTGTTTCTAGTTTTCCTAGAGACTTTCTCAGACACACTCTGACTACTTTAACGGGGCCTCTGATGAAAAGGCATGATTTAAAGAGCTTGTTACCTCCGGTTATTTATTGGTAAACTATCACTAAATAAAGTAGAAGTGCAAGTAAATTAGACCTCTCTCATTTTCTCTCATCAGCCCAAAGATGTATTTAATTTGTCCCCAAAAAAATGCCTGATGGAGCACCCTGTAGACATGAGAAATTGAGTTATATTGGGACCACAGGGATTGAACGTACTTAAACTCACGCTGGGAATCTAAAGCAGATGGTTTCCACACTGGAGACCCCCTGGGCAAGGGCCAGTGCACCTGTCTGCCATCTCCCCCCGGCAATCAAAGCGGATAAGGGGACACTGCACAAGTCAGAGGCTTAGTAACTGCTCTGATCTATGTCTGCACCAAGACACAGATTAAAGACCTATAACCAGCTTCTTGATATGCAGTAAATAATCTGTATCTCATTTATTTGAAAAGATAATTTTCACATACCCCTGCTGGGAACTGCACAGAATTTGATTAACATAATAAAGGTAAAGTCAGAAGTTGAAAAAGGCCGAGTGCTTTCATTAAAGATGTTTTGTCTGTCTCATGCTTGTTCCCTACTTAAAGGATTCAAGTTGTATTTGAAATATTTTTCCAACAAATAAACCCAAATCTGTCTGTATACAACTGTTTAACAGACAGAATTGCTTTTAGTCTACACTTTACTCTTACTTTCTGTTGCATTTAAGCAATAATAGAAGATAGGAATTTTGAAGAAACCTGCTCCTTTTGTATGTTCCCCACTGAGAAAGATAAAACCTACTTCAGGAACAAATAAAGATCCACCTTTCCCTGTAATTTCAGTGTAGACTGCTGCAACTGCTGTTGCCACAGAAGAATTAATGCCACATTTATTGGCAAACAAACAAATCTTTGGTGTTATTTATTACACATTAGTATAAATTACATTGTGTTAACAATTAGAGCATTTTTATATATTTGTTTGCACATCTGTAATGAGGTAACAAATTTCATTTCAATAAAGTTGTTAAAAACAAACAACACTTCAAATATTTAAAACACATTTTAAACGTTGAGTATTCAACTTTCTTCTCATGAAACAAAACTGAAAACCAAATGCTTTGTAGTCCCTCTGTGGCATCACAACACAGACGGTGGTCAGCAGGTATGAAAAGAGAAAACAAAGCCAGATTCACCAGTGTCCTGAATTTTAGAGAGACAACCCTCATTCTGCTGGGCATAGCAAACTGTCAGGATTAGTGGGGTGCTTGAACCCCTGGGAATCCAAAGACAAACCCACTGTAGAAACTAAGGGAAAAAACAAATTCACAATATTCCCTAATGTAACCGCAAGGGAAACAAGTTCAGATCCTAAAGAAGAGAGAACAGAGCAAAGCTGCCCATGTTCTGGTCCCAAGTTCTGGCACCATCACCCTGAGCCACTGGCTGAAGAACAAGCCAGGTTGCCACCACCTCCGCTCTCCAGGATAAGAGGGAGACAGTCAAGGAATCACTTGCAAAGGTCTTGCCAGAGTAATCTGATCACCTTCTATGACCGAGTAGCTAAACTCTTGGACGAGGGAAAGGCTGTGGATGTATCTTCCTGGACCTTAGTAAAGCCTTTGATACAGTTTCTCACAGCATTCTGCTTTGGAAACTGTCGGCCTCTGGCCTGGACGGGCGCTCACTCTGCTGGATGAAAAACTGGTTGAATGACCGGGCCCAGAGGGTGGTGGGAAATGGAGTTAAATCCAGCTAGAGGCCAGTTACAAGTGGGGCTCCCCAGGGCTCAGTCCTGGGTCCAGTCCTGTTCAATGTCTTTATCAACGACCTGGATGAAGGCATTGAGTCCTCCCTTAGCAAGTTTACAGATGACACCAAGCTGAGTGGAAGTGTCGATCTGCTGGAGGGTCGGGAGGCTCTGCAAAGGGATCTGAACAGGCTGGACTGCTGGGCTGAGACCAACGGCATGAGGTTTAACACGCCCAAATGCCGGGTCCTGCACTTGGGGCACAACAACCCTAAGCAGAGGTACAGACTAGGAGAAACCTGGCTGGAAAGCTGCCAGGAGGAGAAGGACCTGGGGGTGTTGGTTGACAACCGACTGAACATGAGCCAGCAGTGGCCCAGGTGGCCAAGAAGGCCAGTGGCATCTTGGCTTGTATCAGAAACGGCGTGACCAGCAGGTCCAGGGAGGTTATTCTCCCCCTGTACTCGGCACCGGTGAGATCGCACCTTGAGTACTGTGTTCAGTTCTGGGCCCCTCACCACAAGAAGGATGTTGTGGCTCTGGAGCGAGTCCAGAGAAGAGCAACGAAGCTGGTGAAGGGGCTGGAGAACAAATCTTATGAGGAGCGACTGAGAGAGCTGGGGGTGTTTAGCCTGGAGAAGAGGAGGCTGAGGGGAGACCTTATTACTCTCTACAACTACTTGAAGGGAGGTTGTGGAGAGGAGGGTGCTGGCCTCTTCTCCCAAGTGCCAGGGGACAGGACGAGAGGGAATGGCCTCAAGATCCGCCAGGGAAGATTTAGGCTTGAGATTAGGAAAAAATTCTTCACGGAGAGGGTAGTTAGGCATTGGAACGGTCTGCCCAGGGAGGTGGTTGATTCACCATCCCTGGAGTTGTTTAAGGTGAGGGTGGATGAGGTGCTTAGGAGCACGATTTAGGGATTGGTAGGAATGGTTGGACTCGACGATCCAGTGGGTCTCTTCCAACCTGGTTATTCTGTGATTAGTATCTCACTTTGGGGTAAGAAAAACAGACCAATAGCAACTTTCCGATTTTCCTTCCAGTTCTTAATTCCTAGTATTGGGCATACTTCACACATCATTATTTAAACAGATCTAGCTGGGGAACTGAAATATTTTGAAAGCAGGTCCCATCAGGAAATCAACTCCTAAATCACTTAGTACCCAAAGTTACAGAGCAAAGTATTAAACTGAGGAATAAAGCATTTAAGTTGTAGAAGGGCACCAGTTACTCATGATGTACTTTAAATCAGTTATTACTGATGTATTTTGAGACCAGGTGCTTTGCCTGTTGCTCCCATTTCATCAACAGAGCAATACAGGTTGCCACATTAGGATAAAAAAAGCAGATCGCCACCTTCAAGGAATTAATACAAGTTTGCAAAGAACCTTTTGCATTGGAGAGATACATTGGTAAGAAGTAATCCTTACCAGTTAAATTTAACTATAGCATTAGGAAATACAAGTAATATCAAAGCAGGGAACTCTGACGAGAATCACATTTGAATCTGATTGTATCAGACTTTTAATAGTCCAATTACATTTTAGTTTACGACATGATATTCCTGTTTATTTTACTTGTTTACTTCAGTTTGGGAAAACAAAATTTTTAGCCGCTTGCTTTTCTCTTAAGCTATACAGAATAGGTTGAGACCTGTATTGAAAAGCCTTTCCCCCAATGCAATTTTTACTTTATGCATTATTTTTCAAATGCAATCTTATCTAACAGTACCTGCAAGACAGACTGAATTCCCATTTCAGAACCATCAACACAGTTACTCAAAATTCCTGATATATTAAAGAATGTTTTATACAAATAGAGTAAAGCAACAGGACACACCTGGCCAAGCAATTGTTTTGTATTTTTTGTTCTGTTTCTAATCATTATACATGCATAAGAAAGTACTGTTGGTCATTCTGTCAAAGAAGCTAAGTGAAAAGGCCGATTAAAAAGATGAACAATTTCTCCCGCATACTCTAATGGTGACACTGGAAGGTTAAGGAAAGAATAGTTCATGGAAATTTGCCATTTAGTATATAAATGCCAAATGAATTCTACAAGGTAAATGGCTTTTGCTGTTTCAAGACGTGCAATTTCCCAAATTCTCTGATTTTCTACTGGGTTTAATCTATCCTACTTATAGAAAAACACAAATCTCCATCACTTGCCTTCCCTCTACCATTCCTCCATCTTATGACACCGAGAGCAAACTAAATAGGAAATCTGGAATACTTGCTCCCTTAATGATTTCAAATCTCAGCTGCATGGATACTGGAAGGATGCCAGCCAATTTAGACAAGACTATCCAACACATTGTAAGCAAATTAGTCTTTTCTTTAAAAGAGCTTCAAGAAACATTCAATTTAGTTAATTACTGTATTCTGCTTTGTAAGCTAAGAACCAATGGGTTTGGATACATGGGAGCACTGAGGTTTTGCTCTAATTTAAGCAACAGGAATTGATTAGTTGGAATTGAAATAATAAATTTTTCACTTGATCTTTCTTTAAAGACTCTCGATTTCAATGTATCTTTTGGTGGCTTTATCTGTTATCTTTTGGCTCATTTGCATACCGGGATGAACAGTTTTGTTTCAGCTGCACTGTTTAGGGTTTCCAGGTGTACAACAGGCAGCCACTGCAGAGATTCTGCTTTGGGATTTACTCCAAGCTCCTCGTTTCCTGGAAAACATAGCTCAGTGTTTCATATAGGAGAGTATTTTTATTTTATTTTGATAGGAAAAGATAATGAATGGTAGTGAGACAACATATGTAGCTAGGCACAGCAGAGCACAAAAAAAGTTGATTTATTTTTGGCCCAGCAATAATTGCCCATATACTTAATAATCAGAGCATGAAGCTAACAGCAATTGCTGCATTAGCTTTCACAACAGGTACAAAAAGAAAAGCCAATAACGTCATCTTACTTATGCTCTGAAAACTATGTTTAGACCGACAGAAGGTAGACTCATCTACCCGTTAGTACACAGCCTTGATAAAAATCAATGCTGGTTTTCCATGCTATTAAATTTAACACGACCTTCTTCAGATCTTCTTCAAGACTTCAGGGGAAGACAACTTTCCATGTTGTTCAGTACCTCTTTAACACCCATTTTTTGAATTATCAGTAAAATCTAGCCAAGGTAACACAGTTTCTGATGGTGTCGTTGCGAACTTAATAAATGGTACTTGAGCCTCTTTGTTTAAAACACATTTTTCATCTCTTTTTCTGGCCTGATGTTAAGTTGTAGGTGTCCTTCAACATAATATTTATGACAAATGGAAGCAACTGATGAACACAAATGAAGGTCAAACAAAGGAAGATTTTGTTGCAACTAAAGCATTTAGCTAGTAGTCAGGTTTTTATGGGTTATGGTCATTAAAACAGAAGAAACCAATAATGAGGTGATGTACTCTTTGATGTAATGGGATTTCAAAGGACTATTTGACTATTTCCAACTGCCAACTTCTAAATGCCTCCACTTCTAAAAGAAACTTAGTGCTTTTCTATGTATGAAACTTGTAACTCTAGTAATTGAATGTCGTAGCACCCCAGCCCAGCAGTTTGTGTTGAAATGCAGTGTCAAAGCTTTTCTTCCTGAACTGTCTTGCTAGTGTACCCTCATGCAGGCACTAAACACTCCAAATATCACAGGTTTATTAATGGAAATTTTGATCTTAACTCCTGTGTGTATTCAAAATTTATTATGCATACACTGAATAATTACATCTCCCCAAGTAGAACAATTGTTACATGTGAAATGGTGACTATAATTTTCAAACAAGAGGTCACAGATATTTGAGCACAGCTTCAAATAAAAATTGTTCTTTAACAAAGATGTAGTATTTATTTTTTGGCTAAAAAGACATTTCTCACTAAGCCAGCGTGTGCTCTTTTGACAAATTACATTTAAATTTAACTTCATCTGCTGTAAGCGTCTCTGCCTCTGACACAAAGACATAATCATGGAACTAATTTCCTGCTTTTCTTACCACCTACACAAATAATAGCTCTCAGTAAATAAAAAAGGATTCCCCCTTTACAGAAAGGCTTTTCAGCCCAGCCTGCCTTTATCAGTAAAGGACAACTTAAGAACTTCATCCACAGTGAATCAAAATATCACTAGGTAAACATCATTGATACAGACATGCTCTTACAGCAGTGTTTAGATAGAACTTTCATATAAGGATTCTAAAATGTTTGTCTCGTATTAAAAGACATCTAAAAATAATCCAGTAAGCAACCTGGTACACTAACATCCCCTGTTACATTAGTTTCACAGCAAAAGAAGGAGAGACATTCACTTTGAACACGGGTATCTGCTGCAATAAGCATTAAACGGGCTTTCTCCTCCACCAGTACCAGGCAACTGCCTTGCTACCATGGTACAGTGATCCCCAAATTGCCCTAAAATGTACCTCAAGATTTCCCAAGCACACAAGAATTTCAGCCTGGCACAGAGCGGGCAGCACCTTCTTCAAATCACTCCGCGCTGCTTTGCAGCTGAGGCCACGAGCAGAGCAGAAGCCACATAATCACGACTTACTGTTACCTTTGCTTTGCCTTTGCCTACTGCAGAGAGCGCGACCATCCTGCATCTCTAACATTCAGGGCTGTGCTGGCATAAAGCCAGCTTTCCTCCCAATGGTTCCCTGCTGCAAATTAATTCCCTGACCTGCAGTGGACAGCATTTTCAATCCTCCTTGCTCACAGTCTTCGACAATAGGCAGCTTCTCTGAACGACCTATGCGATCCATACGAGCAAGTAGAAACAAGTAGCTTGTTAACATAGGAAATTGCAACACAGTACTACACAATATTACGATCCTTTTTACAAAGAAACAAAAATCACACAATATTTATCACTTTCTAAGTTCAATATGAATAAAACTCAGAACGAAAATAGAAGTATTAGTTAGCTGATGGAGTTGTACTGATGGCCCAACTTGTGACCAAGCATTTTAGCCTTTCTAGCCATCATGCTAATTGTTCTACACTGAAAAACAGTGGAATTGACAAAAAGTTTCCCAACAACAATGAAGAAAAAATATTAAGTAGACAAGATTTAAAGAGACAATTATTTTATTTAATAATTTACTAATTAGTTTATTGCTGCACATCTGTTTTCTACTTCACTACATTACACTGATCACTTAAAACCTCTAGGGGGAAAAAACGTAAACTTAAAATCTGCAGTTGTAGTCTGACTCCTAACAAAACAAAAATCAATTTTTCTGATACTTACAGGCTATTTAGTGTATTTAGCACAATTACACTCAAGTTCACTTTCTTCATTCACAGTGCTTTGAAGTACAGTAAAAACATATGAAAAGGCTGACAAGCCTGCTCATTTTCAAAAGAAATGTTCCAAGCTTTCACGCAGATGCATACCCAAACAGGTACCTGACTTCAACTGCTCAAAGGTGTCAGGCAGCAGAGAGAAGACACCTGTTAACGTAATGCAGCTCACACAAGTAATCATTACTAGGAATAATGAAATCACAGATATGGTAATCAATTATAAAACAACAGAACCAGAGATGAAACTCTATAGGAACACTTACAAGCTCTATTATCAACAGATAAACACTACAGCAGAAACATGCATTGTATGGAACTTAAGGTTAATCTTGGCATCATCACTTCAAATAACAAAATGCTTTACTTCTCAGATTCACTTCCTTTTCTAAACTGGCACTGTCCCCACTTAAATTAAATTGAAAAAGATTGTATAGAAGAGAATAATTTTCTTCAGACAAAGCTTTGCTCATTCTCCTATCAACCAACTGCCCAATTCCTATGCGACAAATTTCTGGCTTTCCTGTATCTGCATCAAGACTCCTAAAAACAGACCTTACAAGAATTTCTCTCGAGACGAGGAGCTCTGTTGTATTTTAGAAAAAATTCACAAATCGTTACAACTTAGAAAGCCAGCATGAATCCCTCCTTACCACAGATCAACAAGTAACACCCAAGTGTTCTACTACAACTGAATGCACTGAAGAGGATCAGGTTTTGGTTCCTACCTCTTCTCTCTACTGTTAAAAGTATTGTCTACTACAGGTTCTAAACTTTGGCAACACAAAGGCTTCTGTCAGTCAACTTCTCCCATCCATCTCAATAATTACACAGGTCTTCATTGACCTCCACTAGCGTAACTAATATAACATCTCAAGGGCTGCAAATTAAGAAGGCTAGAAAGACTTGGCCATTACTTTAGCTAAAAGTATTCCTGGCTCAATCCACACTGTTTAACCTTTGTATCAATTAACAAAGTAACATCAGGAATAGATTCTTGCCAACTTCTAACCAATCATTACGTTTCAGAACTCAATAGGGAGTATTTTACAGCTTTAGTCTAACTTGTCTTGTTTAATGAGCTCTATTTCTGCATAATTCCACAGGAAAGTGTTCTTCAATGGACAGATGTAGTCAAACATGAAAATGTCGCACCTCTGAACTGCCTCATTGTTCACTGTGATTATGGTACATACTCCCAGTCTGCTCTTGTCAAGAATGTTAATGAATACAATTAGTATTTCTTAGATAACTCGCTGCCAATCCACTATGACATTATCATGAGTTATTTAACAGCTCTTCACAGATACCTTCTTCATCAAGGGATGCTCATTAATGCTGACATGCTTTTTAAAAATTACTTTCTGTTCAGCAACGATACAATCATATAAAGCACAGAATAAAAAGGCATGTTTTTTTCCTAGAGAGTCCTTATTCTCATACCACTTAAACATATCAGATAACAGGAGACACCTTCAGGCAATTATTTTACACCTGAAATAGAACACTGGTGAGTAAATGGCATAAGACCATTTTGCAGTCTAAGTGTTAGGCAGCAAGGGCATTTTGAGAAGTCAACCCCTTATCTCACATACTTTTCAGCCTTTGTTCCTGTCTCCAGGCTGTCTCACCAACACTCTCAGCTCACTTGCACAGGAGACACGTGTCCGGTTTCAGTGCACTGATCCACACTGACCCAGGTCATTTTGCTACTAAAGTTCAAAGGAGGACTCTGCAAATACATGTATCAACACAGCCGAAGATGTGGTTTCCGAGAGGTCTAAGGCTAACCACAGCTTCTTTAAACTGGCTGTGGATAAGGATCTCTACGCCTACCTCTCTCAACTCCCCTGCTAAACACCAGCACTTCCCTGGCACCGTGCACCCACATGGGCAGTGAAATCAATGTGACCATTGGGCTCAGACACAGCAACCCCACAAAAGCCTCCTCTACCCTCAGTTTTCCAGGTGATCTCATCCACTCCATCACTGTTCACTCACCGCTGCATCAGTCAGTGTTCCTGGAGTACACAGACTGATGCTGGGAGGAAGGACAGATAGACAAGGCCACCTCTTTTGATAGTCTTAAATCAGTTTAAGCTAACAAGAAGCTGTGCTTTGATGGAGTGCCACGCTGAAGTGCGGCGACAGCAACAAGTATAGTGTAAATCTGGAAAGGAAAACCTTTAAATAGACACTGCCATTGGACCATGGAATTATGCCTAAGGAACTGTATGTGATAACACAGAAATACAGGTTTGTGCAGATTTTTTTTTAAATGAAAGTTTATTTATCTTGCTTGCCCATATTGAACCACATATCCAAGCAATAAAGCTAAGAGATTTACTGAAACTAAAATGTTTATAACATTTCTACTGAGTGCCCAAAGGCTTGCTTGAATTAAAGACTGGGCAATCCAAATGCACAGCTGCTATTTAGCATAGGACTCTGACCAAAACCACCCAAATCTGCATAAACATTTGCTTCTGAAATCACTGTGCATTTCCGTCAATACAGTTATAAAACCTAGAAGTGTTAATTCACAGCACTGGTAGATTTAAAAGCCTTTACCGGCTAGAGGAGAACAAATACACTTTGGATTTAAAAAAAAACACCTAAACCCACAAAACCAGAAAATCTGATTTCATTGAACACAGAAGTTAATTCAGAAAGTTACTTTGAAGTTCTGCAGCTGTAGACAAAAAGACCAATAGAGTCTGCAGAGCCTAAACCTTTGGAGACCTCTATTCCAACACAGTGCTCAGGCCTAGGATCATTTCTACTATGTATATTTCAAATAAGTAACTTAAGGATCTCCTAAAAAACTTACATGAAGATAACATTGTCTTCATTGCTGAATGCCCTGAAAATTTTATTTTTGGTATTCTGAAATATGATGTACTTTTAAACTCTTATTTGCACTGCAGAATAAGCCAGACAACCACAAACAGGTTAATCAGATCTACTGAGAGAACTCTTCACATTCCAGCTACAGGGTTAAATTATTTTCCAGTCAAATTCGCAAAATCCCTATGGAGGACAATAGTACAAATAACAAACAGAGCTGACATTGAGGCCAGAGGTTTGTAGGAATGTGTACAACCAGCAAATATTTTTCAACCTCGCTTCTCACTGAAGTCAAAAGTAGACATGCAGTGACTCTGCAAGCCTATTAGATTCATTCTTGTTTAGTTCCTGGTTCGGTGGTCTCATCCAGAGGGCAGTGGTCAATGGCTCAATGTCAAGATGGAGATCGGTGATAAGTGGTGTCCCCCAACAGTCCATACTGGGACCAGTATTGTTGAATGTCTTCATCAATGACTTAGACAGCAGGATTCAGTGGAACCTCAGCAAGTTTGCAGATGACACCAAGCTGAGTGGTGAGGTTGACACACCTGAGGGACAAGATATCATCCAGAGGGACTTGGACCCATCTGAACATCACGAGACCAAGTGCAAGGTCCTTCAACAGGGCCATGGCAACCCTTGTTATGAATACAGGCTGGGGGATGAAGGGATTAAGAGTAGCCCTGTGGAGAAGGACTTAGGCATGCTGGTGGATCAAAAGCTTGATATGGGCTGGCAATGTGCACTTGCAGCCCAGAAGACCAACCACATCCTGGGCTGCATCAAAAGATGCATAGCCAGCAGTGGAGGGAAGTGATTCTGCCCCTCTACTCCACTCTTGTGAGACCCCATCCGCAGTACTGTGTCCGGCTCTGGAGCCCTCAGCACAAGAAAGACAAAGGTCTGTTAGAGCAGGTCCAGAGGAGGGCCACAAAAAAATCATCGGAGGGTTAGGAACCCCTCTACTGTGAGGACATACAGAGAGTCGGGGTTGTTAAGCTTGGAGAAGAGAAGGCACCAGGGAGACTTTATTGAGGCCATTCAGTACTTAGTGGAGGTTTCAAAGAAAGAAGGGGATAGATTTCTTAGAAAGGTCTGCTGCAACAGGACAAGGAGTAACGGTTTTAAACTAAAAGAGGGTAGACTAAGACTAGATATAAGAAAGACATTTTCTGCATTGATGGTGAAACACTAAAGAGGTTGCCCAGAGCAGTGGCAGATGCCCCATGCCTGGAAACATTCAAAGTCAATTTCGACAGGGCTCTGAGGAACCTGATCTAGTGGAAAATGTCCCTGTTCACTGCAGGGGCGCTGGAGTAGATGACCTTTAAAGGTCCCTTCCAACCCAAACTATTCCACGAATCTATGTGACTACTTCAGACCTGACCAGAGAATAACAACAAAGAAAAAAAAAAGTAATACCTTTTCACAGTATCAGAACAATTCTAAAGCAAAAAAAATTACAAGAACTTAGGTCAATAAGACAGTTTATCTCAATGCCTCAGTTGTACAAACCAATACAAGTTTTGCAACCTAAAGATGATCGCTTAAACTTCTACATGAACTGTTACAGTTTTAGTTTGAGCAGTATATAAATGCAACAACAACTTCAGCAGCACTTACCCTGGGGCACCTGAGAAATCAAAGAATACAAATATCTGTTGCTTAGTATTTGCTTAAGCGATTTTCATGCACAGCAGGCCTCATGTATTCTTAGAGCAAACCCAACTTTTAAATTAAATTCTGAGCTTATTTCCGAACTATGGAACAAGAAACAATATCAGCATACAAAAGAAGATAGTTTTATTTGCTTCATAGCGAAAATAACCATGTACTTGAGGTGACACTGCTGTTCTTCCTCACAATATTACTTTTAAGGGTTGGAAAAAATAGCACTACTCTGTAAAAACCAAAAATCCACCAGGACAGAGTAGATGGCATAAGAAAAAAGGGAAGCATTCTTAACCAACACAGCACACTTTCTGCATGATTCATTTCACACAAGTACGTATTTCCCAAAGCCTTCAAAATGGGAAGGTAAGTGTACAAGTCGTGCAAAAGCACGTAGTAGCAAAGCCTAGCATCCAATGCCTGCTCTCCAACATCACTTTCCCTTATCACAAGCTGTTTTCATATCAGCCATTCCAAACTTCTTTGAAGCAATACTAACTTGCTAATACATGAAATTCTTACAAAAATTCGCAATTTTTCAATATACTTGGCTAAAAGTCTGCATTTTTTCCACCAAGAACATTACAGTGCAATGAGTTAATACAAATCCTTTCCAAAGCCTAAGTTTGAGGCAGAAGACAGTCATCGCAATCCTTACACCATAAAAGGAACTTGGAGTTATTACTTCACTATTCAAGCTGCTTCTCCCCCATCTAATTATAAAGCTGCAATGACTTTGAACAAGTTACCCTAATGGGTAGCAGTTTCTTTTTATCCAATCACCCCGAACTTCACTTATTCATTTAGCAGTTTATTGTTAAATTATACCTAAATAGTAACACTATGGTAGTCTGAAATTCATCTTTTCTGCCAAAATATTTTATAATCCCTTCTTTCCATACATAAAAGGTCTTGTGGAACGCAATGCATAATATATGTAGGTATATATACACAGATAAAGACCCATAGACTTCCTTTTGTTTAATGAAAACAGACTTATTACAACTTGACACGTGAGAAAACAAGGCTGCACAATATTCCACAAAATATTCTTCATAATAATCCACTATTCATATTTGAAACAGGTATACACCCACATAGTGTTACAGTACTGCTATTATAGCCCGTGAAAACAGATGAAATAGTTAACTATTTATGAATTATTTAATGAAGAAAAAAAAGATAAAATAAAGGCTGACTAAATACGTAAAGGTTACCATGAAAATTAAGTTCCTGCTAAAAATTAACACTGCTAAGAACTGTCTTTAAAAAATAATTTGCCTTCTTGTCTTTCTTATCACATCTCCCCAGCATAAAAGAAAAACTAAACACAAGAAAGGTTTTTTTCTTATATGATTAAGTGAAAAAGCTTCTAATGGAAGAAAGTAGATATAATCCCCAAGTACAGAACTATCATTAAATAAATAATTTGCACTTATTGTTATCTTGCCAATGTGGTGCTACCACATGCATACGGAAGAAAGATGGCAAACTAAAGTATATTTAAGTCATGAGGCTACAGAAACAATTCAGTGGCTAATACTAGAATTTATTCTTTGCAGCAGTAAAAAAATTATAAAAAGGAGAAATACAGTAGAGCTGACAGCAATCCTCTCACGGCACCGCTGAGGAATGTGGAAGAGCTATGAACCCTCTGATAGTCAGACACGTCACATTACATTAATTCTTACAGAAGTGGAACTCGCATAGTCTCATACTTGACAAATGCTGAGAGAAGTTGGTTTTAAAATGACCTGACTCCACTATCCTCATTTAGCCTTCAAATGCTCTGGGAATTACACAAGTGTCTCAGGTCCACTATGTCAATATTCAATCAAAATACAAATAGCAAATTTTCCTTAATATAAAGGGTATGATGTATGGCAAATAATCACGCATTAAGAAATGAAATGTCATCTTATCTTTTTAAGTAGAATGTTAGAAAACTTTATAACCTCAGAAAGCAAGTGTCTTTTATATCTGGGTTTTCTTTCACAAAGAATAAAATACTGTATTTTTTTAATTTCAACATAACTTGTCACATCTAGACCAATAAAAATGAATACTGTTCTAACGGAAGTACTGATAAAAGTATTCATCTTGCTCCTTTTTTATCTCTTCTTGTGTTAAATTGATGACTGCCTCATCTTCCACCAAAGACTGTTTTTCCAGAGGAGTTTGCATGCAATGAATGTGGTTGTTGTGAGCAGATGGCGCAGTATAACCTCACATCACAGTCCCTTCAGTAACAACCTGTGGCATCCCCAGCATGCACTATTCAATATGATCACATCCCAGTTTTTACTGATAAAAAATTAATTGTATTTTGCATACAAAGATAAGTTCCCTTTTCATTATTTAGCAGTTTGTCAGTCTAGCTTCAGTTTCACCCTTTTACATTATTGATTGCCACCTATGTTGTCCTTCCATGCAATACCAACTTTAATTTACTTTTAAATATATATATAAGAATATAAGCCACACTCTGCATATCCTTTCCATTTCCCACTACAAAGAAATCCACGCATGCTCTATAACAGTTCACTGCACCTCAGTCATGGTTCTCCTCCACTCAGGACATTTTGTTTGGCATTTTGCAAACCCTGCAACAACTTCAACATTGTGTGTGGTGGTGTTGTGTTTTCTTAAATTATTATGAAAGAGAAAAAACAGTCTAGAAACCTACACACTCACTCATGTACATGACGCAAGCTGAGGTGAAGGGTAACTGGACTGGTTTCTCTGTATTAGTAACTACCTCCTAAGTACCAGTTATCCATTATCATAATAATAATCCATTATCATAACAATAATACATTATCAAACATCATCACTGTTTCAATGAGAAACTTAAGAGGGCAAGATTAAGAGCGTCCCCCACTTTTAGACTTGTCTTATCCATCCTGTGATTGCCAAACCTGTTTCCATCATCTTCCAACAGTCCTGGAAGACTGGGGAGGTTCCACTGGACTGGAGGCTGGTGATGTTGTGCCCATCTACAAGAAGGGTCGCAGGGAGGATCCAGGGAACTACAAGCCTGTCAGTCTGACCTCAGTGCCAGGGAAAGTCATGGAAGTAGGTCCAGAGGAGGACCACGAAGATGATCGGAGAGGTGAAACACCTCTCCTGTCAGGAAAGGATTAGAGAGTTGACATTGTTCAGCGTGGAGAAGAGAAGGCTCCAGGGAGACCATACTGCTGCCTTTCAGAACTTAAAGGGGACTTATAAGAAAGGTGGGGAGGGTCTCTTTATAGGAGAGACAGTGACAAGACGAGGGATAAGGTTTTAAGCTGAAATAGGGGTGATTTAGATGATACATTAGGAAGAAAATGTTCACTGCGAGGGTGTGAGACCCTGGCACAGGTTGCCTAAATAGGTTGTGGCTGCCCCATCCCCGGAGATGTTCAAGGCCAGGCTGGATGAGGCTCTGAGCAAACTGATCCAGTGGGAGGTGACCCTGCCCATGGCAAGGGGGCTGGAATTGGATGTTCTTTAAGGTCCCTTGTAACCCAAATCATTCTATGATTCTATTATTTTAGCTTTCTGCTCTGACAAAGGAGATTCCCCAGTTGGGCTCCCAGCAGCATTTTACCCTTTACCATCTTTTTACTTATTGTTTCCCACAGCCCATTTTTACCCCCTTTCCACACTCCAGAGTAAGCCCTCTCAGCCCGTAGATTTGAACCACTCTGTAACACCTTTAAAATAAGGGGAAAGCCTTGTTTTCTTTGACATGTGAATCTTAATTCATCTTATACTGATGCTTTCCGTTGTTAATCTGAACGGGAAGAAACATGGAGGAAAGTCTGGATGAAACACAGCACTTGTTTTTTATAACATCCACCATGTATTTTATATTGCTACAGAAACTGAGACAGGCAAGTGATAACGACACAACACTGAAATATGCTCCAGCTTTTTCTAAGCAATCTTATTCCTCAGCAACATTACCTTACACTGCGAGAGAGGTTCATATTCACAAGCATCTGCCGCTCACCCACTTAATAAGGGGGAGTGACCTATGCATGAAGCAGCCTGCTAAAGGTTACATTTTAAAGCAAACTGAACCTGCTGATAGCTGGCTTGAAAATGCTGGACTGCCAACTGTAGTAATTCAAAAAGTGCTTTCCAAGCTGGCAAAGAGCAGCAAAAGAGTGAGGAGCCAGTATAATATGCTACCAGTCAACGCAGTGTCAATCACTCCTACCAGTGTGCCAGAAAAACTCATGTTTCACATCATTATAAATTCTCCGTTTTACTTTTCTGTGGTACAGTGCAAGGCATAATGCAGCCAGGCAAGTTTGTGGTTTGATTCAGGTCAGTGCCTTGACAGGGGCAAATTCCTTCCGAGTGTATTTCAGCAGTTCAAATTACAAATTGCTGAGACATAATCTGCAGTTCAAGGAACAATTCTGGTAAAATCATACTGGGAATTGATTCATGTGCTATTCTGAGACTTTTCTCCTGTTTGCAGAGAAATAATTCTCAGTATACTCAAACAGCAAGTAAGTAATATGGTCCTGAAAATGCTCACAATGTAATGTACTTAAGCACAGGTATGTTCATTGTTTAGCTATGAAGTCCTAACAAAATCTCTGGGTTAGAAACAAAGGAATTCTTTTTACTCTTAAACCTCCAATAAAGATCTGCAATATGTAACAATAAACCTAATTACATTTAAACACGTGAGAAATTGTTTTAAACCGAATTATCAACTTAAATAACAAGATACTAATCAATGTGGAAAAAGCAATGATCAAGGCAAATTAATTCAGAGAATGATTGCAAACGCATGACTGATTAATTAAAACATACACAAAATATCATTACTTCTTATGAAATTCAATACTATGTGACGTTTGGAGCAGCACAAAAAAAGGGCACCATATTGCAAGTCTAATGTAAAACTACTTCAATGAAATTTTTATGCTGCAGGGAAAAAACTCAGTAGCACTGCATATTACTCAAGATTCACATATGCAAACATTTTTCTTAAGTGCTTTTCCTCTATTATCAATCAAGTCCAGTAAACCTAAGTATGACACACTACCTACTCTTTTCTTCATTTAAGAAAAAATTACATAGCTTTTCATTATTCACCTCTGTACACTTAAGTTACTGTTAATTTCACCAGAGGAAGAAGTGGTTTATTCTGTAGAGCAGGTATTAACCACACAATAAAGTCAAGATACTGTATTAATAGATATGTTATGTTCTTATAATATTCTACCATTGACGTGTGAACACCAGAGCAAAACAAGGGATGTAATTTTTATAATAGGCTCCTAAAACTGAAAAAACTGTTATGTCACATTAATACGAAAATGAAAAGTGAAGCTTTGAAAAGCACTACCTTGTTCCTAGTCTGTATGTACCCTCTTCAGCATCACACTACACAGTCAACTTGTAGCATTTGAAATCCAAGTGGTAGAGATCATCAGAAGTTTTGAAAAGTTAATTTACTGTAAAAAGGGTGACTGAAATAGTACTAAGGTAAAACAGTATAAGACAACATTCAGAGATGCAGTTCTTGAAGACTCAAGTTCTCTTCACGTTCATAGGAACACCACAGTGCATGACACCTTCAACCTGCCTTGACCAGTACTTTCTTTTTGTTAAGGTAGAAAACACTAAATATGTCCACAATAAACCATTGCATCCTCTATGAATCCAGAGTCCTTTTGTGTCACCTGAATCTGTTCACACACTAGAATGAACTTGGAGCTCTTTAACAAGACAAAGATACAAAACTTCACTCTGCATTTATAGTTAAGATCCAAATGAACATAACCCCTTATTGGAGAGAATCATTATTTATAAGACTTGTTAGTCTTTGAGAAAAATCACACTAATTTCAAAATATTTCTCTCCTCTAATTAATATAACAAAATAAAACTTCCAAACAACACCTGTTAGTCAAGCAAACATTATTAGTAAATCATCTGAAAATAAGCAACCCTGGAACAAAGAATTAAATTTGAATCCAGACAAAAAGGCAGAAAGTAAAGAGATTTTTTAAATCTTTGTCCCAAGAAAACACGAAAACCTGACAGAAAGACTGTGCCTCTAAACCTTATGGAGAAAAAAACTGGGAACAACATGGAAACTTTAATAATATAAGGAAAATCAAGGACAAAATGGGACAGAAAATTATGCAAAGATTGGGAGTCTGGTTAACTACAATCTGTGGCCACAAGTTCCTTTTCAAAACCATTGCTTGAAGAGTCAGAAAGACCACATTTCTAAAATAAAAAAATCAGTCTGAGAATTGTGTGGTTGTTGTTGAAGATGTAACAGAGGTATCGTGCAACTTAGCTGCTATCCTGCCTACACACGCACACCCTTCCATCACAGCCACTGTAACCCCAGGGCTGGGAGTTGGTTCTCTGTCTTTCTCAACCTCCACTGTACTGTAAGCTAAAACTGTTTTTCCTTCTTACCATGCAATAATTTGATTAGAAAATAGTAAAATTCTGAAGCGCTGTACTAAAATACTACTCATCTTGTTTGGCATTTACATGAAAAATTCTTAAAAGGAAAAAACAAAACCAAGGCTTTTGCACAAAGTACTAGAAAAAAATGTAAATCCTAATTAGCAAAGCCATTTTTGACATGGCATTTAACTATGATCCGACCTATTCTATTTGAAAATTAGAAGTTACAAAAATAGCTACCTGAAAAAATAAAACCATCTCCTTCTTTTCTTTCAGCTCTAGCAACAGATTGTTTTGTAACAGCAATCTGTTTGACAAATGAAACGAAGAAAATTCCAGGCATCAGAAAGTATTAAGAGTCACAAAGTGGTGAGTCACTGTATAACAACCCAAGCAAACTGACCAAGGAGCTGCTGGAGTCTGCATTTCCAGCCTTCCTATAGGGGAAACACTCAGAGAGGCTATTTTTTGAACAGAATGGATCCTTGAGTCTGCCTATAAGAAACAAATCAGAAAGCCTGCATACCTGCAGAGAAGCAGAGAATAAATTGTCACCTCGAGGGATAAAATGACAAACAGGATTGTCTTGCACCATGATATTGCTCATCTACCGTTATTATCAGAAAATCTTTCCTAAAAAATATAGTTTGGAAAGAATTTGCCTAAAAGTCTGTGTAATGCCCATTATTGGAGTTTTATAAGAACAAGTAGGATAAATATTTGTGAAGAGTAATTTAGGTACAGCTGATCCATCACACAGAAGACTGAAGTCAATGACTTTTCAGGTTAACTCTTAGCCTTATTTTTTTTTTTGTCCAAGTAACTGAATTTTGATTTTCACTAAACTCAGTTTCCAATTTGGGAAACCCTTAAACTTCACATTTTCCCTTAGTGACGATACAGTAGGAAACTGAAGATATTCAAGGTATTGTTTTGGACATAACAACACATTGATTGCCAACTCCTCATAAACGCTCTTGAACATTTGCTATGATGATCTGGGCATTGTTCTTCAAATCCATCTTAACTTCATCCGTAATAAAATTTTTCCACATAATGAGGTCTGGGCACATTTTACTATTAGTACCAGCAAGAAATTATAGCAAGGAGTGAATCAAAATACATTCTTTACACTTGACAGCCATTTTTAAATTGGTGGAGATGTAAATGAATCTTTACTATTACAGTCTTTCCATTTAAAATTCTCCTGAGTTGACAGCAAGTGTTTACTTTTCATACAGAAATCCTCCTTCCACGTGAGCATAGTGTATTCTGGACTTGAGCCTCCTTTGGTTTCAAAGGATTTTCTTGTGTGTGAATGGAAGAAAAAGCGTCAAAGGATTTGTCCAAGCATGAACTGTACTGCAAAAGCAGTTTCTACTTCTAAAAATATGAACCTTATTATTGAAAAACTTGGTGTAAAATGGCACACAGCGTGACAGGGAAAGTTATATTTTCTCAATTGCTTTCCTATTTCTGAATTGCTTTTCTTCATAAATCAAATCACAAACCCATCCAAGTTACAGAGTTAGACTTGACTGAATTGGCCTCTGCAATGTCTGGTTCCAAGAGCCATAGTTTGAGCAAATACTCTCAGAAATATTTATTTTATTTTTTAAAACTAAGTTATACAACAGGAACTCAGAGACAAATTCATACTTTTGAAATAATTCATTCATAAAACCCCTCTTTTGCTTGGTTCCTTAGTAGTTCCTATCATCTTCAAGCCTATTTACATGAAGAAGATAATATTCTTTCCAAAAACCAGCAAAGCTACCAGCTATCTTCACACAGTTCATTTACTAATGTAAATCTATCAGACTCACAAGGTATGAAAGCTGCGCATCTACAAAAGACCTGGCTACTTTATACCGCCTTAAATTTTGAAATAAGCAGTAAGCTCTGGATGCTTATTTCACATGTCTTTAATATATTTTCTTATTGAAGAGAAAGCATTAGCACATGCGTAAATGACATGTAATAGATTTAGTGTACAAATAGTGTTTTTAAAAGCATACCCTTTACACTAAAGAAAGGCATATACCTATGCAATGATTCATTTTAAGGGGATTTAACAATAAGAAGTAATTAATGCAATACGTAACAATGCAATATATTCAATGTACACAAAACCATCAATGAAATCAGGAAAACGCAATTTGATTACCTGACAAGAGCGAAACTGGTTGACCAGCAGCGTACATCTCTGTGGGTCTTTTCTTCCATCTAAACTGTCCAATTCAGCTGCTACTTGATTCAGTTCCTCATCAGCATAGTAGAACTGAGCAAGAAGCTGCGGGTCTGTTCTCTGCATTGAAGACAGAGACATATACATAATACTAAATTATTTTTGCAAATAAAAAAAAGCACTTCAACTAACTGTACTTATTGCACTATTGTGCTTTTTTTGGTTTATTTTGTTGGGTTTTTTTACATTTAAGCTAGACAAGTAGTGTGGTGGCACAGGAAGAATGATCTTGAGACATTTACACACACTTACAGATTTCTTTTAGATTTAAAAAAAAAAAAAGAAGTATCTCATATAACAAACTTGGGGAATTATTCAGCTACCATTATCTCCAAAACCATCCCAGCCTTCTCATTCCTTGTGGCATAATTACCTGGAGGAGTACATAAGTGAATCACAGGTTTTGTTTTATAAACAAAAGTACAGTCCAGCTCTAGGTAAAACAAATAAAAATTGCTTTCCAAGTTAAAGAAACAACCTCTTTCCAAAATCCACAAATCAATGTGATAACCCATCATGCCCTGCAACATGAGGCACGGCGCTATCTGATCAGAATCATAACTTTGAGGATCACAAAAATCAAGTCGCAGAAGAGCATAGGTACTAAATCCACGAGATAGACCACCAGCACCAAAGAGATGTAAAGAATTCACAATGCAAACAACATAACTAAACAAAGCATTACAAGAGAGAAAACTAAGGGGCAAACAAAATTATCTGAATTGCCTTCCAAGAGGCAAACACAATTATCACAACGCATTTTTGGCCACATTAAAACCAAACAGTAATTATAATCATAGAATCATAGAATCACCAGGTTGGAAGAGACCCACCGGATCATCAAGTCCAACCATTCCCACCAATCTCTAAACCGTGCCCCTCAGTATAGAACAGAAGAATAAAGGAATGCATCATCAAAAAGTCCTGAGAAATAGTAATAATAACAGTTCACCCCATAAAGCACTTTTATTTTCCTTAATATTAACAACTGGAAATTCTGATCCTTATGATCCCATACAAGGACAGGCTGAGAGAGTTGGGGTTGTTCAGCCTGAAGAAGAGAAGGCTCTGAGGAGAACTTCTAGTGATCTTCCAGTACCTGACGGGGCTACAGGAAAGCTGGAGAAGGGCTGTTTACAAGGGTTCACAGTGACAGGACCAGGGGCAATGCGTCTAAACTGGAGAGGGGCTGATTTAGACTAGACATAAGGAGGAATTTCTTCACCATGGGAGTGAAGAGGCAGTGGCCCAGGTTGCCCAGGGAAGCTGTGGCCCCATCCCTGGAGGTGTTCAAGGCCAGGTTGGATGGGGCTCTGAGCTGCCTGGTCTGGCGGGAGGTGTCCCTGCCCATGGCAGGGCGCGTGGAACTGGATGATCTTTAAGGTCGCTTCCAACCCAAACTATTCCATGATACTATCAAAATATTGGAAAAATAATATAAACCAGTGTGGGTGAGGCAGCAGATAAGATTTTTGGCTGTTAAAAGAGAGTGGAGATCCAAGTGGGAGGGAGGGAGTAGCTTTTTGTAGGTGCCAGCAACTTAATGAAAGATTCACGGGCTCAGATAAGCACAATCTCATATTATTGCAAAGAAGCAGTCAATAAAACATATACAAGATTTGTGAGAGATGTGTATAAAATTAAAACAGTTGGGTTTAATCACAGTGTAAGAAACGCTAAGACTATACTAACCTAGACCGAGAATTAGACTTAGATGAAAGAAACACCTAGTACTACAGGAAACAAATAGCTGCAATGTATATGAAATTGATTTTTAATGCACTGAAGAACTAAACATGCAAAAATATTTTTAGAAGGGCCAGGTTACGTATACAACCAGTAAAAATAATGACCAAGTTGCATGGAGACTAATTAGAGACACTGGGAAAAAATTAACATAGGAAAGAACTTCCAGGTAAAAAGAAAATATTGCTATTACAAAGTAAAAAAATCAAAAGCCTTGAAATTATGAAAAACCATCACATTTTAAATGACAACTAATTAAGATAAGTACTTAAGAGCAAAACATGTACCAGTAAAAGCAAGTGTAATACCATGAAGAAATTAGTCAATAGTAAAACAGATAACATCACCAGATACCACAAATGGCAAAAGACAAAACCACTGAAAATATAATGAGGAAGTATGTGTCGCAAACCGTAACATTATCTATCTGAAACATAAAACATTTCCACTATTGTAAATGGATAAAATACCGATGTTTTTAAGGGATGGGCATATGGATGTAGTGGTATCAGAAGTGCTGCCATTAGCAAAGCATATATTTATAGCACTAAGATTATAAAGGCATTCTAGAGAGCTGAATCTCATCCTTGAAGTACACCCAGTCCTGCAGCACTGGGCAGGAGACATAAGTTACTTGTGATCACACAAGATTAGTAGCAAACCTCTGCCAACAGCAACACAGGTTCAGAAGCAGCAAGAGTACAATAAATGCTCATCAGGAATACTTGAAAAGAATAGTTATTTTTTGCTTCATACTTAAAAAAAAAATCAACAGAAGGTATTACAGCACATTGTTAAATTCCCTGGTTTGCTCTCAACAGGATACATATCCTGCAGAAAAATCCTTTCAGGCTTTCATAGTACAACAGGATTAAAACCTGCACAGCTGTTTAGTCCTTGAAAAGGAACAACAGAGTATTAACACCTTTTGAAAAGAACAGTATACATCTTCCACACTTGACAGGATCAAGGCGTTAACTGCTGCAGTATTTCACTGCCTAAGACCTGAGGAAAAAGATTTAGTCTTACAAGTGATGCCATACACTGCCCCAGCGCTATGTGCTGGATTGCTTCTCAGTCAGCAATTAATGAGACAACAGCAGCCCTCCCTGAAAACAGAAGCACTGACTCCTGTTCCTACATGCCTTACGTGTGCATGAACACAGTGAATTTAAGGCTATCTTCACCGTTGTTTCGAGCCATCACATTGCCCAGCAGCTTCCTACATCACTCCCTCACACCACCCTGATTCTGAGGCGAGTCATAAATGAAACACCATTTCAAGCAGCTGAAACGTAGTAATGAAAGTGGGGCAGGGGGGCTGCTTCTTTAAACAGCCACTTTCTACAAAACAGAAAGCCTTTCCAATCACAAGGTTCTTCCTCTCCATCCTTTTGTTGTCCTTTTATTAAGCAGTTTCAGCATCCTAAGTGTAAGTTATCAAAAATTTACACTCCTTTATAATGTCATCACTATAGCCTTGACATAAAGGTGCCCAAGGAGAAGGCTAAAGCTTGCAATATATCGTCAGGGAAAGAAACAGCATTCAAAAAGGGAAAATAATAATAAGAAAAGTCTATAGCTGAACTACTACTAAATATAATTTTGTTTAGTTCTAAATTTCTGTATATATAAAGTAAGGCTTAGTAAGGCATTTTTTCAGCACTTCCTCTACCCAGTTATTTTTAATATTTCAGATTTTTACATTTTCCTTCAGCATTTATCTGCATCAAAACTTTCCAGACAAAGTTGTTAAGCAAAGATGCAGGAGGAGTGCATGTCTGGAATTGTAACAAAGCATGACTGCTGATTTATAAGCACCTAAATTGCACTGCAGAAGAAAAATAAGGCAATTTATTAAGACTGGTCTCAAGCAAAACAAGTACGGTTGAGACACTGAGCTCCCAAATTGCTGATTTTTTAAATTGAAGGAACAAAAGTTTTAATCGAGTTCTCTTGACTGTGTTATGTTTGTTGTGGCTTAGTAGTATGATCTTTGATTAATTGTGTCTACCATACGTGATCCCTGGCACGCCAAAGGTGTAAGAAACTAAATCTCTTAGCAAGGAGCTTTTTAAAGCAAACAAACACAACTTTCTAAATTAATTTGTTCCAGCTGGTAGCAGAAAACAAGAGGTAGCGCCATGCTCAATACCAGCTTTTATTTTTGGTTTACATGAAATATGGTTCAAATAATTCCATCCAAATTACTTATTCTCTGGCAGAATAAGAATTAGTAATGTCCATGCTCAGTTGCTCAAATTAAAATAAAGACTTAACTTGAAAGGACCTAAGCAAGAACCTACCACTTATTCTGGTAGTTTGTTTCAGGAATTTACCAAATTAAAGCATGTAAGTTTGGTTTTATTTGCTGAACTTCATCTTCCAGATACTGCTCATTTTGCCTTTTTCCACTAAAGCATTGAGTGCTATTTTTACTTCTACTTGCCTATCTGTATCCACAGACTGCAGTAAACCCTTTAACCATAGTTTGACTGTAGGTCACACATGATTTTGGGGAGGATTTTTGGTTGGTTGGGTTTTTTTGGGGGAGTGTGAAAATTTTTTGTGTGCAGTGGAGTTGTTGTGTTAAGCCCGTTATCACCCCAGTGCCCTCCGGAGTGCAAGCTATCCAGGTAGGAGTCTCATGTTGTAAGTAGGCACTGGATTCCTTCTGTCTAACACTTCTTAATATTCCACAAAATTCAGCCCACAAAATAGTTATCCAACTACCTTGCCAACACAATTTACCATTCCACTGAAGCACATCACCTACAGATTGGAAATCATCACTTCATATGTGGGTCATCATTTATTATCCCAATTTATATGATGTATGTTGACTATCACTCCAATCAGTTCAAAGACAGGAATCAGCACACCATCCATTATCTTTTCTTTAAAAAACTAAAATGTTTAGCCATATCATGTAATACCGCATATAATCACATACTAGAATTGTTTGGTTGTAAAAGACCATTGAGATCATCAAGTTCAACTGCATCATCCATCTTTTTTTTATGAAAGATCACATACTGATTATTTCTCATAATGATTTTTATTTTTATTAAGTACCGCACTCATCAGGTCAGCGATCAAAACCAGAAAATGACTGCCAGCCATCTACCAGGTCTGTACAAAACAGCCCATGTGATAAGTTTTATGAACTATTGAACTGGTTATGCTTGTTTTTTTCCTATTAAGTCCTACCAATGATTATGTTAGTTGAGTTTGTTGCATAATGAATTCTGATCTGATTTTTCAATCAGGATTTATATGGACTACAAAAGAACACTAGAAGAAAAACATCTTAGAGACACCTGCTAGCTACAGGTTATTAGACAAGTACTAGTTCTATAAGACTACTTATTGCATGTTACTAGATGGAAAGATGCTATTCTCACAGCTTGTAAACAAGCTGGCCTATTAGAACCAGAAACTGTCACTAAAAAGCGTCAGCTAACTGGGAAAGGAAGGAGTTCTAGCACAGACTTCTCAAGGACAGAAGCAGATAGCTAGAATAAAAACTGATACTGCAACAAGAAGCCACGACGCTGACAGATCCATTTCAACACATTCAGTAATTCTGGAATTTAAGAATCACCTTGAAAATCACATATCCAAAACCAAGGGTTCTTCCTTCTTCCTCCTTTTGAAACAAAATCATAAGTGTCTTGTGTGATTCTTAAGGACTGCTTTCAAGTACCAGTACTGCTTCTTATCCAACTAACATACAAAGCATGTGTCATATTCTAAACAAAAGTAACAGCAGCCCATAATTTGAACACTAAAGGGAACATTTCCCCCAGGTTTCCATGCCCATCTGTAGCAAGTACTGATATTGCTCAGGCTTCTTCCTCTGCTGACATTGCAACAGGAATAGAGCCCCACCACCACCACAAAAAGAGACAGAAGACATCATCACGCCAAATGAGCCAAAGAATAGACTGAAGCAAGAGAATCACACAGATGGGCAAGATCCCAGTTAGTGATATAATTATCTTCTGATACCTGTCAGTTATCTTCTTGGAAATAATGTTTTTCATTGAGTTGCTAATCTAAGGGCTTCAGAACTACAGCTAACCTCCAGCCTTGCTTGAAATAAGATACCTGGGCCAAAGATTAAAGACTCCAGATAGCCTATGTTCACTCGCACTTTTCCAGCACTAAGCGTTTATGTCTCTCCCACATGCTCAGAAACCCTGACTTGATCTCTATGGAAAGAAACTATGTGGAAAAACATTAATCATATGCATTTTGCTAATGGTAAATTCAGATTGCTTTTTCACAAGAGAACAAAGGAAACTTACACCCATCAGGGCAACTTTTCAAGCAGTACCTGGTAACAGTAAAAGGTTTTTACACAAATATACATATTTAAACAAATATACATATTTTATTACACTTTGCAAAAACTGTACCACAAACAAACACGGGACAAGATTGGGTGACCGTCTCTGTGTGATAGTTTCCATTGCTGCCAAGTGCCCCATGACACTACTCCTACCTCGCCATGAAACTTAACGAACAGCAGCTGACTGTTCAACAATTTCTGTTCTGATACAACTGATGGTACAACTCAAATGGCCAAAGTGAAGAGTTTCAGAGAAAGGCCATGGTATTCACATCAGTGGAACTGCTTCTCATTTACACAGCTTCCTTGCTTCCCCCTTTGGTGAGGGCAAATGTGGTATAAATGTCCCTGTTACTGAGGGCCCAGTTGTTCTCAGACTAATTCTGTTGTCTGTTGTATTTTGAGGGAAAGAAAAGTAGCACACTCTTCCTCTTGGTCTGGATGTTGACAATACCAAACTTCCCATTCCCTGAAATAAACGCCGGTGTTACCAGACAGTGCCAAAACCAAAGAGTTACTGCATAGCACAGAAATCAGAAAAGGGACTTCACAAATGAAAGCACATTCCCTTCAAGGTGGGAATTGGGAAACACTAGAGGTTAAGAACACAGTCCTACTCAGTGGCACACAGAAAAAAACACCTAACATTTTGGAAAACGACTCATGCATGAAATGACATCATGTTCTGCGCACCACAAGGCAAAATTAGATTCTAAGCATTTTAAATATAGCCAGTGGTGAGGCAACATAGCATTTTTAAAGCATACAACTGATGCTGCGTGCTAAGCCATTTAAACTTATCTAAGACTCATATAACATTATCAGAAGGAAGAAGTGTTTTGTTCAGAAGTAAAAGAATTTAGGTGAAAAGTCTCAAGTCTACTCATTGTCAGTGTGAAAAATAACGCACTCACAGTAACAGGAACTTAGCCAATTGAAAACTGACTACAGTGGACACGCTCACACTAGTAGGCTTATCTAGTAGATGCCAGGTTTGAAAAATTTAAGGTATTTTTTTCATAAAAGGACACCAGCAAGTTGTTACAAATAGTTCATTTTTCATTTCCCCTATAAGCAAATGTATTCACATCCTTCCTTTGGACAGGTCCTTTGAATTCTTCTTCCATTTCCAAATGCTAATTAATGACAATAAGAAACAATCACTTTCTTTTAGGCAGGTGAGCCAAAAATTCTGGAAGCTAAATGCAAATGTTGAAATTTTTAGTAGCAAAAATATTTCTCCACGTTCAATGCAACAAGAACTCTGCTACACCAAGTACATAGTTGTTGGTAACATTGTTATTAGGTTTTATTTTTTTTTTGGGTTTTTAATTTTTTTTATTTTAACCTACTGACTACCTGATGTGCTATTTCTTAAGGAAAAAGGGAGAAAAAACCCTCAACATTTGTATTTTGTAGAACATAATGAAGTCTTAGATTGGTGCTGCACACACATAAGAAGAAAAAGGACTCCAAGATTAATACAACTACTGGTAATTGGCAATGAAGATTCGTAAAAAACAGGCACTGTGAAAAAAGCTACAGCCTGGTTATAGCTTTGCCAGCTGCTCTGTGTTTATCCACAGAATATCGTTACACAAGCAAGACAGGCAGGCAAACAGGTTGTTAACACATTAAAGTGCTAGCAGCACCTTAGGCAGAAAAATGGGTGAGATAATGATTTATTAGACAACACAAATCAGACGGATGAGTTTTCACACTATAAGCACACTCTCGCCAAACACATTTAAGTGCTTTGTTTCCTCTACAGAATGGAATAAAACCAACCCCTCCAAAAAGGAAAATCTGATAGTGGGTACAATGAACTGGAGTAGCAAATCCTTTAAACTGCCATGCAGCTGGTTTTCACTCATGATGGATTAGCTCACCATAAAGAGTTTGTATTTTTGAGTGGTCATAATACTAATCTAGAAAAGCACATGCTCAAATCCATATTTTGAGGGGGAAGTACATAAGCAAATGCTGAACACTTATTACTTAAGCTTTTGGGCATGTATTCTACTGAAGAGGAGTGCCCTGCAGCTGATCTGCAGCTTCGATTTCGAGGAAAGAATATAGACTTCTAGAAGAGAAAGGGGTTTTGCCATGGGAAAGCAAATACACTAAGCATACACAAGAAACAAAGGAGCAGTCACTTCTTCCAAGTGAAGAGAGGGCAGCTGCCAATGCTACCTCTTCCTCCAGCCTATGGCAGGCTATTTTTAATTAGCAAGAAATTAATTTTCCCCAAGTTGAATCTGTTTTGCCCATGACAATAACTGGTGAGTGATTTCCCTCTCTTTATCTTGACCCACAAACTTTTTAATCCTATCTTTCCCCCCTGGCCTGCTGAGAAGGGGAGTGAATGTGCAGCAGGGTGGGCACTCGGCAGCCGCTCAGGTCAACTTACCCCGTGAACTTGTACAACACTTAACCAAAGCCTCTTTCTACAGCTAATCTCAGTCTTACCCTAAAATAATCACATATCTTTCTCACCTGCTGCAATAACATGAAGTTTCAAGGACAAACATTTACTTAGAAACAGCAAATTCAGCTTGTTAGGATAATATTGAAATGAACAAATCTCTCTTTAAATGCTTTTATGTGGTTTGCTTCAGATTTGTCTAGATTGTATTTAAACTTAAACATTACCCTAAACATCATCTCGAACGAAATAGATTCTGCAGTGTTCTTAGCGACTTGTTACCTATCAAGAGGAAAATAATTTAGTTCCCTGAGCTTGCACATTGAATACTTGAAATTCCAAATCTACAGCACCCCCTTACCCAGAGGAATGGTGTGGCATTTGGAAGTGGTACCCAACTGTTTTTCCTTCTAGTAATGCAAATCCTCCATCTCACTAAGCTGCATGTTTGTTGGAACATTGAAGGACTTTCTCATGGAAAACGGGCATGTGAACAATCCGGCCTATGAGTCGATAGACTAAAGAGTAACAAACCAAGGACAACTGAAGAGCGATACCCATGAGAAATAAGGGAGTACAAGAAAGAGATGAACAACTCCCTGATGCTGCAAAGAGGAATTTTGGGCCTGTGTATACATGGCATACATGCAAAGCTGTTCAGCTAGCAACTATTCTTGCTGAGGATAATAACCAATCAGACAATTAGTGTATTCACGTGGACACATGATATTAACCAATGATAAAGAAAAGATTTACATACCGGTCGCATGTACTATTGCCTTTTCTATAAAAGCAGCGTGCAGACAGTAATAAAGTCAACATTCGCTGATCATATTGGTCTCTGTGTTTGATTCCGTGATGCTCCCGTCAACATGTTTTCAAAATTTTCTGCGTTAGAAGACTCTTTAATCCACTATCGTTACATTATAAAATGTTTTATGGATGTGTCTAAATATTTATAACAATTCCCAAATACTAAGGCGAACAACAATCTCTTCTTGGGCATGTCCTCAATGCTAATGTCTTACTAATAATTAGCTTGTTATACCTTTTTTTTTCCTTTCAGAATCAGACTTCTAGTCTTAAAAAACCCAACATATCACAAAAAAACCCCAACAAATCAAAAAGCTCAAACCCCTCACTTTGTACAGTGGTAGGATGGCTTCCCAGCCTCTCTGCAGCTCCATCATCTTTTAGCATCCATGTATCTTAATAGGATTTTTTTCCCCCTCTCAGGTCTGTTGTTCCAGTATTTTGCTCATACTCAGCAGACCTAGTAGAATACCAACTTTGCCTTGCTGTTCAGTACCAACCTGTTTTGTACGATCTGCAATATACAGCATTTTACTTCTGGATCATGAAATAAGTGTCCTAGTTGATCAGGGCACAGTCAAAACTCTAACAAGAGGGGAAACCTGACCCAGCATCGAGTTCAAGCCTGCTGACTATAAAAGAGTTACTGTATAGTCTCTCTGAGGTGGTAACAGGCATAGCACATTCCTTATGTTTCTTCATACTGAAAGTCGATCTTTATTTTTCTTTGCCTCAGCAAACTTGTTTATGGTGAGTCTGAGATGCTCATATTGTATTTTAATAAAAGTGCAATCCTCTGTGTAAAGTTGATCATACATAACCTCATTTACCTTGTAGGAGGCTTTCAATAAGCTCAGGTTCAACACCTCCACAGATGTTCAAGATTTAACTACCTTGGCATCATACCACTAGCACAATCAATCATTGCAACAATAGGATTTCATCAGAACTCTGTTCTGAAATGCATCTGTTCAAGCCCAGAGATGAAAGAAACCAGTCTTAGAGCCGTCAGCACATAAACTTTCCCAGCTTCTGCCTTCTGACAATAAATTCAAACAAACATCTGTGTAAGTAAATCTCTTGATCTTATTTTCACTACTTCAGCAAATGATATAAACAAGTAGCTTTCTCAGTGCCATCATCTGTCAAAATGGGTTTCCTACTCTGTTTTCCAGGTAATCCAAGCTTCAGTTGATGTTTGTCCTGTGCTCACCACAGCACCTATGGCCAATAACGAATGTGCTCAAGACAGTCCTTCAGTCAAAGCATTTAACATCACCTCTCTTTGCAGAAAGCCTCCAGCTCCTGATATAGGGAACTTACAGAACTTCTAGGAACTTCACTGTATCTAAGGATTTGATACTGAGATTAGTATCCTTTATCCAAACGTGCTTGAATACGAATAGTGACTTTGAAAATTACCAGGAGATAGGCAAGAAGCCAAAGGATAGAAAGGCACCACAGAAACTAAGAAGAGGACAACAGCAGAACCATACAGAATGCTTCAACCATGCGAAAAGCTTTTTAAACTGTTCATCAATGAAAAAAAATATATTCAAGTACACAAAAAGCATATATTTGCTGGGATATAGTACACTGATGCATGAAAGTGCATGGGAGAAGGCGCACCTGCACCCCTGCTCCCACCCCCTCCTGAACTGAATCTTTTTGCTCAGTTAGGTATTCCTGGGTCTTTTCAGACCTCAAGGTCTGTCCTTGGTCTCCTGGTTCTGCAGAAAATCTCTCCAGGGAAACAAATGTGTTTGCACAGCTATTCCTGTTTTCTGTGCTAGCTCAGCATACAGTTTCATCTGACCATTTCTCCTCATCAGCACGCATGCTCGATGAGCTGATCAGTCTTCAACCAGTCCCTCGCGCTCCACACTAGTTAAGTACA
Organism: Clamator glandarius; assembly: GCA_033459285.1. Lineage (NCBI taxonomy): Eukaryota > Metazoa > Chordata > Aves > Cuculiformes > Cuculidae > Clamator > Clamator glandarius. The sequence continues at coordinate 799,765 of JAUNZM010000016.1, read as the reverse complement.
AACGTGAATGCCTTTCTGGTTTATCTTTTCCTAAGATGGACAGCTCTATATTCATTTATTGAGAGGGGAAAATAAACAAACTCAAACCTCTCAAGTCTCTACATATTTGTGATTCATACAAGGATTTTAAAACCATCTATTCTCTCTTCTGGCAAGATCAAGCTTCTCAGACCTGTTTGCTGCCTCTTTCAATAAACATAAAAAAACCCCACAATTATGGTACTACCTATTTACTGAAGAGATGTTTCTTTTCCCGTATTGCGAAAAGACAGCTTTCAGAAAAGCTATAATACATACAGACTATTGCCTATTACTCTTTATTGATCAGCAGCATCACTTTTACATTATAATTATACACGTTCACGGTCTCCCCAAATGCATTCTGCAAACTTCTGGTTGCCAAGTATTTGCTCTAGTATGCTAAATGACAAAAGAGCCAAAGGCATTAATTGCAGAACTGCTGTTAAAAGCAAGGAAATGCATTACCACTAATGCTTATCATAATATTTATAATGCCTTGGCAAGAATATGAGTCAAACTAGTTTTCCTTTGTAATATTTCATAATAGCATCAAAAAACAACACTATATTGGAGATATAAAAAAAGAAATTTGTTCTCTGAAAAATGAAGCATGCTTAAATGATGCAAAAATATTAACTCATACATGTACAATTCATTTTAGTTTCAATACAGACACCTACTACAAGCCTTTATCAGCATATACAAAAGTAATCTCTATCTTCCACCATAGCCAAACTTCCTTCTCTGCCACCACTACTCTACACCCCAGACTCCAGAAACAAACACTAACTACTAGGGACTACACCAAAATCAGAGGTAGACCAATGACTTTTTTTGCATGGAACAGAGCAAAGAATTCCAGTACTTCCAAAGCCTTAGGAAAGAACAGCTACAGGAGTAACTGTATCTTACATTTCAATGGCACAATAGGTTAAAAAGTTCAATTGGCTTTATGATGAATATTGCGGTTGACAGAAGTTCAGCATATCTGCAGTTCAGATCAAAGTTATTCATTGCTTTTCAACTGGGAAACAATGAGGATTTTTCTCTGAAGAAAATAATCTACATGAAATCAAAGTGCCAAAAAACTTTTCTGATATCAAAGTTCTTAATTATTCCCAGTCATTTCAAGACTACTCTGAAAATAGACCACAATAGCTGCATTCCATCTGACTTATCCAGCTGCCCAGCCTACAACCATATCATCACACTACTTGCTTAAAAAACAGGAATTTGCTCCAAAAGAGGCAAAAATAGCAGTTGTCATCTCCCACCCTGCATTTTTTTCCTGCTCAAGACTACTTTGCAAAGTGCAAGCCAGAAATTGGAAGTACTTTTGCACTGTGGTTTTTGCTTGAACCAGACAGCTTCCCTCCCAACCCCATCAATACTTGGTTGTTCCATTCAAAGGTTCAATGATGAGAACTGCAAAAAGGCCCCTCTAGATTTTCCATGAGAAAGGCAGCACAATTTCCTTCTGAAGGTGAGACACATCTGTTCAAACCTACTGAACTAAAAAATCTCTTTTTGCTCTTATTACCTCCAAGACAAGCTTCCTTGCATTTGAATTTAGCTCCAGTACCTGTAGCCTTTTCAATTTTGCTCCCAGCAGCTGCAGTCACTGTTGCACCTGAGCCACAGCTCTGCTTTCATTTTCAATACCCAGCGTGTATGAAACGGTCAAATCTGCAGACTGCAAATGTCTGCAGAACTTCAAGGACTACCAACAATAATCTGAAAAATCTCATGGCATTTTTAAAAATAAAAGCCCCACTTTTAATAAGAAACGGCAGAGAAATAGTTAAAGGAGACTCATATTTTGCACCTCTGTGGTGATTCACAAATGTGCTCAGCGCCATTAATTGAAAAGTCTTACAGTAAAATGCTTCAGGTTATTCCTTCAAGCACTTCACTTATCAAATCAGGCAACAGTTTCCTGATGTACTGAATATTTTATAAATTCTAAAGCTACATGGCTTTTCCTTATCAAAATACAGGTGAAATACAGCACTTCCTTTTAAAGAAAACATTGCAGATAGTGATAGGGATTTTTCAAAATGCAAATATGCGTGTCAGTGAAATGTAACTCAGCGTTTTTTGTACCTGCTATTTGTTTTCCTTGATATATTTCTGTACTATTTGTAACTATCAATGTTATACATAGAAATTCATTACAAATTAGTCTAAAATAGAATGTATCCAGTTAAAGGCTCAGTTCTGGAAGATACACTAACTTCACAGGATGATGTTACGACATTCCAAAATTGCACTATGAACACAAACACTATTCAAAATCATGACTAACATCCATAATTATAGCATGTGCTGAAAAATAATTTTTATTCATTTATTTTTTTTGTTGATTTATTTGAGAGAAAAAGGAGGTCCAGAATTTATCAAGTGGAGATGACAGGCAAAAGAATATAGTCTGGAACTCGTTAAGTTTGGGGATACACATATATTTTGGAAAGATATCCAAAACTGTTTACATTCAGCAAAGCACAATTATGTTTTTGAAATGGAAGCAGAGCAATGTAAGTCATGCTGGCACTATCCTCCCACTCTCCAAGCAGCTACTGCTCGACTGTTCACGTTACTACTTACAGCAGCCTAAGGACTGGTCAGATCCCAGTACAACCCCAGACAAAGGAAAGAACATGACTTATGAGGGGTAATGTGTAATTGCAGTTAAGACGGTAAAAGTACTGACTGATTGCAGCATGACGACTCATTTACGGGATATGCATTTATAAATTTCACATATAGCAAAATAATCTGTCAAAGAATTACAGCAAAAATGAACTTTCAGGAGGTAGATGAATGCCAACTGTTCCAGAAAGACTAGTTTGACACAGGCAGCTTCTGCATTTAAATTACACAAAATCCACATGAGAAATACAGTAGTCATTGTTTAACACATCACTGAAGGCTTAAGTACCATGATGAGGAAGGCAATAAAAATCTCAAGTATAGGATACAAAAAAAGCACAGAAGTACCCAGACTAGGAGAGAATCTAAATTTGTAACGAACGTGGAGAGCAGGACAAATACAGGAAAGAAAGATAAATTGAAAAGATGGATTTAAGCCCAACACAAACCTCACCTCTTTGAAACACATTGTTAAGATCTAGAGTAAACCCAGCCTTTCTCCTCACCAGTAACTTCTGAGCATCAAATCCCAAAGCTACCTTCTAAAGCTATAATGAATGCAGGCCTCCTAAGAAGATAAATCCTAGAGTAAGTGAGGCAATTCAAAATATAAAAATTACATTAACAAGTCTTGTATATACATACAACTGCCTTTGCAAAAGAAAATGTCAAGAAAACCATGCAAGTTATTTTATCCCATAAAGGAAAACCAACATTTCCTGTGAGGTGAGACTTGCTAAATTACCAGAACCATTACAAAAATCTTAACTTCCCAGGAAATAATTTCATTAGAAAAAACAGGAGACTGCTAGACTTCCTAATAATTATATACACTACTTACCACAAAGCTGTTAGCATTTGTGAAAAGCAGATGTGTACCTGAAAAGCCTGCATAATATACCCCAAATTTCCAGAGAAGAGCCTAATGAGGCTGTGGTCTGGCATCCCACTAGTACCTGGATGTCATTCATTCCTCTCATGTAGTACATGAGCTGCTCCACGTTACTGCCCAGGTGGATCTGCACTCAACCCAGTATTGCAGCCACCTCAATAAAGGCTTGTTACTCTCAGAGAATAAATGGGAGAACTTTCTCTTTCACCCTTCATTTCTCTCTGGACATATTGTTACATAAAACTTGTTGTATAGCACTTAAAGTAAGATAGACTATATGGAAAAAAACTGAAAAAGAAAAATCAGAATTTAAAGAGAAAAGGTCCTTTTTATTTCATTCTGGCCAGGCCAATGCTGGTTCAACATTCCTTCCCACGCATCACCCTGTGCAACAGATGGGACAAGTCTCCAGCAGAGCACCATTACACACTTCAGCAATGAGTTGTAGAAGACAACGTGACTCTCATACACGTCATGTCACATGCTGAGGAATTTATTCTGACTTCCAGTGGATGATACTACAATAAAGCCTTGTCTTGGTGTACCTCACCACAAGCATCACTCAGTACACGACACTGCAGTTTGGAAAAAAACATTGACCTTACCAAATCCACTTAATCATGTCAGCTTCCAAAAAACACCAGAACTGGCATACTGTTAACATAAAAAATTACTGCTTAACAGCAACATTATAGCAAAACACTTGAAACTATACCAAGCAAGCTTTTTACTCGCTCTCTGGAACACCCTAAAGCCTCTCTCAGGCTGCCAGAAGCCAGATGCAAGTAGACTACGTGCAGCTGCATCACACATGAATTTGCTTTGGCAGATCAGTCTTCCTCACTTGCTGAACCACCTCTCTCTGCATGTACAAGGCACATCTGCCTACATCACCTTTCAAGCCTTTTCATCCTTCCATTCTTCACGCTGCCAATACAAAGCACATCGCTCCTCACCAAAAAACCAAGGCATTCATGCTTTAAAGGACTTGACAAGTAAAATAGGAAGGGATGCTCCGGCAAATATTTCTAGTTGGAGGCAAGTTATTTAAAATCACTTCCTGAAAAACAGTACTTATGTTGAGAGCAACAGCTTACGAAAAACAACTGAAGATGGGACCTAGAAAATCAGATGGCTTTCAGAGGGAATAAAATGAATGAGACACTTAACAGTACTTTACACCAGAATTAACTTCAAACATGTATTTTCTCTGTGTTTACTTCTAAATTCAGGCCCAAATTCAGAACTGTACTCAAGGCTAATGTTTTGCATTGACAGAAACCTAGCTGAGTCCAGGATGTTCACCCCCAAATCTGCTATTATTCCCAAGGCTGTTTTGTTGCTACCATGTCAAGCCTAGAGAGAAATAAGTTACATATATCTGAAGGAAAAATTAAGAAATAAATTCATAATAAAATACAATGTATAGTCACTCTATCTGATTATAAGAAATGTGGTTTTGCGCACAAGTTACTTACATATTAAAGATAACCCCCTCCTTGCCAGCTCACAGCTCAAACGCACACAACTCAAATGTCTAATTATAACAGGATCCTCTTCCGTAAAGACATAAGAGTCTGGTATTATGGTAAGACCTCAGCTACAAGAGGATGTCCAAGGCCTTGGAAGCATTTTAGCTGGATGAAACAGTCATTCGTAATTAAAAGACAAAAATCAAAAACCTAAGAGTTCACTTTGTTTTCCATGATACATCCCCACATACAGCTTTACCAAGCTTTGCACTATCTTCTCCAGTTATGTCCAAATTACTAGAAAAGCTTGAAACAAACAAGCAAAGCACATGAGATATGATTTGGGTCTTGAGGGTGTCACAGCCTTAACCAGAGACAGCATCTTGCACAATCCCATAAAATTCATAAAGGTTTGTGGTGACAGGACAAGGGGAACAGATATAAACTGGAGAGGGCTGATTTAGACTAGACATTAGGAAGAATTTCTTCATCGTGAGAGTACTGAGGCACTGGCACAGGTCGCCCAAGGAAGCCGTGGCTGCTCCATCCCTGGAGATGTTTAAAGCCAGGTTGGATGGGGCTTGGGCAGCCTGATCTAGTGGGAGATGTCCCTGCCCATGGCAGGGGGGTTAGAACTGGATGATCTTTAGGGTCCCTTCCAACCCAAACTATTCTATGATTCTATGAAAACAAAATATAATCAGAAAGTTACATATTCAAAAAAGTGGCTTTCCACTAAATACATGGTTTGTACAGGAATATGATATTCATTGGGAGAGACACGTCCTAAGTGTCAGAACATCACTGACAGGGAGACTATACTGGGCAGTGTACAATTCAAACTGCAGTATCTGTACTTGCGTTGCTTAAAGAAAATGGGGTCTGGATTCAGTGCTCTACAAGGCTCTTAGTTCTCTGTCACAGAGAATTTATTACAATTCATCACAAACTTACCATCCCAGTTAGTAATTTTTTTTTAATATATTTTGAATAGACAAGAATATGCATATCCGGTATGTATACTTATGAGAAATTCAGCCTCTCTGGGTCTCCTGACTAACCTGATAGTTTATTGCTTCACATTCCCAACTCATTTCCTGACACCGTGCAGAGGTTTCTAGACCCTTACCCAGCCTAGCCAATAAGCCACTTAGACCAGGATAATGTGCTCCAAGGATTTTCTCCCCATTCATAAAATCAGTACAGTCCCTAGCTGGGAAGAGAGTCAAAAGCAGCAGTTTTTTTTCAGACTACTTCTTAGGTTTTTCGGTCAGCCCGTGCCAAGAAAAATCTCACTTAGGCATAAACAGCCACAGCGCCCTAGGAAGAGACAGAAAAATGCATAACGCCAAGCAGTCTAAAGGCAAAACAAAGTTCGGTACAGACAAATCACATTCTCCTAAGAACTGAGCTCTAAGGATCCCGTCTAGTTTTAAAGCATCATATCCAAAGACACTACACCTCTGCGAGGGAAGGCTGCCCAGACCCATGTGAGATCATGAATGTGATGTAAACTAGTTCTGCAAGGGCAAATTATAGTCAGGAACCAACATATCCATACATGGCCTTCAAATTTTTCAGTTCTGTGCAGCAGATGGCTTAACTAAGCCATCATACTTCTGCAGTACAAGATGTGTTCATTCATGGAAGCACTTGCTAGTTGATTCCTCCGTGGGAATCTGAGGCAGCCCTCATTTCTCCTCACAAATGGTTGGACTCGACGATCCAGTGGGTCTCTTCCAACCTGGTTATTCTGTGAAATAAAGTTACCAGACTGAAGTGGAGAAGTTGACACCATACTTGATGACTCCACAGTACATGTGGATTAGCAGCCTTCATTTATCCCCCAGAAAGCTTACACAGGAGGAGAACAGGTAACCCATGAAGAACTGAGGTTAATTTAAAAAAGAAATTAGTCATTGCTTCCTAGGGAGACAGATGCACTGCTTTTGTTGGCCAATGCCATAATCTTGCCCCAACAGCTTGGCACCAAATATAAACAAGATGCCTATGAACCAAGATCGAACCAACCAAGATTAATACACTGCGGCAGGAGTGTGATACAAAGGAAACTGGCAGAACAAGATAGAAGGATCTCCTGGAAACTATATCTGCTACTAGGGTAAAGTTAGAATTAGCTCCCAGTGTTTTCTTCCTATAACTGACTGAAAAACCTTGGATTAAAACTCCATTCTGCCTCCACTGGATATGCTAAATGCATTCCAAAACACCTAACACTTACCTGTACGTTGACAATATCTCATCCAAAACAAGTCAAAAAGTCAAAAAAACCTCCACCAGGTCATGATGATTACTATGGATTCATCAAAATTGCAACATATGTTGCTTTGATTATCAGAAAGTCAGAAGAGAAAAGCAAAAAGGACACTTTCCATTCAGGAGAGAAAAAATAATCAAATCAGTGGACTGTAATTACTTGTACTAAGTGCAAGTAGTTTTAGTGGTAACTAAATGCTGGATATATTCATTTGAGTCAAAACACTTATTTGTCCTAATGCCGTGAAATAACTCAGTTTCCTGGACATGATGACAAAAGTTTTGGTGCAGCAAATTCAAAGGACTGAGAAGGAAGGAGAAACGGGTCAGCTCTGTTTAACAGGGAAGAAAGTTTTCACATGTGCTCAGGTTTATTCTTTTGGTGCTCCAGGTTTTGGTTTTTTTTTTTTTCATTAACATCAAAATCCTAATAGATTCTCATCAGAACGTACATAACCATAAAAAGCAGAAATGTTTAAACAAACATTTCTAATATGATAGCTGCAAAATAGTTTTAGAGAACTAGATGACCCTCTAATCATACATGGTTCATGTCTGCATCAGTAGAAGTTCAAATACTAGGATTAGAGCTTCTAGATATTTCTGAGAATCTTGACAACTGGTTTCTATACCCACAAAGAGCTGTTACCCTTATTTTGGCTTTGTTTTAAAAACAAAGTAGCAAAACACTGCAGGACATTGGAAAAAGAAAATAAAACTAAACCACACTTAAAGCTGGTTTATGTGTATGAACATATTATAATGTAAAAATACATGGGGTTCCCCTGTGACCATTTGCTTTACACAGAAAAGGTTAAACTGCTTAGACAAATTGTTTTGTAAGATGCTAGAAAATGAACCATATCGCCTTTTGTTTTGTTAGCCATTGCAATTCAGGCAACACACTCCTCTGCTGAGATAAATATGAACTTGTTTGCCTACATCCAGGTGAAATTTTGCACTAAATAATAATACACCACAAAGAAATTTGCAAAAAATGCTAAATAGCTTCTACATCCAGCATTCCAGAACACAGTAAAACACTTCTGTCTGTAAGAATTAGCTGCATTCCCATTCTTTCAGCATTCTGTAGCATATGGATGAACAGCCAGACTGAAGGCAGACTTTGACAGTTTAGAGATTTATACACAGGAGGAGGAAAAAAAAAAACCCTTTGCTGGCTGCCATCGGAAAAGTTCACATAAAGCACCAAACTGACATATTGAACTGGCTGCTAATAACAAACTGATAAAATGGAATGCATCTTCTTCCAAGTTGAGATAAAACTTTTCTGTAACTCTCTACTTATCTTATTTATCTCAGAAGCACAAAACAACTCTTTTGCAGTTTTACTTCTTCAGTGGCATCTTGAAAGAGTGACAGTCACTGTCAATAAACAACACAAACACTTCTTTCAACACATTTGTTAAGGTGGACATGCCAACAAATTCGTAGCAACAAAAAAGCAGGTGTTCATGGGCTTTGTGCCACTTCTCATACTGCCTGTCTTCCATCTTTTGGTTACTAGCAAAAACCCTAGCATCATTCCAGCTTGACAATAACCTACGTAATTATAGTCTTCAAAAACCTGCTGTATCCCTCCCTACAGTTTAATAACTAACCTTAGTATAATATTTATATTACCATAGTTCTAATCAGTCTTCATCATGCTGTACTGCAGTGTTCCAAAATTGTCCTAAGAAACCATCTCTAGCCTCAAGACTTCCACTACACAGCAAGCTCTAAAGAAAAAAACTGAAAGAAAACCCCAAAACAGAAGGCAAGAAACAAGACTGGCTCAGTAGACCTGTATGGGGCCTTAGGTCCAGGCCAGTTTTCCCCACTTGTCTTTCTATAATATTGGTTGAAGTCCTTGTCTATTTGCTTAGCTGTTCAGCTTTCCTCACACTCATCTCCTTTTCAGAAGTATATTTAAATGTCATACAGAAAAAAGGTAAGGTGTAAGTGTACATTTTGAAACCTATTACAAGGCTTTGTTTTCAGAAGTTGGCTGCTGCTTGTACTCCTAGTCTTCAAAACAATTTGTTGCAGAGTAACAAGTTGTTACCTGGATTTAACTTCTATGTTAAGTGGCTAGAGGCATGCTGTTCTTCCAGTATTCAACAGCGAAGTAGAATAAGCCAAAAAAGACAGCCTGGAGTTAATCATCTCTGTTTTTACTCAAACTTCTCCAGAAAACAAACAAAAATGACACTATATTCATGTTGCATTTAGCACATGCTTGATGTCAGGTTGATAGGCTTGATGGCAATGAGTAAATTACAGAATACAAAATGACAGCATAAGTTGGTCTCCATTTTTTTTAATCAGAAAATGTCTAGCATTTTGCAAATTTTAAAAAGTAGTGCTACTGCTGTAGTACTTAATATAACACTTCTGTGTAACTGTTACAATAGAAAACTTGAAGGTTATTCTCTAAATCCAAAGAAACTGGTATTTAGATATAACTGTGCCAGCTGCCTGCCATACTTTTTCACAGGCACTCTAAATGCAGCATCCAAGCACATCCATTATGTGGTATCCAGCTCACACAGCACGGGGAGAAAATGTTCTCTTCTAGCAGGGTTCTCTCCATTATTACTATCCATGATGCATGGTATCAGTTGCAACGAACAACTGAGAATTATTACAATAAGAATGCCGTAAACAGCATCTTCTTACATGTTCACTCAAACCTCTAAGCTGACAGAATTTTTAAAGCTTTGTAAATGAGAACCCAAGTGCGTTCCCATATCAAATGCTATGGACAAGCCTTGCCCCCACAAGAAATACTGACAAGGATGGAAGAAATGTCTAGCCCATGCTACCCAGCATGCGCAGGATATCAACAAGCATTCATGAGACTTGAGGTTTCCTCCAGAAGTTTATCACAAATATTCTGTAAACATGGACATATTGAAATACTGGGGGGAGTGGGAGGGATGTGAAGCACACACAACACAGAGGCAGCTAGCCCTCTCCAGCAAATAATGAAGAAAATCAAGAATGAGAGTGTTTTAGCAACCAATCTTTATTGATACCCTGTGCACAAGAAGGCACTTAAAGGATGCTGTTGCACGTTGTTTACATAAGAGGCAGATGTAAACATAAATATCTTAGTGCATATGTAAAGCTAAGTTTTTACTTGCAGACTAAGAAGTGAAAAAATCCAAGACAACAGACTACAGTGTGCAAAGCACAGAACACCATTAAAATTTCTACCTACTTATAAGAAAAACCTCATGACTCAGAGGACAATCACACGTATCAACTGTGAGTAAAGTCATAGAATCATAGAATAACCAGGTTGGAAGAGACCCACCGGATCATCGAGTCCAACCCTTCCTATCAAACACTAAACCATGTCCCTTAGCACCTCGTCCACCCATCCCTTAAACACCTCCAGGGAAGGTGAATCAACCACCTCCCTGGGTAGCCTGTTCCAGTGCCCAATCACCCTTTCTGTGAAAAATTTTTTCCTAATCTCAAGCCTAAATCACCCCTGGTGGAGCTTGAGGCCATTCCCTCTCGTCCTGTCCCCTGTCACTTGGCAGAAGAGGCCAGCTCCCTCCTCTCCACAACCTCCTTTCAGGTAGTTGTAGAGAGCAATGAGGTCTCCCCTCAGCCTCCTCTTCTCCAGGATAAACACCCCCAGCTCTCTCAGCCGCTCCTCGTAAGGCCTGTTCTCCAGCCCCTTCACCAGCTTTGTTGCTCTTCTCTGGACTCGCTCCAGAGCCACAACATCCTTCTTGTGGTGAGGGGCCCAGAACTGAACACAGTACTCGAGGTGCAGTCTCACCAGTGCCGAGTACAGAGGGAGAATAACCTCCCTGGACTTTCTGGTCACGCCGTTTCTGATCCAAGCCAAGATGCCATTGGCCTTCTTGGCCACCTGGGCCACTGCTGGCTCATGTTCAGTCGGTTGTCAACCAACACGCCCAGGTCCTTCTCCTCCTGGCAGCTTTCTAGACAGACTTCTCCTAGCCTGTAGCACTGCATGTGGTTGTTGTGCCCCAAGTGCAGGACCCGGCATTTGGCCTTGTTAAACCTCATGCCGTTGGTCTCTGCCCAGCAGTCCAGCCTGTTCAGGTCCCTTTGCAGAGCCTCCCGACCCTCCAGCAGATCCACACTTCCACCCAGCTTAGTGTTGTCTGCAAAGGCACACAAAGCACAAAGCTTGCTTAAGCAGGGACAAGTCTCATGAGCCCCTTAGCAGAGAAACGTTGCTCCTTCCACCCCAACTTCACTGGAGCCTTCAAAGCAGCCATACCCGGCCTGCTACGCCATAAGAAGACCTAGGCAAGGTCTTAATGAACCACCAGAAAGCACCACTGTGAACCTAATACCTTGGGGATTTTTACCCCTGGAACTGAGTAGCGCTTACACAGTTTATTAGCAACTGTACTGAGTGTTTTGCAATAGCCTTTGTTATATGCTTCAAAGCACAAAATAAAAACCATGACTCAGGGGAAAAAAGGTAAGAAGTGGATTTTCATGTCTTGCACTTTACTGCACAATAATATTGATTCATGTTCACATATTTGAACTGAAATGAACCTTCAAGACAGCTGATGTTCTAAGAAATTTGTATTTTTAGCATAGAAACCACTGGAACTGAGAATTGCCACCAAACTGGAGAACTGAAAAATCCCATTTTCCTCATTGTGGGTGAAAATAAAAAAAACTTGAACTCATTCTCAGGAATATGACTATAAATGAGAATTAAGAAAAAGAAAACACTTCAAGCAAAAAGGATAAGAAAAGTCTGCATGCACATTTGGAAAATAAGGTTTAAAGGAAGAAAAAGAGTCAAACCCTAGACCTAGAAAAGAAAGTTATAAACCAAACTGGTTTTTGCTATTTTTTTTATGAAGTTGCTTTTTGCCACAGCCTAATACTAGTTTTCAGTTTCATCTAGAGGAGTCACTGTTCTGCCCAAGTGTGGAACCAATCAACTTGACAATTAATCTTCACAACATGCTACACGCCAGTTTTCTCACTTACTTACTCACAAATTCAAGTTTCACAAGGAGTCTTTTCCTTCTTGTGAAGTAACTACAACCCAGGCTACCTAGGACATAAAAGAACCTCCATCAGATTCCCAAAGAAAGATTTTTGATGTTTTGCAGCACTGGCATGTCTGTCTTCCTTGAATTTATCACTAGATTCAGCTTTACAGATCTTCATAGATATACAACTGTTGATGCAGCACAAAAACTAGAGAAATACCACTGACAACAAATAAGAAATTCAAACCAGAAGTCTTTGTATTTGCATCAGTTTTCCCTATTTGTACAGAAGTGTTCATGTGCATCTAAGTAAAAGCAGAACCTTTCAATTGGGAGTATTTGATGGGAAGCTTTCTGACTCTCTACCTCTTCCATAAGAGTTTGCTTATAAATTACTGTTTCATTTTTCAGCTTTACAACACATGACTTTGCATTCACTAAAACCTTGTCTTCAAGAAACTTACTCTAATGATTTCTTATTGAAACTGTTTTTCCACCAAAGCCTGCCCATTTTTTTGTGAAAGAAAAAAAGAAATCTAAAACATAATAAACGTTTCTGCATTAAGTTCTCTGCTTTTTACAAGTCCGTTATTAAATGGGCATGTTGGGGAGGTATGGGCAAAACCAAGTAACTCCAGCTACAGTTTTAGGCTGCTGATGTGGTACAAACTGCAACCTGAAGCATTGCTAGGCTGGTGACATTTTGCTAAGGAACCATGATATGAAGAGGCATTAAGCTGAAAACTATATTGATTAAATAAGACAAGGGGAAAAAAGAAAAAGTAAAATAGAAAGAGAAACCAGGAGACCCCTCAGGGAAACAGCATTACTCTCGGAGCTGACATTTGTAGCTCCATTCAATTAGTATGTTTTCTCTCACTGTGTTTCTTTCAGTTTCTAATTTCTATTCAAGTGGTAAAACACCGTAGCTCTCAAAAAGCCATTTTACAAACTTTTTCATTCCTCAGAAGCTGTTCAAAATAGTATCAAAAAATCAAAATAAGAATAAAAAAAATCTGAAGGAGCCAATAAATGGATTAAATAAGTAGTGGACCTCCTTGATCTTCATTCTGGTTTAACTTTCATCTCCTGTGTATGATGAGAAACCTATCAGCTTTGTGCCTGCCAAAGCTGCTGACTGCTGTACAAGTACCTGTTTTAGCACTAAATCCCTCTGTAACAGTTCTAGGCCTTTAACAATATGGTTATAGCCTTTAATTTTAGCCTGCGACTGTATGATTAAGTTTAATAAAACTGTGGTCTACCCTGTGACTCACACAAGAAGTCATCGTGAACGTTCATTGCACCAGACCTTAACATGCCCACCTCACAGGTGGAAAATTAAGGTAACATTTCATTCTTGCAGTAATCCCTTATTGCCAAGCACTGCAATACAGAAAAACATTGTGAGAACAAAGCCGTGAATGTTCATAAAGCACACTTGGAGATTCTTGGATAAAAGATATCATAATTAAAAATTAAATTACTCTAAACTAGAGGGAGGCTTTTCTGCATCTTTCCCTAACAGATCTCGAACCCCCCCCCACAACACCACTGCTACACTCTCCACTGTCATAGAGCCTGCAGGGACAGAACCCAAGTCAATTCCAAAGTTCAAGTCTGCCTGAAGTTATGAGTCTGAAACTTGCAGCTGAGGAAATTCAGCTTTTTTAATTCACTAAGGCTGAGACACACTAAATATGAATCTTTCAGCCTCACTTAGGTTAGGAATCAATACAGCAACCCTTACGCGAGCTTAAGAAGTATTGCTACAATAACTTTTTATAATTTTAAACAAGCAGTACTTGCGGAAAAAGAATCATGACTAAGCAGTATGAAAGGCTATTGAGATGTTCAAATAAAAAAAAATTGTGAACACTTGTTCACAAGATTTTTATTAGGATCTGGCTTTTTTATTACTTGGCAAGCCAAGTTAAAAAAGCCCGGTAAGCTTTGCTGAAATAATTTTTTCACATATACAGCAATCATTTCCTACAACAGAAGAACTATATTTCAGATTTTAAAGCCCACTACATTGAAACTCTAGAAAAAACCTGTAATGGTCTCCATGCTGAGAAAAATGACTGTAAGAAGGCACTGACATCAAGAATTTCTTGTGCAACAATCCATATGTATATTATCTTTTGTCCAAAAAAGACTACAACTCTTTAAAACGAGACTCTTGGTAGTACCGAATATGAGGACAGTGATAACCATAAAAATAACAGTGATACACATCAGCTAGTGCATAATTTCATAGCATCAAGTTATCCCTAACTTGCCTTTATTATCAAAAGATCTGTCTGAAAAATAGCAGCTTCAGCAATCAGTTCAGTGAAGACATTACAGGCAACTGTGGAAATTAATAGGGAAATAAGCTGATCTCCTGTACTTTCAGTAGAAGCTTGAAGCCAGAGCAACAAGCTTGCAAAATCATAATATAATACCTAGGTCACGATGGCTTCATGTGCCACACCACATTTAGCTAACTGCATTGGATACTTGGTTAAGAAACATCCTTCAGCAGCGGCTGGATGGTTCAAGCAGTAAGTGCTCATACATGTGTGTTTGACATGGGCAAGCTAGATGCTAAAAACCAGAAAATCCACCCAAGACTGAAGATACTGATTTACATCAGTGAACTGGTACGATCAGCTTTAACTACAGCAATTCTAATCAGCCTTACACTGAAACTCCTCCATCTACCCAAATGAACATGCAAGATCTGCAGAACATCTTTCAGCTTTTACACAGCTAAGTCCTGGGCAGCTAGTTTCCCTCCCTGCTTTTTTTTGTTGCCCACAACAAGGGAACTGCCTGTTTTTATAATCTCTACCTTGACAAAAGCTAACGCATCCCTTCATAACAGTCTACTCAAGGTCACACACAACTAAGTAAGTTGGTGTGCTGAATAAAGAACTGAAAAAAACCCAAACCAACCAAAACAATATATAAGTCTATTATAATTATGTAATATTACACTTATATTACGTAAAAATCTGGCAGATCTTACAAATAAAGTCTTCCTCCTTTTACCATCTGCGTGGGAAAGGCAAGCAGCAAAGGTATAGCAATTGTTTCATAGGCAAAGGCTCGAACATACTAACATTTCACAGAATCATAGAACAGACTGGGATGGAAGAGACATTTAAAGAACACGTCCCATCCTCTGGCCATGGAAGGGAACTTCCACTAGATCAGTTTGCTCACTATGATTCCCTATTTAAAGCATTAAATGTTGTCCTGATCTTGACTGGATCACCCGTGTTTTTTCAGAGAATAATACTGCTGCCAGTTGTTGCATAAGAGAATTACTGAGATTTTCAGAAATGCCACCAGAAGTAAAAACCACAACCCTAGGAAGAAAACGGAAATTCAGTTATCCACAACTGTTCCTAGGTATGTTATTTTTCATAAGCTATTACCTGGCATTATATTTAAGATGCTCCCTCCAAATCAAAAAATCATTTTTAAAAATCATTACACATTTGTACAATTTTGATTATCTGTAAACATACAGCTCACTTTCTACCATGTCTGGTAGATAAAAAACAGACGAGTAATATAAGGGGCCTGGTGCATTTTGAATGTTCCTTCCATCTTCAGTTAAAGAAAAAAAATAAAGAAAAGATCAGTCAGGCTCCAAACAGAGAGTTCTGCTGCAAGTCTAATGCAGGCCCTCTAGCAGTGAGATTATGTGATTATTTCTGGATGCCGCAGTCATGTGGCTGCACAGCAAAGCTTTTGTCAGAAACACGACACAATCCCATTGCAGTCAAACTGCCAGCAGCAACTGGCAGTTTTGCATTTTCCTAAAGCACACCCACAGTGACAGTAAAGAAATACCAGCTCTTCAGTGCTATGGTCTCTACTAGTCAGAGAGTTTATATTCCTTATTGCAGTAAATCTAAAGGCTTGTTTCTCTCTTGCTTTTTTACTGTGTTTCCTAGGGTCCCATTAGATCCCAGAGCATTAATATCCACCACCCCCAAAACCAACTCTGCCTGAGGATGCCTGTCTAAACACTGCAGAAAAAGGAATTTTAAAAGTTTAGCTTGGTATTTAATCATAAAATATATTTCCCGCAGGTTCAAACAGAATTTACAATAGTCAAACATAATATTATAGCAAAGGATGCACAGTAAGATTACCTACACCATAAGGAATTTATTTGGATATTGTCTTATTTAATGTTATCCCTTCAGTCAGACACAAATAGGATTTTTCAAACATTATCATATAGCAACTCATTGTACTTTGCAGCAGAACATCAGACTTGCTAAATATATTTCATTGTATTACGTCTTAAAGATCCACTCACTTATTTAAGTACTTTTCCCCCTCCAACCGCCTTACACTCAGAATATTTACACATTCAGGTGCCGCATGTACTTAGAAACAACGAAATAATTAAAGCGTGAACAGAACACTAACCACTAGGAATATAATTGACAAATTATATAAAAACTGACTATAAAATTAAGTATTTTAGATGCTAAACAACAAAATCTATTTATGAGAGGACAGACTATAGAAACACACATTTGTCTCCTATCACAAAACTCATCACTTGTTTTCCTTCTCCTATAAATACTACATACTTGCTGCCAGGCACACAGAGTACTAGAAAATACTTGTTCTGATTACCTAATTTCAGGATAATTGGCATTTGGCCATGAAAATCAAATCTTGTAACTCAGTAACTTACACAGTGTATTTCTGCAGCACTCAGTTTTGTTTCTAAAAGCTCATATAAGAAATGTTCAGCAAATAAACCAGTTCCCATCCAGCATTTCAGCAAAATGCTGTTAAAAACCAAATCTCGCATTAAAGACATAGAAACCTACAGCCAGTACAGAGATTTTCCAGAATACCTAAGAAGGATTCTGTAATGAAGAAACTCCTATTCTCAGACTGAAATCAATTTATTCAACAGCCTCAGGAGTGGACTTTCCTGTGCCTAGGAACACACCTTGCTCACTTGCTGGGACACTTAAAGAGAACTTTAAGAGTTCGCTTTTCTTTTAAGATCAAAGAACTGGGTTCTTTAATCATGGACTGGCCTATGCACCTCCAGGTTTCCTCACTAGGGATGGGACACCCTTCTCTCCTAGAGGTACTAAAATCGTCACTAAAAATCTAGCAGGGCTCATAAATAGAGCTTTAAACTAGATGTGAAGGGGGAGGTGGATGAAGCCAGGCTAGTCAGGAGTGAGCCTGGAAGTGGAACTCCAGTGCCCAAGAGATGGTGTACTGGCAAGGACCACCAGTATGTCACCACAGAGTGAGTGGGGGCAAGTACAGCTGGTGATGGAAAGGATGAAACTGGCACTGAGAGGTTAGATATTCCAAGGACCAGTCAACTGGGGATGAACACTATGCCCTTTACGAGAGCTGAGGGTTCACCAGCCTAGCTGAAGTGCCTTTACACCAACGCACGCAGCATGGGCAATAAGCAGGAGGAGTTGGAAGTTACTGTAAAGCAAGGAGACTACAACGTAGTTGCCATCACAGAAACGTGGTGGGATGACTCGTGCACTGGAGTGCAGCTATGGTGAGGTATAAATTCTTCAGGTGGGACAGGAAGGGTAGAAGAGGTGGTGAGGTAGCCCTTTATGTCAGAGAGTGCTTTGATACCCTCGAGCTTGATTATGGTGATGACGGTATCGAGTGGATGTGGGTTAAAATCCGAGGAGCCCACAGGAAGGCAGATGTAGTGATGGGAGTCTGCTGTAGACAACCCAGCCAAGAAGAAGCAGCTGACGAGCTCTTCTATAAACAACTGGGAGAAGTCTCAAGATTGCTGGCTCTTGTCCTTGTGAGAGATTTCAATCTTGCAGACGTCTGCTAGTGATACAATACAAAAAAGAGGAAGCAGGCTAGGAGGTTCCTGGAGTGCGTGGAAGACAATTTCCTCACACAACTGGTGAGTGGGTCGACAAGGGAAGGCGCCCTCCTCGATCTGCTGTTTGTGAACAGAGAAGGCCTTGTGGGGGATGCGACAGTTGGAGGATGCCTGGGACAAAGCGATCATGAGATGGTAAAATTTTCAGTTCTAGGTGAGGTGAGGAGGGGGATTAGCACAATAGTCACATTAAACTTCCAGAGGGCAGACTTTGGACTGTTCAGGAGGCTGGTTGATAAAGTCTCATGGGAGACAGTCCCTAAGGGCAAGGGAGCCCACAAGGGCTGGGTGCTCCTCAGAAAGGAAATCCTGGCAGCGCAGGAGCAAGCTGCCCCCGTCTTCCAGAAAAGGAGCCGTCGGGGCAAAAAAAACAGCTTGGTTGAGGAGGGAGATCTTGAGGGTTGTCAAAAGGAACAGGAATTTCTATGAGCTTTGGAAGAAGGGACAGGCATCTTGGGTGGACTACAGGGATGAAGTGACATTGTGAAGAGAAAAAATCAGGAGGGTTAAAGCCCAACTAGAGCTCAGATTGGCCAAGTAGGTGAAAGATAACAAAAAAAATCTTTCTACAAATACATTAACAATAAAAGGAAGACCAGGGAGAATATTCAGTCCCTATTGGATGCAAATGGAACAACTGTGACAAAGGATAAGGACAAGGGTAAGGTACTTAATGCCTTCTTTGCCTCAATCTTTAATAGTAAGGACAGTTGTTCCCTGTGTGTACATACCCAAGTGTTAGAGGAGCAGAACAAAGCTCCCATGATCCAAGAGGAGGTGGTTAGAGACTTGCTTGCTCAGCTAGACACTGGTAAGTCTATGGGGCTGAATGGGATCCATCTAAGAGCACTGACAGAGCTGGTGGATGTGCTTGCCAAAGCCCTTTCCATCATCTTCCAGCAGTGCTGGAAGACTGGGGAAGTTCCAATTGACTGGAGGCTGGCTGATGTTGTATCCATCTACAAGAAGGGTCACAGGGAGGATCCAGGGAACTACAGGCCTGTCAGTCTGACCTCAGTGCCAGGAAAGTCATGGAACAGGTGATCTTGAGTGCTATCATGAAGCACATGCAAGAGAACCAGGTGATCAGGTCTAGTCAACATGGGTTTACAAAAGGCAGGTCTTGCCAAACTAACCTGATCGCCTTCTATGACAAAGTGACTTGCTTACTGGATGAGGGAAAGGCTGCGGATGTATCTTCTTGGACTTCGGTAAAACCTTTGACACAGTTTCTCACAGCATTCTGCTCTGGAAACTGTCGGCCTCTGGCCTGGACAGGCGCACACTCTCCTGGGTGGAAAACTGGTTGGATGGCCAAGCCCAGAGAGTGGTGGGAAATGGAGTTAAATTCAGCTGGAGGCCAGTGACAAGTGGGGTTCCCCAGGGCTCAGTGCTGGGTCCAGCCCTGGAAAATGTCTTTATCAATGACCTGGATGAAGGCATCGAGTGCACCCTTAGCAAGTTTGCAGATGACACTAAACTGGGTGGAAGTGTCGATCTGCTGGAGGGTCGGGAGGCTCTGCAAAGGGATCTGAACAGGCTGGGCTGCTGGGCTGAGACCAATGGCATGAGGTTTAACACGGCCAAATGCCGGGTCCTGCACTTGGGGCACAACAACCCTATGCGGAGATAAAGACTAGGAGAAGCCTGGCTAGAAAGCTGCCAGGAGGAGAAAGACATGGGGGTGTTGGTTGACAGCTAACTGAACATGAGCCAGCAGTGTGCCCAGTTGGCCAAGAAGGCCAATGGCATCTTGGCTTGTATCAGAAATGGCGTGACCAGAAGGTCCAGGGAGGTTATTCTCCCCCTGTACTCAGCACTGGTGCGATCGCAGCCAGCGTCCCCAGGACATGAAGGCTTTGCTGGTACATCCATCTGAAGTCGGTGCATGTCTGCATGCAGACACTCATAACAGTACATGCGGGGTTAGGCAGAGTTTAATGTGCACTCAACTACATCTGAATGCATAAGAGCAATTTGCTTTTTTTCCTTGGGAACACACTAAATGAGCCACGCTGTAATGAGCTCTGTTGAAATTGGTTCATGATTTTAAAGTTTTTAAAAAAATATATAAATAAATAAACTTAGGAATAAAGAGCATCTGCACAATGAAAGCTTGAAAATAATATTTTGCACTTTCAGTATCTACAGGTTTGGGTTTAAAGAAAAAAAAAACGAAGCTATCAAATTCAGACAAGTAACAGCACACTGTCATTCAGCATCCTGCGCATGGTCAAACAGCACAATTACTGGGTAAGACAAGGGAATACTGAGAGCTCACAACACACGTGACGCTTCTGGAAATTATGTTAAAAAAAACAGTGGATGTGAGATAAAATGCAGTTGCCAGCCTTGAAACAGCCAAGACTAGTGCCTTCTTGCTGTCTTCTTATATCTTTGTACAGCATCTATAAATCCATTCTATAATTAGAAACTAGAAACCATTATATAATTAGAAATTCAGCCATATGGTACAGTTGCGCAGCACCTTTTAAAGTCATTAGTTACAAATATGCCAAAAAGTACCTTAAAACAAAGGCATCAAGTCAGCAGAAACACTGTTTTCCCAATAAGCTGAAATAATACTTCTGAGAGGAGGGGGAAAAAACAGCTAGGAGGGAAAGCAAAGTGCTGCATTTTGAGGAAAGCGACCAGGTGAATAGATGTATCATTAAATATAAAGGTTCCTTTACTACTTTTAGCATGGCTTGTTTAAGCCTTAAAAGCTTCAGACACTTTGCAACTGATTCCCACATGACCTTAATTCTTACACCTTCTATGAGTTTTCTCCCACTATAATTATACATGCAAACTAAACCACCGTTCAGGACTCTTGCTGTTAGTACCTTCATAAGGTGTCAAACAGGGCTTATGCATTTATTGTGCATTTCAAAGGCTTTCAACTTAGAGTAACACATCCAAAGCTGTTGACATGATATTGACATGATACTAGTTCTGAACCAAAATATAAATCTGAAGACAAAGTCTCTTGCAGGTCACGATACAGTCTCAAGCAGAAGCCTTTGAGAGAGGAAGAACTAATGCTGATGGCATAAATACCATTTTGAAAGAGAAATATCAAGAGCAGGTGGGAAAAACCTCTGAATAAAAGTGTCACAAGATTCATTTGGGACAATGCTGAAGTATTACCTATGACAGCAGCCTCTAACAAGATTTTTTTTCCTTGGCTTCACGAGTGAATTGTAACTTAAAAATTCCAGTTCATCATTCATTTCCATAAAAGAAACTTATTCTGGACTCTGCACTTGATAGTGGATATGTTCACAGGGCTACCCAGCATCCTACAGCACTCTCATTACACACAACTTCAAAGAAAAAATGACAGCATTAATAACCTGTCAGAGATTACAGGTCGTAAAGTGGCTTTTTTCATCAACATATAAAAGATAGACACTAAACAGTAAAAACACAAAAATGTTTATGCTATTGTTTAGCTACTGCAGACTCACTTAATGAGCAATTTGTTCACTAACTCTCTGCCCTTCCCATGGCTCATAAGAGCCCTTGTAACTGCACTGTTTGCCAAACAGTAATAGCCTATATGAAACTAAAGCAATAAAGAAAACGTATCACAGACTCCCTTATTTGGCTTTCAATAACTTCTCTTGATCTGCTTCTGCCAAATTAATTCCGCTATTTAATTCCTGGGCTTCATGGCTACAGAACTGCATTTACGTCTTGTAAATATGCAATTTTGACTTCACTAGTACATCTCTAATTATGCTGATATGTGGCAATACAGTAACAAAACTTCCTCAAGTAAATCTGATGAAGCCACATCTGGTTCATTTTAAAGGGAATTTGAACAGAGCACTAAAACACATCAACTATCCCATTTATCTCAGAAGGTGTTAACATATTGAGTGATGAAGATGATCTGCATTAAATATTTATCTGATGGTCTGGTAATTTTATTTAATGTTGAACCTGCTCACCAACTTTAACTATTAATTTCTCCTGTGTTAAAGTAGAAGCTCTGATACATCTCTGTTTATACTTTAATGTATTTGCTTACCCATGTGAAAAACCAGTTTAACAGTCAGATTATATCCATTTGCTCACAAGAGAGTCGGTAATTAATAATTACCAACAAGTTAATACAGAATTCTTTCATCCTGTTACTCTCGCTCTGTAAACACAGCTTACACAGACACAACATTTAAAGACACAAATTTCCAACTTTGTGGTAAATCCCTCCCTCTGAATGGCAGACATGGTCCTCTTCTGCTATAAAACAGTTCTGGTCTCATATTCACCCTCTATCTGCAATTGCTTTTTCAGCCTATCCAATATCAGGTGTCCTGTGAAAAAGTCCATGGTGGGTTGACCACAGTTAGCAGCCAAACACCCACTCTGCCTTTTGCCTGCTGCCCTCTACCAGGAGATGAAATGAAAAACATCAGGAAGGCAAAAAGACTTATGGATGAGGATAATGACAGTTTAATAAGAAAAGCAAAAAGGAATTAGTTCACTGCTCCCCATCAGCAGGCAGATGTCCAGCTGCTTCCACCACCACAAACATCCCCACCTACCCCTTTCCCTGAGCTTTCATGCTGAGCACAACGCACACAGCATGGAGCATCCACTAAGTCGGCTGTGGTCAGCTGCCTCTGCCGTATCCCCTCTCTCTACTATGCACAAAGTGAATTTCCTAACTCCATCCCCACCAGATGCAGTACAGAGTTATCGCAAGATGCCTCTGAGGTTCCAAGTACCACTGGTAAGACTTGGTTTCAAGCCCAGGATCC
This sequence comes from Clamator glandarius, assembly GCA_033459285.1. Lineage (NCBI taxonomy): Eukaryota > Metazoa > Chordata > Aves > Cuculiformes > Cuculidae > Clamator > Clamator glandarius. Next base: position 776,771 of record JAUNZM010000016.1, on the reverse strand, counting down.
AGACTACAACATAACTTCCCATCGCCATACTCAAAAACAGAAGGGGGGATGAGGACCTTTAAAAGGGTCTCCCCATCTTTAAACAGGCTTTTTCAGAGTTTTTTTAACATGCTAATTGTACATAACTTCCTCGGCTAAAAGTCCATGACAGTTTCTTGAACAAGAACGCTCACAGCAGTGATATATAATTTGAAATGTGTCCATTTTGTTTTGTTGGAGGAGTTGTTTGGTTAGTTAAAAAAAATGCCACCACCCTATATAGCAAATTAATCACAAGATAATTAGGCATTACTTGGCAGAAAGGAAAAGAAGAATGCAGGATACTCCTTAGTAAAGGCTTCATTATTCATTCCTTCCAGTCCTACCACTTCTGCACAAGTCAGCTTTGACAACTTTGGGGTTATATTTTGGGGGGGTTTCTGGGTTTTTTTAGGGGGGAGAGGGGGTGTCCTATTTTTTTAAGTGTTAATGGTCTCACTTTGGGGAAAAGGGACACCCCAGATGCACATTAACCTGGTGGCCATTTACGTGCTCATTGGTGAAGCACAGAAATTGCTGATAAAGCTTTGCACTGGCATTTCTTGTCTGGAGAAGGTACAAGTTTGACAAAGTCTGATACACACATTCAGTTAAACACCGGTTGCTCTCCAAACATTGTTACTCAGAGTCCATTAACCAAGGACTCCTTCAGTGGAACATATCAAAACTTGTCTTCAATGCTAAATCCACATATTAATGCTTGCTTCGGGATAGGAGGATGGAGACTCAACCATCTGTAACACTTAGATTCACAGTTCTGCATATATTTTGAAGAGTCACTTCATCGTGACTACTTTCATAAGTTAATACAAAAAAATTAAACTCAAAAATTGGAAGACTTGATGAACCATCTGAGATTAGAAATACTGAACATTTTACTACAAATCTGGGACAGATTCAAATTTAATGTGAACCACACTGTTTATTGACAATATTCAAGTTAAACCACAACAATTACAATAACAATTGTGCAATCATTTGGCATATAGTTGAGCCCCAGGACTTTATTAAAGTAGAAAGTAGGTTTGGGAGAAAATTCTTTAATCAAATCTATAAATTATCTGCTAGAAAAACTAACGAAGTTTCAGCAGGTTTCATTATAACAGACATTAAAGGTGAAGCACAAGGGGGTGGGGGCTGTCACTTTTTTAAAATGCATCATTGTACCTTTTGATTTCTTCTACAAAATTGTGAAACCCTAAAGATGACAAACTATAATGCAACAGGACATCCTTCTAAAACTTTGTCAGGGCTCTTTTCCATTGTTAAATTCTCCTTGGCTAACGACAACCCATTCTCCACAATTTCTTCCTTAGGCCTTTATGATAATAAAACTTGGTGACATTTAGAGCCAAGGAAACCCATCTGCTAACACAGCTAGTATCTTTGACAGCCTAATTTTCATCAAGGACAAGGGAAGGAATGATATTTTCCTAACACCACATATATCACAAATGAGATCAGCCTCTGCTTTTCATTATTCTATATGGATTGCATTTGGAAAGGAAAATGTGCTGCTGCATTAATACAGCTCATTGTGCGTCAACATCATTTGTAATGGTACAAGTTTGAAGGCAGAAGGGCGCATGCAAGCAAAAGGGATTTCTTAAGGGAAGTCAGGAAATGAGTGGAGAATGGCTCAAACTCATGAACTCAGGTTTGTAACTTTTTTCTCATGTACAAATTGAAGGAGCCAATTCAAATGAGATGAAGATAGACATTTTAGTCTGTAACGTCAGATCCCCATTCTAGCAATGCCTACTTGCAAAGTGCTATATAGGTTGGACAGAGGAGACAAATCACCACATAAACCATAGTGTAGCCTCTGACTCGAGTTCACATATTCAAAGAGAAAAGCTCTGTTAATTCCATAAAGTACTATAAGAAAAAAATCAACGAACATATCAAGAGGAGAAACAAGGTAGACTAATCAATCACTTTGTTACACTGTCATCACAGGAGGCTGAGCACCTCCATCCTGTTTCACCAGATCCTGTGGGAGGAGCCGCACCAAAGATACTTCACATATCCCATCACTACCACAAGCACATGACATGCATGTAAAAAAAAAAATCTGAACTAAAGAACACACAGTGAATTTACACAAAATCTCTTTATCTCCTATCATGGAAAAAAAAAATGTAAATGAAAGGGACAATTACAGAAAATAAGATGAATTCAAGTAGCATACTGAGGGGAGAAAAACAAGCTCTAACTTCTAATGAGAGTATTTTCTGTTCTCTTGGAGCCTCTGTACTTAAATTAGATTAAACAGTCTGGTTCTTTCAATCCACTGCTTGACAGGAGTCTTGATTTAGCGGCTGACATGCCACAAACCATACCCAGAATAAAATAAATGTATCAGGATGGTAAATGCCATTAAAGAGAAGGATGAGAGAGATGGAACAGAAAAATATTTCTAAACAGTTTGGTACCTAAATTGGCTAAGGGAAGTTTTCCATCCTTTAGGGCTCTGACTTGCAAATTACTCCTTATACATCTCATCCCTTCTCTCATACAGCAGTTTGTCCAGATAAGCAAAATACAAAACATGAAGAAAAAACTGAGAAACAAGCACACATGTTCAATTTGGGTATAAGATTAAAAAAAAAGAATTTGGAACTTATTTAAGCCCAGTACAAATGAGAGTTCTTACTACTGGTTTAAAATTATCCTTATGCCACTATGGTATGGAACAGTAGACTCAAGGAATCTTTAAACAAGTACACTCTAGGCAAAGGTGTAATTCCATGAAACACTGACAGTTTTTATGACTAACATGGTAGTTAGACATTATTTATATTCTGAATTTCTCCAAGCGGTTATGGACACACAAATTGCTTTTTTTTTGATTATATACATAAAACTGGAACTGTGTGAACTGGACACAGTGAATCTATGACAACCAATTGCATGTTCAAAACATGAATATTCAAAGTTATATCTTACGGACACATTGTAAAATAAAGCAACATGTTCCTCTCAGAGTTATATATTCTCCTGTTTCACAATCTTACAGAATTACCAGAGTTTATTAGACTTTGTATTTTTTTTCCTAAGTATATTTTTGAACAAGCAAAAACTGACATTTTTTTCTGTATGCACCTACCGAGTAGCATGTCAAATATGCCATCCGAGATTTTAAATTTTTATCCTTACAGTTTAAATCATTAGCCTTCAAAAGCCTGCATGTGGATTTATAAGTGCTGTCTGAAGAATTCACTTGAGCAGCTTTAAAATACTCAGAAGGAGACAGCACAACATCTGTCCATGACAAGCTGCTGAAAACCAGGCAGCAAGCCAAGCACTCCCCAAAGTTTCAGCCCAGTAAATCAGACAATCTTGAACAGCTGTAAACAGTAAAGCAAGAACTGCTTTTAACACTAAATCAAAGAAAAATAAATGCTTGCTATAAACTTACAGCAGTTGTTCCATGGATTTCACCAACGAAATGACAGGGGCAACTTCTCTCTTTCATATCAACATGTTAGCACTTATTACTGTTTTACTGATGAAGATATTTGTGTCTTTTAAAATTATATTAGATTTAAAATGAGAAGGGCTTCATTGCTTTGCTAAAAACTAGATTAATGCACCCCTGAGGAGTTCACTATGCAAATTCACAGGAGAAAACTGAGATGAGAAAAAAAAAAAACGAAAAAAAACCAACAGAAGAAAAAAAGAAAACACAAGTTAAGACTTTAGGATGCCTTTGTCAGTTAACTTCACATCCTGAGCTCTCCCAGATACTCTAACTGCTTTCTGGTGTTTGTTTCACTCTTAAGGAAATAAAACTAGAAAAAAAAAAAGATATTATAACAATGAAAAAGTACAGAATAGAGTGATAAAGGCTTGTACGGTCAAAGACAAATAGAGATAAGAAGGGGGGCAGAAATGTGAAAGCAAGGCAAGTACAGGAAATTCTGAAATTGGAATTCTAAAAGGAAATTCTAAAAGATATTTTTAACCCCTGGTGAAAGCAGAAGGAAAAAAATGAAAAAACGAAAAACAATTATTACTGGTTTTATTACTTGAAAGACAGTGTTTTGAGAAGAAAATGAAAGAGGTATTTTCAATATCAAGAATAAAATTCAGAAGGCTTTTTCTAGCAACAAGTAAAAATGTTTTTGAACACGTGGCGTTAAAAAAACCTTAAAGCATGAATTCTTGAGCTCCAAAATAAGCCTTGAGTGAAATTCTACCTAAACACGCACAACTCCATGTTTTCAATACCTCAAAACAGCATTCATCTACCAGACTTTTTCTTCTATATAATATATTTAACTACATTTTTCTTTTTCTGCCTTCTGCCAGAATGCTGCCAAATCGTACAAGATTGAAAGGGGGGAGGAATGAGAACAAAACTCACAAAATTTTCAGTCATCTTCCCTTTTAATATCTGATATCATATGCTGGGTTGCATGACAGCTGAGGGATGATATATGGAAAAGATCGAGTAAGCCTTCAGACTACCGGGGGGTGCCACTGTGGGACTGACTCGCCCTGCTCCGTAGCCCTGTGAGTCACACGCATCAGTTGGTGTCACACAAGGTTTGACAGAGGAACAGATATCACAGCCTAGCCAAGCGGAACGCAATGCAGAAGCCATCTGCGTGAACCCGATAGTCAAAGTGCATGATGCAGGAAGTCTGCAAAATATACAAACTTTGACTCTGTGGAAGAAACTCAGTGCTTTGAGATCTGGGAAGAGCTGATGGTGGAACTGGAGGAATCCCTGTGCCACTGGGCTCCAGACAAGGGCCACTGAACTGGTCTGGCAACACTTATCACAAAAACTACATAATAAGGCACGTCAGATACACATCCTGACTTCCTATTTATTGCCTGATGCTTTCAAAGCACTGGCAGAGCCCTGTGCCATTTCCGCACGAGGGTGGCACCGCTCTTGCACTGTGCTGCAGTAATAGGGTGAAGTGAGGTGTTCCAGTTGGAGCTTCCAAAATACAAACGCCTAGTGACAGGCAACATGCTCAGAAGGAACCTGCACACAGTAATTACCTTCCCTGTCAGTCTAAAACAAGTCAAGCATAATCTTTTGAAAACTGTACAAGCCTACCAACTTTGTTTGTTCTTTCCTGTTACTGTTACCTTTTATTTTTTAAAGATTGGGTAGTATTTTTAAGAGGCTGTTCCGCTGTTGTTCTGAATGGCCTTCCCTGGCTTTATTTTGGTCATGAAACATGACAATCTGTTATTGAAAACTTCATACATACTCTTGTCTTAGTATTTGATTAAATGGTATAAATAAAAATTCAACTAATTTTCATGTAAAATATAAAAGGAAAGGCTTATCCAAGGTGACCAACAGTTTAGAGAGAAAGCAGAACTGCTAGTTTATCAGACACACAGGAGTGATGGGAGGAAATTAAAACACTGATTTCTTATAAAAAAACAAGGATTATCTAATTTAACTTGTGGCTGCCATGCAAGGAACTACTGGAGAATACTCTTCTGAAAATGTCATTCACCATCAAGACAAATTATTTCAGCTGGAGAGCCATGGGAAATAAAGCCTTGCACTGCCACAGTAAAAATAAAAATAGCATCCATAGCTTTCCCACAATACAGCAGATATTGACAAACTAATATTTTCCATTAATCTTCATAGGTTTGCACTGAATCTATTGACCTAAGAGGACCAGGCCTATACAGATGGTGAGAAACATCCATTTAAGTCACAACAGGCAGTGTTCAATTCTGCTCAAAGAAAACACAAGTTCCCATCTTCTTAAATACTTTACAAAAAGAGACAGGAATTGATACTAGAAGCTGTTTTGGCAAAATAAGATTTAAATGGCATATTTTCCCATAATGGCAGCTACATGCAATGTGATACTTTAATTTTATCTATAACATACAAGTTATGCTTTTCTTTTATATCTAAGTAAAGTTACATTAAATACATCTTAAAATTATATTATTCAAATACCATCCCAAAGCAACACAAAATAACTGAAAGATTACTCTCCACAAAACCAGTAATTATAACGAATAACTTCTCATCCAAGATTAGAAAAGGAGACCAATTTCCAACAAACCATTGTGTTGTTGGTTTTAGAAATTATGTATTAGGCTCCAGGGACCAGTGTCAGGAGAGCCTGAGGAAGCAAGCAGAAAGTATCAAAAAATATTTGGAAGACAAATTTCTCAAATAAAAACACAGAGATGTGCTACAGTTTAACTAGAGACAAGGCTACTCGGGATAAACAACCTGCAATGTACACAAAGAGCTAAGGCTCAGCCACCTTGCTCTGCTACCTTTCTATATGATGAGACATTATGAGCAAAATGCTGATGGGAACTTGTGTATTTATCCATTACAAGGACTAAATTCTTGTCTTACACGAAACAATGATGAATAAATATCACCATATAGGACCATCTCCCAGCCTCCAAAACTTGGTACAAATGAATATATATTGGTAATACTGCAAAGCATTTTGGTTTTTCTGAAATCACATTAGACAAACTTATTTGGACCATGTCCGTGGCTTCTAGGAAATACTATAATGGTAAAATTCTAATACCAATATTACTAGTATGATATAAGACACTACAGAATCTCACTGTTGCAACAAAAAAATAAACACAACCGAAAACTTGATAAATATTTGTTAGGGAAGAGTGGGAAAGCTGCCTGGCAGAGAAAGACCTGAAGTGCTGGTTGACAGCAGCTGAGCATGAGCAGCAGTGTGCCCAGGTGGCCAAAAGGGCCAACAGCATCTTGGCTTGTATCAGAAAGTGTGCCCAGCAGGTCGAGCGAAGCAATCGTGCCCCTGTACTCAACCCTGGCAAGGCCACACCTCAAATCTTGTGTTTGGTTTTGGCCCCCTCCTGACAAGAGACACTTCGCTGCTGGAGCGTGTCCAGAGAAGGGGAACAAAGCTGGTGAAGGAGCTGGAGAACAAGGATTACAAGGAACGGCTGAGGGAGCTGGGGCTGTTCATCCTGGATAAGAGGAGACTGAGGGGAGATCTTATCACTGTCTACAACTGCCTGAAAGGAGGTTGTAGCAAGCTGGGGTGTCTCTTGTCCCAAGTAACATGTGATCAGATGAGAAGAAATGTCCTCAAGTGGTGCCAGGGGAAGTTTAGATTACAAAAAAATAGGAAATATTAGGAAAAATTTCTTTACCAAAAGGGTTGTCAAGCCTTAGAACAGGCTGCTCAGGGAGGTGGTTGAGTCACCATCCCTGCAGGTATTTAAAAGACATGTAGGTGTGGTGCTTAGAGACATGGTTTAAGTGGTGGACTTGGCAGTGTTAGGCGTATGGCTGGACTCGATCGTAAGGTTTTTTTCCCAACCTAAATGATTCTATGATTCTGAGTTCCTAGTACAGTCAGACACACTTTCACAAGGGTTTTGTGTTTATTTGTTTAAGAAAAAGGAAATACACAAAACGAGCAAGGTCTCTTTCACACAAAGGATCAGTCAGCAACTGCAGCATACCCCCTTCCTGGACGTCACTCAGGTGACATTTCATAACTCAGGTTATAAAAACTTGGAATAAATTCCGTCTCCCAGCTAACAGTACTTGTCTCATCTCATTGCTTGTGCTCCCCTCTCCAGGATGCTCTTCTTCCTTTCTCTCAAGCTCTTGTCTACCTCAGAGATGATGTACATTGTTCTTAACTCCCTGAATATCTGGAGAGACAAAGTGCTTTAGGATTTTCGCTCATAAATAGGGGCACAAGATATGCCTAGCTTGCTAATTAATCCCATGAGCAGGTTAGCTACAGACAGGGTTTTTCTATAACAGAGCAGGAAGAAAAAAAAAAAAACCAACCAGGATCTCCCGTCAGGGAACAGCAGGGAGGAAAGCAAACAACACAAGCTGGGTGTTACTGTCTGACTGCAGAGAGCTGACCTTTCAATATTAAACAAAACCACCTACATACGCTGGCATTAGATGAGTTATGTGGCTCAGGTAGGAAAACAAAGAAAATTAAGGAGATGGCTTTTGTGTCTGTTACGATAGTAAAGAGGGAGACAGTGGAGAAACGTGCCAAATAATTATATGTCATGACAGTAACTATTTAGGGTACTACTTCGAGTGAGCATAGAAATCTAAATCCAAAGGTAAAAATATTACTTGGCACAGTTGATGAAAGTACTGAATTAAGAGAAAAGTATGACAGCAGTCTGCTGAAAGTGGTTTATATTTGTGGATGTACAGGAAGGCTGTATCATACTGATACTATGACAAAGGCAGCTGCAAAAAAAGAGACACAGATTAGAGGTGCAGTTTACTGAGTATGAAATAGCAGCACAGAAGAGGTAATCGAGGGGGAAAAAGATATCAGCATGGTGGGACTATCCAAAGAAAGAGACAATACAGAAAAACACTGCAAGGTACCGGACACGTGTTGAACTCAAATACTCAAGAATCTTCTTTCACTATGGACAGCTTATTCACTCATCCTCTTTCCAGGACTGAAAAAGCTACAGGCGACAGACTAGAGCAAGGACAGCCTCTTCCTTTCCAGGTTATCTTCAGATTAGAACAATATCACCTTGTTGCAGCAACACAACACTTCTGGACTTCTCTCCTAAATCTCAGCTATTTCACCTCATCCTTAATAGTGCTCACACCTGAAAAAGACCTACCCGCAGACAGCAGGGGTGGATCTTGCATTGACCTCTCCGGCTGGCCAAAGTCCTGGATGGGAAGGGGCTGCAGCTCAGAGCAGGCATGCTGGCAGCAAGTTCTGCAGAACATGCTCTCCTCCAACACTTTGCCTGCAATCAAGTATCAAGCAATTTAACTGCATCTTTTCAGTGAACGGAGCTGTTAAATCTAAGAGTAAAGAGAAAAAAAGCTGTAAGACTAGAGGGTTTTTTAATACAGTGAAATTTCCTCCTGATAGCTAGTCGTAGCACGCCAAGTTTTTTAAAATGCCTTCAGGGCTAAACCGCAAAAAAAAAAAAAAAAAAAAAGAGCTTTGCAGCGAGATCACCACTAGTTCATTTAAGTGTGCATACAAGAAGCTAAATAATATTGGGAGCCACAAATGGAAAAATCACAGAACATGAAGTTAGTTCATATTGGCAGAGAAATTGTACTGTTCAAAGAGACTAACACCACCTCGCCCAACAGAGCACCTACCAGACTATCTGCTGGCGCTAAGGGAATTTCAGGAATATTTCCATTATACTGCCAATGCTTTCAATTTATCACAACTCTCCAGAGCAAGCTTGCAAATCAATGTTTTTAGACAGCATCTCTCAGGGTAAGTAATCTTGCCCCACCCCCCAAAAATAAAAGGTGTAAACAGAAAGAGTTCAGTTATTTTAAAGCAAGAGAAAATAACCTTTTCTCACATGGAAAAATAATCCTTGAAGTGTAAAAAAATTACAAGCAGTTCTAGCAGTAATAATTGCAAACTCCCAGAGATGGTCTGGCACGTAATATCCACCTCTGGGAAAGCCAAGAGACATGTAAATTGCTCCACAAACATCTCTAGTTATTGCCAGCTACGATTTTATGACAACCTACTGTAACAGCACACTTTTAAAAAAGCATAGCAGAAGCTACTATCAAGCTGAGCTTTATTTTACGGTAATATTTACAGTATTTTATGACTTTCATAGACACATTACACCTGCAAGGGAAAACACATCTGACATTTGGACTTCATCAAAAACACCACATTTCAAGGTTCAATTTTATTGTATTGTTTCTGTTAAAGATTCTAGTTTCCTTATAGATACATTTTATGAAATTCAAGCCCTTTAAGAAATAACTAGCACAGGCTATTTTGTCACAATACAAGTAAGATATCAGAAGGAAAATGAACTCCTGAATATTCAAGAGTACTACCTTTAACTGATGAAGGAATGAAGCAAAGCAGAAGCCTCAACATATTAAGCAAAGGTTTTTCAGAAGAGATAACTTAGGAAACCTCTACTTTTATGTTCAACTTTTGAATTCAATAAAAGGACTTGATTTCAAATCAAGGTAAATGCCTACATCTAGAGAGTAGGATCTTCTTAAAAGAAAGTCAGTCATGTAATACATTACTATACCTGAATTTTCATAATCCTTTGTAATCTCCTTGCCTATTCACTGGGCCAAATGCTTCTCTTCCAGGCCACCATTTATTTATAAACAAAAGCAAACTTAAAACTAAGCATTCAGAAATCTTCTCATTTTCTAACAAAGTTGACTGTTTCTAGTTTTCAGAAACACAAGGAAGAAATAAAGACTTTCATGCCATTCAGTATATTGTCTTAGAATGATTCTAAATATTAATTTATTAAATATTTGCAGTGGAACCATAATTCCAGCTTTCTTTTTTTTCCCTAAAGTCATAGTAATGTCTGGGATGTTAAAAAGTACTTCAAGTCTGCCAGTTTTTACCAGCTTGCTTCCTAAAATGAGGATCCATTTTTTGTACTTGCTTCTCACTCAATATTCAAAACTCTGAATACATTAAGGTAACCATAAAAAGGTCTCAAATGTAATGAAAAAGATCACATGGTGCAACATTATTGTACAGAGATTGTGCGTAACAAATTTCAATATGCATGTTCCACAAAAAGCTTAAGGTTGTTAACAGAATTCATCATAAGATACAAGCTTGAAAATCCAAGGCAAAGATCTTCTGTTAAAGAGCTTTTTCTTATCAAGCAACACACGAGACTTTAGCCAGAGAAAGTTCTTCTGTAAGTCAACCCACAGAGGAGATTAGAATGCTAGTCAATTTAGAGGAGTAGCTGCTGACTGGGTTAAGAGAAGCAGGCTACAGTCTCAGCTCAGCTTTTAGCAAGTTCTTTACCTTGTTTCAATTTTCCACTGGAGATTAGGTTTATCTTCACCTGTAGATATGAAAGCTCTTGAGAGGAGACATACTGCATAGGCTGTAATCAATAAGATGCAATTTAAAACTTAATTCCTCCAAAGTAAATTAAGAAAACACGAGAAAGAGGATTCGGTTCTTCAAATCTATTTGTGCTCACTCCAAACTCAAGTCTCAATACACAAAACAGAATTTTATAAAGACTGCTGACTTCTCTCTTACCTAACAAACAGAGCCTACTAAATCAAAGCACTAAGGGAAAAGAAGAACAAAAACTATTTCATTGTTCCTTGAAGCACGCACAAAACCAATTAAGCCAACAGGCTAACATCAATCGTGATAAAAACCCATTCAACTTCAGGTATTCTGTATACCTGCTTACTTCAACAGCAGGCTCATCTTTAAAAATGAATGGGTTTAAATATTCATTTCTCTTGAAAAAGATAATTTTCCCTTTAAAAAATGATTATGAAAAGTTCATATCCATAACAACAATTTTTAATCCTCTGAATCCTTAACACATCAGCAGCACAAGGCTTCTGTGGTGACGTGGAAACCAAACCCAGAATATTATGCGAGGAAGGTGTAACTGAACCACGCCTGGCTTTCTAGAGACCTAAAATGCAAAGAAAAACATGGGAATACTTCACGTGACCTTGTCCCAGGCAGAGTTTAAATGCTTGTAAGAGTAATGGTGGAAGATCAGAAAAACACTCAAACCAACCACGGGAAAACTTCTCAATGTTTATGATTTCTGAACAATCAAATCAAAGTTTAAGTTCTGTTACAGCTATAATGCAACCCATTTTTATTTTACAAGTTGTTCCTGGGAGTTATTATAATCAATTACAGTAATTGCAGATGAAGCAAAGACAGGAAAAGCAGAGGTCTAAACATTCTACCACAGCACGCGGATACCCTTTTAGGCCACACAACTCCTGCACTACCCTCCTATGTCTGCTTGAGACAAGACAAGTTTATCTACAAGTTTACTGAATTCATCAAACAAAGAGCTTCAGGACTCCAAACCTCTTATTTTTATTCAATCTGCTGTGCTGTACTTTTTTGCAGTATTGAAGTATCAGCCAACTTGGCAAATTTTTCCAAGGTAGTTTTTCTGTTGTTTGGGTTTGTTGTTTTGTTTAGGGTCAGTTGCTTTGGGGTTTTTTTTCAGTCATAGCTATGTTGTTTCTTAGTATTAAAAAACAAAGCATATGAAGAGCCACAGTAAGAATGAGCAAAATAAACGCCTTCTGATGATCATGGAATCATAGAATAGTTTGCGTTGGAAGGGACCATGAAGGTCATCTAATCCAACCCCCCTGCAGCAAGCAGTGACATCTTCAACTTAACGAGGTTGCTCAGAGCCCCGTCCAAGCTGACCTTGATCGTTTCCAGGGATGGGGCAACGATGCAATGTACTGATGAGATCTGAATTTGCAGTATTCTAGGGCTATGTCAGAGTGTCAGCGGAGGCAAGTCCACAATGAAAACACAGTCTCCTGTGCCTCAGTCTTATAGAGAGTATTTTTCCCTAAACTGCTCCAGATGATGAAGCTTTAATGCTACTCATACTACACAGAAAGCTTAGCAAAAGGTGGTCACTGTAACAGTCACGATAAACCCAATACAGATTCTGACATAGCAAATAATCTTGTAGACAACTGTTTTGTATTTAAAGCATTCCAAAATTAAAATAATCAAGTAAGTACAATAATTATGACAGTGCAAATTGTCAAAGCCAGAATAAATATATGAAAGTTTCACTCTTCTTGTTGCAAAGCTGGTTAAAGTTACTTGTGATGTGCATCACTGAAACTTCAAGCTTGGTGTTTCTTCTAACATCACATGCACCATTTAGAAATGCAGACTACTTGTCTGAAATTTTTAACCAAGATACAAAAATCAATGTTATATAAAGCACTCTTTCCTGATACTGATGATGCATAATATGAGTCACCACTTCAAAGCCTCCAATACACCACACAATCCACGTTCTTTTAAGTCGCGAATAAACCCTAAAGTGGTTTCTCCTGTCTTGCTTCTAAAAAAATATTCTCAGTTCCCAACAGCAAACTAACTTCGTCAGTCAGAAGAAAATAAGCTCTACAAGCAGAAATAAAAGCATCTAAACAATACATACATCTCCTTTATTTCAAAATGCAAATATTTCCCAGATGTGCTTTTTAAGTTTGTTGTAAAAAAGATAGGAAAAAAAGCAAGTCACCAGTCAAAAGTTAATAGAATAGCTGTAATACTTTTTTGGGATTTTTACGGTGAATTTGTTGTGTGGTTCCAGGATCTGTAACTGAAGGAGGGGGAGAAGAGGGCCAGAGCATCTGAAAGTTTGGGCTCAAACAATTTGCTGCCTGTCATCTGGCTTATGGTGACTGCTGTGTGTGCTCTCTGCCAGCAGCAAATGCCACGCAGTCAGAGGTGAAGATCTGCTCAATAGAACACAGTTATGGTAAATAACTTCACCAGTGCTAGAATTACTAGACATCTGTTGGTATTACTTGGCTATGTTTACTGTCGTCCAGCCAGGCATCCCTTTCAACCCAGGCAACGAACGCTGCGGGATGAGCGACAAAGAGCCCAGCAGAAAGAAGTCACTGTTGCAACAGTCCAGTTAGGAGATTCATACCATGTCTTGATATATCAGTGAGAAGATATATCCTTTAAAACAATGTTTCCTGGAAATCATGCTGTCAGTGCTTCAAGAATCACCACTGAAGAGCTAACGTACCAAGTTTTTACATCTTTTAATTAACTTATCTGCCTGAGCTTCCACAAAAATATGGACTCTGAAAACATACAAAGAGAGCAAGTACTGTGTAGCATGATTCCATCACCACAAGAGGGATGTTGAGGCTCTGGAGCGAGTCCAGAGAAGAGCAACGAAGCTGGTGAAGGGGCTGGAGAACAGGCCTTATGAGGAACGGCTGAGAGAGCTGGGGGTGTTTAGCCTGGAGAAGAGGAGGCTGAGAGGAGACCTCATTGCTCTCTATAACTACCTGAAAGGAGGTTGTGGAGAGGAGGGAGCTGGGCTCTTCCCCTGAGTGACAGGGGACAGGACAAGAGGGAATGGCCTCAAGCTCCACCAGGGGAGGTTTAGACTGGACATTAGGAAAAAATTTTTTTTCACAGAAAGGGTCATTGGGCACTGGCACAGGCTACCCAGGGAGGTGGTTGAGTCACCTTCCCTGGAGGTGTTTAAGGGATGGGTGGGTGAGGTGCTAAGGGTCATGGTTTAGTGTTTGATAGGAATGGTTGGGCTCAACGATCTGGTGGGTCTCTTCCAACCTGGTGATTGTATGATTCTATGATTCTATTCCTCTCTTGTGAGACCTCATCTGGAGTATTGTGTCCAGTTCTGGAATCCTCTACATAAGGAGATGGAGCTGTTGGAACGGGTCCAGAGGAGGCTACAAAGATGATCAGAGGGATGGAGCACCTCCCATACCAGGACAGGCTGAGAGAGCTGAGGTTGTTCAGCCTGGAGAAGAGAAGGCTCCGAGGAGACCTTATAGCGACCTTCCAGTACCTGAAGGGGCTACAGGAAAGCTGGGAAGAGGCTGTTTACAAAGGTTTGTAGGGATAGGACAAGGGGCAATAGCAATAAACTAGAGAGGAGTAGATTTAGACTGGACATAAAGAGGAATTTGTTCACTATGAGAGTGATAAGGCATTGGCACAGGTTGCCCAGGGAAGCTGTGGCTGCTCCATCCCTGGAGGTGTTCAAGGCCAGGTTGGATGGACCTTGGGCAGCCTGGGCTGGTGGGAGGTGTCCCTGCCCATGGCAGAGGGGCTGGAACTGGATAATGTGTAAGGTCCCTTCCAACCCAAACTATTCTATGACTCTATGATGATGTCTAATGGTAGTGCAACTGCTCTAGTTGAGGAGAAATAAACAATTCAACAAGTCTGCTGTACAGCTATAAATTAAATAGCTCATTAGGTAACAGTAAGTAAGGTCTGGAAAAGTCTTCAAAGCAATAGTCCACCTCAAGTATACCTCACAATTTCCAGGTACTACGCTGTTAATGCAAAACCGTAACAATATACTCAAGATGTGAGTACAGATACACACACATAGGTCTACAACCAGATACATCTGAGGCAGTCACAAGAGAAAGGCAGCACTTTGACTGGCACTTCCAAACAATGGGAACATGAAAAGATGCCCAGACCAATAGCTCTACAAATGGAACACAGACAGATGCCAAGGGTGACCCCAAACCCACAGCACTGACCAACAAGAGACCATGCTCCACTGGAAGAAGCAAATCTCAACAGAAGACAACGTTATTTCCTTTCTTAGGGAATTATTTCTGTCATGTTTTGCCATGAGAGTGATGAGGGTGCGCAAACTACATCTCTACATCTAAGGACTCCAAACAGAGAAGCAGCAGTAACAAAGTGCTTACAGCCGTCTGGATTTATTTCCCCCAGGAATCATTTTAGAAGAAAAAGTATATAGTATGAGTAGAAATAGTCAATCCACAAGATGTTTCAACATATTTTCATCTTTTTTCTTCTTTAAGGGCAATGCTCCCAATCAGAACAATTCCTCTTTGATTTCCAATGTCACAAGCTATAAAGGTCTCGCCTTTAATCATTGAAGCAAAAGCTAAAAATGTTACCTACTTATATTAGATCATGTCTGATAAAGACTGATAGTACTATGTACCGTGGAATCTGCTTCGTTCTTGTTTGTACTTGGTCTATTTTGATAATTTACCTATTACATTTCTCAGCTGTGTTCACATCATGTCTGGTAAGGCCATCCTGAAAGCCATATGAATTCTAGGCTATGTAAAATAAAGTTTCTTCAAGAAAGTACCATTTTGTGATGAAACAGTGTTGTTAAGTGATGTTAGTAGTTGATTTGTAATGTACAAGTATAAAACTGAAGGCTGGCTTTTTGGTCAAATATTATATTTTTTCACATTCAAGCTTCTATTGCAATTGAGCCCAAACCAGTGAAGGAACAGCAAAAGATAATGCATGCCAGAGCTAAGCCGTGACAACAGAATTAGCCTCTTGTGAATAAAGCACACCATCAGCTACGTAAAAGTAACCCCACGAAAGACAAGTTATGAATATATATATAAAATTGATGTGAATGGTAGTTATGGCAGTATTCAAGGATTTATCTTCAGTATGTTGACTGCTTCAAATCATATGTGGAAATTTCCACATTTCCAGCCATAAAATGGTTTGGGGCTTTTTTGTTTTGTTTTGAGTTTAAAAAAAAACAAACAAACCAACCAAGACTTAAGGAAACTTTGTACCCTTTTACTGTAACCAGAGCATAGGTGGCCATCTAGCCGAGATGCCTAAAATGCCTCTGTTGTATTCTAATGTGAATTTATCATTTCAAAATCAGTAATAGGTTAAAGAACATTCCTGCTCATTATTTTCTTGCTTGGTTTCTTCCTTAACCCCTTCCCCCTTCTTTTTCCTCTACAACTTCAGTTCCAGCACAGTTTAACTGCAAGGTAACTGGAGCAATGTGAGGCGCAGGGAAGATAAAGATGCAATACAAGGAGGTTAAATGCTCATGATTAAGATGAGACCCTGAGACAGTCATAGAAACAGCAATTCTGAATACATCTAAATTACACTACCATTTGAGAAAAAAAAAACAACCAAAACCCAGAGCTTCTAACCCTCCAACACTTTTCCACAGAGCTGAAAGAACAACTCATTCAGCTACCCTCAACAACTACATGAGCATTAGACACTCGAACTGGCCAATACAAAAGTTCAGCTTCCTTCCACTAGGAAGCAGTGTTAAACAAACAAATAAATGGTTGGGATGAAGTGACCTAGCTCTAGATCACATTCAGTGAAACAGGCAGTACTTGCTTCAGTACAGAAATCCAGCAAAGGTAATGTTGCTTATCATCTAAAACAACCAGTGTTATTCAAAGGATTGAACTCAAGTTACTTGGCATACAAGAAGAAATCAGAAATTGCTAACTAACAAACCAGTATCAATATTTGCTAAAGAACAGGAGGCAAGCTCAAGAAGAGGCAGATCACAGTCCACAGCCCATCAGCATATAGAACTTTGTACGTCAGAACAAGCTGAGAAAGCCATATATAGATTTAAACAAATTACATACAGCTGGCAAATTATGGATTAAAAATTCCAAATTACAGATTTTACCATTATCACACTCTTTAAGAAGTTACACCATAATCATAAAATCTACTCTAGAACTACACTGTACTACTAATTTAACCTATTCCTAACTAAAAGAAAGAGGACATTCATAGGAGCTGACTGCACTGTTACCCACCCACTGGTTTTATTATCTTAGTTCCTGGATGGATTACTTTGTAGAATAAATTGCTAGTTTAGCACTGGCACTAAATTCACCTAAATTAGTACCACTCCTAAAACTAGAATAAACTATGACAAAAGCTGACCACTCAGAACAAGTCAGTACAATCTCAGTAAAACAAGTAAAAAATTCAGTACGTGTTAAAATGAAAATGACACTGCGTTGTCCTCAAAGAATAACTGCAATGAGAATTACAATTTACATACCCTATACAATTAATCTTCTTCAGGTTCAGTTCTGTACTTCTGTCTCCCAAAAAAAGATAATGATTTCCCCATACAACTATTTTCTCTTGCTTTCCCCACTAATCCCATACCTATTCGGTGATGACAACAAGAAAACAAAGAACACGCGTTCAATTACAGCATACCATTCAATAGCTACCCCAATCCTGCTTTGTCTTGAAATATTAAAAAAGTGTTCTATTTTGCCTTTTGATAACGTACAAAATCCATGTTTTTTATTAACATGTTAATAAATACCAACTAAGTCCTCTGAAAGCCACTACACTTTTTAAAACAACAGAACGTGATACTGCATGTGTCATTTTTATTATTAGAGGACTAAAAGATAGTAACACAGGAGTATGAAAGCACACCAGACGTAACACATCTGTCTGTGCTCCACTATTGGTAAAAGTGGTTGACAGGAACACTAAAGCTGCTGTTTCAAACTTGCATCCACAGAGGACAGAGACCACCAAGTTTAGCAACACTCGACTTGTCAAATCTTGCAGGTCAACACTGTTTTGGGGTGACCTTGCTAACCATCCTGTCCAGCTGAGACAGTAGAATGAGAAGCATGACTGTGACTGTGACCCTAATCACAGTCTCCCTTCCTAGATGTACCTGTAAGCGTGCAGTGTGGTGCTCAAGGTTCATGACAAACTACCATTTATTATAGTCTTTTTTTTTTACCATAGGCCTACAGTTTACATGTATTTCTTTACACAAGTTTCTTTTTTTAAAAATCAGTTTAAGAAAACAATGCAAAAAGAGCGAAGTGTTTTCAGATTAAAAGTTTACAGGCAGAGATATTCTGCTATTTCAAATCCTGTTTAACATAAATCTGCTGAGCAGGACTTGAAGTGAAGGTATCTACATCCTTTTCCTAATGCTGTTACCCACGGAGCAAGTCTCAATCATTTCCTCAGCTCTCAACTAAGTTCTTTCCCTTTCTTTTCCCTTCTCCTGGCAATGATTAACATGTCAACAGCTAAACTAAAAAGATTAACAATATTTAGCTAAGCATGTCAGCAAATTCTTCCATAAAATACATCCTGTCCAAGCTTCCTCACTCCAGAACAGACCTCGAGTGAGAGTTGAAGTATGGTACAAGCAATCAGAGGTTTCAACTAGCTGGTGAGAAACAGTAGCTCCTCCAGCAAAAAAAGCAGAAAGAAATTACATCTCAAGCAGCCTTGTAAGCACACACAGTTTCTTAAAGGCAGGGTTCCTACCCTGGAAAGCGTGGCTTTCACAAGCAGGAAGCCTGCAGAGGACCCTGTATCCCAGTCATAACCAAGGGAAAAGGCTCAGGGAAGGAGTCACACGCGTCAAGCTCATGAGACTTTGCAGAACACAGGCAGCACTTGGAACCACACGCTCACACCCAACAAAGTGCTTCCATATCAAATGACAGCCACGGCTGTAGGTTTTCAATTTGGAGAGTAGCTTTTGCACCACATCACTTCTTGCCATGATTACCAACTTGTACAAATGCAAGAAGAAAAAACAAAAAAGATGAGAAATCATATTATAGTATAAGTGATTAGCATGAAGAAATATTTCATCTTTCCTCAAACTCCCTTTCATTGCACAAAGCTGGAAGTGAGAACAGTGCAAAACGCCTAAGCACAAATGAAAATAAGGTATAAAATGTTTGCCTCAAAACTAGCAAAAATTGAAATAGACGAAATATCTGATAACCAAGAAGTTATTTACCTGAGTTTTGCCTTGAGAGGACATGTCTAACAATCATCTAAACATGAAGAGTCAAGAGAAAGAAGACAAGCTACCGTAAGGCATTACATCAGCACACATAAATTAAAGCACATTAAACTCTCATAAGGACATTCTCTCCAGGAAGATCAACCTGAAAATCCAACAAAGGCCATCATCTTCTCTGCAAATGGGCATTATGCACTTTAACTTGCAGGCTTTAATTCATCATCTTTATTTAATTGTATTAACTCTCCTGAATGTGACTGAATAAACAATCCTCAAGCCATACTAAATGGCATAAAGAGTAATTACTAACGTCTCAAAAAACCCTACCTAATAACTGTCAAAACTATAGAAAATGTGAAAATAGAAGATTTGAAAGAACAGGAGCTTCAGCAGCTTTTCCTTCCAGGAAGAACAGCATTTAAAAGCTCTGTAATGTATAGCACAGCATCATCCTCAAACACCTGCAGCAGGACACTGCCTGCTGTTGGCTGCCTGCAGGCTCTCTCCTCGTGCCTAGAAGCCTCCACCCCATGCCCTTTACAGCCATGCAAAAAGCAAATAACTGATACAAGACAAGCCTTCAGTGCACCATAATGCACTTTTTCCTAAACCTGACCCTTCAGGTATAAAACAAGTTTAACCATGGTCTCTTGGACTATTTACAGGTTTAAGTCTTATAAAACTTAACTGGAATCGTTTATTTCCCTTTGGGCAGCAGAATTATGAGGATATATTTTCCTTTAACACATACAGAAGGCTTGCCAACTCCTAGATTACTTGATTCAGTACTAACACATCATAACTACAGCTTGCCTACGGATAACGTGGTTTCCTTGGCACTCTCAGCACTGATAAGCCAACTTGCATTGGTTTCAAAAGCAGTTTACCTCTGACAGTTCTACACCATCTTTAAGTAAAGATAATATAAATTCAATGATATGTCATGTCCTTCCCTTCATACACTTGAAACATATCACATTTATAAGAAGTTAAATTCTGATGCAGCTGACCAAAACCAACCAAATGAAGGCCATAAGTGTGCCTGCTATCCTGACATTTGAAGTACAGAGCTGAAAAAAATGCACCTAAAAACTTCAGATAACAGATTCCATTAGGTTGCAGGTAGCATTGCAGTTTTGCTTTATGCTTCCAAAATCACACAAATCTCACAATCTCAGCTGGGTGCATCATCCACATGCTTTAACAAACAAGAATAAAGTTTACAAAGTTAATTCAGTGATGACTTTAGGATAAAAACTAAAAATAATATATTTATTGGTTACCTCATCAATGTGTAACGAAAAATATGCCAGTCTCATGCTATTCCTTGCTCCATGAATGGCAGGATTCTTTCAGGCTTTCCTTGCAAACTCTTGTACATGTTATCTTTCAACAGGAATGTAACAGGTCTATTAATTTTCTGCTGATTCCAACCATTCTCTTGCAGAGCAAGTCTGTCAAATTCATCAAACACTGAAAGCACAGAACTTGCAGGGGTAAAAAATTCTGGAAGGTTCAAAAGCTTTCAAGGAAACATTTAACAGTGTCAAGACTTATTTCAGAAGTGAAAAAAAGAAAATATATTTAAATCCTTTAAGCTACTGCTGAAAAAAGCAAAATATCCTCTTCTCAACATGAAAACAGTAAGTAATAATTACTGCAAATGAATGACTGTACCTTCCTGCAAGGTTTGGGTTTACTTGTTCAGCTGCCTTATGTGCTGGTTTGCAGTGTCACTGGTGACTGTAGGAAGTTCAGACTAACGTTGTCCATAGAGAAAGCAGGTTCTCTGCATTTGTTTCCAGGAATCTTTTGCCAATAGCATTTCTTTGGAGAACTGTTCACCGATTCAGTTTGGTGAACTGATTCACCCTGAGCATGGACAGCCATCCCAAAGAAGGCTTAAAACAACTTCCATGCATGTGTCGTGTGTAGTTTCTCCTAGGAAGGGACAGCCCTGTCCTGCCAACACTCCACAGCTCATCTCTCCGTGGTGACACCTCTTCACAGGACAACTCTTCACAACCAACTCTCCACGTGGACAACTGTCTGCAGGGAGGCATTGAAGTTAGGGTTGCATTCAGGGTTAGACATCGGCTTAGGGTTAGGATTAGGGTTATCCTTGCATAGAGCTGTCCCTGCAGAAAGTTATCTCCACAAAAAGTTGTTCCCCAGAGAGCCAAGTGTGGAGTGTTGCCCTCAGAGTTGTCCCACACCCACTCTCCAAGGCGCAGAACCAGCACATCTTGCCATGTGACTGGTGCTTCAGCTGCTCAGAGCTAAATGAAGTTTGGTTTCCTGACTGACTGTCAGGATAACCATTCTCTAGTGTCAAATGAGACACTAACTCCATGCTGAAGTCTCTTCACAGCTATGAACAGACTTTAAATAGTTACCAACTATATTCTGCCGCAACCAGCAAGACAAATATTTAGCTCCTCACAGCAATCACACCTATGTATTTTATTTAAATCACTGCTACAGTACAAATACATGAAACTACACATAAGCAACATTTTAAAAGATTAATAATAAAGTGATTTACACAAAAGTAACTGTACTAGTCATCAAGACAATGCTCCTAATCAGTCCATTTTAAAAGCTTCAAGTTTACAAAAACACAGCACTGAGGCACAAACCAAGCATGACAGCAGTCCAATCTACAGTTGAACAATTTTGATTGTGGGGTTTTGTTTTTCATAGTCAACATAATTATTTCTCACAATCACTTAAAATCTTATCCTTTCCAGTACTGAAACACTGCCCAGTTTCTGTTCCCTCACAAGCAGCTTAAGAGGCATAGTTAAGATTTAAAGAAAAAAGCAAATGCTGTCACAGATCAGCATCTCATTACAGCACATTAGAAACTGATCTTCTCCAGATCACAGACAGTATTTGCTCTTCCATCACTTCCATACTGGAAGTGCCACTGCAAGGCAACTGCAATAGAATTAAGCTATTATGAAAACCACCAGAGAAGCAGAAGACAGGCAAGAAAAGGTAGGTTAAATTTTCACACGGAATTCCTATCTACAGCTTCAGACACTGTACTAAACAGTGTTGTTTCCAATATTAGGATTCAAACTTATATTTCTTGTTGGTGAATTATTACATTTAACATTTAAAATTACCTTCATCTCTTTTGAAAATACTAAATATAGTTATCCAAAGTCAAATTAAACAGTGTCAATAACTAAAACCTATTTCTAGACAGGAGGATGTGACAATACACAAAATCAGTTGTCATGTAATACATTCCGTGTTCTTTGGTGAAATTATTTTATAGTCTGTATTTAATATAATACTTAGAATTGTTCATAGAAGTTTAAGATGCAAAATAGCCCATGGCTTATTTTGTAAAGCACTCGGTACTATGGTCTTTTATAACTTTTTACTATGTAGGGAATTATTTAACCGCAACAGTTTCATCAAATAGTTTCTAACTAGAACAGTACAGAATAAATGGTATCAAAAATCTCTGGCATTTTCCTTTCATTAAAAAAATCTTCAATGTTCTAAAAAAAATCATATAATAGAGACATAACTAGTCAAAAATTTTAAGCCAGGCTTTTACCATAAGCTTCTCGTCAGCCAACCTACCACAATTACTCCCTCACGAAGCTCTATTTTATCCATGTATTCCTCAGATTACCAAATGTAAAAAAATGCCAACTGTCTAAACAACAAAAGACAGTGTTTTTCCAGCAAAAACAAACATTGGCATTCAGTGGGCAGAATCAAGTATTTGCAGCTTTGGCTTCTTACCTGTACTTGACGTGATGCACTATCAAACTTCAAATTTACTTCTGCAAAGGAAAACTATGAGGGAGAAGAGATTGCAAGTGGAGGATTTAGAGCAGTGGATTGATGATGATTTGGTTTCTTTAATTTCACTATAAAAAGCATCATGTAGGATGAGAAAAGTAACACACAGAAATACATCCAACGTACACTAACCTTAAGAGCTGGCCTTTAACACCACACACATAGTGGCTCTTTGATCCTAACTAGCTATAAAAATGGGCTTCTCATTTAAGCAGATAGGAAAAAAAAAACCTAGAAAAAAGACAGTTTATCTTTTTGAGCACTCTTTATCTCCATCTGCTGCTCAGCTAAACATTTCAGAGAAAGAATTATTCCAGGAGAGATTAGTAGCAATCACTTGCATCATAAGTTTAGACATTTTTGAACCTTAATTTACCCAATTCATTTGTGCAGTTTAAATAATGCAATATACATACTATCATTTGCTACGTTATGCTGCTTATTGAGTTCTCATCCACAACCACCCCTATACCTGGGGTTGAATAATATTAAAAGAAATATCAAGGAATACACCAAACCCAGTAAGACCTCAAAGACAGAAGAAATCCCTCCATCATTTGCTACCTGTTCCAATTCCACACAAAAACAACTTCATGCTACAATTCATTTATCAAGTTGCTGGAAACATATCAAATATGACAAAACTAACAAAACACAACCCTCAAATACATTTGACTGATTTTCAGTGAGGTTGTTTCAAAACTCACTGATTTATACTGCCTAGTAACAGATTCCTGCTGCTAAAATACAAAATGCGATGTTCAAGTTTCTACCTGCTGTACTATGCTTTTATTAAAACACATTACTGCTAAATTCTGCACTTAAAATGCTAAATTATAAGATCAGAAAAAGTGGTACAAGATGACATTTTCAACTCTGCTTCCACAGAAGTTACCTAGTTTCCTTGCATTAAACGGCATGTTTGGATATGTATTTCAGTAATTCTATTAAGTGAAAACCCACATTATAATTGACACATTGCAACTAAAAAGCATTTCTGCAATTTATATACTAAGAAACAGAACATGCAAATCATAAGTAAACTTGTTAGGCACTAGAATGTTCTAGTTTTACAAGTTATGAAAGTTTCCTTGTGGCGAGGTTTGTTCAGACAGCTGGTGGCGGGCAATAGAGCTTTTCAGCTGGCAGCTACATACTGCAGCTAGTGAGGAAAGAGGATATTTGATTAAAAGTGTTACTTGCTGAACTAGTTTATAAGTATTTCATGTCAGTTTGTCAACAGACAGTCACCTCCACTTAAGACATGCCTTCAGTTTGTACATGGAGTGCTCTTATAAATTGCTTACTATATTGGGGACTAATTACCTAAGGGGATTTACATGAGCAATTATTAGAAAACACTTCTGAGAATAACAGAAACTGTTCAAACTCAGTGCCACCATTTGGAGTATGTGTTTCTGCACATCACAGCAATTCTAGCTGATGCTATGACATTGCTAAATTGCGAGATGCTTCAGTTGAATGCATCAAATCTCCTATGAGCAGTGCAAGCAATGTCACACAGGAGACAGAAAAGCTACAGAAAGCTCAGTTGCAGGGTAGGTAGATCACAGAATCTTTTAAGATAGAAAACATTACCTAAGCATGCCTATGCCCAAAAGCAGGAAAAGATAATTTACTACTGTAAATACATTTCCAAACATTATGTTCTGTTACTGAATTTTTCCTATACACATTAAAGTAATTCTGGTTGAAAAAAAAATATGAAAAAGTATGCCTCAAAGTCTTAATCCAGATAATACCTTCAAAAACCTGGGTATGAAGTTTTATTGCCAGTGAAGCGAACGACAGAGTTCCCTTTGACTCAGAAGAGGACCAGAATATCACTTTGAATACATCTGTACATTTTTTCAATTGTTTAGCACAACTTAGTGCTAAACTAGGGCAAATTCAGTCTTGTTGGAAGAAAGGAATAGGCCATGATTCCTAAAGAAATTGAGTTTTATAAGAAAGGCTGATTAGATAATCTGAAAGCATTTCAAAAGAAAAGTTAAACTTGTGAAATATGTAAATAAAAGACATTCATAAAGCAAAATGCAGAACTACATTTTACCCTAAATTTATTGAAGGAAAAGGCAGAAGTGAAACAACACACGTAGGTATTCCAACTTGGCATTACTACCCTATCATCAGATTAATTCAGATGTAAGAGACAAACTTTTGCACTTTTCATATGACAGTTGAGCTCTGCCTTACCATATTGTTAATTCAAGCTGTAACTCAAATTTTGTATCCCATTCTCATAAGACTTTTGCTGGAGTTCACAAATTCTTTAGGAAAAAGCAGCTGGAAATATCAGTTAAAACTCGGATATTGCTGATGTTCAGAAGAGCAAGACTGTGGCAGTAAAACAGGGGCTAATCCAGCCCTTGCATAATCTCAGTTATTCCCCAGGGTAGTTACTTTACTTTAAGGTATAGAAGTTAAATACATGAATGCAAAGTACTTTAAACTACTGAAATCAGGACAACTTCAGGTCCCTTTGCTTTTAGGAAAAGGTCTAAGTCATGCAGGAGTCCTGAGCTAGCCATGTCTGTGTGCCTTATGTGACATGCACCTACACAGACGACGATCAAAAAGTTAAGTGCTGTAGATTGGCTGGCTTGTCAGCTTTAGCCAAACTGGCACAGGAGTGGAAATAAAGATACTGGAGACTAAAAACCCCAGGAGAAGCCCAGCACAATCCCAGTAACTACTTGAACTCATATGATGGACTAGCTAACCCTGGAAACCAAGAAAATCACCAGGAGTTGTGAGCATGGATTGATCAAGGGAAAGTCATGCTTAGCTAACTTGATGAACTCCTACAATGAAGTGATTGGTCTGATCAACAATGAGAAAGCTGTGGGTACTGTCTACCCAGACTTCAGTAAGGCCTTTGGCACTGCCTCCCCCAAGAACCTCAAACAAGCTGTCTATGATGCCTTGATGAGCAGACAGCCAGGTGGACCGAAAGCCTGCTGAGCAGCTGGGTCCAGCGGGTGATGATCAGTGGCAGTTAGAGGACAGTAGCTAGTGGTTTACCCCAGGGGTCAGAGGGTCCAGTCCTGTTTGACACCTTCATTAATGATCTGTATGATGGGGCTGAGTGTACCCTCAGCAAGTTTGTGGAAGGCACAGAACTGCAAGGAGTGGCCAATACTGTGTCTGTGCTGCCAGAACCTGAGGGTCCTGTTGGACAAGTTAAACATAAGCTAGCAACGTGCCCTTGCAACAGAGGTGGCAAATGGTAGCCTGAGCTGCATTATACAAAGCATTGCCAGCAGGTCAAGAGAGGTCATGCCTCCTCTCTACTCAGCGCTGGTGAGGTCACACCTGGAGCACTGCATCCAGTCCTAAGCTCCCCAGCACAAGAGAGACATCAACATACTGGAGAAGTCCAGCAAAGGGCCATGAAGAGGATGAATGGACCACAGCAACTCTCCTACAAGAGAAGGCTGAGTAGAACTGGGATTGTCTGAGAGGGTCTCATCAGATCTGTGGTGAAGAAGCATTTAGATGCAGGCTGTTTCCAGTGGTGTCCAGTGAGAGGACCAGAGGCAACAGAGACAATCTCAAACACAGGAGGGTCCCTGTCAGATAAGACTGACTTTTTACTGTTAGGGTGACAGACGCAAAATATATTTTCAGGGTTATGTTTAAAACAATATTCCAGTCCTCAAAAGTTTTCTCCAATCATCCAACTAAACCAAGTAGTTACCTTGAAATGGATGCAATATTTTCCAGTCCTCAAAGAAAAAGCAAGCCATAAGAAGTGTGAATTTTGAGACAGTAATCAAATTTCACCTTGAGGCACTTGCTACCATTAGCAGCATTCTAGCATCAACAAAAATTCTGCTTACAAAATCTGTATGAAAGCACTCAAATATAAACCAAGTTGTGCCAAATGTTACTGATAAAGCTCTAAGACATCTTTTATTTTCATTCTTGGAAGCCATAATACCTTTAAAATGAAGATTCAGGGTAGTCAATGCTGTTCTCATGACATAAAAGGAAGAAGTCAGAAGAGAAAACAGACTAACATAACAAGTTCTTTATTGTGAACGTCCTCTAGCGTCTTTCAGGCTAATGTGAACTTTTTCTTACAGAAGAACATAACTTTAGGAAAGATCAGAAACTGGAGGACTTCTATACGGCACATACAAACTCTTAACCGATTGCTGTGATTCATTTCCAGTCTCCAACGTCTCCAAATTTTAAATAAAATAATGACTTTACATGCACAACCCGAAAGTACCTCTTGTGGCAAAAATAATATTACTTCAAATGCTGAGAGCAGATTCCTCAGCTCACTTTAGGAATTCCAAGAGAAGCATTCACAGAAGCTAGACTTGCAGGAAGGTGACGTGCCCTACTTAAGAGTCAGCAGAGAGAACTCTTCTAGGTGGCAAGTCACACTAACAACCAACTACAGACGCTGGAGATTGTCTCCCACAGAAGTGTCTTTCACTTCCTTGATGTAGGAAGCAGACGAGCTTCACTAGGCTAAAGTTAGCTTTAGAATACCTTCCCAATCACTCTTCCCTCGAGAAAAGGAGGCAATATTCCTCCCCCCTGCAACTCTTGTAGAGACTACATAATGGTAAATACTCTCATACTGTTTGCAAATGGAAAAGTGAGAACAAGCCAATAGGTTTTGTTCTAAAACTTCATGATTGCGGAAAACAAGGCTGGTAAAGGTGTGCTCTGCAGCAAAGGCAGGAGCAACCCTGCCCCAGGCTTACCTCTTATGAAAACATCTAAAGGAATTCCATACAAAAAGTCTGAATTCTTGCATTCTTCATCTATTTACGTGTATCTACTGGAAACCTCTACTACAATAACACATAAGAATAAATATCTCCACTCCAGACCTTGGCTACTTTCATTATAGACAGCAGGCCATAGCTTTCTCTTCAAGGAAAGCTTTCTCTTTAAAACTTATCTAAAAATCACCTAAAGCTTATGCAACTTTTCATGAAAAGAAAATCTATCAGGATGTTGCAAAAAGACATTTTAGAAGCCAAAAGCAGATTGAACTAAATCAGCAAAAGCAGCTATGTTCGAAGTATCCAGAGTGAACAGTTGCAAGTCAAAAAACTATTCTTCAAGAAGAATTTTCCCCACCAAATCTGACGACTCCTCACATTCATCAGAAAAAAAAAAACAATTGGCTTTTTTATTTTCCGACATTTTTGAAAGAAAAAGAATATATTGATTTTACTGCCTCATTCAATAGCTTTGCTTACTTCATGTGTATTTAGGGTATCTCTGGTCTTTTGCTTTTCTCCTGAGGCAATCTCATTCAATATGGAAGAACATGAACCTTTTAATTATGCTTTATAAGCGGTTCATGAACTCATAGTCTTAGAAATGTTTATTTCTCCAATATTACATTGTATGAGTACTAACGAGTAACCCCAAACAATAAACTAAATCCTGGAAAAGGATTTCAGGTACTGAAATAAACACATCTGCCAAATAAAATGTTAAAAACTAATTATTAATCATATCAGTAGTACCAAATAAAATTTCTGCTAGGATACTTAAGGAATGAGGAAAAGTCCACCTCATGAAAGAGTAGAGAACACAAGGTCAGGCTGTAAGCTGGGTCAATTGCCTCAACACATCAAGTTCACTTAATAAACACAAGGAAAAAAACAATAGGATGATACTCTGTAGACTTGTAAAGTGGAAAGCATTCATGAAGAATAGAATAGCAGAAGAGTAGAAAGCATTCTAATGAATGAGAAACACAAAGAAGGATCATCAACCAAATGTAAGTCAATGCCATAACACCAATAAAACCAAGATCACATGTAAGAACAATAGATGTGTATTCCAGTCCTTGCCACACTCTTGCTGTCTTAGTTGAAG
The DNA here is from genome assembly GCA_033459285.1 of Clamator glandarius. Lineage (NCBI taxonomy): Eukaryota > Metazoa > Chordata > Aves > Cuculiformes > Cuculidae > Clamator > Clamator glandarius. The sequence continues at coordinate 747,908 of JAUNZM010000016.1, read as the reverse complement.
CCCCGCCTATAAAACTTTATAAAAGATCTGCATCTCAACTGGAGAAGGAGCAGAAAAGAAACAAGAATAGGAGGTTTCAAGAAACACAGCCTACAAAAGCATTTTTAAAAAAGAGAGCTCATTTAGGGCAGGGAGGTAGGGAAAAAAAACACAGAGCACACATACAAACCCCCAAACAGATTGCTTTTTTATGTCTCTCAGATTAAAACAAGGAAGAAACTAAATTAAGTGATTGGCATTGAGCGTTGGAAGGGAACAAATAATGAAAAAAGAGAAACAGATTGTCCAGAGATGATGAAAAGCATTTTTGCCAAATATGAAGAAGAGGCCAGCAATTAGCCCTTGTACCAATGAGGCCACCAGCGTCCTGGGCTGCATTAAGTAGAGAATTGCCAGTGAGTCCAGGGAAGCGGATCCTTCCTTTCTAGTCAGCACTGGTGAGACATCTGGAATGCTGGGTCCAGTTCTGGACCTCCCAGTACAAGACAGACATGAACATACTAGAGCGAGTCCAGAAAAGGGTCACCAAGATTCATGCCTTGGAACATCTGTCATACCAGGACAGACAGAGCTGGAAAGGGTGACCTGGAGAACAGAAGGCTCAGAGTGCATCTCATCAATGTGTATAAATATCTGATGAGATGGTGGAAAGAAAACAAAGACAGACTTGTCTTAGTGATACCCAGTGACAGCAAAAGAGGCAGTGGATACAAACTGAAACACATCAGTTCCATCTAAACATCAGGAAACACTTTCCATTCTAAGAGTGACTGCCCACTGGCACAAGTTGCCCAGAGAAGTTACAGATTCTCCATCCTTGGAGGCATTCAAAACCTGACTAGAGAGAGTCCTGAGAAACTGGTGGGCTAGACAGTCTCCACACATCCCTTCCAGCCTCATCCTTTCTACAATTCTGTGAATTTTTTGCACAACTGCAAATCCATCTACAATGTACAGAAAGCTATGATATAATAGCATTATCCAAAGCCGGGCAAATCTACAAAGACACAGCAGAGGAAATTCCCATGTGCTTCATTAGATGTGATTAGTTATCATTACAACATTCTGAACCAATCATTTAAAGATACTGAAGAAACACAAAGTCGGCTTGACATGATCCTGGTATAATATATACACAGTGTCATTGATTTAATGAGGCATTCGAGAAAAAATGTTAATTACTGTTATATGTCAAGAACAGCATTCACCTATGAAAACAAATCACAAGTTGTTCATGGCTCAGTTGTGCAGTCTTGAATGCCTTAGAACACATTATTCTGCAACCTATTGCAGCCTGTAAATTAGGGAAGGTCAGGCTGTTCAACAGGAGACTAAATGAAGAAACTTAGATGTTTGCAAAAATCCCACAGCACTGGAAACACACTTGGCCACATGCTTTCCCAGCCTGACCTGAATCAACGTCCCAGCATGACACCAGTGATTAGCCTGCTGCTGAACGCCGGGCTCAAATGACTCATAGGTTACCAAATCCTGGAAACTTGTGGTCATAAGGCAGTAAATCAGGAGTTCAAGAGGGGAATACTTCTTCGGCTTTTCTCCTCAGTTTATTAAATAGTATTACAATTTGCCTATCATACAGAACTAATTCTCACACAATTCCCACTGGGCATGCTATTCTTTACTTTTCAGCCTGAACTTCAGTGAACTTACAGCAGCTGCTGGGTTTTCTCTTCAGGAAAGGTAAAGCAGGATAATAGACAAAATATCTACAACATGCTAATTAATTGTTGTCCCTAAGGATCTGCCATTGTACTTTGATGGGCTTATAAAGCAGTGTAAAGCACCTGGATACTTAATCTTCCTTCTTGGATATCCATACTATTAATCACCAGAAATTTACAAAGTTCATTTAAATATTATTATGAGGCTGCAGAGGGTGCTCCAACACTGCTCATACACAGTTTCTATTCAATCCTCACATTCATAGGCAAATCATTCATTGACTGTTCAGAAGTAATTAGAATTTGAAAATAATTTTGAAGGCAGGTTAAGAATAGGCTTCCCCTAAGACCTCATTTTAATCAGAAAGAAAGTTTATATGAATGGCAAAAAATGGCATCTTGGCTTGTATCCAAAATGGCATGACCAGCAGGTCCAGGGAGGTTCTTCTCCCTCTGTACACGGCACTGGTGAGACCGCACCTTGAGTACTGTGTTCAGTTCTGGGCCCCTCACCACAAGAAGGATGTTGAGGCTCTGGAGCGAGTCCAGAGAAGAGCAACGAAGCTGGTGAAGGGGCTGGAGAACAGGCCTTATGAGGAGCGGCTGAGAGAGCTGGGGGTGTTTAGCCTAGAGAAGAGGAGGCTGAGGGGAGACCTCATTGCTCTCTACAACTACCTGAAAGGAGGTTGTAAAGAGGAGGGTGCTGGCCTCTTCTCCCAAGTGACAGGGGACAGGACAAGAGGGAATGGCCTCAAGTTCCGCCAGGGGAGATTTAGGCTGGTCATTAGGAAAAAAATTTTCTCAAAAAGGGTCATTGGGCACTGGAACAGGCTGCCCAGGGAGGTGGTTGATTCCCCTTCCCTGGAGGTGTTTAAGGGACGGGTGGATGAGGTGCTGAGGGGCATGGTTTAGTGTTTGATAGGAGTGGTTGGACTCAATGATCCGGTGGGTCTCTTCCAACCTGGTTATTCTGTGATTCTGTGATTTTGTGAACTTCTGCTGCTAATCTAAGAGTAGCTCCTCAAAAATAGTAAAGCTTGTAGCTCTTTTTGTGACCACTCCACCCCGCAGAACACAGCGACTTGTGTGGGCTGGGGGGAACAGCAGTAACACACAAAATAAGAAAATACTTCTAGTCCTGTATCCCAGAACTTACTTTTCTGTTTAGCAGTGCAGAAGTTTTATCTACTAGCTACCAAGTAAGCAAAGTGCAGTTAAAAACATAACCTTCGTTTAGCTAAAATGAAATTTAACAAGAATTTTTACTTCTCCACTTTCTTATTTTTTTCAATGTCATTCCAGTAAGTACACAGTGAGAAATGTTACATTATCTGACAATACCATCATTTAAATATATTAAGTCTGAGGCAGCCAATGAAAATTAAATAGAAGAAAGGCTTTCAAAGGCTTTGAAATTAACTTTTTTTCAAAATGTTGAAATAGTGTAATTAGCTGATCCTTCACTTTACTGGCTCCAAGCCCCAAATCAGCAGGTTCTAGGTTTGACAATTCATATACTGAACTTGAAACAGAGAGTAGCTATGCTGAAGGCATAATAGAACTTTAAGCAAGTACCTTCACAATTCTTTTTTGAAAAGAACAGCTATCTCAAAGCATCAAGTAGTTCACGAATGAAAGCCCTGCCATTTACATAGCTCCCTGCCTTGCCTTAATACTTCTGCAGAGTTTTGCTTTCAGCAACTGCTATCTGTGCCTTTGTCACTGTAAGATTAGTTGTATTAACATTTTATATAAAATCTGCACCTTAATGTCACCTAAAAATAACTTTGGGTGAGCCTGTTTTACAGTAAAGAATTCAATCAGAAGTCCAACTCTTAGTCCCACATGACTTCACCAGGTTTCAGACTACATTACAGTGATTAGCACCTTTCATACAAAAGTAAGAGCAATAGCACAGGTGCAGTTTGGATTAGGGTTTCATTTTCCCAGTGTTTATATTATGAACATAAGACACAAGCACTAAAGACACAAGCACTAAAGACACTGAAGATGCAGCTCCATAGATGGCACCAGATAATTTAAAGACCGTGCTGCCACCAAAATAGGAGTTGGTGCTGCTCCTCTCCCAGACAATGACAACTATTTGCGGAATTATACAAATGCAGCAAATAAGTTTATGTCAGAAAGTCAAAACACGTCACAGAGTTTCCAATACTTACGACAGGGAGATAAGACAGGACCACACAGCCACAAGTTGCAGCACCAGCATAACACTAGCAGCATTTCTGCACTTTCTGTGTAGCTCTGGTGATTTAAAATTCACAAGGGAGGTGCACAGAGGTGCTTCATAGGACTCATATTGTGAACATGGTAGAAAAGTGAATATATGTCCCTTTGCTCTGAGGGAATGATGACCGCACTATGACACCTGACCATATCGTACAGTAGTTAACAGATTTACATCATTAGAACAGAAAAGGTGCCTACTAAGCAGCTACAGGGAGTCATAAACAGTAAATAGTGACAGAGTTAAGCAACCAGAGTTGTGATACCAAGTAACTATAAAGTAGACTCATATTGCATTGGAAGACTTTGCAGCAAACAGGTTCAAAGGTTTAGTCATTACTGATAAAACTTTAATCCAACACTGTAAAAACCCATATACATCACAGATGCCAGCATTTAAGAAACGTCTCCAACTCCTATTTAGTTATGCTGCATTTATCACATCATCAACTTTATTTTACAAAAACCAAACAAAATGTAACATCTGTAAACAAAGTACTCCATCTCAATGAAATGGATTTTCTGCACTTTGCATTTAGGACTCACACAAAGCTACTGACTTGGTAGACAGGCCTCATTCTCCAAATTACAGAAGCATTTCAGTACAAGGACACCTTCCCCAACACGCCAAAGCTCTGCGTGTCAACATACACCAGTGATTTTACCACAAGGGTGAAGAGGAGAAAGGCAGAATTGACTGGAGGCATGGTTAGTGAGGCATGGGTTTAAATACGACTAATAAACAGTTGAAAATCACCATTACCTGTCCCATATATTCTCATTTGTAAGCAGGAGTTGGACAGTGAATGTTAACATATGGCAACAGTAAGTTGCACCCCAATCTTTGAATAGCAAAATACAGACAATCTGGTCCGCTGCTTCAGCTGTAAAAATGTTACCGCAGCGTAATCTAAAACAAAAAATAATCTCAAATAAAGAGTGGACAAGAAGAAGGGTGAATGAGGAATAAAACTGTGAAGAAACCCACAAATTAAGCTTTTCTGGCTAGTTTGGCTACTGGCTTGCATTTAAGAGCACTGAATAATCTCATCTCACCTTCACGCCTCAGTCCCCCGTTTGAACGCCAGGGAGATTGACGCTGTATTCGAAAGATAGACAGATAATACACAAGTTTTGGACCACACACAACATGCAGGATCACAAAGATATACATATATATAGATATAGACAGAGGGAGGAAGGGAAAGAGAGAGAGAGTGAGAAATAAAAAAAGCTGGAACCAATCTCTCAGCAGTTCGTTGCTTAACCTGAGAACAAATTGCTTGGGGCTTAAGCAAAAATTGTGCTTAGCTTTCTCAGACTAAAACTAATGTTTCCAGGAGAAAGGTTATTAACCATTAAGACTTCAGAAGTGCACATGAGGTATTATTTATGACAATCTTACACAATCTTTCTTCAAAAAGCATGAATAAGACACACCTTTTATCAGACACATTTTTTCCCCATCAAAAAGCTTATTAAGTACTGATTCAGTCAGACGAATTTAAACAATGGACTTCTTAGTTTCATGTAAGAAACAAAAGCAACTAGGCACCTTTAATTAAACCATTTATTTGTTAACATCAGAACAGTAAATTATATATGTTTGTACATATATAGAAACATATAGACAGGCATATTACAGCAAGAAATTAACAGAACATTTCTAATACAGAGTGAAAAAGTCTTCACAGGATCACTAGGTTGGAAAAGACCCACAGGATCATCAAGTCTACCATTCCTATCAATCTTCATGTCATGGCTTTCTAAAGATGTATTTGGTTTTTTGAAAAAGCTGCATCCCTGTTCCTTACTTAAAATACTTAAAAATTCAGAAGTATAATTTACTTGAACATTATCTTACTGGTTTCTTGTTATCATCTATACACATCACTGTCTACTATGGAAATGCCAAACAGTAACTCTAAAAGTTCAACAGAAAAACAAGAAATAAACTGAAAAATAAATAAAACTTAAAGCTATGGCCTTCTTAAAGGAACTTATCAAAGTAAATATTGAGATTTGAGAAATTATCCCTTTAAAAGTTACTGGAAAAAAACCCTGAAGTGTCAAGGTAAGATATGCTCTGAAATAAGGATAAATGCCCAATAACAAGCCTTGCTTCCTTGCCACTTCTGCTGAGAGGAGTGGAAGAAAAAAGCCTACTGCCTTTCTACTTCAGTGCCTGTATTACCATACCTAGTAATAGTCAGCAGGATTCGAAAAATACCCCAACTGAAATAAAGAGAGCAAAAAAGTTTGTAATACATCTACAATTATGTACAACCCCTCAAAAAATTGATGAAGGAAGTAATGTCTTCATAAGGAAGTAATGTCTCTGTTAGGGAAACAGAAGCCCCTGCAAACAGCGAACAAAACATTTGCACACAGACAGGTATTATACACACCTCAGTGAGGACCTGCAGGATTGCTTCAAACACAAACCAAAGCAAGTCATGAGTTCAGGATGAAATGTGGTTGATGGTCCTTTACATTTTTCCCTACTCTTTACACTATATTAACGCTTCCTTATCCTACAACAGCTTTCATCTGTCCTGCACCATAAAATGACATTTCAATTGTGTCAAGGTATTTCTGTAAGGCTGTCAACAAGACCAGGTATGCTGGTTCATCTTTATAAACAAATACCTCAATACACCATTAAATTATACATTCAGCAGTGCAGGCACTCCACATACATGAATCTTAAAGTAAAGGGGGAAGTGCTTCGAGAGGATTTGGAGGGTTTTATAGGAAGCGTGCTGATACATTCTTCTTTCTCTGGTAAGATCACACAAACTCAAGCTGCTAGGAGATTGGTGCTTACCAAAGGAGAATCAGAGAAAGAGGCTCCAATATAGAGTCTATACCATCCCTGAAAGGTTCCTAGATGACAGACAGCCAAAAGCCACTGTTAAACATATGAGATCCCTTTCATGCTCAGCTCCCTCAATAACAAAAACCTCAGAGGATTTTTGAACATCTGATGACAGAATGTCAGGAAATGTTTCCTGCATTAAAAGGTTTACAAAGGAAGGTGAGAATTAGAAGAATGCAAAGCAAAAATGCAGAATACCCTGAGCATCCGGTTAGTTTAGCTTCAACCACCTATAATTGTGAGAGATCAAAGTGCCAGTTGATGGCAGGAATTAAAACATTCCAGCATAAACTTCACCACAACTCAAACTGACCTGTGCCCCATTTGAACATAAAGAGCAGGCATTTCGAGAGAGGACAGTAATCCTCCCTTAAACTATTTTTCCTACATTTTTATGCCAAGCATTTTCTTCCACCCTGTCTTCTTCACCTGTCTCCTCTTCAGTGCCCTTTTCCCCATCTGTTTTCCTTCTATTCATTCACCCAGCATGACGTATGTGGAACTGACATGATGCTTACTCTTAATGTTATTGATTCTGAACAGCTATCAACTATGGATAAGGGCCCAGAAGAGAAAACAAAGATGAGCTTATGGCCTACAAGGAGAGGCAGTCCCTACATGACACTCTTGGAGGTCAATAGTCCTCCCTGTAGATTGTGATGCACTTCCACAGCCCTACTGCAGAATCCTATCTCCTTTCATAACTCAATTCCTGCCTGTCAGCCCATCAGGGCATCTTATTCCTAAACAGGATCAAAAGCATTAATACTACAGGGAGGAGAGGGAGGTGAACGCAGAGCTATCTGAGTAAGAGCCACCATCGATGGGGCAGAAAAATAAAGAAGAATTGTCCAGCTAGAGGCAGTAATGCAAAAGTCACTGATTAATGGGGAGACAAAGGAAAACACTACAGCCTGCAGGAAGGAACAGAAATGTACAGACAGGATGCAATAAGTCAGACCTACAACAAAATAAATAAGACCAAGACCTTCCACTTACAGCAGCCAGGCGTACTGAGACAGAATATTTGGACAACTTAGAGATATAGGCTTCCTATCTCTCCAAAAACTCACTCTTTCCTATATTCTAATCCAGACCTCTATAAAATACATTACAACTTTTGTTACTCACCTGTTTTCAAACAGAAAGCAGCTGACACTACCTCAAAGGCAAACTGCTTTCTATTACATTGAGCTATCCATCGGACATAGGTTAAATGGTTTGCTTTGCTTTAACTGACTTGAGTTTACAGGATTCAACAGCTTTAGCTAGCACGGAAGGAACACATCAGCCCACTTCCTGAATGCAAGCAGGGGGCATATGACCATTATAACGACGATCCTCAGCTGATAATTCTAGCTTGTCAATAAGGAGTTGGAATACTCTGTACTCAAGATGAAAGCAAAGACTCAGATAAGAACAGGTAAGACAGACTCCAGCTGAGCAGCATTCTCCAGTAAAACGACCAAGCCCAAGAAACTTGCTTTTCACAAGCACTATTAAAGCTGGTCAGTCTTCAAACACGAGCCTAATACACTCAGCCTTCAATTAGTTTTTTTCAACATTAGTATTTATAAAAATAGTTTTACGGAATGAATCTTAGTGACCATTGCTAGCACAACTGCCATGAAAGTAACTATTAAAGCAACTCAATGAAGCATGTCACAAGTATCTGCACATTTAAGTTAGTTCAGTAAGAAAATATTCAACTGTGGTCCAAAGCAGAGGATGTTTTTGACAAGTTTTTTGTCATTCTTCTAAAATAACCTAGGAAGAATGCATTGTGATCTTTTAAAAAGTTGGGGGCTTGGGGTTTTGGGTTTGTTTTTTTTTTTAATTCTAACAAGTACCACATTATGGAGGAGAGGAACAGAATCTAAACAACCAAATAAAGTTTTCAAGAGAAAGAGCAGATGACAGTCCACAGGACAAGAGACACATTAGGTCACACCAATGGCTGCTTGAAAAAGTTGTTAAAGAAAATGCTTACTTCACTAGAATGAAACTCAGCTTGAAGCACTGAGGAGCCAGCAGCTATTATGGAGCCCAGAAGCATAAATGGATTGAAGAATGATGAGACATTTTAGGAAAAAGTGCTCATGAGCTATTGGATTATAAGGGTACAATCTGCAGCTCAGCAAACTCCCATGCTATAGACTACCACAATTTAAAGGAAAGCCCAGGGGAAACATCACTTTCTATCCATCTCATCCTTTTTCCCTAGGCGTCTGTTACAGGATACGGACAGATAACCACCAGACATCGCACCAGGCTAGATGAACCCTTGATCTGATATACTACGACTCTGCTCACTGTAACCTACACCAAAAATAATTTTGCAAGGTCTATGTATTTCTTTAACACTAGAGTAATTTAAAACAGCTAAGCAATTATCTTAATAGACAACTGCAATAGTTACTTACTTCCATTTTTCAGACACAAGTAGAATCAAGGCTAAGAAACAATATGACTGTTGGTAATTATCTTCAGTCAGTTGCAGAGCTAGACTAAAACAGCAAAGAATTATTTGTTTCTGCACATGTGTTCAAACCACTAGATGGTGCTTCTAAAAGCAGTTCAGTGTGTGAAATGCTAAAACTTAATAACATACGCTGATTTATAAGTTGCCTTCCTCAGGACTTTTATCAATAGCACTGATTAATGTGGTGTAATAGCTGCAGTCTCTGATCAGATAGTAGCAACAAGAATACACAGACAATTGAGATCAAAGAGCTGATCATAAAAATAGTGAAGATTTCCAAAAATCTATTAACTGCTGTTTCCCTAAGTAAGAACATCTCCTAATTCTTCTGTCTTTGAAAGCCATTAGATGCTAATATAAATATTACATTAAATAACAAATTTTGTTCATAAACTGTTGTGCCCAAAGGTTTTGATTACTGAAGGGCACCAGTAAAAAGAAGCTTTATGCTACAAACAGCATTTACCTCTTCCTTCACTCTTCATTCAAGTATTTCTCACTAAGACATATTTCCCCAAGACTGAACTCGCTCTCGTTTTCTTCTGTGAAGATCAATCCCTTCACTTTATAAGATTTGGGAATCACAGCTAAAATAAGATGTCAACTGCTTTTACCTACTGCCTTGTAAAATCATCTTTTTCCATTCACTCCATCAAACTTAGTCTCGATAGTTCCTTGGCTACTCCAGTAGCTTCATCCTTTTCCATTTCCGACCATTTCCATCCAGCAAAATACCTCTAAAAATAGTACTCCCTCTTCCTGCATCTCAGTCTACTGACCCAGCTTTAGAAATGCTCTATGCAGTATGTTAAGCACATTCAACTGTGAATTCTTACCATCTTCCTTTCTCCTAAATTTAAATAATCTTTAAGGACTCCTTCCTCTCTTTCTACTTACAAGTATTTTTCCTCCAAAAATTCCCGCAAATGTTTCCTATTGCATTTCCCATTTCTTACTTTGAGTCGGCTCTGCCATTAGGCAACTGTGACAGGAAATAACTTATTTGCAGCTTTTAATGTTCAACACACACCTAGGACTTCTTTAAACATTTATCTTTGTGCAAAGTAATGCAGAAACTCCTAGCGGTCATTTGATTTTTTTTTTGCATTGGCTCTCACTTTTTTGCTTTAGGGGATTGCTCTTGATCCCTTGGGACTGCCTCCAACTTGCATGGGATCTTTTCTCAAAATACCCATTTACACTCTGTTGATTTAAAGCCCTTTTTAAAATTACAGAAATGCCCCATGCGCAAACAGAAACAAGCCTTCTCCAGGTACCAACCATTCCACTTATCCCTAAATGCTTCTGATCAGAGAGCACCATCGCAGGACCCCAACAGGCAGCAAGAGCCTCTTGTCTAGAAGATGCATCTGCTCATCCAGCTGCAAAAGGTAGTGATCAGATTTAAAAGAGAAACCAAAGAAAAGTATTTCAAAACAAACACCCAGAAAGATGGTAACTACAACTCTCGGCATCCGCAAGGCTCCCGGGGCAGGGGGAGAAGATGCATAATCTCTGAAGCAGTAAAAGAGGTCTGCTGAGTACCTACTTGAGAGTAAACTTTCACCCCTAGCTACAAGTTGGGGCCCTTTCCATAAACCTGCCTTTATATCTCCATGGGAGGGAGCAGCCTTTTACGTAGAACAGACACTGACGGCACAGCTGCACCTTGGTCAACCTTAGAGGAGAGAGGTGTTAAAAAAAATTCATACAAACCTTCCAGGCTTATGAAAGCCTTGTCAGCAGCACTTAACCAGGACAAAGCATTCATAGAGCAAAATCTCTACTACCAACTATGAATTTCATGTGAATTACAGGAACGTAAGAAATTCATAAACATTTACTGCAAGGAAATTTGCATTCTTTTACTATGTAAAAGAAACCAGGAGCAAGAAATTAGATTAGAGAATGCACAACTGCAAGATCAAAAAGAAAAAAGAACATATAGTCTTATGAAATAAAGTATTCCTTTGCTTTTGTTCTCCATCTAAAAATTTATTCAGACTTAGATATAAACACAAAAAAGCAATAGTAAAAAACAAATATGAACAATAAACACACACTGAAGAAGTTTCAGTCTGTTGTGCCAACTGGATTAAAAGCATCTTGAAGTTGTGGTTAGAGACAGAATATTTCTCCCTGTGACACACTAAACTGTTTTTTCAAAACAGCAATAAACTCAAGCTCAATTTCAAAGAGTCACCCCAGTGAGCTTGTTACCCACACTTTCTTCAAACTATCTCTATAGATTTAAGCAGCAACGTTCTCGGAAATTATTCTGAATACTTTGGATATCAAAAGCACTTCAAAACTCTGTAAAACCAGTCCAGTTCCATATGGATGCTGGATGCTCAAATCTGCTTAGGAGCAGGTTCTGACCCAACACCTGTGGAATGCTCCAGGAGCATGAGGCACAAGAAAAGAAACTCCCTGAAGTAACAGGAAATATTTCTATTTTATCTGTGCATGCAGACAGATATCTTGATTTAGAAGGAATCGTCCTTCTCTCCGAGAGGTGGCTGTGCCTGGGAAGCCTGCAGTGTCCTGAGGAGGTCAAACAGAGTAGCTTTTGTTCCACCAGCTGCAATCCAAGAACAGTATTGCCTCACACCACTCCTCTGCATTCTCCTGGTTCAACAGCAAATACCAGTCCCCCTCTAAGAACTTAACGTATTGGATCCACAGTCCCCAAAAGGAAAACACAGCTTACTGAAAACATTTTAAAAATTAAACAAAAATCAATGTGGCACGGGAGGCCGGAAACAAAATCTCATCTCTGCTTTGTCTCCAACACATCAGTTAAGAGCCTGCCTCCTACCAGCTACACAGATCATGTCACTGCTATTTATTTCCTCCTCTGGTTACATCCACCATCAGCATTTGATCCGTGTTATTAAAATCTGGTATATCAGCATACCTGAAGAATAGTCTGGACAGGAAGAGCACCGACAGCACAAGGATCTGGGGAAGCCGTAATCTTCTCGTAAGATGCTCACAACATTAGTCAAGACTTCTCACTTCCTACACCCACTTCTTCTCTCCCATCCTTGCCATGTTCAGAAATGCAGCAGCTACCAAGTTAATATCTCTGACTAGAAGCAGGTCCCCACATCTTAGAGTAACTTGATGATTACCCTGCTATCGCTTAACAACATGGAATCACAAAACTATCTGTTCTACTCCATTTCTTCCTCTCCCTCATTTACAAAGATTAAGCTGAATTAATTTACATATTTGGAGGCTAGGTTTTTTTAGGAAGAATTATGAAACAGTTCCCCTGGGATTAAGCTAAACCATACGTTCAGGTTAGCGAATAGGCTGAATTTTCTGTGCTCTGATGTCATCCCCTCGCCTGCAAAAATATCTCTGAAGGGCAATCAAAGCCACAGGTCAAATGCCCAGCATCATCAAAATCCACTGCCATGCAGAAGTCATGCTGTATCCTAGTAGGACCTGGAATACTCCCGCAGAATCATTCCGCATCAGCAGCAGTAGCAAAATCTGACTGACACAATGTACCTGGCTGCGAAGATTATTATAATGAGCAACGTAAGTCACTAGTAGTGATAACCCCCACTAGAATACTCAAAAAATAAAGTCATCTTCAAAATAGGACACATTCAAAACTATCCGAAAGTAGATGGTGGAACCCAGTAACCTTACAGGAAGGAATCTCAAGGATTCCTTGACAAAACAGGAAAGCAAGTCGTATAACCAGGAAAGTTTAAGTCTCTAAAAGTGAGATCCTCCACCTTGCCTTCTACCAAAAAAAAAAAAAGTGCCGTTCAAACTTCCGTGTATTTAATTATATTACCCATATCAATCCAGTAAGCACACTGAGAAAAACTGCTTTTCTAGAGAAACACACACTATTAAGATTCGCCTGCAGCCCATTTTGAACAGGAGTACAAAAATAATGCAGGAAGCTATAGAAACTAACAAAAAGTATCCACAAAGAAAGTATAAATATACACCAAGAAGGCCATGGCGCTGATTTTAAACTAAAAACCACAGACGTTGATAATTTATGAGGCGAGGGCTTGGAAAGTTCCTTTACCACCCCGAAGCTCCCTAGACACCTGAGCACATGCTGTTTGACACACGCCCCGGGCGCCCAACGCACAGCACGCTTGGTAATACGCTGCTCCCAGGTTTTACCACAGAAAGTTTAAACCTCTATTAGAAATAAAATTACTATGAGATCCAATCAGCTTGGATAAAAAAACAGCGACAAAAGCCGTAGCTGCGATTATTTCTCCTGCAACCGAAAATGATCAATATTTCTTTTGTTCATTAACTGCTTCTCTTTTGACTGTTCCTCAGTACAAAACACAAGCAAATAAAGCTTATTGAAAGCTCCCCGTAATTTGTTTTGGTATTTTCAGTTACATAATCTCTAAATTATTTCCCTTTTGGGTATCGGCAGCAATATCAGGCGAGCGGGTGCTCTTCAGCGGCGCTCACCAGGGTTACAAAATCCATCAAGGCAGCAACCACCTCAACTTTTATTTTGCAGCATCATCCCAGCTTTATTTATTTAATTTTTTTAATCCCCGGCTCGGCCAAAGGCCCGCGCGCGCGGAAGGTTTGCGGAGAGGAGGCTTTAACACCATCGCTGAAATTAAAACACGAGAATAAAAGGGGCGGCAGCGACACGCGGGGGACAAATACCGCAACCAACACTTCGACAAGGGGCGCTGGGAACCGCTGACCCCCCGCCAGACGGTGCGAGCGTCGAGGCGGCTCCGCGGCTCCGGCACGAGGACGGGGGTTTCAGTACGAAATTCCAGCTGGGAACGCGCAAAACGCGCCCACGAAGCGCGCAGCCCCCGGCGCGGCGCGCACGCAACGCGCACCGACAGCCCCCTTCCCCCCCCCCCCCCCCCCCGGCCCCCGCGCCCGCGGGGCGCGCAGCAGCCCCCGCACGGAACGCGCGCAGCGCTCCCCGCACTCGCAAGGCGCGCGGGACCCCGCGCGGCCCCCGGCGCCGCGCAAACCCCGCGCTCGCAAGGCGCGCAGCATCCCCCGCACCCCGCGCGCCTTGCGACGCGTTTGCGCGGCACCACCCGCACCCCGCGCCGCGCCCCGCACCCCGCGCGCGGAACGCGCGCAGCCCCCAGCAAAGCGCAATTCCCGCACTCGCAAGGCGCGCAGACCCCGGCATCCCGCGCAGGGAACGCGCGCACCCCGCGCGCTGCCAGGATGCGCAGCACCCGGCGCAGCGCAATTCCCGCACTCCGCGCATTCACAAGGCGCGCAGCACTCCCCACACCCGCATCCTGCGCCGCGTCCCGCACCCCGCGCGCAGAACGCGCGCAGCCCCCACGACCTCAAGGCGCGCAGCATCCCCCGCACCCCCCGCACTCGCAAGGCGCGTAGCACCCCGCGCCCGGAACGCGCGCGGACCCAGGCACAGCGCAACCTCCGCACTCGCAAGACGCGCAGCCCCCCGCGCACGGAACGCGCGCAGCCCCACTCGCCCGGCAGAGCGCGGCGAGCCCCCGCACCCCGCGCAGGGAACACGCAGCGGCAGCTCCCGCGCGGGTCCCGCCGGGCGCGGACTGTGCTTCGTCACCTTCCCTCCGCCGGTACCGGCGCTGCCCCCGCCGCGCCCCGCGCGGGGTGAGGGTGACCCCAGCGGCGCCGCCGCTCACCTTGGGTTTGTAGAGCCACTTTCGGAACCTGTTCATCATCGCCGCGGCCGCCGCTGCCCCTCGCCGGGCGGAGAAGGAGGAGAAGGAGGAGGAGGAGGCGCCGCCGCGCTCGCCGCCCTCAGCGCAGGGACCGCCCGCCGGCGCCGCCGGCTGCACGCGCCGCTGACAGATCCCGAACCATCGCGCGGCCGGCGAGCGGCGCCGCACGGCGCATGCGCGGGGGCCGAGCCGCGCACGGAGACCCCGCCCCCCGCCACCTCCCCGCCGGGCCGGCCCCGCCCGCCCGGCCGCTCGTTTGCGTAACGCGGGATGGGGGAGAAAAAACTACTCGCCCCACGACCCCGCGCGCCGCGGCCGGGGCCGCCGTGCGAGGCGTCACGGCGCGGGGGATGCCGGGACTTGTAGTCTTCTATGAAAACAGCCCTGAGCGTGTCCGCTTCGAAACCGCGAGCCTCTACCAGTAATACTGAGCCCTACCTGAGTGCTGGGTAAGCGGCTGATTGATTTCTAGTTGCCCGTGAGGGAAAAAAATCGAAGAGGGGCGAATCGAGTTGCTTGGTAACGGCGCCAAACAATCGCTGCCATCTTTTCTCCCGGCCGGTAGTTCTTTGACTCCGTCTGGGCGGTTCCGCAACACGAAGGAGGGCGCGCGGGAGAACTACAGCTCCCAGCAGCCCCTGCGCGCCGCGGCAACGGCGCCGAGCCGACCGGTTGCGGCGGGGTCTCTGCGGCCGGGCGGTCCCTCCGCGGAGAGAGAGGAGGTAGCGGGCTGCGGCGGGGACAGCCAGGTACGGGGCGGCAGCGCCGGGGAGCGAGGCCTGCGGGCCGGGGAAGAGGGCTATGGGGCGCGGGGGCACTCAGGTACGGGGCTGCAGCGGGGGGGCGGGGCCTCGTGGTGGGCGGTAGCGATAGGGGGCGTGGTCTGATTGCCTGGGGGCGGGGCTTGGAGCGTGTGCTCGTGGTGGGCGGGGCCTCGCGTTATCTTGAGTGCTATCATGAAGCACATGCGAGAGAACCGGGTGATCAGGCCCAGTCAGCACAGGTTCATGAAAGGCAGGTCTTGTCAAACTAACCTGATCGCCTTCTATGACAAAGTGACTCAGCTGCTGGACGAGGGAAAGGCTGTGGATGTATCTTCCTGGACTTCAGTAAAACCTTTGACACAATTTCTCACAGCATTCTGCTTGTCCATCTGCTGGAGGGTAGGGAGGCTCTGCAAAGGGATCTGAACAGGCTGGACCGATGGGCTGAGTCCAATGAGATGAAGTTTAACAAGGTCAAATGCCGGGTCCTGCAATGGGGGCACAACAACCCTGTGCAGCTACAGACTGAGGGAACAGTGGCTGGAGAGCTGCCTGGAGGAAAAGGACCTGGGGTTGTTGGTTGACAGCGACTGAACATGAGCCAGCAGTGGCCCAGGTGGCCAAGAAGGCCAATGGCATCTTGACTTGTATCAGAAACTGTGTGACCAGCAGGTTCAGGGAGGTTATTCTCCCTCTGTACTTGGCACTAGTGAGACCACAGTGTGTTCAGTTCTGGGCCCCTCACCACAAGAAGGATGTTGAGGCTCTGGAGCGAGTCCAGAGAAGAGCAACGAAGCTGGTGAAGGGGCTGGAGAACAGGCCTTATGAGGAGCGGCTGAGAGAGCTGAGGGTGTTTAGCCTGGAGAAGAGGAGGCTGAGGGGAGACCTCATTGCTCTCTACAACTACCTGAAAGGAGGTTGTGGAGAGGAGGGAGCTGGCCTCCTCTCCCAAGTGACAGGGGACAGGACAAGGGACAATGGCCTCAAGCTCTGCCAGGGGAGGGTCAGGGGGGACATGAGAAGAGATTTTTTCCCAGAAAGGGTGATTGGGCACTGGCAGAGGCTGCCCAGGGAGGTGGTTGAATTGCCATCCCTGGTGGGATTTAATAGATGAGTAGATTAATTACTTAGAGATTAAATGCGTAGTGCTCAGGGAAGCTGTGGCTGCCCCATCCCTGGAAGCATTCAAGGCCAGGTTGGATGGAGCCTTGGGCAACATCATCCAGTGGAAGGTGTCCCTGCCTCTGGCAAGGGGTGTGAACTGGCTGATCCCTAAGGTCCTTTCCAACCCAAACCATTCTAGGATTCTGTAGTCCTGTGATTTAGTAGTGGACAGATATGGTTGGGCTCAAAGGTCTCTTCCAACCTGGCAATTCTATGATTCTACGATTTCACTCATTTATTAGGTGTCCATGAATATAGTAGAAATATAGTAGAAAATACCTATAGACCTATGATATACTGTATTGTATGATGTTATACAGGAGTGTAGGGCTTTGCTCACAGAGCTTTCATTAACTGCTGTGATTTTATGCAGGTGGCCAGCCTCGGTGCCCCAGACAAACACATAATTACAGAATTGTTTAGATTGGAAAAATCCTTTAAGATCATTGAGTCCCACTATAGAAGTAACACTGCCAAGTTCATCACTAAACCTTGTCCCTAAGCACCATTTCTACAAGCCTTTCAAATACCTCCCTGGATGGCCTGTTCCAATGCTTGACAACCCTTTTCATGAAGTAGTATTTCCTAGTATCTAGTTTAAACCACCAGTGGCACAACTTGAGGTTTTTTCCTCTTGTCCTATCACTTCTTATCTGGGAGAAGAGGCCAACACCCACCTTGCCACAACCTCCTTTCAGGTAGCTATAGAAAGCAATAATGTCTCCTTCCCACAACCTCCTTTTCTCCAGAATAACAGCCCCAGTTCCCTCAGTTGCTTCTCATAAGATGTGTGCTGCAGACCCTTCACCATCTTCACTGCCTTTCTTTGGACACACTCCATCATCTCAATGTCTTTCTTGTACTGAGGTCCCCCAGACTGTGTCCTTCCCAATTTTCTAAATACAATACAACTTAGTTGCAGAAGGTTTTGCACACTGAGTATTTAATTGTAAAGTTGCACAAGATATTTCTGCAAAAAAAAATACTGTGTCAAAGAAAATAGTTGTAGTAGGCGTTCAAACCACGGAAATAAATGCAGATTACAAGTGAACATAAGATCCCGGCTATAGCTGCCCAGGGTGAATATTTTCCATCTGATCTTTTGCTGCCTGGAGGGAGGAATCTGCTGCCCAGGACGTGTGCCCAGAACTGCTCTCTGCTACGCTCAGGTGACAGTCAGCAATCCAGAAAAGTCCAGAGTAACTGAGATCAGTGGGATGTAACGACTGGGACAACTGTTCCCTGTACTCAGTGGCTCTTTTTCTAGCACACAGCTGAGCACCTAGTCAGCTTTGAGCAGCAGCTGTTTGATCTGCCTGAATTTTGCAGGGAGGCTTAGTTCAGCCCTCTCTTTAAGGAGGATAACTTTCATCAGAGGAAATGTTATCGCAGTCTTTCTAGGCCAGGAACATAGAAGCAAATGTAAAACCTGAAGGAATCTTTTAGGTCATTGATACCAGTCCCTGCAATTGCAGCCAGTCTTATCCTGTGTGATTGCTTTCATAATATCTCCAAGATCCGTTGTAAAATAAAGCTAAGTCAGATTCTTACCTCCTTACTGAAATTCTACACCTGACAATGGAAGAAAATTTCTATCATTTTGTACACAGTATAAATTTATATCATTTGTATGCATAGCAATTAGAATATTTTCCTAAATGGCTGTGTGGAAATAAGGGTGCATTTCATAACACAAAACATTTTATTCCTGATGTGTATGTTTTAAAACATTGACGATAATAATAGCAGTATGTTCAGATGCAATCAGAAGTGAAGTTCTTTGTATTAAGAATGCCTCTATGTCCAGAGTTTTCCAGGTATCACCATATGTCTCTGTTTTCATATTCCATTCTTTGGTTTTAATGGTTATTACTTGGAAGTGAGAGGTGAGTATCAGCACATACAAGGCATGAGAGCTCTAACTCATTTCTGCCATGACAGAAGAAAAAAGTGTTTGTCACTGGCAGAGCTGTTGGAGCCTGAATTATGATTCAGCCTGAATGAGAACAGAAGTATTTCTCTCCCTTATCCAAAATCCCTTGTGAATTTAAGAACCATGGCAGGTACAGAGAAACAGATCATATTTCTCAGAGGAGTAGAGAAATGGTGATTTGTCCTGTGCCAGAGACACAGTAGCACCTCTTTTTGTATTTGCCTGTCCTTGTCATGCTGCAGCCCTGTGTTGATCGACTTTTTTTTACTTAATTGGAGATTTTGTCTTGATCATACCAGGTAACTAAATGACTATATTGAGAATAATCACAGACAAACTCTTTTTTTTTTTTTTTAGTGATTTGAGATTGATAATTAAAAGTGCTGTTTAGGCAGTTGTTATTGAGTATGATAGCGCTGAAAGGCAGGGTACAGAACCACTGTATCTGGCAATCTTAAGCTATCCTTTTAAAATGAGAAATAAATTATCCTCACCACAGTGGGAATGAATCGTCTTGATCAAGCATTCTTTTCTAACATCAGAATATGATGATATATACAAGAATGATTTTCAAAAATGCATTTTTATTCTCACCATGGAAAATGACTTCTATGCTCATTTTTTTCTCCATTGCTAAACCAGATTGATGATTTTCAGCCTTGATCATCGCTATCATTGGTCTTTCATGCCCAACAACATGTGCATGCGTTTAAGGAAATGAGTTATAGTTCTTGTTATGTGAACATTAAAGTAGGTATCCAGTTCTGCAAACTCTCATGCATATAAGTAAGACATCATTCAAGATAGATGTAATCCAGTCATTTCAGAAATAAACCAAAAGGTACCCAACTGCTGTGCCTTCAGAAACCTTGGTGGTGGCCCAGACTACTGATGTGCTGCCTAGCTTGCAGACCAGCACTGTCTCATGGCTTCCTAAAAGTTCCTCTCTGTTCCTATTCTTTTGTTGTTTTGGAAAAATAAGCTTTTATAAGCAACATGTGATAAAATTTAAGACTAAAATTTTGCTTTCAGTTGCATCTCACTGGGAAGAGCAGTGTATTAAAAAGGACCTGGAGAACACATACGTGAAAATTCATTCTTTTCTCTAGTACTATCTTTAATTATATTTTGTCTAATACCCTCTTACTTCAGATATCATTCTAAGGATCTTTTTGAGGCATTTACTGAATAAGAAATATGTAATTATGTCTTGTACTTTATTGATGTCTGTACTGTATACTCATTTCTCCTGTTAGCTGTTGCGTGTAACTGTGATTTTGAAAGCTTGACCTGAATGTTCTCTTCTACATTACTGTAGTATATCGTCTTTATGAGCCTATCAAAATACATTATGCTACAACTGAAGGAGGCATGAAAAATTAATGATTTACTGTATTTATAGGATTCTCCATGGTGAAGATGGTCAACCATGGAAAACATATTGCCATGATAGTCCAACATCTTAACAATTTTAACCCTGAAAATCAGAGCGTGGAGGATTTCTTGAATGAATCAGCTAAGATGTTGCAGGTATATTAAGTTTCAATTTTGTATTGTACTAGCTGATTTTAGACATAAAGATATCTGTTTTCTAACATGTTGGTGTAACATTCATAGGTTTTTCTTAGAGTGACATTTTTAATTTATGATCAAAGGCCAAATTTCTTACGGTTGTCACCAGAAAAGAAGGAAGCAGAGATCAGAGACATGAAATAACTGCTTGGGTACCAACAAAAGACAAAGAAAGCAACAACATCCTCAGATGGGTCTGATAATTATAGGAAAAGCTTCTCTTCCACTCCTGACTAAGCTGTTTTGTAGCTTCCTATCTCTTTCCTCCTTCCTAATGGAAGTTTCTGTCAGCAGCCCCCATTTTGTCTATACAAATGCAGTTCAGAAGCTGACTCACAGGATCAGGTATTCTTGCTTTGAGGACATAAATGACATCAGAACAGTGGGACAGAAAGCAAGTGACAGTAAATCAACCACCTGATTTTAATCTAATATGGCAAGTAACCAGACAAAGATTTGCCAATACGTAGCTGTACTGGCTGACGCAGTTCTCATCCTTTCCTGATGAGATCTGTCACCTCTTCCCATGTCTTTGTCCTTTCTGCCACCCTGATTTGTGCTGATGCAGTTACTGGATTGAATCAGCTTTACAAAATCACTAAGGGAAGACAGTAATATTGTTTAGAGTTCCATTGTCTGTGTGCATCAAGTATTATCAAACTACATAATCAGAGCGGTGATTCCACACTGCCATGTAGCTCCAGTGCTTATTTCCACTTTTGACAATAAGGTCTAGAACAATGCTATTGCAGTTAGATGGTCTTTTACACTGATTTTGCATAAACACAAATGACTACAAGAATATAAAACTGCAATTGTGATATGTCAAATCTGAGGATGAGGCAATGGATCCATAGACATTTCTTCGGTGCTTGCTCTCAAACTGTTTCCACTCAGGTTCCTAGTTTCTGCCGCTGCCCTCCTGCCTTGCAGTACTGGCATAACTCTTTGTGCATTCATATGCTTAATTACATCAGGGAACTGCTCCAGTTTCAAAATAATCATTTTCACTGGACAGAGAGCAGGTAAATTCAGCTGCCACTGCTGCCAAAACAAATACTCATAAAAATTAATATTCAGATCATTGTTCTGAGCCCAGGAAAAGTGATAGAAAACAAAAGAAACAGTAACTCTGTTAGAGAAACATGAATCTTAAGTTTCATAATAAAGCCTTTCAAAAGGGGAAGAAAGGGCGGACAGCTGATGCCAAAGATAAGGCAGAAACCTTTCTCTGGGATAGTTTTTGTTCACTAACTATTGAATGGGTTTGCCATTAATTTATCCAAGAAAGTGAGATCGATGTTTATATAAAATTCAGCTTTGTTGCAGTACCAAGCGGATGATTATAATCCATCATTGAAAATTCACTTCACTTCTTTCTTTTCTATTTCACAATAGGCATGTGATGCTAAAAATATTGTATCCTTTTTGTATACATGAATCCTAGGCTTGGCCTCTTAGCAGTTAGTCAATATTAACTGGCCCATGCAGAAAGTTCCTCACAGTCCGGATTCAAGCCTTTAAGTCTCATTCTAGCAGCATGACAAATAGCAAACCTAGTGTTGCATCTACCAACCAGACACAAATCAGGAGGGGCGGATTGTAAGAGCACACATCTAAATAACTCACTCCTTGAATCCTGTGTTCAGTTCTGGGCCCCTCACCACAAGAAGGATGTTGAGGCTCTGGAGCGAGTCCAGAGAAGAGCAACGAAGCTGGTGAAGGGGCTGGAGAACAGGCCTTACGAGGAGCAGCTGAGAGAGCTGGGGGTGTTTAGCCTGGAGAAGAGGAGGCTGAGAGGAGACCTCATTGCTCTCTATAACTACCTGAAAGGAGGTTGTAGAGAGGAGGGTGCTGGCCTCTTCTCCCAAGTGACAGGGGACAGGACAAGGGACAATGGCCTCAAGCTCTGCCAGGGGAGGTTTAGGCTGGACGTTAGGAAAAAATTTTTCACAGAAAGGGTGATTGGGCACTGGAACAGGCTGCCCAGGGAGGTGGTTGATTCACCTTCCCTGGAGGTGTTTAAGGCATGGGTGCACGAGGTGCTGAGAGGCATGGTTTAGTGTTTGAGAGGAATGGTTGGACTTGATGATCCAGTGGGTCTCTTCCAACCTGGTTATTCTGTGATTCTGTGATTCTGTGATTCTGTGAACTGCAAGACATGGCGCATGCTGTATTTATTTACTTACATAGGTATACTGCATATCAGACTTGGCTTTTCTACAAGGTTTTATCTTCTATTCCACTAGGCTTTTCTAATTGGTTAATTAATTTTCCATCCCTTAAAAGTACAATCAGATTCCAGTGCTTTTTAACACTGTGTGTGTCTTCATTGTATTTGTATGTTTTATAGTGCTTATATTCTTCTCATATGATATCTGAGGTATCTTGGTTAATTCTTTGATAACCTGTGGGTGACACATCAAATATGCTTGACAGCCTGTTGTCCAGCTGTTTGAGGTTGTTCCAGGTGAAACCAACAATTTTGGACTAGATTACTTCTTTCAAGATAAAAAGACAGCACATGCAGGTCATTCCAGAATATGTTGAAGGGAGTTGAGCACATCAGTAGCGTCTCTGCCAGGCTCTGAGAGCCACTGTGGGTACCAGTATTGTCAAGTGCATGATCCTGGAGATAAGTACCTCTGACAGCCACGCATTCTCACCCAAAATGCAAGGAGCAGATAGCAAAGGACATTTTGCAGTACAAAATATCTGTCTGAATGAAGTAGGTTTCAAAGAGCAATATAAATGCTTGTAGGAGCTGATCGAGAATAAATAAAATTACTTGTCTGAAAATCTAAGGAGTGGATCTTTACAAGAAAACCAAAAGGCCAAATTTCTAAGTCTTTTCTTGACCCTTGTGTGCCACTTTGAAAATAAATCCCTAGCTGTTTCCCTGCATTTAATTTTCAACTACTTACTATTTCCAAATAGCTAGTTTAAAAAATGAATATCTGACAACTTTCTATCAAATATCACTTCCTTGTCATATTTGATAGAATCATGTGAGCCACTCTCATCTTGTTCCTCTCGCATAGCATAGGAGGGTATCTATTAACTTCAACAGGAGCAGAAGCAAAGTCTTCATCGTTATTATTATTTTTATTTCGTAGTGTATCTTTATAATTTTCTCTAAGTACCCATGTTCCCACCTAAACACATTCTCTCATTGTAGGAAATCTTGTCTCAAGCTTGAAGATAGATATCTGTATGGAAAACATTTGGGTATACAGTCTGCTTCCAAGTGTATTCCAGAGTGACTGCCCGAAGTCAAAAGCATTACTCTGTACATGTGTTGGTGTAAGTGAGATAAGTAGTTGGCCACCTTTATTTATAGAGAATTGATGGCATTAGATACTGCGATCAAGAGTTATGTTTTTGTAGCTGTATATGAGATTTAGCTTTAGACAGTCCATTTACAGTAACGGTGGCTGCACATCTAATCCCCCTTACACTGCTTTGAAAAAACACCCATCTTTGTCTGCATTTTTGCAATTGCGGTAGATCGAGCAGATAACATATCCAATAACCACTGAGATACATTTTTTTTCACTTATTACACTTTCCAACCAGTCAGTATTTGAAGATGCAAATATAGAATCAGAAAATTAGTACTAAAGGAATGGAAAGTAAATTTGAAATAGCAGAGATAAGCCATTACTTTGACAGTAGTTCAGTTCTGCCTGAACCACTATGTGTATAAAGATGGAATCTTCTTTTGGCATGATGGAAATGTATAAATAAAAGGCCATGTCAGTGGCCTAACAGTTAATACTGTTTCAAACCAAGGTGTCAAGTGAGAACATAATCTCTACAAGGCCACTCAGGAAGCATGAGATAAAAACACGTTCCAGTTTCAATTCCTATCTTCCAACTTCTGGTTCATGCTTCTCCATACAAATAGAGTTAGGGAAACTTACTCCTCTTTTTAGAGAAATATAAATGGTAAGGATTTTTAATTCTTGAATAGTGGGAGATAAGTAGCATGGTTTCCTCTAATTAGAATGCTGTGATCAAAATTAGCCCAGAGGTGATTCTGTGTTAAACTCCATACATTTTATTTCTGCAATGTGTGAATTTTACATCATAAGAAGAATTTCTCTTTACTGTTCTCAGTGAATGATCAGAATTTCTGTTTGCTGTTCTCAGTGATTTATCAGACTTGATTTTTTCCCAGGAAGAAAAGTACGCTTTGACTTGTAATTAGGTTATTTTCAATTTTTATGTTTATTGAATTTTAAGTTATAATTTTCATAACATAATACTGACCTTGGTTTTCACTGCAAATATTTTCAATAAGGACATAGGTTCATTAGTAGTATGATGGTTCATTCCTAGTTGCAACAAACAAGCCTTCGCCTTCAATCATGAAGAATCATGTTCTGTCCCTTAAACTTCCTAAAACAAACAATAAGTGCAAATAAATACTTCCACTTAGCTGTTTTGACCACGTTGCTATTAAAATGGAATTAAATTTGAATTGTCCTGAATAATACATTAACTAAAAACAATTCTTTAAGTTGATAACAGTTCTTTACCTTATTAGTATTCACATTCAAATTCACATCTCTGTTTCTGTTGTTCTTCATTTGAATAACCAGACTACTTCTCCTTGTTTATCTTCCTAAGCATTTTTTAATACTTCTTTCATCAGATTGATGCCCTCCAGATGTCTTAATTCTTGTGTACTAAGAAGGGTCTCTTTATAATATATTCTTCAATTAAATCTATCAAAAATTGTCCATATCCAGAGCAATCCTTCATCCAATGTCTATCATACCTAGGGATATAGTTTCATCAGGACATTTATAGAAATGGGGTGTATCTGTTCATTTTGAAAAAAGATTAATTTCTGTATTTAACTGAAGCACCCTAGCCACTTTTTTTTCTTCCTTGTGGCTCTAAGAATCAAGCTTTTGCTATGAGAACAAAAGACAGATTTTAACACAGAAGTTACCATGCAATGTTTGTGCCTTTCTCTATGCAAATAACTCACTTCATTTTCATTGGAATTATTTGCTTCAGTTAGAGTTGCAGGATCAGATCCATCATATTTAACTTTATAAATCCCACCTACTGAAAAGCCTACAATAAAATCAGAACTGCTTTTACTCCTTTATCCCTCTCATGTTGATAGCAAGATGAAACTATTTATGAGCTTTCCATTTTGCAAGAACACAGTGTGATTTGGCATAACTCTTCATAGTTCTCATTTGTGTTGGTTCAGCTGTGTCTCACACATGTCCACTCAACTGCAAGTAAATCCCCAAATGTCAAAAGTCATAGATTTAGTTTTAAATATGAAAATAGCTTAATGCAAGATTATTTTGAGGCATGTGGTGAAAAAAATCCTACTAAATCGTACAAGTTTAACTTGTCTTACTAGCTACTGAGATAAATACAGATTAGGACCTTTCTAAGGAAAGGATAGACTCCAATTTTTCTGCAATATCCCACTCATGATTTAATATTAAGTACAAGGGAACATAGTATTAACTGTACCTGTTCAAGCTGGTTAGCATCATCATATGAAGATGAAAATACTAGCTTGTGAGTGCAACACACGCTGTAAACAACAGAAGCAGGACATTCTCCTATTTATATCTTAAGATCCCAGGTTTTTTTTCCCCCCAGTTGAAATTACTGGAAGCATTTTCACTGGCTTCAGAGGGAAAGAGGTCTGGCTTCTGGCAACTGATTCAAAACCCAGTGAAGTCAATAGGAATATTTTCATTTCCACAGCATTTTCATTAGCCTTGGAGAGGACTAGCACTGATACCTGAAGCACTATAAATTAATCAGACTGCAGCTGCAAAATGTACATATTCTGCTTAGAAGTAGACAAGTTAGTACATAGTATCACTCAGTTCTCTGAGGAGGTGAAAGCTATTTTAGCTTTTCGTGAGATATTATCTTTTTTTCTAAAATGTCTGTTTCACCTTAAACTAAGTCTCAAACAGGGCATGGCTAATATTCCTCTACTTCTCTCCAGAAACAAGAGCTTTTCTTTACCTCCTTACCCATCCTTTGCTGGCCTCTCTGGCCCTTAAACAAGTTCCATTGTAACTATCCACCCACAGTGGTAAAGCTTGCTTTTTTGCAGATTCTTCACTGTCTGGTTTGTGCTGCTTCTTGTAGAACACATATTGGAAGTTGTTTGTGTACAAAGCCATACACTTAAGCTTTCCTATACTGTCTCTTCTCTCTTTGAAGAAACCTGACTGATTCCCAAACACAACTACATGTCAGGCAGCAGGGTAAATATGACCATGGAAACAGGCTCAGGGTGTTAGGATTATCACAGAAGGGACAGATAACTCCAGTCAGCACATATTCAGACATGAAGTCACATTTTTTTCACAGGATCATTCTATTACAACTTAAACACCTGAGAATCAGAAAAGTCTGAAATTCAATGCCATAGAGAGAACACTTTCAGATATTAGTATGAGAATGACGTTGTGATCACATAGAACTGTATTTTACTTCCATCTAGTACAGTAATATATAAGCTTCCAAATATTAAAAATATAGGACCATCCAGTATTCATCTACCATAAACTTACTATGCTTTAAACAACAGAACAACCAAGAATAAGCTGTAACATTAGAGATAGAGAGGTTGTTTCCTGAGCATGGAATCAGAATATTGTTCCAGGTCTATTTTGTCTCCTGATAAACTTCAGTCTTCGGTGCAACAGGAGATAATAGCTGCGTGTGTTACTTCCACCTGTAAATTATGTAGCCTTCCTTGTGCTGACGGACTCACACAATACACTTGCAAACATAGCTAAGTGCTAGTTTTATCAGAGAAATATATGAGGTAAAGCACACTTTAAAAAGGTAGGAAGGTCGTCTGATGGACAGAGCAAAGGCTCACAAATTAACATTTATTAATTCTTTTCTTGTTGCCACCAATGGCTTAGTGTGTCGCCTGGGACAAATTTCGTATCTGCTCCAGACCATAGTTCCTGCATTTGCAAAACAATATTAGCCAAAAGGTATCTTATTAAATGCAGTTAATGTTAGTAAAGTATTTAGAGATCCACATACAAAAGGTGCCATAAATGTACTGCTTCAGGATCATTTGACCCACTTCTGAAATACATGTCCCTGATGTAAAATGCAACATAAAGCCACATATAAAGAATGCACTTAAGAATTAGTGCTAGAAGTGACACCTACCTAACCTATTCCCCAAATCAATTATTATTTCAGATATACAGATAAACTCTAAATATCCTTGAAGGGTATTTGTCCTCCTTGAGGACAAATTTCGATGCAGAGAGTATTTTTGCTGTTCTAAAGCATTGGCTTGGGGTTTCATTCACTAGATTATCAGCAGGGATAACCAACAAATGACTCACCTTTGAGATTTCTTATCCAAGTGCTGATCCTGTTCAGTCTTTAGTTTATTATGAGTTCTGATGAGATCACTTCCTTAGATGACACAGCTGCAGGCTGTTTAACTGCTCTCAATTTTTAGAAGTAGAAATAGAACACTCAGTACCATTTGTAACTGAAAGCAGAGTCAATTGATGGTATTTCATGAGATGACGTCTTTGGTCAGGGTCCATAGAATTACCAATCCACACTGATGTTCTGGAGCATAGTTGTCCCCAGTGCACCTCCTGTCACCTTGTTGCTTAGCTCGAGTGTAGTGGTTATGTCCTTTCTTGCTCAGGGAGTAAGCAAGAGGAAGCATTTATTTCTGTGTTTGTCCTAGCAACTACCTTCTGATGGACTTGTTAACTCAGGAGAGTAAAAGAAGTAGAGTAAATGTAAATATGCAATTGCATTTTTATGTTGTAGTCTGAACTGTATACATGATTTGGGTGCTTGTGTTGTCTTGTTATCTGTTTACTTTTGGTCATCTTTGCAGATGCACTGGTTTGTTGTAGCATTTTATGTATGTATAAAATAGCAAAGTACGTAGAAGGTGAATGCAAAGATTCTAATTAAACAAAGAACTTGGAAGCTGTTTATATTCTAGCTTTCTGTTATAGCAGAGGTAGCTGCAGAAGTTTTTGTTGGGTCTGTTTTCAACAGGCTTCTCCAGTTTTAGTATGGAGTTATTATCAGAGCTGCTGTTGTCTGCAGATGATCTGTTCATGAATAACAGCATTTGTTCAAGGGGACCAATTGTTTTAGATTCAAAACGTTACAATCCTAATTTATCTGGAACTATGTCATCCTCTCTCACTCTGCCTTCCTGGTACTTAGATTTGCTTTTGCCTTTTCTGGTGGATTCTCAGATATCTCATATCAAATATGGGATATATATTTGAACATTTGGTGGCGGATTAGATTTATGGATTTTTTTTGTTAGTTTTATGAAAGAACTTCCATTGGAATGGGCTGTGTCCCTCCAAAGATTCTTAGTGCTTAGCAACACAGAATCCATGCTTTCCAGAAAATCAATTTTTTGGCATATTTTCAGATCCATTCATTCTCTTTCCTCTGCTCTTCCATTTGTGTCCATCATCCATCTGAGCTCTTCCATATCTCCTGTTTTTCCTTCCTTTTCACTCCTTTCTCTGTACTCCTCCTTCACCACCTCACTCCCATCTCAACCACAACCTGTTGGTTCTTCTTTCTCTTGAGCCTGGATTTAGAGCATGGGTGATATCCTGCTTATTCACACTCGGTCACCAGTGATGCCCAGCAGACTTGGTGAAGCTTCCATATTTCCATGTAACTATTGGTTTGGTTACACGGTTTCTTCTTACCCAACATATCTGAGTCACAGAATATATTCAGAGTTATGTCTGATTACTAAGACTATTTCTACAACTTCAGTTGTAGAAATGAAGGTTTTCTATCATTTTAACCATTATTAGCCTTAAGGACCTAAGATCCACAAATTGAGCTTGATTCTCTTTCTTAAGTGCATCATTAGTAATATTGTCTGTTACAGTTCTGCTAGAGATGTAGTCAGATGTATTTGTGTGATCCCAGTGGCAGTAAAGATATTACAAGGATGTATAGAGATGTAATTTTGTCTCCATATTATACATATATATGTAAATATATATGTAAACAGAGACAATTATATGGAGGCACTATTTTTTCATAGTGACGAGGCACAAATTGGAAACAATGAAACCTGGCTTTTGAGCAGAAGTAAGTAAATAAGAATTATGCTTACTCTGAATGACAACCTGAGTAAATGCACTCAGAACACTTCTTCATCATTTTTTGCATTTAAAAATTAGAATTGCAATTTTAAAGTTTTGCCTTGTATTTGCTCAGTCTCAAAGCCCGATGTAGAGTTACACTTCAGAAGACTCACATAGTTCCTTCCAGCAGCTTCTCATAATACTTTTAAACTAGAAAGGAATCACAATAGGGAAATAAAGCAATCGCGATGTTAGCAGATAGCCTACTAGGCAAGGTGAAACTTTGATCTGATATATTATTGCAGCTCAATTGTTCCCACATCTCAGAGCTGTGGGAGAGATCATACATCAGCCATGGACTACATGTTTTCAGAAGATCCACTTAGCTTTTTTCTTGGCTTTTTAGCTAACCTCATTAAGTCAAAGAATCATTATTATTTGTCATCTTTTCATAGTATGTGTGTCCTTTTTCAGTTCATATAATAACCAACTGTTCTGGGCCTCAGATTTTATTGCCATGCTTTAAAGATGGATTGCACTAGGAGTTTATCTCATGTAATAATAGATATTCCATAGGTAACTTATGAGTGAAACTCTCTGTAAAGTTCAGGAGCATTCATACTTTCTAAAGGAATTATGAAGTAGGAACCAAACACCATGCACTGGGCATCTCACCCTCCTTTTTCTGTTCTTTTGTGATATTGCATGAGCATTCTGAGGGACTGAGTGCACAGCTGGATAAGAAACACACAGTCTGCCTTTACAAGAATCGTGACAGTCACAGGTTTTGGTTAAAATAGTCTTAGTCTTTAATATTAGGTTATGGTCACAGTTAAGAGCCTTCTCCGTAATCTCTGTCCAGCTTCTTCCCTTGATTTGGTTTCCCCCAGTAGCACAGTCTTCACCAACATAGAACAGGTTTCCTACTGGAGAAGCAGAGTCTTCCTGAAAATTCTTCATACTGTTGACTAAGTTAATCATTGCTCATAGCTCAAAGACTTCAAATTTTCTTTGCTTTAACTGTTGACATTCACTCATCAAGGCCTTTTAACTAAATGAGTAGGTCAGCAGATAAATTTTAACCCTGAGGAAGGTTACATTTTAATTTAACAAGGAACTTTAATTCGTTAGGACTGCCCATATTTGATAGAAGTGTGTCAGCCCTAGCAAAGGCACTGCTGTTCATTGTTCATGTTTTCCAATTACTTCAAATGATTGTACTTCTTTTTGTACACAACTAACATTTTCTTTCCAGAATACATTAATCATTATTAATGTTGTATCTCTATAGACTCTCAATGTGACAGAAGAAAAGTTTGTGTTGGATACACTAGCTGGATGCATAGACTATAGATCCTTATTGGACGTAGTAGTCAATGCCTTTTTTGTTCTGGATGGGAGATACTGCCCAATTTCTGATCGTAATCTCTATATAGGTAAGTTTTCTTTAAAAAGAATATTTCTACCACAAATATTTTTTAAAAAATACACAACTAATCTAAGTCTTAATATTATATTATGTTTGAAAAATTGTCATTGTGCAGAGTGAAGTATGAAAGACAGGACCTTTTCTAATGGTCCTTAGGCCTAAATTCTGAAACTGTTACTTAGTCTGGACTCTCACAGTTGTTAACTGGAATTTTGCCCTAAGAAAATTCTGCAGAATCTGCCTGCGGATCAGGTAACGTGCAGATGGAAAACAGCACTGGTGACTAGATGAAGTATCTTGGAAGTTTAACCATCACTTTGAAAAATGTTCTTCAGTGATTCCCCTTTATTCTCTTCTATGCAACCCAGGACCTCTGCCATTTAAATATGAAATTGTGTAACAGAGCTCTGTTTGCTGAGGAACACAGCATGTCTCGCAGTACAAATATAGAATTGTTTCTACCTGCACATGAGTTTCTTTGTTAATGACCATCACAATGACATAGATAGACTTCTGTCTGTCTCCACTAGTGAGGTCAATTATTTTCCTTTTATTAGTTACTTAGTTAGAATCAGCTACAACATGACTCTACGTGCTAGTGTGAGCTAGTTAATCAGAGTAGTTACTATTTCCAATGTTATTTCAGATACTGAGAAGTACATGAAAAAGTAATTTAAAAAAAAACTTTTTTGTGGAGCATTTAATACATGTACTGAGGTTGATTTATTAAGTCAGTAAATAAGCTGGAATCACAAACTGCACTGGCATTGGTTCTCTAAGTCACTTACGTTCTGAAGCCTTGTAGGTTCTTAGAAAAGACCAGCCAATTTAATTTGAAGTGTTTGAAAAATACAAAAATCCACCATATCTAATATAAGTATTGCTACATTTTATGTTTTAAAAGCTTTTCAATTTGTATAGCAATTCTGGTTGCTTCGATCACAGTCTGGAAAGGAATAGAAATCCAAATCAAATAACAAACAAAAGGGAACCTAAACTGTCAAGGGTGAAATTATTAGTATATTGAGTTTATTCTAAACACTAATGCTTCACTGTCTCCGTTTCTCCAAAGCCATGTTTTTCAGTGTCTGGGGCACATAAATTATACCTCTAAGCTGAGCGTTGCCATAATTGGATTGTCAGGACTGGTCCACTCAAAAGACTCCATTAATCATAGCAGAGGGTAGGCCCCAGAAAATTTTCCTTTATCAACAAGTTGAGAGTCTAAGGTCATTGGCTTACATTTTTTTTAAGCTGCTTGTGATTCCCTTCGCCAAGCTGCATTGACACTTAAACAATAAAAGCTGCTTATAAAGGCTGTTGCTATGTGTGAGCAGATTTGAATTTAATAAAGCTTGCAGGAGATAAATGTATATTCTACTAAGACTGCTTAAATATGTTGCTATGCTAAAGCACAAGATTGAAGCCTAAGGATACACTGAGTTGGCAGCTGCGCATTGGTCAGCATTTACTGATTTTATCATCACTATTTGGTGGCAGCTGAGATACTGCAGTGCAAGTGAAGCCCGATTGGTCAAAATTAATATGGTCAAATGAAAACAGATACAGGGCTTATGAACTTTACAGATCCACGAAAATCTAACAGCACTGACTATGCCTTTTCCCCTATTGACTGGCACACTTGCCAGAGGGAGGGTACAAGGATCGTATTTGGATTTTCCAGAGAATATCCCAATTTTAAAACTTGATTTTATTCTAATTCAGAATATAAGCAAAGATTACAACACTTTTTGCAAAGTGGTCACTTGCACAAAAAAAGAGGAAAATAAATACTAGAAATATGATATTTTACATTTAAAATTTTTACTATGTATAATATTGTTATGTATAATAAACCGAGACTTTGGAACAGAGTAATAAGAGCTACTCTCCCCAAAAAGAGTAAAACCAGAGTGTGTTGAAAAATTCACTACCAAAAATTTCCTTTATGTCTCCTGCCATTTTAGATTTTCTCAGAATAAGCTTGTTTACACTGAAAATTTTGGTAATGCCAAAAGCGAGCTGTTTCCAATGATGCAATACTGTCAGAAACTTTTCAGCCATGTCTCTCTGGAGCCTTTGACTCCTGTTCTCCCTACCTTGTTGGTAGACTAACACAGAATTTCACTGGTGGAATATGCAGATATTTGTTGCATAAGCTGGCACTACTACCTAAAGGAACAGGCCACCCTTTTTCTCATCACTGGCCACCCGTTCTCACCCCTATGTCATATTTTCTCCTGAGCTGGAACATGCTTTTAGCAGCCTTTGAGTGAACTGATCAGGAAAGTGTTTCAGGTTAAAATCACAATCTGTTTTAACTTGGCTGTGTGGGTGACTGTACTTGCCCTAGAGAACACAAGGAATTAAAAGCAGGGGATGGGAACAAGCAGTTCGGGGTTGACAGAGCTGCTTATCTAAGTGGTGATGTTGGCATAGCAAAATGACTGTGAAATCATGGCAAGGTTTTACCTTTGGCCCTACAGGATTCCAAAGGCTGCTATGGTAAATCTCTCGGTTTTGCAAACAGATATTTGCAGGCATCGAAAGGACCTCTGTGAATGACTTCAGAGTGCTAAAACTGCTTTTTGTATAAGTGGCCAGCTCACAGAATCACAGAATGGTTCAGGTTAGAAGCGACTTCTGGAGATCATCTGATCCAACCCCATCCTCATCTGCTAGAATTTCCATAAAATAATGTAGATTTGCACAAGCTTGGGTCTGACTCATGGAAGAGACAACTAATTTCTGTGAGCCATAGCACAGAGTCACAAAGCTAATAATGAACATAGAGTTAACATTATACTATTTATATAACTTCACTGTACAATTTCTCATTTTCAAGAATTCTATTGCCCTGTTAGATAAACAATAGTGAAGACTATTTAAAACTAAATTAACAGTCTAAATCCAAGCTTATGCTGCGTACAAGGTATAGATTTATTAGAATTACCTGCTGCATTTAAAATGTGTGTATCTTTTGATAGTAATTTGTTATCTAGCTGCTTTTCAACTAGAAGAGCTCGGTCTTCAGCAGTTCAGCAGAATTGTGAAATCTCTGGATGCTGCAAAAATGCAAAAGGTAATCATAGTACAAAACATTTTTTGAAAAATAATTAATGATCTCTTCACTATGTTTGATAAATCAGCTGACAACTTTCAGGATAATTTAAATTGATAAATTAGCGTTACTTTATGTTTAAATTAAAATAAAATTAGTATTTTGTTATCACAAAACCCTTCAATTTCTATACTTATGCAGTGACAATCTCATATTCAAAGGTCAAGTTAAAACACATATTTTATATAATCTGAGAAGGTAGAATCATCATGTGATTTACAGTTCACGTGATTTACATAACTTGCATACTTTCTCTTGACTCTGCTCACATTCTTGCTTTGACTTTAGGCAACAAAGATGCTTTTTCTGTGCAATGAATCTATTGAAACTCACAATTCCCGTTGATTAGTGTTAATTTTTTCCCCTGAACAACCCACTACCACTTTGATTACAAGTCTTTTGTACTTCCATCATTTTTTCTCCTTCTTGAAAAACCAATTCCTCAATTGGAGCTATGCATGTACCAATCACCCTGTTATAACATGTGCAATTAACTAAACCATTGCTGCCAAATATAAAGCACAACAACAAAGTTCTGCCTGCCTTTTCCTCTCTGGAGTCACAAACTTGGGTTTTGCTCCACTACTTGTTTGCTAATTTTCCTGAAATTTGTGGAAATATATCTTCTGCTTCTCTTTCAAAATGGTTGAAAGTGCTGATTATCTTAAAAGCAATGTTGTAAAGAGGGTAAAGGGATAAACTGAGCAGCAATGTTTTCTTATAAGCCCTGGTTTCTTAGGTAAATAGGCTAAAAACTAAATAACTGGTGACACAGCTTATGTAAACATTGATCATCCAGCTGTTGCAAAGCATAGCTTAAATACAGCATTTGAATAACAAATGTGGAAATCAAGAGGTATACAAATTTTAATAATTAATACTGAAAAGGCTAAGGTTTATCCTTATACTGATTACTTCGAATGTTCATGTGGATGCCAGTGTCCCTTTAATGAGGGCAGCTGCTTAGTAATGTGTAGGGAGAGAGTAGGTTTGGTTGTCTATGTAACCTTTTTAGAAACCCTCTGTTCACTTTGGTTTGGTGCATTTACTGTGGAATGGGATTTATTAATTCCATTCAGAGACAAAAATGACATATTTCATTAACTGTTGGAACAGAGAAGTGGCTGGAAGAATTATCATAATCTGGTAGACAGACAAATCACTCTGTAAATGCTCTCCCAGCTCCTTCTTTGGTAAACATCTTTGTCACAAGCCACTGGATTGGATGCATCTTGAGCTCATTCAGCTAGCAACACAATTTTCTCACTTCATGCCAGTTATCTCTTGTTGATTCCATTCACCTTTATACGGCTTAAATGTCAGTGCCCTAATGGTCTGTTTCAGATAATTTCTCATTCCTTCTCTGGGATAATTCTTTTCTGATAGGGAAGTGCTGCATTATGCAATGGTCTACACCTGATACTTTTTCTTCCTGTAGATGTCACATTATTTTCTTAATTATCTTATCAGATCCTCATCACCATGGCACCTATGGTTTCTTCTCTTGCATTAGAAGAGCTTCTTTGACTCCAAAGTGATGCTAGATTATACCAATGCACCTGCAGCAGAGGGTTTAGAAGCAGCATTTGGTCCCCCCAGCAACGGAGGCAGAAACAGCAGAAGGCAAATATGCAGACATAGCAACAGAACTTTTCAGAAATTTGGGATTCTCCTTCAGGATGCTGACCTGGAGATTTTGCCTGATGACTATTGTCTCTGAGTTCAGTTGAGATGCAGAAAAATTATTCACATGTATTTACTTAGAATAATTTACTTTATTTAAAAAATATTTTTCCTGAACATCGCAGGCTGAGTGGAGTTCTCTTAATCATGTAGATAAACCTTACTCAAGTGAGTAGTCTTCGTGGAATTAACTGGACTACTCAATTGAAGGAGATTGACTTGTGCGAGTAGACCTTTCTCCTAGCAGAGTGCATGATGGAATCCATTCAAATTGGTGGAATCCTTTCAAATCAAAGTCACAGTGTTTCCCTATGAATGGCACAACTTTCTCTTAGGCAGAATATCCAGGCAGAACAATGATGTTGCCTCACTAACATGTTCATCTGATGGAACAGAAAATTGTAAGATCTCATTCTGTAAGATTTTAGCAACACATATAAAAATTCTTTATGGTTGTATAAATACAGAGCCACAAGATAAACCCCAGTTTTGTAACTTTGGTGTGACTGCTCTTCTAAAAGCTTAGCTATGCATTGCTAACTCAAACCTATTTTTCTGTTCTATTATTCATACATGTTGTTCTTCTATATTTGTTGTAAAATCTAAGGGTTTGTATGTTAGAGAAAATACGCAATTGAAATAAAAAGTTGCACAGCTTTATAATTTCATAATTGCCTTGTAAAAAAATGAAAAAATATTAGTTTGGGGTTTTTCCTAGCCTTCAATAACCTGGTTTATTCTGCTTCTGTTCTATTGCTTCTAACAGCAGCGAAATCCTTTAAAAACAACTTTGAGATCTGCAAGGGAAAATAACTCCTATAAGAACTGGGTATTGCAGTTTCTGTTATAATGTGGTAGGAATAGTAGGAGAAGATCAGTAAGAAGTAGAACAAGATTAGCTTTATGGTGGACATAGAGGCAAAAAAAGTCCAAGTTGTGTCAGACAGTGGCAAAAGGACCTGAGACCCTACTAGGACACTTTTCTCTACACCTTTACCTTAGGATCCTCAAAACAGAGTTGCCTACTGTAATTTGTTCATGGGAAAACTTTCTTAAGAGCTTCTTGCTTTCCTCTTGATTTCTCTGTTACAGTCAGAAGGTACAATCCTATAGGTGGTTGAGGCAGCATAGGTGAAGAATTAATCTATAATAAGGGAATGAATCAGCAGATGAAGAGAGGAGCAGACAGGAACCTCCTTGATTGCCTTTGCTACTGCAGCAAATAGCTGTGGGTCTGTACAGTCAAAATAGAATCTGTCTCAGGTAGTGGCTAATCTGTATGAAGAAACAGAACCTACTGTTTCTTGCAGCTACTTCCTTAAGTCAAGCGTGAAAACTTATGTTATGAATATAAGGATTTTAGCTCTGCAAATGACTACATGAATACAAAGATATTGAAGATGGGGAAATTTCCCAGTTTTTGTTTGCTTTTTAGAAATGCCTATAATTCCACTGTGTAAAAATATGTTAAGAACATTAGCAGAGCATGTTGACATTCTCAAAAGCAAGGTATTAATTCAGCCCACCTGTAAAAATGCATCACTCACCAGTCTTTAATTATACATATTTGTCTTAGTGCAGCCAGAGTACATAAAAATAGTAAAAATGGGTACAATTCAGCTACGGTGTAATTCCACCACTTCTAGAAGGGAAAGGAATCTTAGTTATCATGCTCTGTGAGTAGGGAAATTCTTAGAACATTCACAACAGAGAAGTAAGCAGAATAAAGCTGTTTATGAAGTGACTGTTCAGTCCGTTCTCTGAGGCCGATACTCGGAACAGAAATCAGAAATCACAGAATCATAGAATAGTTTGGGTTGGAAGGGACCTTAAAGATCATCCGGTTCCAACATCCCTGCCATGGGCAGGGACACCTCCCACCAGATCAGGCTGCCAGATCTGTGAGAACTTCAAGTTGCATTTTGCTGCTATGAAAGCAACGATTGCTCGTATTGGGGTTGCCACTTGTGTCACACGTGGCCAAAAAGAAAATAGAAACATGATGGATTTTTCCTAGCATTCAGCTCACAAAACACGGAAATTTTTATTGTTAAGACATAAAATGCGTTATGGTTTCTTGGTTCTTATTATGCCCACATTTGGCATCTCTGATATGGATTATGAAAACCAAGACGGTGGCCCAGGTGGACTCTGGTCAGATGTGATGTCTGGTAATTCCATGTTGCCCTTTGCAGTCCCTGCATTGCCTGAGTAACTGTTTCAGGGATGCATGCAAAGCCTTTTCTAGCAGGATGCTTATTGCAGCATTTCTCTGGGGATTATGACTAAACCAGTACTAAGATATCAATCAAAGTATTTATATCTGATTACACAATTACCATTCTCTGTGCATCACAGTGGTCCATCATAATGTTTATCAGTCACATAATTACCCATTTATCTTAATAA
This sequence comes from Clamator glandarius, assembly GCA_033459285.1. NCBI lineage: Eukaryota > Metazoa > Chordata > Aves > Cuculiformes > Cuculidae > Clamator > Clamator glandarius. The sequence goes on along the minus strand of JAUNZM010000016.1, from coordinate 709,729 downwards.
AGTGTGAAACATTAATAACCAGTACATAACTGGTGTTACAGTAGGACACCTCAAGGGGTAACAGCCAGCTGCTAAATACAACAGCCAGAAATCACTAACTGTGTGCCTTTATTATAGTTTCACCTGCCTTGACTTGCAAGCACTTCGTACAAGGCATTTACAGCAAATATTGAGGAGACCTAGATGGAGATCTGTCAGGGAGAGCTGAAACAACAGTTCAGAGGCTTTTTTCAGGTGGTGATGTAGTACACAAACTGACTGAAGCTTCTGAGGATGGACTAGGCTATAAAAGAGAAACCCTAGAGAGGGAGGAGTTTAGCTTCATGAAAGCTAGTGAAAGAAATCTGTAGGGTTTACAAATCACTGGCTGCAGTATTTCTACATCAACTTCTGTGAGGTCTCTTAATTCCTAGAAATTGGAAACTAGCTTCATCCATCAGGGTCTGCCTCATTTTAAGTGCACCAGCTCATGTTCAGTCATTCCCTGTATGCACACTTGCTTATGTGGGTTTAAAACCACAGTTTTTATATATGTTGTGTATAGTCAGGACCTTCCATAAGTAAGAAAAGTACTTTAGCAGGGAATATGTTCGCTAGGTCTATAGTCATATATCCAGTTAGGATTCCTGGATGTATTTTGTTACACTAATTGGTAGAAGCAGTGTAGATACGGTGCATTAGTTCTACTGGAGAGTATGGTCTCTGCCTAGACTTACAGTATTTTGTATATACATTGCATAAGTTTGAACTACAATGTTAGGAGAAAAAATTAATCCAACACACACACACAACAGAGAGAAAGATTCTCCAGAAGGAGAATGAATGAGATTTTAGACCAATGGGATGAAATGCATCCCTTACCACATACTCAGCAAATCTGGAAGCACCAAAACCCCAACTTTTTCACAATTTAACACTTAGTTTATAGTCATGCCTCTAGGGATGAAATAGCTTCTTTTGGATGCTGTGTTGGTGTGCCAACATCTGCAATTTTGGGGAAGAGCAGTAGTTTCTAGACAAGAATGGGAATCCAATAGGGTGATATTCATTTATTCCTTCAGTTGTTTATCAGTCTTTTGACTCTATGAAAAGCACAGTAGATGAAAATAAGACTACATTTACAAGTTAATTTCTTGGAAATGGTCACATTGAGATTATAGATTTGAAGTAGTGAGCTTTCAACAATTGTCAAACATCTGCAGCAAACATCTTGAGTCAAATCTGAATTGTTTATAGAGGATTTATTCACAAAGCTGTGAGCCACCGTGGGCCTAGCACCACATGTGAATTCAAAAGCTCCTCAGTAGTCCTCCAGAACTAAAAAATCAATACAAACACCTATATGGCTCTGTGGAAACTAACCCAAGAAAAGGGCTGATGCCAAGTCTGAACTAAGCAGCTCTGTAGTCTCCATTGGAAGCTTCTCAAGTGACTGCACACTGCTTTCCTGTACGTCTCATAACATCAATATTATTCAGTGGGCTTTTTTCCTATTACTGGGATAATTTCAGTATGATATTCGCTTGTACTTCCACGTCCAAGAATTTTAATGAAAAAGTCCAGGTTCAAATTATGGAATTTATATTGCCGTAAATGACACACACTGAATCTGAGTGTCATTTTTCAAGAGTCCTTCAAAAGGCCATTTGAGCAACTCAGGTTTTAAAGAAAGGCTCTTGACCTTCTGGTAAACTCCAGTGAGAAACAAAAGTTCAAATGTTAGTTGCTGTTTCTCCAGCCTGTAGAACCCTACAATATGTAAGTGTGCCAAATTTCAGTCTTCTAGTTTAATGGGAATATGCCAATTAATTATATTTCAATAAAAGAAGAAACTATATTTTATAGCATTTACAATAGTTCTCAGCTGTCTCCCTGCCCAGTTCCCAGAGAGCTGGAAGAAACTTAAGTCAAGTGCAGCTATAGATAATCAGAACCTGATTGTAGGTATATTAGACTCTGAAACTCTGTTGTATAATTATACTAAAATCAGTGTAATTACTTTAATTTTGGATAAAAACTTTTGTTTCACAACATTCAAAGTAATTTAAAGATGCATCAACACATCCCTGTGCTGCAGTCCCTAGATTTTTTTTAGGCCACTAAGAATATTTTAGTATCTATTCATGTTTCACAAAATGAGACTAAAGGACATGGGGCTATCCTAATAGAACTAAGAAGAACCTACAAATACTGAACATCTATGACTAAAATGACAGGATAAAAGACAAGCATGTCCTTCATCACTGTATTAAAAGCAACTACCGTTTTGTAGTATTCTATACACCATACCTTCAGTATTCATATTTAAAAGAAATCACTTATTATTAGTTTCTTAGATTCTTCTTCAATGCCTTGTATTTGAACACATGGATAAAAGATGAATGGAGTCACTTCTACGATTCACTGTATGTGAAAGAGAACTGGATTGATCCACTGCTAAGGTGAGCAGTACATCAGTAGCCTGTCAGCACCTCAAATGCTAAAAGCTGAGGAGAGCTTCCCCTGAAAGTTCAATTTGCTGTTAAAGTGTTTCTCATATTGAAGTCACTCAGAACCCTTCTTGTCTTTGTGAGGCTACAGGATCCCTTTTACTTACCCAGAGGCAAGTTTCTCTCGCAGAAAAGTCCTTTCACAGCTGTTGTACATTCATTTCTCAGTGCCCCTGAATAGATCAAACCTCATACTCTGAAACAAAACAAAAAAATAGGAGGTTCAAACTATCTTACAGAGTTAGATTCATACCTCTTAAGTCAATTCAACATCTGTATGACATTAAGCATATGAAAAAAGATGTTTGTCTTCCCTGAATTTGGCTTTATGCACAGACTCGTTTGTGCTAGTGGTCGTAAAACCTTTCTGAGCAAATCAGATAAGCATGTAAACAAGTCATTTTAAACTGTTGTTAGTTTACACAATTGCAGCATCATTTAACAATTTAAGCGCTCCAAGGTGCCAGGTGTGTCCACACATTACTGAGGTGGTGATTCAGCAGTGTCACTACCCGTGCCAAACTGAAACATTTTCACATGGAGAAACAGTAGCCCTGCAGCCTATTGGGTCAGTTTTTCACTCTAGTTTTTACTCAGGACAGACAATATCGGTCCAACTACGTGGCTGCATATCCACCTCACTGCAGCACAGGTGAACCCCAATGATGGCAAACACGGTTAGACATTGGTACAAATGATGTTAGCTGGTGAAGAGCTTGCAGCTAATTCTAACTGTCATATCAAGGTTCAAAAGAATTAATTCTCTCATACTATGTAGATTATGCCAGATTAGCAAATGTACAGTATAGATTTGGCTTGAACACTCCAATAGTCCAAATTCCACTCATTTCTATAGGAACTGCAGGTATATATTTGAAGTCAGAATTTGACTCAGTATATTCCACTGTAGTAATTCTAACACACACTTACAATAGCCTAAAGATACAGATAGAGATGTCCAAAGAATACATATGTATCCACCCACTTTTTGTGTGTCCATATACATACATGCAGGCAAATACTTAATCTATTGCTTGTTTTATTAACACCAAGCTTATTGGAGACATCCATCACAATTAAATACATTCAATATAAAACATCTGTTTTGCCTAGAAATAGTAAATGTAACTTATAAAAGAATGTTAAAGACCATATTTGGTTACTGAGTTTGAAACTTCTTTCCAGGGGGTAAGGATACATTGATTGCTTTAATCAGTTCAATAACTTAAATTCATTTGTATATGTCTTTGTATTTTTCTTGCTAATGTCAATGAGGTTAATACAAAGAGTCATATTTATTTTAATATTTATTTTAATTTTAATCTGCATTACTTGCAAAAGTTACTTGTGAGCCTCATCCCATAATGACAGGTAACAGTTACATAAAAAGGTCACCGTAAATTTGCATTGTCAGCTGCTTTTTAAGTTCTGGGAAAGCTCCACTGCATGTACAATACAGAAACACATATGGAGGAGGAATAACTGACATGAAGCTGTCACCATAATAACCCCGTGTTAGCTTGCTTGTGTCTTACCTTGAATTCCGCACCTTGTTGTACAAGCCAAAACCCAAACTCAGAGAAATCAAAATCATCTTCAGTGCCCTGCAGGGTTCATTGAGGGTTCATCTGCTAATTCACCTAAGTTCTTACATCTTTCTATCTTTTTATTAGAACTGTCAGTGCTATAAGATTGATTTATGTGTACCCGTCAGTTGATAAAAGTGGCAATACTCAGACCACTCTTCATTCATAGTCCCTTCATCTATGAATGTTAAGTGTGTGCTTAGCTTATGACAGCTGCTTTTCTGACTCATAGTCTGGTCCTGCTGCGAAACAAACTGGTGACACATTTGCTTATTCAGTAGATACTGTGGCTATTTCACCACTAGCCTTCTGAACATACCAGCATCTGTTGAGGGGTGAAGCAACTGAATCAAATTAAATTACCTAAACAAACTCATAGGTCAATTTTATTAAAACTGAATGGCTGAAAGCGTTAAAAGAATTTGCACCGATGCCACCCTCTTATACTGCGTGTACATTTGTATGAAATGACTTAAATTGAAAAATCTGTTTTTATTTGAAGATGGCAGCCAAAAGTACAGAAACTGATTGAACTGCTCACAGATAAATCAAGTAATCGTACTACCACGGTCAAGACTTCAACGGTTACTCAGCCAAAGGAATTTAATTTGACTGTACCCAAACCACGTGCCATTCCTATACCTCTGCCAATACCGGTACTGGAAAAAAGGAAACCTGTAAGTTTTTTTATGCTTTCAGAGATACAAAGTTCTATGCATGCTTGTGCACAAGATCATGGTAGGGGAATTAATAATCACTTTAAAAATAATTGTATAAAATTTACAACTTTTGACACATCAACAAGAATTTTTGTAGTATTTTGAGTTATTGAAGCAAATTGTAAGCCAAACAAAGACAAGGGAAAAGGTTGGTTCCTGTAGTTGTTCTGTCGCTTTTAGAGGTAGAACTATATAATGGGTACAAACTGATGGCAGCTTTGATACAAGTGTTTCTGGTAGTCCTTGAATTTGTGAGGTGTTTGCATTGAATAATGCACTGAAGCAGGTCAGAAAAGAACATTCAAAAGAAAATTTTCTATAAAAGCAGAATTTTCTGTAGATAAACTCTCCCTAATATAAATGGCAAAGCCTCTATGTTTGCAGCTCCTCCTCGAGAGTGAAATTTATTCCATTGTATTTGTATTAATGTTGATTCTCTAAAATTGGGGATTTTTCAGTTTAAATTTATTGCTCCATATAAATGAGACTAAATTTATCTTAGAAATGCTATGCTTATATTTTACTTGATTGTCTAAGACCATGATTCAGTTACACTGGTATAAATTGGAGACACAGGACTGGTTTTAAGTTAGCTCACTGGGGCAAGGCAAACAGGATTTAGGATCAAGCCGTTATGGCTAACTTAAAAAAGATTCCAAAAGCATCTGTATTTAAATGTAGTGGGAAGTGAGCTTGGAAGTCATAGTTTTGGGCATTATCTGCCACCTTGTATTAGCACTTCAAGTTTTAAATAATACATGTGTTGAATGCTCTAAGAAACTATTTACATCTTAGGATGGCAGAGCAATTTCATGGCAGTGTGTTACATAGTTAATGGGATTTTACATTGAAACAGCTTAATACCAGGCTCTGAAATACTGCATTTAATAACTACTTAATCAGTATAGGAATGAGTCATATTGCTGTCATTTTAGTACCTTTATGCTGTGCAGCCCCTCTTAGAATAAATTTGCTTTAATGTAGATGCAGTACTGAAGTTCATTTGTATTGTTAGGATTATACTAAATTTGGTTTACATTCTGGCCAAGTCTGCAAATTTAAAAGCTTGTGTGAATATAAAACCATTTGCATAGTAGTGGCATATGTTGCGCTCATTTCTGTACCCAGAAATGTGTGCCCAGGTGGCCAAGAAGGCCAATGGCATCTTGGCTTGTATCAGAAATGGCGTGACCAGCAGGTCCAGGGAGGTTATTCTCCCTCTGTATGCGGCACTGGTGAGACCGCTCCTTGAATCCTGTGTTCAGTTCTGGGCCCCTCATCACAAGGAGGATGTTGAGGCTCTGGAGCGAGTCCAGAGAAGAGCAATGAAGCTGGTGAAGAGGCTGGAGAACAGGCCTTATGAGGAGCGGCTGAGGGAGCTGGGGATGTTTACTCTGGAGAAGAGGAGGCTGAGAGGAGACCTCATTGCTCTCTATAACTACCTGAAGGGAGGTTGTAGAGAGGAGGGAGCTGGGCTCTTCTCCCAAGTGACAGGGGACAGGACAAGAGGGAATGGCCTCAAGCTCCACCAGGGGAGATTTAGGCTAGTCATTAGGAAAAAAATTTTCTCAAAAAGGGTCATTGGGCACTGGCAGAGGCTGCCCAGGGAGGTGGTTGAGTCACTTTCCCTGGAGGTGTTTAAGGCACGGGTGGATGAGGTGCTGAGGGGCATGGTTTAGTGTTTGATAGGAATGGTTGGACTTGATGATCCGGCGGGTCTCTTCCAACCTGGTTATTCTATGATTCTATGATATCTCAGCAAATTAAGCTTCACATTAATTTGTGATATTGTTGCCAGCATCACCATCTGAGACCCTGAAATGAACAGAGATGGAAAATACAGCCCCGATGACAAGGTAGAATTAGTGAACCAAGAGCGAGCCATAGTTGTGGGTTCTGTATGGTGGAGAGTTGTATGGAATTGAGAGGAATGCATGAAATAAAGCTCTTCCAGATTACATCCCATAATCTATAAACTGCAGAGGAACAGATTTAGACTAGACATAAGGTGAAATTCTTCACCATGAGAGTGGTGAGACACTGGCACAGGTTGGGGCCTTGAGCAACCTGGACTAGTGGGAGGTGTCCCTGCCCGTGGCCAGGGGTTGGAACTGGATGACCTTTAAGGTCCCTTCCAACCCAAATTATTCTATGATTCTATGATGATCTGCAGAAATGTTCTTACCCATCTTCTCACAAAGTTGTTAGTTTTGTGAGATACCAATTTTTTCTCAAGTGTCTCATGCACCTGTCAAAGAACTTCTCACGTGGTATATTAGCAGGGAGTATTGCAGCCACAATACCCGCAGGCATAGTTATTGCTTGACTTGAAACAGCCATACGAATTCTCACAGAGGCTTCTGTATCTCAAGCAATGCCTCCTGATAAGTTATTGCATCCTTATGGTGAAATTAATGCATTCGGGTTAACAGGACTTTTGGTTTAGGTATTTCTTCCCATTAGGTTGCCTTATATTCTACAGTAGAGATAAAATGGAAAGTAAGATGAGATGTATCACATACACTGAGTTCAGGAGCTGGGATAGTACTGCCGTCTTGTACTCTGAACACATGAATCCTTCCCAGGTGAGGACTGAAGATATGTGTTAACTGCAGAAGGCAAGGTAGTCATCTTACTCAGTGATCTATATTGAGGTGGGACTCTACAGTGACTTGGAAAGTTTCCTTGGAATCACATAGGCCTATAAAGTTAGGATAATCATAAACTTTCCTCAGAAATGGGGGACACTAAGTGGAAAGGAAATCCACTTTGATTTTGGATTTTAATAATGAAACATTTCACTGCAAATATTTGGTCTAAAGATTATAAATTCTTCTCTCCACTGTCCTTTGCATATAAGCACATGGATGCACCATGTTTGCATACACATATACGTAAATAGAGTTCTACAAGGAGAAATGAGTGATTTAGCTTGAAGTTCGCAAAGGAATCGAGTGGAGCCAGGTGCTTAAACCTGATAACATGCAAAATTATTTGGATACATTTAACTCCCTTGGATATCTTGGCCTTGAGTTACAAATAAAATCCGTTCTTTTAATATCACCACTGTACTAGAATAATAAGATTATGCAATTATTTTATTTCTCTAAACCAAGAATGTAATTAAAAAAAATAAAAATGCTGCACTGAGATGTTATTGTAACATTATTCATACAAATTTAGTGCATTTTTAGACATTTTCCTTATTATATCAGCTGTGCCTCACAAATGGAGTTGCTGATTGTTTAAAATAATTTAAAATGTGAATTCATTTGTCCAACACAGAGCATTTTGTTTATAAATATATAGACCCAGTCATATGTTTATGATCTTGTACTGTATAAAAACAGAAGCTCACAATAGCTTTGCATTAGCCCTTGTCCATCTTATGACAGTAATTTTAAAAAATAGAAGAATGATGGCTACCGAAGTTCAAAGTTATCCTTCCTTTTGTTCTTCCTTAACTTTCTTGTGGTATTTACTCCCTAATAAACCTCTAGTAAAAGGATATCCAGAAGGCATAAATGAGCCTGACCACTGGCTGGAGAGGAAGAGCAAGGTTGGCATTTCTACTGCCAGCCCTCTCTTTTATATTGGGATTAAGTACGTACAGTTTGGCCTTTTTGATCTCCTTATTGCTGGAATTTGCAATATACTTACAATGACTTATTCACCCTCTTCCAGGAGCTGGGTAATTGCTGTATAGTCTGTCAGTCCATCTGATTAGTACTCATCACCATGGCATCTGAGGGCTAAATTACAAGGCTAAGATCATTTTTGAAACAGAGCTGACTGGAAAGTCTGCTTCTTAAATTACTTGGAATAAGCATAGCAGTTTCTGAGGAGAGATATTCAGCTTACGCTGGCAGATGAGTACTGTTTTGCAGGTAAAGCACATGACTAAGAAGAAGAGTGAAACAGACTGACACTCTCTGCATGTGCAACCCTCTGCAAATCCTCCAAGCTTTAATTTCTCCATCCTTAAAAGCATAATAAAGATTATTAAATACTTCTGGGAAATACTTTCAGTTCTACTTTGCTTAAAAAGCTCACTAAAATACTTGAGCAGTCTCACCAGTACATTTAATTGCTAGCTTCTGTTCATTTGGTTTGCCTGTAGATAATGATGTCAGGTAGCAAAGGCAGTGGAAAGTGCATCAGTTTCATGATTTTTCTAAAGAGTAGTTCTTTATATGGTCCCATAAAGCTAGATGGGATCCCCATGTTCCCTAAACTGACCTCCAGAACAGTAAAGATTATGGACTTTTCCAATTACTTCTTGAATTAATTCTCTAACTTATGAGTTGGAACAATTTTAGCAAGATAAATATTCAAGCAGATGTGCAGTAAACTGGCAGACTATCTCATCCACATAGAAGGAGGCATTCAGTCTTTTTTCAGAGTTGGCTTCTGAGCAAAATTATTGCTTAAGAAAATATTGAAATCCCCCCCGAAGTTTTTTGCCTAACTCAAACTCATACAGTCCCTAGTCTCCTGCTGATCCATATGACAGCCAGAGGATAATCATGGAATCGTAGAATCACCAGGTTGGAAGAGACCCACTGGATCATCGAGTCCAACCATTCCCACCAATCTCTTAACTATGCCCCTCAGTACCTCATCCACCCACACGTTAAACACCTTCAGGGAAGGTGAGTCAACCACCTCCCTGGGCAGACCATTCATAAGTCTTTCCTGGTCATTTTTTCTGTAGCACTTTCTGACATGTGAATGTTTTCTCAAATCTTTCGACTAATGCTAGGAGGGCCCTCTCAGTCCTCTACCTCCAAACATTTCATCTGCACCTCCAGTGGTTTTCCCTTACTAGGACATTAGAACAGCCATAGTAAACCAGAGCAAAGGCCCATTTTGCACAGTGTATTTTCTCCAGCAGTAGCCAAATGCAAATGTCTAGGAAGACTACAGGGACAGAACAAGTATACCTGCTGCCTTCTCCAACTCCCTTCTCAGTCTCCCACCACTTCAGTTCAAAGGCTTCCTCAGTTACAAAGAAATTCCTGGGTATTTAATAAACTTCAAAAGATTTCTTTTCCCTGAATTGCTTGGAGTCTCTGTAACTTGCTGCTGCTGCCACACACTGAGCCAGCTTAACTTTATTCTGCTGCCCTATCTGGCTGCTAGTGCTGTGAAGCTGAAGCTTATGAGAAGCCAAATAGAACTTCTCCCCTTTCGGCAACTTCTTTTTACCCCTGATAGAGCCTGTAGGATTTATTATTTTCATAGCATTTCTTGTACTAATGTCAGATTTATTTCTTTCTGGACTTTTGATCAAGGATTATATTACACTGGACAGGACCAAAAAGCATGGGTAGTCCCAGCCAACAGGAATCTGTCCGCCTCTTCTACGCTGGAAGTAATGGAAAAGAATCATTTAATCATTATTTAAAAAATAACTGTAGCTGTGAATGTGAATGTGTTTTTTTCCTGCAAGAATGTGTTGCTTGGAATGTTTTATACCTCATATTGTGGAGATTATTGCTTTTAATATAGGTTCCTCCAAGCACTTACAAACCTCCAAAGGAAAAAAAGCAACTAGAGGAAATCAAAACAAAAAATCGCCAAAAAGCAGAAGTAAGTGTATTATGTTCTTGTTCTAGTCTTTCTTTTCTTCTGAACTGTTTCTTCTGTACTGTTCCATTTTCACAAGTCTTAGAGCTTTATCTGAAACATACTTGATTTTGCACCTAATCGCTCCTGGTCCTTTCTCTAGAGTCATGAAGGTCGTGTACTCTGTTCTGTTCTATTACCTTTATTTGACTATTAATCTTCTGAGACAAGGTCCACCTTTTATTCACTGTACAAGTACTATGTGAGAAATTATACAAGTGGCCACATAAGGTAGCAGAAACGTGATTACTTTCTTCTCTCCACAAGATTGAAATAATTTGATGGTTCTTTTACTCTCACAGGACATGTGGATATTTCAGGTATTCACTTAATAATCAAGGCTTCAGAATACAAAATGTGTGCAATATTTTTGTTTGTTTCCTATAGTAACTGATAAATACCCATGTCTTCACCTACTGTTTAAAATATCAGCAGATTTGTCCTTTCTTTTTTTGTGCAGACTCCATACTCTTTGCTTCAGCAGGCTTAGGCAGTGGGAGGTCATCATGATTTCTAAAGAAGCAGAGTACATGTGTGTCTGCATGCTAAGCGAGCAGGAAGAGGGAAGGTCTGGAAAAACAAAGAAACCGTTCTAGTTATTTGATCCAAACTTTGATAGGAATCCTGTTCAATGAGTTAGCCCCTGTCATAGTTAAAGCAGATTGTGGTCTTCTCCTTGAAAGGGAATTAATTAAATGTCAGTTTCCACTTTCTTCCTCACCACTCTGCAATCACCATATCCAATCGAATAACAATATAAGCTTGATAAAATGCATGCTGTTTGACTCCTTTTTATCTGCACTCTCCCATCCCCATTCTTACTGTAGCTTTCACTAGCCAGTACAACTCCATTTATCACTGTTCTGGGCTCTCCTCCTGTCCTTGTGAAAGGGGCATTGGATTCTGTTCCTAACCTATAGTAAGTGCTTTAATATGTGAGAGATTTTAGGGGGGTACACTTTGCATTCCTTTTGCTGGCCCATCCCATTAACTATGCTTGATATTTCATTACAAAACAATACAACACTATTTTTATCCTCTTATTATTTGCACATTGTGGAGGAAGCCCACACCAATTTGTCTGTGTGCTTATTTGCACACACGGACTTCCTAGAAAAACTAGGGAGTAAAAGAAAGGTATCACAGTGCCTATGTTGTCAAAGATCTATGACAATTGTGAAATCACTGAACTACCAGCCACATCTTCAGTGGAGAAAATGCATGAATACAAGAAACAAAGAGCACCACCACAGAAATTACAGCTGAAATAACAGTAGTTTTTGTTGCCTCTGGAATGTTATAAAAGGCATCCAAAGCATTCACAAAGGTCAGTTCCCTAGACCATTTGCTAAACAAGATGAAATGTTGGGTCCTAAAAGAAATATGCATTGAAAATGCCATTTGTTTGATTGTATTTTTGCAGGAGCTATGGCTCATTGTAAGTACCTGAGTGTCTGTAAGAATGAGTGGGAGCACTGGAAGCCGTGGTCTAGACGGTTAAGGAAGTGCTGATGTTATGGACAGCTGCTGTCCAGAAAAGGACATTAGAAAATCTAGTCTGTTTTGCAGCTTTCAATAGAGATTACTGTTTACAACCAAAAGAAACATTCAAAAACCAGAAATGCAGCTTCTTATATTTCCTCTTTAAAATGACACGTGGAATTACTGTTCAGGGTGTGCCTATTGGAGCAACCTTAAATGCTCAGGTGCCCCGATCATCATCTTTTAATTTAACTCAAAACCAAAGCTATTATTTGTTAGCTATGTGGAAACAGTTACTACCTGTAGATAATTATGAGGCTTTCAAATTGAATTCTGGATGAGCAACATGTTTCATATGGGCAGACCTATCAAAGGTCTCGTGCCCTGTGCAAAGGATATAACCAGGCAGAACTAAGTAGAAACTACGTACTTGTCTACTTCAAGTCTTTAATTGGCATGAAAAGTCATATAAATATTAAGTCAAGCTTTCAGTTTTTGGAAACAAACTTCTCTGGGCTGAAGGGATTTTCAACACAGAAAATTCTTATTAGAAAATTTACATGCACTGTACTCTTTAAGCTGATTGCTTTAATTTTAGGATCTGCTCCTGAAAGCAAATGCTGACCAGTTCAGGTGTGCGACTATGAAGTCTGAAAAGGGAGAGGTATGCTACAAGTTACTTTATTACCTAAAAATCCCCCAGCATGAAGATGAAAACTGACTGGAGTCTTTCAAGTTAGCTCTAAGTATTTGAAAAATGTTGTTTATTTGGGGTTAGGAATTAAATGCTATAATTTCTAGCTGTATTGTCATTTCACATCCATGTTATTATTTTCAGTGTAATATATTAACATTTGCCTCTTTGGATGCACAACCCCCTTTTCTCATACTTCTGGTGCTGCTTTATTATTCTCCTAATTTTGTGACAAGCAGCCTTCCTGGAATACTATTCCAACAAGTCTTCAAACTAGCAATATTCCTCTAAAGCCACATATTCTTTTTCTGTTAGCTTTTATGACACCAAGGCACCAAGCTGAGGAAATAATGGTCCCATTCATGCAGAATTCTTGCTTTGGTTGATCCTCAGTTTACAACTATGTCCCTAAACTATGTATATAATATATTCTTTTCAGCATCACATCTGCATATTCTATTCATTGTGTTTATCCTCATGGTACTCAACACTTTCACATCAGTTTCTATACATAACACCATAAAAATGAAATTAATAACCATCAATAATAGAATTTTACCACTAATTAATAATTTCATGAAGTGTGCTTTGACACTCTGTTTTGCCTTCCCAGTATCTATTTTGGTTTAGAGCTGAATATATTCATAGATACAGTCAATATTTCATGGTCAAACAAAATATCACTTAATTTTTAATATTACTTTAGTCAATAAATTTTAGCCAATATTTGCACCTGCCTTTGTATGGTCATTTGGTAGGAATTATTCCCACTACATAGCAAGTTTTTGTGGATATAATAATTCCAAAATATATCCCCTATGATTTTTATTTGTTACTCTAGATGAATATTCAGTTTTTGGAAAGTATCTTATATTTTTTGCTGAGTACTTGAAAATCTGTCTCTGAAATGAAATAATTATTTTTGGTTTGAAATGCAGAACAAACATGACAGTATAAAGAGTAAACCAGCATTCCAGGCTCAAAAGATCCAAAACAAGGTGAGTAACCCTTAACTGTTGTCAGATGTACTTGAAAATTCTGGAGTGAAAAACACATGTAAATTCTGTGATGATTACCAGAATCCATGATTTTACATGAAGTTCTGCGGCCAGGAGAAGAGGGTGGTTTGGGTGTATGATTCATAAATCTTGGCCTGTGCACCATTAACAATCCACAAATAAATGGTCAGGGAGCAACAAGAGCGGCTGCTCCACGAGTCTGTCAATTCAGGAGACCAGGCTATAACAGCAGCCAGGGTCCATGAGAGCAGGAGACAGAGCTGGAGAGAAAATCAAGAGCAGAATTGCCTCCGGCGTAATGGAAACAGATTGAAGCCCATATCTGAGCTTAGATGGGGCTCCTGAACCAGTGAGCAGAGCATGTGAGTGGAGATCCTAGCTGAGGCTGGTCAGGGCAAGTAAGACCTGCTGGTTCCTGGAGAGCCTTGACAAGTAAGTTGTAACCATATTGCCTTAACAGTGTCTCCAGTTCCACAGGGAGAAGATTTTATGTAAAATGGTAAGGACTGAGAACACTCCATGGGATAAAAAAAGAATTGTGAACCTATCACTTAAGAACTCGGCATAGGGACAGAAGAACCTTGCATCTGTAAATCACTGTTTCAAAATGAGATCCTGAAGAATGCTGAGCAATCATTCTAGCTCATGACTGTCTGATAAGCAATATACAATCAGTCTGGGTGTTTGTTTTCTTTCCTTTAAACCCATACTGAGGTCATGAAACCCACTATACAGATTTCTTCTCTGCAGGGATTTCCAAGGGTCAGAGAATTGTAAACATGGAAAATGAGCTGTTCAGTCTTAACATTATAACACATGGCAACTCACACAGATACTTTTGCACTAACCATACTACAGAAAATCTTCTGTCTTACATCATTCAGTCACTTTTCATTTGTTTCAAGTTCATATGCAGAATAATTTCACACAGAAGCTGTGCTTGTATTGTGACCTCAAATACCTTGAGCAGGTCCACCTACTCCTTAAGACTATGTATTAGGTACAGCCCATGTATGCTTTGGAAAGACTGATTCCCTGCTTGGAGAACTGGGCACCGGGCCACTATTTCTAACGCATATCTGGCATTTATCACATACTGAAGTTATCTTTAATAACGTTATGACCTACTCAGTCTGCTTGCTTACAATCCAGCAGCATTTAAATTACAGGAAAATAGCAGTATCCCAATTCCTTCTGCCCTCAAAAGAGGGGAAAAGAGCCAGAACAGGAAACATTTACATCATTAACCCAAACACACATGAGCTGTAATTATGTGGTCTTAATTCAAGACTATGTATAGTCCACTTCCTTTCCTGATAATTTAAAAAACTGAAACCTTAATGCAAATTAATGCAAGTCAGACCATCTGCCTAAACCACTTAAAGAAAAATATGGATCTGGCATCTTATGGCATTGATCAGGGCCACTTCTAACACCTGCTAGTGTCTCCTCTAGAAGCACAATCAGTTTTATCTCGTCTAAACACATTTGCCTTTAAGGCTGGTTAGGTGATACTCAAGATGCTACTCTAACTTTCAAGTTGAGATAGGCATATTATTATTGACTTTTAAAATACTTTGTATTCCTTTTGCCTTCCTGCCTGCTCAACTCTGTGAGTAGACAAATCCTAAAAGGAAGGTTTATCCAAGATGAATAAATAGGATTAAAATCTGTCCTCAAATTAATTAAATTGTATAGGTTTTTAACCAACTAATATTTTCCTCTTTTTCAGAACAACCACTCTATATTAAATACATTTTTAAATTTCAGACATGCCTATTATGTGCAGCAGCAATTATTTTTTACTGCTGTTACTAAATAGCTATTCATCCTTTTCACTGAAAGAATAAGACAGTACCAGTGCATCATCATGCTGGCTCAATCTGTCTCTTACTCATATCAGGCCCTGTTCTTTACAGATTTATTTGTTTTGGTGAGCCATTGTGTGTTCATTAGGTTAAAATAGCGAATACACATTTTTTCCACAAGAATTGCAGTGTTCTGCAATTTTCCCAATTATTTCCATTTTCTCATCTTGAAAAAAAGGAAGATATCTCACAACGAGAACAAGTAAAATCCAAAACTTCCTTGATACTCATAGAAGAATCTATTCAGTTATTTTATTTATACTTGCTTGCATGTACCTTGGGAGTCCTCATTATTTTGACTATATGGGCTGTCATGTTCTGTTTCATTGTCATACAGCCATATTTCTGTTTAATAAACTGGGAAACTGAAATTAAAGGTATTTCCGTGATCATTCTTAGTTCAGTTTTCCATCCAAATTACAGTTAGAAAACATGAACGTGAAATCTGTATACACAGGTCATTGCCAAAAATATGAAAACTTCTACATGTGTGAGAAAAAATGTCTACTCTAAGCAGACATTTTATAGACAGTAAAGTGTATAAAGTACAGGCTGGGGAGGGAGTGTTCCTATAATGCAAGAAGACATTGAGAAGTAGGGCAAAAGGAAGGAAGGACATCACTAGGCATTAAGAAGGGTAAGCATAGTGAGTCAAATAAAAGAAATAAAATACATTGTTTTGGGTTCCTTTCCTAAATTCTTCAAGCTATCGTGATTTTGTCAAAATAGATAGGTGATTAATTTTTTGTCTATTAAAATATGCCATTTGTGTGGAAAACACAGTAATTCTACTTAGTGAATTTCTATGTGATAGCATGTGTTTGTTATCCTCAACATATCTAATTAATATCAATTATAAAACATCCTTTTGCCAGTTAGCCTATGTATTTCAGGAGACTGCAGTTCATATTTGCGCATACAACATTTGCAGTATATAGCTTAAGTGATTCTGTGCGTCTGTTTTTCAGCCACTCATTAAGCTGTTAATTTGGAATTTAAATACCTGTGAGGATTATGAACACAGAACTTGTCTGGATTTAGGTCAAACGTGTCATGACTAAGCTTTGTTTTCTTCAGGAATGATCCCAGTTCTTATCTCACCAGCATTGCTTTGCCTCAGTTCAGATCAGATCTATTATACATGTCTGCAAAGGTGATATAATGATTTCTGAATAGCCTACTTGTGCAGGGAACATTTTTAACTGGCAGAGAAGTTCTTCCCTTCCTCCCTCCATATTTAGAGGCTGTCTGGGAGTTAGTCCTAAGGCAATACTTTGAAGAACTGCAAAGCAGCCACAGGATCTAGTCCAAGTTACATCACGAGGACTGAAAGTCACAGAGAACTGTATTTCACTTCTATCTAGAAGATGGATATAGCAATAAATGATGCCAATTGTCTTAAAATTATTTTGAAGTTAAAATAGTGATTATTTGTAAAATCCTTTTGAGACTTTCCCTTGAAAGGTACTGCTTATGTTTTACATTAATGGTTTTGGCTAACTTACCATCTTCCAGAGAAGCAGTTTATTTTCTTTGTCCAAAGCAGATGGAATCTCTTCACACTGTGTATATGAGCACTGCAAAAAATGAAAGGAAGTGAACACATTCTATGGGATTTGACATGGTCCAAGAGTGATTACAAATTTATAATCCACTTGGGGGACTTTGCTGATTTCTTAAGCAGCTTGAGTGGTTTATGAACAGCATGCAATTTCATTGTGAATGTCAGATTAATGCTAGATGAGTGCTTTAAGCAAAATTTATGCTGTCTTAGGTCAATTTATTTAACCCATTAAAATGTTTTTATACTCTGTTTTATGGTTTACATTACTAAGTATAGAATATACATTCCTTTTCTTGACAGATTGACAATATACCTATTAAATTAAATGCTGCAGCTATTTTAAGAGAGGGCGCCCTCTATCAGCGGAAAATGGAACAGGAGCTCAAGAGGTATAATCGTACTTCGTTCTCAGATTACTTTTCACGGTCCTGGATATAAAATAATTAACCACATTAAAAATAATTAAGTAAATTCCAAGGAAGCTAAAATAATGGATCTGTTGGAAGGTATTAGGAAGCTTTTCTATAAATATGGTTGACAAAGAAAAATAGGACTGAAATGAAACTCTACATTAAAGTAATTGTTGTACTGTAGATGCTATAGTGTTACTGTGTTCTGATTTAGCACTCTAGCTACTGTCCACTTGCAAACTCCAATTAGCATTGCTTATTCTATTTTTTGCAATTCTCCAGAATAAATAATTAGCCATATACACATCAATTTCTGCGTCTGTCATAAAAGATAAACATATATATTTAGCCAAAATATTTCATATACCTTCATTTACATATACATTCATTAACAGGCTGCCCAGGGAGGTGGTTGAGTCACCTTCCCTGGAGGTGTTTAAGGGACAAGTGGACGAGGCGCTGAGGGGCATGGTTTAGTATTTGATAGGAATGGTTGGACTCGATAATCCAATGGGTCTTTTCCAACCTGGTGATTCTATGATTCTATGATTTTCTTAAGTATTTTGTGATCCGAATTTGATACTCAAACTTGTCTGTGAGTATATAAAATACCTATCCATTTCTATCACAGTAAGATATGGAAGACTAAGAGTGTGCTGCTCCACAAGGCGAGATGAGCCAGGAGCTGAGGTGACAGCAAAGGCATGTAGGGGCAGTGTTCTCACTGACAGCAGGTCAGTTCCATCGTAACCTGGTGAGGGAGCAGAGTGGATCCAGCGGAGCCAGCAGGGTCAGCCAACAGCCCAGTGATGGCTGTATGAGTCTACAGTGATGAGTGAGGGCTGAGGTCAAGCCAGGAAGCCAAGTCAACAAGGCAGGGTCATCAGGGGACCAGGCTGGGTGCAGGCATACCTAGAGCTTAGGCAGGGACAAAGGCTGTTCATGTCAGCTTAAATGTGGGTCCCAAGAAAACCTCTACACACAGACAACAGGAACTTTCAGTAGCTCTTCCTCGCACAGTTCTTTTCACTCCACTCTGATCCAGTGTTTTACACTTGCCCTGCAACAGAGCTGTCTTTGAACACAAGCAACTAAATCCTAGGCAGGAGCGGGGAATAAGAGGTTGCAGGTCCTTCTGGTGCATTCATGGGTCTAAGGAATCTTGATATAAGGACTTCTCTGACATAAGGAGTACTTATTCAGCAGCCTATGTTTTCAGCAAACATTAACTAGGGAGAGGGTGACTCCTGAATGGCCACTGCAGGTTGTAGTTTTTAACTAGAAATATAGAACATTTTCACTAATATTTTTAACAAAGTTAAAACCTATATCATGTAATCTTAATTTAGTATTTTTTCCATTCCACCTACCTTAGCAGACTAAGTAACAAATACTGTTAGCATTTTAAGTTCCAGAATGATTGCCTAAGGCTGATTTGGTCTTTGGACCTTGGTATATGGGTTAGGATTTTAGCAATATGATATTACACATCATTCAGCTTCTGTCATCATCTATGTATATATATTGAGGTTCTTTTATGTTACATATGATACTGTTCACTCTATCTTGCAGAATTTTGTTCCACTCAGCAAAGGAATAGATTTTCTCTGTAACTTAACACTATTTTATATTGAGCTTTAAACTTCAGCTGCATTTAACATACAACAGATAGATACATATATATATATGCATTCAGAAGCAGCAGTAAGGCACAATTCACTGCAGTTTTGTGTCTCTGCCTTAATTCTTGGCTCGTTTGATCCTCTGTTGCAGAACATTGATGGGCCTGCCCCAGGGCTTTGTTATGCTTTTCTCTCTTAGCCAAGCACAAGAAATAAGGATATGGTTTTGCTTAATCGCTGAATATTTCTTTGCCTCATTATAGCAATATTATTTAATTGACAAAACACAAACCTGAAACAGAATTAAGCAGGCAAGTTTTTAGTTCTCTGTGTTAAAATGGCCAAAAAAATTGCCAAAGAGAAAATATATTTGTTCTCTCTACCTTTAAGAAAAGTAATCCTCTGAGAAAATGTACATCCCTTCAGCCTGATTCTCCTTGCTCCTTAGGAGAATCCATATGCAGCTAAAGTTTACCCTCTCTTGGGGCTTTGTTTTACTGAAAACTTTCAGGTCTGTGCCCTTATGCACTTTCTTCCAGCCTGGTTTTTCCCAGGCTGTCCACACCGTCAGAGCACCTCTTCAACCAGAATTAACATATATCTGTCAAATAACTTTGTGATGACCACCTTTTTCCTATACAAAGATCTTACATCGCAATAAACTGAAATGTTTTACAAAACAAGGTAGGGCTGCAGAGTCAAATCCCCACAATTGTATATTCTTCCTTCCCTCTTGCAGAATTGAAAATTTGCTACAAGGGGCTCGAGACCCATCTGAGTTCTTGGAGTGGCAAAAACAGATGCGAGAAAAAGATTTGGAAGAGCAGCTGGCTGAAATAGAGTGTAGGAGGCTTCAAGGGAAACTGAGTCATGAAGAGGCAGTTCTAGCCCATCAGAATGTAATTCAAGAAAATAAGAAAAAAGCTGATCTAAGGAGAGAAGAGGTAATACATATAATGTTGCTTCAATTTTAGTTACATTCAGTCAGTGCAAAACAGAGATACCACAGATGATACCTACTACAAGAAGGTGTAAAATTCTATACAGTGTCTACTCACTGGCACCTGCAAACAATGGAAAAATAGTGCAATGTGCTTATATATTAAAGTACCTTTTAGAAATATTTGATTGACATCACTTATGAAGTAAATTGAGTATAACATTAAAGCGTTAAAGCATTCTCCCCTGTATTCATGTCATTGTGCTTATCCTTTTCAAACAGATACTGAGATACTAAGCAACATTTGTAATGAAGCCACCAATATATGACTAATTTCGTTATCTTGTAAAATGAGAGTTACAAATATGAAAGAATTTATTTTCTTAAACTGATATAATTCAATTTACTTCATATTATTTGGCATGCCTAGATCTCTCTTAGGGGCAGAGAACCCTCCTTGGCTTTATATATTATGGAAAACTGAATATTTATGCCAAAAAGTATTTTCACACAGTTTCTGATCTAGTAAATCACAAAAACATTGCTAGATCTCTTTTTTTTCCCAAACTCACATTACATTTTTCCCTCTGATTTTCCTGTAAACCAAGTGATCAAGAAATAACTAACGCCGTAGATTTTAAATTTGTCATAGCCACTATCACAGGCTTTTCTTTTCTATTTGCCCAGTTTGCTGCTGTGCCAGCCAGTACACCTCTCACAGCTGTCTCTGCAATGTCCCAGCAACTTAAGATGGGACCACAAATGTACAAGATTTTCATAAAGTCTACACTGCAAAAAGGACACTTGCTTAATGAGCTCCTTCTCTGCCCTTCAAAAAAACTTTCAGCCCTTTTTTGGCAATGAGTCTTCACGTCTGTTCAGACAGGCTGCAGCAATAACTTAAAGCAAATCCTACTATGCAGAACTGAGCGTAGTGTGATCCCTCACACTTCCAAAATTATTGTAATTATTCACCTCACTTTCAGAGCATGTGTTGTATTTGTTAATAGAAATGTCCCGATATGAATAGATTTGGGGATATACAAATCAGTCTTGCTCTAATCTGACAGTTCCAGGGCAGCTCCCTTCACTTGCCAACACATGCCAGCAGGGCACTTCATCCATACAAAGATCTCTAGAAGTACTCAGCACCAAATTCTCCACTCACCAACAGCTATCATGCTGACCCCCTTTCTTCTTTCAGAAGTTTTCTATCTAAACCACAAAGTTCAGTAAGGAATCTAGTCTGGGAAGATCCAGTTTCCTGCTTCCTGTTAATTTCCTCTGACAAAGAAGGAATAGGATAGCCAAAAGTAGACTATCTGTACGTTATAGAGATGTGATTTAGGCCCAAGAAGATCCCGCAGGCACACAACCAGCACTCTTCTTGGCATCTCATACCCAGATCCAGAGATGCCGTTTTTGTCTGCTTCCAGAAACATGTGGAAGGGAAACCTGGAAAATGGCAGTGCAAATGTTATGTGTAGCTACTGTGATTAAATAAAACAGAGAAGTGAGCTTAAATCTGAATCTCTATGTTGTCCCCACCCAATGTCCTTTGCTACTTCTGTGGATAATACAAGATTTCGAATCCATTTGTCATTGCACTCTTCCAATGATTTAAGGCACTGAGATCTCCAGTTACCACAAATTTTATTCACCTGTTTGTTTGGAATTTAGAAAGCAGAAATGATGCACCAGTATGCAGAGAAACGTCTACAAGAGCAGAAAGAAATGAGAGAGCTGGTGGAGCAGGTCATGGAAGGACACAAGAATGCAAAGCAAGCAAAAATAAAGCTCCAGAAATACAAACAGCAGATAGGTATTTATATATTGCCAGAAAAAAATGTCATGAAGCCAAGTGCTCCAAAATTACTTTATCTTTCTTTTGGTGGGCCAATTACGTTTTTTTACAGAAAGGAAAGGGAAGTTAAGGAAAAGATCTAGACTATACATTCCCATGAATGCATGAATATGAATGTCAGGATTAAGTTTGTACTGGGTGGGTTAGAAATTCTAAGCTACTGGTCACAGGAATTGTTTAAAAGGGAGAAATACAGTACTAATGTTCTGCAACTATTTTCCCTTCCATCTAAAAGTAGCATATGTGAATGACTGTACTTTTTGTCAAATTAAGTAATGAAGCTCAGATTCTAGTGATTCATATCATTAAGAGAGGTTTTGCCTAGCAACCACTATGTAATTATTGTCTTCTCCAGAAAAGACTGTAGCTAAGGAAAGAAAAGCCATCTTCTAGAAAAACACAAGAGAGAAGGATGTAGCACCTCCTAGACAGACCAGTCATTACGAGGGAAGGGGAAATAATGTTACTTATCCTCCATTATTCTTAAAGAATTCTTCAGTTAATGCCTTAGCTAATGAAATCCAGGGAGAAGGCTGTTCTGACTGTCCTGGCTGTATATATTCCAAGGCATCGCCATGTTAAGCTCCACTGTTTGAATAGGCTACCTGTAGTCGTGCATATGTTGGTGAGCACACCTTCTTCTGCTCGTATATCTCCATATGCGGATCAGGAAGGGTTGAAGCAGGCGAAGGGGTGTGAGACACTCTGAAACAGCCTAGCAAAGCCTACAAGCCTCTGCAATTCAATTAATTCTGTCATATATAAATAGCTTGGAAAACTATAAATATTTGCTGTTCTATAATATCCTTTTATTAAACAATGAAACAGTATGCACTAATTAGAGGAGAAATTACAGAGCAGTAATTCAAAGCATCTACTTTATGTGTGTTTACAGTATGTTTATGTGTTGAATAGAATGATAGATGGTGGAGGTGGAAAGTACTCATTTGTTTCTCTAATCATTCCTCCCACCAATGCCAGACTGCTCCCTCGAGTACCTTTAGATCAGTATTATTATCATTATTCACAAATGCTGTGAAATTTCCTCCAGATAGACTACTTGTTAAAATATGCAGCCCACTAACAGAGATTAGTTTTTTTCTTTCAGTTCAGGAAGTTTCTGAAGAAAATCAAGAACTTCTTCGGCAAGCTTTAGAAGAAGAGGAGGAGAAGCTTAGGAAAAGATACGAACTAATTCAACAAATACAAGCTATTGAATCTTTACCAATCCTCAAACACAAGTTTGTTGATTTAACTGAGGTAAGCTCAGAAGGAAAACATACTGGTTTTACATATGTGAATCCTGTATATTTTTCACACATTCAAAGGAACTGGGTGCTGTATGCAGAGATATTGCAGTCTGGATGCATAGCTTTAAGGATAGTGACCCCATGATACAAAGATGAGATCTGAACTAACTTTATGAAGTTTATAAAATAAAAATTTTGCCAGGAAGAATATTCTGTTGGTAAGTGAAATTTTAGTCCCATTGAATGTTCTTTGAATTTTGCCAATAGGATCTGGGTTTTCCAAAAAGAGACTGGCAAGTGATTATATGTTCTATCCATCTTCACAAACTCACAAATTTGTCAGTCCTGGGTGAGGACTGAATGAACACAAGGTCTGGACTGATGTACAGTGGTAATTGCAATGGTAATTTCCTGTGCTTTCAAAATTGTCAACATTCAGGTATGTGAAAGAGATTGCCAAGAGAACCCAAAACCTACTCAGCTGTTATGCATGCACTGTGCAAATAATTTGAGTGTGTGTCCTTGTCTGCAGTAACTGTCTCCCATACTTCTTACATTTACTGGCAATGCACAGCACCTAAGATTGTCTGAGATGAGGCTTTGCAATGCCCGCTTCTGCAGAATTTCCAGACTTACAGACTCTGGAGATTTGTTATCTTTCCACTAAATAGTAAGCAGAGTAGCTGAAAATACCCTTGCATTTTTCTTATCCACACTGAAAGAAGAATAATACAGAATAATATAAAATTGCACTATCAATTTAAAATATAATACTTTCTGTTGTTTCTTTACTTTCATGAGTATTGGAATGTAGATCACAAATTAAAAACAATCCATGCCTAGGCTGCAGAAACCATACAGAAGGAGCAGGTCTACCTGCTGTGGGGCTGCTGGAACAGTTAATATGATGCATGGGTTTCATCTCCTCCTAAAGAGAACTGAGCAAATCTACCTACTGTCTTTGCAACCACCAGATATATCCACCAGAGAAGGACTGGTGGGGGATGTGAAGGTTGGAGGACACTTGGGGCAAAGCGATCATGAGATGATAGAGTTCTCAGTGCGGGGTAAAATGAAGAAGGAGGTTAGCAGAACAGTCGCCCTCAACTTTCAGAGAGCAGACTTTGGGCTGTTCAGAAGGCTGGTCGGAAAAGTCCCATGGGAGGCGCTCCTTGAAGGCAAAGGTGTCCATGAGGGCTGTGCGCTCTTCAAGAAGGAACTCCTAGCAGCTCAAGGGAAAGCCGTCCCCAAGTTCCGGAAAAGTAGCCGGAGGGGTAAGAAACCAGCATGGTTGAGTAGGGAGGTCCTAAGAGACATCAATAGGAAGAGGAGGGTCTATGACCTCTGGAGGAAGGGGCAGGCATCCTGGGTGGACTATAGGGAGGAAGTGAGAACGTGCAGGGAAAAAATCAAGAGGGCTAAGGCCCAACTAGAAATGCGATTGGCCAAGACTGTGAAAGACAACAAAAAGTCTTTCTACAAATACGTCAACAGCAAAAGGAGGGCAAGGGAGAATCTCCAGTCCCTAGTAGATGCAGAGGGAACAACAGTAACAGGGGACGAAGACAAGGCTGAAGTGCTCAATGCCTACTTTGCCTCAGTCTTTAACAGTAAGGAAAATTGTTCCTTCTGTGCACAACCCCAAGGGTTGGATGAGAAGTATGAGATTCCCAAGGTCCAAGAGGAGGTGGTTAGAGACTTGCTTGCCCAGCTAGATGCCCACAAGTCTATGGGGCCGGATGGAGTCCACCCAAGAGTTTTGAGGGAACTGGCGGATGTGCCGGCCAAACCCCTTTCCATCATCTTCCAGCAGTCCTGGATGACTGGGGAGGTTCCGCTGGACTGGAGGCTGGCTGATGTCGTGCCCATCTATAAGAAGGGGCGCAGGGAGGATCCGGGGAACTACAGGCCTGTCAGCCTGACCTCGGTACCGGGGAAAGTCATGGAGCGGGTGATCTTGAGTGCGATCATGAAGCACTTGCAAGAGAACCGGGTGATCAGGCCCAGTCAACACGGGTTCATGAAAGGCAGGTCTTGCCAGACTAATCTGATCACCTTCTATGACCAAGTGACTAAACTCTTGGACGAGGGAAAGGCTGTGGATGTGGTCTTCCTGGACTTCAGTAAAGCCTTTGATACAGTTTCTCACAGCATTCTGCTTCGGAAACTGTCGGCCTCTGGCCTGGACGGGTGCACACTCTCCTGGGTGAAAAACTGGTTGAATGACCGGGCCCAGAGGGTGGTGGGAAATGGAGTTAAATCCAGCTGGAGGCCAGTGGCAAGTGGGGTTCCCCAGGGCTCAGTGCTGGGTCCAGTCCTGTTTAATGTCTTTATCAACAACCTGGATGAAGGCATTGAGTCCTCCCTTAGCAAGTTTGCAGATGACACCAAGCTGGGTGGAAGTGTCGATCTGCTGGAGGGTCGGGAGGCTCTGCAAAGGGATCTGAACAGGCTGGACTGCTGGGCTGAGACCAGCGGCATGAGGTTTAACAAGGCCAAATGCTGGGTCCTGCACTTGGGGCACAACAACCCTGTGCAGAGCTACAGACTAGGAGAAGCCTGGCTGGAAAGCTGCCAGGAGGAGAAGGACCTGGGGGTGCTGGTTAACAACCGACTGAACATGAGCCAGCAGTGGCCCAGGTGGCCAAAAAGACCAATGGCATCTTGGCTTGTATCAGGAACGGCGTGACCAGCAGGTCCAGGGAGGTTATTCTCCCCCTGTACTCAGCACTGGTGAGACTGCACCTCGAATCCTGTGTTCAGTTCTGGGCCCCTCACCACAAGAGGGGTGTTGTGGCTCTGGAGCGAGTCCAGAGAAGGGCAACAAAGCTGGTGAAGGGGCTGGAGAACAAATCTTATGAGGAGCGGCTGAGAGAGCTGGGGTTGTTCAGCCTGGAGAAGAGGAGGCTGAGGGGAGACCTTATTACTCTCTACAACTATCTGAAGGGAGGTTGTGGAGAGGAGGGAGCTGGCCTCTTCTCCCAAGTGACAGGGGACAGGACGAGAGGGAATGGCCTCAAGCTCCGCCAGGGGAGATTTAGGCTTGAGATTAGGAAAAAGTTCTTCATGGAGAGGGTGGTTAGGCATTGGAACGGTCTGCCACGGGAGGTGGTTGAATCACCGTCCCTGGAGGTGTTTAAGGTTAGGGTAGATGAGGTGCTTAGAAGCATGGTTTAGGGATTGGTGGGAATGGTTGGACTCAACGATCCAGTGGGTCACTTCCAACCTGGTCATTCTGTGATTCTGTGATCCCCCATCTCACTTATCAGATTTTAGAACATATTTAATCTTAAAGTGTGAAATAAGTGAAACAAGAAGAAACTGAGCTCTCCAGATATCCTGTCCTCCCTTACTCTCTGTGGTTGCCCTTATGGCTGCTACCATCACTTCCCTACTTCTTTTCCAGCCAAAGAAGGTAACTCTCTTTTTTCAAAGCCAGCCTTACTCGACCCACTTGTGGAGAAATACTACTGAACTACACAGGAAAAAGCAGGGGGGAAAGGCTGAATACAAAGAATTATTGTACACCACAGAAACTGTAAGCTGTCTGCATGAAGTGCCAAGAGGTACTCCAAACTTTAGGTCTTTCACTGTGTCAGACAGAGTTGCGCATAGTGTCAGCCCTAAACAGAGCCCTTAGCGTGGTCTCACTGCACATTTGTTACCCTGATGATTCAGTCACAGGATGCCGGCTGCAAAGCACAATGGTATGAAACCATCAGGTGTGGAAATATCATTACTTTTTCAATCACAACAATTTCTGTAAAATGGTGCAGGCTTTCATTCAGGAAAATGAAGGTGACTGGAATGTCAGTACTTTATTATTTTTGAATCTAGTTCATTTCACTGCCACTTACAGTGGCTGTCAAGCCCTCACATACAGCTTCCACTGAAACACTGTTTGTTTCTAAGAATGGAATATGACTTTAAATAAATTCTCCCATCTAGCTCATCTCAAAAGACAAAACAGAAAACACAGCAGGTTTCAAGTCATAAATGAAAAATTCATTCAAAGTTCAAGCTTATCCTATAGGTAAGGTTACTAAGCGTAAGGCTGCTGAAAATGGAGTGGCTGTGTAGGTCAGACTGCAAGTGCAAGAGAACGGATCTGAATTATATGGATAGACTGTAAGATGGGTAAGAAATTGGCTGGATATCCTACACCCAAAGAGTTACAGCCAATGACTCGATGTCCAAGTGGAAATCATTACAGTGGTATCCCTCAAAGGTCTGTACTGGAACTGACACTATTTGATATCTTCCCTAATGACATCAATAGCGGGATTCAATGCACCCTCAGCAGGTTTGCAGATGATGCCAAGCTGTTTGAAACACCTGAGGAAAGAAAACTTGACAGGCTTGAAGAGGGTGTCTCTGTGAACTTCATGAAATTCAGCAAGACCAAGCACAAGGTCCTGCAGCCTGGCTGAGACAATCTCCATTATCAATACAGACTGGGAAATGAATTGATTGACAGTAACCCTGCAGAGAAGGACTCGGGAACACTGATAAATGAAACATTCAATATGAGCTGGTAATCATAGAATCACCAGGTTGGAAAAGACCCGTCAGATCATCAAGTCCAACCATTCCTATCAAACACTAAACCATGCCCCTCAGCACCTCGTCCACCCGTCCCTTAAACACCTGGAGGGAAGGTGACTCAACCACCTCCCTGGACAGCCTGTTCCAGTGCCCAATGACCCTTTTTGTGAAAAATGCATGCTTGCAGTCCAGGAAGCGGCATCAAAAGAAGCAAGACCAATAGGTTGAGGGAGGGGTTACTCTCCCTCTGCTGTGGTGAGACCTCACCTTGAGTACTGCATCAGCTCTGGCGCCCTCAGCACAAGAAAGACATGGACCTGTTGGACTGAGTCCAGGGGAGGACCATGAAGATGATAAAAGGACTGGAGCACCCCTCCCGTGAGGAGCAGCTGAGAGAGTTTGGGTTATTCATCCTGGAGAAAAGAAGGCTTTGGAAGACTATATTGCGGCCTTTCAGTATATAAAGGGGCTTATAAGAAAGATGGAGAAAGATATTTTACCAAGGCCTATAGCAACAGGACAACAGGCAGTGGTTTTCAGCAGAAAGAGGGTAAATTCAAATAGGACATATGGAAGAAATTCTTCACTGTGAGGGCAATGAACCACTTGAACAGACTGCTTAAATAAGTTGTGGATGACTCCATGTCTGAAGGTGTTCAAAGCCAGGTGGGGCTTTGTGCAACCCAATCTAGTGGAAGGTGTCCCTGCCCATGGCCGGGAGGTATGGGCTAAATGATCTTTAAAGGTCTCTTCCAACCCAAATTGTTCTATGATTCTATATCTCAACTTTACGTTCCCTTACACTCACTATGAGAATTGCACTCTGAGTGAATTAGCACACTTTTGGTGATAGCTTGCCATGTTTTTTTCTTTCTACAAAAGGCTTTTTCATTCTTAGTGAAATTAAGTATGTATCCATAAAATTCTCATTTATCCACATAATTTTTAAAGCACCCAGTTCTTCCCTTGTTGGCACTTAAGTTGCTTTAACACCAGTATTATCTACTGTATAGCTCTAGGATTTTTCATATTTTATGAACCACTTCACTGTCTTCATTAAATGTTTTTGAAATGCAGACACTCAAAATATTTAGCTTCTACCATTCTATGCTTCTACAAATTACAAAACCTTTCCCTTTGACTTCAGGTGAATACACCTTGACAGTCATTGACTAGTTTAAGTAAGAGGCAAGGTATTATAAAACTTGCTATTTTAAAATTCACTCTAAATTGAAATCTGAAAAAGATACAGATGATTATTTACTATTTCAGTAATTTATGGTAGCACCTATTTTTTGAAGAGATGCAAAAATAAGAACTGCTTACTATTTACTCTTTTATCTGTCTTCTACTGGTGCTACTGATGCCTATTGTTTAGGTCATGTTTGGTACACATGAAGAGAAAGCGTGGCAGCAGAAGCCAATGAGCCAAAATTGAACGGTCAGACACTAGATGAAAAAACAGTGGTGACCTCCTCTGACTGATTCAACTTTTGAAGCTTTAGAAAGAGAAGCCATGGGGACCATAAGTGCAGGAGAGATTCTTGGAAATCCTGGAGGAGTCCCCAGGGATGGCCAATCAACACAAGTTCTTCTTCACTGGCAAGCTTGTATCATTCATTTTGCAGACTAACTCGATAATAATTCCTCTCAAGCACCAATGTTGTAGCAGCAGCAAGCCAATCCTGGTTATTTTTTGTACTCTATTTTGTGTCTTTATTGCCTCTGCCTCCCCACCTTACCATTTTCTTCATCAGTCTTGGCTTTCCCCCTATTTCATTGACCCACAGCTCTGAAGAGCCAGAGAATGTTTACTGGAGGATGAGTACCTGACTAGATTGCTCAGATGACATCCCAGACCAGAGAAGAGGGACTAGATTTAGGTCAATTCTTGCAGCCAAACTGATAGTCTGAGCATCTATCTATAACAAAGCATCCTCTCTTCCTGCTTTTTTTCCTTCCCCTTTATGTTCTCTTTGGTGAAAAGCTCGGAAGCAGAAACACAACTACTATTCTGTCAAATCTTGCTCAGTATTCAGTATAAGGGCTTTTCCTTTCCTACTAAAAAGGATTGCTTTAAGAAATGAAGGCTCTGTAACTGACTAATTTCTCTCCATTAGAAGGATTTTAATGAGTTTTTCTTACACATATTCATCATTATTTATTTATCATTTGGAGTGGTTGTTCTTTTGGATTCCACCTCCCCGCCCTCATCATGCTTTCTATGGAACTAAGCAGAGCAAGGTCTTTGTGATTAAAATCCAAATGTGTGTTTCACTCTCAATGTTATACAAACATATAGCAAGAGTCAGGTTATCACCTTAACTCCCTGCACCATGTATTCCCTTATAACATGTCACAGTACAAGATACACACTGATGATGTATTCCAAAACTGTGTTAAGATAAGTAGAAGATTATTAGTTAGTGTGAAATGGATTAAATTTTGCAAAGAAAGCTACACAGAAGCTCAGTATTTGTGTGGGTTTATGCAAGTTTTCCTTAGATGCAGCTGTGTAGAAGCGTAGACATAGGGAAAGGAAGCGTACATCTAATAGCAAAGGCTGAAATCATCAAGTGTTCAAAAATCTGTTCAGAAATCATCTGTCTTTGTGTGCAAACTAAGGTGCACAAGGCTCTCATTACATCTCGGAATCAGGCTCATTATCAGTCCCATTGTGAAGTGGATTTTTAAAAGCCTTCAGTAAACATTCATGTTTTAATATTTTAATATTAACTTGGGGGATTAAGATCTGAATTTCCTGGCTAAACATTGTTCAGTCCTAGTCTTTTCAGATAAAAACACCGGATGACATCATAGATCAAATTCCTAATTTGAAAATAGATAAATTAAAAAATATGCATATTTTTTAGTATAAAATGTGTTCTTATTTTACAAACTAACACCCTTGTACTTTTACACATTTAAAAACTGCAGAAGTCCTATTAGAACTAAAAGGTAAGTCAACCAGAATTTTTTTGGACAGTAAGTGCATTGTATTTATGATTAATCTACTGTATGTTTCAATGTTTTATGCTTTATAAGCCTTGCATTTTTAAACACACAAAAGGTAAGCTCTACACCTTAAAACCAGCTTGCAAATAACAGTTAGGTTAAGGCCAACCCTAATTTCCTGAAGTCAAAATATATTAAGCATGATTAGGAACACAATCAAAATATTCTGGTTTTACCACTTGCTCTCCCCTCTATATATGCAGTGTTATTTAAACTTATATTTTACATTCTCTAGACTGGTGGCCATGGTTTAATTTGTGAAATGTCAATAGTGGAACTACGTGAACGCCTCACTCTACTCAGAGAAGCACAAAAGGCTGCAGAGGAAGAGAAGAGAAACCAGATAATTCATCAAAAACAAGCTAAGGAACAACTTCTTCTAGACAAACTGGACCAGATTTCCCTGTTCAGAGCAGAACTTGGACGAGCAGCTGCTTTAAAGTCAGTATAAAACAGCATGTGACATTTAAGACATTGCAACTTTGCTAATATTTTGCTTGCCCCTTGAGGAGAAAAACAAGCAGAGAGCAATATATTGCCCTTTTATAAATCAGTATGACTTTTGTCAAGGATTACACTGCGGCCAGAATTCCCTTTTTTATTGAAATTAATTTGCATCAGATTCTATACATCTTTTTCATCATTTTCAATTTATGGTTGAAGACAGTATGTAGCCTAGTGTTGAGAGCGCTGCCCCAGGATTCAGAGCCAATATTATACACTGAGAAAGAAGCTCTGCCTTTCCTCTGTTCTTTTTCAGCTAATCATAACTAATTTGATTTTATTAGAATCATTCTAGCTTGCTACTTGAAGTGGTTCCTCATTTTTCAACCAAACCCTTACATCAAGACTATAGTTTTCTTCCTTAAACTTCATTCATTATGCAAAAAGGTAGGCCTAATTTTAGAAGTTAAAAGTATTTTTGGAAGGAGGCTTTCTGATAACAATAATAAGTTATAAATTAAATATATTACAGCAGTAGATCAAAGAGAAAAATCTTTGCTTACAGGCTGTCTGATCAAATTTTGTATTCATTATTCATATTTATTATTTATTATCATATTTTTTATTCATTGTCATAAAGGATCCATAAGTGTCATAGATGCTTCACATATGCAGAAGACAAGTCCCCTCCATGAAGAGTTTAAGCCAGTTACAAATAAAGCTAAGCAGGGAAAAAAAGTGTAAAAGTGTAAAGTATGGGACACCTCTTGATCTTCTGCCATTTTTACTGCATCTGAACTATTTGCCATTGTTTTTTGCAAGCTGTCTTTCACCTTTTCCCTTTGTTGAGTTTGAGAGGTCATTCCTTGTCTTGCTGTATTTATTTGCAAACAGATGCTCAGGATGACATTCTGAAGACATGTTATATCAGGCTAAACCCACAACTTCAGACATATCTTAGATTGGTGTTTAGAGCCAAGATACCAAAGGTGGTTTCTTAAATTCATGTTATTGATTTATCATCCAGTTCTAAATCTCAGTTACAGAAAGCAGTATTGATGTAGTTATTTAACGAGTTTTCACTAGTCATGGCTCTGCTGTTTGTCGATGATAGTTAATCTCCAAAGACTGGGATTTTACTCCATTAGTACTTAAGAAGATAGTTTAATGAATTTAATGAATCAATAACTGCAGCTGCAGTGAATCGACTGCACAGATCAGTGACCCTGTCTTCTATGGTATATATCAAGAAAAGATTTTAAGACTAAAGAACCTGAAATGGAGTTGAAGCTGGAAATAGACTCTAGTCATCAAACATTTGCTGTTGTGAAAGCCTGTGGGAGCAACTCACGGCTTTCCACTAGAGATGTGAACTAGGCGTTAAGAACATGTATATTACATGAAACCTGTTTCACTAGCAACTAGTTAAAGAATCATTTATTATGCTAGATGTGCAGGCTGTGAATTTTGTATGGTCCCGGGTTTCTTTCAAATACACTACTTTGCTTAATTCAGCTATAAAAGTGTTCTGATCCTGAAATAAGCTATGCTTGAATGAGAAGCTAACTCTGAATCACTTTTTGTCCTGACATTTGAAATGTTTTTTGAAACAGACTAGCATGCCAAAGATGGTAGCATCCAAGTGAAAGGAAACATTTAATTTGTAAGCTTCTAGTCAAACCCTGGTTAAGTAATACAGTAATTTTAATGGAGCCCTGTTTGCTCTCCAAATAAAGAACATATAAAGTTTCATTATAGATGGTATAAGATATTTCCTTTTGTGGTTCCCACACAATCTATGTACATAACTTGAGAGCATCTACTATAAAAAGGCATCTTCAAAGTATACCAGAAATGTTCTTTGGGAGTCTATTTATGCATTTTCATCTTGAATGCAAATTTATGATATTATTTCTGTTAATATAAAAGCACAGCATGCTGGCCTATTTACAAATGCTAGACATTTGCTGCAGCTTTTATTTCTCTCTAAACAAACTAAAGGCTTTGTGTGTTAAACCCAGTTCACAGATCTGGAATCCTGAAATATCTATAAAGTCAATGTGAGTGATTAGTTCGATATGCTGCACAGAAGATGTAAAATGCAAATTTTTACATTTACAGAATTAATTCATAATTGTAGGCATAGAGTAGCAAATCTTACCAATTGTCTTCATAACATAATCATTTGCATCAATAGAAAATTACATCTTGTATCTTAAATTGCATTATGCTGAAGGCTACTGCTAATCAGCTACAGTAGGTGGCTAAGCTTTGTGAAACAAATGTGCCTTAGTATCAGCTGGAGTTTAATTGGGTCCCTACCAAGCAGGTTCCCTTCAATATCATTTGCAAACAGACACGCATCAACACAAAGAAGTACATTGAGCAAGCATATAATGAACTATATTAAGCAAAATAGGAAAAGGAACATGAAAAATTACAGAAATGTCTGCCTTTAATAGACTGTAAGCTGTGACATCCATCACAGCAGTGGTTTTATGAGTGCTTGCACAACACTTAAGAATCAATTAAGTATATACATAAGACATCTCTTGAATTGCTAGAATTTCACACAGTTTGAAAATCAGCATGTGCATACGAAATGGACATACATTTGAGTTCTCAGCTTTTGAACATGAGCACCAAAAGATTTATGAGCATTTGAATACATACTGAAGTTACGTACATCGGGTACAATTCCCTTCTACTCCAGTGAAGTTACATCTATTACTCCAAGTAATTTAATACGCTAAGAATCAAGTAATAGATCGAACCATTCAGTGCTGAGGCTTCTTCCATCCACATTAGAATTAGTTTGGTCTTGGGACTGCATGTTCTCACCATTCATGTGGCTTAAAGCTGTCCAGAGAAAAGTTATCTCTTAAAGATTCACATACTGAATTCTTCGCTACTCTGCAAGTCCATCCAGTGAACACCACACTATCCTTTTGTTTGTCCCACACAAACAGCAGTAGCACATCCACTAGCCAACTGCCACATGCATAACGTACAGAGAAACCAGCCTTATTTCTGGTTTTGCTTATATTCCTGCCCTGTCACTTTCCCTGCTCATTTTCAAGTGACATAATGGTACCTGCTGCCCAAACCTCCTCCTCTCTCCAACACAGGGCAACATCCAGATGAAGGCAGCAGCTTCTGCTCTGAATTGACACTAATCCTCCTTGACTTCCTTGTATATCATCAAATCATAGAATGGTGAGGAAGAAAAATCAGAAAATTACAGGGAACAAGATGCACGGACTTCCAACAACACAAAAGTTCACCACACCCCCATCTCACACTGCAGTAAAGGTGCAGGGTGCTGGGGTCTCAGCATCAGATTACAAATGCTGATGTGTTTGCCCAGGTGGCAAAGTGCTCCTTTCTCTTCCTGCTACTGCCAGTGCTCAGATCCCTCCTTAATAAGGGACACTGAGCACACAACAGCGTAACACCTCTCTCTTGGCCTGTACTGGGGAACAGGCGTGGAAATAGTGTGAGGGCAGCCGTGGGCGGAAGGCTGGTTATGAGGAGGGAGAGGAGAACAAGCAGAAGGGAGGGTTATGGATGGATGACTGACAGCCCTTTCCAAGTAGAAAAGCTCCCTAAGGCAAGTTTTCCCTGCAGTGTCCAGGTCTGACTAAGGGGGTCAGAGTCCTTCTGGGTGAGGAGGGGAGAATGGAGCCCCACCCTCAAAAAACTGTAAGACACGGGGGCAGCAGAACCTGGTGATGTAGCACAGAGCTGAGGGAAGGGGCAGACAGCACAGGGAAGTGGAAAGATGTAACAGGGGAACAGGTGCCATATGGTCCCTACGTGAGGCTGTTGCTTCAGATGTTGAACAACACAGCCCAGACTAATGAAAATACTGAATAATTAGCAACATAAGGGACTTCAGTTTAGTACTTTGTAATATTTGTGATTTCATTAATTTCACAAATTTCATAAATACTCAGTTCTGTATGTGTTTGCAATAAAGAAGTAAGATCCAGTGGGTCTTTTCTAACCTGGTGATTCTATGATTTAGTATCTCAGTCCCTACTGCTGGTAATGAGTTTTTCACAAGCATTGAAACAGAAGAAGGGAGTTTAGCAGCAATGATGGATCAGAACTTTAAATACATGAAGAGAGGCTGTTAAGAAGACAGACCCAGGCTTTTCTCAGTGTGAACAAATGACAGGACAAAAGGTACAAGAGGAAACACAGGACATACCCTCTAAAAAGACTTTTTTTTTACTGTGAGGGTGACTGAGCACTGGGACAAGTTGTCCAGAGAGGCTGTGCAGTGTCCAGACTTGGAGATATTAAATAATTGTCTAGATGTGGTTCTGCACAATCAGCTCTAGATGGCTTTGTTTCAGCAGGGGAATTGGATCAGATGACCTCTAGAGGTCTCTTCCAACCTCAACTGTTCTGTGATTCAGAGTGAACTTGGATTATACAGATTCATAATCTTTATTTCAAATGAGGAAAACACTGTTATGAATAACAGTCACTTCCACACCTAAAATTAGGTGTTTAATCAGTTAATTTTTTTGGAAGGGAGTCAGATTTTGAGTGCTTAAATCCCTCACAAAAGTACAAAACGGTAATCAATCTAATAGTGCAGTGTTCTTAAATGTCAAAATAATGACTTCTTTAACTGTGAACTGTTACCAGTTAGATATAATAATTTTCCTCACTGCAAAAACTAAGAATTACATAGTGCAGGACAGAAAAAAAGGCAGGGTGCTGTGAAGCAGAGACAGCCCTAGTCACTGAGATGGAGTATGAGGACATTTTTAAAAATTATTTATTGCACTGTAAGGCAGTCCTGCTTCTGCTTTTAAAAATATGTGTTTATTGCACAAGACTTTCTTTTGTAAAGTGACTTCAAAAATATTACAAGTTTTTTTAAAGTCTATTGAAAAAATGTCAAAACACAAATATCAAAATATTATAGGGAATTTTTTTTTAATTTTGGCAGATTCACAGAAGGATGGAACACTCTTATCTGAGACCAAAAGAAAAGAAAATTAACAAATTATCTTTTGGACCAAGGATTTGACATTAGGTTTTGGGAACTAGTATGATTCTTAAAGACTGGTGCTCATTCAAGGTGCTCATTCAATATCAGCAGCTGGTAAATAAACTTAAAAGCAGAATTAAAGTTGTTTCTGCCTATTTTTTTTCACAAATGGTTGCATAATTTTCTAGTGAATCTGGAGAGGATTTTTCTAGCTATGTGTTATACTACCACCTTCTGACTGGATATAACCTTCCATGACATAGGGTGACAGAAGTCGCATAAGCTTTTTCTGTCTTGAATCCTGGAAGTTCTCAACTGACTGCCACAGAAAAACAGTATTTTAGAATTTTTTCTTTTCATTCCTTCACCTTTTTGAGTTTCTGTTATAATGTAGTGCGGCATCTGAAAATCCATGGGCCTGGCATCTTTTTGGAATAGTACAGATGACTAGCACATGAATTCATATTGAAGAGGACTAAGCTTAATCTAAGCAACTATTTACAGTGTTAATTCTGAAGCAGCTGCTGCTGTGTCATAATGTTAAACCTCTTGCTGTATTTCCTGTAATTGTATTTACAAGAATCTGGATTTGCATGTAATGAAAGGTTTTGTTGCTGATTTCCACTGACAGTATTTAATCATCAAGTGTTTACATAAAACATTATTGTTATATTTTCCTATATCCCTTGGAATGCAATGCCTTGTTACAATGGAAATAGACATAATCCATGTTCTCAATTAGATTAAATGATAACGTACAACATTTAGATTTACAGAATATGGTTAAAAATTAATCTCAGGCAGCAGAATGTGTCACAGTACTGAAAAGGATAAGGAAGTGTTATCCTAATTGGATAGCATGACAAAAACAGCAGAAAGGTTCAGGAAAATGTCTCAGGAAAGCAACTGGAAATGAAAAACCAAGATAAAGTATGCCCTTTGTTTAGGGTTCATTCTAGAATGTAATACAGGCCAAGTCTCTCCTTCATCCAGTTCCTGAGGATTTCGGAAACTTAGTCCAAATGGTGGCTCTGAAGAATGCCTGCTCTTACAGAGAGTTTTCTGTTGGCAAAGATGAAGCGAACAAGGCACAAACCACCTCTCCATAGATTTCTGGAATCTTTATAGAGACACTTTTTAAGGCAAATTGGTAGTTTTAGAATCCAAAGGAACTTCTTCCTTCTCCCCCTTGCTACAGTTCCTTGAGAAGAGTGTGCCTTATACTGAAAGCAATGTGGTACAAGACCCAAGACATAAAGGAAGTGTTCCATTGTAAAACATTCCCAAGTGGCAACCTGTCTGTGAAATCAGTCCTGCCACTGACAGGATAACGGATTCTGGATCAGCTGAGCAACCCCTCAGTGTACTTTGCTCTTCGGAGTCTTAATCTGGTTTCCAAAAAAAGCAATCGTAATATTGTACAATCACAATATAAAAGGACCTTTTACAAAATAATCCCTGACAAGTGAGAGAAGGCATCAGATCTAACCTGCTCATATACTGTACAATTACATGTATTCTTGGTAGATATAACACTTAGTTTAACTCTCAATTTGGCCAGAGAATCACAGCTGCTCATGCCATGATTTTAATGCTACAGCTTGATCATACTAAGCCAAATTCAAGGGCAATGTTGAATAAAAGAGCAAGCTGGAAGTTAAGTGAATCGCTATGTAAGGTGGAGTAACCTACATGAAGTTGTGAGTAAATTGTGCCAGTTGGGTAAAAGTAAGCAAAACTAGACAAAATGTAAACTCCAGAGGACAGAAAATTAGGTATAATAGAAAGGAAAAAAGGAAGACTATCTGATAACTTCTGTCTTATACCTTACTATACTACACATGGTGCTACCAATTTATGCTCACCTTGACCTACTAACCTTAATTAATACACCACCAGCCTGTAGACTTTGAATCTGGGCATTGAGATTACCCAGAAAATAGTATCTTTGATTTGCCAAGGAATACAGCAATTGAGATGAATACTAATAATCATATAAGGACAACTCCATAGTTCTCACAGCAAAAAGCTGCAGTATTATCACAGGTTTTGCACTAAAGAATGTCATGTTGGGCTTGAAATATTTCAAATATTGTCATCATGGCATCTGTGGGAAGAAATTATTTTATACTGTTCAGTAATACTGTCCTGTAAATAAGAAGCGAGTTGTGGGTATCACATTTAATTTAAACCTGTTTTGAGTCTAGCTGGTTCCCAGAAGCAAGAGAAAATTCATTATTATCACAGGAATGTATGCTCAGATGGATTTATTCTGTGGGTTGATGCGGGCATAAAAGATTCCAGTATTGCGTGTGTGCTGGGGCAAGCGGCCGATGCCTTGGTGTACCTGCAATATTAGCGGCAAGCACAGAGCAAACGGCCGATGTTCTCATGCTTGCTAGCTTGTTGAGACCTTGGAATCTTTATTAAAACCTGTGAATTAATAAGAAAAGAATGCATTACACAGAAAACATGAAGATAAGGGTCACATCTATGGAAAAATGTGGGTTGCACTCTTTCGTTGTATTGTGGGATTCTCACAGGTGGAAATTCACTGGGATAGCTATTTACTGGATATAGAAACACTATATAAGGTTTGCATCTTCTCAATAAGGTTGATCTCGCTTGTTGTCTCATTGATGGGGTCTGTGCCTTAATCACTACAGGCTGATATTGTTTTACCTTCCCATTGCTTCTTTTCTATTTTGCAGGCAAGCAGAAAAGAAAAGAAAGTCCCAGTCTGGTGAAAGGCCTATGAAAGATGAACGCATTTTAAACCTGCAGAAAAAGATTGTAGAAAAAAGAACAGAACGTAAAAAGCAAGCAAGACTCTTAAAGATTACTCCCCAGAAATCCAGCGACACATCAGGGAAGGTCTGGGAGTTACGTAAGGAAAAAGTTCTGCAGTAGACCTGCTGTTCATAGACTTTTGCTCGATGCCAGCACTGGCAGGGGGGCAGAGGCAGATGGTGCCATACATGCCTGGCAATAGCTATGCCCTGCTTCCCACATAGACATGGTTTTCCCAAACCATGGCCTTGACCTCACCTTCTTGTCACACATTCTGCTACCACAGAGCAGAGCTTATCCGTACGACAGCTAGCTTCCTATTCTATTACCGCACACTCTCATCCCATTGAAACAATATTTTATCACCTGTTCTAAAGCCTTCTGTCATACACATCCCATTACACCAAATAGTACGCTGACCCTGTCTCTCACCTAAGACATATTCCAGTTTATCATTCCCACGGTTTTTACCTCACCTTTCCTCAGTCTGGTCCCACAACACCATATGGAAGCACCAATAGGCCTGCAGGCTTTATGCCAGTTCACACTGGTTTTGTTTCCTTGGCAAGTGTCTAAAGACAAGGAATAAGGAACTGCTGCTCCTGCTGCTGCTGCCGCCTCTGCCATTGCTTCCTGCACTAACACTTAGAGATGGTTCATGCACCAGTAACAGTGCATGTACCACAGCATATGGAACACTGCAGTGAACAGTCATGACGGGATCACTTTTGAGAAGTGTTTTAGCCCAGTGTAAAATTAGAACTACATCTCCCAATCTGTAATAATAACTCTTCACCTATTTTGTTGGAAAGTTAGATGAAGCTGAATTCAATGAAGAGGAAAACTGTATTTTTCAAGCATGTATAGCTTAAAAAACAAAATAGTTAAGTATTTCAGAGTATCAGTGTTTCTTGTCTTCAGAATCACTATTTCAAGCAAGCAAAACATGTAGGGGATTATATAGACAAGGTCTATCCTTTCTAGCAAAGCAAACATGAAGACCTATTTGAAGAAAGCATTTCCTAAGTGAGATGGCTTAATGAACTGAGGTTTTGAACACATGCTTTAATGCTTTGCTGAATAAAGTCCAGGGTAAGGCAGAAGCAATAAATGCAGAATTCAAAGGAAAGCAGCCATATAATTACAAATCACAGAATCACAGAATGACCAGGTTGGAAGAGACCCACTGGATCATCAAATATGAGACATTTTTTCAATAAACAAAGAAAAATCATAAATTCACAGCTAGAGCTTTTGATTACCTGATGTGGTGATCTGTGTGAGTGCTCTAGTGTCATGAATGAGCAAAAAAAACAGGGCTTGAAAGTTGCTTTGAAGTTAGATTTTGTCTTTTTCTTGAGCTCAGCTTTGCACTGAAAGACTTTTTAAGATGTCACAGTGGTTTTGTTTATGTGCTGCTGTAAATTATTTAGCTGTTTTGGTGCATCTTCCATCAGACTTGTTCAGCTCTGCATGACCCTGCCCAAATATTACTAGAAGGAAGTGGCACAGTTTTGGTCAAATACGTTCAGCAGCATCTTTATTGTAGGTGAACTGCACATTGCTGAGGATAGCGTTTGTACAGCTACAGGAGAAGATTCCTCCACAGTTATAATGCAATATTTACCTGGCATTCAGGCTCATTCTGTACTGCTACTTTTTGGGTTTCTCAATAAGTAGGAAAAAAGTGATACTAACCCCTTGTATTAAAGTTCAAGTTACACTTGTTATGGCCCGATAGGTTTGCACTGATATAAGTCAACATTTATTTATAAATCACTATTACCTTCTTAATAAAACAAAATCTATATTACAATTTTGAAAACTAACCATAAGAAAAACTACCATCAATGAAAAATTGTAATTTACTACCATTTTAAGCAAATAATCAGATGAAAAAGTAGCAGTTTTCTGTTTGTTGTGAGCTTTTTTTAAGGCATTCCCCCTTGTGAACCCAACTTCGGAATCAGCAGCCAGTTGAGTTTTATAGGATTTGTGCAACTTTCGGCTTCAAGAATAAACTGTTGGCAAAGAAAGAATATAAGGTAGCAGCTCTGGAGCAAAATCATCCAGACTAACTTAACATGTTGTGAAGTATTGCAGCTGTGTTTAATTCATCTTAAACTGAGCCACTTAATCAAGTTATCTTTCTATTCATCATACACAGTTTGAAGTTGACAAATTTCCCAATCGTGTTAGCAAATAAACAGTGTTGCTAGCCATGTAGATTATCAAATACAAGTTCAGTTTATCCTCTACAGAGAATCACTATGTCCTCTGCAGCCTGATCATCTCTGTATCTTTTCTGCAGGACTCTTTGCAATGGGACCACTGGAAAGCACTGGAAGAGAGTCGAGAATGACAGTTCAAGGTCCTGCAATGTGACTTCATGGCCAGAGAAACAGCTTAGAAAATGGCTGACTACAAAGCAGCAAGAAGTGGAGCCACAGTCTGTATATTGCACTCTGAAGTAAAATAAAATGCGCTTGGAACAAATTCAGACCTGCTGGAAATCTCCCAGTGTGCCTATTTACTACAGCATTGAATTTTAATCTTTATTTCATCTTTACAGTATGATTAGAAAAATTTGGGTCATACAGGCAAAACAGAATATAAATGTGTTTATTTTTAAGCTATAATGATACATTTTTTCTGTTAGATCAAAAGCATTAAGAAAACAAAACTTTACCATTGGAGCTTCTACAGCAGAATGGCAAATGCCTGGGTAAGAGTGTTGAGATCTCTGTTTCTGCAATCATTGTATCCTAGGCCATGGTTTGGTACGCTCATCTTCCCTAACAATAAAAATGAGGGCAAAACCCAAGCATCATTTGTTTACATGTGCATCTTCTCGGAAGGTGTGGTCAGCATGGTCAAGTTCTTAAGATGTTTTCTTATGTGACAGTATTTTATGTGTAAGAGGATCACCAGTTTCAACACTGATTTTAGAGGATGAGAGAAAAATTGTTCAGAAGGTTTAGGTGATAAAACAGCCTCCAGAAGCCAGAGTTCAGATTTAGCGACCAAGACAGACCATCCCTCTATTCACAGCTGTATTTCTACAGTGGAAGAACATAGCATTACTTGATCTACTTAGGAAGCTGCTTCCAGAAAAATTCAAAATTCTGTTACTCACCTATGTCTGTTCTCTATGACAATTTCTATACTGTGTAAAACAGCGTTTAAATTACAAGGCAGAAAGCCAAGGAGGATATAAATCTGCATTAAAAGCTCCACAGCAGCAAGACTGTGTAATGTATTTCTGTTTTAACTTGATGCCAGCTACTAAGTGTTTAATTATGGCTATTGCAAATATTTAAATTGAAGGAGACTGTTGCTGACATTAGAGTCAGGCAGCTCCTTTTAATACTCTCACAACATTACATTTCTCACTTTTTACTGAGGGAAGCCTAATGGAATTCTCTTGTTGCCACCTAGCTGCGAAGATCATT
Source organism: Clamator glandarius (assembly GCA_033459285.1). Lineage (NCBI taxonomy): Eukaryota > Metazoa > Chordata > Aves > Cuculiformes > Cuculidae > Clamator > Clamator glandarius. Next base: position 667,340 of record JAUNZM010000016.1, on the reverse strand, counting down.
CCACAAGCTAATAAAATATGCTTTATTTTTCATTCAAAGTAAACACTATGGTGAACCATGAATGTAACATAGGCCTCATGCTCACTAGCAAGAATTAAGGAACATGGAAGAGAGACAAGAAGGAATAACAGCAGAGCTACAAAGAAGAGGTGACTATGACACTATGTCTATAGGGGATAGTTTTAGCTTCAAATGACAAACCTTTGTTGGCAGGGAGTTTATCTTCCCCTGTGGCTGTTCAGCGTTCAGTTGCTTTGTATTCCAGAAAAACAAAGCCAAGTGGTGACTGTAACACCTTGGTTTCACAGAAGCTAGCAATTAACAGGGCTGACAGTCATGGTCTGGGGTATTGCATAGCTGAGTAGTTCCTCTTAAACTTATTTATGTGTCCTCTGTTTTGAGAATGAAAATTAAAAAAAAAAAAAGAAAAAGGAAATAATCATCATTAAGCATATAGACAGGTATATTTAGATAGATTATATGGAAATTTCAAAAGCCCATCACATGGCATGGTTCTTCCATTGGGATATTGGGCCCAGTTTTAAAAATTCTTACTGAATTGCAGTCAAGCTGATTCACAACTATTTCCTTCTCCACATTTTCCCTGCTGTCAAATTAAAGGACTGAGGAGTAAAGCAATCTCAATAATCCAGCTGTGGAATTTTTACCTTTGGAAGTCACAAAGAGGCAAATTGCTACTTTAGGATCTGATGCATAAAGTCATCTTCAGAACAAATGTTTTAAGGAATATAAAAATATCTCAGTCTTTTAGGAAAAATACCAATATATTTCTATGCTCATATTTTTATATCAATGATGCCTATTGATTTTTCAGTGATGGCAGGTCTTGCAACAGAATAACATTAAAAATACCACATTCTTCCTGACAAATGTGAATAACTTGACATTGCAGGCAGCAAACCCTATCCAGAACCACTCTGGCCCTGGACCCTAGAGCAGCTTCTCTACTATTCTTGTTTAGGGAAGTGATCCAACGCAGAGCCAGTAAAGGTTTGGCAGGACTTGTTAGCGTTATACAGCAAAGGCAGCTGTAATGCCCATGGAGCCAGGTAAGCTTTGAAGCAACGCAGCTGCATTCACACTGCTGCCTCAGCTCACGTCTGTGGTACAAACCATCCACAACCTGCTCAATCCACACACAGATATGTAATTGAGAGTCAGCAATGGCTCTACAATCATCACACTCCATGAAAACACAGGTGTATGAATAACTCATGATTCATTCATTTACACATTTGTAACATTATTTGCAGCCAGAAGACAAGGGTAAGTGAACAAGGCTCGCTTTTAAATTATCTACCAAAATACACATAGAAAATAAGGTTTCACCTGTCTGATCTCAGTGACAGACTCATTAAGAAACCCTTCTAGTGCCGAAAGCTGCACACCCCAGTGATCTCCTATTTCAGTGTAAATGGCCAGACCACAAAAGCCTTTGCATGCAACCATAGTGTAACAAGACCCACATTACCTGAGGAAGACAGAGGGGGTCTCAGCCCTGCACTGAGCATGGGATATAGGGTGCCTGCACCTCATCCACTGCAGTTGCTGCTCGATGGCGATTGGTGCCCACTTCCAAATCAGCCCCAGTACTGGAGCAAAGCCTGTGCTCATGACTGTCCAGCCAGGTCATCTGACGTGCCCTTGAGAAAACAGATATTTTATTATTTAAATGAAACCAAAGACACAGAGACAAGTATGTTGGAATGACAAGAAAAAAAAACAAAACAAAAACCCCCAAAAACCAAACCACCAGCTAGTACAAATTTCAAGTGCTGCTCAGCCAGGGGAGGAGAACGCAAAAAAAGTCACCAGGAAAAGCTATGAGTTTAGCTACAAACAGCCAAGTGGTCGGCAAGGGGTGGTAATGTCCAAGAAAGGCCCTTGTGTTGGGAAAAACCCTTTTTAATGGTGAGTTCAGGGCATTGAAACAGCTCTTCAAGTATTCATAATGAGTTATATAGAAGATCTGGACTAATTATGCCACAGTAATGATCTTCCAAGTTGATGGCTCAGATGAATTTTGCCCACTGAATGCTGCCAGAAGCCTGGCATGGCACGGGGGGGGATAACCCCAAAGCTCACACACACTGCAACGCGATACGGCAACATTGCACAATGCAGCAGAAGCACTGTCCTGCCTCAGCAGCCCGTTTCATAGAATCATAGAATGATTCAGATTGGAATGGACCGTAAAGATTATCAAGTTCCAACTCCCTTGCAATGGACAGGGCAACTCCTACTGGATCAGGCTGCCCAAGGCCCCATCCTGTAGAGGCATTTTATAGGGAAGAAGGACTTGATGCTGTGGGCCTTGTTGACATTGAGCAACCCTTACAAGACCTTGAAACAGGGAGCTAGCTCGGTGGAAGAAGAAGCAACTGAGAGAAAAACAAAGAAGAAAAATGTCAACATGGCTAATTTTAGTGTAACGTGTTTATAAGAATGCGTGGTTGTTTAGTCAATAATATGTTAGTAATAGGCACATGGACAACCACTTTTAACCTATAATGAACTGTCGATAAGCATGTGGACAGCTTATGCATAGCCAGATGTGTAACCCAAAAAGTTATATAAAGGGAAAACTAACACAATAAAGGGTCTTTGATCCATCAGATTGAAGTCTGTGTCTCAATCCCCTCGACACCATCCAACCTGGCCTTGAACACCTCTAGCAATGGGGCAGCCACAACTTCCCTGGGCAACCTGTGCCAGGGCCTCACCACTCTCACAGCAAACAATTTCATAGGATCATAGAATCATCAGTTTGGAAAAGACCTCTTGGATCATCGAGTCCAACAATTCCTACATGTCACTATGTGTCACGTGACCCTGAGCATCTTGTCCACCATGCCTTTAAATACTTCCAGGGATGGGGACTCAACCACCTCCCTGGGTAGCATCTGCCAGCGTCCGATGACTCCTTCTGTCAATTTTTTTTCCTGATATCCAGTCTGAACCTCCCCTGCACAGCTTGAGGCCATTCCCTCTTGTCCTGACCCCGTCACGTGGCAGAAGAGGCCAGCTCCCTCCTCTCCACAACCTCCTCTCAGTTAGTTGTAGAGAGCAATAAGGTCTCCCCTCAGCCTCCTCTTCTCCAGGCTAAACAACCCCAGCTCTCTCAGCCGCTCCTTTTAAGATTTGTTCTCCAGCCCCCTCACCAGCTTCATTGCTGTTCTCTGGACTCGCTCCAGAGCCTCAACATTCTTGTTGTGGCGGGGAGCCCAGAACTGAACACAGGATTCGAGGTGCTTTTCTTCATAATGTCCAGTCTAAACCTGCCCCTCTCCAATTTAAAGACATTTCCCCTGGGCCTAACCCTACAGGCCTTTGCGAACAGTCCCTCTCCAGCTTTCCTGTACCCCCTTCAGGTACTGGAAGGTTGCTATAAGGTCTCCTCAGAGCTTTCTCTTCTCCAGGCCGAACTACACCAACTCTCTCCCTGTTCTCGCATGGGAGGTCCTCCAGCCCTCGGATCATCTTTGTAGCCTCCCCTGGACCCGTTCCAGCAGCTCCATCTCCTTCTAATACCGGGGATCTCTCAGGGACCCTTACCGAGGCGAGGGCACCAAGGCCTCCGAACTACAACTCCCATGACTCCCCGCTGCCGGGCGCGAGGAGGAACCGCGCGTGCTCGCGGCCGGCCCTGTGATTGACGTTAACTATATGCAATCAGCGCTCGGCGCGGCGGCGGCGCAGCCAATGGCGAGGCTCCGGGGGCGGGCGCTGCGTGACGCCGGCGCCGCCGGGCCGGGCGCTGCGGGTTGGTGCCGCAAGGCCCGGGGGCTGAGGGGCCGCGGCGCCTCCCTGGGGCGACAGGTGAGAGGGCGGGAGTGGGAGCGGGACCAGCGCTGAGAGGGCTGCGATCGCGCCGCCCGGGCCGGGGGCGGCGGGGCCTGGGGCCGCTTTGGCCCCGCGTTCTCTGGGCAGGGAGACCGGGCGGGGCCGGGCCGCGGAGTCGGTGAATCGCTGGGGTGGAAAAGGTCTTTGAGATCGCGGTGATAGGAGGAGGGGGAAGGTTTAGGCTGGACATGAGGAGGAGATTACTCGCGATGAGGATGCTGAGGCACTGGAAGAGGAGTGGAGCACCTCCCATGCGAGGACAGGCTGAGGGAGTGGGATTGTTCAGCCTGGAGAAGAGAAGGCTTCGAAGAGACATTATAGCGACCTTCCAGGACCTGAAGGGGCTACAGGAAAGCTGGGGAGGGGCTGTTCGCTAAGGCTTGTGGTGATAGGACCGGAGGGAATGGATATAAACTGGAGAGAGGCAGAATTAGAGTAGACATAAGGAAGAATTTTGTCATCACGAGAACGGTAAGGCACTGGCAGAGGTTGCCCAGGGGCGGCCTCATCCCTGGAGGTGTTCAAGGCCAGGTTGGATGGGGCCTTGGGCAGCCTGATCTAGTGGGACGTGTCCCTGCCCATCGCAGGAGGGTTGGAACTGGATAATCTTAAAGGTCTGTTTCAATCCAAACCATTCTATGATTCTATGAAAGGGGCTGCTGCTGCAGGACTGTGCTTCTGCTGCATTCTGAAATGTTGCTGTATTGTGTAGCAGTGTGTGTGAGCTTTGGGGTCATCCACCCCTGTGCCATGTCAGGCTTCTGGCAGCATTCAGTGGGCAAAATTCATCTGAGCCATCAACATCAAGGTATTCAAGGCCAGGTTGCATGGACCACCTTGTCTAGTGAAACATGTCCCTGCCCATTGCAGAGGGTTGGAACCGAATGGGCTTTAAGGTCCCTTCCAACCCAAACCATTGTATGGTTCTATGATCATCAAGGTCAACCGTACCTGCCCACTACTAAACTGTATCCCATAGCGCTTCATCTACCCATCTTTTAAACCCCTCCAGGGATGGAGACTCAATCGCCTCCCTGGGCAGCCTCTGCCAGTGCCCGAGAACCCTTCCTGTGAAGAAATTTTTCCTAATGTCCAATCTGAACCTTTCCCGGCACAAATTGAGGCCATTCCCTATCGTCCTATCGCCTGTCACTTGGGAGAAGAGACCAACACCCACCTCTCTACACCCTCCTTTCAGGCAGTTGTAGACAGTGATAAGGCCACAGGCTACACTTGCTGCGAGGGCTGCTCAGAGGGTGTCCTGAAGCAGTTGAGGGAGGCAGGTGCTGGGGTGGAGGTGATGGCATTCTCAGTCTGCTATGGATGGCTCTGTCCTCTCACTCTCTCCTACCTCAGCAACCCCCCACTTTTCACAGAATTAGAAAAGACTCCACTTCTTTTTTCTTTCTTCTGTATCAGATTTTGGGGCTATTGAAAGCAAGCCGTAGCCTTTCACAGAGAAACCTGCACATAAGAGCAATGAGGAGCTTTTGTTCTGTCCGGTCTTCCTCTTTTTTTGTTGTTCTTTCTGACACAGGATGTCTAACCAACTTAAAGTTTTGTTATGTTTTGTTCTCTGGGTGTTTTCTTAACTAGTTTGCTTTGGTTTGGGTTTGGTTGGGGTTTGTTGGGTTTTTTTGGTGGTGGTTTAGGGATTTTTTGGCTAGGCTGTACATAAACACGTGTCTTGTTTGCCTGTAGATGTAAGTGACTGCTTAGAGTGGGCAGGCTGGTGTATTTATATGGTAGGATGTTTATCTCTCATCTTTACTGTTTTTATAATGCCTCTGGCTAAGCTTTTGTAGAATTGAACTGTTTAACCTAATTTGGATAAAACATAAAAGTCTCAGCTTCTGTTTTCACTGAAGTTGTCGTAGTGCAAAAATAAGAACATCTTTAAAGGCACTGGAAATGCCCAGCATAGAAAGGTTTGAAAGAGTAAAAGAGCAGAGTGCTGTTTGCCGTGATAAAAAAAATTTACAATTTGCACTTTGTGGTTGGTACGTGCATCATCTGACCACAGGAATTTTTTTTATACACTGCATCTTTGATGCTCTATTTCCTGTTGTTAGGAGTGCAAAGAGAGATCTTAAGAGTGGAAATGAGAAGCAAAGTCGTAAAGGCATAGCATATCATGTTTTGATGAATATACTCTATACTGATTTTGTTGCCTGTGCCTTGCACACACCACACAGTCTCACGTTATTGCTTTCTTCAGGTAGTTATTTTAGTGTATTTGTAATGTTTAGAATGATTATGAGCTGAAGTCTTGTTTGTGTTAGTCATGGTAAAAATGTCTACTTCTTCCTTAAGCTAATTTGCCTCAGCTCATCCTAAGCATGTGGAAGACCAAGCCTTTGTTTCCAGAGTGGTGTAAGAGAAGTTTTCAGTTTATGTTGTCTAAGGAATCCATTAGTTTTGAACTGTAATTCAAACATGCTAAATCAGGTCAACTTGAACTCAGTGAAAATGTTAACTTTTTATAGAGGAAAAATTTAAAAGGAGAATTTAATTATGTCTATGGGAACCAATATTCTTTTACTCCTAGTGTAAACATTGTTAATTTAGATGGTTGCACCTTTATTTTTCTCAAGTATCTACCTGTACAGAGAAAGCTCAGTGGGTATAGTCCTTAAAAAGCTAGTAAGCTAGCTGGAATAAACCTTGAACTTTGTTATGAGGTTAACTCTACTTACGCCCTTGGGAGAGCTAAATGACAGGAACAATAACTGCAGGTGTGGAGCCCAGGATCTGAGAGGAAGGGGGAGTGGCTTTTTCTGGGGTGATGTCATCCTGCAGTGATGCAATAAGAAGTCTTTAAAAGTCAGAAGTATTTATTGGCTTGCTAATTTGATCTCCTAAGTTGTCACATTAAAAAAAAAAAGTTTTGGCGTTGGTTTGGGGTTTTTTTCAGCCTTAATTCTAGAATTTTGAGTTTTGAATGCATCTGGCTAACAGCTTCAGCTGGAGTTATTTTATGCTTATGGGTCAAGGTTGATGCGGTAACTCTGATTTGTATTATTCAGTCTTGGGAGTCTTGGTGCTGAGTTTGAATCAAGTGGTCCTGAGGTTCTGAAAATCCTTAAGGGAATCTTACTGTTGAATGTGTCTCTAAATGTGCAAAGCTTGGAACTGCTTTGTTTACCTTTGTTGTTGTGCACTACTAACTTGAGCAGTGGCGTATTCAAGAAAGTAAGCTTTGCTTTATTTTAGCTACCAATTCTTACCTTTCAGGTAATTAACTTTCAATGAATTTTCCCAAGTAAGCCAAAACTGTGGAAATCTGTAGCCCCACAGAAGAGAGTTGTCCTGACAAGAAAAAAATATTGTTTCTTCAACATACCATTGCACTGGGTTGTATTCACTGTTAAATCAGAAAAGTACGGACTCTTGTGAAACCTTCTGGGTGTTTTACATCCAAAACTGTGCTGTCTAGTGAAAACATCAGACTTAGGTTTTGCTGGCTTACAGCAGTGCGGATACATTAGTGTATTGGATTGCTCTAAAGGTTCTATTTATAAACAATTCTAGCAACCTGTAATTTAAAGTAAGCTATATAAAATTTGTTTCTTTATAATGTATAATGTATTTTGTGTGTATCGGTTAATATTCCCCAGCTTTTTAATGTCCAAATATTTTTTCCACTTCCATATCTGATGAGAATCAAGGAAAACGTCTCTTGGCTTTCTCGATGAACTAAGCTTATAAGGAATCTAATGATGTAACTTCTTAATACACCTCTTATGTTGCTCAGTCTTGGTCATCCTCCTGCTGTGTGTGGAAAACTGCTTAGCATAAGTACATTCCAGCTTCAGTTGTAGCTGTTGGATGAAAATGATAGCTTGACTTTGAGCAACTAATTTGAAAGGGCAGATGTGCTGGGTTTAGGGATGATTCTTTTGCTTTCCCCATCCCTCATGCATCCTCCTTCTTGCTTCACCTCCCTCTTATCCTTGGCTCCAAAAAGCTCCAAAAACCAAACCTTTGAATAAACGTATGGAGGAAGGAACTCCTATAGCTCCTAGAAAACATGCTCACAGAACAGTCTGTCTGGTTTGGTTTGTATGGGTGTGGAATTGGGCATGATCTTGCTCCTCATCACAAAAATTCAGTGAAGTGAGTAAAATAGAATCTTCCGAAGCATGTTGGTAAGGCTGGCAGAAAAGCTTTTTTCCTTAATAGATAAAATGAAATCAATGCCTTAAGAACAGTGGGATGGAACATGCAAAGAGAACTTGCATTACCTGAACACAGATTATTAGGAAAATGCCTAGGCGAATCCTACACTGGGGATGCTGGAAAATGAAAGTCAGTTGCCAGTTTTCACTGATAGGGAGCAAACTCTGAGCTGTAGTTGTCTACATCCCAGGTTAGAAGATGTAGTGATTTGCTCACATTTGTGAGAAAAACTCTAGGGTAACAGAAGGCTGCCTGGTAGAGAAGGACCTTAGGATGCTGATTGACAGCTGGCTGACTATGAGTCAGCAGTGGCCCAGGCGGCCAAGAGGGCCAGTGGCATCTTGACCTGTATCAGAAACTCTGTGACCAGCAAGACTAGGGAAGTGATTGTGCCCCTGTACTCGGCGTTGGTGAGGCTGCACCTTGAATACTGTGCTCAGTTTGGGCCCTTTGCTGCAGGAAGGACACTGAACTGCTGGAGCTCCTCCAGAGAAGGGCAGTGAAGCTGGTGAAGGGGCTGGAGAACTAGCTATATGAGAGGCGGCTGAGGGAACTCGTGTGGTTTAGCCTGGAAAAGAGGGGGCTTAAGGGAGATCTTACCACTGTCTGCATGCATCAGAAAGGAGGTTGTAGTGGGTGTAGATCTTTTCTCCCAAATGACAGGCAGGCGATGGGAAAAGCAGGAACAGCCTCAAGTTGTGTCAAGGGAGGAAAATTTTCTTCACTGAAACGGTTCTCAGGCACTGGCACAGGCTGCCCAAGGAGGTGGTTGAGTCACCATCCCTGAAGGTGTTTAAAAGACGGGTAGATGAGGTGCTCAGTGATATGATTTAGTAGTGGACAGGTGTGGTTGGACTTGATGATCTCAAAGGTCTCTTCCAACCTAGTAATTCTAGGTGTAAGTTCAGATTTTTTAAACGACTGTATTTAAAAAAATCTTAAAACTATCAAAACATCAAAACTTTATGTATAACAGTTCTGAAAGTCTTATATACTGTGAGCACAATCTGCCTGTGGGCTCTAATCATTGAGTCTGGCATGTAGCAAATGGTCTAATTTAAAAAAAGAAAAAAAAAAAACCCAAAAAAGCAGCATGTTGACTTTCATTTTAGCTATTGTAATTCAGTGCCGGTTTTAAAATGAAAAATCAGTGAAGTGATGAATGGTGTATTGTGTTTCTTAAAACTGCACATAAGTCTTTGGGCCTAGAGAAGTACCAAATTTTTCTCAAACACAGTTTGTTTGAATAATGTCATGTTTCAGTGTTAAGGGGGTCTCTTAAAGTAGTTGATTTAAGAAATACAGAGAAAGTTTAAGAAGAAAAAAAAATCAGTCAGACTTCCTTTAACTCATGGTTGATTGACTGCCGGGGCCATTCTGTCGCACTGCATGGTCTTAGTGTTCCTTAATCTGAGCGTAGTTTAATAGTGTGTTTGCTGGTCTTTGATTTCTCTTCACTTGCTGTAGATATCTCTTGAGCTGTTCAACTCCCACCTGTTGGAATCTGGAGAGCAAAACTCTTTATCTGGAATTTTCTGTTCTCTGATAATGTCTGGTTATGACACAGTTCCCAGTGATTCCTGCCCACACACAAACATTGCCTTGAGAGTCAGTCAGTTGCTTTCTGTTAAACATAATTAGCATTCCTTAGTATTTTTCAAGCTTACTACCAAATAAGCTTACTCTGGCCTTCAGTTTAGGAAATGTGTAAGAACAACTGAGGCTTTGGACACACCTGTAGGTGTCTGGGATGCAAATAGCAAACTCCAGGAATTGCCCTTTATCTTTGGACAGAAGCTGCTGACTTGGGAACGAGAATCTTGGACAGGGAATATATTTAAGAGAACCAGCACTACAGAGAGGTAATCTCTCTTCTTTTCTTATAGATTTGGAAGAACTTGCTCCTGGCATCCTGAAAATTCTGGACATTTTCCCAGTGTACTGCCTAAAGGAATATAAGGAATTGATAGTGATAGCTTCCTTGCAATTAATTTGTTTGTGATTTTGAATAAAAAAACACCATGAGCACAGTAAGTGTCTTACTCCTCATTGCAAACCCATTTCTTAAAACATGTTGTTTACAGTACCTCTACAAAGGATTATCAGAGTTTGTATTAAATACACTGGAATGTAAGCGTATTAAAGTTCATGTAACTTCATGTTCCGTGCTACTTAAGATGTTTTATCTCCCTCACAATTGTTCAGAAATACTTATAATGTGAACAAAATCCTTAAGTCAGACTGATTCCAATGATTGCCTGGAAGCTGACACCTGATAGAATTGTGAACTAGATTTGACACCATCATGTTAGGTTTTTACTTTGTGGCACAACTGTTTAGAGGTCTGGGGTGATGTATGTCTTTGATGCAATGCATTCCGATAGGAGTGACGTGCCAGAATCCTTTGCGTATGACAGCCTTTCAGAGGGGCATTTTGTATCTCCTCGTGTACTTTCAGTGGTGCTGCAAAGATGAGGGCCACGTTAATATATAATACCCCTAAAGAAAGTGCTATGGCTTTGCTCTCTCTTAGAATCAACGGAAACGCCGTGGAGGAGCAGTTAATTCCAGGCAAGCTCGGAAACGAAACAGAATGATGGCTTCTGCCACAGAAAGGGCTTCTGAAGCAGAACCAATTGAACTTGAAGAAAGTGGTAAGCTTTCTTGTTAACTTGGGAAGAAATTAAAACTGCTTCTGGAGGGTTGGGGGTCCCACTTAAAATCTATGTTTGCCAGTTTCTGGGTCCTTTCCTGAGGAGGAAGGGAAACCTCTGCCTTTAGAAAGCCTCTGGTATGGCTTCAATACACAACAAGCCTCCTGAACGCTGTTTTAGTCTGTTCCTGAGGTGCAATACATTCTGCACTTGTGCTAGATGAGTTGTGTGAGAAAGATACTTGAGTGCTACTCAGCCATCTGAATCTCCAGTCTGATGAGCTGGGTGTTACTGCAGCTGCCACTGCAGAGAGGAGCAAACTCAGTTTGAGAACTCATGTGTTTTAAATTCAAAGTTTGTCGTTAGTCATGTCCTGTCCCTCAAGGGAGAGGCCATTAGTTGACCAGCACGTTTTCACAGAAGTATCTGAATTTAAATAGCCTCCTTCATAGAAATCTAACTTGCCTTCTGAAATCCTAAGAAGGATTCAATGCACCTGTTGGTCTCCAGGTAATGGTATCGCTTTTTCAGTTTTTGCTGTGTGTTGGACAGTGAAAGGCTGGAAGAGTCATGAGACAGGGACGCTTAGAGCATAGTACTGTAAAATTATTATATCCTATATGGTTGATATTTTATTGCACGTGATCCGTATTCTTCTCTGTCAGATGAATAATCTGTTGCTGTGTAACTCCCACAAGCTGTCGTCATGCTGCAGACCTGTATAAGCAGTTCTAGTGCTGTTCCTCTTGCATTACAACCTGCAGAAAGAGCATTAACACTGCTGTCATGTGGCCTGTTGAGGGCAAAGCTTTAGTGAAATGTTGGATTCATTCCTGAACAGAGGAGAGATAAGGCAAGGTTGAATCCTACCTCACTCTGTTACATAGTGACAGAAGATTTTACTCCCTTGTGCTTTCTGATCTTGGTTCTAACATTGTGTTTTGAAGCTGGTGAAGAAGTAGTAGATCTCACATGTGAATCTTCTGATCCTGTAGTCGTTGATCTAACTCACAATGATTCTGTTGTGGTAAGTAATGAACGGCTTGCTTATCTAAATCTTGTCCTTAAATTAGGTCTCTGACAGAATCTCTCTTTAAGGATAAATTGTAGGTTAAAATTTGACTTGTCCCTGCATGAAAGCCATGTGTTAATGGTTAACACAAAAGCTGCTCTGGGGTATACTTGCAGATAGTAGGAGAGTAATCTAAAAGAGCTTGTTGCTCCAGAGCCTGGGGAGAATAGACACCAGTCATGGGTAGCGTAGCATCAGGAGATGCAACTTTAAGTGGAAGCTGTGATACATATATCATAGATTTAAATAAAAAGTGAAGGACATCAGAGGTGAAGTCTTTGACTTCACAAAGGCTTTATCTGCAACATTGGTATATGGATCTTCTGCCAGAGATGCCAAGCACAACTGTAGCTGACTGTGGCACAAACTAGTTCAGTTTTTTACTCCAAGAAGTCTTTAGGAGAATCCACTTATCTTTTACTGCTATTTTTAAAGCTATATGTGTATTTGATCCAGTCCCGGTGTTCCTTAGGAGCTCAGTTTTGAGAGGCTGCTGCTCCTGTGCAGGACCAAAAACAAGCAACAGGAATAGCATTGGAGTCTCTCCTGCTGGACTTGTTCCTGAGCCTTTGCAAAGGAAGAGCCTCATACTTTACAGCATCATGTGCATTGTACCAAAACCAGCTCCACCAAAGACAACAGCAGCTTTGGGGTTTGGTTTTTCCTTCAGCAGCTCTTAACCTGCTATGGAGTGTTTCTGGATCTCACACCTGAAGTTGCCTGTTTAAGGGAGAAAGAGGGGAAGGATCTCCCCCAGCCTAAATCAAGTTAGGGTACTGATAGTGGGGAGCAGGTAGGAGGATGTTCAGATGGTTCCTAAGCTGCCTCCACTTCTACCCCTTTGCAGCAGTGTGAACAGAACCAGGAGCAACTGCTTACTTGTTTTCAGCACAACAGCTAATTTACTGCTACTTTTAACATTCTTAACATATCTGGTGTTTGTGTGTAACACTGGGGGTGCATGCCAAAGTCTAATTGCATTTTTCTTTTCTCTTTTCCCATATGCATCGATGCAAGATTGTTGAAGGTGAGTTCATGCTTTACAGTCGATTATCAAATTTTCTTTCTTTTCCAACAGACTTGAGCAGCATATATTGAAAGTGCATTTACCAAAAGACAAAGAACAGCACTAAAATATCTGGCCGTTGTCTTAGAGAATGGATCCAGTCTGTGTTTCACAGTCACTCTTGGAGCTTTTAGAAAGTATCTGAAAGAAAATGCATCACAGCTGTTCAAATAGTTTGTTTGGGTTTTTTTTTTAAAAACACAGAAGTTCTATAAGCCCTAACTTGGTAATAATTTTCATTATCACTTTCAGCACTTGACTCTGCTTTGGACATGAAAATGTCAGAAGGCTTTTTAGCCTGTATTGCAGTGAAGGAACTAAAGAAGAAGTTTTTTTGTGGTTATAATACTTTATAATTCTTTTTGTAGTCTTAACATGTTTCAAATTTAGTACTGACAATATTAACAAGTGTGGATTTTTTTCTTACTTGAAGTGTTGCAATAGTTATAGGTATAGTAAGTTAATCCTTTTCAACGTTTCAGGCTTTGTTCTGATTATATTTGAGATGGTGTAGTATGTTCTTAGTTGCTGCTTAAATGTCTTCTGTTCTGTGCTCTGAATGAGCAAGTAAAAATACTTGCAATAAAAGTTGTAGCTGAATACTTATGGAGGAAGGAGCTTCAATTCTGTAGCTCTTTGTCATTTTAATTTATTAGTACTTGATTGTTATTACATGTACGCTGGAGGTGCAGAGATAATTAACACATACAGTTTCTAATTGTTAAAAGCAAACAGCAGTTCTATAACCTTTGGATTTTACAGACCAGGTAATTAAATTTTTTTAAATCTCCTTTTATCTTGGGCAGTATAACTCCATTTTCAAGTTACCTTAGCTGAGGAGAAAGATGATGAAAATGTCAAAGGAGACACTACATAAAGAATTTTTATATTTTCCAAGTACTATTGTTAAAAAACTCATTTTATAGAAACTTCCTTCAAGTGGAGAGCTTTGGTTTAACACAGGCCAAAAAAAGTGCATCATACCTGGATAGAGCAGTGAGAACCCACAGCAGCTCCATTTTTAGACTTAAACATCTCTTCCATCACTTCTGAGACTTTCTGAACAAAGTACTCTGTGTTTTACTAGATCTTTATCTTTTGCATATACTGTCTCACTGTGCTACTTAGAAACTTAACCTTCAGTCCTCACTCTCATATCACGCAGCGATTGTCACAGTTCCTCAACATGGCACAGTTGCATTCTCTGTTAGTCAGAATCATAGAATGGTTTGGGTTGGAAGGGACCTTAAAGATCATCTAATTCCAACCCCCCTGCCAGACGCCTCCCACTAGATCAGGCTTCCCAAGGCACCATCCAACCTGGCCCTGAACACCTCCAGGGATGGGGCATCCACAACTTGCCTGGGCAACCTGTGCCAGTGCCTCACCACCCTCATTATGAAGGGTACGCCCCCTTCAGGTATTGGGCGGTCACTATAAGGTCTCCTCAGAGCCTTCTTTTCTCTGGGCTGAAGAACTGCAACTCTCTCAACCTGTCCTTGTATGGGAGGTGCTCTAGCCCTCTGATCTTTGTAGCCCTCCTGGAACCATTCCAACAGTTCCATATTCTTCTGATGTTTAGGATTCCAGAACTGGACAGAGTACTCCAGATGAAGTCTCACATGAGAGGAATAGAGGGGCAGAATCACCTCCCTTGACCTGCTGGCCACGGTTCTTTTGATGCAGCCTAGGATACGGTTGGCCTTCTAGGCTGCGAGTGCACACTGCCAGTTCATGTTGAGCTTCTCATCAGTCAGCACCCCCAAGTCCTTCTCCACAAGGCAGCTCTCAATCACATCATCCCCCAACCTGTATTGAAACTGTGGATTGCCCCGACGCAGGTGTAGGACCTTGCACTTGACCTTGTTGAACCTTGTGAGATTCTCACAGCCCCACTTCTCCAGGTTGTCCAGGTCTCTCTGGATGACATCCTGTCCTTCCAGTGTGGCAACTGCACCACTTAGCTTGGTGTCATCTGGAAATTTGCTGAGGGTGCACTCAATCTCACAGTCTATATCATTGATGAAAATATTAAACAGCACTGGTCCCAGTACGGACCCCTGAGGGACACCACTTGGCATGGATCTCCATCTGGACATCGAGCTGTTGGCCACTACTCTTTGAATACAATCATCCAACCAATTCCTTATTCACTGAATACTTCACTCATCAAATCCATATCTCACCAGTTTAGAGATAAGGATGTTGTTGAATTGGAAAAGGTAGCTTCCCTTTACAGGGTAGATTTATACACAGGTAGTATAATTATATATTAAAACACAGAGAATGTTTAAGATCATTGTTCACCTGTTTGTAGGGTGATTAGAGCAAATGGTTTGCATCACTATGTAGCAGAATATTTACAATGTCTAGTTTGTTTATTCCTCTTAACCAAGATGAATACAGTCCATTTAAAATATGAACCACTATAGGCTATTTATAATCATAAATTTCAAGGATTGTTCCTGGGATATACACATTATAATATATCTAACTTGCCAAATTAAATTGCAGAGAATCAACGACAAAGGAGAAATCTCCGGCTAAGAAGCCAGCGGCAATCAGACAGCTGTGTACTGAGTAGCGATGATGAAGATGAATCAAGAGATAATGATGTGTACATGGCAGATAAAGTATCTCAAGAACTGGGACCACTGGAGGATGAAACTGCAAGTTCGAAGTACATATGCCTTATGACTAACAAACACTGAATTTTGCTTTTCTTGTACAGGTCTAAGTTATATTACTGTATTAGTTAATATAAAAAAATTCATGTTTTGCTCCTTCAGACTCAAGCTTCTCTTAAAGAACATGCCTTTCTGTTCTGCTGCAGTAAGGCTGAACCAGCATAATGTGGCATTATTTAGCATTGACAAAAGAGTACTGGTCCTGGAGATGACAAAGTTAGACTGTAGACTCTCCAAAAATGTTAGATTTTTCTTCCTTATATGAAGGTTACCATCAGTTTTAATTACCGAATTGGTGTTACAATTGGTGTTACCTGTTTAATTACAATTGGTGTTACCTGCTGCACAAAGAAATTGAGTAGCAAAAATGGGAGAATTAATGGAGTTCAATTATGTATCCAAAAGTAGTAGTGCTCACTGCTCAGATTTAAGATTACAGGATAAAAGATATCTCATGTTTTTTATTTCAGTATAATTAATAAATTAGAAACCATTGCTTAGCAGAGGTGATGACATAATAGACAAGTACTTATGGTAAAGACTTGTGAAAGCATCTTGCTGTGATCGGTTCAAATAGCAATTAATTTGTAAATAAAAGTGGCAGGAAGATCTTTCACTTTACAATAGAGTATTTTTCAGAACTTAAGATATGACAAGTCCCTTACACAGAATGGCTATTTCTCTTAGTAAGTTTACGTGCAATGCAGCTGTCCTGGAGGCTGAAGGCAGGGGAGGTACTTCTGCATCACAGCTTAATAATAGCCACCAAGTCAATCTTCCTTCTCTGAACTAGAAATTTATGTTTGAATATTTCCTTATGTTAGTGTGTTCCTCCCCTACATTTTTTAAAGGAGTTCCTTGGTATGAATGTTATGGGTTGAGATAATGCGAGATTGAAGTAGGGGATGCTTTGACTTCTGACAACAGCTTTCCCTTCTAGAAAGGGCAGCTAGACGGTTTTGTTCCCAAACTCTTCTTTATGTCCTGTTGAAGATTAATCCTACCATATGTGCACAGCATAGTGCTGTGGACTGCTGTTAACTGTGATAATAAAGCAGGGGTGAGGAACTGCATCTCCTTCCTAAGAAAAACTGAGGCGCTCCTTCCTTTCGGTAAGGAAGACCCTAACTACTTATTGAATGAAACAGACTGGGAGAGTTATAGGTATGCAGGGATGTTCAGATGAAATGCATCCTGGCTAGTTTGTGCAGTCACATGATGACATGATGTTTTATGTATGGGTAACCCTCAGTGCACAGTGAAATTAATGGATGCATCTTCTTTCTGGTTTTGTTCTCTCTCCTGCCAGGCCGTCTGGTACCATTACCTGTCCGATTTGCATGGATGGCTACTCAGAGGTAAGTAGCCATATGTTGCCGTCACTTTTTTTTTGTCTGCAGAGAACAGGGCAGGGGGTGAGCTGTGCAACTTTGTTGGGATAAGTGGGGCACTACATACAGCTGACTTGCAGTGCAGACCTTGGTTTGACAGTGAAACTAGCTTGTAATTCAGCATCATTTTATATGGTGTATCTAAAGGAAGATGCACTTTCCCAGCTCACCCTGAAAGATCGGTGTTTTCCTTGTTATTATAGTAGCAGTGTAGTGATCCTAGACATTCCAAGTCCTATTTGCCTCATTCCAAGAGAACAGCAAAGGTGAACTTTTTACTCCAAACACCTGCTACAATTTCTTTTCTTCCAGATTGTGCAAAGTGGACGACTGATAGTGTCAACCAAATGCGGCCACGTCTTCTGCAGTCAGTGCCTCCGTGACTCGCTTAGAAATGCCAACTCTTGCCCGACTTGCAGGAAGAAACTTACTCACAGACAATATCATCCCATTTATATATGAGTGCTTCTATTTCTCAGGACAGACTCAACTGGACTTTGGGGGAAAATGTCATGTTTTCAGTGCTCTAAAGATTCAAAAATAGCAGCAGGTTGTGCACACATCCAAATAAAACTGATTTTATTGGAAAATACCTTGTACATAGGTAGACAGCTTTTTTATGGTCCAAGCTGCTTCTTGTTATGTTCCAGTTCTAAAGTTAAATTTATGGCTGTCTCTATCCAGACCAGCAGCCTCTATCAGAGAGGAGACAGCTAACTCATTTCGTACTGCTTTTTTTAGGCTTAAATAAGAGGTGTCTGAATATTTTATTATTTCTTACTCTTTAAATTATTCCTACCCTTGCATACAGATAGGGAATAGTTAACTTTCGAGATACAAGTGAGCGATTTGCCATTTCCTTATATTTTTGGGTTTATCATCTAAGAAGCTCATGACTATGTTACTTTCTCCTATACTGTCTTTGCCCACATAGAGTAAGTTCTGTAATGACTTGTTTCGTTATAAATCAATATTAAATTGACAGCCAGGGGAATAAATAACCCACTGTTAACCAGCAATTGGGTCTTTATAAGCAGAAGCTTTGAATATGTACATGACTTTATGAACTCCATGAGATCCAAAGTACAGAGACACTTGGCAACATCTACAGTGTAAAAAGACTGGAATGATTTAACTGCCCAGAATTCCTGTATTGACATCACCTTACTGAATTTAATTTCTGATGGGATGAGATGGTCTCTTGGGTTTATAACTGTTCTCTAGCACTTTCTCCTGATAACTAAGGAGAAGAGAGTCTTCTCTAGGCTTGCTGGCGATAAATAAGAAGCAAATAGTGTGTTTTCCCCTTGTCAGCTGAATACCAAACTGCCTACAGATGTGCTGGCTGCATTGAGTGTGCCCAGCATAAATGCTACAAGTTCAGTACATTCACTTTGCTATTCTCGGCATTTGTTGTATGGACACATGACTGTTTTTAGCCTGGTGCACAGGATCAAGAATTCAGTAATTGTCTTGCCAGTGGCTTAGAAAGTAGGAAGCTTTACAAGATGCATGGTAGCAGTCTTGACTTGGCAGCTTTTTGAGAGAGAAGTTTAATCTCCCTTTGCTCTGCGTCTTGTCCAGATAAGATGAATTCAGTCTTTTATGATCCACACCTGCAGTAGTCGCATCTACTATTTGGCCTATTAAAACCAATGTCCAAAATTAAACCTAAAGCGCCTTTTGGCAGTTGGTTGGTTATGGAAGCCTTCAGAAGCACCATTCTGTGCTCTGGTGCAGCACAACTGTAGCATACACTTAGCTAATATTGAGTTCTGGCGTGTCTGTGCTAGCCTGTCCTAGGGATCTGTAGGAAGCCTTTGACTAAAGCAGCTCTTCTAATTAGCTCTGTCAAGTTCTTTGTGGGAGATTGCAGCCCAACCAAAAGTAGAGGGTGTTTCTTAGGATGTTTCTGGATATTGTAACGCAGAGGGGCTTTTGTTCCATAAAGGCGAGCTGAAGAAATGCAATCCCTTCCCCACCCTGGTTTTGAATAGCTTTGCTTCAGCCCTGCTGTCAGGACTAGGCAGGTTCTGCCTTGTGGCCGTCTGGAAACTGCTGAACTGTTGAAGCTATTTGGTTCCTTTGTGCTCCCATTGGTAACAAAAACTGCAAGCAAGGTCTTCAGCTCTCTGGGGATAGTGCGATGACAGCACAGGCTGACACTTGGGTCCCACAACTCGTAAAGACGATGCAACGGTGCTAAGGATTGCTTAAAGTATTTATTACATGGAGAAAAGCCAGCCCAACATGAGAACTGTTAAGATACGTAAAGGCCACCAAAGCAGCTTAATCCCAGTTGCTTTAAAAGCAGGGGAGAAGATAAATATTTATGACTAATTTCCCTCATGTGGCTTCAGCACAAGAGGGATGATGAGAAGAGGATATCAGGGGATTAAATCTGGGGATGAGGGCGAGTCAGGTATCTGTGCAGCTTTCAGAGAGTACCAGCCATAGCCTAAGATGACTTTGCACACCTCCCTCCCTGCAAGTCTCACTTCCTAGTTTGTGTCTCAACAAACAGATCTAATGGAAATTTAGATCCCACAAACTAGAAACTATTTACCGAGAAAATTTTTAGCTTTTATGTGCCCTGTGAAGTAACTTAAGTTGAACTGTAAGCCACGGAAAATAGAGAAATATCAAACTGCATTGCACACTTTATTTCTTAGAGAAGAAAACTTCAAACACCCCACTAGGTTTGATTTCCAGTGGTTTTTTTACATGGGCAAGAAGTGATAGGTTGAAGTGATAGGTTACAGAAAGACTTTTCCATTCTGTACATGTCTGTCTTGTTGTATATAGTCTGAATTTTCCTGTATTTAATTGTATTCCTGTCTGTCTGTCCCAATCTACGTTGCACTCTGCTGGTAGGCAAACAGCTTCTTGTTGGAAATAAAACTATCCATTTGATCAACCAGAAGCCCTCGTTCCTTTATTCGCATTGTAGTAATTGACTGGCAGGGGAGAAAGGTCCTAAATCCCACAGCTTTTAAGTTCTCGGGGCCGGTATGTGTTGTAGGGAGAAAGGAGGAAGCCTGGGGTGGCAGGGATGAGGGGGTGACAGGATCCCTCTTTGCCTTTCTTACTCCCTTCTTTTTATCCAGTTTCTCCACCATAAGGGGAAGGTAAGAAAAAGAGATTCTGTTCAGGCTGGCCATTTATGGCTGTGAGCAATTTATAGAGCGTGTCCATCAGGATTGTTTCCCTGTGCAAATGCACTATGTCAGCAATCGACTTCAAGTCTTATTCATTCACTTGGTCTCAGAACCAGTGTTTTAAGAGGGACCTGAAGAGCTACAGTGTGAGGAGAAGTGTTCTGCATACTGTTGCTGCTAAGAAGGCTCATCAAGTGTCAGAGTTTTCCATTGAACCTTGTTTACAGCAGACCAATGCCTTGCTGCATCCTCTTGTTGCATGGTTCTTCCCTAGCCTCTCCATGCATGTGCTGGCTATGTTGGGAAACAGTCTGGCTTCTCAGAAAGAGAAAGACTACCTGTCTTGAACTGTTTCAAGATGGGTTGTGCACAGAGACCTCCCATTACCTGGACACAGAATGTTCTGTTAGCGGTTGCCTAGGCGGGTCCTGCACTGGGCATGCAGGAGACTGAACATCAGTTCCCAACTTCCTCTGCTAGTTGCTTTCTGTTAAACTTCATATTTTTCTATTTTTTAACGAACAAGCTTAAGCTGGTGTGGACATGTATTCTGCTGTTGTTGCCTGTATACTTCCCTTACAAATACTGAGTCTTGCCCTCTCTGCAGGATGGAAGTCATTCCTGGTGAGTGTCATGCCATTTATATATGAGTTCTTCCATTTCTTAAAGAAGACTCAACTGCTTTTTTGCAGAATATGTAATGTTTTCAGTTTTTTAAAGGTTTAGAGGTTTAACTGGTTTTGCACATGTCAAAATAAATTTTGCTTTATTTGAGAATATTTTGCATGTCTATAGACAGATCTTTTATGGTCCAGGCTGCTTCTTGTTACATCCCTGGTACTAATGTTAAATTTATGTCTGTGTCTAAACTAGACCAGCAGACTGCATTAGAAAGGATGCTGCTACCCTTTTCCTACTGATTTTTGTAGGCTTAATTAGAATCATAGAATCATAGAATCATAGAATCATAGAATCACAATTATTTGATAATGATTTTTTAATACTAGGGCAAAACCTCAAGTATGCTTATGCGTCAACCATTTTGCCAAACCAAGACCTCATGGAAAAAGCTCATGATAGGGATCAGGATTATCAAAGAATCATAGGATCACTAGGTTGGAAAGGACCCACTGGATCATCAATTCTAACCATTCCTACCAAACACTAAACCATGCCCCTCAGCATCTCATCCACCCGTCCCTTAAACACCTCCAGGGAAGGTGAATCAACCACCTCCCTGGGCAGCCTGTTCCAGTGCCCAGTCACCCTTTCTGTGAAAATTATTTTCCTAATATCAAGCCTAAATCTCCCCTGGCGGAGCTTGAGGCCATTACCTCTCGTCCTGTCCCCTGACACTTGGGAGAAGAGGCCAGCTCCCTGCTCTCCACAACCTCCTCTCAGGTAGTTATAGAGAGCAATGAGGTCTCCCCTCAGCCTCCTCTTCTCCAGGCTAAACACCCCCAGCTCTCTCAGCCGCTCCTCATAAGGCCTGTTCTCCAGCCCCCTCAAGAGGAGTCTGAATATTTTGTTATTTCTTACTCTAAATTATTCGCACCCTCACATGCAGATAGGGAATAGTTACCTTGCAAAATACAGGCAACCAACATGCCTTTTCTTTACACTGTTGGTTTTATCCTCTAAGAAGCTCATGTTTATTTCTCCTACACCATCTTCACCCAAGAAGAGAAAGTTCTGTAACTATGACTCATTTCATCCTTAATCAATATTAAATTGGCAAGCAGGGTAATGCAATAAAATAACCTGCTTTCACCCAGCAATCAATTTTGTTTTAAAGTAGAAGGCTGTGCAGACACAGGCTGCTTCTGATGGAAGATTCCTTGTCCCTTCATTTAATCCCCTTGGTCTTCCTTTGATGAAATCTGTCAGAACTACCCTCTGGTTTGCAGTTAGGTTTGGTGCTTTGGCAGGAAGAAGCATTTGAAGGAGAGAAGGAGAAAATATGAAACATGAACAGTTTGTGAAGCTCAAATTCAGAACCCGTGAAGACCAGTCCTGGGCTAGGAAGCCAGGTGAGAAGCACAATCCAAGGATTAGGTGGACTGTGTAATCCCTGGGATGTGTGCAGTGCCACAGCGTCTTGGGTGAAGGGTGAGAGGAGCGGGGAGGACAGTGCTGGGGTCCGGAGTGGGGAATGTTGCTGGAGCATCATGAGCCAGGAACTGGAACTGCAGAGCAAAATGGAGAGATGTGGCTGCAGGCAAGTGGTGTGTGAGCAGCCAGGCAGCAGAGGGGGATCGCAAAGAGGAATCACAAAGAGGAATCACCAAGGGAAAGGGTTGGTGCTCATCAGATGGATCAGCTTAGCAGGGCCATAGCTGCTGCGAGGAGCTGTTGCATTTTGGTTGAAGAGCTGAAACCTCAGTTTGCTGGGTTAGGTCTCACAGGGTGGTGACAGAGCTCTGGGGCAATGCTCACATGTGATGCAATGCTACCTACAAAGCTGTTGGTAGCTGCAGGAACATGTCCTTACATTGTGTCTAACCTACACTGGGTGGCAGCAAATACTAAATTCATATGTTCTGTTTCAATCTATTTTTATCTCTAGGTCAAGAGCATGCTGTTGAGGCTTTGGGCTTGTGAGGACTTTTTAATCTTCAAATACTTTATGTCCTTTTTTTTCACTCTTTTGTCTGATGATGTGGAACTCAGCTTGGTCATTTGTGTGGTGCTCTGTTTCCTTGGAAGGCCAAATTCATAGCAGCTTCTACAGCCAATGTAGGGCCTGCTAACCAGGAGATGATGTAGGGCTGCTTCATATTCTTTCTGACATCTCAAGTCCTCCTGCTATTGCTCTTTGAGGGTTCTGGGAAGGTAAGAGGAACAGGAATATCTGGCCTGGGGCTTCCCATAGGAGAAGATTGCCATCTGTACCAAGGAGAGTCTCCAATGCTGTGTCCAGATTCAGTCCAAGAGTTCTTTCCCCTGACATGTCACTTCAGAGAGTGGTTCCACCCGTGGCAGTGGTGGATGGTGAATACAGAGGTGAGGTGATGTATTCTTCTGGTTTTGTTAGGAACTAGATGGAGGTCCCTAAGGCCATTTACAAAAGATACTGAATAGTTACAGCACTTTTCATTCAGTAAAGCTCTTCATTACACCAGCAACATAAACCTAAAAGCCTTATTTCCCACTAGTAAATCTGTTACCACATAATGTGGATTCAGACTTGGTGGGGTTTTTTCCATATTGGATGTTACCTTGAGATTGTAGGCAGGGCAGATAAAAGCAGATACATTATGAATAAAAATGTGAATGGGAAACTGCTGATTTGTCAACCTGTTTCCCAAACTGCATGAAAAGGATATTAGCATTAAAAACCTCTCACAGAGAAATTGTAAGTTATAATACTGATTTAATATACAGGTAACAGAGGTCAGGGGACTAACAGTCTCAGATATCTCTCTCTGCGAGCAACTGCAGATGTCGATTTTAAAAACATTTCAATTATTTACATGGAAACTTGTTTCCCTGGGAAAGCACAAAATCCATCCACATAGAGAGAGGGATTCTTCTTGCCTCCCGGGGAAGATGAAGCACCTCTCCTTCCTCTAGCAGTAGTTTATCCCTTTTTCCTGTAGCAAGTGTTCATCCCTTTGATGTCTGCTCCAATACCCTCTGCCTTTCGCAATCCCAGGTGGCGTACGTGGTGGCAGAGCAGAAGCATCCTCCACTCCTGCAGAGCATCTGAAGGTGCCAGGTTAAATATTCTCTCTGCTGCAGAGATCTCAACCGAGGCAAGGTCCTTGCTGTGCTCCATGAGTTTGCTCTACTCTTTATGGCAAAGACGTATAGCTTAGGTGTCTCATGGCTCCGTAGGATGGGGTAGATGGAGCAGCATCATTTTTCTATTCAAACTTCTCTGTAGCTCTCTTTGCATATATTGATTTGCAGCATCACAACAAGTGGGCAGTTTATAATTAGTGTGATTAGAAGTATACACATTGCAGTGGAAGGGAGGGTGTAAATTAGGTGTTGAAATGCTGCTGCAAGGAGCTGGTGTGCTACAGCTTTTTTCTTTTGCCACAAAGTCCTCCATAAATCCCATTCCAATTCTTACTCTGTGGAGGAAGGATGTGAAGCTGTGGTTATTTCAGTGACCAATGTTCCAACACCATTTCCCTGAACTATTTATTAATAGCCACGAAACTTGTAGCTTATTTCTAACTAATTCAGCAATCAATGTTTTACACATGGATTGCGCATATATTTGTGCCTTCTGCCTTGCTGCAGTGCAGACAAATGAATTTTAAAAATAGCCTGGGGTGAAGGTTTAAGTCATTCATTTAACAAGGCTTTTTAAAAGCTTATTTCTAACCTGCCAACTTATAGAACGGTTATAATTTGTTTAAGTCTTTCAACATTTAAGAAAACGCCTGCTGCATATTGAAGCATTAGCACCCCTTAGCTGAGCAAACTGAGCACGGGGCTGCAGGAGCAGCCAGGGCTGCACTGGGGAGAGAGCTGTCAGCCTAACGGGAGGCCTCATGAATTGCAAAGAGCTAATTAGAAGAAATGCTTGCAAAAGTCTTCTTTTCCAGCACTTCTGGCTAAAACATATTTGAAGTGCTTTTGTCACACTGAGAGCACTCTGTCAGTAGAGATAGTTTATTATGTTTGCTATCCAGTATTCCTTTTATTTTCACCTCCTCCTGCCTCTTGTACCTGAAAGCAGAGGGCATTGCACAGACAGCAGTGCTGCTCAGCTCTGTGGCTGTCACCATTGCTCAGGAAGAAAACTTCCAGCTGGAGGTTCTTGGACACTAAACGCCATTTTAATTATTATTTCTATTGGACCAGCAAAAATCAAACAGTTCAATGAACTTCTACAACCATCTGAAGGAGCTGCAAATTGTCCTCTAGAGCTGTTGTCCAAGCGGAGGAGAGGGAAGTGGCGCTGCAGGCTGGTGACTCAAGAAATCCCACCTGGTTCCCAACAGCAATACCATGAAGTCAGGCAGAGCCTTTGTCTCAGACTTTCCTCCCCTGCAAAACCCTGAGGACGTTGTTTGCGATGTGTTTTCAGGGCTGCCGAGGTCTAAGACTGTGCCCCACCAACTCCTTCTGGCAGCGACAGGGTTTCACAGGGCCAGAGCAGGGCAATATCTGTTCATCTAAAGAGATGAATGAAATAATTGTGTCAGGTGTGCAGCAGCTCCTTTGAAATGGAAGAGAAGTAGGATGAGTTTGATATTAAAGAAATGGAAAGTAAATATACGTATAGTCTTGTTATACCTCAGCATTGCTGCTTAGATATCATGTAGGATTTTATTGTGTCTATTATTGTTTTGTATCTGCTAAGACTAGAAGAGGCTTATTCTGACATTATGTTGAAACCAAATGTTTGTGCATTTATATATCTATACTATCCTGTACACTGATTTTACAGCTGAACCTGCAATGCTTGGAAATTCTGTACCAAAGTGAGAGTATCCGTTATGCCCCTGGACTCCTCCATCTGAATTAGCAAATATCCACAAACATTAGTCTTTAATATCTGAGAAATCCCTGGGGTAACATCTTGTGGTTACAGGCTGGGAAATGCCTGCAGCCCTGGACTTGCATCCCACACCCCTCGTTCCCCACCGTGCTGATGTCCGGAGTCATGAGTAGCCAGCCCTGGGCACAGAGCTGTGCACCAAACAGAAACCTCAGTCTGCCTTTTAGCTTAGACCCGACACTTCAGAAGAGTTTGGAAGTGTTTGACAGCGCAGCTTTAGCTTGGTTTGGGACAGGCAGGGTTCCCAGGACTGGAACTCCTGTCTCTAAATCACATTATGTTGTCCCTACCTCATGCACTGCAGCTACATCACCCTGGACCCCACAGGAGAGACCATCTGGCACTGACCTGCCCCACGTGGTGTGGGGAGCTGTGCCCTGCGGCTGGAAATCTCCTGAAACAGCGTATTGTCCCAGGTGGGAACATCTGGGAAATGTCCCTTTGGATGTAGGCCTCATGAAGAGGAGGAGGTAACAGTGCGAGGGGGCTTGGTTTCATGCCAATCCTTTATTCTGGGATTTCACAGAATCACAGAATTACTAGGTTGGAAAAGACTCAATAGATCATCGAGTCCAACCATTCCTATCAAACACTAAACCATGCCCCTCAGCACCTCATCCACCAGTGCCTTAAACACTGCCAGGGAAGGTGACTCAACCACCTCCTGGGCAGCCTCTACCAGTGCCCAGTCACCCTTTCGCTGAAAAATTTCTTCCTAATGTCCAGCCTAAAGCTCCCCTGGTGGAGCTTGAGGCCATTGCCCCTTGTCCTGTCCCCTGTCACTTGGGAGAAGAGCCCAGCTCCCTCTTCTCTACAACCTCCTTTCAGGTAGTTGTAGAGAGCAATGAGGTCTCCCCTCAGCCTTCTCTTCTCCAGGCTAAACACCCCCAGCTCTCTCAGACATTCCTCATAAGGCCTGTTCTCCAGCCCCTTCACCAGCTTCGTTGCTCTTCTCTGGACTCGCTCCAGAGCCTCAACATCCTTCTTGTGGTGAGGGGCCCAGGGCTGAACACAGTGTTTGAGGTGCAGTCTCACCAGTGCATTTTCTCATTTGTGCCATATCTCCCAATTTTCTAGTTGCTGGAATAAACAAAATATAGATAAGATAAAAGCAAGGTGGGGAAATAGGCTGTTGGCTGGTGCCACACTGTCTTTGTGCGGACATACCCCCCAGAAGAGGTCTGCCATCAGTGCTTCTAACCAAAATCCAGAGCATGTGTACGTGCAAACCACCACCAGCTTTATTTTTCTCCTATAGTGCAATGAAATGTTGGAATGCTAGGTTGAAGATTTTGTTCATTAAACAGCAGTAATGAAACTTGATTAGAAATGAATGTCTTTCTAACTAGTTTACTTTTGCTTTATGCCTTCAGTAATTTGAGGAAATTAGTGGTGACTAGCAAATTTTGTCAGTGTTGTGAATAATTATACCTGCAGTTATAAAATACATGTT
This sequence comes from Clamator glandarius, assembly GCA_033459285.1. Classification (NCBI taxonomy): domain Eukaryota; kingdom Metazoa; phylum Chordata; class Aves; order Cuculiformes; family Cuculidae; genus Clamator; species Clamator glandarius. The sequence continues at coordinate 640,298 of JAUNZM010000016.1, read as the reverse complement.
ATTAAAGCAGATCATTAAGCTGGCAAGTCCTGTTTAGGCTGTATACCAGTAATATTAAGGAAGTCAAGAGAAAAACAACAGAGATTATTAGGGGTCTTGGTGAGATTTATGGAAGAAAGCTGACTTTTATCCAGCCTAGCGAGGGAGCTTTTAGAGAGGGTTTAACGCAAGTACTTAATGTATTAAAGTATATTGCAATAACAGGCCCAGTATGAGAGGGAAGGGATCGTTCAAGGTTAATGGCAAACATTAAAACATGTAGTTGTGGTTTGTTATTTTCTCAGCTGCCAGCCAGGCATCTTCCCACACGAATATCGCACCTTACATTTTAGATACTTGACCACTACGTGGTTGGATTGATGGCCAGCAAAATGATACAGCTCACAGAAGGGCAGGTTGAATTTAGCACCACAGGTAGCGCTCGAGTCTGCTGGGACACTTGGGAGCTTCCCAGACCCTGGAAGTAGCTGATGCTGTAAAGGGAGTTATCCAGCCTGGCACAAGTCTCGGTGGGACACTTGGGGCTTGCCACCTCACAGGACAGTGGTAGGGATTCATGTCCTTAATGCTTCCCTTCTTGTTTGCAAACTCTGTTGACCCAGGAGGAGACGATCCACTCTTGTTGAAGAAAATAATCTGAAGATATTTGTAAAGAAAGTAAATAAGGCTCCTCATGGAGATTTTCAGGGTAGCCTAAAAATGAAGAACTACCCAGAGGCATCATGGTTCAAAACTAAAATATTTTTCTTCAAGAACTAAGTATTTCCTCAGAAAGAATTTTTATTTATAATTGTGATAGTGCGGGACACTGATATTGCGATGCCCGGTTCTGATATTGCATGCTGACTTCCCTGTACCTTAACACACAGGGTCTGTGAGCTGCATGCTGACCCAAGAGAGGAATTCCTTGTCTCCTGCCTTAGATTTATTTCAATTCATGCTGATTTTAATTTGTATTTATTCTGTCAAAATGTTAATTTCTCTGTCAGGGCTCAGTCCTGGGTCCAGTCCTGTTTAATGTCTTTATCAACTACCTGGATGAAGGCATTGAGTGCTCCCTTAGCAAGTTTGCAGATGACACCAAGCTGGGTGGAAGTGTGGATCTGCTGGAGGGTTGGGAGGCTCTGCAAAGGGATCTGAACAGGCTGGACTGCTGGGCAGAGTCCAATGGCATGAGGTTTAACACGGCCAAATGCCGGGTCCTGCACTTGGGGCACAACAACCCTGTGCAGAGCTACAGACTAGGAGAAACCTGGCTGGAAAGCTGCCAGGAGGAGAAGGACCTGGGGGTGTTGGTTGACAGCGACTGAACATGAGCCAGCAGTGGCCCAGGTGGCCAAAAAGGCCAATGGCATCCTGGCTTGTATCAGGAACGGCTTGACCAGCAGGTCCAGGGAGGTTATTCTCCCCCTGTACTCGGCACTGGTGAGACCACACCTCGAGTACTGTGTTCAGTTCTGGGCCCCTCACCACAAGAAGGATGTTGAGACTCTGGAGCGAGTCCAGAGAAGAGCAACAAAGCTGGTGAAGGGGCTGGAGAACAGGCCTTATGAGGAGCGACTGAGAGAGAGCTGGGGATGATTAGCCTGGAGAAGAGAAGGCTGAGAGGAGACCTCATTACTCTCTACAACTACCTGAAAGGAGGTTGTGGAGAGGAGGGTGCTGGCCTCTTCTCCCAAGTGACAGGGGACAGGATGAGAGGGAATGGCCTCAAGCTCTGCCAGGGGAGGTTTAGGCTGGACATAAGGAAGAAATCTATCAGGGAAAGGGTCATTGGGCACTGGTAGAGGCTGTCCAGGAGGTTGTTGATTCACCTTCCCTGGAGGTGTTTAAGGGACAGGTGGATGAGGTGCTGAGGGGCATGGTTTAGTGATTGATGGGAATGGTTGGACTCAATGATCCGGTGGGTTTCTTCCAACCTGGTTATTCTGCGATTCTATGATTCTTTGAAAATGTAGGAAGGGAGCTTTATGAGTGTCCTTAGTAGACAGGACAATAGGAATTTCCCAGCTCCGGCTGCCGTGTACAGGTGCCGGAATGCTATGGGTTCGTTTGTTATAGAATGCGACTGCTGGTGCTGTGGTTAATGCCACCGCATCGCATGCCCATGAGCCGGCGAGGATTTGAGGAGGCTTGCATTATAATATCACGTCGTGTTTTGTTCCTGGAGGTAAGATGCCAGATGGGCTTAAATGATGATCAGCTCTGTTCACTCTAGGGTTCATGCAGAAAAAAAAAATTCTGCCTCAAATTAGACATCAGAGATGAGCAGAGTGAAAACTCGTGTTTTCCAAATGACCTCAGATCAAGTGGAGAGATTAATGGGCAACACTGGGATGTCTCCATTAAAAAGATCTCCAGCTAACGGTTCCAGCTAGACCAAAATATTTTCTCTCTACTGCTGTAGAGCAGATGAAACTCTGCTAGAGGAAAATAATAGATATTAACCATCAAAAAGATGGTGATTTGGGCTGAAATAAGATTCCTGCAGTTGACAATATGTGCTGGAGTTACAAGATGGAGTAGCACGTTACTTATGAAATCGCTGCAGGGAGGTCTTTGAGGCAGTGAATAAGGATAGAGCACGGGGTAATATATTTAGCAACTGATAATGCAAATTGGAGAAGAAGAGAGGAGGAGAGGAAAATAAATTAACTCTCTAAAACGTTATTGAGTATTTATAGGGAGGTAATAGGTTTCCTGACACCTCTTAGGAGAACACGAGAACACGATTGTTAATCCCGGGGTCTTGGAGAAATGCCAGTTCAGGTAATTGTGCTCTCTCAGCAGTCGGGTGCTGCTGGCTTCTGTCTACTCCAAAGCCCTCTGCTGCACAGAGAACTTGTGCCTTTAACTTATTTGTAAACCTACCCCTTTGAATTTCTCCTGATGTTTCAAGACCCTTAAAGATTAAGGGTAAAATGTCTACATACTTCCATGAAACATGGTGATGTTTTCTCTCCAGATCCCTGCCAGCAGCGCTGGAGTCTGTCCCTGTGCGTGGCTGGAAGCTGTGGTTGGCTGCAGAGAAGGCATCAGGTGCCTTCACTGGCTTGACTGGCTGAGCAAGTGAGGGGCTTGTTCCTGAAGGGAATGTTTCTACCAGTCCTAGGGGTTTAGGAGCTGATGGATATCCAGATCATTAAGGAGTTTGGTTGCCACTCTCCCTGGAGGGCACAGGCTGATGAGGCAAAGAGGAAGAAGTCACTGCTTCAGCACAGGAAAGCCATGAGACAATGTCCTTTGGCTGTTAGTGAGGGTTTTGGCCCTGTTTACTGTCTGGATTCCCCATTTTCCCTGCACAGAGCTGCTCTTCCAGGCGCATGTGCAGCTTTCCATGTGAAAAAACTTGGCACTTTTCCAGAGGAGATGCTCTCTTTGGGAGAAGAGCAGAGGAGGCAGCAGGGACACCTCACCTGGTGTAGGCAGTTCTCACCCAGGCTGGAGAAGAGGGTGTGTAGTCATGGGTGCTGAAACCAGCTGGATGAACACCTCTTCCTGCACTGGCTGGTTAGGGATGGGGAAGCTGAAGGCACTGTTACGGTCACAGCAGGGCCATGGAGGATGGGTTTCAGCAGAAAGCTCACTATTTTCCAAGAGCTTCACTCCTTGCAAGTGACAGGTACCTACATCATCAGCAATTTGGGGAAATTGTTAAGAGTCAGCTGCTTCTTAGTGTTACACATGCTGGTAGACAACTTTGAACGGGGCTCTTTAGTTACTTTTACATTGAAATCCAACCAGTTTTACATCTGTGAAACAGACTGACATATCCATCCAGGTCTAGGAAGGATTAATTGAAAGGTAATGTAGCTCCCAAAAGCCATAAACACTGGTCTATGTATTTACCTTATTTAAGACCTGACATACACTGCAAAACTTTCTCACTCTTTCTCCAGGCAGCCAGGCTTTCCAGTGGACACCGTCTTTATTTCTTCCATGGATTTAAAATCTCTTAATCTGAATTCTTTGTATTCTTTCAGGACTTTTAGTCCTGTTCTTTTAGACACTGTAAAGCATCTTGGATGACTGAATTCTCCAGGTTCAGTACCCCATTCTTCCTACTACCCTGGAGACCCTGAGCTGGATTAATGTGCACTTTTATTGCACCTTCAAGAAATTAGAGAAGAAATAATTTTTTTATATTCTGTTCAGTGAATGAGAGAGGTTGTTTTAATAACCTTAAATTCTTTTCTAAAGGTCTAAGTAAAAACAGTATTTTGAAATATTAACATTAGGCATTCCAGTACAGGTGGGAGTTTTTGCATCACTGAAACAGTTCAGTGTAACTGGTGTGAGCCTGTGAAGTATCTTTTTTAGTTTTCTTTTTTCTTTTTTTTAAAAGGATAATGCTGAGAGATTACCTACCCAGCTCAGCTTAAGAACAGAACAGCTATTTAACAAGTAACAGAGTGCCTGGTGAGCTGAATTGTACCAAGCTCTAGGTAGTGCATGGGCGCTTGTGTGCCCCACTGAACTACCGTGTGGCTCCACCAGGACCTTCAGTTCCTCTCTAGCACTGGAGCTCGCACTCTTTCTCCCAAAGGTAACACAATTTCTGCATTTAATATCCCCTCCCCAGAAGTATTGCTGCTGAGAATGCCTTGGTTTCACCAGCCGCCACAACTTAATTAACTCCTAATTTCATGCTGCAGAAGAATTCCTAGAATAACTGATGTAAGAACAGAGAGCCGTGATGTGAGAACATGTTCTGCATAACACAATTAGTAACTGGGGCAAATTTAAAGCTGTAGGCCCCTCGTGTGCCTCAAGTGCTGCAAATGTACTTGTCGCCTGACCCTAGGCTGGACACATGGCTCTTCATGATGTCAATCTGCAGAAAAAACACTCAGTTACAGAGTTTTACACTTTGGTCCCTCACCTTCCTCCTTCTACCTCAATGGTCCCAGAGGGACACTTTGCAACAGTTTTTAATTGCCAGGACTTGCATTTTGTGATTCACACAACACGACTGGCAGCAGGGTGTTCACTGCTGCTCTGCCAGTGAGCTAAAGCTCTGCTCTCCCAGGAGAGCTGGAACAGATGATACCTCACCCCACAAGTCAGCTGCAGCATCTGCCTGCAAACACAGTGCTGGAACAGGTGAGGGAATCGAACAGCCCAGAGTGTTGATGGGTGAAAAGAACCAGAGTCTGGGTTTAGATACAGCTGCACTTAGAAGCTTCAGAAAAAGCCTCCAGGGCTGGCTGGTGAATTCTGCTAAGCAGCAGCCAGACCTCCTGGCTCTCCAAGCAAAGTGCCAAAATCATAGTATTGTTTAAGTTGGAAGAGACTCTTAAGATTATCAATCCGACCATAAACATAACACTTACATGTTCACCACTAAAATATGTCCCTAAGCACCACATCTAAACATCTTTTAAATACTTCCCAGGGTGGTAACTCAATCACTTCCCAGGGCAGTCTCTTCCAATGCTTGACAACCCTTTCCATTTAGAAATTTTAGCTAATATCCAGGCTAAACCTCACCAGGTGCAACTTGAAGCCATTTCCTCTCATCCTATCACTTGTTACTTGGGAGAAGAGACTGTCCCCATCCTCACTACAATCTCCTTTCAGGAAGCTGCAGAGAGAAATAAGGTGTCCCCTCGGCCTCCTTTTCTCCAGATTAAACAATCTCAATTCCTTCAGCCTCTCATTGGAAGGTTTGTGCTTTAGACCCTCCACCAGCTTCATTGCTTTCCTCTGGACACGCTCCAGCAGCTCGCTGCCTTTCTTTGGGGCCCGAAACTGAACTCGAGGTGTGTGTGTTCTCACTCGTGCTCCCTGGCAATACAGACGCGTAGCCCACACCTGGGTGGGCAGTCGGGGGCTGAGGGGGCATGGGCAACAGCAAGAGCCTCCCAGGGACAGGGCAGGGCATCATCTCAGCCCTGAAGCTGCTGCACAGCTCGCAGTAGTATGTGAGGTTGCCCAAGGTGGGGATAGTGACTGCTTTGGAGCAGGGGACTGCAGCCCATGCTCATGGCAGCCTCTTTCCCTTCGCCTTTCCTTGTCACCTTGCACCTTGTTGCAAGCCAGGAAAGCACTTTGAAAAAACAGAAATCAATAAAAATTAGTGTGTTGCAGAAGTTCAGTATGTCAGAGGCAAATGAAAAGGCTGTAACTATGGTGAACAGGCATGAATATTGAGAGAGATTTATTTCAAAACAGCTTTGGTGCCTCCCAGTGCTCCCCATGCGAGTTAGAACTAATGCATTATAAGTCTATGATCTGTCAGTTACTACCTATACAACATGCAGCTCAGCTGATGCTCGCTCCTAAATGAGACACATATTATGACCTTTGGATATGCCACAGTGCTGCCTGGAACTCAACACAGCAAATAAATATGCTTATTCCTATGTAGCCAGAACACAGAGCTGCTGTAGGCCTAGGATTTGCACAGCACACGGGTCAGTGTGGTTTGGATTTTGCACATGGCTTTCATAATTTTCCATGGAAAATAAACTTCCATTATTTTCCTGCAACACCACGCCCCAATTTCTCTGGGTACAAATAAAAAATACATGACCTAATGAAGTGCCGTGCCATGCCACACCACTGAATGTGGAGGCAGAGGTTTCATAGAATCATAGAATCATAGAATAACCAGGTTGGAAGAGACCCACCAGATCATCGAGTCCAACCATTACCATCAAACACTAAACCATGCCCCTCAGCACCTCATCCACCTGTGCCTTAAACACCTCCAGGGAAGGTGAATCAACCACCTCCCTGGGCAGCCTCTGCCAGTTCCCAATCACCCTTTCCCTGATAGATTTCTTCCTTATGTCCAGCCTAAAGCTCCCCTGGCGGAGCTTGAGGCCATTCCCCCTTGTACTGTCCCCTGTCACTTGGGAGAAGAGGCCAGCACCCTCCTCTCCACAACCTCCTTTCAGGTAGCTGTAGAGAGCAATGAGGTCTCCTCTCAGCCTCCTCTTCTCCAGGCTAAACACCCCCAGCTCTCTCAGTCGCTCCTCATAAGGCCTGTTCTCCAGCCACTTCATCAGCTTCGTTGCTCTTCTCTGGACTCGCTCCAGAGCCTCAACATTCTTCTTGTGGTGAGGGGCCCAGAACTGAACACAGGATTCGAGGTGCGGTCTCACCAGTGCCGAGTACAGAGGGAGAATAACCTCCCTGGACCTGCTGGTCACGCTGTTTCTGATACAAGCCAGGATGCCGTTGGCACCTGTGCTGGTGCTCAAGCGCTGCGGCTGCCAGCAGCTCTTTTGTGGTCACCATCTTGCTGCAGGGAGAGCCAGCATGAGGCCACCCCTGAGCGGCAGTCAAGTCCTGCAGTGCCGTCTCCACTCCCTGCCAAGCTAAGCTGTGCTAGCAGAGGTAATTGTGAGCTGCTAAGTTTGCCCTGGAGTATTTCCTTGGGTCCTGCTCTGCATCTTGCCTGCAAAGAATGAAAGTCCCTTCCCTGGTCTTCTCACTGCAAATCAAATCCTGCCCTTGGCAACAGCAATGCTCCCGTGGATTCATGCCTGAGAAGGAGGGGAATAAACCACCCAGCTCACAGAGACAGGAATACAGATATTGTCTATCATATTTTAACATTAAAAAAAAATGCTCCTGTGGTGGATGGCTTACTTATTCCTTTTGTTGTCCAAAAAACCATAGACACCATCCAGACTCCACCAGATGCCGTGGCATCAGAGGCTCCAGTTCAGTGAGCGCTTGATTGCATGACCACAACCATGTTACATGGCGGATAAGGAATGGAAGGAGGAGAGGAGATGGCCAGAGCCCTCTTAACTTCCATCCATCATCCTCCTTCCCAGTATTCCAGAGTTCTGGTCAGCTGGGGCTGACCTTGTCATGTTTCAGACTCCAGGACATTTCAATGGGCTGACAACAGAGAGCCAAATGTCTGTGTTGTATTGCTGCTTGCCTTCTCCCAGTCTTTAATTTCAACTTGAAATCTACAGGACAGGGAAAAACTACGCTGGGAAAAGGTGTCCTACAAATCGCCCGTGTTCAAGGCACAGGGCTGGTTTTATCAGTTCCCCTTTAAAACACCTGGCATTGATTGCTCAGATGCAGGCAGCAGCCTGGACGGGGTGTTGGTCTGACCTAGCTGGACATCAAAGACTAACCTGCAGGAATAGATTTTAATGTCTTAAAGAAATGGCTACAACATCCAAGTGCATATAGTACATGTTTACAGTTTCCCTATGGAATTACCAGAAGAAAAAACAAAAAAAAAAAGAGACACGAGTCTTCCAGGGTCATCTTTCTATTTGTTTTGTTAGGACACTGACTGAAATGTATCTATTAAACCAAAACATCCACTGCTTGCAAAACCACAAAGCGTTATGAAATTTTAAGCTGTAGGTGGTGAGCAGAAAGACTCCACTAAGAGTAAATCAAGCTTAAAACAAATGTGTTTGGTTGTTTTTTTTTTTTTTACTTGTGGCAAAACTCTGGAGAAGACATTCTGGAAAGATGTTTTAAAGTTTAGAAAGTGTTCCCCAAGATTTCAAGAGGTCCCAGAGGCAGCAATGGGGGCCAAGTGCTGCATCCACAGTGAGCACTTCCTCTAAGAAGCCCAAGGAAAGGAACATGCACCTTTTGATTTATGAAGTAAGAAACCTTAAAATCAGAGTCTTCCTCAGGCAACTCAAGACTAAATATCAGACACAAACAACATTTGTAACCATCACCTCAAAGGACAGAGCTAAAAGAGGATCAAATGATGAATTTTGTTGCTTATAATGTGGGTACAATTCGCAAGTGCAAGGACTTGAACTGTATTAGAAAACACCATCTCATAGAATAAATGCCTTAATTTGTCTTTTTTTTTCTTACTGGGCTTTAAAAAATGATTACAAAAAGACCTTTTCTTTCCATCTTTTTCATGCCTCCTTTCAAACAACGGCCCAGCCAAGGGCATATCTTGGCTACAGCTGCTGCTACCTGCAAGAGAATATATAACAGGCTTCATCTCCAGGCATCACCTTGGAAACGGCAGAGCAGCTTTATGAGGTGTCCAGAGGAGAGTGGGATGCTTTGCAGGGAGATTAAAAAGGCATTGCCCTTCTGCAAAGTGCTCTCAATCTGTTGTATATAGTAGGTAACAGTACCCAGGTGGATGCATATTGGCCTGGGCTGGTGCGTGTAGCTGTCAGCCTTGACCCCAGAGCCCTGAGCACAGTGGGCTCAGTGGGTTGGGCACGGGCAGGTGTACAGTTCTTGGTTCCCAGTCCTCAGACATTGTTTCCAGGACTTGCATTAATACTGGCAGCGGAGGCGGGGTTCTGTCAAGCACATCTCTCCGTGTCTCTTTTGTTATCACAAGGAGGAGTCTTAGCACTGCGTCAAAATTTTCTGCACCGTGGCAGGAGCCTGTGGCTGTTGCAGCAACATAACTCCTGTTACAAGGAGTCGCATTGGGCTAAAATAAATCACATCCTCCGCTGGCTAGTGTCACTGTGGAAAGGAACAGCTTCATAGCTCACAGATCTGAGGCTGGTAACAGACAAAATGGTATTGCATGCATTCAGCTTCTTACGGAAAAAAAGTTTATTCATTAAAAAACAAAGAAGAAAAGCTGTATCACTCCCTATAGACAAAATACATAAGAATAACACATACACTTACAAAGCTGTAGAACAAAATCAGGTTGTTGTTTCCATCTTCCTTTAATCACACCTTTTATGAACAGCTTCATATTGTCATCGACCCTCACTCTGGGCACACAGAATAGCTCTGCTGACTGTCACAGGCACAGCTACATCTCTGATGTTTTGGCCACCCCAGAGATCGCTACCAATACGCTGCCATAAATAATGCAAAGGGAAGGTTGCGGAAGGCACCTGTGGTATAGGTCAGTCTCATAGTATTTGTCCTACTGCAAACCAAGGGGATCCTGCCTGTTTTCTCTAATCACTGGGGAATTCTGGAAGAGCCATCCTGTGCGAAATAGGTGGCAGGGCCGGGGCAGATGCCACCACGCTGGGGAGTGTTACAGTCTGCAGTGACATTACAGCTACAAGTCCCCCAACTGTGTTGTGTTTCTCATAAACTGACCTATAGTTTGTTGTATTTTGGCAGAACACAATAATGGCAGATACTAGTGAGAGGGAAGCCAGAAAAATAGTAGAAGGTCAGAAGAGATTGTATGACTGTGGGTCAGAGTGAACGAGCACTAATTGTTAGCTGCCTGTGATTTTTGTACATACCTTTATTGTTAGAGGTGATACAGCAACGCTGTAAGAATAAGCATCACTTCAGCTTGCAGGCAGAAGGATGCTTTTGCTAAAGGTAAAATGTTTTGAGAACCTTCCTGATACTGAAAAGACGTTTTCCTCCATGCTTGGTCTTGACGAGACAGAAAAGCTGTCTGGATTAGAGGTGGAGATGTTGCACCTGGAGTGGAAATTGAACTTCTCCTGACTTACTGCCAGGAATGGCTCACCATCCACCCCAACAGCTCACATCACACAGCTCTCAGCAGTCTAAACTGTGAGATGCCAAAGGAAGGAAGCATTGCCTCTTGATGCCAGCAGCCACGCAGAGTATCCGTAAGGGCTGGAAAACCTGATGCACAACATCCCATCATGGATGGAGGCAAACAGGACTTTGAGACTCAGACACAATCTCAAAGGGATAAAGCCAGGAGAAGCTGTCACCAGATGATATACCAGGGCTTCATGCATGCTGTTGGTCCTTCTGTATCTCCACGAGACGCAGAGGAAAGGATTGGCCACACAGACCACTTCAGCAGCTACGCAGATCATAAAGCAAGTAGGTTCATTTACTACTTTGACTCTTGCAGGTTGCCTTGGGCTGAGAAAATGAAATGATCCACAGAGAGTGAAGCAAATGAAAAAATAATAGGAGCATCTGTCTCTGGTCTTGTCTGAGGGTCTCAGAAAAGAAGCACACGTGCATCTCAAGATGATAGAGGCACCAATAGGGCCTCAGGCCTTGGGAAGTGATTGCATGTGACAACAGGAATTAAGTGAAAACCATTAATTAGCATCGTTACTGCGCAAAGCAGAGCTCTTTTACCAGAATGAGGTACACTCATGGGGAAAATAATCTTTTTATTTACAGATGTTTAGGTATTTCAGCTGAAGGCTTGAGCTTCAAGACACGAACAGCCATGCACAGCCTCCCAAATGCTGCAGCAAAGCCAGGACTAACTTCACTGGCAGTGGTTCCAGCTGGGGGGGAACACAAAACCGATACTCAGAGTTGCCATGGTTACTCTGAGGCTGGACTTGCTCTGAAAGAACAGGAGGTTACAGTAACTTGGGCATATCCTAAGCACTGATTTTGAAGAAAATGCTTCAATTACATGTTTTTTTAAAGAAAAAGGTTTCATGCCATGCAGGGGGGACGTGGATGAGCTCATGTGTCTTGCAGTGGGGCATTTTGAGATTACCACTATACTTAATTGTAGTGCACAGACCCGCAAAGGTGCTCTGCTCATGGGCTGTCTTTGCCTATGGGCCTGCTACAGTGAAAGAATGGGTAACTCAAGAGCTCTACATTTTTCTTTGTCCCTTTTGCCTTTTTTTCTTCTGCCTTCCACTGGTTGCATTTTCTGTGCTGTCTTCTCTTTGTTTCTGCTTCCCCATCCTCAACCCTTCCTCTCTTGGGTGCCAGAGAAGTCTGCTGGTTTCTCTTCAGGAGAAGAACCTCAATGCAGCTGAAGTCAAGAAACATCTTTTTACAAAGGCTTGTAGAGATAGGACCGGGGGCAATGGGTATAAAGTGGAGGTGTTCAAGGCCAGGTTGGATGGGCCTTGGGCAGTCTGATCTAGTGGGAGGTGTCCCTGCCCATGGCAGGGGGTTGGAATTGGATATCTTTAAAGTTCCTTCCAACCCAAACTATTCTATGATTCCATGATCTCCAAAAATTCATGTCTTCCCTACAGTTGTTATGTCCCCTCCTATGACACTTACTCACAGGACACTTGTCTGCTCTCCTTGGCCCACCTCCTAGCTCTTTCAGGACTTACAGCCCTGTGAGGTCATTGGTTTCTTGGCCTTTTTTTATGTCTTCCATGGCCATGGTGTTTCCTTCATCTGCTCCTCACCACATCCAAGCCCACTTCACACTCCTGGCCTAACAACTGTTGGCGACTCAGCAGCTCTTGTCTTCTACTACTACTTCATTTCTCTGGCCAGGTAGAAATGGCTTCTTCTATCTTTATTTCTTCTGACACAAGACATGGCAGCTTTGATATCATCACCTTCTTCCTCTCTTTCTTCTTTCAGATTAGGCTTTTTCATATGAGGCAGCAAGGAAATTCAAATCTAATCTTACCTTGCCCACAGCTGAACCCAAATACATTCAGGTTTCTCCACCAAAGCACAGAAGCCCTTCTGGTCTCCACAACAGGCAGCTATGTGACACTGTGTTCTAAACATCACAGGTGGATTGCAATGTGCCCCAAGGGATGCTTTTCTCATCCCTCCTCTACTTCCTCTATTCTTTATCTTCTTACCAATAATTACAGCTGGGGTTAGACAAAGCCTTCATTGTCCAAGACCTCCAAGGATCACAGGAGGAAAACGCTGTAAAAACTCACTCAAGTTAAATAAGCAAACCAGATGAGAACTCTTGCAGTTTAACAGCAACAGTGGGAGCTTTTGCCAATTGTATGCAGAACTTTAAAACAGGGTTAGCGATATTCCCTGGGAAACAGAGTCACATTTTAGAACTTGAGAGGGGAAGAAGATTTTATTTTAACAGCTAAGAAGATGCTCAGCATGAACTCAGGCAGCAGTATTTCCCTGAGTTATACGCAGACCAGTGTCTTACGGGGTGGAAAGTGCTGCAGCTCCTTTGCTTACCCTGACTGTGCTCAGTCTCCAGCATCTCACCTCAGGTGAGGAAATTTGGACTATGGCCTTTTTGTAAGGCTTTAACGGTGAAAGCACTAGGGAAATACTATTGGGAACTGGTAGAACTAGAACAGTTACTAAATTGCTATGCGAGAAGTTTTTTAACTTCTTTAATAAATATTTGAGAGATGATGCTTTAACAAACTACTACAAACACTGCAACAAGGCAGCAGATATATAACTCCTTACTGCGGATCTAAATTGCCTGAACATTAAACTGTCCCAACACAGGGTGACAAAACAGAGAGTACAGCTTTTTGAGCATTGCCTGTATCAGATACCACTTCCTAGATTGTTTTACAGTCACTTGACCTGGGCCAGTGACTTCTTACATGATGTCACTGCATGGGAAAATGATGGTTTAGTTCAACTATGGTAGCTTTTCTTTACAGCTTTTATGGATCAACCTACTTTATAGATCAGATTTATATAGTCCTTGCAATCTTCTGTGATTTAATCTGGAAACAGTGAGATATCATACTGGAGAGGCTCAGAAGGAAGATTTGCATAGTGATTTTTATTTTTATTTTAACTAAGAGAAACTGAGGCCAAGGAGGTTAAATAAAAGGTCCTAGTCACATGGAGCATTGGGCAGAAAAGGAAACTCAACCCACACCCTCTATGTCCTGAGCTAGAGCATGAGCAGCAAGTAAGGTCCAAGGGCTAACCTAGGCTACACCAATTTCTAAAGGGTATCCTCAGTAGAAAGATTTCTTCCAAGAAAGACATTTGTAGCAGCCCTGCCCCTGCCAGCTTTCTAAGCTCTCAAGCTGCCAAAAAAGAACTGATGTCTTTGACAAAGCTTTTGAATTTGTTCAGGCTGAATCTGCTGCCCCTTCTGTATTTGGGTTATTAGCCATTATTTTTATTTACAATGTATCCTGCTACCACTTCCTCCTAAATAAAGACATTTTCCACCTTTTTCTTTTGCACTTTGAAACAAATAAAATTGCTTGAAATGTAGAGAGGTGAATGCTTCTTTGAGAAACGTGGGAATTTCAAGTAAATCTTTAGTGTGGAGTACTTCTCACAGCAGCAAGTTATTTTACTGAAGGACACAATGTAGTGGGTTTATATACCATTTATTGCAGTCACGTAATGAAATATCTCTTCTTTGTTCCTGCCTGTTTCAAATTTAGTCACCAAGAAAGAAAAGAATTCGGAGAATACACCCATCTCTTATCTGGCACAACAGCGATTGTCATATTTTTAATTTTGAATGAGATGACTAAAATTGCTACATTAGCCAAAGACAGGGAGCTGCTATATGGCCTGTAGAAGATGAACTGTGATAGAGATGAGCATAAATAAAGTTACTGTAACCAAACTCAACTACAGCCTTCATCCCTTGACTTCACCGGGCATGGATTGCCTGCAATAACATAGACATTTCAAAAGGGAGGAGTGAAAATTTTTCATTTCAGCCAGCCTTGACTCGGGTACCCAATAGCAAGGATGGAGAAGTTTACCCTTGAAAAACAGTTCCTGAGTATTTAAAGTTGCAGTGTTGTCTAACTGCTGTTCAAAATCACCTGGGCACCACCCTAGAGGGAATTGGGAAAGCAAGAGGAAGACTTGCTCAGAAGAAAGAAAGATGCTGGTTTTGTGCCCAAGCTTGCCAGTATTTGCCAAGCGGGTCAAACAGGCAGAACTCAATGTAGAGATCCACAGTGCCGTCAAAGCTGTGTTTAAGAGCTCTTGTCTTGACATTCTCTATGACTGGTAGGGTTCCACGCAGTAAAATGTTTACAATTTACAGTCTTTCTCTGTTCCACCCCTTTCCCAAACAAATGACACATGCTTTATGGCATGATGCACTCTCTGAAGGCGGATATTTTAAAACCAAACTGCAGTGTACAACTATACCTTGCTTCCCCTCTGCAGTTAAAGATGAAGGTATGCTCAAGCGCGTATGTGAAATGTGACCATGAGGACCACAAGTTCTCACAAGCAACTTATGGTTGGACTCGATGATCGGGTGGGTCTGTTCCAACCTGGTGATTCTGATTCTAAGTTCGTTTTTATTTGTATACATGAACCATCAAGTGCATGTGCCTTTTTTACTGTTTCAAAATAAACAAATAGATACATAGATAGATAGACAGACAGACAGATGGATAAACTCAGACTAGCAAAAGCCTGAAACCCAGCAAGCATAGCCCTATGCTAACAGTTTGTGCCCAGAAACAGTGTATACTAGCAAGCCCAACTCTGCTGAAGCTTTTGATATTGCTGTTGCACTTGACAACTCTGATACTGAAATGATTCACAAAATGTCTCTGCTGGCCCTGCTAAAGCACAAACTGCCTCCTTGCACTTACAGAAATGCCTCTTGCAAGCACATACTGTGCAAACATGTCAGTGTTTATTAAATCTGGGGCTGAGATGTGGAGTGGCCTCAGTTGCCTGCAATACCAAGGCTGACAATGTTCTACCCCCTGCAGGATCAGCTCTTAGCTGGTAAATAATGCTGTATTCTCACTCTTCACTGAATATATACCATTTCTCTGTCAATCGCACACTCCTGGGATGATGCCTGCATTATCCAAATGTGACTTGCCCTTTGGGGAATTTCCTTAAATGTTTTCTCTCATAGGGATGAGACAAGATCAGAATTATGACACCCTGTATTCATATAAATACCATGAAACCTTTGTTTATAGTGAACTGCTTATCAATCCAGCAAAAAGCCCCACTGTGCAAATGATGTGGAGTGGTTGGAATAACAGGTAGCTCTTAAAGAACCTGCAGCTGAAACCCAGCTTTATCCCCAAGTATCTGTAGTTGCTGCTATAAGGTGTCTCATACTCAGCATTGTTTTGGATTAAATAATTATATTAACTGCTCAAGTTTCCTGAAGATTCAAAGATCTCATTTGGACTCTAGGAGCCAAAATGGAAATGATTTGACAATGATTTGGCCAGCCCAGTCAGTTCCAATAATCTCATCAACCAAATCAAATATTTAAGTTGAAGTGCAATGATTATTGTGGTAAGGAATTGGGTATGGACTGGAATTTCACAGCTGCATTTAGTATCTTTTATATTGGACCACAGGCTAGCCCCTAGTGTGCCAGGCTTGGAAGCATTTCAGCAAAGCCACCTCTGAATTTCAGTCTTCACTGAAATACGGTGCTCTATGAGGAGTGGAAATAAAGTTTCCCATGGGGTTGGACTCTGCATCTCCACATTCTTTGCCTTCCCTTCTCAGCTCTCTCACTTCTTCTGTGCCTGGCCAGGCAAGTGGCAGCATCTTTTATGCTGTGCTTGAAACTACGCATGGGCTGACTGGCCAGTGGTTCTTGCCTCTTGCTCTGTTGAGCATCCACATATTATGAAAAGATCTGCTACTACAACCACAACTCAGTGATAGGGGAAAATAGATTATTTGTTATATTTCGAGGAAAGAGCTGACAGAATACTGATGAGATATTCCTTTTTCATCCTGTGGTGACAAATTTAAAAGCCAAAGAACCAGAAAGATAAACAGTAAGAAAGGTTCACAAGCTGCATTGTTTATTTTTATGTTAAGAATCTCCAGATCAACAAGTGCAAAAGCAGAACACGTTTTTATCCTCACAACTCACAGAAACTGGACGTGTGCTTGTAGGTGCTAATGGCAGCTAGGAGGCAGGTTCTGATCTGTTATGCTCTGGATTAAAACTGATAGATGGATTTAGCATCTTTTAAAAGGTGAAATGAAAGGGTCAAAAGAGACTCAAACCTTGTTATACAGCAGTAGCTGGAAATAGAAGAAACACTACTAGAATAATTCTGATCCAATGGGCAGAACCAACCCAAAATGCCAGGAGAGCTCTTGGCAAAGGGCTGCCAGTGCTTTATTTTAAGGATTATTGGCAATAATGACGGAAGGGAAAGGCAGAGAAGGTGTACATCCCTAATGATCGTGGCCTTCAGAGGGAATAGAGAGCCTGGGCTCCTCGAGGCACAGAGCTGGCTGGGCAGGCAAGACTGGGACCAGTGAGCAAGGAAAATGCTGCTGTATTTTACTTCTATGTGAACAGAGAAGATCACACTATGGAAATATCCTCTTTGCCTCCCCAGCACACCAATAAAGCTCTGAATGTGTGGGTTAACACCTACGTTGAGGTGGAAATTGGATTTTCTTCCAAAACTCTAGCTGACAGACGAAACGTCATTCCCCATACACGTTATTTCATGGGTTTGAAAGCATCTGAGGGCAGACTTGTCCAAGCTGCTCTGTTTCAGTCTGGACTGCTGCTGGTAGGACATGCTGCAGCTGCATGCTGGCAACCTGCAGATATACTCTTTCCCACAGACAGGGATATCTCATGTTCTTGTTAGGAAAAACTGAACCAAGTACAGAGTCTTATCTGCAGCCTTAGTACTGATGTGCAAAAGGATTTTTGTACCTGTTTCAGTAGGCAACAAGGGACAGCAATATGGCTTTTTAATGCAAAAAGGCACTATATTTCATTATGTAAAACATCAGCTCACAGAGGGCAACATCATGACATAACCCATATTTCAATGGCCAGAATTAAGCAATGCTTTGTAAAACGCAGGTTATGTTTCAAAAAGCATTCTCCAGAACAGCCTGAAAGACTTTACTCTGAAGTGGGCAAAAGTTGAGAATGAAAGGAATATTGGGAACAAAGGTTGCTGAATTAAGATCATTTCATGCACATCAGACATACACATTCTAGCATTCCCATTGTAAGAAACAGACTTCTGTTCCACTTGTTTACTGAGATATTCAGGAGGAAACAAATTACTTTCTTGTTTTTCTGTTTCTGCGTTTATTGTTTATAAGTTCAGCACAACACAGGAGTCTTTCAGTGCTAGCACTGTGAACAAGAACCCTGGAATCAAACATCCTCTCTGGTACAGCAAGTACCAAGCCAAGGTATCCCTACAATATTGTTCTCCATGGTAGATGCTTGGGAGAAAGTCTGACTTTCTGCAAGACCTTTGTGCTTAAGGTTTTAAAGAAAACTCTCTTTAAAGACCAGTGAAGACTGGCCATAAAAAAGCCAATAGCCATGAAGTCAAAGAGATCATAAAGCTCCTGGGATCAAATTTTATTATACATGTGAGATTCCTTTTATTTTGCTCTAAACCTCTTCAGCATTAGACAAAGTTTTCTCAGCTGAGGCATTTGGCACTGAAACAAATTCCAGAGGAGATCAGGTGAAACTGCATTTGGCCGTCTAAAGAAAAACCTGCAGTCCTTTGCTTTACAGAAAGCCTTGCTACAAAAAGGATGTTATTTGCATTATTCTTCACTTTAGTCCTACTAAGAAACCAAAAACTCTGTCAGTCAAAGCCAATAAATTGATAACCTTATCCTGAGAACATTTTCTTTCTTTGAAAAGAAGGCGGTGCCTAGGACTCCATGAAGGCCATCCAGAATGTTGTCAAGATCCATCATACATAGGAGGAGCTCAGATACTCTAGCATTGGGCATGAGAGGTGGAGGTAAGCTGAGTGTACTCAGTGTAGGTATGTGCTGTGATGCTGCTTTAGTGATCTACCTGACAGTTTCTAATCATGATACTACTGCTATGTGACCACAGACAGAGCTCTTCTGTGAGACCTCCACTACCTCCAGGTGCTCTCCTACAGAGTGATGGGATGTCGGTTTGGTATGTGGATCATGGAGGGGGTCTCTCACCATTATGATGACTCTTAAATCAAAGTGATAGAAAGATATGTCTGGATGAGCCCTGTTTAGCTTCACGCTGTGCTGTGGCACGGTCCAGTACAGTAGGACTTCTTAACCCAACCTGGGAAAAAAGCAGAACAGCCTCTGGAGGAGAACAACACATACCTCTAATGCCACAGCCCCTGTCAACACCCACAGGAGATGATGAAGCACAGGGATCAATATTTTCTAAGTGTTTTCACTTATGTGAAAATACATCTTTCCCTGTACCCACACACATACATGTTCGCTCTCCTGTAGAGAATCCTTTTAGAAAAATGAACTTGCTATTAAAATGACAGCTTGTTAGACAGCAAAGACAAATTAGTGCTAGTTGTAGAATAATCACAGTGACAAATTGCTTGAGTTATGTAATGTTAACGTCAGTGAAAAGACCCTGGTCCTCAGGAAAATTGCAGCATTATAGGAAAATGTAGAGAAAACCAGGACCCCAAACAAAGGTTTGGAATTGTAAATATTACAAGAGCGCTGTGAATCAGTCTAATTGCAGAATGGGAGAAACGGGATAGCTTCAAACTCTTCTTGGGGCTTCCTTGCATGTGAGTTGCTCCTTCGACTTCATTCTATCACTAATGTCACTAAGTAGTACTTGCAGAATTGAGAACTAGATGCATAATTAAGAACCCCTTGAAACTAAAGAAACCTTAAATTTTAACCTCCCTGGCACAGACACTATTATTTCAAGAACAGTAATAATTAGTAGATCTCTCATCTTTTACTTTAAGTTATAAAAAAGTTCAATGTATATATAGATTCTTTACATTACTGTGTGTGTGATGGGAAACCTGCACAAAAAATCCAGTAAGGCAGTGAAACCACATTGAGTTTTCCCAGTCACTTTGGCATCTTGAAGGCAGAACGTGAAGGTATGTGTGACCTGCACAACTCCCCACGCAGCTTTTTACTGACTTTATGGCTCACAGCTAAAACTACAATGCTGCTGAAACTAGGCTGATTCGAAGGAAGAGTAGGGGAAAGCACTGCAGCGATCTGCATTGTTTATGCAGTGAGATTTCATAAATGGTGTTCTTGGAAAAGGTGAAAAACTTTCAGAGTATAAATAATTTCCTCCCTCAAAGGATGCTCAGGTGTATTGCCATGCTTTAAATTAACCGCGAGGTAAATTAGTTTGTTCAAATGAATGAGTTTATTTTGTTAGGATTGACATGGAACACTTTAACTAATTTGACTCTCATAAGGGCAAGAAACTTAGTTGTAGGTCTTCACAGCAGTCAAATTAACTTCCTCTCTCTTTTGCTCCAGTTCATACCAACATTCAAATCCACCACCAAAGTGGCAAGGTCATTTCTAAAACAACCTACTGGCTCAGCAGTTAATTGTAAGTTAAAAACGAGGTGTGGTAGGCAAGTTCAGTTCAAAACCATAAAAGTACTTCTCTTCCTGAGAACTAATATTGACTTGCAGGTTTATAAAAAGACCCCGACCTACACAGTTTATAAAAATCTATCACCTGGCACTGTGAATTTTTTTTAATATTGAAAACTGAACTTAAAAAAAAATCATTTTGGTGGCCCTTATTTTCCAAAGTGTAAAAGGAAAAAAAATTACATTCCTATAATGAGAGTATGGAATTAAATGCTGTGATGTCAGACTAAGTTGTGTTACTTTAGCTCCTCTATGACTGAGTGATTTTACTTTAATAGTTTCTCATAATAATGTTTTTTTATCTATAATAAATAGGGGATAGAGAGACTGACAGTGCTGTAATCATTCTTTCAGAAGCATGGTGTGAAAAGAACAGAGGCCAACTGAAAATAAAATTGTGAAAGGAAGATAAAGACTTTTATATATGAGACTGAAATAAGATGTGCCACCATTTCAAGTGAAAGATGAGAGCTCTGAAAATAATGCCACATATTAAGAAGATGTGTCACACAAAGTCAACTTTGAATTTGTATTGCTAGGCCTAGAAATTATTTGTTTGTGGCAAAAGGCTGCATCCAGTTGCATGAGTTTTGTCCAGCCCCTGCTTCTGCCACTGCTATTTGCAGTTCGTGTTGTGGTGTGCATGCTGAGTGTTGAACCAATTTATGAAGAGTAGGGCCCTGCTCCAAAAAAATTGCCATTTACTAGACCACATGATAACAAACATGTTCTCCTGGTTTCACAAGCTGCCTGCACGTACATGCAAAGCTCCTCCATGTGTGCTGAGGCAAACTAAACCTGGAACAGCTTTAGCATAAATGGCAGCTTATGCTGGAGTTGCCAACTGCTCATCATGCCAAAATTACTGCCTTATTCCATTTCTCCCCCAAATATCTTAGGGTGTCTTTCTGTAGCTTTTTAAGCAGGTATCGTCATTGGCGAATGAAAGCCAGATAAGCTCTGAGCTATTCTTTGACCCACAATGGCTACCACTCAGTGCCACCAGAATTTTAACGCTGCAGTAAGATTTTATACTGCCGTGAGTTATGATCAGGTTTAGCGTGGTCATATCTGTTATTTTTATGCTGTGCTGCCCAGTGCTACAGCGTTTCATCTTTCCTGCACCTGCATATGTGAGGGAATATATGGTTTAGATATTGATGCGAATGGTTGGACTCGATGATCCAGCGGGTCCTTTCCTACCTAGTGATTCTATGATTCTAATAACTGGAGTTGTGGAGAACAGTCTGGGGAAATGATGGCAATTGCAGCAGTGGTTCAGAATCCACAGGTGATGGTGGTTATACAATCATAGAATGATTTGGATTGGAAGGGACTATGAAGGTCATCTAGTCCACCCCTCTGCAGTGAACAGAGACAGCTTCAACTCGATCAGGTTGCTATGAGCCACATCCATCCTGACCTTGATTGTTTCCAGGGATGGGGAAATCTACCACCTCTCTGGGCAACCTGTTCTGGGGTTTTACCAACCTCAGCATAAAAAAAAAAAATCTCCCTAATATCTAGCCTAAACTTCTACTTTTTTAGTTTAAAATCATTACCCCTTGTACTACTGCTACAGGCCCTACCTGGAGGAGAGGGACCTGGGGGTGTTGGTTGACCGCGACTGAACACGAGCCAGCAGTGTGCCCAGGTGGCCAAGAAGGCCAGTGGCATCTTGGCTTGTATCTGAAACGGCGTGACTGGCAGGTCGAGGGAGGTTCTTCTCCCTCTGTACTCAGCACTGGTGAGACCGCACCTCGAATCCTGTGTTCGGTTCTGGGCCCCTCACCACAAGAGGGATGTTGAGGCTCTGGAGTGAGTCCAGAGAAGAGCAACAAAGCTGGTGAAGGAGCTGGAGAACAGGCCTTATGAGGAGCGGCTGAGAGAGCTGGGGGTGTTTAGCCTGGAGAAGAGGAGGCTGAGGGGAGACCTTATTACTCTCTATAACTGCCTGAAAGGAGGTTGTGGAGGGGAGGGTGCTGGCCTCTTCTCCCAAGTGACAGGGGACAGGACAAGAGGGAATGGCCTCAAGCTCCACCAGGGGAGCTTTAGGCTGGACATTAGGAAGAAATTTTTCAGGGAAAGGGTGATTGGGAACTGGCAGAGGCTGCCCAGGGAGGTGGTTGAGTCATCTTCCCTCCAGGTGTTTAAGGCATGGACGAGTTTCTTAGGGGCATGGTTTAGTGATTGATAGGAATGGTTGGACTCGATGATCTGGTCAGTCTCCTCCAACCTGGTTATTCTATGAAAAAGTTTTTCTCTATCTTTCCTATAAGCCCTCTGTAGGTATTCAAAGGCTGCAATAACGTCTCCCCGGAGACTTCTCTTCTCTAGGCTGAACAACCCCAGCTCTCTCAGCCTCTCTTCATGAGGGAGGCGTTCCAGGCCTTTGATCATTTTGGTGGCCTCCTGTGGACCCTCTCCCACAGGTCTATGTCTTTACTGAGATGTCTTCCAGGTGGGGTCTGACCATAGCAGAGGGGCACAACCACCTCGCTAAAGGCTGACTGAAGCTGGTGGGTTTGGCTGGAGGAGAGCCTCCTCCTTACCTAGAGGCAAGAACCACAGCAGGGAGGAGCCCCCTGGCCCAGGCCCATTCTCCTCACAGCCAAACCCGCAGCTCAGCCCCTACCAAAGCCCCCAGCCTCTCCTACAGAAGCTACTGAGCGCTGCGGCCCCTTTAAGGCGCTGGGGAGCGCGTCACGTGGTGCTCGCCGGCTCCTGGGCGGTGGTGTAGTTCCCTGGCAAGGGTGGCGACATTGACCAGCAGGGCTAGAGTCGGCCAGGAGGACTACGGCTCCCAGCGTGCATCTTGAGGACGGAGGCTCTCGCCGGCCGCGCCCAGGCGCGCCTCGCGGTGTACGCCGGGAGTTGTAGTCCTCCTTTGCACATGGGACGGGCTGCGGAGCGGCGGGAGAACTACTCCTCCCAGAGTGCCCCGCGGGGCGGGTTCCCGTCAGCGCGAGGGGGAGCCCCCCGACGTAAAGGGGGATCACTTTCCCCTTGTGTCCGCCATATTGGACGGTAACTCTGGTCAGCGGCGCCGGGGCCGAAGGAGTCCCCGCTGCCGTGACAGTCGGTGCGCTCAGCTCCTCGGCGCCCCGCGCCCCGGCCCCGCCCGCCCTTTCCGCTCCCGGGCGCTCGCAGCGGCCCCACGGCCCTCTCCCCCTCCTCCCGTGCCAGGGTGTCAGGCGCGATGAGCCCGGCCGACGCCAAGCGCGGAGCCAAGCGCCGCAAGAACAAGCGCGGCGGCGGCCTCGGCAGCGCCGGCGGCCCGGGACCCAGCGGCGGCGGCGGCGCCGGTGGGCTAGGCAAGGCCGGGGCGGCGGCGGGGGCGGCCCCGCTGCGAGGCGCGACCCCGGCGGCGGCGGCCGCCTCGCCCGGCGCGGTGGGGGCCCTGCTGGCAGCGCCGCCCGCCGGTAACGGAGCCCTGGGCGGCGGCGGCGGGGCGGCGGCGGGACACGGCGAGGTGAGGGGACGGGCCCGGCGGGGGGCGCGGGGAGGGCGGGCACGGCCCCACAGCCTTTGTGGGGGAAGGGCGGCCCGGGGCCTCCCGGGCTTCGTCTGAAATCCCGGCAGGAACCGGCTCCGGGGCCCCCGTCCTCTTGGGCTTTAGGGCTGGAGCCCCACCTTGACAGACTAGCCGGGGGGAATAGGTCGGCAGGCCTTGAAAAAGAGAAAATATACCTTTGTGGGTGATTTCCCCCCATTAATATCGGAGCCCTTTTCTCAGTAGACAACTTCGTTAATCATAGGAGGTTCATTGTAGCTTGGGCTGTGGTCTGCTCCAAGAAATAGGTGGACAGGCTTTCAAAAAGCAAAAATATACCTTGATGTGTATTTTTTTTCCATTAATATTGGTGCCTTTTTTGCAGCAGACAACTTCACAGATTCACAGAATGACCTGAGTTGTAAGGGACCCACAACTGTCAATGGTTGGACTCCGTGATCCGGTGGGTCTTTTCCAGCTTGGTGATTCTGTGATTCGAAGTCCAACTCCTGTTCCTGCATAGGAAACCCCCAGAATTTATCCCCTGTGTCTGAGCACGTTGTCCAGTGCATTTCATTACACATAGGCGGTTCATTGTAGCTTGGGCTGTAGTTTGCTGCAAGGAATAGGTGGGCAGGCCTTGAGAAAGCAAAAATATATCTTTGTGTATATTTTTTTCCCCATTGATACTGGAGCTCTTTTTTGCAGTAGGCAACTTCACAGAATGACTGCAGTTGGATGGGACCCACAAGGATCATTGAGTCTAAGTCCTATCCCTGCATAGGACAACCCCAAAATTTACACCGTATGCCTGAGTTGTCCAGTGCACTCTGTTACACATAGAAGGTTCATTGTACGTTGGGCTGTGGTTTGCTGCAAGGAATAGGTGGAGAGGCCTTGAAGAAGCAAAAGTATACCTTTGTGTGTATTTTTTACCTATTAATATTGGAGTGCTTTTTGCACTAGACAAGTTCATTAAGCATGGGGGAGGTGCGTTGTAGCTTGAGCTGTGGTTTGCTCTAACGACTCAGGTAAGCAGGCCTTGAAAATGCAAAAATACACCTTTATGTATGTTTTTTCCCCGTTAATATTGGAGTCCTTTTTGCAGTCAACAACTTTGTTAAGCATGGAAGGTTCATTGTAGTTTGTCTGTGGTTTGCACTCTGGTAGCTGAAAATAATTTAGATCTCTTACATTATTTCATAATATAGTGGAATTTATTTGGAGCGGATTGTGTGGTTTGATTGGTCTTTTTTTTTCCAAGTAAAATTGCTCAAGGATTAGGGCATTAGAAAGGTGTCATGTTGCCTCAAGTGACAAAAGAGTTTAGGTTCCTTTCTCTCAGACAGGTTACCCAAATTTTTTTGTTCTCTGCATGAAGCTTGTGTTTAGGTATCACACAAAAGCATTTCCTGCTGACAATATGTTCAAGCTTCCATGTGTATATCATACAACCTGCTCTGTTTCCTTTCTCGCTCTCATAAACTTGTTGTACATGTGAGAGGGAAAATGAAAGAAATCACTTTTGTGACATAGGGTGTCTGAAATACCGTGAGGTAACAAATGGGTTTTTTTGTTCTCTATGTAATTTTGTGCCCATCTATTTTGCTACATCAACAAACAATTAGATGGTTGTAGATTACTTTTACTTTTTTTCCTTCTCTTTAAAACTTGTCTTGCTGTGCTCTCACACTTTGTTACCCAGAATCCGTGGTGCAGTAGATTAACCACTATATCTCTGTTCTACTCTGACAATTATTTTGGGCATAATTTCATTTTGGGACAGTGGCACTTATGTGATCTGGATGCCCAGAAGAGTTATGGGCCTAATGGTGAAGAGGTATGCAAGCTCTTACTTATAACTTTGCTTATCATCACTAAACTCTGGTCTAGTTAAACCTCTGCGATGAAGATTCATCTTGTTTTGTTTTACAAGGCTTAGTTGCAAGGTCTTCCAGGTGCTCGTTGCAAATTGTTGAAATAAACGTGATATGCTAAGGGAAATAAAACAGTTGGTGGTGTGATATGCAGAATTGGACCCTGATGTGATTCAGACAGGGAAAGCTCTGCTGTTCCTGGTATTTTGCTATCTTTTTATCTCGCGGTTATGTGCAGTCTAGAATTTTAGTTCAAACCTAGTCACACTGTATCAGATCTTTTTCTGAAATTCACCTTAAAAGGGCAACATCACTGGTAGTCTTCCTGTTTCATGTTTTTTCTTTCTTTCTTTCAGAGGAGATAGTTCCTAATAAAATTTCTTAGACTTCAGGAGTCTTCACTTGGAAAGTATAAGTCATATCTTCAAAATTAAATAATGCGTTTCAGCACTGAATTTCTGGGAAACTGTTTCTGTATATGACACGTACTGATATATTATTCATTCTCTTATACGTGTGTATAACATATTTTCAATGCATTTGTAACTTTGTTTTAGTTGATCTTTTTTGCTGGTACTCTTAGATGTGCGTGCTATTTGTCAAATGTTTCCATTTGACTTGAAAGTGTGGTAGAAGTGATTCTGAAGACTGATGAACAAATGAGGAATTAAGAAGTCTGTTAAATAGATCGGTTAGTTAAGCTAGAGTAAACCTGCAACACAGACCTTATTTAATCAAACAGTAAGCATATTAGAATTAGATTTTGAGAGTAGATAACTCCTTGTCCTCATTTTTTGAAAGGTAAATACTTATACTCTATAATACTCCTTTAAAGTTGATGTTAACTTCCTCCATGCTGGTTTCAGTGACCTTTTTCTTGACATTTTCAATGCCTTTCCAATGGTGGTGACGTGTGAAAGCTATCAGTTCATAAAAGTTAAATGATAACCTAATTTCAAAGGTGGAATCTTTAAGAATAATTACATTAATATTACTTACATATAAATGTGATCTCCTTAATAGTTAATAATTTGCTAGTTAAGGATCCATGGTCAAAACAAGACTTCATTCTTTGAGTGAAAGACTAGCTTATGTTATTTATGAATGAAGTTGAGAAGGAAAAATGTATATTTTACATGACTGATCACTTCTGGATTAGGTGCGATATTTGTTTTGGCAGTATGTAGAGTAAGCAACCCAGTAATAGTTGTAAAGGAATAGCCAAAGTTGCTTTACTTTCATGTTAAACAGAATATTGTAACATGCATATTGGTGGATAAGAGAAATCATCAGCCAGTTCTCTGTTGGATGAACTTGAGCATTTTATCTCTGAAAATATATAATATATATAAAAAAAAATTTAAAAAACCCAGAATTTCATGTTTGCTGCACACCATAATGTTTTCTACTTGTTAGCATGCTTTCTGTTTTCAGCTTTCATCACTTCCTTGGGTTTAGGGCATGTATTCTGGATGTGGGCACATCCTTCTACTAATGTTCTATTAGATGCTTCTTCTAAAGTTTAGTCTAAAATATAGAGTGAAACAATATATTTAAGGAGTCATCCCCTGTGTGCTCTGCTTTCTTGCCCGTCAAGAATTGTTCAGAATGAGGCATACTGTCAACATACTTAAAACAGGTTGAACAGAGTTTTAAAATTACTGTACTTGTGGTTGAAAATTAAAGTGCATGTGCCAGTGTTGAAATTCTCACTAAGGCTGTTAGAACTAAGAAATATATTTTAATTGAGGTTTTTATACATCTTATCTTGAGTTCTTTTTACAACTGTAGGCTAAACCCTGCATTGGAATACATGCCAAGTCTTGTTCTGGGATGCAGGTGGGCAGCTCCTAATGGAATCTTCCTGGAAGCTACATTGCCCCGTGCTCATGCTTTATAGCATCTGAATTCATCCTCTCTAGCACCATTAGATGTTTTAGAATGATAGTGAAATTAAGGATGCTTTGGCAGTGTTTCAGTGCAAGAGAGTTACCTCAGTTTTGGAAACTTGTAACTGTGTCAACTTTAACTGGAATTGGAAAGAAAATAATGTAGTTTTGTAGTGCTACTGCAGGGCTTCCCTAGGAGTTGCTTTTTTTTCGCCTCATAGAATTATTACAGCAGTGTTATGGAGTGAAGAGTCAAGTGTCCTATAAATAATAGTAATTTGTAACCAGAAAACAAAATAAATATTTTGACATTTAATGTGTATATTTAAAGAAATAGATCTTTCTTTCTGTTCCGTGGATTTTTTTTTTTTAAAGTCAGTTAACACATTGTATCAGGCCTTCATAATTTGATCCTATAAATTTTTGATTGATGGTTGGATTATTGATGCTGTGAGACGCATTTGATTATCAACCGCTGCATGACTTGCCAATACTGTAGTAAAATTGGCTTTTCCTCGATAAGTTCAGGCATTTTGGAGTGAAGTGTTGTGTGTTTTAATAGCTGACGAGCTACAGTAGTAGGTTTTGTTGCAGGCTGGAACAATCTCATGTTAAGGGGAATAATTTAGTAGCTATTTTAAAATTCTTGATTTTGCATTTTTCAAAGTGTTATTTGTCAGATGTAGTAATGTATTAAATCATCTTACATTTGAGAGCTGTCTGCTTTAGAATTTTCATAAAATATTTTACTGGACTGTTCCTTTATTATGAGATACTGCTTTTAAAATAGATATTCTGTACATAGCAGACCATGCTTTGCTACCTTTGAAACTGTTTTTTTCAGCAGCTTTGTGGTTCGTTGCATTTTACTGGTGTCTGTGCTTTATTTGTTGTCTGAGATTTTTCCTTTTTCTCTCTTCCATTCCTTGATTTAGACATTCAAAAGAAATAGTATAAAAAAAGAGGGGCTTTGTCAGGAGCTTAGAAGTTCATCTTTTGTACTTTCACATAGGGCTTCCTACTCTCCAAAAGCAAAGTTATTTTGGCCAATTTTTGTCAAGGCTTAGGTAGACTAGATACATTCCAATAAATAAAGTGATGTTGTAATATCTACTCTGCAGGCAGAGGAAGAAAGTACTTCTAAATACTTATAATGCTTACTCAATGGAAAGGTGAGTCTCTGACAGTCTAGTAGTATGTTTGTTTCTCTGCCATCCACTTAATTTTTTTTAGATAGACATGCAGTCTCTGCACTGAAGAACTTATGCTCTGCTTGGGATGAACCTATTAGGATTGAGTTTAGTTGATATGGTTGAGTTGACTTGCTAATTTAGAAAGAGAATCTATTGTGACTTAAATGAATCTAACTAGAACATTTCAAACTGTAAAACAAGCCTAATGGTTGCATAACATTCACACTAATAGCTCTTAGCTTATTCCCATGATCAGTTAAGGCATTTTTCAGCTATTAGATCTGAGCGCAAAGGCATATGCTTTAGTGGTTCATTCAGATCTTCTAATACTGCTCCTGGGAAGTGTGTACCTGTGTGTACTCATGACCTTGATGTATATCTGATCCATGAGCACACCATTTCTTCCCCACCTCTTGCACCTGCTGTATCGTGGTCAATTGATAATGACAATAATTGTTTGTAAATTGTTAAATGAAACGTCGAAAGTGTGTCCAGAACAATGGCATGTGGTTCAGCAGTGTTTAATCTATGCTAGCTAAGTATCTACCTGTGGCTTTGTTACAAGACATGTAATTCTGCACGTGAAGGCAAAGGATTTTTTTTTCCTTGCTACATTGGTTGCAAAATGGTTGAGAGAGAAATCTTTTACTCTAAAAAACACAGTGACTCCCTTCCCCTCCAGACTTTTGTTTCCTGACTGTTGAATTTGGAACTACATTAATATGAAAAGTTAGTTATGAAATAGATGCATATTAATAAGAACATACAGGGTTCTTGTCCTGCTTGGTTTTTGGTGGTTTTTTTTTTTGATCTGAAACAGTACCTGAAGTATTTAATATCACATTATTTTTTTTATGACGACATTTATCCTTTTGTAGTGGTATTGTATCTTGAGGGTAACCTTCAGATCCCTTCTCCTTTACAGTCTTTGTAAGGAAGCAATCCAGACTAACTCTCTTCTTCTTGCTTGGCAAGGAGAGCTGAGTGTCTGTGGAAGTTCATTCGGTGGTATTTGGTGCCTGCAAGACTAATGTTCAGTCCCTGGTGTATGTATAGTGATGGTCCTTAACAAATACAGATCTGCTGAAGTTATATTGTAGAGAAGATATTAGGAGAAATAACTGGAAAATAAACTTGCTTTGCTCAGGATGTACAGGGCTTCATGGATGTGCTAGGCAGTGTTCCAGGTTTATATGGATCTGGGTAATGAAAGATTTAATGTTTGTTGGGGCTCCTTCACTGGCAGGAAAGGAGATCATATATACTCTTTTATTGAGGTAATGAAAAGAGTTCTTGCATTTTCTTTTCTTGTGATAACTTTTTTTTTTATTATTATTTTAATAGCTGCCCATGTAGCTTTGGACTGCTTTGTTTTGAGAGTATTCCATATGTGACATTTTCCTAGGAAAACTAAACAGAAAAATTGGAGTTAACTGTTTAGAAGAATGCTGCAGTTCAGTTCTCTTTCTCTGCTAATATCTTAACATACAAGTTCCAAATTTCTTGTGGTGCAGATGAAGAGTTCAACTGGGAAATGACATTTATGATGCTCTTGATGTTAATATGGGAACTGCCCAAACTGAAGCTTATCTGAGAATGCAGTAAAAGAAACATGACTTTTTTGACGCAAAAATTACTTAATTTTATATTGTAAAATTTCAAAGCAGCCTGTGGCGTTATTGACCTTCACCTCCTAGACATGTGAGGAAGGGCACCAGAAAGAGTGTTAAAGAGAGATTTGACCAAAATAGTAATTCTCGTGAAGTATGTATCTTTTTTTTAAAGTTTATTTTCTGTAAATTTTCTTTTTATTTTTTTGTGTAGAATGTACAGGCTGCTTTAGTGGTACAGATCTTAGGCTGAGCACTGTTTTACAAAGTGTATTTTGAAGGAAAAAATAATGGGGTTGCCTGCAAGCCTATTTGAGGCTGTTGAACTGAAGTTGTTCGCGTTGGACCAGAAGTAAAGCTGCAGAAAAAACTTTCCTGAGGTGTGAACTTTAACTGTGTTCTTAAATATCGACTTATTTTCTGTTGCACAACCCACAAATGCCATTCTCTCCACTTCAGAATTTGTGATACACACTTGGGCTTCTGAGAGGGAGGCACTGCTGTTCTGCACCACTCTGTAGACTGGCCATCTCTTTCCACTCATTATTGAAGGAAGCCTTAGGGACTTTGGTACAACCTGGTGCCCAAAGTTAGACAGTGTGAAAAAAAAAATCTGTAGGATGCCATGCTTAGCCTCTACTTGCCTCTTCAGTTATGGCTTCTTCCTTTTTCTCTTTCTTTTTTTCCTAAAGTTGGAGCTCAGAAGGGTTGTGATGGGTGACCCCCTGGGTCATTTCTTAGAACCGAAAGAGTTTTGCTCATTTATAGGAAGGAAACAGAAGGATGACTCCACTGTGCATTTCTCAGAAGAAAAACTCTGGGTACTTCCATGAAAGATTGCTATGTATTGTCTCTTCTTGGGCCTCGAGAAATTAAACTTAGTGGCAGAATAGGTTACAGAGGCCTCCACAGAGATACTTACAGTGGAATATCACAAAGTTAAGTTCTCTTGTACAGTGGGTATTGCATTAGTCCTCCTTTAACACACTGACTGTTAAATTGGTTTGTATAGTATTGTTGTCAAGCGATGGCTTCTGATGGAACTTCAAAAACATAAGACCACAATTATGCAGGTAAATAATTCAGCCTGCTCTAGGTGAACCTGCTGTAGCACGAATGTTGGACTAGATGATTTCCAGAGGTCCCTTCCAACCCTGACCAATCTGTGATTCTGTGTAATTAAGTTTTTGCAGGGTTACAGAAGTAGTTACTTTGAAGTCCAGAGTTTTGGAGTGCCTTGGTCTAGAGGAGACTTGTCAGCCATGGCATCTGGGCTTAGAGCTTCTCTTATGGTCTCATCTTGTACTTGTCTTGGAACATGGCTGTTGGGAGCTGAAATGCTGATGCTGTCGGAGGGGCCAGGAGCTTTGCGCTGCATCAGGCAATGAGGACTAATTTCTGGAAGTGTGCATGGATGGCAGTTGCTCTTAGAAAAAGCTGCTGGATTTTTTTTTTTTTTTAACTGCTTTGGCAGCAGTTCAGTGGTATGTGAGCTGCAAACAGATGGAGGATGTGATCAGCTGTTGGGGCAGTGTTTGCTGCTCTAAATAGCTGTTCCTTGGCTTCTCCAAGGAAAGGTAGCAGGCCGGGTAGAAGTGTCCGGATGGCAGTCCTGGGGATTTCAGTGTTCTAGACCTAGAATTTTCACATGCCTATCTTTATTTTTCTAGACCTTAGTTATGCCTATGCTATCAAAAGTGTTAGTTTAGTCATGGTTTGTATTACGATGTCAGCTTTGCTCACTTTGATCAGTAGATGCTCTTTTTGGAAATAATAGCTCCTCTGCCTCAAAGTTAAAGGACAACCAAACAGTGTGAAGAACTGGACAGGGATTGGTTTATGTCCCAAATCTATGACTATGCTGAGGAGATGAGTTTTCTAAAGACTTCTAGGGATGCATGTATTTATATACGTATGAGGCTCTAGTGATATCTGTTTATTAAATATTCTATGGATGATATGTTTCCTATAGTAATTAAATGAAGTAGTTATCCTGTAAAAATGTAAAGGGCTCCATGGACCCATACGTATTTGTAGTTTTCTGAATTAGGAATGTAAATGCCGGCAACTTAAGTCTGTGCTAGGGATTTTGGTACTTAGACTTCTGTCAACAACAGTGAAATAATTGAGAGGTGTTTCTTTGTATTTTTATTTTTCCCTCCCCTTTAAGGTCTTGAGCACCTCTTCTAGGAAATCTGCAAGCGTAGCAGAAGTAGCTGCTGAAATTATTCCACAAAGAGGCTGTTAGAGAGTAGATGGTAGTGTAGTGTTCATGTTCCTTTACGGCATCAGAAGCCAAAGGAGGTTTCCAGTAATGGGAATCTCATTTAGTTGTGACACTCAGAAAACTATTGGAAAGGGAGTAGAATGCCAGTGGCGTATTACGTAAGGACCATCCATCTCCCGAGCCAGCTTTCATAAAATTGGTCATCTAAGCTAATATATGATCTGGATTCATGGTAGTGATCTGCTTCTCGGGGGGACTTAGCACAGCTGTGTGCTGGCATGGCTGGCTGGCTTCTGCCAGAGCTGGTACACAGTAACTCAGAGTTACTGTTCAGCCATGTCCATCAAACGTTCCATCTGTACTGCCACCAACTATTTAGGAGCTGTACCCTTGGATATTTACCAACAAGACCTTGAATCAGCACTTGTGTGTGCTTCGCATATAGTGAAATACTGCTATCTCAGGGACTGATCTTTATTGGTCTACTTTTATTTTACCCTTCTGTTAGAAGAAGCAGGTGACAATTACTGATCTGATAAGCCTGGAGAACTCTGTGGTCAGTGAATGAGGATGGGGTCTTTGGAGGGGCGGAATAAGACTGCAATGGCCTTTTCTCTTGGATGACATAGGAGATGAGTTAATGTGGATGAGAAGATAAAGAGCTGTAAAAGAGCAAGCGTTATTGAGGTTACGTGAAATGGGCAAATGAGTTCATGAGACTCCTTAATTTGAGCATGACATTATGTAGCCTTTTTTATTTTCTGACTTGTAAGTTTTGGTTATGTCCTTCATAAGTTTAGAGTGTCTTTGACATCTAGAATAAACTTAATTATATCAGCATTGTAAGGTGAAGGAAGGAAAAAGTGGCTGTCAGTTGAGCCCTGCTCCTGGAAGAAGTCTATTAATGTAAGCCATGACTCTTTGAAATCTCTGAATTTATTTATTAGGGCATATCTCATTGTATGTAGAGCTGAAATTTGGTGGAAACTATATTAGGTGTAATATACACATAATATTTTTCCAAGTGCTGTAAGACTCTACCTTGACTCCTGTTCTGCTTTAAGCTCTGTGCTGTCAGACTACATCAATGACAGCTTCTTACAAACAAAAGAAGTGGCTTTAGGCAGGGATGCTAGACTTGAATGCACTCTGCCACCAGCCTCTTCTCTCTGGGCTTTTTTCAGAGAAAACTACTATGAACAGCTTTATGTTGATGTGGTTGGTGTCAGTGCACTAACTGTGGGCATGGCAAACTTTTGGGGTTTTTCTGTGTTATAGGACTAAAGTAATTTTGGTTTTAAACTGATTTTTTTTTTCTAATTCAAAGCTTATTTTCTGTGGTTTTGTTTAGTTTTGTGTTTGGATTCACTCTCCCCCTTTTTTTCTATGCACAGAAATATTCTTCAGCTCTAAGAGCAGAACTCTTCCATAGCTAGGAAGGTGAATTGTACACAAGGATAGTTCAACTATTTTCTAATATTGTTTTTTACCCATTGATCTACTTGCAATAGTGTGATTTACCTTGAGTTAACATGTTTCCATAGGCAGACTTTGGTTAGTTTGTGAATATTGCAAGGAGTTGTGGAACCTCTTTCAAATTCTATAACTATACTAAACCAAATAGTTTACTGTTTCAAACTCGTTGTAGGGAATTTTTCTCAGAGGTGGATGTGAAGCTCTGAAGTGGGATAGATAACATTAATGTTGATCATAGAATCATAGAACAACCAGGTTGGAAGAGACCCACTGGATCATCGAGTCCAACCATTCCTATCAAACACTAAACCATGCCCCTCAGCACCTCGTCCACCCGTGCCTTAAGCACCTCCAGGGAAGGTGAATCAACCACCTCCCTGGGCAGCCTGTTCCAGTGCCCAATGACCTTTTCTGTGAAAAATTTTTTCCTAATGTTCAGCCTAAATCTCCCCTGGCTGAGATTTAGGCTGGACCCTCCCTCTCGTCTTGTCCCGTCACTTGCGAGAAGAGGCCATTACCCTCCTCTCCACAACCTCCTTTCAGGCAGTTATAGAGAGCAATGAGGTCTCCTCGCAGCCTTCTCTTCTCCAGGCTAAACAACCCCAGCTCCCTCAGCCACTCCTCATAAGGCCTGTTCTCCAGCCCCTTCACCAGCTTCGTTGCTCTTCTCTGGACTCGCTCCAGAGCCTCAACATCCATAGAAGGCGATCAGGTTAGTTTGGCAAGACCTGCCTTTTGTAAACCCGTGTTGACTGGGCCTGATCACCTGGTTCTCTTGCATGTGCTTCATGACAGCACTCAAGATCACCTGTTCCATGACTTTCCCTGGCACTGAGGTCAGACTGACAGGCCTGTAGTTCCCTGATGCAAGCCCAGAGGCACTTTCATGGACAGATGCATGAGTGAGAATGTCTGTGTGCATGTAGCCAAGCTTTTTGAAATATTGTAGTTTTGAATGTGGATTAATGATGTTGCTATGCAAATGTGGGCATGAAGTACTCTATAAGTGAGCATGTACATTTTTTGGAGTACGTGGACAGGTACATGTGTGTTAGGGCTGCTGAGGGACAAAGAAGTGTCTCTGTAAATGTTTAAAGGTTCTTTGCTACGCTCAGAGTCTCATAGTTAAACCAGTCATTTGGAACAGAAGAGTTTGCCTTAAAAAGCAATTCTGAGCCACAGTACACTTTTGTCAGCTTTTTGTGTTTAATTGGTGTGGAGTTAATGACCAAAAGATTTCTTAATTGCTGTAATGCTTCCAGGCTGCTTATCTTCAATAAGCTCCTGCCACAACAGATGGCAAGTTAGTGGTTTATCTGAGGTTCACTAGAAGTTTGTCACTGCTTTATTTTAACAGCCAGAACTGGTCTATGTGGATATAGATGATGTGTAGTTGAAGCCCAGGTTTTTACCGGTATAGGCTTCATATGAATTAAGGTTTTATTTTGTCACTCAGCAAGAGATTGAACTCCTTTACTGTCAGAAGGAACCGCAGTTTTATCTGTGTGATCATCTTTATTTAATCTTTTTCCTGGCTACTCCCAAGATTCATCACCACTATACTGTCACTCCCTGCTTCTTTTCAGGGAGTCTGCTGGGAATTGTACTGGTGTCTGCTGTGATTTGAGACAGCTTGCAGCAGCAGCTTGAAGCTGACTGCTTTGTTATTTGGGTTTTTTTGTTAATATCATAACTGGCTAAGAATCTGAATCACGGGAATAAAAGTTAACAAAGTAAACTTCCGTAATTTTCAGATTTACATTGCTGTAAAAAAGATTTCTTGTGCTTTCAAT
Organism: Clamator glandarius; assembly: GCA_033459285.1. Classification (NCBI taxonomy): domain Eukaryota; kingdom Metazoa; phylum Chordata; class Aves; order Cuculiformes; family Cuculidae; genus Clamator; species Clamator glandarius. The sequence continues at coordinate 604,781 of JAUNZM010000016.1, read as the reverse complement.
GGAAAAAAAATTATCATGTTTTCTTTCTAGCCTGAAAACAGACTACCATACTTGTGCAGTATCCTCCACTAGCTATGAATTTGAAACCTTGTGTAGGAGGAGGTGGAACTTTGTACTGAGCAACATTGCATAGTAACCAAGTTAAATATTAATTACTATTTAATGTTTTGGGGAGTGCTGTCATTGGTGACCTAGCTTACCGTTTTTCAGAATTGTGGGGAAATCGTGACATTTAATTAGGCATAGTTTGAATATTATTTAGACTGCTTGTTACATTTTTTAAACTTGATGTCTGTATCGTATGTCTTCATAATAAGAATGAAGAACAGCATTTTGTCCATATTTAGAGTAATTCTGAGCCCATGTTTTCATTTTTAATCAGATGAAAAATCTAGTGATTGTGTAAGGTTTAGGGAATTGTTCTGGTCCTCAGGAATTTGTTAAAGCATTACTAGTAATAGCCTGTGGAAATTTATTCCTTAACTACAAGTAAGTCTTTCAAATAGAAGTCTGAATATGTGCTTGCCTTCATGGCATTTGACTAAGGACGTAAAAATGAGCATTTGTCTAAATGTGAAGCCAGTTCTGAGACAAACTGAAGTCAGCGGTTGCACCTAATGATGCTACTTGTTAGTAAGGCTGGCTCATCATCTCTTTCAGTAAGGTATTTCTGATGATTTAACAGCTAAGCTGAAAAAGCCTACAGTAGTCTGTCTTCTCTGCTAAAGCCTGGAAGATTCTAACTGATTAGACCTCTCTTATAATGAAGATACTAAAAAGTCTGTCCAAGAAAGTTCCTTCCGACTGTGTTAAAACTTATTATATCTACATCTACAAGAAGGGTCGCAGGGAGGATCCAGAGAACTACAGCCCTGTCAATCTGACCTCAGTGCCAGGGAAAGTCATGGAACAGGTGATCTTGAGTGCTATTATGAAGCACATGCAAGAGAACCGGGTGATCAGGCCCAGTCAACACGGGTTTACAAAAGGCAGGTCTTGCCAAACTAGCCTGATCGCCTTCTATGACCAAGTGACTCAGCTGCTGGATGAGGGAAAGGCTGTGGATGTGTCTTCCTGGACTTCAGTAAAACCTTTGGCACAGTTTCTCACAGCATTCTGCTTCGGAAACTGTCAGCCTCCGGCCTGGACGGGTGCACACTCTCCTGGGTGGAAAACTGGTTGGATGGCCGGGCCCAAAGAGTGGTAGGAAATGGGGTTAAATCCAGCTGGAGGCCAGTTACAAGTGGGATTCCCCAGGGCTCAGTGCTGGGTCCAGCCCTGTTCAGTGTCTTTATCACTGACCTGGATGAAGACACTGAGTGCACCCTTAGCAGGTTTGTGGATGACACTAAGCTGGCTGGAAGCGTGGATCTGCTGGAGGGTCGGGAGGCTCTGCAAAGGGATCTGAACAGGCTGGACCGCTGGGCTGAGACCAATGGCATGAGGTTTAACACGGCCAAATGCCAGGTCCTGCACTTGGGGCACAACAACCCTATGTGGAGATACAGATTAGGGGAAGAGTGGCTAGAAAGCTGCCTGGAGGAGAAGGACCTGGGGGTGTTGGTTGACAGTGACTGAACATGAGCCAGCAGTGGCTCAGGTGGCCAAGAAGGCCAGTGGCATCTTGGCATGACCAGCAGGTCCAGGGAGATAATTCTCCCTCTGTACTCGGCCCTAGTGAGACTGCTCCTTGAATCCTGTGTTGAGTTCTGGGCCCCTCACCACAAGAAAGATGTTGAGGCTCTGGAGAGAGTCCAGAGAAGAGCAACAAAGCTGGTGAAGGGGCTGGAGAACAAATCTTATGAGGAGCGGCTGAGAGAGCTGGGGGTGTTTAGCCTGGAGAAGAGGAGGCTGAGGGGGAGGCCTTATTGCTGTCTACAACTACCTGAAAGGAGGTTGTGGAGAGGAGGGAGCTGGGCTCTTCTCCCAAGTGTCAGGGGCAGGACGAGAGGAAATGGCCTCAAGCTCTGCCAGGGGAGGTTTAGGCTGGACATGAAGAAGAAATTTTCAGGGAAAGGGTGATTGGGCACTGGCAGAGGCTGCCCAGGGAGATGGTTGATTCACCATCCCTGGAGGTGTTCAAGGGACAGGTGGATGAGGTGCTGAGGGACATGGGTTAGTGATTGATGGGAATGATTGGACTTGATGATCTGGTGGGTCCTTTCCAGCCTAGCAATTCTATGATTCTATGATAATCCTGATCCCTATCATGAGCTTTTTCCATGAAGTCTTGGTTTGGCAAAATGGTTGATGCATATGCATACTTGAGGTTTTGCCCTAATATTAAAAAATAATTGCCAAATAATTGTATTTTTACATTTTAATTGTTTTCCCAAGTTAGGGATAAATTCTTCTGATGCGAAAAGAATGTTCTATGGTTTCTTTGTGACTCATGTATCTCCTTTTTTTTTTTTTATAGCAGGAAGTTAGTCTTCAGTGTGTTTTATTTTGCTTGCATTGTCCCATCTCTGGCGTTTCTGCCGCAAATGTGTTCTCTTATATAGTTTTCTTGAGTAATATAACTTTTTTGAAGTTACATGCAAAGTTTTTTACAGGTTGTTTTAACTTTTTTACTAAAAAAAGTTGATGCAATGGAGCCTGCTTTTATTGATGCTTTTAAGGCTTAGTATTTGAGTAGCAAATTTTTTAGAGTCCTTATCTTTATCTTTTTCAAACATATTTTCCTGGAGGGGCTATCTACCACCTGAGAGTTTCAATATATGTAGGAATAATCTATTAATAAGTGGTAGTACATCATTAGGGAGGTGTTACATCTGATGGTTGTATTTCTTCTGTAAGTGTTTCTGATTAGTGGGGTTTACTGAGGTTTAGCTGAGCACAAGTCCCTTCGTTAAACCATGGGAGGATCACTGGAAGATGTCTTTCTGGTAGTAGTTGCATCTGCCTCTGTGTTATATTCTTGTAATGCTTCCTTTATTCTTAAGCAAAATTTGATTAATGGTAGTGAACAGGGAGGATGACTGTAGCTCCTTTTTCTGGAATGCCACCCTTCTTTGTGGTCAGACATTCTGATCTGGTTGACGTATTTGAAAGGAAATGACGATACATTGGATAGGCTTCCAACTCCACTATAATGCTAGAAAATAGTGATGGGAAAGGCATAAGGTTGGCTATGGGTCCTACTGCTACTGAGTGGATTTGTCCTTCTAATTAGGCTTTTTTCTTCCATCTTCCTAATCAGATTTCCTTGTTGTAGATTCATGAGAGTGCCTGCATTCAGGTAAATGCTGAGCAGACAGGCTGAGCACAGCTATGTATTGGGAACTGGGTAGCTACCAGGGAAGCTGAGCTTTGAGGCCTTTTTTTTAACCTTTGTGGATTGTCTTAGGTGAACTCTTCTGATGATGGGCTTTTTGATCTTCTTTTAACATATTAATACACAATAGTATTGGTAAGTCTCAGCCTTGATACCTATCAGAAGGCGGATAATTTGTCTGGAAAAATACAATTAATTTTCTTTAAGTTTGGAATTTTTTTGTTTGGGGTTGGGTTTTTGGTGTTTGGGGTTTCTTGCAACCATCTTTTTAGACTACTGATCATAACCATGCTAATTAAACTGTGCTTGCTTTGCCTTTTAAATCTCATGCTAGAGATGCTTTTAGAACTGTTTCCTTCAGTTTGATGCCAGAGCTGAATGTAATATTCCAGAAATTCTTTTCAGGATTGTAAAACCCTCTCTTCAAGCTTCATTCCATCCTCGTATTTATCTCATTCGTTTATCCATCTTCCGGCCAGTGGAGACAGCACTGATAATACTTTTGTCCCTCGTTTGTCTAGCCTGCTCTTGAAACGACCTCATTGATGGAGACTCTACAAGCTCACCGAGAAGCTCGTCTTTTTCCCTAAATACTTTGCCTTTAGCTTTTCATTACTGCAATGCAAACATTTTATTGCTTGCTCTATTAGGTGTGGACACAGGGAACCGACTCTTAATCCCTCAGTATTCTGATTTGTAAACTTGATGTCCCCTGTTCTTTCAGCCTTTCCTGGCAGGTAATATTGTGTGTGTCTGGTAGTTGTTGTCTTGTGGTTTTTCTCCAACTATTCTTGTCTAGCTTGAAGACCTGAGTTCAGAATGAGTTGCAGTTGTCCCTCTGAGACTTACCGGAGCAGTATTAGGTGGAAGGATTATGTCAGGTGTCTCATAAGCTATACATCCCAATAGCATTATCTTTTTTCCAATGGTCTGACCTTGTTGACTCCTCTTTTGCATGTAGTCACCTATGCCTGTTTGGAAATTCATGGTAGTTTATCGAGATCTTGTTTGGCTATGAGAAAGTCTCAGTAATTAAGGCTGTCATAACCATTAATGAAGTAATTAATGACATTTATTCTTTTTCCCCCTGTGTAACTCTGTCATGGAAGAAGTTGTACTGGTTTGATATGGCTTGTTTTTTGACAAAATCACGGTGGCTGTTTCTCTTCTCTGTATCGTCTGAGTGCTTAAAAAGGGTTTGTTTGAATATATTTGACTCACCTTTCTGGGAACTGAAGACAAGCCAATATTACTGCTCAAATGTTTGTCCTTTGTTATCCCTTTTCTTCCCCCTCAGTTTTTGGTGTGGGTTGTTTTTTTCCGTTAGGGTATTTTTTGAGGGATGGGTGGGGCTGTTTTTCATTTTAAAGAAAGGTTTTTGTTGTTCACTTTTTCTATGCTTCTGATATCTCAGGCATCTTCCATGAGTTTTCAAAGACAGGATTATTGATTTTTGAGATGTCTCAGAGGATTTCCTGAACAACTTTGTTGAATGTTTTCAGATCTGGCCAACTTGAGAAAAAATGTATAGCTTTTCCAGTAATAGTCTGACTCTGGGTTGGTGTTTTTACCAATTGATTTGTGCTATTTGTGCTAGTCACCTGCTTGTAATTGATCTCTTTAGTAAGGACTTGTTCTTCAGTAATCTGTCCCTCTTTATTCTGTAATGAACAAATTCTCTAATTAGTAGTGTACTGATAAAAATGTTTTAGTAGCCTTGAGCTGTTTTGTGAGAATTATTTCATTTTTTGCCTTTACACCTTCCAATTTGTCCCTTGTGTTCTCTTGCCATTGTTATGCTTGTTATTCCCTTTCTCTGCGCTTTTTTTGAGTCATTATTCTCTTGCTATGTTTTCTGTTCTCTTGCTGTGCTTAGTTTTCTTGAATTTGTTTTGTTGTGTCATTTGATCTCTTCCTTGTCTCAGAATTGCTTTCTGTGAGCTTTTGTTTAGAGATGCTAGATCCATCTCTTGCTGTTCTTCCTTCCTTTCCCTTTTCAGTAACCATTGACTTGACAGTTCACTTAAAACTGGCTCTCATTGTTTACTGTCAATCACTTCTTTCTTGCTGACTACACGGAAGTGTGTCTGGTTGCTTTCTGTGTTTTTAAAGCGTAAGTTCCTTGAACTCTCACTGGAGTTCTGCTCTGTTCTGTTCCCAGTAGATGCCTAGATTCGTAGTATCTGCTTGTAAGTCCTATGATTTTCCTCACTTTTCTGCCTGCTCAGAAAAGGTATCTCTCATTTTTGATGGTCTGCTGTAAGATTGCAGCTTGGTATCACTCATGTGCTTTCCTCCTTTTATTATTTGTAGACTTCAAGTTACTTTTCTCTATATTTTTGATGCTTACATCCTTTAGATATAGGGCATAACACTCCTGGGAACTTGAATTTGTTTGTTGTGGTTTGGTTGGTTGGATTTTTTTTGTTTGTTTGTTTTCATATTTGTGGGGGGGGTTTTGTGTGGTTTTGTTTGGTTTTTTTTTCCCTAGGAATGGACTGTATCTTCTTTCTGGTAATAGTCCAACTGAGTGACCTCTTACAGAGTAGATCAGAGTCTTGATCATGTTCAAAGAATTCTAGCTCCTTTTCTTGTGTTTCATACATTAGTATGCATACCTCTAAGACTGATGAATTGGTTGCTTGTTTCTTATGAACTTCGTGTGAGTAACTACTTGTTCTTATTTTTAGTCTCTTGTTCAGGTTAGCCTGGCATTTTGCCTTTGGACTCTTGATATTTTGCTTGTGGTACTGGTATTAAATATTCTTCACTCAAGTTAACAAGCAGGAAGAGCTTTTGTGTGTTAATTCCTTGAAATCCTCTCCATTCTCAAATACCAGGATGTGGAACCTCATCACATGATCAAAGAAGTCAAAGTTATCCTCTGACAGCATTTTCAAACACATGTACTTGTCTGCAGGACGAGTTCATTTATGACAGTATTAGGATGTGGAGGGCTGATTGGGAGCTTCTTGGTCATTCTTGTTCATTGTTAGCAGTATAACTGGTACCCATGTGCGTGAGCAGTAATGCATGGTAGTTGGTGTGACAAATGGCTATTGAACAGTTCTCTGTGACGCTTTCAAGGTGGTGCATATCTGCCTACTGGGTTAGGCCTGATATATGTGATTTCTGCTTCTCTTAAGAGTTGCTCTAGACAACCACCTTTGTTTTCTTGGGTCTGAAGGAGGCAGAGAACTACTGGAACAGTATGCAGCCCTAGACGGGGCCAGCAGACAGCGTCTTATGACATTTTCTCTGATACAGCTGTTTAGCTGCCTTTGTCTTTGGCAGTCTTTTCATAGATCTCCTAAAAGTCTTCACAATCACAGCTGTATCAGCTCAGCTTCCTCCCAGTGCTCCTTAATGACACCTCCCTGATACAATCACACAAAAAAACCCAAAACCCACCCCCAAACCCCCCAAACCACTTCTGAAGACAATCCATAATGAAGAATTTATGGTGCTGCATGTTTTCAGTGTGTCCTTCCTCAGTATAGGCAACATAAGCAACTTTTCCTACAAATCCAGTCCAGGACTTGGGTTTGGGTCACTATCTGGATATAGCCCTTCTTTGGGTCAAGAACATTTGAGATGACAATTTTGGGAATGCCACTTCCCTATTTTGCTCCAGTTACTTATGTTGGGATCGTGCTTGGCTTATTGCTATTTGTACCTCTGCTTTTTGGTGAGGGGTAGCTGAATAGACTCCTGGACGTTCTGATCTCCACTTCGTAAGCTACAGCAGTAAGTCGGATGCTGGGGTCAAAGGACTTAAAGCTTTACATGTTTCCTCATTTAATTCAGTAAATTTCTGGTCCTTCCCATAGTGGTAGTGGAAGCACACCATGTGTTATGTTTCAGTAGTGTATTTCGTGTGACTATAAGAAATTTAATATACGATGTGATTGATATATGCATGTATGGTGGACATCTAGAGCCAGGCGGTTTGAGCATAATGAAGTGCAAGGACTGAGGTGATCTGCTCTGGATATTGGCTTAACTTGTGGTTTTATTAGCTTTGTGGTGATTTGTTAGAAGCGTAATCTTAGAATGCAGTTCTGATGTTAAAGCGTACTTGCTGCATCTTCTCTCGTAATTGTGCTGATTGCTCTAAAGTCTAGCTATTAAACTAGGACTCCAATTCTTACTGATGCTGATTTTTGCAGAACTGGAGGGGCTAAGAACTGGAAGATTATTTCTCTGCCCTCTTCATCTGTGTCATGTCCAAGCAGAGTGTATGCAATTTGCCTGACAATTCTGTTTCTCTCATGGGAAAAGTATGGCTAGTTTTAGAAATTGTTTGGTGGATCCTTCTGGAAATGCTCTCTCCCATGCGTGGCTTTACTTAATATTTTAGGAGATTTTTGCTGCCAAGAACGAGTATGTTTAACCCTTTACCAGTTAAGGTCACCCTTTACCAGGTGAGGTCATTTTCTTGTAACTTTATTCCTGTAGTAGAGCATCTACAGCTCTATCATTGAAGCTACGTAGTGAAGTAATTAATTCCGAAATGTTCTTTTACACACCTTAAACTTGCATTTGGATGAGCGCTTCTTACTGTTCAATAGGGGAAGTGCTGGCACATTTTAGGTTTTTTTGTTTTGCATAATCCTATTAATTTTACATATTTCTGTTCAGGATTGAAGTATAAACAACAGATTAAATCTCTAACAACTCTACTAGGAAAAAATGTATATGCATGGGCCTTACCTGTCAGGGTTAGTTGAGAGAATTCTGGGGTGTTTTAATGACCTGCTCAGAACATGTCTGGCCTCTGTCCTGGGGATAAGAGATGCTTGAGCCATCTTCATTATTAGGTTTCTGTATTTTTTTTATTTTACCATGTGTGTTTGCATGATTCCTTGAAAAACACTGAACACTTTTCTAGGAAAGGCAGAATCTTAGTAGGAGGTGGGTTGATTCTGTTCTACTGTGTGATATTTGGCTGCAGAGAAGGGAAGTTTTGCACGGGGGATATGTGCTCCTAAAGAATTTGTGATGTGTGTAATTAAAACAAATTCTTCCCTCTCTTTTTCCCCTGGAGAGCATGGGTTTCTGGTGGCTGCACATCTGGGTATTACAGACCCAAATCTTTTTTTACTTGAGTTAAAGCTTGTCCATGCTTAAATTAGTTCTGTTATTCTGCATACCTGCTACTATTTCACTTATCAGCTAGGGAGTAGCATTTAATGTTGTGCAGAAAACTCTTTAAATATAATTAATCGCTATACTTCAACCAGTAAAAGATGTTATTTCCTCCTCCTCCCCTTATGGCTCAATATTAAATCTGATTTTAATTTGATTTCAGGTGTTCAAGTTCAAGTTGTCCATACCTTTACACAAACATAAAATACTACATTTTTCTGTTTTTTATTTTAAATGCTCTGTTAAAAGATATATGACAGCCTTGTAAAAACTACTGCAAGCAAACTTCCCCACATCTTCCTGCTGCAACAGAGTTTAAAAAAAACACTGGAAAGACAAAGACAGCTCATAAATTACAATTGAGTTGCAAATGTTTGGGCAACTGCAAAACTTTCATATGAATGGTTATAAAAATGCAGAGAGATCTGGGCAGATTTTTTAGTCTTGTCTGTAGAAACATCATAAAATGCCTTTTGTTAACTGATTCAACTTGATTTGAAAGATATCTTCACTATACCTATCTTCAGTTCTGCTTCAGGTCCTTCATGCTGTGACTGATAGTCTTTTACTTCAGTTCCAGTGTGTTCCAGGACACTTTATTTTGTTTTCCCTGTCCTCAGTTTAATCCTTGTCTTTTGCATGTCCTCAGTGCATTCACAGAGAGAACTTCATTGCTTCTCTGAGCTGAGTGAACCGGGCCTCTTGCTGTTTGGCTGTCACTGTATCTATTCCATTTAGTCACTTCTTGATGGTGGTTAACCAAATGAGGTCTCCTCCAGAGGGATGTGAGGCAGCTCAAATGCCTTCCAGTGTCTCTTGAAAACAGGGTGATGCATCTTGGAATCATGTTTCTTTTTGGAGTTTTAGGTAGGAGCATAAGCCATTGGCATAACCAAATCCTTCTCCCCATTCACTTCCAAATCCTGAGAGAGAATTAATCTCAGGCAGGGTATTAGGTTGCAAATACAGCACAAAACATTTTTCAGTGTCTCTGACTTTCTAAATGTTCCCTTAAGATGTGAAATTTCTTGATTTGGAGCCAGTTATTGAAAAATTCTGACAATTGGAAAGTATAAATAATAATTTGAATAAGATGATGGAGTAAGTTACAGAATTTATCAGTACAAATCATTAGGTATGCATCTGCAAAGTGATAGTTGTTAAAAAAACAATTTCCAATACATATTTTTCAACTTACATGGAATACCTTAAATCAGTGCAATGCAAAATACAAAGAAGATACGGATAGTAATTGTTGCTGGCTTTAATATGAGTAAACAGTCTAATTTAGCCAAGTAATTGGTTGCACAAGTATAGGCATGCTTGTTTCTTGGGTACACACAATTTAAGACCTGAGCGTTGCTGTAGTTAGGGTTTTGTTCTATTAAAAAACATTTTTCTTTAGAAGAAAAATGAAGATATAATTACAAAAAAGCTTACGTTGTAGTTTGTAGCCTTCTGATTAGTATTTACTTTTTTTACTTCAATATATAGGGGGCTTTGGTTGTTCTTGTCTTCACCCTTTCTTTCCTAAAATGTCACTGTTTTAGTATGCAAAGTAAGCTGTAATAGTTTGTTGCTAAATCTCATTTTAACTTACTTTCCCTCACTTAAGCTTAAATATAGGGGTTTTTTTTAAAAAAAAAAAAAACAAGCCTAAATGACCAAATGTAGTGTTTAATTTTGTAAGTGATTTTTTGTCCCCTCTATTTATGATGCTATGAATGAAATGTAAACTGAAGGTACCCATTTGTACAAATCGTGATGCTTTAGTTTGCAAAGTGAAGTTTCACAGCTGGATAAAACTGCAGCTTTAGGTTTCTACTCCCCCCCCACTCCTCAAGGGCAATATCTTTAATATATTGCAACACTGTGAATTTCACTATGTTAGATGATATATCTTTATCTAGCATGTGTTCATAGATTTAAGCATGGTATAAATTGTGTTTCCAATACTTTTAGATTTTTGTAAGATGAGATAGATGGGTTGAAATTCAAAGGAAGATCAATTGACAAGATGGGACTTAGGGCCTTAGTGCAAGCATCGGCACTTTTCATGGCATCAGGGATCTGTTGCTTTCTCCTGTAGCAGTCCTCCTCCGCTGGAAGGCAATTAACCATTAACCAGAGACTTCCGTCAGTGCAGGTTTGCTATGGCATTAATAACTGTAGCTTGGAAGCATTATGTCTTCCTTGAGAATGAACGTGTGCTGGGCCACGGGGATGGCTGGTGAGTTTTATCTTCAGGCCTGGGGTAGCACTACATCTTGTGTTTGCTGGTTTTGAAAAAGTAAGGGTGACTTCAGCTTGTTTGCTTTTGTATGCAATAGGAGTATTTTTGTTCGCTGGTGACGTGTATCTTCCAGCTTTTTGTCCTGGACAACCATCAGTTATTAAGTGTAAATGGGTATATTGGTAGTGTGTTACAGGGAATTGTGGTAATGCTGTTAACCTTTTTTGTGTGGGCTTGGAAGAAAACATGAAATTTTATTGATAAAGCTTCCAGGGCATGTAAGGGCTTGGAAAGGGATAATAAGCACTCTCAGCTGATCGACGGAAACCACTATTTGTTCCTATGCTACAAACAGTATTCCTGCAAATGTTGCCACATTTTATGTGACTTGGATGGATAGACGGATTGACCTTGAGTGTGGCTGGGGGGATGACTTCTGCCTTACACAGTGTTTTGTGTATTAAACAAAAAAAGAAGAAGAAAAAAAAAAAGGCCTGGTCCTTGAATCTATTCACAATGTTATCAAAGCGAAGAATAGGGAGGTTATTTTGTATCCAGCTGGGACTTCTTCCTGAATACCAGTTCTTGTGGCTACCTAAGTAGATCATACTAATTTTCTGTGTCCCTGACTTCCAAGGGCCTGTTTTCTAACTCTTTCCCATTTCCCAGAGGGAATAAATGGCTCATCAGATAAATATCTAACAGAAGAAAAGTGATGATGGAGAGTAAACAAATCTAATGAAATTTGCTAATTGATTCTTAGCCCAGATGAATTCTGTTTTGCATTATTTGCTTCTTGTAGTCTTTAAAGAGAGATTATGCTGGGTCATATCTTTTGGAAAAAGCACCCAAACAGGAATTAATTCAGGAAGGTCTTTGGCCCTTGTTAATACAAATTTCATGAGATATTAGCCAGGCAGTGCTTAGAATTTTTTTTTTTTTTTTCAAGTACAGGTTTGTTTTTATTGGCTGAATCAAACTGAAGAGTGTCCGCAGAGCACAGCAGGACTTCTGCTAAGTTCTGGACACTTCATTTTATCATTCTATTATACAAAGCAAGTGTGTATTTATTTTTTTCCCCACAGGGTAATATTTGATAGTGATTAATTGTTGTATCAGACCCTATTTTTAAAAAAGGGATGAGGGAGGATTTTATTGCAGTGGCTGAGGTAGGAATGAATATACCTATCTAGGTTTCATGGAATGGATCGTTTAAGTGTGCATTGTTCAAATTGATGTCCATGGAAGTAATATGTCCTTGTTTAATGCAACGAAATAGATGAAAAACTTCTTCTTTGAGTATAACCTTGCTTTAAATTCCAGTTAACAAGTTAAGCAATAGTAGATCATTCTGTCGTATAATGGGAAACAGATTGAATTTTTTTCTTTTTAGTTTTGGTTTATAAATGCTTCCTAGTTCCTGTAGAGATCATAGCTTCGTGTGTGCCAACATTTTCATATTGTGAACTCCTTATCTCCTAACAGGTGCTTGTTTCCTGAAGGATGTGTTTTAGATTGATTCAGCTAAAAGAAATATTTTATGCTATTGAAGAATGGTGGGAGGACAGGCACAGAATATAATGTTGCTCCTTTAAAGCTCATTACAGAATAACAGTATCTACGCTTTTTTGAAAGTACTGCTATAAATTATCCCAGGATATTTTCAGGCACCATTATTTGTAGCATAGCTCATTTCAGTTAAGATAGCCATTTTTCTAAACGTACCTTTTAGTCAATCAAGATTTGATGGGTTTGTGAATTAAGCAGCTGCTTAGTATTTGATCTATTCCGATTACTGCACTGTGGTAGAATTGTTAGATCTTGGCTGTCAGGACCCAAAACTAAAAAAAAATGGAGCAGGTAAATAATCAGCTCTGCATAAATCTACTAAAAATGTTGCTTTTACCTATTTTCAGAGGACCCGAGTCCTTAAAGGAACTACAGGTAGGAAGGAGACTCATTTTCTTCCTGTTCTATATTGTTTAGTGCTGCCTGATTTCCTTCCTCTCTGCTATATTTTTGAGATGTGTGTGTATCTGGTCATACTAGGAACAAAACGACGCGTTGATTACGTATACATTCTGCACTGACTTTTTGTAGTTATCCATGTATTTGATCTGGCAGGCTCTGACAGTGCACGACCAGCACTTTTCCAAACCATGGGCCAAAACCATGCTTTTAATTTTCTACAGCCACTAATTCTATACCCTGTACAGGGCTGCTACAAGTGTATTACCAACTTCCTTCCTGCGCACCTGTGGTGAGCCTGTGACTAGTTACATCTTAAAAAAAATTCTTTGGCACAAGGTCTTGGCCCAGTGACTTGAGTTTTTGCAGGAGAGAGGTATTAGAGACTTGTCATCCTGGTTGTTCTTTAAGGCATCTACCAAAATTGGTGAGACAGGGAACAGCCTCCCTACCACACCCAACCTCACTCTTAATTCATGCTAAACCAGAAAGTATTTATCTTTTTGAGCACATCCGGTATACACCTACTACTTACGCTTTTTATAATTCCACTTCTTAAATTGAGCATCTGTAATGATAAAGGCTTCAACTGGCAAAAAGTGTTTCCTTTGAAATAGTTTGTTTCTGTTGGAAACTATCTTGATGTTTTGACTTAGTACCAACAGTTGTAAGGGTTTTCGCTGTCAGAAGGGAAGTAAATCAGGTTTGAAATCTTGGGGGCGTGAGGAGAGGAATAATTTTGTTTGAGTTCTTACTCATTCACAGTAAACTTGTATTGTTATTTATATGCGAGGGATACTGAGATTTTAGATTAAGCCTCTTCACTCTCAGCTCATCAGCTTGTTTGACATCAACATTTTAGCTTTTACTAAGCTATGGAAATAGTGTTATGTTTGCTTAATTCCAAGAGATAAGTTTTAATAGCATTACTTGTTGAAGAAGGGAAGCCTTCAGAGAACCTGTCTTGCAGGTTAGTCAAATTCTGTAGTTAAGTTATTCTATTTAATAAAGAAAACTCTGGAAGTTGATGTTCATCATTACCTTAAAAAGATTAAAATTGCAGTGGAAGTGTCACTAAAATTATTGAAGTCTCATCATGCATGACCATATTGCAATCTCTTGGTTTATAAATATAACAAAAAATCTTTCTATACGTACATTAACAATAAAAGGAGGACCAGGAAGAATATTCAATCCCTATCAGATGCAAATGGAACAACTGTGACAAAGGATGAGGACAAGGGTGAGCTACCTAATGCCTTCTTTGCCTCAGTCTTTAATAGTAAGGACAGTTGTTCCCTGTGTGTACACGCACCCAGAAGCTAGAGGAGCAGAACAAAGCTCCCATGATTCAAGAGAAGGTGATTAGAGACTTGCTTGCCCAGCTAGACACTGGTAAGTCTATGGGGCCAGATGGGATCCATCCAAGAGTATTGAGGGAGCTGGCGGATGTGCTTGCCAAACCCCTTTCCATCATCTTCCAGCAGTCCTGGAAGACTGGGGAAGTTCCACTGGACTGGAGGCTGGCTGATGTTGTTCCCATCTACAAGAAGGGTCGCAGGGAGGATCCAGGGAACTACAGCCCTGTCAATCTGGCTTCAGTAACAGGAAAAGTCGTGGAACAGGTGATCTTGAGTGCTATTATGAAGCACATGCAAGAGAACCGGGTGATCAGGCCCAGTCAACACAGGTTCACAAAAGGCAGGTCTTGCCAAACTAACCTGATCGCCTTCTGTGAACAAGTGACTTGCCAACTGGATGAGGGAAAGGCTGTGGATGTATCTTCCTGGACTTCAGTAAAGCCTTTGACACAGCTTCTCACAGCATTCTGCTTTGGAAACTGTCAGCCTCTGGCCTGGACAGGCGCACACTCTCCTGGGTGGAAAACTGGTTGGATGGCTGGGCCCAGAGTGTGGTGGGAAATGGGGTTAAATCAGCTGGAGGCCAGTGACAAGTGGGGTTCCCCGGGGCTCAGTGCTGGGTCCAGCCCTGTTCAGTGTCTTTGTCACTGACCTGGATGAAGACATCGAGTGCACCCTTAGCAGGTTTGTGGATGACACTAAGCTGGCTGGAAGCGTGGATCTGCTGGAGGGTCGGGAGGCTCTGCAAAGGGATCTGGACAGGCTGGACCGCTGGGCTGAGACCAATGGCATGAGGTTTAACACGGCCAAATGCCAGGTCCTGCACTTGGGGCACAACAACCCTATGTGGAGATACAGACTAGGGGAAGAGTGGCTAGAAAGCTGCCTGGAGGAGAAGGACCTGGGGGTGTTGGTTGACAGTGACTGAACATGAGCCAGCAGTGGCTCAGGTGGCCAAGCAGGCCAGTGGCATCTTGGCTTGTATCAGAAAACGCATGACCAGCAGGTCCAGGGAGGTAATTCTCCCTCTGTACTCGGCCCTAGTGAGACTGCTCCTTGAATCCTGTGTTCAGTTCTGGGCCCCTCACCATAAGAAGGATGTTGAGCGAGTCCAGAGAAGAGCAACGGAGCTGGTGAAGGGGCTGGAGAACAAGTCTTACGAGGAGTGACTGAGAGAGCTGGGGTTGTTTAGCCTGGAGAAGAGGAGGCTGAGGGGAGATCTAAAAGGAGGTTGTGGAGAGGAGGGAGCTGGCCTCTTCTCCCAAGTGACAGGGGACAGGACAAGGGGCTTCGCCAAGGAAGGTTCAGGCTGGATATCAGAAAAATATTTTTCATGGAAAGGGTCATTTGGCACTGGCAGAGGCTGCCCAGGGAGGTGGTTGAGTCCTCATCCCTGGCAGGATTTAAAAGACAGGTGGATGAGGTGCTGAGGGACATGGTTTAGTGATTGATGGGAATGGTTGGACTCGATGATCCAAGAGGTCTTTTCCAACCTAGTGATTCTGTGAATAATGAGGAAACTTGCAAACAAGAAAAAGTATTTGTTATGTTGGCTAAAGACTGATTTACCTGGGATCTCACAAACCGTATTTTAGCATTAGCACAAGTCAAAAGGGGTAGAAACCATTTTGCTCGTATTTTCCATGGAGATGTTTGGATACTGAGAACCTAATTTTGGATGAGTATTATGACAAGTATATCTTGAAGCTTATTTAATATGTTGTTTCTAATATGGAGTAATGTCATACTGCTTTTGCAGGGCTAAATGAGTGACCTACTTGACAACAGTCTTGTTAGCTCCTTGAGCAAGTATTTGTGTTTGTAATTGAGCACAATACTGGTACTATCTGCTTGGCATTTTCTTATCTTTTGGTTGTTGTTAGAAACAAAGTGTGAATTCTCAAATTAGATGAATCATCGTTTCCTAGTGCCAGCATTGTCCCTCTTCCTCCTTCCCCCTTCATAGTTTTTCTTGTGGCTAGACCTTGAGGACGTAATTCCCACTGGCTGAGCATGATAGAAGGAGCATGACAGGATGGGCTCATGTGCTTTACAGTCACAAGATTTCCAACTTGCCCTATCCAAATGTATATACACAAATCAGTTTTAGTGACATACTCTTAGTTATTATGGGTAGTTAATACATCTCACAGCTAACAAAACGTTCTGCAGCAGATCTGCTTCCATAAATGTCCTCTGTGACAAGAGGGTGTCTGCAGTCCCGTCATGCTTAGCTCCTTAGCTGTTGAGTGGAGTTTTGGCTTATTTCTACTTCAGAACAGTATGGTGAGGTTAAATATTTGACTGAACCCTCTGGTATATTAATGATTTATGCTTAGTATGACAGCTATTGAACGTAAATGTGCTGTGTATTAGATACCAGCATAAGTAAGGGTTGAGTCGACACATTAGCTGTATTGATGTGCAGTGCTTTTTGCCATCTGGAGCCTCTGCCAGGTTTCTCACTAATGCTTTACTCTTGGCTCTTTTTCAGTTTCTGGTAATTTCTATCTCCTACTTAATTATTTCACATCTAGAATGTAGTTTATGTATATTTAAGAGTCATATTCAGATTTTGTATTTCAAATTTTGTATATCAAGAGATAGCAAAAGCCTTGTGACACTTATCGGAGTGCTTGTTCTTCCACAGCCTTCACTTTTCTGTATCCCTGTTAACTGACATAAATATTTAAAGGTTCTCCGAAATTGCGTGTAGTCCAGTAGCTTTTTAAAGGAATACCAAGGGACTGATTTCTTGCATCACTGACTTGTTTATGGATATGTTTCTCTTCTTTGAAAAGCCTTATCTCAGAGTGTGGACTACACTAGAATAATATAGGCTAGACTGGGAAAGGATAACTTAGGAATTTGTGAGTATTAATGCCCAGAATATGTGAGCTTGAGAAACTGCATTAATAGTCTGGAAGTTAATCAATTGGCCAAATCAAGTGTTGGCTACCTTAATAGGGATATTTGAGTTTTAATTATTATTACTTTGTCTTTGCTTTTTCTGATCTCCATTTGTAACTTTGGCATCCCTAGTAAAAACAAGGATCTTTTTTATGTAGGAAACCTTCACAACTTTCCCTGTTAGTAATGTTTGCAGCTAATAAATAATCACTTTTTCTATCAGTGTCTCTTCCATAGTACTGAGACTCCTTGGCAAGCAAATGTGTGTTAGTAAATATAACTGCATTCTGTTCAGTGTTACCAGAGATGTGTAATTATCACATAAAACATTTGGGTATCTATAATGTCAGTTCCTTAAGCAAAACACTCCTGCTTCTAAATCAGGGTAGACTGCTATGATAGTTTGTTCGTCTTTAGCTACTAAATCTATTTGTAGGTCTTTATTCATATACACCTCCTACTCCTTCCCCAAAAAACAGTGATGTTTCATGGCATGAAGAGAAGTGTGACCAACAGGTCAAGGCAGGTTATTCTTCCCCTCTACTCTGCTCTCATGAGACCTTACCTGAAGCCCTGCATTCAGTTCTGGAGCCTCTGTACAGGGAGGACATGAATCTGTTGTCCAGAGGAGGGCCACGAAGATATTGGAGGGCCAGAGCACTTCCCATATGAGCACAGGCTGAGAGAGTTGGGGTTCTTCATCCTAGAGAAGAGAAGGCTGTGGGGAGACCTTATAGCAGCCTTCCAGTACTTAAAGAGAGGGGCTACAGGAAAGCTGAGGAGGAGCAGTAACAGTTTTAAGCTGAAAAGGGGGAAATTCAGATTGGATATTAGGAAGAAATTTTTTTTACTGTGAGGGTGGTGAGGCTCTGGAGTAGGTTGCCCAGAGAGGTCATTGCTGCCCCATCCCTGAAGGTGTTCTGGACCAGGTTGGATGAGACGTTGAGCAACCTGATCCGGTGGAAGGTGTCCGTGTCCATGGCAGAGTGGAACTGGATGATCTTTAAGGTCCCTTCCGACCCAAACCATTCTGTGACTGTACTGCATGACACTAAACCATGATTATGTTTGGAAGTAGGAATCCCTGAACTTTTCAGTGTTTCCAATCAAACATTTGCCAATTACCAAGCCACTGCTTAAAAGCTCTTTGGAATTGAAGTTTGTGTAACTGATGTCAAAAGGGATATTTTGCCTACAAAAGCAGTAATAAATTCTGTTAGCTTATTGAGTTTCTTGAGTATTGCTGTGCCACTGAACTTGGAAGTGTGTTGCATATTGCTCATTATTATCCTGCCTGCTGTTGAGTGCGTTAATTTTACATTCTCCATCCTCTGGTGCTGGGAAGATAATTTTTGTTTAATGTTTTTTAAAATACAATTTTTGGTATACCCTTCTAAAAGGGCATGTCCTTTTACTATAAAACCTCTAGTAGTGCTTGGGGTTATTTAAAAATGAAAAATAACAAACTTTTATACTTGTGTCTTATGGTCTCTTAAAAGAAAGAATTGTTTGCGTCCCACTGTGTCAGAATTGTGACCACGGACAGGGACCATTTGTCACCTTGGGTCAGCCAGCCACCCCTTGCTGAGTGCAGCAGGCCCAGGCACACTCTGTCAGGGGATACTTGTGCTTTTCTTGGCATTGTCAATATTAACCATAAATATTCCTCCAGCTGTAGTAGTAGCATGGTCATCTTCTCCAGGAGGATTTCTGAATATTACTCTGGGTGATCATTCATCTTATTCTAAGACCTTCCTGGACTGTTTCTTTCAGTGTTAGACCACTCTTAACTTTCAGGAAAACTACTTTCATGAAAAAATGATAAAATATGTAGTAAAATAAGCAATACTTTGCTTTGTTTCCTGGATGGGTGCATCAAATGCCTCCCAAAAACATTCATAGATTTCTTAAAGTACAGCAGATGAAAAATAAACTATCTGTTGAAATACATGAACTCACATAAGCAGCAGTGATGGCACTGCCGAGCAGATTGGTTTGTTTGCTCTTCCTCTGAAAAATGGGGCTGTACCAGATGTTTGACCCGAGTATAATGTGGACTTAAAAAAAGAAATAAGGCATAAGTGTTAATAGTTTACTGCTGGTTATTACATTATAATATCTCTTCAGTGCTGCAGTGTACCTCCTGCAGATGCGGTTGATACTGCAGAGACTTAGTCACTACTGACAACATCCAGGGGCAATATTTAAAGCAAACAAGCCCCAAAACCTTGCTGTGCTACAAGTCTGGCCAGCATTCTGTCCTGTCTGGCAGGGCTTGACACTAAATGAATGAAGAGAACTATGTGTGTGTGTGTGTGTAATCCTCCTCCCGTGTGCCTTTCCCATCTTACTCATAAAGAGGTGAACATCTCTCATGGATTTATCATTCTTTCCCCTCATCCCTGCATTTGACTTCCACAGTGGCTTATGCTTAAATCAGCTGGTGCTAGGGAGGAAGGATCCTAGATATCCAGTCAGTGAAACCAGAGAGTGTTCTGTCTTTTAAACTGAAGGCATAAAGAACTCTTTCTTCATATTTGAAAATTGCTTAGAATTTTCTAAGCATCACTCATCTGCCAGCAGCAGTTCTGTGACTGATTTAGCTGTGCTGGCGAGAGGAGAGGAACAGATCATCCTGCAACTGGAGGGTACCCAACTCAGAGCTTCACTTGAGCTGAGGGGAGGGAGGTCTTCACCAGCAAGTGTGACTTGAGACTGCTACCTCCCAAATGGCGTTGGGCAGCAGCAGTGGGAAGCAAAGCAGAGCTGTTACGTGAGGCTGCAGAGCAATGTTGAGAAGAAGGAAGACTTGGCGTAGAACAGCTTTTGCAAAGGGAGTTCAGCACAACCAGCGTAAGCAGGAGAGCAAGTGGCATTGACAAGACACCATGATTGGTTTGGGGAGGTAGCCAAGGTTAAGTGCAGTAGGCTTATTTTAGTGTTACTCAGACACAGAAAATAGGTTGTTTCAGATGTTTCAAGAAACTTATTTTTTATAGGGAGGTGAAAAACTAAGGGAATTAATTCAAGTGGTGTGGGGTACCTTTGCTGTGCTAGGACCTTGTAAAATGAAGTATGAAGAGTAGCTTAAATTATCTCTCAATAACTCTGTCTTTGTCATGTCTATATCTTTTCCTAAAACACCTGAGAAAATCATTGCAATATTTCTAGCTGTTCTCCCCCAGGAGAAATTTGATTAAATCTTGCAGTTTTTTTGAGCATCGTGTTTCTGTTGAACTGTTTAGGGTTCAGTAATGATGAGTCAAATCTAAATTGTCTTCCTGTGCTTTGCTTTTCCTGTGCTTTCCCGAGACGTTGCATCACTCTTGCTTTCATGTTTGTGTGACTTCACCAGACTTCAGCTGGGAGAAAGATGGGGGTGTGCTGTCTAGTAATGTGTCACCCACTGAAGGTCTGATTTGGATTGTGACAGGCTATTAGAGCAAATTATGACAGTCTTTGAGTGTTTATGTTCTAATTGCTGAACTGGTTCTTCAAGGTCATTTAGGTGAAATCAAGGAGTATTGTTCAAGCTTTGGTTCTTGCTTTGTGCTATCTGGTACAAAGTATTCTGTGTCAAGATGGTGTATGCCTTATTCTTCAGAAAATTAACATTTTTGAAAAAGTGAATTAGCGTGGCAGCAGCTTCCACGAAAAAGAGTGAATTTTTTTTAATTTTAAATAACAGACAGGATAGAGATGTATTTCCCTTCAACTTCCCATTATGGTGAAGAGCATTTGCAGCGATTCCCATGTTTGTGATCTGTGTCAGCCTTCCTTCTGGCACTTAACTAGGTTTTTGAAAAAAAAAATAGGTTTTTGAAACATAAAATCATTAGAACGGATACTCAGGACTGTAAAAATATTTTTTCTTTAATTAAAAACAAAAAAGTTAGGGGTGTCCAGAAGTGACAGCTGTTTTGCATGTCACTTCTGCTTTAAATCTCTGCACACAGGATTCTGTCTGTCAACATATGGCCCAGTAACTAGATCTCGTAAAGTCCTCCTTCCATTCTCCAGTGTCTTTAGTAACATGAAGAATTTAGTGCTATTAGTTAACTTCATAATCTTGGGCACTTTCTTGTTACAGACATTGGATAACTGTGGTTTTCTAGATCCCCTTTGAAAGCTTAATAAATAGATAATATTTTTTAAATAGTCTTCTCCTCTAGTACTGGTGAAGCATAAGGCAAGAATTAGCATACTGAAATTATTACTGCAGCTATAACTTCCTTGAGCTTCTTTAGGACTCTTGGGTGAATGTCATCTACTCTTGTTGGTTTGTTGTTTTTTGAGATGTCTGTTTGCTCCATACTGTTTTTCTAGTGGGCTTCACTTTGAAGGAGATCCTCTAATGAGCGTTCTATAAAGATGACTTTCACTGGAAGAATATATTTAATCTCCTCCATAGTGAATGTGAAGATACAAAAATCTGGTGTTGCTGTCGTGACCTTAGCTCGTTTGAGCTTCTTTTTTTTTTTTAATGCATCTGCTTACTTTAGCCTTACTGGTCCTGACAGGCTACTTACTGTTCCTTGTTCCTCACGTGCCTTGGAAAAGGGTTTAGTTACAGTTTTTATACTACTTTTTCCTTGCTTCCTTAATTATTTGTGAGACTGGCTCATTGTATGCTTTTTTTCTGTTTTTAGCTTGGTTTGGACAACTTCTACAAGATTCTTCTGCTTTCCCTAATGTGCTTTTCAGCTACTTAGCCAGCTCCTTCCCTTGCATGTCATGTCATTGTTCACTCCTTGTGATTTTTGTTTGCTCTAAGCCTTGCTCATAATGTCTTAAAACTTATTGCCTTCAGACACTTAATTTTTGACGATTCTCTTTTAGTTTCCTCCTAGTTTTCTAATTCCTTTCTTTAAATTCCTTGGCATTTGTTCCTCCCCTAGATATTTAGGTCACTCCTGAATTTGGGGCAGGGAGGGCGGTTACACCGATATTTCAAACCAAGTTCTGCACAGTGCTTAGGATGAGGAAATACCTTTTTTTTGTCAATAGCATGACAACTCATTCCACGAAGCAGTCACTCTTGATGATTTCATCTTGGCACCCTATGACATTTACTGGAGAGTACAAGCCTCCCACTGGTTTTGTCTTTGCTTTTGCTTTCAACTTGGTCACTCAACACCTGTGTGTTTACATGTGACAGCTCACGCATTTTTCCATGTCATTGTCTTGAATGTAAATGTACTTCCTTAATGAATAGGTAATGCTTGTGGATAAACTTGTCTCTTTTGAATGTGTTTTGTGCTGCAGATAACAATTTCGTTTTAGACTTTCTTTCTGGTTTCTTTGTTCTTGAGTGCAAATACATGCCAGTAGCCAGTGGACCTCTGAAACTGAAGCATTTATTTTCTTTAGAAAGACATTCTGTAATTCAAAAGACATTTTCTTTTCTCCACTTTTTGAAAAGTGGCTGAATAAAAATAGGGAACTTGTTCTGCATGGGCATTTTTGCTTCCATGATTTTAGACATAAGATGCTTGACTTGCATATGAGGGTTTTTCCTCAAATGCCTACTCTTGAAAGTTAGCATAGGCTATGTAAGTGAGGTTGTGTGGTTTCCCCTCTAGCAACCACTGTGTTTTATCTTCTAATGTGCTTTTCAAAAATCCAGCTGTAGACAATGGCTTTGCAATAACCTCACTGTCTCTGTAAACCAAGCAGTCAGTAGTTCTGTGGATGTGTGAAACTGAAGGAAGTCCGTTGTACTGGAGGAGTCTCCAGTTTGAGTTTGCTTTTTATTGTGTTTTTTAGAATAGTCTCAGAAATATTAATATCAGGCAATAGTAAATGTAAAACTGGAGAGCAAAAAGAGGTTAGAAAAATTTGTGCAATAGAGGCATGAAATAAATTATATCTGAAGTTCTAGAGATAAAACAGTGCTCAAGAAGAGGGGACATAAAGGAAAAAGTAATTGACTTACTGTATTTTCCCTTTCCTTTTTTTTTTTTTTAAGAATGGCCAAATGGGGGTCAAAGGTACCTCTGGTATCATCCAGCCCACCTGCCTCTGCTAAGGCAGGTTCACATCAGCAGGTTGCACCGGAACTTGTCCGGGTGGATTTTGAGTATCTCCAGAGAAGGAGACTTCACCTTTCTGGGCAGCCAGTTCCAGTGCTCAGTCGCTCTCACAGTAAACAAGTTTTTCCAGTCAATACGAGTCTAGTCTGATCCAATTCCTTCTCTTCAAGCCAGTGTGGTCTAGGGGTCTTCATTGCCACAGACTTGAATTTGTGTGCTGTCCTAGCTCTGCTGTTCCTTTAGTGTCCTCAAATAATGCTGCATGAAAACACTTGGGGCTTGTTTAATGTGCTTCTAGTGTAGCCTCTGTAATACCTGGAGAGAAACAAAGTATTGAAGAGATCTCTGAGAGGTTTCTGTTTGAGTTAAAACTTGGGGCAGGAGGAAGGCTGCTGCAGCAGAATAGCCGAATTCCATTTGGAGGCTTGCTATGGAAGAGTCTTGTGGGTTAACACTGCATATTTTTCTAAGCAGTATTGTATTCAACTTTCCAAAGGCAAGCATCTTTGGCGATTGTCTCGATTCACAATAGAAGTTTAAAAGCTAAATGCAAACAATTAAACACAGAAGGAAAAATGTCATTTGCTTATAACCTCTCTTTTTCCTGTATCAGTTCTTTCATATCAGAGTCACATTGCTAATAAAGCAGCTATAGTGCAAAAGTTTAAAATACATAATTTGTAAACTTTTGCATATATAGAACTTTTGTAACAAAAAAAAAGAGATTTTCTATATCTGCAGTCACACAATCATTCAAGTTTCAAATGCTGTTTTATCAGCCCTCAGGTGCAGGGGAATATTTTGTTGTTTAATTTTTTAATACTCTTTCTAGCATTAAATTCGCCTATTGTAACCAGTATGCTATTAATTTTTTCCAGGTTTCGCTAAATGGTACACAGTTCACGGACAGCTCAGTTGGATCAGAGTTCACAGGTGTTTCTCAGGTATGTGCAGCCAAATTTTGTGAGTATATGATAGTAGAATTATTTCTTAAGCAATATTAAGTATGGTAGAGAACTTCAAAAATATGCATCTCTGAGATGGGACTTGGCTAACTGAAGTCAATTTCTCACTTCACTATTCAAGCTTTAAAAATCTGTGAAAGCTACTATTTCTAAGGTAAAATTTTATTGTTATAATAAGCTTGAAATTGGACATAGATATAAAAAATACCCATGCAGTTTTATGGTAATACAGTTATTCTTGGAAAGGAATCTAAATACATAGCAGTGATGCAGTTATTTCTGTTCTGGCTTGTCCTACTTCCAGCCTTCATTTATAAACATTATAGCTGAACATATTTCAGAGAGAAAGTGAAACTGGGTGTTTTCTTGCAGAGAAACATCACACATTTTTTTGAAGCTTCACTAGTGGAAAAATATCTTGCTTTTGATTACACTGAAGACACATACACATATATATGTGACCTAATTCCAAGCTCATATAATCCAGAAAGTTTACTGCTGCTGTTGAAATGATCACATGAATAGTTACTGCATTCATCATCTTTTAAATAAATAAGAAACTGCAATTCATAGTTTAATTTTAGTATGACAGAGCCATTACCGGAATCGTAGATGCTTATGGTCTAGATTTTGTCAAGGTTCTAGCTGTCTATTTTATTAGAAATAAACTGCTTAGAAATTTTCATTGCTATTAGTTGATTTACATCATGCTCTAGTAACCAAATGCATTCATTTGAACTTAAAATCCATTGTAAGTAAGGGCCCAGTTGGGAGATTTAGGGCTTTACCAGCTCTGTGAAGTGCTAGAATTTGGATTGTTGTTCCTGATGTATTTTCCGTCTTTTATTTTAACGATCATGATGCAACTATGCAAATCATATACACAAATTATAAAATTGCATTCAGCATGACTAGGATATGTTTGCCATAACACTTACCTTTGCAAAAGAGAGCATCAGGTTGCCTTAACTTCTGAACTTATACATTTTTGTCCTCTGCTTTTCCTACTTGTTGGAAGATGTCCTGCAGATGATATTCAGAAGGATTTGCCTGCAATATAGCCATGAAGATGTCATTGCCATTCCAACAGAGACTTAATCTGGCTTTAATTTATTTATTTTAACAAGGAAGCTTTCAGGACTGAGGGGAGGAGCCGCCATTGCGTCCTGCCTGTAGGGGTTTTAAGTGTTAATAAGATCTGCAGTTGAGTGCGGGTCAGCCAAGAGGAGTATCTAATGAGAAATATGTTCATGCTTGTAGAGCCAATGAGGGAGTGATCAGTCCCAGCCTTTCAGGAGGCAGAGTGGGTCTTCCTTCATGAGTACATTTTCAGAAACCTGCAGTAGATGCCTGGAAAAATTGTGTTATTTTTCGTGACCTAGTATTTAGGTGTGAATTCTTGGAGTAGCATCTGTGATTAGGGAGATCAGCTGTCCCACCAAATCTCTTAACTTAAATTTCTCAGGAACTTCTGAAAGAGAAAAGATAATTCAGTGTCGCTTTTGATGACTAGAATTCTCAGTTTGTCTTTCCATATTGCTGAGCCTGTCAGTTTTGTAGATGCAAAGAATGCAAAAATCAGAGTCTGTAATCCTGTGCTGGTTTATTTTGGATGTCAACAATAGGGAATTGATTGGTTCTTGCTGTGAGAAGAAGAGAGTTAGTGATTTTAGTTATAGCTTGAACTAGCCCTTTGTCCTGAAGAACTTTTCACCTGTGCTTGTGCAGTTCAGCCTCTTAAGATCTTTAAAGCTCTAGTTTTGTTATTATTGAGGCTGGAGCAGTACCTAGAGCATTGCTTGAATGACTTATTTAAATTTTGCCTTTCCTTTGAAAAAGGATTTAACTATTTTGAGGTCTGCATATAAGATGTTGCTAATTAAGGCAGAACAAGTAGCTGTAATGTAATCAGACAAATTTGCCATTACAAGACATTTTGTTTCATTCATTATAATTTCACTTTTGTCTTGTAAAGCTGGGTTCTTTTTAGCTTGTGCTGCTTAACATGTTTTTGAGTACCGACTTGATGAATAACCAGGTTTTTTATGACTGAAGCATAATTTAATGAACAGTGGCATCTTGGAAGAGAAATAAGGTTTTGAACTGCCTCTGTCCTTAGAAGTTACCAAGTCTATTTTATTCAGTAGAAGATAGTGATTCTAACACCCTACTTGATTGGTGTTTTATTAGGACTGAGTTAAGCTGGTTTTTTTGAAGCAAATTTAGCTGAATGTGTCTTTGTTTCAGTTAGTTTTAAAGAATGGGACACAGAACTCCAAAGAGCAGCTATTTGTGTTAGTATCTGTAAGAATGACAACAGTAAAAGGAATTGTACGATCCCTTTTTCATTTTACTTACTAGATTATTGCATCTAGGCTGTGTCATTTTATAGGCAAAGGCTCTAGTCCATGCTACTTGAAAACATTACTTTTTAAATGGGAGTAATCGGAATTGCTTGCCACATGGACATTAAAACTGCTGTGTTTGATCTTGAGACACTCCAAATACTCACTATTTAGTAATGACTGTTAAAATAAGTGTATTTTTTTAATAATCACAAAATAAGTTTTTCTGATGAAAATTTTGTGAATAACCAGTTGTACATTCAAATATTTTGTTCGTAGACACCATTTACCTTCGGCTTGGGCCAAAGAGCACCATATACAACTGGCGAGCATTGTCTTCTTTGTAGAAGTGAACGAAAAGATACTTTGCTTTCAGAGAGCGGAATAAAAAATTCTAGCAAAACAGCACTTTCTACATCTCCAAAAGCAAACAATATGCTGCATCTTCCACTGTGGGTGTGTTCAGACTGTCGAAGAACAGTCGAAAAGGAGGAGAGGCATGCTACAATAGAGCAATCTCTTGTGGTAAGTTGAAGTACTTCAGGTCAATAGACTACGAACGTATATTGTTATGGGATGAATGCTGCTTTGTGCTTTGGAACCACTTAAGGTGTAAGCGCTTAGAAATAATTTTAGAAGATCTTGATTTGTGAGCTAGACTGAACGGGGAAGTCATGCCAAAAATGAGGAGCCCCACTCTAAGGTTTGGATTTTTCAGTAGAGCAAACTTGCATTTGTTTCTTGCTATTTTTTTTCCCCTTTCAGTTTATTGGATATTAGTTTGTCCTTTTTTCCTTAAATTCTGTTTCTTCTGCTTTTACCAGTATGACTTTAATTGTTACACTTTATTCTATATCTCCTCATGCATATTTTCTTTGCTTTGTGAGGTAAATTATCTGAATTTTCCTTGTTTTTTCAGTAGTGTTCTTAAGTCACTGCCACTTCCCTGCATGTCTCTGCATTATGTCATCTTTTCTTTACTGTATTTTTTAGTTAAGTAGTACAACTTTGCATAGTATGTATATAACAATTTCTTATTTGTTATTGTAGCACTGCAAACAGTGATTTAATACATGGTGCTACTATTTCAAGTTGTGATTATTTTCTTCATTAAGTGGCAGAAGTGAGAATTCAAATGAGAATTCAACCTCACATAAGGCGTGTGTAGCAGAAAGATATGAAAAGTTCATTGACAGGTTCACCAAAACCCCATTAGAGGTAAACTGTGCTCTACTGCAGAACCAAATCTTCACAACTGGGAAGCCACCCAATTCCAATAATTGGAAGCCTCATAGATTCCAGCTGACGTCTCCTTGTAGAGAGATAACAGACTGTCCATATACCCATAAGCACATACAGATTTTATTTCAGTAAACAAATCAATGTGAAGAAAGACTGTCTTTGTGTACTATGTGCTGTTAAACTCGTGTTTAAAGCACAATCAATTTAGGTTTTTGTAAGGAAAATTTAAGAGTGCGTGCAGTCATATGCAAATACTGTTTACTGATATTCTTGCTATAAACTGGGGTCAGTAAAATTAATTCAGGGAAGTTATATCTAAGGGAATTATACTGGTAGTCTGGTGGTAAAAACATCCTAGAGAGTTCAAAGCAAAGCAAGATTGAAACATGTTATTGTTCAGCCGAGTCCAGTTTTATTTATTTTAAGCTCTATTTAATGAACTAGTAAAGTAAGTAAGAGTCTACAATTGCAAGGAAGGCAGCATTTACTTCCTGAACATTTTGTTAAGTTATAGATACTAAAGATAAAACAAACACAGTATTTTTTTTTTCATTTGGCAAGTATTTTCTTATTTTAAGAAGGAGTTTCTAAAGACAAACAGCAAAAAAAATTTCTAAGTTGGGAAGCTGGACTTCAAATTCAGCTACATGGATTAGAGAAACCAGCTGGGAAAAAAACCCAAAATGAGCCAAAAAAATCTCTTTATCAGTCACTGCAAGCCAGATTGTCAGTGGTTTGCTGTAGATGCTCTGGTGTCCAGGCTGCTGTTGCCAACTTTGTTTGCCACAGCACCATCACCAGTACCTGATCTTAATGTTGGCAGCAAATGCATGCAGGTTTGTTTTAAGGCTGTGTCTGAATCCTACTCCAGGATCTGGGGTAAAGCACAAACAAAACCCTTCAGTCATGCTTCTTATGTGGGAGGGGTCTCTGCCTAGTGCCACAGAAAGCTGGTTACAACCTGGGGAGAGTGTGGGAGGGAAGCATGGTGTGCGCTGGGGCTGGAGCACAGAGAAGGGCAAGAAACTGGAAACCAAAGTACTACAGTCTCAGGAGAGAGATTTGTGTCATCTCTTGGTACTGAGCATCCATTCCCAATGACAGCAGCTTTCTAGTGTCTGTTAATATGAAGAAGAATGTCTGGCTGTTGTAAACCATGAAATTTTATGAGATTTTGCTTAGAAGGGGTTGTTAAACCACAAAATTGAAACATACTGCCATATAGAAACTTAAGAGATACTACAATACTAGTTTTATGATTAATCATGGATGATGCAAGTTTTCTTATAGCTTAGTTTATTGTTTATGCTGGAGTACATAAAAGGTGGTAATTATAACTGACATACTTTGGTTATTAGAAATTACACTATTTATATCATTGGTTTTCTCAGTCCACCTCTTCCATTTACGAGGCTTTTTAAAGGTGAACTCTTTGTGCCTGGTTGAGTGCCTTCCCAAATTTTAGTCAGCACTAAGAAATGCCACATTAATATATGCCTACCTATTAATGTTTCACACTTCTGCTTGTGTTTTTTTCCTTTCAGAGTCAAGATTTCCTTTTGCACATGCCTCTTGGAAACAGTGGATCACAGCAAGAATCTGTAGGAGGAGGAAGAATAACTGTTGGTGCACAGACGGTGCCTACTGCAGATCTTAGCAATTCCTCTCCTTCAGACATAGCGTGCAACTGTGAGGCCTGTAATGAGCGCAGGTAACAATGGAATTCAAACTTGACTGTACCATGCCTGTAGTCAGACTTTTAGCAATGTTGTTGCATATTTGTTTGTGTATGCTTAAACTCTTTAAAGAGGGTAACTAGCCATAATGGTAACTTATGGGTAGCAGCTTTTATCCTATTTTATACCTATGAAAATGCCTAAAATATAAAGTATATTGTTTTTCCTGAAGGCCATCTGCAGAACAGTAGGAACCAATATGCTGATGTGATGTGCAAATAGAGAGTAATTTGTTTTTTTGTTATTTGCAGAGAAAATTCAGCAGAGTCTGAACGTGAACCTCAGCAGCTTCAAAATTACTGGTCAGAAGTAAGATATATGGTTCGGTGTATATATCGCCAAGCTGGGACCCCTTTGGCAGATGACCAAGACCAGTCTTTGGTACCAGATAAAGAAGGAATGAAAGAGCTGGTGGATAGGTACAGCATTTTGCAAAGTATCTCTTAATTGTTAAGACAATTGTTAAAATTAATTTTTTTAAGTAGTTTGGAATATTAGTTTTTAATAGAATGTTATTTACCATCTGTTAAGTCTGATTGCTTGGAGTGATTGCCTCCCTCTCCACTAGAATGAAAAGTCAAAAGAGTCAGTTCTATTTCATGCAGGATTTTTAATTACTACATTGAATGCATAGGAAGCTATTAAATTCAGATACAGTTTGCAACAGGAATATCAGTGTATAATTATGGAGGGGTCCCAAAATCTTAGTCTTCAAAAGACTTTAGGGTGACTATTGTTAAGAAGACACTGCTTAGTTTGAATTGCCCCACATGAAAATCTTACCTTGATGAATTAAACTGAGTTATAATTGTGCTTGAATTTTACTGTAGTTGTAACAGCTAGAAGAGATTTTTCAAATAACTGCAAAAAAGTAATATTGACTATTGATCCTTAGATGAGGTGGATTCTGGTAGCTTCTTTCTCATTTCAGAAAGGTCTTTTCCAACCTAAATGATTTCATGATTATAAGTTGAAACTATAGCCTTTCTAAGTGTGAAGTTGAAGATGTGCTTCATGAGATCCTCAGTTGCAGATGGTTTCCCTTGGGCTGTCCTTAAAGTGCTCCAGGAGGTTCATCTCTGTTCCTGTCTGAGCGTGGGGTCAAGGAGTAGTTGCTCTCCTTGGTTCTGTACTTAGTGTACTAAGGCCTGACTGATCTGTCAAACTGTAATTCTTATGTGGAGCTTCT
The DNA here is from genome assembly GCA_033459285.1 of Clamator glandarius. Classification (NCBI taxonomy): domain Eukaryota; kingdom Metazoa; phylum Chordata; class Aves; order Cuculiformes; family Cuculidae; genus Clamator; species Clamator glandarius. The sequence continues at coordinate 574,375 of JAUNZM010000016.1, read as the reverse complement.
ACTTGAAGCTAAATACTGGTAAGGTAAAGAAACTTCTGAAAGATTCTGGTCATTTAGCCTTCCTCTTCATACAGTTATACCCCTGAATTAGCTTTAACAGATAATTAAATAAGCTTATTGCACTTCTGGTACATTAAAAAATGACTGTTTGGTTTTGAATATGAATTGTATAAAAATAGAATGATGCGAAATGCCTAGCTTTTTGTTCCAGTTTGTGATCAAAGCATGCAGCATAGGTTCTGAAGTCAAAGATGCTTAAATTCTGCATACAGTGTAGGTAATTAAAACTGAATTACAACTAAAATGGTTGTTGATTTTTATGCATTTTCTCTTTAATGGAAAAATTTTGGAAATTGAAGTGCATACCATGTACCTTTCATATGTACTTGTGAGCTCTGATTTCTCTAGACCTGTTTTTCACCTGATCTAGTGGGATGTCCCTGCCCATGGCAGGGGAGTTGGAGCTGAATGGTCTTTAAGGTCCCTTCCAACTCTAACCATTCTATGATTCTATGATTGACTTTTGAGAGAGATTATTAAAATACAGAGCCATCAACAGGATCTCAAAGAAGGAACCTTAAGTGTCAATTTGATTGTTTTTCACTCAAATTCCTTATGGTCTCCAAAGTATGAGATAAGATTATGATACTGTGTTTGAGCAGACACGGTGTGTTCAGTCCATGGTGCTAATGTCAAACAACATTTTTTTTAACAAAGCTAGTCAATGTAGATATTGAAAGTGTGGAAACAAAACAAACAAAACAAAAAACAAAAAAGCCAAATGAACCATGTAGGTAGCATGCCAAAGACGGTGCTGTGACTGAGTAAATCTATACTTAAAAGGCAGAAATTTGGAATTCCACATTCAGCCCTGTTAGACACAGCTGGCAAGAAATGGACTGTCTGGTCTTCTTACTTGAAAATAAGTGGTGCTGCCAAGCACTGTCCCTGTTGTATGTTGAAGCGCTTCATGGCAATATGATAGTACTCTTGTGTGAGTGATGAGGGAAGAGTAGGAACTAGATAGCAGCAGGTTTTTACTCATCTAACTCTTAAGTACTTGTCTAATCTTCTTCTTTTTTCTTGCCTCCCTGTGCTGTAAAAAAACTGAAGCAAGTGCTTAAACTCCATGCACGGCAATTTATTTAATAGATTTCACTCTAAAGTGCTTCAAAGCAGTCATTGTTCAGTTTTGTTCTGTATTGAGGTGTTTCAAACCCATGTCTCGCTTCCTGGGAAGTATCAGATCTAGCCAGCGCTATGCTGTCTTTTAGCAGACAGGCCTCGCCTTCTTTGAAGCTGTGTCTTATAGTGACAAATCTTGCAGGTATTGAGTGGCTGAATAGAGTGCATGGAGGGCACTATGGAGCTTCAGTGGCAGTGTGCTTCCCTGGGACAGATGAGTCCTAAATTCTAGTCCCTGTTCTAGATTTAAAAATAAATAAAAAACCAAATAAATAAATAAAACCAAACAAAAGCCTGATCATTTGTTATGATAGCAGTTAGGAGCTAGAGTGCCTGAAGTCATGTTTCTTGAAGTACGTTCTTTGTGGCCCTGTGAATGCCATACCTCTGCTATGCAGTGGCATAGCTGTGATAAAACGTGCAGTGTCCTTGTACAGACGATCTTCAAGTTGGGATAAGAAACACTCAATTAAGGTACAGAGCAGTTTCACAAATTAGTGTCTTAAAAGCTTGGCAATTGTATGAACTGTCTTCTTTTAGTTCATCTCCACAGAAGAGTCTCCCAAAGCAGTCACCAGGTCCAATCTGGTTAGTGTATGTTTAGGCATGTGCTGGCTGCCTAACAGATCAAGCCTCTTTAATGGCTTGAAGTCAATGCTTGTCCTTCTGCAGGTTGTAATTAGGCCTAGTCTGGATGTTCCAAATGGGACATTTATTTGGGCTGTGTGTAGGAACATGGAGAAGTTACAAAGAAGCCTGTCTGAAAAGTCTAGGTGTCTCATGGTTGTATGCAAATTGAGTAAGGGTGTTTTTTAGCTCAGAAGACAAAGTGAAATAGTAAGGTCCTAAACAAATTTGTTCTTCAGTTGTGTAAGCGTCCTACATAGGAGTTCAGTTCCACTGTGTAAAAGTAGGGTACTGGACTCTGTTTTCCCAGTCCTAAAGTAGTTCTGTAAGCCCTAGCCATTGCTTCTTTTCGACAATGTAGGTAACTGGTGTGTATTTTTAGGAAAGTGAAAATTGTTGATTACTTGCAATTTTTTTTTTTTTTTTTTTTGTTACTAATATTCTGAAAATACAGGCTTTGTGAGAGAGATCCATATCAGCTTTACCAACGGTTGGAACAGCAAGCTAGAGAATATGTGCTTGAAATGAAGGTTCGTCTGCTCAGACACTTGTCGCTGGGGTCTAAAGTTGCATCAACGTTAGCAATACAAGGGCCACCACAGGCACATCAATTCATCTCACTCCTACTTGAAGAATACAGTGCACTCTGTCAGGCAGCGTGTACAATCAGCGCCTTTCTAGTTACTCTGGTAAGACTGAAAAAAAAGTCCTATATGCTTTTACTTGATAGGGATAATGCTAGCAGAGCTGTTTGGGGCTCTTTCAGGTGTCTTCTATGGTTTGTAAAATACAACGGGTTTTGTGTGTGCATGATTGCAGACAGGGAGGCTCTGAAAATGCAAATTTAATTCTTCAGAAATGTTAATTAGGTATCTCTTACAGTGAATTGATGAAATTTATCTTTTGTTTGTAAAGAAAAAGGTTGGATGTTGTTTGTGGCACTTACTCTGGAACCTGTGTTTAAGCAGACGTATAAAATCTTACATAATGCCTTTGAAAATGTATGAAGCGCTTCTCTGTTAACCTTTAATAGTCTCTTGACAACCATGTTTAAAGGACACAACTTTTGTGTAGCACTTAGATTCTTTCCATGTTTGGTTTGTTTTCCGTTATAAACAAGAATGACTACTTGAAAAGATGATCTTTTGCCTGGGAAGGAATCTGCTATGTTATTCTGAAGGTCTTGTTCATTCGTAAATGCTTGCTTTGTCAATTGTTGGTGATGTTAGATGGGATTACATTGTCACGTAGAAAATAATAGCTTCGAAAATCTTTTCTTGAGTGACTGTCCATCATCAGTGAGTGATACAGTAAATAAATTCTGTAATTCAGATTGTTTAAAGAGCTGAGAAGGTTATTAATTCTGTTTTGTTAATAATCCTATACATCCTTTGTTAATATCCTTATTTTGTGCATCCCTTTTCTTGTGCAAACTTTGTGTAAGGAAAAAGAAGTGGATAAGCTGGTAAATTTGGGGTTTACTGCCAATTAACTGAAAGTGACTGTCTAGGTATATAAAGAGAAAAAGAATAGGCAGGAACAAGACTATGATGGCCACAGGATATCAAATGGAGCGAAAGCAGTGTGTCATTACTGAGACAGGGCTGTTAGTAAAATGGAATTGGCAAAGCAGGAGGGTGTTTGTATTGGGAAACCTGAGCATATCTGATGCTTTTTTCTGTTGTCAATGCCCTTTATTTGCTGCTGTCTGTATTGTTTTCTCCAGCTTATTCACTTAGATACAAATGTCAGGTCACTGCCTTCTCCAGTTTATTGGCTGCTTTTTATAGTCTCCAAGTCTCTTAACAGGGTGCTTGAAAGGAGATTGTTCTTAAGGCTGAGTTGAGTTAGAACTCAGAAATCTGTTCAGAGCTGAAAAGCAGGTGGATTGCAGTACAAATGTTGGCTTTTTCAAAGTAGATCCCTCAGTAATGATCCTTTTAGTGCCAGTGGTCAGGAAATAATTTTTTTATATTTTTTCCCCTGGTTATTATTGGGAACTAGTAGTCACAGAGAACTTAGAAGGTATGAGACATTAGGATAATGGCCAAGAGATAGAAGATGCTTGAACTCCCTAATCTAGCTTTTTCTGACCTCTTCTTAAAAGCAAAGCTTAAAAAATGCAAAACACTCTGGACTTTTCTTGTCCTTTTCCTCCTGCAGCTTAGTAAGTACCAAAAATTTCTTTCTATGAAGTTATGACATTCAGAAACTGAAATGTGAGAGTGTAGGATACTGTCTCTTGCCATAACTTTCCTAGAGTTATTTAATAATCTTCTAAGTGGAATAGCATATCACGGCTTTCAGTACAGGTAGTAGGGTCACTAGCCTCTTCAGTGCTGCATGCTTATTTTCTCTCAAGATACCAGTGCACTACGGAAGGAGGAGTCTTTTCAGACGAAATACATGAAAGGCAATCAAGATCTCTAGACTTAGTGCAGCCTTGCTTTTAAAGGTAAAACCTTTGCACATAGCATGTGGTACAAAGGCAGGTAATGCCTTGAACCTCCACCTGCAAAGAACTAATTTCTCAGTGAAATTATGAACAGTTTCCTTCCTTTCAAAGGAACCCAGCTAACTAGCAAAGTTCAAGAGAAGGTACTAAAGCCTGTGTCCCTCCAGGGAATGACAGGTATTACTCAGAATGAGCTGCAAAGACTGCAGTCAGTACAAAGAAGTCCTAGAGTACATAGTATAGCAGAGTAGAAGGGAAAACCAGTATTCTTTGTGAGAAATATACTCTGTACCATCTGATATACAAGGTTTGCTGGATTAGTGTTGACTGGTTTGTTCACAGTGTGATATGAAAATTGCTTAGGAAATCAACCTTTCTCAGTGTTGACCCTTGAGAAATTATTGGCAATTTATGGGAGTTTTAAATATAGTGAAGACATAATATGGGAAGTGGAAGGGAACGCGTGTCTTGTGCAACTTGAGAAAAAAGCACTTAGTCTTCTTAAATAGTAATACAACTCCAACTTCTTTTCTTGAATACTGATAGTCTGATGTTAGGTCTGATGATATAAATACGCACTTGTTTTTAAACACACTATACTTAACAAAAATTTGAAATTCCAGAGTATTCTGGTATTTCTGGGTACTTGAGGTTATAGCGCATAGGGCTCACTTGCTAATATGACAGCCAGAATGCTTGCATTTAACTTTGCTGTTTGAGGGAGTCCTGATATAGAAAACCTGCATGCTGTTGTCTATATGTGGGAAAACATAATTGACTTTAAAAAATACTATGCCTGTCTTCTATTATTATCAAAACATAAGAATCAATTTCAGGTTTAGGCCTTGGAATTGTATACAACTATGTGTTAAATAACCTCAAATAGAAAAATATTCTGTTTACCAGAGAATTAAGTTGTTGGTCTCATCTATTTAGCTTCACTTTTGAAGCTGTACTTGACAACAACTGTTTACTTGATTTATGTCAGTTTGGAATAAAGATTATAGCTTGCTATGGTATGTGTCTGTTACTAGATAAACCCAAATAACTGAAATATAATTGGAGATAGGCAATTATTTGACAAGAAAACATGAGAATAGATGTTTCAGATCATAAAAGACATCTTTCAGTGTAGAAATAAACGGAAGCTTTCAACAACATTCTGTATTTTTTTTCCTAATCTGTGACAATTTAGAAAAACAAAAATGAAGCTTTGGTTATTTAAGGCGTGAAATATTTATTTAAAATCTGAGTTTCTGGCTATTAAAATTGTGTAAGATCTGAGCTGTAGGTTGGAAACTGGTTCTAAAAAAATTTCTTGCCTTGGAGAGAACTTTTAAAAATTATTTTCTACCCCTGGCTAACTTCTGGTTATTTTTTCACTATAGGAAAATGAACATTTGAAGAAATTTCAGGTGACATGGGAATTGCACAATAAGCATCTGTTTGAAAATCTGGTATTTTCTGAGCCACTCCTGCAGAATAGCTTGCCAACACTGGTGTCACAGCTAAGGTAGATTTTAACTTTTCTTTTGCAATTTAAAGGAGAAATTAAATCTCATGTTTGCAGCCGCAGTATTTAAAAAAAAAAATTCTCTGCTGCTTCTACAACTTAATAGGTAAAAAACTCCTATTGCTCTGTGTTGAAAACAGTGTGGTTGATTGAGCAAACTGCTGTCATAACTTGCTGTTAATGTTATCACTACCCTAATCTTCTTGCTTGTAGTTTACCTACTAGAATGACAGTATTCTATGAAAATGCTTGTGGTATGACTGGATATTTCTGTTTTCATTTGTCGTCAGACTTTGCTACTGTCTTAACAGCTCTACAAGCGAACTAACTCATCAATGCTTTCATGTTTCCCATGGTGCACAAATAACTTTGGAGTTTTAAGCAATTTTTTTATTGGAGAAAGCAAAAGAAACAAAATCTCTTGCTATGTGCTTGTAGGTCTGATGGCATTTTGCATTTCCTGGGGCTTTAAAATACGTATTTTGTTAGCAAGGTTGCTCTACTTGTAATCGGAGTATGTGCTAAGTTTTTGGGTGGTATTAATTCACAGCGAAGATGATGTTTATCCTAAAGCTGACCTTTTTTAAAGTACAGTCTTGGATAGTTTGTGTTGTTTCTGGTGAAGAAATATTTATGGTCTGTGTACGTATGTTAAAGGTATTGGGTATTTTTCCATGCTACAAGAGCAGTTTGATTGTCTGTCAGAAGGTGCGTTGGTCATAGTGAATGAAGAAGTTTCTGTTGAGTTTGCCCTTTGCTAGTAGATACTGGAAAGGAAACAAGAAAGCAGATTTATCACTCAGAATAACTTGTCTAATTGGTTGACTTGAAACTGCGTTGGTACTGGAAGACGTTTGCTGTTTTGGGTATGTGTTGGGGTTTTTTTGTTAGTGGGTTTTGTTTTTTTTTTAATCTCCAGGCAGGTAATTCTGCTGTTATGTTCAACAGCACATTGTTCAGTCACACATTCCCAGTGATCCGTGTCTGACTTTCCAGTACCAATGTCACCGACACTGTATCCCTCAGTCATCTCCATGCTTTCCTGCAAGGCCCTTAGATTTTGAGTGTTTACCCTTTCTCTTGTCCCTTATTTAAATCACTGAATCTTCTGTCTGTCTCTAGCTTTTTCAGAATAGACAATGATGTGCTGTGCTTCATTCCAAGGATGCTTATCAGATGTCAAATTACAAGAGATGTTTGCTTAAGGGGTGTTTAAACGTATCAGTCTTGTGGGAATGGAGGTTACTAGCTGATATGAGACCAGCTGTGCCAGCCTGTCACAGGGCTGGTCATCTACTTAGGGTGAACTACCAGGGCCATAGTGTGTTTTGTTCTGCTGCTGAGTTAACACCTCTGGTTTGCTTAGGAGGCACACTCAGTTATACAATCTGTAGACCAGCTGTAAGAGCTGCCCATATGCTTATCATGAGTTAATTAATCACCAGGGCTTCTAGATCAGACACAACATTTCATAAGTCTGTATTTTCATAATCACTATTTAAGGAAATCCAGTCGTTTCGTGTTTGAATGAGTAGAGCTTCTTGATAATGGTTTCTATATGAAAGGTTTCTTAGAGGTTAAGTATCTATCTTGGGTTAAGTTGCTTTTGATCACATGCAACCACTGACATGCCTCCTACACTGAAGGGACTGCTTTATTGGTTTTTGGTAAGGAAGTAACTAACTGCCTGGTGCTTTTTATTACCATTTTTTACTGCACTTCAGGAATATATTCCACCTCTGTTTATAGGACTGAAATATCAGCTAGATTGTTACTTTATTCTTGAGGGCTGGAATTGTATTTACTAATTTACTCAAGAGTAAATAAAAATTGAAAGTGTAAATGCTGTTGCATTGCTAATCTAATTTTTTTTCTAAATGAAGTTCTTTGCCTTCTAACATTGAGAGCATGTATAAGAAAGATATTGTACACAACTAGTGTTTGAAAGAATAGTGCTAGCCAACAGCGCTTATGAGAACAAATTCTTTACATCTGTACAGTAGGAATCAGAATTTCACACAATTGCATAATAGAGAGGAGGGAGCTGGCCTCTTCTCCCAAGTGACAGGGGACAGGATGAGAGGGAACGGCCACACGCTCTGTCAGAGGAGATTTAGGCTGGACATTAGGAAAAAATTTTTCGCAGAAAAGGTCACTGGGCACTGGCAGAGGCTGCCCAGGGAGGTGGTTGATTCACCTTCCCTGGAGGTGTTTAAGGCACGGGTGGACGAGGTGCTGAGGCGCATGGTTTAGTGTTTGATAGGAGTGGTTGGACTCAGTGATCCGGTGGGGGTCTTCCAACCTGGTTATTCTATGATTCTATGATTCTATACTTAATTGTCACATTAAAATTAAAAGTCTAGTTCTTTGACAGATGACAGGCAGGACTATATAATTCTTAGGTTGTGTTAGCATTCTATTGCAATGGAAATCTATAACAAAACTTCCTGAAATGCCAGAACTGGGCTTAAACACTAAGTTTTGAGATGCTTTAGTTCTGGGTTTTGGCACTGGCTTTGACTGACTACATGATCTCTGTGCCAAAGTAACTACCGACCAGTTTCCTCTTAATTACTGAGCAGGAGAAATGTTGAAAAGCTTTGGTTTAATTGTGTAAATTCACATGTCACTACAATTTCAAGTGCTTTAAACACTAGTTATCTAATAGAATTTTGTCTTTTTATTTATTTCTGAAATCAAGGCTTTCAGGAGTTAGGTTATTTGCTTAAGAATCCTTGTGATGATGTGCTCTAATTTCTGTACAGGAATTTGCTGTACAGAAATGTAATAGAAAGGAGGGTCAATCTGTCTTTTATTTCTGCAGCTCCTTACAGAGACAGTCAGTGAATGGCATAGCCACATTAACTTGGTGCCGCTCAAGTGATAGTAGATAACTCCATGCAACCAAATTATCTCACTTGCCTCATTCTACAGCACTTTTCCCAGCTGGAACTCCAACTTGTCTAGTAATCTTTTTAGCATCGATCACGAGAGTTCTGATTAACAAGCTTCTGGCTTCATTTTTACTACATAGCTCTTCAGTAAATAGCTAACATGTATATTTAGCCCACAGAATTTGGAAGGGTAAATACATCAAGCGACAAAATATGAATAAATACGGCTCAGTATGTTTGACATCTGGTTGCTTGTGGGAAAGAGGCTCTAGAAATGTTGCACTTCCCACATTCTTGCTATTGTTGGTTACAGGAACATGCAATTGTTGGGCGTTTTTTTGAAAAATAACTAAAAATACTCAGTTTTGGGATGCAAGCAGCTATGTGGGCCTTGGTGTATCAATAACTCTGCTTTAACAATACTTTTTTGGCTGGCAGAACTTAAAGGTGTGATTTTTTTTTAAGTGAAATGTCTCTTTATAACAAGTGCTATTTGATCTTCTAGGCTTGGAACAACACATGATTCCTGTAGTGAAGATATGTATAGTACCTTGCTACAAAGGTATCATCAGCTGGAACAGGAAATGGGTCAAGTTGCTGAAGCATGGCTTGAATGCCAGAAAAGAATAGATGATTATGTTGATGAACAGGTAAGAATCATGGAAACACTCTCAAGACCAATTATGTAGGGAGCAGTCCATGCAAGGCTCTGCCTCCAGTGAAGAGTTTCTCTGAGGTTTTAGTCTAGAGCTTTGAAACTACCAAATGTAGCATTTTTCATTGATGTCACTCTTTCAGAAGAGAAAAAAACACGAACATATCAATACATAATAGTGGTTGTACAGAAACATTTTCAGATTGTTGAAGCAGAATGTGGTGCCATTGTTTAGAGATGGTCTTTGAACATTTTTAATGACTTAGGCTTGTAAATGACCCATAGCACAGTAATCTGAAACTTCCTTTTATAGATGTTGCTAGGAAAAGGAAAAATAGCAACCCACAACCAAAAGCCCACCTCACAGCCCCCCCTAAGCTTCCAAAATAATATTTACATAAAATTAGAAGCTATTGAATTTTGCATACTGTGATGACATTTGTACAGCTGTCAAAATCAGAACTCCAGAGTCTCAGTACGTAAATATTTGAGACCTCTGAAGTTACTCTTTTTTAATTAAGTATATGTTCTAACAAGTACTACTTCTGGGTTTTTGCTACATTTCAGAAAATAATCTCAGTGTTGTGCCAACTCCTACACTGTTGAGAGCTTAATTTTTGGGAAAATAACTCTTTATTTTGCAAGTAGTTGCTTATACTCTCCTGAAATTGCTTGTGTGCTTTTTCTGTCGTGTTCAAAGAACTTGAATTTTTTAAAAACACCTGAGCATAAATCTTTTTAGTCTGATCTTAACTATGCTAGAAGAAAGAATATGCTTGAAATAACTGAAGATACAGAATTTTTTAGAACTTCACTTGTATTTTGAAATATTATGAGCATTAGGAATATGGATGCCGAAGTTGAGATTTAGTAATTCTGTGTTACTCCTACAGAACAAGTGTACTTTAAAGTTTTATGGTACACTGTAAATGTCCTTCAGAAGCTCTTCACCATGAAGATTTAAGTGAAGTTCTACCATTAATTCCAGTACCTTCAAGATAGAGACAGGACATAACAAATTTTATTTTTAGAGATCTTTCTACGTTTGAGATCTACATCTGTGAGCTGTCAGCTATGAAGCTTCCTCTTGTTCTGGCTGCTTTTATGCACCTAAGTACTTCATAGCAGCTTGGTAAAATTTCACCATCTCTTCTTTTGTGCTACTAGAAGTCATTTTCCCCATGAGGTCACAGTAAGAAAGTGAGCCCAGTTCTATTCTGATAATTCACTTATTTTTCCAACAGATAGAATTTCAGTAAAGTCATAGTCATATTAGGCTTCTGACTGGTTGATTTGCACACTTTAAATCAACTCTTAACTGATTTTTCTGTATTTCTTTCTATTGAGTGACTGTGCAACTGCCACAAAATTTAACAGCAGGTTTTTTATGTGCATAGCGAAGCCTGTATTGCGATGCAAACAAAAGCCCTTCTACCATTTGGGGAACTTAATATTCAGACTTCTTATTTCCTAATGACAAAGACTTGCAAGGGTTGTGTGTAGAGGAAACAATTCTACAACTTAAACTAACAAGTTTTAAAGAAGATTTTGGTATTTCTGTTGGTAATTATATGTAGAAAAAACATTTTCACAATCATGTCTTAAACCCCGCGTTGGTGATAACCTGTAGTTATACTCTTTGATCAAAAATACGCCATTCAGTATGACCATCTTACCTGAATTTGCAGTGATATTTTTATCAACCAGGTAGAAATCAGAAAGCCTGGCTACTATGGAAACTGTGGATCTTAACAGCGAATGCATGTTCGTTGCTTGATGGCTTAACAAAATTTTGAGATTATATTGCTATTGTATCAAAGGTTAGAACACATAGACCACCACACGGGAGAACTTAACAGTGATCCTCCTTTACATGCTGTGGAACTACACCCAAAATTTTAGACAGGGAATCAGCAGAGATAATTAACGTACCTCCCCTAAGGGGTGGCATGTTAGTTGTTCTTGGAAAAGAAGTGAACGGCTTTGGAAGCAGTACAGATACACAGTATTTTTGTAAAGACGTAGTAAGACAGCTGTGTTGTGCACTGACGTGTTAACTTAATTTACTCCTACACCATACCTGTATGCCGTAATAAAATTTAGAATAAGGGCTGTACCTCCAGGTCTTGTTTTTCTTACCAAATTTAGATTACACACAACTCAGGTGATTTTAAATCTATCTGGAGCATTCCCATAAGTAATGGCTAGGTAGTCAGGTAGTCACATGAAAGTATTTTTAATTTTCTTTTTTTTTCTTTTTTTACTGCTAGCTCCCACAAAATAAAGGAATAAGGGAAGGACTTTGTCCACCTTTACAAGACCATTTGGAGAGCTTTTCGCTTGTCTCTCCATATTAAAGTGTGAATTTTTTCTTTTTTTCGTTTTTTTTTTTTTACAATCCTGATCAACATAATAGAAAAAATAGTATTGCATGGGCGTAGTTGTTTTGTCTTTATGGCAGTTGTATAAATAATTGAAATGCTTTCTGGTTTTGAGTGCTGAGAATTTGCAATAAGAGGAATTATTTTTATTATTACTAGTGAAGCAGGCTAGCAAAATACACTAGATTCACAGTCAGAATTTGGAATGCTCAAATGTGCTGTACACATTTGATAGAGTTTAAAAATTGGAAGCTACAGGCATTGTATGTGCAAACATCAAAATTCTCCCAGGTCGTATAGTGGTATGTGTCAGTTCTGACGGAACTGCTGGTTTTGTTTTATGACTGAATCTATTTTAGAATGAAAAAATGCTTGTTCACCTGCCTGTCTCACTTTACAATGTCTTGTCTGATAGATCTCATACTTTCTAGCCTAAGTGAAAAGGGTAGAAGGAAGGTGGTAGTGGGCTTCTCTCCTCTATTGGGCAGCAGCGGTAGCATATTCATTGCAGATGTGCAATACTGAAGTGTAAATTTTCCCTTCCACTGGCACTTGAATTTATCTCCCACTCCCTAACAGATGTCTTGGGCATGAATCATGTGGTTTGTATTACAGCTGCCTGGCTTTGCTAAAATAAATATTCACTGGGGGAATGGAAGAGGGGAGAGAAGTCATTTCCTATGATTTATGGAATCAATAACTTGAGATACTTTCAGACATGGGATATTGGACAGGCAGTGAATTTGGAAGTAGGAAAACTTTTAGCTTCAGCTCCTGTTGCTATGAATACTCAGGAGTACCAGGACTTAAACTGTGCTGTTTTTCTTGACAGCCTCTTGGCAGACTTGAGTAGGCAGCTCCCAGTTAATGCACTGGCTGTTTTAAACTTCATTCTTGGGCATTAAAGTCTTCTCTTACAATATATAGTGAATATAGGCGCCTGTCTTTTGAGGGCAAAGATTCATCTAGGTGTCAGGGCACCTAAACCAGTGAGTGTTGCTGGGTTTAAATATAGCTTAAGGATGCTCAGCAGCTGATAGCACAGCCAGGATGAAGTCTCTGATGTTGTTGGCTGCAGACTGCAGAAGTATGCCTAGGAAATGGTATTTGTGGTTCATTCATTTTTTGGTGTTAATGCAACTTCACTGGAGCAAGGGAAATCAAAATCCAGAGTAGTAACTAGAATCACATGCTGCTGGTTGTTTCACAAGTTCATTAGGCAAAACTTTACTACTTAATATGGTTTCAGATCCTCGGCTTAGAATTTCGTTTTCCCAAGTTAAATAATGATAATAACAATAACATACTTAAATTTAAGTCTTACTATTAACCTTTCATCAAGTATGAATTTTCTGGAGACATGCTTCTTAAGGGGGGAAAAAAAAACTTGCTAGCTGTGTAACCGACTGGACTTTGGCCTGCTAACATATCTTTATGAAGTAATTTTGTTATCTTCTATAAGGTGGTAGGTATTTTTTTTGTTAATTGCATAAATGAACAACTTCAATAAATAACCTAGATAGCTGGTTTTCCTCACTGATGAATTAGTGTTCTTAAAATGTTGTTAATGTGCAACAGGAGAAGGTTTGTACTTGCATTTTGCTTCATGCAAGTTTATGGAAGCTTTTGCACTTTGCCAGAGTGAATTTATATTTTTCTGATTTAGCAAATAATTTGCTTACAAAAAGTAATGAGCTCTGTGGGCATTTATGATGATGTGATTCAGGGATGAGTAATTATAAAATATTTTCCTTTTCTCTGATACATCATGGGCGTGACATACGTTGAGAAATGTAAGTGGTCAATAGGGTTAGTCTAGGACACCACTTAATCTTTACTCTTATTTTTATCACTCTTTGATTGGATGGTTAGTTCCACATGCGGTACATCAGAATTTGAGCTGGAGACTTATGTTGAGGCCTTGACAAAAGCCTTTTATCTCTAGATTTTAAAGTATATTTTAGCAGATCTGAGATGTTGAAGATTTAATGTCAATTGCATTTTATTGAAATGCTATGAAAATAGTTAATGGAAATATTTACTTAAGGAGTAAAAGTGCAGAAATCTGACTGAAAAATAGTGTAAGTGAATATAAAATCTTATGTTTAAGTAACTCAAATAAAATATACTCCATATTGATTTAAGTATGTAAGTGATTTCAAAAGATTATAGACAAGCTAGATTTTGTGAAACTGATAGACCAATTGACCGCAGTGTAGGATTTCTACCATTAAATCAATAAGTTTTCCTTAAATTCCATTTTAGATGGCAATGAAAACAAAACAGCGCATGCTAAAGGAAGACTGGGAATTTTTTAAGCAGAGGCGTTTTATTGAAGAGCAGGTAGGATTTTTTTTTATACCATATTAAGTTACACTAATGTTTTGTGTATATTTGTAAGGTGCGAACATACAAGTGTAGTATACTGTACTAGTTCTGCGTGATCGAATGTTGTAGCTATGCCAGGCATGAAATTTGGTCAGCTAAAATAGAGAAAAGCAAGGTCCAAGAAGAGTATGTAATAGTATGTAATCTCAGTTACTACAAGGTAAAAACACAAGCACCATAGTCTTAGGACCAAGGACCAGGTGTTGAGGTGCTTTATACAATAAAAAGGGAGGTTTTGATGCCTTAGAGTGGGATCCAAAAGAGCCAATACATTGAGCATGGAGCTGCCTTGATATATGCAACAGGGCATATTGTATTCAGGATTTTACAAATTCCCTGGTCTGTGAGTATGAGCTGTGGTAGCAGGGCAGGGGATTGCATCTGTTATGACTCTGGAGGTGGCTCCTACACCTGTTTTGTGGGGAAAAGGCTAAGCAGAGCTGTCTGCCTTTCTTTAAGCCATAACCACAGAGCAGCCAGTAGAAGTTCCTACCTTATTATAAAACTATCTGCTGTTTAAGGCTTGGTGTAGCCTGGAAGTGTTCAAGTGTGTATTGTGCTTTCCGTAAGAGTACAGAGTGACTCGACTAGAGTCAAGACTGGATAGGGAACCTCTACATTTCTGTACCACTGTGCAGAAAAAATGCTAGTCATAAGTCGGAGAAGGAGAGTATGACAGTACATTTTAGTGAACTTAAGCTTAAACTGGCAATGTCTCAAAGCAGTCATCAGTAAGTACTTTTTCCTGTAAGGAACGTAAGCCTGTGTTTAACTATGTCTTTAGAACATCTGGTAAACAGGCCTCCTCAGAGGACTTGAGGAAGAATCCTCTTTCTCCATGATCCTAATTGGGCTTAAGTCACCTGTAAGCCCATGGCTGTCTAGGTACAGATCAGATCTGGGCATTTACAGAATACCATGCAAGATACACATACAAATGAGTGAAGGTGATGGACTGGGTGACTTCTTTATTTCATAGTGGAAACATACTTTCTTTCAAGAGTTTCAGTGCCAAATGTTTGTTGTTTGTAACTTTGAATTCCTTCCTTTTTTCACTGTTTTTTCAAAATGCCACCTTCATTAAATTATTCTGAATGCTTCTTTTAAATATTTTGCCCAAAGAACCCCTTGTGATTATGCAGTTTGTTAATGATGTGCCATTGCATTGTTAATGGAAAGACTTGCACTACTGAAACACTGCCTTTATAATTTGCTTCAGCTTAATAACAAGAAAGCACTAGCTGGGGAGAACAACTTCACAGACACAATGAGACACATGCTGTCATCACGTTTGAGCATGCCTGACTGTCCCAACTGTAATTATAGAAGAAGGTGAGCTGATGTTTTTAATATGAAATTATAATAAATAATTAACTTCTTGTTTGAGAAGGAAGGAAATGTATTATTGGAACAAAGAATGTGGCTACTTTAAATGAACGCTGCTTCAACAAGGTCATAAAAATCTGTAATCTTAATTCCTGAACAGATGTACTTGTGATGACTGCAGCCTCTCACACATTTTAACGTGTGGCATCATGGATTCTCCCATAACCGATGATATCCACATTAACCAGTTACCACTACAAATTGATTCTGCTCCGGATTATTTATCTGAGATCCGCCCACCCAGTATGTCTTCAGCAAGTTCGGGATCGGGTTCTAGCTCGCCTATTACAATTCAGCAACATCCCAGACTGATCCTCGCAGATAACGGTTCTGCACCAACTTTGTGAGTTCTTTTCTGTTTTAAATTTTACAGTGAATTGAACTTAAACAGGCAATTTGCATTGGCTAATTCTCACTTATGAGAATCTAGCTTTGAGTAATGCTAGCTTTGCCTCAGAAAATTATTTAGTACTGGTACTGTTTTTAGCAGACCACAACTGTAGTGCTGTATGTTGTGCAAATATAAATTTTTTAAAATGTTCTGTTAAGTTCTTAAAGGTTTCTGAAGATGTTGACTTAACAGTATTACTAGAAGTGTGCATAGTATGCGTTTTCCTGCTTTGAGATAACAGGCACATCAGATACTGATCTACTTTAGAGCATCATTTTAAAATGTCACACTGTCTTAGTCTGAGTAAGGGAACTAGTGATCTTTCCTTTGAGAGATGGTCATTTCATATGAATCAGCTTAGTTCCAAAAAAGCCTTTATTAGGAGGCTTTTAGGATTGTTGTAGTTCTGTTGACTCAAGTCTTGTATCAGAAGTTATTCTCTCTGTCAGAAGTATCTGTCACCCTCTTTTATTCACATCACAATGACAGTCAGATTTGAGGCATTAGCCTAGCGATAGGCTTCTGCCCCTTCCATAATTGTAAAGACCAGCTTCTGTATGTGCTTAGGGTGCAGCTAACCAGCAGTCTCTACCATGTGATATTCCAAAGGTATATTTAAGAAAACCTGACTTCAGTACTGGTGGGAACAGTAATGAAATACTTGTCATCAGTACAGTCAAGGGAACTGGTGTTTGTGTTCTGTCTTAATATGGTGTGATGGATAAGGACAGTGCAGGTGTGTAGGATATTTCTACTGAATATCAGTTCACTAAATTCAATTTCCATTTAACATTTACCTTTGTGTCTGCTGCCACCAATGGTTTCGTATTCCATGACAGGACTTTAGTTTCTGAAGCCACCTGGGAATGCTTGAAAACAGATTATGTAGCAGTATGTTTAACTACATATTCTTAAATGCCTGGTTGGAATTTCTGTAAACTCTCGTTAGTTTAGGTGCTGAAATGTCCGAAGTTGCTCAGTTTCTTTCTTCAGAAGCTAGTTCAGTTGAATCCAAGTATTATTTACTGCAAGAAACCTATTTTTAGGAAGGTACCACTGCTCCATGCGGAAGGGCCATTTATGTCTCATAATATATGCTGTGTTTTATTTCCTTGTTGCACATTTGAAATATTCCTAAATGGTGCCATCATGTAATTAAATTCTGGCACAATATCTCATGGAATGCAAAAGATAAACTTTAAGAGCTCTTTTAAGAGCTTTGGATTGCTGTAGAAACATGAACTAACCAATCTTTGTAACGCTTCTCTGGAGCGGGTAATTAAGCATTAGTGTTCTTATACTAGCTGTCTGCATGTATAAAGAAAATAATTCCATGAAGTATTTTAGAGCAGATTCTGAAAAACATGTAGATGTGAAGTTGTTTAGGAACTAATTGGTATTGAGAAATTTAAGAGTTACCATGATGTATTCAGTGTTCCCTGCTTACTGTTACTGGCTTGACATTTAATGTATGGAAAAACGTGAATTTTATTTTGTACTTTTTTCCACTTCATACTTTCTCTGAAGGAAATAATTGACATGAGGCTTCTTCCATTAAACTGAAAGTTCGTCCATATCCTGTCATTACTAATTTGATAGATTCATGGTCAGAAAACAGTAGTGGAAGAATATTTTATACAGAAATAGCAGAGAATCTTATTTTCAGTCCTGTCTGTTGTTCAGGCATGCAGCTGCTGTTTTCAGTAGGATTAAGTGGCAGGTTGCTTGATTTTACTTGCTCAAAAAAATATAAGCGCATTTAAACAACTCAGAAGACAATTCTTTGACTCCCAACTCAAACACTGATAAAAGAGGTGCCCTCAAGTTTTTATTTCATTTTGGTGTTCTACCTATTCTTACACTAACCGAGGTTACTGAGCACTGTGATTTATCTAAGCCTCTTTTCTCTTCAGTGGTAGTGATGATGATGATGTTGCACCATTATCAGCAAAATTTGCTGATATCTACCCATTGAATAATTACGACGATGCAGAGGTGGTAGCCAACATGAATGGAATTCACAGTGAGCTAAATGGCGGAGGTGAAAACATGGCATTGAAAGATGAGGTACAGCATTTAGCATCTTGTCTTTTTCTGGCAGTTGGGGTGTGCTTGCTGAGGAAAGGTCTGTCCTTCACCCATATGTTAATGAGTTAATGTTGTCCAGTCTCCTCAGGTGAGCAGTACTAGCAGCAGTTCTTCAGAAGCAGATGATGAAGAAGCAGATGGGGAGAGCATTGGTGAACCTCCAGGGACTCAAAAGGAGGAAATGACTCTAGGAAAAAGGGCATTAAGGAAAGATGAAGTAAAAATGGATAGTCCACCACCATCTTATCCCAGTCAGCAGGTATAGTAATCAAGAAGAAACTCTTAAAGTAAACTCAATTTTGAAATGTGGCTACTTGAATGAGAATATATTTATACCTTCAATTAAATATTTAACTTTTAATATAATAAGTTATCAGGAGGTAGGTATGATATATAAAATATTTTTCTGCTGATTCTGTATTGTCGTCATGATTAATACTGTCCTTTAGTTAAAACCCAAAATCTGTTAATTATATTGAAGGTGGCTTCAGTATAAGGGGAAAAATGTTTATTCCTGCCTGTATAAGCAAGAAACACAAACTGAAGAAGCATTTCTGCTTGAAAGATTGAGCTTGATCTTTAAGCTACTTTTCTTCCAGCAAGCATGTTGAGATTTTTTTTTTTTGTGTTGTATGGCTGACCAGTGACATGATACTTGCATGAGCTGAGACCTCTGTCAAACTAGCTTGAAACTGGTGAACAGCTTCAGTGTTTGTTGTGAAAAATCAAATAACATTATGTTAAGTCTACTTGCCTTAGGGGAGCAAACTAAATGCAGGATAAAAAGACAGATTTAACCTTTCACTGTTTTGCTTTCTTTGAGGAAAAAGAACTTTCTCAGTGTTATTTTGGGGAACTCTTCGTGACTTCTTTAGCCTGATTTTGTAATCAGTACTGAGCATCTACCTTGTAATGCTGCATTCAAGTGATTGATTTCAATGGCACATATGTGCCCGTGAGATGTTTTTGAGTTATCTCTTTGGGTTGCTCATTTACTCAGCATCTTTATTCTTCTTTGGATTCCTTATCATGCTCAGTACCTAAAGGTCGGTCAGAATTGGAGTTTGGATCTTGCCACACTGTTTGACATCTTTTTTCCATTTTTATGTGCTCGTAGATTAGTATTGGTTTCTTGATAATACTGTTGTGGGTTTTTTTGAGAGAAAGTTATTTTTTCCTTTCTGTATACCTAATTAATTGAGTCATCATATTTGTTTTATAAAATCTTTGCTTGCTAAAATATACCATGTCTCAAAGGTTGTAATGCTTGAAGTGCTAATGAAGAGTTATTTGTTTGAGAGGAAGGGTTATTTAAGAAGAAAACCACCTGTCAGTTCTTTTTCAGAAAGCTAAGTTAGTTAATGTTGCTTTTTGGAAAAATATGAACTGCTGCATTGCTGAGAAAAGAAATGGCAATCAGGAAGTGTTCCTGGTATTGCTTCTGGTAAAATTATCTTCCAGTTAAATGTCAGATGACAGTGGCAGAAAAATGTACTCAGCTGAGACGGAAATGGAGCTGCTCTTTCCTGGAGTGCTTTTTCTTCCAGAGTCTTGAATCCTTTTGAGACAGCAGAGTCTAACTATACCTTGAGACGAGTAAAAGGTTCTAAGAAGGCGTGGATTTCTCATGGTTGATACAGTTATGAAATTTTTGATAAGAAATGTCTGCACTACTCAGTCACAGAATGGTTGAGTCTGGAAGGGGCGTCTGCAGATAGCGCAGTCCAGCCCTCCTGCTCAAAGCAAGTTATCTAGAGAAGGTGGCTCAGCGCAATTTCAGTCGGGTTTTCAGGATGGCAGCTCCAGAACTGCTATGGGTAACATATTCTGCTGTTCAACCACTCTCATGAATAAATAAATGATTTAATCTTGAGTGGAATTTTTGTGTTTCAGCCTGTGCCTTTTTCCTCTTGTCCTTTCATGGGATACCACTGAGAGGAGTCTAACTCCATCTTCTTTAGTGCCTAATCAGGGAACACACACAGATGAGATCCCCTTAAGTCTTCTCTCAAGTCTGAACAGTCCCAGCTCCTCTCAGCCTCTCTTTGTATGACATAAGCCCCAAGGCTTAAATCATCATAGGGTCGTTCACTGGACTCACTCCACAAATGTCCACATCTCTCTTAATGGGGAGCCCAGAACTGGATGCAGCACTCCAGATGTGTCTCACCAGTGCTGGGCCAAGGGGGAGGATCATCTCTGACATTCTGGTTGTGCTCTGTCTCACGCAACTCATGTAACTCAGGATTACTGCGAGCTTTATCAGCTAATCAACCTGTATTGCTACTCTCTGCACATACTGTGTTTCATTATGCTTGGAAAAATGATCATCCAGTTTGTGGGATTTTTTTATATAGTGTGATAACTAATTGCTTGGTAGTGATCAAATGCTGTTGAGGTTGCAGTTCCTGTCTGTTCTTGGTTATCTATATCAGTATCTTGCTTGTCACCAATAGTGGACAGTAAAAATCTGTATAGTATGAAACACTGTCAGTTTTGGGGCATTCTTTTCTTAACTAAGATAAAGATCCTCTACTAGCACTTCTACTTCACTGTGAGGTTTTCCCATTGATGCCACATTAAAGAACTCTATGGATAATAGAAAATAATGCTCTGAAAATAATATTAATAATTCCTGAGATAAAAGGATGGGAGGAATATATGTATTTATTGTCTGTCAAGTAGATTCAGTTTTTTTTTTTTCTTGCAGGCTGACCAAGGTCCAAATGCTTGTGAATGTCACGTTTGCAAACAAGAAGCCTCGGGTCTAACAGCCTCTGCACTTGCAACTGGACGCCTGCCTGCTGGCCACCAGTTTATGAATCCTGAAAAACCTACACATCCTGCACTTCATCTTTATCCTCACATTCATGGACATATACCATTGCATACAATTCCTCATCTGCCTCGTCCACTCATCCATCCCACCTTGTATACAGCTTCTCCCTTTACACACAATAAGGTAAGCCTGACAAAGCAGATGGGTCATCCTGATTCCAGGAAAAATACTGTATAAACCAGCATGACTGAGTATCAGTGAAATCGTGAAAGTTGCTGTGGTCTGTTTATAGTCATCCTTTTGGAGACAATAGTGAGGAGTAGGGAATAGGACAGATCCAGAACTTCTAGAAGGTTCGTATAGCAAGGCTTAAGGGTAGCTTTTATCAGGAAGACTGATAATTTCCTTACTGTGGTTAGAATGAACGTATTGTTAAATGAGTCTTCAGTGATAGAAACAGTAATGGGACATTAGTCAGTGTGATAGGACTTAATTAAATCTTCATACCTACATATTGAAGGTCAAATTTTAGTATTTTGTTTTGGCAATAATATCTGAAGGTTTCTAGCTCAAAATATTTTTTGAGACAATTGAATCATAAGCCTTACTTTTAAGTGGTTTTGTGCTTTGAGAGAACTTGCTTTATTGCCGGTTCTGCAAAATTCTTTTGACCCAAAACTTGTAAGTAATAAACAAGAATAAGATGTGAAACAAGGATTGGGATTCATGCTTGCTTTTCAGAAGTATGAGTCAAAAGCCAGAATTACTATTAATGTGATTTTTTTTTCGCATAGTATTTAAATTGGTCAAACTGGGGATGCTTATAAAAGGGACAAAGCCTTTGTTGTTAGGTACATATTCCCATCATCTCCCTTTCATTTGGTCACATGATCCTGTGGTTGCAAGAAGAGTGAATTAGGTCACTAAGATGACCTACTCTTATTGCCCTTCTTAACATCCACTTTTGTTTTTCCTGGTTTATCAGTGTCCTTTCCTTGTCTTAGCACTGCACCAGTTCCTTAACTGCCGTGTGCCAGCCTGCCATTTCTCAATAGCCCACTGCTATTCTGAAACCCGTAACTGTTGTACCCCACCTTCTGCCATCCTTCCAGAGCTCTTTTTACATCCCATAAAACAATGAACTCAAGCTCCTTTCCATCTACTCCAGCTCCCATCCCCGATCGCTCCTGTGTTTCTTTTCAGAAGACTTTTGTGTAATGGAACATCAGCACCGCACTGTCAAGGCTGTGCCAGAAGCTCACTGGGCAGTAGCGAGGTGCTTGCTCTGAGTGGCTTTATTACGCAGGCCAGATCTGAGCTCTGGCACAGCAGCTGAACCAGCTGGGCTCCATGTGTTTGTTGTGCTGCACCTAGCAAGACGTGTGGAAGCTGAAGTGTTAGGGAGTTGTTGCCTTTGACAAGCCAGCTAAATTCAGCAAAACTGGTAGTGAATGAGCTAATAAGCCCTGCTGAATCAGGCTTGGTTCATCGTGGGCAGTTTGTTCTGCTCTGTGGAGTGTTTCTTTGTACCCATATATATAAATTTCCTTTATGCAGAATATTCCAGCCCCTCCCTCCTTCGCCATTATTCAGATAATGAAAATCCTTCTGAATAGAATAAGGGCACTGGGTATATAAGTAGCTTGCTTGGCCAGAAATGTTTAGACTTTTGTGTCAGAAATGTTATTGGAGTCAGCTGAAAGTTTTGGTATCTACAACTACTTCTGTGTAGCTTTGTATTGCATCAGATCTAGCACAAGAGTAGAATAAAATCACTTTGCTTGGCTTCTTTTGAAAGGTGACAGTACTTGAACTTAATGCTTGCGCTGGAGGAGGTCTCTGAAAGAAAGTTACATTTTAAAATGAACAGTTTCCTTTAGAAGATATGGGGCGAGCGACAAAAACTTGCCTCTGTAAAGCTGGGAAAAGCGTGTTCCCTCTTTCCCCTCAAGTTGCTCCTTAGAATAAAAGGGATGTATTCCTTGCCTGTTAAGTTTTAAGTCAGGAACCTATTAATACTCGGAAATAAAAAAAGCAGAAGAGTATCATCAACTTACTATTTGAAAACAATTTAAAGCGTTCTGTTTTTCTGCAGCACTTATTTTCAGTCCTAACATGTTTGTAATCCCTTATCAATAATTGTCATATTTGATAATGATTATCATGTCACAGAGGATTGGTGTTTTGGCAGCTTGGCCTTTGAAAGGTAATAATTCCTAAAAAGTTCTAGAAGCATACAAATACTGTTTTTAATTAAAAACGAGAGCCTAACAATATATGATAATACCTAGGTATTTTTGGAGAGCCTTTTTTCTGCATTTCTCAGCTGCATCTAAAACCAGTGTTTATGGCTTTAAAATATATACAAATATATTATCTGCATTAAAAATCAACAGACTAGTCTTTTTATCATTCTGGGAAATATTGTTGATCATGCTTTAAAAATCAACAAACTAGTCTTTTTATCATTCTGGGAAATATTGTTGATCACGCTTTTTATAATGCCTTTCACAATTGAAGCACTGTGATTTGAATATTGCTGTTGGAGTGGCTGTGTAAGCAAACAGAATATTAATGAGTAAAATACTCTTTATTTTTGTAGGCATTACCGCCAGCTCCAGTTCAGAATCATACAAACAAGCATCAAGTATTCAATGCATCTCTCCAAGATCATATTTATCCAAGCTGTTTTGGGAGTACTCCAGATTGGAATAGCTCTAAATTTATAAGTCTTTGGGGATCAGAAGTGATGAATGACAAGAACTGGAATCATGCTACGTTTCTGCCTGATACAATTCCTGGTGAGGGTTTGTTATTACTTGACACTGACTAGTTAAAAGCCTTATGTTTTGAAATGGAACAAGTGTGGCACTTTTTTCTGGGAATGGTAGGTTTCATCATCATAGTTTTATAAGACAGGATTCTGGCAGACAATTCCTACTGCTTCTCGTGGGTCTGAAAACTGAAAAATAAATTCTTATGTATTGAAGAGAGGATGCCAAAGACTGAAGAGTAGTATACTATTTTTCACCTACAGTCATTGTACAGGTGTTCTTGTCTTCAGAAGTTCAGGTTTGCATAGAAATAAGAATTAAAGGGAAGATTAAGTAACTTTACGTCTTCTGCCACAAAGGCCTGCTCTTTTTCTACAGGATCATAAAGAGCACTGGTAACATGGTGCTACATCCTGCTGCTTATAGTGCACAGAGGACCGCATTGTCATCCAAAAAGGCAGAGGCATAAATCACACAGTGGATTAATTTAAGCCAGGAGGCCTTTGGAAATACTTATGCTTGAAGTGAAAAGAGATTATAAGAGAAATAAGAACATATAGTTATAGATATGTCTTTATTTCCATTCCTATCCTAGCAAATATTAAAATGCCTATTTTATTTGACTTATATGAAAAAGAAAGCTTGATTTTCTGTGTTAGCTTTTTTCAGAGTGACCTGCTGCTGACGTACGTCAAGCTACTGCAGTGTTATTTAAAAGGAAAGGCATTAAAAACCTCCAGAAAACTTCCCTAGTAGCATAACTTGTTTACAAATGTAGTTATGGGTAGCTGTTCCAACAAATGGTTAGTGACAAGCTTGTGTGGAAGATCTGTCACAAAAGTGTCACTGTAGTTAGCTGCAATTACCAGTAAGTAGCAATAGATTTGATGATGTTATATTGATGGAAGGATATGTTGTTCCTGCTTATAGTTGTTGCATGGCTAACTTGGTCTTCAGATATTGAAGCTTATAGGGTTAGCATGTAAAATGGTGTCCAAATTTAATTTAAAGGTGTCTGTAGCTACTTGTTAAGACACGCTTAGTAGTGTTCTTAAAGGAGTTGCTTTAAGGTTTTTGACTTCTGCTCTGAGACTTCTTAGAGCTTTTTGTTACTGCTATACTATTCGGAGCAGCGAGCAGGAGGAAAGGAAGATCACTTCACTAATCCTACTAAGCCAACACTAACTATATACCCTTGCTTGTCTGCATCAAAATTATTGAATGCTTAATTCTATGTGCCATAAAGACAGTTCCGTAATTCTATGATTCTTAATTACTATGTGTTTCGATTGAAGGGACTGATATATTAGCACCAGCACTCTCAGATATAAGACCTGAAGCACTTCCTACTACATCTAGCAACGAAGCAACAGCAGTTACTGACAGCAAAGAGAAAAAAAATGCTGCAAAAAAGAAATGTCTGTACAATTTCCAGGATGCCTTTATGGAAGCTAATAAAGTTGTCATGGCAACCTCTTCTGCCACTTCTTCTGTCTCCTGCACAGCTACTACAGTGCAGTCAAGCAGCAACCAGTTCAAAGTGTCATCCAAGAGACCATCATCAATAGGTAAGGATCTGTACTCAAGTACCTTTAGCTAACCATAAAGATTTATATGTGTTTATTTGAGTAATATTATATATCTTGATTTTTGTTAGTTGCTGTTCTGACTACTTTTGAGTTGTGGTCCCTATACTTCTAGATTAAGTAACTTTGTAAAAGACCTTGATGTTAGAGTTTGGAACTGAATAGAAAGGTATTGAAATACTGGCCCAGTTTTACAGAAACTGATAACATCCAGCACTTGACGTGATTGAGTAGTTAATGGAGACTTACAATTAAAAATAATTAATAAGTGGTGTCTTTTTCCTACAATTTAGGTGAAGTGTTCCACAGTATTAATAAAGAGGACCATAGACATTCTGCACCAGTTGCACCACGAAATAGCCCTACCAGTTTAGCATCCCTTCCTTCACTGTCTCCTGCTGCACTGTCTCCAGCCTCTACACCACATCTTCCAAATCTTGCTGCTCCTTCTTTCCCCAAAACTGCTGCAACAGCCCCTGGATTTGTGGATCCTCATTCAGGTCTCTGTCCTACTACAGTTGCACCTCCTACTTCAACCACAGACAGCTCTGTAAGTGCCCCACCAAGTGTCTGCAGGTGAGTTTGTTGTTGTTGTCATTCCTTTTTACACTAGAAGGGTAATTAAAATATTGATAATTTTTCTCCTCTGCCAATGGTTGTAGTGTGGAAGAACAGCTGTCTCTGTGCTCAGCAAATGAGACTGAGTTCTTATACTTAGCATGTAACATGGTGTGAGACTTAACAGATACGATTTCCATTGCAGAATCTAGTAACTGAGTTTAGAGGCTATAAGTGTTTGTGCACTTTTAGAAATGTGGCCTAGGGTAATACAGTTCAAGCTGGATTCTTTTTTTCACTTTGTCGTTGTCAGTAGTAATTACTGCTGCTGACACACAAACCTGTTGTGTAATGTGTCTATTTTCTGTCATTTGGCATTCCACGGTAAGCAGGAAAGAAAAGCTGTGAAAACTTTAGGAGTCTGAGTCTGCAGACAGAATTGGCTTGTATTATGGCTCAAAGGGTCTTACGTGGACTCAAAACTTGCCATGTATTAACATGTTTTCCTGGCTGCACTGAAGACTTCTTGGGGGTCAATTCCACCATTTATGCAATGGTTGTAGTGTGGAAGGATGTTCTGATTTCTGAAGGTTTTCCAAATACCCCAGAGGTTGGGAGGGGCTTGGTGGAGCTGCCTCCTGGTGGTGGTGTGTGTCATGGCAGACACAATAGTGACAACTCTGATATGTCTGAAGGGTGCAGGCATAACAGAGAAGCAGCTGAGTCGTTGCTCTGAGTACTCTGTGACCTGTAGGGCTGTGGGCATGATTGTATGAATGTAGTCTCTGGGTTACTGCAGTACTTACCAGAAGATGATGCGAGATTTGGGCTGAGTTGGATAACTCCATACCTGAAGTAATTCTAAAAATGCCTTTATTTCTGTTACTAACTCGTTTTATTGGCGGTATCACAAAATAACTCGAGAAATAATTGTAATTGAGTAAAGAAACTTTCTTACCTAGTACAGGGAGAGAATTGAATATAGACTATTTAATGCAGCAGAAATCCAACTTTTGCCATCATCTCCAGGAGCCAGCACACTTAAGTATTTTTAGTTTGTAAGGAGTAAACTAGAAAAGAACCGAGAAACAATTATTGCAGTTTGTATCAATCAGTGATATGCTGTAATGGGAAAAACTGTGTTATGCTCCAGTCTTTCATTCTAGCTAATGAGTGATGGAACTAATGAAGCCTTGATTTCTATGGAAAGTGTAACTGTTGGCCCTAGCACCTGTTATCCCACCGTGATGTTGGGTGCTGTAATGAAAACTCTCAACAGACACAAAATAGGGATGCCAAGGCCACTCACACTGACTAGTCAGAATGATTGCACTGACTGGCAGTATCTCCTGTTAAGGTGCAACAGTCTTTTATTTAACTACGATACTTAAATTGAACCATTTTTTATTCTTTCCTGGTCACTAATTCTTGAAAAAATTAGAGGGGGCAGGGCTGGGAAGTGAGGTCAGAAAATTCACATGTGTTTTTCAGATAAGACAGATTATGGTCTGTTCTCACCTTTCAACTAGTGTAAGAACAAAGAAATACTAGTGGTGGGTTAGTGTTTTTTTCAAAAGTACTTTTTACTATTAGAGCATTTTTAGAAGAACTGGAAGGTAGATACATTGAGTGCACAGTAATGCAGAGTTCTTGAGAGAATAAACTGCTGTGTACCTCCTTATTGAACAGACGTGCTAGTGTTTTCCCTTGGAAATAAAGGTGCAAACAGGGTATTGGGAACCTTGTTTGTTGTTGGGGTTTGTCTGTTTGTTTGGGTTTTTAAGTCAGGGGCATGAAAATCTAACTGAAGCCAGTGGATTTTAGAAATAAGTTGAGTACTTTGCAACTGCACAGCTCGCTTTAAACAACAAGTGATGAGATGAGTAGCAGTTTCCAAGCCAGTCCATTTGAAGAAGCTAAAATCATTACTTCTGAAAATATTTTACCTGTTTAAAGCCAGGAAGAACTGTTCAAAAACTCACTCTCTAAGCTGCTCTTTAAGTGAGTCAGTAAGTGAAGTTTTTGTA
The DNA here is from genome assembly GCA_033459285.1 of Clamator glandarius. Lineage (NCBI taxonomy): Eukaryota > Metazoa > Chordata > Aves > Cuculiformes > Cuculidae > Clamator > Clamator glandarius. The sequence continues at coordinate 546,688 of JAUNZM010000016.1, read as the reverse complement.
ATTCACTTTCCTATATAACATCTTACCTTGCTGCTTGGTTTTGAGCAGCTCTAATTGCAAGCTGCTGCTTGAAGGCTTTAGTATTTGATGCATCACTAGTGGCTGATATCCCAGTTTGAGAGTTGTTTCTGGTAGATGTACATATAACTGTATATGGTTTTTTTTTTCAAATACCTTATTTATAGTAAGTTGGCATGCTTATAACCTCTTTCTTGATTTTTACATAGTGATCCTGATTGTGAGGGCCATCGCTGTGAGAACAGTAACACGTATGATCATCAACAGTATGATGGAGAAGAGAGCCAAGATGAAGACAGCTGTTCAGAGCATAGTTCCAGTACCTCAACATCCACAAATCAGAAGGAAGGAAAATACTGTGACTGCTGTTACTGTGAGTTCTTCGGCCATGGAGGAGTAAGTTATTGGATTTATATTTTATTTTTTTTGCTTTTTTGTCTTCTATTGCATGTGATTTATCAAACTGCAACTAAGGGGGTTGCACTGGAGCTCACTCAAGAGAAGCAGTAAAAGGAGCATGGTTAGGAAGTAATTTTTCAAATGAAGAGTTGAAACAAACCTTCCCAGCTGAAAGAAATTCAAGAGCAATAAAAATGAGTAGAAGATTTAGGAAGCAACTGACTTAGATAATAGACACCTTATTTGACTGAAACTGCAAGCAGGGGGCATTGAGCCAACTTTACAAAATTCATGCATTCATTAATAGTAGTGTATTTACAAAAAAAAGTGATGAGTTTGGGTAAAAGCACACTTAATATAATTTATTTAATATTTTTGTGACAATTTATGAGCCATTTTTCCAGCTGTAAAAATACCAACCCTCAAAATTATCACTTAAACTTCTTTTTTTTAAGAAGAAACTGTTCTTACCTATAACCTGGGCAGCATGAGTCTAAATTATGCTTTTATCAAAGCAAAACTGAAACTCTGTTTTTGCCCGTTGTCACTATTCTAAACAATTTACTGATGCATTCTGGCAGACACTGACTTGTATTTGTTTATAAGGATGCTTTGAAGAAATTATGAAGTACTAAAGCATGCAGGCTCTACAGGATCTTTTCCCTTACGTTCCTTAATGCTTAGCACTGTTTGAAGCATCCTTAAGTTAGCTTCGTACCAGTAACATGTCTAGTGAATTCTTGCAATCATGCCTTTTTATTTGCTCGAATGAAATAGTAAAAGATGTGAAGTTGCTATGTTAAATTTTTTTTAACTTAAAATTTCATTTTCTTTCTGGCCTCATTTGTAAATCTCTGTATAGTCTGTTTTAATAATCAGTTAATTAGTAGAATTTGTCTCTGGCACTTTTTTCCTATTTGAAGTAAAAGCTCAGTTTATTAGCCACATATTTCATCAGATGCAGTTTCATCTTAGGGCTTGAAGTGAATTAAAAGCTCCTGCCCTTTGGCAGGGAGGAGATCCGGTTTCTTGTTGCACATTCCCACCATGTCCATGATCTGGCTTTGCCATCTGATTGCACAGTAAGTTATTCATTTTGCTGAAGTGAGAGAACGCTACAGGATTTAAGGTAATGGTCTTTATTTTGCTGGTTTAATGAGTTGAACTGGTGTAGCTCTAAAGAGATGGGCAGCAGGTCTGGTGCAGAAGGGAAGATGGTAAGGCAGCAAGAGGAGAGGAGGAATGAGGTGTTAAGAGGCAGGAGCAGTGGATGCGAATACAGGTATGAAATATGACACAAGGATTCAACTTCAGCAACATTAACAAGTGATGTGACTGCTGGAGGTATGCTACCAGGCTTCAGAGCTCGGTAATGAAGCCTTTACAGTTACAACCCATAGGCCCACATAGCCCTGACTCTGAAACACACTCCATGGAAAATGGAAACAGCAGCAAATAGCTGCTCCTTTCAAATTTTCACATATGATATACCAATGACAGAAAACACAGAAAAATCCATTCTTGCTTTTAAAAGAATTTCTTTGTCTTCTCACTTATGTGTTCTTCCACAAGATTAGGCAGTTTTTCAGTTGGAAAATACAGTGCACAAGCTAGCACCAAGTGTGACAAGTGTGTCACCTTTTAAATACGCCTCTAGGTACATACACAAACAAATATTTGGGTTTTGACCTTCCATGTTATTTGAAGGTCTTTAAAATTTCAATATCTTGAACATATTAGGTCAGTGAAATTTTAACATTTAGTCACTAATTTTTTTGTCTCAGCCTCCAGCTGCACCAACCAGTAGAAATTATGCAGAGATGCGAGAAAAGCTTCGTTTACGTCTGACGAAAAGGAAGGAGGAACAGCCGAAGAAACCTGATCAGATCTCTGAAAGGGAAAGCGTTGTTGACCACCGAAAAGTGGAAGACTTGCTACAATTTATAAACAGCTCTGAAACCAAACCAGTAAGCAGTTCTCGGGCAGCCAAGCGAGCCAGACATAAGCAAAGAAAGGTAAGATATGTTTATTCTAGACCGTGTTCTTGAGTCTGTGTCCTCTCTGTAAGTATGCTACTCTATACTGACTATATAATAACGGTATCATTTTCTGTGTAGTTTGTGGCACACTGCCTTTTTTTATGCGCACAGCTTGCTTACCTGTGCTGATGCTACCTGAGGAATTATGTAGTATGCTGCAGAGGTTCCTCACATTGTGATTGTCATGTGTTGTTGGAAGTCAGCTTAACACTGGAATATCTCACACTTCAGAAAAGTATTTCTAAGTGTCAGAAAGGTTAAGAATTTGTTTGTTTTCTAAAATTGACATTTAAAACTGGGGAAAATTAGAAAACTAGTGTGTTTGTATTGGGATAATGGTTATGAAGTATCTCTGTAGGAAGCCAGGAAGCATAAGGTCAGTGTTTTTGTAATAGTAGAAGAGTCGAGAATTGGTATTTTCAGAATGACTGCACTGAGCAACTTGCTGTCGTGATTGAAAGAGGTCAAGTGCTGTGCCACATGATGACACAAAGGGCTATCCCAGGCTGGTGTGAAGTGACAAGCTGCAGAGAGGGGGCAGGAAAGAAAGAATTGCAGGATGCTTTCAAGTGGAAATTGGCAAAAAACATTTCTAAAAAGCAAAACAGTGAAATTATTTTCTGAAAACAATATATGCTGAGTTAATAGAGGATATAATTATGTATATGTATATAAAAGTAGGAAATTGTCTTTACTTCCTTCAAGTATCAGCCTTAGATATAAAGTTTGAAGAGCAATGAGATTGGTTGCTGAATGATTTGGAATTCTAGTGAGCAGGTTGTGTGACCACACTGTAAATATTTCTTGTTTGTGGATTTTCTCGCTGGCAATAATTCTGCATTCTTTAAATACTTATATGGGCTTGGAACACCTGGTATTCACAAGTTATATTCTTAAATTGTACTGTAGCACTGTTCAGCCACTTGAGAGCTTAGTATTATATTTGTAAATAAAATTCGCTATGCAAATTTCACAATGCAAAATTCACTTTGATCTTGCAATGCAGAATGAGCTTAAAAAATCAAAGAATCTCATAGGGGTTTTGGATGACTTCTGTAACTGTGAAAAAGTAGTCGCTTACAGGCATTTCTAAGTAGGCAAGAAAATAGATGTGATTGTTCTCAGTGTAAAACTTCCTTCAATTTTCCTAATTGTGAAGGTCAGTGCTGCACAGCAAAGTTTTAGGCATTTGCAGTAATGGCTGGAAAAAATTCCTTGTGCTTGTGTCATGTGGTTAATGAACTTACAGCTGACAACAGAAAACTTTACCATCCTTATCCCTTTTGACAACTTTTATTGTTACTTTAGCGTGTTTTGCTGTAAAGAGTTTTTAATGATTGCTTTTCCTAATGTTCCTGAACACTGAAACAGAGCAACTCTGCTGCCAAAGCGAGAGAATGGGTAAATAATGCAGCAACATGCAAACCTGATTTGCCTTAGTAACGCACATAGTTGTTCAGAAGGAAGCTGAATGTTTTGCTTTCAGTGGGTTTTTATTGGTGTATAAAATTTTGATATGGAGTTAGGCTTAGCAGTAGCAAAGAGATCAGCAGTTGGTATTAATAACAAACACATTAGAGAAACATAGAAAATAGAAATTTACTTTGAAGAACAGCTTTTGTATAAATCGTCGTTTGCTTGGTGCTCAGACTTTTGAATTAAGTATATGCATATGTTAACATCCCAGGATTTGTAATGTTCATAGAGAAAAGTAGTAGTAATCCACAAAACTCTTACATCTCAAAATATTTGTCACTTTCAATAAACCTATTGTTGTTTTGTAGCTTGAAGAAAAAGCTCGACTTGAAGCAGAAGCCAGGGAGAGGGAGCATCACCAGTTGCTGGAGGAGCAGAGGCGGCGTGAGGAAGAGGAAGAGGAGAGGCTGAAACAAGAATTACAACGGCTTCAAGAATTTCAGCAGTTGCGAGCTGTAAAGAAAAAGAAGAAAGAACGAACAAGTAAAGACTGTTCGAAGGTGGACATGCTTACTCAAAACTGCCAGGCAGTGAAGGAATCTGTCCCAAATGCACCTGAAGACATTCGGAATGGTACACTTGAGCAATCAGATAAGATAGAAACCTCCTCTGGTTCCCTGTCAAGACATGTGAATCATGCAGAACAGAGGCCGCTTTCAGAGACAGGCTGTGAACTGTCCAATCCTGTAAGCACTAAAGACTCAAAGCTGCTTTATCAGAAAGAGGGGAGTGTGAAGCAGCATGAGCCCCTCTCTTTTCTGCTTGATATTATGCATCAACACAAGGAGGGAAACAGCAAGCAGAAACTAAAGCAGATAAATAAACCGTGTGCTGATCAAGTGAAAAAGCCTGTTGAATCCCCCAAAGCAGCAGAAGTTCAGACTAAAACCAGAAACCAAATGGAATCCAAAGCAAAATCAGCAGAGCTCCCAACACTTACAGAGCCTAAAAAAGATGAGAAGAAAATAAACAATAACAACAAAAAACAGCTGAACCACTTAAAGGAAGAGAAAGCACCCGTAACAAGTGAATCCCCTTCACCAAGTGAACAGCAACAAAATAATAAGCTAATACTTGCAGATTCTCCTCAACCAAAAGGCAAAACCAAGAAAAACAAGAAGAAAAAGGGGGACAAAGTCAACAATTCCATTGGTGAGTATGTAAGAAAGTTGAAGAGCTTGGGTTGGTTTTTATTGTTACCATTTAAGTCCAGAAGTTTGAAGTCTTCTATTTTCACTCATTCCTCCCAATGTAAATTAGAAAAACGCAAAAGCCCGTGTCAGGAAAACACAAGTCATAATATTTGTAACAATTAGGAGATGTGTATAGTTTTAGTATAGGGTGCTTTAAAGAATGAATAAATCAGCATATGCTGCTGATTTTGGCTTGGGGTTTTTTGTCAATTGAGAAAGCCAGTCTCTTTGGTAGAGCCTTTCTTGCTCAAAATAAATACTTAAAATAATTCAATAGTGTGCTTAAGTCCATTCTGAACTCCTTTAAAAAGAAGGTTATTTCCCATACAGCATTAAGAGTGCAGTCTAAAATTGGTCTTACTCTTTGAACAAGAAAAATAAGGGGATTCTAAAGCTCAAGAATGACTGTTCATGCATAAATATGTTTTCTCAGTAGAAATAATTCTTTTCGTGTATTAATAACATTAACAGTTAAGCAAGTAAATACAAAATCTAATTTACTTTTTTTTATTTGCCAGAATGAAAACTTACAGTGTAATGTTAGTTAGTTAATAATATTAGGTGTTTTCTCTGCATGAATATTAGTTTGTGCTAGTAAACAGGGTTTTTTTAAATATCTGACAAATAATAAAACCGTGGAGGATTTCAGTTTACTCAAACAAGTTATGCAGCATAATTTTCTTCCCAACATATTTTTTTGTTTTCCTGAAAACATCTGACAGCCAATACCAGAGCTGAGAAGCATGTGCAGCACTAGCTGGTTGGCATTGTTAGCAGAGTCACTGACCTGCCACTCCCAGGCACCAATTTAGTCCCTACTGAGACTGCTAGTTGGGGTTGCAGTCTTTTGGTGGGGACATCTGTCTGCTCAGAGCACCTTGTCATTCCCCGAGGTTTACCCAGCGGCTGAGTGATAAGTGAATAAATTAAATGTCCATGCACCGGAACAACTTGATACTGCAGTTCTTACTGTCATTCTGTGTGTTAAGCACATCACAGCACAAGACCTTAATCCTTTGACATTCTCTGCCAGTGTTTCAGAACACTTAAGCTTTGTTTCAAAAACATAAACCAAATTCTTGGTTGTTGCAGGTGCTAAGTGTAGAGCCGGGCTTTGTTTTTGTGGTTTCATGGTTGAGTTAAGTCAGCCCACCGCTTCTTAACTCATGGTATGCTCGGTGTTTCCATTGCATGTCAATTGAATAGTGATACAGCGTTGAACCCTTTTCTTAGTTCTTGTGCATACCGTGTTGTGGTGTGTTTGAGTTTTGGTTTTTAATCTACAAAGAATGTACTCCAGTGATTGGAGCAAAACAAAACTCTAGAATTGGGAGCAGAAAGAGAAAGTTGGAGACATTTGAAGAAGAAACTGGTGAAGGGGTGATGATGGTGGGAAGGATTTTACTGTATGAGAATGTGGGTAGCTTCCTACACTTGTCCTTCTCCCTGCCCCTCACTGTTGTCTTCTGCTGCTTAAATCAAGTATAGGTAGCTTCTCAAAACTAATGTCTATATGTGCAAAAAACCCAGGGACCTGTTTCTGAATTTATACAGAGTTAATTGTGTGAGTCTCAGAGTTGGGACTGAATCACCACTTTGAGTAGTTCTGACTTTAAAAACGCAGGAAAGATACCGTAAAACACCATTTTTTATTTATTTGTAGTTTTTTAGATATAGGGTTGCTATACCAATTTTGACATAAAAAATGAATTAACAAAAAAATATTGGAACTCAAGTATTCGAAAGAACATGAAAAGAGTGTAACGGAGTTTGAAGGTTTTTTTTAAATGAATTTTAAAATCAAGTGTTAAGGCAGCAAGCATCATTGCTTTTGGTATGACTTCTGCTTCTTAAAGAAATATTATGAAGAGGCTGCATAAAACTAGGGGTATAGGGAAGCCCTGTGTTTATAGGGCTTTCTGGTTCTTCAGAAGCAAGTTGTATGGCAAAGACATGAAACTTTTAAGCTACCAGGAATGACTTTAGAAGAGAATAATTTTTTCTTGTACTCTGTCTTAAAAATTCTGGAGACTCCTTATGTGTACTAGGTTCTTTTGGTTAGTTTCATTGTCTTATCCTTTTTGGAATGTGTTCTGAAGCTAATTCAGAAAGTAGATTGGAGTTTACGCATAGTAGGAAAGAAGACTTCAAGAGGAAAATGCTCAAATTGTTTTCTACAAAAGTTTATGCTTTCTGAAGCATTTTTTTATTTTAAGTACAAGAGAGGACCGTGCACTGAGAGAGGATGATCTATCAACAGACTTTGAGACTGTAGTAGGCCTCAGCTATAACAAATTCAGAGCATATTAAGATACGTAAAAAATGTTTTTTAAGAAATTGCTAACTGTAGGTAGCGTGACCTATACTTTTGCAGACAGTCTAATGATCCAGAAGAAGTACAGAGCTCTACAAACCCAGAATTCTTGAAGTACTTTTCTTTAGGAACAATTTTAAAATGGTATTTATAAAGCTGCCTTTTTAGTAGTAAGGCTAACAAATTCCAGGCATGAAAGCTATTTATTAGCCATCTGATTCATCAAACTCTTTGCATAATTTGACTGTTCTCATGTGTATGCTGGGTTTATGGCATCTTTTGCAATCCTTGCAATCATTAAATTTACTGCTGATTCATTTCTTTCTTGTTCCCAGTGTAACTCCTTAAAGGCTGAGTAGACGTACTAGAATAGGGGTTTTAATAAGTGTCTTTTTAATTGTAAGTTTGTATTAAATCAGCCTAAAAATGAATAATCAGTTGTCTATGAAGTTCAGTCAGTTTTCCAAAAATGTCTGATGCACCTTCTTCCTCAGTCTTTCTGCCCTCCCTGGGGAATCTAACATAGTGTCATCCTTTTCCTTTTGTAGATGATGTGTTTCTACCCAAAGACATTGATCTAGACAGTGTGGAAATGGATGAAACAGAGCGAGAAGTGGAGTATTTTAAGAGGTAAAGTTCTGTAATCCATACATTTAAAGCTGTAGTGCATCTTCACATATAACACTCTTTTTTTTTTTTTTTTTTTTTTACAAGAACAAAACAACAAACAAACAAAACAAAAAAAAACCTGCCTGATACTTAACTCCTAGTAGAAAAGCTGTATTGTACTGCAGTGTGACATTGCAAATCCTGTTACAGCTAACATTCTGAATAATATGACAATCACCACAGCTGTAGATTTGTGGGACGAGATTGTAGCTGAGCAGCACAAATACAGAATTGAGTGCCCTTCTCCCCAGTTCTCATCACGCTTTTAGTATATCCTCAGTAACCATTTTTCTCTACAGGCAAAGTTTGTGTGGATATTTATTTTATTATCCACAGAGATCAAGTATTGATTAGTGTTGAGAGAGGGAAACTACTGGAAAAATGCTGTTAGGTATTGTATTGAACGAATAAAGCTTTACACTTTAAATTTCAGAACAGATACTTCAAAGAAGTTTGTTCATAATGTTTTCTTCCTTGTTTGTAGGAGCTGCTAGTTTGGTATTTTATATTGTTTGTGAAGTAGAGGTGGCAACCCTGTGGGATGTTAGCTTGTGCCAGTCATAAAAAGAGAATGCTATGCTAATGGAATGACAGTAAAAGAATGCTATGGACCTGTGCTTGTGAAATTTTTTTCTTCTGTGCATTATGGTTGCTTTTGGGGGTTTACATGTCACATTAGTTACCCTTAAATTCCTCAAATATGAGCAAAAAGCTCACGTATAAATAATGTAGTACATGTTCTTCCATAATACTGAAATGCTCAGATTTATGTTCTTTAATGGTGGCTGGGTATTAGTTTCCTATGAGTATATCTTGTAAGCCTTTCATCATGATACTCAAATCTGAAATGTTACAAATAAATTGGTTTTCTGCAATTGAATAATTTAGGAATCAACAGTAGTATTTCACAAAAAAAACTAAAGCCATTTGTTTAAAGAGCGTGCTTTTTGGAAGAAAGGACTTCTGGTATGGATTTCAAGTTCCGTTCTAAATTTAAATAGTTTTCATAGTATATGTGTCTGGGGTGTAATGTATGTCTGGGTTTTGCAAAGGACAGAGTACAACTGCTTCTCTGTGCTGCTTGTTATTGCTACACAAAATGTATGTGTCTGTGATTATTTATGGAGCTACAAGTTGCTAGACAACAAAATTTTCGAAAGTACATAACCTGTTCTTCATTTTTGAGTGTTGTCCATTAAAGGATTATGTTTAAGTTGAAATGTAGATGTCATAGGTGAAATAAGGATTACATTACATAAGCCTTTGTCATGGGTTTCATGGGATTTTCTTAGCTGCCTTCAAATTTGCAATGTCTTTAACAAGAAAATAGTAAAGTTCTTTTCACCAATTCTCTAGCGATTCTTATTGCTAGCTTTAGTAACCCTCCATGGCAGCGATTTGCACAGGCCTACTGAATTCATACATTTTACTGATAGTCATATTTTCTTCTTGCTTTGTTGTGGCACAACGGATGGATACTTTAATTGTATACTGACTTCAGAATTAGTTTTGCAAGCTTCTTCTAACTTCAGCATAGAAAGAACAGAATAAGTCTAGTTCTTCTAGTCTTCCACCATACCTTTTTTATTTTGCTCCTTTTATCTGCTCCCATTCTCTGGCTATCAGTGGTTACAGAGAAGGGTATGTGCTGCCTTGATGCTGTCATGGAACCTTTAGCCTAAGCAAGCTGCGCCTTGTCTTGAGAATGGTCTTCAGCAGGAATTGTCACTTGCCAATATTTTTCAAAAGTTCTTCCATAAGCAGTGTTCAGTGAAAGCAAATAAGTGGAGTTTTGTTTGAAAGGTTCTTTTTTCCAGGTGTGTGGGCTACCTATCTGCAGTATTAGAAATAAATCTCTTTTCCCTAGCGCTTTGTCTTAAACTTAACTTTGCTGTATTCAGAAGAGAAGCAGCAGTGTCCTGTGGCGTTGGTGCTTCTTTATACAGTATCACTCATTCTTACTATTCCAAGGGTTTTGGTAAATACAGCAATGTCATCTCTGTTTGAAAATAGTTAACATTCAGCTGGCTTCTTTACTGCTGAATATGTAAGGTTCCTTGCCACTTAACTCTTGATACTGCAGTGTTGTTTCAAGTAACTGGTTTATGAGGTACTTGAGCGATGGACAAGTGGTTTTATATTTTTTAGGTGTGATTTGCTTAAGAGGTTTTGTCTTTCTGAATGAGTGCTGCTCTTCAAAAGGATAACACCTGTTGTGATTACATTTTAAGTATATCGGTTTCACTTTGTCATTTTTTTCTTTTCAGATTCTGCTTGGATTCTGCCAGACAAACAAGGCAGAGACTTTCCATCAACTGGTCCAATTTTAGCTTGAAAAAAACCACCTTTGCTGCACATTGAAATGACACAATATGGGGAGGGAACCCTGCAGGAATCAACGAACGACAACTCCACTTATCTGTCCTGCTGTGCTGAGAGCTTATCTGGTCTTGAGCCAGTGCTGCCTTGCCTTGTCCCCAGTGCTGTGTGGATCTGCACTGACCCCCTTGGCCTGATAATTCTTGCAGACTGAAAAATTGCCACTTTCTACCTGAATTTGTTAGCTTGTGTGCTTGTAGTCTGTGAGTGAGACTTACTTGATTGTAGCTGTATGCCGTTGGAGTTGGAACAATAGCTCTTTTCCATCTCCTTCTGAATGCCTTGGCCTCGAAGACTTTAAATTGCTTAGGCTTGGGTGGAGGCCAAAATACTAGTTTGCATCATCTGCAGTGGCTCCTGTCACTTCTGCATCTAGCTATGTTTTGTCATTCTGACTTCTGACAAAGGAATGGACCTAGTCAGTTGTGCTTTCATCTGCTCCGGAATTCTCCTGACATGACTTCATGAAAAAGAGGCTCTTATGAGACAAGTATTTCCTCAGTTCTTTCACAATCTACTGTTTAAGAGTGTACAAGTTACGCTATTTGTGTTTTGATTTTTTTTTTCCTGACTTGTAGCCAGCTTGTGTAAGAATACTTGCAGAATGAGAAAATCTAAAAAAGAACAGTACTCACACTATGAAATCTGTTATAGAGTGTATAATTGTATTAACACTGAAGCCTAACTGGCTACTTTTTTAACATATTGTTAAGTAATATTAAAATCATGTCTTTCTTTTTGAAAGATGGAATACATTAGTATGGCAGAAGACTTGTGTCTTGCTTTTTTCTGCTTGGGTGGGGAAAGGGAAGAAAGTAACACCAAAAACTGTGGTTTTCTAAACTTAATTTTATTTTGTGTCAAAACCGGTCAGTGAATGTTACTTAACATTGGCATATTCCTTGTTTGTCAGCTCACCTGATGGGAGAAGCTACTATCTGCTAAAGCAAGAGACTCTTGCTGAATGCTGGAATTAAGTCTGTAAATTCTGTGAATTACTGTAATACTTTCTACAACAGTAGATAATTTGTGAGAAACAAGATAAAACAAATACTCCAAACTTGGTGCAGAAATGAAGTAGGTAGACTCAATGCTACCATCATGTAAATGATACAGTAGTGTTTTACAGGTTGTGTATTATTGTCCAGAATGGAAGAAAACTGCTTAATTTAGGGTTTTGATCTAGGTAAAGATATTGGATTTGTAGTAGTTTTTCAGATACTATGCTATTTAGTCAGAATAGAGACAGAAGCTTTCTTTTTACTTCCAGGTGACCACAGTTACCCAAATTATAAGGCAGTCTTCCAGTTTTTTTAAAGAAAATAGAACTGCCACTCAGCACATACGTGAAAGGACAATACAGCTTCAAAGCTCACTAAGTCTTTTTCCAGAACCATTCTGATTTTTCCTTTCTTATACTCATTAACACATTTTTCTATGATCCACCCACTGAGCTTGGGACTGCTTTACAAGACACAGTGCAATTACACTCAGCTTTGAACTTGAAAATGCTTAATGGGCAATTGCCTCCATGTCCTCTATGAGGCCCACATGTAACAGGAGGATTAATTTGGCTACAGACCACTGAGACACCTACAATTTCACATCACTCTTATTGGTCTTGGAGCTCCTCTCACAATGTCTGCTCCAGGTACAAAATATAGTTGTTAAGCCCATATCCAACCATTGTAGGTAAAAGACTCCTCAGTATCCTTTTGTAGAGGAGGGAATGACACAATACCTGTTCTCAAAATACAGTCCAAGGATGTAAAGGGGACAACTTCTATTGCTCTTCTTCAGATTCAGATTGTGGGAGGGATTAATAGCTTAGCCTCGCTCTTTTGCCACTGCACGATTGTAGCATATGTATTTATTTGCTTGTGCTGGAGGAACAGCATCTCAAACCTAAAAGGAAATATCTATGCCACTTGCACCAACTGTCTCTGCAAAACTACGTGCTGTTGAAAATACCTGCATCAGCTAGTGGAGAAGATGGATTTTGTTTCTTGGGATCATGGCTTGCATCTATTGCAGCCTGAGTAAGATCCTAGTTCTGTAGAAGTGGAGAGGCTTCTCATGTAGTACAGTGGCGGGGGGGTGGGGAAGTGTTAAAATAGCTGGAGCTGGATGTTCGTGAAACCCCTTATTGGGCTTTTCAGTTCTGAACAGAAACACAAGGTGGCAGTATATGTCATCACCAGTAATTTCTACGTCAGTCGTCTCAGCAAATTGAGGCTGGGATGGAAAAACTGGTTGATGTCATATAGTTAAGTATTGGTGCAGATGACAGCTTCTCTACAGTAGGAATGCTTTGGAAGTACTGCGACTTTTAATGGTGCTAGAAAACTCATTTTGTAGCATTTCTTTTCAGTTAGTAAATGGGGAAGAAAATAAGCTTTTATTCTTTACTAACAAAGCTGTTCAAGGCTATGATGTTCTTTTCTTTATTTTAAAATCCTGGGTTAAGACAAGAGAAGTCCTTTTGCTTTTGAGGAGCACATGTATGTTTGCAACATCATTCAAAGATAGTGGCCTTATGCTTCATCATGGTATTCTAGGACAACTGACATTATTCCATGCACTACACAGAAAGCATGATGAATGAGTCTTTGTGGATCTGCTGTTGTTGCACCTTGATGAGAACTTAAAGGCAAGTTATATTTTTCTAAATTTGTAATTAAGTGAAGATAAGCATGACCAGTTTGAGAGCCAAGAGGCTGATTTCAATTCTACTACTTTTATGGCCTTGGACAAATGATTGAGGTATTGTTACTCCATTCATTAAATGGTTTCATTAAGGATTTGCCAATTTATGAGCATATTCCTTAATGCCTAAATAAGTAACTATGTGAAGTCTGTCTAAGTACAACACTATAACCTCCTGCTGGAAGCTCAAATATTCACTGGTATTTGTGTAGTTTGGTTGCATTCAATGTAGGTAAAATACTTTCAAATGTAACTCCAGTTAGAGGAGATGTCTAAACCATGACTGAGCTAATTTGAGTTCTTCATGAGAGCTGAAAGGAGGGAATATTCCACCTTGGAGAGTGAGCTACTTTGATAACTGTAGTGTAACTTGTCCCCCTGTTCCTTACTCATCTGAGCCCGTATGTGAAGTGCTTATCTAAGCTCAGGAGGTGACGGGTGGTGATCTGTTTTAGGTCTGTCTGCTGATACCAGTGCTGCTGAATCTGAAGATATGGTACTTTTTCATAGGTTTCTGTAGTGGAAGAGGGCGTAATTGCACATAATGTTTGTATCTTGAGCAGCGTTGATAGTGGATGCTCTAAGAGAGCTCTTTTACAGAGATGCTTCATCTCTGTTTGACACTTGCTGTTTTCTGAGGTGAGGTAACAGCATTCAAAAGTCTTCAGCACACTCTTTTGGGGTAGCATCATTGGTAATTAAACTGTGTAGCTGAGATTCACCAGCTGAGAAGATTGATGTGTTAAAAATTAATTCATATGGTTAGTGTTGAGTGTGTAGGCATTGGTTGTGCTCACTGCTGCTCAAAAAGGCTTTGCAAGTTGCTTCCTGTTTCAGTGAAACGTTTGCTCAGCTCTGCTTCAGTGTGGACCCTGTTGTATTATGACGGAGAAGTTAATGGTTACTGGATTAAACGTTGATGCTGGTATGCACAATTTCATACATCACCCAGTGCAAGTGAAGGTGTGCAACTTGTAACTGCTGACGCTATTCTAGGGGGGGGGAAACCCCCAAGCCTGCTTGCTATGTTGTAACATACATCTGAGCAAGATTAGGCAGGTAGTGTCTTTGGCTCTTTCTTTGTATTTAAACCTCCAGGAAATCTGAAGTCTTTATACCTTCAGTAGGGGAATTCTCTGAAGTGAAGTCACAGAAGTGTTAATCTGGGATATCGCCCTTCTTCCTGTCCATTGGAAAGAACTTCTCAAAAAAAATCCAGTTTTCCAAATTTTAAATCCCTTCCTAAATTGCCAACTTGTCTGTCGTCTGTTAACCTATTCGTCATTAACTGAAAATGTTAAATAATCATAAAAGTATTGTTTTCTATGCTGCTACTTCAGGCAGCCGATGCAAGTGAGCTTTTGTTGAAAGGAGGATGTTTGTCTCGTCTCTTCTGTTTTCTGTATTGAACAAAGAAGAAACAATACCAAACCTTTTGAGCCTCATTTCTATTCACAGGTGTTTGTGATGGTTTCAGTTTTGCTGCTGCTTTTAGCTGCATAGTTGGGCCTCTCCCAGTTCAGATGTGGAAGAAACGTACCTATTGATGCACTCTGGATCTACGCAAACTGTTGAAAACATGTTAGGTAAACCTGTTTTCCTGTAACTGTACTCTTGTATTTTTACTGATTTGCTTATAAAGGTGGTGGGTACAAATGGGATTTTAAAGTAGATACTGTCCAGTTTCTATTGCTGTGGAAACGTGGAGAAGGTGTATGTGTTGATTGACTTCTCAGATATGTGTTTCTTGGTGATTTTTAGATTTTTAAAGACTTCTATTAGTTTGACTGTCTTATTTTAGGATGGCTTGAATCATATTTTCACACTTCAATCACAGATCCATAGCCTTTAATGTTGCTGGTTCACCAGGTATTATTTGATCAGAAATATGTCATTTTATTGTGTTGTTAGTGGCTCTCTAGGTAGAGTTGCCGGAGGAGTAGACTGTGTAGTCTGGATGCTTGTTTAACCTATTTTTTCCTTCTAGTATGTTTGTGTTGCAGAAGTACAGCAATCCACAGATCTGCATAGGTGCAGTGTGCCAAGAGGGATCTGCTGCACAGTTCTTATCTAGAAATTGGCCAAAGACAAACCTCCACCGGTGATTACCATTCAGGAATCTCATTTCAACTCTTAACTTCAATTTTCTTCACCATTTTTTCTGGAAGCTGAACAGAAAAATAGAACCAATATCTCTTTGACAGTGTTGTAATACCAATAAGCTAATAATTTCAGATTTAACTGGCAAGGAACATACGAGAAAGTAATGGTTCTGCTGCAAATAATACTTATATTGAACTTGCCATTTATGAAGAGAGCAGAAGTGGGCAGATCTTTGGAGAAAGAGATGCCTATTATTAAGTGGAAGAATAAATAAAAAACTATACTGATGTACTCACAAACGATTATGTCATTTATATTGCATAAGCTAGCATGCATTCCACAGCAAGTGTGTCACCAGCCAGCTTATACAAGTTTGATTTTTCTGAGGTAAAGATGTCTAGACTTGTTTTCTCATTATGGTTTCCTTTAAACAGGCTGTTGACTTCAAAGAGGTTAGCACAATGGTTTGCACTGGTTTGGGGGGCGGGTGTGGGGTTGTATGCAAGCAGCACAGTGTTGTCTAAGGTTGTTTTGCTTGTGACTGAAATACAAGACTTGAATCCATGGCTCTAGAGTGAAAAAGCCAGACTCATTGCACCAGATGAGTGTGTTGCTGACTGCTGTTGCTTCACAGACTTCATGCTGCAAACCATTCTTTTGTATCAGCTCATGGAAAAGTGGTTCCATATTAACTGGAAATATGTAGCGGGCAAAGTCCTCTTCTTCCTAGAGGGGGTAAAAAGCAAAAATCAAATCACTTGAAGTTAAATGTTTGAACACGCGTCTTGTTTCATGCACTCTGAATTCAAGACCTTGTAGAAGATTTTGTCCGTCTCTTACTTGACAGTGAATTCTACAGTATCGCTAAAGGCATTTTAGTTCAGGTTTTCAGATTTTTTGGGGTGGTTTTTTTTTTTTTTTTTTTTTTTTTTTGGTTTGTTTTCTATTAAGTTGCAGGCAAATTAGAAGTAGCCAGTTTGAGAGGTCCTGTTGGGACAATCTTAACAGACTAACAGGGAAAGACAAGTTTTAAGTAACATTACATCAGCCTTTTCACTTCGATGTAACGGTTATATCAAGGTATGAGCTTTTTGCTCTAGTGAGTGAATTCTTGAGGCTGGAAGAAGGACCACAATTATGTAGTCTTGCTGTCTGTGAAGATGTGATTGATTGAACTGTCCTTTTAAAGTGGGAAGGGAAGAGAGAGTGCCCTAGTACATTAGTATCTAATGTATCTGCAATACTATTGCCTTTATCCTTTCATGTCTAGTCACCTTTTAGATTTCTTAAATGTGCATGTTCTCAATTCCTGTAACACTCTGCAGATTAAGTCTTTGTCTTTTTAAACTGAAAGAGAGTAGATTTATATTAGGTATAAGGAAGACATTTTTTACTGTGAGCATGGTGAGGCTCTGGAACAGGTTGTCAAGGCAAGTTGTGGCTGCCCCATCTGTGCGGCTGTTCAAAGCCAGGTTGGATGAGGCTTTGAGCAGCGTGATCCAGTGGGACATGTCCATGCCCATGGCAGGGGATTGGAACTGGGTGATCTTTAAGGTCCCTTCTGATCCAAGCCATTCTATGACTATTCTAGTTAACAAAGGAACAAACTTATCCATTTGAAAAGAATGAAAATGTAGATTTTTACCATTTATTTTATATGTGGCTTCTACTTATTCCTTTCTGTGCCATCTTATAAGCTTTAGAAGGTAATGTCTCCTTCCTTCCTAGACTCCGCAAGCATGTCTGAAAAGTTCATTTAAAGAATTATTGAACTTTTTCATTAATATAACTGTAGTGCATGTCACTTGTCCAAGCCATTTTGTGGTCTGGAGTGAAATTGTTTTAGTCATTCTCCCCAGCTGTCTCTGAGCGTCTGTGTCATTTACATTGGTCATACTTTACATATTTCACCAGATGGGGAAACTTTTTGAAGACTGTCCTGCAGAAAATCCTATCCTTTCTGTATCATTAGTTATGTTCTTTGAGTAAAGAAGCATAAAAGTGTATATTGACTGTTCTTTTTATTCAAAAAAAATAATAATGATAATTGTGGGACTGCCTGTGGTCTTCATGTGTAATTCTAGGAGAAGCTGCCATAATGTCCATGAAGATTTACTGAGCAGTTAAGAACGTAACTGTAAGGCAAAAGGGTTGAGTATGTTATGTGATGTGTTGCTCCTTGTTTATACTACAGCACTTTCATTTAACCCCTAGCAAAGCGTTTCGTTAAACAACCTGCCAGATAAAGTTGTAAGTACATCACTCAGCTTCTCTGCACTGTGTTCTGCTGCTTTGTAAATGGTACAAACCCATAACTGGTTGGTGAAAAAGTTATGTTAATGCACATGTAAAGTAATAAGAGGTTTCAGATGTTTCTGAAATTCTCTGCTGAGCTACTGCTGGGGATGTAATGCTAGCTAGCAAGGTGAACAAGTGCAAGAATTAGGTGGGTCAGCATGCTGATTATGTGGTGTGAGAAGTAATCACCTTGCCACATCAGAACTATTACTCCTGTGGAATGTTCCTTCCTTTCAGTTCATTCAGAGACCACCAGTTGTGATCATTGTGGTTACTGCTCTTCTGAAATCCATTTTTAACTCATCTTAACAATTGAGCAATCCAGACTGGTCACAGCTGAGTTACTGGAGAGAGTTGACATGTTTTCATCTCATTTAAACTTTAAATCTCTTGCTTTTGTCAGTGTTAGCCAGTATAGCCTGATTGTTTTTTCTCTTTCTTCATGCAGATGCCTCTTTTGGAAACTAACCGACACTTGTGCAATCGGACAGTCATCTCTACGTGCCTTGGAACGTCTTAGGTGTAGGAGTCAAGGGCTCGAATGGATTAGGCATTGACAGAGATGCACATTTTGGCAATGCCTTGAACTAGGACATAGTAATGTGTGTGGTGCGTGCAATCAGACTAAACATGGAAGAGAAGTCTTAACATGTTGAAGTAATTTCCCATACAAAGGTATGTTTGTCCTTGGGTTGCAATCCTTTAAATGATGAGGTGTAGGATCAGATAAGGTCTGACGTGACCTGCTGCTAGTTCCCTTTTCTGATGCCAGCAGGAGATTGTGTGATGTTGGGGGAGAAATATTAATTAAGAACTGCTGGAACCCACTCACAGCTTTTTTTAATCACGAACTCCAGGCTGGCTGACTGGTTTTGCTTTTTTCCAGTTTCTTCTTTAAAACAAAACAAAACCACATTATTTAAACTGGGAGATTATAGTCAGGATTTTGTTTTGACCAATTGACACTTTGTAATGTTTAGCTATTGGCAATTTAAGCAATCTTGAATGTTGCTGTAATTCAAAATCACCCAAACAAAAGTAGCCCGATGAGGAAACAGTGCAGCTGGTTGAGAAATTGTGGAAGTGATAATTTTTTGAAATGACTGGGAGGGGAAAAAAATAACAACACAACCTAATTCACTTTGGGTATAGCCTGGAATGCATTGTGTGTGTTAGATTGCAGGAGATAAGGCAGCATAGGTATGAAAAGCACGCATATTACTTATTTCAGTTGTGTGTAAATATAGATGCTCTGTTTTAATGTGTAATGGTATTGATCATAAAGGTAACATTATTTTAAATGTGTAAGGCTTAAATGTTGCACAAAGATGACTTCTTAAAATCCTACTTCCTCTTTAATTTTTTGGTTGTGGTAACATTTTTATAGGCCAAAAATTTATAAGATGTGTGATTGCATGGCTGTGCTGAGCAACTGTTGTGCTCTGCACAACTTCAGTTTTTGTATCTTGTATGATGACCAAAATTAGGTAGCTGTGGGTAAATGAAGAGAGGAAAAACAGCTATTTTGAAGTACTTTTTTAAATAAAATGTTGTTTTTTTCATTATCTGAAGGTCTATAGCAATTCCTTTTGGGTTTTAACTTGATTTGCAAAACATGTAAAAGAAAAATGTTGTAAATATTTAGTGCAAGCTTTTGTGACCTACAGCTCTTTGGAAATGTGTTAATATCCTTTGGTAACGGACTCTGATTTAATCCACTTACTTTCAAAAATACCTTTTACCTCAACCTGCTGACAATATTTCCAGTTTATTTTACCTGGACAATTCAGTAGCTCATCACTGCACTGAGAATTCATCCTTCCTTAGAAGGATTGCTAATGAATATCTCATCTGTAGTAAAGATGTCTCCAGGCTGACACTGGTGTACGACTGGAATAGATGAGGTAGGAAAGATGTGAGGCGGCTACAACCCTACTCCATTTTACAGAAGCATCAATGCAGAGATGAAGCAGCTTTGCCCAAACTCTTCAGTGCAAGTCTAAAATGGAGTTGGATACGGAACCCAGGTTTCAAGAGGCTGCAGTCTGTGGCTGAATTACAAGCCTGTCTTATGTCATAAGGATTTACACAAGAACTATTACTGGATAAAAATGAGAAGTACTGAGAACCTTTAGCCTCTTGCCTCATAGTGATTTTTGCACTGAATGTTCTGTTCCTTGTGTGTTTACTCACACTACTTCTCAGACCATCTCTTTGATCCTTCTTGTTCCTAAAGACCTTATGGATTAAGTTCCCTGAAAATACCTGAGGAGGAATTGGATTGTGTAAGTGGTGATGTACTCCTGAGGAATCAATTCTATAGCTTTTAGTCTGTTCAGTTAAACTGTTACCTCATGCACACCTGAAATGCACAATCACACTGTAGTGTTTCTGACCATGTGTTGACAGCTGTGTGGCTGAAAATGGATGGAGTGCCATGTGTTGCAGTCAGACCATGCTTTCAAGTAAGTTCAGTGGAATCAGAATAGAATAAAACTCCTAGTTCTCTAAACAGCGTGGGATGAGAGAAGGAGGGTGGCTCTGGTGTGTTTCTTCCTCAGCTTATGCATTCCTGGCACAGCAAGAATGTCCTGTGCTACAGGAGGCAGTTCCTGAGATAGAGGGGAGCTGTGGATTTCCTGGTCTGTTGTAATCTCTTTTGGTAGATTCTCATAAATTGGGAAGCATGTACTCCCAGCTGTGGCCAGATTGCAATCCAGACCCACAGTGCTCAGGTTTCTATGGATCAGTTTCACCTTTTGGTTTTGGCTTTAGTAAATTTGTCCTGTTGCATCAGAGTATCAGGTTAATCTGGTTGCTGTTTTCCATCACATCTGACCACATTTTCTTATGGGAATAGGAACTGTGAAGTGACCCTAAAACCAGGTATCACTTTTATACCTCTGAAAGATGTGTGGAGCGAGTCCAGAGAAGAGCAACAAGGCTGGTGAAGGGGCTGGAGAACAGGCCTTATGAGGAGCAGCTGAGAGAGCTGGGGGTGTTTAGCCTGGAGAAGAGGAGGCTGAGGGGAGACCTTATTACTCTCTACAACTACCTGAAGGGAGGTTGTGGAGAGGAGGGTGCTGGCCTCTTCTCCCAAGTGACAGGGGACAGGACGAGAGGGAATGGCCTCAAGCTCCGCCAGGGGAGATTTAGGCTTGAGATAAGGAAAAAATTCTTCATGGAGAGGGTGGTTAGGCATTGGAACAGTCTGCCCAGGGAGGTGGTTGAGTCACCGTCCCTGGAGGTGTTTAAGGTGAGGGTGGATGAGGTACCTAGGGGTATGATTTAGGGATTGGTGGGAATGGTTGGACTTGACGATCTGATGGGTCTCTTCCAACCTGGTGATTCTGTGAAGATGGCTTAGTATTTAAATACATCTTTTGTACCCCTGAAGGATGCTTGGTCTTTAGAGCGTGGAACAGACCTGTGGGGTCTGAATGGTGTTGTGCAGAAGTTTAGGAGTAAATATTAAGTGAGGCAATAGGAACATTAAATACTAATTAATGGTGTAAGTTACATTCTGTGTTCAGTATTGCATGGTCTAGATACCTGATGCAGTATCAGCATCCTATGTATGAGGAAGTCAGTCAGCTGGCTTACATATTTCATGCATAAACTATAGATACAAGATCTCATGTAATTCAGCTATGGTATAAATGAAATCTCCAGCAGTGATTGTCTAATGTGCAGAATGGCAATGGTTTCTACCCGCTAGAAATTAATTTCCAGGAAAGCACATGACTTATTTTGTTCACCTTGCTTTTACTAACAGAAAGAAACTGAGAGCTCTCATCAACAGCAGCAAGTTTTGTATTGAGTAAGGATTCTTGTCTCTTAGCAGATGTACTCATTTGCATGGGGGTGTGCTCATTTCCAATGATCAGCTCAGAGTGGGTTCATCTAATTCAGCTGCTGAATCTGCCATTTCCCACTGAGAAGGTGTAGAGAGATTTGAAATCATCTACTGCTGTGTAAGCAGTAGGGGAGGGAGAGCAGGTGTATGCAAAGAGCTTGGCCAAGTGTTAAAGCATCTTGGTCTGATGTGATAGCTTTATTCCAACAGAATGAAAATTCACCTCTTACAGCTTTTTATTGAGAAGCCACTCTGAAATTTGTTACTTTAAAATTATTGTTCCAGTGTCTTGGTCTTCAGGTGAAAAAATAATGTTCCCTTTAGCCAACAAGACAGGATAATGGATGCTTGATTTCTTTAAGGAGTGTGTGGTGCTTTCTGGTCACTTAGGAGTTGCCATAATCTTGTGCAGCAGATTAAAATGTATTAGTTGCTGTGTTTTAGATAAAGTGAACTTGTCAGGATTGCAAGAGCTTTATTAGCAGTGAAGAGACCCAAACGTTACTTGAAGGTTGAAGTGCCTTTGCAGGGTAGTGTTCACTTAGGTGCAATTTAATTTGCCTTTTGCCAGTGTAACCGAGGCAGAAGCTTAGGTATATTAGAAACCAGGGTTTTGAAACAAAGTAGGTCTGAATTTCAGCTGTTGGAAACACAGAAATAATTTGAGTGCATCCTTTTCTTCCCGAGTGTGAAGGTTACGTCCTGCTTTTACTCTAGGCTGAGTTGTTGAAATGCTTCTGCTCCCCTTTATGGTGGCATTCTGGCAGTCCTTGGTTGGAGAAGCCAACTGGGCAGGGAAGTGCTCTGGTCGTACTGAGAGTGGTGTGGCAAATACAGAAGTTCATGTGCTTCGTGGCCAAGTGAGCTTCCTTTTTTATGTTCACTGTGATCTTGCTCTGCTCTTTTCCATTGCCAACACCAGATGCTTTTTCATATTTGGAGGTCAGCATCAGGAATGTCTTAAAGGTCATCACAGACGAGTTCTTTCAGCAGAACTTAGCAGGTGCAATCTCTGAGGAGAGGGGAAGATGGTGAATTTTCAGGTGACGATAAAGCTGCAAGTGCCAGTTGATGCTATTCCTGTCAAACAAATGGGACAACCATGGATACTCAAAAAGTGTCCTACAAATTCTACCTAGTTCCTTAAGGCAATTAGCCAGGGGTGATGCTATCCAGGTACGGACAAAAAAAAAAAAAAAATTACAGAAACAGGTTATTTTTATGAGTTTGGCTGGAATTCTAATTGCACTTCTCCCTGTATTAAGACAATGGATGTTTAGCATAGACTAGTGGAGACTGGTAGTGTGCTGTAGAGAGGGCTCCTGGTGCAGCATCCTGCCCCTGCTGGCAGTGCCTTCTGGAGTCAGGAGGTAGTGATCAGACAGTCTGCACCCAACAGAGGGCTGGCCACTGATCATCGGGAAGCAGGCTTCCCTTTCACATATTGTTGGACTCGATGATCCCATGGGTCTTTTCCAGCGTAGTGATTCTGTGATTTTGAACTTGACTCGATTCCGCATGGCTCAGTCTGGTTTGATGCTTCAGAGAGATGGGCTTGTGCCATCTCTGTTGCGAAGTGCCACCTCCTGCCACCCTGCCTGCTGTACTGATACACTAGCCCATTTACAGCCACAAAGCGTGGGCTGTGATTTGCATTGTGATCGTGGTATCTAGTGAGCCCTGAAATCTGATGTTGGGTAATGAAGCTGCTGCACTACCTGGCAATAGATGATCACAGAGACGATATTTCTGTGTTGTTGAGCAGGAGGGTTAACAACTTCCTCACTTTAATATTGTGAGACTGGAAAGCCTACAAGGGGAATTTTAGTTCTGAAGGCTGCACATGGACTTGTCTGTGTTGTCAGGCTTGAAGAGTTCAACAGCCTCTTCAATCAGAGGCTGAACCCAGGCAAGCTACAGAGCAGGAACACATGATAGGATAATTCAGGTCTGACGGGACTTATGGAGGTTTCCTAGTCCTACCTTCTGCTCTAAGCAAGGTCAACTTTGAGATCAGATTGGGTTACATAGGTCTTTATCCAATTTGGCCTTGAAAACTTTTTAGGACAGAGTGCAACCGCTCTGGGCAATCTGTTCATGGATTTATGGATTGTAATATATGGACATTTTATTTATTATTGTTCATTTAGGCTCATTTGTCCTGTGGCTGAGCTTTCTGTCTGTATTGGTAAAAACAATCTTATGACTTCTAGGGAAGTTGTGCAGGAAGAGTGGAAATTAACCCATGCATTTCAAGAATTTGAGTGAAACAGCATCTCCATTCTCTATTTTCAATTTTCTTTAAATATGTTCCCTCCTATTGTTTAAAACCCCCACTGTCTTTTCCTGCTTCTTTCTCCTTACATGGTCCCCTACCCACCCCTATGACTGTGGTAGAAGGAGGACTCTGTTTTCAGTGTGCCATGGGCTGTTGTGGTACTTTTAGATATCTCAGACCACTTGCTTCTAGTAATCATGGTGGAATCTCAGTTCTGGAGGAACTGAAGGATGAGGGAGATGAACTGAGAAGAGGATCCAGATCTCCTGTTTCTAGATATGCAGTAAGGAGCTTTTCCTGACAATTTCAATTAATATAATGTATTTCAGATGCTGAACATTGGATAGTGAAAGATCTGGTTTAAATAAGCCTTGAGGTAGACATCATGTTCTTGTAGCAGGTTGTTCCACTGTGTGACAATGACACTGTGAACATTGCAAGGATAGTGTTTGTTTGTGGTGGAATAGTGTCTTAGGTCTGGCATGCAGTGTGATATTTGTTAGTATTGGCTCAAGCTGGTTTTGTTGATGAGGAGCCTTGTTTCATTTTGGCTACTTCATGGTTGTTTCAGGCTTTTCCCTTTTTAACCTACTCACTCTGTGTAAATTACGTTAAGGAAATAATAAATAAATGGCAATGGGCTTTCTCGGGCTGAAGATAGCTGTTGACCATAGTCTAGCATAAGCTACATATACAGAAAGCCCCTGCTGATTTTCCTGGTGAGCTTGAGGAGACCTCTGAATGGCTTTTTGTGAGTTAATATTTGTGGGAGGACTGGTGAGGGTTGGTGTGAATGTTAGGTGTCCTGGTACATGAGCTAATGATCGCTTCAATGAGTGGACCTCCTGATTTGGAGGTGAAGAATGAATGGTGTCTCCTCATAGTTTCCATTTTATTGTAAAAGGTACTTCAGCAGTTCAGTGGTGTCTGCAGCCCTGTGGAAGTGCTGCCTAGACAAGTGTTTCTGCTGCTTGGGAAAAAGTCTATCTGACGCACCAGTGGGAAGTTGACACTTTCAGTTCATTAAAGCAAGCATCCATGAGTGTATGTACTCAGCTGAGAATGCTTCAGCCTCTATGGAGTAGCTGAAAATGGCTGGAACTTTAAAAGCTTCCATTGTGTGAAGGCACAGGCTGCTCCAGCTCAGGTCCCACTTGCTGTAGCATGGTGACTGTGTGTGTCATTGTTATTTGACTAGTGCAGCAGCCTTGTTTTATTGCTTGACCTTGCTTTATTTGAAAATAATGATTAAACTGTTGTTTTGTGTGTTTGCAAGGTAATGATTCTATGGAACACAAAGTAATCTAGCTGATGGTTCAGTGAAGGGGACTTTAGAGAAAACTTGAGAAGACTAGCTCCTTCAAATTAATTTTCACTGTGATGCAAGTAGTTCTGGAAGGTGGTCCCGTAGGGGCTTTTTCCCCCTATTTTGTTCTGCTGGTTGCTTTGACATTACGTCAGTACAATGCCATTTAACTGTGCAGCAGGATGCTAATGACCTCTGGGAAGGATTTCTTAGCAATTGCATCATCCAGATGAGACTTAGAGAGCCTGGATATTCTTGGAGAAGCTAACAAACACAAGCAGCATGGTGGGCATCTTCCACATGGACGTTATTGCCTTTGCTATCCTAAATGAGTTTACTGTACTGCTGAAGCAATGGATTTGCTTGCTGTAAGGGCTTGGGGGCTTCTTACTATTGAGTATTATAGGATTAAGTATCCAGCCACCAAATCTTTGATAACCCCTTGGTTACAGCGTGAAGAAGTGACGTTAACAGGTTTTCTGATGTGGTTTAGAGGGCACCACTCTTTGTTCCATCTTGTTCTCACCTGAGATATAGGTGTCTGAAAACAAAACTCGAGGGATGTCAGTGTCTGACAGTGTAGTGTGTATGGATAAAACTGTTAGTTAATTTAAAATTGCCATTTCTCATATGCGTTGTTATATTATGGCTTCTGTCTCTAAATATAGCAGCTGTTCAGATTTGGCACAGCTGTGGTTAAGATGATAGACTGATATGACACTTCTATGACTTTATACTACAGAGGAGTCCTTGGCAGGTCATCTAGTCCAGCCTCCTGCTGTCTTTCATGTTGTCTGATTTGCTGAAATGGTTCTTAATCCACTCTCTACTCTGGGTCATATTTCACTTGCACAGGCTCTGCCACTACCTTCCAGGAGGTCTGAGAGCATGCCTTCTCAGTCAAGTAGACTTTTTATACCTTGGCCACCTTCTATGCCTGTTATAAGCAGACCAACATTTTCCTTGCTGCTGAGATAACTTCTTGTAGCTTTCTGCACCTCT
Source organism: Clamator glandarius (assembly GCA_033459285.1). Lineage (NCBI taxonomy): Eukaryota > Metazoa > Chordata > Aves > Cuculiformes > Cuculidae > Clamator > Clamator glandarius. The sequence goes on along the minus strand of JAUNZM010000016.1, from coordinate 520,652 downwards.
TCCATGTTTCAACTCCAGTCAAGGTTTTACTTTCCTCTCTGGTGTACTCGGACATCTCCATATTCCTTCTGAACAGGCTGTCCCCACTTCTAGTACCTTTCCTCTTTGTGTTTGAGCTCGGTCAGGAGTTCCCCCTCAGGCAGAGCTATCCCCCTGCCTTCCTTGCTTGACTTCCTGCACATCAGAGCAGGCTGTTCTACTTTGAGTGGTTGCTGTTGGAGATCAGCTGGTCCTCCTAAGCCCCTTTGCCTCAGCCTCCAGTCAGATCCTGCCTACCAGTTCACTGAACAAGCCAAGTTCAAGATCTCTATTCTGTTACCTGCCTACCTCACTTATTTCAGGATCTTTTTATTGCCACCTTGTGAATGATGCAGCCAAGGCTGTGATCAGCCTTCACAACTTTGACTAGTTCGTCTTGGTTAATGAGTAGCGGATTGAGCAGAGTGCCTCTCCTTATTGACTTGTCTATCCGTTTTTGGGGGTTTTTTTCAACAAGTCGTCCTCTAGGTTTGTTCTCTTGGATTGCTTGCACCTTTCCTTATTGCCCTTTCAGCAAATACTGGGGTGGTGAAAAAAAACAGGTAGGAACAGCACGCACACACGTGTTCTGTCTCTGATAACTTCTCTTCAGCCTTCTTCAAGCAAATTTTGCTTTTCTTCAGTGTTTTTCTATATGGTAGACTCTGTCCCACTGTGGATTTGAAATTTAATCCCCAATGAGGAAGAATGGAGGGAAACCTTTTCTTCCCTTCTCCAGTGTAAGGGAGCAGAATCAGCTGGTGTCAGTCCCATACTTCCTCCTCCTCAGAAACTGGAAGACTGCAGTTCTCTCCTCCCACATCCTCATCTCTACTCAGATGCGTGCAGCTATTGATGATTTTAAGTCTTATTTTTTATGTCCAGGGTTGTTCAGGTGAATTCCACCCAGAGTGTGATAGCTCCACAACTGTGCCCTGGCAATCTGAAGAGGAATCATCCTAGAACAATTGCTAGGAGCTCAGTGCACACTTCCCCTGAGCACTTCTCCATGACTGTGGAAGTTATGAAGCACTCAATGGTTGTAGTATCTTCATAACTTCTCTTTGGCCTTTGTCTTCGATGAGGCTCTGCTGTCCATAGTTCAAGAGACTCTTTCAAAAGAGAAGCTAGCCAATCATTGTGGCGTGTTGTGTCATTGTTGTCCTCCAAGTACCACCCAACTCATCCACCCCCAAAGAAGAACATTCTGTCCACTGTCAAATGGGTATATCTTATGCTGGTTAAAACTCAAGAGATATCTCCATGGTCTCTACCATATTTTCAGCTCTGTGCTTCTATAGCACAACAGTTGTCTGCTTAGAGACACCTACAGCAGTGCTGTGTTCCCTGTGCTATACAGCTGTGGTGACCAGATGGCTGAGGTTTATGCACTCCTTGACTGCACCTGCCTACAGGCAGGAGAGTGTCGTGCAGGGCTTGGTAGTGGTGAAATCATTACAATAGAGAGGACTGGAGAGTGATGGCAGCTGTAAAACCTTGGGATGGAGTGCCATGCTTTGTCATTTTATTGCATGCAGCCTGTCACTCAACAGGTGCGAAGATGGAAACACCCAGTTATTAGTGGGTTCCTTTTCAAGAAAGAGTAGACCTTTTCGCTTGCTTTGACAGTACAAGAAAGTCTTAGCTGTAACTTCCTCAGCTTACCATTTGTCTGAGGGCACGTGTGTTTTGGTGAAACCATAGTAGTATGTTTTTCTTGATTCTGTTGTTAAAGATTACCAGAGCAGTGTTATGGGTAACTTCATTTTCTGATCTGCAGTGTAATGACCACTCTGTCATTGTCTGCTTGTCCTGTGTTCAATACAGGCACCAACTTTACATGCAAACAATTGTTGTTGCCTTTCCTCCTCTTTGATTAGTGCTTTTTCATCTGAAAGCTGAACTAATGCTTTACTCGAGTCACTTAACTTTGAGTGTGCTTATACTTGCTATCCTAATAACCTTTCACTGTAGTTCATGATAACAAGTAAACAAGTACCAAAAAAAAAGTCTTCTAGTAAGATAATTTTGCAGTTAGATCACACTTCTCCTATATATATTCCTATACTTTAAGGGCATGCATGACACTCAAAGTCAACAGGAGAGTAAACTGCGGGGTTAAATGACTCACTGAAAGTAATACATTAAGTCACTGTCAGAGCATGGAGCATCCCTACCTTGTCCACGGGGTCCTTTTTGTGTTCAAAACGGACATCTAGTTAAATATGGACTAAATAATTTTGTAGCAATAGTGAAACACAGACGTTGCTCATGGATCCAGCTGGCAGCATCTGTGTATGTGTTAGTATGGGCTGATTGTTATTCCTAAGAAGAGTTTTCCTGTTATGGGAAGAAAAGGTACTTTTCCCTTTTTTTCCCCCCATAGTTCTTTGTTTCCATGGGAACAAAAGATTTTTTTAAAAGCAAACTTTACCTTTCTACCATAGCAGAGTTGCAAATACAAGTTTAAACAAAAAACCAAAAACCATGCAATTCAAGTGCAGTATGTGAATATATTCAGAATGACAGTCAAATGCAATCTGTCAATTAATTGACAGATTAACATTTAAAACATGTTTAAGAAATGTGTAGTTTACGCTGGAAAATGCTCTGTACTTCATTTCTTGTAGGATAAATCTTTCACATGCTATAGAAGACTTAATATTTTAAGTAAGACAAGCTCACTGAAATATTAAAATAAAATTTAGGTGAGCTTGTCTCACTTTATTTCAAAAAATCATAGCATGGGGGGGCAAAGCTTTCTTGTAACTGTTTTACCTTGGTCAGATGAAGGTCCTTCAACCAACTGATATTTCTCTGTTTGTAGTGTTTGATTCTGCTCTAATTCTTAGCAGAGCAATCCTAATTTGAAATTTGTTAGGTGTCTGTCATTTCCAGCAGTGTAAGTGTAATGTAAATCTGGAGTTCAGCCTAATGAATGCAGTGTTCTGTGTTTTTTCCCTGCTAGAAAATGAATTGGAGCCATGAGGCACAGCAGAGAGGAAGATCAACTCATTGTCATTTAAGAACTATTAATCTGATATAGGTGCTTTCCCTCTTGTAGCTGATTGCTTTTTGGAATGTTGCCCAGTTTTAAGTGTCAAAACCAAATGAAGCAGATGAACCGTACCCCTGCGTTATTTCTGCAAGCTATGTGTTTCTTAATTACAGCTTTTGAATTAGAGTGAATGCAGAGCACGTCTGCTACAGGCAGCTTTGAGGCTAACCTCTGCTGTTGACCAGGAGGTTTCCAAACCTTTGTGGTGAAGGCCTAGTGCTACCAATGATGCACAAATGGTGTCCCACTAACTATTTCCACACTTCATGTGTCTTCCCTGCTATGCAGAATAGCTGCTTAAAATATCAGCATCCCTCAACCACAGTCTGGTTGTGGTAGCTTAACCTTGCAGTATCTCTAGCCAGCTTGGTAATTCCAGCCCACTGTTCACGCGTAGCTCGCTCATCTTTACAGGGGCATTCCCATGTGTGGCTCCCATGCTGACAGCGAGTGCCTGTCTTTGTTCCTGTCTGGATGGATTTTCATCTTTGGGTGCAGACCCAGCTCCATGAAGCTGCTGCTGAAATTCCCATTGACTTCAGAAGGGTTTGGCATTCCCCAGTTGTTCTTTCCTTCGTGCCTGTGTTCATTCAGCATGTGTTCATCTCTGGTTTCATGCTGAGCTCCTCTCTAGCTCTTCATCCTCCACTCTTGAATCCTTAAAAGATGATAGAGGCACAGAAATAGCACTTTCTGCAGTCTTCAGAGGGGTTATTTTGTGGTTTCCTGGAGAGTCTAAGCTTGCATCTAGCTTACTTGTCAGTCTTTTTTTTTTTTTCTTTTGTGTCTCTTTTTAAAACTTATATGCTGAAGACCCAGCCTCACAGGAAACCATCTTTAACCAAACTACAGCAACACATTATCACATTTACTCCCCCCTCCACAAAACTGTCTGAAAGATCACAGAGGTGGCACAGTTTCACAGCCCTAAGAATTTCACTGCTTTGCAATGGGAATGCACACACTGGGTAGGAAATCCCAAGACGTTCCACTGCCTCTGCCTGAAAGGGCCAGTGCTTGGTTAGGCTCATATAAATTCCTCTTAGGGTTTTGGGGTGAGTTTTTTTGCTGGTGTGAGGGAAGGACAGATGTTGCTTCTACCTCCATCACAGTGAACTTGAAAACACCAGTCATACTCAGTTTTCACTAGATAAGACAAAAATTCAGACACTAGCTTGAACCTTTTGAAAGTTGGCATTTGTTGCCTACCATAATTATCCTTTTCTTTCCTGATGGCTTTCTGGTTTTACTAAGATGCAAGCTTGCTCAGCATCAGTACAGAGGCAGGGATTCCTTCATTTACACTGGTGATGCCCTGGTTTGGGAGTGTGCCGGTTATCTGTTGTGTTCTCGCTACATCTTTGTTCTCCACAAGCCTTTATGGCTGGGTTTGGGTTTTTTTTTTTCCGAAAGATAATGCTACCTGTCAGACATTCTTTTAACATGATCTCTCTGACTTTAGATAATGCTAGTAATGTACAGAGCACAAACAAAAATATCCTTCACAATAATGATGACAGTATATTTTTTGATTGAACTCTTTAGTTTTAGATACTATTTTTAACAAGAAGACATATGCCACTGCTGTTAACTTTCCATGGGACCAGGAGATAAAGCAAATCTGTTTTCCCTGTGCCATAGCCTGTTTTATGAGCATGAAAAAAGAACCAAGTTGTGTTATATTCACTTTTTGAGCTGTTCAAAGATGGGAATCACTCATTACCTCCATTTCATGGTACAAGGGACCATTTGAACAAAACTCAAAAGAGGTATCATAGTAAATTAGCACCTAGTCAGAACCGGAACTTGGAATTTATGTTAAAAACTATCAACCCTGGTTTGTTCAGAAGCTAATGAGCACCTGGAGCTGTTCCTATTTTCTCTCTCATATCCAGGAATATTTGTACAAAAATTACAACATCCCCATGGAACAGTAACAGAACTTTTTCTGCTAAAACAATGAGGCCTTTTAGATAAAATAAGAAAACGTGGGTTTGCATGACACTCCAGCTCATCCATTGGAAGGTTCTCTTTCTGTGCAGTTCTTTTTGTTTAATTTGGTCTTCTCAGGATTCTCAAGCTTATCTGAATTTTCCAACTTCCCTGTGGTTTATCCAACTTTCACAGTTCATTATCTGGACTAATGTCACCTCTCTCCTCTATTCTCAAAATTTGTAACAAATTAGTGGAAGGTCAAATTCTGCCTCTAGTGTTGGTTGACCACATAAGAAATTACTTTCTACCCTTTATAAATCAGTATTTCTTTTATATAATAAATAATACCTTTCTTATAATCTCTTTAGGTCTGGTCACTATACTACTTTTTTTTTTTTCTTGTAGCATGCTGAATAAATTATGTTTATATTCAGGGTTTTTCTTCTCTCTTCCAGTGTCTTTTCTGTTTTTGTCCACACCTTCCTTGAAGCTCTACTTTTTCTTTTTTTTTTTTTTCATTCCTTCCAGGAGATGGGAGAGAAGCTGCGTGGGTGTGACGTAGCTGCCTTTCCTACAGATGCCCTGCTGGTGCTTGTTGCAAGTTGAATCTTGGATGGGGTGGTTATTCAGTTTGTCTTCACAGTGCAGTAATAAGTGGTGAGCCCATGGACAGACCCTGTTAACCTGGAGGACCCTTGTGAGCCTTCACCCCTCGAGGGCCTGGGCAGGTTTGGAGATAAATGTTCTCTACAGGAAGCCTCCCCTCTCCCTTGTGTCACCACAGCTGCAAGTTGGGAGCTCACCCATGTGTCATACCTGCTCTGTGGTCTCCACTGCAGTTGTCAACTAGCACCTTCCACAAGTTCCAAAGTCTTGTCCTCTCTTCTGCCAGTGAGGAAAAGGACCAAAACCATTTGGATTTAACACTTGCAGAGTGAAGAAGCCTAAGTGGTTTGATGCATGTGAGGAGAAAAGAGTACGTTGTATTTCCTATTTTTCTCTCCCTCATCCTTCTCCTTGAGTTTTTGTGGAGTTGGTGGTTGTTACCATGTACATCTGTCTTGGACTGGTGGCTTGTGCCAGAGAGAAGGAGGAAACTGTTTAAAAGTATGAGGAGCATGCTGGGGCAGGAGAAAGGAGAGATTTGTGTGAAGGACAATGATTTGATGTAGTGAGCATATCTCTTTTGTCCATGCACTGTTTCAACAATGTCCTGCATCTCTGAAGCCTTCGCACCTCTTTGTCTTGGTCTCAGAAAGATGATCTGAAGCTTGTTCATGGCTCATGGCTTTTGCCATGGTAAAATTGGAAGCCCATACATGGTTCATACCTGTGCTGTATGTGGTCCTGCATTTTTGGATAAGCATCCCCCCCGGTCACGGAGGGGGCATAAGCAACACTAGGAACCTGTTCAGGAGGGGTGACACAGCCCACAGGGCCGTGTGATACGACAGACTGGCTGTGTGACTGCAAGATTATGTCTGGCACATGGCAGCTCTGACCGCAGGTACATAATTCAGTCGCTGGATGGGGAAACAAGGGAAAACCCAGAAGATTTTAAAAATCTGCTTAAAAAAAAAAAGCTCTTGGCCCTCTGGTTGCATGCTGAACCAGAAAAAACCTGCATGCATAACAGTTCAAGTAACGAGCGATAAAAGAGGCCACATTGTAAGATGAAAGATTTTTTTTTTTTGATGTAAGGTACCAATGATGAAAACTGCCAGAGGATGTCGCAGTTGATGACTTAAGGATGGAATTTCCACAGCTTCTGGGTCCTCCTGATTATGCAGAGTGACGCCATCCCGTTGGGGTTATTTGAACTCTGATGGTTTTGTAACAGCTTTTAATGCACAGGGATTTTACCTTGGACTTCAACACTCCTATCTCAGGAGGAGATTTGAGTGACGTTTCCACATTCCTGTCCAGGAAACATGAGAAATTCTCTGCTGTTGCTGTATGGTTGGAGTGGACTGGGGAGAGGAAAGGGATTGGTTAACTCTCTGAATAAATGAAAGAAACTGCCCTGCAATGTCATGTTACTTTGTATGTTTAGAGATGCTTTTTGGAGCGCTTCCAGAGATGGGTTTTATCTTCCAGGAGTGAAGAGCTGTATATGACTCTGTTTGTAGATCCCAATAATGCTGCTGTGATTCGGCTTCTGTTTGCTCTGAGCAGGCACAAGCAGAGCTGCCCAGCAGGAGGTAGCAGGATAATAACGCAAGCAGCTGACTTTTCTGCAGGAGGGTTGTGCACCTGGTAGTTAGCTTTAAATGCAGTCACCTCAAGACTCACTCCTGATGTGCTATGTAGATGTATTCAAAGTTGTTTAAATTAAAAGAAAGTAGGTTTCCTCAGCCCTAATTTTTTCAACTTCAGTTCCTGATGTTATTAGTAGTTTCACCAGTTCAATACTGAGATAGGTCACCTGAGGTAATGCTTCTTCTAACTCCTAGGGGGATTTTCTTAACCTATTTATTATAGGCTTAAAATATATTTCACTTTAAGCAACATACAGGCATTATATTGCAGTGACTAATGGGACTCTAATGCTGCTATTTTATTCCTGGGATGGTTTGAAAACCCTTGCTCAAATAACAGCAAAGCTGGATGTGGTGAGTGTTTCCTATTACAGCAAGTTTTTGTTACATGAAAAGTTGAAAAACACCATGTTCTAGGACAAGTTTGTAGCTATGGCAGTAAACACTCCTTCTAGCTGTCATCCGAGATTGTGATAAATGCATGTGTTCCTATTTGAATGCGTGTGCCCCCGGTCATGGCTACTTGCAAAACTTGTTTGAATAAATTAGAGTGAAGTATCTATTATGCTTTCCCAGGCAACTGTGTTTTGCTCTGGCTCTCGATAAGCAGCAAACTTCTCTGCTTCCTGTGCTGCGTCCTTGGGCACCGCAGCATGCTCTGCGTGGTGAAATCAGGGAATTTCAGCAAGCCACAGAAGGAAGTGAACGTTCTGTCTGCCTGCGTGGTTATGGTCAAAAGTACCCTGGTAATACTGAGCGGGTGAGGGGAGGGCACGTTCAAAGAGCTGCAGGAAGCAACTTGAGCAAATACAGGCTAAGTCCCTGGATTTTCAAAAGTAAAAATCTCCAGCGGTGGAGTTTTATGAACCTAATATAGCTGTGGTGTCAGCATGCGTTTTAGTTAAGGTTAACTGTGAAGCAAGTGCTTTATTATACAGCTAGCAGGTGGTTAACCAAAGGGAATTTCACTTTGCTGCAGACATGGGAAACCACAATATGTGTGTCTTCCTCCAGGTTATTCAATGGGCATTCAGAGAAAAAATCCTGGGGGTGGAGGATGTGGGGAAGATGCTAAAATTTTCAAGTTTAGATTCCTCTAGTCCATTCAGAGACTCTAACAGATCTGTGGGGTGAGTGGAGACGGATGTGTTGTGCCACAGGAACCTTTAAGAGCTCTCCTGTCTTTTGTTAGCAGCATCAAGATGTGTGATCAGATTGCATTCAAGCGTATCTGTTGTAAAGGGCACTACTTCCTAGTACCTTTACCTAATGATGAATTTATAGTAAGACTATTAAAATAGATCACTCAAAAAGATGTCTTCAGAAAACTAGAGATTTTGTAGTATTTGCTTTGTGCTGATGGTACCAGAGTGCACTCTTACTGAATGGCGAACACTAAGCACGATGTTGTTTCTGCTGCTGAACACACTAGCTGAAAGTGGCCTGAAAACGCTATCTAACTGGTGATGGTTTAGGGGTTTTTAAAATAAAAGGAATCTTAAGGGAAGGAGGCAAGGTGGATGAATGGCCAGAACCCAACCATTTCTGCTTGCTTTGAACCATAGGGGTGTCTGTCCTTTGAGTTGGATTGCTACCTGGATTGGTACTTTTTGAAATATTTTACAGAAATACATTGGGCAAAGAGGCATCTGGATCCACAAGAGCTTTATGCAGTGTCAGTCAGTAATTTTGGTATGTCCTACAGGTAGTGATACTATAGTGGTGTTAAATTATCTGCCGGTGCACATGTACAGTCATCAAAATTATTTCATCATCGACTAATCTGATTTCATTTCTATAATATGTCAAGTTTTACAGATTTTCAGAGACGGCTAGAATGAACAAGGCTAAAATCTAGAATCCATTATAGAAACCTCCAGACCAACAGGCTTTCCGTAGGAATCTCCCAGATACAAGAAGAGGTGCAGAACTTTTGTTCCCTTTCTCTGCATGCTATTACAAGAATGTAAAAAATGTGGTCCTTGATAAAGACGCTAGGATCAGCCTCTGACAGAGGCCAGTAATGAATAATATAGTGATGACTGTATATTTGCTCTGTTTCTAATCTTACTTCCCTGAGGATTCCCCACTGCCTTTCATCAGGTTTAGGGATTTCCAGAGCCAGATGCTGCATCCATACTTGTCCTTAAAAGCTAGCAGACCTCTCTTCCTTCAATTCATCTGACTGGTTTTGAAACCCTTGATCCTTTTGCCAACTAAAGCATCCCATGGTAGTGAATTCCCAAACCTGTCTGTACCTTTTTAATGTAATAGCTCTTTGGTTTGAGGTTGTTTTTCCCACCTGATACTGAATTCTGGCATTATGAAAACCAGTAAGTTCTATTCCTCTATTTACCACCTTGTTCACTCATGGTTTTATAAACTTCAGACATCAGCCATCTCTCTTCTTACTTAAGTCTGATCTGATCTTATTTAATCTTCACTTATGTGGAAGACTTTCTGTATCTCAGTATATGGTTCCCTTTCTCCATATTGTTTGTTGTCTACATCTCATTTATTAGAAGGCAACCTAAGCTGTACAGCAGTGAGAAGAAAGAGATTTATAAGTTAGGACAATGTCTTTAGTTTATATCTCTAATTCCCAGCTTCTTTTTGTCTTTTGGTACCTGCCCTGATCCCGTCCCTGGTGTGTTCAGGGAGCTTAAAACTAACCTTGAAATGGCAGAGAACGTGATATTTCCTGAATGACTCACAAAAGATGCTTGGCCTCAGACTTCCTGTGGAAAGACATGCCAATACATATCAGTTAATACATGGATTTCTGATTTTTACAAAAGCTAGCTTGCTAGAGGGGGAGGCTTTATGCTGTTGCAAGCTACAGTCATTGGTCTTCTCTAAGTTCCATGCCCGTTTCCCTCCATTTCTCTCTCCCCTCCCAAATGAGACAGCTCTGAGAAACAGAAAGGAATGTCTTCCCTAAAACTGTTTTGGTTCCTTTTCTGATTCCAAAGGAAGATGCACTGAGTTGTGCTACAGAGTAACAGTAATTCCCAGGACTACAAAAACAAATCACTTTCTTGTTTTGATTATAAGAGGAGCTAAGAAGAAAACAGGAAGCTGATCCTGACAGTGTGATCTGTGCTGCATGTGAGGAATTCTATTTCAAAAGCCTTCCTAAACTCAGACTTAAGGGATGGAAAGTGCTGTGGTTTTTGCAGCAACCAAGGAGTTTTATTTGCTTTAATAATGCAAAATACTCTTGGTTTTGTAGGAGGGCAGAAGCATAAAGAAACTTGACATGTCAATGATGTGTGCCGATACATCCTTGATCCTGCAAAAACTTTAAGCATGAGATCTCTTTTATATGTGTTCAAATGTAGTGGAAAGTCCAGATGTGTGGTAAAAAATGTAAGTGTTCGGGAAGTATGTAGTATGAGGAAATGACTGAGGTGCTATTGTTGAAGGTTTTACTGCGTTTTTTTAAGTATCTTAATTAGTTCTGAAATGTCAGTCTTATCCTGAAACTATTGATCTTTTCCTTTTTTTGAAAAATAGGTGGGAAAATTTAACTAATTTTTTAGCCTTACCACAAGTAAGGCCAATGCTTGGGGTCCTGCTGTCCCAGAAGAATGGGACAGGCTGCATTTATTATGTGGAAGAGGATGGAATACTATTTCAGACCAATCTGAGATAGGGACTCAGTCTGTTTTTTCCAAGGCTTTAGCTGATCTGGAGAAATATGTTATCTTTCTACAAACCCTTGTCCTGAAATGACAAGCACGTCAGAGATGACATCAGAATTTAGTCCACAGTGTTCAACTTCCATTTCTGCAGGACCGTTACATTCCAGCCCCTCTGCTGTGTCTCTGTGAGAAGTAGTGTTCTATTTCAGCTGCAATGCAAAGCCAGTGTTAAGCATGCATCATTTTTTCTTATGTTTCATTTGTTTTTTTTAAATTATATTTTTGTTATTATTTCTTTAAATCATATTTTTATTTATATTATGTTTTTACTTATCTATTATGATAATGATGATGGATGATTTTGCCTGGCATTCCTCTCAGCTTTATTAGACAGATTCCCCTTTGTTTTCCCACCTCTTATTTTGACCCTTAGTCCCTTTTATTTACTTTTCTGGTCCCTCGCAAGTGTTCTCCTTTCTAGCAGAAGTCACAGCCCTGCAGCAGATGTCTCTCAGTTTCGGGTACATGGTACCTCTGCTTCTGCGTTGTCCTTTTTTGCAGCAGTGCTGATCACTCCTTTAGCAACCCCGAGCTGGACAAGTTGGGGTTAGTGGAAAGCTCTAAAGGTGACCTACATTCTGCTTCTACAGACGTGCCTGCGTCCCACTGTGTGCTGACCCATCTCACCCACACTGTGGGTGATGAAACCCCATTGCTGCTCTGTGCCTTCCCCACCTGTCACAGGCACTGAGCTGTCCCTGACTGTGGAGGATTCTTGGAGTCACACTTGGGTGTTAAGTCATTCCAGCTTTGTTTTTAAGGCAGACGTAGGAGATTTAACTACTACAAGTCTCTCTTAGTAAAAGCAGTGCTGCCCCATTGCTTTGAGGTGGAGATCTAGGGAGAGAAGCCTGAGAAATCGGATTAAGGCACTAAAAATGCATGAACTTTGTTCACTGGATTCAAGGATTTTTTGTTACAGATGGGTGGCACAGGGAGCGGTTTCTTCCTGCCCCCAACTAGTCTCCAATTGTTTTGCGTTAGTCACTGGTGCCGACTGAAGCCCAGCCCAGATTAAATGTATTAAGGTGACTCCATTGCCACTGTGTCAAGGAGCAGGAAGGTATAAACTGATAAATGGGAACAATCGCTGAGTGTGACCCTCTGCATACAATAGGTGTCCATATGTTAGTCATCCCTAAGGTGGTGATGGTTAGTGGAAAGGTTTGTGCAAGAGACAAGGAAAAAGGAATGAAAAGTTAAGCGGGGGAAGAGCAGACGAGGGAGGAACTGGGTACAAAGATGAACTGAAGAGCTGGCAAAGCATATTCAGCTTCATGTAAACGTGGAGCTTTGTGAAAACGTGACTTGAATCTGCATAGCTGAAGATTTGTGGAGGCTGGAGGAAGAAAATCTCTTGGATTTTATAATTTCTTTGGTCCTGACTAGTGCAGTGGAGATGCAAAATTTTTGTCTGTTTTTGTCTGTATTGGGTTTCCTTGCACAGGAAGGAACATGCAAACAATGCAGCTCTCAGATATGCACTTCGCAGAATATGGAACCAAGTCATTTCCAAATTGCAGTATTTAAGGACTCAATTAAAACAGGGTAAGATGTTGGAAAGAATTGAAAATATTCAACCTGGAGATAGTTGGGAGGTTTTGAAAAGCTGCTTTTGTTCTTGGGGAAAGGCAGCTTAGCAAAACCAGCACTTATGTTGAAACAACCTCAGTTGAACTGTTGACCCTTCTAGGAGAGATGCAGAAGGAAAGAGGCCCTATGAACCAAAGTGCCGAGGTGAAAAGTGAGCCTGTCTGCAAGTCAGAAGACTTGGGTATGTCTCTCCTTCCAGACAGTCTGTGCCCTTGTCACCATCTGCATGTATAGTGGAAAAACTTCATCAGGACAAAATGGAAGAGGCATCCCCAAGCAACAACCTGTCAGTTAGAGCACTGCCTTAAGGGAAGAAAGGTTCCTGCCCTCCACCAGATGCACACATGCACATGCTCTAGTCAATGTACGCTGCTCCATGATCCCTGTACATGGATTTTGGTGATTCTTTGCAGGCTGTGTTGTAAGCAACCATGAGAGGAGGTGGTGCACGGCATCGTTTCCCTTCCCTGTGTTACAATAGTACTGAATGATGCACCTTGTGTCTGAAAAAGATAGGATGCAGGAAAAGTCTGAGAGTTCACATCATCCTCAAAGTCAAGCTGAGTGCTGTGGAGGGAAGGAGGGGTTGCTCTGTCCTTGGGAGTGCCTGTGCTGTGCCTGGAGATGCTCCCACAGAGCAGGGTAGGGCTGCCAGCTGGCAGAGAGCTGCAGCAGGCTATACAATCTTGTGCAGGCTGCAAAAGGCTTCTTGTAGGAGGGAGGTACACAGCCCAGTGGCAGAAAAAGAGGGTGAACTTCTTGTAGGGACTAAGTGGAGACTGTGTGGAGTTTTCCACTCAGGGAAACTAATCAAATTTACTGTACTGGAAAGACGGGAAGGCCGGCATTCCTCTCATCATTATCAGACAGAATCCCCTTTGTTTTCCCACCTTTTGTTGTGATCCCCGCCCTTTTTACTTACTTTTCTTTGTCCTCGCGTGTGGTCTCCTTTCTAGCTGAAGGCTTTTTTGCCTTCTGTGAGGATGTAGCTGGACCTTCCCAGTCTTCTGCCCTGTTGTCATATTTTATAATATTTTATTTAAGTCCTGTGGTATTTTATCCTTTTTTTTCCTGTGTTTTTCTTGGTGTACAGTTTTCGAAGCACAATGCGGTGGTTTGGCTCGACCTTATTAACCCCACATGGAGCAGAAAGATTTCTTCACATTCATCTGACAGCTCTCTTGTTTATCCTTTGCACTTTTGTCTGGCTTACTTGCAGCAGCCTGTGACTCAGTCTGGCCTCTGAACTTTTTTGATGAATTACCCTGTTGGTGATTCCTTGCCATGTGTTTGTGCAATTCATTAGTCCTGCAACTGCATAACTTTGCATTTGTCCTTGCTGAATTACCAGCATTTTCCAAAGCACCTCCCTCATTTGCCGAAACTGCTCTGATTTCCTGGCACCTTCTTTTGATTTGGGATCTGTGTGTGTATTTAATATATCTGCTCTGTCCCATCCCTCAAGTGGTAATGAAGGCGCTTCATAATTAGGTCAGGATCAACCTTTGAGGAGTCTTGTTGATATATTATCCCAGACTGATTTTTGCACCCCTTGAGATAATGTTTTTCATTGTTTACTTATTGAAATGTGATGTGAATGTGGCATAGAATATCTGTCTCATGGTATCCACTGTTTTTCTTCTGTCTACAAGATTTGTTATCCTGAAAAAGCAGGAAACAATTAGTTTGACCGTAAGTAGCAGCCAAATTGCATTTGTCAAGAATAAATCACCTCCTTGCTGTTGAGTAGGTGCTTAAAATCATCTGCTTGTTCCTTTGAGAGAGGATTAGAATTAATTTTTCTTTTTGTTTTAAAGGTGTTTGTCCTTGCCAGGCTTCTGAAGTTTCATCCATGACTTCCCAAATGAGACTGAGTATCTTTGGGAGTTAAAAAAATTCAACCAATTATTTTTTCTTGTAAACTTTGTGATGATTAGCATCAGCCCAGTCACTTTGAAAAACCCAATGTACCCAATGAAACCCTAGTTTAAGTTGATGCTCCCTTGTTATCATTCATGTTTGTTGTGTTAACTGCCTGGTTACAGCTGATTGTCATAAAGACAGCAGGAACTACGTACTTCTTGTATCAGATTTCAGTCCTTTTCTCCTGGTCAGAGTCCAACTCCTTCCTTTGTCTTTTTCTTTCAGTTTAACGTCAGGGTCCTGCACATTGTATGCACGCAAGTGAGATTCAGATGGTCACGATGAAGTTCAAGTGTGATTATATAGAGATTCACTGTCATACTAAGATCAGAAATTCAGTAACATCCGTAATGAATAATGCCCTTCACCTCATGATGTGTGCCAGCAGCTCGGGTCCTGACTTAGAAAACGACAGAAGTGTTTTGTGCCTGGTCTTGCTCTAGTTCTTCAGTAGATGTAGATCAACATCTCAGGGCCACCTTCATGCAGCCTAGGAAAGTGCAGAGGCTGCAGGTCACATTCATGATGCGCTTGCAAACTCATAGGAGAGTGTCTAAAATGACTGCTTGGTTTTAGTCAACACCACTGTTTCCTCACCTTTGAGAGCAGTGGGGCCACATCAGTGTTGTAATGCAGAGGAGGGAACGCTGCAAGCACTGACAATAAGTGTGCGGGGGTTTTATGTTATCGCCCACTAGTTTGCACATGGTCTGTTGTGATTCATTTTCACAAAATGGGAGAGCAGCTACAAAGAGAGTGATTTAGAAGTCTCATCCAGTTGAACTGTGAGGAAATCAGACATCACAAAAGAACAGAAACAGTTGTTGTAGCCCAGGCTCAGCATAAAACCTTCACAACTTGCAAAAAGAAAAAAATTACAAAGTCATAATGTCGTGGACTGTGAAGTCAGGAAAGAAAGGATGGCTATGATCAGTATCCATCCAGGAGTGGGAGAGGGTCTAATGTATGTCTAGTGAAACCAAACTGGCAGGATTTTAACTTGCTGTGATTTAGGGGACTGAGTTGTAAGAGAGGTGCCTGCATTAGTCCTCCCAGGTTTTCGAGGCTTGTTCTCTTCTGCCAGTCTCTTAGCAGAGTTTTCAGAACAAGCCTTTGCATTTGAACAGAGAAATTTCTAGAGTATGACAAAGAAAGTGGAAGATTTCTTTTCTTCCTCTTCACCTTCCATCCCTGCCAACAATGGACTGTGTTGTCTTCCTTATAAACACTTCAAGAAGTGTTTGTTTTGGAAGCCATGCCAAATATATGCTGGGTTTGTGACTATTGAGCACTGGTTCCTGAGATAACTGAGTCACTTCTTTGTCTAGCTTTTTAGCTGAGGCTTTAGGTGTCTCCTTCGTATCTCCATAAGGTATTTATTTACCTGTAAATCTTGAATACTCTGAATGTGACAGTAAATAAATAATTAAATAAAATCCTTCTCGGGATAAGGGTGAAAACAGGGGCCCAGGGTAAAGAAGAAACAGGCCTATTTTTTAACTATACCAAATAGCCAAAATCAAAAGGTGGTTGGTTTTGAGGTGACTTTTTTTTATTTTTTTCCCTTGCTTGACCTGTGTCAAATACCTCAATATGAGGTTAACCTAGAGATCTTAGAAGGCAAGTTGAACATGAATGATCAATACGCCCTTGCAATAAAGGATAAAGGTGGCTGTTAGATAGCATTGCCAGCAGGTCAAGGGAGGTGACCCTTCCTCTCTGCTCGGCACTGGTGAAACACATCTGGAGCACTGGGTCCATTTCTGAGCTGTCCAATGCAAGAGACACATGGATGTTCTAGAGAGAGTCTAGTGAAGGACCCCAAGAATGATTTGTCCATCAAACAAGGAGAGGTAAGAGAGCTGGGACTGTCCAACCTAGAGAAGAGAAGACTTGAGGATAATCCCAGTGTGTATAAAAATCTGATGCGGGGGCAGTACAGAAGATGGGTCCAGGCTCTTCTGAGCAGTGCCCAGTGGCAGGACAAGAGGCAATGGGCATAGGTTGAAATAAATGAAATTTCATTTAAACATAAGCAAATACTTTTCTACTGTGAGAGTGATTTGAACCCAGGAGCAGGTTGCATAGAGAAGCTATGGAGTCTCCATCCTGGAGATGGTCAAAACCTTAACTGGCTGCAGACTCAAGCATCGTGCTTTGAGCAGGGAGTTGGAGTAGGTGATCTCCTGAGCTTCCTCTCTGCAAGCTTAACTGTTCCATGGTTTTTGCAAGCTTGCATTGATGGTGACAGTCATAAATTTGATTTAGATAAATAATTCATGCCTAGACCTGCTGCCTTCTTTCAGGAGTTCCAGTAAGTTTCTTCCTGTGTTTCCTTTAGGTACTGGCTCCATGCCCATATCCTTTTCTGTTACATTTAATTGCTATCAGTACTCTTGCATGCATACAGAACTTTCCATTATTGATTAATGCATGGTTAAAAGGTTTTCTACTGTTATTTCCTAAAAATTCCTTCATGATAGGTCTTGGCTTCCAAATCAGTACGCTTTTATAGCCTTTTGAAGTGTTTGTGCTATCCTTTTCATATTTGACCTCTCACTTCCAAAAAGCTAGAATGGAAATTCCAAACCCTAGACATGCAAACACAATATTTTCTGAACCTGTAGTCCACAGCTCTTGCTTCAAAGAGGTTTTGGCCTTCCAAATGTGAAGGATCCTGCCCAGCTTATGTGAGGATCTGAGTTTTCTAACTGCCTCAGCTGTCAGCTTCCTGGGTGGATCAGAGTCATCTTTACTCATGAACAATTGCATAAGTGATTAGAATAACTGCAGCAGTAAAACCGTTGTGTAGCTGCAGGTTGTACTGGTTTGAGGCACTAAAGAGCTGTTGTAGCTTGTGTGGCTACTACTAGTGCTCCCTCAGTGGCTGAATTTCCACAATTCAAACCATGTCTACCTGGAAATAAGTGTTAATGACATATTGATGTATTGAGCAAGACAGGTTTTAAACCACAGCGTGTTCATGGAAATCGAGTAATAGGATGGGGTTGGATGTACTGGAGACTTGTTCATTGTTCTGTAGCTGGGATTTTTAGTCAATATAGCTTTCAAAGTTTTAGGGGTGTTTTTATGCATTTAAAAAACTTTGTGGTCATTGTTATTATTTAAGTATCCAATCTTTAACGGTGAACATAGCCTTAAACTATAGCAGAGCATCAGGCATCAGAGAGAGCATTTTTTTACCTAGGCATGTCAAATCAGTGACTGCCTAAAAGCGGAGGTGGATGCAACTTGCTGGGCCATGCAAAAAGCAGCCAACAGCTTGGGTACAGAACCAGAGCTGCCTGCTTGCTTATTCTGTCAGCCGCAGGGAGAAAAGCTGTTACTTAAATGCAGGGAAAATATGGAAAGTAGTGCCCTAATGGAGTCAATATCCTGTAATGATATTGTACATGTGGCTGTACAGGTGACCTGAGGCTGAGATTTTTGGCCTGCCCAGAGCTTTCTGTGTGAAATCACAGGGCTGTCTCATTGAAATGTCGTCAAAGTAGCTGCACTGTTTGCACCAAGCTCGTTTGCACCATCGCTAGAAGAACTGCAGGGATGCCCAGGTGTTGTGTGGTGCTACACAGCACAGCTCTTAAATGAGTCGCAGCTCTCTGTCTTCAAGCTGAAAGCTGCATAGTACAAGATGAGACTGGACTTCAACTTTTAAATTCCAGTCAAACATTAGCTATTCAATATTAAGTCTTACAACAATATTAATACCAACTTATAGAGAAACTACTCAAGCATTCAGAAAAACAGCTGGTGAGGTAGACCAGCCTGGCTTCTTATTTATAGACAATGGGGTACTTTTCTGTGTAGGTGCTGGGGATGCAGGGAAGGTTAAGGGTGCAACCCAAGAGATCGATTTTGCGAAATTCTCTGGTAGAAATTATCTGTTCTCACTATTTTTTCACAGAAATACGTGCAAGTGCATTTGCTGCAAGCATCCTTTGGGGCTTGACTCAAAATCATTCAGTTGCCCAGACTCTTAAAGAGGTCCAGGTATAAATTTTGGTGACTGCAGGATCCAGGTTGTTTACAGCTGCTGGACACAAAAAAAACCACAAACTGCCTTCAGGGAAGAGTAAAAGGTAGCACTTGTCTGCTTTTCTGGGCTGTGAGAGTGTGCTGTGAGTTGGGAAATGTAATATTTCCCAATGTTGTTACTGCCCAGTGCATGTAACAGCTGAGATGAATGCACGCAAGAGAGTACGGCAGAGGCAGGAGGGAGAGTGTCCCCACGCTGTTTTGCAACACTGCGCATTTGAAGTTCCTCAGCTGTGCTAAGAGGAAGTAGTTATTGGGCTTTGCTGCCATTTCAGGAAGGATAAAGCTCCAGTAAACTTTCCCTGAGAGAGTCACCTGGAAACCACAGAGGAAAAAAAATGAATATTTGCCCATTGCCTGTCAAAGAAGGAGCCGCCAGGAGAAAACTTAGGACAAGGTGAGCTCAAAACCTGAATTGAGGAGAAAGACAAGACCAGTGCTACCCTCACTGCACAGGAGTTATGCTGATCAGCACACACAATATTTTCCCTCATAATGTTTATTCTTAGGAGTTGAAGGCTTTGACATTTTGTAGGAGGGATTGCAGTGCCGTGTGAACAGTGTGTGTAGGTGCAACAAAACGAAGCCTCGCAAAATCAGTTGTCACCAGTTCTTCAAGGTGGTTGTGCTCATCAATTTTTTCCACTGCATGTTGTGCCTCCCCAGGAGCTGTCACCATGCAGAGAGTTTAGGGGATTCCGCATCTGGTTATCAAAGGATGGATCTTGTGTGGGAGGGGAAAGCCTGCCTGCACCCCACACTGGCTCCTAGTCTTAGCCACAGAGATTCATCTAAAAAGTTGACTTAATGCACGAACTGTCTCTAGAACGCCTTGGTCTAGTCCTTTACCATGAAGTCTCTTTCCAACAAATTCCACCTTATTCCCCTTTCTAGACCCTCTCTGCTCAGTGGTGAATGCTGCAGAGCCGTGCCCTCCATGAATTCCTGGCTTGCACTTGGAACAAACCTTTTGGGCTGTTGGAGACCTCCTGTCAGTCACAGCACACCAGCAGGGATGATCAGTATCCTGTTTATTTTGACATCTCTTGCAGGAAGACTGGCCCTGGAAAGGTGTAAAACCTTGCAGGTGCCACAGGGGAAAGTGGTGGTGTTATCTCTGGAGCCAAGATGCTGCTTGATTACGACTCATGTCTATAATGCAAGAGCTACTTGTGAAGAAGCAAGAAGGGCAATTGTGTGGTGCTTTGGGGCCAGGCTGTGTCATGATGATTAGAGGCACTGACCAGGGGTGGCCAGTGTCACCGGGTTCTGGGTCCTGTGCTAAGAACTGGTTTTGCTATGAATGTGATTGGAATAGAGCAGAAGTGGGCTCTAAAGATCAGCAAGTGGACTGATTAGTCAGGAGAGAGAGGACCTGGCCTCCTCGGTCCTATTAAAAGAGATTGTACGTAGCTTTAAAACTATTTTAGAGTCATTGAGGAGCTGTCATAATTCTGCTTTATTAAAATAAAAGAGTGCAAGCTCAGAAACAGATAGAGATTATTTTGCATCATTCACCCTCTAATAAATGCTAAAATACCATCTTGTTTTAGCACAAGGAGAAGTTTATCTACCTGCCTGTTGCCTGCTGTACCCGAGTTTCCTATTCCCTGCAAACTATTCCATTCCTCTGTCACTCCTGGGTGATGCTGTGATCTGTATCCCTTCAGCTTCTCTTCAGAGGGTTGCTCTTCATGGCTAATTTTAGGTCTGACTTTGCAGTTACTGGTGCTTTGAGTTTCAGCTTCCTGTTTAAAACCTGCTTTCAGGACGTATGGCTCTGTAGTGATGAGGTTAGTCTGGATTTCTCTTTTCCCACTGGCTTTAGCCACTGCTCTGTAGGATATTCACATGCTCTGTACTCCCAAGCTGTTCTTCAACATGCACACCCAGCAAAGAGCATAATAGTAATTGCGAGGCTGTTGTTTTAAAAACAATTAAAAGCACTAGATTATGTCACCATGGACCTCATTAATGAATTCTGTAACTGAAGTAAATAAGAAGACTTCGATGTCTTCCCTCTCTTGCTGTTGCTAGACATAAGTTTTAACAACATTTAGACCTCATTCTTTCTCCTGACAGTTGCATTTGGTGTGATGCCTTTCCTCTCCGTTGTTCAGTACTGAAGCACAGACAGACAGACTTCCTGCACATCTCTGCTTCGTTTCTAGTGTGACAGCAGACGCGTCCCTCATCCCAAGAATTGTCTCATGTCAGTTCACAGTGGGCATTTGTTTGATCCTTAACTACAAGCACAACTTGTCCCTCCCAGGTGGAGTTTGCCAGTGTCGTAGCGGAGGATCTGTGTTGCTGGAGAGCTGTTAGTGGGAAGGACGCCATCCTCACTGCTGCACCCAGGTGTGTCTGCAATGAGGTACCTGAACATGAGGAAGGATGTCCCCACCTTGAAATCATCCCTTATTGTGCCCACCGCAGAGGGAAGTAACTGGTGCTATTTCAGTGCATCGCTCAACTGCCTGGAAAACACAATGTGTTTTAGGGGGTCATGCCTTGTTGCGAGTAGGGAGGAGTCTGGAAGCTGCAGGCTGCGGGTGGACTTCAGCCACAGCACTTGGCTCTGTGCTGCTGTTGCTCTTCTGGCTTTGACTGTCCTGTTGTGACACGTGAGGGGCACAGGTGGGCCTTGGCAAAGTGCTTGAATGAGTCTCAGATGCCATTAAGGATGGGAACCACTCTAGAACTTGTTTTCTAGGTGCCCTGCCCCAGGTCTCTTCTGGGGCTCAGTGGCTCTGGCAGTGCAGACCAGTCAATGCTCAAGGAGCAATTCCTGAAATGCACCCAGTAGATGCTTCTCAGGGGTGACAGATGTTCCTACTGGTAAGGATCAACCTATACGTGAGTTCAGGGCTCAAACAAGGAGTGGGTTGAGTGGAAGGTGGGAGAGGCCTCTTATCACAGCCAGAATCAATAAAGGATTCCTCTCCTTCTGGGGATGTCTGGTTCCATGGGAACATGGGAAAGCTCTGTCCTTCCACCTTAGGAGGTAAGAACAGGCCTTGCAGAAGATGGAGCAGGTGCTCTGTGCTGTGGCCAGAAGAGCTGAAAATGGCAAAATTAGATCTACATCACTGAGCACAAATTCAGTGATGGGAAGAAAGAGTAGGTGCATTTTTGGACTGTGCTCATCTGTGGTGTGCATGAGTCACTTCAGACCCCATCAAGTCCCTCTTTCTCTTGGTAGATGATACTGTTCTTTCAATGTCTGTGGACCTCTGCATGCCTCTCTGGATGCCTGGGCTTCCTTGAGATGTGTTGGTGATAGAATGAGGGCTGGTTCCTTTCTAAATGTCTCCTTTACTACTTTTTCCCATCATATAAGCTGGGATCACTTAGTCCAAGGATATCTGAGCTCCTTTCACCTCCTTTATTCTGCATCCCAAGAGAGAGGGAGACCCTGCCCTGTAGCATGGTCTGAGACCTGCTTCCTGCTTCACACTGTGCATGAAAAGCCCCAGGGCTTTGCGAGTGGGGTGAGTGGCAGTGAGGTTGCTCTCAGAGCTGGTACATGTGCCTGTGGCTCTCCTCCCAGCCTGGGTCCAGGTGGCAGGTGCAGGTGGTGGCTCACACAGCTGCAGCTGGCCCAGCCCACGGAGGTCTGTGGGGACACAGATGGGGGAAGACCACAAGTTGGCACCTTGCCCTTGGTGCCAGCAAGGCACATTTCCCTTGGCATGGCCCAAGTCCAGACCACTGCAGAGCAGGACATTGAGCAATGAAACCCCCCATCCCGTTCAGTCGTGCCATTTTGGCCTGTGGAGGGGAAGTCTGGGACGTGGCTGGAGGAAGCCTGGCTGAAGAGCTGATGGTGCAGACACCAAGCTTACCTGGTAATGCCTGTGCCACTCCGGTCAAAACTGCCTCTGATGCTTGCATGTGACCAAGAAGGTGTCTATTGGTGATTTAAACAAACAGACACGCTCCCAGCAGGTCCAGGGAGGTTATTCTCCCTCTGTACTTGGCACTGGTGAGACCGCTCCTCAAATCCTGTGTTCAGTTCTGGGCCCCTCACCACAAGAAGCATGTTGAGGCTCTGGAGCGAGTCCAGAGAAGAGCAACGAAACTGGTGAGGGGGCTGGAGAACAGGCCTTATGAGGAGCGGCTGAGAGAGCTGGGGCTGTTTAGCCTTGAGAAGAGGAGGCTGAGGGGAGACCTCATTGCTCTCTACAACTACCTGAAAGGAGGTTGTGGAGAGGAGGGAGCTGGCCTTTTCTCCCAAGTGACAGGGGCAGGATGAGAGGGAATGGCCTCAAGCTCTGCCAGGGGAGGTTCAGGCTGGACATCAGGAAAAAAATTTTCAGGGAAAGGGTCACTGGGCACTGGCAGAGGCTGCCCAGGGAGGTGGTTGAGTCACCTTCCCTGGAGGTGCTGAGGGGCATGGTTTAGTGTTTGATAGGAATGGTTGGACTCGGTGATCCGGTGGGTCTTTTCCAACCTGATGATCCTGTGATTCTATGATTTTAGTATGAAGACAGATTTGACAAAGGGGTTGGGTGAGTGCACAGTAGGGGAGGAGGGGAGAGAGCATTGCGGTGGTGACAGGGAGGGGATGGAAGTGGATCTGCAAGCACTGCAGACCCAAGTCCCGCTGCTCTTTCTTCCCTCCCACTCCTCAAGAAATTAGAGCATGAAAGCCTCAGGCAAGGTGAGTTCATGTGACGCTGAAGAGGTGGGTGTCAGCACGAGCAGCCAGAGCTGCCCTGCTCTCACGGGTGCTCAGCCCATCTGTCAACCAGGTCTTCAGAAGATGCACTGAAGGGCTGGCCTAGGGAAGGATGGTGAGGGAACAAGTGCGTTTAAGCCACGTATACACTTCAAATGAGGTCTTGGTGCCTTCTCGAAATAAAAATAAGCTGCCTCATATTCCACCATGTGGTTCAGTACATCCACAGTGGAGCTTCATGTGCTATGGAAATATCTCAGGCTCCTGAGGGAGGCCCTATCAATGATGTACGTCTAGCTCAGGTTGTGAAGAGTTCCTGCATCAACAGCTTCTTAGCTGGAGGAGACAAAAGTGTTGGTATACTGAGGAGAAAGGGGAAGAACACACTGAGAAGCAGTAGAAGTGGAGACACACAAGGGCTGTGCTATGTAAGATAGTCGGTGCCTTTCAGGAGCCCGTCTGCGAGCAGTTACTGCAGAACCTTGTAAATCCCCACCTGACCTGGGGAGGAGACTTAGACTAGACATGGGACTTGTTGCAAGGGTGTGTAGTGATAGGACGAGAGGTGATGACTATAAATTGTAGAGGGTAAGGTTTAGATTAGATATTAGGAAGAAATTCTTCACAATGAGGATGATGAGGCACTGGCACAGGTTGCCCAGGGAAGTTGTGGATGCCCCATCCCTGGAGGTGTTCAAGGCCAGGTTGGATGGGGCTCTGAGCAGCCTGATCCAGTGGGAGGTGTCCCTGCCCATGGCAGGGGGGTGGACCTGCATGATCTTTAAGGTCCCTTCCAACCCAAACCATTCAATGTGACCTTGCTGGAACTCTGACCACCCAGCTAGGACAGACTGCACCAGGGAACACTTCAGTGTGGGTGCTGAGCTGTGCTTTCCACCCTTAGCGAGCAATTTCAAGCATCAGGTGAGAAAGCAGGAGTGCTTAGCCCGATACCCCTTCCCTTTGCTGTGTTAACCTCTTGATTTGTCAGTATTTCTTATGCTTTAGGATTTTAGCTGATCCTCCCCCAGCTGCTGGAGCATGGTATTAGGAAATATTACTACAGTGTACTTTGAATTCACATAGATTTTGTAGAAAAAGAATTTGAGACTTCCCTTTTTTAGAACAAGAAGCACTGCTGTTCTGAGTACGATGGTGTGGCATCTTGTTTGGAATTTCCCTTGCTTTCTATATTTACACATGCAGCAAAGCCACAGGAAATGGAAGTTTAAAAAAATGCCGTAGAGCATAGGTATCTGCTTCTTGAACACATTTTATTCTTGCAGTCAGTTTTTTTATTAGTGAGCATTTAACCTTGAGGCTTGTTTTAAAAGATGCGATGTCCTAAATGGCTGGAGGGGGAAGCAGACATTGCTGTAAAAACTGCAGGTGATCGGAGGAGCTTTTTAGGTTCTGCACTACCTGTGCTGCAGGAGATGGCATTAGTGTTGAGCTTCTCTTCTTTGGGACTTTTGGGGTAGGGACCAACTTCTGAGGCTTCTCCCAGTTGTATTTTCTGAGGTTCAGTGAGTCAGCCCTGCCTACAGCTGCTGCCGTGGTTGTGTGCTAAGAGTCTATTTCTGCATGGAAACCAGCACAGTTATTAGTAAACAGCTTTTACTTCAAAATCCCAAGCAAAATACATTATAATTAGGTCCAGGAGTAAGGAGAACCAGCTTGCAGCTTGGAGCATACATGGTCTGAAAACGGCATTGTTGGTGAGACAGCTGCCTAGGAGCTCTGAGCTTAGCCTGGGTCTGAACTCAGGCTGGTTTGCGGAGCAAAACTGGGGGAAGGTCATTTAATGAGGGAGGAATTTTGCAAGAGGTGGATGAATCATGAAAGTAACTGGACAAATGCATCTTGGCAGCTCTTGATACGCCAAGACCTACTCTTGCAAGTCCTGAAAGAGACAGTTACACTGTCTCCTTCCAGCCTCCCTGGACCTACAGAGGTACCTCCATCTTCTAGTATTGCCGTGTTTCTCCAGTACAATCATTGCTCACCAGCAATGAGAGATTTGCAGAAGCCTAAACGGACGTTAACTTTGCATGATAACAGGATTTGGCTTTCTTGGATGCCTCTAGTTACTGATAGAGCAAATAAGGAGCCAAGTCCAGCAGCACGGTCATAGAGTTTTTCTGTATGATTTCAAGAGTCTCTTGTGTGAGAATTTGTTTCTGCAGTTTTACAGATGATGTGCGTTTCAGCAAACAACTGTAGTAGGAGTTTGAGAATGAAAGTTCACAAAGTTTAAGCTGCTGGATTTCTTCTCGGTTTATGCAGTTACTTTCTTACTCATATTCCCTTATTGCTCTCTTTCGGGAAAGGAGCTTTTGCCACTTAACCAAACAAGACACACGTTACTTGGACGGCCATCCAAGTGGCAGAGAAAACCGGTGTGAGGGCAGAAGGAGTTTTTCTTAATTTAAAGGGTTCAAAAAATGCCAGGGACTCATGGCTGTTTTCACTTCCTGAATGGTGAATGTAGGTGGTTGTGGTAGTTGCTAGGGATGCCTTGATCTGTGTGCTTTGCCTGGTGAGAAGAGGGGCAGTAAAGATTTTATTGTGTTTCTTCAAGAGATCTACTAGTGACTTCGGTGTACAATTCAAAGCACTGGGTAATTGACAAGTTTTCTTAGGAGGTAGAGTTTATGCCTTATAATCTGAAACAAACATTTGTGTGTAAGACTGTTAGTTCTTCATGGTGAGTGTCACTAGTTTCTTGCTTAAGCCAAAACAAGAAAGAAATAGGTAGGGCCTTTTACCACTCAGAAAAAAAAAACCCCAAACACCTCAGTAGGAAATGGTAAAGTAGAATAGCTCTGAATCAAGGTATTTTTACACTGAAAAACTGCAGCTGTGTCCTAGATTTTTGCCAGGGGTGTTCAAATTCTGGTCGTCATTTATTGTGTAGATTTAGGCAGTTGCTGTAATCTGTGCTTGACCTATAACTTCACCTGTTTGTGTTGTTGGTCCAGTATGGTCTTCATTGTAGGTACATATATCCAGTTTCCCAGCACTGAGGTACCCTCCTTTCCCAGAATTCATACTAATCTCTTCTTTGACTGAGGAGTAGCTCACAGGTCTTAAACCAACAAGAATATGTACTATTAATTTCTGTGTACTGCAGATTCTCAGATCTAATTCTTCCACCTGTTTCTGATAGGTGCAGCTCAGTCTGTCCAACTGTACCTACAGGGATTAACATGAGCAGAAACCTTTAGCAGACGAGCTTCTGACTTATGTATTAAAGCAGTGATATCTCAATGCCATAAAAAAGGTCCTGCCAAGATCTAGCTGACTTTGTGTTTGTCTTTGTAACTGTATCATCATGTGAACCACTAAAACCAAGTCCCTAATCTGCTGTATCAGTGACCGGCGCTACAGTACTGCTGTACACGGGAGCTGTACACAAGGCCTGTCCAATACGAACACTCTGAACAAGTAAGATTAGCTTATGCCACAGGAAGTTTAATCATATGTTTCTCAGCCTATGTTGTGGGCTGTTTCTGATCTCTGAGACCTTAAAAGGCAATGTATAAAATGGTCACCAAAAAAAAAAAAAAGGAAAAAATAATCTCTGCATGTTTGCGCGTGTTGTGTTGGAAAAAAAACAAACTAGAAATTAGTCATAGGTTCTCAGCCAGTTAAAGATTAGACTAATAAGAACCATTGCACCTGCACACTGCATGCTACAGCCCATGCATTTTTGATTTTTGTAATATCCCATGTGTGGCAACATTGGCATAAATTGTCTTCCTTTGGAGCTGTACCAGGATCAGGAAAAGGGGAAATCAAGGAAAATATCCATAATTCTGAAGTGTAGGACTGGGAAGGAAGCAAAGCAGAAGACAGGCATGTTGTTATATAATGCTCTTCATAATTATGAAAGGTTAGGGTTGTACTAGGCTGTTCCTCTGTATCTTATCATTAACTCTAGCTTTGACATAGAATCATAGAATCGCTTGGTTGGAAAAGACCTCTGAGATCACCAAATCCAACCATACCTGTCCACTACTGAGCTGGATCCTTGAGCACATCACCTACCTGGCTTTTAAATCCCTTCTGGGATAGGGACTCCACCACCTCCCTAGGCAGCTTCTGCCAGTGCCCAAGAACCCCTTCGGTGAAGAATTTTTTCCTAATATCTGATCTGAACCTGCCCTGCTGCAAGAAGCCTGGACTCGTGTTGCCAGATTTTTCAAGAAACTGTGGCAGCTACTCTACAGCTTCCTGGAAGAGTTGCATCCAGCACGATGTTTAGCTCAGTCATAGAATCAGAACGGTTTGGGTTGGAAGGGACCCCAAAGCTCCTCCAGCTCGGGAGTAAGGCTGGAAAAAAACTCTGGCCTTGTTATATTTGTACCCTTTTACTTCTGATACTTCTCCTCAAATCAGTCCCCTGCTGTTTTTGAAATTATTGCTGGTGCAGAGAGGGTGGTAAGAAGAAACCCAAGCTAGCCCTGGCCTCATCACAGGTGTGTGGCAGGTTAGAGCATTAAATGTGTTCTCATGTATCTGAAAGGTCATTCTTCCGCTCATAAACAAGGAGAAATTTTTCAACATATCTGAAAATCGTTTGAGACATTGGTTCTCACTGAAGTAATGAAATAACTCATATTTGAAACCATGACATTTAGGTAGCCCTGGGTACAGTTACTGGGACTATTTCACATTTAAATACTTACACTGAAAGAGATTTTGACCACTTCACTAGTGTAGTAAAGCAGCTGCACAATTGCTTTTATTATAAAAATAATCCTCAGGTGAAACAGGAATACAATCAATACTTACACAAATACACATTTACAAATGTGTAAAATAGTGGCACAGAAAAAATAAATATCCCTGTACAATGTTTCTGTGCAAAAAGACAGGCTAGTTTTAGTCAATAACCAGCCCTTGTACGTTTTCTTCACTTCTCCTGATTTCGGTTGAACACAAGGATTTTCAGATGTCTGAAAGTTCAGCCTCAATAGACAAGAAAACACTTTCACTTTTAATCCAGTTAAAGCGCAATAACATTTTCCCCATCTTCTGCCAAAATACTCCTCCCCTTCAGCCTACATTTTTGGAAGATGAGGAAAATTTCAAGTTCAGCACTTTTTTTTCCACAAACCTTCAGCCTGCTGTAAAGAATTAGACTCAAATATGAGTCAAGCTGTACTCTGAATCTAGTTACCACTGTAGGTTTTGGTTTAGTCTGTAGTTGAATTTGCATTGTGCTTGTCTTCCTCGTAGTTGTCAAAAATAATTCTTCATAAAAACACTTTGCTTTATATCTTGAAATCTTTCACACAGTCCAAGAGAAGGTGAAATCAAATAAGAGGTAGATGTTGTTCATCCTCCTAATTCCTGGTAGGACCGTAGGAGAGCAAAGTTTTACTGTCTATAAAGTAGTGATTGACTTATACACCTCGCATCATGTGGTCACTGACAACATTCAGCAACGTGCTTGAGGAATTCATCACTCAGTTCATCGCTGAAAAACCTCATACAATGAGGGCATCTAAGTTCACCCTGTGCCCTGCCCTCAGATCCCAAGTTCCCATTGTCCACAGGAGGAGACGCTTGTTCAGACTGTGAAGATGTTCTTCCCCTGCCTGTTTGGCCTGGGCTGTTGCCTCGTAGATGTTCAACATTCGTCTGTGCGTACATATGATTTTGGTTAGCAATGTGAACTCTGAAATGACTGCTTGTGTCTCTGGAGTCCTAGAAAAATGAAGAGGAGCTCTTTAAAAAGATGCAACAAAAAGATATTCTTTAATGGAATATTTTATCATCTTCATCTGCTCTTGTTTGTTTTATCAGAAGATTCATAAATAAAATATTCATCAGTTTTATTAACGTAGTTGTAAAGGCTTGAGGAAAACACAGAATAGTCAGTATGGTGCTTTAAAGACACCACTGTTACAAGAGTCATGGGCATCCTTTAAGAATCTCCCCTTATTATGTTGAACCAAAACAGAAGGAAGACGGACAGGAGAGGGGTATTACACCTGTATTGGGAAGCATCTCCACTAGAACTGCCTATGAAATAACGTTTTTGATAGCTGCACTGACCTGAAATGGATTTAGAACTACTAAGATTTGGTTTTAATATATTTAGAAGTATATTTTTGTCCTGAATCCTGTTGAAATGCTTTAATTGTAAAAGTAGCACGTTGCTTTCTCACCTGTCGTCTTGCTAGCTGGTGTTGCAGGCATGCAACCTCTGCCTGAAGCTCTTGTATTTTACTCTGTGCTCGTTCTCTGTCTGATCTCTCAGATGTGAAATCATCTTTATAAACTAGGACCTAAAAAAGAATTAAGATATTAAAATTTTATAAATCAGAGCATTGACAGGTTAGATTAAAAAGTTGGAGCTGTGATTCCTTGGTTTGTAAATACTTGTTCACAGAACCTCAATATTATCTTCTCTATCATATCCATACTGTAAAGGTAGTTGTATTTCTTTTTCAGATTTTTCATATTTGGTATTGAAGCCAGCAGAGGGGCACACAGTTAAATAGTAACTTTCCTTTAAGTTGAGAAACAATATGGCCAAATGTGCTAAGACAAGTAGCAAATGTCAAAAGAAATAATTTCATTTTTCCCCTTGGTCATCAGTGGTCTGGGGAGAAATTAAGAATTCCCACCTCTAGGAAAAAGAAACTTAATAACCTGTTGCTCCAGCATTTGTATTCGCTCGTTATCTCCTTCACTAGCCTTCTTCACATCTTCTAATTCTCTCTTTGTTTTTATACATTCATTCATTTTTTCTTCCAGTAGCTTGTTTAACCGGACGATCTCCTTGTGCATCAGGTCAGAATTCGTTTGCGCTGAAGTTCCGCCGTGCTGCTGCTCCAGTTGTGCCTTCATTTCTCTCAGCTGCAAGTGGAGTCGCTTCACATACTCATCCCTACTCGCATCGTATTTCTGCCATTTTGCATTTAAGTCTTCCACCTGAAAGATTATCCAGAAAAGCCATGAAGAACAAAACAACAAACATGTAGAAACAAACTTCCAACACTCACAGACTGTCTATATGTGCAAGACCAAAATTCCCTAAAAGATAAGATAATACACTTAGTGTGGATAAGCTGCTTTGCAGAACATAAGGTCATGCTGTTAGCCAGGCTCCTCACAGGCAGCCTGCATTCACCAATCCACAGGCACAAGACTAAGTAATATGGGATGGAAGTGGTTGGCAATCATCCTGGGCCTAGTGCTGAGTCCAGCCCTGTCCAATGTCTTTACCAATAACCTGGATGAAGGCATCGAGTGCTCCCTTAGCAAGTTTGCAGACGACAATAATCTGGGTGGAAGTGTCGATCTGCTGGAGGGTCAGGAGGCTCTGCACAGGGACCTGAACAGGCTGGACCACTGGGCTGAGACCAACGGCATGAGGTTTAACACGGCCAAAGGCCGGGTCCTGCACTTGGGGCACAACAACCCTGTGCAGCTGCAGACTAGGAGAAGCCTGGCTGGAAAGCTGCCTGGAGGAGAAGGACCTGGGGGTGTTGGTTGACAGCGACTGAACATGAGTCAGCAGTGTGCCAAGGTGGCCAAGAAGGCCAATGGCACCTTGGCTTGTATCAGAAACAGCATGACCAGCAGGTCCAGGGAGGTTATTCTCCCTCTGTACTCAGCACTAATGAGACCGCTCCTCAAATCCTGTGTTCAGTTCTGGGCCCCTCACCACAAGAAGGATGTTGAGGCTCTGGAGCGAGTCCAGAGAAGAGCAACGAAGCTGGTGAAGGTGCTGGAGAACAGGCCTTATGAGGAGCGGCTGAGAGAGCTGGGGCTGTTTAGCCTTGAGAAGAGGAGGCTGAGGGGAGACCTCATTGCTCTCTACAGCTACCTGAGGGGAGGTTGTGGAGAGCAGGGAGCTGGCCTCTTCTCCCAAGTGCCAGGGGACAGGACAAGAGGGAATGGCCTCAAGCTTTGCCAGAGGAGTTCAGGCTGGATATCAGGAAAAAAATTTTCCCAGAAAAGGTCATTGGGCACTGGCAGAGGCTGCCCAGGGAGGTGGTTGAGTCACCTTCCCTGGAGGTGTTTAAAAGATGGGTAGACGAGATGCTCAGGGACATTGTTTACTGGCAGATAGGAATGGTTGGACTTGGTGATCTAAAAGGTCTTTTCCAACCTAGTGTTTCTGTGATTCTAAGTACTAGTAACTGTCCCAAGTGGAGTATTTCTGATTTCAGATAAAGGAGAATTAAGTTTCTTCCAAGTAATTGTATGTTTTCAAAGTTAGAATGTCCCTCTGAGAGAGTGTGTTCTTTCAAATGATATTTCCCCAGACACTGTTCATTCTTCAGAGACGGTTGTGGAGAGCAGGGAGCTGGGCTCTTCTCCCAAGTGACAGGGGACAGGACAAGAGGGAATGGCCTCAAGCTCCACCAGGGGAGGTTCAGGCTCGACATAAGGAAGAAATTCTTCACAGAAAGGGTCATTAGGCAATGGAACAGGCTGCCCAGGGAGGTGGTTGACTCGCCTTCCCTGGAGGTGTTTAAGGTGCGGGTGGATGAGGTACTGAGGGGCATGATTTAGAGATTGGTGGGAATGGTTGGACTCAATGATCCGGTGGGTCTCTTCCAACCTGGTGATTCTATGAACATGAGATTTTTTCTGCAGTGTATTTTTAACAGTAAAACTCCAATAACATTAAAAATAACATACTAAGTTGTCCTTAGCTAAGGGAACAAAGACTGTGCACCATGTTGAAAGGACTAAAAGAAATTTTGGATTTGCATTAAACTGTCATTTAATTAGATTAACCAAGCCTTACCTATTCCACATTTACTGTAATTCAAAATACTCATCAAATCTTAATCTTGTACAGAATGAAAGTACTCACATGAGCTACTTTTTGTTTTAACATCCTGTTTTCCTCTTGTAGGTTGCAGATAAGAGCTTGAAGTGAAGTTTCATTGTCTAAAAGCTATAATATTCAGATAAAGGAAGCGTTACTTTAACATAAAAATCCCAAACACTACTTAGCTAATGCTGTTAAACACTAAGTGATTTTAATTCCTCTAAAACTATTTGCTGTCAGTGAAAAAAAAAATATACACACCTAGGTCTATTCATTTGTACAGAATATATTTCTAAATACTAACAGTACAACCTACAGCTTTCATTAATAATAAGCAGAGCAAAAACGTACTTAGGTTTTTACCACCTTGGCACTGCTTTTAAATGTGTGGTGTCATAAAAACATGTGTCTTACCTAATTTTGAGCCTACTAAAGGTAAAAAGAAAAATACCACACATTTTACATGTATGAGGGTTTGCAGTGGTGATGAGAGATTAACAGTTTACACAAACTCCTTGAAAAGTTCTTGTCTGGAGTAGGGGACTGCATGACAAAGACACAGAGATGCCTTCATCTCGCTTTGTTATTACTGTCAATTTTGGCCGGTACTAGGAAGAAATTACAGAGGGGGGAAAAAACCCTGCTTGCTAAATAATTGACTAAAATGATACCTCTTTTTTACAGTTGTGACATCTGCTTAAAAAAAACCCTGGTCTATGTGAGTAATATAGAACACTTTTGTACAAAATTCCCTAGAATCAGCTAGTAATTGCATCTGAAATTTCTCTTCAATAGGGAAGTCCCCACTGTACAAGGTTAGGTACTTATTAGATCTCAAAGGCAATCAAGTTTCCTGCCTATCAATTACACAGAAAATATGATAATCCTAAATACTTCAAGTCCCTTAAACAGTCCTTTTTTTGTCATATGTAGTCAATGTCTAACTGTTCTTTACAGATAACTTCAATGTGAATATTTTTTCTTTGGAAATGCTCCTGGAATGCTTTACAAAGTAGAAGTGAGCATGTACAGAGTTTAGCATAACAGCATAAATGAGTGGTCATGCGGAACACAGCATTACCCCTATGTAGCAGTAAAAGCATGAAATGGAATTATTCTTTTTTATGAGAACTGGCTGTAGCATCCTCTGTTATTGGAGACAGCACATCTAATGTATTTCCTTACGGTGTTTTTATGAATTACCCAACAACTCTGAACCATCACAACTTCTGGAACAACAGAACAACACAATCTACCCTCTCCTCTATCCTAATCCGAGGAGCTTCAGCTTAGGTGCTGATGCAGTAAAGCCCCACGGCCATTAGCAAAGTACACCAAAATCCAGGTGACTCTTTGTGCCTCTCAGCAGCATTTCTACCAACTTGCTATCACAAAGCAATTTTTCTAAACATCCCCGCTGGAGAGATAGATTGCCTTCCACTGGCAGGCCAGGGGGGAACCCCAGAGCAAAAATAAAAGGTAAGACACCTTGACTCATTCTTCCCTAACAAACTTGCCGTAGGTCTGTACTACACGTGCAAAGCCAAATCCTGATCTGAGATAACCATGTACTACAAAGTTCTTATATAAATAAAAAATGGCTCTATTTTGTTTTGCGATTCAGATGTTTAAACAAGTAATCGAGAGAGATCAGCTGCAAAAGCATGGCACCATTTAGTGATGCCTAGAAGCATGCTGCGGTATAAAGAAGGTACTGTCTCCTGTAAATGCAGGGAAGAATCATAATCACGGAATTGCTGAGGTTGGAAGGGACCTCTCAAGTTCCTCTCCTCTCCAAAAAAGCCTCTGATAAGTGGGATGGCAAAAATGCAAGTGATTGACAACTGGTTCAATCCTAAATTTTTGTTATGGAATTATTTAAAGTTTGCCATGGTAGTCTTTTCACCCTACGTGAAATTATTTAAAGGGATGTTTCTCACAACTCCTCAGTTACTGCTATCATACTGCAATTAATACCTCAGAAGCTAGGAAGACTTTAAAGAAACACAGCAGAAGTAAGAATACCTGATCAGATCTTTCAGTAGGCATCTGGTCGTCAGAATTCCCCTTCTCTTTTCTTTGCTTCTCTTCTAGACATTTTGCCAGATGTTGACACATTTCTGCTGTGGATGCTAATTTGCGCTGAAGTTGGTGAGTTTCATCAGTGAGTGAGCGGCACAGAACGTCACTGGTGGCCTGAGCCTTCTCCCTCTCTGCCAAGCTCTTCTGCAGTCGTAAGATTTCTCTCTCCTTTTCATATGGAGGCTGATTTATTATCTGTTTTATCTCTCCATTTTTCTCCTCTAGTTGCTGATTCAGCTTCTGTACTTCCTAAACATGAAGTGGGGAGGGGAAGTTACTTAAAAGCAAAGCAAACTCAACAGCAAAAATATGTCTGCGACTGAATTCCATGTTGCAATAATTCCGTATTGTAGTCATTCCGTATTGCTTCTACACTCACTGCAAAGTCCTTTAAAATTAAAATTCAGACACGTGGTGTAAATATTGGGGTTGCCCTGTACAGGGATAGGTTGGACCCTATGATCCTTGGGGGTCCCTTCCAACTCAGGTTATTCTGTGATTCTGTAAAATAAATCCCATTCATTTCTATATAAGCACTCAGTCTTGGCACTGACAGATCAATCCATCAAAATCAAAAATCACTGAGACAGCTACACAAGCACTTCCTTGTCACTAGAATGAAGGAAGATTTGATGGAAATATAAACAGCAGGAGCCAACTAAAGGCAGAACTTGCAAGAAACATGGTAGTTAAAAGGAATAACTATGAAGACTGAGAAAAGCTTACTAGTCCTGCATTCTGAATTACCATATGATAGAGATTTTCCTCAAAAGAAATGGAACTGGAAAGTCTTCACAACCAGTGAAGCATATTCATTGCCTGGCACTGTCACAGGAACAAAGCAGAAGGAGCATACATGGCAGCTTTCCTAGAGGATGAGCACTCAGGACAAGCAAACAAACACTGAAATCCGTGTGGCAGCAATTTTGGCTATAGCTGACTTGCCAAGGTTGTGTGAGGGGCTCTGACGTACTCGTAGGAAACAACCGTGTACCTCGTTGCCAGGTGTTTTTGTTACTGAACCACACCACCTTAACGTCTCTGCAGGTGCTTTAAGAAGGAAGAAGTTTGCTTGCTTACTGGGGTAAACCCCTCCGTAGTACATGCACCTGAAGTACACCAGTCCAGACTTTGTCAAGAAAAGCTGGTGCTCGATATCCTCCAGAAGTAGTGGGTGCTGGTAACAGAAACCTCTGCAGCACCGCCCTTCATAATCAATGATGCCCTGGTTGCCAGCATAGACCATGAGACAGGTACAAGCTTGCCTCTACCCTTTCAGTTCTTTGGGAGCGCTAATGGAGCTGTAAATCACAGGGAGCACTCTTCTTTGCCAGCAGGTAGGCCTCCAACTTCACTAAATGTCATTTTTTGTTGTTCTTATTATTTTCAGTAACAATTATTTCAGTTTTTCTGATATTTCTAAGTAATAAAATATCTAACTTACAGAAAATAGCACATGTTCTTTTTACTGATGTTTAAATTCTTCAGCATCATGCTAATTTCCCCTTTTCTATACATCACAGACATTCAGCATCAGACTTCATACTGAGATACCACAGGCTCGTCATCTGTCTGCAGAGCACCGGCCAGATCATCTCCTATTACAAATTTCCAAACTTGAACTTATTTTAAAAGTATTTTAGGTGACTGTCACACATAAGAAGTGTTTTGTATAAGCATTAGGTCAAGAGATGACTTATGACAAAAGCACTTGTTTCAATTTTAAGCACTGTTTCTCCATTTGGAAATTCCTTTATGCAGCTTCACGTAGAAATAAATGCTTCAAGGTTCTTTAAGCATTTCAGACTGAACATGGGAAAGTTTCAATGACAGTAACAAAAAGCAGCAGTTGTGGCAGAGGGGAGAGGATGCAGTTCTGAGACTTTTTTTCACCGTCATAAAACTCTCCTGAACTCCCTAATCTATCCCCTCACATCGCAGCCTTGCCAGTCACTTCTCCAAGTACTAACATGCTGCCTTAAAGTCAATTAAAAAATCCACTTTTAAGCTCACTTTAAAAAATAAAACACTTAATAGAAAAGGAAGCTTTGAGCAATCTGATCCAGTGGGAGGTGTCCTCGCCCATGGCAGAGGGGTTGGAACTGGATTATCTTTAAGGTCCCTTCCAACCCAAATCATTCTATGATTCTAAAAAGCGGTGGTATCAGTTGTTTATCTTACAGAACAAAACTGCATCTAATGGAGGAGGGTCTTCAATAATATGGAACTTAAAAATTTAGGGGGTTTTACTATTTTTCTTTATCCTTGTGACAGCAGTTGCATGAAAATTTGTAGCACTACAGTAAGTTTTCAGTTTAGGATTTTACAGTTTAGCTTCTGGAACTGAAAGCAGCAGGGACTGCTGTTGGATGCAGACAGAGGAGATGCTCAGGGTGCCCAGGGATGGAGCAGCCCCATCTCTGGCCATAAATGTGAGGGAGCACTCTGAATGCAAAACCTCCACATCCTCTGCTCACGAGAGCCGCTGCTGGGCTTAGTATGACACTGAATATGCCAGCAGATAAACTCTAAAACTCGTTTTGGAGTTTTAGAAAGCAAGCATCCTTTATCAGGGCTGGGCAACACGAGGGAGTGATCTCCATCAATCATGTACAGCGAGACAAGAGCTGGGACAGAGCAGATTTCCCACTTACAGGCATGTGGATAAGTTTCCCCATGAATCTTATGCATATTCTATTACTTCTCAAGGACTAATTTTAATGTTCTGAACCTCACAATGGTCAAACCCCTTGCTCATTTGGAGCTGGCTCCAGCTCTCTGTTTGACTTCGTGTTTGAGAAAGGGACAGGCTGCAGAGGGTATCGCAAAAGACACATCTGTTCACCACAGATCACATCAAACACAAGAGGTTCTTATCTCTGAAGAATGAACAGTGTCTGGGAAAACATCATTTGAAAGAACACACTCTCTCACGTTCTAACTTTGAAAACATACAATTACTTGGAAGAAACTTAATTCTCCTTTATCTGAAATCAGAAATACTCCACTTGGGACAGTTACTAGTACTTAGAATCACAGAAACACTAGGTTGGAAAAGACCTTTTAGATCACCAAGTCCAACCATTCCTATCTGCCAGTAAACAATGTCCCTGAGCATCTCGTCTACCCATCTTTTAAACACCTCCAGGGAAGGTGACTCAACCACCTCCCTGGGCAGCCTCTGCCAGTGCCCAATGACCCTTTCTGGGAAAATTTTTTTCCTGATATCCAGCCTGAACTCCTCTGGCAAAACTTGAGGCCATTCCCTCTCGTCCTGTCTCCTGTCACTTGGGAGAAGAGGCCAGCTCCCTGCTCTCCACAACCTCCCCTCAGGTAGCTGTAGAGAGCAATGAGGTCTCCCCTCAGCCTCCTCTTCTCCAGGCTAAACAACTCCAGCTCTCTCAGACGTTCCTCATAAGGCCTGTTCTCCAGCCCCTTCACCAGCTTCGTTGCTCTTCTCTGGACTCGCTCCAGAGCCTCAACATCCCTCTTGTGGTGAGGGGCCCAGAACTGAACACAGGATTCGAGGAGCGGTCTCATTAGTGCTGAGTACAGAGGGAGAATAACCTCCCTGGACCTGCTGGTCACGCCGTTCCTGATACAAGCCAAGGTGCCATTGGCCTTCTTGGCCACCTGGGCCACTGCTGGCTCATGTTCAGTCGCTGTCAACCAGCATCCCCAAGTCCTTCTCCTCCTGGCAGCTTTCCAGCCAGGCTTCTCCTAGTCTGTAGCTGCACAGGGTTGTTGTGCCCCAAGTGCAGGACCCGGCATTTGGCTTGTTAAACCTCACGCCAACTGGTCTCATCCCAGCGGTCCAGCCCGCTCAGACCCCCTTGGCGGAGCCTCCAGCAGATCGATCGACCCTCCCTCCCAGCCCAGCGCCGCCCGCCCGCCCCCCGCTCCGGGCGCCCTCCCCGCTCGCCCCTCACCTGCCGCAGCGCCTCCTCGCTGCGCGCCCACAGCCGCTGCCCGTCCCGGAGCTGCCGCCGCGCGCGGCCCAGCTGCTCCACCAGGCTCTCCACCAGCGACCCCGCGGGCTCCGCGCCCGCCTCCGCCCGCCGCTCCGCGCGGCCCCGCAGCTCCCGCAGCGCCGCCTCCTTGGCCGCCAGCTGCAGCTGCAG
This sequence comes from Clamator glandarius, assembly GCA_033459285.1. Classification (NCBI taxonomy): domain Eukaryota; kingdom Metazoa; phylum Chordata; class Aves; order Cuculiformes; family Cuculidae; genus Clamator; species Clamator glandarius. Next base: position 482,420 of record JAUNZM010000016.1, on the reverse strand, counting down.
CTGCTTCAGCTGCCGGGCGGACTCGTGGTACAGGGCGCAGAGCGCGTCGTACCGAGGCGCTTTGCTCTTGGAGCTCCCGCTCTCCCGCTGCTGCTGCGGCGGCGCCTCCTCCACCCGCTTCGAGCGCGCGGCCGCGGGGTCGGCGCCGCTCGCCTCGCCAAGGGAGCACATGGCCAGGAACTGCGGCCGCCGCGGGGCCGGCCGGGCGGGTATAAGAACCCGCGGCCGCCGCTCCTTCCGCCGCGCTCGGGGGCGGCCGCGGAGCTCCGCCCTGCTCCCGGGGAATCCCGGGGGGCGGCGCCGGGCGGGGAAACCCGCGGGGGGAGAGGCAGCCTGGGGGGAATGGGGCGGCAAGGAGAGAGGGAGAAAGGCACCCAGGGGAGAATGGGAGAGGGGGATGGAGGAGGAGAGGAGTGGGATGGAACGGAAGGGGGGAAAGGCAGCCGGGAGGGAATGGGACGAGAAAGGAGAGGGGGATAGAGCGGGGGAAAACGTGGAGGGATGGAGACGAGAGGAACGGAGGGGGAGAGGAGGGGGATGGAGGGGGGAAAAGGCAGCCGGGGGAGGATGGAGAGAGGGATGGAGGAGGGGAAAATGGGGCAGGATGGAGGGGGAAAAAGGCAGCTGAAGGGGAATGGGAGAGGGGGATGGAGGAAGAGAGGAGTGGGATGGAAGGGGGAAAAAGCAGCTGGGGGGGATGGAGAGGGGTGGAGGAGTGAGACACAGCGGGATAGAGAGGGGGAAGGGGGAAAAGGGAAAAAGCCTGGAGGGGTGAAAATGTGGAGGGATAGAGACGGGGAACGAGGCGGGATGGAGGGGGAAAAAAGGCAGCCGGGGGAGAATGGGAGGGGGGAGTGGAGGGCGGGGAGAGGAATGGAGGGGGAGAAGAGTGGGATTTAAGGGGTTAAAAGGCGGGCGGGGGGCGGGATGGAGAAAGGGATGCGGAGGGGATGAGGCAAGTCTGAAAATATATTGATATTGTATATATTGACAAATACAGTAATGGCGTAGAGGTGCTGGAGCGTATCCAGAGAAGGGCAACGAGGCCGGTGAAGAGGCTGGAGGACACGGGTTGTGAGAGGCGGCTGAGGGAGCTGGGAATGTGGCCAGCAGGGGAGGGAGGGGATTCTGCCCCTCTGCACTGCTCTCGGGAGACCTCACCTGGAGTATCGTGTGCAGTTCTGGAACCATCAGCAGAGGAAGGAGATGGGGCTGTTGGAACGGGTCCAGAGGAGGCTGCAAAGATGATCAGAGGGCCGGAGCACCTCCCAAGCGAGGACAGGCTGAGGGAGCTGGGGTGTTCGGCCTGGAGAAGAGAAGGCTCCGAGGAGAGACCGCTCCTTGAATCCTGTGTTTAATTCTGGGCCCCTCACCACAAGAAGGATGTTGAGGCTCTGGAGCGAGTCCAGAGAAGAGCAACGAAGCTGGTGAAGGGGCTGGAGAACAGGCCTGATGAGGAGCGGCTGAGAGAGCTGGGGGTGTTTAGCCTGGAGAAGAGGAGGCTGAGAGGAGACCTTATTGCTCTCTACAACTACCTGAAAGGAGGTTGTAGAGAGGAGGGTGCTGGCCTCTTCTCCCAAGTGCCAGGGGACAGGACGAGAGGGAATGGCCTCAAGCTTTGCCAGAGGAGTTTAGGCTGGATATCAGGAAAAAAATTTTCCCAGAAAGGGTCATTGGTCACTGGCAGAGGCTGCCCAGGGAGGTGATTGATCCTCCTTCCCTGGAGGTGTTTAAGGCACGGGTGGACAAGGTGCTGAGGGGCATGGGTTAGTGGTTGATAGGAATAGTTGGACTCCGGTGGGTCACTTCCAACCTGCTGATTCTATGATAGCGACCTTCCAGAACCTGAAGGGGCTACAAGAAAGCTGAGGAGGGGCTGTTTACAAAGGATTGTAGGGATAGGACCAAGGGAAATGGCTTTAAATTGGAGAGGGGCAGATTTAGACTGGACATAAGGAAGAATTTCTTCACCATAAGAGTGGTGAGGCCCTGGCCCAGGTTGCCCGGGAAAGCTGTGGCTGCTCCATCCCTGGAGGTGTTCAAGGAGCACACCCAGTGAAGGGCAATGAATCTGGTGAAGGGGCTGGAGAACAAGCTGTATGAAAGGCTTCTGAGGGAATTGAGGTTGTTTAACCTGGAGAAAAAGTGGCTGAGGGGAGACCTTATCACAGTCTTCAACTGTCTGAAAGGAGGGTGTAGAGGGGTGGGTGTTGGTCTCTTCTCCCAAGTGACAAGTGATAGGACACGAGGGAATGGCCTCAAGTTGTGCCAGGGCGATTTGGATTGAACGTTATGAAAGATTTCTTCACTGGAAGGGCTCTTGGGCACTGGCAGAGGCTGCCCAGGGAGGTGGTTGAGTCACCATCCCTGGAGGTGTTTAAAAGACAGGTAGATGAAGTGCTTAGGGATGTGATTTAGAAGTGAACACGTACAGTTGGACTTGGTGATCTCAAAGGTCTTTTCCAACCAGGGGATTCTATGATTCTAAGTCTGGGCTGATGGAGGGGTGGTGAGAGGGGGAGCTGGGTCCAGGGAGGAGGCGGGGGGGGGGTCTCTGGCAGTACGAGAGCCCCCAGCACAGTGTCCCAGCAGGAGCTGCTGCAGGGAGGCCCCCTGACAGCAGAGACCCCTGTGGGGCAGGCTTGGGGCTGAGGAGGAACCCTTAGCAGCCTTGGGCTTGGAATCTGGATTTCGATTTGCCAGTGTAAATGGTGAAGAAATGCCCAGAAAATCCCACACAGTGTGTTGATGCAGTCAGTGATCTGGATGAGGGGGTTGAATGCTCCCTCAGTAAGTTTGCAGATGACACCAAGGTGGGGGAAGGTGGGTGTTGATCTGCTTGAGGGTAGGAGGGCTCTGCAGAGGGACCTGGGCGAGCTGGATCAGCGGGCCAAGGCCAGCTGTATGGCATTCAACAAGGCCAAATGTCAGGTCCTGAACTTGGGACACAACAACCACATGCAATGCTACAGGCTTAGGGAGAGTGGCTGGAAAGCTGCCTGGCAGCAGAGGACCTGGGGGTGTTGGTTGACAACAGCTGAATATGAGCCAGCAGTGTGCGCAGGTGGCCAAGAAGGTCAGTGGCATCTTGGCTTGAATCAGAAACGGTGTGGCCAGCAGGTCCAGGGAAGGGATGGTGCCCCTGTACTCAGTGCTGGCGAGGCCACACCTCGAGTTCTATGTTCAGATTTGGGCCCCTCACAACAAAGAAGACACTGAGCTGCTGCAGCTTGTCCAGAGGGAGATGAAGCTGGTGAAGGGGCTGGAGAACAAGTCTTATGAAGAGCAGCTGAGGGGACTGTGATTGTTTACCATGGAGAAGAGGAAGCTGAGGGGTGGCCTTACTACATTCTACAGGTTGTAGTGAGGTGGGTGCTGGTCTCTTCAACCAAGTAACAAGTGATAGAACCAGAGGGAGTGGCCTCAGGTTGCGCCAGGGGAGATTTAGTTTGGATAATAGGAAAAAGTTTCTTTACCAAAGGAGTGGTGAAGCATGGGAACAGGCTGCCCAGGGAAGTGAGGGAGTCACCATCCCTGGTGATACAAGAAGTAGTTACTGTTGCAAAAAGTGGAATATTTTTATTTACGCTAAAGTAGAGGAGTTTTTTTGATTGGTTTTGTTAAGTTCATATTAACAGGCTCCCAGGGAAGTAGTTCTGGCGACAAGCCTGATGTATTCAGGAAGCATTTATTTGGACAACACTCTCAGACACATGGTATGAGTTTTGGGGTTGTCCTATGCAGGGACAGGAGCTGGATTTGATGATCCTTGTGAAGTCCCTTCCAACTCAGGACATTCTATGATTCTATGATTATCATAGTGGTAGAACAGCTTGGGAGGAAAAAGCCTTAAATCAGTACAAAAATGAAGCCTAGGTTACATTTGATTATTATTTGTAATACTGTTTATCACATGTATACGTAAATATATAATAATGTATACAAGGTGGAGCTCGGTTTCTGCACACAGTCTTATTGCACTATGTTCAGCATGACCATAGAAGATGTTTCTGGACCAAGAAGAACATTTGGCCAGTTATAGAGCAAATGATAATCACCACATGCAAGTGGTAGAGGGGCCAGAAAGAGAAAACTTCAGTTGATGTGATAGAGAGCAGCCTCCTGCGTTAGCACCTTAGAGACTCGTAGGTGTCAGGGTAAAAAGACACAGCAATTAAGAATTTGTGTGGAAGAATTAACAGGAATCAGAATACGATGAAAGGAGAAGATACTGAACTTCAAATTCAAAATGCTCAGTTCCTCTGGTGATCGATTGGAGGCTTTGTAGCACTGCAAGATGTAACCTATCTGCCTTTCACAAAGACAATGGGTGTAAGCTGAAACGAGAGAGGTTGCAGTCAAATATAAGGAAAATTATTTCCCTGTAAGGGTAATCAAACATTGGAAGTGCATTGTGCAGGAGTTTGGGCTAGAGATCTCCTGAGCTCCCTCCCAACAGGAATTATCCTACGATTCAGTTCAGCTTTTTCAAGGTGGAAGGTCATTATTTGTTCACTTCAATTATCCTGTAAAGGATTATCCAAGAGATTAGGACTATTACATTTAAAATGGCCCATTAGCTTAGCTATTTATAAAAATATAACCAAATTTTACGTGCATAGAAGATCTTTGTGGTAGAAAAAGGTAAACACTTGCCAAAAGGACAGGTCTGTGGTGTGTTTGCTATTTCATCTAATAAATTATGTAAATACCCCAGAAGGACAGTAAAAAAATCTGTGTGGAAGTTGAGGGAATACAGTTTTTTACTTGTAGAGTTATATCCTACAACCTTAAGACACTGGTTTTGCTGTGAAGAAAAAGTTCTGGCTTTAAAATACCCGTGCTTTATAGTTTCCATATACATTAGCAGGAAAAATGAAAAAAAACATAGATGTCATTTTATATTTTCAACATCATTGTGCTGACAGTCATAGTTAAGTGAAAAGTTTGAAGCAAGATTTCTTTTTCTGACTGTCAAAATACTTTCTAGAAACATATGATGAAACCGTAGTAACAGAGAAATCTGGTTGTTTCCTGACAGCTCCAGTCTGGCAAACCTGCAGATGGGACATTGATGTCCTTAGGACAAACATCAGGGAGTTTAATTAGGTGCCAAACAGAGTATTTGTAATGCCATTTTATGTATAGTATTATATCAGTATGTTAAAATCAAGCATTGCATCTGATTACTGAAAATTCAGTATTAATGGTGCTTCGGATAAAGCCAACACTCCCCGGAGGAAAACACCACTGACTTTAGGGAAATTTGACCTGCGTAAGTCTTGAGTAACTGATCCCATGTGTTCTCGGGAATGCCCTTAGATGACTCCTTCCTTTGTCAATTCTGAAATACAGAGGAATTCCTGGGAATTCATCAAGAGAAGCTGGTGCCAAAGAATGAGTCACATCTTGAGACGTGTTTCTTAGTGTACCTGGCTTTTCCTGGATTGCCTCTGGTGTCCTGTTAATCAGATTTGCTGATAAAGCAGCTGGTCTGTGGAGCAGCACGTTTGTCCATTTTCAGTTTGAGGCAATCAAATTAAGACTTATTAGGTACAGTACTTCTGGTCAGCAAATAAGTGCATGAGGAAATGGTACACTCTGCACTACTTTACATATGGAAAAAACTTTATTTTCCATACCTTACTGGTCTCAACTTGAAATACAGGTGAAGTTCACTGTAACCCTTTTCAGAATAGAATATAACAGGGTATTAAAGCCTCAAATTAGGTTTTATTAAAAAAACTTACTTATTCAAAATAGGTTAATTCTTTGCACATAACAACCAACTATGATAACGTGTGCAAAGTGTCATAACAGTACATGAACAAAGGTGATTAGATGCTACTCATAAACAAAAAAAGAGATGAAGCAGATCTTAGGAAACCAGGAAGAAGGAAAGGTGAACTATACAGTTAGGTTAGATTAAATGTGCACAAACATAGATATATTTTAAATTTCATTTTAAAACATAATTTATTTGTAGAGTTGATGGGAACAATTCCTCAAACATAGCCGTTCTATCTGCGTAGCATTAGTGCAAATAATGTAAAAATTAGTCTCCGTATTTAGAACTGTAATTCTGTGTGAACAAGACTGTAAAACATACTGGGTTGGAAGGGGGTATCATTTCCAGACAGTGACATATGCTTAATTTGCAAGAAATTTTTCACTTGTGAACTCCAGATGTTGTTCAGCCAATCAAATTGTGATTTTCCCCATTGTCTTAAGTCACAGAATCACTAAGTTGGGAAAAGACCTCCAGGATCGTCGAGTCCAACTGTTCCCACCAACCACTAAACCATGTCCGTGAGCAAGTCACCACGGATTTTCTTGGAAGGTAAGTCATGACCTAATAACACTTGAAATGTTCACTTGCTTTGAGCTAATTTGCCTAAACAGAGCTGATTAGAAATTAGTAAGTGATCCTCTTGCTGCTTGTAGGCTGAAAAAATCAATAGCAGTCCACATTTCCTTTGCTGTTGACTGTGCAGTACAAAAGGGCACGAAAACCTGCCATGGTTGATTTTCCCCAATGAAATCATCTGATTCATTGACTCTGAGTCACTGCTGCAAAAGGTGCCTGTCTTAGAGCTCTTCGTGCATCTGAGAATCTTATTATCATGCTGAGCAAATAGAATGTTTATGCTTCTGTGAGTCATAGATTAACAATAATTATAAGATGCAACTGTGTTTACACTAGTGACATGCGAAGGGATAAACTTCCTTTATAATCATTGCTATATAATTTAACGTCTGATAATTTAACGTTTTATATATTTTAGAGGTGGAATGGCAAACTCATTGAGAGGTTTGCCCAAGGGCATTGAGGATTCCTGAAACTGGGTTAGCTCATTGCTATGACATATGTGTGTAGCCATCTCTCTGCTTTGAGGTTGTGATTTGGATCACAATGTTCCTCCTTCAGCCGTGTTTTCTAATTATACACATAAACGTATTTAGTGTAGTTAGGAGAAATAGAATGGTTTTTATTTATTTCTAATGTAAGCTTTTGCCCACATGTGTTTTTACATGATATGAGCTTTGGAGGATGTCAAAACCAAAAGCGTTTTGGTGCCTAGGACAGAGTCCCAGGATCTGTTCTCAATTACAGTAAGGCTGAAAAAAACAGAATGAAGAGCTGTGACGCTGGTCACATCCAAAGCATTCCTCTTGCTTTTCCTTAAGAAATGTTTCACATTTATTGGGACTAAGTTGATTCAGGCTCACCGTTATTGGTGTTGTCAGGATATACACTTGTCTGTATCTCTCACAAGTCTTTTGATCAGTCAGGTCTCTATCCAAGCAACAGGCTTTTATTATGCCTTATTACCCTTTAATGCCCTAGATCTTTGCCACAATTCACTTTTCTGTGCAGGCTTACTGGTCCTATATTGGATACCCACCACCACCACCCTTGTTGCAAATGTTTAACAATTTCAGGCTCTGCTTAAGTTTCTTCTAGATATTTTTACATTTTGCAGTTTCTTTTCTGTTTGCCCGTGGCACAATAGTGTCAGTTCACCGGGTCTGTCCTTGCAAACTGGAATGTATTTCTGTTGCTGAAGCTGCCTCTTGATCCGAGATGTTCAAGCAGTGTGCTTGGTCCTTGGAAACTGTCGCGACGTAACAGATTTTTGAGCTGTAATTTTTTTTATAGGAATGTAAAAAGTTCTCTGCTGGTTCAACACAAGTTGCTGACAACTGGAGACAGCTTTGCTACTCACAGGCTTAGACCACTACCACTCCTACTTAGGAGCAAGTTACTTCTTTGAGCTTGTAGTTTAATAAAATTTGGAGGTTTGCCCATATCTAATTATTCCTGGTGGGCAGTGACTTGCATGTTACAGGATGTTTTTTTCCTGAAACCTGATGCTTTGAAATACTCTAGACAGAGCTTTTTTTGGGTTGCAGGAAACACTCCCCAACTCTAGCATTCTTAACATGTGATCCACATTACAGATTGTTTGGGGATTCTATATATGCCAATTGAATTTTCTGCTTTCATTTATATAGAGTGCTGAGTTTTCTGGTTTCTGTTACTCACCTTTCCTCAAAGACCAGGCAGTTTTAAAGCTAAATTGGGGTGGAGTGGGGGTGGGGGAGGGAGGAAACAAAACTATGAAGTATGACTAAATGCCAGGCATTCAGACACTCTAGAGTTTTATTAGAGAAATGTTTTATTTAAAAGTTTTATTTTAAATAGGTTTTTTTAGAAGGTGATTGGGAAAGGTAATTTACTAAGACTACCGAGAACCTCAAAAGAAATAGTTGTGTAAGGCTTTTGTACATAGATTAGGAAAAAAGAAATAATGAAGGCTTCTTAGTGTTTCCTCGGTACTAGATGGTGAAATAGTTTTCAGAGCTAGAATCTGGAAGAAAGGTTGGGAGGAATTAAATAAACAAGACAAGAAAGTGGAAGTTTCCTTGCCCCCACCATTCACTCCCCACCCACACAGCATGCTGTTTCCACATGAATAACATTTACAAAAATTCTGACTAGTGTCCAGTGGAGAGACGAGAAACGGTGTAGTAATGTTCCTCTGAAACTCCATCTGTAAAGCAGAAAATCCATCAATCATCCTCGCAGGAGAGTTTTCAGCAGAATTCTAAATTCAAGTTACTAATATAGTCTTTTGCAGACTGAAGTAAAGAACTAAGGACATATAGATACTGCTGGAAACTTCAGCCCTTGTTTGAATATATTTTTATTGTAAGCAAAAGGAAGTATATTCTTAATTGTAGAAGAGTTGTCCATCACATTTGAAGTAGAGAAGCATTTCGACACTTTTTGGCCTCAAACAGAATTAAGGAAACTTGAAAAAATAGTACTGCCAGGAGCCTGCGTACCAGTATCTGTTCAGCCTTAGCACAATAAATGAGTCTAATGTGAACATGCAGATATTGTATGTGTGGATAATAGAAGATTAAATCAGGGCACCATAAACAAAAATAACATATTTGTTGAAAGCAATAACTCCGGAAAAAAAAAAATCCACCGCAGCTGGTTTTTATGGCTAATTTTTTCTGAGATATCATTCAGTGGCACAGGAACTTAATGCTTGAGGTACAGTGAAATACACCTATTTCAACAGGAATAAATCTTTTGGGCTCTAAATGAAATGCTTTCTCTTTTTAATTACATTATGTTTAGGCAATAGGTTATGATTGTTGCTGGATTAATGTATATTTAAGGGAAGATGGCTGTTTGTAAAAATTCATATATTATCTTTCTGCCCTAAGCTGTGGAGGAAGGACCACAGGGAAGCCTAAATGTATGGTTTCATTACATTTTCTGATAAGAAATACTAATATATTTAACTGAACAAATAGAGAAGCCACCATGTAATGGCGCGACTTTGCGAATATATTTTGAGAATTGATTGACACTGATTTTAGTGCCTCTTCCCTTGAGTTTACTGCTTGACTTTCAGTAAGTCTTGTTTAGTCTGCTTTGCCATTTGAATGTTGCACGAAAGGTAACAGTGACTTATTGTTGTAAATGGTTTAAAGGCAAGAAAGCTGCAGAATGTTAAGTATTTGGTCCTTGGAATGAAGATCATACTCAGTTTTCACTTATCCTTGTCTAATTTTTAAACAAAATCTCAAATGTTTTCCTTAAAACGGGTTAACAGAATGACATTGGTGTGTGACCTTTTATGAGTTTTTATTGACACACTTACCTGCTTATGGCTGAAATGCTCAGGAGTCTTCTATGAGAAAGTTGTGTTAGGCCTTACATAAACAAAGCACACTGGAGTACTCTTTGTACTGGCTTCTTTGGGATGTGGTCTTAAGTCAATTTAGTACAACTGTCACATTCCAGTTAAAGTGTGTGCAGATACATGGACACCTTTAAAAGGACTCATTTCAGAGATGCTGGGCTTGAACTTTAAGGATTTCCATCAAAATCATGGTTTTCATGTAACCAACTTTGCAAATATTCCTCTTTCTCAGAGGGCTGATTGAAATATTGTCATAATCTTATTTTTACTGAAATGACACCTTTTAAACAAACTTAAAAGTGTTGTTACAAGACAGATTTGGCTTGGAGGGAGAAAGTGTTTTTGTTAGATCCTCTGATATAGCTTGCAAAACCAAGACTCTCTTTTATCTGTAGATCATGACATTTGCTCCACCACTACTGAGACTCATAGATAGAACAACTTCTTATAGCAGGTTTTTTTAATCCAATTTCTGAAACGATGGTGATGGCCATTATCTGACCCAACAGCTTTTAAAAATGAAACATAATCTCTCCGTTTCTTATTTCCTGTGAACTATCCAGGAAGTGTCTCAAAATGAAAGATAAGCTATGAATTTGCCAGATAATGAATCCAACTCTTGGTTCGTGGTTCTTTCCTGTAGGCAAAATTATAGGTTTCTTGTAAACTTAAAGGAAGTGGAGTGAAAGAGTTCACTCGCGTGATAGTGAGAGTAGCCAAATGATTGATGAGGAAAAAAATGTGCTTTGGGCATTATTGGTTGTCAGAAGTACTAGAGGATTTTGGTTACCAGCTGGCAGGTAACCCAGGCATGCACTCACTCACTCACTCACTCACTCACTCACTCACTCACTCACTCACTCACTCACTCCAGCCCCTCAGCAGGAAGGGGGAGAGTTGGAAAGGCAAATGTGGGAAAAACCTTGTGGGCTGATCTAAGGATAATTTACTAAGGGAAGAGGAAAATAAAGAAAAAGAAACTAAACAAGTGACACAAAAGTGATCACTCACCACCTCCTACCAGCAGATCAATGGCCAGCAAGCCTCTCAGCAGTGGCTACTTTCAACACCTCATCCACCCCCAGTTTTATTGCTGAGCATGATGAATATGAGCAGAGAATGTCTTTCTTTGTCAGTCTGGGTTAGCTGTCTCACCTCCTGACCTCCTGCCCACCCCCATTCTTCTCTTTGGGCATGCAGAGTGAGAAGGAGAGGAGGCCTTGACACTGGGTGAGCACTGTTCAGCAAGAGCTAAAACACTGATCTATTATCAGAGCTGTTTTGGTCACAAATCTAAAAAACAGCGCTGTATGGGCTGCTGCTGTGAAGAAAAGGAGCTCCATCCCAACCAGGTCCAGTACAAGAAGCAAGTGGCAAAGTGTTACTCCAAAAACCATGTGGGAATGACACCAGTATTTTGTAGCATTTACATGGCTCTTGCAATTTTCATTTAATAGAAGCAGGCATGGATCTTTTTTCTCTATTTTGGGATGAGGAAGCTGAAATAGTGAGATATCAAAAGATTTGTTCAAAGTTGCGCATAACATCAAAAGACTATGGACTGAAGAAGCATAAAAATCTTGACCTACATAACACAGAAAAGACTTTGGAGAAGAATACAAATACACAGGCAATTTTATAGATTAAATGTCTAATAATAATAGGATCAGAATTTGTTTATAACTACTGCTAACAGGAAAAAATGGTGTTTAGGATAGCCAGAAAAAAACATTGTTTCTTTCCCAGGTTCATTTATGGATTAATGTCAATCTATACTAGAAGACTATATTTGAAAGACATTTTCCAGCCCTGCCTTTTCCTATCCTCTTTGGTAACATGTCCCACCTCAGCAAAATTCTCAGAAGTGTATTTCCTGCAGCAAAATACAAGCCAGATGGAACTTGTGTCTGCCAGAGCAGCAGCTTCAAAATTTACCAGCATATCTCCATAGCAAATATAGGATATTTTTCCCACAAGGGAACCATGATGAATGTCGCAGGAATGGCTTTTCTGTATCTCTTCTGACAGAGCACACATCATCCAAAGTACTGTTATCTCTACAGTCATCGCTCTGTATTTATTTCTGCAGCAGCTTATAGGTGGGATTGCAGAAGAGGGATCTAATAGGCTTGGGTAGAGGCAAATGGAATCAAGAAACTGGCTTTCATGTGCATGTATGAAGACCACTGTGAGAAAAGTACCTCTCTTGGCTTCTCTGTGTGGGGAGCAGTTTGAGAGTCTTGTGCTTCTTCAGGTGCCACGTTGGAAAGAAGAGACGCTTTTGCATGGAGCAGTGAAGTTCCGTCCCTGCTTGTTGTGCAGCTTTTGAACCCCGTGCTCCTGTTTTGGTGCGGAGCTGGTCTGTCCTGGGGTGCTGCTGGAACTACCTGGCATTTCATGGACCGTTCCTCACCAGTGCTCAAGTGCTGTGACCGTTGCTGGAGGAGTCAGCTTGATGCTGATTTGGTCCATATCTGTCTTGCTATGGCCTTAGTCTTACAAAGAAACAAAAATCTTCAGGATCCATGAGGACAGATTGCAGAAAAGGGCCCTGCCAGCCTCTCCAAATCACTCCACTCCAATCCTTTTTATACAGAGGCTTCCCCATGTGTGGAAATGGATGATGTCCACAATTCTCCCCAGCCCTCTGAGAGCATCAGCCTTGCAGTGACTGTACCCCATTTGACTTGTCCATGGACTGAATCGGTTTAGGTAAATACATCATGAGATCTGGTGGAGCGAAGTGGTAGAATGGGGAAGTGATACCTCTCTCAGTTGTAGTGCCCTCAATATGATGGGGACTGGCAAAAGTGTATTATTACTGTCACTTTAGAAGGCTGATGCTGAGTAATTTGAGTAAATGTCAGCCATTTATAGTTCTTGATTTCAAATCTGCTTGAAAGATGCAATTCATTTTCCCGGCATGTGTGTTGCTGTTTTGAAAGTAATATGATGTTATCTGATTCTTGCAGAAGATGAGATGGGAAGGTGTGTGCATGTAGCAACTGGTATGGAAGCTAGCTGGGAAACACCTGGACCCCTTGTGTTTGATGCAAATATGTGCTCTTGACTGGTGGTGATCCACAGTGTGATGTACTTGGTTACACGGAGCAAACCATTGCAAAATGCTGGGTTTCCATATTTTCTCCTTCTCAGCACCCAGCAGCACTGTGGAGTGGTTTTAGTGATGGGGTCACAACAAAAGGGGTTGAGGACTGGCCCCCTCACACATCTCTCACTTCAGATTATCCTGCTTACCAGGCCAAGTGGTGCAGCATAGAATCATAGAATAGTTTGGGTTGGAAGGGACCTTTAAGATCATCTAGTTCTAACCCCCCTGCAATGGTCAGGGACACCTCCCACTAGATCAGGCCACCCAAGGCCCCATCCAACCCAGCCTTGAACACCTCCAGGGATGGGGCAGCCACAGCTTCCCTGGGCAACCTGGGCCAGTGCCAGGTTGCCATCCAGCATCCAGGCACTGGATGGATCTTATAAACCTGACAGAGCTTAAAACCTGTACGTATACACTGCCAGTCTTTGGTTGAGATCCCTAGTTTTTATGCAAGGAGCTTTTAACCTGCTGCTCTGTGCTTCTGGCTTGGGTCCTGAGGGGCCATGGCTTTTGTGGGTAAGGGTGCTGCACCTGCCTGCCTTGCTGTCTCCCTTGGTTTCTAGATCATCTTCCTTTGTGCAGCAGCCTGGTCTTACTGCTCCCTGACACCCACAGCACTGAGCCAGCAGGCTTCTGTTAGTGGACTGGGATGGACAAATTGGAAACCTTTACAGTTTTCTGGTGTCAGAAAATCTTTACACATATTAAGAATGGAACCATATTAAGACACTGGATTCAGAACTTGTCCTACAGCCCTCAGGTGTTCAGGGTGGAGTAATGTTAGGTTTTTTAAGGTATCCAAAATAATAAAAGTACTGCATTGTATCCCCCAGATTTCTGTGTTTATAGCCTGAAGCACATAGCACATGCCCTGGCACATGGTTTTGGGCACATAACTCCTCCTTTCAGCACACGCCTCCTTCATAGAAGGCTGTTAGTGAGGCTACTGGAAGGGGAAAAACATTAGCAGACTCAGTGGTATTGTCTGACCATCGAACTATGCTCTTAAAGATATAGTTACTTTATCCCCAAAAGACACCCAAGAGCATGCTATACACAGAAACAGACTGGATAATTGGGAGTTCAGGGTACAGGAGCAAACTAACTTCATAATGGAATAAATCTACAGATCTTTATAAAGAACTTGCTTATCATAGTCTCTGAACTGCTGCAAGTAGCACAGAGTAACAAAAATGACCTTATGGCATTTGCTTTATTTTATTTTCCCCAAGAAAAACTTGGATTATTTCACTTTCCACTTGCCTGTTGTTGCTTTTTGTTTCTTTGTCCTTACACTCTATTTGGGAGAAGTGACAGCTGAAAATCTGCCATGTGCTTGAACATTATTAACCTGTATATGCTGAGAGGATCAGCAACATTTATCACCATCACTCTTCTAGTGTTTCCATTTATAATTCTAAAAGCTGATGTCAAACATCAGTAAACTTATGTTGGGAGGTCAGTATATGCAGTGACATCTTGCCACGTGCATATCCGTGCTTAAATCATGTCAGGCTCCCTTAGCACAACTCTATAAGGAACACCTTTACTTGGATGTGCACAACTTTCATATTAATGTGTTAGTCACCTTAACGTTTAGTTGAGTGGCTCTTCTTGTATCCTGCTGATTTACGTGCAACAGTCAGGCTATTAAATGTCTCTTTAATGAACCATGGACATTGCTTCCTAGATGCCTACAGGGAAAATTAGGTACAGTATAGCTGTAGGACATGGTGTTCGATTTCTTTCAGTTTGCATTATTCTAAAATACGTTTTTAATTGTATTTGTGTAATAAAGCACAGCGAGTATTTCAGTCTGTGTGCCAATCAGGCAAAAGCAGAAGTGGTAACATGGCAGTTTGAGCTATCAGGGTTCAGTGCTCACAACTGTCACGTTTCTTGTTCTGGAGGTCCCCAGTCCAGTCCTAGATGTGTCAGCCAGGAAAGTGGCTGTCACAGCTCTACTTGTGACTTTCTGAAATTTTCTCACCAAAAGACATTAGACTGAACCTGGACTTAACTGCATTAGTGCAACTGCAGGAAAAATTCAGAGAACATTTTGGTGTGGGTAAGGACAGAGTCTGAAACTGAGACTTAGTCATAGGCTCTTGAAAATTTGTAGGATACTGTTTGTATGCCTTTCCCGTTTGTATGACGCTGCAAGCCAAGAGAAGTGATTCCCCTTGATATCTGTGACTCTGCAGTTACGTGATTTAAAAATAGTTCTGCTTACTCAGATGTAGCCGATGACTGCAGAAAAAATACTGCTCAGTGGTAAAGCTGGAACATCTTGTACTTCTTTCCCATAATCAACAGCAAACAGAAAGCAAGGTAAAAAAAAAAAAAACACAACCAAACCAAAAATATAACAAAAAACAAGTACATCACTTACAGTTCATTTTCAGCATTTTTTTTTTTATTTCTTTTTGTGGGACCAGTTATTTCTTAGGGCATAGAGGTACACTCATTTCTTATTCCTCTGCCAATTGTCAGGGTGATGCAAGTTCCATGTTTCCATAACTTGGGTTCTTTTGAGAGCAGGTTGTTAGTTTGTATTCCCTTTGATCTGTCCCTTTCAGATGGCTTTTGTAGGTATGATAGGCCCATGAGGTCATTCCAACGTACAGAGCATCCCACTGCCTCAGTATTTTATTTCTATGTAAATATGTACTTTTTCCTGAAGGATAATTGCAAGGCTTCTAAAAGAAAAACCTTTCCATATAAATGTTACAGAGTAATAACGTTGTTTACATGGTATTATATTATATAGAAATTATATTACAATCATAGGAACTGGCTGTATATTGTTAGTTCGTGTGTGTATATGTGTAGACTCAGTGTGTGCTGTGCAGTCTTTGCAAATATAGAGCAAAACTGATACAACATACTGGAGAAATCAAGGTGACAAAGTGCATGAATTTGTCCATTCAGCTGAGTCTCTCATCCTGTTGAGAGTACCAGTGAATTCTGGAGTTACTCTGGAGCTGTAGATACTCAGTTATTAAGTTTGAGCTGTCAGGTTTGTTTTGTGTATAGCATAACTCAACCTAAAGCAATATATTTTGGTCTTCTAATAACTATCTAGTCTTTTTTTGAAAGAGTTTTCATAGCAAAGGATTAGGGATCGCACCCATTTAATTCAACAATCCTGTGAGTCGCTGCCTTTAAGAGAAACTGAAACTGAAATAGCCCTGCTAATATATTTTTATCAATTTCCACTCCAGTAGTACTCAGAGAGTTCACAAACAGGGCAGGGCTCTTTACATGTTGCTCAGGCATCCTTGATCAAGGTTCTAACTCCATGTGGCTGGAAAACAAGGTAAAAAGATCATGTTATGATCAGTTCCAAATCACATTCTGGTTATGTTTCTACATTAAAACAAGAGCATTACAAACAAACAGAAAAAAAAAAAACCCACCAAAAAAAAGCCCAAACCAAAAAAAAGATAGGAAAATTACTGGAAGGGTTAGCAGGAAAATGACCAATGAAAAATCTTCAAGGTACGTTAGTCAAAAGAAAGCAAGCCTGTGGTTTTCTTTTACTTTCAGTCAACAGGATTTTATTATTTACAGGAGCATTTCCATGGTGGTTCTTAGTGGAGACAAGTTCTGAGTGGGCTTCAAGAAATGAAACCAGCAAATTCTGGTAATCTATAGATTCTTTATTGAACTGACATCCCTCTCGAAACATAAGTTATTTCCATTTATATTACATCTTAATACAAATCTCTGAAAGCCATGATACAAAGAAGTTCAAAGCATATTTTACAGCAAGATTTATAAACATTTCCCCATTACCAATTGTTCCTTATTCTCTGTCTCACTTTTGTACTTTTTGTGATCTAAGTAGGAGACTGTGATACATTTGGTTTTCAGTAAAGGAAAAGGAAGTGCACAGAGTTAGTTTACCAAGTTTGTCCCCCCAGGCTAATAAATTGACTTGCCTCATCTTTGTAGAATCCACACTCTCCCAAGAATTTTCTAATTCAATGTAAAAAAAAAGAAGAAAAATTCATGTAGCCCAATTAATAAATGTGTTCAGTACAGCCCATTATAAAATGTTGAATAAAGAAATACATCCATCATAACTGGCCCAATTACCAGGGAACTGCTGAAGATTTCATTTAACCTTTCTTAAACATTACTATTTACTCAAATTATTGATTTACATCTAATAGATCTAGAATGCTTATCTGGCTCAATAATAACACACTGCAAATTGCTGTTACCTAGGAGTAATAATGTTACCTAGCACTCTACATCTACTTTTCAAACAGTTTACAAAGGTTAGTAAGTATACTTATTCCACTTTTAGTGATAGAAGGCTTTGGATGAAGGGGAATTAAAAAATTATAAGCAGAGAATCACACAGAATCACACACAGAATGACCAGGTTGGAAGAGACCCACTGGATCGTCGAGTCCAACCATTCCCACCAATCCCTAAATCATGCTCCTAAGCACCTCATCTACCCTAACCTTAAACACCTCTAGGGACAGTGACTCAACCACCTCCCTTGGCAGACCGTTCCAATGACTAACCACCCTCTCCGTGAAGAATTTCTTCTTAATCTCAAGCCTAAATCTCCCCTGGCAGAGATTGAGGCCATTCCCTCTCGTCCTGTCCCCTGTCACTTGGGAGAAGAGGCCAGCTCCCTCCTCTCCACAACCTCCCTTCAGATAGTTGTAGAGAGTAATAAGGTCTCCCCTCAGCCTCCTCTTCTCCAGGCTGAACAACCCCAGCTCTCTCAGCCGCTCCTCGTAAGATTTGTTCTCCAGCCCCTTCATCAGCTTTGTTGCTCTTCTCTGGACTCGCTCCAGAGCCACAACATCCTTCTTGTGGTGAGGGGCCCAGAACTGAACACAGTACTCGAGGTGCGGTCTCACCGAGTACAGAGGGAGAATAACCTCCCTGGACCGGCTGGTCATGCCGTTCCTGATACAAGCCAAGATGCCATTGGCCTTTTTGGCCACCTGGGCACACTGCTGGCTCATGTTCAGTCGGTTGTCAACCAACACCCCCAGGTCCTTCTCCTCCTGGCAGCTTTCCAGCCAGGCTTCTCCTAGTTCGTACCTCTGCTTAGGGTTGTTGTGCCCCAAGTGCAGGACCCGGCATTTGGCCTTGTTAAACCTCATGCCGCTGGTCTCAGCCCAGCAGTCCAGCCTGTTCAGATCCCTTTGCAGAGCCTCCCGACCCTCCAGCAGATCAACACTTCCTCCCAGCTTGGTGTCATCTGCAAACTTGCTAAGGGAGCACTCGATGCCTTCATCCAGGTCGTTGATAAAGACATTAAACAGGACTGGACCCAGCACTGAGCCCTGGGGAACCCCACTTGTCACTGGCCTCCAGCTGGATTTAACTCCATTTCCCACCACACTCTGGGCCCGGTCATTCAACCAGTTTTTCACCCAGGAGAGTGTGCACCTGTCCAAGCCAGAGGCCGACAGTTTCCGAAGCAGAATGCTGTGAGAAACTGTATCAAAGGCTTTACTGAAGTCCAGGAAGATACATCCACAGCCTTTCCCTCGTCCAAGAGTTTAGTCACTTGGTCATAGAAGGTGATCAGATTACTCTGGCAAGACCTGCCTTTCATGAACCCGTGTTGACTGGGCCTGATCACCCGGTTCTCTTGCAAGTGCTTCATGATCGCACTCAAGATCACCCGCTCCATGACTTTCCCCGGTACCGAGGTCAGGCTGACAGGCCTGTAGTTTCCCGGATCCTCCCTGCGCCCCTTCTTATAGATGGGCACGACATCAGCCAGCCTCCAGTCCAGCGGAACCTCCCCAGTCATCCAGGACTGCTGGAAGATGATGGAAAGGGGTTTGGCCGGCACATCCGCCAGTTCCCTCAAAACTCTTGGGTGGACTCCATCCGGCCCCATAGACTTGTGGGCATCTAGCTGGGCAAGCAAGTCTCTAACCACCTTGGACCTTGGGAACCTCATACTTCTCTTCCAACCCTTGGGGTTGTGCACAGAGGGAACAATTTTCCTTACTGTTAAAGACTGAGGCAAAGTAGGCATTGAGCACTTCAGCCTTGTCTTCGTCCCCTGTTACTGTTGTTCCCTCTGCATCTACTAGGGACTGGAGATTCTCCCTTGCCCTCCTTTTGCTGTTGACGTATTTGTAGAAAGACTTTTTGTTGTCTTTCACAGTCATGGCCAATCGCATTTCTAGTTGGGCCTTAGCCCTCCTGACTTTTTCCCTGCACGTTCTCACTTCCTCCCTATAGTCCACCCAGGATGCCTGCCCCTTCCTCCAGAGGTCGTAAACCCTCCTCTTCCTATTGATGTCTCTTAGGACCTCCCTACTCAACCACGCTGGTTTCTTACCCCTCTGGCTACTTTTCCGGAACTTGGGGACAGCTTTCTCCTGAGCTGCTAGGAGTTCCTTCTTGAAGAGCGCCCAGCCCTCATGGACACCTTTGCCTTCAAGGAGCGCCTCCCACGGGACTTTTCCGACCAGCCTTCTGAACAGCCCAAAGTCTGCTCTCTGAAAGTTGAGGGCGACTGTTCTGCTAACCTCCTTCTTCATTTTACCCCGCACTGAGAACTGTATCATCTCATGATCGCTTTGCCCCAAGCGTCCTCCAACCTTCACGTCCCCCACCAGTCCTTCTCTGTTCACCAACAGCAGGTCCAGGAGGGCACCGTCCCTTGTCGGTTCGCTCACCAGCTGTGTGAGGAAGTTGTCTTCCACACACTCCAGGAACCTCTGGGACTGCTTCCTTTCTGCTGTATTATACTCCCAGCCTATATCTGGGAAATTGAAGTCTCCCACAAGGACTAGAGGTAGCGATTTTGAGACTACACTTAGTTGTTTGTAGAAGAGCTCATCAGCTGCTTCTTCTTGGCTGGGTGGTCTATAGCAGACTCCCATCACAATCCCTTCCTGCCCATGGGCTCCTCTGATTTTCACCCACAGGCACTCAGTCCCATCCCGATCGTAGTCCAGTTCGAGGGTATCAAAGCCCTCTCTAACATAGAGGGCTACCCCGCCTCCTCTTCTGCCCTTCCTGTCCTTCCTAAAGAGTTTATACCCCACCATGGGTACGCTCCAGTCGTACGAGTCATCCCACCACGTCTCCGCAATGGCAACGACGTCATAGTCTCCCTGCCCTACCACAGCTTCCAGCTCTTCCTTCTTATTTCCCATGCTGCGTGCATTAGTGTAAATGCACTTCAGCTGGGCAGGCGTAGCTACAGCCTTTGCAATAGGGCTCCTCCCCAACTGAGTGGTCCTTGACTTAACTAAGGCCACAGTGCCAGTTTGCTGCCTACCATCCCCAGCTGCACTCACCCCCTCTTGCTTAGTGGTGATATACGTGCAGGCGTTGCCAGCACACCACCCCTTTGCCTCTGAAGTCTCACCTCCAGTCTCACTCCCATCCTGCCTGGCCTCCATGCCCTCCCCCCTCACATCTAGTTTAAAGCTCGATTTATGAGCTTAACTAGGTTTTTGGTGAGGGCTTTTGTCCCCCTAGCAGACAGGCGTGTCCCATCCCTGGTAAGAAAGCCTGGGGGTGCGTGAGCCTCCCCATGATTAAAGAACCCAAAGCCCCTCTTCTCACACCAGTCCCTAAGCCATTCATTAACCCGTTTCTTATTCCTCATTTCATGCTCCTGGTTCCTTAGTATTGGGATGGAGTTGAATATTACCTGAGAAATAGAGGTATACTAAAACATAAAGGAGCTCAAATAGAAAAATGTAATCTAGATGTAAATTGTTGGGGTAAAGGGAGAGAAAGAACATAATGAAACAAAATGAGATTTGTTCTAATACATATTCTATGATTCTATGATATTCATTGTAAATACACACAGTTCTGTGTCATAAGCCAGCTCTGACAGCATCACTCATTTTTCCATGCTATTTCCGTGTGTTTTTCTCTAGAAAGAACATAAAGGTGAATCAAAAACGCAAAGCCAATAAACACTTTCACATCAATAGGAGAATGTGTTCTTTCACAAGTTTTGTCTGTGTCATCATCATTTTCCCATAATGTATGTTACATTTTACGCGCTAACTCTCGGTTTCCTTCTTAACTACCAGTAAAAGCTAATGTGGTTTTAGTAATGCTATTTACTGTAGCAAATGTAGGAAAAAAATCCAACTTTTGTTCTAGAGAAGGAGGCAAATTCTCTACCAGAGATTCAGTTCTTCCTCTCACAGATTTCTTCTCATGTCATTTCAAATAAGCCTAACCTCGGCTTTAGAAACAGCTAACTTAAACAAACCATGGGAAAGCTATTGAAACTGAATTTATCATTCATCTGAGTTTATAGTCACAGCCTGAATCTGATGTCCTTTCCCCACAATTGCTCAGGTTTCTGTTTCTGTCTTGAACTTTTTCATTTTTAGCTCTCAGCCACTTCCCTTCTATTATTAAGATAGTGCCAAACCTGTTGATGTATATTCAGATTTGATATTGATTTATGTTTAACAAGAGTGAAAAGAATCTCCATCTGACTGCTGAGAAGTCAAACAGATTATGGAAGGAGCTGAGAAGTGGTCATGTTCATCAATGTCAGTAAAATACTGAACACTTCATTTGTAAATGGCACCTATGAGGTTTTTCATAAAATGTCCTTTACAATAACATATTAACATTGACGAGATAAATCACATATTTTCCATGTGTTATCAGTTTTCTTGCTTCCCTTATTTGTAACTAGTGTCTTGGAAACTAGTGTCTTGGTAGCAGATGGAAACAGTGGATATTCTGATTCTCCCACTCCCTTTTCACAGTAATTTTCTGTTCTTCAGTGCTGGGAATGTGGATACTTTATATCACACATTTCTTTCCTGATCTGTAGAGAAGTTCTGGTCTTTCTCCAGGTTGCCAGTATCCAGATTCAGTAGGTTTGGTTTTCTGGCTCCTGCTTCTAGTGAGAACAGCATCCCCAACAAGGCCACAGCAATTGTGTAGATTTTGCTCAGACTTTCACAATTTGATTCTCTCAGGAGAACCACATCACCTGGCCAACACTCTCTTTCAACTGCTACTGCTGATCCAACAATCATGTAGTCAAGAGCTGTAAAGTGCTGCATTTGGATGATGTTGAAGGACCTTTGGCTCTACTGAAGGACCTGTGGACCCACCACTCCTAGTAGAAAGCCCTTCTGGATAGTGCTGCTTCTGCCCATAGGGCTGGGAGCATCACTTGTTCCTGGTGGCACCTTTGCAGCTGATCTGTCCTGCTCAGGCATGCCTTGCTGCGTGCCTGCATATTTCCTGGGTGATATCACTACCAACAGTGATCATTAATTTATGACTGCGTAGTGGGCATGTGTCTCTGGACGTGCAGGTTTGTGTGTGTTTTGAATTTTTCTTTATTTGCTTTTCCCACAGAGTCAGCTGAACCGTAATGGTAAAGACATTATCATTTTTTCTGGCTTACAGAGCTCTTGTAATCTTCATCGTCCTCATTTTGTGTGTACTGCAGTATGGTTTTCTGAGGGCTGCCTTTGACAGACAACATCAAGCATCAATCCTCATGAGATAAGAATTCCTACCCAATTAGCAATGTCACTTGGCTGGAGTGCCCACACTGTGAAGTTTTCATTTGATTCGAATGCACATTTTTGGTCTATATCTACAGGCTCGCATTCACAAAACCATAGCTGTGATGACAGAATCACAGAATAACCAGGTTGGAAGAGACCCACTGGATCGTCGAGTCCAACCATTCCCACCAATCCCTAAATCATGCTCCTAAGCACCTCATCTACCCTAACCTTAAACACCTCCAGGGACGGTGACTCAACCACCTCCCTTGGCAGACTGTTCCAATGCCTAATCACCCTCTCCGTGAAGAATTTCTTCCTAATCTCAAGCCTAAATCTCCCCTGGCGGAGATTGAGGCCGTTCCCTCTCGTCCTGTCCCCTGTCACTTGGGAGAAGAGGCCAGCTCCCTCCTCTCCACAACCTCCCTTCAGGTAGTTGTAGAGAGTAGTAAGGTCTCCCCTCAGCCTCCTCTTCTCCAGGCTGAACAACCCCAGCTCTCTCAGCCGCTCCTCATAAGATTTGTTCTCCAGCCCCTTCACCAGCCTTCTCTGCACTCGCTCCAGAGCCTCAACATCCTTCTTGTGGTGAGGGGCCCAGAACTGAACACAGTACTCGAGGTACGGTCTCACCAGTGCCGAGTACAGGGGGAGAATAACCTCCCTGGATCTGCTGGTTACGCCGTTCCTGATACAAGCCAAGATACCATTGGCCTTTTTGGCCACCTGGGCACACTTTATGACAAAAATGACAAGCCCTTTAAAATTAGTAAGTTTCCCTGACTATGGAAGGCAGTGTTGGATTCAGACAGGCTTAAATTTGAGGTTATTAATCATTAGAATATTGAGGTTATTAGTTATGAACGTATTTTGTGATGCCTAGCTCTGCACTGTGACATCTTATCATCTTTCTGTCATTTTTCCCCATCTAGCCGGTGCTTCCCCTTACGCTGGGTTGTCCTGGGAATGACTTGTTGTGAAGTGCGTGGGGAGTTTCATGTATCGCATTATGTAAATGTAACATGCACCCTGCAGCCGTAGGTCACAGCAGCCCTTGGTGTAATTTCTAGTTGCAACTGCACTGACTTGAAACTGCTGGTAAAAGTACCATATGATCAGGGTGAGTGTGTGCGGTGTCGTTATTGAAACAATTTCCCTGGTGTCATTAGTTGTGAACTTCTCGTTAATATAATTGCTCTGTGCTTTTTTCCTCGATATTTCTAAAGTTGGCAAATATGGTTTGATTGTCAAAAGAATTAGGTAGCTGAAGTACAAGAATTTGGATTAAAATGACTTTATATTATGTGTTATTCAATTAACTTTATTTTTAATTGCTTTTAAAATAAAATTAAAGCTTTTTAATTAAAAACCAAAAAAAATCAATGTAGAATTCGAAGGTAAGTTTGAAGTGTTTACAGACATTTTAGTGCATTCACTAGCCCACTTTAAAAATGCCACCTTTCACGACTTCAGAATAATTTATGGTCCCAGAAGCCTAAGCCCTGTGTTTTGAGTCATGTATTCCAAGTTTTCAAATATTCCATTTTTAACATACTTGCCTCGTACGTCTTTCTCCTTACGCTAGGTAGTTGGAACTTTAAAGTTCACTGATTTGACATCAGATTAGCCCTCTGGCTCACCATCCCCTCCTATTCCTTCAGTTCTTCACCATTTTATCTGTTTTATCAGCTGGATCTTACCCTATCTTGTATGGTCCAGGGGCACAATGGAAATTAGATCTGTGACTCCTCTTTGAACCTTTGCCCTATTGTAGAATAGCATAAACCCAACAATATTAATTAATGGAAAGAACCAATCTAATCATTGTCTTTGCTGAAATAAATTTGGTGTTCCTGTTCAACAGTTTTCCTCTTTATGATCCAGAGGGGTTTTTCCACATAATACTCTGCAGAACATGACTCGTGAAATTACAGAAAGGCTTCAATTTGTGAATTACTGACCCATTTGAAATCAATTTGTGCTACTCACAAGCATAAAATTAGTGTTTTCTGTAAATAAAGTTCTTTGCAGGATGATAAGGCCTTGGTATCTGTGCTGATGTTGTTGAGACAGATTAAATTATATTTCTTGACCATTAATTAAAAAGGGCAAATAAAAATAGAGGAGAATTTTAAATCCAAAGCAGCTAAACCATCGCTATTCAGTGTTAAAAGTACTTCTACAGAAAAATATTTTCTAGATTTTCTTTTCTACTTAAACTGCCCACATATTAAATTGTTCTCTGCAGAGTGCATCAGACTAACCATATTCTGGACAATGAGTTCTCCATTCTTTTCCCACACTTGTGCAGAAAGTCACTGCGGAAAAATGCCGAGCTTGTGAACTAGAAGTCACCATGTAAACTAACATGTGTATGTATACATGTATACACATGCTTTTCCCATTATTATATTCCAGTACGATACTTCAGGAAAAGTAATAAATATCGTATTTGGAAAAATATAAAGCATATAAAAACCAAAGCAGAAAAAATAGCAAGTCCGGTATATTCCATGCTTCTAATCTACTCCATTCTAATTGTTATCAAAAGCCTTATTTAATAAATAACCAATGATCTTTTCTTTCCTTCTTTTGGCTGGAGTCCCACAATCTTCTGAGCATTGACTGCAATATAAAAAAATTACAACAGCATATTAATAAATAAATACCACTTGCTTATATATCTGGGAAGGGGCAGCTGGACAGTGCTCTGGCTTCAGCCCAGCTGCCACTGGAGAGGAAGAGAGGTTCTGCACTGAAGAGCTGGGGGATGCCAGCAGATTCTATCAAATCTCCCATTCATTATGGTCTTGCCTGAGTCCATAACTAATCTTTTGGTCTTCTAGGTTAGAGTCTCTTGCTGGGGATTGTAATCTCTAGAATTTTGCTGTTTCATCTTTTTTGCACTAGCAAAATGCAAGGTTGAGACCCACAGGCCAACCTGGCCTGGAGGCACCTTCTAAGGGAGGAAGGAAGACCCTTGGAGGTCTCCCAGCAGCAAGGTGTGACAGGGCAAGAGGAGGAGAAGCAGGAGGTGCACCTGCAGCTTCCTGGTTCACATGTTGTGGGCTGAGACACAGCGCTGGGCTCCACCTGAGGTGCATGCAGCTGCCAGAGTGTTTTGATTCAGGATGCAACTCCATCCCCACAGCCCCCTGCCACCCCACTGCTCAGCCCCACCTCGTCAGCAGGTCAAAAGTTAACAGCTGCATCACGTCTGTGCATGGTGGTTGTAAAGAAAGTGGAGGCTGATTCATACCGTTTACCCAGATCTTGCAAAGCACAGACGCTCGATCCCAACCGTGCATCACAATGAAGTAACAAAGGCTTTGACCAGTGTGTCACACACCAAGGGAGACAGAGTAGGAACCAGAACTCCACTTAAACATTTAGTTTATTACCTATTATGCTAGAATTCTAAGTCAAGAGTATAAGCTTAAGTCTAAACCAATATTTGCATCCTATAAGGGTTTGTGAGGGACTACCCAACCTGTATGCAGTTCAGTGATAAAGTCTTTTTAGATGTTTCGATGAGGTTACTGCGGGTGAAGATTTTGCAGACACTCCTGTGCTCAGAGGGATTGTAGCCATGATGTTGCGTTGACATTGGTTAGGGTCTCAGACCAGCTGAAAGGAGTTCCAATTGTGACCCACTCCTCTCATTCTCTTATAGTCCCTTCTGGAGTGGTAACATCTGGGGTATCTGTCAGTCCAGCTCCTTATCTTCCTTACCTTTGGTCAGTGGCGCTGCTGGTAAGGGACACGGTGGGTTACTTTGGGTCGCCTGCCAGTGCAACCTCCACCACTGTGCAGGGATGCATAAAACTCCAGGGTCTTACATCAAGCCCTTTCCAACACATGAAACTCACTGTTTCCCCATCCATAAGTCATCCAAGTACAACATATATTGGTTTCTATACATAAATCTTACTAATACTTCTGTTTTCAGGATCACCTCCGATTCTTAGTTCTGTGGCTAGGGTGTAACTCTGCATACCTGGGTTGATATGCGGGAGGGGGTGACCAAGGGCCGGTTTGGTCATCCTGATAGACATACAAGTGGCAGAGACATAATGAGTCGCTCATTCTCCACAACTCATCCTTGCTGCACACATGGGTTTTGGTGTGGCCACTAATATGATGGAGTGGCCACCAGGCCTGCGTCCCTTTCAACAAAATGTACAGTGTCCCAACCAGCATATTCCCACTGCTTTGCAGAAGCATTGCAGGAGCTGCTGAGGAGGGCTAGAGGCATTAATGAAGGATAAACGCCACACCAGACAGGGTTTGCTACTGCTTTATACGCAAAGACTACAAGAGTGCATCAAGAGGAGCGGGTAGCTGCGTTCCCACGGCTTCCTGCTGCACAAGTGCCGTTTCCCGTAAGGTCTCGTTTAGCCCATTTCGCAATGTAAGGATTTAAGAATGATGCCCATATTTGAGTCGTACTAAATCTGACAAAAAAACCCACCCAAGGCGTTCCTGAGAAGCCGTGGCCTTTCGGTGAGTCTCTGCCTCGGTGCTTGAAGCCTTCGTTGCCCTCTAGTGACAAGCTGGGAGCAGGAGCAGAGCCCACGAGGTGCGGGATGAAACACTACAGTGAGAATCATTGAACGTCTCCCACTCCCTCTCTGTCCTTCTTTCGTGTTTTTCCCCAAGAATCTTTTGTAATAAGCTTTTTCATTAGTGTCATTGTTTTCTTAGCTGTTTAGAAGAGAGATGGTTTTTGTTTGCATGACAGCTTGTGTTGTCATGTCTAAATAACAAAAATATACTTGCTGAAATAGTAACTAACGAAACAGTCATGGCTTCAGTGTTAAGAATGGGATCCTAAAGCTGTTTTAATATGAGATATGCCCTTGTGATTGGTGATAGAGGAGAGATAACTGATATCAACTCTGTTTGAAATCCCTCTTGCCTCCATCAGGAATGGTTTGCAAAGAGAGTTTTACCAGCAAACTGATAACAGCCCATGCAGAACCGATTGACAGTCATAAAAGGAGGCAAAAAAATGCTTTTGCTGCTACAATGTTATTTTAATTTCTGAAACAAATCTTAGCGCCTTTGCCACCAGTTTGTACCACTCTACCTGCACCAGCTCTGGGGCTGAGAGTTGTGTTAGCACAAATTGCAGTCACTAACCTGTGTTTGGTTAGTGACTGATGAAAGTTTTAATTTAGACATCTGGACTGATGAAAGTTTTAATTTAGACAAAGTTTAAATTATTGCTTTGGGCTGCACTAACTACAGTAGAGGAGCTTGTATCGTGACACCACATTCTCTTCAGAGAACACAAATTCACAATGTGGCTATATGGGAGTGCAGTCACTCAGGATGGGGACTTCAGCTCTGACAGCAGTGTGTGTGCAGAGAATGCCTGTGCTTCAGCCTGCCTTGTACCACAATCATGGGATGTGAACGCTCTCCAGCCACAGTGCATCCCAGTCCATGGCTGATTTGAGCTTCTCTGCAGTGAGATTATTATAGCCCTTTTGGTTTGTATTGCTTATTGGCTGTTTTATTTTGTATGATAAAGGAACAGTCTCGTTTTCACTGGATTTTCCTGTGGCGTCCCTAGCTTCTGGTCGTGCTCCCCAGGTAGAGGGCTGTCCCACATGTTCTGTCTGAGAGTGGAGTTCAATCCCTGCTCCTGCATTGACAGGGATCATGCTTCTCGGCCGTGGAGCCCTCAGGGTAAGATACTTAATTACTAATAACTCTGTATTGTGGTTGCTGAGGAATGATGACCTGCTATGACGCTCTACTCATGAATGATAATTGATGACCTGTTAAATAAGGCAGAGCCAAATTTTTGGCAACGGTAGGGCATGCAGCACCAGGAGTTTCCCACCGATGTGTGCCACTCAAAAGCAGCTTATGTCTTTTGTCCTAGAACAAGGAGAAATGCAGCTGCATTTAGAGGCCCTTTTGATAGGAAATCTCCATCTGCCCACATGTATTGGGGGGTTCTTACATTTTCATTGCAGAACACCTGTCAGGGCAGAAAACCTGGAAAAAAGATGTTTCATATTTTATTCTGGGAAGGAGTATACCTTGTCTGCAGAGCTTTAAATTCCTCCCTGAGGTGCAGATAATAGTCAGAGACTCTTACCTGAGATCAGGAGTCTTTTTGTTACATATCTCGGTCTATAGGATATTTACTTCTATATTATCATTAAACCAGTTCACAGCAAAAAAAATACCAGTTCATGGGTCATAATCATCAGTACAGAGCTTTCCACCCTGACTGTCTGTAGATGTAAGAGTCATCACCACAAACTTTGCAGTTACAGTGCTCACTTCTTAAGACACAATGGCTCTTTGCCCATGTCTTGTTGATTGACTGGTGAGAAATAATCACCCCAGGTGTATATGGTTCCTTGCATGTCTTTGTGTCTTTGACTGGATATACTGAAACAACCATACTGCCCTAGTTCAAAAGGTCATGAGCATTCATGAGCCTGATGTTAGCCAGTGCTTACTCCTACAGTAACTGTTTGCCAATGCTGTAAAATCCTGGGACTTATCTCAGCATCTGCTAACAAGACTCTGCATGTCAGATTTGTAAAAAAACCCACATGCTATGGTTATCCCGGTCACACGTCACAGCAAGTTTTACCTTGTCTCTGATGACACACAGCTCTTCCTAGGTTTGCCCGAAGGATGCTTTTTCTGTCACAAACCCTGGCCAGGCTGACAGTAATGTAAGTTTGTGGAGGCTGGAATTTCTGTGGACACTCTCAGGCCAAAGGATGCAGAAATGTGCTGGAGCTCTAGACCGCAAAAAGTATGGGCTGTACCTATTTCACTGCATCAAAAGATAACATGCACAGGTGCTGATAGCCTTTATCAGCTTAACTAATTACATGGTATATAAAAAAAAAAAACCAACATGCTAGTGTAGAATTTCTGTCTATCACAAAGTTGTCGATCTTTGGATCATGCATTCAGAATTATAACCATCTGGCAGCATTTTATATCAGATATGTTGGCTCAAAATTAATTCTGTTCTTCTAATAAAGGAGAGAAAACAAATTAACAAAGGGCAGATACTTGTCATGGTCTTACAGAAGACAATAATGTATTAGAGTAGTCCATATATTCTGTACTTCACATAAATAAAAGAATAAAAGAGAACAGAAATTCCATATTATCATGTGATCGGAGCTGTAACTGAATTTAGAGCAGCATGAATCTTTCCCAATGTATGTAGTGACAGAAAGTCCTGCTGCTCATAGAACAGCATGTTCAATGATGTTACTTAAGATCTTGAAGTACAATAGATGCAAGGAGCAGGATGTGCTTTGTTCCCAGGCAAAATCAGAAATACGTCTCCCACACTTACCATATCTCGATAGAGTGAGAAACTCTGTAAAGTCCCTCGCCCATTTCCTTCTGCTTTGTCACTCCTGAGTAAACTTCCCAGTTCTTGACATTCATAGTTCTGTTTAAATATAAAAGTATATATAATGGCAATGAAATTTGCTGTTAAATATTTATTATCACAGAAGCTCAGAAAGCTTCACAGTCATTGGCTGCTTAAAGGCTTTGAACTGAAGTGGGAAGCAGGTGTGGCTTGCTTTACATATCTTTTCACATTTTGTTAAACAGACCAGTGACAGAACCAGGAGGAAAATTCAGGAACTGAGACTTGTTTTAAACTTTCTTTTAAAATAATCCAATTTACATAAGATATAAACATAAAGTAATTCAGCAGCTTGACCTCAAAAGGAGGAACTCTTATCTCTTCATTATAATAGGGAGTAATCTGCATATGTCAGTTAAAGTTTCCATATCTCGTTTTCCTTGTTTGTCAAGTAAAGAAAATAATAATTACCCTCTTTATAGGGTTGTTGATGCTTTTTAAGGATTCCTAAATACTATAAAAAGAAAAACACCCTGTGTTAGTGTTCCTAGTAATTATGCCATTTGGCTGTCTGCAGCCTGGAGGGTCTGACTGGTTACCAGGGACTGTGATAACAAGGGTTTCAGACACATCTTGATGAGATGCTATTACTCAGGCCACGTCTCCTGCCTGTTCCTGTGTTATGAGAACTGCTGCCTTCACCACTGACAGTTGTGCAACTTCCTTCTGGCTTTTGAAGTTGTTTCCGAGGAATTCCTTTCTTCTGGTAACTGATAATGACTTCCCAGGCAACAGGTCCTGATGCTAGTGACTGTTTCATCTCCTCCTTTTTTTAAACTTTAATCTTAATGATATGATAGAAGCAGTTGGACCACATCTTCCTTTTTCTTTCTGAGCTTTTTTATGTAAGGTCACTCATTGCTCAGCTCTTCCTGAAAGAAAGAAGGAAGAAAGAGCTGTGGGGTGGGGAAGTAAAATGGGAGCTAAGGCCAGCTGTGCTCTGACCAGGATCAGAGCAAACAGAAGAACTCAGGTCTGTAGGAGAGATAACATATGAATTAGGTGACAGTTTAATTCCCTACATGAAAAAAAAATCAAACTGGTCTCCTTGAAAAAAGATAAAATCTCTCTTGTGTTCACTTGTTCCTTTTATGACATCCCTCCGAGTTACTCATGCACAAGTGTCCTCCTGATCCCGGTAAATCTTGCGATAGACACCTTTTCAATAAGACACAAAGACTAGCATTTGCATTCCTTGAAAACAGTGGTAGCGAAGGAAAATTGGAAGCAAAGATAGCCTGTGAATATGGGAGCCAGTTCAGTAAAGGAAGTCTTAATCATCTCTTCCAGGCTCTAAGAGAAGAAAATTGCTTTTTTATATCATACCCTGAAAGATTTTTGTCCTCTGTGTGGGCATGCCCATCTGATGGGCTGAGAGCGTTTAATCTAATTATTTAATCTTAACTATGAGTCACCAGTCTACAGCTGTTAATCAGTTATCAATTTGCAAACAATACTCAGCTGATAAACGGTGGTTACTCTGAGAGGAGTGCTCTCACCTTTTGGGGGTCTCAAAAAGCACCCTACAAAGGGCAAGAAAGAATAGAGAGGAGTAATATCCTCATCCCTTGTGGTTTCCTCACCTCCAGGGACAGTGCAGGGCTCAGCTGGGAAGGAAATAGCATCCAAAACCTGGATGAATAGAACCAAGAGGAGTGGGGACCAGGTGTGAGAGGCTGGGAAGCAACTGAGTGAGAAAAGCAAAAAGATGGGAGAAGTGTTAACCAGGAAGGGATAGAAATGGAGGAAGGCTATATTTAGGAAGGCTACTATGGAGACAGGAGGATTTCTAATGCCAGGAGGGAATAGACAGCCCAACGCGAGCCCGGCTGCAGGAGCTGCTCCGACCCTACTCCAAGGGCAGGCGGCGCAATTGCCTCGAGAAACGCGTTTCAGGTCGGTCGCAGGGGGTTTCAGTGTGGGTTGGTGACGTTCGTGAAAACTTTAACCGGTACCTGCTGCTTTGATGGCGTGACAGATAAAACAGCTACCCTAACCTTCATTCCACTCTAAGTGTTTCCCCTCCTCTCGATAAGAGCGTTAAATCCCCAGTTTGTCGCACTGAGAACTAAGCCGTCATTCCTCGATGTGGAGATGCAATTGTTGGTGTTTTACTTAATCTCATCTATACTTTAATTAATGATTTTGGACCCTGCAGCTAGATTTAATAACTAGTATGGGTGTCTCATCTTCTAGAAAGTGATAGAGTCAGTTCAGCCGCAGGGATGCACATAAAATCTGTGCGTAGGTGCTTGCAATACGTTACACAAACAGCAGAAAAGGCTAGGAAAAAATAGTCCTATTCAATGTTCTCTCTTTATCCCTTTGTTTTAGCGTGCTACTCTTTGAATTAAAGTCAGTAGATACATGATTTTTCATTGCTTTGGCTTTTTATAGCGCCTTCTGCAGAATACCAGGATCTTTTGGATCTCCTACTATATTCCACCCTGTATAGCTCTGTGGCTATAATGTCAACAGCTATAGACTTGCAGTGAAATTACATTATAAACAATCTGTTACTAATGACTAAAGCAGAATTGTCATTCTTCAGCTGAGCACTTATTTGGACGTCTCATGCGACACTGCTAAACATCCTAGAGTAAAAGTCTCATCCCCAACACTTTGAAGTCCATGGGACTTTTGATGTTGGCTTTGTTAATGGTAGCA
Organism: Clamator glandarius; assembly: GCA_033459285.1. Lineage (NCBI taxonomy): Eukaryota > Metazoa > Chordata > Aves > Cuculiformes > Cuculidae > Clamator > Clamator glandarius. The sequence continues at coordinate 449,981 of JAUNZM010000016.1, read as the reverse complement.
TCAAGACTTAATGATGCCTATGTATAGGATAAGGCTGATCTTTCATTGAATCACTGTGGCTGTGAGTCAAACAGATATTTGGTGCATCACATCCGCTCTCTATAACGTAATTCAAGTAAATGTCATCCCAGGTACAAGCCAAGGAAATTTCTGAGATAGAGCAACATGTTTATGGAGTGCAGTTAACTATCTTTTTCATTCTTCACACTCCTTTGTACCAATCTTTTCCTATAAGCACTGCTTGTTGGGAATACACATTCTCCAGTGCTTGTAAAATGATCAGAATCTGTACCATTGAAGAAGTACAAATGTTTATTGAAATGAAAATGCGTGTTTTTGACATCTTGTAAAATTAGGTAGCAAAATACCATGCTGAGTTCAACAAAGTGAAACAATTCTTCCTGCCCCAAGAGCTCGCTGGTCTTATAATGCAAGACTCGGAGTCATATCACAGGGGACCTCTTCTTTGTAGTATGATATGTGATAGGAAATGTTCAGCTACATATCAGCCATCCAGCTATTCAGGATGGTAAATCCTTCCTGAGCTGCAGTTCTCAGTGTTGGGTTGGGGACTTAATCTCCCCATCATATGGACAAGGCAGCAGAGGCACCTTTGAGGTCTGGAATTTATCAGATTGTGGACAGATTACGGGTTGCTCAGTCATTGGGACTTTGTAAGCTGCTTTCATGGCAGAAGTGATGTTGGAGTTGTTCTGAATCATAGTTGTTAATTCAACAGACTTTGCTTGTAATTTAGCTGTGATTGCTTTGGTAATGTTGTAAATTTGCATAATTAGTCCCTCATTACACATATGAGAAACATAAGTACTGTGCGGCAGTCTTCCCTCGCATTTAGCTTGAAAGCAAGACTGAAAAAAAGAGGTTCTTTGATGTTCACGTGGCACTGGCTTCTTAGGATAGAATTATTTATAATGCGCAAATCTTCTCTCACCTATTTTGGTCTCTTGATGTGGCTGGAGAATTGCAGTTCCATTCTTCTCTGATTTCCTGGGAAATCATGTGTTTTGTTTTGTGGGATAAACAGAATCAATCTGAGCTATAGCTGGTAAGTTTACTACATGTGATCTTTGGACTCACTTTCATTTGTCCTAAATATTCTAGCTGTGATTGGCCTTACTGGCCTATATATCTGTATACCTGGTGTAGTCTTGCCATAGAATCATAAAGGTTGGAAAAAAACTTGGAGACTGTCAAGTCCAACCATCAGCCCAACACCACCGTGCCTACTAAGTCAAGTCCCAGAGTGCCAAGTCTAGACATTTTTTCATCGCGTCCAGGGATGGTGACTCCACCACAGTGAAGCATCCCAGTGTCACCAAGACCCTGAGTATATTCAGGTCAGAACATATGAATCTCAAATTGTCATCCATCCCTGCAAAAACTTTGATGAGAATGGTTTCAACTACTCGCTGACCTACAGCAACAACCTACAGACTATTTTCTTACTATATTAATTTCTTTTTCCAGTGTAACTGTTTAGAGATGTATACCAGCCTTTTGCAATCACCGCTTAGTACATATTCGTAATAATTCACTTTTTGGTAGCCTTTCATCCGTCACTTCATATATGATTCAGTAACTAGTGCAGTGAAACTGTCAGCCTGAGTAAGCATTTTTGTTTTCTTTTTGAGGATAAGAATACTGATGTGTTAGAGACTGAGAAGAAGAAATGGCTTGAGATTTTTGGAGTAAATAGCTGAGTTGGTTGGTGCCTAACATAAGCCACCTAAGAAGACATAATTTTCCAAAACAGGCTTTCTGAAAGTCAGGTACTTTTAAAGGGTCTCTAACTAGACATTTTAAAAACTGAGTCACTGAAGCTACTTCTGGAAATCCTGACCAGTGTGCTTTGTCTGAAATACATAACAAACTAAAGTCAGGGAATAAATGCATATCTGACTCTTGCTTTCAACTGAGCTGTGATGCCTCCTCGTTAGATTTCTCGGTGGCTTTCGTCTAGACTACCCTTTTTGCATCTTGTAATGTTGTTACCAAGACACATTATCATCTTCCTGCAGGTTTGTCATTAACATTCCTTTTCTGAACTGCCTCTCCTAGAAGGAGACCAGTCAATCCATTGGCATGATAAGGCTGCTGCACCAATTACCTGCTTATTTTCTTATATTTCCTCTCTTTATCCTTCTGTTGCGTTTCACATTATACTGGCACATGAAACTCTGATGCAGAAGCCATTTGTTTTGATTGAAGGGTAACTAGAATAACATCTAAGATTGTAAATGAAGGTCAGACATCAAAGTTAAGAATTTTTTTCCTGTACTAAATTGCTACCTTTTTTTGCCTGAGAACTCTCTCACATGTCAAAATTGCAAGAACATTTTGTGGATGAGGCTACGGAGCTGCCTCTGAGATTTGTAGTAAAGAATTTTCCATGGACTGTGTGCAACTCTCATTGCAGTAGGGTGGAAGAATGAAGAAGCTATCTATGTCTAGAACATATTTCATCACAGTAACCGAACATATAAAATGTGGAGTTTTTCTCACTGATGTATTTAATATTTATGGAATTATCATTTGATTTTGCTTTGTAATAAACAGAAAACAAAAATTTCTAATTTTTAGGACCTCCTGACTGCTTCAGTTTCTGGGCCCAGCTGGAAAGCCGTCCCTTCCCACTTTTTTCACAACTACTGTCCATGCTCTATGCTGTACTTTGCAGACCCTGCCCTTCTTCAAAGCCTGGTTTAATATTCAACACATTCTGTACCTTTTTGTTATTATTTAATGAAAGTCCTTACTGAGCAAATTGTAGTAATAAACCTCTTGGGAATCAGTTTTATTAAGCAATTTTCTCTGTCTTAGCAGAATTATATAGCACACAGTAATTAGTTCTCACAATAACCACTTTCAAGAGTAGGGACAATGAAGGTAGGATTGTCCTCACAAGGAAGTGGAGAAGTTAAACCCTGTTTAAATCAGTTATAGTAGCTTCTGGTTTTGTTCTTACTGATGAAGCATGTTCATATGAATGACTGAAGTGCCTGTTTGATCTATGGGCAAAGAAAATTACTTTGGAAAGGATCATGACCAAGAGTGTTCATGGTTTCATGACTGCATTGACCTGGAGCAGCGGGTGAGGTGAGGCACACCAAGCTACAAGTGCTGGGCACCGAAGCATTTCATCAGCATATGTGCTGATGTCACAGTGGTGTAAAAACGTCCAATAGCTTCTGTTATTTCTGTTGAGTCCTCATTCAGGTCCAAAATCAGCACAGAAAAAATTAGTCTGTCTTATTTTAAGCGTGCAGATAATCTCAATGCTTTATTTTTACTTCAGATTTTTTTCTGACTGAGATTGAGTGCTTGCTAACTTTGACATCTATACTTTCTATGTTCTTTACATGTTTCCCGGAAGAGTAGGTTTAGGGTTTTTTTAAAATACAAGAATGCCTGCACAAAGGAACACAGATGTTTTTTTAAAAAGTCTTTACTTATGTGCTGTTTTTCCACATAACATGAGAGTGTGTACTTAGTTATTTCTTAGTGTTCCTCTAGCAAATGTTTTTCTAATATATCCAGCTCCTCATTGACATATTTCTTGGCAGGCACTTTTGTGCTTCTGTCTTCATGATGTCTGAATTAATCTGAGTTCATCAACTAAAACAAATTATCTTCATAACACTCTTGTGAATTCAAATAGTGTTGTTATTTTTGACCGACAGCTAGGCTCTCTAATCTGGAGGTATTAAGTGCCGAATGACCATAGTTTTGGTTTAATGTTTTGGAATATTTTAAAATATTTTTTCAGCATAAGTGAGCACAACAGTTTTCCACTTTCATTAGACATTTTACAGTTTTTCAGCACCTAAGATTGGGACCCTGCTAACTATGCCTTTATGTAGCAGCCCTGGTACCTTTCTTCTCATACTGAGGAAGAAAATTCACCCAATGCATTCAGTAACACAAGCAAAGCTACTATGTTGTCATACAATTAAAGCCTGAATTGTAATGCACTTGCAATTAATTAATTGATTAAGCTTCATTTATGTTTCCCAGTTTTTGAGGCCTGGACCTTTGTATTTTTCCAAGCAATTTAAAAAATAACGCTGTAATTATAAAAGAACAGAAGTATTCTGTCACTAACATTTTATTTCTAGGTAGTCACCATGAATTTTATTTGTTTGTGTGTACCAAACACCACAGAAGAGCCTTTAATGTTCATGGGCAGAAACGTAGAGACTCGTGACTTCTGGGCTTGTTGTCTGATTTTGGAAGAGGAAATACTCCAGCAGCTGTAGATTCTTCAGGCTATTGGAATCTAATGACCTTTTCAGCCCCAGATCTGAAATTAGTGGTGAGGCTCGTGACTAATTTACTTACACTGTGTTTTGGAGCACAAGGATGGTTATAATTCAGGACAGGACAAAAAGACGTCCTGGGATTAAGTTCACCACTCAGACTGAAAACCTGAACTAGATTTGGGTCTGGGAGTGCCTGGGTCTGCTGTAAGAAAGCCAGGATTAAGGATTAGGGGATGGGAGAGAACACAGGGAGGCAAGGGCAATGAGTTTTACTTAGTTCTGGATCTGGCAAGGGTGGCAAGGCTTGATCATGGTTGTGTCCTCTGTGGGTTTTATGAGGCTGGAAAGGCTTGCTTTGTTGAAGTTAAGGAAGGATTCACACTGGTATTAGATTCATGCTTGTCTTGGCACCAGTCCCAAATTTAGCAATGGCTTCTTATCAGTCCTGTACTGGTCTTTCTTCAACAGCCCCACTCGCTTAAACTTTTTCCTAACAAAAAAATCTTAGAATTGATCTTAACATCCAAACTTCTGTAAGGTGAAGACCCAAAATTAGACAGGGATGTCATATCGACATGATCCCTGACATTACCTTAGTACATCCACCCTTAACCCTACATCATAACCCTTGTCAACCTGAACCTTAAGCCCTTGTCTTACCCTGTGACTCTTGCCAAAAAGCTCTTGATCTAGTTATGTGGCTGAAATCACGCTTTTAAATTAAGAACCATTCATTATACAGAGCCAGCACAATTGTAGCAGATTTTATTTGCACAGATGGAGCAGTTACATGCAGTAATACTCCTTCAAAGCCCAGCTAGATAAATCAATGCATTTTAATTGTGACATTGTTGTTTCTGAGGAACTGGGCTCTCCCTGAATATTGGAGGACATGAGGACATAGAGCTGGCAAGTTTGAGAAGTAACTGTACCAGACTTAGCCATTACCCAGAGTATACAAATAGCAGGAGGTTCTCATTAAGGCCTGTGTTTAATGACAGCAGCTGGCAGCTGGTGAAACTCCAACTGAGAGCCTTTATATCTGAAAAATTCAAAACTAACAGCTTTAGAAACAGAGTGGGTCCTGTTCCCACTGTCAGAAAAAGTGCTATTTAATGTGCAAGGGCAGTGTTTATTTTTGTGTATGACACAAATGGGCACTTTGATCTACAGCTTAGATGCTCTTTTTCAAATTAGCACTTAATTTGAGCTGGCAATGGGAGCTCATTAGAAAATTAGCAAAGTTGCATCATTTTTCTCAAGAGTGGAATGTGATGGTTTTATCCCTTCTGGTAATCCATATTCTTCATCAACAGGAGATGTGGCTAAACATTTTAACGAAATATTGGAAAACCAGTTCTCATTCTTCATAACTAGAAGTGACATTCACATGAATTCATGTTTCTTGGGGACCAAAGAATGACATGCAGGATGTTACAGAAAACAGGAGCAGGTTAAAAGATAATACAAACTTTTTGTCCTCCAACAAAATGAAAAGCAGAGTGACAGAGACTGATTTATTTTTTTCTTCAGAGAGAGAATAAAGGGGGTAAAAATAATGATAGTGAAGGATTTCATTCCCCCCAAGAAATCAGTCTTTATTATGTTGCTGTGAACTGCCCCGGATCTTGCCCTGAATCATATTTCATGAATAACCAAAGGTACTGGAAAGAAATACAACTTTTTTTCTACTTCTACTGAGTGGTATCAGACTAGAAGCAATGAGCTGTTTCTGAAGTATCTCCTTACCTGATCTCTGCTGGATCACTGAGCTATCATGATATTCATTTTTTCATGGAGAATCTTTTTCAGGTGCTTAGCTAATGCCTCTTGCCAGTAGGCGATGCTTCCCCTGTGAATACAGGGTACAGCAGAACATGTCTATGTTTCAACTGTGTTAGAAGTTCTTAAAGGAGAGATGGTAAGGTCCTGTTGGTGCCTCCCTGTGCAGTACTGCACTAAGCACAGCTCAGGTGGATCAGGATCTTTAACTTTCTCTTGTGTGGCTGCTTAGGAAATGAAACATTAGATAAAATTGCAAAAAAAAAAAATAGTTTAGATTACACAGGATTCTGAGTGCTGGGGAGAACTGCAGAGGAATCCAACTCATTGAGATGAATGGGTTACAGAAAGGCAAAAGAAATTTTAAGGTTAACACAGGGAAATAAATAATCTATACTATTAATTTATCCCATTAGTCCCTATAGTCATTGTCATCACTTGCTAATTAACTGCAGATGTCACCCTTGGTTGACTGTGGAAAAATGTTAATCCATTGTGGAACACCAGCCAGAAAAATCACCCAAACCCTTGGATGCATAAAAAAATGGAAAATGCAGTGCCACAGTCAAGGGAATGACTTCAATTTGCAATGTTCCTTGCAGTATTACTCATTTCTAAAGAATTCAAGATATAAAGAGAGTTATAAAGCAAGCAATGGAAGTGATTAGTCACAGGGATGATGTGCATGGGCAAACAGCACAGAGCAGGTGACATACTAAATAATCACAATGATACGTTCTCAGGTTCATGTGCTTGTGCCTAGCTGAAGATTTCACCGAGGCCAAGGATGCAGCAGGAGTCAGTGCTTAGAACCCACAATGCTGAAAACAAAAGCCTTGATATTAGGTGGGATATGTTTTTTTTCCAAGATATGCAGATACTTGAGGGCATGAAAGAAATATCTAACAATGGGAATCTTCCTTACAGGGAAGTTATTTTTTATTTTCCATCTGCTGGTTGGTTGTGCCTTTCTCAGAAGTATTTAATGCTGAATGCTGCCAAAGGACTTGGCGGGGAAATTCATAGAATGTAGTCAGGATGTTCCCATATAATTATATGCATAAGTCCTTTGATTTAGACAATATTATCACTTGCATACCTATTTCCAGGACAGGACCTAAGCGCTGTAAAGTACCATCCTGTTATTTGCAATGTGAAACAAGTAGTCGTAAGCTAATGCGCTTGACTGAACTTCCTCATGTTGACATGACTAACCGAGAGCTGGGCTGCTTCTTTGTATGTCTCACTCATCTTCACAGAAGGTTGTCTTGGAGGATGAGAGGTGTAGGCGGAGTAAGTGATCCGAGGAGGGGACAGAGACAGTGTTGTGTACAAAACATTCCCCCTACGCAAAATGGTACGCTGGGGGTGGCTGCTGATTTTAGCCTCGAATTTAAAAGCCACAGTCCAAAAATAAAAAGTGTCACTATAAATAATAGAAGTGAGGCTAACGGGTCAGCTCTGAGATCTTGCTTGTATTTTTTTGTAAGGTGGGTGTGTGTAGGCTGTGAAGATGGTTTGAGCAAGTCACTTTCGAGAATGAAGAATAATATGGGAAACAAATGAAAAGTTTATTTAAGTGTTGATAATTTCCTTTTTCATAATAACGATAGAATGGAACATATTAGTAAAACTCACATACTGTACACCTACATTTTATATTGTTTAGAGACCATGTTGGGTGAGTAATCCAAGATGCCATAGGAGCATCTAGGGCTTCTTTTGACTTAATCACTCATTTAAAAATGTGGTTTAGCATGGCATGTATTTTTATGCAGCAAGAACTATTTATGACCAAAAATTAGTGCACAGTAAATTAAGGAGTGAAAATATAATCTGTTCTGTACCCTACATTCATTCCTCATGAGGATCCTTCAGTCCTTACATGCAGGGTGAAGTAGCCAGTTCTCTCTAAACTCATCCTGGCTTACCTCACCCTCGTTCCCATGTTTAAGTCCCTCCAAATGTACCAAATGTCTCACTTGTATGTGAAGATGGCAGATGAGGCTCTGTTTGGCCTCAGGCTTTGTAACCTTGAGGGTTTAATCTAAGAACAATATAGGTACTCGGGCATCTTTAAAGTTATTTGGGCTTCAGAGGGAAATTTCATTAAGCAGAACCAGAATTGTAAAGAGCGAACTGAACCAAACCCCTGCCCCTGCACTGTGATGTTGTGCTGCTCCTCAGCCGCTGGCTGGGATCTTTCTAGCATGGGGTTTTTCTTTTCCACTTACTTAAAGTGAGCTCCAGCTGTATGGTTCCTGGCAGGAGGAGGCTGACTTTCACACTGTGGGGGTGAAGCAGCTGCCTTCTAATGCCAGCACTACCCCTAAAGCTTGCCAGACCCCTCAGCCCCAGTTTCCCAATACTAGTCCCATTGCTTATCCTTGTATTTGGCTGTGGGTTTATCCTTGTGTGGTCTTCCACCTACATCTGTCTGTGTGTGTGTGTACGCAGGCTCTTATATTGCAATACTGTCTGCATGCAGATGTGCATCTACTAGGTGTGGTTGGGAATGACTGAGAACCACAGCTTCTGTCCTTCAGCTGCAATGAGAAGGTGTACAGAAGTGGAAACAATATGCTAAGACAATCATAGAACAGCTTGGGTTGAAAGGGGATCTTTAAAGATCATTTAGTCCAACCCAAATGTCCAGTGTCTGAGCTGAAGATAGGTTACAGACACAGCATGGGACTTCCAGTTGTTAAGATTTACGTGTGGTTTTTTTTCTGGGAAGAAGCTCAAGGCCACTAAATAATTAGGGATTGTTACAGGCCTCAACAGAAACTCAAACAGAAGTAAGACTAAAATGTACCGGTTTGAGTCTCTGGTTTTAAACATCCTTGTCTAGAGAAAAATAAGTCAGGAGGAAAGAGAGTTAAAATAAACTTGAATTAACAAGGGAAGTATATAATGTAGATTTTGCTGACTCTCAAGAACTGTTCTGCTGTTTGTTTTGTTTGGCCTTTCTATCTGTACCAGGATGCAACATCCTACAGCTTGAGTTTAGTGATTTCCCTTTGAAACAAGACAGTGTTTCAACTCCAGAGACTGAAGACTGAACTCCTACCAGAGCTGTGATGATGGAAGTATGGAATAACTCTGCTTGGCCCCCGTCTTAGCTGCTCTGAGCAATTTTGAGGTATATTTTTAGCTAGGCTTTCCTGTCTCTCTTGTATGTGAGGGGGTTTTATGTGGTTGGTTTTTTCCTTTTGCAATTTTTTGCTAATGACAGCAGACACTTGAGACATCAAAGCCTCCGCCAACAGACCACATACTGAAATACTGCCCAGCTGATGATCTTGAAGCATAACCTAAGATGAGGATAATTCTGTTTTTAGAGCCACTCAAGCCTTGGCCCTAAGCAGCTAGGGCAAAGGTCAGTTTGTCCTCAGACTCCTTCATCTTTCTTTCCACTCCCCCAACTCCCAGCTCTGTTGAAAGCATTTCTCAATGTCTTGTTCTTTTAGACAGATTGACAATAGACTGAGCAAACTTGTGTGTTGTGGTCTGGTTATTATAATTCTGGTTACTGCAGGAAAGGGTGCTGTTAATTCAATATCCTTTCTGTGGACACGCAGCCTGTGTGGACCATACGTGGCTCTTATATCCTATAAATGTTATGCTGTTTTATACCTGGTTACCAACATTTAGTTCAGAATTATTCTCTCCCATTACTTTTCCTCCCATTTCTACTCAGATTTTCTGTCTTTTGGTTTCCAAGAGGCCTTGGTTTGTGGGTTACAGCACCTGCAGGCTTTGAGCTGGTTGCATCAGCTCAAAGGACTGAAGATGGACTCAGCATGCTGCTGGTGTGGCCAAATAGCACAGTTGATTTGGGACAGCACCTCACTGTAATGGGAATCCGTTTCACTAACAGCTACGGTGGATGTGAAAGGTCGTAGTAATAGAAATATTTCAGAGTTTCTGTCAAGGCAGACGTGGGAGGCTTGCAGGGGACATGCACGTCTCTTGGTATAGCAGCTATGTTATCTCTAGTCCTATTAAAAAACCCAGATTTACAACTACTTGTCTCAGAGGTCCTGGCCTCTATGCATCTTCTTTAGTGGTATTTTCAACAGACAGAAAGCTTTCAAAAGCTCCATGGGCTGAACCATTTCTTCTTAACAGAAATATCTCATTGTGCTTTGTCTGTAATGTCTTCTGGGTGAAATCAGAGATGTCTGCCTGCAGGGGATCCTTGAAAAATACCTCAAAGATAGATTTTTTTTTTTTTTTAATTGTTTTCCTCTAAACATTGTCATTGCAGAACAGCAGATTATAATTTGGTCTGTTCTCAGTAAAAAAGCCAATAATTAGCATTCCATTAATATATTTGTGTTGTTTCTTAAGCTATAGATAGGTATAAAATCTAAGTTTCAGTGAGTAACTCTAATTCTTAGACACTGGGCAAGTACAGGTACAGAATTACTTATGGAAGTGGTCGTGCATAGTGCTAGGCAGGGGCTAAGAGTGGTAAGGTCTTCATTGTGTTAAAGAGGTCAGTTTAGCCCCACTTCTACTCCCTTCCCTGCACATCCTGACACCAGACAAGGAAACTGGATTTCACGATGACAGAGCTGCTGGCAGGAGACAGCACTTCTCTGCCAAAGTCACACCCGCACCTCCAGAGAAATGGTACTGACCATCTCATAGAAGGCATGTCAAAATGCCTTTCAAAATGGATTAGAAGTGAAGAAGTTTTGTGGAGACATAGTATGTGGGAAAGGCACTCAAGAGTCCTGCAAGAGACTGCTTGTAGCAGATACCACTGTTAGTGGTTCTCTCCAAGGAGCGTATCCTCCAAAATGAAATGTGAAGGACAGCTGAGTTCTCAGCCATGGGGGTGAAGGAATGTGCACAAGTAACTGAGGGGATATGGGAAGTTATTTGGTTGTTGATTAAGCATTTTTTTCCCGTTTCTTCACAAGTATCTTTTCACTGTTTTTTGTTGTTGGTTTTCGGCTTGAACGTTGTAAGTACATATTTTTATTTTCCATTTCTTTATTTGTCTTTGGAGACAAGGATGGCTTCAAAGTATCTTCCTATTCTTAATTTTTGTTTTAAAGATGTGGTGATCCTTAACACTGAAATACCCCAAGCAAGTTTTCAGCTTACCTTCCACTGATCTGAAACACCTGGAGCGGAAGAGTATGTTGTTTACAGGAACTGCACAGGCGAGTTTGAAAGCTGGTGCTGTGGAGGTCAGCAGAAGCAGCAGCATCTCCCAGAGCCTAATGGCAATGAGGAAAATCTCTGGCATGTGGCAAGGTGAGGAGCAACCTCACCTGAACTCCAGATGTCTCTGTGAAGCAGCCCCCAGCTTTCAAGGACAATCTGTGTGATATTGCAGGTTTGGAATTCTCAGGAAGTATTAGCTGAGATCAGCCCAAGGCCATTGCCCAGTGCCAGACTGAAGGGAGATATTTTCACTGATGGTCTTAGCACCTCTCTGATGATGAGCAGGGGGCAAAGGATAAGTTCATGGTTCTGGGAGTGCATGAACTGCTCATGTTAGCCAATAACGCACATGTCCTGAAACACCCCTGGCCTTGGACACCACAGTCAGTATTACTGGAATACAAATTCTTCCACGGAGGGTATAAATCTGGTGGCCTCCTCTGAAATCAGACACCTAGAAGCTTTCATTCCAATACTTTCTTTACCAGTAGTGGTGGTGGCCATGTTTCCAGTGGCACTGTGGAAATCCAGGTTCAAGTCTGTCTTTTGTGTCTGGGATGATATAAGCCCCTGTTTTGCAGCTGCTCATGAGAGGAGATTCTGGGAACTGGAATCAGACACTTGGACTGCAGTTTCTGCCCATGAAATTATCCATGCTCTTCATCATACGACATAGGATGTAAAATACCATCCTTCTGCAGCAGGAACCTAAGCCTACCTGCTATCCCTTCTCCACTAAAAGGGTTTATCTTTATAATCATCTTATAGAGACTCGATGGGCAGCAGTGAATATACTCCTTTGTGGCTCCACAGATTGTCAAGTAGCGCTGTCGGAGCTGGCTCTCAGAGAGCAAGCTGAGTAATAAAGCCACATGAAGGGTCATAGAGCTCTGTACTCTCTGATTTAGCTTGTCTATTAGCTGGACTAATTAGTCCAGATGGAAAGCAATACTAATGTGGTTACTCCACTGCTGCTTTCTGAGACAGTTTGTTCAGAACAAGCCCTGGTATTTCTACACAGTAGAGCATTGTCTGTGTAAATATATTCTCCATGCTGCAAATCAAATAACTTCATAGCACCCTTACTGCTTGCATATACCATTGCTCACTCACATCTTTGTATGTCCTGGGGACCCCTTGTATAGGATCTACAAATGGAAAAGACACATTTTTTTCCCATCTTATTTACTGGTAGAGCTCACATTTCCTACCCTAGCTGATCTAGATTGCACGTATTTGTTAATGACTTTTAATATGAAATTTCCTTAATGCTGCTGTGAGATGGCTTCTGTTTTGTGATATCAGCACAGGAGTATTTTATGCATTATTTCTAAAGTAGCTGTCAATGTTAGCAAACATATTCCAATATTAAGCAGTCTACACAGCAGCATACAAAGCAGACTAAAAAATAAGCTAAAGGAAAGATCTAAGTGGGTTATTTTCACATGGATATAAAATACAGAGGAAAGAAAATGAAAGAAAGCAGCTCGCATATGAGGACAGGCTGAGAGAGTTGTGGTTGTTCGGCCTGGAGAAGAGAAGGCTCCAAGGAGGTCATATAGCGACCTTCCCATACCTGAAGGGGCTACAAGAAAGCTGGGGAGGGACTGTTCACAAAGGCTTGTGGTGATAGGACCAGGGGCAATGGGTATAAACTGAAGAGGGGCATATTTAGACTAGACATAATAGGAATTTCTTAATTATGAGAGTGGTGAGACACTGGCACAGGTTGCCCAGGGAAGCTGTGGCTGCCCCATTCCTGGAGGTGTTCAAGGTCAGGCTGGATGGACCTTGGGCAGCCTGGGCTGGTGGGAGGTGTCCCTGCCTATGGCAGCGGGGCTGGAACTGAATGATCTTTATGTTCCCTTCCAACCCAAACTATTCTATGATTCTGTGATTAAATACTGTTTGTTAAAGCTGTATAAGGGTTGAATAAGGATGACTACTTATAAATAATTCTCCTTCTTTTGACTTCTAGCTCTCCTTTAAAAACATAAAATACAATTTAGAAACAGAATGTGGAGCACTGAAGTGAAAACACATAGGAAGGTCTGGGGAAAAGAATAAAATACACCCAACTGTTAAAATCTAGATGAAAATCCACAATGAATGTCAGTGAACCTGAAGCCCAAAGGAATAGAGGTGGAGACACTGAATCAATATCACAGTCCACAAGGAAGAGGTACCAGATGTCCATCTGCCATCAGGGACAGAGGACGCCTTTGCAGGAAACAGGGGAGATGTTCTTCTGGCTGTTTTATTTGCCAGCTGTGCAGAACCCTCACCAGGAGTGAGGAGGGTGGATGACAGTGCCAACCAGCAGATTGTTCACCAGATGGAAGTACTAGGGTCAAGTACGGTGGTGAAAAGGTGCCAAAGCCTCGTTTCCATTACACCTTATCTGGTTTAGCGAAATCTCCAGGAACTTGTAGCAAATTGCCTGGGAGGTGTAATGAATTTAGATTTAGACACAGAAATTCTCAGAGAAGTTTCTCAAGGCTTCAGGTGCCACGCAAAGTATAACAAATGTTGAAGGGCAGATAAGAAAACATGATGTAGGGAAGTTACTGTGAGTTTTTAGTCATAACTGTAATTCTGTGCAAATATTCATATAAATGTCAGCATTTGATCAGAAAGATGAGTAAGAAATAGCTTGTGTTTGTTTAAATGATAGTTGCCACTAGTTACATGTAGCATATTTTGTGCTTACCCGAGGCATTTGTACCAGAAGAGCAACTGGTTCTAATCTCCTAATACCAACAGAAGGAAAATTTGCTTCCTTAGCTATAAGTAAATGTCTCAACCTTATCTTTATTTAGGACTTTATCTTTGTGCTATCTGCAAATTTATCCATGGTTATTTTCTTTTTACTTCCACATCAATGATGGAAATACTCAGTCATGTTAGTCCAGCATAAAACCCAGCTGGAAACATCCTGTTTGACAATGATTCCTACTGAGGACATGTTGAAACCTTGCAGCTAGTTCTGAATCCGTGCGCTGTTTGGTTATTTGTATTTTATTATGCCATGTTTGTATCAAGATGTCAAGGCTGAAACCCTGAATGCATATTCATGCTTTCATTGAATTCTTTATCTCATTTTTCATTATTTTACCTGAGACTGACAAAGTTTAATCTGTTCTTGCACAGGTCTTCCCCACAATGTTTTGCATATTTTTAATGTTGGCACAACAGTTGCACTCTTCCAGTCTTTTGGAATTTTACTCTACCTGCGCTTAATGATGTTAATGCCAAAACAGATCAAGAAATATCAGTAGGTTAGTGGTACCCCATAGCCTGTTTTTTTGACAGTTTCTGGTTGGAAACAATGCAGGCTGGTTGGTGTAACAGTATTTCTTCCAAGAGATGCATTTCACTATCATCTGACTTATTTGCTAATTTGACTGTAGTTCATCATCTTCATGTGATGTGGGTACATCATATCCCTTCTTCCAAATATAAACTAAGATACTGGAATACTTCTGCATTTTCTGAATCATTAACAGTTTTATAATTTGCTTTGATTAATGGGCCTTCTACAGTAGCTGGGGTTTATTTCCTTCCTAATGCATGTATACATCTCTTCCTGCTATCTTAACTTCACCCCCGATCTCTTCATAACTTCAGTCTCCTCTAACAGTTTTCTGCCTTGCTCTAGCAGTTCGCAGCTCATGGCAACCTCTTACGAAAACCTGTCTCTGGCAGGCTATAAAACAATCCTCTTCTGACCACACTTCCTGGAGAAAAGGTCACTCGCACGTAGCAGGACCTGAGCCATCTCTGACCCACAAGACACAAGGGCTCAGTAATTGATGCTGAGACCACCCATACCTGTATGGGTTGGTTTTGCTGTGGGGAAAAAACATTTCTGTGATAAGCAGTGCCTGCTGAAGTTCAAGGAATTTAGTGCGTTATGTATTCCTGTCAGTGAGCTGCCTGTGGATGCTGCTGAGTGTACTGAATGATCCCAGGACAAGGGGAAGATGTCTTCAGTGATGAGGTAACCAAGCCTTTGATGTTCCAGAAAGCCTTGAGGTCACGGTGTGTGTTTGTGTGAATCTGCCAGCCCCTGAGAATGTGACCTTGGCTTCAGTCTCCCTGACTGCTGTGGCAGCAGAGGATGCAGTCAAGGGGCCTTTTGCACAGGCCACAGAGATTAAAAAAAAAAAAAGGGAGGAAATGGCTAACACTTCATAACTTCAGCACAGCAGCAGAACCCAGGCTTGATGTGGCTCTCAAACCAACTATATTGATTTGTAGTAGAAGGGAAATGAGAGAGAATATGCAGACGTACAAATGTGAGTGTTGAGTGCCATTTGAGGTGCTCTGAGCTGTAGGGCCACGTCTCCAGCTGCAGCTCCAAGGACATGAGTACCTTGTAGCTCCTGTCATACCAGGCAGCTCCATGTGGAAGCTGAGGATACCTTCAGGCATCTCAAATGGCATAAAATGCAAATGTTTAGGCATCTGAATTTATTGCATTGAGTGGCAGTCAGATTAATATGCCTTATCTGAGGCAGCTAAGTGGAGGTATCTTATTTGCAAATAAAACTTTCCTCATAGCCAGCAGAAATCCAGTGCATACACCCCAGTAATGTAATGTAGCATGGAGCAGGGAAAGGACACTATTGCCTCACCAGAGGCACGTTGTGGCTAGTTAGATGCCTCGGGCATCTCACCTGGCCCCCTGCTGCTGCTCCTGGGTTGCAGATGCGGTGTTGTAGCTATCCTCCCTGTGCAAACATTATCGATAATGTAGGGCATCTTTAATAATGCTACCCATTTATTTGTGAGCAACAGGAAAGCTATAATGAAGCCTTAGAACTCCACTAGACGCAAAGGAAAATTACCCAGATAGTTCACATTTATATGTTTAAATGTCTATATCTTAATCTGGAGCTGAATCTCACCTGCTCTGTTTGATAACAGGACTCACATATGTGAAAATAACTATTATTTCTAAGCCTAACATTGTGCTTAGTTTGGCTCAAAAGGTAACATTTCTAGATTACATGTCAAAATGTAGGTGTTGGTACTAGGTTTGCATGACAGGGTTTTGGAGTGAAGGGGCTACAGGAGTGGCTTCTGTCAGAAGCTGCTAGAAGTTTCTCCCGTGTCCAATACAGCCAATGCCAGCTGGCTCCAAGATGGACCTTCTACTGGCCAAAGAAAGCCAAGCCCATCAGTAACAGTGTTAGCAATTCTGGGATAACATATTTGAGAAAGGGAATCATTGCTGTGCAACAACTCCAGCAGGAAGGAGGAGCAAGAATACATGAGAGAGACAACTTTGCAGACATCAAGGTTGGTGAAGAAAGATGAGGAGGAGGTGCTCCAGGTGCCAGAGCAAAGATTCCTCTGTAGCTCCTGGAGAAGACCATTGTGAGGCAAGCTGTCCCTCTGCAGCCCATGGACGTCACCAGTGGAGAAGATGCCAGAGCAGGTGAATGAACCTGAGGGAGCCTGTGACCCCATGGAAGCCCATGGTGGAGTAGGGTCCTGACAGGGCTTGTGGACCCATTGAGAGAGGAGCCCACGCTGGAGCAGGTTCTCTGGCAGGACTTGTGACCCCATGGGGATCTCACACTGGAGCAGTTTGTGAAGAACTGCAGCCTGTGGAATGACTCGCTGTTGAAGTTTGTGGAGGACTGTCTCCCGTGGGAGGGACCCCACACTGCAGCAGGGGAAGAGCGTGAGGAGTCTTCCACCTGTGGAGGAAGGAGTGGCAGAGACAACATGTGATGACCTGACCACAACCCCCATTCCTCATTGCCCTGCAGGGAAGAAGTAGAGAATTTGGGAGTGAAGTTAAGCCCAGGAAGAAGATGGGGGTAAGATGTTTTAAGATTTAGTTTCTGTTTCTCATTATCCTATTTTGATTTGATAGGCAATAAATTAAATTGGTTTTCCCCAAGTCAAGCCTCTTTGGCCCATGACGGTTAACTGCTGAGTGCTCTCTCCCTCTCCTTATCTTGACTGATGATCTTTTAATTATATTTTCTCCTCTGTCCAGCCAAGGAGGGGCACCTGGTGTCCAGCCAGGATTAAGCAGCCACAGAACTATAGGGAATATTTTGTGTGGTTTATTTTTAACCTGTACAAGTAATGTCATGGGCTTAGATGTTCTGTTTGTAGAAGCATAATTTGCCAGCAGTTTTCTGTCCTTTGTGCCTCCAAGACCTGCAGTCTTTTCAAGTAATTCATGCAAAGTAGCAAGGACAGGGAGCAGTGAATATTAGCATACCAAGCACGTACACCCATGGCCTGAAGGGAAGGAGGAGCATTAATATATGAGCAAGGTGCCATGCTGTATGATTGGCCCTTAAAATGTAATATGTAACAACTTCAATTATCTCAGTTTTGCTATCTTTTACTCCTAATGTAAAGTGATGTTTTACATTAAAAGAGGATATCACAAATACTTTTTTCAGGCATGAGGTTCACATGAGGGACAGAGTCTTTCTATTCCTACAGACACATCTTTTCCAATCAAGGCAAAATTTTCTCCACTTTTGTGGAGGAAAAAGTCACTGGAAACGTTTTGTGGTATCAGTGAGTTTTGTATGAGCAGAAACAGGATAAATTCCCCCTTTTTCTCCATGGTTCAGAATGTCACTGGATAACTCTGCTCTTATGCACTGGAGATTTAGCTTTGAATGGGGATGGCAGAAGTTAACAAATAATTGCTTGGGTGTATTACATCTGTTGTAAGACAATTTCAAATTGCTTTACAAACAGCAAGGAAATAAGATTCATAACACTTAGTGATGTAAAGCAAGATGAAGGAAAATTCATGTAATACTGAAAATATGTGGTTGGCTTGATTCTGAAAAATGTGAGGCTTGGAAAAATAAGCAACCTCTCTTATCATTGTACCAAGAACAGAAATAATAATATTAAATATTAACTATAGAGAAACAAAATAAGTTCTGACTACTTAAGGATTAGTTTGAGAACATCTCAAACTCTCAGACTGGTGCAGTTTTGGAATCCTCAACATAAGAAGGAGATGGAGCTGTTGGAACAAGTCCTGAGGAGGCTACAAAGATGATCAGAGGGCTGGAGTACCTCCCATATGAGGTCAGGCTGAGAAAGCTGGGGTTCATCAGCCTGGAGAAAGCTCTGA
The DNA here is from genome assembly GCA_033459285.1 of Clamator glandarius. Lineage (NCBI taxonomy): Eukaryota > Metazoa > Chordata > Aves > Cuculiformes > Cuculidae > Clamator > Clamator glandarius. Next base: position 431,612 of record JAUNZM010000016.1, on the reverse strand, counting down.
GGAGACCTTATAGTGACCTTCCAGCACCTGGAGGGGCTACAAGAAAGCTGGGGAGCCACTGTTTACAAAGTCTTGTAGTGATAGGATCAGGGACAATGGGTATAAACTAGAGAGGGGCAGATTTCTACTGGACATAAGGAGGAATTTTTTCATCATGAGATTGGTGAGATGCAGTAATAGATTGCCCAGGGAAGCTGTGGCTGCCCCATTGCTGGAGGTGTTCAGGGCTGGGTTGGATGGGGCCTTGGGCAGCCTGGAAGGTGTCCCTGCCCATGGCAGGGAGGTTGTAACTGGATGATCTTTAAGGTCCTTTCCAACCCAAACTATTCTATGATTTGATGATTTTGGGCAGTAGGAGTGAAACCTTGCAGGCAAGGACAATTTTATTCTGCACTGAAACCACTGTTACCTTGTTTCACCGCCAGTTCAGTAGCCTACATGTTTTCTAAAGTTTTCCTATAGACTTTCAGTTGTTCAAGTCACTGTATGCTTTGTGACTACTGTATTTTATTACTGCTACTATTATCTGTTCTTGATATGCAGATAAATATTATAGTAGAGCTGGGTGATAGGCTTCAAAGATCAGTGTGATGTATTTTCTCCTACATTCTTAGTTCATATTGTGATGTTTCACAACACAGTCCTAGCATCAGCGCTCTTCTGTAACTCCACAGCATCTGTTGTGCTTACCTACAGTGATCCATCCTATATTCTATCTGGTTTTGCCTTAAGACTACAGGGACATGGATACAATTTATTTTTTAAATGGCTTTGTCTACTGTAGGGTGTTACGTTCATTCATTGATAGTAAAATTGTCTTCAAGTGATGAGTTGTAGACAATGCCAACCCGTGTCTCTCGTTTCTTATTCCCAGTTCAAGGCTCACATAATTTCATTAGGACTGTTGCGGTCTGATGTGGAGACTTGCCTTGAAAACACTGTATTTCAAATCCATTCTTCAATCTAGAGTGGACTGTTGGGGTTTGTAGTCATCTGTATTATGTATGTCACAGAGTATGTGCTCTTCAAGAGCCAGACTGTAGGGTACCAGCCAGCTTCCCCAAGGAGACAGCACTCCTTTGTTCATTTCTGGCTGGGTTTTTTGCTTGTTAGTTGAATTCTTGGCACACTTGTTGGACAGATGTCTACAGCGGTCACAATCACAAGACTGTTTTGGGTCTTCTGGTTGTTAGGTTTTGTTTCTAAGGACTGTTCTGCTCCCTTTTTACTCTCTGTGCCCTTTTGAGACACAGCTGTCCTCTCCACCACCTTTCTGAAGGGCACAGCAACTTTCTACATAATTCTGAGTATAGAACTTAATCATCGTGATAGTGCTGCTGTGTCACAATAATTCAGTTACCGCATCCAGTCCACAGCTATTTCTAATTCAAGACTTGGAACTGCATATGAAAAGGACAAAAAAAAAAAATCAGTACTCCCTCTGCAAACTTTTACTGTTTGTACTGTCTTCCCCTGGGTTTTACGCATTCCCTGCAAAATTTACAGAGTGTAGCAGGCAAGGGACTGAGCTTGAGGAAACATAACGTGATAACTCAGGTGTTGAGAACTGCTGGTACAGTTTATCAAGCAGCTGCAGAAATATCAGCTGAGGCACTCTCGCAGTGACAAGGGAACAGTTTTTAGAATACATTTTGAGAGCAGTGATGATAATGTAAGAACACTTGTACTGGTCGCATGGAAGGTCCACCTAGCCCAGTGGTTTTTTCCAACAACCGGAAAGGAGTGGACTTCCTGGAGGGAGAAGTGGCATATTTTTTAAACAACTGATGATGGGGTTTGTTGCTTTAGGTTTGCCCAGGCTCACTTGAAACCCATCTGAACTCCTGGCATCCATAGCATCCTAAGGCAAGAGCTACTATCTACTGAGGGACTGTTTACAAAAGCTTGTAGGCTTGTAGTGATAGGACTAGGGGTAACAGGTATAAACTGGAGAGGAGCAGATTTAGACTAGACATAAGGAAGAATGTATTCATTATGAGAGTGATGAGGCACTGGCACAGGTTGCCCAGGGAAGTTGTGGATGTCCCATCCCTGGAGGTGTTCAAGGCCAGGTTGGATGGAGCCTTAGGCAGCATGGGCTGGTGGGAGGTGTCTCTGCCCATGGCAAGGAGGCTGGAACTGGATGATCTTTAAGGTCCCTTCTAACCCAAACCATTCTATGATTCTAATCTCACAATTACCACCATTTGTGGCATTTGTCTGCATCGTTTTTGCAATGGGTGAACTATCACTGCACACGGTTTCCAGGCTGAGGCTTTATGGATTTACACCAGAGCATAGGCTGTTCTCTGATTTGTTCTTTGTTCCCTTGCTAATAATCACTAGTGTCCTGTTTGCAGTTTTACTCTAGCTAACACTGAACTACCAGCTTTCTGCAACTATTATAGTCCAAGCATTCATTCCTCAGTAGCAATAACCAGCTCAGGGTCCATCATTTTATTTGCTAAGTTAGAAAGATTTTTTAATTATTTGCACTGCATTTCAGCATGCTCTGTTGCTCAGTATTATTAACTCCTTTCTCACAGTCAGCACTTATCTTTACTACCCCAAATAACTTGATATCAGCACATTTTATCACTTCCCTTCTCACAGAAAGTTTTGCATTACAGTGCATTTATCATATTATGTATGACTATGTTGAACAGCTTTGTTTCCAAACCAGTTCCCAAGGAAGGAAAACGCCTTCCCTCACTGTGAAAACCCTTTTTAACTCCTGCTTTCTTTTTCCCATCTTTTAGCCATTTTTTTGGCCATTGTTGCTAAGCTTCTTGAAAAGCCTTTGATGAGTAACTGCAGTGAATATATTTTTAAATATTTAGAGGCTGTATGAGTTGAATCTCTCTTTTCACATGCCTCATGATTCCTTTAGGGAACTCAAACACATTTACTCAAGAGGCATAAGTCCTTTTTCCAGGAGCTATGTTGACTCCTCCTTAACATGTTACCTTTATCACTTCTCCTAATTCTTTTGTTATACCTTTTATCAATTCAGCCTGGTGCAGTGTATGTAGATTCCTTACTCTTTGAACCATTAAAAAAAATGCACAATCACATTTATCACCTTTCTCTTCTGAGTTAAGATGCTGGTTTTAAGCAAGAGATTATACACTGTAGTTTGAGCTACATTCACTTAAAACTCCTGGGAGAATATTCCGGTGATTGCGGGGCTGAGTGCACCATCAGCAAGTTTGCCAATGACACCAAGCTGTGTGGCACAGTTGAGGGAAGGGATACCATTTAGATGGACCTGGACAGGCTTGAGGTGGGCCCGTGCTGACCTCATGAAGTTTAACATGGCTGCGTGCAAGGTCCTGCACCTGGGTCAGGGAAATCCCAAGCACAATTACAGGCTGGGCAGAGAATGGATTGAGAGCAGCTGTAAGGAGAAGGACTTGGGAGTGTTGGTGAATGAGAAGCTGAACATGAGCCCACAGTGTGCACTTGCAGCCCAGAAAGCCAACAGTATCCTGGGCTGCATCAAGAGAAGTGTAACCAGCAGGCTGAGGGAGGGGACTCTCCCACTCTACCCTGCTCTTGTGAAACCTCACCTGGAGTAATGTGTTCAATTCTAGAGTCTTCAGCACAGGAAGGACATAGATCCATTTGAGTGAGTTCAGAGAAGGGTCACGAAGATGATCAGAGGTATGGAGCACCTCCTGTATGAGGACAGGCTGAGAGAATTGTTCAGCCTGGAGAAAAGAAGGCTTTGGAGAGACCAATGCATACTGAAAAGCTGTGGAGATGCTCTTTATCAGGGAGTGCAGGGATAGGATGAGGGGTAATGGTTTTAAGCTGAAACGGGGAGATTGAAATTAGATATTAGGAAGAAATTGTTTGTTCTGTGAGAGTGGTGAGGCATTGGAACAGGCTGCCCAGTGAAGTCATGGCTGTCTCATCCCTGGAGGTGTTCAAGGCCAGGTTGGGTGAGGCTTTGAGGAATCAGATTCAGTGGAAGGTGTCCCTGCCCATGGCAGGGGGTTGGAATTGGATGATCTTTAAGGCCCCTTCCAAGCCAACCCATTCTATGATTCAGTGATTCTAGGATTGTCTGTCTTGTTCATGTACATGACAGCCCTTCCTACTGATCCTTCAGTTCATCACAGGTTCTCTAATAACTCTCTCTTAAAGAAAGTCTCTTGTATGGGAACTTCCCTAGGACTTTTAGAGAAGTTAGGACATTTATTCAGCTTTTCTGTAATGCTCTGCTATGATCTCATCTTCTCTCATCTTCTCAGAAGGTACCTTTAAACCTTAATCACACACTGACTCTCTGGTATGCCTCCTGCTCTTGATGTATTTCAAAGAGGATTTACTGCTGGGTTTTGTACTTTTGGCAAGTTGCTCTTAAACAACATTTCTGGCCTATTTTATTGTACTTTTAAGCCTTTTCTATTTGTCATTTTCTTGATTTGGATATGCGTCAGTTTTTAAAGGATTATGTTATATATCCTACATCTTTGCAGGATGAATAAGCAATAAAAAATCTGCTACAGTCTTGCTCAGTTCAAAAGGATTATTATAGTGAGGATTCCTGCCAGAAAGAAGCTCAGAACAGCAATTAAGAGAGTTAAATAGCCTTCATGCTGTCTAACAAATATTTAAAGATAACTATGGGATAAATAGAGCAAATGTAGCCCACATATGTAGAAAGATTTGAGAAAGGGCATAATGATGTCAGCATGATCAAAGGGCAAAGGAAGGGCGACTCAGTGTCTTGTTGTTATGGAGCAAAGCCAGAAATTGCCTTGGTTTCCTTAGCAATACTTGCCACCCACACCAGCAACTTCAGCTCTCTCCACCAGGCAGACATAAGCAAGAGCTCCATGATGCCTCAAAACAGACTGGCTTTGCTGGCACCTTCAACTATAGGCTGCAGTCCTATTTCATTGCACCTAAAATCAGCTCTGTTCCAGGGAGATGCCTGCTTTCCCATTCTTCTAGTGATGGTTTCATACCTAAATCCTCCTACATGATATTGAACCTTTAGCCATCAAGTTTTCTAGTGTTCATGTCTTCATAAGCATGTCTGGAGCAGTTCTGAAAGGTTGTATTCCTGGGCTGGATTTTATGGTTTGCCCTTCACTCTTCTTGGTCTGAGCCACCATGAAAAAGGCTGGTTTGTGAGTAGTAATTTCCTGCTGGAAACTTCACAACCGTATAAGTTATAGTGCTTTGGCAAGATGAAAATGATTTTACTCACTAGCAGTAGACTGGAATTGTTCTGATGATTTTCATTACCGAGCAGTTTGCTGTAAGAAACTGAAAAGAGTAGGAGGAGATCACAGCGTGGTGCACTCAAATCACGAATCGTATGTTGGAGGCTTAGCAGTGTGTTATTTGGGATTCTATGACTAGGTTTCACTCAGTTTCAAAAGCAAAAAAAAAGGAGAGTGCTTCATCTGAAGACAATTTTCACTGTCGCTGTAAATTTGGTATTTACTGTCATTCTTATTTGTGCTTAGCGTGAAAATTTTTACTGCATTTTGGACTGTAAGGAAATATTCATCTGAAATGGAAAAATCCTTCACAATGGAAACTGATGGTTCTCACCTGTCTTATCAAAACATGGGTTAGCAGATGAGGTCATGTGGGTAAATGTATACTTTCTGCTAATAAGAGCAGAGAAGTTAAGGAAAATGCTTTCTTCTCGTCTCAATAATGGCTTTCTCATTTAATAAGTGTAATCATGCAAGCTGTAAATTCCAGCTATCCAGAGTGTAGTTATTTCCTCTGAAGACCAGATACACAACAGATTGCTTTCTTAGAATTTTTACAAACTCCTGCTTTTCAAATACTTTTCATGTTCTTCCTAGATGCTTCATACAACTGTAAAACACGTTAGTCAGATGTCCCTGAGTCTCCCATGGCAGAACTCGGTAACGTAGATGCCAAACCCAAATTACAGCTGCTTCAGCACAAACACAATGAAAACCAGGCAGAAGAGATTGTTCTTTTCTGCAAAGAAGAATGATACAACTTGATTGCAAATGCAGCACAGCAAAGAAGAAAGGGAGTAATCTATGTTGCCAGCACCGGTAACGACCACAGACAGATCACTTTCCTCTTGTACTGAGCAGCAACAAGACTCTAATATTGAAGACAAAGAGGGATGTACTAGCTGTCAGACACATACATTGGAGAAGCATTAGTGAGTTTATTTCCTTAAAGCCTCAGCTGGAAAGCATGACAGAAATAGGCAAAATGCCTTCATGAAGCCTTGCTTTTTCTGGCATACTTCCTTCATCCATAATGAATTGTTCTGTCTCTGCAGGGATACATTTGGGCCCTGGAATAGTTTATGTAACTTAAATTAATTGCAGTATTTGTCAGGATTAAAAAAACCAACAACAACAAAAAGCCCAAACAGGCTTTATTTTCATCAAAGGCTCGGTAAGACAACAGAGAATACCATTAATGAAAACATTTGCTCTTTTTTAGATCTCTTAATCTCTGAAATCTGAATATTTTTTGTGTTTCTCTGGCATTTCTAATTATTGAAGATAGGTACCCTCTTTGCACCTAAATATATTGTCATTTTAATGCATGCCTTTGGGGAGAACAACCAGAATCCAGTGTTATTACTTACATGTACTGCATGCAGAGGCCCCCATTCGGGCCCCTTGTGATAAAGTCTCTGGAGTCGGACTCCTGTACTTTCAGTCTGCATTCCCAGGTTGGGATAGCAACTAAAAGAAACAGCAGCAAGCAAAATCAAAACTGGCCATGATCCTGGGGTAGAACAATAGACTGAGAAGTACCTGAGCATATTTAAAGCATTAGGTGTGTTGCATATTTAAATAGGTAACCCAGGCGTGAACCCCATAGCTGGATATCTTGTTAGTATCTCAGTACCAGCTTTTAATCTGGCACTTTTGTATTTTTATAGTTATACAATTGTCTGAGTACCTGAAAATTGACAAAAATGCTTTTGTTCCTTGGGACTGAGCATGTTCTAGCACAGGTTTTACAAGTTTATTGATAGAACTACAAATAAACAAAACCCAAACCCAAGCACTCCACTCTTACCCACACCCCAGGTCTGCATTTTGGATGGTGCTCAGTTTGGTGCAGACTGCTTCCACTGAGCTCTTTGCAGCTTCTGTGCCACATGACTGCATTAAAAACAAGGAAAGCAACTTTTACAGAGCAGCTGGGGCTAAAAGTGTGTGGTGAGTCATCACAAACGGGAAATCAGGTATAAACAGAGATTCTGCAAGAAACAGAAAGACAGACTGATCAGCAAAGGTAAACTGTGTGTCGAGGTCAGAAAATGAGACTTGCCGAAAGTCAAGCTAAATTAGATATGCAAAGACAATCATAAAAAACAGTCCGAAGGTTTGAAGGCACAGTGAAAAAGAAAAAAATGAGAACAAGGAAAGAGGAAGCAGGGCTGCAGTGGAACAAGGGACAGTTTTTCTCAGAATTCTGGATGAGCTGGCTAATGAAATCACAAACAAATATTTTGATAAGCCTGTTATGTTGGGAATCTAGTCCAGCTAAAAATCACATACCATTTTTCATAATGAGGCTTATGCAAATTCTGTATTTAAGAAGAATGAAGGTAAAAGCATCATCACAGCTATAGCCTCTTCCATCTGATTTGTTATATGTAAATTTGAAGGAAAAAATATTTCAAGTTATAGAGGTAAGTAGGACAAAATTTTTACCCAAAGCAGACCATGCCAGACTAGTCCGATCATTCTCTGTGATGAGACCATTAATTTTTTAGATGAAGGTAATGTTATATTTACTGATGAAATGAAGTTGGGATGTTTCTTCACTGCAGAAGATTATTGTAATTCAAGGCAACGGGATGGCTTCAATAATGAGAATAAAACAAGTGCAGTAGTATATAATACAGTGGTGTGCTGATAAAAGCTTTAGGTACAAGCAATGAGTTCATCAGCGTGAGACAACGGAGCAAGAGCAAGCTTAAAAAATAATTATGATTTTTTGACGCTACAGAAGTGTGATCCAAAAAGGTCCTGGGCATATTGTCCCCAGTAGGAATAAAGCAAATGTTTGAGTCCTCTCAGCTGGAACACTGTGTGCACAGAACGCATAGCTTATACAAAAGAAGAGAGATGGAGAAGGGCTTGTTACCCTGTAATGCAGTTTCTGTAAAAGCTTGTCAGTTTACCCTTCAGTTTAGGGGTGGGGAACATTTTCCTTACTAAGGACCAAATATACCATTTCAACACATTTGGCAGATGACACATTAACACGCTCTGCTATCCAGTAATAATACACAGCCTAATTTTAATCATGGGCTGTACCCCATAAAATGAAGTAACAGGGATATTCAGCCAACAAAATAAAGGTTCCCCGCACCTGCTTCAGCTTAATGCTGTCTATGCGCTAATCTTTGTCTCTGGAGACTGAAAGTTGTGAGCTTAAATCAGGCAGGAAAATAAATGCTGTAATTTCCACCAACTAAGTCAGAATGTTCTGACACAGAACTCGCTCTGAAATCGGTGGAAGTGCTACATACAAACAGCTTTCCTGCCTGCAGTCTTCATATGGGACTTATCTGTATTACACAGCCTGCCCACAGTTGTACGCAGCTGGCTCTCTCTGTGCAACAGCAAGCGAAGGCCAGGGGAAAGGCTGCTGCTGGTTGCAACTGAGATATGAGTCATGGGAAATGTTAAGAAACTTCATTTTCCTTAAGAACTGCCAGTGCAATTACTCCCTTGTACTCAGAAATAATCTTTTCCTTTACATGGAGACCCCTTCAAACCCCAAAGTAGGAGTTAACAGTGCTGTATTTATGTTATAAGTCAATCAAGGTTCATCACTAAACTACACTTCCTAACCAGGCTTTTGCTAATCTCTGTTGTACCTAAAATACAGGACTTGTTTTCACAGACCAAGCACTCTGTTGTATTGAGAAGGGGGATTCTTTTTGCTGCTTCATACTACAAATTTTGGTGAATGACAAAGAAAAATACTAATAAATGGCATTCACAGGAAATATCGCACTGCCTTATTTTCTGACCACAGAAACTGTGCTAATGCCACTGTAAAGGTTAAAGGCTTTAAAAGTAAATTGAAGTATTACCTGACTAATCACTAAAGATATCTCCTGCCTTTTCTTCAAATAAATCTACATGAGTTACACAAAAAATCAATGTTTTGGGAGCACTGCTTTATTAAGTGCTCCTTTTCAGTGATGTTAACGTTACAAAAGTAAACAGAGTTAAAACTGACTACTTTGTACTTCTGACAGTAGTACTCTCTTGGCAGTAATACTATTTGATCTATCATTTTTATCAGACAAAAGAATACATCCTATGTTGCTGAGCATTTTAAAGAAGCTTTTTGATAGGTTTCTTCATATTTTGCTTCTGTATATTTTTTAACGTCACTGATTTTTCAATGTTCTGTTAATTTTATTTAAAAAAAAACATACAGCTACACTTTTTTCAGTTAGAAAAGGAAATCTAGGAAGTAATAAAAGGCAAATGCAGAAACAAACAAAAGCCCAAGAGAATCCAAAATTTTGAATGACATAAAAGCTTACCTTAAATTAACATTTAACATATGAGAATGAAGTTCATCTTACCACACTTTTAAAGTCACCTTTCAGAGCACTTAATAATACTGGTCCAACCATGTAACATCTCTTGGGGGTCTAGTTCTCATGGATATGGGGAAAACCTGGATAAAACAAGAGTTGAGTGCAGAGGCAAGCCAGGGTCTGGAGTGCAGCCAGCCTGAAGCAAGCCTGGCCGCTGTGGCCCTAGGCTGTTTGGGACCCAGGCTAACTGCACAGTGCTCCTGGTAGCAGATGCAGGGCATTGAAGCACCCCAGCTCCCGTGTGCAGAGCCACATGCTGCTGGGTACCCTCTGCTTCCCCAGACCTGAGCTGGCCACCCCAGGAGTGGGACCACACTGAGAACCCCGGCCAGACTGAATCAGTGCCCCAAACTACAGGGGGACAGGACACACACAAACCATCTTCACCATTTGCTGGTATGATACAAGCTACTTTCTCCCTGCCTTTGGTGCCTCCCAGGTAAGGACCTGTTGCAAACCCTGGTGACAGTCAGATAAACCCTGATCTTGCCAAGTCCTGTCCTCTGGGGCCGTGACTTTTGTCCCTGCATAGACGTGTCCCTGTACTCTGCACTGGTGAGATCACACCTCGAATCCTGTGTTCAGTGTTGGGCCTCTCAGTACAAGACGGACATTGAAGGGCTACACCGTGTCCAGAGAAGGGCAATGAAGCTGGTGAAGGGGCTGGAGAACAAGGGTTGTGAGGAATAGCTCAGGGAACTGGGGTTGTTTAGCCTGGAGGAAGCTGAGGAGACCTTATCACAGTCTACAACAGCCTGAAAGGAGGTTGTAGGGCGGTGTGTGCTGGTTTCTTCTCCCATGTAACAACTGATAAGATGAGAAGAAATGGCCTCAAGTTGTGCTGGGGGATGTTTAGATTGGATGTTAGGAAACTCTTTACTGAAAGAGTGGCAAAGCATTGAACCAGGCTCCCCAGGGAGATAGTAGAGTCCTCATGCCTGGAGGTGTTCAAAACCACCACAGGAGGTTCAGATTGGATATTTAGAAAAATTACTTCACTGAAGGCGTTCTTGGGCACTGTCAGAGGCTGCCCAGGGAGGCGGTGGTGTCCCCACCCCTGGAGGTGTCTAAAAGATGGGTAGACGAGGTGCTAGGGATGGTTTAACCATGGAAAGGTACAATTGGACTCGATCCGAAAGGTCTTTTCTACCCAAGCGATACTGATTCTATGAAAAAAATGTGTGGATGTGGCACTTTGGGACACAGAATCATAGAACGGTTTGGGTTGGAAGGGACCTTAAAGCCCATCGAGTTCCAACCCCCCTGCCATGGGCAGGGACACCTCCCACTGGATCAGGCTGCCCAAGGCCCCATCCAGCCTGGCCTTGAACACCTCCAGGGATGGAGCAGCCACAGCTTCCCCGGTCAACCTGTGCCAGTGCCTCAACACTCCCATGGTGAAGAAATTCTTCCTTATGTCTAGTCTAAATCTGCCCCTCTCCAGTTTACACCCATTGCCCCTGGTCCTATCACTAAAAGCCCTTGTGAACAGCCCAGTGAACAGGTGCTGGAAGGTCGCTATATGATCTCCTTGGAGCCTTCTCCAGGTTGAACAACCGCAACTCTCTCAGCCTGTCCTCGCATGGGGGGTTTTCCAGCCCTCTGACCGTCTTTCTAGCCTCCTCTGGACCCGCTCCAACAGCTCCAACCCCCTCTAACGTTGAGGGCTCCAGAACTTGACGACTCGCGGCCGGGGAGGCGGGAGGCGGCGCCGGGAGCCCGCGGGCGGCTCTGACGAGGGGGCGGGGCTGCGCGCGGGCAGGTGAAGGCGGGGCGGGCGCCGCGGGGCTGGGATGAGCGCGCGGCGCGGCGGCTGTGGAGCCCGGGCGGGGGTAAGGACGGAGCCTGCTCCTCGCGGAGCCCGCGCGAGACCCACAACCCACCCCCTTTCCCCCTCGGTCCCGCGCGCGGAGCTCCGACCTCCCCCTTCTTCCCGCCCCCCCCTCCTCCTCCTCCTCCATCCCGCGCGCGAAGCTCCGACACCCCCCCCCTCAACCCTCCGCAGGAAGGACACAAGCGCCTCGTGCAGCCCTACAGACTAGGGGAAGTCTGGCTGGAAAGCTGCCTGGAGGAGAGGGACTGGGGGTGCTGGTTGACAGCGACTGAACACGAGCCAGCAGTGGCCCAGGTGGCCAAGAAGGCCAATAGCATCCTGGCTTGTATCAGAAACGGTGTGACCAGCAGGTCCAGAGAGGTTCTTCTCCCTCTGGACTCGGCACTGGTGAGACCGCACCTCGAGTACTGTGTTCAGTTCTGGGCCCCTCACCACAAGAAGGATGTTGAGGCTCTGGAGCGAGTCCAGAGAAGAGCAACAAAGCTGGTGAAGGGGCTGGAGAACAGGCCTTATGAGGAGCGACTGGGAGAGCTGGGGGTGTTTATCCTGGAGAAGAGGAGGCTGAGGGGAGACCTCATTGCTCTCTACAACTACCTGAAGGGAGGTTATGGAGTGGAGGGAGCTGGCCTCTTCTCCCAAGTGTCAGGGGACAGGACAAGAGGCAATGGCCTCAAGCTGCACCAGGAGAGGGTCTGATTGCACATTAGCAAAAAATTTTTCAGGGAAAGGGTCATTGGGCACTGGCAGAGGCTGTCCAGGGAGGTGGATGAGTCACCATCCTTGGCAGGATTTGAAAGACAGATAGATGAGCTACATAGTTCAGTTGCAGATAGGAATGGTTGGTCTCAGTGATCCAATAAGTCTTTTCCAACCTGGTGATTCTGTGATTCCCACTGCCACCATCTCAGCGCAGCACAGGAAGCTCCTCGAGCTGGGAGAAGCAGCGCTGATGCCCCATGGAAGAGCCCTCCTGCCAGGGGAGCCTAGGAAAGGAGACTGCACCATGTCCTGGTTGAGTAGAGGCTTGGCATGGGCTGGCAATATGCACTTATAGCCCAGAAATCAACTGTGTCCTGGGCTGCATCAAGAGAATTGTGGCCAGTAGACAAGGGAGGGGATTCTGCCCCCCTCTTCCTCTCTTGTGAGACCTACCTGGAGTATCGTGTGCAGTTGTGGAATCTTAAACATAAGAAGGAGATGGAGCTGTTGGAAAGGGTCCAGAGGAGACTATAAAGATGATCCGAGGGCTGGAGCACCTCCCATGCAAGGACAGGTTGAGAGAGCTGGGGTGTTCAGCCTGGAGAAGAGAAGGCTCCGAGGAGATCATATAGCGACCTTCCAGCCTCTGAAGGGGCTACAAGAAAGCTGGGGAGGGGCTGTTCAGAAAGGCTTGTAGTGAACTGCCACCTGGAACTGAGGTGCTCAGGAGCAGCCCATTTCTCTCATGAGGAACTGAGGAAGCTTCCCTGGGCATGGTTCATATTCCTCAACAGCCACGCATCTCTGAGAACACAGATGGTGCTAGGGAAGTCACCATTCCTGCTGCTGTGAGGGAAACAGTGGGAAGACTTGTGGCATCCCCCATCCCGAATATTGACACCGACAGCTGGGTCCCTATTTGATCACCTGCAGGTGGATGGTGGGACAGAATCAGTTTGACAGCGTGAGCCTGCCTGCATAAGAAGGAAGGGCTCTTTGTGGGTGGAAAATAAAGTGTAGGTGCTTTCCTTCTAGAAGAAAAAGCTCAATGAGCTGTACTGCTCCCCAGTTGTGTTGAATTGTGAGCATCCACGGTGATTTCTTAACACATTTCCAGTGAGGTGCTGGAGGGTGTCCAGAGAAGGGCAACAAAGCTGTTGAAGGGGCTGGAGAACAAGTCTTATAAGAGGTGGCTAAGGAAACGGGGGATGTTTAGCCTGGAGAAAAGGAGTCTGAGGGGAGACCCTATCACTCTGTACAACTACCTGAAAGGAAGGTGTAGTGAGGTGGGTGTTGGTCTCTTGGCCCAAGTGGTAGGTGATAGGATGAGAGGGAATGGCCTCAAATTGTGCTGGGGGAGGTTCAGACTGGACAGCAGGAAAAAGTTTCATCACCAAAAAGATTTTCGGGTACTGATAGAGGCTGCCCAAGGAGGTGATTGTGTTGCTATCCCTGGAGGTGTTTAAAAGATGGGTAAATGAGGCGCTTAGGGATATGGTTTAGTAGAGGACAGGTACAGTTGGGCTAGATCTCAAAGGTCTTTTCCAACCTAGCAATTCTATTCTATGATAATATAAATGTTTGTTAAAGGATGAGGTGAGACTCTTTAGAGATTAAATATAGCATTCTCTTTATTGTTATAATCTTCTTCAAGCCCCTTCATTCTAAATCTGGTCACGCTGTCACCTCTGTCTGGCTTTGAAGTTGCCATTCATCTACAAGTATGGGCTCTGTACAAACTCTGTATTGTACCTCTTGTATCAGGAGAGAGCAAGGACATCTGGCATGTGTTTATCTAATTTGTCAGCTTTTATCCTGCAAGTGCCCAGTGCAAATTGGTAGCAACTTAAGAGTATTGATACCCAGAATGAGTTGAGAAGGTGGATAAATGTTTCCCATTCCATCTGTTGAGACCTCTTTTCTACAGGTCGTTATGATGCTAGCAAAGAACGGGTCAGTAGTGGGATTGAAGTACCCTTTTACCTTGTCTAATTTCATTATTACAGATGAAGTAATGTCGCTAAGTGGATGTCGGAGAGAGTCTCCTGTTGGTGCATTGCTCTGGCTGGCTCTGCACTGGCAGGACTTCAATTTTCCTGTGAGAAATTAGTTTGCATTGAACGACTAAGTTTCCTACTGTGAAAAACAATTTCCACTTTCACTCTGCTCTTACTGTTATTGTCTTAGGTGCTATGAAGTGAACTCAGATCCGAATAATGATACATATCTTCTATTTATTTTTAGTTGTATTTGTTTGTATTGTGGTTTTTCAGTCATGTACCTTTTCCATGCTATAGACAAAAGTACAATTAACTTGCTGCTTTTCTTTTAGGCACAACACATGTTTCATTCCCTTCCAGTTACTGTGTCTTGGAGCCATCTTGCTGTTGCAAGAGGGCTGATTAATAGATACCCCTTGCCAATGTTCCATTCCTGAGAAGTCAGTACTGGGTCAGCTTAGTGGTGGGTTAAATGCTGTTTCCTGTTTGTAATTTTTTTGTTTTAAAATCTCCCAGCTCTCCATAAACTCCTTCATGAAGGATGACAAACTTTGTCCTAAATGTCCAGAAAATAAAGAGCCATTTTTTAAGTTCTAAAGAAGAGAGATACAGAGATGCCAGTTCTGGAAAAAGCTTAAAGTTTTCAAAACCAGTAAGAATGAACATGCCAAGATAAATTCCTGCAGCCACATCAGGCAGTGCTGTCCCAGTAAGAATTCCTGTGTTTGAGGCCAGTCTGATCAGTTGACTGTGAATCCGTAAGCTCCCACAGTCAGATGAACCCCATGTACTTTTAAGACTAGACTTCCAATCTCATTTTGTTGTTAGAAAATTTAGCATTAAAAAAAAAAAAGAAAGGTGTGTGTGAAAAGTCTCCTGCTTCAATTTCTCATTAAGTGGACACTGAGCAGTCTCCTTTGATAGAAAACCAAACATGGCAGAAACTTTGGTAATGAATGCTGAGTAGAAGTGGAAATGCATTAAGAACTGTTACCTTGCTCTTTACAACAATAAAATGCAAGCGTGGATGGCCAAAAGGGGCATGTGTATTGTCATTTTACTTGTAGGAAAAGTGCTTTTGGCACTGAAATCCTGGTGGTTATGTTGTTTGCTCTTGGCCCGAAGCCCTTGGGTTGTTAGGGCATTTATGGCTGTGTTACAGTATGATGAGATTGCAGTAATAGAGGGATATGAGTTTCAACTTGACCACGTTGACTTAGTGTTGGTGCATCTTCCTGTCTGTTTGGCGTGAGATTTTAGACGATGGGTAGCTTATGCTTTTATCAGATTATCCAGCAGTTTCATAAGTTGTTTGGAATGTGCAGCCCTGCAAGTATTGTGTCAATTAATTGTTGCTGGCTTAAACCCCGATGTTGAAAGTACTTGCAGATGTAAGTAACCCTATTATTTGTAAAACTGTTTGTTTGTGTTACTGTAGGATAAGGGCCTACTACTGTCGGACGTTGCAGGGTAGTTCATACAAGCCCTAACTCTCAGCAGAATTAATTGTTAGCTCTGTAAACAATGGTGAGGACTCATAACAGTTACCAGGGGACTTCCAGAATAAATGGGTTTTGTTTAGATTTGGAAGTATTGATTGATACAATGATTGTTCCATGCTGCCTTTTATCTTATGATGGGGATTTCTGAGGGACGACAGAAAATAACCTCCTAGATGGCTACTCCTCTAATGTGTAGCTAAGCGTTCTTCTGACGTCTTTTTAAGGTAAAGTTATTCCACAAAGGCATTTCCTAATGGGATTGCTTCACATTTGCTTTTGAACCTGTACTGTAGTGGAACAGTGTCTGGAAAGGAGCTGGGAGTCTGGATTATCAGGGGCACTTAGGGCAGCCTCAGAGGTGATCTGAGAGACATGACACGTTTCCACTAATACAATACTAAATGGAATATGTAGTTTTTATGTTATTATCCCGTGTACATACATCACTGTCTGTTCTTCTAGTACTTATGGACCGTAGCTAATTCTCTTGTTAATCAATACCTTTTCTGTTCATCTTACGCTATAGACAAGTTATGCCTTTTGCCCTGTGTTGAGGAAAGAATTTAAGACGCTGAAGTTTTGATCAGTATAACTACACTGAGTATTGCTGTAAACCTTAAGGCATTATTTATCATGCTATATATGAGAAGCATATTTATCATCAGATTG
Organism: Clamator glandarius; assembly: GCA_033459285.1. NCBI lineage: Eukaryota > Metazoa > Chordata > Aves > Cuculiformes > Cuculidae > Clamator > Clamator glandarius. The sequence continues at coordinate 415,307 of JAUNZM010000016.1, read as the reverse complement.
CTTGCTTGAGATGGATGGCTAGGCTGGAGCATGTGACGGAGTTCTCTGTACACTTCAGTTTCTAAGAGCAAAAAGCTGTTGCTGCAGTATTTCTTCAAGACCTCTTTGAAGGTTTCCTCAATCTTGCCTCTTCTCCATAAACTCCTATTGAATTGAAGTTGTTGGATTTGTTATTTCTTTCTCAAAAAGAAAGCGGGTTGAAGAGTCCACGTTTGATTGAATGCTTGCTGGAATCTGAAAACTAATTTTCCAAGGTAAAGGATGAATTTTAGATAGGGCAATAGTTAGGGGATAGTGCAGAAGCTTGATTTTTCCATGGAAAAAAGCCTATGTGTTATCCTATTCCATCATACCAGCATCACTGACATAATCTATTTCTTTAGCTTGCATGCCAGCTAATTTCCAGTAATGACCAAGTTCTTTTCTCTTCCAAGATGGTGTTATTACAGTGGTTATGCCAATTTGAACATCTTTGGCAGAAAGATATTTAAAGATGAGGTACAGTGCAGAGAAGGAATTACAATCATTCAGAAATCAGACCTTGGCAATACTTTGGTCTTCAGCTTCTGCAAACTTTATTTTTAGGAGAAGAGAAGAACTTGCATACCTGTTGTAAGGAGTCCTGTTGTATCGTCCTGCCGCAGTTACAGGCTGGTTTAACCAAACTGATTCAGAAACCCCCGCTCTGTAGCTAGGGCGCTCTCTAAAGTAGTTCTGGCAAGGCTTAACTTCACGGAAAGAGGAGGTTCCAGATCTGTCTCCTAAAATGGTTGTAAAGAGCTGAGCTAGATAACTGGCTTTAAATAAGCGAGTCTTTGGCTAGGTTTAGGAATAGCTGCGTGCTGAATTAGGTTGCTGGATTAATCTTCCTATCTATAGTTGCCCAGAACTGGAGAAAGCAGACCTTTGTTTCCTTACAATCTTATTTTTCTGGAAAGGAGACAAGTAAAACTCCAAGAAGGCTAGGGATCTCCTGTTTCAATCCTCTTTGTGTTTGAGAATTCTCACTGTTCAACTGGTTATGGTTAAAGCTTTCTGGATTTTCATTTTATTTACACTGAATTGCAACATTGACTGACATTAACTGTACATCGTGTTTGATCAGGGTCACTTCTGTCCTAATGGAACAGTAGGTACATTTGAACCATTAGATCTGTTCTGTCTTTTGGGGAGTGTGTATTTCTTTAATTCTGCTCCCTGCCCAGCTCTTCTAGTGTTCATTTGTCAAAGAAGAAACTTCCTAATTCAAGCTAGTTTTGTGTCCTTATATTTTTAAAAGGTAAACACTTTTTCCATAGTTAAATGCAACCATCCTACTGTTACTTAAAAAAACCCATGAGCTTTGTGTTTTGTCATTGTAGACCATTTTCTTGGAAATGTTAGGGGAGAAAGACAGGAGTTTGGGGTTCTGTTCTTTATAGTATGCCTGACTTTAATATATGTAGGTGATGATAACTGTATGTATGTAGTGTGTGAGCATTAGGAATACGACTCTGGTAATTCCTGATAATTCCAAATGGACTTAGATGCTTATGGAGACTTTTACAGCATAGAAATGGCTTTCTCTCTCTCATGGAACATTTAGAAAAATTAATACCTGCTCATAGATTTGAGTTTGCTTTAAAAAACTTTAGGATGGTCCATGTAGCCAGGTTGTTGCTGCTTGATATAGTAGGTGTTGCAGTTAAACTTTGTTTATGCGTACAATATGCACAAAGGACTTGGGTATTTTGCTGTAAACCACTTAATTGATATTCTTGATGACTGCAGTGCAGGAAGTACATTGTGACCCCTAAATAGGAAAGTTACCAAATGTATTTAACCGAGGCTTTTATTTCAGTATCCCTTCGGCTTGCCATAAATGAGAGTATAAGGAGAAACTTGGATTTATGCCTTTAATCATGAACTCACCTATAAGGGCACTTCAAGCAGGAAATTTTTCATTCCAAATGGTTTCCCCAAAACATGAAAATGGAATTTCTGTCGGAACTAATGGGAGCAACAACTGAATGAATGAACTTTTTTCAAAAATCTGGTGGCCAGGCTGAGTAATATTTAAATTTTTTGTGAGCACCAAACCCTTGGAATTTTAGAGTTCTGTTCTTTTTGGCAGGAACACTACACAAATATGCAAAGATCATGAATGAGGTCCCTGAGAAGAGTGTTTTATATATTTTAGCCAAGTATGTATTATTCACTCTCTTTCAAGGTGCCTGTACTGTATGTTTTGAGCCTTTCTTCTAACTGGAAGGATAACATGCGATTTCAAACCCCCAGTAACTAAAATCTCTCAGTATAGTAACTGGAGCCTTAAAAGAAGCAAGACTCAAATGTAGCAGTTGCCAGCATTCAGTACTACTTAAATAAAATAAATGCCTTTCCAAGGCTCTGGATGCTTTTCAGAATTGACAGTTCATCACATTATTTCAGTGCTCAGAGTTGGAATTCAGTTATGAGTATATGTAGACCATCGTTCTTGTCCAGTAAACAAGATCACTCCCTGTTAGGACAAGGATGTGAGTTCAGATTGGGCTTCAGTGACTTGAACTCCACTGCTACTGAGTGTAAATGCACTTTTTCATTGTTCAGGTCAACCAGCCTGGAACTGCCAGGGGAACCATTTCAGCATACCTGTGGGAGCAGCAAGAGTCCGTGGCCTCAGTCTTCAGGCAGATATGGGGGTTTTCTTGTTTTCTCCTTTCTTTGTCAAAATCAATTGCATGACAAAAAGTCTGAAGGTGGATCAACTGTTCATCTTACCAGTTATTTTTAACTGTGCTGTGCAGCAATACCATGATATTTTTGCATATGTGGAGCGGTACTGGAGCGTTGCTAGAATTCAGGCACTTCAATAGTTTCACTGAATTTAAAAAAAGAAACCCCATGCTGACTGTCCAGTGGTTCTACACAGTGGCTGCTCACACCTACAGCAAAGGAAAAGCAGCAATATGTAGACCATAAACGTACTAAAGGACCCAGTTAGCACTAGCTGTTAGTGTTTTACGTTACAGTTCATCTCCTGACTTAAAGGAGTGTAAGTAAACACTTCGAAGTAAACTTCAAGCACCTCGACTTAACATTGGTTACCAAGTTCTTGTTAAGTGATGAGTCCCAACTTGCTGTAGAAAAGCAACCTGCATTTTGGTGTTTGAATTATGTTCCTCATTCTTGCTTCTGGCAGTACTTGGAAAGAAAAGGCTGGGACCAATGTGCATGTCTGGAACTGTTGCTGCCTCAGAGATCTTTGTATAAGTGTTGACTAGAGAGAGAAAGAGAGATAGAGAGAGAGACGATGGGAAATGTGCTGCAAGACTCATCATGAAAGGTGATTTATGCCTAACAGAGACATGACTACAGGCAAAAGTTTTCTCAGGAGTTTGAAGCACTTCTAAATAATCAAGAAGAGAGAGAATAGTAGAAGGAATTAGGAAGATTTAAGATTCCTAGGTTTATTACTTGTATGATCAAAAAAATAAATAGAACTTACTGGGTAATAGAAATGTAGCCTGGATGTATGGGTTTTCTCTCTATTAGGACAAGCATGTGAATTTAGATTGGGCTTCGGTGACTTGAACTCCTCTGTTACTGAGTGTAAATGTACTTCTTCATTGTTCAGGTCAACCAGCCCGGAACTGCCAGGTGAACTGAATCTTTGGTATTATTCTGCTTTAACAGATGGAAATAAGGTCAGGTCTAGTTTAGCTGGCAGTCTGCCTGTGTAGATGAACCATGAACCTGTGCTGTGCAATTTAATAATTAATCTTTAAACAAAACCAAGGCTTAATTCTAAATGGTCTTAAATTGAGGTGACTTTACATAACTCCAGCTTCATCTTGTGTTAGCATTGAGTTTTTCATTCAGAGATATGCAAAATAAAACCCAAGAAACCTTGGAGGAAGGAGATCTTGCTTAACACACCAGTTTCCATTTTCATATTCAGTTCTTCCCCAGAGAAATATGCTTCCTACTCTCCAGGAGAGCTTTTACTCTGCTGAAATCAGTCACTGAGATTTTATTTATGCAGCACTTCAGGGCAGCATCTCAGATCCTGAAACAGACCAATTTTCATTTTTCATGTAATAACTGCTTAGTAATATAAAAGGAAGAGGAGAGGCGGAAGTAGATGATGTTGTGAATACCTCAGTCTTGGCTGGTGAAACATGGCTTGTAAGACAAAAAAAAATGCGGTTTGGTAGGAAGCCTTGTTTCCCCATTCTATTTTTAACTTCAGCTACTGTAATGATAGACATTAATCATCATTCTGGAAACAGTAATTTTTATAGATATTTGCATATTTTCCTATTAAATAAATAGTAGTTTATAGAGGAGGGGGAAAAACACAACTAATTGTGAGTTTAAAAGTCTCACAAGCTATGAATTTTGGGGTTATGCCCTGTTGAGCAGATAGAAAAGGAAACTAGGTTTGATCTACTATTTCCTTTCAATGTCTGCATGGAAATCTTATTCCAAGTTAAAATCTTTTTTAAATGGTCCTTCATCTTGTGGTTTTTTAGTGCTCTTAAATCATTTTACAAGGCTTACTTAAGATTTTGACAGGAATGAAAAACAATTTCTCTGTTGGTGTATTGGTAAAACTTGTTAAAACTCTTCTATAAAGCAAACAGTTCTGATTTGAATGTCACATCCTTACAAATTTCACCTTGAAGTCTACCTGAAGTTCCCCTTAATTTCAGCAGAAGGGGCTTACATGCATCCAAGTGATGAGGTTGGCATTCAAACCAGAATATAGTTAACCTTGAGAGCTAGATCCTGCAATGAAGCAGCAGAAGCTTAAATTATTAGTCTGTAATCTTGTGACAAGTCTACTTAAGAGTAAATCATTACCTTGATGTTGCTTAACAGTAATTCTATTACATGTCACAGAATTGTTTGTTTCTCGTAGACCAAACTGGAACTCTTTGAAGAGACTAAGTTCAATGTATTAAAATTGCAGGACAGTTCTTTCCTCATGTGAGAGCATCTCTTTACTTGGAGCGCTGTGATATGACTCTGGCATAGGTTGTTACTGAACATTGTTCTTTCATTACATGTGCTCTTAAACCTTTTGCGCAGATCTAGCAATCGCACTGGCTGTGTACTGAAGTCAGCTTCTAGGGTTTCCTTATACTAAAAAAAACTGTATTATTTAGCTATGTAGGCTTGTGCAAGAGCTAGTTGTCTTCCTTGTCATTGTTTTCTGTACTTTGCCATGTTCCTGGAAGGGTTAGCAATTTCTTTCTAGTTTATGTCCTGATAATGATGTAGAGAGAAATGTAGCACAAAGAAACCTGGACTGCGAGCCTACAGATCCTATTGACAGCTGAAAGGCTAATTAGCTAATTCAAAACTGATCTGATCTGTAATCTCGACTAATAAAAATGAGGCTCTTCAGGTTATGTTTCAGCAAAAGATGACCTGACTTGCACAGCTGCTGAGCATCTGCGGCTTGTAATTGCCTTTTATCAGTCAGGCTTAAACATTCAAGCTTCCCGCTGTAATTTTTTCAGTTAGTTAATTGGACTCCACTATCATGCCAGGTTTCCAAAGCACTGCAAAGTTTTAACTGAGTGGGAGCAGAGTGGGATTTGTTTCAACAGGCTTCTGTACACGTTGCATGGAGAAATGCTGTCAAAGTGGGTGTACCACCCGTAGGAACATGGGACAACCAACCCCGTGTAGTCTCCATGGTTTGGTATCTAGGGCAGAATGCTTACCTTTGATTTGTAACTGGAAACTTGCATTAGGACTTTAAATAAGTGAATATACTCAACATTAACCAGAAAGGATTAAAAAAACCCATTGCAGCAGTAGCAAATGAGTCTGGCTATATAGCATGATTAGTAGTTCTCTTCCCTGTAAAGAGCTGGAGGTAGAAATCTATCTTGAAGAATGTTAATGTGATTATATGCATCAGAACTGCGACCCTGGATTTAGCAGCGCTCAGACAAACAACAAAATGATGCATAGTCTGACCCAAACTTATTCAAGTCCCACCATCAATAAGCTTGTGTGGGTACTCTTACTCACGAGTAGATTAATCATAGCAGATTGCTGGAATTACTAGCTAAATACTTGATATCTGACTGTGCAGTGGGAGAGGGAAATCTGGAAGGGTAAGAGGAATCTTTTAAATGTACTTTTCATGTTTAAACTAGGAGAACAGATAGCTTAACTATTCTCTAGCCACTAAGAGGAAATTGCTGTGTTTGGGAAGAAATCACAGTGAAATTCTGTTTTCCCTCTGAACTCAAAGCCTCAGTGAGTCATTCCTCCTCTTCCCTTCTCTCTCCCCCTCACCCCCCCGAAAAGTGCCCCTGGGCAAATATCATGGTTGTTGTGCAGATGGCTGTAGTTTGGGGGGCCGCTGATCTGAGTGTCCAAAGAGGCAAATCAAACTATTATCAGAGGAACGTGTGTGGATTTGCTGAATCTCACCTCTTTTTCTCAAAGGTGCAGATAACCTTTCTAATAATGATGGAAACAAGACTGATAAGGTAGAATACTGTATTTCCAGGTATACACAGGACTAAGTGATATCAAAGTGATTAAGTCTGGGAACTATCTGTCATATTGGCACTTTTCCTGCTCCAGACTTCTTCCACAGTTGCATGGCACCCCTGCTCCCACAATGGGGAGTCGGTTGTGTCTGTCCTCCTCTTAGCTGGCTGGCAGCTTATCTGCTTAGCAGAGCTGGCTGGTGCCGTGGCTCCTTGGCTCTAGAGGCATGAGAGGGCTGCCAGGCGTGGAAGGACGTCTTAGTGGACGAGAAGGGTGTTGCAGTGCTGGTGATGCACTGTGTGCTCGTGCTGATGCTGTGTCCTCATGCTGTGGGATTCTGCTTTCCAGAAAAATTGGGTTGGCAGGTGGCAAGGGATTAGTAAAAAATCTGTTAACTACTAAAGATGTAGTAACCTCTTATCAATAGCAACAGTATCACGCTACTTAATAATTACTTTGTATTAGGAAGCTCCCTGCTGGGCTATTGAACTGAAAGTCAGGTCTCTTCTTCCAGGGTTGGAGATCTTGCTCCAAGGAATGTGGCACTTGATTGACGGGCACTGTCTATTGAGAGAGCACCAAGCAGAAGGGATTTCCAGCAGTATCTTTGCTATGGCATGTGGCAGATGGAAGTTTAAGCTTGAAACTCTCCATTTAGCAACTTTATAAAACTCCTGTCCATCCTGGAGTGTTGTTTTCTGTTTTATATAGCAAGGAGCAAATGATTTAGCATGTTGACCAAAATGGTAGAAACGTCATAGGCATGGATCATTCATTTAGGTCACTTGACTCCCACATGTTATTAATTTCCCATCAGTTTTGCAGCCCTAAGGAGATGATGAAAAGTGCACGGTCTAGTGGTCTGGTGGGATTTTACTTTAAATGCACTTGCTGGTCTAATTTTTTAGGGGGCATTAAGTCTATCAGTCTGTATGGTTTCAAATACTATGTAAAGTGTTACAAATACCATTAAATATTTAATAAGTGTACAGAAATAACACTTTCTTCCTTTGTGTCCAGCTTCTGTAGACCTTCTAGTTTGTGGTGCCAGTAACATGCACAGCTGAATCAATGCATCTGTGATACAGATGATCTGCCATCTGGCTTGGGTCTGAGTGAACTCTCGTGGTGTTCACTATACAAAGACGTCAGGTTTGATTACTTAGGTTGAAACAGGACTAATCCCACTGACCCAAATTCCCAAATTTCCTTTGTGCGAGTAAAATCCAGTTTCTGCTCCTCATTGTGTACACGTGACTTTTATTTAGAATGCCTTAAGAACATTTAAGATGTATATAGTAGGAAATCTGTAAATCTTGTAAAAGCTTCTGCTGGAAACATTATATGATCCGTATGTAAGACTAAGCTTGAATTTTAGGGAGTACCAAAACTTGGAAATGAAAGAATGCTGTACAGACTTCTTGGAGATATTAGCTGTTAGTTCAAGGGAGTGCACAGAACACAAGCTTTTGGAGATCATAAAGAAGAGTGCCCTTGTATCCCAACCAGGTCATATCTATAAGGAGTCTGGCTGCACTACTTTGAAGGAGCTTTTAAAGGACCTTTTAAGAAAGAATGGGGCACAAATGCAATTTCTTGTAGCTCATTTTGTTACGAAGATAAGTAGGGTTATTGGAGTTTATAACATATATCACTTCTTTAAGAACTGTGTGTGTATATATATATGAGGGTTTGTGTTTGTTTGTTTGTTATGTGTGTAATAAGTAAAGTAAGTTTTGAGGTGAAAAGCCGATGAAGCCAGGAGTCAGCAAAATGTTCTTTGGACCAGCTTTGATGTGACCATAGAATGGAAAGGGTGGACAGTGATATTAGGTATTTAAGAAAGTATTTGGAAAGAAGCAAGTTTTCTAAGATAGGCTAGGTTACTGTGATGCCAAGAAACATCTTCAAATTAAAATGGTAGGGAGAGAAATAATCTAACAGGACTATAGAGCATATGTAAAATTCCAGCCTTCTGCTAGATTCAGACTTTGGCTGAATTTTCTTATGTCTTAATAAAAAAGAAGAGTTAATGGGAAGGAAATGTAAATATCTTTTTAAATTAGTGTTCTAGTTTCCAGATGTGTTTTTTCCCTTGAGCTCCTGATGGGGCGATAGGAATGGCTGTATGGAGTCAGATCTGAGGAAAGCTTACAGAGGAATACAAGAACTGGGCAAAGATCTACAATGTTCTTCCAGCCTGTTCTTTTTGCATCTTGAGGACTTGCTGGTGTCATTTGAATTGCCAGAGATGGAAATCTTGGAGTCTGAGATGAATATCTGTATTCCCATCTTCTCAATCACTATGCAGTAACTAAGTGCATTACAGCATTTTGATTTTGGCTTTTTTCCTCCTCTGAAATATTCACGTTCACCGCTCTAGGAATGGTTTTGTGTAATGTGTGCAGTACCTCTAAATCTATTCCCGTTATCTTTAGTTTTCTGAAGTATTTACTTCCAGCGTGAATGAGTTAGCCCTTATAAAGTCTTCTCTAAGAGTAAGTCTTGACTTTCAAGACCTGTCAGAAAAGGAGATGATTTGAAGAGAGGAGTTAAGTGACATCATGATCAGATAGAAAGTGAGGATCTAGAATTTGTATTTTAGCCCGTGGCCTATCTTACTGTTAGGTGTCATAGTATGTTATGGGGTTTTTGTATCTCTTCTGAAACCTTTCTGCAAACTTTGGCACTACACCAGTCATAGGTTTGATCAGGGAAACTGTGATCTGTGTTGTAAAATAAGGATGTTGTTGTTCATGTCTGATGAGGGATTGCATACAGATGTCTTCTGTACTTGAAAACAGACCTGTGTGAACTCATGTCCGAATGCAACTCTCCAGTTTTGGAGGCGTAGGTCAATGTTGGGCTAATCCTGACTGTTAGAGTTAATTGGAACAAGATTTAAGGGAGAATATTTTTTTTTCCTTTTGGTTTCCGTAACAGAAATGATACAAAACGTCATTGTGTAAATTGCCTTGGAAGCCCTTTGCATGTGATCATACATTTTTAGGGTTAAGTGATCTGAAGTGACTGTTCCCTCTAATGTCCTCCAAACTAAAATTGTTTGTTTACAGCGGTCTTTCTGGCATGGCTTTGCAATGTACATTTGTTTTAATTTTAAAATCTTGACATAAAATCCCAACTATGCATGATGTAGTGGTTACAATTAAATTCAGCTTTTGTAGAAATTAAGCATGAGCTTGCAGAAATTGCTTTCCAGTCCATGTTTAAAAAAAAAAACCTAGTAGTTACGTAAGTGGTGAATTATATGGTAGCCTTAAATCCTGGTTATTGTAATCTATGCTCCTGGCTCTTTCAGCCTTTGATTTAGTGTTTTGGATGGTTGGAGGTGGGAGTGGCAAATTCCTTACAACATCCTTTAGAGAAGTTAATATTGTGATTTAAAAGGGGACAGTCGCTGGAATTGGAATAAAGAAACCTTGTTTCTGGTACACCTACTTGATTGCATTGAGGTTTTGAGCACAAGGAGCTTCAAAGCTGTTGGATGTGGGGACTGTCCCTGAGCAGTACAGCCCAGCTGGGCCTTCTAATTCTATAAATTACACTTGCATGGTTATTGGCTTCTTTTGAGTTCTGGTTCCTAGTCAGATTTTCCAAGTATGAGAAGAACAATGTCTCAGATGCTTCACTGCGTTAGTACTTAAAACCAGCACCATCTACTGTAAAGTACAGAATGAATATTTGTGGTTACACTTTGTCTTTAAATTGTATCACAAGCAAAATGAAAATGGGCAATGTTTGTCTTGTTTTGCTTTTCCAAGGTCTGACAGCAGTTGAGCTTCCTCTTTGGGGCTGGCTGCAGCCACTTGCCTGCACTTTTTTCTGCCCCGGGGCAAATATCATGGTTGTTGTGCAGATGGCTGTAGTTTGGGGGGCCGCTGATCTGAGTGTCCAAAGAGGTGTCAAACTATTATCAGAGGAACGTGTATGGATTTGCTGAATCTCACCTCTTTTTCTCAAAGGTGCAGATAACCTTTCTAATAATGATGGAAACAAGACTGATAAGGTAGAATATTGTATTTCCAAGTATACACAGGACTAAGTGATATCAAAGTGATTAAGTCTGGGAACTATCTGTCATATTGGCACTTTTCCTGCTCCAGACTTTTTCCACAGCTGCATGGCACCCCTGCTCCCACAATGGGGAGTCGGTTGTGTCTGTCCTCCTCTTAGCTGGCTGGCAGCTTATCTGCTTAGCAGAGCTGGCTGGTGCCGTGGCTCCTTGGCTCTAGAGGCATGAGAGGGCTGCCAGGCGTGGAAGGACGTCTTAGTGGACGAGAAGGGTGTTGCAGTGCTGGTGATGCACTGTGTGCTTGAGCTGATGCTGTGTCCTTGTGCTGTGGTATTCTCTACTGTAAAGTATAGAATGAGTATTTGTGGTTACACTTTGTCTTTAAATTGTATCACAAGCAAAATGAAAATGGGCAATGTTTGTCTTGTTTTGCTTTTCCAAGGCCTGACAGCAGTTGAGCTTCCTCTTTGGGGCTGGCTGCAGCCACTTGCCTGCAGAGGTATTTATTTCCTTAAATATCAGGTTACTGCAGTCCACCAGAAGAGGGGGACGCAAGCTTGAAGGGCTCATAGATGACATGACCAAATGCTTCCTTTAAACCAGATCTTGCTGAATGTCTTTACTGTTCAGTTAGAAGCTTGTTATTGTTGTTTATAAATCTACTCATTGCAGTTTTTTGCTGATAGATGTTCAAAAGCTCTTTTTAAGTTTTACGTGGTTTTGTTGTTTTCAATAACCTGCTGTAGGAATGTTTTGAAATTGCTTATATTCAGTTCTTTTTCTGTTGTATATTCAGTACTTTTTCTGTTATATTCAGTACTTTTTCTGTTGACTTGTGCATACATGCACAAGAAATAGTCTCCTAAACTGACTTCAGTTTTTTCAGTCTTTTACAAATACAGTATACCGTGAACTGATAGATGTTGTATTTTATTGACAAAATGGCTTAGTATCAGAAAAGGTAGAAAATTATGAATGTAAGAATAGTCCTCTAAGCTGGGGTTTTGGCCTTTCTTCTTTTTTTTCACTTGGGTGCTTGATATTCATTAATCTGATTTAAGCAGAATTCTGAGAAAACAGAAAAAATATACTTCCTAACAACAGATTTAACCTTATCTGTCAAGATTTCTGTTGGTTAAATGTACCTGTCAGATATGCTTTATAATTGGTAATGGAGATTTGACTCCTTCCTGTAAATTTCTGAAAGCCAGTATTTGAGTGTCGTTTTTACTGAAGTTCAGTGGTCTGCCAGCTTGAATGCTTAAGGGTGTTTTGACATGTAGGCAGAAATTACTTTGTGGTCCCACACTGCTTCTTAAATTGTGAGTGCACTAGTAATAGAAATGCAGAAAATTTTGTTTCTCTGATGTTTTAGAATCAAAAACTGCTGCCAAGGAATTTATTTGAGAAACTCCCGCTTTCGGTATCTACTTATATTTGGGGAAACTCCCTTTGCAGCTGTGACACAACTGTCTGCAGGAATAGGACTTTGGCAGTCATGTTTGTACTTCTGCTCATTTACATGATTATTTTTTATAACTGTGGTCTAGTTTAAATTGTTCTGCAAACACTGAAGGAAGATATTAGTTAATCACAACCATACCTGCATTTACAGTCTCTTTTACTAGGACCTTGCATATAAGTAGCAGTTGAAAAGAACAATGAACCAGTCCGTTGGTTTGAATGTTAACTGAGAATGGAATTGGTAAGGTGTCTTTTGAGTTAATTTGAAAGGAATATAATAAGCAGCAAAAATGTTTAAGAACTCACCTTCTTTTTCAGTTGTCACTTATACCAAGTGTTACTGGTATGGTCTGACTGGCATAGACCTGACACACAGTTAAGTTGATGGGTGAATGCTCCTACATAGTTTTGAGGGGGGTATTGATTCAGTAGAAATCCCTTAAACTCAACTTGAAAAGCTGCTCATAATAAAATTGTCAACATAGAGCATTGTGCTAGGATGGCTGTACTGATTCAGTCCTTCTTTAAATCGGTGTGAAGTCTCAGGTTATTTTTCAAGGCTAACTGATGTAAGAGAATCTGTTAAATGATAATGTTCTTGTATTGAGAGTTTGCAGGATGATGTTCTCTTCCAGAATGTTCTTTTCTTCAAGCTGCACAGTGTAATTTGTTTTTTACAAGCTGTGTGTACACCGCAAATACTTTGTGGCTATCCTTTGGTCTACAGACATTTGAGCAATCTATGACATTGACCATATCCCAGAAGCAGTCACTATATCATCTTCTAGGACTTGTGCCAAGCCTTTTGGTGAAACAACCAAGAAAAGTTACAGCTTTGTTTTAAAATTGATACACTCCTCCTCTGAAGTATGGCTGGCTTATTGCAGGCCAATGTTGGCTGGCTTTTTTGAAGTTCCAAGCCAACAATATTTCCATAGGTGCTCAGAGCTTAAGAGCAGTGCAGTATAAATAGAAACTTGGAAGCTTTTTGACCCAAGGTGTTTCTTTGTTTTAGATTTAATATATATTATCAAGGCTTCAGCTACTTTTAAAAAAAATATAAGTAAATAAGAACTATATTATTAAGGCTTCTTCAGCTCTGCCAAAATAAGCTGAATGGGGAATGGTAGTTGAAGTTTAAAGAATAGGAATTGTTCTGGCATGGAAAGAAGATTTCTGGAAGTTCTGGCCTAATTTCTGTCTTTCGGTACTAATTCTTATTTATTAATTTATTTGTTTTAGTTATTATCTTGCAGGTCATGCAGCAGTGATAATTCTGATGCACAGTTATTCATGTTTTCCCAGGGCTGCCTTTCTTAGCAGGTGATAAGTACTCAAGCCACTTGCTGTTTTGCAGTCTGCAGTTGTGGAGTATGCAGTTGACAGATCCGTCATTTCTCAGTACAGTGGATAAGTTTCCTACGTGATCTAGAAACCTGTGACTAAACTAGTTTAGTACGAATAATAAAATAATAAACTTCTTAATTTACTCCTGATTCAAGCTCATTAAAATCAGTAAAACTTTAATGGAATGTGGCCTTCTTTAATGCCTTATTAATACGGTAGCTTTTATGGAAATAAATAACATATTGGGCCTTTGGGCTGTTCAGAAGGCTGGTCGGAAAAGTCCCGTGGGAGGCGCTTCTTGAAGGCAAAGGTGTCCATGAGGGCTGGGAGCTCTTCAAGAAAGAACTCCTAGCAGCTCAGGAGAAAGCTGTCCCCAAGTTCCGGAAAAGTAGCCGGAGGGGTAAGAAACCAGCGTGGTTGAGTAGGGAGGTCCTAAGAGACATCAATAGGAAGAGGAGGGTCTACGACCTCTGGAGGAAGGGGCAGGCATCCTGGGTGGACTATAGGGAGAAAGTGAGAACGTGCAGGGAAAAAATCAGGAGGGCTAAGGCCCAACTAGAAATGCGATTGGCCAAGACTGTGAAAGACAACAAAAAGTCTTTCTACAAATACATCAACAGCAAAAAGAGGGCTAGGGAGAATCTCCAGTCCCTAGTAGATGCAGAGGGAACAACAGTAACAGGGGACGAAGACAAGGCTGAAGTGCTCAATGCCTACTTTGCCTCAGTCTTTAACAGTAAGGAAAATTGTTCCCTCTGTGCACAACCCCAAGGGTTGGATGAGAAGTATGAGATTCCCAAGGTCCAAGAGGAGGTGGTTAGAGACTTGCTTGCCCAGCTAGATGCCCACAAGTCTATGGGGCCGGATGGAGTCCACCCAAGCGTTTTGAGGGAACTGGCAGATGTGCTGGCCAAACCCCTTTCCATCATCTTCCAGCAGTCCTGGATGACTGGGGAGGTTCCGCTGGACTGGAGGCTGGCTGATGTCGTGCCCATCTATAAGAAGGGGCGCAGGGAGGATCCGGGAAACTACAGGCCTATCAGCCTGACCTCGGTACCGGGGAAAGTCATGGAGCGGGTGATCTTGAGTGCTATCAAGAAGCACTTGCAAGAGAACCGGGTGATCAGGCCCAGTCAACATGGGTTCATGAAAGGCAGGTCTTGCCAGAGTAATCTGATCACCTTCTATGACCAAGTGACTACACTCTTGGATGAGGGAAAGGCTGTGGATGTATCTTCCTGGACTTCAGTAAAGCCTTTGATACAGTTTCTCACAGCATTCTGCTTCGGAAACTGTCGGCCTCTGGCTTGGACGGGCGCACACTCTCCTGGGTGGAAAACTGGTTGAATGACCAGGCCCAGAGGGTGGTGGTAAATGGAGTTAAATCCAGCTGGAGGCCAGTGACAAGTGGGGTTCCCCAGGGCTCAGTCCTGGGTCCAGTCCTGTTCAATGTCTTTATCAACGACCTGGATGAAGGCATTGAGTCCTCCCTTAGCAAGTTTGCAGATGACACCAAGCTGAGTGGAAGTGTGGATCTGCTGGAGGGTCGGGAGGCTCTGCAAAGGGATCTGAACAGGCTGGACTGCTGGGCTGAGACCAACGGCATGAGGTTTAACAAGGCCAAATGCCGGGTCCTGCACTTGGGGCACAACAACCCTAAGCAGAGGTACAAACTAGGAGAAGCCTGGCTGGAAAGCTGCCAGGAGGAGAAGGACCTGGGGGTGTTGGTTGACAACTGACTGAACATGAGCCAGCAGTGTGCCCAGGTGGCCAAAAAGGCCAATGGCATCCTGGCTTGTATCAGAAACGGCGTGAACAGCAGGTCCAGGGAGGTTATTCTCCCCCTGTACTCGGCACTGGTGAGACTGCACCTTGAGTACTGTGTTCAGTTCTGGGCCCCTCACCACAAGAGGGGTGTTGTGGCTCTGGAGCGAGTCCAGAGAAGAGCAACAAAGCTGGTGAAGGGGTTGGAGAACAAATCTTATGAGGAGCGGCTGAGAGAGCTGGGGTTGTTCAGCCTGGAGAAGAGGAGGCTGAGGGGAGACCTTATTACTCTCTACAACTACCTGAAGGGAGGTTGTGGAGAGGAGGGAGCTGGCCTCTTCTCCCAAGTGACAGGGGACAGGACGAGAGGCCTCAAGGGAATGGCCTCAAGCTCTGCCAGGGGAGATTTAGGCTTGAGATTAGGAAGAAATTCTTCACGGAGAGGGTGGTTAGGCACTGGAACGGTCTGCCAAGGGAGGTGGTTGAGTCACCGTCCCTGGAGGTGTTTAAGGTGAGGGTAGATGAGGTGCTTAGGAGCATGATTTAGGGTTTGGTGGGATTGGTTGGACTCGACGATCCAGTGGGTCTCTTCCAACCTGGTCATTCTGTGATTCTGTGATATGAACTTAGGTTATCCTTAGTGGAACTAAGGAACTGTTCTTAGAATAGTTAACCTTAGGTTATTCTGAGTGGAACTTGACTACTGAGCTGACTGCTTGCTGCAGCTGAAGGGTTTGCACTATTTTATTATGTTGTTGATTTTTCTTTCTGCCTCACCTGTGGCTGCACTTTTCTTCTCATGCTTTATTTGCAGTCTATTCTTGCAGTTTCCTGTAAACTGGTCAGCAAGTGGAAGCTCCTTGCTGCAGAGACAACTCAGTCCATCAGCTAGACTAGTGAACTCCTACTGGCAAGGACAACATAGAGCTACAGGCCTATTTTCTTGTTCTGGCTTTCCATTAACTAAAGGTAAGCAGGATCGCTTTTGTTGGGAAGCAAGAGCTGTTCCTAACAATGGCAGAGGTGATTGGTGGACTTATTGGACAGTGCTAGAATGAAATCCAGGTGTTGGTTTCTGATGCATTGGTTCCTGTTGTGGCTGTCTGAGTGAAATCTCCTAATGTTAAAGAAATGAAGTAACTCCTTTTGTGTGAAATTCTCCCTTCTCACCACTGATCTTGTGCAGACAAATGGGGGCTAGTGGTCCAAAAACCATACAGCAGAGTTCCTTGCAAAACTGAATTTTGTATTGTGAAGAAAGATAAATTTGATACTCTTTCATTTCCCTGAAAGACATGTTAACCAAATCAACAAGGATTTCATGTTTCTTCAGACTCTATATTTGCAGTTTTGAAGCGCAGCTCTTCTGATTAATGTTTAATCTAGAAAGTTAAGCTGAATTTTTGTTCTGTGAATACTGTGAAACATCTGCATTTTTTTATTGCTGTTCCTTAGTGAAACACCAGCTCGTGTGTGTGCGCCTGTGTGAAGTGGCCTCTGTTCTAACTCTGTGACCATCTTGACAGTGTTGGAAATCACCAGAAATCACCAGAAAAATCAAAAAGGGATCTTGGAACTTGAAATGAAAAATTCTCTATTTCTTAGTGCTTAAGAGAAGAACAGGAGAGGAATGTGTGTTGGATAAATGAGACTTAATTGAAATAAGACTATAGAGGGCAAAGTGCATGGTACTATAGTTGTGGGGCTTGGAGGGGAAAACCACGGATGAGGTCTGTCAGATCAGAAAAGAGAAAGAGGAACTGATACTTTTTTCCCAGTGTTGTATATCCTGAAATGCTGCTGCTTTTTTGCTGAGGCAGAGGTAAAGGTTGCAAAGATGGTAATGCAAATTTAGAAGAGTGTGCTTAGATAGCAGAGAACTGGGAGGGGGGAAACAGTCGCTTTAAAGAACCCTGTGTTGGTACTTAATGTCTAAACTAGTAGCTGCTATTGTATCAGATGAAACTAGTGAATTTAAGGCACAAACTGCTGAGATGTGGTCCTCTTTACATCTTCTTGTGAAAAGTCTGTTGGTTAAGCCACTGAGACAACTAGATATTGATTCCTTAGTAGCATGGGAATTTTGTGTTGATGTGCTGATCCTTTTAGCTAACAACAGCTTTGTGATGTTTATGGTTTGGCTATGGGCTGGTGCAAATAGATGCCCTATGGTAAAGACTGAAAGTTGTTTTTCTAGCAGATACAGCCACTACCCATCCCTGAAATGTTATTTTCTTCTGTGCTTTGTCTCTGGAGTAGCTTATGAAAAGATAAGGCGTTACATAGAAACTGCTTCCTTCCGTTTTGGAGAACGGGTTCATGTCCGTTTCCCAAAAAATATATGAAGTAAGTTTTATTTGGTGTATCTACATATGTAGCTTTGTCCATCATTCTGAAACTTGTTAGTTTTATTTGCCTTATTTGAACTTTGTGGCCTGGGGGGCTTGTTAATTTCAGACAAAGTCAGTGAAACACCTGAATCCTTTTAAGAGATCCAGATAAAAATAAGTGTAAAACTGTGGCATTTGTTCATCGTGAGTTGGTGATGTTTGTCCTATAGAATTTTTGCCCTGGTGTTTTGAGCCTATTGGGTTTGATTTTCATGCTCTTGTGGTTTGCATAGCGTAGAACATACACACAAGACTTGCTGTAAAGCACATATATGCCACACAGCCTTTCAAAATGGCTGGGTTTAATTCTTCAGGTCGAAAAGGGAAGGACCAGCTCCAGCTATGGGGAAGAAAACAGATGAAATATTTATCATAGTTCTGTGGTGCAGTTGCCAGTACCTGAAGCATAGGCAGCATTTCTGAGCTCTGCCTCTGCTGGCGTGAGAGCACGAGTACACTGCAAGAAAAAGGGAATTTCATTTTCTCCCAAGGGAAAGTAGTTGTTTGAAAGGTGAGCAGGAAGCAAGTGAGCACTGGAAAATCCCCTCTGCTTTCAGGCTTGCCATCTGACAGAGGCTTGGGGTGTGTAGGGTTTGATTAATAATCTCTCTGGGAAACTGGGAAATCTCACAAAGATAGTGCTGCCCAGTGACACTGGGGGGAAGCAGGAAGTAGCAAAGGAAACAAGTCATTGCCGCGGCGTCCCGGTTGGCCACAGCGCAGTGCAGATGCACGAGCAGTCAGAGCAGGGTTTCTTTTCCTTTTGTGTGTTGAGCATACAGCAGCTACCGTCGTCACTGTCAACCTTGTAATACACAAAACGTGGAGAAGTGCAGAGATGTTCCTGTCATGCCTGAGAGGGGTCAGAAGTTATTAATGGCTTTGTCATCGCAAAGGAAGCAATCGTTTGGTGAAACTGTCAGCAGAAAAACTATGTGTCGATCAGGCATGGTCACCAGGTTAGTGCACATGTGTGGCTTGTATTTCTCTCATCTTTTCTCTTTTAGGCAGAGAGCAGATGAAAACTTTGAGTAGACTATTGTATCGGGGTAAAATACTTTTTAACTCATGCAGAAAATTCAAGGGTAAAGAATTGAAACAAGAAGAGATGGGGAAAGTGTTGATTAAAAATGTTTGCCAGAAAAGACATGCAAGTTGAAGCAAGTTAAACTGAGTAAACGTACTTAAAACAGTGTGCCTGGGTCAAGCTTAGTTCTCTGTTCTCTTTGTCCTGCAAGATTTGACTTCAGTGTTTGTACTTTGCTGTTAATCCTTGTGAGAGAGTACTGCGAAAGGGGCTGCTAGAAATATTAAGAAATTGAATATGTAACCAAAAAGTAGCAGAGATAGGGAAGAGTATTTCAGAAATACTAGAGAATGTTTAATAAATAGAAAAGAGACCTGAAGGACAGATGGTAAATGTTTACATGGTTGAATTGGAGAACTAGTTTTTGTTCAGAGTTGCTGAGAGCACATTGGGGAAGCTTTTATTTTACAGTTTTGCTGTACGTAATACTGCCTCATTTTTGGTTAAGCCTTTTGTAGAGACTGAAACTTCAGCCTCCCTCTGCATTATGTGAGGAATGCATCCTTTTCTGAAAGTTATATGTAAGTTACACATTCAGAAGGAAGCTAGTATCTTGCTTTGCTAGGTTTTACTTTAAAAATAGAATTTAAAGAATAGAAGTTGTGAGATGCTATGGAGTTTTAAAAGTTCTTGGACATAATTGGCATAGAGGTACTTGTTACAAATACAGATCAGGTTTAATTTTTGTATTGCAACTTTGGAGGCTGTTTTTAATTTTCCAGCATGACCAAACTGGGCTCTAGGACAGACCATAAATATTATCATAACAAGTGAGAATTTTTAACGCAGCTTTTGGCAGCTGTAGTTTCACTGATGGTAACGTGCTCTTACGCCTATATACTGCAAGATGTGGAGATGATCACATCTGCCATATGTTCTGCTGAATTGAGGTGAGAACTTGAGGACTTGCGGCTCTTCTAGGCTGCAATCCTTTGTTGAATCAGCTTGTATTTGCTTTAGTCGGGCTGCATGCCAACAGCTGCTATGGCCAAAGAGGTAAATGTTCTTCTGTAATATAATCCAGATTTTTAATGTTGCAGAATTTTATTTTCACTCGTGGAGGGACTCTTAGCCTGTATAGTTATGCCGTAGCCTCCAGTCTAGCTAGTCTGTATATGCTGACTGAGAGGATAGGTTAAAATTACCCCACCTTCACAGATGTATACATTTGCATACTACACAATAACAGAAGTCTGCTCTCCATTCAGAATCTGAGCTTGGTAACAGTATTGGTGTGATTCAGAAGAAACTTCTATGTCAGACTGGCATTATCTGGATTACGTGATGAAGCGTGTCATTTCACATCTTTTTTTCATGGTGTTGTGACTTTCACAGTACTTTCACAATGACCTGGTTTTTATTTTATAGTGTTTGGGTAAACTACTACTGACTTTATTGCTGCGCTAACAATACATTGCCAATTGGTTTGGTTTTTAGTCTAGCACACCAGTCTGTATGTTTGAAGTAATTAAAATAGCAATTTTATCAGCTCTGTTTCATGCTGGAGAGGGCTAACTCCACTCTTCAGTCTTTCCAAAAGCACTATTGAATGATGAAGCAAGTCCTATAAACTGCTGTTCCACCATTTTTCTTGCTATACCATAAGGCCTATCATCTGCCTCACGGGCTTGAAGTTATCATGGGGATGTTCTGAGAAACAAGGTGATGCAGGGCCTGTCACTGCTTGCTGCCATCCTTGTCTGGTCTGGAGGGTTCCGTTCCGTGCTGTTTCGGTGTGGGGGAAGGTTGATACAATAGCCACTTAGGGTGGGTTTAGGTCTTGATGGAAATCTTAATTTAAATATACATCTTGTCCTTGAGTGAGTGAGTGGGAAGAAGAATAAAGTGTGTAGCTATGACTAACGGCTTGCACAAAACATGGCATGAGTTATGTCACCTTCTGTTTGTAACAGAGGGCTGGTGTCAGAAGGAGAGCGTGGCTTGGCTCTGGCTGTGCTTAGAGGCCCTTTCTGTTGACTTCATTGTTAGCTCCATGGAAGAGAGACTGCTTATGCACTCGGGGTGAAAGGGTAGGGTGGTTTTGGCTTGTAGTGCAAGAATGTAACTGTGTAAGAAACAACTTGGAAATACTTTTCTGTTTCTTATGATCCCAGAGCTAACATGCTCTACCCTGACTTCACTGCTGGCAATTGTGTATACCTGGTATCGCAACATCAAGCTGTTCTTCGTGTATGAATTAAAAAAATTGCAAGAGGAATATCAAGAATGGAAGGAACCATTTTGGTGAGGTAAAGGTAACCGTATTTTAGATACTAGGACCAGAAAAATCTTCGAGAGCATCCATTTTTCCTTCCTCCCACCCCTACAGTAAAGATTATATAGTTACTTTTGTTTTGACAACTTTCTTCCAGCAGCTTGATGCAAAATAGCATGTAGTGTCATTCCAGAGATGTTATATACTGTCAAGAAAAGAAGAAAAATCTACCTGGGACTAGATTCAAAGTACTTGAATAGATTTTAGAAGCCTAACTTAAACATTTCAGTTCAGAATACAGAAGTCGTCCCTCTGTGTCCCTAAGTGAAAGTGCTTGAGGAGCCTATAGAGGTAATGGGGAGTACTGTAAGCCACAGCGAGATATGGAAAACAGTCATAGCAGCTTCTCCATCTATTGAAAAGCCTGGTAGATTAGGTGGGCTCTTAAGATCATATAACGTGTACTTGGTTGCGTGGAATTTGGCCACAGCTCCTTTTATTCACTTGGCTGGAATGTGGAAGTCCTGAGGTTTGGTCTTTATTCTCAGGACTGGTTTATAGTCAGTAATCAAAAGTAAGAAATGGTTGTGAATAGAGGAAGCAGAACCTGATACTCTGCTGTCCTTTTCCCCTCAGTTCAATCCTGTAGTTATGACACTGTAGAACTAGCTTCCCCCCCAACTTGCTCCTCTCCTTCCATGGTATTTGTGTTTTCTCCCTGCCTGATATTGGGGCTTTTCAGGTGGAGGATAGAGTGCCTGTTCAGGCACACTTTAGTGAGTAGTTTTAACTAGTCTATTCCAGGACAGAAGGCCAAGGTGACCTAGTCAAATATTTGTGTTTTCTATGTTGACCTAGGGTGGGAAACCCTTGTCCCCAGTGTTTGCCATTGGCTTCCTAGAAATCTCAGCTTACTGGTTGTTTTAGATAACCTCTCAGAGGCATTTAACTCTGCTTCTTCTGGTATGTTTTCAACCTAGGTGTATAACACTGAAACAGTTTCACAGCAAAGACTGGGTGCTTAAGTCCTTTTTTTGTTCTGTTCTTTGTAGTAAAAGCACCTTGGCTTTGAAGACCCATGATGAACTTGAAACTGTTGGGTGGCATTGAGACTAATGTTACCGTTAGATCAAGAAAACTGAGATCACAGTATATTGTCTGAACAAAAAGGTTCCATTTTTACTTAATTTCTCTGAATATAACTAGAAACAGACTGAAGTATCTTAATCATAAATTAATTTCTGATGTTTGAATGTTGATGTGCCGGTGCTTAAGAGAAAAAAAAAATAGCTCAGGACTTGCCTTTGCGTTCCTCATTTCAGGGAAATGGCTCTCAGCAGTATTGCAGTGTGGTTTGGCGTCAGCAGCCAGCTGGTTGATGCTCTCCACTTCCCTCAGAAATAATTTGAAGGATTCTTTTTGTTGTTGTTGTTGAGGGGGAGGCTAACTTTTGTTGCTATTTCTTTTAATTCTTAAAAGCTTAAAATACCTTTAAAGCTTCTTGAACCTGTTCACAAATTCCTGTTGCGAGAAATTTCATTGTGGCGGAGGAGAAGGAAGGAACAACTCAGCTTGGAAAGATCTCCATCATATAATAAACAGAAGGAAGCATATAGCTGAATATGACACAAGTAATTTAACTTTTGGTGAGCATGAAGGTCCTGGACGAAAGTGGGGAAACCGTGGTGCCTTGCATTGTCTGGTGTGAGAAGCTTTGTAGGGCCTTGGATCCGATCTTCTCTACTTCTGCCCATTTTATAACACTGGAGACTAGAACTGAAAATTTGTGATTAAGTTTTCTAGGCTGCCTATAGAGATTTTAATTGAGTTTAAACTCTCCTCAAAGAAATTGTTAGTGATTTCCAACCCTTCCCAACAATGCATCATGAGCAAAGGGCAAGCAGTTAGATCTGAATCCTAATATGCTCCACTGAAAGGTCAACTGACTTTATTTCTGTTTTTGCTAATACATATGCAATGGATATGTACTCTGATGTTGTAATTAATCCCTCAAAAAAAACCCCTCTATCACTTGCTTATTTTTTTCAGTATTCTTCAAGCTGCTGTCTTGGGCTGCAGAGACAAGAGCTGGGGCAGGCGTGTGGTGCTGTGGGCTCTGGGATTCCTGCACTGACCTACACTACTGCCTCTTTTGGGGAAAGGAGAAGCAAACAGGATCCATTAGATTTCAGACCTCCACTAAAACCTTTTCAGCTCTAAACTGCCATTCCTTTATCAGAAACCAATTAGCTGGAGCTTCGTTAGTTTGCTGTTTACCAGTGAAGGTCTCTAGCCCTACAACTGAGGATAGCAGACACTTTTATGTCTAGGTCAAGCTCCTCGTTCTGTTCTTGCGCGATTTCTTTTCTGTATTGCACAATAGGATTTCTAGCCTAGTTCCTTTACCAGTGAAGAAAGAAAAGCCTTGCAGGGATATATCAGACAGACAAAACTACTTAATTTAACCTGTTGAAAATGACAACAGAAAGAGTGGGAACTGGAAAGGTGCTCGGTGGAACGTGGCATTAATAATCGATGTACAAATTGGACGGAAGGCTGCAGCAATCCGAGATGAACATTGCACAGGATGCTGTCAGATGTGACATCCAATATGAGATTATAGATTAATGCTTTTCTCTCAAAAGAAAACACATAAATATAAGAAATTAGTAGTATTGAATACTGCAGGTACTCAAATATGACTGTTGATTCCCTCATATGAGAATCACATTGTTATAAATGTGTGGCATAGAGCTTTGCAGGAAACTGATTTTCTTTCCAGTCACCTGCCTGATTGAGACTCACAGTGTTATCTGAGGCATTTTTGAAATATATAAATACTTAAATAACATTTACTAGCACTCTTCCATTGTTTCAATTCCTGTCAATCAATTTTGAGAGCTGTATAAAAATAAATAGGGACTTTTTGCACCATGTTTTTTTATACATTACAAACTTCCTGGAATCTGTGAACACCCGTCTGTGCTACATACTTGACTGCTGAACCATGTTAGTTGTTTGGAACACTTGATGAAGGAAACAAGCTTTGTTCCTCAGTACTCATTTCTTAAAGTAAAATCTAAGTTTTAAATTGTTTTTAATTATTCTAAATTGCAGAACGATGGCCTCACAGGAGCAGGTTTGGCCAGTCCCAATGA
Organism: Clamator glandarius; assembly: GCA_033459285.1. Lineage (NCBI taxonomy): Eukaryota > Metazoa > Chordata > Aves > Cuculiformes > Cuculidae > Clamator > Clamator glandarius. Next base: position 391,351 of record JAUNZM010000016.1, on the reverse strand, counting down.
AGGCAATTGGAGCACAAAACCTTTTGACAATGCCTGGAGGAGTGACCAAATCAGGATACCTCCATAAAAAAGGAGGCACCCAGCTGCAGATCTTGAAGTGTAAGTTGAATGAGTTCTTAACTAGATTAAATGTTTTGGATTCTTGCTTTTGAGGGTATTAACACATTTCATGTTTACAGAATATGTAATGAAGCTTTGTCTGTACTGGATTACAGTTTTACTGGAGAAAATGTATGTAAGACCCATATTGAAGGAATTTCCTTTAATTGTTTTGAAACTAAATCTTAGATGATAAATATTGTGGCTGACTTTCTTTTACTTGGTTAAACCTTTTCTGAAGTCCTTCACAAGTAAAGTTTTACAGACAGAAACAGATTCCTGGGCTATGTATCAATTTCAAACATTCTTTTCTAAAAGAAATTAGTGCTTGAGGGTTTTTCCAGTTGGTTATTCTGTACTGGAAAAATATCCCCATTTCCTACTGCTGTTGTGAAATGGAAATTTTCTTACTGCCAACATTAGTCTGTAATTAAAAACAGTAATTGCTTCTGGAATCAGAATCTATTTACATGGAGAAAGCTGAAGATTTTGGATTTATTTATATGCTATTAATTTGCCATCCCTGTTTACAACTAAACCATATTTGGATAGTTAAGAACAAAGATTAGAGCCTTTGATAAATGAAGGAGTGTTGGCTCCTTTAAAAAAATAATCCATTTTACTGGCAGATTTATGTGGCTGAGGTGAAAGAAGAGAGGGAGATACCATCATGGGTTTGGGGACATTAATGGGACATTAATGGTGGACATTGAGGTGGCTACGTTCCTCTCATTTTGTTTTAGATTTCATTCTTATATTAGCTTATTCCTCCAGTAAAGGAGCACAGGTGGAAGTCAGACCTGCAACCTCTTAGGCTTCTTTTGAAGTTATTGGATCCGCCGCCTCTCAAATGAGGGAAGCAAGTGCTACTCTTAGTCCTGAAACTCTGTGAATGGACGGCTTTACTGTGTGACTGACCATCAACAAGTTGTCACTTAACTAGTTTGTGCTCTTTTGTAAAGATTAAGAAGATTACTAAAATCTTCAACAATAACTCTACCCAAGTTAAGAGGTTCTAGTTAGTATAATGCCTTTGAATTTATATTTTGCTCACTTTTCTTTATCTTTTCAGGGCCATTGAGATTTGTCATTATCCACGAGGGATGTATTTACTATTTTAAGAGCAGCACATCTGCATCTCCACAGGGTGCATTTTCTTTGAATGGTTACAACAGGTGAGTTCAAAAGAACTTATTTAATGCTCAAGCATCTTTTACTTAATGCAGGAGGCTATGGTTTCATTTCCAGCAGAGTTAAATGTGACTGCGTGTGTTGTTTGGGTTAAGCACTGATCTCTGATTCCAAGAGACCTGTTCCTTTCAAATTGTACATATGATGTTTCCCGTGCTTTGTAAGTGTATGGCCTTCATCTTCTGTAATGTAGCCAGTAAAGCTGTTAAAATTGCTGTGGGCCTCTTGTTACTAACTTAATGCAGACTTTGCACATGTGGATAGATGCAGATTCTTTCAGACAAACAATCTTTGTTCTTTGATGATTTCAGTGATAGCCATGAAAATAGAAAGGAATCAGAAAGGATTATTTGTGGAGTTACTGATTCAGTGACACTAATTGGTGTCAAAACTGAATCAACTACAAGGGTAAAAAATGAGAGGATATACGTGCAAAAATGTCTGATTTATTTCACTACATGTTATAAATCTTAAATATTTGGGTTTTATGTTGAAGGCAAAAACACATGGCTTTCAAACACGTGAACGAGGCCTGCTAATGAAAGTCTGACCTAACTTTAGGAAATTGCTGTTGGAATTGATGCTAAGAATGGACTAATGAGAGAGAGAATATAGAGAAATATAATGTTATTGGTCAATCTTTTTGTATTTGTAAACACGTATGTTATTCAGACTTCTGGAATAAGGAAATCTGTTTTATAAGAATGAGACAGACCACAATATTGGCAAATTTTTATGGGAATGCAGTTGTAAACTGTATTGTAGCTAATTCAAAATTCAACATTAATTTATGTAAGAACGTCTACTCTAGCTTAATCATGACAGTAGCTTCTGTAATCAAATTAATGTGCAAATTACCATGGAATTTGTAAATGTTAGGGATTCTGTAACTGCTTTTTATATGTCTGCGTTCTAGCAGTCTTGTAGAGACCTTGGCTGGAACTGGAACCAGGTCTTGGTTAGTATTGTGTTATGGTGAGACAAAAGAATTATTGAAAGAATTTGAAATTAAAGAGTGTTTTAGACTGGTTAGTTGCATAAGGTTGTGTGAGAACAAGTCACGCTAAGGCTTCCATGGACTTCTATTTTGCAGTTTCCATTCAGTAGTCTTGATATGTCAAGAGTGGACAGGAAATGAGAAAGTGCTGAGTTCAGGAGTGACTCAAAATGTATAGCGATGCCTGTTGCTAGCGTCCCTCCCAGCTGTACTATGGGTATTTCCCACATCAACATCCTTATTTTCCTCACACCAGCGAAATAATCTCTAGTTCCTTCTGTGGCTTTGTTTTGGACTGGGCAGCTGCAGAAAACTGCAACCTCCAGCTCAACAGTAGGATTTGGGTTCTAAAACAGGTGCTATCTCTCATTTTGAAACAGATTTGAAGTTGACATTGTTCTTAATGGCAACTTCATGGTGTTTACAGACTTTTTTTTTCAGAACAATCTTATCTATCTTAGCAATGTTCCTAACCAAAAGCCAGATTTCTCTGACGCTCTATGTTTACAATTCATCTTCCTTAAATATTAAGGACTCATGGTAACACTCTATTAAGGAAACTGGCGAGCCAAAAAAGTTTAGGAACAAGAAAGCAAGCCCCAATAATGATTGTAAGAACGTAAATCGGTTTTCTCTATGGGTTGCACTGAATGAGTCTTAGAAACGTTACCTTTAGATTACCCACAGTCAGGACTTCGGTCTCCTTATTTGTTCCAAAGCCTCATAGTGAGCATTTACAACTGAAGTTTTATGCGTTTAAGGAATTTCCTCATTGGAGAATCCTCAGGGAAAAAAATAAAAGGAAACAAACATATCTAATGCAGTTGTGAAAGAGGTTGAGTTATGCTTGTTTTGAAGTAACAAAAAGAAATGCAATAAATTGTTTATAAGGGATAAGTGGAAAAACTAAGTTAACTTCTAATATTAGTTGTCCTTTATTTTCATGAGAAACCTCTGGTTTGATTGCTCCTCTGTGCCTTTCAGAACTAAGGATTACAAGCGCCCTAAATGCTTCTAACCATGGTGTGAAGCTTGGGAATTGGTGCAATTCATTAAAACTATGAAGAGATCAAAACATCCATTTATAAGTCTGGCTGGTGGTTTAACTCGTGCTCTTCCTTCTGTCAGTGCTCTTTCATTGTCCTTTCTACACGTCATTGGAGAAGTACTGCAAATGCACATGTGGGGACTGTTGTTATGTTTTCCTGGGCTTGGGGCTTATTTTTTGTAGGACAAACCTGACCAATAAGACTGCATTTCGAACAGAGCTTTATGACTTGCACAGTCAAATTAACTTCATAGACCAAGGTTTTTAGGTATTGCTTGTTCTGTTTCTCAGGGTTATGCGGGCAGCTGAGGAGACGACATCAAGCAATGTGTTTCCTTTCAAGTTAGTTCACATTAGCAAGAAGCACAGAACGTGGTTTTTTTCAGCTTCTTCTGAAGATGAAAGAAAGGTAACTTTCTTCTTCTTTTGCAATATAATTTTCTTTAAAGCAGAAAGCAAAGCTTGGTCTTCCCTAAAATCTAAATGAGCTGGATGCGCAGCTGTCACTGAAATTGGTGTGCCTAGTTCTTTGGGCTCCCCTGAAAATCAGGTTTGAAGTTTTAACTATGAAGTTAGTGTTAGTTCAAGTTGTAATTTAAGTAGTGGCTATAAGTGACATTCTGGATGGCATGGTTTTCTCCATATAGTTGTAATTTAAGTAGTGGCTATAAGTGACGTACTGGATGGCATCATTTTCTCCATATTCCTCATTTTATTTTTAGCCAAGGATAAATATTTTTATGTTAAATCTTTTGATGAAGTATGAAAGCTCTTTGGTGAAATCTCTCACCCATAAACAAGTACCTGGCTTTAGAAATAACAGCCCGAGATCTGGAAACTGAAAGTTTTTAATACATTCTTAATAGCATTTTAGATAGGCAAAATGTTTGACTGATAAGTCCTCTCAACATAAAGTCCTGAATAATTACTATTTCCATGTAGGTCCCTTGCACGATTACTCTCCTCTTACAGAGGACAGATACAGATCTTTGATGATTTATAGATGGATGTGTTGAATGTTGTATTTTTATTCTTATTTAGAATTGGATGCTATCTTTGAGGAAGGAAATCGATCACTACCATGAGAAGAAAGAAACAATTACAGAATTCAGGTATCAACCCTTAATCTTTATTTGCTTTTTATCCCTTTTGCAGTAGCTCTTGACAGTGGTGGTTTAGGCTACTTGCACCTACAAGTAATTTACTGTTAGATAAAACCAGGTGCAGTAAGGCCCAACAATGAAAAGCTATCATAACAGATAATTTAAAGCATAACAAGACTGAAATAAATATTTTTACTAAAAGAACTTTAAATGTCAGCTTTGTGTAAAACAAAAACTTAAAATGACAGCAATGACATATCAAGCTGTTAATTGGGAAATAGGAAATAGGAATAGATTGCTTCTGTTTTTCCAATATTTCTTTCCAGTGCTGCAGTCCTGCTAGCAGACGTGTTTACTGCTCCAAGATCCAGCACAGTGATGCAGAATATACTCTATTTTCTTTTGCAGTGACTCCGGTTCTGACGCAGACAGTTTCTATGGTTCTGTTGAACGTCCCATCGATATCAAGTATTCTCATCATTCAGCAGATAACGAAGGTGACAAATTTAGATGCAGATAAATAAGATTCATTTATTGGCTTATTTATTTGTTCTGGGTCCTGCAGGAACTAGTCTGCAATTTGCAGCTGTGAGTTCTTGTTCTTATGAAGTGTGTAGTTGTAATTTTAAATCGGAAGCAGGTATTCTGTGCCATAAAACATCTGAAAAAATAAGTGGCAACTAAAGAAAAACAGATCTTTCAAGGAGGTGTCTGACACCCTAACAAGACTGCATGGTGGAGAGTTTGTAGGTCTAGGAAAAAGATAAAACTTCTAAGCATACCCATAGGTCATAGTGTGGAAACACAAAGTGGTCTTTATTATGATGATTGAATATTATTGACAAGTAATTGAATATAATTACAATAATAGGATATAATCACTTAAAAGTAGGTTCTGAAAACACGTAGAGACAGTGCAGTAAAACATTGTGGAGCTAGTTACCTCCTCCCTAGACTGGAAAATTCATTCACTTGTCCTGTGAAGCAAGCAGGCCCCCATGCTGGATTGTTGTTGCATCTGTGTCGTAGTTTGTTTACTATGAAACAGAATTGATCATCCCTTTGGTTCTGAAGGATCTTCATTAGGCACAGGCAGGGCCTGTGTGTAACATATAGGGTAGCGTTCTTCAATGACTTTCAAAGTCAGTAACTTTTTAAAGTAAGGCTCTAAAAATGTCATTCTTAGCACAGCCTGTCTTTATTCAAAGTCTGAGACCTATTCATTGCTGTAGTTGTTTCGTGGTAGACAGTCCTGGCTGAGTATTTTCATTTTTTTAATTAGAATGGCCTGACAGGCTTTCTGTGATGTCTTCATTCACTGTGTGTTTCAGCAACTGACTTCCTTGTCAAGAAATGCATTGGTACAATCCAATGAGAAGCCTCACCTCAAAGTTCAACATAGTTCCTTTTCTAGGCCTTTTCCAATCTGCCCGTTCAGATTTCTAAGGCAGGGTTGGTAGGAGCAAGTACTTTCATTTCCTGAAAGGAAATTCCTGACTATTTTTCCTGACTAGAACAAAGAGGCAGGAGTGAGTCTTTTTAGGAAATCCGGTTCAATTGCTGCAAAGCAGAGGAAAAGAGTCATCAGTGTTTTGTGTAGGAGTTCGGCACTTCTGTGTTCATGGGAGGGAAAGGTTGTATGCAACATGAGTTGTGTTAAGAGGTGTAGCAGGAGCTCAAATTAGGAAACTTAGAAGAGCTGATTGATTTTTATCAGATACTCCTACTTTTCTTTTTTTGTGCATTTCTCTAGGGAAATATTGCATATTGTCCTTGAGGCTCCTGTCGTACTCAGTGATGAGAAATTACTGCCTAGAAGCAGCATGTTTTCGTATCTTGATTATTCTGACTCACAGTTAAAACAACATGGAAACCATTTAAGCCATTTATTGTAGTGCGTGGGTGTTTTTGCCAAGGCAAGAGAATGAATTATTTTGTAGATCCCTATGTTTGCTTAGGCTTCCGTGCTGCAAAATCATAAACAGTTTTGTGCTAGGGTTAGGTTTTGGGGATTATTTTTTTCCAACTCGTTTTGCCAGTGCATCTGTGCAATTGTGGAACTGCAACTGCTTTGAATTTTTTTAAGGAGGCTGAAACACTAGGAAGTGTCACCAGAAAGTAAATTTTAACTTGAAAGTTGGAAAAAATTAACTGTGCAGTGTAGTTCATCTCCCAGTGTTCTGAGTGATGGCTTTCTTAGTTGACAAAGTTTCAGGAAATGCCTGTCCTAAAGAGCAAGGGGGTAAACATAAATTCTTACCTTTTTTTTTTCACCTCTTTAAAAAAAAAAAATTAACTGAAAAATACTTGTTTGTTAAAAAGCAATAAGTACTCAGTACTCTTTCTTGGTTCCAGGAGCACTTATCAGAGCCTGACATGTTGATTTTTATCTGCAGATTATGACCAGGAAGAAGAGGATGAGTCTTACCTGCAGCCAGATACTTCTGATCTAGTGAAAGATGGTATGTGATTTCTTTTATTCCCTTCACAAAAGGACTATGAATGGCTCCCAGTGAAGGCAGTATTCATGTAGAATGCCAGATAATTAATTTGCCTCAGTCATATCTAAAGCATTGCAGGTGGTAAAATAACTGAATGCACAGGTATCTAATCTTGAGAGGTATTTAGGATCAAAATGTCCTGGTAACAGCAGTAACAATTCAGAGGAAGCGTTACATGCCTTTAAGGGCATATTTTCTTGCAGGCTTCCTGCCCTGAAAGGACCCGTATCTGGTCATCAGTCCGAACGAGGGGTAATGATTTTCATATAGTCTTTTTATTTTTAGCAAAGGGAAAACTCTTTGCTGAGTCGTCATAAGCCACACCTGAATAAAATTTGCAGGAGTTTACTACACATAGCATTCAGAATTGTGCTGAAAGTTAAATGCTTGTCCAGCATTTGGCGTCCTGTCAGACAAGATGCCAATGAAATATCCTAAAGTACATGGAAAATAAATCTGAAAAATCCCATTTGTTGATGTACTGTATTTCCTCTCAGTGTGTCATGTTTTCTTTCTGTAGATATGGTCCTGCCTCCAGCCTACCCTCCTCCACCAATTCCTCATGTCAGAAAAGCTGCCTACTCGGAATCAAGGGCGAATTCCTTTGCTGGCAAATCAAGTGCACCAGTACCACCACCACCTCCTAAAAGAAGCTTACCCAATATCAAACTAGAGGATTTCTTAAACGTGAGAGAGCCCCATTTACAGTGCCGATCTGAACCTAACCTAAAGATTCAACCCTCAATCCGGAAACCAAGTGAACAGCTGCCTCCTGTGCCCGCTCTACCTCCTTTCAAAAAGCCTACGTGTGTCAAAGAATCTTGCTCATTGCCTCCAGAGCCTCTGCCTTTAGCTCAGGCTCTTGCTTCTCCAGAAGGATGCGAGAAGCTAAAAACCTTAAACCTTTCACCACGAACTCCTCCTCCACTGCCGAACAATAAACCCAAGCTGTCACAGTTTACTGAAAAACCAATAGAGCCCAGAGTGCCAAAAGAACATGGTAAACCTGGACTGTTTGTACCACCAGTGCTCCCAAAGCCACCTGTGGCGAGCCACCAGCCCCCTGTAATCAAACCTAAACCAGACAAGTCTTCGTGTCCCCAGTTACAGTAAGTATGAAAGCACTATTAATTTTTCCCATTGTGTATTAGTTACCTCTTTGACAAGCACATTTCTGAGATTCGCATCGACATCTGTTTCTCTTCCCTGTACCATCCCTCTCTTCCTCACCATATTGTGCTTTTTTGCTTCTTGCTTTCTTATCATTTGGAAATTTTGCAATGAGTTTAGCTTGTGAAATAGTTCAGAAATAAATAGTAGATAAACTGAACTTCAAAAAAAATTACACTGATATTTTGTAGTTCATTTGTTTTCAGGTCTGTCTTAAAGACTTAAAAGCCTTGATTGGAGTGAGTAGGGAGCCTTTATTTCAGAACCTCAGTGCACTGCAAAACCAATTCTAAGCTGCTGTGGAGGCAGGAAGTGTGTTTTGGTTTATGTGAAGATCAGCTTTAGCAGGGGATGTGGAGCTAGTTATGCTGGTGAGTCAGGTGAGAATATTTTTGTCCACTGGATCATTTACAAGCTCTGAGAACAAGTAATGAACTCTTTAAAAACAGTACAAGGAAGACACTGATATACTGGAGCAAGTCCAGTGGAAGGCCAGCAAGATGTTTAGCACATACAGATACAGGAGAAGAGGCTGAGAGAACTGGATTTGTTCAGCCTTTAGGAAGGCTAATGGGAGATCACTACTGTCTGCAACTACTGGCTGGGTGGGTATGAAGTGTGCAGAGCAAGACCTCAGAGGTCTGCAGGGGTAGGATGAGAGTAAGAGGGAGAAATCACAGCCTGGGCAATTACAGCTAGGTACTAGGAAAAATTTTTCACTGTGTGGATGGTGAAACACCAGAACATGTTGCTGTGGATTCTCCATCCTTGGAGAAAAACTTGATTGGACACGGCTACCCCATCTAGTTAGACCTGTGCTAGAGGTCCCCTTTCAACCTAAATTAATCTGCAATTTGATGGCTAAACTGAAAGTTGTTCTTCGGTTCTTCTTTTATTATCCCTTCAGTGTTTTGTGTGTATTTGTTCTGTTTTCCTGAGGACGTGTCCTTCAGTTTATGTTCTGTTTCTGCCAGGAGATCACCACCAGATGGGCAGAGTTTTAGAAGCTTCTCATTTGAAAAACCAGCACTGCCCTCCAAGCCAGATCAACCTGATGATGATTCTGATGATGACTATGAAAAAGTAAGATCAAACAGATGATCCATTCTCAAAGAGTATTTTTTTTTGCATGTGTGTACTTTAGGAGATGTTTTAAATGCGTATTTTGGGGGGGAAGCCTTTTTGAAAGCACGGTTCTTTGTGGTGGTTTGGTTTTTTTTCACCTTTAAGGAATGTCTTGGTAAATTCTGGATTTTAATATTGGATGAATAGGAAGAAGCAGCATAAAGATTCAATCACCATTAATAATTTCAGATACCTTTGGCTGTAGCTTATCTGCATAACAAGACACTGGCATTTTGAGTTGTCATTGATTTACACAGTGATTTATTTTCTTCATATTTTTTACAGGTTGGGCTGCCTGCTTCCATATTTCTTAATACCTCCGAATCCTTCGAAGTTGAAAGGTAGAATGTGACTTTTAAGTAGTTGCTTAGCAGTCCTACAAAAACCTGCATTGAACAGTAGTTCAAAGATCATTTTGATAGGTACAATTATGTTTAAAAACACAATAAAAGTATTTAAATTCCCTTAATACGGAAATCGCTTTTTAGATGACTTAGTTTGGTGCACATGTATCAATTGAAAGTGCATACTACTTGCAAAGTGATTTTGTTCCATCCAGACACGGTTCTTCAGCCTGGCTGCTAGATGGGATAGAAAGGCAGATCTTCTGTGCTGCGTTGCTGAGAGAAGTGCTAAACAGTGAAATTCTTTCAGCTGTGATGTGCGATGAATTATTATATCTGAAATAGAGATTTGTAGTAAGAAGTTTTAGCATCTAGGTGTTTTATTTACCTGATTCAGAAAATGCTAACGTATGTAATTGCTTTATTATTTTTAGGATATTTAAAGCTAGTAGCCCACGGGGACAACCACAAAATGGATTGTACTGTATTAGGAACTCATCTACTAAGGCTGGAAAGGTAACTTGCAACTGCTGAATCTACTCTCCAAAGCCTTTTTTTTGATTTAGAGATACTGTTTCTTATATCTGATAAAGTACTTAAGAATTTAGATGTGCCATTTCCTTAAAACAAGAAAATCTGAGACAATTGCTATCATAACTGGAGTGATTTTTTTTTTTATTTGCCTAGATTGTAACAAATTCCTTAATAATCACTGACTTAGAAGAGCTTATGAGCATAGACTGAATGTGTTGCATTTTTCTTCAAGGTATTGGTTGTATGGGATGAATCTGCAGAAAAAGTGAGAAACTACAGAATCTTTGAAAAGGTTTGTAGCTGCTGTGTGCGTGTGTTGTGCACATGTAGACATGTATGAATTCTGTGTGTGTGTACATGTATGAAGTGTGCCTGTGGATGGGTAAAAACTAACACATTGAAGTCTAAACTTCTTCCTATTCTTAAAAGTAAATACAAGCTGATTTACAAATATCTGGTCTAGTATGTGAGTTTGAGTACTCAGATCTGGGCTTTCTAGTTGCTGTGTCGTGCAAAAGACCAACCACCTGTACATGTTCGCATCGAAATTTCAGCTTCAGTCAAATCCTAAAGGAAGGAGTATTAAATTCCTGAATTTAATTTGGACTTATTTGTGTAGGTGACTAGTTTGCAAAGCAGTAGCGTGCTTGAAAGAACAACTTAGTTCTGATGATGACGTTTTTTTTAAACATTGAGTTGGAAAAATTATTGTCAATGATGACATATGTTTTTGTTCTACAACAGGATTGCAAATTTTACCTGGATTCAGACATCATGTTTTTGAACATGGGAAGTTTGGTCGAATACTACAGCACTCACATCTTACCTAGTCATGACAGCCTGATTCTTCGGTGTCCTTATGGTTACTCTAAACCAAGGTGACATGAGCAGCATCATGCACTGACGCTTAGGACAAGTTTGTTCCCGACTGCCCATGAAATCAACGTGGACTTGTGCCGCTGCCAGACATCATGTTGTTCGCACAAAGAAAGTGAGTCTGTTTCAATCAGACTGAATCTCATGTGACTTGTATGCAGAGGCCATTTAATGAACTTCTGGTACAACCTTATGACCCAGATCAGTGGATTTTATAGTCTCTTCTTTTAAAAAGATCTGAACAGATCATGCTGTCCACAATGCCTACACCTTTTATCAAATTGCTGCTATGATTAATCTTCTGGGAGTGTGGGAAATGGACACAAACAAAGAAGTGATCTGAAAACAAGTACAGAAACGGGAAGCTTCTGCAGGTGTATCAGAAGTCACTTGTGACAGGGAATACTAATACTCTGACTTTAGGGTATCACTCCTTAAGGTCAGCACTGGTGCTTAACTGAGAGGTTTTGTGTGACTTGTATAGTTGACTCGCAAATAACAAATACTTCTGCGCAAATAATTTGGTTTTCTGTAGGCAAAGATGATTGGAATGTGTGGCTTTTTTAAAGCCGTGCCATATTCATATGTAAATGTAACTTCTGATTACGTCTCTGGTAATCAGTATCGGAGGTACTATCCAACTGATATGCTTGTGGCACCCCACGCATTCCTGAATGATGTGCAGTCCCCATGGGTGTGGAATAACTGACTTGGCTTTCATGGGAGCCCCATTCCTTAGCTCTCCGCTGGAAGAGTGCCCCTAGCATTGTTAATAGGTATGAGAGGACAGAAAGGGATACTTAGGGGAAAGGAAGGGAGTCTTCTGAATAACTGAAATTCTAACTAGCAGTTTTCTCTCACATTGCTATCATCAAAGGTTCTTTCAAACAAAACAGCACAAAAATGAAACCATGAGTGTGGTACTACTGTCACTCCATAAATCCTTGTGATCGGTCCCTGAAGATCTGTTTGCCAGCCCACTGCATTCTGTTCTGGGGCAAAACTGCACTGCCCTGGTCTGCTTCTTGCAGTTCAACATGAATTTTTCCATTATTAAAATCACTACTCCCTTTGTAGTTGCATGCAAAATAGAATTTGTTTGTTAACGTTCTGTGAGCAGTTATCAGGCTGTCCATGACTGGCATTAGTACGGTGCTTGTAATATTTGTTCCCTAATATTTTGGGGAAACCAACAGCTTGATATTTATGCCAAAATTACCCTATTCCTAAATTTTAATATAGAGGAGACATTTAATTTTAATGACTTAAGTAACTTTGTTGATTCAGAATTACTGTTATAAAATGGTCTCATATATCCAATAATGTTTACAGGACTTGTAATAATATTTTTTTCTGAAAAAATCATAGAATCATGGAATGGTTTGGGTTGGAAGGGGCTGCCATGGGGGTTAGAAAGTAATCCTGTCACTCCTGCAACAGGAGCAGGTATCTAGTTTCTATCAGCCTGAATCTGCATCCTTCAACTTTGTTTTTCTGTTACCTTTTCAGAGTTTATACAAGTCAGTTCTTATCTTGTTACAGTTGGGTGGTCACAACTTGACAGACATTAAGAAAACCACTACAGAAAGAATTTTCTGTAAACCAGGATTTAATCCCTAAGGGATTTTCCTTAATAAAGGGATGTACTATTAGGACTAAATAGGAATCAATGCACAGGAATCAAGTCAAGAAATGCACAGTGTCAGTCTTTTGATCTCTGTTCCCTCTTAAATAGGTTTTAAAGTAAAGAATATGCAGCATTTCAAACAAATCAGAAATCTTATATTTCAGTAAGCATCCCTCACAACCCGATACGATCCCCTCTGTGAAGAAGGCTCAGCCAACAAGGCATTTAAAAATATTTCTGGCAAATAAATACATGTGTGTAAGAGCGAGTTCTAGTTTCTGGTGGTGTTTGCACTTTCTGTTTACATGGTTTATATTTCTCTGCCTGGGAATAATTGGTGTCAGTGTCCAGACAGTCCCCTTACAGGGTGCTGCCTTTGGGGCCCTAGGCAGAGACTTCACTTTGTTTTGCAAGCATGTACTCCAAAGAATTTTTAAACTGTAAAAATACTTATATAATCTGATATCTTAAAAGACATAATGCTGTCTTTACCTGTGTAATACAAGATTTGCAAATATGTAAATTTGTGTTAATTTCTTTTTTTATATAAATGTATATATTTCTGAAGTGGATAAATTTTCAATACGAGTTTGCCTAACTTTGTGCAGTCGTCTTTTAAACTTCACAGGTGTTGCGATGCTTTTGTTTGTTAAATAGCGCTCGATTCTGCTAACCATGAAGTTAAACGAATTAATTTTCAGCCCCCTTAAGCAACCCTTCATTAAAGCAACACTATATGGAATCTAGGGTTCTAGTCATCACACAATGTGGCTGGGCGCGGGAACTACCCATATTCCATTTTCTTTGAAGCTTCCTCAAGCACAGGGTTGAGGACTGAAGCATTCATTTTATCCATGGACACAAAATGCCAGTATGACCATAGTAAAAGAGCATCTCGGAGAAACAGGAATGTTTGAGCAAAAAAGCCAGGTGTCCAAAGGTGTTCTTCAGGACCTTTTCCAGCACCAAGCAGCCCTTCTGCTCAGAAACATCCGTGTAACCTGGCAGGTTTACACCTGTGTGTTAGTAGAGGTGCAGCAGGCTTACAACCCAGTAGGTTGACATCTCCGGTATCCAAGGTAAGAGGTACAGCTGCTGAGGTGCTAGATGATCCTCTCTTCCCACCAGAGGTGGGTGGACGGGTTCCAAACAAATGTGATCACTTATGCTTTCTCTTCCAAGACATCTTGCTACTAGTCTTTTTTTAATGTAGAATTAGATGAAGTTAAATTCCTGGTGTTTGTAGGGAGGAAATGCACAGCAAGAGTGCATAGCTCATTGTCTCTCTGCAATACCTCCTATTAAACTGACTCTACTCTTTCCTTCACCACAAATCAGCATCTTGCATATACAACCAAGCTCCTTAGCTTTAAAATACTTTGTGGAGAAGGGTAAAGGCAGTATTTGCTATGCCAAAAACTGCAGTTTGTGAGTTCGGCAATAGGCAAGTCAAAATAATTTGTAATTGTTTTGGAAAGAGTCTTGCCTTTTCTATCTAAACTTCCAAGAAAAAGTGTTACAGGTGATATTATGTGGGATGAGATGGCCCTTCTAGGGAGAAAAATAGAGTGGTTTTGAAACATAGAAGTTTCAAGGAGGGCCTGTTTATCAATAGGTCGCGTATCACAAAGTGATATCTGGCCAGTTTTCCTGACAAGAAAGGTGCCTTAGGTCAGCAGCTCATCACGTTCCCTAGTTCAGAACTTTGGTTTTAACAAGAATGTAGATCTGCAGCAAGAGCATTCGTGGCCTCTGGTACTTCGTGCTCTGGGAAGTTCAAGGGATGCTAAAGATGTTTGAAGCAATAACACGTTTCTTTGAATTTGGGGACATCTGCTGGCCAGCATGCTCTGTGCTGGGTTTCAAGTAACAGGAATGCAGCTGCTAAGCGTATGCATAGAAGTCATTTGGGGAGTCCATCCAAAGTGACTTCAGGCAGAAGCCAGAAATTAAAGCGGCACTACAGGTGGAAACTTAATGACCCAGGACTTCAAAACTTAAGAAGTCTTTTGGCTCATGTTTCTCAGGCAAGTAGCAATGTTATTTAGCAAAATTACTCATCTGAATGTCTTTTAACCTAGATGACAATGAAATTAATTAAATTTTATATTCCTGTGTTTAAATTACTCTTAAAATATACACTTCAAGGGAGAATTTACATAATGAACATCTGAGCACCACATAAATTATTGACGTCATTAAGTATTATAGTTATTCTGAACACTGAATGTTTCCCCAAGCAGCAAGCAAATCACACGATATTACACTAGTTTTTACTAAACAGCTCCCCTGAAGCCATGGGAGTGCTCCAGCTGTCCATGTGTATGACCTCCTATATAGGGGAGCTCATGGTTCTTGTACTATAATGCTTTGCAGTACCAAAATACCGAATACCAAATGCTACTGAAACTTTCAGAGTAGATGATAGCTTTAGGGCTCGCTTGAAATCAGGATGAACCAAAGCAATGAAGTTTGTGGGTTAGGGGATGTAGGAAGTCTTGTAGCATAGCCAGCTCTGAAATCTATTCCTACAGGACTTTTGTTGCTGTGTCTTAATTACAGGATGGTCATTACTATCCCTCACCTCTATCTCCCTCCTTCCAGCGTCTCGTTACCAGGGAAATGTGTAATCCTGTTCTGAGGATTAGATCTCTGGATGCATAAGAGCCAAGGCAAAGCACCTCATCCCTCTCTGAGTTACTATGTTTTCTGCCTTTTGACAACCACTTCATCCCATCTCCCTGTGTGATCCTGTTTCACGAGGCTGATGGGCACTTAAATTCTGGCCTTGAAAGCTTTTTGCATGGATGGTGTTTTGCAGCTGTACTGAAGGCTGGTGATGTGAAAGCTACACCACAGCAACACAGAGAACAAAAAGCAGGGTCTGTTCCATGTAAACCTATTAAAAGGGTTTATTACAGAGTGAATAAGGCAAGATGTACCAGGCTGCCTGGTTTAGGCTTCAGTGATTATGTTGTCCTTTAATTTGCTAACATTCATGCTCATTTATTTTTCCAACTAAACGCCAACCGCACCCTAACGAGGGAGAGATGCTGGAAATGTGCCTTTTTAAAATTAAGTGTCTAAAGGAATTAAAAGTTTTATATTCTAATACTAGGTTTCTTCCAAAACTAATTAATTTGCTCCTGGGTATAGTAATAATAACAAAAAATACTTCAAAATATTTTTCTTATGCTTCTCAGCCCTCATTACTCCAAAACTGCCCTGCTATCTTTTTCCTTTCTTTGTTTTACTCACCTGGGTCTGTTTTTAAGTCCTACCTCTTCAAAAGTTATAGCTCCTGTTAGTGGTACTTTTCTTTCTCCTACTAAGGATGAAGATGTTACTAGAGAGCAGTTAACAACAGCCTCAGATGCTCAAGGGACACTGAAATTGATATAGAAGAAACTTGCAGAGAACATACATCTACAAGGCACATGATGCTTAGGAAGTCATAAACCTTGCAATTAAAACAACTGGCTTTACTTGGAAAAGGATTTTGGAAAAACAAACCCAAACCTCCATGAAGTGTTGTAATGTTAAGACAACATCATTGCTTGAGTTCCACCTTTGGTTGTGTTTAGTTGAAACTGTCATTAACCGGCTTTGAACCATGCAGCCAGGTTTACATTTAATTTCAATCATGAGATTTTCCTCTGCCCGCCTGAGAGTAAAGTCAATAATTTTCAAACTCAGAGCCAAAGTGGCCTCTCAGCTTAACAAACTGCCTGGAACCTGGCAATGTTTGGTATGTTGCTGCTCCAGCAGCTCTGCTCTTTCCCCACCTGCTGCTTCACTTCTCTTCATTCTTACTTTGTTCAGCTCAAATAAACCTCAGATGCTGTTTTGTTTGGTTGAGGAGGGAGATGAAAGTAGAGCAGAATAAGGATTTCTCTCTCCATGTCATCATTACATCAAATATTTCTCAGATACATACATTAAAGATTGTTTCTACCTGCTATTTTCAAATCATTTGGAAAGTTCTCCTTCCTTGCGTAAATCAGTAAAATTCAAAAGAGCAGCTCCTTCCCGTGAAGAATAGGAATCACAGAATCACAGAATAACCAGGTTGGAAGAGACCCACTGGATCGTCGAGTCCAACCATTCCCACCAATCCCTAAATCATGCTCCTAAGCACCTCGTCTACCCTAACCTTAAACACCTCCAGGGACGGTGACTCAACCACCTCCCTGGGCAGACTGTTCCAATGCCTAACCACCCTCTCCGTGAAGAACTTTTTCCTAATCTCAAGCCTAAATCTCCCCTGGCAGAGCTTGAGGCCATTCCCTCTCATCCTGTCCCCTGTCACTTGGGAGAAGAGGCCAGCTCCCTCCTCTCCACAACCTCCCTTCAGGTAGTTGTAGAGAGTAATAAGGTCTCCTCTCAGCCTCCTCTTCTCCAGGCTGAACAACCCCAGCTCTCCCAGTTGCTCCTCATAAGATTTGTTCTCCAGCCCCTTCACCAGCTTTGTTGCTCTTCTCTGGACTCGCTCCAGAGCCACAACACCCCTCTTGTGGTGAGGGGCCCAGAACTGAACACAGTACTCGAGGTGCGGTCTCACCAGTGCCAAGTACAGGGGGAGAATAACCTCCCTGGACCTGCTGGCCATGCCGTTTCTGATACAAGCCAAGATGCCATTGGCCTTTTTGGCCACCTGGGCCACTGCTGGCTCATGTTCAGTCGGTTGTCAACCAGCACCCCCAGGTCCTTCTCCTCCTGGCAGCTTGTCACTGGCCTCCAGCTGGATTTAACTCCATTTCCCACCACCCTCTGGGCCCGGTCATTCAACCAGTTTTTCACCCAGGAGAGTGTGCGCCCGTCCAGGCCAGAGGCCGACAGTTTCCGAAGCAGAATGCTGTGAGAAACTGTATCAAAGGCTTTACTGAAGTCCAGGAAGATACATCCACAGCCTTTCCCTCGTCCAAGAGTTTAGTCACTTGGTCATAGAAGGTGATCAGATTACTCTGGCAAGACCTGCCTTTCATGAACCCGTGTTGACTGGGCCTGATCACCCGGTTCTCTTGCAAGTGCTTCATGATCGCATTCAAGGTCACCCGCTCCATGACTTTCCCCCGTACCGAGGTCAGACTGACAGGCCTGTAGTTCCCCGGATGCTCCCTGCGCCCCTTCTTATAGATGGGCACGACATCAGCCAGCCTCCAGTCCAGTGGAACCTCCCCAGTCATCCAGGACTGCTGGAAGATGATGGAAAGGGCTTTGGCCAGCACATCTGCCAGTTCCCTCAAAACTCTTGGGTGGACTCCATCCGGCCCCATAGACTTGTGGGCATCTAGCTGGGCAAGCAAGTCTCTAACCACCTCCTCTTGGACCTTGGGACAAATGCAGCTGGGACAAAAATAAAGCTTCCAATAGTACCTTTGACATAAACTTACCTACACTGACCAGCTTTAGTAGCACTACACATAAGCCATGAGATATTATTAATGCTGTTATACACAGCTGAAATTAAGATGGCCCATTACATCATTTTAAAGACATTTAAGTTCAATAATTTCACAGAAAAATTCCTCGTGAGCTTTTCAGTAGCAATGCTGCAGGTCTGTAACCTCTCTGACACCAGCACCCGCAGAATCCTGGCTGTTAGTGAAGCACACAGCCCTGCTAGGGCTGCTTGTGGGGTATTTGTTAACGATAATTGGTGCCTGTGCACGCACACACTGCTCCAAGTCTGGTACGATTACTCTCTGATTGAGGACTGGCTTTTACTTTGTTACCTGACAGGGAAGATTCAGCACAGAGACTTGCCTTTTGGAGGCCCATGGGAAAACCAGCAGAGAATTCACATATTGGCATTGTTCTGTGTAGAGGAACTAGAACTTTGTCAGAGAAGTGGAATAAAAAGTCTGTGTGAGATGAGAACAAACGATGATGGTAGGGAAGCAAGTCCTGCCCAATGAATACACTGTTGGGATGAAACAGTCCTAGCAGGCCAAGAGGGAAAGATCTACTTTGACGCTCTCATTCCCAATCTATAGGTGAGAAAACTGACCTGGAAGTGATTATGTAGAATGAGTGCACCCCATATAATGGAAAACGTCCAGATTTCAGATTTGCGACATCAGCTTGGTCCTATGCTTCTCACGGGTGGCTGCAAACAGTTTGATGACCACAGAGCACTAATGGCAGGTAAGGAGGTCAGCTGCATAAAGACAATTGTACAGTGATACTGTTCTGATACCTAGTAATGCAAAACTGAATAATTTGTAAATGAATGTATTCACGTTGACTTTCCTGTTGAGACTGTATGATGTAAGCTGAGACCAGTGCTGCTGATGCTTGAGGCTGCTAAGGAAAACACTGTGGATGAGTCAGCAAGTGGAACATCAATACTGCCTGAACAGCACCATGTTCTGACAGCTCTCGTGGGAACGCTGTGCTGGCTGTAGATCCGTGGTAGTATTTCCCTGGTGTCTGAAGAGCCAGGGCCAGTACCTTGCAGACGTGCACAGCAAGCACAAGCCTGCTACCAACAAGCTTGTCTGGGTCAGTTTCCCAGACCCATCACTAGCAGCTCAAAGATTTTGAAGGAGTTAAGAATGAGAAATACTGCATCGTTTGTATTCTACATTCCTGTTGTAGCTGCTACGCTGTAAGCCCACCAGGTCCGAGTTACCACAGACAAGTTCTTCATGCCTTAACTAATGTAGAAGTGCTGTTTCAGGTATTCTTTGATGCCTCCAGCTACAAAGTGAGTTGGTTGAGCCAGCTGACTCAGCAGAAAGCCGAGAAAAGCTTAACCCCCTCTGGTTTTTCCATCAGATTAGCCAGGTGAAGCAAAATCTTCTCTGGCCTCATGATAATGGGATACCACACAGTGGGCAGGAGGAAGGCTGTCGGGGAACAGCAGGAGGTGGTGACCTTGGACAGGTCACAGGGCAGGAGAGCAGAGGAGGAAGGTACAGAAACAGTGCTCTTTCACAGCGTTTCCCCATCAGATTGAACAGGTGCGATGACACGAAACGTCTCTTGATCAGCCTAAGCTGCCTGTGACACCGTGCCCATCAGTTATAAAAACGCTTTAAGCCAGCATTGCTAGTGGAATAAATTGTCCTGGCCTCCCCCAATCCCTGGCCACTGCTGCTGTCCTAAACAGCCCTCTCTTGCTCTGCACTGCTAGTCCTATGGCCATGCACTAAGCTGCAGCAGAAAAGCATTCCGTTTAAAACAAAGCAGTACTCCTTAGCTGAGTTAGTGTTAACAAGTATCCACACTTCCATCTACTTTACTAGGCAAGAAGAAAGAGGTTTTTGTATATTTTGACTGCTATGGAAAGGAGAGGTAAGCAAGGTGCCAAGACAAAGGAGAATTTTGTCATGCCAAGGGGAAGACAACACATGAGGCAAGTGGATGGACCTTGCACCTGCAGACCTTGTTGATTAGACTTCAGAAAACAACTAAAAGATGCTATCTTGTGTGTAAACACATCCACTGGGGTTAACAGGCCTCAGCACTAGACTGGTGAGATGACTTTGATGTTTAAGGCTTATGGCAACACTTCTTACAAAAAATCCTTGCTCATCATTAGTAATTACGCTAAAGCATGTCACACACACCATGCCTGCTCTGTGTGACAGAACTCTTCACTGCCACACTTCCATGGCAATGACTTGATTCTGCACCCCTTTTGGGCTGCTCTATGATACACATAGAACCATATAAGTATTAGGGTTGGAAAAGACCTTCTAAGAGCATCCAGCCATCAACACAACACCACCTTGCCCACTAAGCCACTTCCCCAAGAGCCACATCCACACATTTTTTGAACACTATCTGGGACGGAGACTCCACCACTCCCCTGGGCAGCCTCTGTCAGTGCCTGATAAACCTTTTGGTGAAGACATTTTTCCTAATGTCCCATCTAAACCTCCCAGGGTGCAACTTGAGGGGAGGCTTAGAGTGCACATTAGGAAAAGTTTCTTCACTGAAAGGGTTTTCAGGCAATTGAACTGCCCAGGAAGGCAGCTGAGTCTCTGTTCCTGGAGATGTTTAAAAGAGGGATAGACGACGTGCTCAGGGATGGGTTAGCAGTGAGCAGGTGTGGTTGGACTCGATGATTTCAAAGGTCCTTCCCAACCAAGAGATTTTACAATCTATTCCCTTTCATCCTATCTCTTGTGAGATGAGACCAGCACTCACCTCTCCCCATCCTCCATTCAGGCAGCTGCATAAAGCAATAAAGCCTCCCCTCACCCCCATTTTCTCCAGACTAAACACCGCAGCTCCCTCAGCCGCCTCCGCAGCCCCTGGGCTCCAGATCCTGCCTCGCTGAGCCTTCCCAGACGACGCTCTGCTCCCTTCTGAGACGAAAGCTCCATCACAAACCCCTTCGCCGCGTCAGGGGACTTTTCCAGCCCCTGCTCGGGGCTCAACCGCCTCACGACCCGCGGAGCGCGGCCTCAACGCAGCTCGCGCTTCCCCCGGCGCCGCTCCCACCGCCCCCCGCGCGCCTCCCGCTGGCCAATGGGAGCGCTGCTCCCGCTCAACGACCAATGAGAGCGCGGCTCCTTCCTCCTAGTGTTTAATAGGCGTGCCGCTCCCCCCACCCCCCCGCCAACTAATGGGAGCGCTGCTCCCAGCCAACCAATTAGAGCTCCGCTTGCCCCTCTCGTTGACCAATGGGAGCTCCGCTCCCTCCTCTCGTTGACCAGTGGGAGCTCCGCTCCCCCCTCTCGTTGACCAATGGGAGCGCTACTCTTCCCCCGCCGACCAATGGACACACCGCTCACACCTCCCCTCCCAGCGCGCCTCCCAGCGGCCAATGGGCGCACCGCTCCCCCCCTCCCGCCGACCAATGGCCGCGCCGCTCGCCGCCGCTGCCCCCGCCCCGCGCCTCCCGCTGACCAATGGGCGGCGCGGTTCTTGTGCTGCGGGCTCGGAAGCCGCACCCTGGCGGGCGGGGGCTGGTCCGGCTGCGGGGGAGGAGGGAGCGGAGACAGCGTCTGCGGCGGCCCCAGCGTCCCCGCTCCCTCCCGCCGCGGCGCCTTCTCCTCCGGCCTCGGGGTGAGCGGGGCTGCGGGGGTGGGGTGGGTGCAAGGAGGATGCGTGTGCAAGGGTGGGAGTGCGTGTGCAAAGGTGGGGATGCGCGGGGAGGGAAAAGGGAGATGCGTGTGCAGGGGTGCGTGTGCACCAGTGCACGGGGAGCGGGGGTGGGGAGGGTGTCCGGAGGGCTGCGTGTCCGTGCGGGCCCGGGGAGCAGCCGGAGGTTGGGGGGGCGCTGCGGGGCAGAGCCGGGCGGGCCCCAGGCCGGGCTTGGGCTGCGGGTTCGAGTCCGCCCCCCAACCGGGAGGCGCGGGGCTCTGGATGCTGCCGGCGCTCCGAGCTCGCATCACACGAGCGATGCGGCTGCTCCCCGCTCTCCCTTCCTTTCCTCCCCCGCACCCTCTCTTTTTCCCCCTCTTGCCCCCTCTCCCTTCCTATTTTCCCCCCGGCCCCCTCCCCTCCTTTCCTCCTCCTGCCCCCTCTCCCTTCCCTTTTCTCCCCCTTTGCCCCCTCTCCCTTCCCTTTTCTCCCCCTTTGCCCCCTCTCCCTTCCCTTTTCTCCCCCTTTGCCCCCTCTCCCTTCCCTTTTCTCCCCCTTTGCCCCTTCTCCCTTCCCTTTTCTCCCCCTTTGCCCCCTCTCCCTTCCCTTTTCTCCCCCTTTGCCCCCTCTCCCTTCCCTTTTCTCCCCCTTTGCCCCCTCTCCCTTCCCTTTTCTCCCCCTTTGCCCCCTCTCCCTTCCCTTTCCTCCCCCTTGCCCCCTCTCCCTTCCCTTTTCTCCCCCTTTGCCCCCTCTCCCTTCCCTTTCCTCCCCCTTGCCCCCTCTCCCTTCCCTTTCCTCCCCCTTGCCCCCTTTCCCTTCCCTTTCCTCCCCCTTGCCCCCTTTCCCTTCCCTTTCCTCCCCCTTGCCCCCTTTCCCTTCCCTTCCCTTTCCCCCCCTGTCCCCTCTCCCCTCCCTTTTCTCCTGTCCATCCCGCTGTGAGGGCTTGGCAAAACGGAGGTGGCCCTAAAATTGTCCCCGGAGGACGCGGGATGGCGCAGGGGTCAGTGCGCTTGCGGGGCTGCTGGCTGGCAGGGTCCCAACAGGCAGGCTTGGTTTCCCTTGCTGGAAGGGGCATCTCTGCTTGAGCATCTCCACCGTCTGCTTCCGATACAAAACGTCACGTCGTTCTGCACGCAATTGCTGCAGAGGCTCTGCTGCTTTTAAGGTTGATTCTGAAGCGGCGTTTGCTTTAGGTAAAACAAGCGATTAGGGAAGGGGAAAATCCAGTCTGGCTGGAAAAATATCCGTGTCTGTACGGAGAGAAGGGGCTGGGAATAGCACTGGCTTTAAATCTTTCATGAGATGCTGCAGTAGCTCGATGGTGTAAGCTTATTGTTGGTTTTGTTTCCTTCCCTGCTTTTTGGAAACTTTCTGTAGATCATAACATGATCATAGAATGGTTTGGGTTGGAAGGGACCTTAAAAATCATCCAGTTCCAGCCCCCCTGCCATGGGCAGGGACGCATCCCACCAGCCCAGGCTGCCCAAGGCCCCATCCAACCTGGCCTTGAACACCTCCAGGGATGGAGCAGCCACAGCTTCCCTGGGCAACCTCTGCCAGTGTCTCACCACTCTCATCACGAAGAAATTCCTATTATGTTTAGTCTAAATGTGCCCCCTCCAGTTTATACCCATTGCCCCGGCCCTATCCTTACAAGCCTTTGTGAACAGCCCCTCCCTAGCTTTCTTGTAGCCCTTTCAGGTGCTGGAAGGTCGCTATAAGGTCTCCTCAGAGCCTTCTCTTCTATCATCATATACCAAAAGTATTCTCTTTTCTTGCATGGTGAGTTATATCTTTATACGGAGCTTTAAAAAACACGTTTACCTTCAGCTTACAAATTCTCAAACAGCAGCTGCTGCTGGATAATTTCCATGTACGTTTCTGGAAGCTACAGGTACTCCCTGCACACAGGCTATTTACGGCTCAGGGTCCTTGTAACGTGACTGCATGACTGTGCTAGTGGAATACTTGCCAGTTCTGAAATGCTGCAAATTTGTTCTTGTTGAGGTTTTGTTTTTTTTTTTGTAAAGAATTCATTTTTAACATCAAGAAATAGAAACTATTTCTAAAATAGGCTTCCATTTTTCTTTATTAAATTGGTTGATCTAACAATTCAGTGCCTCAGTAAGGAAATATTCTTTTTAGAGCTGTTGTATAATAAGTGACAAAACAATGCAACTATGGGCTGGCTGTTTAGTTCCGGAGCAGGTGGCTTTGTTATTGCTTTATATTAAGTAAGCAGATTTGATGTGATCAAATAAAAATAGTCTTAAGTGAATATAATGAGTTGAGCTTGTTCAGCCTGGAGAAGAGAAGGCTCTGAGCAAGTCTTATAGCGACCTTCCAGTACCTGAAGGAGGCCTATTGGAAAGCTGGGGAGGGACTGTTCACAAAGGCTTATAGTGATAGGACAAAGGGGAGTAGGTATAAACTGGAGAGAGGCAGACTTAGACTAACAGAAAGAAGAATTTCTGCACGAGGAGGGTGGTGAGACACTGGCACAGGTTTCCCAGGGAAGCTGTGGCTGCCCCATCGCTGGAGGTGTTCACGGCCAGGTCGGATGGGGCCTTGGGCAGCCTGATCCAGTGGGAGGTGTCCCTGTCCCTGGCAGGGCGGTTGGAACTAGATGATCTTTAAGGTCCCTTCCAACCCAAACTATTCTATGGTTCTATATGATGTCCTGTGTAGTCTGCAGTTCTGGAACTTGAACTGGGTGGTTTTTGAAGAGTTTTCAGGAAGAGACGTGTTCTATCTTCAGTGTAGCAAGTTAATAAATGTGTCTTGCATGCTTAAGTGTCTTGTAGTTTTACTGGAGTTCGGTTTTCTGTATGAGGTTCCCCACTAAGCGATAGTGCTTTTTAGCCAAAAAGCTGTTGTGTTGCCTGAATGTTTTCTTTTTATGGTTAACTATGATAAAACGGTGTGAGAAATGAACATTTGTGCTTCATCTGAGGCAAGCACTTTTGCTGACGTGTTGTGCCAGCAAGTGCATTAGAGTGTGGCTCACTAATGCCGAAGAGCGAAGGAGGTCACTTACTGAATCAGTATTTTTCTGTGACAGTTCTTTTTCGATGTCTCCAACAGAAGATGACTCGCTGTCCTCATTCTTTGAGAATCACCATCAATATTAAATCTTATTTCACATGTATGGAATCGGATCATTTGATGAGGCTGTGTTCAAACCTCACAGGAGTGAGCATAAAGCTACTTCCATCCCCTTCAAGTCTCGCCTTTTGAAGGGTAGCTGCACAGCATGAAGTGCTTTTACCAAATCTCCTCAACAAATGTTCAGTGACTTGATGTAGGAGGTAAAAGCTGAATTTTGAAGTAGCCAATTTTTTAAATAAATAGAATAAAATATAACATAAGTGGAGTTTGAGACTAGAAGGATGCTCAGCAAACAACTTCTTTGTTACAAATGCTCTCTAGTTCTGAGGAGGTTAGAAAGTAAAGCTTGTATCCACCACTTTTCTGAGTTGTAGAAATAGTTTTCTTAATTATTTAAGAACTGTGGCAGTGGTGAATAGTGAGTAATGTGTCAATCCCAAACTACTGTTGCTATGCAAATAAGCCAGTCTTGCTTTAGGGGGGAAATAATAATAGTGACAAAACTTGCCCACTGCTTTTATGAAGGACAGCGTTTCGGAGGACTGTTGCTTCTGTTGTGTTGTGGGGACATGAAGTAAAAAAAAATGCTCAATTTCTGATTTTGATGACTTTTTAAGATTAGAATTTACTATTGGACCATGATGCATGGCTGAAAGCAATGTCTTTAATAGCATTGTATTAGTAAATCATACCATTTTGGACGCTTAGAGAGCGGTAGGTGCTTTATATTTAAAAAATGATTGTAAGCAGGTATGAACGTAAGTTTAAACTGCTTGTTCTGTTGGAAGGGCATTTTACATCTGCTGAGGAACACATCTAAAACCCTTCTGTTAAATTATAGATCTATTGTATTCACGAATTGAAAGGCAGGTATTTTTTCGAAAGTAGTAGATGTTCCTTGATCACCTGAGTTTTGCAGTTTTCATTCATGTAATTTAATCAGTCTTCTCGGGGGTATGGGAAAACATTGCCTAGTCTTGTTGATTATTCAGCATTTTTCTTCCATAATACTTCTTGTTACAGCTGAGAACAGTAGCTATAAAAACCTGTTGGTAAAGGAAGGTGTAAAATGTGAGTTGCTTAAACCAGTTTATTTCCTGAGGAAAGCTTCTTTTCATTAGAGGCAGTAATGCTTAAAAAGTACTGCTTATACAGATATTTTGATCTATAATAATTTTTGCATTGCAATTACCATTTTCTGTGGTTACATTTCCTATCATTATTTTGTATACGATAACAGGGTTGTGTAGTAATTCAATGGAACATTCAACATAACTTCATGATAACATGTGTTGTCATCTCAGTAATCATCTGCTGTTTATTGAGAATAATCGCGATGATCATTAGTCAAGCTGAAGCAAAAATTGGTTTCCTTCCTTACCAGGCAGAGGGTGTTGTTTACTGTGGTTTTGTCAGTTTAGAAATTTTAGTGGTTAGTAGTTGCAAAAGTTGTAAGGGCAGAGACTCCAGGAAACACCATTTTTAGAACTGTGGCTTTTTCTAATCAGGTATAAGCTGAGAGGACGTTATGTGTCATGAGGGCTCCGATTTAACATTCGGACCAACAGTCCAGGTTTTCAATAAGGTTTAAGTATTGCTGCTACTTTAGGGAATTATAAACTCCAACTATTCTTCGTTTTGAGGCAAATTAAGTTTCAGTATACAGGTGGATTTGAGTAGCTACGACCAGTCCATGTATTCTCGTTGACTTTGTTGGATTGACTCTTTGACCATTAATAAGAAACTGAAAGTGGTGTCCTTTTTCAAGGACAGCCAAACAGGAGTAACAACTTCTTCAGCACCATCCTAACTTCCTCCTTATGACCTTGCTCCTTAGATTGCATTTTGAGAAATGAGCTCTGCCTGCTCTGTTGGGTACAGATCAACCTTTCAACCTCGGATCAGCAGGCAGGGAATCAAGAGAGTTGTTCGCTGTCACTTATTTGACTGGTTTCCCCCACAGATTAATTAAAAATCAGCATACATTTTAATTCAATTTTAAAAGTGGAAGTTGAAGAACTTACTCTTTACAACTGAGATTTGGCATTTCTGTGCTCTTTTCAGACTAATATTTCTTTGTGTTTTAATTGACTAATGAACTGGGTTTGTCTCTTAAAATTGTTGACTTTTACACTGTATGTAATGCATGGTTTTGAGATCTTGAGTCACGAAATCTGAAAAGATAGCAAGTAAAATATTTCAGAGTTCTGAGATTTTCTTTGTCTTCCATATACCTCATTGAATTGCTGAAAACGGCTCATGGAAACGGCGAGCAGTAAATGCAGTTAATCAGTAACACTTTATGGTATCTTTGATACTTTCACATTTAATGAGTAGATAACTTTTAAGTTATGGTACACTTATGCACCAAAGATCAGGGGAAAATTATATTACTATATATATATATATCTCTTCTAGGTTTTTGGTTGGAATCAGTAAACATATAAAAGCATCTTTGGGGTAAAACCTCTAATTTTACTTGCAGCTGTGAAAACTTAGTTTATTTTGTGTTTGGTTTTGGCTTGCATGAACATATTTAAAATATTTGTTGTGGTGCTTTTTATGCTTTTTATCTCTGTTTTGTTTCAGATCTTGAATCTTGAGAAGTCTGATACACTATTTCAGCTTTATTATAGCTAATGCCAGCGTAAACCAGAAAGTGTTTGGGAAACCTTGACCTCTTCTGCTGGTTTTTCAGTTGTGTAGAGGTTTTTTTGTTTGTTTGTGAGGTTTTTTTGTTAGTTTATTTTTTGTTGCTGTGGTGGTTTGTTTTTTTTTGTTACTGAGCATAAAGTTACTGCATCGAGAATTTGGAGTTGAAGGGTAAGGTGTACATTGATTTTAGTTTTCTTTTAACAGATGAAACAATTTCTTCAGGCATTACCACTACAAAATATTTGTGAAAGTCTATAAAGTATGTCTGCATATGCAGCATCTGTTCTGTCTAAAATCCAGCCAAATAAGACGTTGCTTCCGTTGTGCGTTAGCTGAGAGATGCAATCTTGTCTAACATAACTTTGAATAGTCATCTTGAACCAGCACATCTTAAAGTATTCCAAAAAAGTATGGAAAAGTCTGGGGGGGTTGTAATGTTTTTTTCCCCCCTCTCCTCTTGGACTTAACTCACCATCTAATAAATTTTTTTTTTTCAAAGATATTCTGGTAATTTTGCTTCTAACTGATAAAGTGGAAGCATTTTCTAACAATTTTATATCTTTGAGTGAATTAAGGATGAAGATTTCGGGAAAGCGGTGTTCATTTTGGTAAAATATTTTTCATAAAGTGTTGGTAGCCAGAAGTATACACAAAAAATTTATTTGATAGTGTAGAACACTTGCAAAACAGTATTGTTTTGGAATCTATTAACAGCAGAAAAAATAAATTACTAATGATCTCTGGATGTTTGCTTAAATCAGCTGTACATATGAAATGAATCTTTTGTTTTCTTAGATGGGGATTTAGGTAAAAAATTTAATTCTTTAGAGCTTTCCCAGAGCAAGTGAATCACACATGGTTTCGGTGAATTGGGACAAAAAATATATATATGCTTAATTTAAGGGAAAGGTATTATATCTTCTGTACGTCAAGGGAAGGTGATGGATTTCTGTGCCTTTGACTCAGAGGGGACCATCCCATTGTTCTCCTTGATGCTACTTGTGGCTGAGCGTCTGCCGATATGTTTCTCCCACTTCAATCTACTTTAGAACCTGCACTAATCTTGATGCTGCTGAGTTACGTTGATCATCAAATGCTGATCTTTTTGCCTCTCTTCAGGATAGAGAGGCTGTTTGTCATTGCAGCATAGGGTAAGGATTTTGGCAGGTGGGATGTTCACTTTTGCGTCTGCTGTAGTCTTCGTTGTTGATCTAGGGCACTTACTTCGACTCAATTCCAGTTTGTTTCTGGAGATACTGATTTAAGGACAAGGAAACCCCAGTGAAGATACCTGTACCCTTGTTTCACAGTTATGGAATGACAGGCCATCCAGAATCCTTCAGTTTTTCCCTCACTGCAGCAACCTGGGGAAGAGCCAAGAGCAGAGAACACAGTGAAGAGTTTGCTGCACAAATTGGAGGAAGGTAGTCTCTCAAACTCTCCTCTGGCCTGCCCAGCCACCAGAAAATAAAGAGCATTTTGGCAGCCAGTCAGCGAAAGCCAGAAGTGGTGAAGAGAAGGCTGGGAAGTGTGGTTGAAGTCTGAATGTCAGCCAGAAAAGCTGGACTTGGTCAGTCTTGCAAATTATGAGGGCAGCCTTATTAATTGAACATTCTGGCTGCTTGACAAGTTGCCTGAGGCTTGGAGGCTTTATGGGTCAATACTTGCCATTAAAGTGGGGAGACACTCCTCCAAGCCTCAGGCAAAGCTCTCAATGTCAAAAGTGAGTCTTTGTAGCTGCATTTGCCACTTCAGCCTAGTGCTTAATGGGTTTGGGATCCTATCTAATGTAAATGGGCTAAAGTATTAAAATAGCTGGGCCCCCCAGAAGACAGAGACTACTATTTTTCTTAATCTTTTTTCAATCATTAACGTTAGTATAATATTTGTTGATAGCAGAATAGTGTCTGTTATGCTAATTTTGAAGCATTTATTAAAATAACCCACAAAGTACAAAGACTGCTAAAGATTGCATATTGAAAAGAGATGCGAATAATTCATTACTTGGGATATTTCTGTGTTCTCTGGCTTTCAGGGTGTTAAGTCATTACTGTGTTCACATATGAAATATGCTAATTCTTTAACAACTGAACTATATTTTGGGAAATTTGTATACACCCAAGTCAAATGGGGGCACGCTATTGCAGTATAATTAATTACTGGCATCACTTAAGAATTAAGCAGGTTTCGAATGCCTCTTTTTCTTTGCAGACCTTTAATCAGGACTCGTCACCTTCCTAAATAATACTCTGTTTGTTATGAGTTATTGGTTTGAAGACCTGTTGTGATACCAAATATTTAATGGTAGAAGGAAAAGATGAGGCTGTTCAGTCTGAAACTTTGTATTTGCTACTTTACTTCTGTACTACAGTTTTTGCTTATTTAATTTAATCCTTAATTTGAAGTGCTAATCGTTAATGAATAGGATAAATTGAGCTCGTTCGACTGAAAGAAAACTTAAATTTGTTCTTTCCAAGATTTGATGATCTGAGACAGTAATTTTCCCCTCCCTCTTTTCTGTTGCTATAGTAATCATAAATCTGAACCTGGCTTCTGCAGACTTTTTTCCTTCAAGTAAGTTTTATAATAGCTATGCAGTGTCTTCTCAAATTAAAATATCGATAATAGAGGTTTTAAGCCCTCTCTTTTTCTGGCTCGAGGGAGATCTCGTAACAATAATCTTTTTATTTGCATTTTTAGGCACACATAATTTATGGCAGGAAACAAACAACTAGAGCAAACAAATAAAGACTCAGATCTGAGTGTTACAAAAAACTGTTAAAATAAGTGTAATTATAGAAGTGAACATTCAAATTGCTAAGGCCATAACTTCGTTTGGCAACTGAATGTACTTGCTCTCAGTTTTACAGCAACATTCGGAGCTTATTCAATGAGGTAATTTCACTACTTCTGGCGTGGCTGAACTCAGAGCAAACTGAAGAGAAGCATCAGGAGTAAGCAGAAAACCTGAAAAAGACTGATCTCCTGTCTTGCCAGGAAGCCCAGGCACAAGGAAATAAGACTGGAAATAATTTAGATACAGGTGGAAAGTGTGCCTTAATTGTCAATGAAGACAGTTTTGAAAACACACACACAGACAGGTGTTACTGAAGTGACGCTATAAAAATGATTTTCTTAAAGTTAGTTGAACTTCCAGGGTGTAGATCAGTGGAACTACATGGCATTTACCCTGGGATTTTGAAGTAGGTGGCCTGTGTTGCAGGATTTGGTGTTGAATGTCCAGGCTGAAGGATACTGGCTGGCAAGTAGCAGAAGCAGTCACTATCTTTAGAGGAAAAGTTGGTTTGGGACAGTTATTACATCATTAGTGTGACCTTAATATTCAGGGATTTCTTTAAGAAAGAGAATCTGGGGTCTGTATGGAGGTAAGAGGAAAATGGGATGTGAACTGATACTTCTCTCAACAGAGGAAGACTTTGTCAGAGAAACCTAATGGCTCTTTTTAGAAGGTACCTGACTTCTTAAAGAGGATACATGGCTGCAGCCGACCTCTTTAACGTAAGAGTCATGTAACGTGTGGTATGATTCCATGTGAGAACTAGAATGGTGCTCCTGTGCAAATTGATTTTAAATGGTGCCAGGAGGTATCAAGCATGCATAGGACTGGATGACCAGATGATGATGTATTGGAGGTATGTTAGTGGTGCAGTTTGTCGGGGGTCAGTTTCAAGATTTACTATTTTCATTAAAAACATTGACGCATTCCTACTTCTTATGCCAATCTTGTGTTTTCTCGTCAAACATCGGGTAACGTCAGTACTAAAGAAGGTTTAGCAGAGAAGGCAATTGAGACCTTAGGACGTAGCCAGTAGGAAAAGAAGTCATATTTAAATAGCACTAAAAAAAATGAAGATCTCAAAGCACTTCAGTATGACTGACTTATCAAAGTCAGCAACTGTGAAAAAGTATTAGGATAACAGGTATACTGTTATTCCTGTACCAGTATTTTCCTTTAAAGAAAAAAAGTGGTATTGACTTTTTCTGCTACTGGTAAAAGCTTGTCTGGAATATGTTGCCTAATTCCCATCACCCTCCATCAAGTAAAAAGGGTATTCGGACTGGAAGAGATACGGGGGCTGAATCCTAGAATGGCTTCGGGAACGGAGGACTGGCTTTGTGAGGGGGGACTCAGCAAGTATGTTGGATCTGGGAAAACAAAGCATGAAAGTGGTTGCTCATCATAATAGTGAGTGAAACAACACAGGTGGGTAAATGAGCTGCTTAAGCCTCAAGTATGAGAACAGATGTGTATAAACTATCCAAGAATAAACCTTGTCTGGAAATTAGAAAAGATGGTTCCTAAGCAACAGAGGCATAGAAGTCTGGAACAGCCTTCCCTTGCGAATAGTGGAGTTAGACTGTCTTTAAGATGTAGCTGGTTAGCTTATGTAAGGGAGAGAGGGAGATACGTAGTTTTCCACAGTACCTTGGAATTTGAACTCCTTGATCCAGAATGGCTGGTTTTCCGTGTGATTCTTGTCTTTTTAGTCAAATGTGAAACTTGACCAGATGCTGTCCAGAGACCAGTAGGTACACACGTGGTCTGTTTCTTGGGCAAGAAGACCAGCTGCATTCTGAGGTATGCAAGTGCTTGTATCAAGAGATAATAAAAATTAGAGAAGTAGGGTTTTTTTAAATACTGGTTTGTATAATACACTACATTCTTATGAAGTGGCTGTGTGTTATGTTTTGCATTAAGAAACCCCAAATAAACACAGAATAACACAACAGATTTAATAATGAGCCCTGTACAGTTTTCTTCTCGTGTTGTCCTGTGTGCATGAAGGAAGCTATCTGCAGCTGTCATTGTCTTCATATTTCTCTGAGAAGACTCCTCAGAGCTGTTTAAAAAAGGTATGGTGCAAGCTGAAGGGCTGTGGTGAAAACCCTATATACCGTGTCACTGTGTATTGCCCTAAGACTCTTTCCATCTAATAAGCTTGGAAGGTAATTTTTGAAGAAGCATTGTGATTGTATTTGCACTAATGAGACACTCCCATATCTCTGCCTGATAGAAGATTGGTGGTTTTAAAGGCCACTTGACAAAATGGTTCTACTCCCTTCTCCCTGACACAAAGACACTAATTGACAAATTGAGGAATTAATGTTGCCTGAGGTTACAATATTTTTCTAATTTATTCAATTGTTATGACATGTTAAGTCATGCTTTAATTCCTGCTGAGGTATTTCAGACCCAGGAGGGAACTTATAAACACTCATTTGTGCAATTGTGTCCTGTATCAGTAGTGTATGTTACAGGATATAGCTTTTATACAAACAGAAACAGGGGCAGAAACGCAGTATGTGCTTTATATTTTTCTGTGCTCTAACTCTGCCTTACTTACGCTTTCTAAAGGTTCATCTAGAAAGCTTCATGTTTTGAAGGAAGTTCAAGCATGGAAAGTACTTTGAGTCGGACAGGATAGAAATTTAATAATGTTTGAAAGGTTCCTTCCTGACTGCGCTTAATGTGCGTTATTGACTTCCCTTCAGCTGTTAGTTGAATTTCCTGTTGATTTTTAGGTATAAATTATTGCCAAAGCAGCATCTAGCCCTATATACCTGCTTTAAAGAGGATATGTTTTCTTTATTCACAAGTTTAACAGCATTTTAACATTTTCAGAACTAATGTAGAAGACTGAGAAGACGATTTTATTCCCTTAAGTTGCTGTATTCACACATAATGATTAACATGACTGGTAAATACATAGTCATGACATCTGTGACTTACAGAACTTTGCACATGCTTAAGCATTAATGTCAGCTAGTTTACATCCCATAGTGAAGTTTTTTGGGGAAAGTGCTTAATGGTTATAATTTTGAAAGCTGATAAAGAATAGTTAATACTTTAGAGCTTATAGAAGTGTTCACGGTTATATTAATAGTGACTAAACTGTATTTAATCAGCTTTATTATTTAGCCGTTCTATCTTGTCTCACTTACTGTTAAGTACATTTGAACTAGAGACATTCTCATGTAACAAAAGAAAAAAAAAAATCCAGTTTAAGTCTCAAACTCTTTGGCAATTGGCTCCAAAGAGTGGATGACTTAAGAAATGTCATCTTAAAGCTCTTGCAACAGGAATGTATTTAGGAATGCTGGAATTTTGAAAGAATGTATGGGCTGTAAGAAAATTGTAGAAGTTTATTGTCTTGACCTTTTGTTCTTAAAGTATGTTTTTCAACTAGACCATGCAGGATTTGTCATGATAACTGAAAAAGTGTCAGATTAATGGAAATAATGTTATTGCCTTGGAGTGATAGAAATAATAGAAGTGCTTGGCATTCAGTAATTATTTCTGCATTTTTCAAATTTGCTTTATTAATATGACCCTAGGAGGTTATCAGTTTCCCCCTTGTGGTAAGACAGGCAATTTGTTAACTGAGAACATACTAATTAACCTTGGAGAGAAGGGAAAGCTCTGGCTTTATATGCATTTTTAGATATATTTTTTTTAATCCATTCATTCAGAAAAGTCCTACCCCCGTATCCCCTGAAGAAGCGAGTGTATATCCTTTCCAAGACATGTTGGATTAGATTAGTTTCCCTGTGAAGAATGATAAGGACTGGTTGGCGGAGACAATGGTATCTACACAGAGCAAACTTGCAACAAGGAGCTGAGGTGCAATGACCAGAGAATGGGCTGTCCAGATTTTGTTACTGTTAATTTCTTCGTATAATTTTAGTGATCTAGAAAACTGAAACAAATTAAATTTGAGGTGACAGGCTTATATAGCTTGCTTAAGACTACAGTAGGTGAGTGACTTGAGGGTAACGTAGAGAAAGGCCTGGAGTAAGGTTGATAAGGCTCATAAATAATAATAATTAACACTAGTGAGTTCTATGGCTGTTTGATGTTATTGAACATCTTCATAAAACTATGAGATTTTTAGTGATGCTCACAGAGGTTCATGAGATTAAAGGGATGGGGAATCTTATTTAAAGTATTTCTTGTTCATTGTTACTAGATAGGTCTTTGAAATTCTAAAGCAAGATCTGGTACTAGTAGGAAGGAAAATAGTATGTAAGTTTGAGGCAAGAGGGAAAGTTGGTTTTGTTTAAGGAAGACAGATGAGAAAATGAAATACAACAGAAAAATAAATTGATACTGTAAGGTCAAAAACGGTTTTAAAAGTCTGGATTGCATTATGCAGAGGATTTATCTAGGGCTTTTTTACACAGAAAGTGTTTAAAATGCCGTTTTTTGAAAAGTCACATTCTGTATTAACCCTTAAGACATGCTGCTGTGAGGTATTGTTACAGCCAAGATTTTAGCACTGTGCAAAGTAAGACTGCACGTTCTCTATCAGTTGTAAGAGGTATGTTGGAATGTAATTGTTTTTCTTGATATAAAGCATAAATCAATGAGTCACTGCAAATAAGTGTGTGTTACACTAATCTTAGTATATTGGCTGTGGTTAATCAAGATATGTGAAGAGTTAAACTCCTGGGTTGAGTTTGATAATTTTTCCCTTTGGACTAAGTTGTGTTTACCTGCAAAACCCCAAAAGGTTTTCACTCTTGTAGCTGCAGGAAATGCTTAATAATACAAAAGAGAATACTACAGAGTATCTTCTTTATGAAATCAGCACAGTTTACTAAAGCTTAATATTTGAGCATTAGAATAGTCAGATTTTGTTCTATTTATTGGTTTATTTATTCATTTGTTTGTTTATTTAAAAACCCCCATAGTTATGAACTTCTGGCTCCAAGGCAGCTGAGGTTGAATGGCCTGCATAGACTGCATATATCTTGTGCCAGGGATTTCTAGGAGAGACACGGTAGAATACTTTAGTGCCTGGATCTGCACAGAAAGGTAACATGTTAATGTTAAAAATGGGATAGTAAATATAATTTATCATGTGGCCCTTCAGAATACATTTTTATAGGTTTTCTTTTGGATTTCATAAGCTTCACTGAGTGCTTTGTTACTGAACATCTCCAACAAAGCAGGAATTGTTTGTGGCCTAATACTTTTAATTATGCGGGCATGTTAGATTCTATTGAAATCTGTTAAGGGCTGGAGCTTCCGTTTGAACCGATCTGATTGCAGGTTTGCATAGGAGAGGGTCGTTTACAGATTATGTATACTAATCGGTTACTTGGCTCATAGCACAACCACGCAAACAGTTGTGTAGGCTCAGCGATGCAGCCGACACCCCGAGGAATGACTGTCAAAGAGGAGTTTGAAAATAATACTGTGCTCCTGACAAAGCGTGATGTACTTACAAAATATGGAAACTAATACCTAAAGAGTAGATGTTGCTGCATGTAAAGTAATACCGTCATAAAAACAAATACCACAGTGTAGCTCAATGCAAGTGATTACTGTTTTCATTTCTCTCAGTTGTTTTTCCAGTCTCCTGGGAGAGCCGCTTACCAACTTTGTTGAGATCAGTTGGACTTCACATGGGCAGAAACTGCTGGCGTGCATCCAACTGCATGCTGTTTGGGAAATCACTGTAAAAGCTAGGTTTAGAATTCTGACTTGGAATACTGTGTGCGTTTCACTGCATTTTGCAATTTCTTATGCCAGTAGCCCTTCAATGAACTTGAAAGAACTGTACATATGTATTTCAGCAACAGAATAGTGGCAGTAGGGTTTCCAGAAGGAGCTCATTTTACCATTTGACTCAGGAATAAAAGTGCTTTGACAGTGTTGTGTGGGTTATTCGGGATTCTGTTTGACTCCCAGCTGATTTGACACAACTATGTATCCTTGATGTTCGTTATTTTAATTTAATTTATCTTTCTGGCTTTATAAGCCCAGTGCTAGGTGTGGGTTTTTTTAGAACACAACGGGGAAAGTCTTCTGTTTTCTACTAGGTAAGCATAAGCATGTGTACTCTGTTTTTACAAGTTTTCTAGCTATTGGTAGTGGTAATCTTGAAAGATGGAGGATGTTTTCTGCGTGGATAGAAGAGGAGTGGGCTGGATAGTGATCTAAGTAAAAATCAGTAATAAAGACAGTATGATAGTCAGTGGATAGTTAGTTTTAGACAACCAATAATAAGACAGACATGTAGAATCATTGGGTTTTTTATATTAATCTTCAAATGTTTGTCAGCTACAATAATCCTTGCCTAAAGATTTTAATCTTTATGGATGGTTAGTGTTCAGTTTAATCTGGAAGCATGGGTATGTGTAGAGCAGGAATCTTTCATATTTTACATTGGGACTTGAATTCAGCAAGTGCAGAATGCTTAGAAGCATGATTTCAGTTTGTTTCTTTTGGTTTTAATAATGGCTTTAGTTTTTGTTTTATAGAACTCTAGAGCTGTGCAAAAACTGTTGGGGCCTTCAGATATTTCAGCTGTTCAGGGTAGATGCACACCTCTGGCTTTAGTGAATGTTTTGGGACTTAACCTTAGGACAGGACTTGTCTCCCCACATGGAATTCTGAACCCCACCCCAGGACAAAGTAAATAGCATCTTTTTACCACTGTAATGCAGAAACAGTGAAAATCTCAGCTGATAGGTAAGTCCTGAGTTTGCATCATGTTAATTTATATGGCTGTATTCAGTTGTACAGTACTTGCCTGACAAGGGAAACTGCATCATCAGGAGATGGTTTTCTCCTGGTGTTTCATCTGTTGCATTGTGGGATGTGCTTGACTTTTGAGGTTTGCCTGTAAGTAGGAAACATGACTGTATAATTCTGGTGGGGGAAAAAGAAAAACAATTAAATTGCTCCTAAAATAAAGTTCATGGTGGTTTCTTGATATACTATTTCCTAATAGGTAACAATAAACAAACTAATATTAAATTAAAATGAGTTCCAGTAAGATTTTCATCCATATTTTATACACCTTTAATCCGTAGATTATAGTTGTCAGGAGCATTCTTAGAGGCAGAAAAGAGAATGCCTTTGGACTTGGGAACTGTGTAAAGGAATTAACTTTGTCTTACTTTCACTGTTAAGACTTCTCTGAAAACACAGTTAATGTCCTTTCTGTAGAGCATGTATTTTAGAAGCTGTGCAGAAATGTTCAGTGTTGGGTGGATTGAAAGTTGGTGTAAACTATTTTGTGTTCCCAAAATTTTTCATCTACCTGAAGGACTTGAAAATGTCCGATTAGCCACTATCTACAGGAGTTCTTTGGATTTGAAGAAGCCTAGTTGTTAGCTGTCTAATTTGGAAATAGGTTGACAATATATTTGAGAGACTCGCATTTCAAAGCTGTTTTCAAGTCTGAGTGCAGTATAAAAATTTCACATGGAAGGTTTATGTCAGAATTAATACTTAGGCTTGCGTTCTTCAAAGGTATTTGTTTCCTTCTGCATACAGGCATTTAAAATTCTGTCTAATTCTGCTGTGTCAAGAGAATAAGTTGGTGTCACAGTTAATCTGGGTTTCTTTCCTTCCATCTTTCCCCCATCAAAACTGGGAAGTGCTATAAAAGAACTGCGGAGTGCACCAGGAAAAGGTTTAGCTTTTGAGAAATTAATTAAAAATTCAGCATGTCTAGTGCCTTCGTTGGCCAAGTTCAAGCCTACTTAAAATCTCCAGTCTTCGTACTAGCCTCTGCCTCACGTACTTTGATTCACTCTCTTTTAGCTCAAACTGGTACCAAACCCATCAACAGTATTGGTGCTGCTTAAATATCAAGCTTATTGGTTCCAGCATAATGCCCATGCTCTCTCTAATTATCACAGTAGTTTTTTAGCAACTTGGATTCTTTGTGAGAAAATAATGTCTGGATTCATGCATCTATTTATGAATATTCAGGTTAGTTTCTCACAAGTCTCAACCAACCAGTCCTTTTAATAATGCAAGGTTTTTTCCTGTGGGGCATTTGCTGTAGGGTCTCCAAAGTTTTAAGTATGTTAATCATGAATTCATCAAGAATCAAGTTCTTGTGGCTGTGTTACCAAGTGGTGGCACGCTGAGTTAGTCTCTTCATCTTGCTTTTTGTGATTTCATAGTATTTTGGAGTAGCTACACCAGTCGCTTAAACCGTTCTTAATTCCTGAAAGGCATAAAGAATTTCACATATTTCTTGATTTGTGTTGTTTAGGGTTATTACATAATTTTGAGTAGCAACAAATGCTGCCAGAGCATACCTATGTCATTGTCCAGTGAATCCATCAACATCGATATTGTATCAAAAAAGACAGATTTGGTGTACTTCTCAGTAAGGTAAATACTGCATAATTAAATATAAGCTCTTAAAAAGGTGAGGGGAGGAAGTTTTCAGATACTCTGAAAACTAATTATCACTGTTGATGGATGGGCAAGTTAGATTTTCTTCAAGGCTGTGCACCTCAGAGCATAAGCTCAGTGCTTGTGCACCCTTTAGTTTACCCTTGCTTCAACCAGTATGTCTTGTTTCTAAATCAGGACGTATAAAAGTTTAGGTAAAAGCTGTTATTAAGGTTTAATACTTTCTGGTGAATGAAGAAGTTGAACTAGAGTTTAGATTTTACAGCCCTTTTTGCAGAAATTGTCTATAAATCCGTAAGCTCTGTTAACACAATTGGAATAAACTGTAAACCTGATAATTGATGTGTTTGGTTTTTAGAATTTCAGTTTCTGAGTAGGCTGTCTTGATGGTGAAACAGAGAAATTGGTTTTTTTATATAACTACATTCGGTCTGGTCTTGATGTTTAGGTGTCTTGTGGATAACCCTACAGAATCTTTTCCTACTCCCCTCTTCAAACGTTTCCATTTCAGCTTCTAAATGAATAGTAATAGTAAATAGAAATTATTTTCTTAGGTATGGCCTTCTCCGTACTAGAGGTAAGATTGAGCAACAATGCCTGTGTCTTTGTTCATACGTGCCCATAGGCAGTTAGAAGGGACCATACATGTGCCACCCTCACTGCTGGGGATCTATGTGGTTCATCTATTTGGACTGTGAAGTCTGGAATTGGCCTTTACAGTCTGTCATAATTTCTGCGGCTGACCCAACCCCCTGGAATACAGTGCATTTTAGTTTGCTCTAACTTTGTCAAGTTTTTTGCAATTTTTGGTTTTTGTTGTCAAAACTAAGATGACCTGATCTTTGTTGTATCTGATCAGTTGAAGGTTTTATCCCAGGAAATCTTCTGTTCCAGAGGGTACTACCCGAACTGAGTCAACAGGTCCTGCATTCTAGGATGAGAGAATTTTTTCAGGGTTTAACTTGACTTAACTTTAAAAAAACAGAAACAACAGCCAAACCCATACAATAGCTGTCCTGTTTTCAGGCAGTGAAATCCTAAATTTAACAAATCTGGGGTAGTAGTTTTGCTCTCTATTTAACCATAGCAAGAAGTTTGCCTACTTTTCCCCCTAAAGTAAGTAAAGATGCAAAATGTCAGCCAGCTATTCTTGGGAGAAGTTGTTTTTTCAGAATAGTTCAGAGGGTTAAATTGCATTGTTCTGTTCTCTGCCAACATGTTTCAGACATCTCGTCCCTCACTGTTCAGTCTACGTGAAAATAACTGGATCCCAGCCAACATGGGGCCGCTTCGCCTGTGCACTGCTGCGTTTCAGTTGATGTTTTATCCATCATAATACTAGTATGCTAGAGGTGAATGCTTAAAGTAA
This sequence comes from Clamator glandarius, assembly GCA_033459285.1. Lineage (NCBI taxonomy): Eukaryota > Metazoa > Chordata > Aves > Cuculiformes > Cuculidae > Clamator > Clamator glandarius. The sequence goes on along the minus strand of JAUNZM010000016.1, from coordinate 351,380 downwards.
CTGAAATGCCTTGCATTTTTAAAGCATCAGGGAAGCATCTGTCTTCCTGTTCAAAAATGAATTTTAACTTCTGTTGCTTGTAAGACCTTTTGTTTTTCATAGTGCTTTTTGAAAGTATAGGTTCTGAGTGGCTTCGAAAGTGGTGAACATTAAAGGTAATTTAGATTTTAAACTGAAGCTCTTTCAGTATTTAATATCTGTGATAGTAGTGGCTACATGGGTGGGGTCTTTTACTTCTTTGTTTTCTTCCTGGACACTGGCCTGGTATAACCTTTTTGAAAACCCTAACAAACATTTTTAAAAGGGTAGATTTTCATGTCCACTCTCCTTTATTGAAAAAAAAAAAGAAAGATAGCAGTGGAGAGACAATACCATCAGGAAATATTACTTATAAAACCTTATAGGCAAAGTGAAACAATGTGACCGTCATCATATTGCACAGTGTATGAGTCTTGTTCATTTTACATATTTTACTGAACCTTGAGGTCAAAAGAAAATCCAGAAGAGAAAAAGAACGCTTTTCTGTCTTCTTGTCTTGATACCTAGAGCATGTGTGTGGCTTTCTTTTAGACAACTTGCAACTCATACTGTGTCCTGCATTCAGATGAGCTCTGGACCCTTCTGCTTTCAGGTAGAGCTGCTTATGAACTCCATCATTCTCATGCAATGAGGGAAAGAGCCTGTTCTGCGTGCCCTTCCTCCTGACCTGCTGTGTCAGAAGTATCCCCAAGTTTATGATAGACAGTGGTAAAACCTTGTCCTTGATTGTAGGTCCTGACCTACTTCTTACAACTCTTCTAAAGCCAGCGGTGCAACGACTGTGCGTCTCCTTGAACTTGCTTTTCTGTGAAGCAGCAGTAGGCTCTTCTCACTTACGTAGGCAGGTGGCTTTCCTTCCAGGGGACTGCTAGGGAACGTGGGGACTTCTGTGACCCAAAGTGTGTTGTTTCATAGGAAAATCTGATTTCAAATGCATCTGTCTGAAAATTTTCTTACCTGATTTATTATATTGGCAAATTAAACATCTGGTTTTGCTTTAGTTAGTTTGGGCTCTTTCTTTGAGAAACCGATACGTGCGTTTGTGTTTTACACAAACACATTGTTGGAATTAAAAGCCCAGCAGCTTTTATAAATTCAGTTTAAGTCTTGTGTTCATTTTTGGGTCACATATGCTGATGTGTGTCTCAAGCTTTCTAAATACTTGTTGGATGAAGCTGGGTGTTGCCTTTGGAAATCCGGTGCTCTGATTTGACCCGTGTTCAGAAATCTGAGGGCACTGACTTATTGGTGTGAGGCTTGGGGAGTGCATGTGGGTTCACAGAAACCTAAAAATAAACAGCATTTGGGTTAAACCTCTTTATTTCTATGGACTGATGACCCCAATGGCAAAAATAAATGTTGGTTTGGTTTCTGGTATGCTGCCACCATGCATTGAATATTAATAGTGAAAAACTCTTGGAATTTTACATCTTCTTAGCCTTTCTGCACAATTAGAGGATGAAAATTAATATTAGTGACTTGACTTATTCTTGTGAAATACTAAGTGGTGTGTGTAGCTGAGTCTCTATGAAATCAGTGACAAAATTTAATGTAGCAGCCTGGAAAAATACTTGCCACCCATGTTTTCTGTTGAATAAATGTCATAGTTTTGTCAGTAAGGCAGAGAGAGACCTTCTTTCTTGTGCAACCTCTTTTATTCTACAGGCTGTTAAACTTAACTTTAAAAAACATTAACCTAAGCAATTCAGTTTCAGTGAGTTGAACTGCAGAATTCACCGAAGAAGCCACTGAGGCAAGCTGAGGTATTTGGGAACTTGTGTAGTTTTTGTCACTGAAATTTCTTGGGTGAGGTATGCCTGAATGATCCGGATAAGAGATCTGCATTTCAGGGTGCAGAAGATCATTAAAAAATAAGAGATGCCCTGCCTGGTCTGAGGGAAAATTTGTCCTAATTGCAAGTCTGATCAATTTGACCAGAGTGCAGGAGAAGGATTAAAACGGATTTTTGGTACTGTCTCTGAATACTTGTGCCTTCTGTCTGACGTTCGATCTCCAGCTGTCACAAACCTACCAGCAGAAGAAGGTGCTATTTCAAAAAAACCCCCAAAGTGCTAGAATAGTAGAAGGGCTTTGGAAGCTGCAAATAACATGAGCATATTGCATGTGCAGGATCTCCTTTCCCAAAGCTGAAGGAAGGGCAGGTTCATAGATTTCAGAGGCAGACGGTTCTTCTCGGTGTAGACAGTTTGAAGGTATTCTGGAAGTCAGATTAGAACTTGTGTTTTATAAAGATTTTCAAAGCAAGGTTACTAAGTATTGTCTGTGCGCGTGGTGTCTGATATCTGCTCTCAAGCATGAAATGTCTTTGTACTTCTGTTAGCAGGACTGAGAGGTCCTGTCGCCTCCAGGACCAGTTAACCCTTCTGGTTAACCAAATAGGTCGAGCTACTGAGCCCTACAAGTTAGTCTTCTACTCTCTGGACCATTTTTGTAGCTCTTCCTTGAACTCTGATTTTTGTCTCTTTTTTTTGAAGTGTACATGAGAACCAGAAATAATATTGGGGTGTGGCGGGTTCAAATTTAGGGAACATAATTTTGCAGCTTGATATTCTTCTTTTTATTGTACACTTACTGAAGATGACCTGGCCACAGCATAATCTTTGCAATTCCTATATAGTGATCTATGACAGCTCCCAAACTCAGTTCTAATCTTGCCTTATCAGTAATTCAGCAAATCAGTAATTGTGACTTAATTTTTGTTTCCCGTCATGTTCCTCTGCGTTAGCTTTGAGTTTTTTGTGTCTTGCGCCAGCGTACATTTAGATTAGACATTAGGAAAAATTTCTTCACTGAAAGGATTCTTGGGCACTGGTCACAGGCTGCACAGGGAGGTGGTTGGGTCACCATCCCTTGAAGGATTTATAAGATGATTAGATGAAGTGCTTGAGCCTATGATTTAGTAGTGGACAGGTACTGTTGGACTCCTCAAAGCTCTTTTCCCACCTGGTGATTCTATGATTAATTACAGAATTCTCTGATTTTTACTTGAGAAGATAGTTTGAACTGGGACTTGGGTTTCTGAAATAAAATGCCAGACAAATCAACTTGTGTGATATTTAGCAGATTTTCATTTGGGTGTGTAACTATGAGGACTCATTTTGGGGGCCCTTGAAGTCTAAGTTCAATGTGCATGCTTCAATCTTGATGTTGGAGCAACTTCATAAAATAAATATATCTGAAAACCACGGTACTGCTCTGAGTTGTAACATTGAAGCCTATGCTTTTCACTGATGTGTAAGTTATTTTAGGGTCTAATAGACACCAAAGTAGTTAAAAGAAAAAGTGTGTTCACTGCATTGCCACCTGTGACCAATGGAAAAATGCATGATAGTTTACAGAACTCATATTTCCACATTGTGCCCAGAGAAATGCAAAAGACACTGGTGAAATTCCTATTTTCTCATTTAGATGCAAATTTTGTGATGCATTTGTGAAGCTCTTTGGGTTTCAGAAGAAAAGTTGTTTCTTTAGTCACGTAACTATCAAGTTGGTGCTTGGTTGTTGGGTTTTTGTGTGCGTGCGTGCTTTGGTTTTTTGTTTTTCTTCTTTGCCAGTTAAGGTAGGATGCAATATTAAAAATGTATGTCTTAATTTACTTCTTTTAAAAATGTTTCATTATAACTTTTTTTCATGATCGGAAAGCAATTTGATTTTTTATTAATGGTAAAAGGTCTGTAGCAGCTGCTGTTTTGACAGATCTGTTACATAGATTCTTGCCCTTCATAAATATTTGGAAATCTAGGTCTAATTTGAAGCAGATTTCTGGCTTTATTCTTTGTTCTTAACCATTTCAAGATATATTTTTAAAAGTTAGTATTGAAAATAATAAGATAAGAAATGATGGTAAGCTGTTATATGCAAATAATAGTGAACATTTATACATTCTTAAGACTCTTCTCTGTGGTGTGAGGTCTCATGTCTATCCAAATAAATTTTTGCCAGTGAGGTCTCATGTCTATCCAAATAAATTTTTGCTAGATGTAACCTTCTGATCATTCACCACCCACTGTGCTAGGCCTTCAATTTCAGTGTTTTGGAAAAGGTGAAAATAGGAAATAACTGCTTAGAGAGTAGATGTATTTCAAGTAAGTTTTTGCGACTTCATCTATTTTCTTTTCCTTTTCCTTGCTCTTAAACACAGTTTTTCTTGAACTGGTATTATAGATATAAAATACAACACTTATGGCCAAATAAATGAATTGTTGGATTTCACTGACTTTTTAGTCCTGTATTTAGCTTGCAGCATCACTGTTAATAAGCAAGATGATGATGCCTGCATTCAGTACAAGATAAATAACTGTTCTTGTTTGTGAAATAGTCTCTTCCTGTTTGAAAACAAAGAGCAGAGGAAATTCTGAAGATCTATGAGCTAGGAACATTTGCTGAAAAAGAATATAATTGTTAATGATGTTATGTATGTTGTCTAGTTAGTAGATCACTCGTGATTTGCTTCCATTGTTCTTAGACTTCCGAAGATAGTGCCAACTTTTCCTTTTAAAAGTTCAGTAGGAAACATTTGAAATGGCAAGAACAAATCCAGTGTCATTGGTGCCAAAATGTTCTCACTATAAATGATGGAAATTATAATGCATATTGTAAATAATTTCCCTGTTACAAAGTTATATTATTTGTTTTTTAAAGATCAAGTTTGGCAAATGTTATTCTAAAGTAAAGGAAAAGTTGAAAAAATACAGAAAGTACCAGAATATTGAGTGAAGTGGTAACTGTGCAGATTTATAAACAGGTTTGGTTGGTTGTTGTTTGGGGTTTTGTTTTCAGATACCAAGTGATAATGAAACCTTATTTTTCTGTAGATGGATGTTCTGCTTCCACCAACTCAGTTTTCACGGGAGCTCGGTCTGTTGGCTCAGTTAGCTCTCGGTTTCTTGCAGTGCTGCACCACCCCAGTGCTGCCGACCCCTTCAGTTCCTCTTGTCACCTGTCACTTTATGACTTCCCCGTGCACTAATTTCAGCTCCATAGCTTTCCACAGTCCCCCTCTCCACAGTCTTTCCTGGGCCATAAAATTGCTCATTCTCTGTTCTTTCCCTGTGCTTTTCTGATTGAATCCAAAATAGAGAGCTCTTCCCTCCCCCTGCCAGCACGCTGCCTGACTTCTCACTTACATGCGCCTTTGGGTAACTTTTGCTCCTCAAAGGCTGCCGTCTCACAACTATAAAGAAAATTAACTTATTTTCTTTTTATTTGTTTCGCTACCCCCTTGTCCCTTTTCCCAGTAACTTCTGTCAAATCAGTTTTCACCTCTATTAGAACCATGGCTCTGGCGTGAGAGGAGGTAACTTGTTGAAAGAACTGTCAGAGAAAAATGAATACAAAGCGAATTATGATATTGTTGTCAAAATAGGTGTTGGAAGCTCTACATGCTGGAAATGGGTACCCTCAATCTTAGTTTCTAGTGACTGGGATGGTATCGACAGCTAAGAAGCGTGTGCTCATTTATTTTATAAATTTAACGCATGCTTCCTTATAGCTATTTTGCTCACATGTTATTTTGTACAGAGAGGTTGTAAGGTACCAGGAAGAGGGCAAGTTTTTTATTTCATTTTTTTTTTTCTTCTCTGAAATGACTTGATTTTTGTAAGACTTGGGTCAGATAATTCTCTTGAACTTGAAAAAAAATAATTGTAGGTAGGTTTTTTTGCCTGTTCTCTTTTATTAGCAGTGGTTTTGAAGTTTTTCTGGAATTCTGTCAGGTTCCCTTGTTGTCTTGTCACAACCTTCTTCCTGCTTCTCAGTATATTTTTATTCTGAATTGACTTCGACAGAGTAAAAGCTGGTGTAAAGAGGTGTGCTCAGCCCTGCAGTGGCAGCAAGCCTTTAGATTAGGTCAGATCCTGTTGACTACAGCCTTAGTAAAAACAATTTTCTCTAGGTGTCGAGGAGCAAAAAATAACCCGTTACAACAAATTACAAATAATTCAGAAATTCATTTCCTCTAAGAAATGTAGTTAGCTGATCTCTGCTAGTGTGTATGAGACATTTTAAATCTTCCCAAGGTTCCCACAACATTAATGATTTGGGTGAGAAACCCTGAACCTATAAACTACCAGAGGCATAAGAACTTGGATTTTTCTTAGGTTTCAGCTATTGAAATGAGTTTAATATTAAAGTTTTAGATGTATTTATTAATCGCAATGAGCTCCTAGACCAAATACAATGTTGGTGGTTTTAAATTATTTTATGTCATTTTTTAGATTTCAGGGTTTGGGGTTTTTATGTGCCCTTAAGTTATAGTAGATTCTTATTTGTTATTATTCAATGTCTTACCTGTTTAAATTTGCTTAAAACTATATGTGCGTCATCTAGCTATCCAGACTTGAGTACTGAGGAATGTAAGCTGTTCAAAATTTAGATTTTTTTTCTTCTTTTTAGATGTTAATGTGAGTAATCTCATGGCGTTTATGTTTTAGAACTTTCTTCTTTTGTTTAAAATAAACTCTGTAACACCACTTCCTCGTAGGTGAATCCTGTGACGAAGCACTCTTAAGTTAGAGGATGGGGAGGAAGGTGATTTTGAATGATAAAATAACCTGAAATATTAATAATAATTGCAGAACATTTTTGAAATGATGCTCAGTAGCTGTAAATGCGGTATAAATTCTTTAAAACTATTTTTCTGACCAAAAAATATGTTTAATGAAGAACCTGTTTATAGTACTTGCGAATGGCTGCTCTGCTCTGTGATAACTACAATATTCTGTTAGCTTGGTGGCTCTCATTTGATGTGGTGGCTTATTGGAAGTTCTAGCATCTATACGTGCATACATGTGAGAAGGATGGATCCAATTGCTTCAGTTACTATAATGTGTAATTTCCATTTTATGATTTCTCCCCCAGCTATATATGTTGTTCCATCGGACTCTCTCTGTATCTGAAAATAGCTGCATGTGTGAGAAGGGCTTTTATGCGCTTAGTTTTCTGGCTGTGGCTTTTTCAGTTAAGGGTGTGGCTTTGTCTGACACATTTGTGTTCAAACAGGCATGAAAACACTTATCATGGCAAAAAGTGCTTTGACATTACAGCTTATCTTGGGGGCTGTTGTACGCTACTGTCTGCACTGAACAGCTGTGGGGGTGAACATTCTTTTTTTTTTTTTTTTTTTTTTTTACTGTCTGGGCAGCCTGTTGTGATTTTTGGTGTGACTTTCCAGTTTCTAGAAGCAGTGGCCATTCCACAGTGTGCTCAGCTTAACTGTTCAGATTCCATTTATTTATCCATATTGCTGAAGCTTTTACATGAGAGTTCATTATGTCTTACTCCCAAAGGGTCTTTCAAGGAAACCCATAAATATATTTCAATGGCTTGTGCAAAATGTTGTCAAACACATCTGTTTCTAATTAGAAAATCGATAGCTTTATCATCAGTAGCTGACAGCCATTAAAATAAATGATTATTATTACAGTTATATTAAAACAGTTAATTGCTGAACCTTGAGGGGAGGGGATGCCATTGATTTTGGGCATCTACAAAACTGAGCTATGAAACTGATACTTCAGATATAAAATGTTAGACTTCTAGAATGGTTTAGGTTGGAAGGGACCTTAAAGATCATCCAGTTTAATCTCTTCTGCCATGGGCAGGGACACCTCCCACCAGACCAAGTTACTCAAAGCCCCATCCAACCTTGCCTTGAACACCTCCAGGAATGGGGCATCCATCGCTTCTCTAGGCAACATGTTCAGTGCCTCACCACCCTCATCATGAAGAATTTCTTTCTAATTTCTGATCCAAATTTACCCTCTTTCAGTTTAAAGCCACTACACCTTTGTTATATCACTACATGCCCTCGTAAAAAGTCCCTCTCCACCTTTCTTGTACACCACCTTTAAGTACTGGAAGGCTGTTATAAGGTCTTCCCGGAGCCTTCTGTTCTCCAGATATTGGGGTGGTTGAAGTCTCCCATGAGGACGAGAGCTTGTGAATGTGAGGCTGCTCCTGCCTGTGTACAGAGGGCCTCATTGCCTCGCTGGTCCTGCTTGGTGACCTGTAGGAGACCCCACTGTAATGTCACTTGTCCCTACCTTCCCTTTAATCCTAACGCATAAGCTCACAATCAGCTCTTCATCCATCCCCATGCGGAGCTCCACGCACTGATGTAGATGGCAACACCCCCTCATTGTTCCCTGCCCTGTCCTTCCTAAAGAGCCTGTATCCATCCTTCCATTCCAGTGCCTGAGCCATAGGAGCCAGCCTGCCAGGTGTCTGTGGTGCCAGTAAGGTCAGAGCGCTACAGGCGTGCTCGTGTCTCTAACCGTCCTTTATTTCCCGTGCTACGTGTGTTTATGTAGAGGCGTTTAAGTTGGTCCCCGATGAATGACCATTTAATGTTACGTCGCATTTCCTGTTAGATTGTTCCTGCTACGTTGTAGTGAAGCAGTAATAGCTTCCCAGGGCCTTTTTAAATGCCGTCTTATACTTGAGTGAAGGAGTAATACAATTTTGGCCAGACACAGCGATCGCATTGTCATGTTGCCTGTACAAGCTGTTGGGGACCAACTTCTTTCCAGTGTGAACAGAGACAGTGAAGGGAAGTAATTATGTATGTAATACATTTGGAAACAGCTTTTGGTCCTCTGAAAGGTAGATGGAAGTAGTGTAAATAATTAAACGCAAAATTGTATTTGCAGATGTGTGTATCCTCTTCTTTAAATAAGGCGGCACATACACATAGACACAAGGCAGTGTATTATCAGGACTACTTAACAGATACCAGCTCAATAAATGAGATTATGGATGTTTGTCTGTAAGAAAAATGCAATTTTCGCAATCCAGTTGCCTTTGGAAGTAAAGAGTGTGTCTTCTGGATCAGTCAGATCAGTCCAACATTTACAATAGGTAATAAGTGGGTCTAATCCATCCCCAGACATACTTACAGATGGTCCTCGAGGTCCTATGAAGCCAGGGACTCATTAAATACACTTCAATCTCTTTTGGAAGTTGGATGCGTCTGCAGGCAGGCATGGGCTGATGTTCTCTGCTGATGGTGGTAAGCATGAGCTTGACAGTTTTCCCATGGTTTCCTTTGAAGGAAATAAGCATTTGGGGCAACACTCAACAGAATGCAGCATGAATTCTGAACTACTTGAGTGGTTTGGTTTGTCTTTACTTGTGGGCTTGTCCTTGTGCTGTTTCTAAACTCCGTGATTCTTTGTGATAAGCAGAGGGTGGTGAAGTTCAGAGTTCAGTTGGGCCGAGTGAGCTGTGGTTGTAAGAGTAAGCCATACGTTTGGATCTGCCAAACGTAATTTTCAACGAAAAACTGCATGTAGAGGCATCAGAGAGGCTGACAAAGCTCAGAAGAGGGCTCGTAGAGAGCGGTAGTGAGCCTTCAAATTAATTCTTGCAGTATTACATGGCAGATGGTGCAGGCTGGTGGTTGTGATGGGAAGATGTGTGTTAGGCATCTGAACCTGCCAAAGGAGAGGAGGTTTCTTTGCTACAAATTCGCTCATTTGAAGCTTTCTAGGTATACTGTAAAAGGTTTTCCGTGCAGATAAAAGCAACGTTTCTTCTCTGCTATACCTCATATTTCTTCCTGGATGGAGGAAATCTAGTAGTTAAAAGAAGTTGTAATGATAAAGATGTGCATATGTGCTTACTATAAGGAAAAAAGCAAGAAAAAAAAAAATATGACTATGACTTCTAAAGCCTAAGCCGATTGGTTTAAAGGCAAATACTTGAAACAGTGTGGAGGTGTCTGTGTGTGTTTATTTAGCAACTCAGTGGGTGGCAATCACTGAGCATCTAAAACTCAAGTGTCTTAAGTGCTAACAGATTTTGGTGGTAGCATCCTCTTCCTCAGTCAAGGAACGAGTTTTCTTTTGCTCATTGTGTTCAATGGTCTCAGTTCGGTTGTTTGTTCCTTCTGAAATAAGAAACCAGTTGTGTCTTGAAACATTTTTTTAACATCAGAATTCAGAATTAGTAGATCTCATCCTTTTCAAGTCTTGAAGTAGATAATTTTCTTCACTGCAATGATTTTAACATATCTGTATTTCAAAATAATTTATGCAAACTTGCCTTTTCTGTGTGGATCCACATCTGAGATGGGTTTAGCTAATGAATATGCAAGTAAATTCCTAGTTAAATTAAAATCCACAAGGAAATACAGTTTAAGACATGTCACTAAGAAAATCTTAACATAGTAAAAGAATAGAGTTGTATATAAATATTTACTGATTATAACATGTAGAAGATAAATCGTTACTTAAATGAAGATATGTACAATCTTTTCTGCTACATAGTAGAGAGAATTGCAGTGACTTGATATTGTTATACCAGCAGATTTTAATGGTACTGCTCCTTGCAAAACTGAAGATGCATAATGAAACTGAGTGTTTAAATCAGGGTTCTCTTTACTGTGTGAACCCCAAATCTGAATCGATATTACTGTTTTGCCTTCCTGGGACAGGGAACTGGATTCTGGTACTTGATTCTCTTTATCTATTCTTCCACTTCCAGGAAAAGGGCTATCAGTTTTTCTTGGCTCATTTTTGTAGTGAAATTGCTAAATGTCATGATGGCAAGGGATTTCCACCTTGCATATTTTGTTTATAATGTAGATAATTACAGTTTGCTGAACTAGCACACTGTTAAGAATTGAATATTCTTATTGCAGTTCAGTGAACTATGGTTTGTGTTAGTGAAATTTTTTTAATCACATACAGCAGGCAAAGAAAATAACTTTTCTGAAAAAGCTTAGTTTTAATTTGATATGTCAAGTGATCAGGAATCGGAGGTTTGAGTCTCAAGGTGTTGCAGAGGTGCCTTTGTTGAACTGGTTGCTTGTCAGAGGAAGACTTCAAAAAATATTCTGAAAAGGATTTTTGGAATGAAGATTAAAATATCGTTCCACAGAACTGGGATAATGTTACACAAAGGAATTCTTGTGAGTGAAAGAAGGATGTGTGTATGAGCAATACCAGCTGAGTTTTCAGGCTTTCTAGTAGACCCATGCAATTGCTGATTACAATATACAAAATTGAAACGAAGCCTGGTCAGTGGGTGGGGTTTGCATTTGGGCTTTCCAGATTCCAAAAGCCACATGCTAATGTAGTGATGTGTGTGTTGTTGAATGAACCTAAAATAAGTGATTTGTGCAAAATTTGCCTTACATTGCAGAGTCGGTATTTCTGAGCTTGTCTCCAGACGTTTGTTTGCAGTCTGAGCATGCTTTGGTGGGGTGGATACTTTGTATTAATGAACATGTGTAGTACCCCTTTTTCCTTAATAACTTAAATACTGGTTTATACAATATTGTTTTAATTATGTCTGCTTTAACTTTTTAAGTAAAAAAAACAAAAACGAAAAAAAAAACACCAAAAAAATGGATTTAGACCTTGAACCTCTCTGTCATTGTCTGTGAGAAGGTTTGGAGGACTTCCAAGCTCCTGAAAATCAAGCTGTGTAGACTACTTAAAGAACTGCGGGTAGTTTAAATGGGAACTCATGCATTATTTTTTGTGAGCATGTACATGTGTAGCATATCTGACTTTTCATATATGTTAGTCTACTTTTATACTTCTCTCCACTAAAATATTGCCATCAAATTGCACAAACGTGGTTTCTGTTGTTTGGGAAGCCATGCTAATATTAGATGGATTTAAACTGTTACTCTGAAACAAGAAATACTTATGAAGTTCTTAATTATTTCCTTGATTAATTATTTTATTCTTCTTCTCTCCTCCCTCTTCACAGGCTCTTTAAAACTGTGCTATGAATGGTGATTCTGGAGTGGGGGTGGTGACTTCACCACCTCCAACAACAGCCCCTCATAAAGAGAGGTATTTTGATCGAGTTGATGAAAATAATCCAGAATATTTGAGAGAAAGGAATATGGCACCTGACCTTCGACAGGATTTTAACATGATGGAACAGAAGAAGAGAGTTTCCATGATTCTTCAAAGCCCAGTAAGAAAAGAAAATGCTTCATCTTTAAAGTGATAAATGTATTATCTCTGTTTTTAATATCCCTGTAGAATTTGAGAACTTTATGGTACCTTAGATCCATTTAATCTTTTTTTCTAATCGGCCTGTCTTCTAATATGTCTTAATTATAGCCTAGTTTTTCCTCATATTATCCAGTTGAATTTTTATTGTCTACTCGTGAAGCAACTCCTCAGCCTTGCTTCCAGAATTCTCTGTGTAATCATTTATTTCATGTATTCAGTATTCATTTAAACAGTTAAATTAAGTAACGTTTGTAGGAATAGCTTACAGAAGGCAGATCTGTCCTGTCCTGTGCTCAGTTTTTCATGCATGATTTTGACATATGAAATATGCACAGTAATGAACTATGAATGATTGACATTTAATATTAAAGACATTTCCTTTGGGGAGGTAGTACACAAAACAATTTCTCTCATAACATTTGTTCTTTTTCTAATAACTGATGGGTGACTTTAGATACAGAATATTTCATGACACAGCTTTAGTGGTTTATTTACTGTTTCTCCCTGTGAAATCAACCCATTTTATTTACATTCACTTAATGATGGGAATACTTCTTTCAGTACAAATTCCAGTGTTCTTGTCAAAATAGCTACCAGCACTAGTAAAAATAATCTTGGTTTATTCCTTTCAAAGTTAAAACTTTAAAAAAAAAAAAAAAACACAACAAAACAGGGGGAAAAAATAGAAGTGGTTAAGCATTTAAAAAATGTATTGGATATTCCTTCCTGTGTTCCCAGAAGCCCTCTTGGCTCTCAGTTCCCTGTGAACCACACTGACAATTTTCCTTCTCTTTTCCGGTTCTACTACATTTCCTTTCATGTTTTGTGTTCAAGTTGATTGTACATCCTGCTCCTTCTTGCAGAAATCCCTATTAGTAGGTTCAATGAGTTTTGGTGTTTGAAGAGTGTGCTGGAATTTCCATTCACAAAAGATGTGACTCATATCAGAGCTCCAGGGAGCAACATTTTCAAGTAACAGTGTGCACCCAGTAATTCTGCACTGAGCTGTTTTTTGGAAGAGGTGTAGGATGTTTCCATCTAAGCACTAAAAAGCAGTTGTGATTGAAATTCATTTGAACGTGCTTTACAGTGGGCAATGTCCTGTTGCTAGGCTTTTTGTGAAGAACTGGAATCCATGATCCAAGAACAATTTAAGAAGGGGAAGAACCCAACAGGTTTACTGGCTTTACAGCAGATTGCAGATTTCATGACAACAAATGTACCAAATGTCTACCCTGCAGCACCACAAGGCGGAATGGCTGCGTTGAACATGAGTGAGTGTACCTTAACTTCTAATAATTGAATTCTTTTATTTTTGAAAGGCTTAAAATGAAGACAGTGGGAATGAAAAGAAAAGTACTGTGAAGTTCAAGTGCTATCCTGTTCTGCTCACGGGAATGTTGCAAACATAAAATGAATTGATTAATTTCTAAATGCTGTAGTGATGTGCAATGTGATTCATATATAAAATTTATATCAAAAGCTACTTCAAATATGGTGTATTAATTGAAAAGTAAGCCTGACAAACCATCATCAATAAAAAAAATTAAAGATTTGAACATTGCTGGTTTTTATCACATGGATTGCCTGCAGGGAAATGAAATGCTCATTAGTAGTCTACTAACGGCGTAGGCCTTTAGAAACTAACTATTTTAGCCATTGAAATACTGTTTGCAGCTTTCTCCTGTGAAGTTATAAACAAGAAACATCAGCAAGTAAAACAAAGAAGGAAAACAAAACCTCAAGGGTGTGAAAGCATATGCAGACAGGTTTTCTGTTAAGATAATATAAATCCTTGTCCGTGCTCCAAAATACATCTGTAATTTAGACTGTAGTATGGCCTGGTCCTTCTCTCTCTAGCTTCTACTTATTTTTTACTGATTAAATGGACTTGTGTGCATCTTTTCTTTGCAGTTCTCCTTTTCATGAATACCACATCGTATATCTCAAAAAGTGGAATATTTGAGTTGCATTTTTCTGTTAACAATAAATTTGTATTTTACAGACAGTTGTTAGTTTGAGAAAGAGAAAAATATTTTACTAAGGAACGCACCGTTGCCTTAGTACCAACTTCTCCTTTTCAGGTCTTGGCATGGTGACACCAGTGAATGATCTGAGAGGATCAGATTCCATCGCTTATGAGAAAGGGGAGAAGTTGTTACGATGTAAATTGGCGGCTTTCTACAGATTAGCAGATCTCTTTGGCTGGTCTCAGCTTATTTACAATCACATAACAGTGAGTATTGAATCAACAGATAACTGAACCAATTGTTTTAACATACAAGAGCATTGCTTCCCTCTCCCATCTGTCATTTACTCTTTGTGTGGCAGAGGAGCAAAGTGGTATTGAAAGCAGTATAATAGTGAAGAGATTTGTCATTGTATCTCCAGAGTAAGAACTGGAACAGCTTGGATGTCAGCTACCATAGCCTGAATAGAGTCTTAAGAGAGTGTGCATGAAAGTTCTTATGATGAAATTAAGATCCCTGAAAGACAGTCGTTTGGTATCTTAAATGCTTTGAAGGATTGTATTGATTCTTCTGCAAGGTCGTGTCATAGTTTCCTTGCTGAGTACTAAAACATCATCTTATTAGTCATTCAGTTGTATTTTAAAATTCAAGGTACCAATGTTTTTGAGAAAGAAGCCATAGTATTTCTGAACATGAGTGAACTACTTAGCTTAATGGAGTGTGCCAGCAATTTTCCTTGTGACTGAGTAATCGCTGGCATCCATAAAAATAATGACAAGGAGGTCAAATCAAGGAGGTTTTATATGCCAGAAGAATGATCAACATGAGTCTCGTGAGCAAAGTCACAGCTGTGGTGTGCAACCCAGTCAATTGTTCTCCCAACAGAGCTGAATTGTTTTTCTTCTACACAGTGGAGGTTGTCCTTTATGTATTTTTAGTTATTCTAGCTGCAGTCTGATGAAATATGGTAATTTTATTAATATTATTTTTGAGATTTCAAGGTATATTATTTGTGAACTGATGAAGTTGATAAATTATATGTTTAGGCATAGAATCAAGCAATGTTGGTTATATCATTTGGTCCCTTTAGGAAGGGAACATATCCAAAATAATGGTTCTTGTAAACAAGCCTGTGCTGTCCCCTGATTTTTCATACATGACAGGAGAATTGATTTTGTAAAAGGGCCATTAATGCAGTAAAATATAACTAGGCTAGTGGATTTGAAGATGGTTTTCCAGTGTAAAGTCCAGCCTTGGGAATGTTTCTGCATTTAGATAAAGGGAAATGTAATGAAGAGCAGCATGCCTGGGGGAAGCGGTCAAGGCAAGGGCCTGTAACTGGGGTGGAATGCCTCAAACTTGCTTTTGGTGGGGGGAAGCACAGGAAGATTATCTAATAGTCATACTGATTGAGATGGAAGACAGTCAAAGCACATCAAGTATGAGATACTGCAAGTATTTTAGACAGTTTTGAAGGACAAACTGGTGCTGAAAAGCTCTTGGTTAATGGTTTGTCAGCAGCAGTCATGAGTCGCAGTTCACCCACAAACTCCTCTAGTGAACAGCAGTCAGAAAGTCGACTGACGGACACAATTTACTTTCAGAAGCTGATATAGAACAAGGCTCTTATATTTACGAAATAGTCCAGTCTTTATTCGGTATGACCTTCCATTAAGTAATAGCATGGTGGTAGGACACTCCTTTGGGAGTCAGTGCCTACCACTTCATGCAGAGCTCGAGTTGGACTCCAGGTTTTCATTTTTTGTGAGTGGGTGCTCTCTTTAATCATTAGGTGACTGCAGTCAAGTTAAAAGCTGCCAGTGCACTTCAAGAGAAAACACACATCAGCCTTCTGAAGGGCTTGAATGTGAAGTCAGTCAGAGTGCGAAGTTGTATTTTTGTATTTTAAACTTAATTGGACAGTAGAAGTGAGAGCCAGGATACTTGGTAGAAAACCTACAGTGCACTGTACTGTTTGCAGGTGTCTTGCAGGCACCGGCACCAGTGATGAAACCCTTCTCAGCATCAAGATGTTTTAGATCTGTGGACCAAATTATTGTGTTTTCTGACATGCTTCTATTTCATACCTCCTGTTTTACTAGGGTAGAAGTACAGTTGGAGTATCAAGTCTTTCTTCTAAGAAACCCAGTAAAATTTTTTCCTCATTTCTCTTGGTGTCATTGCTTTTTATCCACAGCGGCCGAGTTGTCCTTCCCACAGGACCTAAGGATTTACTACCTTCCACCAGTGTGAAGGCATGTACCTGCCATCTGGTTTGGTTCAACATGAGTTAATTAGCTCTGCTGCTCATTGATTATCTGTTGTAGGATACATGGAAGTCGTACTGCATGTGTTATAGGCATACTTGCCTATTCCATTCTCAAGAAGTGAAAGTTACTTTCATGGTTCTGAGCTTTCTTGTATACCTTAAAATAGTCTTAACTTTTTACTCTTGTTTTATCCTTAGGCCAGAGTAAATTCTGAGCAGGAGCACTTCCTCATTGTACCATTTGGACTCCTCTATAGTGAAGTTACTGCATCCAGTCTGGTAAGCAATGGCCATTTTTCACAGCTGTAAAATATGAACAGATGAATCTGCCCTGTCTATAGATCTCTGTCACTGTTCAAGTTCTGTCCTAGAGGATATTTTACTCAGTGTTATGTGTTTAGAATAGTTTTGTTGAATGTGGTTGGTTTTGGCACAGCTGAAGTGTCTCAGAGGTTTCTTTGCAACATGTTCACCACCGGGTGACCTTCAGTTGATCAGGCTGTAAAGAGGAGCCAGGTCGCTTGGATAGCTAATGTCATCAACATGTTGGCTGTTGTCAGGCTTGTTGAGGGAGACAGGATGTATTTCAGACATCAATGAACCAAACCAGTTACAATTTCAAGATGTTGTCAGATGCCTGATTCAGTTGCCATCATTTAATGATGTAAGTAGCTGAGGATGCAGATAAATTCAGGTTTTGAGATCTAATGATTGCAGTTGAAGACTCAGCTCCCTTAACTGTTAGCTAGTATTTTATGACCATTTATCTTCAGTGTAGTTTACACTGCTGCTTAAGGCAACTTGAGTTAATATTGTTGGCTCTCTTGTGTCGAAAGAAAGTGGAAACTTTCACACTATTCTTTCCATGTGGCTACTGTAAGGTAAGTAACCCCTGCCAGAGAGGTGAGGTAAGTGTGTGCAGAGTTGTAACGTTTCAGCTTTGTGTTGCTCTTAACACCTGAAGGTCCCAGTACCCCCACAGCTCTCTGTAAAGTTGGTGCTCTCGTACAGAACTGCACTGTAACCATCTGTAAAATTTTAATTGAAAAAACTATAGGAAAAGGAATGCAGAAAGCTTAGACTTGCTCACTCTTGTTCTTACAAGATTTTTAGAAGAGGCTAAGGGCCACGCTGTGGGGATGTGTTTTGGTGGTGTTTTTTTTTAAAAGGTATTCTGCTTTTATCTCTACATCTAGGAGTGTAAGTACCTTGAGAATGAATGTAGTGAAATGCACGCACCAAGAGTAGAGAGCATGTTCACATCAAAAATAGCTTTCAACAGGATTTAATTAGAAGATGGAGTACAGTGGTGAGGCATGTGGCTTAGCCAGATGAACACGCTGACCAGCAGTTTGCTTATAGGACAAGCCGTTCATCGCCCCTTTCTCTCCATTTCTCCCATGCTTGTTCTCCCCTTCTTCACTTTGAAACTCCCATTTTCTCCAATCTTCTTCTCTTCCCAGATAAACAACTCATGCATAATTACGTTTTCCCTTTTATTCCAGTTTTGCTACATCCATATCCAAATTTGGTATTTATAATATTATCACCTGGGCAATCTCAGCCATCAGTGTTATGGTTACCTAGGTGTTGGCTTATCAAGAACCTACTCCCCAAAAGGTCCCAATACTGCTCTTCAGGTATCTGTAAAGTTTGCAAGTTTCTTCTATAACTCCACCATAACTCTCTGAAATGCAGCCATTTGTCACAGCGCTGTCTGTAACTTCTGTCAGCTTCTTGCACCGTTGCCTGTTTTGTGCAGCGATTTCTCATGTCCTATCCAGTAGTTCCTCATGTCCTCTTCAGCTGGCTTAATCTCAAGCCGGGGCCCTGGTCACCTGCCTACAGCCTTATTGTGCACATTTTTACACTTTTTTACTGAAAGAAATACAATTTTAGAGCTTCAGTGGTAGATGCTGAATTAAATCAGATTTTTGGCAGTCTTGATTGATGTATGAAATTTATTCTTTTTGTTTCCAGGTTAAAATCAATATTCAGGGAGATGTAGTTGATCGTGGAAGCACTAACTTGGGAGTAAACCAGGCTGGTTTTACTTTGCACTCTGCAATTTATGCGGCTCGACCTGATGTTAAATGCATTGTTCATATTCACACACCAGCGGGGGCAGCGGTAAGCACATGTTTTAGTTTGTCATCTGTCCTGTTCCCACCACCTCACTCAGCTGGAGAATAGGTGGGTCCCCTTTAATCATGGATTGCCTTCCCTTTCGAAGGGCACAGAGCCAAGTCTGTCTTCAAATATGTGGTTGTCTTTGGATCGATCGGATCCGCCTTATTTGATTGTTACATGAATGGTCAGGCAGTAAATTCAGCTCTGTAATTGGAAAATACATTTTTTATATTTGTGAGTCCTTTACCACGAAAGACTATAACTTTTGGTAGTGAGTTGTAAGAGCTTCAATATCGTTTGTTGGGTTTGTAAAGCACAATTTATCAAAATTTTCTTAAATTTGAAACTTTTCTAGTACCTCTCATTGGAGCAATTGCTTACAAGTCAGTTTTGCTGCTTTGGAATTTTCTGAGTCATCTGGTGACTCTATTTCAAAAGCTCATGTTCTGATATATTTTTCTTCTGATTAACAGCAGTGGTACGAACATCTTAAGGATAGATTATCAGATCCCTAAAATGGTGAATTATAGAGAAATCTTTAAAAATATTTTTTTAACTTTACCTGCAGTGCTATGGAGTTACCGGTGTCAAAGTTCATCACTGAGTTTCTTCTCGTGGGGTGGGAAATAAAAAAAATAAAACTAAAAATCAGAGTGGAGTGTAAGGAATGAAAGATGCAGTTGATCTGGGAGTTTGTGTCCCCCCGTCTAGTCTCGACATATTGGTGTTGATATCACATAGAAGCAGCCACACTGAGTCAGACCGAAGATCAATGTGCACTGTGTATCCAAGCCAAAAGCTATGAAAAATAGAGGCTTCGAGGATGAAGTAAGACCATTATGTATGTGCCTGTACAGATACATAACTGTAACACATGATGGGACCTGGGGGTGTTGGTTGACAGTGACTGAACATGAGCCAGCAGTGGCCCAGGTGGCCAAGAAGGCCAATGGCATCTTGGCTTGTATCAGAAACGGCGTAACCAGCAGGTCCAGGGAGGTTATTCTCCCTCTGTACTCGGCACTGGTGAGACTGCACCTCGAATCCTGTGTTCCATTCTGGGCCCCTCACCACAAGAAGGATGTTGAGGCTCTGGAGCGAGTCCAGAGAAGAGCAACAAAGCTGGTGAAGGGGCTGGAGAACAGGCCTTATGAGGAGCGGCTAAGAGAGCTGCGGGTGTTTAGCCTGGAGAAGAGGAGGCTGAGGGGAGACCTCATTACTCTCTACAACTACCTGAGAGGAGGGAGCTGGCCTCTTCTCCCAAGAGACAGGGGACAGGACAAGAGGGAATAGCCTCAAGCTCTGCCAGGGGAGATTTAGGCTGGACATTAGGAGAAAAATTTTTCACGGAAAGGGTCATTGGTCACTGGCAGAGGCTGCCCAGGGAGGTGGTTGATTCACCTTCCCTGGAGGTGTTTAAGGCACAGGTGGACGAGGTGCTGAGGGGCATGGGTTAGTGATTGATAGGAATGGTTTGACTCGATGATCCAGTGGGTCTCTTCCAACCTGGTTATTCTGTGATTCTGTGATACTGTGATATGTTTTCTTTTTTGTTGTTGTTTGTTACATGAAATTCAGTTAGTTGTTTTAATATTTTTCAGGTTTCCGCAATGAAGTGCGGTCTGTTGCCAATTTCACCTGAGGCCCTTTCTCTAGGAGAAGTAGCTTATCATGACTACCATGGTATTTTAGTGGATGATGAAGAAAAGGTGGTTATTCAGAAAAATTTGGGTCCTAAAAGCAAGGTCAGTTTTTACATCTGCAATTGAAGTATGTTTGTGAGGGTGGGAGCGGTATGTTCCTCAATCAAGAGCTAGAAAATACTTGCCTTCCTGCTGTTAACTTCCTTTGCAATGTCTCTCTAGGTCCTTATTCTCAGAAATCATGGCTTGGTATCAGTTGGAGAGACTGTCGAGGAGGCTTTCTACTATATTCATAATCTAGTGCTCGCCTGTGAGATTCAAGTAAGAATTTTAGTGTATTATGTTACAATGCAGCCTACTATATTAACCTTCCAACACATTAATAGTTGCACATTTTACTAGCTAAACTCGTGATCTAAGCTAACACTGTGATCTGTGAAATCATTATATTATGTGAGGATATCCAAACATTGGTTAAATATATAATAATAAATACTAAATTTGATATGTACTGCCTATTAAATCAGAGATATTTTCAAAGCCTTAAGACATGTTTTATACAGGTCTGTTAGTTTATTGAGCTTTAAAATGGAGTAGATTTCTTCTGGTTTCTGATGTCATTTTGGTTTTTGTTTTGGGGACCTCTTCTCAAGAAACTAAAATATTACTTTGTTGTTCTTAAGGTGCGTACTCTGGCCAGTGCAGGTGGACCTGACAATTTAGTGCTTTTAGATCCTGGAAAGTATAAAGCCAAGGCTCGTTCCCCCGAGTCTCCAGCAGGTGAGGGTACCGTATCCCATCCAAAATGGCAGATTGGTGAACAGGAGTTTGAAGCTCTTATGCGAATGCTTGATAATCTGGTAAGGCTGCCATTTCTGTCTTATTGTTTCATGTGATAATGTGTAAAATACTTTGAAAGCTGCAATAAGGGACACAAGTAAAATCTGTGTATAGTCGGGATAGTTTATATAGCCTGCAGCCTGTTCTTTGTTAAAGATTAAAGGCCCTCAGGGAGGGAGACAACATGAAAAGCATCACAGAATGCTACAGATGTCCTTTATGCAGAGAGCGGGTTTTCTTCTGTATTCATAATTGAGCATTTATCAGTGAGATGAGAGGGGCTCCTTGTGTGATTTGCCACTTCCAGATGAGAGCACTGTGGTGATTGCTACTCCCTTAGTCTCTGTCCTCCTCTCTGTTCCCACCCCTTTCCAAAACACGTGAAACAGTGTTAATATTTGGTCAGGTGCAGGGTCCAGCATGGTTTGACTTTCTAAGACTCTGCTACAAGCTAGAATCTGTAGTATGGGGAAAAAAAAATCTGGCTACTTCATTAATAATTTGCATATTTAATGTTTTCATATTGGATAAAGTGATCAGCTATAGCCTTAAGTCAACAGAAAAATTCTCATTGATTTTAGTGAGCAGTAATGAGACTGGTAATGTGGTTGGCTATGAGTAGCAAACTCCAAATATCACTGACTGGCACCTTCGGTAGATTCAGTTAAACTTCATCTTCTCTGGGGAGTATCGGTTTTATGTTTCTTACTGCAAACAGAAAGCAGGATCACGAAGGAAGTAGTATTGTAAATAGTAGGCACATAAGAATATAAAGGAGCTTTCAGTCATCCAGTATGTGCCTTTTCTGTTACAAACAGCCACGTATCATATTGGATAGTTACCTGCATTAGGCAGTAGATAATTATTCACGATGCACTTGACATTTAAAGATGGAGCAGCACCCACGATAGTGCCTCCACAATACTTAATGCATGGAAACTGCAAAGAAAGAGAAGTCCATGTAGTCAGGACTGAAGCTTCTTTACAACTAGCTTTAAAGCATTTGAGTGCTTATGGAAGGGAGACAATTCACACTGTTTTCTTTGAGCCACGTTGAAAGTATCGTGCTACTAGAAACTTCTTAGAGAAACTGTTAGATGTTAAATGCCCTTTGTATGTTAAATGCTGAGCAAAATATGGAAGAAAGCAGAGGAAAATTACTAGAGCTTTAATGAGGGTAAAAGGGGGAAAGAATATAATTCAGAAGAAGTAGGAGAGATAAGCAGCATGGAGAGAGTAAGGGAGAGGAGACAATATGGACATAATAGTTGCATTCTTGAAGCCATCACTTGTATACAATATGTTGAATTCTAGATGTTAGAATGCAGAAGAGATAATTATACCTGCCTACGCTTTGTATCATACAGGTGCTTTTTTATTTACAATTGATTTACAATTATGATATACAGTCAATACATTTCATAGCAGTAAAAAAAAATAAGACTAACTGGAGTATGGTACAAAGGAAAGTGAGGTTTCTGTATTTGGACTTCAGTCCAGCTCCAGCAACTTGAACATTTACTTGAGAATTCAATGAGAAATACCAGGAAACACCAGTCTGTTGCCTTTTTTTCCCCTCTTTCTCCTCACTCCTAGAGGGAAATCTAGGCTCTGAAGAAGAGTATAAGTAGACAGTTGCCACAAAGTACACGTACTTTAAATGTGCTCAAAATCCAAACGTATCTTGCCTTGTTGCAGTTTTATCATATACCATAGGAAGAACTGTCAAAAAGACAAGGCAGGACTGGTAATTTAACCAATAGCTGTCACTAAAATGTACGCTTCCATTTGTGTAGTTACAGCTATCAGTCTTCATTGCTGAGTAAAATAATTTATAAAGTATAATTTACAAAACATTACCTCAGAGATTTCCTGGGAAAAGTACGTTCTTAAGACTTTTACAGAGCATAAATTTGAGCAGTGATGTGATAGAGCACTAAATTATATCTCCAGTTGCTTGCTATAAGACAGTGAATTGATTAAAAGATGGCTGACAAGTAACTGTCCCCTTACTGATGGTGTAATACCTACTTGAATACATACTTTGATCATGACGGAAGCTGAAATTTTCATGCTTGGTTCCCCCATTTTAAAATGCAGACCTAGAGGAGAGTCGTTTCATAAACAGTTATGGGTACTGTGTTCTTTTTAGAAGTGTCTTGGTAATATTTAATGAGTAAACTAGCCCACTTGAGAAGAAAATAGTTTTTTTTAATCTGTGAAACGCATAATTACAGAAGTGGTAATGTTTTTACTTGCATGTGAGAAGAGGCAGACGCATCGCACTGCTCTTTATGAACTTTTGGAGAAGTTCAGTGGCTTTTTTCAGGACTACTGTAAATTCTTCATAGAACTTTATATCAAAGTTTAAGTTTGATCTATCATAAATGATTACTCATTTAAATCAGTGGTTCAGAAGTTTATTAGATTGGAAAGGATGCTAATGTAGCCTCGTTACTGTGTCACCCACCTTTGACGTGGCTTTGTTCACAATAACTGGTGAACAGCAGGCAAAGAAAAGGCTGTTTTGTAGAATGGGTTTTGTAGATAATGGTATCAATCAACCAAAAATGTAGTGGTCTGTTGAAAAAGTTGGAAATGTGGAAGACTAATTCTGTTGCTCTGCTTTTTCAGGGTTACAGAACCGGCTATCCATATCGATGCCCTGCTCTGAGAGAGAAAACTAAAAAGTACAGCGATGTTGAGATACCAGCTAGTGTCACAGGTTATTCCTTTACTAGTGATGGCGAATCAGGCACTTGCTCCCCCCTCAGACACAGTTTTCAGAAACAGCAGCGAGAGAAGACAAGGTGGCTGAACTCTGGCCGAGGGGATGATGCTTCTGAAGAAGGGCAGAACGGCAGCAGCCCCAAGTCGAAGACTAAGGTGTGGACGAACATTACACACGATCACGTGAAACCCTTGCTGCAGTCTCTCTCGTCCGGTGTCTGCGTGCCAAGCTGTATTACCAACTGCTTGGTCTGTGCCTACCTTACTGTTCATAGTTAGATGATGTAGAGCAACTTGGGGTGGCTGGCACTTAGAGGCTTTGGGAAGAAAAAAGATTACTCTCCTAATTCTTTTCTTTTCTTATATGAAAAGCCTAAATGTGTTTTACTAACCACTTAATTTGACTTTAATTAGAAGTGAGCTGTAGAAGTCGTCTCACTTGTTAATACTTAAAACTGCTTAAGACTTTGGAGCCTTTAGTTTTATTTTGGCTTTTCAAGCTAATGACCAAACAGATTTGAGTCATAGTTTTGACCGAGTAGGTTTTGCGCGTAAGTGGTTTAATTAAGTTCAGCTATGTCAGGAAACTACTAATTCTGTCTGCATGAGAACTTTTCCGTTAAAACAAAAATTAAACTAACTGCTCAGTGGACTTTTGTAAGAATAATCAGATTTCTACCCTCTGTTATATATGCCAATTTGCAAGCCACTTGCAACCCTTTCTATGCACAAGAATTGATTCAAAAGTATTTAAATGTTGGCTTTTTTCCTTAAGCAGTTTTTCTTGTCTAGTTTCTCGGCTCCTCTTTCTCTCCTCTTTGCTATGCTTTTGTCTACCCCAAAGCCTCTGAGTGTTCACAACCAGCTGCCTTCTGCATGTAGTGTTGCATGTAAGTAGATGGCCATAAATGGAAAGTCTTTCCTAAAGTATCAGCTGGGTGCGGCATGACTAAAGTGCAGCTCAGGCCATCAGCAGGCACTAATCGATAGATTCTGCAACCAGTGCTTTTTTTTTTTTTGTTTATTAATGCTGCTTACAGTTCAATTTTGCACTGAAAGACATGTTAATTGAAAAGCAAAAGTAACAAATGCTTTCAAATGGACATAAGTAGCTGTTGGTTTGTAACTGCGGATTTGATATTTTCTTGGGCGTATACAGAGCATTTAAAATGTAGGCAGGGATTTGCACGCGGACAAGCTTTTGTAACACGTTACTTCAAGCTGAACTACAGTAGTTAAGTAGCACTTCAGTAGTGGTACTATGTGTGGTAGTAGTATGCCTACAGGTGAGTCTTAAAAAAATAAAACTAGTGCTCTTGAAAAGGAAAAGAATTACACATTGTTTTTCTCCAGAACACCTCTTTGTTCTTATTTACCCCTACAAAACTCTTCTTCACTTCTGAATATATTCACAGTTCTCCATTTTTAGAATAATTTTATGAAATGATTACCCAGGCAATGTGTGTACTAAAATATGTGGTGTTAACATGCAGAAAGCCCTGAAAAAACAGAAGACCTATATCTCATCTCGTGGTATTTTTGTGGTGTTCTTGATTTTAAAAAAATTACTGTATAGATATATTGTTTGTACTATCAACCTTTTACTAAACTCAACTATAATTTTGCCTTGACTGGAAGAAAGCTTAAAGCTGTGCATACATTTGGAGCAGTTTGTGCTTTTCAGCTTAAGCTGACAAAGGTAGTATTTTATATTTGAAATTATCAGTGAAAGATTGAAGCAAAGTTCTGCTCAAACTAGTCTTGTTTAATGATATACTGAAGCAATAGAAAATTTCTTACAGTATAAGAGGTTTGTGTATTTAGATTTTTTTTAATGCTCATTATTAACCTAAAGAAAAGTAGCTTGTTATGTTGGGGTTGTTTTATATATGTTTTGACTAAAAACTATCTTTAATGAAAAGCTGGAGTAGTTTTTATCTGAGAAGATTATCATCAGTGAGTATTTCACAGCTCCATGTTCATCCCATTTTTTACTTTACAGTTGCAAAACATTTTAAAATTCTGTTGCTTTTTGAAGTTTGACAGTTTCTGGCTACCTTATTGTTTCTTGAAGTTATCCAGGAAAAAACGCATAGCATTTGCTCTATAAACAGGTTTGCTTTACTGTTCAGTGCATTTTCTATGCAATAATGATTGGAAATTAGGACATCGCATACAATAAAGATATCAAGATAAAAAGTTAGTTGTGCATCAAATTAAACAGAGCTCCATACTAAATGCATTGATCAAATAAAGCAACCTTCTCTGAAGAACCCATGAAGCGCTTGAAGCTTGTGTTTGGGATATTTTTGTAACCTTTTCAGCTATAAGTTATAAAATATTCGACATCACCAAACTGCTCCTTTAGGTTACTGTGCTGGTACAGCTATTTGTTTGTGCAGAAACTAATTCTGGAAACAGAACATTTTGCTGAAGTAGCTTGTTTTAATGCAAAACTTTGGTGATGCCCACTCTTGCTTCACAGTACAGAATCATTCACTAAACCTGGTTGGTGACATCACATTGCTTTTCATACTTCTGTCATCTTATGCTTTAAGTTTGCTTTGATGTTTGTTGAGCATCGGAGGATTGAATCAATGATCTCTCTGTCTCTCTTGTGCTATTTTGTAAAAACACCTAGTGCAGAAAATGAAAATGGCAGTAGCAGGGTTTTAGAGCGTGTCTCTTAGCTCTTGCTGTACTTCTATTTAGGTAAGGTATAGGGTCCTTTTTAAACAAACATGAACACATTGTGAGATTTTTTTTCATATAAATGCCCTTAGAAATAAGGAATTACATTGGAGTTTTCCTACTCCTATGTTAATGTGTCTCTTCGCAAAGTGAGGAGTAAACTTTTTAGGAACACAGCACACTGCAGTTGTGGGTGTGATCAAAAAGCTCAGAAAAACAGCTTAAAAACCTTTTGCTCTCCCTAATCTCTGAATTGCACATAGCTGTAGTAATTACATCATTTTGGGTGGAAGTTATTTGTGAATTAACTGGCTCTCTAGGGATTTTTTTGTTGTTGTTGCTCACTCGACTTAATAGAATGACTCTGGTATAAACTGTACCTTCAGATATATGTATTACTGAAGCAGGAAGCAACCTAGATAGTCCCAGGAATGGAAAGAAGAATACAATCATTGGTTCAGTTCTCTGCTATGTATGATGCATGATCAACTGGTCTGTGATTTTTGCTGCTCTGAGTGTCCGTAGCCATTACAGCAATTCTGACTGTTCAACTGTTCTTGATATTACAGTGGACTAAAGAGGATGGACATAGAACTGCCACCTCTACTGTCCCTAACCTGTTTGTTCCGTTGAACACCAATCCAAAGGAGGTCCAAGAAATGAGGAACAAGGTTTGTAATAGTAGTAAAATAACTTTTTTTTTGTCATCACTACAATTAAATTATGCACTTGTAATGCACAAGCTTACTTGGTTACAGTGAAATTGTTGGTGTTGGGTAACAGCTCTGGTATAACTAAATACTGAAACAATGCCTAAATTCTCTGAACTCCTCTTGGAGAAAGAGGGCATTACTGTCCACTCTGTGAAGTCTTTCATTGTCTTATTTTTTTTACTGTCAGACCAGATGCTGGATACCTCTGAAACAGCCACCACTGAGCTTATGGTTGTAGTTCCATTCCCTGAGACCATGATCTTACGTTAATAACCTCTTTTCTTATTTTGGTTTCACTAGTTGAAATTGTAGCCTAGATAGTCATCTACAGATCTCTCTGTGTTGTATTTAATTTTATTATAATATGCTGTAATTGTTGCAGAAATGTTTTGAGCCTTTGAAACTGCATGTTAATTTTTTTCAAATGACCACACAATTAATTTTCCCATCTTCGAATTTCAGATTTTCTTTTAACCAATGTATGAACAGGAAAGCATTGAGTGCATTGGGTTTTTTCCACTTTGTCTTTTAATGTATAAATACGTGCTGGTGTCTGGTTAATACTTAACTTGCTCTAAATTGTTTTGCTACTTCTAGATGATGGCCATATGGAACATGGGAGTTAGCGTTATGTTACAGAAATTCTGTGTGCAGGGGTACTAGCAGGAATACTAATTTGTGCTAAAGTAATTTGTATAAGGTTGACAGAGCTTTTGCTTCTCCCAGCTTGGCACTGTAAAATAATAATCACTTAAAACTATGAATCTGAAATTACCAAACAGTTTCTTGGTGTTTGAAAAACAAATGTTGCTGCATTAAAAGCTTAAATGAAGTGACTAAGAGGAGAGAAACAAAACTTCAAACTTTTTTACTTTCCTGGTGACAAGAAGGGCGGTAAACTAGAAACAAGTACAAGTGGTGCAGGATCTTCCTAGTTTCTGAAATACCAGGTATTAGTAATACCTTATGTTTGTATACTTGAGTGCACATATTTTTATATAAATAGATTTTCCTTGTTAGTTGTAAAGTCGAGGCCTTTCTGGATGCGTGCTTTTCTTCATTTACCTTGGAACAAGAAACAATATTTTAGAATAAATTTTGAGTTAGTTGTTAGGTATTCTTTACCACTGTAGGATGTCTCAAATATGCAGTTTCTATTCCCATCTTCTGTATGGGAAGAACTGGGAAATACGTGGGATGCAGTAAAAGGTGTGGTTTTCAGTACTCCAGAGTGTCAGTTTAGGCAAAGAAAAGTATTTATATAGTATATGATGCTGACTAGATTCAAAAACTGGGTGTTATGAGCAGTAAGTTCTGCAGGAAGGTGATATTGTGGTACAATAGACTTACACAAATGTGACCTCTGTGCTTCGCTTCTCTCCTCACTTCTCTTCACAAACTGGAGGTGTCTGTGACCTGATCTGTAGTTTTACAGAGCCAGCACAGCTTTATGTGGTGGATAGGGCCGTAGTCTATTCCAGTTGCAGCCTTTTGCCAGGCTGACCCCAACACCCCCTTTTCAAATGCAAAAGTGGTTACCTTTGCTCTGTTGTTAACACGACTGTATTCTGCTGCTTTCCTTTACAGATCCGAGAGCAAAATTTACAAGATATTAAAACTGCAGGCCCTCAGTCACAGGTTCTTTCTGGGGTAGTTGTGGACAGGAGTCTTGTACAGGTGAGAGTATAAAATGTCTAAGATTATTAGCTTAAAGTTATTTTACAATATCCTCCGCTTCCACCTAATATGTCACTATAAAATTATTCTTTAATTGGCAGAGAGTAACTGTTTACAAGGTAAGTCTTAGAGGTAACACTGTTATCTTTGCGAGAGTGCTCAGGATCAGAAATTTAAAAAGGCTTCAGCCGTGTAGCCCACGCATGTCTGTAGAGGATGCTTCTTGGGGTTTTTTTTGCGGAATGCAATGCATGAAATTGAGAAGGCTTTTTTATATGGGTTAGATTCTTATTCAAAACTAATTGGGCTTTGTGACAAGTTGTTTGTTTGTTTTCCAAGTTTATGTATATTGAAGTACTAATACTGAGCACTGCAAGCTCACTATGGGGCAGTAGTGTCGTGTGTTAAATGTTTTATCGTGATTCGTATTTTGTTTGAAGAGCAGTTTGGGAAATAAAAAAGCCATTATACATCAATAAAACTTAAAAGCAGTATATCTGGATATACAAAAGACTTATCTATGAATCATAGCTTAAAATAAAGTAAGAATTGGAGCTATACAGTGTTACTGTGTAGCTGAATTACTTTAAAGCTCTGTACATCTGAGTGCTTTGACTGTCCCACAGAAGTATTTTCTGATATACTTTAACAAGTTTGGCAAGTCTTATCATGACCATAGCATTATTCATGTTGGATGTCATGTTGTTTGCATGTCAATTCATTGTCATTTGCAGTTTTATCTACCAGTTTCTGTTTCTTTGCATGTTTTTAGCAAGCATCATAATGCATTTGGTTGATGTTTTAAAGCCTGGGCTCGGTTTGCTCTGTTTACTGAATTTACTGTTGCAGGATGCTCCCCTCTCAGACTGTACGGAATCTATTGAAGGGCTCGATCTCACAGAGCAGGCCTTTAGTCCTGCTAAATCTCTGTCTGTTAGAAAGGTACTGCCCTGTCATACTGCTCTAAATACTGTTGTTCACCCTTCATTTTGCCTTTTTTTACCCTGACCTCTTCCCTCTGTTAGCTAATGATTTGGCTAGAAAAGAAAAAAAAAAAAAGATGGATCTACAAATTATTTATGTGCAGTTATATGCAAGCAGTTTGTTTACCCTGTTTGTCTGTAGAAGCTGGTGAGGAAACACTTGCTAGAGTGCTGGTCAGGTTTGCATATAGTGGGTTTCTTTGTGCATGCTGTTAGTGTTGAATTACTCTAATTTGGGATCCATTTTGAGTTACCTTAAACTCAGCCTGATTTAAGTCAGTGTAATTCCAAACATATCACACTCTCAAACACTGTCAACTTTTGATCCTGTATTACTAGACCTCTTATTTCCTTAAAACTTCCTCTGATTATCTACAAGCATTGCCAAGTAATGCCCCACACTCCCAGAACTGCTTGGCTTTCGAACGAGTAATCATACTTGTGCTTATGTAATATACTTTAAATACGGATCAAATTCAGCAGATGTGTGTATGGTTGGCGTGGACAGTCCTTGCGTGTCTTTCTCTCCTAGATTTTTGAAGGTGCTTCTTAGAGGTAATCTAATATGAAGCGTAGTCTGTAAATAAGCATCAGTCTCTTCTGCTCCAGTATTTTCTCGAAAATATTCTTAAATCTTGATTTAGATTGGGCCTAACATCTCATTATCATAAAAGCTTTCCTGCCAACAAGCAGAATACTTTGAGTGACGTCGTTGTTGCAAAACTCATTACTTTGTATTCTAGTATAATAAGCCAGTTTGTGTTTATAGATAGTTGTTTCCTACTAAGATTTTGATGATGAACTTTTGCAGATTACAGTTCAGTTCATCCGTTTTCTGAAAGGGAAAATAATGAAATAATGTTTCCAGATTTAAGATGAAAAATAGAACAAAGACAGTCTTTTTCCAGGCGATGCGTGCTTTTTATTCTCTGCTTAATAATACCTTCAGAGTAAAGTCAACCATTAGTTATCACAATGCAGGTAGTTCCTTTCATCAATGGTGTGCAAGATACCACTTAAGTATTATTTTTTAATAAAGATGTCATATTTCTATAGAACTAGTCGAATATTTCACGTGCATTTTTGTAGCAAGGAGTGAACGCAGGGTTTCTTTCTTGGTGGTATCATTTTGCCTAGAGTTAGTTTAGATGCCGAATTACCTGTCTTATTTTGTGGCATGATGAAAGTCCTCCCAAAATACTGTGTAAAATTACATCACAGTGTAGTGGTGGTCTATTTCCTGTTCTTTATTATCTCAGTATGGATTGTGACCTGAATGCTTTATTTCCTGTTGAGAGGGAACAAAACCCAAGCCAACAACCACCAAAAAAAAACAATACTAAAAAGAACCCCCCAATGAACCCACAGAAAAAACTGAACTCACGAAGAACAACAGAAAAACCTACCAGAGGCATTTTCTAGAAAGATTATGCCAAAAGTCAGAACAAAAGGAAATATAAGTAGCCTTATGATGCCCACACAGGCCTTGCATGAAATGTTGAATGAAACTTTGAGGAGACCTGTACATTGAGGACTTAAGGACTTTTGGGTGCCAGATACTTAGAAGTTCTCTCCTGAGAAATTCTTTGACGCTCAATTACAGTTAAATTAAAATGTTCCATCTGCAATGCTTACAATGTACTATGTTTTCAGCTAATGTTGAGATTTATATCAAGTACCAATGCATGCTGTTTTAAATGAAAAAATCCTCTTAGTCCTGTTTGTGTACAGTATGCATGAAATGCTTGGAGTTTTGGCTGCAGTAGTAAACACTCCATTTTGCCTTGTCACTTGCTTTGTCCATGTTTTAAGAAGTTCTAGCTACGTTGAGACACAAGTTCCTTGTGCATCATGTAATTTTATTTGTGTTACAGACTTGGTTAACTAAGCTTTTGCTTTAGTCTTGGCTGAATGAGAAGGAATGTTGGTTATTCTTACCAATTACCATTCTGCAATCTGAGTTTAAAAAAAATAATTTCATATTGATTTTCAATAATTTTAAGTACAGTGGGAATCATCCATTTCATGTCTCTTCGTTTCGAATGGAAATTCTGAGGCTTTGCTCTTCATGAAGAGCCTCTCGATTCTGCCCCAGAGGGTGCATTGTGTTTTAATGGCGACTTCTACACGAGCAGTACTTGGAGAATCTTGTTTTATGGTTAAAAACGCTGCATTAATACCAGATTGCGTTATGACCAATTTTCAACTTTAGACAGTTATTAGACTCCCTGATTAAGAGAAAAATTGGCATGTAAAAGTTGCCGGTTTTGCTCATATTGAACGAGGTGAAGTGCTTGCCTGTTACAATGATGGTCCTAGCAGTTTTGAATATTTCTCTGAAAGCAAGATTTGGTGGAGAAGTTGTAAAATGACTTCATAATCTAAAATTTCCTTGTATGTCATCTGAGGTCCAAGTTTAGTACAAAGGTACTAAATTGTGCATCATTAGCTATAAATTAGTTTTCCTGTGCCAGGTCTTTGCGGGAATGTGTGTCCCAACAAAATTCTCAGGAGTGAAAATTACTGTCTTCATAGATATAATTTACCCATTCTTTCTTACAGTGGAGAAATGCTGTTGACGTTCACGTGCTTACACATACAATCGAACTGCAAGTAGCCATTAAAATAGTACGAGAATCATCATCAAAGTATGTCAACATAATCCTGGTGAAATCCCTAGAACGTTAGTTTTGTGCATGTCATCCTGTGTTCAAACAGTGCCAGTTTTATGCAGGAGAATTTATTCACTCTTTACACACTCTCTAACACTGAAGCAACTCCAGACCAATTTTCTTGTTCAATTTTTATGGACATTCATAGGAATCGCTGAGTGACATGGGCAGGTCAATAGCTCTGCAAAGTCTTGCCTATTTTACTGCCATGATTAATCTAAAATATGTCGGGTACTGTCTTTTCCATCCTTGGTACTATTTTTCCTTCTGTCCCATGTTACTTTCTTCATTTTGTGTTTTGTTTTTATTTGAATTCTCTGGAGGCTGTTTTGTGGCCTATTCTGTGAATTAATGCATCTTTATTTCTTTGATTTCTACATGTTTTAGAGTAATCACGTTGCAGAACTTATTAACATGCTGCTCTAACTTACGTCTCCCATAGAATCAGCCCCTCTACCCTTGTAATTTCCCGCAGTGGCTTTTAATTGCTTCCATATTACTGCTGCTGAGCAAAACTGGACGTGTTAATCTGGAAACAGCTTTTAGTAGATGAAAAGTTTGCCTTTCTGGTATCTTCTGGAATTTTTCTGCTTCTACAGTCCAAAAAACACATGGGCTTTTTCTTTGTGATACATAATCCACTTTGTGTTGTTGCCTCTGATCTTTTTCAGTATTATTTCTCTTGGGTCAAAGTCGTGGGTGCGGGTTTTCTGTGTGCTTGATTTTGATTTGTTGTTTTTTTAGTTTAGTTAAGTGTGATAAAGTCGATGCACTGCTTTTATTCCCAGTAGTTAACAAAGTTGCTGTCTTAGGGAGGAGAAGACATAATGCCAGGGCCGTAGTCATCTTGCTGCGAGCTGCAGTACCTTACAGGCATTCAGTAAAATTTTGTTCCATGTGAAAGCTGTTCTTCCCAGTCAGTTGGATTTAACTTGCAGACAAGCTCGAGAGATTCGTAAACATTCCCAGGATACCAGCGTGCGCTGTATGTCTTGTTTGTCTGACTTTTGTAATCCTAGAAAACTCTTAAAAGTCTGCCTGAGATCAGTGCTTTACAAACCCCTGCTACTTATTGCTGAGTTTAAGTTAAAACTCTGTATTTAGTCTGAAAGACAAGCAGAGATAGAAGTTATTCTACAAAATAATTAGGATTTGTACAAAGGTAAATGTTTTTGTGACTTTTTAATGTGTTATACTGTAAGAGAAGCCATGGCTATCAGTTTAGAAGCTTTCTAGTATAGGGTGTTAATGGAAATAGTTGAGAAAAATCTTTTCACGCTCTGCATCTGAGATGAGGGTTCCTTTTATTTTATGGAGAAACAGAGCTGATCTGTAATGTTTTAGAGATGTTCCTCTCCTGCACTCCCTTCCAAGATCTCGCAGTGGAGACTTGTTGTTACGCTGTTTGTTCTCCAGTACTTCTGGCTTCTGTTTTGCTTCCTGAAGAGCAGCATAGATTTTAACAACCAGCTCTGCTTCCCTTCCTGGATTGCTCTAGACCAGATGTCTAGATATCTCTCATAGGCTTTCAGAAATACCCAACTGCTCTTGTCCTCATTCCATCTGGGCATTCTTGCCTGTCACCTTTTTGTTGCAGACAACTTAACAAAAGCAGCTCTTAGCATCCAAAGCATCTTTCTAATTTCATGTTCAGTTTGACAGTGAACATCTTATGCTTGTCCATCAACTGTGGACTCTCTTCAACACTGAAGACAATTCAGGTATCCCAGTGACACAGGGTACAGACCACACGTCAAGTCATTTCCAGACTAGTATCAGAGTTCTGTACATCCAATTTAAAAACCGAATACTTAAGACGGGGGCTGTCCAGGCAAGCATCTTTTGTATCTGAGACAATGAAAAGCCAGTGGCTTTAATCTTTACTGTATGAGAAGAAACACTAAAAAACTCTACCGTTGGAGAATCTGATGTGGCTGCTTTTGTCCATTAGAACTTACTGTACTTAGAATTGATAATACTTTATTTTTATTTGTATAACTTTTAATCTGGTTTGTATGACAAATGCTATAGATATAAATATACTAACTTGTATACGATTGACCTTCATTTCTTTAAAATGGATTGTAATAAACTGTTAATCTGGTGTGTACAGAACACATACAAGATGGCTTTTTACTAAGTATCTGTCAGATGTTACGCAATAGTTACTAGAAATGGCTTTTCCCTTATTAAAAAAAACAGACCACAGAAAACCAAAACACGAAGTGGCAAAACAAACCACAAATGCTCACCTGTGAACTGGGTCTTGCAAACTTGGACAGATATTCTGTGCCCAGATTGACCTGCAGTTGGGCCTGATATTCTGTTTCTTTTGTGGCGAGAAAAAGAAACTTGATACTTGTGTGGCTGCGGATATAATGCCACTAGACTGGCTGTTGTTTGCTTAGTAGTGGATATTCCTGGTGGAAACACTGATGTGTCTGTTAGAGTAATTGATGAGACCTGTTTTCTCCTTTGTTAACCTGCTGTAGATGAAATAATTTAAAAAAAAATCCTGCAACAGATTTTTTTTTAATCTAAAAGAAAATAAATGCAGCATTTTTTTTCATATTATCTTTTTGGTTTGTTCGGGGGTTTTTTTGGTTGCTTTATAGCCCTGTATTTCTTAGTGTTCTGCAAGTTACTGCTTAATTGCAGATGTATCTTAATTTTCTTTTGTCAGGGAGAACTGGTGACTGCTTCGAAGGCAATAATTGAGAAAGAATATCAACCAAAAGTCATAGTGAGCACAACAGGACCAAATCCCTTCAACAAACTCACTGATCGAGAACTGGAAGAGTATCGCAAAGAAATAGAAAGAAAGCAGAAGGGACCAGAAGGTTGGTTTCTCTGTGTATTTTTTTTTCCTGCAGTAGACTATAATAACAGCGAGTTTATTTTTGATTGGAAGGTGGGCTGCTTGCAAAGACCATAATTCATTCAGCTTTTGTATGTTTCAGTTTTTCCATTGTGAATTAGAAATTAAAGCATATTGGAGAGAGCGTATGCGGTCTAAGTGTTAATGGAGTATTCTGTAAAATGCATAGCTCTTTTATTTTAAGAGTTATCCTAGCAAACAAACTGGGATGTTTAGAATAGCCAGTTACTGCTGCTCTTGGGAAGTTGAAAGCTTGAAACTTCAGTCAAAAAATCATCTAGGTACCGCAAAGTACTGCAGATTGTTCTGCTTTGCTTCCCTTAGCGCTAGAGAGAGTCTCTAGAGTGAGAGAATGGTGTTGCTTTTTAGCAGCAAAACTGCGGTTTTCTAACTCATTCCAAACTGTGGATTTCAGAAGATACAGAAGAATATTTGATTGCTACTTGGAAAGGACTTCCCCCAAAACAGACCTTCTAAATTATCGTAGAATTATGACAAAATTGTGCTATAGAAAGAGGTAGTTGCTGCATCTGGAGTAGTTATCCTGCTTTATTTCTGTATAGTTTCAAGGGATGATACTTAAGATATGGACATCTGTTGTTAGATTTTGAATTTGAATGATGCAGGAACCAGAAGTGCTTTTCCTTTTGGAGTGTGCTCTTTCTGCTTCTCTTTTTGATAAGATAATGTGGGAGCCTCTGTGGATTGTGTGTTCAGTTAATCAAGCGTTGGGCTGTGTGGGGTGGGATACTGTGCTGCTATGCCTGTGTAACTGCATACATTTGTTCTCTCAGTAACATTGCTACATCCTTCTTAGATAAGGTATCAAAATATGGAGAGACTGTGTTACTGAGACAGACACCAGCTGGGGAGCAGAGTACATTGCTTAGAAATCAGATCATCAGTGAGCAAAATACGTCAGATAAAAAATCTCTGGATTTGAAAGGCAGATCAAAAACCTTTCAAGGAACAGATACGAAGACTTTACAGGATCGTGGCATGTCATCACTGTCTAAATCATTAGATAACACTCAGTTTGCTGCTGCATGGGTTTCTTGTCAGACCACGCAGCAAGTCATCACACATCTTAACCGAGAAGAGCCAGATGGGCAGAAGTCCTCCCATAAGGAATTTCATACTGCAGTGATCAAAGCATTAAGGTCCAATCCTGATCTTTTGGCTGATGCCTCAGGTATTACTAACATGATACAGTTGCGCTTGCAATCTAAGGAACAACCT
Source organism: Clamator glandarius (assembly GCA_033459285.1). Taxonomy (NCBI): domain Eukaryota; kingdom Metazoa; phylum Chordata; class Aves; order Cuculiformes; family Cuculidae; genus Clamator; species Clamator glandarius. The sequence continues at coordinate 314,913 of JAUNZM010000016.1, read as the reverse complement.
CTTTACCTGCACAGTTTGGAGATTCTCAGTTGACTCTCATCTGTGGGATTGATTTAACTTGTAATTATCTAGGTGAACTGTATGAGACAAAGCTTTACTATTGTTCCTGATACACGGTGCACTCTATTGTTTTCCTTTGGATCTAGGGCTGGATCTGGAAGCAAGGGGGACCCTCTTTACTAATAACAAATAGGCAAACCACTGAAATCTGTTGTGAATCATGTAATTACTGCATGTTTCTGTGATTATCTGTGCAGTCTTCTGTTCTTTTGGGGTGCAATTTTGTTTATTCCAAGTTTCGGCAATACAAAGCAAGCAAAAGAGCATGATCTTGCGTTGGTCTAACAGAATTCCACACCCCTTACCAATTTGCTTATAAGTTCCTTGTGGCTTTCCCTCACAAGTTTTCTGTAGAACAGCGTGACAAGCCAGTTCATAAATGGTTACATTATTCATGGCCTCTTATGGAGGGGAAAAAAACACCACAGAGCTCAGCTGTGACCTCGGTAGTTTTGTTGATGTCAAACAATCACTTAATTTTCTTTTGCTTGTTTTGGTATTATTTAATATCCTGGCACAATTTGGATTCAGAAAAATGTATTCCTATGTTATGTGTATGGAGCAAAAGGACACTTGTTTTCTCATGTGCCTGAGAGGTTTTGTCTGCCTTTTTAATTTCTCCTTGCCTTCATCTGCAGAACCTTCAGAAGATGGCAGACAGCAGAAAGAGAGAAGCCCTGCTGATCACACTTTAGCTCGCACTCCTCCCAGTACGCCGATTAAAATAGAGGAAGGTATGTTATTGTGATCTGGGGGCCAGGGGAAACCAGTAACTGCATCATTAGTGACTGACGCATGAAAATATATGAACTAGCATCTAAAAATGGTAAATTATTTCTTGTGTCTTATACTACCTAAAACATACAACGCTGAACTATGAGTGTAATAGGAATTATGTTTACAATAATAAAGAAGTGTGCATTAAAATAAAGACAAATTTTCATCTCTTCAGAATTGCCTTGTCATCTCTTTGATGTTTCTCAATTAATTAACCTTTTTTGCTCTTATGAGATGAAAGTGTGTCTGATGGTGAACCAGACACAAATTTAGATGCTTTGGTAAATGTCCTTCACTGATAGCACATTTCTTAAACATTATTGTACTTGGATTACACCTCAGTAATATTTTTCCAACTCAATTTGAATCAAAATATCATTATTTGCTCACTTTACGTAGTAGTTTTGACTAAAATGAGAGCAGGGCTGGTAAAGTCTGCAATTTCCTCAAAAAAGGATAAAATAACAATCTTGAACAGGTGTAATCTAATTTGTCTTGTTTCCTTTACCTTGTACATTGGATATATCACTTGTCTGTTAGTCTTCCATTCACTACTTCATCTCATTCTGTTTTCTATAAGAATGGTTGCAACCATTCTTCTAACTTAACACAATGGCTGTGATGAATGCATAGATTCTCTACTTGTGCTTTTTTCTTCTTGTGGCTGCGTTACAAACAGGAGATGGATATGCTAAAGAGTACCTGTTACCATAGTAAGTATCATTCCATACTCTGACCTGCTTATGTGCTTTGCTTCACTCTCGCAACTTCGTTTACTAAGTTGCTTTGGGTTTTTTTTGTTGTTGTTGGGTTTGCTTTTTTTTAAAAAAAGCAGGCTTTTTTCAGTTGATGCTGATTTCTTTAGTTCTCTATTTCATCGAATTCTAGGTAGTTAACAGATTTTATGTTAAAACACACTCCCCCTTTAAAAGAGACTGTGAAAGTGACATCATGTGTTTCCATATCTGTGTGTCTGATCCCTTAGTTTAAAAAGGAATAGTCTGAAGTTGTCTTTCAGATGTAGCTGGAACAGATCTGGGAGTTTCTGCCCCAACAGTTTGCTGCTGCCTACACAGCTTGGACCTGGTAATGAAATAGAAGAAAGTTCCTTATCTGTTCTAGTGCAGAAGTGTTACTGCTGACACTAAACTTACCCAGGAGACTTCTGCACGGAAGTGGATATGGAACTACTCCCATATTATATAGGTCAGCTGTATGGAAATTCAAATTCCAACGAAGGAATAGCAGTGACTTCCACAGCTGTTTCAGCTAGATCTGCAGGGCTACATCAGATTATACTTGAAAGCAATAAGGATGTTTGGCCCCTTCCATTCGTGTGTCCTGTTATATCCAAAAGTCAGTGTGTTTATTGTAGATATGAAAGTCAAACTACGTTGTAGACAACCATGATGATACTAATGAAGTTCAAAAACCTGAAAATTCTTTTAAACTGAGAATTGTGTTCTATAAACTGTTCTAGTTCTAAGCTTTCCAGGACAAACATACAAAGCTGATCTTAACAGAGTAACTGGAAGTTCATACTATGATGACTTTGGTTGACAGTTCTGTTGAATCGTGGAGTCATGGAATGGGTTGGGTTGGAAGGAACCATCCAGTTCCAACCCTGCTGGCCGTGGGCAGGGACACCTCCCACTGGATCAGGTTGCTCAAAGCCTCATGAATGAGTGTTCTCTGTATACAGCCACTTCTTAACTCTATTGTTTCTAAGTGTAGGTGAAGTCAGAAGGGTGTTTTGTGTTAGCTCAGCTATAGCCTAGTTTGTATGTTTGTCCATGTTTTTGTTGAAAAATAGCGTAAACCTTTATTATAAATCATGTGACTTGTAAATACACACCAGTCTTAATGTTACTTTTCAAACTCATGCCAGACCACATGTAATGGGAGAGCATGGATGTAGACATGATTATTCTAAAAAACATAAGAAGTCTTGAGATACTGCTGAGTTCTTAAACTGTAAATAGATTTTTGCAGCAAGAAATATTGTTTAAGTTTCCTAGTTCAGTTACTGAAATCCATCAAATAGAACAGCAAGGCATTTACTTATCATATGCTCGCTTTATCAAATGTGGAATTTGTAAACCTCCTTAATTCTGGTAAAACATTGCCCCTAGTGAGCTGGATAAACAGATGTTTGTTTGATGCCAGCATAATGTTAATCCCTTTGGTAAAGCTGGTGGTAATTTGACAACTGGTAAGGATGGCAGTCCTGGGTTAATGAGTTATAAACCTGTTTGTATTTATCCAGTGCTTGGACCAGCTGGTAAATACTTTTTGAATGCCTGTGGCTTCCTGATCATTAATTTTTAAAGAATTTCTAATCCTTTTTTAAAAAACTTTAAAACTATGCTTCATACAAATCTGTCTCATTTATATAAGTGTTCCTCAGGCTTGAGGAGGCAGCCTGTAATGTACATAAATCACTTTCTCTTCTTCACTCTGTTTTAAATCCTGCCTGCATTATAACTTAAACCGCTAACTTGTGCATTCCGAGTGTTTGGCATTGAATACTAGCGTGTTTTGTTTATTTAACCTTTTAGAAGTTCGTGGTGCTCTAGGCAAAACTTGTTGGGTTTTCTAGCTGGGATTCACAGAACAGAGCCCTCTAAAATGCATGGGAGGATTATTAATTCTGCCTGGCAGAAATAAAAGGAAAGTTCATTGTCATTACCATAGAAAAATGGGAAGGTATCAAGTATTTTCTGTAAATTCTTGTCAAAACCTTCAGTCTTTTCAAATTAAAACGAACAAGATTTTAAAAGGGGGAAAAAATAGTTGCCTGCCTTTTGTGTCTTACAATGAGTATGGCCTGGATTTTGTTCTAAATTCCTCCTTATGTAACAGCAACGAGGATATATTTGACACAGCGAATGAGATACTTCTTGGCTACAGTACAGGGATGAACATTGCAGGGAACTTCAAAAAGTGCTCGTTGTTAAATACATGTGCACAAAGAGGAGCTTTAAACCACATCTCTAAAGCACAGTGGTGAGTGAGGAAAGTGTGACAACCGAGGGAGAAGGTGGTAAAGTTCACCTTTGACATAAAGCTGTCTCTAGAATTTTGATGTTCCTTTATCCAGGGATGAGTTTTGCTGTTAGACGTCAGACATTTAAAATTGCATAACCTGCTGAGCTCATTTAATTTGATAAAATACATGGATTTTACTTATAGAAGCCCATAATACCTGCTCATATCTTGCAAAAGAAGTGAAGCCTTTGTGATAGGAAACTGCTTCTGAAGCAACATCTGTTAGATCTTCCAGAAGAATATTATGAAAATCCAAGCACTGGAATTAAAAATGGGCAAGCCAACAGATTATAGATTAATTAATGGATTGCAAACCAGCTAATTATTTTATCCCACCAAAAAAAAAATAATCAAGATATGGAATTTCATATTGGTCTGAAGTTCCAGTTCAAATTGTAGGTTTAATTCATGCTTACAATTCTCAATTCTCATATTGCTTGCAAATGTTACAAATAAAACATGAGAGAAGCCTGAACAGTTATTCTTGCTGGTTTACACCCCCTTGGTGGAATTCACCTTTCTCTCTTCTGTGGTAAGAAGCTTAAAATTAAACAATACTTTTGACTATCTTATTTCTATGCACAAAGCGAAAGAACAGACCTATTACAAAGGCTTTCCTGCAAAGTATACATGTTAGTTTTTTTCTAGAGAGTGCTCACTATCGACTTGCTTCACTTTCCAAGGTCTCGGGACACTTAACCTGAACTAACGGTGTCGTTATCTGTCCGTCCATTAGAGACACAGCAGGACGAGACTTACAAGGATGACAGTGATGCTGCAACTTTCAAGCAAACCCTCCCAGATCTCACCCCTGATGAGCCTTCGGAAGCACTCGGCTTCCCTCCCTTAGGAAAGGAGGAAGGGAGATGTGATCCAGATGTGCCCAAAAGCCAAACGGAATCCCCTGCAGTGGAAAATAAGGAACCCCAGTCTCAACCTGCTGAAGAGCCAGTAACACCAACAGCTGAGGAGGGGACAGCGGCTGATGCAGGTAGTGATGAATCTCCAGGGAAGTCCCCATCAAAAAAGAAAAAGAAGTTTCGCACTCCTTCCTTCCTGAAGAAGAGCAAAAAGAAGAGTGACTCCTAAAGGCCAAACACACTGCAGAAACACTGTCATGTTTTAAAATCCATTAACCACTAGAATGTACCAGATCGTGCTGAGTGTTTTGTCTTATGTAAATGAATGCAACAAGTAATCCAACCAGCCCCTCAAGTTATGGCTTCATTGTTTAAGGTTACAACCAGAAACTCATGTCCAAAGAGGTGCTAATCCTGTTTTCAGCAGCTACCACAGATCTGATCCCTAATTTGTAATCAAACGTGCATGACTTCCATGAGGAAGGCATTGAATCACTATTTTTAATTTCAAGCCCACACTGCTTTACAAAAGAATAAAATTTTCACAATTGAAGATAACACAAGTGTTCTGTTCCAATATTCTCTTCCCAAGACACAGGTAAATTCCTTCTTTAATATTGACTTACAGAGAGGATGCTTTTGCAGGGATGATTTCCAGGGGGATGCATTCTTGAACTGGCGTGCAAGCTAGGGATTACTGATCATGTTTTAGGCAAGCTTTGAGGCTATATCCATTCCTTCCTCTCTTTTTCCCCTCTGACTATTGTAACAAAATGCAGGTGTTTTTCACTTCACTTTATAACTGGCACTTGAATTCATCTTTGATGTCTAGGGCTGAGGTAACCGTGGTGTGTTCATCTCATGTTGTGTGTTGAAAGAGCCCGAGCTTTTTTTTTTTTTCTCTAGTGACTATAGTTTAAAGGGAAATCTGTCTTTAAGTCTTGCCTCCCTAGGAATCGGTAATTTGGCTGTTAGACGAGGTTGAAAAGTGACTGTATCAAAGCATTTCAGAAGTTGTTCAGCTGGTGGTGTGAAGTTTGGGCCTTAGCACAGGGCTTTTTTCACTGTCTTGAAAATCCCTCGGGTGCACAAGCAGATGTGCTGTCCAGACCCTATTTGCAGCCTTTTGTGTTTGTTCCTTCCCATGATAAAAATGTAAATGTGTTACACTGAATATTTAACCTTTTTTTTATGTATTACTTATTTTCATGTACAAAACCTGGCATTTCTTTAATGTTTTTGTTGTCGTTGCCAACAGTAAAGTACAGAAATGCCAGGTAACCTTCAAGGTGTATTTTCACAGTTTGCTATGAATGTTTAATGTGTAGCATGGTAAAGAAAATCACTTTCACCACCGAATTCACTATTTTCCAGTTGTTGCCATGCTTCTGTCTATCACAAATTGTAAATGTAAGATCAGATAGGTAAAGCTTGCAGGAACTCACCAGAAACTGCGTCGCTACCCCAGCCAAAAGTGGGGAAGGCTGGTAACCAGTTCTGGTTGCTTTTATCGGCATTTCTGATGTTAACCGCAGAAACCACGGACACTCCCGGGTGGGAGAGGGCAACACTGACTCACAGTAAGTGTCTGTAACAAAAGAGAGTATGGATGTAACCTTTTAGGACAATATTAAGCATTGCAATTGGTAAAATAGCAGAAAACTAATGCCTTACAATTCATGCAGCAGAAAGCAGCGGAGGAGAGGTGGGTTGAGCAGCTGAAGGTGGCTGTGGAGGGACGAGGCCTGTGTTAGGCTGGGGTGTGCTGGTACCTCGGGCTGGGAAACAGCTGAAAGGAGCAAGAGCTGTGAGGCTTCGAAGGAGAAGCGAGGTGCGGAGGTTGTGATGCCGTGAGAGATGTCGGGCGCAGGGCTGTGGCGAGGGTGGGGTGGGTGGCACAGCAGCAGCAGTAAAGCGGGACCCCCCGAACAGGACGTTTGGTCAGGGCTGCATGGCACCAACGGCTTTCAGCTTGTACTTTAACCTTGGCTGTCCTCTGTACACTAGGAAGCGTACAATACTTATTTTGCTAAATTGTGTTTTATTGCAGGGTTGTAATTAAATGACTAATTGCTCTGTTTCAGTTCTTTAATGGAGTCCCTCCATTTATCTTGACCACATATGCAATGACTCTTAATTTCTAATTTTGTAGTTTGTTCTTTTAATTCTTTGTATTACGATATGAAATGTAGTTATGTATGGTATGGTTACACAATTTGGGGCAGAAGAAAGCCCTGTATTTTTCTTTCTTTCTTGTATCATTAAGTTCTACTCACAAATAAAACTCTTTAAAAAAAACAAAACCAACAAAACCTTCTCCTGCTCCGCTTTCAAAACTTGTAGTGTTTTATTCTACAGCTGTAGCTGGTTCAATTTCATCAGTTCCACTCTTTCAGAATTGCTAGGCTGACAGAAACCTTTGAGGTAACATTGAGTCCAACTGCACTTGCCTGCTACTAAATTGTATCCCTGAGCAGCTCATCGGCCGGTCTTCTAACCCTGCCCAGGGCTGGAGACTCAGCCCCCTCCCTGGGCAGCCTCTGCCACTGCCCGAGAACCCTTTAGGTGAAGAAATTTTTTCTGTCTGATCTAAACCTCTCCCAGTACAACTTGAGGCCTATTGCCTGTCATTTGGAAGAGACCGACACCCACCTGCTGCAGCCTCCTCTCAGAGAGTTGTAGACAGTGATTAGCCTAGAGAAAAGGAGGCCGAGAGGGAGGAGACTTCACCATGCCAGGTCCCTCTGCTGTTCCTTGCAAGACTTGTTCTCCAGCCCCTTCACTAGTTTCATTGTCCTTCTCTGGACACGCTCCAGCACCTACTTGTCTGTCTTGTAGAGCTTCCCAAAACTGAACATAGTATTCGAGGTGGGGCCTGGCCGAGTACAAGGGGACAATTGCTTCCCTGGTCCTGCTGGGCATCGTGTGCAGCTCCAGACCTTGCGCTGGCTTAGCAAAACTGCCTGTGTGGATTAATGTAATGAAGGAAGGAGGCAAGTGTACAACGTACCTGTTTATTGGTAATGCAAAAAAGAATGGTGCTTAGTCATCAAAAAACAGCACACAGCATTAGAAATATAAAACATCTCTCAAAATTTACTTATAGAATAAAAGCAGCCCACCTGGGCCAAAGCATCAATCAGGCTCGGGAAGCCTGTGGGATGCTGTTTGCTCTTGACGGTTGTGGTTTAAGGCAGTTGGTCCGGCTTTTCCCAGTCCACTGAGCACTGGTGGGGATCTTGTGACGCCTGTATAGCAGCTGCCTGATTGATTTGTTCTCTGCTCCAGCCAAACCAGCTCAGCAGCGACTTTGGGCAGCGGCTTTGCGGTGGCTCACGCTGCTGAGGAAGGGAGAGGAGCAGAGAGCCCTGTGAAGGCTCCAGTGTGGTGCTCAGCAGCGCTTGACAGTGACTGGGGCTGTGCTGTGCTGTGTTGCTGCTTGGCTGATGATCCAAATGCTTTGCTTACCTGCTCTGTGGAGTGTTTTTTTTGTCTGCAAAATGAGCCAAGCGGGCTGGAAGCCCATTAGAAACAACACTGCTCAGGGAGGGCCTTAAGAAACTTTAAGTCTGTTGGTGCTGCCCATGGTCACCGCATGTCCCCTTCCAAGAGGTGGAAGTCCTCCTCTTCCTGTGATTGGCAGTCAGGTGGCAAGAGTCGGGTCTTGTAGAGGTCTATGGGAGCTGGGGGTACATCTGTGGTTACTTCCTACTCCTCCTTTTTCTGCTGTTTTATAGACCCAAGTAAAACCAAGGGGATGAGGAAGAAAACTCCACAGATAGTGAAGCAAACCTCTGCCCCTGCCAGCCAGTACACTGCAAAGGAAACATTTACCTCATTAGTACATTTGCCCTTGCATCCCACTGCTCTTGACAACTTACCAATACAGAACACTGAATTTTACCAACCATCCTTGCTGACACACTTTATAAAGAGGAGGTGGCTTGTAGCAGTGCTCGTTCTCCTCCATGTAAACAGCACCTTAAAAGTTATTATTTTAAATAGAATGTTTTCTTTCTTGCCAGTACGGAAATGGAGAATTTGCTGCTCACTCATTCAACTTTAATCATGAGGCAGCTATTAAACTCTACCACAGCTCCTCCTCAGAGGCTGCTCCTGGCACTGTCTGTGCTGTGTGTGAAGGTCTCCTCCACTGCCCAGAAAATGGGGTTTGGCTTTGTTCAAACTTAACAGTTGGTCTGAGTTCCAGCTCTACCTCGCTGTGTGACTGCTTCCACTCACGCTGTCCCTGTACCCTCTAACAGCTTGAGTGCAGGGGGTGCCTGTGCTCCTTATACCCAGTCTAGGCTGGGCCTTAGCCAAGGCCAACAAGCGCTGCACGTCAGCATCCCTGAGCTCCGGGATACTGCTAGAGTGTGGGCTCTTGAGTTCATAGGTTAGAGATGCTTTAATGCTGAAAGTTCTTTATTGCACATTATGGACTGCCCCTGCTTAATCTGTATCATTTAGGGAAGCAGCTTCATGAACCTTGTTAACTGGGAACCAGCACAGGAGGGTGTGATTTCACTCTGCCCGCACAGCTGCACGTGGGGCTTGGTTCATTTGGTGCTGTCGCTGGAATTTTTCATGAGGCAGGCACTACCTGCTGTCACATTTATCTCTGCTTGTGTGACCTTTTTGAACTCATCTGTGAGGCTCTTGCTGGTGCTGACCAACAAGGACGGTGCCTTGCGCTTGTGCGGCTCTTGGGGGTGCCGACTTTGCAAAGACAGTTTTATAGCTTGGAAATGTGTAGCCCTTCCCGCTCCTCTTGTCCCTCAGCCCCCTTCATGCTGTGGGGGCCCTGGGTGATGCTGTGTGTTGGCAGAGGCAGGCTGGGGTACGAGGCCACGCTCACCTGTAGCTGACAGGATGGGTCCCAGGGCTCTGGCAAGGGCACCCAAGCTCCTCAGGATTCCCATGACTCGTCCCTTCTGGCCGGCAGAGCCTGTGCAAGCAGAGAGCCGTGACTCAGTGTGGAGGTTTTGCTCAGGGCAGGGAAGGTGCGCAGGTCTCTTTCACATCACGCACTCTGCCCAGGCTGCATTTTTTTCCCCTCCACCAAGGTGAAAGAACACCAGGGCTGTTCCTGAGCGCTTGTCCACAGACAATTGGTAGCGCGCGGCCCCCCCGAACCACAACAAACAGCTTTATGTTGTACAACAGGTTTACTGAGGAGGCTCAGATGTATAATAAATGCAGAAGTGTGGACGCAGGTGAATTAAGGGCAATATAAAAGTGACATTAATGAGCAAAGCTTTACTTTTTCGCCTCAGCAAGCACTGTAGTGCTGGGAACTGCACCAAAGCTAAAGAAGGACGTCTGTAATCCACAGATGGCAACACAGCTACATCACGGTATATGTTTACGTAGCAACCAGTGCCACAAAATCAGAAGATTTCAGAGGTTTCCTCAGGAAACACCTTCTAAGGAACCCTCTGAAATGAAATGATTTTACTGCTGGCAGCAATAGCTGGTGTCTTTTCAAAGAACCCAGGCCGTTGCCTGCTCAGTGCTGTTTGTTTGTGGCCTTTGCCTGCTGTTCCTTATCTTTTTTAATCATAACCAAAAATAAGGTTGCTTCAAGTTTCCCCATCCCATTGGAACAAGCTACATTAAACAAAACAGTACAGAAGTCAAGCATGACACCGATGGTCACTTTGGACAGATCGTTACTGTTTGTAAGCACAGAAACAATCAATTATAGAGTGCTGACAGTTTTCAGAAACAGGTACAAGTCAGTTTGGGGTTTTCCTATGCTCCCTTGTGGGATGTTTCTGAATTCCTCATCAGGGTCAAGATATTGGTTTCCTACCCCAGCAGTCCCACTTAGCTCCCATTCCGCGAAGGACACCCATAGGCTGAAGCTGCAGCACCTCCAGCTCCACACAGCTGGTTTGCCTCCAGCAAAGGCTGGTGGGGTGTGACCACAGCCATGGGTCGCCCGCTGTGCTGAAAGGGGCTGCAGACAAGCGGCTGGGAAGGGCTCTCTCTGAGGCTTTAGTCGCATTCCTGCAGGTGTGGTTATCCCTTCAGGGTTACATATGTACAAAATGGAGCAGCAGTTTGCTCTAATATTGAGCATTTCTGCTCTCCTTCTTAAGGAGTTAGTAGGGTGGAAAGGGACCTTCTGTAAAGCCAAGCAGCAGCCAGAATCATCGATCCAACACTCAGATCCGAGGTGGACCCACGCCCTGTTGATGCATCACTAAACATGATGTCAGTTCTCTGTTTGAGCCAAATCTACACAAAGGTCAGTTATGTGGCCAAGGGTAGCCACTCAAAGCCGGAAAGACACTCACCATAGCCTGACACCACTGCTGACAAACATGGGATAACAATGGCTGCAGCTGGAAAAATCCACAAAAGAGACTGTCAATGAACAGCAGAGAGCTCAAACAGTTCCAAGAACAATCGTGAAAAAACATGTGGCCCAAACTCATTACTACCGCAGAGAAGTATGCCGAGCTCCGGGGCACTGCAGCAACAATGAATCATCAGGTTTTATCCGGTTCAATAATGAAAACATCCCCTCAAAGCCAACCTGCACAAAGAGCCTGGAGCCACGAGTGTTCAGAGCAGATGTTTCGCATCACTGTCTCTCATTCTGTGAGCCCATGGGAAGGGGGCGGGTAGGTCAGATCAGCTAGCTGGTAGTTTTCCAAATCGCTGTGGTTTTGTCAGGGGGAGTGGGGAAAGGGAATCACCCGTATTTCAAACAGACAATGATGTGGCTGCACACAGAATCACACCAGCCTCGTGTATATGGCTTTACCATACTCATGGATGAAAGAGGTGGCCATGGTCTGCCTTGGGGAGTAAGAGTCCAGGCCAACCCCGTGGTTACAAACATTTTGTATACTAAAGCCAAGATCTGTTCAGCAATCACTGCCCTCTTACTGAAACAGGGGCCTTTTCTGCCAAGAAGGAAGTGCTTTAAGCATACAAAGCAGAATCTTTTCTGGGAAGGAAAGGACAACTGAAGAGCAGGAATGATAGATGTTGCCTGAACTGCAGGTGCCCTAACTCCTGAGGCAGAGGCAGGAAGGGTAGGGGGAAAGTCTCCACCAGAGTTAGCTGGCTTAACTGTGGAAGAGATGGGGTCTTCTGCCCAGCCCTGGAGCCTAGGAAGATGAGGGTCCTCTCCCAGAAGCAGTTTGACAAAATGAATACCTCCTCTCAGCCCTTCCCACTGAGCGGCCTTTCAAGAGCAAGTCAATCTGTAGGCATGATGGAGCCTTAGAAACCTGCCACGCACACAGCTGTCCCTGGGCAAGCAAGGTACTAAACAGATGCATTTTGTACTTTACAGTTTACTCTTAAATCAAGCTGTATTATGCAACAGAGAAGTCTCCTACTTTTGTAATTATACATATTTGAAGTTTCTTAACAGTTAGCAGCACTGGGAATATCTGAAATCTCTTTTCAGACAGGCACTTCAGTAAATTAATCCAACTTAATTCATAATTACTGCTCTAAATAACAGCCTAAATTGGCAGAATATTATTTATGTAAACATTTAGTCTCTGAAAACCACCTGCACTTATCAAAACCAATCTGCTCCCTCCCTGCAGTGGCAGCATGTCATGCAAGAGAGCAGAGCAGTGTCCAACCAGCACAGCCTCGCACCTCAACATTCAGGACAATGTTGATTTACCCTCACTCCCACTCAGCCTGAACGCGCACTCCGGCCTTCAGGTTCAGAGCATGCAGGTCTCTTCAGCTTCTTGCCTGAGAAATAACACAGCCACCGCAGAAATATAAATACATGCTGTCTCCCTTCTTTTCCTGAGCTATTTAGTGGATATTTTGCTTCTAGATCTGATAAGAGAGGGGGAAAAAAAAACCCCAACACCTTCAAGAGCTCACCAGTGAGATAGGACAACAGCAGCACTGCCTCCAAATATCACCATGGCAACTCTCTGTGATACAAACAGCATCAGAAATAAACCCAGACACTATTTCTTCCATAATTTATAAACAGAAGCATCAACTTTCTGTAACTTATAGTTTGAAAATAGAAGTGAATTTTTTTTTAATGGGATGAATAAATATATGAAGAAACCCAGTGTGTGCTTAGCTTTCAAGTGCATTTTGCATAGCTCACCAAAAGAGTACAGCAGCAGCCCAACACTCAGCACGGTCACATTTGCAGCCCATCCAATTAGTAAGAAAGCTGGAATCAGCAACATAATAGCCTGCAAAATGAATGAGTCACGCGGTTACATTTAAGTCACACTTGTCAAAGCCCAGCTCTAAGTGTCCTGCCAGCTCCCTTCTGCTGATGGGTCTACCTTTAAGTTGGAAGCAGAAAGCCCTTTCTTCTCAAACAGATGCTTCACATTCACCTGGAGGGCCACAAATCAGTGGAATTTACTTTTCTGTTCTCTCTCACCAACTATCATGACTGCAGACCACATGCGTCCTGGAGTCACCTGGAACTGTCATTATCCCACCCATTTCCCACAACTAAGGAAAACATTCTTCGCAGAGTTTTCTCTCCCTCACAATCTGCTGGGTTTTGTTGTATTTTTTCTCTTGTTGTGTGTTGAAGTGGACAGAAATCTAGCTTTAACTCTTTATCTCCTGAGCTGGTACAAAAAGCTCATGTACTACATGACTACAGCTCCGCTGCTTGTTTTCAGCAGTACTGCTTGATATTAAGGGCTACATCGAACCCCCCCCCTGAGCTTTCAGAGTCCAGGCTTCTGCAGCCAAGAACTTAAAACGGGGGTCATCTGAAGTTCAAATTTTGAAGTTCTTCAAAAAGAAATAACATTCTTCATCTCCTCCAAGAGCCTGGACCTCAGTTCCCCTGTGATCTCTCCCTGACACGCAGCTTTCGCAGAAAAGACACAGCCATTCAGATTTGTTGTGCATTTCACAAAGGAGGGTATTCACTCCCACCAAGTGTCTCGTTTTGAAGATCCAGCTATAAACGAGCAGCTGTAATTACTACACTAAGAGAGTCCACACTTGCAGTGTGATCCAGATTCACGAACCAAATGCCAGAACAACTTCAGCAAAAGGAGGAACCCGCACAAAAGCCACTCAAGCCACACACATCCACAGAAAGAGTGCCCTGGGACCAGTGGGTTTCTGCAGTAGCGCACATGGGTGTTTATGGGAAGCAAACAGCACTGAGTATTCCGAGGTAACACTTCCCAGTGCAGGGAAAAGGAAGGAGACTAAAAACTAGTGGAGCAAACCACGGTCTGTATAAACTGCAGTGCAGTGACAGCAAACAGCAGGCTGGAAGAGCACTTGGAGGAAGCTGATGTAGAGGATAAAGCGGCCCTAACACAGAAGCATGAGTTTTCTTTCACAAGGAAAAGCAGCATGACCTCTATGAAGAAAAAGGTAAGCGAAACAAAGAGAGGCACACTTTACCAGTGAAACTTCTGCCTTAACATTGGTACATACTATTGTTACATGTGGTATTGATGATTACAAATCAAAGACGGGAGGAAGAATCTGTTTCCCTGTCCCACCAGTGAAATATAGTCTAGAGAAAGTCTGCCAAGCATGGAGATGGCCAGAATGATGATGTCGCTGAAAATAATTTTCCAGAAAGAGAGTCAGAGATCAGCTCACAAGTTGCTTTAGCAATTTCAGTGTCTGCGCTGCAAAAGAAATCTCTGAAACAAAGCATCATCTTCATAGCATTTCACTTAGCTTGCACAGACTGCCACTCTGTTTTCATTCCCTGCTGCCGTTATATATGAAGAAATCTAAAGTTTCAAGAATATCATAGCTGATATGGTAACAGAAATCCCTAATGTTCCAATGTTTAGTTAGACTGATAAGTGCCCAACAGCCAAGGGTCTCGAGAAGTCATTTAGCTGGATTAACAAGACTGAAATTTCTTTTGATTTGACAAGTACAGTTATAGCCTCTAACTGCCTTTCACTGCACTTTAGATTGATGCAACACAACAGATTTGCGGGGGAAAAGAGAAACAAAAAAAATTAATTTCTTTTTTTTACCCTTTTTACAGTTCTGATTTCATTTCCTGGCTTGATTCGGCGAGCATAGCCTCCCTGGATCACAGCCATTGTTATTCCAATAAAGAAGAACATCTTGCCCTGCTGCATGCTAGAAGGAAGGCAAAACCACAGATTATGGAGTCACGCACAGAGCATTCCACTCTAGAATTCATAGGTTTAGTGCAGATCCTTTCCTCAACCAGAGAGAAAAAATGCTTTTTGGAGCTCACGTGAGCAGTGCAGTGTTCTTAATCTGCTGACATGAGTTCCCATGGCAGGCAGACAGCAAGAAGCAAAACCTTTCAGGGCTAACCTAGAGATGGGATGTCTGCTGGCAAATACTACAATCATCTGTAGACTGCTATGATGTAGTTTAGTTGTTTCTAGGGTGGCCCACAAAGAGGTAACACATTAATTACCCTGTGCCATGGAATTCTCTGCAATACCCAAAGGAGTTGTTGATTTCCAAAGAACAAGCATTTTGCTTTCTCACAACCACTACCACAACTCATGAAGAGTTTGATTCACAGAGTCATAAAATGGCTTGGGTTGGAAGGGACCTTAAAGATCATCCAGTTCCAACCTGCCATGGGCAGGGACACCTCCCACTAGACCGGGCTGCCCAAGGCCCCATCTGACCTGACCTCGAACACCTCCAGGTATGGGGAAGCCACAGCTTCCCTGGGCAACCTGTGCCAGTGCCTCACCACTCTCATGGTGAAGAATTTCTTCCTAATGCGCAATCTAAATTCTCCCCCCTCCACTTTAAAGCCATTCCCCTTCACCGTGTCACTTCATGCCCTTGTAAAAAGTCCTTCCCCAGCTTTCTTGCAGCCCCCTTCTGGTACTGGAAGGCCTCTATAAGGTCTCCCTGGGGTGCTCACTTCTCCAGGCTGAACAACCCCAACTCTCTCAGCCTGTACTCATATGGGAGACACTCCAGCCCTCAGATTATCTTTGTGATTGAGGTCACCAAGGCACAACACGGGCACCAGCATGGTGGAGATCATGTATTGCACCAAGGAGTTTACAACTCCACTCCCTCTATCCGTAAATGTTTCTTCAAATCATTCTTTCATCTCTCTTCGCGACTGAACTATTTGGGTATCCTCTGCTAAAATTTCTCACCTCCAAACCAAGCTTGTCTGCCACACAGCCTGTACTGTTGGCATAAAGCTTTACAACTCACTACACAGCTATCCTGAAAGGACTGTGCAGAAGGAAGCTTAACACACTGAAAACCTTTCCTTCATGTCCACACATTAGTTAAACCACAAACTGTAATGAAAGACAGACAGGGAAAGATGAGACAAACCCCTGAGGGTTACTCAAAGGGAAGGACACACATAAGGAATCAAGCTGCAAGATCATGTTACTGGCTGGAAATCTTCCTATAAGCTGGCAGGAAAAGTATTTCAAGCTGAGCTGCTGTTCATGGATTCTCTTCTCTTTCTTCCTAGTGTTTGACTAAAGGAAATCCAACTCTGCGATGCAATGATTGGGCACCGTATGAAAATCAGAACTCTAACAATCACATAGCTATCCTTCCACTTTTTGCCTTTTCTGTCCTGATACCTAAAAACCTTGCTAGGCTAGAAAAGAAAGGATTTTATTTTAACCAATACAACTAGTCCAACTATTCACATTTCATGATATTTAATTTAATCATACATATTGATTTTCTCTCGGTATTAGAAGCTGTAGATTCAATGAGTGTTTTCTTTCTTGATAAACAGTGTGCTTGTATTTTCATAAATATCTTCCACAAAGTCCAATTGTCACCAAATGCAGCGGTTGCTTTCTGAGAATTTTTATAACCTCATAATGCCTCCCTTGAAAATAAGTTAAGATACCTTAAATCAAGATTTTGGAAAATATCCTAGTCAAAATATACATCATTTATCTTCTAAGAGTGCTATACCTGCTGAACTGGAATCTTTGGTGGGTGAGAAAACTCAGTGTATACTCCAAGCCAGAAAACAGGAAGAGGTACAGGAAATAAGCCAGGCCCAGGATCTTGAGATTCTGAAGATCTAAACACACAAAAAAAAACACCAAGGAAAAAAAAAGAGAGATAAAAATGGTGGTGTTTTCCAAGCACATCTTGAGAATATAACAACAATAGTAGAGCAACATTTATCAGCAGTGCAGAGGGAAGTTCTCACTTCAGATGCTCATTTTAAATACCCATACAAGACACGACCCAAAATGATTTCTGCCTGCTGCCTTCCTTATGAGGGGAGGAGAGCAAAAAAGACTAATCCCCCTCTGGCCTCACTCACTCAATCCAGCCCCTCTGCTGCACACTGACATTCCCACCTGTACTGGGATTAATTTCATTATTTTTAACCAATACCTGCATTCCTCCTAATACCTTGATGTTGCTCTCAGGATGATATTGGCTAAAGCACAGCATCCCTTTTTCTAAGTTACAAATGATTTGTAACAGATTTCCTTACTTGCTTTTCTGCCAGTGCAGGGTTTAACAGATTTTCTCCAACACGGTAAATGTTACTCTATTCCTGATGCAGCAGCAAGAAGGATTGAATCTTAAGTTGGTGTATCTGACAAACACTGATTTACTTCCTATGGCTTAAATTTCATAGAGAGCAATGGTCAGCTCAAATCCTACATCTCCAAATCCTGAATTGAGAAATAAAATTCCAGTCTGAAGTTTCATGCTTGCAGCTTGGATAAGCAAACTGCCATCTCCCTTACTTATGCTTTGGCCTATCTTTTTAAATCACTTCCCTTACTGCAGCCTACTCCATGCTGCAGACAGTGCCTGAAGAAAAAGCGAGTCGCAGGTCAGAAATATTCCAAATATT
This sequence comes from Clamator glandarius, assembly GCA_033459285.1. Classification (NCBI taxonomy): domain Eukaryota; kingdom Metazoa; phylum Chordata; class Aves; order Cuculiformes; family Cuculidae; genus Clamator; species Clamator glandarius. The sequence goes on along the minus strand of JAUNZM010000016.1, from coordinate 297,354 downwards.
ACTCTCTAAAATCACTCTTTGGGAATAACAAGCCCAACATCCAAGGGAACTTTCATTACCCTGTTCATAGGTTAGCAAGGTGAGCTTTAAATAGTTAAAGAGAGTCCTGCTTCTGAAATGGTTTGAGTAAGTTTCCACTTAGAAATCACTGCCACATACAAAAAGACATAGAGTATTAATATAAAGAGCCAGCTAACACTTACTCTCCTCTGAAGGGGATTCCTTTCCTCGGGTGACTGCAGAGAACCGAAATAAAGCCAAAGGACTGAGCAAGTCAACTGCTGCCTGAAATCCAGACGTTACAGAAGAGACCTGATCAGAGAAAGAGAGAGTTTCATTTAAAAACCTGTTGTAAGAACCACTGGAAGGAATAGACAGTAACAGCCTCATGTGCTTCTACACCTACACAGATCTTCTGAGATGAAACAAGGCAACAGGCACTGGGGTTTGAGTGACCCCCAATAACATCCTAGGCTTTCTGATCACAGAAGGTTCCAGCACTATAACTAGAATGTAGGGCACTGACAGCAGCTTTCACTCAAGACAGAAATCTGATTCATCCAAAGGTCCTTAAAAATCAGAAGAGGCTCATTTTCAACAGCCTCTCAACAAGGTTTTATTTGGATCACTTTTTGCATCCTCCCTCATGTCCAATGACCATTCACCAGAAAAATAATGGCATATCTGCCTGCAAGCTCATGGGAACCTGGGGATTTGTGTGTGCACTACAGGTCTGAGTACAGTACGCACAGTGCATCAAACAACGGCCTGTTTTGGTACTGGTCGTTCTTTTAGCCAGCCAGTAACACCTCCTGGGGAAGAAAAGGAAAATATGATTTTTAGAGAAATTCCTTGGAGAGATTTTAGAGACATTTTTAGAGACCTTCTGCCCAGCCACCTTGTGTGACAATCTGAAGAGGAACATTTATTTTGTAGCACTTCTTGTCCTTGTGCTCCACGCATCTCAACTAAATTATGCACCTAGTGGCACACTCCCTGCTCCTTATCAACAGAAGCTTAAAAGGTGCTTATTCTTTCATCTATAGGGAATTCTATTTATAAAATTTATTTTTTTTTTTATTCTAGGGTATAGGAAATTGAGGAAAATATTGAAGAAGAAATAATGTTTAAATTCTTAGAGAAACAGTTCCTTTAAAAGCAGGAAATTTAGACTGTCACTTTACATGACAGTCACAGGAAGAGATAAGATAGACAGTCTCAAGAATCCTGAATAATCATACTTAGTATTTCACATCTTCAAAGCGCTGCACAGACTTTATCTGATGAGCTTCCTACTCTCCCCGGATAAGGAGGAAGAGAGCTAATACCCCCTAGAGGGCAGAGATTAGAGGTCAAATTATCAGTGGAATTTAATCTCTCTGCCTGACCTGAGGATTTATATGGATTGGATTTAATAAAGCTGTAAACAAATCAACCTTCAACATGGTATTAGCATGACCCAGTCTTGTTTTGATAGTCAGAATCACAGAATCACAGAATAACCAGGTTGGAAGAGACTCACTGGATCGTGGAGTCCAACCATTCCCACCAATCCCTAAATCATGCTCCTAAGCACCTCATCTACCCTAACCTTAAACACCTCCAGGGACGGTGACTCAACCACCTCCCTTGGCAGACCGTTCCAATGCCTAACCACCCTCTCCGTGCTTCTGAGTATCCAAAAGCAGAGCTCTGGAGGCCATCAGTCTCACAACAACCACCAGTTCAATATATCAGGCTGCTTTTGTTTAACACCATAAACCTGCTGATCAGTACAAAACAAACTATGATATTTACTTCCCTTTCCACTGTATGTATTGCAGAGAGTAAACAGACACTCCCGAGAAGTTTCCTCATGCTTTTAAAAGGTCTGTAAGAGGATTTCCTAAAGCTGGCTTGTAGCAATCCTCAGTTCCTGCATTTGTTGGCATGACGGTGCTTGTACTACAGCACAGAGAATCCGGTAACAAGCAACTGTCTTCAGGCATGTTTACCAGGAATAAAAAACCTCCAGTTTGCACCTGTTTTTAATTATTATCCACATCAGATAGGGTACCAAGTTACTTTGTACTACCATGGCTGATTTTGATTTGGTCCTGAGGATATATGTTATATATGTCTATGTTTAAAATATTAAGTGTTTTATGATATATATGTATCAATATTTTTTTTAATACACATTGTGCATGCGTGTGCAGTCTTTGACCTGGAAGCAGTGGTCTAGAAGTGAATTAATCCACTGACTGATAATGAAAACATTGTCCTAAAATGGAGGGAAGTGATTCACCACCCCCAAATAACACAGTATACACTGCCAACTTCAGTCAATATCACCAGCTGCATGGAATTCAGATTCTTTGCAGGTTGAAAATCTGCAACATCTAACTTGCATTTAATTTCTTTGCTCATGATTTATTGCTTCATTTTACTCTGTGATCACTACAAAAGTCACCTTGAATGTAGACATTTTTCACAATGTCTTTGTTTACTCTGTTTTCCTCTAATGCAGAGACTAAGTAACCTGTCTTGAAGGCACAGAGTCAGTCCAAACCAAGAATGCAGTCTAGGCCTTCCAAGCTCTAACCTTACTCTTCAAATCAGACACTGTTTAGCATGCAAATAGAGCAAAAGCTTTGTTTTTCCATAAGGCTGCTAGTAATGCTGCATAGCCCTACAAACAGTCCTTACAGGATTAGCTGGATACCAGAAAAAAAAGCTGTAAGACCTTCCCTCCAGCCAGGCAGCTTTGACCACGACCACCTTCGCTAAAACTTAAAGCTCAAAAGCTCTTCCAGGGGACAGATTCCACTAGAGACCTTTCTATTCCCCCCTCCTCCCAAGCAGGAGCTCGTTTGGCCACTGCACATCTGACCTGTGTAAAAGGTACAGTTCTCATGTCACTCTTCACCTGATAAACAGGAACAAATCTGTGGAACAGCAGGGACAGAGCACTCACCGTCTTATCAAAATTTGGCTAACACAGACTAGCTTATCAGAAGAACTTTCAAGAGGACAATAAAAGAAGGGGGGTGATAGTCTGTCATCATACAGTCATTCCCCTGAAGCCATTTCTCAGTCTACAGCAAAGGTGGAATTGTTTATAGAACACAGATTCTCTCTACAGCACCTCCCTCTTTGAACATGTTGCCACCACCCCAGAGTGTGCAGCTGTAACACAGAACAGGATTTTATTCAGAATGTTTAGAAACAGCTAAATAGGAAAAGGGAACAGGTGACACATGCAAGAGCTGTTAAAAAAAAAACCAGCTGTAGCGCTTGGGAAGATAACGTGAGCAATCGATTTCCCAAGGGACACAACCTGCTGGGAAACACTCAGGGAACATCTGAAGTTTGCCCTGGCAGGAGTATTGCAGACAAAAGTTTCCTGCACACTTCTCAGTGTCCAATGAGTTTGGCTATCCAGAAACCACACTTCACACTTCAATGACTGAGTGCTTCTTAGAAACAAGGGAAAGATCCAGCTGAAGGTCTCAAATTGAGTGTTTCACCCAGATACCTGGGGTTGAATTCAGTCTCTCCAAAGAAGACCATTCCAAGAGACTTTTAATCAGACCTATCTTGGACAGTGTCTGATCACACAATATTAAATCATAATATTAATAAATGCTTGGCCCCACAAACCCAAACGGTCACTGAATTTCAGCACAAGCAGATAATTTGTGTCTGTGGAAGACAGCACAGCTCGAGATAAGAGTTATTTGCTACCTAAGTGCTCAAAATAATTGAGCAAACACAAGATAATCATTAAAAAAAGTTTCTAGCATATACTGGCTACATGAAAATAAATACAGTCTCTGATGCATTAACTTTTATGATTAGCCAGGGAATCATTGTGATCACAGTTTAAAATTTACCCTCAAAATCCTAGGCTACCGCTAGTTTTTGAGAAATTTAAACCTCACACACCAAACCCAGCAATTAAGCAGACATGTTAGCTATAAAGATTTCCTCGTGTTACGGTGTGCTAGGAGGTGGGACCATCATGGAATCACTTTGACACTAGCCTGAATAACAATATTAAATCCTAGTCCCAGGAAGGAGCTAAATTCTTGAGATACTGGCTCAGCCCCTTCTTCATTGTTACCAGTATTTCAACAGTTCTCAAATCCTGTTTTTGTAAGAAACACAGATATTCAGATTGAGAGTCCATTTACCCGTTTTTCTTTGGGAAGTGTCTCTGGAAGTAGGAAGAAGATGAAAATTAAATCAGTCACAGCAAACATGAGTGCTAACAATGCCGAACGAAGATAGAAGACTTCTCCTTTCTCTGTCTCCATGGCCAGGTAAGCTCCAATCATGGGACCCAAAGTAAAACCAAGGGAGAAAGCAACACCAATCATTGCCTGCAGTGCCAAAATGAACACAGACACGAAGTTTTAGACAGCAGTTGCATCAGGTAACTTGACTCTAACACAATTTGGATCTCCTGGCACTTACCTTAAAGAAATGCAACCAGATACAGGATGTAAAAACTCTGAGGTAGGGAGTGCACAGCAATGAGCGTTAAGTGTGAAAAATCTGTTATTTCCTAATAACTGATTTTATTCGCTGTCTAGTCAGGCAAGTGGCAGGAACAAACTGCTATGTGGTTACCAGTGAAAGGAAGCCAGGAAGGGAAATAATGATTCTCACCTCAAGGACTGCTCAGCCAGCAGGTCCTTCAGCTACAGGATAAACTTTTGTCGTGTGAAACTGGAGATGGGAGAACAGCACCATAGTACGAATTCATAATGATGTATATAGTTTCTAAAATGCTTTGACAATTTCTGTATTTAGGAATTTAAGTCTCATAGAGGAAATAGGCTGAGAGACTTTCTAGAACAACCTGAATTTAATACAGGTACAAAAGGGAATTCATTAACTCACTGTGAAAGCAGCACATAACGAAAGAGGTAGAATCTGTACACAATGCATGGTACCTTGTACCTCAAAAGAGTGCTGATTTGATTCACAAGCTATTACTGTGAAATATAAAGCTTTCCCATCCAAGAAGCAGCTGTCCCAAATAGCGGCTTATAACAATCTTAATAGATGCTTGGACCCTCGAGGTTTTTATAAGCTAAAAGATCTAACAGGTAATTCACTAGCAAAATTCAGCCTGTGGGGTGTTTCCATCTGGCCTTCCGGAAGAGCACGGGGCAGTTATTCATACCACTTGCAGCTCAGTCAGCCACACCCTTTACCCACTGAGCTCAAATCCTGGAGCCAGTGAAGTATCCAAGGAAGTCAGGAGGCATGGTGTGCAGTGCTGCTGCATTTTCTGCAGTTTGGGAAGATGAGAACAACAGGTTGTCCTATAACTGGGTTCCAGCTTCCAAAATCAGGCCATAAGACCTTTTGATTTTTAAGCTATTATGAGCATTACAGTTATCAGCAGGAGTAACAGTTGTAACACTTACACAGGTAGTTTTTCCACCTCTAGGGCAGCTACATTTCACTTCTAGGTAAAATTCATTCACACATGAAGTCTCAGAGCTCATCAGTAAAATGATCTGGCATCTTTTCAGAACGAAGGTAGTCATGCTTTCACTCAATCAATGAATACACGCTTGACAAAGACATTCTGAACTCAATTAGAAGCTACACAGCAAAGCCAAACGTATACCCACATGTGTAACTTACCATGCCCTTGCTCCGTGCTTTTGGAGAGTTCAGGTCAGCAATTATAGCTGTGGAGAGGCTGACATTCCCTTTGCTTATTCCACCTATGATCCTGGACAGAAGAAAAATACCAAAAGTCCTAGAAGCAGCCCATAGCGCATATGATGTTATCAAACCCACCTGCAGAAGCAAGAAAGAGTTCTTTATAAAGCAGAGAAAACTCAATCTCACTTCTACACATTTCCCAGCTAAACTTTTTTTTTTTAATAGTTACTTGAGAAACACATGCAACAACTGTCTGAATATACTAACACTACACTACATCCTGGACAGTGATTTAAAAAACTAGAAACAAATCAATAAAAGCTTCATATAAACATGAGATTAATCATAAAACTATAAGAGCAAGGAAAGTTTATGGGGAGCTAAATCAGTCCTGGGCACAAGCCCACTTCTGTATATCCTGCTCCATTAGTTTTCAATTTCAGAGTTCAAAATAAATTTCATGATCAATCATAAGCACACAAGCTTATTTAATTCACTCTCCATAAGTGTACAGGATAAGGTGATTTGTATATCGTCTGCTGCCAAGTTCTGCCACAAACGTATGCGCTTGCTCTGCACTGCATCTGTAATTAGAACCCTATACTCTTGACTAGCATCAGAGGAAACCTTTTAGAGAATGTTCTTGTTAAGACACACATCTTACTTATATAGCACGTCCTAAACAACAATCCCTGGGCTCTCTGAAACAGGTCAAGAACAGCCCTCATTAGTCACTAGAGGAACTAAAATATATAGGGATTAAGGCAAACATTTGTGAACAGAGCATCTGAAGTCATTCTCCTGTACACAGGAGAAAGGGACATTGGAAAATCTCAGCAATAGACAGATACTTTGGTGCCTCCTATGTGCAATTCTGGATATGGGAAGCTCAGCTTAAGTACTTGCTTTTGGAAGTGTGGCCAAGTAACTTGGCAAGAAGCAGCCAACAACCATCAGACCTGGAACACTCCATTTCCCAATTCTCTGTGCTAACGACAAGACCACAGTGCCTTCAACTGTGTATTGAGGGGGCATGACTAAAATCAGCATCAGACACATACCACTGTCATCAAGATGACAGGTCTTCTGCCCAAACAGTCTGATGCAGCCCCAGTGAGGGGAGAGGAGAAAAACTGTAGGATGGAAAAGATTGAGCCTATCAGACCTAAAAAAAAAAAAAAATAAGATTACATGTGTCATTAGACCTGCTGCCTTTATCTTAAATACAGACAATCTGTTTCGGACTTATCACTCCATTATGTCCTTGAAAAGTATGCAGTTAGATGTCAAACTAGAGCTATAAAGAACAGTTTTGTCTCTGAAACTCACCCACCCTCTAAAACCAGTTCTTGCATTGCTCTTCAGCTGAGGTGGCAAATACAGACAGACCAGAGTAACAAGCATAAACTGGATGGTTCACTGGTCACTCCGCTGGTGAAAAGCGGTTTGAAACTCCTTGGTTATAACAGAATGCTGATTCTCCAATGCTTCCCCAACTGACTACATTTAATTTTCAGTTCTTAAAGCAGAGATAACGCAGCTTCAATAGTAACAGTTCTTTTAAGATTTTTTGATTGTTTGAACCTGATTCTGTCACACTTAATTAGTTTTTCTTTCCTTGTTATCATGGAAAAAAGGACTACTGTTAGTGAGGCACCCTAAGAGGTAGGAGTGATTCCAACAGACTCCAAGAGCCTTTTGAAATATGCCTCCAGCTTCTCTGATCTTTAATTCCTCTTTTCTCTTGCCATTTCTAGCTTTACACACTTATTAATTTGCACTACACTCTCAATAAGCAGGCAAAAAAAATGCCTTGCTGTCACAGTTTTTCTCTAAAGAAAAAACTGGGTTATATATCTCAGAACATTCAGCTATCAAAGCTTTAAAAGGCAGAGGAGAGAGAGATCAGAAGTTCTGTTCCCATCAACTCTGAGGAAGGCAGACTATTGACACTGAACACCTTGTGGAGAGAAGCTGCTTATGATAGCTCAAAAGCAAAAAACTTGTGTAAAGTATCATAGAATGATAGAATGGTTTGGGTTGGAGGCCACCTTTCAAGGTCATCAAGTCCAACCCCCCTGCAGTAAGCAGGGACATCTTCCACTAGATCAGGTTTCTCAAAGCCCTGTCCAACCTGTCCTTGAGAGTTTCCAGGGATGGGTATCCACCACCTCTCTAGGCAAACTGTTTCAGTGTTTCACCACTTTCACTGCAAAAAATTTCTTCCTTACATCTAGTCTAAACGTAGGTCCATTCAGGAGATAATACACCTGCAACGTAGGTCCAAGGTCCATCCAAGAGACGGGGCCAGAGACAGCCCCAGAGACAAGGCTACACCTATGATGTACTCTGGCAAGGCCCAAGCCTGAGCTGAAATACAGCTCCTGATCGCTGGGCAGAAAGTGTGTGGGTGAAGGCTGGTCACTGCAGCTAAGTATTGGTGCCCTCAGATTTCCTGCACTACTGGCAGCAGAGCTCACCCACACCAGTGTCCTACTGAGAGCAAATGCTTCTGAACCCTGTAAGTCAGCAGCTCTCCTGCTTTTAATAGGACTAACGAGATTTAGAAGCAGTGTTGCTCTACAGCTGCCCAGCGGGGAGGTGAGACATAGAATTCACCGGCTCCTAATTCCAGTGTATCCTTCTGGTAGATCTCTAGTCACGTGCTAATCAATTGTGAAAGGAGTAATTTCTGTGACTGTGCAGGGTCTACCACAGCAGGCTCCTGACCCTCAGCTGGCAGTCTGACAATAAGGAACAGCAGACCTGTATTTCTGCAGCAGTATGTAGAACAAATGGGCAAGATCACAGAATGACTCAGGTTAAATGGGAATTCTGGAGGTCACCTACTGTAACTGCCTGCCCATGGGGTCAGCTATGAGGTCAGATCTGCTTGTTCAAGGTTTCATCCACTTAGGGCTGACAGCCTCTGACAACAGAGACTACAAAACCTCAGTGGGCAACAAGTTCCACCGGCCACCCTCACTGTGAAACAGTTCCTCCTTATGTCTAGTCTGAACCGCCCTTGTTTCTACTTATGCCTGTTGCCTCTCCTCGTCCCACCGCACACCACAGTGAAATGCCTCACTGCCTTCTTGATAACCTCCTCAAAGGAAGGGTGCCAATAGCTCCAGGTTGAACAAGCTCAAGCTCCAGAGACCCTTTGTCTTCCTGGCCCTCTCCTGAACTGGATGCAATGCTCTAGATGTGGTCCGACAAGTGCTGAGAAGAGGGGGACAATCACTTCCCTCAATCTACTGGCTTTTCTTCTGTTCTTAGAGCCCAGAATCTATTGGTGCTTTTGCTGCCAGGGCTGGGTCATGCTCAGCTTGCTGCTCACCAGGACTTCCACGGCCTTTACAGCAGAGCTGCTCCCCACCAGTCAAACCCCAGTCTGTGTTGTTGCAAGGGACAATTCCTTTCCCAGGGGGAGGACTGCATTTGCCCTTACTGAATTTCATAAGGTTCCTGTTGCCCCATTCCTCCTGCCTGTCTAGGTGTCTGCAAATGACAGAGATGGGTCTGGCCATTGCTATGATTCATTGTGATGAAAACAAAACCATTTATAGCCTACTGTAAGAGACATTTCCTGTGTTATTTAAATCTAAATCCAGTAACAGGCAAATACACTTCTTTGTATTTCTTGTATTTCTTATCATTCCTCACACCAACACTGCAAATACCTTGAAAACAACACATTTTTTGTCTGTTGCCTTGTTTGTTTAATTTCCATACCTCCAAACAAGACACTGTTGTATTTCCGTTCTGAAGGTATCCCAACCATCACTGCAAACCAGTCCACACCACGTTGCAATGACAAATAGAACCCATCCTGCAAAACAAATAGCTAGGAAATAGAAGCAGAAAGACATTCTCTCCGCTTCATTTTCAAAGACAGGACCAGTGCTCACTGAATGAGTGATAAGGTTAGATGATTCCTTTCCTTGTTCTTCCTCCATGGAAAATTACCTGGCTGATCAGTTGTCATAAGCTAAAAATAGCTTAAATTGTGATTGCTAATGGGCAGCAGATAATTGGGTGTATGTGTTTGGGTGGGGGAAATGTCTGAATTTGAGCTTTTTTTAAACCATCAGAGTTGCTAAAACCTGAATTTACAAAGAACGCATGTCCTGAATTCTTCAATTAATAAAGCAATGTGAGACACTCTGTCCCTGTGCACACTATTTAGACAGGGAGAACCAGAGGCTTGTAGGGCCAGGAAGAAGTGGTTCCTGAAGACATTGAAAACAACGGTTCCTAAAGAGAAGAAGTTATGAAAAGAAGAAGGGGGACCCCAAAATGAAGGTGATGATCTTGGCTATAGGAAATACACTGAAAGTGGGGGAAGATACTGGAGATCAGAGCCTATAGTTAGGGTTAGAGATAGATCGTGAGACAGACAAAACTTATAGCGGCAGTGGAATGGGATAGGAAAGGGGCTGTGAGGTAGAGGTGTAGGCTGCAAAAATAACTCTCCTCTGACACTTTCATCTTGTCCAGCAATACCTGAGAATGGTAACTGTGAGCAGTTGCACAGCATGGAACCAACACAACTTTCTGCTCTGGGGACACAGAGCAGTAGCTGGCTCCCTGCTCAGAATGGGAGTTGAGACCTAGTCACCATCTACATGTTGGGGATGGGATCAAGTGTGTGCAATACTCAGGTAGGGTAAAAGCTCTTATCTCAGTGGTTCTTGGACAAACCCCAGTATGCAGATCCATTATGGATTGGTTTTTACTCTGTCTCACCATCAACAGCAGCGTTGTCACAAATGCACTGCTAATTATAAGGACTACCCCCTAGGAACAACCTGAATTTTCCCCAAAACCAAATCCCTCATTTTAATGAAAAAGCAAGAGGGAAGAGTCTCATGTAGGTTCACAAACAAATACCACACATGCACCATTTAAATGTGCTGGATATTATTATTCCACCTACAGCTATCTGGTTTACCTCGCAGCAAGGGATTTTTCTTCCATTCTTCCCCAAAGATCTCATACCTAAAAATTTCAGCAAGCTGACTTTTTCTGTTGCTTACCTCTGTCTGGCTGTAATAGTCAAGAATGGAAGGAAATAGTGGCAAGATGAGAGCAAATCCCAACAAGTCGATGAAGAGTGCCAGGAAGACAATAATAATAACACTGCTACAGTTCTGCTCTTGCTTGTCATTGACGGAGCTGCTGCTGCTTTCTCTCTCTTGCAGGGCCATGTTCCCAGTTGCTCTGCTTCTAAAAAATTACATTTATATCCAGTCAACAGGAAGCATTTTCCAGGTCCTTCATTCTGATAAATTCTCACTTTCTATAGGCTTCACGAAAATAAATATAAACTATGGCTATATTAAACTACCTGGTTTTCAAGAGAAGAGGAATCTCAATTCTTCAGTCTTTGTTATTAGCTCATCATAAAGTTTGCTCACAGCAAGAATAGGCTATAAGGGCAATAAGATAACTCTGTTATAGAAGCATTCCAAACAAAACAAAAAAACTAAGAAGCATTTAGTTTGTTAACATGTGAGTAATGCCAATACAACTTTCCTAAATATTTTCAACTTGGCATTAGAGTAAAATAGATAAGAAAGGGCACTCTCGTTTTGAAAATCCACATTCAAGTAACTAATAGATTATTTATGCCCTCAAGATTATCCATGCCTTCAGTGTATACCAGAAATTACTAGAGCAATAACAATTTAAAGAAAAAAGGGGTAGATGTCCTAACTATTGCAGGAATGCTGTCTTCAAGACAAATCCTGGAGACCAACAGCAACTTGAGAAACACCATAACAAAATCTTGAAGCTCGAAATTCATTTTGTTTTCTAGATGACAGACACTGACAGGTTATATGAATTGGGGCATCAAAATGATTAGGCAGTGTTTTAGTTTGTCAGAAATATCAGATCCATCAACTTTCTTTGATAATACTCCAAAACTATCTTAAAGTCCTAAGCAAGGATGCAGGCTGTATCCTGCTCAGTATTTAAATAAAGAATCAGTCTGAAAAAAAAAAATCAATTTTGATAGATATCAAAATCAAGGAGGAAAACATGAACCATAAAATTCCATACTCAGTCCTAAAACAATCACATTTTCTGTCTCTTCTGCTGCAAAAATCCTGAACATTTGCTGCACTAGAAGAGTAAAAAAGGAGACAAAATTTCATCCCACAAACTCAATCAATACCAAAATATCCACTGACTTTTATGCATCAACACTGAAAACACTGAGACATTACATCTTACATACAGAAGGCACTCCTGCATGTAACATCATGTTATGCTGAGGACCATAACGCTTTGTTAACCTCAACAATAAACATTATTGCAATATTCCTTTATCTGTGGATCTAGTTTACTAGCACTGAAGCATTATTAAAGTACAGACACCACAAGGTAAGCACAGAAGGGGGACACCTGCAATCCATTTATTAAACTCTTGAAATAATGCTCTTAAATCTGCTAGCAAACAGAGCAGTTTGTTTATGTTAAGGATCTTTCTGTTTAAAGTTATAATTCACTGCCACTCCAAATATTTAACATCATCTGTTTACCCAAATGATATAAGAGCCAAAATAACCATTCCTTTCAATAAATCCTCCCCACCCCTAGGTCTATCCAGCCAACAGCTGAGTGACGGGTTCATTGTGGCAGATTTTATCTTGTTTTTCCTCACAATATGTTTATTCATCCACTGAATTGTATGATCAAGCTGAACTTTATTCCAGGGATATTTCACACAGGGTAACATCCTTTACACCTTCTCCTCACGGCCATTTCAGCTGGTATGTGGCTTGAACCTATTGATGCCAGCACTGACCTTTCATTCAGCTCCACTTTCGGGTACGTGGTAGTAATTTCCCTTACGCAATATCTCACGGTACTACACGTTTCTGCCTTTTGTGCTCCACCAGTTTTGTTGTTCAAACCTCCCCATATTTTTTGCTAGGCAGGAAACCACCAACAGTTTATGTGCCCTGGCATCCCGTCAGCAGAAACAAAACACTTCAGCTCGACCGTGACATTTGATTTCTATGAGACACGCTTGAAGTGGGGGGGAGGATCTTCAGTTGAGGGAAGCTGTTTCTGGGGACACCCGTGTCACCAGCACTCAGCTCTGCTTCAGCTCTCTCCAGTCATCCCCTTAGGACTGGCCAGACCTCACCTATTCAACCCTCACCCTGTGGATGGCAGGGCCAGGGGACGGTGCTGGGCAGGGCTGGGGGTTCAGCGACAGGCAGGGAGGGGGGGCTACATGTCAGGCAGGGCTGGAGGTTTGATGCCAGACTGCGATGGCGGGTTGACACCGGGCAGCGACGGGGTTTGATGCTCAAGACGGGGTCAGTCACGAAGCTGGCCCTGCCCTCACGCACAGATTTGTCATCTGCCACAGCAGGAAGAATTTCATGCTTCCACTGTTTTCTTACCACCCCTTCCTCCCTCTGAAATGTCCTGGATCCAGCTTTACCCGCTGTGCCTTAGGAAGGCTCCTTTGACTGCTTAACACAGTCCCCATTCGGGTCAAGAGCAGGAGTGTCAGTCAGGAAAGGGGAAAGGCAGAAAGAAAAGGAAAAATAGGAAAGCTGTGAGGAGAAAGGAAAAAAGAGGAAGGGAGGAAAAAAAGGGGGAAAGGGAAAGGAAGAACAGGAAAGGAATAAAAAGGAAAGGGAAAAAAGGAAAGGGAAAAAGGAAAGGGAAAAGGAAAGGGCAAAACGGAAAGGAAGAAAAAGGAAAGGGAAGAAAGGAAAAGGAAAAAGGGAAAAAGAGGAAAGGAAAAAAGGAAAGAACAGGAAAGGAATACATAGGAAAGGGGAGAAAGGAAAAGAGGAAGCGAAAAAAGAAAGAAAAAGAATAAAAAGGAAAGAAAAGAAAAAGGAAAGGGAAGATGGGGGAAAAAAGAAAGTAAAAAGGGAAAAAAGGAAAGGAAGAACAAGAAAGGAATAAAAAGGAAAGGGGAGAAAGGAAAGGCAAAAAGAAAGGAGAAAAGAAAGGAAAAAAGAAAGAGAAAAAGGAAAGTGAGAAAGGAAAGGGAGAAAAAGGAAGGGAAGAAAAAGGAAGGGAAGAAAGGAAAGAGGAAAAAAGGAATGGAAGAATAGGAAAGGAAGAAAAATGAAAGGGGAAAAAGGAAAGGGAGGAAAAAAAAAAAAAGAAAAAAATGAAAGAAAAAAGGGAAACCCCGTCCCCCCGGCAGGGCCAGGCCGCCCCGCCGCACCTACCGCCGCTCCGCGCCCCGCGGCTCCTCCCGCCGCTTCCTGTTCCGGGCGGGGGCGGCGCGGGAGGAGGAGAGAGGCGGGGGGGGGTGGGGGTGGTTCTGTTCCCCGAATAAGCCGCTCCCTGTGAGCAGTGAAGGAAGGAACAAATCGTTGAGAATAAGAATTGCAAGAATCAAATCTTGGCCGGCTGGTGGTAAGAAAGAATGTGGTTGTGACAGGAGTTTAGCTTGTTTGCTAGTTGAAGCAGGAACAGTCCCCCAGAAGGAGCAAAGGACAAACCGGAGCTCACAGAGAGGACACAGGGAGGAAGGAAATAAGATAAAGAGCATCAGAGGCGTATGAAGACGTGAAGGAACCGTGATGTACGTTCCAGAGTGGGTGATAAGATATGATAAGGAGTCCTATGTACGTTTAACCGATACCTGCCAGAATGTGTAACCAGTGTTTCTAGGAATCTATGTGAGTATGTGTGTTTAACCAGTATAAAAGTCCTCTAACCGGCCTCAAGGGACACACACTTTAAGCAAATGATTCCCTGTGTGTCTGGTGTCATTATTTATTAAAGCAATACCTGCTTGATAATCAGATTGGCATTGATTATTGAGTTTGGCCTTTTTCACAGCATCAGCAGTGAGGGCTTTAGCACGGAGAACACATATAGTTCGATATCACAGAATAACCAGGTTGGAAGAGACCCACTGGATCATCGAGTCCAACCATTCCCACCAATCCCTAAATCATGCCCCTAAGTACCTCATCCACCCTCGCCTTAAACACCTCCAGGGACGGTGACTCAACCACCTCCCTGGGCAGACTGTTCCAATGCCTAACCACCCTCTCCGTGAAGAATTTTTTCCTAATCTCAAGCCTAAATCTCCCCTGGTGGAGCTTGAGGCCATTCCCTCTCGTCCTGTCCCCTGTCACTTGGGAGAAGAGGCCAGCTCCCTCCTCTCCACAACCTCCCTTCAGGTAGTTGTAGAGAGTAATAAGGTCTCCCCTCAGCCTCCTCTTCTCCAGGCTAAACAACCTGGAAAAAGCACCATCCTGTGTTGCTCCCTCACTCAGCCATGCCCAGTGTCCAAGCTGCTCATCAAACCGGGAATATGTGGTTATAGGTGGACTGAGCACATCTGTCTCCAAACCTGCTGGATGGAGGAGCCTGGGCTGGTGGCTGGTGTCCCTGATCATGGCAGGGGTGGAATTATATGATCTTTACGATCCGTTCCAACCCAAATCATTCAATGATTCTATGAAATCTGGAGGGTAGCAGAGCTACAGCACCTCCAACACAGCTGTCCCTTCATACGTGGAGGTTCTTGCAGTGAAAACATGCTCATTCTGAGAGGAGAGGGATATTCTTCAATTACAGCAGCAGTTGGCTGCAGCTTTGATAAATGAGTTTCCTCATATCTGACAAACAGAAAAAGGTAGTTGCAAAAGGCATATCTCTATTCCTAAACCAAACCACTCCCTTTAAACAGTAAGGGGTTTAGCACAGAGAACATGAATATACTTGGTATTGAAAGCACTATCCCCCATTGCCCCCTCACTCAGCCCTGCCCGGTGTCCAAGCTGCCTCACCAAACTCTGAATGTGTGGTTATAGGTGGATGGAGCACATCTGTCTCCATAGTCTCAAGTATATAAGGACCCACCAACTAAGTGCTTGAAGCAAGTAAGTGCAGGTGTTGAAAGGACTTCTTCTTCCCTTCAAGGTAATACAGTCCCAGCAGTGGTGCTGGAATGGGTCCAGAGGAGGGCTATGAAGATGATCCAAGGGCTGAAGCATCTCTGCCGTAAGGACAGGCTGAGAAAGTTGGGGTTGTTCAGCCTGGAGAAGAGAAGGCTGCGGGGAGACCTTATAGTAGCCATCTAGTACCTGAAGGGGGCTACAAGAAAGCTGGAGAGGGAATATTCACAAGGGCATGTAGTGATAGGAAAAGGAGGAATGGCTTTAAATTGGAGGGGGGAGGATTTAGGCTAGACATTAGGGAGAAAGTCTTCACTGGTGAGGCACTGTAACAGGCTGCCCAGGGAAACTGTGGCTGCCCCAGCCCTGGAGGTATTCAAGGTCAGGTTGGATGGGGCCTTTAACAGCCTGGTCCAGTGGGAGGTGTCCCTGCCCATCACAGGGGGACTGGAATCAGGTAATCTTAATGGTCCCTTTGAACCCAAACCATTCTATGATTCTATGAAATCCGCAGTATAGCTGGGGTACTGCACCTCAAACACAGCCGTCCCTTCGTGCATTGAAGGTTTCTGTAGTGCAAGACCACTCATTCCAATGGGAGAAGGATGCTCTTCTATTACAGCAGCAGTTCACTGTGGTTTTGATAAATTAGTTTCCTGGTATCTTACAAACAGGAAGAGGTAGTTGCAAAAGTTGTAATTATTTTCCTAAAACAAAGCACTCCCTTTAAACAATAAAATGTTTAGCTCAGAGAACATGAATATACTTGATAGTGATAGCAACATCCAGCCCTGCCTGGTGTCCAAGCTGCCTCATTAAAGTGCACATGTGTAGTTACAACTGGACTGAGCACGTCTCCATAGTCTTAAAACATAAGCAACTGCTAACAAAGTGATTGAAGCAAATTATCATTATTAACATGCAGATGAGGACATTTACTCAACAGCAACTTGTCATGGATTCCCCCACTGATTACATGCGGAGGAGCTTATCGAAGCATAACATCAGGATATCAAATAGTGAGCTACTACTCTCTTGTCTGCCTAAGCATTTTATTTTCTCGGTTTGGTGCGAGAAGAGGAATTTGGTAGAAATGGCATATGATCTGAAAATCAAACAGTTACGCAAGGACTGTTGCTGACTTGGAGGCAAACTTCTGCTTTGAGGTGCTCCAGAGTAAGCATGAATCATCATTTAATGTCTGGAAAATACATGTAGGTATATTCTTCTGGCTCTGAATCATTGCATGTAACCAATCAGGCACCATCTGAATTCAGATGCATTTTAAAAAACAACAAATCCAGCTCTTCCTGTTGTTACATGCACAAGCCTGAAGCTTCCCCAGATCACCGAGCAGTTGCATTATTGCAGTCAAGCGTTATCTAATCCTGCATGTGAACACACTGCACTGTAGAACGACATAGGTCATTGGCCCCCCTATGCCAGTGAAAGGCCAGTCCAAAACCTTGCAGGTATGATAGATAATTACTTAAATGTCTTTTTTAAACTTAATTTATTAAGATTAATTTTTTTTCCTCATGTCAGTCCTGTTTTTTCACTCAAGGTTATGACTCTTCCACCTTACTTCCCTGCTCTGCTGCTAAAGATTGATAGTACTAACACAAACATTACTGTTTTAAAGGATTTAATGCCATACAGGGTCACCCTCTTATATTTTATACTGTGTTCAGACTGCATGGTTCAGGCCTATTTTATTGAAGAAAAAACCCCTAAACCCTCTTACAAATAACCAGTCATTTCAACTATGCAAGATGTCAGAGGCAGTGCATTTAGGACTGAAAAGCTTTGTTAGTCTTTTGTCTTAGAATAAGTGGCAAAATGGGGAAGATCAGAGGTAAGACACATGATCATGTTTCTTAACATTGCAGTCTCAGAGGACTGCTAAACTCCTCTGCACCCTCTCATAAGCAGTGAACATGCCTGTTAAGCTTCAGCAACAAACTCATGTCAGAGACCAAAAGGAACACATTTTGCAGGAAGATTTTGGCTCCCTGAATAGCCCCTCACAGCCTCAGATTTTGACTAATGCATTTATGATAAAACTGCCAAATGCTTTATGTCATAGCTTTTGTTTATCTTTTCCAAGTGCCCAGAAGGCATGCCAGAGGAAAGCAGCCCCACCAGTTCCTATGGCTGAACAGGCTGCAGTACTGGAGACAAGAGCCTCAGCCCAACAAAGCTGTAGGAGCTCCACTTTTACTTTACAAGAAACTCTACATGCTGAGCTCGGGCGCAGCCGCAGCTTCTCTGTACAGCAGAAACTGATGGCAAGAAGTGGTAGCTTAACACAGAATATGGTTACACCATGGCAGATGACAGCTTCTGCAAGGCGTGACTGAGATCATCAAACTGCATGCCAGCTTTCAACTGACAAAAGGCCAAACTGGGAAGGAAGCATTTCATGCTTTCACAAGCACTGTAATTTATGCAACTTCTAGCTGAACAGTATTATTCTCACCCTGCTCTTCACAGTATTCATATTCAGGGTAGCTATTCTCTGGGATAGCTGATGTGGACAGCTAAAAGTTACCTTGAACTGTTAGCTGATCTAAAGGCAAGATGCTAATTTTCCTTATTTTCTGTCTCATGCCTTTTGTCTCATACTTGTTACAGAGTAGTTTCCTTTTTTTGGATTCAATTGATAGCAGATTCATAATTGACAACCGGTCAAAATGCCTCTTATAGCAATTTCTGGTTTGACAGCAACAGAGACAAAAGAATAAACGGTCAATGTCCTTGTATTCAAGAAACTCCATGAGTAAGGTTTGCTGACTCTCAAGCTTGTCTAAGCCTTTTCGAGTCCAGGTATGCAGACCCTTCTATCACCTTCTACCACGACTGAGCATCACAACAGGCAAAACTATCAGACCGTACTGATTATTCAGCTGAGGTGTGACCAGGTAGTCCCGCTTTCTTTGTCATGTAAAATACTAGGGGCTAAGCATCACCATCGATCCCAGGCTTATAATATTAAATCTGATTTTAAATATCGATAGTAAGACTTGTAAAAATGCACACAGTGATTTTCACTCAGCATGACTGCAAACACAACTACTTTCTTTCTGGCATAGTCATGCAAGTTTATAAACTGAGGTTTCCTTGTCCTTTTATCTTTTTTTTTCATCAGCATTTAAAGATATTCCTTTTCATTCTTGTCCCAAAAAACATCCTTTCCCACAAACACCATTATCCCATCTTAGTTGTGTCCCTCCCTTATATCTTTCTTACGTACCCTACTGAGGGATAACAAGCTGCAAGTGGTATCAAAAAATCATTGCTCCAGAATCAAAGTGCAGCTGTCAGCCTCTCTGTGATTCTAATGCCCTGCTGGGTAAATCCTCTGAAGATCCTTGCTGTTGGAAAAATAAGGTCAGATAAACAATAACACTTTTTTACAGTTTATTTGTGCAAAGGAGAAATGTATTGGGACTGAAACCTTAAACTGAAAGTGCTCATTTATAGTATGAAATAGGAAGTTAGCTGCTTCCTCATTACTTCAGTCGTTAAGTTCTTGGCTTGAATGACAAAGAAGGTTTTGGTTTTAAAGGTAGTATTTAAAAAAAAAGAAAAAAAAGAAAAAAAAGAAAAAATCCATACTGTGCTAAATGGCAATAAAACAGGAGTCTTATTAACTGAGAACCCTTTGAAGTTTCAGAAGATGCCTGTGCTGATTTTGGAAAGGTTAACTGTAAACATGTTTGTTTTCAAAAGCATAAGCTGATTTGAAACACAGAAATTTTGTTAATTTTTATAACACAAGTATCTTCCCCACATGAACTTAGTATTCAGCTTAATTTAACACTTAATACAACTAGGTTTGCAAGTCAAAAGGGCTGCTGATAGTCACAGATTAGTTGCATTGCTACCATTGCACCAAGAATCAATAAAAGTTTTCTTCAAATAAAATGCTTTAAAAAAGAAACATATGTAGGTAAACCTTGAGCAAGACTTACCTTACAAAGGTTTGTCATCAGTTTAGATGTAAAGCTTAAGTGTTTCAGCTGTCTCCTCCAAGTTTCAGTCCTGCTTCCATTATCAGTCTCATTTGAAAACCAAACAAAACCACAGAAAAAAGATGCCATGTCTGAAACAACCAGGCCTAACTGTTAAAAATCAGATTTACTGCCAGCATATTTCCCCCCCTAAACAGCAGGTAAGTATTACCAGGTCTACATTACCTGTTGGCCAAAATACAAGAGATCAGATCTAGAACAATGTCTGAAAATGGAATTCTGGTTAATCATCCTAGTTAAGAATTTCAGAGCTGTGCTCAATACAAAACCTAAACGGACGTACAGCTTTAACAAAGGACGCCCATCTGAAAGTCGATGCCATTACTCCACTGAATATATGAATCTGAATGTCACAATGTTATAGACTAATTAGAAAGTTACTACTTAAATTACAAATATCGTACTACTATGCGAGCTGCCTGCAATTATTCAATATTAAAATGAAAACAAAAGGTTTCCACTGTACAGGTTTTTTGTATGTGTGTAGTTCAAGTTAGACTAAAACCTGGTCACACACACCTACAAATTCTGATTATTTGTCCAAATAGTCTCCAATATTAAAATAAACAGAAGTATACCACATCAAAAGTGTTGTTCATTTTCCCTATGAAAACACATGGATTCTTCCAACACGCAGGTTCACTTTTTCAGACAGGTCTGATGATATTGTCTCCTCAAAAGGAACACATCCAAAGAAAGCAATGAAAAACTGTTCAAAAGGCATAGGATTGGGATATTTTATTTTATTAAAAAACAAAGTTTCCTGATGTAGAAAGTCTCAATTAAGTCTTTCCTTTTTTCCTTTTCATTGCTTTCCATTCACCTTCCTGTGTAGCAAGGCTACCAAGAAGCTCTTTCACTTTCCTTTTTCTGGCTGAATCTCTGCAAAACAAACAATCAAAACAAAATATTTCAGAAAGATTATATAAGTAAGTATATTTAGACTAATATTATTGATTTATGAAAAGTCCCCCAACTCTTAAAAACACACACTTTAAATAAAAACATAAGCATCATCCTGAACTAGAGAAATGAAAATGCAAAGTTGAAAACATGTAATATGATATCTGTTAAAACTATCTGGTTTTCCTCAAGTTATCTAATTTTATTTATTTAAGTTTAGTATTGTTGATTGTAATGGTCAGTCTTAGCATGCAGCAAAGAAATCAACACACAGCAGAACAACCCCAAACTGGTGCTGAAACAAAGGCTACATTACCTCTCCATGATTTCTGAAAGTTGCGTTCTAGCCAGAAATTGGTTATCTTTCCGAATCTCACGAATGGCTCCTTTAAGTTCACGTTTGTGCCTCTGGATCAACTGTTTTCTTTCTTGCTCCTTCTTGCTGCCTGCCTGCTTTCTCCCAAACTCTAAACTGAAATGAGAATGTATGTGTGAGTCCAGAACTCCTTATCAAACCCAACTTTTTCATGTTTATAATGAGTTTTTGTATGAATACTCAGTATTTTAATTTCTGCATATTATATGATTAACTTGCAAAATACAGAGCTGCCCAATGATGAAAATCTTCATGTGAATGACAAACAGACGTTTACTCTTCATTCCCTCATATGTAAGCCTGAATTTTGAACAGACTGAGATACCTGGTATAAGAATGAAAGATACCAGGAAGAAGATGGAATCTCCCAATAATCCTTCAAATTTTTGCTGACTTCCTCTGTAAATGAATTCTACAGAAAAGGTCTGATGAGTTACTCGAGATGAATGTGTATGGGAGAGGAAAGTTGTCCTCTTCAATTACTAGAGTAAATAAGGCAGACAGTTTATGTCTCTGTAGATAATCAACATGGCTCAGTAAGTCAACAGCCAGTAGAAGGCAGATTTCTGTATCAGAATACTGTTTTACTATCTACAACACCAAACTAATGTTGTTAAAATCTCATTCCAAAACAGAACACAAAAATGCACATGATCATTGCAAAATCTACCCCCATGTTTTTTCATTGTTACTGTTGTAAGGTAGGAAAGCTGCTTGGTTAGGGGGAAGAGAGGAATGGGGCAAGTAGGTATGCTTAAAGGAACACTTAATCATGGATTATTTTTTATGGTGCAAGAAGTACAGGAAGAAACCTTATCTTTGGTACCCGTGAAGCAGTGCTTCCCCCCTTGGTACTTCCGACATCCATCCTTACTTTCATATAGTTCACATACATATGAATTACTCACTGTTGTTCTTTAGACAAGTGCTTGATAGAGCATTTGGTAAAGCATCTGAATAGATATACAAGCAACCTCTTTTCATCTTGAAATTTATGAATTTACAGTTGATTAAACGGGTAAGAGTTGATCGGTGCTACTTTTTCCACAAGAAATCTTTGCTCTACTTCTTAGAATTCTTCCTTCCTTTTCCTTTCCCTCCCACCCAAGTAGCTGGTTCCCTGTGAATCGCACACGAAATCTAGTAAAAACCAGTTTTCTTCTTATGTCCTGTTTTCCAAGTCCTTCTAGTTTGCTGAAAATGTTAACATTTAAGCATACATTTCCTCTGCATCAAGCGTTGCTTTACTTACACTTTGACAATTTTAGGTGTATACTGTTTCAATGGCACTGGCTTCTTTTTCTCACATACCAGTGGAGTATAGCGTTTTTCTTTGATTTCTAGCTCTTTCAGAGCACTGTGGTACAACTCCTAAAAATGCAAATCAAATGACAATGTTGTAAGAACGATGACACCATAATTCACAAACTACTTTAATTGAATCTTGGGTTTTTTTTTTTTTCTGGGTAAAATCACTGCTGTTCATTAGGGCATTGCTAACACTGAAATGCTGTAAGCCTTCCAAGCTAGGAAATTTTTAAACACTCTCAAGTTGATTAAGACAGTATTGCAGGTAGTTTCACCTAATGGGGGAAGAGGCAAGACTAAAGCTAGTTTAACTCAGACTCTGCCTTTTGGGGTAATTTTTAACAATGATTGTTCATTTTGATGGGAAAAAAACCCATAGACCATTTTACATCACTTATGTTACAAAATCTTATTCTCCAAGGATATTTCATGATGCCTCTTTGAGGAGAGGACAATTCTGCTACATTTGGAACAGAAAGATTGAAAATTTGAACTCATTGCTAAAAAAATAAACTGCTCTGTTTTAAGTATGGTAGCTGACCAGTCATACTTACCTTAGTTTTTCTAAGACAATTATAAATACTACCACATCGCTTTGGGACGTATGTTTGGTTGTACCAAGGTCTTACAGATTGATTAAAAAAGTTGCAGAGCAACTGGATGACTGGACTACTGTTCTTATAAACTAAGTTACTCATGAAATGTTACTTTATCGAAAGTTAAATGCCCGAGGAAATAGCCTCAACCTGTGCCAGGGAGGTTTAGGCTGGGTATTAGGAAAAATTTCTCCACTGTAAGCACTGCAACAGGCTGCCCAGGGAAGCGTTTGAGCCACTGTTCCTGGAGGTATTTAAAGGACATATAGATGTGGCATGTAAGAACACGGTTTAGTGGTGAACTTCGCACTGTTAGTTTTATGAGTAGACTCAATGATATTAAAAGGTCTTTTCCAACCTAAACAATTCTGTGATTCTCTCCAATAAAAGGAGCAAGATAAGATACATAGTGAAAAGATACCTTTTCTAAACATTCTCTGCTATTCTTTGATTCTTTCCACGGAAACTCACTACGATTTTTGAAAAGCACAAAAAGCAAATGCCTGACCCTTGGAAAAAAAATCTCACTGATGCTTATACTTGGGTTTTGTTTGTTTAAGCACAGATGAAGATGACAGAATTTCTTAATAAAACAATCTTATCAACTAATTCATTCTTGTGCGAAACATACCTGCAGTTTTTCAGGATATTCATTCACTGGCACATGTTGTATAAGAAGTATTCGGATGGGATGCATTATTTCATGGAACGATGGTAAAGACTCATACAGAGCTGCGCATTTTTTAATAAGGTCAAAACACATGGCTATACATGACAACCTGTTAAAGCACAAAAGCATATCACAATTTCACTTGCAAAATTATGAGTGGATTTTCACATAAAATTAATCTAATTAATTTTGGGAGCATTAGCAGAGTCTGTTATTAAGAATGCCTCACAGTACCAATTACAAGGCTGTTTGTAGTTGTTAATTCAGACTAAAAATTTCACTCTTCTACTACAGGCAAATATCCAAGAAATCCATTAGTAAAATCTTCATGTTGTGCACAGAGCACAAGCCAGTATTGTGTCTTTGCCACTTTGGCAGGGTGGGAAGTTTTTATATTGGTTCTAAAAATGTTCTGGTACTGGTTCTAAAGCTTCTTTGAAACAGAATTAATTATTTTCATTTTGGGTTTTCTTTTTGAACTTCATAACAAAATACTTACTCTTCCCTAAAATAACTTTTTAACACACGCATAAGATGAAAAGCTAGGCTGAACAGTTAATGAACATGTTTAATTGTGGTCTTTCCTAACTTCAGTGTTTCATTACTTAAGTGATGCTTTCTAACATAGTGTTTGTATGTACACAGTTATTTGCTTCTGAATAGCTTGACAGGAAGCTCCTCTGTCCTTACAGATGAAGACGAGCATACATATTCCTCACCAGTTCAGTTGTATCAAAAAGGAATGGAAGGGCTGAGCACTCCAACAAGTGCTCTGCATAATGTTCTGCCAGAAGATTAGCAGTTTCACATACTATAGAGTCGTACTGTAAAAATGAAGCAGAACAACTCACTACTCCTGTTTTCACTTCTGAAAGAGCACTGTCACTGAGATTACCCAAAAGATGGTCTGGGATTTCTTCTGCTCACATTCCTCATGTACCTGATATGATTAATTTCAGTTCTGCTGGTTTCCTTTAATCCAGTCACAGTACTCAATGGCAGATGTTGCTTCTGCCAGCTTTCCAGATCTTGCTTATCACACACCAAAAGCAGTTCTAAATTTTTCCCCACTGGTGTAAATGGATGCACCACAGTATACCCTAAAACACAAGAACAATAATCATTAATGGGATCAATTCTAAGCATTCTTTCTGAAGGAAGAAAAAACCTTTTTTATTTACATTTTCAATCATGCTGCCTTAAAAAACAGTTTATCAGTATTAAGACTTTTCTGAAATAATGGAAAACACTGGATCATAGCTACACAGTTAAATTACTGGATACGCTTCAGAGCAAAGGGCAGGCACAGGACTTTCCCACGGAGTACAAGTAGAAGGCTTTGACTAGAAAGTGGGCAAGCAACAGAGTGCGCTGGAGCAGGGAGAGCCCACAGCTGCAGAACATCAGTGAGCCTCTCCTGTGACCTCTCAGCAGGGACCCTCGGATACGTGCTGCAGAGTCCTCTCTCACTAAGCAGTTTTGAAACAGGAAGAGCAGGGCACACAGAAAACAGTTTAAGGATCACTCTGCTAAATGAGCTGAACTGTGAAACAGTACTCATACAGCACTGTGAGAGAAGCATCTAAGGAATTTCATGGCCAACAGAGAAAATAATTTGCAGTCTATGCTGCACCTTTTTTTTTTTCTTACTTTCCTTAAGTCCTGCAAGCTTGCAATGAAACTTTTGAAATTCATTCTCACTCCCTCCACCTCCATCTTTTCTCCATTTTAAGGTAATAATTGATTTTTAAGTCTAAAGCAGACTATTTCAGTCTTTTAGGAAGTTATATTCCATGTAATCTCTTCATGTGAGAAATCTATGGGACAAGCTCATAAATGTAAAACAGTAACAGTTCTATTTGCTTATTCTACTTATTGTCAAAACTGAACTCCATTCAAATTTTTTTGGGTGACAGGATATCAACATTACAGAACACCGTGCTTCTAACCTCTTTGATTGAGCTTATCCTCACTGCTAACAGAAACCAACACCATGCAAATTTAGCTACTGCAAAATCATTAACAGCAATACAAAGGAAAAAGGTTAACAACTGATCAGTAAGTGCCACTAAATATTATAGAAGTTTATCCAATTTTGCAGAATCCTATATTTTAACTGTACCAAACCCCTTTGTAGATCATATATTCCTAAGAGATTACACAAAGATGAAAATACTTCAAGTACTACGTAACCCACCCACTCTCTGTAACCTCTTCCCATCTCCTACTAAGAGTTCAGCTGTTGGTGCTCTTAGAATCCAGGGCTTAGCTCTGAAGCAGCCCAGCTGTGTAACCTTGGCTCATACTTCAGAGGAAACTTGCTAAGCTGTGAGAAGCTGCTGGGAGAAAGTCTGTAGGGTACAGCCATACAGGATAATAAATGTGAAACTGCAGTGCTGGGCTTTTTGAGAAAAGGGATCATTAGTAGCTCAAAAATTTAAAAAAGCCCAAAACCAAGCAGCCAGCATGGAAAGGCACAGAAGTCCTAAAAGGAATAAAAAGAATGGAGCTGCAGGACAACCACTCAGTACCACTGAAAGTGTGTTGGAATGCTGCAGCAACAGAAGCTGAACCTTCCTCACTAGATTGATGACTACCTAGAGGACAGAGATTCTTCAGGTGTCTTATCACGAGTGATGAGCATATTAATACATAGCCTATAGTTTATTAAATCCCAGACTTCTTGTAAGTTTGCCAACAAATAATTTAACTTTTCAGTTGATAATATCCTTCCTGAAGTCCCTTCAGGCATGCTAAGTGATCCAGTTACTATGCTCTGACAAAGGCCCTCATAAATGAATTACTGTCACTAAACTCATAAACAAAAAAGCCCCAGATCTAGAATAACTTTAAAGTTAGAAACAAATCCAAAAGAAAAACACCAAATAAATATCATTTACAAGCATATGGATCAAACTGAATACAGCTTTATTCTTTCTGTGGTCTGTGCCAGTTGCTAAGTTTACACA
This sequence comes from Clamator glandarius, assembly GCA_033459285.1. Taxonomy (NCBI): domain Eukaryota; kingdom Metazoa; phylum Chordata; class Aves; order Cuculiformes; family Cuculidae; genus Clamator; species Clamator glandarius. The sequence continues at coordinate 270,935 of JAUNZM010000016.1, read as the reverse complement.
GTCATGTTATGGCATAGATTAATCCTGCCTGTGGTGATAGCTGCCCTCTGTTACACTACAACAAATCCATGTCAAATAAATAAAAAGGAAAAATACCAACTTTGTGATACACTTCTCTCATTTATCTCGGTGGTAGGGCTGTTAGCTGAAGAGGGAGGGTATCTGCACTATTAGCTGCTGCCTTGCTGCGAAGATACAGGGTACTCATGGGAAATCTATTAGGGACTGTGGGTTTCAGAGCACAGCTCAACCACAGTCTATTTAGAACAACAATACTGCCAAAATACAGCACTGTAGGCAATGTGACTTCATTTCCTTTAATAACTTCATTTTTTTCCTTCCTGCCAACAGTACTAGAGGATCTAGTTCATAACAAGATGCACAATAATCAAGGTCATGTAGGCTAGCCTAGCAGATGAATTTGGTCTTTTGTTCCAAACAATAAATTCTGTGTCAAAGATTTTTACTGAAAATTGGAAGATAAACTCCAATACTAATACTTATTAGTCATTTACTCTAAGCAAACTCACCCTGGGCCTGTTTTTTGGGTAGAGATATGTGAAGTACTCCAAGAAGAAAATTGATGAGTTCTGGCACAAATCTTCTGGAGAAAGATACATATTCCAGGAACAAACAGCATATAAACAACCCTTTAATAACATCTTGCAATGTTGTGATGCGACACTGAAAGAAAAAAAAAAGGCACAAAATATTCATAATTATAACTTAACTCTATACATCACAAACAAATATAGTATCTCCAAAAAAGCACAGGTATTAAATAAGTTGTATTACCTTTGGACTTTGTAAAACCATAGCTTTTTGCTTTCCCTTGCCCTCACTAAACAGAATACACAGAACTAAGTAAGAAGTCTGTCAGAACTGGTTTAGCCACTAGAAGGTGCTAAACCACAAACAATAAGTTCTTCTTGCTTGTTTGCTCTGCCATCTGGCCTGTTCTTAAATTGTAGTCCTATTTCAATGCTCTATATCCATTTTCAGAAATCAATCGAGAAAATATAAGGCTCAAGGCAATCTGGATATCTGACAGCAACACAACAACTGTTGAAACACATGAACATGATATTTGGATATTTTACCTGTAATGAACTGCACTAGGGACTTTTTAAATTAGAACAAATTTTCAAGTAAGTATCTTTCTTAAGTAGGAACAAAGGCAATTTATGGACATCACTAATGAACGATTTCAGACTGCTTTCAGCTCATTCTATTAGTCCTATGCAATTTGCCATATAAAGAATTCTTGTGTGACAGCTTGACAATGCTAGATTTGTGAGTTGCACTGTCTCTGCAAAGGTTTTTTTCTCTTCACTTTTTCTTCAATTACTATCTGTGACTACACCAATCAGAAAGCTGTCTTTTCAGTACTTTTCAAATATCTACGTTAATGCTAATGCATATACTTGCAGTCCGAGAAAGAAACAAGAAAATGAAGTTGTACATTCAAGTACAGTATCACACATACCTTAGTAAGTAGCTGACTCATATATATAAAAGCAGGTGTTACAACTGGATGCCAGAAGTCAGAAGTTGGAAACAGCAGTGATGTAATTTTCAAATAAATAAGCTGATAGAACATAAAAGAGTAATGAAAGATCTAGTTAAAACATTTTTCCCAGGATATTGAATTTACACATATGCAACTGATGAATAACTGCCACACGATCTAAAAATACTACAGTGCACTTCATTTTGAGAAATCTGAGACATGACTTATTAACTTAGATGACTGTTTAAGTTATGTGAGAAAGTGGAACTTCCATTATAGGTCTAATGACACATTCAATGAGGCAGCTGAAAGAATAACCAAGAAGGAACTATGCCTCCCAGTTGCATTTATTCCATAAGAAAATATGACCCCCTTCAGCCCACCGCAATCCCATACTCCCATACCACGCAAACAAATGAGCAAGTGATCACCTTTTAAAGTGACACCTTTAAAAAGGACTTCAACACAGGCAACACTTTTACTAAAGGGGACATGTTAGCAAGCTACAAATGACCTGTCAAGACCACAAGGAACTGAAACATCAGTTGGGAGGTAATTCTGGCAACTATCTAGGTGGTTACATAGGGAGCTACACGCAAATAAAGTTATACTGTTTCAGCTCTGTTTCTTTTGATGAAGTCGCTGCCATAAACAAATATTAGCTTGAAGTATATTGGTTACTAAATACCACAGTACAGATTTCAGGTATGATGAAGTACAGGAACATGTACGGTCTACTACCACAACTGGTCTAAGGGACATTAATTCAAACATGTGCTTTGAGACTAAGAGAGTCATATAATTCTACCCTAAAAGATAACGATGGCTTGAAACCTGGAAAAGTCCACTGAAGGGACTGAAATTCAGAAGTGTGATTGGTGGCATAAGGCTGACAGTGACAAAATAAATATATAAGTTAAAAGCTCTCTACAATACATTTCCTGCAAAATCCAAAACATCCTGAATCAAGACTCTTCAAAAGAACTCAATATAAATATTTTCCAAGCTGTAAGAACCAAGTCTTCCAAGCAAATCCTACCACCTATTTTCTTTCAATAGTCTGAATATTCCATTAGGGAGCACTGCTTCATCAAGCTGGGAGACAAGACAACACGGAACATCCCTTGAATTACTCATTTATGGTTTGTTGTTGAAACTCTTTACTACAATAAACAAATATTCATTTTCCATATGCTCCATTCTTGAATTCCCTAAAAGCCATTTACCAGAAAGGAGTCTGCTCACAGACAGCACAGCCACTGAAATTTTTGAATATTACTAACACAAGAAGGAATGGTTAATTCTTGAGTCATTAATTTAGCAATTTTCAGATACAAAGTATTAAGAAATCTTGTATTTTCATAACTATAATAGTATTTCATTGTTGCTTTTGTTAACCTAGGAGATAGTGCACTTTTACAGAGCACATTTTTAAACACGATATAATGACACTATCACTTCCTCCTAGAACTACCATTTAGGTTTCATCAGGAAAACAAAGAATGTTCTGCCATGAAAAACAGAGTGGCAATTTTAAGATAATTTTCCCTTACTAATACTATAGAGTCATTCTTCTGTTCTGAAGAACACATACGGAAGGGGTTGGTTGTTTCTCAGGACTTTTTTTTGTTGTTGTGGAGGGTTTTGTTATAACTTATCCCTAAGACAAGGCATTCTAAATATTGAGAAACCTAAAAAATCATAGATGCTAATAATTCAATACATACTATGAAATACAAAATTAACTTTAATGTTATCTCTCATTTACGGGCATTTCTGTACTAATAGAAAGAACAAGAGATTTTACTAGTACTGTGCATTCATGGTTGGACTCGATGATCCGGTGGGTCTCTTCCAACCTGGTTATTCTATGATTCTATGATTACCGTGTCTAAACCTGGAAATGTTGCACGGCCCTTGACTTCAATTACTTCTTCCATATCATGTGCAGCATCTCGAAGGATAAACTTAATACTGTCACTGGCTGCCTCAGGAAACATCTGGCAAAGATTGTACAATGGCCTGTAAACAAGAAATGTAGGTCATAATCATATTACACCATTTATGTTAATGTTAATAAAAAAAGCACCCGTAGGAGGATTTCTCGTGTTCCACCTACATTATAATAATAAAATCCCTGAAACAAAATATTCTTTTTTAGAAACAGCCACCCAGGATATAGATTATTATTGCAATATGCTTAGTGTACAGGAACGCGTTTTTCACTGGGTCTTGTGAGATTTGTAAGGTCTTTGATTTAGTTGTTTCTAAATCTTAAATAAAAAACAATAAAAACTTCAAAATATACTCTCTAATCATCTGCTATGGTTAAAACATCATCTGAATCTCCTAACTACATTTTACTGCACTGAGGTATGCTGGCACATCCTGGGCACCCCACTACTCTAAATACTCTTAGGCAATGTTGAACATGTGAGGCAGCAATGTGGTTTGCAAAATTACTACTTAAACCATGAAAGAAAATACCCACAAAGTTAGGTCAGCTCCTGGCCTATGGTTTCTGCCTACAGGGAGATGCAGTCCAGAATCTGCATGTTTGGCCAAAGATTTTCCAGTATTTTCAGTTAAAAATGCTTGCAGTGATATTAATAAATCCCAGTCCTAGAAACAACCAAAATGTGTTAACACTTTATTTTACAAAGCCTAGAATGTGTGACAGTATCAATGGGTCAGTACTCTTGCTGACAAATGCGACAGAGCAACGAGTGTTACAAGCTGCATGTAACAGATTTTTTAAAACTTATTTCCTCTAGCATGAAATAAAAACATGCAAACAAGTGACTCATTGAAAGAAAGGTGTCTAGCATGCACAGTCAAGATAGGAATCACAGATTATTTTCAGTTGAAAGGGATCTTTGGAGATCATCTAATGCAACGCCGTGCTCAAACGTGGGATAACTTCAAAGCTAGATCAGGTTGCTCACAACTTTGTTGAGTTTTGTACATCTTCAAAGGTGGATATTCCACAGCCTCTCTGGGAAACTTGTTTTAAAAATGTTCAGTACCTATGCTGTGAAGATTTTTTTTTCCCTAAACGTAGTTGGAACTTCCCTTGTTGCAGCTTGTGTCCACTGACTCTTACCCTTTGCTGTATACCTCCGAGACAAATTTGGCTATATTGTTGCTACAATTGCCTGTCAGGTATTTGAAAGCAGCAATGTCAAACTGACAACTTCCTGCAAAGTGCTTATTTGGAACTTTTCTATGAGCTTAATATCATACACTTCAATTCCATTTTTTATCTAGTTCCCCGAAGGAAATAACAGAATGGAAACCTATAAAAACCACCCAAAGATTGCACACCGTCATTGCAAAGCTTAAAATACTTAACCAGCATTCTAAATAACTTCATACACAGAAGACTGCATCCATACATGGTATTATTTATCCACTACCCATGAAAAGCATTTTGCAGATGAAAAAGGACATTCTGAGGTTTGTAAAATGTCTTGGTACAATTGATAATTCAAGGAATACATGATAGAAAGTTAAAACACTACAGAGCTGGAGAGTCACCAGTTGTCTACAATCCCTGCAGAACTATCTGAAACAAACAACATGCTACATGCTTTATCCTAAGTGGCTTTTATCTTTAAATGATTTAAGGAGCAAAAGCCCACACAAGTTATTACTTACCGGACCAGTTTGTCAATTGTTCCGAACTCCGGTAAATCCAGATTTGCTAACTCACCAATATACTCCAAAAGGAAGTCAATCAATTTCTGCAAGAAGCACAATATAATATATTATAAAAATCAAAACAACAGCGACACAGAACTTAGAAAATAACAAGCAGTAAGTTGATTCTACTGCTATTCACAACACAGTAGCATGTACGTTTTATACTGCTTCCTGAATACTTAAAAAATTACTCTGGAATTCAAGGTTAATTTTAAACCTTACACGAAACCAAAACAACAAAACCTCCATACTTCCAACTTTGCTTTGTTTCCAACTGCAAGGCTTGGATGATTGCATTTCTGAATTCTCTCCAGTATAGTAAGCTGTTGTTCTATTGTTCTTCCAGCCAATAAAGACTTAAATGTCTCAAAGGACTCAGGAACTAGAAAGTAAAACCAAAAATTGATCAGACAAAAATCTCATACATAACATATTTAATTCAAGTGACTAACAAATTTCCAAACTGAAAAATTTATTATTTAGAAAAAGATACCCTACAGCTTTAAATAATTACCTCTTCAACAGTAATAACCTATCTGCATATCTGTAACATTAGATACATGAACACAAGTCAGAATATGTTTTTCAATGATTAAAAATTCAATTAATTTTGTATTTGCTACCTAAGCTGAGCACAACTACGTTGACATGCACAAAGCAGAACTGAACTTAAGGACACATTCAACCATAAATTTACCATAAGACAATTAGCTCTATGTCTAATTCATACCTAACTAGCCTTTGTATGAAGGACATTAAGTAAGGATCTTGTCATTAATAGAAAATAACAGAATACCACTCTGGCATAGATTTAGTCTTTAGTGTAAGTCCACATGCTACAAAGCATTCTAACCAGTTAAGTTTTTTGAATTCTTTTAACATCACTGCTTTCTGGTTACACCAAAACCTGAAAGCAATTTAAGAAGCTTTGTGTAATATAATTAATACCTTTTGATGGAAAAATGCAAGCACTTAAGGAAGCTGTTTGAAAGGTTGTTCAATCTTGTGACAGATACTTTCGTCAGAGAAATCCACACTAGGACAATAGTTAGATGCATTACGTACTTTATATTAATGACTGTTTTGTGTACTACTTGAAATGGGCCTCCTCCTTCCATCTAGCCACAGACCCAAAAGGAGTGAAACTCTGAGCATCTCTAACAATACTGCGACATTACAGCACTGGGAAAACCTCAGAATCCTGCCTCTCCAAGCATCTTCTCTGACAAAAATTTCAATCCAAACACTAGAGAAAGGAATCTTTTCTCATTTAAGTACAGATAACAGTACTATCCTGGCTTTCCTCATGCAAACACCAGCACTTTGGACTGGATGTATGGAGACCTTCAGAAAGGAGTATAGATGATTTAATTTTTCTTCCCAGTATTTATCTTTCAATTCTAAGGCTATTTAGAATCATAGAATCATAGAATAATCAGGATGGAAGAGACCCACCGGATCATCGAGTCCAACCATTCCTATCAACCCCTAAACCATGCCCCTTAGCACCTCATCCATCTGTGCCTTAAACACCTCCAGGGAAGGTGAATCAACCACCTCCCTGGGCAGCCTCTGCCAGTGACCAATGATCCTTTCCCTGAAAAATTTTTTTCCTAGTGTCCAGCCTAAATCTCCCCTGGTGGAGCTTGTGGCCACTACATCTCATCCTGTCTCCTGTCACTTGGGAGAAGAGGCCAGCACCCTCCTCTCTACAACCTCCCTTCAGGTAGTTATAGAGAGCAATGAGGTCTCCTCTCAGCCTCCTCTTCTCCAGGCTAAACAACCCCAGCTCTCTCAGCCGCTCCTCATAAGGCCTGTTCTCCAGCCCCTTCACCAGCTTTGTTGCTCTTCTCTGGACTCGCTCCAGAGCCACAACATCCTTCTTGTGGTGAGGGGCCCAGAACTGAACACAGGATTCAAGGTGCAGTCTCACCAGTGCTGAGTACAGAGGGAGAATAACCTCCCTGGACCTGCTGGTCACGCCGTTTCTGATACAAGCCAAGATGCCATTGGCCTTCTTGGCCACCTGGGCACACTGCTGGCTCATGTTCAGTCGGCTGTCAACCAACACCCCCAGGTCCTTCTCCTCCAGGCAGCTTTTTAGACAGACTCCTCCTAGTTTGTAGCACTGCACAGGGCTGTTGTGCCCCAAGTGCAGGACCCACTGCAGAAGAGCAGAAGGAGCTCTGGGATGAAACAGATCTGGTTTTCACTGCTTATTGCATGACTAAGGCTGATCACTAAAACCGCAATTACAGGCTACTCTTGGAATACTAGCAAAACTTCATGGAACAGGTAAGATCATACAGGGCAGAGAAAAAAGACTGTTTATAAACCCTCTGAAGACAAGAGGGATCTGTGGATCAGCCCTTTGCTTACCAGCAAACGTATAGGGAAGCTCAGGTGTGGCAGCTTTCAATTTTGGATCTAGTTTCTCCACATTCTGTGCTTCATTTTTATTTGTCTTGTGTTTCGTCTGTTCCTTATTCCCTGCAGCTTCTTCTTCACTCTCAAGGTCAGATTCAAGATCAGAGTGGCTATCTGCAGCACCATCCTCCTCATCTTCATTAGCAGATTCTTCCTCGCTTTCTTCTTCGCTCTCATCATCTTCCTTCCCATGTTCCTCCTCTTCTTCTTCCTCATTGTCTTTTTCCTCTTTGTCTTTATTTTCAAGATTAATTTTTCCATCCTGTCAGTAGAGAAAATAATAAAGTGACAGCACCTTGCCAGAATCACTATGCAAAGCTGTCACTAAATACACATGAACAGGATTTGAGCCTTGCTACCCTGACCAAGCAGTGGATGGCAGCAGTGCCGCCCAAAAGGGATTTTAAGGAGAGAACATACATATAGACTTAAGAATAGTAGGATATTTCCAAGAGACTGTAAGAAACTGGGAGAACAGGAGGTAGTATATGAGGACACAAAGTAGAGACTTCTAGCAAATGATATGGCAAAAGAATTCAACATCACATAGGGAAGCCTTCTTGATTAAAAAAAATTATATTCCTTCTACGTATATAGCACATCAGATAAATATTTGTTCCCATCCTGATTTTACTAATCACCAGTTTAAATTTACATTCACAATTTGTGTTCCCTTTGGGGGCAACAGCAATGCAGCACATGCACCACTGCCAGGGTGACTCACTACATCAGCTTTAGGGTTACAATGCTCTGCCATCTGAATCAAAGCCACTTCATAGGGCAACGATTCTTTTAGAAACCCACATATCCTCAAGCTGAAATTTCGGGGAAGCTGTATCAAATACAGCAGAAATTTAAAAAAGGACCAGAAGGGCCTATACCCTCTTTTCAGTCCAGCAGGTTAACAGCATAGAAGGCTACTACGATAGCAGGAGTATAGTCAGTACACTGAGTGAAATAACTATTTCCCTACAAGGAAGATCACTGAGAAGGCAGAGGAACACTGCTGTAGGGTATTCACCGCAGTCCACAGCAGGAGAACAAGAAGCAACAGGTCTAATTTGAAACAAGAAACTTTCCAACAGGATATAAAGGAAAATTTTTTCACAGAAGGTAAAGTCAGCAGAACAGACTGCCTAGAGATATTCAGCCTCCATTCTTGGAGATATTCCAAGAACAGACTGGATAAAGCCCTGAGCAAACAGATGATTTCATAGTTGACCCTGCTTCGAGCAGGAGATTGGATTAGAAGTCTCCACAAAGGTCAATTCCAAACTGATTTTTCCATCTTCTTATTGATACTTTGAAAATTCTAAAATTTTAAACCTTACCTTGTAAGACAATAAACACCTGTCATCTTTATCCAGGATAAAGCCATCAGCTAGATCATCAGCTGACACATGGCTGGGTTTCTTTTTATTCGCCTCTTCATCTATTCCACGCATTCGACGTAGTCGATCTGCCTGTTTTAAAAGACATATTGCACACAGATGTGAGCCATCTAGATCAATCAGGTAACTACACCAGAATGAAAGAGTTAGACGGGGCCTTGAGCTGCCTGGTCTAGTGAGAGGCATCCCTGGCCATGGCAAGGGTTTGGGACTGGATGATCTTTAAGGACCATTCCAATCCATTCCATGATTCTATCCCTCAAATACTACACCTGAAAAAATCAAAGGAAAAAAGTAAACTCAACAAGCTGAAGAAAATAAAGAACAGCAGTTTGAGAAATTATGGGCAAAAGCTTACGATACTTCATTTTTCATGGGAAATGCAATCTGGTAAGAGCACATACACATCGGATTGGCTTATCCGGAATGCTTTAAAACGTGCTTACCAGAGGCATTATGTTCTTGCATTTTAAAATTTATCTGTTCTGCTGACAAGACCAGTGCATCACTATTAGAAAATGTAAGCTTCTAAAGTGTTTATGGTTTTGTAGTGTTTCCCATATGCCTTACAAGTTTGTAGTAAACAGAAAGTATATTTAATTTGTAAATAGACCCAATGGGCAATACCTGAACCAGTCACTTACAAAAGGATTTCCACCTGGGCAACCAAATAGACTGTATGTCAAACAAGATGACAAAAAAAGAAAGAAAAAAATAAAAAAATCTTCCTTCTGTGCTACTGCTAGCTACCGAGATGCTGCTACTGAGGTAACCTGAACGTACTCAACACCTGCAGTCCTAAATGTGCCCCCAGTATACCAAAACAATAAAAGAAAAAGGAGGAAAGAAACATTTGCCAAATTATTCATTCTTTCAGTAAGTCTCAGAGCTCTGTGCAACAGACAGAGCATGCAACATTTTCCAAGAGAATGCTATTCCTCTGCAAAGCAAAGCTATATATGTATCCTATCGCTGGATGTCTCTTGCAACACTAGAGGAAAACAATAAATGACTTGCCAGTGTATTAATTCAACTGCTGTGCAACATGATACTGCCTCTTCCTGACTTAGAAGCACCTCTCAATCCTGAATAACTTGAAACGCTCAAAGGCAAATAGAAGCGATTATTACATTTTTATTGAAGAAAGATCAACTTATTTCATAAATCTCACCAGTCATGTACCAAACCTATGTCTTTTTGTTGTAATATCACACTGCAAACAGAATGCTAACAGAAGATTTCCTGAATTCATCCTCTGATGAATTGCAGTTTAGTACAACTACTTCCAGTCTAAGGTCAAGCAATGAATATAAGCGGTCACTCTCAAAAGACAGGCCACAAAACAATCTAAACCCCTAAATGGTATACCTCCAGCTTCTGGAGTCGTGCCTGCTCCTCTTTTGCCAATTCTTCTTCTGTCTTCATCCTTTCTGAAGGTTTTGCTTTCATCTCAAATCCAAGTTCTCGAACAATCATATCATATTCATCAGGCTAAGGAAACATTTATATAATTGTTTATTATCTTAAGTAGTAGTATTCTGCATTGCAGCCACCCCTCTGCCAGATTAACAGCTAAGAAATAGAACTGTTATGATAAAAGGAAAGGACCGTTTCCAAAGAAAGCTGCAGGAACATTCAACTCAGTATTAAGACAGGGAATGGAATGAACACTTGAATAGAAATTCTCCTGCAATTTCCCCATCCCAATTAAGTTACTCACAGCTGAAAAATTTACAAATAGCATCTTAAATAAAACCTGGTTTACCTATTGAAAACCTTTAAAATATTCCTTATTAATAAAATATTTTCCCAAAAAGCAGCTAGAATTTATAAATTTATAGTTTATATTTCACTTTATACTGTCAGACATGAGGTGAGTCTTAGCTACCTTAGTTACATAGATACTTGTCTTAAAGAAAACAAAAAGCAATCGTGATATCAAGGAGCATAATTGGGAAAGGAATCACTAGCGGAGATTACACTGGGCTTGAAAAAGAATCTTCTTGATACCTGTTTCTCCAAAATTCAGTTCCAGGAATTTTTTTTCTTACACATGACTAGATAATTTTCTCCAATTGATGTTACAGAGCATTACTAATTCACACGTTGCACCCTTGACAGTTCTTAAATTGCATCCCTACACATGAAGCAAGGGAATCTGATCTTCCTTTACAGAAAACTATGATGACAAAATTTTTTCCTAAAATACCACACTATCAACATACTTGAGTACTCAGCATGTTATGAAATATCTTCAAATAAAAAAATCGATACACCAAAATATGAAATTTTGATCCAGAATATTCTGTTCATTATTTGAAGATCAGTTTCAAGATAAGATCAATTCATTAGTTCAATCTTTCAAAAATTGAATTTACTGCCAAGAAATAAATGGAAATTCACAATGTCCTGCATTACAGCACAAAATTTCTACAAGAAAGAAAAAGGTGTAATGCATTGTGGCTCTAGAGCAAGTCCAGAGAAAAGCAACAAAGCTGGTGAAGGGGCTGGAGAACAAATCTTATGAGGAGCGGCTGAGAGAGCTGGGGGTGTTTAGCCTGGAGAAGAGGAGGCTGAGGGGAGACCTTATTACTCTCTACAACTACTTGAAGGGAGGTTGTGGAGAGGAGGGTGCTGGCCTCTTCTCCCAAGTGACAGGGGACAGGACGAGAGGGAATGGCCTCAAGCTCCGCCAGGGGAGATTTAGGCTTGAGATTAGGAAAAAATTCTTCACGGAGAGGGTGGTTAGGCATTGGAACAGTCTGCCCAGGGAGGTGGTTGAGTCACCGTCCCTGGAGGTGTTTAAGGTGAGGGTGGATGAGGTACTTAGGAGCATGATTTAGGGATTGGTGGGAATGGTTGGACTTGACCACTCGATCCAGTGGGTCTCTTCCAACCTGGTTATTCTGTGATTACAAAAATTTTTAAATCTAAGAATTGGTACTTTCCCTTAGTATAGAATACAAATGCTAGAAAAAGCTTTGAGACCATAAAATATCTATTCAGAACTTAAATATTTTCATTTCTTTTTGCTTGTATAGCACTATTTATAACAAGGAAACATTTGCTGTCACATAGATGTTGTTTTATCCAAGGAACACTGCAAAAGCATTCAAACTAAGTAATGTTCTCAACCATTTTAGTTCTTCAATATATTTATTGTAAAAATAAGCTGCGGCCAATAATGTTGTTTAATCTGCAACCTCTCAGATTTGATAACTAATGAAAAGCAATAGGTAATAAAAATCAGATAAATCATATAAACCCCTATATTCCTTCAACTAACCAAACTGGCCTAACATTGTAGCATTCCATCAATATGTAAAATAAAATGCTGGTGATTAACTTTGTCACTATAAGCCAAACCAAGAAGTTATTAGAACAAAAGAAGGCAGTCTAGCCAAAACTTTACCTTGGGTTTTTCTACTTCTTTGTCCTTTCTCTCTGACTTCGGGGGTTTGCGAGCAATGAGGGTATGGATTTCCTTCCAGTCATTGTCAAGCTTTTCTGTGAGTTCTAATGCACTTTCTCTCCGATTTTGCCTCTCTTGCTAGAAAAAAACAAAACAAAACAAAACTCAAATGCAGCACTTACATTCATATGAACACGACACATCATTCACAACATAAAATCAAAACGCTGCAAATTATTTAACATTTTTTAACATCCTTGGTGGAGGAAGCAGTATAGTTACACTGAATGGCACAAGGATTGCATAGAGAAACAAGTTAGGAGTCAGTGGAAGAGGAGGCCTGGGGATACAAAAGAACAGTCAATATTCAATGCGTAACCTAAAATGCACACAAAGTCAAGTGGACTTGATTCAAGGAACTTAGGCTCTTCTCCTAGACCGCTGTCTCTGTTGTTTTCTATGCCACTTTTATGTTATTCTGCAAAGACAGAAATTGTGACAGCTTCTTAATCATACTTATCTGTACTTCAGGGTTAAAATCTCACCTTTTCTTGTTTAGATTTGGCTATCATCTCTTCTATGAGTTCCTTCCTAGATTTAGGTTTTTCCTCCTCTTCGTCTTGCTGCCCACTTGATGCTTTTTTACGAAGGAGGCCCCCACCGCCACCAAAGTGAGCAGCAGTTAATTCAGCTAGAAAAAGAGAGTAGATTGTGAATCCTTTCCAATCCATACATGAAAGCTGGAGTGTTGCTGCTGCTGGGATATTGCCTTCCTATTGTTTCAGAATGGGAGCAAATAAAACCTACTGAATCAATCATGTACTATTCCCATACCTGTGGGAACGGCCATACCAAAGATTAATGCTAGACAGATAATTTATGCTGGCAACATTTTGCACAAGGTAGGAGTATGGGTTTTTTCAATATTTTAGCTAGTATTTAGGTGCAGAGGTGCAAGAAAGCAACCAGAAACCTCACACTTTAGATTCTGCCAAAAGGGCTCAAAATACATAATATTCTTTTTCACTGAAAGACAATACCGAACAAATGGTAAGTCCAGCTATGGTTGGACTCAATGATCATAAAGGTCTTTTCCAACCTAAACAATTCTGTGATATACATGTACCAGCAATAAAACCTGCAGTGGGACATTCGCTGACATGCCTTACCTGACAATGTTCCTTTTTCTTCTGTGTCACTGTCACTGTCAACAATATCATTTAGCTTTTCAATTTCTGCCAAAGACTGGCCATAATGAGTCAATTCCTCATCTTCATTAAGATTATAGATATTCTTCTTTCCATAATTTTGCTAAGAATAATTAAACAAATTAATTGAATATCAAAACATTTTTACTTCAGAGGCAACAAATTAATAAAGACTGTATTTTTGATGGTAGTTGAGGAGATTTTCATTCCAGTGTTCTGCTGGAACAGAGCACTGGAATAGGAGCACTACCAATACTGTAATTCAAATATATTAAACCTTAAAAGCTGGAGTATGAGGCTTGTCTTATTCTTATACTAATGTACAAATGAAGTAACTCAAAAGAGCCTAAGGAAGCTTAAATATTATCTACATAGCAGTAAAATCAATTCTTAATCACTACATTTCATGCCTAACGAAACAGACTTTAACGTATAGAAATTATCAGTAGAATATGCTATTATCCTACTCATTACTATACTTGAGTATGAGTATGACAAGGCAAAAAGAATAGTGCTGCACATACAACTCCCATTACAGAATGACAGTAAGTTACAGAGCTCTTCTAATCAGGCTTCTGATCAACTGCTAGACTAGAATCCCAAAGTGTACTTGATGCTGGCTGCCTTTTCCTCATTCAATTCCCAAAACACAGTAGCCAAAGCAATCACAGAAAACCAATCAATCAACGAACTCACTTAAAACTGGTTTTATTGCACATCAGTGCTCAAAGGAATTTCTGCTTCAAAAAGCTGTCTTGCAAAACCAGAAAGTTTTAATGAAAAATTGTGGATACTTACAAAAATCTTTTTAGCCATAAAAATTCCAAGCATACAGAATAAAAAAAAGAAAGCATTATCCTGCAAACCCTTCTGTTAAGGGGGATACTCCCAACCTAGAAAAATCAACCACTTCTCGTAGTTTGTTTTTTTTTTAAATTACTATACTTTACCTGTCTTTCCAAAGCGAATCGTCTGATCATCTTTTCCTCAGGACTTATTTTGGTGTCATACTCACCAAAACGTTTATCTTTAAACACATTTGTCTTTCCCCTTTCTTTATATTCTTTCAGTAATGTTTGGGTACGCTAGAAGGAAAAGAAAAAAAAAAAAAAAACAAAACCCAAGATAAATTAAAACCCAAAGAGAATAACTACTTTCAGAGAAAAGGTGAAAAGGCTTCATATATCCTGGCAATGTAATCAAATTAATCAGAACGTAATGAAAGAGAAGAGCTTCACCTGCCAGCCACCAGAGACAACCTTCTTCTGATGCAGCTTCTTTTTGGGCAAGTGTTTTTGTGCCTCATCTCAGTCCAGCAACTGTGTGGGATAATATTCTCACTTGTACAGAAATCCATTTTTCATCATATCCCACAATGCAACCAAGAAACAGAATGGTTTTATTGTGCAAAAGAAGTGCAGAGCACTTTGTAACGCTAATTTTTTATAGTTTTGTTTGCCTGGTGCAGCACTTATTTGTCAGGCTTTTTCGATTTTACAATTTGGCACAAGTGCCAAACAACTGCTGAATGATCAACATTTAGTTCTTCTGCAACTTCTCAAGTTGTTTTGCCTGGGTCTGCTTCAATTATGGCCCTCAGCTGGTTGTAATCTAATGCAGAAGGACATCCGCAACCCTCCTCATCTTCAAGGCTCTGGTTTCCATTATGAAATTTCTGGAACCAGTATCAAGTTGTACATTCACTGATGGTCCCCTGGCCAACTGTTTGGTTAATACTTGTTAGCAGTTTCTGCTGCTTTACATCCCTTTTTGAACAAAATTGCTCAAATTTCCTTTTTTTCCAACTTTAATTTGACAGCATAGTATAAAAAAGAATAAATAGTGAGAACAAAACCATTACCATAAATAAGTAGAGAGAATTTCATGCTTCAAAATAGTACCCTACATGAACACGGTTAAATAAAAGACTAATCCAAAGTAAACATCACAATTTATAATGAAAAAACCCAGCAATTAATTTTGACATTTCTGACTGCATTCAGGTCTTAGTGCCCCTTTAAGCTTTCACTATTACAACAAGGTTGCATTATTATCAAGGTTAGCATCCTGCAGCAACCCAAACAGGCATAGCAAAGACTGACAACTACATGCACTCTGTCCCAGTATTTGCTTGTTGACAACATGTGCAGTTGTAATGTGGACCTGCGTGATTTCAAGAAAGAATCATTCTCACACATGCAATAAGGTAAACTCGCAGTAGTAAACTCCATAGATTGCACCGGAGGGAAATGCTTTCAGCAGGCTCTCCATCACCATTCAAGCAACCTGAGGTGACCTGCCACTCCATCTGGGCACAAGAGAGGTAGTCTCTTATCTCACCCGAGATGGCTCGGGGTTTATCACCTCTCCACCACAGCTACAAAGGCTTGTAGCAACAGGACTAGGGGCAATAGGTATAAACTGGAGAGGGGCAGATTTAAACTAGACATAAGGAAGAATTTCTTCACCATGAGAGTGGTGAGACACTGGCACAGGCTGCCAAGGGAAGTTGTGGCTGCCCTATCCTTGGAGGTGTTCAAGGCCAGTCTGTATGGGGCTCTGAGCAGCCTGATCTAGTGGGATGTCCCTGCCCATGGCAGGAGGAGTGGAACTGGATGATCTTTAAGGTTCCTTCCAACCCAAACTGTTCTATGATTCCACATCTATGGATGCCATCCTTCCTCCTAACTTTTTATGCTTTCTTACCTTCCTGATGGCCTTAGACCGTGAGACACCAGGCAGCCCCACATCATTCTTGGTCTTCCTCCCCAAGATGTTAAACTTCTGCCTGTTGACCTTCACTTCGAAGGGGTTGCTCCTGACCATGGCCAGAGCTGACTTCACGGGGCCCTTGGCTGCGGAGGCCGCCGAGGCCTTCCTCTTCCTCTTGGCTGCCTTACCCATGTTCGGCTGCGCGTGGGGACGGCGAGGCCCGGGGCTGCCTGGGGTGATAAGGCCTGGGGGATGCGAGCAGGCCGAACAGGCGCACGAGGTGGGGCGAAACCGCTCGGGCCTGACCCACCACCTTCCCAAACCCCGTGGGAGCCGGCAGGGATCGCGGAACGAAGCGCTGGCAGCGGTACCGGCGGCAGCGGTACCGGCGGCAGCGGTACCGGCGGCAGCGGTACCGGCGGCAGCGGTACCGGCGGCAGCGGTACCGGCGGCAGCGGTACCGGCGGCAGCGGTACCGGCGGCAGCGGAGCCCAGAACTATGACAGCTGAGCCCGGCGCCGCCACCGCCACCACGCGTACCGCCGGCAGCCGCGCGCCTCTCGCGAGAACTCACCCAACTATCGCGAGACTTCCCGCTCCTCTCGCCTCCTCCTGTGGAGAGCGGGAAAGGCTCAGCGCACTACATATCCCAGCATGACCCACGCGGCGGTGAGAGCATTTCTCCTGGCGCGCCGCGTTGTGCCTATTGGGAGTTGTAGTCTCCTGCGGTGGCGGAGGCGGAGCTGTAGCCGGCTGGGGCGGGCGGAGAAGGGCGGTCGCTGCCCGTTCCTTGCCTCCGCCCCCGGGGAGGGGGCGGCCGGTGCCGGGGCGAGCAGCGGGTGATGGGGAAGAGGCGAGCGGAGCGCTAAGGTCCCACGGGGCCGGATGAGCGGAGGGTTTGGCGCCGCGGCGCTGGCGGGGCTGGTGGAGGGGGCGAAGGAGGCGGTAGGGGCGGCCCCCGCTGCGGCTGCCCTGAGGGGAAGGAGCCCCCGACCATGGAAATCGAGAACATCGTGGCCAACACGGTGCTGCTGAAAGCCCGAGAGGGTGAGAGCCGCGGGGGGAGGAGGAGGAGGAGCAGGAGGAGGGGGGGACCGAGGGGCTGGGAGAGGGTCCGAGGTGAGGGGAGAAGCGGGGACGAAGGAGGAAAAAAGGGAGAGAATGGAGGAGATGGGAGGGGAACAAGATGAGGGAGAAGTGGAGGGGGACAAAGTGGAGGAGAAAATGGGGGGTCAAGGTGGGGGAGAAAAGAGGGGGTCGAGGTTGGGGAGGAAGAGGGGGTCAAGGTGGGGGAGGAGGGGGGTCAAGGTGGGGGAGAAAAGGGTTGAGGTGGGGGAGGAAGAGGAGCTCAAGGTGGGGGAGGAGGGGGGGTCAAGGTTGGGGAGGAAGAGGGAGGCGCAAGGTGGGGGAGAAGGGTGGGCAAAGTAGGGAGGAGGAGTTGGGGAGAAAGTAGGGGGTCAAGGTGGGGAGGAGTAGGGGGGAATGGAAGGGAGTTGGGGGGAGATTGAGGAAGGGGTTACATGGGAAGGAGGGAGGGAGAAGGCAGGGGTTGGAGGGAGGTGGTGGGCAGGGGGCTGTGGGTCCTAGGGCACCTGCCCTATCCGTCCGGGGGCCAGCCCAGAGTGGGGCGCTTTGGGAAACAGCCCCCTTCTTCCTTCCCCCTCCTGATTGGAATGGTGGTGTTACCGGATGTTTGATGATCGTTAATCTGTAGGTCTTAGTTTATTTATAAATACATATGCATATACGTGTACATTACATAAATCTTTCCTGGAAGGGCCTTATACTCTGCCTTGCTGAAATTTCTGCTTGTAAAAAACCTACCTGGTGAATGCTGCCTGCATTTTGCAGTCGAATATTTGGCATTAAGCTAATATTAAGTGTGCATTTTTTCCATTAGATTAATACCTAGAGTTTGATTCCTCAGAACATCTTGACTTGAAAATTCCTTCCCCCAGCTAGCAAACATGTCAGATAAATAATGAAATTTAGTCTAGCATGTGGTTGCTGTTTAAACAAAAAGTCCTGACATAAGATTGTTGTCCTGCTTTTTCATGTATATAACAGTCCATTAAACAGCCACTTGAAAAACTCCCCAGATCACCACTGTGCTCCGTGCAGAGTGTGTTTTTTCAACCAAGAAATGTGCATATTCTTTTTGGATCGGATCCTACTTTTTTTAATTGTGTTGAGAAGTCCCATTAGTTTAGCTGGAGCTGTTTAAAGTGAGAACAACAGAATCTGCCCCTGTATGTTTTGCAAGTTCTTCCAACTCTAAATGGGTTTGGCGCTTACGCCATATGTATATCCAGTTAAATTTGCCTTAAGCAGCAAGAGAGGAAAGTAATCAGCTTTTTGACTTTGAAGTGCGGCTTGAAAACCAGAACAGTGATCACAATTTTGGGCCATTTCCCAACCTTAGCTGAAAAGACCACCTCAGACTAGAGGACATGTTTTGGCTGGTTTCACTGACAGTAACACGTCTGTGGTGGTGCTGCCTGAATTTGGAGTTTGTATTGCAGTGATCTGAGAAATGAAGGGAAAGTGGAATCTGGCTCAAAACTTTACTGTGCCCAAACTCTCACCACAAAGAGTGGAGTGGTAATCTTGAAAGGCTTTTAAGTGGCTGCTTAATGTCAGGTTGCTTCTTTAGTTAAGGTTTCACTATGTTTAAAAGAAATTATAGTGGTAGAACTGACCAAACAAGGTATTTTAATGAACTAAATGAAAGTCTGACAGCAGCTGGTGTGAAGAAGATCAGTTCTACCTGATGTGAAACTTATAAAAGTAATGGTAGGAAGCTGTTACTCTTTTGTACTTTCAATTTACCTGAAATCTTTTGTGTAAGCTTGCAAAAAATGTGGTTTCTGGCTTTGAAACCCCACTGATCAATTGGTAGAAGGTTTATCTTTTCAGGCCCGAGTTCCGGCATGTGGGGTACTTTTTACATCACATCTTCCAAAATGCTCTTTGAAATGAAAGTATTTTCTGTCTGTTGCATACTCTGGCTGGTCTGGCAATATCAGATTTACTCCCATCTGTCAGGATCATTCCATAAAATCCCTGTCCCACCTCTATTCCTGTGTGCCTGGTAGGCTCCAATGGGATGGAATCTGCCAGGTTCGTGTGCGAGATAGGTATTTCACTGAAAAGTCTAAAAAGGCCTTGCAATTGGGACAGAAGAGCAGATTTTCAGTTGACCATTCCCTTCCCACGTTCCTGTTATCTTACTGCTTAGTGCATTGAGAGATGAGATAGCACGGAAAAGTGCAGAATTACTGTTTCTGATGGAAGAAGGCAAAATACTAAGCCAGTGTAAAATAACAGTTTCACTTATTTTCATGTATAGGCTTGAGACACATCAGTTATCCTTTTCCAGTTCCTTAGTGTGTTAAAGATTAGATAACAGAGGGTGGTGACCTGGATAAATATTTCATTTGTAAAAGTAAAAAAATAAGATGTAAACCACTGTGTTCTTAGTTTATAGTTTTCAGTGTCATGTTGAAAGAAGTCAGTGTAAGCTTGATAATGAACTGCATGGGTCAGTCTAATTTGAATCTTACGAAGTCTTTTAACCTTAGAGATATTTCATCTTCATTTTCTGAACATGGAAACTGAAATAAAGATGTTGCATACTTGTCCTTATCCTGTGAGAGGGTGTGGCAGAGGCTTAATAGAAATTCAGAAATGCCTGGTAAATAACAGCAAGTCTAAACGAATCGTACCTGAGCACATAAACCTAACCTAACAGTCAAAATTATGATCCCAGATTTGTACTCGTCATTTTCCTCTAATTCTAGGTACTCAAGTTCTTCTGGATGTGAATATTGTTAGGATATGAACATCATTTGGGTTTTATACTACTAGGTGTTTAGAATTAGCACACCTTGAACAGCTAAGTGCATGTCCACTGTTTAAATCCGATTTGATATGTAGAAAGTAAATTTGATCAGGAACTAACTAGTGTGCTTAAACAGAGGATAACTTTTTTTTACTGCTACTTTCTTCTCCTACAGAATAAAACAAGATGATATTGCTGTCTTTCTAAACTACCTTCTGTCTTCTTGTTAATAGTCTTATTGCTAATTTAATTTGTTGGAGGTGTGAATCTTTTAATTCAGTTTGCATGATGAAAACATTAACTTATGAGAGTTTACTAGTCCTGCTTTTCAGGACATATCAAACCCCTTCTTCCCCCTAGCCTCAAAACTAGGAATTCTGTCTTGTGATGCTATTGTCCAAGAAGAATTTTCAAAGCTTTTCATAAAGCAGTTTATTTTAGTAGAAGCGAGTCTTTTTTTTATCCCATGTAAAGCTGTAATTCCCTGTAGCAACTACAATGCTCATTTATGTGAAAAGGAAAGCTATCTGGATTCCTTATCTTGTTTAATGTGACTGTAAATAATCAAATGCCAGTTCTTCACACGTGTGGGTGTGAGGTATGGCTCATAATATCCATGGTATATGTGTGTGTCTAGTACTAGAAGATACTGTGATGACACAAAATATCCAGTGGTACTTTATGGATGAAAGATTAAGGCATCAGGAGCTATACTGGGAGTTTTTCCTTTCTTCATCCACTTTTCTGGTTGACCTACTCATGCTGAGAGCTAACCTGTCCATGGAGGGATTTGCCTTTGGGTGAAAAGAGTGGTGCAAAGTGTTCTGGGATTCCCTGTCCTGTTTTCTGGGGATATGTGGCATTCTGTGCCTTTCCTCTTGTGCATACATTACTTTTTGAGGGAAATCTGTATGTGAGAAAGAAGAATGGAAAACTTGAAAAGATGAACCCTATGATGGAACACACGCAAGTGACTTGGTAGAAAAGCAAAAGATTATAAAGCAAATTCAAAATTGATCTTATGAGCACTGTAGTGCAGCAACTGAGGTAGAAAATCAGATAGTGTTAAGTGATAGTGATGTATGAACTGATAGTGATATATCAACTGTCAGGCAGATGGTGCAAAAGCTTGCAGTTTCAAGCTCTCCTTACTCAGATTTTCACATATTGGGATTTTTCACATGTAAAAGAATAATGTACCACACTATGACTTCTAGTTTTGTATATGAGCAGAGGAATGAACACATACACTTTTCCTAGCAGAACTGTCTTTGAAATGAGCAACTCTTGAAAGACTTTGATAAACTTATCCCATAAACGGGGACAAATGATAAATATAAATTAGACTATTCTGAAAAAAAATCTGAACATTCACAAAAATGTATTATTGTTTTGTATTCACTTTTCATTTTTTCCGTATCTTCCAATTTTCACAGTTATTTCAATCACTCTTAATGAATACTTTGACTATAGGTAAGCCCCAAATTAATTTCTGCATTCCACATGTAATCTGTTATGTTTTGAAGGAAAGAAATTAATCACTGTATGGTTTAAACTGCTTTGGAGACTATTACTTTAGGCAATGAAAGAAAGAAGGCTCCTAAAATACTTCCAAAGGGTAGATCTGTAGTTCGTTTGAAGTCAACGGCAGTTTACTCCAATTGAGGATCCATGCCAAGAGTGCATTTTAAGCATACGTATTCTATTTGCGTCTGCTTTAAAATTCATTTGTACTGCTCTGGCAGGAGCAGTTTGTGAATGAGGATTGGGTCTGTTGTTAGGCATAGAATATCCTCTATGTCTTGACTGGTTTAGGCTGAGCTATGATCGTGCCTTAAGCAAGTTTTTCCCTGGGCTTGTGATTGTATTGGTTCTGGCCTGTGGTTGCAGAATGGATAAGTTTGGTTCACAGATCCAACTGGAAACTGTATAGGGTGTGTGGGTTGTTGTAGTGGTATTTTTTCTGTGTTATTGGGGTTTTGGTGTTTGGGTTTTTCTCCAAAAAATTAGTTTCCAGAGGCATCAGCAAGCTTCTGCAGATTTGGTAATTGTTAGGTGCAGCTCAAGGACAGAACTAGCAGGAGCCTTTAAGTAACAGAATGTGATCACAGTTTGGCTTAGGTTTGATCAGGAGAGATATTTGTTTCAGAATTGAAATTGTGTTAGTTTAGCACTCTTCACAAAAAAAAAAAAAGCAGATTGCTTAAATTGTGTGTTTTATCTGACTTCATATAAAAACAACTGGGATAATTCTGCAAGCAAAATACATCCTACATTTGCTTGCAGTATAAGGTAATTCAGTGTAGTATTTGTGATGACACAGAGGCAGATATCCTGTAATGCGTCTATCTGTAACTAGGGAGAAAACTGTGGTGATTGCTCAGGTCACTGCAGTTTGACTATCAAACTGGACTAAAATCTTTATTTTTTAAGGAATATGGTCAAGTGAGAAACCAAGGCACGCTCATATCCAGAAAGTCCATTCACCAGCAGCAAATACTAATTTTAGTCTGAGTGTGTTGTGAGTTTTTGCAGGTGCTGTTATTTTTGTCTGTTCTTCCCTTATTTGCCTCCTATGTTCTATTGCGCTCCCTTATTGCATTGTGCTTTAAATTGCTGTAAACTCATTGTGGCAGGAAACATGTCTTCCTGTGTTTGTACAGAATTATGCACAATGTCTGCCTTTTTGTCCTTTATTTAATGAACTGTAAGAAGAATGCATGTGGGCATGTTGGACTCTAAATAATTACATTTACTAAATAAATATGAGAGGTCTAGTTATTGACACACGGCTGTTTTAGTTATTTCAAATGTGGCAATTATAAATAGAGGGTTCACAATCTCATTAAAGGAATTTTACTCCTTTTCTATCTGTTGATGTACCGTCCTGATAAAAAAAAAAATCCCCGTTTATCAGGGAGTCATCTGTAAAATTGAAGTTTTTCTACTATGTTTTTTCTCTAGTAAGCACTGTTCATTAAGTAGTTGTTATATCAAAATGGAATGTAATGTTGTTTAACTGCAAGGTTAAATTAATACTGGTTAAGATTACATTTACTGAAGTTGATATACGGCTTTCGCACCTGATTTCTGAAGAGGTGCAGAAGCTATTCAGTGTGTATGCACTAACATTCTTAAATGTGCACATGATTACTGGGATTGTATGTAGAGCCAATGTGAAGAACCAGTT
Source organism: Clamator glandarius (assembly GCA_033459285.1). Taxonomy (NCBI): domain Eukaryota; kingdom Metazoa; phylum Chordata; class Aves; order Cuculiformes; family Cuculidae; genus Clamator; species Clamator glandarius. The sequence goes on along the minus strand of JAUNZM010000016.1, from coordinate 247,542 downwards.
GTTCAAGCAGTTATAGCTGTGGGAACAATAAATGATTGTGCATATAAACAAGCTGCACAAATGTTCACTTAGATACTTACGGGGTGTTTAACTGCTTACAGTGTTACAGCTCTAACAGTCAGACAAATGAGAGGACTACCTTGCTGAAGTTCAGCTATTGTAGGCACTTGAATCTGTATTGTCTTAAAAATGCTGTAACAATCTGTAATCTATAGATATCTTTTATGTGTTTATTTATTGAACTGCTTGCAGTCTTGCATCTGTATTCTTGGCCTTTATAATGATGAATAGTTAGTTGCCTACCTTGTGCTAAAACCTGAGTTTTCATCTGAGTGATTCTGGTAAACTTGCCAAGAGCCCGCCAGATTATGTGTATCATACTTCTGGACAAAATCTTTCTCCATATAAAAGAGGCTACTCTGATAAACCTTGTTAAGCTGTGGCCAGGCTTGTTTTTCAGTGAAATGAGATGTAAAAAAAAATATATATCTAACCTGCACAGTGGGGAAGGTTGGAAAGACCCCCCCAAAGCAGTACTGTGTTAACCGTCTCTGGAACTGGAGGCATGACAGCCTTCCTCGAGTCAACTTGTCTCCTAGCCTGAAGTTAGTGGTGCTTTAGTGTTACCATTCTGATCTGAAGACCTAGGTTATCAGTTCTGTGGTGTTTTGTGCCTGGAAGGTGGATCTTGCACAGTAAGGACATACCATTAAAATGTGTTAATTAGTGGGCAGTGTTTACAAATGTTCTTTGTAGCATAAGGCCATAGTTAAACTGGAATGTTTTAGATTTTCAGTTTTAATGTTTCTTGTGAGTGGTTTGAAGGAAGATGTGGCAGCGAGTAGGTGAAGATTTGAATTCACGCGAGTTTAAAATCTGTGAGAAACATTCTTGCAACTGGGGAAAGTGAATTGTGAGACTGTATGTACTCGAATTGTTCTAATACATCTCAGTGTAGATGATGTAGAGCTTCTGTATCAATCTTTTGCATTTTTCATTGAACCAATTGATTGACTTATACAGTTAAAGGCATGCTGTAGGTCATCTTGTTGCAGTTTTATGCTTTCAGAGCTTATCTGGGTGTGGCCCGGTATGAATTTCTCAGTTGGTATCTGACAATCTGGTTTGTGGAATCAGTTTTGCAAGAATGATGTAGCAATCATGCACCGCTAGTGCTATGGAGCTGTGTGGTTCTCAACCACAGGGAAACGTCACTTGCACTTTGCAGGCCAGAAAGCTGAAGCATGGAGGTCCCTGGACAGCTCAAGGGCAGAGTCTCAGTGTCAGTGTAGTAGCCACTGAACCATACAATGTATAGTCTGTGTATATTTATTAGCCTAAGATAGTACAATGATTCTCACTATTTTCATTCTGTAGGACAGAATCCAAGTTTCTGTCTCAAGGAAGACTGACTAATAATGCTCAGTGAAATGAGAGTCATGCTACATACAGTTCCTGTCTGTAAGGAAGATCCCTGTGGCTGTGGGAAGTCCATCTGACGACTTGAAAAATATTCTTATTTATCTCAATCTGTTTCTACAGTAGATTGCTTTGTTTGGCCCCAACAGTTTCTTTTTCTGCATCTAGTTGTGTTTTACTGATGAATTATGTAGGTATTTCAAATGTTTCTCTGAAGTGTAAGAAAACAGTAGTTGAAAATGAAAACATATTAACATCTTTCCCATACTATATTTTAATGCAGTGATCTCACTGAATTTAGTATGTAGCATTTTAAGAAGCAAAAACATGTAAAGAGGTAAATGCTGTAATTCTAACTCTAAGTAATAATTTGGGGAGCTATGGCTCTCATGTACCTGAAAATGTAATTGCAATGTTTCCTCACTGTAATGGCGCATTGCTGCATCCACCCTTCTCTTTGTAAAAGATGAGTCGCTTCAAATTGGACATTGTTCTAGCCAGCAATTACATCTGAAAGAGGCAAGAGTGGTAATTCATCTGAACCACATAGGTCAACCATAAAGCAGATTAACCTAATGGCTTTGCTGCTGCTGTGTTGGAAAGGAAGCCGTTGGTCTTTCTGGAAGAATTTTGTCTGAAGTATTTTAGAATGAGATCCAGAATAGAAGCTCTGAAATCAATATTAAGACATTTACAAACCACAGCTCTTGTAATTTGATTTGATACTTCTTTTAAGCTGCTTCAGAAATGGAAAAGGATTTTGCAGTTAGGGAATAACATGACAAACAAATATTACCTCCTCTGTTAACTTTTACCAGAAATGCCAAATTTATCTGTAAATGATGCAGGTCTTGCATTCTCTTTACATTTTTGGGGTGCACAGACTATTTCTGTGCATTTGTTGTAAATACAGTAACAGTCAGTTCAGAGAAAAGAGAAAGCATGTTGATTTAGTTGATATTCCTAAGCACTTGATTCTTGCCTATCATTAATAAATTATATGTCTTATATCGACTTCCATAGGATGGTGAATTCAGTTGCTTTCTTGCAAGTAGTCTCTTTTTGTAAAATGAAAATTCATAATAATTACATCGTACATAACTGGCCAGATATTTGGGGCAAAATACAGCAGAATTTGTTGTGTTGGACTTCAAGTTTAATGCACCAGTGATCTTCTTTTTTGGTTTTGGGGATTTTGTGTATGGGGGTTTTTTGTGGGTTTTTTTTTTTTTTTTATTATGCTTCAGAAGATTATATGATTATATACTTGGCATATATTACGGGTCAGTTTTTTACTCTTTCCAAACTGCATGGTGGTATGAATTTGGGTCAGTTTATCACTCTTGATCAGTACTATGTTCTGCACAAATCAGTCTTTCTGATGAGCTTCTAACAGAAGAAGTTTAACTTCTGTGGACTTTGCAGCTTAGTCTGTTTTTTTTAGTCACATGGTTAAAAAAATTAAATTGAAGCTTCTGTCCATTGTTTTTCATGGTGATATAATCTATACCTAGTCCTTTTCCATTCAATGGAATGTATGTGTAGAAGCTGTCTGTGTTACCATTCCTTGATCTTGTTCCTGTCAGTTCTGCCAGAAATACTCTTTGGTCTGTGTGGTTTGATATTCTTCAAGCATATATTCAACTTCTTTTTAATATAAGAAGTATTTTCTTAAAATAGCTTGAGTTTGTTTTAATAATGCTGGTGATCACAGCTTCACAGTTAGTTTTGTTACTGAATTAAGTATGACGGGGCAAGTAGATTTGATGTATTCTAAAATTTTTTGGAAAGTGAATGAAAAACTTATGAAGCAACATTAGGAAATAAAATGCAGAGGTTTTTTTAGAGGGTAGATGTTGGCTCAAAGAATCTCTACAAGGCAGCTTTTTAAGGTTTTTGTATTCCTTGTTTGTTTACTTTCCTAGTAGATTTGAGAATGTTTTGTTGCAGCAGCACAGTGGGATGTGGATGTTCCTTTTGGCAAAGCTCATGGGAATTCAATATAAGCAAAGGTACGCTAAGCTGGAGCTGCTCTAACTGCAGTGGTAGAACGGTTCAAGAAGTCGTACATTTGAGTGAAGAGGGATTTTTTTAAATACCTATTCTGTTAGTTCCTTTCTCCCCTGTGATTTAATTCTGAAAGACTTGAGTACTGTTTGCTGCTTGGTTTTTATTCGAGTTACACAGGGTAACTCCCTTCCTTTCTCTCCCATTGTGGTTAACGGTACGTACTGCTTTGGTACAGTTAGGAAGTTTCTGTGCAGTTCTGCTACAGTTCTCTCACGTGGAAATGCATCTGGCCATATCACTTCGTAAAATCTTCCTTTAAAATACTTTGCCGCACAAAAATTACTCTTCCGCTGAAATGTTTTGCAATTAAAAATAGAGATATACATTCCTGTATCTATCTCTGCTTTATTTGAGAAGTATCTCTTTTGTAAATGCAATTTGCTTCTTCAGATCAATGTGCTAAAATTCCAGTTTAATGTTGAAAATGGAACACATAAATTTTTGAGAAACAGTTGAAAAAATACCATAGTAAGTTTAAAAATCAGTTTAATATTAGTGCTGTGAATCTTAAGCATTGAAAAATTCTGAATTCTACAACAGCAAAGTCCTTCCTGATAACCTATATACTGCTGTAGTCTAGAATAAATGGTGTATATTTGAGCAATGACTACTAATTTATTAATGGAGTCTACTCTTATGACTATTACTGCCCTCAAAAAAGAAAGAGAATGTTTACTTACAACTTTATTATCAAAAAATGTGTTGAAAAACTTTGTTCTATGCATTTTATTACTCAACTTTATCATCTTCCATTCTTCACCATGGCTGAGAGATAATTCTTAGGGTTTTTTTTTTTGGTTTGTATGTAATTTTCAGAATACCTCAATATTTGCCTTGTCTCTGCAAAGATATTCTGTATGCACAGCCAAAATGTGAAATATTTATATTGTAGAAGACCTGCATTTTTTAGTGTTTTGTATAAATGTTCTTCTATATCAGGTTTGGTTTTGGTTATCACTGTAGATTGATTTCTTTCGAAGCATGAAAAGTGGTGACAGATCTGTAGAAGTGACCTAATTTTATGCTGCTAGTGTTATGTTTTATTTCATTCTGACAAAGTATTCTGTTTTACATTACTCATATTTTTCTTCTAGGTAAACGGAGTGGGCGTAGTAAAAAATGGAGAGAGATGCTGAAGTTGCCACCTGTTAGTCATTGTGAAGGTATTAGATCCTCGATTGGTAGGTGTCCTGTGGAATGGTCTGACATTTTATTTTATTTTTTTGAGAAGGAAGAGTAAGAGCTTGGTGGTGTTAACCGGAAGCATTGTGTCTTGCTTCTGATTGCTAATTACAAAAAAAACTATTAAAACTTATAATGTGATGAAGAATTTATAGGAAGATAAATTTAGAAGATAAAAGCTCCTTGTTTGTTAAAAAACCCCTGCTCCTAAAGGATAAATTTACAAAGTCATGTATTAGTAAAAGGAGTCATAATGTAATTTGAATGATGTGGTAATATATTTCACTTTTTTCCTTAATATCTTGTAGTATTTTTTTCCCTTTTCTGTTATTATCTTTTATTTCTTCTTTCCAAACAGTGTTGTTTGCTTTAGGATTGCTATTTCACAGTATTGTTACTTTCCACTCTGCAACCCTAATGAAACTTAACTTTATCATTCAATGCGTTTTTAATAAATGTGATAGTCTAAGAGACTAATGTGTCTGGAAGTGAGTGTTTTACTGTTCTTTGGGATCGTTGCATGGCACCGATTCCTTTGCTAAATTTGTTAATGTAAATTCTTCATGTTTTAGTGATGTTTCTATGACCTATTCTCAACTGGCAGTAAGGACTGTGCTATGACAAAGATAAAAATAAATATTTACTTCTTAATTCTTTCTCAGAAAGAGACTATAACCAGCTTTGTGACAAGCAGCCAATAGGAAGACTTCTCTTCAGACAGTTCTGTGATTCCAGACCAGAGTTGAAAAGATGCATTGAATTTCTGGATGCAGTGGTAAGCAGCGAGAAGTTGGAGGTGGATGTCAGTAGGCAATAGGTTATGTGATTTTGTTTGTAAAAAGTTTAATTTTTGTGCTGGTTTTGTCTGGGATAGAGTTAATTTTCTTCATTGTAGCTCATGCTGTACTATGTTTTGGATTTTTGAACAAAACCGTGTTGATAAGGATGTTTTAGTTATTGCTGAAGGGTGATTACACAGTGCCAAGGCATTCTGTATCTCATGTTGCCCCACCAGCGAGTAGGCTGAGGGTGCACAAGAGGCTGGGAGGGGACACAGCCAGGACAGCTGACCCCAGCTGACCAAAGGGATGTCCCATATCATGTCAGCGTGCTCAGCAATAAAAGCTGGGGGAAAGAAAGAGTAAGGGGTAAGTTAGAGTTAACGGTGTTTACCTTGCCAAGTAGCCATTATGCATAATGATGAAGCTCTGCTTTCTTGGAGATGACTGAACATCTGCCTGTCTGTGAAGTGAATCAATTGCTTGTTTTGCTTTGCTTGTGCGTGCAGCTTTGCTTTTTCTATTAAACTGTCTTTATCTCAACCCACCAGTTTTCTCTCTTTTACCCTCCTGATTATCACAGAGGTGAGTGAGCAAACAAGCGGCTCTGAGGGGCTTAGCTGCCCACCAGGGTTAACACACAATAATTTTTAAAATATTAATGTTCTTGAAGCACATCTCTTCACTAATGCTGCATACATGAAAACACGGTGCGATATACTCTTTGCCAACTGTAAAGCTGTAAACTTCTGATAAATGTGAAAAAAAAAACTCTGGCTGTTAATTAAAGGAAAATGTTAATATTTGCCATAAAATCTCTGCCATCTTGATATGGTGAGAGCTACAAAGATGGGCATGATGAGAATGAGAGAAACAATTTGGAAAGACACAGTGCTTGGCTTCTTGAGCCTAAGGGGATTGTGTGTACAATGAATATTACTTGTGGTACTGGGACTTGAAAATGTTGTAAACGTACATTTGAAAATGTTGCACCATGCATGGGAGCCCTAGGCTAGCCAGAATGTGCTAACTGAAAAAAATACAACGGAGACAGAAATTTAGGGAACCACCTATGGAAGGAGAGAAACCAGATTTGGGAGAGTAATGGAAAAGGAAGTGCTTTGTCTTGATATATTTGCAGCTTGTTATCTAATGCTAAAGACTGTGGGGAGGAAGGAAGTGTGCCTGCAGCCATGTTTTGCAAAAAATACTCAGATAAAACCCTTGTGGGGAGGGTGAAAGTAATGAGAAGAGTAGGCAGGCACATGGCAGTCTTTGAGAGGAGAGAGTAAGAGCTCAGACTTCATTCTTTGTGCCTCATAGTTAATCCAACTGCAGTAAGACATGGTGTCAAACTGGGATTGCTGCCAATTTCTCATCCTAACTAAATTTGTTCTTATATTCAAATGACCAAAAAAAGATAGAAGTAGGATAGTGCTGCTGCTTACGTGTGTCCTGTGATAAAGTATCAGAATGCAAGACACCCCTGAAAGGTACAGAGTGTGAGGAAGTACATGGGATTATTGCTGTGGCCCCACATATCTTCCTTCCCCCTATAGGAGTATAAACTGAAGCACTTGCTCAGCTAAAAAGGATCTTTGGGGGCAAATGAATAGAATTGCCTTGTATTTGTCAATGAGTCTTTGTGCTATTAGGCTTACTCCCCAGGTGCATCTCGCCATAGCCTTAGGACTCTTAGAAGCTGTTCTTGCACCAGATTCCAGAGACCTGTTTGACAGTTGGAGATGTGGAAAGGATTGAATGGAAATCCCAAATGGTGGAGCTAAATATCCTGAAGTGAATATAAATAAGACCTGTTAATGAGAACCGCACCATAGGGAGACCACTGACAACTGTGGATGTACCATTAACGGTTACAACTTCGATACATGTTTTTAATCCTTAAAAGCTTAGATGAGGAGTAGCAGAATCTTAGGCAGAACAAAGGAGAAAGAACTCTTATGTATGACTATAAGGCAGGCGTGTCTTTACACTACAGATGTTATTTTTCAGGTGAAATGATCTCCAAGAAGTAACTGTTTTACACTAGCTGAAAATTTTGAATTGTTTTTGAAGTACACAGCCTATATGGGTTGCAACACTTCTATGAGTTAACACAGGCTGTCATTGCAGAGATAATTGATATAAGGGATGACTTCACAAAATTTTTTTTTTTTAAATAATTTTTAACTTCCTCGCAAATGAATTACGCTTGGGAATCACTGGAACCAGGAGGCTTGTAAGAGCTAAGATAACCTCTAATAAGTGGTTCTTGTGATCTGAAAGCTAACATTTTGTTTCAATCAAGGAAGTGAGATAAAATACCTATTACCTCTTACAGATGGTTCCTGAGGTAGCCTGATTCTCTTTTCTGGACTGGACTTCAGCAAAATTATTCAGGACTTTTTTTGGGTGAGGGGGTTGGGTTGAGGGTGTTTTTGTTGGTTTTGTTTGTAAGGCAGTAACATGAAGTTAAAGGCTAAGGTTATGGCATTTTTACCTTGGGTTTTGCCAATTCTTTTTATTTTAAATCAGTTTTAGACCTAATCTTTCTTAATATAAGAATATGGCATTTATGCCAGAAAGTTTAAGAGCCTTGCATCTTAATTAAAAGTGTTTTCTGACTGTATTACATTGAACAGTGTGCTTTCAGGAGTCTGATTGCTTCAGGAGGCCAAAATGGCAAAATCACAGTAATGTAGTGCTGCTATGTTGCTTACTGAGACTGGTAAGCTTTAATTCTTGAGTAGGTGTGATTTTAAAGTCTGGAGTCAGCTTGGCTCTAGAGAAAGAGTTGTGAAATAATTGAACACAAGTGACAGAAATTAAAGTGAGGAATTACAGTTATCCAATCATCTAGTGACTCATTTCACTAGCTGGGGAGAAGGTTACTCAAGTATGAAAAAGAATGGGTAAGAGCTCAAACTTCCCTCTTAAGCTCTGAGAGTAACAGAAATTAGTTGACAGGGCTGTCTCTTAGACTTCCTTTGAAATTACAGCATCTGCTTGAAAAAGGATGCCTGTTTGTATTACATTAAGTTAGTGACTACTTTGGCATAATTGAAAAAGGTAAAGGTTTTAAGTGCACTGCTCTGGTTGATTTAACTTTTCTGACCTGCTCAGGTTGTTTGGTAGTTGCAGAAGAATTCTTTACCATTGTGCTGATAATTGTGATATTTAAGTAGAAAAAGCAATGGCTTGCAGTTGTTTGTGGATTTGAGTACTGTGCTGAAGTGGTTGGTTCCATAATGTCTCAGCAGAAGATGATGTTGATGACTTAGTAGTGAGTCAGCATGGGTTGGTTGCAATTGATTGCTGAACTGGAGATCAGGGATTCTGTTATTTCCAGTACTGTGTGCATGTTTTGTTCTTGAACTGTCACTTATCAGAGCAATAGTTTTCTTCATAAAAGTATGTAGCTTCTCTTCCAATTAGATCAATCACTTGGAACTTCCTATGAGGTTCTTAATGGTGGTTGTCCCAATGCACCAAACTGTTAGTCTGTGTGATATAGTTCTCTGTTCTGGAGGTCTGCCGTATATTCTTCGTTCTAGGTGCATGCATTTATGTTCCGAGATGTGAAATAAACTTTGATTGAGTTGGCCCAGCTTACGAAGCTAATACAGGTTGAGATCTCATTTATCTAATTCATCTTTCCTTAGATTGTCTTTAAATGTTGTAACTTCTGATGTGTGCTTCTAGATTTTTCCATAAAATTATTTATAGTAGGTAGTCTATTGATTTTTTTCAAAATTTTTATTTGTATTGTGTTTGGGTTGTTTTTTTTCTGCAAAATGCACTGTATTGCACAATGGTCTTTTTCTGCATCACAGTACCATGCATTGCTAAGTCAAAAACTTCATGCAATTTTGTGTCTAGTCAGTTGTAGTTTCTCAAAGAATAAAGTAGGGTTTGGCTTAGAATTCACTTATTTCCAGTTAACATCACCTTGTAGAGAGTAGTTTTATCCTGGTTTTATCCAAGACCTGTAGCAAAGAAAAATACATGAAGACAAAAAAATAATGCTGTGAAGAAAAAGCTGATTATTGTACTCTTATTTAATTATTTCCCATCTGGTTCATTCTGTCATACAATACTACATAAATAATACCTCATTGTAATTGATCTAATTTTACTTCTAGGATGCATTTTCTGTAATTACATCTAAACTAATTATTAGTTTTTGTATGTCTTCCAAAAGTTAAATTAGATATGCTTTTTTTTCCCTTGAGACTGTTCTCTATACATGTTTCAACATGGAGCCTAAAAATCTGTAAACAGATTTTAAACAGTGAGAGCCTTCAGTACCTTTATATTAGGAGCATTGTGTTATTCATGATAAAAATTATTTAGAATCATGTAAAACACTGTAATGCCAAATAGCTCTGAACATAATTTAATCTTCATTCCATTCCTCTAGGCAGAATATGAGGTATCTTCAGATGAAAAGCGTATAGACTGTGGCCTAAAAGTTTTGGAGATGTACTTCACTAATGGGGTAAATATAATACATTGAAAAATATTTTCTCAAGTGTTTTGTAAATGTCAGATAAATGGACATCCAAGTGGTTGCATTTGTTATAGTAAATTGACATTCAAACTTAATTACTTCCATTTTTGTCTTCCTGAAAGGTATGCTGCCTTCTAAAATCGTGAATCTCTTGTCAGATTCATAACTTGAGCAGGAACCTTGACATGTCTGCTTTTAAGACTAGTGCCACTATGATTTATTTTCCTGTGTTTTGTAATTAAAACACTGGTCTCAAGTAAAGATCTGTTTTGTTTTTTTTTTTTTCAAACAAACTCATTTAGAATGTAATTCAGAGTTTTGTAGTCTGAAGATGTAAGAACGAGGAATTCTTGAGATACTTGGGCTTCTTTCAGACTCCTGGGTGGCCTTTGTTGGTTTGCTATAAATTTTCAGAATTGTTGCAGGTTTTCACAAAGAGAAATGTTGTGGTGTTTTGTTTTGTTTTAGAGCATTAGATTTCTTTGTATTTTGCATGGAGACCATTAATAGTGGATCTTTTGCATATATTAGATGTCACTGCTTGATTTTTAAAAGTTTGTTTTTTGGTATCATAGAATGATTTGTGTTGGAAGGGACCTTAAAGACCATCCAATTCCAATCTAACACCTCCCACTAGATCAGGCTGCTCAAGGCTCCATCCAGCCTGGCCTTGAACACCTCCAGAGATGGGGCAGCCACAACTTCCCTGGGAAACCTGTGCCAGACCCTCACCATCCTCATTGTGAATAATTTCTTCCTAATGTCTAATCTAAATCTGCCCCCTTCCAATTTAAAGCTATTTCCCCTCTTCCTATCACTTCATGCCCTTATAAAAGGCCTCTGCCCAGCATTCTTGCAGCCCCCTTCAGGTGCTGGAAGTCCTCTATAAGGCATCCAGTAGAAGCTTTTCTGTGGATATATAATTAGACATTTGCTTTCTATGAATATATGTCCTTCCACTTCTTTGGTCATCTTGAGAAGACTTCACTCCAAATGAAGATCTTGCAGATGCCTTAATAGCAGATCAAGTTTGCCATATCACTTCTGGTAATTTCTTTGGGACTACCATAAGTCACATGTAGATTTGCAAAAAAAGCAGATTTCTTTGGGTTGGTTAGAAGTAGTTTCCCAGCTTGTGTGTGTGTGTATCTTTCCCCTTCCTTCCTTCTTGCCAAGCCAAATGGGTAACCTGGTTTTGTGGTGGTAGACTTATGGAAAGGAGAAGAAATTTGACTTACTACCAGGTTTGTTTCTCCAAATACTGACATAGTAAAATTGCTATAATAGCTTTCAATGCATTTTTCTGTAATAGAGAACAAATAAAAATTTTGCCTAAATGCAACTTTCTTGGTTTTCTTTTTAGCCAAAACATTCCTTTCCTTTTCTTCTACTAGAAGTTTTATTTCACTTTCACAATACAGAAATTCCGTTGTTGTAGTGATTTACAAAATTGCTTTCATTGTTGGTTTTTGGGTTTTTTTTTATAAATTATGGAAAGTCTGCAGCACACTTGCCAGAAATACCTCAGGAAACAGTAAATGAATGTAGAGCAAGACTGGAAAAGAACCCTTCTAAGGATCTTTTTATGGACTGTACTAGGTAAGTTAAAACTGCATAGTGCTAAGTTTGAGTATCACAGGAGATCTGTGTGATTTTTGAGAAAAATGGAAGGTGATGTTATTGCACCCAGGAGTATTTGGTCTCTGAAATCAGTGTACGTAAGAAATTTGGAACAGATTATTGAAGGACTAGGTTTCCTTCAGATGTGATTCAGACATTTGACTTCTGCAGAGCTTTTTCTTCAGTGCTGTTTTTGCATAAAATTACTCTATTATCTGCTATCAAGTATTCTGTGAGTTAAAATAGTATTTCTCTATTATATTCTTATCTTTTGAGTCACTTCTCTTCCATAATGAAGGCACTCAGAAAATTACAAAGTTGTAAACTGGAGCTTGAAAGGTTTCTGAACAATGTTATACAACATATGGCTCTTGAAAATGAGTTGAACTGAAGCCAACAGTTATTCATTGCACTAAGATGTCAGATTAGAGGGTCAGTTGTGATGGTTAACACAAACAAATACAGCTTTGTTTTGTTCTGAAGTCAGAAAGTGATACTCCATGCAGCAGCAGCAGGGAAGGCTTTTCTTGGAGGGATGGTACATGTTTACCCGTGTTGCGTGTCTTTCTAAAGCTTTTATGTTTCTAATATTACTGGTTCTTCAAGGCATGCTTGATCGTGTCTGAAGGATTGCAACATGTTTTGTCAGTGTTTGGGTCATCTCGCTGGCAACAAAAAATAAGCATAGTTTATAACAAGCTGAGAGTGTAAGGTATGTGAGAACATCTAGTAAAACACGTCTCAAATGATGGATGTCATGTAAGTCACCTCCTTTCCTCTGTCCAGTAAATATATGAATACAATTTAGATGACTTGTCGTCACCCTCCCTCCCTAGGTATTTGGTTTAAGGGGAATAATAAAGTACCTGGTCTTCAAGTGTGGATGTAGCATTTAGTACTTTGGTTTCAAATCCCAGAATAAAATCCAACAATCTTAAGAGTGTATGAAAACTTGTAGATACTTCCCTGAAAACATCTTTCAGAGGTCTTATTTGTGGCATCATACTTGCCTTAAACAGGTACCAAGAGGCTAATGTTTAGATGGACTTCAAGGCACTTAATGAGAACGCAGAGGTCAAACTTTCTACTTACTGTAAATAACAGCAGTTTGGCAAGCCCTGGTGTTTTGACAGGCACAGTTTTCTGTGACGGCCACTCACTTTGTGAGACCTCTAGCTAAAAGCCATTGACAATGGTTTTTCTGCTGACAGCTTCATTGATATGTTTATGTTAAAAGGTCGATAGCATCTCCTGCTTCATCATGTTTTTTTCAGTACAAGATTAATTGTATTTTCCTGTTGCTAGAATTGTCCACGAGTACTTAAGTAGAAGACCGTTCGAAGCTTACCAAGAAAGTGTGTATTTTTCCCGTTTTTTACAGTGGAAATGGCTGGAAAAGTAAGTTTGTTTATAATGTTTTCATTATAATTTCGCTTTGCTTTGTGGCTAGTTCTGCTTGTTATGCTAGAAATGCTGTACAACCCTAACAAATGGCACTGCCTGTCTAAGAAATTATAATCTGAAAGGCAAGGTGTAAAGAATCGTGTTGATGGAACAGCAGGAGAGCCAATATTCCAATGGAAGTATCTGTCCAGTAGTTGTTAAGTAGTAACTTTGTATTAGGTAAATGCAGATTTATTGTTTAATGGGTATATGTTTGGCTGTTGTGTGCAATGGGATACCAATCTTTCTTTGGAATGGAGTTATCCTTTTAGTTTCAAACTCAGTCTAATTAGTAGTTAGTAAGGAGATTAATCTAGTTTTATAACCCACTGAGTGACTGGGTAACTAAGCAGTTTTTCAGGGTGGTACAGACATAGATCTAGTAATTACAAGACAGCAAGATTTGTATCAGGATCTAGTTTGGGCTTTTAAATCAATACTAAATGAGTGTCCAGACTCTTTTAAGAAGGCTGAAATTGGTACAAATTGATTCTAATTCAGCACTGCTGGGTATCATGATCACATGTTCAAAGGTCCTTGAGCATTAATTTTATGGTAAATTCCAGTTATCCAGTTGACTGAAGTAGTGGTAAAAGCCACAAAAAGAACTAGGGAAGTTACTTAAACAGACCAAATTCTCTACCAAGTGAGCCTCTGTTTGTTCTCAAAATGGAGCTGCACTAACAATGAATGTTTTTTTAAAACAAAATCCCCACCGTGAAATAGCCCTGCTCTCATACAAGTTTAGGAGTGTTCTAGCATAGAATGGCTGATGCCTTTAATGCCTCCAGTTATCTGTTCTTCTTCCGCTACATCAGTACAGTAACATTTTGGCTCTTGAATTGCTGTTGCATACCATAAGTTTTTCTTTTTTTTCAGAAAGGCAAAACAGCAAAGCAAAATCAGAAACTGTTTACCTTTTAAATGCTGCATTGTAAGCATGAGCTCATTGAAAAGCAGCCTCCGTAAAAGCAACTAAGGGAGATAACTGGAGGTGATGAATTGACTGTTGGCAGAACAGATAAGGCTGTGACTGTAAACAGCAAGGCCCAGTTGATCAGCTTTTCTTCCTGCTATTGTGAATGTCTGGTGACCACACGAGGGAGCCAGTGTTTCTAATCGGAGCACCCCTTTCATTTGATATTCGGCTTGTTATAATACTGTTTTCATGAGGTCAAGGCAACTGTAGTTGAGTAAGATGTCATAGAACAGGAAGGAGAAAATGGAGACAGACTTTGGAGTGGGGAAGGTATTACTAACTCTTGTAATTCCTGTTGCAGTAATTGCTTCTTTCTATTAAACAGGCAACCAGTAACCAAACACACATTTAGGCATTACCGAGTGCTAGGCAAAGGTGGATTTGGAGAGGTGAGTACGGAAGTATCTTTGTGAGGCAATCCTTAAGGCACAAAAAAAAGAGATTAATATGGCAGAGAACGATTTTTTTAACTCTTGACTACATTTGACACATCACTTGGCAAACTGTCCTCAGTCCCAACTATTTACTTTTAATGTGTTAGTATCAGTATTGTAGGTCATGCACAAAGCTGGAGAAAGCTTCCACTGACTGACAACAGTTGCTTCTGTTTAGAGATTTCATTTGGCAGTGAGAATGTAGTTTCTACTTAGTTATTACATAGAATATCCATATGCTTAATAAGATTATATAGATTTTATTATTTCTGTTTATAATTCATTGAGATTTTTCGCCTGCATGTTTTTAACCAGAGCCCTGTATTGAAGAGGAAGGAGGGTTACTAAATTATCATTATCTTTCTTCCACTTGATTATGGTGTGGACATTTGTCCGCTGCTCTGCTTGGCTAGACATATCCTATTACCACAGTCAGGTGTTTTGCCAACACAAGATCCACAGTTTTACTGTACTATTCAAGCCCAGCAAAAATGGGTTTGCTCCTGTATAATCACTTCTTCTGCTTCTGTTACAGCTTTTGAGACTCTTCAAAGCTGTTCCATGGGTAAAAGCTCTGTGTTGATGCTTACAGACCTTAATTTTCTTCTTCATTGAAGAGTTTTAAAAAAGGAAAATAAAATTTTATCTTCTTGGGAAAAAAAATCTAAAACCCTTTGGCATCTCTGATAAACCTTCTTTCTTTTTAAGGTGTGTGCCTGTCAAGTACGAGCAACAGGAAAAATGTATGCTTGTAAAAAGCTAGAAAAAAAGAGAATAAAGAAGAGGAAAGGAGAATCAATGGCTCTAAATGAAAAAAGAATTCTAGAAAAAGTGAATAGTAGGTTTGTAGTAAGTATTGACTTCTGGTCTTATTCTCAGAAGTTTGTCTTGCTTAGTTTGCTTCATTTCAGTCTCTTCCAGGATCTTGTGGGCATGAGGCTTTTTAAAATTGATTTAGAGAATGCATGACTGCTGAGAGAAATTAGTATAAAAAGAAGTATTTTTTTGCATGAGATTGTGAGTAGTTTGTGTATGATCATGAGTGATTCTGTGCAGAGGACTTTTTTATCAGATATTGAATTAGTTTGTCTACCTGCTTTATTTCTCACTTATGACCAAAACATTAGGTTGTGTCTCAGGGTGCTGATGCCACTGAACCTTATTCTCTGTTTAAAAGTGAATAGATTATTCTTTTGTACTCAGACTTGAATAATCACTTAAATTCTATTTCTACTTTGCCAATGTTTAATACAGAGGTTATTCCATATACTTTATTCCATCCTATTTTTTCCTTCTCTTTCTTCTTCCAATGCATTGCTGTCTGTTTTCTTCTCTAACTGCCTTCTTCCCTGCCAAACACCTATTTTCTTATAATTGATGTTGATTTCTAATTTAATTTTTGCAGATCATTTGCAGGTGCACTTACAAAGGGTTGACTTCATGAGAGTCTGCCATTTAATTGCCATTCGAAGTTGTGTATCCTGCATTTCTTTGTTTTTAATATTAGTTTTTATAGCCTTAGGCATTTTCATAGGATTCATTACTCTGTTGCTTGTACATTTCAAGGCAAACATGAAATTTGATTGGTATATTGAACCAGGTTAGTTATATTGCTTTGCTGTTTACAAAGGTTTAAAGAGGTATCTTGGATCTTAAACAATTAACATAACTTTTTAATAGAAATTCCACAGAATGGATATCTTAGTCTCAAATCTTCAACCTGATGCTATCACGTAAATTATAGTCTGTTAGGAGGTCCGATTACTAAACAGTGAAATAACTTAGAATGATCAAAGATACACCAAGTGAACTTTCCCTGAAGGAAGGTTTATTTTTTCACTGAAATGCTGTCATTTTAAATCCATTTACTGATAAATTTTTTATTGTTGTTCAGAGAGAGTTTTAGAGTACCTGTGATAGAGGGTAGTGGAAATTATTTATAAACAAATATATGTATGAATGTATAAAATATGTATGTGTACATTTTCTGATAAGCTTTGTGTACTTAAAAACCTCCTGTGGAATGCTGCCAGTTAAAAGAAAAATGAAGAATCTGCTGACCAGATACATTCAAGTATTTTAAATGATTATAAATAATATTTTGGATACATATACTATTGTTTTTTTCTGACGATGCCCGTAGGGTTGAATTGATTGAAATTGAATCCAGAAATAACCTGAATAGATCCAGAAAAGTGGCGTTCTTCCTTCCCTATCAGCACCACATTCCAAATACAGTGAGAAAGAAGACTATTAAGAGCTATCATTAATAAACGTATTGTTGGGATGGAGCTCTGTGGTAACTTAACAAATATGTCACTGACCTTTTGCATGGTGATGGTTTTATAGGGTTTATGTATACATGGAAACTAGTCTGAATTCCTTTGTGACTTTAGGTACTCTGAGGGATTCTCTACTTGACTATCTTGTTCTTTTTTTGTTTAAAAAAGGATTCATATGTTGCTTTGCATCAGAAAAAAGGGCCGTTTATTGTATTGGGGATTATGAATGAATAATGGTTGCCTTCTCCCTTTGCTCCATTTTTAGGTTAGTTTATCCTATACATATGAGACAAAAGATGCCCTGTGTTTAGTATTAACCATAATGAATGGAGGGGATTTGAAGTTTCATATATATAACATGGGAAATCCTGGTTTTGATGAAGAAAGGGCCATTTTCTATGCTGCAGAACTGTGCTGTGGTCTGGAGGATTTGCAGAAGGAGAGAATTGTTTACAGGTGAGTGTCAGCTACAGTCATTCGTACCTTGAATTTTCCATGTCAATTCACCATTGAATATATTGTTTGCTCCCAAAACAAATATACACTTCAACTTCATAGTAAAAGAAGCAAAAAAAATTTAGTTGTCCTTTTTGTGGCATGTCCTTCGGAATTACGGATCTTATTTTTGTTCTTACTGTTAATTTAAGTCTATATACTTGCTGTATTCTAAAACATTATAAAGTTGATTTGAGGTTTGTTTGTAAAATGAAAGTAAGGTATGATTTACAAAGCAAACTCACCAGTAATTCAAATAAGAACATGGGATTGCATTCCTACCCACTCTAAAGCAGAAGTTCACAGAAGACTATAGGAAGACCCTTGCTGCATTGCTTGCTATGACCAAGGGGGTACAAAGTCAGTTGTAATCCATATTGCCTTTTTTCTTCTGTTTTTATTTCAGGTTCCTTCAATAACACTTTGGTTTTGAGTTAATGAAATTATCAGAAGCCTTATGTAGAGATTGTATAGTCTTGCTGCTCTTTTCTGTCTCTGTGCATACATAATTTAACCCCTGGCATGTATTAATATTCCAGAACAAGTGAAACAAACTTAGTGCTGTACCAAGAATATTTCTTTGTCTTTCTAGTGTGTAACACCAATACCACTTGTTTTAAAGTATAATCCTGCATAAATTTAATATAAAGAATCTTGGTCTCTGCCATCCCTGATACAGAAGATTAATATACATGTAGCAGAAAGCAGCAAACCCACAGAGTAAATCAGACTTAAGCTGGTTATTGTGTGTGGTTCCTCAAAGAATTTGGCCAATCTTGCAACGATCTGCAGTGTGTTTTGGCATGCATGTAGGAGGGAAGCAAGAATGAATGGTTTGAGCAGCTACAAATAAGTCATTTCGCACTGCCTGAGAGAAACAAAACTGATTGTTTAAAATGCAAAAAAATAACTCAGCCCCCCCGCCCCAAAAAAAGAAACCACCCCAGAAACAATAAAAACCCCACAGCCCTTGTATTTAAGCCCATCTTATTAGCTTTTTGCCTAAAAGAAGACCTTGAAACACATATGTCAAATCCAAAGTGTTCTCTGTCCTTAATTCCAGGTCTTGGAGTGGTTGTTATTTCTTTTGGATTGATCTCTGTCTCTGCCCTGTTTTCTGCTATTAAATAATCAGTTTCCAATTTGTAAGAATTTACATGGCCTTAAATTTATGAGCAAGGAAAAAAGTAATTTCACAGCCAGATCTGAGTAAAATTGCGTCGTAATTAAAAGAATGGAAATTACTTTTAGTCCTTTGTTCGGAACAAAATGAAGGACCGAGAGACAGTTAGCTGTACATGTGTTAGTAACTCAATAATATGTATGCTTGGAGGAAAAAGAAGGACTTAAGTTTAGTGATAATAACTGAAGGCGTTATTTAAACAATTCAGTATAGGACATACTAAGGAAGTTCCTGCCCAGTGTGTAAACAGAGGAAAGGAGACTCTAATTGCAACCTGTTCGCTCAACTATGCTTGAATACTGAAACTGGAAAATGTTTTGATAATTTTATGCTCTCTGAAGTTCTAGCCCAGCACCTTTTAATCTTAAATGCCTAACTTTTTGTTAAACAAAGTCTTATTTCTTCTCTTTTGCTAATGGTAGTTTTTTTTTTCCTGGTGGTCTTGACTTGTTTTTCCAATACTTATTTCTTTTTGTATCGTGTATTTAGGACCATAGATGTAAATTGTACAGTTCTAAAGTCAGGAAGCCAAAACAGGTGGTCATGGAAGTCTTCAGAATGTCACCAATTACAATGATAAGTTACATGATCAAAATTCTGTATCAGGCATCTTTATGGAAATACGTTTAAGCAGCAATACAGTGATTATAAATGATTAGAGAAACAGAAAGCTTTGGAAAATCTGTCATAATTATTTGATTCGCACCAAAGAAGTTACACTGGCAACCTCCAGTCTTAGTATTGTTAGCAGGGCAAGAATAAAATGAAGCACATTTTCATTGATTCAGTGATTGATTTTTCCAAATTATGGTTCTCCAGGGCAAGAAAATATAGTAGGAATGTTTTTCTTAATTTGCTGTCATGTTGAAAGCATTTAACACTGGTAGGACCACTGAAATAGGAGTGAGGTATTCTTGTTGCCATATCTCAAGATCTATTACTGCATTTGTTTTACAGATTCAAAGGAAGCGGTTTAAAATCTTTTTGGATAAAGAGCTTAAACTGCTAAAGTGGCCTTTAATTTGGTTTCATGCCATTATAAAGTATGTTTCTGTGAACGTGTTTTCGTGGCTATCTGTCAGTTCATAGTAAAGTGTAGTGGGGAGGCAGTGGGAGAAGGGAAATTCAGAACTTCTGAAAATAGTGCATATGGTGTGTCAGTAGGTAGCAGTAACGTAGTTAATCTCGTAGTTTGTTCAGTTCTAGAATGGTAGTTTTAATTCAAGTTAGTCGTGTTAAAATTTACTATGAATTTATTGATTTGGCATGTGTTGCAGTCAGTAGCAAAATGCCTCATAAAGTGGAAAAACTAGGCCTAACTTACCTCTCTGTTAGCATCCATTTTTATTGCACATTTCGTGTCCTTTTATACCAGTTATTACTGACTTTCAGGCAACAGCGTTAGTGCTGTTTGGACCCTGGAGTCTGTTTTGCCATTTTGTTCGTGGGGTTCCCATGAGATTAGAAGAACAGGTGGAGAGCTGGAAGGAGAGCCCAGCAGTACCCTATGATAGCAGTGGAGTCAGTTTGCTTCTTCAGTGGGATCTTGTGGAACTCTGTAACTTGCCATATGTTGCTGACATTAGAAAAATAAGCAAACAGGCAGTAGTGGTGCTAGTCATCCATCTGCTACATGAGAAGTCAGATAATACTTGGAGCAAAATCAGGATCTGCATAGGACAGAGTGATGAACGGCTTTCCAAAAGGGTCTTAATTGCTGTTTTGATAGAATATAGCAAGAGGTCAGCGTCAGTGTCAAACTGCAGCAAGCACTGATTTGTTGTACTGTTGTGGAGTTACATGGCTGATGTTCTCAGGAGAAATGTCTTTCGCTTATGAGTATAATTTGGGGTGTAAATGGTGGTTCTTCATATTTTCATCTCAGTGTTGTATAGAGAAAGTTTCTCAACTGGGAAGTATTAATTGCTGTTGTTAATATAAAAAGATTACAGAGTGGGAATAAATAGAGTTTGTGTGTTCTGTGGTTAAACTATTTCTATTATAGGTCCTCAGTTTCACAACTTCCTTTATAGAAAGGTGGAAAATGGAAAAATTGCTGTGATCAGAACCAAGAAGTCTGATGTTGCCTCAGCTGCACGTGATGATGGCTAATAATTTTGCCTTTGTATAATTCACATTTCTATTCTCTTTAATTTGTAGAGACTTGAAGCCTGAGAATATACTCCTTGATGACTGTGGTAAGTAAATGTTAAAATTAATTTTGAAATAGGGAATTACAAATCTAATACTGTGCCAGATAGCAAAGGGATTTCTTCATAATAAAAGGGACCTAACTGACAAATGTTAAATTTAATTAGTGAAAAAAAACCCCGCCCTTGTTTTTTTGAAAGTAGAGGTTTTAGGGGACACCGATGACAATTTTTGAGGGGTCAATTTCCCACCTTAATATAGCTACTTTTCCTTTTTTGTTCCTCCTTCCCCCCATCACCTCCCTTGATTTAAGGTGGCTGAAACTTTTCTATGTATTTCTTATCTCTTTTCTTTGACTGTGGAAATGTGATTGGTTAGACATGGGGCCAGAATTTTACTTAATAAACTATAATTAAGCAATAACGAAGAAAAGAAAACAGAGATGCTTCAGATTTAACATTTCAACTAGAACTGGTCTGATGGTCACTGATGCATATATGGCTGGGAGGAATGAAGGAAGTACAAACCATATAAAGAAATGTTTGTAGTATTTCATTTTTCAAAAGCCAAATTAATTTTCTTTAATGACATTGTATGAAATTCATCAGAATAATTTGAATTTACTGTGGACTATGTGCAGCAATTACCTTTTTCTAGGCTGTGGAAAAATATTACCAGTTTGTTCCTGTAATTGCTGAATATTTTAGTTAAGGAAATGCTGGTTTTGAAGTAATTAGCACAATGGGATTTTTTTCCAAGTCAGCATGTTCTGGCTTTTAAATGTCTAAGAAGGTGATGCTTGGGAGAAGTCACTTTCAAATAGCTAAAGCTTTGATAGACATCAAATGCATTCTTTAATTTTTCTCTCCAGCAATGTCTTGCAAAAGCTGAAGGCTGCTTTGAGGAAAAATGTGGCCTTGCAGGACTGCAGTGGAATGCTTTCTCTCTGCAAGGGATACTCTGATCTTGTTCCAGGGAGCAGAGGGGACTAATTAGAAAATCACTTCAGGAACTCAGATGCTGCATTTGAAAATGGATTCATCAGATGTCAGGGAACAGAAAAGCATGTGAATGTATTTAAAATAGCATTTGCTGCTCATGAGCATTTAGGTTTTTTCCAACTAGTATATAGAGAGGCACTTGACTTTCTTCACTCTCCCATCCTAGCCCTGCATTGCTACGGAATTTGAAATGAGCAGTTATCGTTTCTGTTTGTCCTAGAGTAGCAGCCTATGCTAAAGCTAGGAATTAGGGTGCTTACCAGCAATTTGTGTTATATGATCTTCAGGAAATCAGTTTGATGCATGCCTCTCTTCCTTTACTTAAGAGAAGGTTGAATAATGATATATCACTCCTTTCCAGTTAATTTAAGTAACCTTAGTGCTATCAGCATATGAATGCTTTGGTGATTTTGGATAGCTTTTTTGATAAGATATGCTTCAATTTTTTTTTTTTATTGTTTTAAAAGTGGTGGTATTTTATTATTTGCTCACTATGTATCATTTATTTTAACATCAATAGGACATATCAGAATTTCAGATCTTGGATTAGCTGTACAGATTCCAGAAGGAGAAACGGTCCGAGGACGGGTTGGGACTGTTGGTTACATGGGTATGTAAAGTATCCTTTGCTAGTTACGTTTTACCAGAGTATTTGCATCTATGAATATATGAATGACTTGGCCAAAGAACTATAATCATTTTGGATTAGTTACTAGACATTTTGTGGGAAGAAAGGTTATACAGTGGTAGATGTTAGTAGTCAATTATAAGCCATAAACTTAAAAACTTGACTCTGGAAATTCCAGCTTTAGGTAGAACTTTAAGAAAATGCCTGATTTTTTTCTGATGCTCAAAGATATTTAGGGTCACAGGTAAGCAGATGAATTACTGTGACAACACATTTCTTTTCATGCTTTGGAAAGAGTTCATTTGTAGTCTGTAAACAATACTGATTTTAAGTGTTAAAGAACGTAAGTGCTTTTCTTGGATATAAAGAGCTCTCACTGTAGAAATCAGCATTTCTTCAAAGTACAGAGGAGTTAGACAAAGATCTCTGCAGAGAGCCAAAAGAATGCCTGAGAGTTTTTCAATATTTAATTAGCTAATTTAGAATTAATTGTCGTGGGGGCTTATTTGTTTTTCTCTTGTAGCTCCAGAAGTGCTCAAAAACGAGAAATACACATTCAGCCCGGATTGGTGGGGTCTTGGGTGCTTGATTTATGAAATGATTGAAGGACAGTCTCCATTCAGGAAACATAAGGAAAGAGTCAAACGGGATGAGATTGACCGGAGAGTAAGGGAAGACCGGGAAACATATTCAGACAAGTTCTCAGAGGAGGCAAAATCCATCTGCAAGATGGTGGGTGAAGAGATGTAGAGGTCTGAAAATTAAATTTCTAATCCTTTTTAAGAGATTAACTACTTTAACATCTTCTATTGAAAATTTTCCTCAGCTGGAGTTCTTAAATCTTTCTTTGGTTCAGATGGAAGTTTGTGATTGTCCATAAATTGTTCGGTTATCAAATTTTGAGAATTTAGAACTTTTTTTTCAAGATAAAGAAAGGCTGTATGAATTAATTTTTCATCGCATCAATGAAAAGGTCCAGTACTCCTTGGATCACATGTAATTATAGATGAAGTAAATTTTGATACTGTACGGGGAGAAATGGCAGACTAATGTACTAGTTCCCTTGCCTAAAAGAGTCTGTACAAGACAACAGCTTTTTTATTATCTTGCAGGTTCTTGAATTTAGTAAGAAGCTCATCTATACAGAAAGCTTCAAAAGTTTTTTTTTGCTAGTTTATACAGAATAAGTGCGTTACTTAAGCCCACTGGGAAGAAAGGTCTGTATTTCCTGAAAGTAAAGTGTACTGCAAAGTCTGTCCCATAAAGTCTATTTAGCATGGTGTCATTTAAAATATTTTCATATGGCTTAGCGTATAATCTTCAAAGGGTCTGCTTTCAAAGTAGTCTTTTGTCTGCTGAAAATCTTTTTGCTCCCAGAATGTTGTAGTTTGGATTTCAAGTTCATTTTGATAACATGATAAATTTGATCTATTGAAAGGCCAAGTAACAAAATAAACTTATGGAAAGACATATACAGATTTTTTTTTTTTCATTGTGGGATTATATTACTGGATCAGCCTTTTTTCCATATCTTTGCAGTTACTTGCTAAAAATCCAGAGGAACGACTAGGTTGCACTGAAGGTGGAGCTGCTACTGTAAAGCAACATCCTATCTTCAAGAATATTAACTTCAAGAGGCTGGAAGCTAACATGTTAGAACCTCCATTCTTGCCAGATGTAAGTAGGTGAGACAGATTTGATTAGTATCTTAAAAAGGCAAGAACTATCATAATTCTATGTCAGCCATCGTGTAAACTCCAGAGAAACCTTTGAAGTCAATTAAATTAGCAGAGAATGCTGTTGATGACTAGTTGTTTTGTGGCATTTCATCTGAGATAACAAAACAATTTACAATACTAGTATTGCTTTAGGGATCTTTGTAGCTGATTTCTTATCCCTTAGAAGTCTACTTCCCTAGCTCAGATGCTGAACAAATGAAAATTAGCTTTCAGCTGTGGAGTTGAAAGGAGAGTGAAAGAAGACTAGTGAATTATGATGACCATTAAGAAGGTGTATGCTCTTCCTGGTTTTGGTGTTTCTTTTCTCTTTCTTGCAGGATGAATAGACTTGTTGAGGTGCATTCTGACACAAGTCTTAAGTTTTTTTGTAGTGCAGTGTAATCTGGTGATCAGCAATGTGAAATATAAAATTGGAGACATTTTGGTCCCCCTTTGCTCATCTAGAAAAAAACACACACCCTTCCTAAACCCTACCCCCTTACACCCAAAACTTTAATGAAGCAATCTTGTATCGTACTCTAGCCACGTGCCGTGTATTGCAAAGATGTCCTGGACATAGAGCAGTTCTCAACAGTAAAAGGAGTGAACCTGGATACTACAGATGATGACTTTTATTCCAAGTTTGTTACAGGCTGTGTCTCAATCCCTTGGCAAAATGAGGTATTGTATATTTCGTAAAAGATTATTTCCTTTATCTCAACAATATAGAAGATTTAATAAGTAACAATTTTTTGCAAGTTGTTTATATTTTGGGAAAAACTTCTTTTTCTGAAGTCTGTCAGGAAAGCAGTCTAAAGCAGAAACTTCTTTACATCTCACAAAGACAATTAATACTAGAATTAAGATCTGTGGTAAGTTTGCATAAACCAAATATGGTATCTTGTCATCACAGATACAGCCTACAGAACAATATTGAGCATCAGTGTGGCCATATTTTCTTTGTTTCTCTATCATGTTATTCAACGTTGCTATTCCTAGGAAAGGGATAGAATGGTATTCAAAGTAGTCAAAAGCAAATAGGTGCTGTGCAAGCTGTTTGGATATCATGCCTGTGTGTCAGTAGAGTATCCAAATGATGTAGTAATACAGAACAGCAGATTCACCTTTTCTAAGGTTTCAAAACTGACAGTGCAACATCAGTTGAGTCAGACTTTCTCTTAAAGCTTTTTCATCTGCCTAGGGAATAAGTATTCTGCATAGAAAGCTAGAATTTTTCTACCTGTGCGTGCAGTTTGTTCTGTAGGTAGGAAATTTACATCTTTATTATTATTTCAGGAAGAGCATTCAGTAACAATTATCTAAAATTGTAGGTTTTGTATTGGATGCTGCCCTCCTCTTTTGAGATGTTCATAACTTTCTGATATTACTATTGTCTTGAATTCTACTACTGTAGTTTCTTTCCCAGTATGATTTTAAAAAATTTTTTAGCTTGAACACAAAAACTGAGGGTTACTGGAAAAGTTAGAAAAAAAAGTACATTTCCTTTTTTTTGCCTTTTGCCTTTTTTTGCATTTCATTATAAATGAAAGGTGTGATTTGATATAGAAAGTCTTCACTGATAAGGAATGAGCCTTAGACTGTTGATGAAAGGGGGAGGGGGAGAAAGCAGTGTTGTAACAAAGCACAGAAAGTTTTTCCAAGAGTGCAATATGTCCTCTTTGTAAAATAGTATTCCCCCTAATATGGTGCAGGTACTAGTATTCCACATAGAAAAATTGTTTCTCCTACTCAATGTTATGTTTATTAATAAAGTTCAGTCCAGGATACAGAGAGATTACATTTATTACACTAGACTGCTCTGAAATTAGCAGAATAGATGAAAGGAAAACCGATTTCTGTTTCTAAACCCTTCTGCTTATTGCATAATTGGCAGGAGAAATGACTTACTATATCATGGGAGCACCTGCATGGTGGTGCTCTTGTTCCTATTTTTTAGTTCACTGGATGCACAGGAGAGTTAATGTAGACTTTGTGCTTTCCTTCATGGACCTTTGCAAATAGTTTAGTTTGGCTGATGAAGTTGTGAGTTGTTAGGAGTACCCAGCCAAAGTAAATAGATGATACATGAAACATGTTTGAGACCCTTAGCAAGTTTGCAGACGACACTAAACTGGGTGGAAGTGTCGATCTGCTGGAGGGTTGGGAGGCTCTGCAAAAGGATCTGAACAGACTGGACCACTGGGCAGTCCAATGGCATGAGGTTTAACAAGGCCAAATGCCGGGTCCTGCACTTGGGGCACAACAACCCTAAGCAGAGCTACAGACTAGGAGAAGCCTGGCTGGAAAGCTGCCTGGAGGAGAGGGACCTGGGAGTGTTGGTTGACAGCCAACTGAACATGAGCCAGCAGTGTGCCCAGGTGGCCAAGAAGGCCAGTGGCATCTTGGCTTGTATCAGAAACGGCGTGACCAGCGGGTCCAGGGAGGTTATTCTCCCTATATACTCGACACTGGTGAGACCGCACCTTGAATCCTGTGTTCCGTTCTAGGCCCCTCACCACAAGAAGGATGTTGAGGCTCTGGAGCGAGTCCAGAGAAGAGCAACGAAGCTGGTGAAGGGGCTGGAGAACAGGCCTCATGAGGAGCGGCTGAGAGAGCTGGGGGGGTTTAGCCTGGAGAAGAGGAGGCTGAGGGGAGACCTCATTGCTCTCTATAACTACCTGAGGGGACGTTGTAGAGAGGAGGATGCTGGCCTCTTCTCCCAAGTGACAGGGGACAGGACGAGAGGGAGTGGCCACAAGCTCCGCCAGGGGAGATTTAGGCTGGACATTAGGAAAAGAATTTTCCCAGAAAGGGTCACTGGGCACTGGAACAGTCTGCCCAGGGAGGTGGTTGATTCACCTTCCCTGGAGGTGTTTAAGGCACGGGTGGACGAGGTGCTAAGGGGCATGGTTTAGTGTTTGATAGGAGTGGTTGGACTCGATAATCCGGTGGGTCTCTTCCAACCTGGTTATTCTATGATTCTATGATATTTCATTTATATTTCCTGTACTTCAAAGATGATTGAAACGGGGTGTTTTGAAGATATCAATGCATATGAAACTGATGGTACTGTGTCACCAGAGAGAGAGAGGTCTCCTAAACCAAAGAGAGGCTTCTTTCACAGACTTTTTAGTGGAGAGGTAAGGTTGTTTCTTTTCTTTTGTAAGAAAAATACAAGTAAGAACTTAATATCCATTCCATTTTTAATATTATTTTGGGATAGGAAAAACAAGTTGTTTGCTGTATACTGGTTTATTATGGCACTGCGTTTCAGAAACTGTAGCAAGCCTTGTAACTCTTAAGAGTTTTAACTCCCTTAGCCTTCTGTATTTCTCTAGCTGTTACCTGGGGAACATGTAGTGTGTGCTGCTACCAGCTGTGCTGAAGATATTAATTTGGGTCTTGCTCCTTATGTGTTTTGCCTGTTTTTATAAAAACTTCTGGGGAGATGATCTCAGAGAGAACTGAGGGCCCCCTCTTTAAAATCTTAAAAAAAATTGACTGAACTCAGTGTGTTGGAGCAATGCAACTTCTAGGACTTGTTCCTTTACAAAGCTGGGCTCCCAATGAATCATTCTAGTGTGTTAAGCAAAAGCATAAAAATATCCCTTGAATGAATGTGAAGAAGTGTCACAAAAGAAATGATAAAATATCTTAAGAAGTTTGATGCCTTTACCAAAACAACAACATATTGTGTGTTTACATAATTTCTGATAACGCATAGCCTTTTCTTATGCACAATTTGTACACTTTTGTAAGCATTTAGACATATATGGATCGACTATTTCCTGCCTAAAGACACATGGCATATTCTGCTTGTTAATAGATTAAAGATTTTCAGTTGAAGATGTTGTACACAATTCTGCTTGCTCAGTATGCCTGCACTTAGTGTGGAATTATCTCGAGAAGCATGAGTATATTCCAGTATAGAACACTTCTGCAAAAATTGCTTTTGCTTTCAAGCAGAAATGGAATTTTAAAATTGCTAGGAGCATATTAAGTAGCCACAACAGGGCTGTGTATTAAAATTGCATGATGATTTTTTTTTTGTCATCAGCTGATAATTCACTTCTTTAAAATGGTACAATGCTGATGGAATGTATAATAGTACTGTCATTTTTAGTTCACCTTTTCAAATTCACTTTTCCCTGCACTTACAGTAATGGAATAGAAGGAACAGTTAAGTGTACCGATAATCTCGCAGAGCTGAAGTTAAAGCTTGTGTCTTGCTGTAGTGTTTTTGAGCTGAGTCAGCAGGGTTTATGCTGTCCTAAAATATGGTTCATAGAATTGAGAAAGAGCCCTAAAAAAATTAAGATGACTTGAGGGCCTTCAGTTAGTTTTGAAGTAATAAGTCTGTAGTTAATTGTTCTGTGAAATTAGAAGAGGAAAGATTTTAAGGTTATATGAAACTTGTATGACCTGATATTTGGTGTTGGGTTGTGGTTTCCTTTGATATTCCCAAAGCATTTAGTTAGTATTGAGTAAAATGTGCTGGAAAAAGAGCCATTCCTACTGCCCCAGCCTTTCTGTGCCCCATAAAACACACAAATGAACAATAGTGTGGGTTCTGCAGCTGAATTGTTTCATTGTATTCTCTTGCAGGTCTGCTTTAAATCTGATTGCAGTGACGATGAGCAGGAGTCCTCCAGACTTTAAATCATTTTACTCTCATCAGAAAGGATGAGCAAACTATAAATGTTTTATATCTCTGTAGCAAAGTGTATTATATATATTTTTTATCTGAGTTTGATGATTTTTGTACATTTGTACTTCATTTGTTTTAAGATGTATATTTTCACTAAAGCTTAATTGTACAAAAAGCAATGAGTGCTATTCGAGTGAGTATGTTTCTGTATGCATTTGTTTTATCTTGATTTTTTTTTTCCCAGTGGAATGAATCTAGAAATACTACAAGGATTTTAAAGCATAGAGATAATACCTATGGCATCAATGCAAATTAGCTTTGTATGTTCCTAGTTTAAAAGCTTCTTGTTCATCAGGATCTTTATTAGCAGTTTTCTGAACAGTAAAATTGCTATACTGATAAAGTTCATAATTCTGGTATTAGCCAGCAGCATGGCAATGCCATTAGCTAATGTATCTCTCAAACAACTGCTAAGGAAAAAGGAATTCAGTGCACTGTAGCCAGTTATTATGAATTGCTCCTTACTATCTGTCTCTGAATGTCTTTCTGTATTTACAGAATTCTGAACATTTATCTTAATCCTGTAACAAACTGTATTAGCCCATTCTTCTCCTTTTATACATATCTTGCACATCCTCTCCATACAGTTCGTTGGCATGAACCATGCAAGTAGACCTATACTAAAACTTTGATATAATTAGTTTTTGAGTACTTCTTAGTCTTTACTGAAAGGATTTCTTTTTACCTGTGGGGACACCTTTTAATTGTTTTCTGTAAATGAAATTGTTTACAACTCCATATAAGATGTTATAGTTCTATAATGGGTTAAAGAACAAAGCGTGGGCTCTTCTTACTAACCTCTTCTCTGCTTATTATGTTGTAATATGCAGTTTTGTAGGGTTGACAGCGACCACTGCCACTGAGGGAAGGACAGATAGCGTTAAGTATCAAATATAATTATGTAAATAACCTTTCCTTATAACCTTTAAAAACTTAAACATCAAAACCTGCGTTTTAATGATAGCTTGGTGCAGATGTGCAGCTGCTATTCAAGTTATAGTTACGGTTACCTAATGTTCATTAGTAAAACTGTTTGCAGTTGCTTGAAAGCTTGTCAATCTTCCATTTTTCTGGACTCAAAGTATGCCAGGCTTTCTTTTTATTTTATAAAGCTTCTGGTAGAACTATTAATCTGTGTATGAGAATTTAGGGAACATATTTCACTAAAAGCCTCTTCTGTTTTCAAAATTTGAGTTAGGGACTCAAATGGAATGCTCTTAGAGACATGACTTCTGTTACATATTTTGTTCTGTATTTGGAAGAATTGTCTGCACTGACCATGGAATCTCTAGGGTGCCAACCAGACCGCACATTTTACACACACAGAACAACTGAATATCCCTCTACCTCAAAGAGGCTTCTCCTTGTGTTTGGCAGGCTCACTGAAATAAACTTAAGTTGCTTCTGAGAAACTCATGAAATACATTTGATATTTAAGCCTATCACCAGGTTGTAATTCACAGTATTTTGTCCTTAGTGACAAATGTTTAAATGGGTTAGAATTTGGAGATGTTTGGAAAACCAGTGTGTTACAGAATCCGACTGGGGCTGAGCTGCTGTCTTTCTGAAATTGTTCCTCTTGGCTACTGTGCCACAGAAATGAGAAACAAGACCCATTTCCTATGTTTTTGGTGCATTTTTCCTGATTTCTAAAACAACAAAATGACTGCTGTAGAAAGTACAAAAGGGAGTAATTGGCAGAGTGAGAGTTTGAATGAATTACTGGAAGGTAGTCTGATGCAATAGGGAAGGGATGGGAGCCTTGACAGAGAGAACTGTCTGAAGTAAGGGTGTTGGCTGGAACCATTAAGTGTGAGACAATGAGCTGGCATGGTCTGACCTGACTCTGTGTTATGTACCACAATAGCAGAACTCCAAAAGGATGGGAATGGAGAAATAGGGAAGCAATAGAAGCGTTTTAGAAATACTGACCTGGTTGGAGAAGTAATTGTGTCTCTCCAATTAAGGGGTTTAATTTTTTTAAGATCTTTAGGTTTTGCTCTACTGAGGCAAAGGTGACTATATTAAAACTGGATGTATGGGGTGACAGTCTGGGTTTAAATGCCTGCTTACAGCAACTTGAAATTTGGGCAAGAACACCATAGGTACTAGCTGAGTAATTTTTATGAAGAAAATACACAAATTGGCTTTAACAAATTTAAAAAAAAAAATCAGAGTCTGTCATGTATTTCAAATTTTCTTTCCATATTGGAGGGGAAGGGATCTTAACTTTAACAAAAATAAATAAATAAAATTAACTATTCTGGATTGGAGTGCTGAGTTAACACTTATTCTCCAGTGATCTGTAAAGAAATAAAGCTAGCTGAAGAGAAAAAGGACGTTCCAGAAAAGTGGTTACTTATACATCCACTTCTTTGGACAAGTAATTCCAACCATGAAAAAAAAAGTGGAGGATTTGTTCATTTCTATGAAGCTTTATTTAGTTTAATGTCACAAGTTTTTTCTGATGTTCTGAATAATACTGTTGAATTGGTTTTGAGTAATTACACGTTTGCAGGGTTAGGACCTCAATTGTGTTGGTTTGGGGGGTTTTTGTTGAGTGTGTGTTATTTCTCCCTCCCCACACCCTGGCTGAAAATAGCATTTTTCTGCTTTAAATTTCTCCCTTTGGGGCTAGAAATATAGAATCATTATGGTTGAAAGGACCTCTAAGATCAAGATCAGCCGTCAGCCCAACACCACCGTGCCTACCAAACCATGTCCTGACGTGCCACATCTACTTGCTTTTTGAACACCTCCAAGGCTGGTGACTCCACTCCTTCCCTGGGCAGCCTGGTCTAATGCTTCACCACTCTTTAAGTAAAGAAATTTTCCTAATATCCAATCTAAACCTCCCCTTGATGTAACTTAAGGCCATTTCCTCTCAACCTAACACTTCTTACTTGAGAGAAGAGACCAGCACCCACCTTGCTACAACCTCTTTTCAGGCAGTTGTAGAGAGTAATAAGGTCTCCCTTCAGCCTCATCTGCTCCAGAGTCATCTCCCGGTTCCCTCAGTCACTCCTCCTAAGACTTGTGCTGCTAAGTTGCAAGGATCGGCATAACTCTTCCTGTATGATACATGGAGATTAAGATATTACGTTGTTTAATCTGAGGTGACTAATATCAGTTAAATGTCTGATCTGAAATATTGTAGCTTGGAGATGCATTTTGAAATCAGAGAAAACGTAAGGAGAGGGGAGAGCACCTGAAAGTGAAATCGTGGTGTGATTAACTTAGTGTGAACCTTGGTCTTGATTTGTGTAGGATACATCTGAGACGAAGAAGAGGGAAGGCAGCAGGTTGTCTATACTCATTATGTGGCCTTTTATTTCCATGAAGTTTTTTTTTTATTTTAAACAAAAAAAGCCAAGGTAAATTCTTGCTATTTAGTCTGACTTCATTACACTTCCATGAGTTCAGGTTCTAGATCCATTTGTTAAAAGGCTTTAATAGCAGTGAGACGATCAAAAACCCGACTGCGTTGTTCTACTGGTGCAAAATATGGAAAGATCTAGGGAATTGTGTGGAGTTACTTGCATGTGATCAACCCTCCTTTTCTGTGGCTTGTGTTTCCAGGAATTTGTGTATCAAAGCCTTAATGTCTGCTTATGCATACCTTATCAAGCTATGTATCTAGCTCAGAATTCAGGAACTGTGAAACAATCTACCAGTATTGCATAGGTTTTCTTAATGTTTTTGAATGTTGCGACCAACAGAATGGAATCTTCGTGCCTCAGGGTTGTTCCCTTTCTGTAAAAAAGAATTGTCAGCTGCTTTTTTTTTTTTCCAGAGATACAATGTTTGTTATCAAGATGGTGTTATGTTTCTGAATTATAAGAATCATAAAACAGTCTCAGTTGAAAGAATAATTACTGTGTAATAATAAATAGGAAAAAAACTGTGGTATTTCTGCGACAAAGAGAGTGCTATTGACAAATTTTAGCCTTTAATAGAAGAAGTTTCCTTTTTTCCCAAGTCATTCTTAAAACAGTAGTTTGAAAGTGATTATGAAAGACAATTACATCCATCTCAGAATAAAATTGTCTGAGAAATAACTTATAGAAGCTATTAAAACAACTAAAAAGCCATTTTTAGAGTGCACTTCCATTTTTTGAAAAATAGGATGTAACAAGTTTCTCATTGCCATTTGTACAAACAGAATAGTTGTTTACAAGTTATTGAAATGAAGCCAATAGAAGTAATATTATTTTGATTTGTTTTACAGTTTAGTATTATACTCATTTAACATTGGAATTGTCCCCTTAATCTAAGTCCTACATGGATATATTTAGCATATTTTCTCATTTCCCTTAACATTGTATAGATTTTCAGAAAATATTTCTCTTTAGGAAGTACTTAAACGACTGAGATAAAGTAAAAAAACCAAAAACAAAACCAAAAAAAACCCAAGAGAAAGCATCTTTAAGCTAACTTGCTATTTTCTTTGATTTGAACAACCTGCCTGAGTCATTTTGGTGGTGATGATGCCTCTTCTGCTGAATGTACAGTTCTTTTTTTATTTCATAATTGTTCTTAGGATGTAACTTAAGTTTTGCTCATGAGATGTACATAACTCTTCTCATGTTTCACATGTATCCAAAACACCAGAACTCCTTCCCAGTACTGCTATAAATGTGATGTGTTAGTTCCGCTATCTCCAAACCACTGAACTGTTCTTGTATGAGCTGTTTTGCTGGATGTTCTAGCATTGTTATTCCTGAAATAAAAGTAAAGCACTGCCATGTATCTCAACCACATGCATAACTGTCTAATGGGATTTATTTACCATGTCTATCATGGTAGCTGGAATGGATAAAAGGAAAAAATGTAATTTGAAAAAAACCCTGCAATTGTTGACTCAGCAAATGTGTATTACATACTGTAAGTTCTTTGCCAATGTAGGACTGTCAGATCCAGGGAAAAGTGCACTAGCTCTGTTCTGTCTGCTCAGCTGATACCTTATCTCATGGTCTGGATCTTGATTTTTACATAAGTTTCTGTGTTATCAGGATGGACAGTTTCTCATTAACGCATTTACTGTGATAACACTTTCAATATGGATGCAAGATTGGTGATGAGGAGCTATCACTCTGCTTGTTATCAGCCTAATAATGCGCATCAAATTTTGTAGTCTCACCAAAGGAAACTAACTTTTTTGGAGCATTTATACCTTGATGTTAGTTGTATTTGTGGCATTTTTATATGAAATGGTTTTTCAACAGTAGGCTGTTTGTATTTTCAACACTTTGCCCTGCTTACGGAAAGGATTTAACTATGATTTTCTGTCCCGAGTTGAAGGGCTAAGCACTCGATTACTACACAAAATAGCTTTAAATCAAGTTACTTCAACAGTGATATAAGCGTCCTGTAGCATATTGCAGATGGGTGGTGCCTGTATTGAACTACATGGGCCAGCAGTCTCATGCAGGCTGTTGGATTATTGGAGCAGTACCGATTACCTACTGAATTGTTTGCGGAAATACGGAAGTGATGGCCTAAGCATGATATTGGGACAGAGTGAAACCTATTCTTGAATGTGCTTGTCCAACCTGTTCTTCAAAACTTTGAAGCCTGTGTTTAAGAGACCTTTCCACATTCACGGTGTCTGTTTCATAGACAAGGTAAAACCATGTTCCTCCTTTTTTTTTTTTTTCTCCCAGTGGCTGAGATAAATTTATTGTCACCTGCTAAATTACATACAACCTTTTAAGTATTCACTGTTACTCCACTGAGATGGTGTCTTTATTTTTCTTTTTCTGTGTGGTGATGATGGCTTTACAAAAGCATCTGTTCTCTAACCCTGCCTGCTGGTTTTTCCCCCTTGCCAATTTTACATCACTTTCTTTTTTGCAGTACAGATGTTTGTGGGGCTGCTGTTTGCACAGCATCAGTGGCATGATACATGCAAAATCATGGGTCAGTAAATTTGAATTGGGAGAACCTAGTGATAAGGTAACGTGCCAGAGAAATATCCGATACCCACAAGTCCTCTTCCAGTTACCTCAGCTCATGGTTAATGACCCAAAGCGCTTCATAGAATAACCAGGTTGGAAGAGACCCACCGGATCATTGAATCCAACCATTCGTATCAAACACTAAACCATGCCTCTTGGCACCTCGTTCACTGCCAGTGTAGTTTAGAAAAAACAAGAGAACAGAATGCATCACCCTGGCATGCCTGCCGGTGAGTCAACCTGGCACGTATCTTGCTCTAAAGCTTCAAAACAGGTCTGCCAAGGATGACTTAGTTGGTGGCTTGTTTAATCTTTGATAAGAGCTTATGCTCTTCTTAACGCACTGAAGTGTCTTTTAAAGCATGGAGTGGCACATGCGATTATCACATGGTGCATGCCCCATTCTAGCTGCAGTTATCTTTTTTAATGTATCATTTGCTGAATAAAAAAATCGTGATCATCCATGTGTTCCCAAGGAAACTCTCTGCAGCCCTCATTATAATATAATGAGGGACAATATTCTTTTTACCTTAAAAGCTCACATTTTGTTACATGTTTTTAATGAAGTAGGGGCTTTGTGCTAAATGGAGTTGCTTTTGGTACTGCAGACAGGTTTACCTCCAGAGGAGTGTTTCAAGTGGTGTGTCTTTAGATAGCACGTTAACAAAGTTAACCGGCAGAGCAGCATCTTACTGGACATTTGACAACATTCTGTCATGACTTTCGTTGGCCTCACTATCCAAAGATCTGAGCTTTGCTTCTTTGGTCTATCCCTGCTAGCAAGAAAAGTTATGTATGAAGTCACTACTCAGAATTTCTTCTTAAAAGTTCTAAGAGGTTCCAGCCTCGGAAATGCGAAACAGCTATTTCACGCCTTTGAGACACAAGTTGAATTGCTGTTTTTTATCAGCTACCAGTAAAACCTGTATCAGCAACTCGCTCCATTAAAGTCGGTGGTGGGGATGGGAAAGATTGCAGTAGTGTTGATTTTTAAAAATTAGGTGCTTAATCACAAACCTAATTATTTAAATACTGTATACTGTCTTGTATCTTGCATGTGTGCTTTTAAGGAGCACAAATTCGTCTGGTGAAGCAACTCCAGCTTTGCCCGAGGAGCTTGGAAAGGGGGGCAGGTGTGTTGCCAGGTGTCTCGTTGCCGTGTTTCCTAGTTTCTACGTTCAGCCTCACATCAGACCTGGCACAATCTTGTTGGGTGCCGTGTGGCCTTGCTGGGAACGCGAACGAGGAAGCTGCTGCCGTTCTTCTCCGTCCTCGAAGTGCGGGTGCTGGACCCTGCGGGGCCAGGGGGATGCGCACGGCTCACAGTGGGAGTTGGGGCTCCATGTTCTCTGCCATCGCCCTCGGGGGCCACTGACGCAGCCCTACCACCTCCAGAGCCGCTGAGGGGAATGGGGCGTCCCCTCGACAGGCCGTTTCGGCCCCTCCCGGCCCGGTCTCTTGCCGCCTTCTCCCCGGCAGGGGATGCCGCTGAGCAGCCGGCCGGCGGGCTCTAGGACCCAGCGTTCGGGAAGTGACCCGGTCCGCTTTCTGATTGGGCAAGGGCCTCGACGCTCTCCGTGGGCCCCGCCCGCGTGCGTACGTGCGGAGCGCGCACGTGACACGGGGGCGGGAGTTGCACGGCGTGGTGGGCGGGGCCTCGCTCTTTGGTGGGCAGGGCGGCGGCGCGGAGGCTGACGGGACGGATCCAAGATGGCGGCGGGGCCCCTGTGGGCGCCGCCCCCGCTGCTGCCGCAGTGACGGGCAGCGCGGCCGGCGCCGGGCAAGCGGCGAGGAGCGAGTCCCGCGGGCGGAGGAGGAAGGAGGGCGAGGAGAGTCGGGCCCGCGAGGAGGAAGGCGGGCTCTCGTGAGAGGGCGGGGAGGAGTTCGGGGTCGGTGCCGTCGGCGCGGACATGGCCACGATGGAGAAGCTTATGAAGGCTTTCGAGTCTCTGCGGTCCTTCCAGCAGCAGCAGGGCCCGGCCGCTATTCCCGAGGAACCGCTCCAGAGACCGTGAGTCACTCCGGGGCCACCACCGCTTCCAGAGCGCCTCGGCCGCGTCCCGAGTGGGGGAAGGCGAGGGAGAGTAGGAGGGGGAAAAGAGAGGGAAGGAGGGAGAGGAAGGGGGTAGAAATCATAGAATAGTTTGGGTTGGAAGGGACATTAAAGCTTATCCACTTCCACCCCCACTGCCATGGGCAGGGACACCTCCCACCAGCCCAGTCTGCCGAAGGTCCATCCAACTTGGCCTTGAACACCTTCAGGGATGGGGCAGCCACAGCTTCCCTGGGGAACCTGTGCCAGTGCCTCATCACTCTCATTGTGAAGAAATTCCTCTTTATGTCCAGTCTAAACCTGCCCCTCTCCCTTGTGAACAGTCCCCACCTTTCCTGTAGCCCCTTCAGGTGCTGGAAGGTCGCTATAAGGTCTCCCTAGAGCCTTCTCGTCTCCAGGCTAAACAAGCCCATTTCTCTCAGCCTGTCCTCACATGGGACGTGCTCCAACCCTCGGATCATCTTTGTAGTCTCCTCTGGACCCGTTCCAACAGCTCCATCTCCTTCTTATGTTGAGGATTCCAGAACTGGAGGGAGAAAAGCCATGGGGAGAGGAAGTGGGGAGTCCCTCCTGCCGTGGGAGAAGGGGGAGGGAGCCGCCCTAGCCCCGAGCTGGGAGCCCCTCTTGCCCCGTGCGTGCCGGAGCCGCTACAGCCCGGGGAATCGTTCCTGGGGGGGTTTCGATGTCCCAACAGGGGCTGCTCCTGTAGAGGCGTCTGGTAGTGTTGTCTGCTCATAATTTGAGTTTATAGGAGTAACTTTCTGTGTAAACACACGTGGAAATCCAGTAGTATGGGTAATGAATGGGAGAGATAGGAATGCTCTATGACTGTCACAGACTGGTTTCAGGAAGGGAAACCTTATCTTCTAATACACTGTTAGAAAGAAGGTGTAAGCCCCAAGTATAACTTAAAGTACTGAGCCTCACAAAATTAAAGTCTGAGCCCTGGTGCATCTTTGGGGGCAAGGGAGGGTTATGTGGGTAGTATGAGAAATTTCTTTTTAAGTCTTGTGCTGTTGTTTGCTGTACAGAGATCTAAGAGGAATTAGTTTAAATATTTCTAATACCCCTTTGCTTTCTGTAACGCAAGGGACAAATGTATTCCATCTGTGTGTTGTTCAGATTTCCCAGTCGGGAGGTATTACTAGAGGATAAGAGCAAGGGACTGTTAAGTACCACAGAGCTGTCTGTTGCGTTTGCATCCTCTAAAAATACCTTTCATTGAGCAGGTGAAAAGACAGTAACATGTTTAGGAGATGAGTCACGCTATTGCTTTTTCTGCAGCTGTTGAGGAGACAAGGGGCAGAAAGGCTGAGGACCAGCCTTCTAAATTGGCAGTTTTATAGTGCTTTGGCAGAGGATACTGAGCAGTGGAGCAGGGCTTTTGGCCACCTGCTCCCACAAGTACTTTCTGATATGGATGCCAACTAAGTTATCATCATCATACTGTTTGGAGAGTGTTGTCTTAAACAATCTCAGTTTATTTTCACACTTTTAGGACGTAAAAGATGAAAAAACTATTTTTGTTCATGAGCTACTTCTTTTTAGATGCTTTACTGGTCTGCAAGGACTAGTTTTGTGCTAGTAATTTGGTTTGGGGACCAGAATTTAGGCATCCTCTACTTGAAACATTAAAACATTGGGGTTGTAATTGTCTTTGTTGACTTTGCTGTGTGTTTAAAAATAGGCTGTATGTTTTCAGAAAGCTGATGGTATTGCAGGGCTTAGGAGCTGTACAAATTCTGTAGTAGAACTAAGCCTTGGAAAAGCCTTTGAAAAGATACTGTGGCAGTCTTTGCTGAAGTTTCCTGAACTTTTAGTGAAATACCAGGTGACATCCTGAGTGTAATTCACAGTACTGTCTGCATATTTCATTTTTTTCTTTGTTTGTAGAGGACTGGAAAGGAAAATTTTCTTAGTGTTTTTCTTCTGTTGGAGAGTGGTGTTCATCTTCATTGTGATTGTGTAGAAACAGTACTTAAATATTTTGTACTTCTGTGTGGTAGCTTCCTATAGTTCTCTCTGTGTATTGTTGTAAAAGGATGCAAGCTTACCTGTAAGTAATGAAAGAATAAATTAATTGTTGAATGTTATAGTATAAGTGCTACTGGTTTGGTCTTTAACTGTTTCATTAGATATCTATTTGACATTGTCCATTAGGTCTTTCCCATGAGAGCAGGCAAAATTGGCCTTCTGAGTATTTAAAAGTTGAGCATTTTCCATCTGGTTAGTGAATGAGCCCTACTAAAGACTGTCTGTCTCCTGCTATGAAATGTTTTAAGATCACAGGTTGAAGTAGCGAAGACTTAATTGCTTGCACTACATGTTTTGAAGTTTTTCTTAACTTTATTGTAAGACAGTGACATCTGAACTCCTGATAAAACCTATATCCTAGGTTTTCTTTATGTAATAAAATGTTAATTGAATTCAAACTTTTACCAAGAATTTAAGATCTTTTTCTGTTTTGAGGTATTTTAATCAGCAATAATAATGTGTTATGCTTCTGTTATGTTATGACCAGACATTCATTTCTGGGCCCCTCTCTTATCTCTTGCCTTTTTTTTCCTTCTATAAAAACTTAGGTTGTGCTCTCTGTCATTGCACTGCATCTTTAGACTTTGCATCATTACATCTGCTGAGGCACCTTGTTTTCTTCTGTGTCTATCTTTAGCTTTCTCAGACCCTTAATTTTTGGTTGGAGTTGGGTGTTTTGCTTTGGATTACAGAGCTCCCACTAACTTAATTTTGTTAGTTTGATGTAAAAATTTAGTGAAACTCAAAAGCAGATGGACTGTCACACAGCATCCTGTATTTTACATTGTATTATTTTTTACCTATTAGCAATCAGAGAATGACTTTCGTTTGGAAAAATATTTAGCGTTCTTTACCTTTTAACTTGTCAGCTTATTCTAATAGTTAATTATTGTAATTGTTTTTAATTGTGCCCTATTTTTTATTTTTTTTCCTTACATTTGATTCTAGCCATTAACTTACAGAAAAAGGTGCTGCAAGAGCCCAACTGCTGTCCAGCAATAAGTGTTTTACTGTACTTATGAATTTTGCTGGATTTTTTTGTGTTTGGCTGAAGCTGTGATCATAGATTGGTTTCATCAGTGCTATATTCAGAGGTATCATGATTTTTTTTTGCTTAATTGAAGAGCATGTGGACTTTGTGGATAATACCAACTGCTCTGCTTGTTAGTGGTAGTTCCCAGATATTTTTTTTTAATTACTGTTTCTAGGTTGTGTTGTAGATCTTTTCTAGTCCATTTGACTCTTCATTGTCTGTGTTACTAGACATCGTGTAAAGTGTCCACTATAATTAGGCTTAGTTTATTTCTTGATCCACACCTATTTCATTTTATTATTAGTGAGTTTCCCATTGGTGTTCACAAGATTAATTTCAAACCGTTTGTCTTGGACTTTTTTTCTTAGTGCTGGTTCAGTTTTAGATCTTCTGTACTGTTTGTACTTATCTGTAATTCCAAGGCCTGATAAATATTAGCATCAGTGAGCAGCATCCGTTTGAAGCTAGCTCATCAGGACTCAGAATGCAAAATTATCTGGTCTTGCTGGTTCTCTTATATTATTTATTAATCTTCTTGGCTAGAGATTGTCTGTAGAAGCATGCAGTTTAAACTCCCTGCCTACGAGATGAAGCTCTTCTGTAGGTAACTGCTACTTCTGATATCTTGCATCTTCTGTTCTTCATCAAACAGAAATGGCCTTACACATGGTGCTTTCTGCTTCAGCTCTCTTCTAGTAAATATGTGGTGCTGCTGTTGTCCTCCAGGTATGCTTGTCAGCAGTCTGCCCGAGGACTTTGTAATACTTCTGAATAGAGCTTTTTTCTTTTTCTCTTTCTCTTGTTGGTTTGGGTTTGGTTTTTTGTTTGTTGTTTTTTTTAAAGAAAACCTCATGTGTTCTGGCTCTGGATACTGTTCCATTATCCTTTTCCCTCTGTAGGCACAGGACATGTGTGTGTGTCCACAGGATGTACATTAAGAGTTTGTCTTCCACCTTTTCTTTCATTCCTTCAAAGGCTGATTTTTTGGAAGTTAAATAACCAAATGTCTGATGAAAACACCGAGTACAACAAACTCAGTTAAATGCTTGTTCTTCTTTCCCTTTGGATAGTAACTGATAGAAACTAGAGGTGCAACTGTTATTTCAGTTTAAATAGTAACTTGTTACCTGTTTGCATTCTTTCTAAGTTTTCATATTACATTTCCTCTAGTCATGCCTTTTTTAATTTTTTAAGGTGATTATTTCACTGAGGTCTCAGGACTGTAGTATGTTTAGCTAATGAAGAACTTTATTCTGAAAACAGTCTCGTTCAGCAATGTCTTCAACATGATTTTTGTCTGAAATAGTGAGCTTGTGAGCAAATTCAGATGTGCTTGCTCTGTTGTTGGGTTGAACATGTACTGCAGATGGTGCTTGTGGGAAATGCGAGCAGTGCTTGGTAGATTTATCATAAAAGTTTAAAAGATTTATTCAGTTTCTCAGGTGCATGTTTACACTAGTGGTGCTTAAGTTGCAAGATCAGTTGTACATTACAGCTGATTGGAAAGACACTGTGGTGCTTTTTCAAGATTAGAGAGAAAGCCATCGTATATCTTGATCAAAGTCAGATTGGCTACTTGTATTCTGCCATTTGCCTAAGAACACAAGCCAAAAAAGAGATCCTCTTCGAGGAACGATGAAGCTTACCTAAACAAAATACTGCCAAATTATAATGGAAAAATGGTTTTGTTCAGAACTATTCCTTTAACTTTTAGAAAGCTAAAGTATTTCTGGAGTGAGATGAGAGAATTTTTGGGAGGAAAATTGAAATCTTGGAAACAAAGACTTTTCAACACCCACTTCCAACCTAACAGAAGGAGAAGCATGAGAGTACTTGCAAAGAATGACTTTTTTTAAAAAAAAAA
This sequence comes from Clamator glandarius, assembly GCA_033459285.1. Taxonomy (NCBI): domain Eukaryota; kingdom Metazoa; phylum Chordata; class Aves; order Cuculiformes; family Cuculidae; genus Clamator; species Clamator glandarius. The sequence goes on along the minus strand of JAUNZM010000016.1, from coordinate 205,999 downwards.
GTACTATTACTTGAGCTAAAGCTCTTAAATAATACAACTTAATTCTTCAAAACTTTTGTCTAAGTGTATTTTGAGTTAGCTTAATTTAATGTGCTTATTGGCTGCTTTCTGATGGTCCTTAATGTGTTAACTCTTTTAATGTAACTCAAGGCTGTTGACATAGTTTTCCAGCTTCCAGTTCAGAAACCGTGTTTTGCTAGTTGATGGTTTTGCTTCTTTTTATTAAGACACAATTAAATGCTAAAAATACAGATGATCAGTTTTTACTTTGGAAACAAAAGGGAAGACTTTCTGTGAATGAGTGTAGAAGTATCCATGAGAGTTACCTTTGGGTGTGCAGTTTGGCTCCAGTGTTGCTGCTGGTTAATTATTTAAAGATGATATCTTCTTTCATAGAAGTGTTTCTGTGTCAGTGAAGTTAAAACCAGGAGACACTGTACACAATGAAATAAAATCTCATAGTCATAGATGTGAATCTCTATGGTTTTTTCAGTTCCTTTGTTGAGGGTGGAGTGGGGAAGAAGCTGCAGTTCTAGACTCAGCTGTAAAGGGTTATAGGATCCTATGTCATGTTGAAGTGAATGCTAAATGAATTTTGAAAAGTGTAAACTTTTCATATCATGCTTTGCATCACTTTAGAGATGCATTCTTTGATTCTGTGTATTTTATTCTTTGTTTTCACCCATTTGCTGCAATCTGACTAAGCTCGGCCTTTCCTGGATGATACCAAGTGTTACTGTAGGGGCATTACTCTTGATGAGCATAGACTATGCCTAGAACTTTTATATTTTTATAATTACAGAACCATTGGCAGGGTGCCTTGGCATCCTTTTCAGTTCAGATGCAAAATGGTCAATTTAATAGAACTGTTAAGTTTCAGGAATTTGCTAAACAGAAGAAGTCTATATAGTCATTAGACACTACTCTAGCTGGAGTGTTTAAATAGTCACTGCTCACTTCTGAAGTTTTATCTCAGACTTTATTGCTCTGTTGTTCTTTTAGAAAGAAAGAACTTTCAACTACCAAGAAAGATCGAGTGAATCATTGCCTAACGATATGTGAAAACATAGTTGCTCAGTCTTTAAGGTAAGACAATGTCTTTAATTTATTCCATTAATGTGAATAGCTACTTTGGAGTGTTAGTTATTTAAAGGCTTCTGGATAATTGCTGATTAAAAATGCTCAACTTCTGTTTAAAACTGAAACAGCACAATTTTATTTTTTTTTCCAGCTCAGAATCTAAGAAGTAATTTTGTTTAAACATTGTCTGTGTACCTTACAGAGAAACTGAGGTGCAGAGCTCAAATATCTTGCCAGATTATGTAGGAAGATGAACTCTCAGCTTCTGATAATGTGCTTTATTCCACTAGATGCTTTCTCCTTTTGCATGACTGTGCATAGAATATGTGTAGCTGGATTCTGGAATGCCCTCAAAAATAGCATTGGAGTTCACTTTCATAGTGCACGTTGTAATTTTCTAATGTTTTTTTATTTAGGAATTCTCCAGAATTTCAGAAACTGCTGGGGATTGCTATGGAACTCTTCCTCCTCTGCAGTGAAGATGCAGAATCTGATGTCCGGATGGTTGCTGATGAATGCCTTAATAAAGTTATTAAAGTAAGGGCTTTTATATACACTACTGCCAGATTTTATGGCTTAACCTGCAGTGTCCGGTATGAATTCACACTGATGTAGCCACTGTAGTTGCTTTTCTTATTGTTGATAATATCTTTTAATGTAAGATTTTAAGTAAGTGTCTATACTGAATTCTTTATGTGCTTTTAAGAGGGCTGTATATGCCCAGATCTAGATATTTGACTTGTCTTCTGTTGTTCATCATTCTAATCTATGCTGTTCTTATATCATTCTTTAACTTTGTTCTCTTCAGTTTAACCAAAGCAAGAATGTAGGCTTTTCTAAAATCATTTTGTTGTATGGTGTTGTATTATTGTTCTGTAAGCATAAAGACACTTGACATGAGGAAGGGTAAAGATCTCATTACAAAGCTGTCTGAAAGATGTAGTGGCTTTTCATTCCAGACATGCTGTAATTCAGGTGGTGTGATTTGCTCACAGTTGGAGGAGGAGCTTTTAGGCAATAATTAGGAAAATATGGCATTCTGGATATGTTTTATTGCCCTACTGTGATCCAGAATGAGGGGCTTGTTGGCGAACAGCAGGTGAGCATTCACATGAGGTCAGGCAAGGTCTAAATCTTAATTCTAAGTTCAGCTCACAGCAATTATTCCAGAGAATCTACTTCCAGGACACGTTTACCTTCACCTGCCCTTTCTTTCTTTTTCTATTTTTTTCCCCCCGTTTTCTGAAATTGTTGACCTTTGGGTTAATGTCATGTACACTCATAATTAATGTAGTTGATGGAAAGTTTAAGTGCTTCAGAAATATTCAAAGAATAATTTTCATGGAATCATAGAATGATTTGGGATGGAAGGAATCTTAAAGATCATCCAGTTCCATCGCCCCCTGCCATACGCAGAGACACCTCCTACTAGAACTGAATTTGATTTTTTTTTTAAAAATCTTTGTAGGTAGTTTGTTGTGTTGTAAAGATTAAAGTAATTTTAAATGGTGGAGTCTTCTGCCAGTTGCTAAGCTTGCCAAGTTGGGCACAGCTATGAAATAGTCATAGTTGTGATATTCCAACCACATGGATATGTCTGACTGTTATCCAGGCTGGTTATATGGTTTGTATTCTGTTTCCATACTTTTATCCTGTGTAGAAGCAGATTAGTCTTTAGGCAGATGTGCTCTCATGTGAATAAAAGCAGAGACAGAAAGATGTGCAGTTTTATTTTTGGTCATGCACGGATGCTTGTGATGAGTGAATCAGAAGCGCTGGGTCCCTAAACTTGCATATTGGTCAATGTTCGGCTTTTGTGGTACCTCAGGCATTTTAGAGACTAATTCTGTTGCTATGAAGATGCTTTATATTTTCTGTCTAAAGATAGGAATATAGATGTAAGCATTACTGCTGTAACTGCATGTCCATCTGGAGTTTATATTCATTAGTGTAGTTAAAATGCAAGCACTTCTGTGTAGACCAGGCTGTAAACTGACATATCAAATAAGTGTAAACGCGCACACTGTAGGTCATCTTTAAGTATCACTACGCTTACGTGACAGAACCTCACAGACATTACAAATGGCTCAAAGTTTAAATAGCTTTGGTGATACCTTCATTTAAAATTAAAAATACCAAGTTGGGAATTTCCAGCTTTCTGCAGGTTGCTGCAGTTCTCTTGTTTCTGAAGCTGACGTATGATGTTGTGGTATTCTCTGTGCTAATGATGGTGGGAATGTTTACAAAGATTGGTGTACAGTTTGTCTCAGTAATTTGGATTTATTATTTTATCAATTTAGAGTTGACTGTGCTTATATTTTTTTTCTGATTTGAATGACTTTTTAGATTCTAGCCTGCTGAAAATACAGCTATACACTAGTAAAATGAGTTGATCCAGTTGAATGTATTGTACAGAGAACTTACCCCTGAAGCCAAAGTAGTAGCTGGTGCCTCTTTGTCTTGCTTGATACCCTTATATACAAGGATATTTTTTTTGCCATAAAAATTAAGTTTTGTGAATAAGTGAGATTAATCCCTTCCTACTGTCATATAATCACCTGCAGTTAATAGTTTGGATGCCTGTGACAGTATAAAGATACAAGCCAGCTAATACTTTTCTGGGGAAGATAATATGATTTTATTATAAGGACTAATATAAGTTGGGGGAATGAAGTTTTGAGGCATACAATTTTAGTCTAGGAGAGTCATGCTCTGGAGGAACCACAGACCCTTCGCTGACCATTCTTAAGCAGTTGTGGTCTCTCTACATCAGCGTATGCCATGTAAGAGTAACACTGTGGGCTTAATGGTCCGTGATCAAGGAGGCAGACAGAAAATTAGAAATTATTCAATTATTGGACAAGGAATAAAGAATGAAATACTAAACATTATAGCACTATATAAATCCATAACGTAGGCACTTGCGCATTGTATGAAGCTCTCTTTCCATCTGAGGAAGTGGTGGTGGAAGTACTCATAAATAGTACTATAAAAAATAGTACTAGAAAAAACATGGAAGAGAAAGGGTGATCATATGTATACAAAGTATTCTGTAGGAAAAGATTATATATAGCAGAACTATTTTAATTTATTTTTTCTCTACCATTTTAAAGGTGAAAGGAGAAAGATCAAGTCGAGGTGAACAGAACATTACTACTTCTTGGTGTTTACTTTCATTTCATGTACCCTAATTCTTAGACTGCCAGTTCAAACTATAGCATGTGCTCTTCATTAGGTCCTGGGATATGATACTTGTGGTGTCCAGAACACCTTGTAGTAAATGGATGCAGAAAATAGGCTAATTCACAAAGGAAGGGTTTTTCAAGGGCTGTTAGAGGTAATGGTTCAAATACACCTTCAGTTTGAGAAATCATAAGAAGCTACTTGATGGTGGGGATGTATAGCGGAGAATACTTATCACTGCTTGTGAAGACTAGTTTTGTGATTTTTATATTTGACTCATGACTTTCTATTCCTGGCGATTGCCAGAAAGCACTTTATGTTGGCTCTGCTTATAGTCTGATCCCATATGGCCTTTTTTAGGTAGAATGAGTAAAGCAGTCAATATTGACTGCAAGTAACTGTGGGATTTGTCCATGTTTCTGGTTTGTGCTTGTGTAAAAGATAAAGGTGTTTAATTTCAGTATTTATCACTTTCCTGGTTATACATCAAATATAGGGGCAGTTATATGCCTTTTTTGAAGCTGTTTTCTTGCAAGTGTACCATTACTACTATTAAGTGGCCTACCCTCTGATACAGTACTTTCTCAATGGATTTTATTGCAGGCTTTGATGGATTCCAATCTTCCTAGATTGCAATTGGAACTATATAAAGAGATTAAAAAGGTGAGTTTTTCTTTGATGTCCTTTTGAAATATGAAATTTAGTAAGTGTGTTAGCATTTTGGAATGTGGCATTAGTGTAAGTAAATAGTGCATGTCTTTTAATATCAAGGTCAGAGCTTCACTTCGGAAGTATATGTGACTGCTTAATATGTTCTACTCAGTTCTTCACTGTTGGCCCCATTGTTTAGATGTAATCACTCCTGAAAGCTTATCTGGCAGAAAATGTGTGAGCATTTGGTGTGAACAGCAGTCTGAGTTAACCTTAGTGACTCTGCACCCGAATGAATAGGGCATGTTCATGATGTTTGCTCTGCTGACTGAGCTGGAGAAAAATAACTTCCAGCAAAAGGGCGGTGAAAAGTAGGTAAAGGACAGTGACATTCTTAGTTTGACATAACTTCTTGGAGTAATCATTTGATCAAGGCCTGAAGTGACCTGATACAAGTTTTAATGGCTTTGTTTTGCAAATGTGTGATGTGTACTTGCAGCTTTTGTAAGAAGCACAAGTTAAAATAGTGAAGCATCTCTCTTTGCACAAAAAGTCATAATTTAATTATGTCTACCAGAAGAATTTTAGTAATAGCTTTTCTTTAAGTATATAACTACGAAGGAAAAATGTTGTTTTCGGAACAGTATTGCTGAAATAGTTTCTTGCATCTATAAACACAGAGCAAGGATTGTATACAGAGAATATAGGTGCTATTTGTGGGACAGAAAGGCTACTCGTTTTTGTTATATTTGTTTGTGAATGACAGAACTGTAGAAGATAAAATAAATAACAAACGCAATGTGGCTAGCTTTTCCAGGAAATATTTTGTAGGAAATAGTGTGTTGTTCACATGGCATGTGCTCCTTGAATAGCTGCTCTCTGATTCATGGCAGAGGCAAGAAATAGGTAGCAGGCTTATTTGAAGCACCCAGTCAACTGAATTTTGTTTGTGCATCAGTTGGATCACGTTAAGAGTCATGCCAGAATCTGTTGTTTGGCTTTGAACCTAGAAAATACACAATTTGTTATTCAGATGTAAGTGTTTGGTTTTTTTCTCTTTTGTCATGCTAACAAGACCATGAGCCTTTGATATCCCAGCTAAAGAAAATAAGAAAGAAATGACAGTTTTCAAACATCTCAGCTGTACCTTCAGAAGGACTCGATTTGAGAAGCATCCTGCTTACGTTCTGACTACATTATGTACACAGTTTCTCCTAGACATCTATTGACTTCCATAGTTTTCTGTACTTTTAGCAATAGTAAGGAGCTTTACGATATCTGTAGGCACTGGGTCTAAAAGAATTCTGGCTTCAGCCAGGTGCACAGCTGAAGGTGTCAGTACAGACACGGGTACTAAACTTCAGGATGCAAGTCATTATGAAAGGATATGCATCAAAATGAGATTTTTTTTTTTTTTAATTTTTTTTCCCCACACTCGGGAGCTGAACATTATTTATTTGCATTTTCCACTGCTGTCAATTTTATGCAGTGTTTGTATCTCTGCAAGTGTTGCAGTGTTTTTTAGAGTCTCATATAATCAGTGTTTCTTTGTTGGTTGATTACTTTCTCTGCGGTATTTTAAGCTGATTTCAGCAGAATGGAGATCTCAGACGCTTCCTTCTTTCTCTTAGTATTCCTTATAACTCATTTTGGGTCACTCAGAAAATTCCTTATACCAGCTAGAAAAATGAAGGCAGTCATGGAGCTTACTTGACTTCCTTTTCACTAAAGGAAATTAATGGCTTCCAGGCATCTTAGGTTTTTATCTGTTTATGTAAAATGGTTTAAACTTCTCTGCTATTGTGTATTAGAGGTATTTTTTGGAAATAGTTTTGCTTGATGAAATGTAACAAATGTAAACTCTGTCTAGAATGGTGCTTCCAGAAGTCTACGTGCTGCACTCTGGAGATTTGCTGAGCTTGCTCATCTAGTTCGGCCTCAAAAATGCAGGTAAATGCATCCTAGTAATGAATTTTCTGAAGAACATTTAAGAAAATATAGGTGTTAACAAAATATTACTATTCTCAAGTTTTAAATAGGTAATTGGGAGGTTGTGAGACTTTGTATCACATTATACTCTCTGAGCTAGCTTTATTTGTTCAGCTGTTTTTCTTTTAGTAGAGTTTCAGTTCTGTGTTCTGTGTGACTCTGAAGGAAGGTCAGGGGGAAACTTGCGAAGACAATGATTTGTGTTTATTTTAGGTACATGCTCTTCAGTTCTATCATCTTAATGTCTGCAAATTGTATACGGAAGATTGTCTTTTTTTCCCCTCTGTATTTTCTGTAGCTAACAGGTACATTTTTTTATAATTCAGTAATGCCACAGTATTTGAGTGTGAACAAAAAAGATGGGTACAGTTGTTCTGATTTCAAATTAGTTTTTCTTCTTTACTGTACTTAGGCCATACTTAGTGAACCTCTTGCCCTGTCTAACACGAATAAGTAAGAGACCCGAAGAATCGGTACAAGAGACGCTAGCTGCGGCAATACCAAAAATCATGGCAGCGTTTGGCAACTTTGCAAATGACAATGAGATTAAGGTATCTTTCTTTACCCTATCAGTGTTCCATATTATATCTGAAAGCACAGGAACCTATCGACATTATCAATCAGCTGTTACAAAAAGCAGTATTACCTAAGGCAAAAGTTGCCTTTATTTGTTGTGCATTCAGTAAGGCTTTGAATGAGTGAAAAATACATTTACTCACTTCTTAATTCACATATGTCATCTTCCTCATAAAAAGTTAAGTAAAATATCTTTGATTTTAGGTTTTATTGAAGGCTTTCATAGCTAATCTTAAATCCAGTTCCCCCACTATCCGTCGAACAGCAGCAGGATCAGCAGTAAGCGTCTGTCAACATTCACGAAGAACACAATACTTTTATGCCTGGCTGTTGAATGTGCTTTTAGGTAAGACCGGGCAGGGGGCAAGAAGTTTACTTTGGGTGTAAGTAACATGAATTTTTTTTCCATGTAAGATACTTTTCAAATGTGAGAGGTTTTCAGGCAAAGCAAGGATACTTAGACTACCAGTTACACTGCTAATGCTGTCTCTGTTTTATATTGAGTTAGATGAAGTCACGAGTCAAGATCTTTTTATCTCTGTGTGTGCTGCAATGATAATTCAGTAATGTTGAAAAAAACCAGCCAAAACTAGGGAGTGGCCTGTTGGAAAATGAGGAGGTCTAGGGATTCTGGAAGAACTTGCTCTGGAGTCTGTGAAGACTTAGATTATTCAGCAGCTTTGTCATTATTGCAGCAGTTCTGAGGTGGAGGATATGACTGCTGTGCTGTGGGTCATGAACATATACCCTGTAACCATTTTTAGAGGTAGTAGATTCTTTATTGAAAACCTAACTTAGATCAGAACTGGAATGCTTTTATTTAAAAGCACACAAGTTTCTGTCAGGGATTGCTTCCATATTTCTTCAGCTGGGAAGTCTGCATGGTCTTTGGGGTGTTTTGCAACTCATGATGAGATACTTGCTTGGATTGTAGTCAAAATTTTTGCCTCAGTTTTGTTACTGACAAGGGGTTATTTTCTATGTAGACAATTGCAAAAGGAGAGGTAAGGAAGACCAACAGATACTTAAAGCATTATCCTGTTAACCCTGCTGCTTTCAAGAATGGGTAATGAATTCAGTGCCACATAGTGACTTCTTCACTCTATGTGATTTCAAGATGATACCCCTGTGCACACACTGTTCTTTCCTGCCTCAGAGGAGGGTGTTTTATAATGTCCTGTCAACAATACTGAAATCAGACAGGAGCACTAATAGGAACTCCATGAATTGAATCTGATTTTTTTTCTCCTCCTCTACATGGAATGTTTTGTTTTCTTACGTAATTATATTTGTTGTTAATCACAGAGTCAAACCACAAACATATTAGTAGGTAGATATATGGAACAGCGTTCCTTGAGGGGGGAGACAAGGCTGCAGATGTCCTTCATAGCAGCAAATGTGTGTGTGAGAGAATTGCTTTTGACCTCAATTGAGCTGCCACATGGAGAGAGGAGCCAGATGAGGGGAGCAAGAGAGTCTAGATCATTTGCTGAAGGCATTGGATATTACGAAAAGGAAATTTTTTTGTGTTTTAATAAGTGAAAACGGGTAGGGAAAAGGGGAAGTGAAACAGGGTCCTTTGACCATTTTCCCACATTGCTTAAGTCATTGCCCGGAGTATTAAATAATGCATATATTGCAATATTTCTACATTTAGAAAGCATTCTTAAGTTGTTCCTAGTTGTTTTAGGCTTTGGACTACGTGAAGTAATATTTGTAATGAAACTTAACCACTGTCAATAAGTGATTTGGCTGCTTCTTTTCTACTCCCAGGCCTGTTGGTTCCTGTAGAAGATGATCACCCTACTCTCTTAATTCTGGGTGTTTTACTTACACTAAGGTATCTCATACCTTTATTGCAACAACAAGTAAAGGATACCAGCCTGAAAGGCAGTTTTGGTGTAACAAGAAAAGAAACAGAGATTGCACCTTCACCAGAGCAACTTATACAGGTGATATATGAATAATAACCCTCACTTGAAGAATGCTAGTAGGAAGGAAAAGAAATCTTGCCTGTGTTATGATACAGCACTAGTTTGATGTTGAACATTCTGAGTTCTTTTCTCAAATTTCTGTTGAACTTGGTAAATGCTAGTTGCTATGTGGCTGGAATGACTAATAAGTAAAGTTCATGACCAGAAACCCCAGAAAAAAACATCAGCAACATTTTTTAGGTGTTTCCAAAGGAGCTAAAGAACTTCATAATTGTTATGGTTTTCTTTGATGTGTTTCTTCCTCCTATAACAATAAACAGAAATAACAGATTTCTACCAAAAAGGCAGTTGAAAGGCTACAATTAATTGACATTTTCCCCTTGGAAGAGTGTGGTGTAGATAAGACATTGCCAGTGTCAATCATTTTCAAAGCATCACTGAAATTAAATGTGGTGTATGAGAAGAAATGTAGTATGCTTTGTCACCATAGAGACTTACTGCCTTCCTTCATTGGGTTTTAGGTCTATGAACTGACTCTGCATTATACCCAGCATCAGGACCATAATGTTGTGACTGGAGCTTTAGAATTACTACAGCAGCTCTTTAGAACGCCACCGCCTGAACTTCTCCATGCCCTGACTGCTGCAGGGGGCATTGCACAGGTCAGTGTATCCAAAGATGACTCTGTGAGCAGGAACCGCAGCGGGAGCATAGTGGAACTTATAGGTAAGCTATATTTTTGGTAATTTGAGTAACAGGAGATGAATATACATCACCAGCCTTATTTCTCAGTGTTAGCAAAACATATGAAGGATAAAATGAAATGTATGAAATTACTCATGACTGTTTCCCTGTACTAGGTACAGTAAAAGGTTTTTTCCCTCTTTTAAGTGGGTTTACATTCGTTGGGTAATGACAAACTCTCAGTACTTTTTTACAGTTCATGTTGATGGGTGTTTTTGGTTACAGAGAGTAGTTAACGGTGGTGACAGATTTCCCCTCTCCCCCCAATTAATGTTATTCTTATCAGGCATCTGACAACTGTGATTCATAAAAAGCTGATCTAATAAGAATTTATATCAACTGATAGCTCCTTGCTGAAAACCAAAACCAGCATGGAAATAAAGCATGACTTAAGTTTATCTTTAACTTTTAAAATCGGTTATCAGTGTTCCTGTCTGTGAAGTGCATGTTTTTAAAATTGTCTTTTAACTGCTACTTACCTGTTTTAAAACAATCAGTCTCTGACTGTATTTCCATAAGGACTTCTGTATTGAACTAACAGATCATTCTAATATTGCTGCTATTGGAAAGCGATTCATTAGCTGGAAATGATCATAGCAGTGAAGTTTAAAGCATATACTTTTTAAAAGCAAACTTTGCACAAGTGGCATATAAAAATAAGAAGTCATTTGATGGCTAAGGATCCAGAATGGCTTGGACTTCAAAAGCAAAATGTTTGCTAGATCTTCCTGGTTTTGGGCTTTTTCTTTTTTTTCTTCCCAATTGTGGCTATTAGAATTCCTTCATGATTTCAGCAGCTCTGTCCTTGCCCTGATGTGTTACTTTCTGTGATTTGCAGCTGGAGGGGGGTCTTCATGCAGCCCTGTTCTTGCGAGAAAGCATAAAGGTGATTATTTTCAAAAACAAATCTTTAATTGCATTCCCTTCTGATTTTTTTTTGGGTTTATTTTTCCTCGTCTCCCTCCCTACTTCATTGTCTTGCTGAACTTCGGTCTTCATTCACAATTGCCTTTGTGTTATCAGCTGAGCTCAATCACTGTAAATCTTAAAAGAATTCTCATGCAATTTCTGATCTTGCAATCAACATATTCTAAAATTATTCAAAGCAATATCATTCTTATTTTTGTTGTAGTTCAATGGCAAAATTATGGTGATGAATATTGATGCATTTTTTGTTTTAAAGAGCACATCTAAAAATAATCTCTCAGAACAGGGCATTCTTTCTTTTGATAGTAATACTTAACTATTTTGTGAGTTATATCAAGGGTTAACCTTCTTGGTTTTGTTAGGCCTGGTTTCTTTTTCTTTCAATAATGCACGTGTATATTTGCATGCTTTGACATGGTGCTTTTTCATTTCTTTTTCTGTAATTTATGATAAATGCTATTCATTTTATGTCTCACTGTGTATATTTTAATTTCTTTCTACAACAGGTAATTCACTTAGCAGGTTTTTAAATAATACAATTTTCTCTGAAGTATTTTTTTGCATTTTGTGCATGAAAGCTCTTATATGTTTGTGTTTACACCTTGCTTAAAACAAGTCTCATCAGTACTAGAATTGCTCTTAATTACAACTGAGTAACAGTTTCATGGCCTGTTTTCAGTGACCAAAATGTTGCTACTGCAGGGGAATCTTGTGTGAGTTCAGTGCAGTCAGTGCAAGCATAGTAAGCAGTAACATGTGCAATACGAAAAAGATAAACTTCAACGCAAAATAGTTTCTGACTAAATAAGGTTATACAAACTTTAAGGGCCATGATAGCAACTAACTTAGACTTTTCCGAATATGTCCTCCTATTTTCGTGTGTAAGGAATTTCATAATGCTTGAAGACTGTACATATATGCTTTAAGAATATACCTAAATGTGCAGTAGTGCGTAGAAGTGAATGAAGTAGTGCTTCTGGATGCAGTGATAATTTCTAGTTTAGAAACAGCAGGATGAAAGAAAACATGTTCTGAAAGTAGATATTGCTGCAGCTTCCAAAGGTGAGACGGAATGCAACAAATCCAAACAAAACACATAACACTTCAAAATTAAAATTGGTAAATCTTAGTTTTGATACTTTGCTAGTAGTCTTCAGTGTAACTTTGAAGTATTAATAGTGTAATTTCAATTAAAGTGCTTGTTAAAGCACTAACCTTTCCTTCACTTGGTGGGGAAACAAGTTTGAGTTGTCAGCTTCTATCCTCTTTCAAGGTCATGGTATGAAGATTTTGTGATAAAAAAAAAATGACATAAATTAATTTGAAGAAAGTTCTTCACAGTTTTGTGTTTAGTAGAGGCTTAACTTCAAATTGTGAATTGTTCATTTCCTACTGCTCTCTATTGTAGAGAGGAGAGAAAAATCAAGCCTCTTCCCAGTTCCCACTTGAAGTTGTTTTGCAGTCTGTTACTGTATAGGGTAGTAGGTTTCTGGTGATGGCAATGGATGAAACTTCTCTAGCTGTAATAGTCATTGTGTGTAGGGGTATAAAGTGATGCTAAGCAGCACAAATATGAGACCCTACTTTGGGAACTCAGATATTCCCTGCCTTTTCAGTCCTTGTGCTTCAGATGACTTTAGTTCTGAGGAGGTAGCCTGTCTTGGTTTGTTTGTTTAATCTTCGGAAAAGCATTTGCAAAAAAGGCTGAGGACTCATTTTGAAAAGAAAGCCCCTTTTCTGCATCTTAAGTGATTTTTTTTTTCCCTTTCCCAAATAGTGTAAAAATATCCTGCGGTTTGTTTTATGTACCTCTTTAAACATACCAAGCCTAATATGACTAATAAGTGTTTTACAGTGTCATTTCACTTTTAATGTGGATTAGCTGTGGAAAGCAGAATATCATCCTGATTTATTTCAGTGAAATGGATGTAAATGTGAGAAACAATAGAGAAGAATATACTCTCTTTCATGCTTTGTAGTGGGAACTCTTAGCAGGATTTTACTCATTCTTTCATAGGAGCGTGTAGTAGTCAGTCTTGTTTTACGTAGAACATACGTGGAAATGTCATGGTTACTTTTCTACCTTACAGGTTTGAATACTTTTGGATGAAGAATTCTACAGTATTACTGCTATGTATGAGAGCAGTTGTGCTAGAGAAATTAAAGTGAAATTCTTAATGCTTTTTTATCCCCTAGTAATGTAAATGAGATGCAAAAGAATTTGCCTGAATTTATCAAAACATTGGTATCTTGCATGGTGAATCTTAGATTACCAGTGAAGCTTAATCTAAGTGGCAAATCACGAATCCCTCTGTCTCAGCAAGTGACTTGCAAGATCCAGGACAGGCTCAGTAGCTCCCTCTGCACTTTGTATACTGTCCCATTTACAAACTTGTCAGTGCAGTTATGTCTGATGCAATGTGCATCTGCAGGTATCTTTCTCTTTCCACTGCCTCTATTTAAAATAGACATTACTCTGTAAGAGAACTCTGATAATTTTCTTAGTTTATAAGTGGTTCTCATTTTTCCTATGGCAAGAACCTTTCTGAAGATTTTTGCCTTTGTAGTCCCTGGATCTTAATGGCTGTTGTTCATGGTTCATCACCCTGTCCCACTTACGTTGTCTTGTGCTTCTAGTCTGTGCTGCTCTTCCCTCTAGGCATTTTCCATTCTGTTACCATTGGAGTTCCAAGCCTCAGGCTGCAAGTAGCCTTTGATAATTTTCATAGCCTTAAGGAGAGAGAGGTTATTTATTCTATTACTTGTGGCGCTTTAATGTCCTTCTGAGTTGAGGGCAGACATCCAGATCCCAGTCCTTAGTAACGGGACATATTGACAAAATGAGTGGAATCTTAAGCATAGTCCACAAAAAAACCCCTAGAATGAATAAGGTTGTAGGTAATATGTTGAATGGTTACTCTGATAAATAAAATTACTTAACTGTGTTTCCTTGTCACTGCTATGTGTTTCTCTCCTGATCAGGAGGGACTGGATGAGGGAGGGACTGAATAGTCACTTTCTTCAATCCTTTCTCTTTTTTTATCTGTTGCGTGTCATAGCTTTGAAAAATTATTTGGATAAACTTTTTAAAATTAGATTTTGCATCTAGCTGACTTCAACAGTTCAGCATTTCAAGTTGACTAATTTTGAAAAACTGTGAAGGTTTTTCTCATATCACTTCTTAGGTAAAATACTTCTTGGTGAAGAAGAAGGTTTGGAGGATGATGCCGAAACTAGATCAGATGTTAGTGCTGCATCATTTGCAGGTAAGTGGCTTTCCCTTTAGCAGTGCAGTCAACGTATTAAGAATGAGCAGTGCCTCAGATTGTTGTTGTGTTGGTTTATGAGACAAACTTAATCTCTTCAAACTGAAGTTATATAGTCTAACTTAAGTTCCAGTTTTAACATGGAAATATCTGACTTATAGCAGATCATGAGATAGAAGAAATCAGAAGAAAGATTTAGTGATCTTTTTCTGGCCTCAAATTCTGTGCAACTGCGAAATTATGTCACTGCAAATTGAAAGTACAGAACCTGTAGAGAAATAACAGAATCTTATGGCTTACTAAGTAGATGTAAAATACTGTACTGTCCCAGTTTTTCCCCTTTTTTAGTACCAGTTCAGTTGGTTCAGCTCCTAGTATGATAAGATCAGCTGTAAAACAGTCTTGTGTTACAAATTACATTACAAATCCATTCTTTTAATTACTCTATGTAAATTATACAAACCATATGTTATGGTGACTGGAAAGTGACTGACACCCAAGATACATGCTAACAAAACTAAAACCATAAATACTCCTGAGTATAAAACTTACACTTGCCTAATGAAGTTGACTGCATATCTTTTTAATTGCTAGGCTGTCATTGTGGTATAAGTAGAAGGGCATCTTAGATACGTGTATTTCCCAAGTTGTAGTTGAAGTGTTTAGTCATACACTTTCTTTAGCCTAGGTTAATATATGGCTTAGTATGAAACACAAGTTTAAGCACTTGATTGATTTGCAAGTGTCTTTGTTTTGCAGCTTCTATGAAGGGCGAGATCACTGGTGAACTAGCTTCTTCATCAGGTGTATCGACGTCTGGGTCTGTAGGGAGCTCAGCTGCTGATTCTACTGGACACGATATCATTACTGAGCAGCCACGTTCTCAGCATACATTGCAGTCAGACTCCGTAGACCTGACAAGCTGTGATTTGACAAGTACAGCTACTGAAGGGGAAGAAGATGATGTACTTAGTCGAAGCTCCAGTCAGATCAGTGCTGTCCAGTCAGATCCCACTATGGACTTGAATGATGGTACACAGGCTTCCTCACCAATTAGTGATAGCTCTCAGACAACTACAGAAGGTCCAGACTCTGCTGTAACCCCTTCGGACAGTTCTGAAATTGTAAGTGTACAACGGGCAGAGGGGGGAACCCCTTCTACTGAGGGGCCCGACATGTCTCAGAGCTCTTCCATGGAGGGCCCAGACTTGGACTCGTCTACTTACTCGTCTTCTACTTTTCCATCCTCAGCTAGTAACAGTGGAAAGGTCAGCAGCTCACACCTCTGTTGGAGAGCTTGACCTCCTTTTAACACTTTCACTTCAGCAGTAATTAAAAACTACAAAGCTGTAATCGGGGTAGGTCATGCAAAGGCATTAACAGATTGTTACTCACTAGAACAATGTCAATATCAAAGCCTTGGCATAAATATATCCTCTTAATAGCATATTCTTCATTTGTATAGATATATTAGTAATGTTTTGGTACAGGTGGACTAATGGAAGTGTTAAAGGGTGAACAGTCAGTTTGGAATGATGAAGAAGTACTTTTGGAACTTAAAGCTTCACGTTGTTTTTTGCCTGTGCTTTTTCACTTGGCAACACAGCTCTGTTTCTTTATTTTTTTTTTCTCCTTTTTATTCCATCTTAAGGATTTCTGCTATATGAAGCAAATACTGCATGATTTACTAATGTAGCAGTTGCGTATTTAATGAACATCTGAAATGGGCATACAGTGTAGCCGTCTTAAGAAATAAGTCTCAGGCAAGTGTATTGTGAGGTTGTAATAAAACCACCAAAAATGTAATTACTAGGAGCAAGAGCTGAAAATGCAAAAAGGGGAAAACCTTGAATTTCCTAAGTTTGTGGGATTTTTTTCAAATACTATCAAACATTTCCCTTATGTCTGCTGACTAGTAACTTTGGAAAAGTAATAGTTTCTTAGCACTACAAAAAATGGTATATTTAGAATTATGATAACCAAATACTCTTGCAAGTGTGAAGATTCATGAATCAAAGGAATGATGCTAATCACATGCTCTGAATTAAATGCAGGCAGTGCAAAAGCCAAAGTGACTGTGCATTTATAAGCAAGTTGCCAAGATGCATCTCTTACAAATTCTTGTCAGACTGTTGCTTAGGTCAATTTACATACTGTTTACAAGCAGTAATTACAAGTAGAATTATTTTTTTATGGTTGGCAGACTGAGTTGCCCCACTTACCCACACATGGACTTCTTAATGAACAGTTTTCAGGTGCTTATTTAGTGAGGGAGTAACCAAAGAAGTATCTTGTATTCTCATGGGCTTAAAATGAAATGGTTTTTAGTTTTACTGACTTTAATATAATTTTTTTGGTTTTGCTTGTTTTTGTGGTTGTTTTTCCCTATACTTAACTGTCTATACATTGCTTAGGTATCAAGGGTCAAACTCTTCTCCAGAAGTGTCCTTTTCAGTAGTCTCTGGTTTAGAATGAAGGAATTAAAATGTCTTTAAACTTACTTGTCCCTTTTTGTCCTTCAAAGTATGTTCTCCATTTGACTTTATGTATCCAGGACAAGTGAGGTTATGGGGGAGTTTGGCAGCAAGGGACAAGTTTGGTTGGTGACAGGAAAGGTGTTGGTTGTGATTTGTAACTGCTGAGATAGAGGGACGTGTGTGTTGGCTGAAGGAGTAAGGAAAGCTGCAGAGGAGGCAGTGCACCAAGTGTTTGGCTTTGTTACTGTTGATGGCTCAAGTGAGAGACTGTCAGATGTAACTGTGGCTTCTAATAGCCCAAACGCTGGAGGAGGAGGGGAACTGCTTTGGGGCCTGTACGCAGCTGTACACTAATATTTATAATATTTATCAGGCTCATTTTGCTTTCAATTTATTTCTAGATTACTAACACTGCATGCTTGAAATTTAATACTTTGTGTTAAGCTAAGTGTTTTTAAGTCCTGTCCTTGCACTGTAGGTTTTGGAAGGTGCTGAGGGACAGTATTCTGGAATGCAAATTGGGCAGCTGCAGGATGACGAAGATGAAGCTGCAAATATTCTCCAAGACAATTCATCGCAATCTTTCAGAAATTCATCTGTTGGTACGTTGATAATGGAAGGGGGACAGATGGGAGTAGAACTGGTGACACTTCTAAGGCAGGTGTTAGAGCTGCATCTGCTGTCTAACTTCCAAGGGACTAAAGACTTGCATAATGGATATGAAAAAAACCCAACTAGATTGAAATATAAAATAAGAAGTATATTTCAACACTTCTAGTGAATCACTTGTTTTGATCACTGCTAATTTATTTTTCGTGCCTGTATAATGATGTTCAATTAAAGTGCTTTTAATTTACACCTGAAATGATATTTAATGAATTGCCTCTTTCTAAAGCGCTTCAGCAGCCTCACCTGTTGAAAACTATGAGCCATAGTAGGCAGCCTTCTGATAGCAGCGTAGATAGATTTACATCAAAAGAAGATGCAACAGATCCTGCTGATCATGAAAATAAGGTGAGAAGTGGTCATGGTGGTCTGCCTTAAAGTTTAAAAAAATTACCTTTATGGTCATGTTAATTACTGGCAAATGTTGGTAGCCTGTTCATGTGGTGTGCTTCATTATAGGTCAAAATAATGAAGGTTGAATAATAAACTATTGAACTATAACCTGAATTTTATTTAACATAAGGTGAATATTCAGGTGTTAATATCTTGAATGCAATCACCAGCAAAACCATAGGACAAGCTATTGAGAGCACAGATCCCTTTTGTCTGTGCATTAGTAGGGTACACTGAATTCTTTATTACCTGAAATATCTTTGTGCTGGTTGCTAGCTGCGTAGGTAACTTTATGATCTCCTCAGAAGTCATGTCTTACTTTTTGAGAATCTCTTTCTGCAGAGAGATTCATGCCATTCTAACCACAGGTTATTGATTTCCTCTTGTTTTTTTGACTTTAGCTTTGGACTTTGTTCTGAGCTGAGGCGAAAGAAGTTCAGTTTGCGCAGACAGAAGTTAGATCAGTCTACTAGGCAACTCTAAATGTAAAAATACAGAAAGTTGTCAGCCTTCTTTGGAAACATCTTAGGAGTTAATTGCTTTTTATACAAAGTTTCCAAAGATAGTTTTTTGATGACAAAAAATGGTTTGTCAGACTCCTTCAGATGTTAACAGCAAATCTGGGTAATTCAGAAAATCTACAGAATGATTGTTGTTTTCCTAATCAAATTAAACCAATTCATATGCTGGGTAAAAACATCCCAAAAGCATTACATTTTAGGGCCTTTTTTTTGGTGTATGTTTTAAACACATTTTGTATTGCAACCTTTATGCATTGAGCGATGTGCATTATTTCTACATCTTGTTGTGCTTAATATTTTATTTAAACTGAAGATTAATTTTTATCTATATAAAAATTGTGATTTGTGTTCAATAGCCCTCCAGGGTAAAGGGAGACATAGGTCACTATACCGATGGAAACTCTGCTCCCTTGGTGCACTGCGTTAGACTTCTGTCAGCCTCTTTTCTACTTACTGGGGAGAAAGGAGGTAAGTTTCTGTTAAATCTCATCGGTCATTGTGTCTCTCAGTGTACAAAGTTGGAAATATGGTCAGTTTACTCTGTCTTGTTTTTAATCTCACTTTACTGGAGATTTCGTGGGTGTGGTTTTTTTGTGACAGTCCTGATTTAAAAGATCACGACAGAGAAAAACCTAAAACCACTTAAAGTTTATACCATTTTACAGTTAATCCCATTTTGAACAGCTGGTGATTTAAGAAGTGTTACAGTAATTTAACCCTTAAGTCAAATACCTAATTTACAATTTGTAATTTTTTGAGACCTAACCTGTGGGGCCTTGATGATTTATGGATCGTATGAAGCTGTGAAGGCAATCTAACATCTGTATTTCTTTTTATCACTGGTGGATGCACAGTTTGTCCACTGTAAAAATATCAATACCTCATTAAGGGAACAGTTTTCTCAGTTGCAGTCCATTCAGTGGAAACTGCTAAAAACAGGTTCAGAAGAATATAGTTCTTTCAAGTACTTGTCTTAATATTTTTACAATTAATTTTGTTTACAATGCTTATTTTTTTTTAATTAAAGCAAGATTAAAATTATCTTTTTTTTTTAACTGTATCACTCAGTTGCAGTTTGAATTTCATCTTAATTTTTTTGAATGTACCTTAAGTAGAGGAGGTGCTGTTGTACCCATTTGTGTTTGGGAAACGTACCCTGAGACTTTAAGCTGAAGTAGAATAGAGGGTTGACACAAGGTTTTCAGCAACCTAGCTGAAATCTCATGTTTAACTTTTCTGGCATGCACTGCTGCTTCCATTTTTTTCACTGAGAATTCCGTGTCACAGGTGTGGGTGTATGTGTCATTTTATTTATGAGTGAAATGAGATGTTTGTTCTTTTCCCCTTTACTGAACCTTTCTTTGTTTATGTTTCCTACTACTGTAATGTTCTTGGAAAGACAGTATAGTGGCTGTATTCTCACTAATGAAGGGAAGTGAGTAGGAAGTGTGTATGGTTTGTTACATAGGTAGTTATTAAAAAAAAAAAGCTGTATAAAACTGCTGTGTCTGATAAACTGGAACTACTTGCTCTGCCTTCATATTTTTTGTCTAAGCTAGGCACTTTATATCATACAGAGTTATTAAATAACTTAAAAACTATTTGGGAAGCTTTTAAGTACTCCTCTTTAATTTTTTTTCTTTTCTGCAGCTTTAGTTCCTGATAGAGATGTGAGAGTCAGTGTAAAAGCCCTGGCAGTAAGTTGTGTTGGAGCAGCCGTTGCACTTCACCCTGAGTCTTTCTTCAGCAAACTGTATAAAACTTCTCTTGAAGCAATGGGAGAAGAATATGGTATGTTGCAGTTTGCATATTCCATTTTAATAGTGTGTTTGGGTTTTCGAATAAGTGTGGCAGCATCTATACTGAAAACATTATATCCAGTTTAGTATTTGCAATCAAATGGTGCATCAATTGGAATGAATGTGCTGTCTGTGCATGTGGTGAGGGTTTTGCTGTAAGAAGAGTTAAATTTCAAGGGTTGAGCTTCTACAGCGTTTGACAAGTTTAAGCTGTTTCAGTACAACTGCTGTATAGAAGTGGTTCATATTATAAATGGTTTCTTCTAATTTGTTTCAGGCTATCTTCTAGGTGGTTTGTAAGCCATTAGGTTTATTTTTCATGAGTGCTACAGTATGATCACAAAGGACCTGGAATATTCATCTGGTTTGGTATTGATAGTGGCAAAGGTGGAGTGTGGACCAAAACTTTATTCTTGGATTTCTCCAGAGCATTTAATGTACAAATGAAGTTGACAGTGGTTTAATATATGATCATTGCTCTGGATGGTGTGGATGATCTGTAGATTACATTCTAGGCATCTTGGAAAAGTAGAACTAAGGCAAGCGTATTTTGATTGTGCTGGCATCGATTGTACAATAATTGGTACCTCCACTGAAACATTTTTAGGAATCAGATAAGTATAAGGCTAGTATTTTTAAAATAAAGTAGTTGTTAATTATTTTCTTAGAGGAGCAGTATGTATCAGATATTCTGAACTACATTGACCATGGAGATCCCCAGATTAGAGGAGCGACTGCCATTCTGTGTGGAACAATTATCAACTCCATTCTAATTAAATCCCGCTTTGATGTGGAAAAATGGCTAATAAATGTCAGAAGTTCAACAGGTAACAATTTATTTCAAGGGTGTATTTTTTTCTTTAATGTAACCAAAATTTTCTTTAGTTTCATTGCTCTCAATTCTTTTTTTGTTAGGAAACCTCTTTTCCTTGGTAGACTGCATACCTCTGCTACAGAAAACACTGAAAGATGAGTCCTCTGTTACGTGCAAAATGGCTTGTACAGCTGTGAGGGTAAGCAGAAGAGGCAGTTCTTACCACCACAGATCATGGGGACATTATTCTTTGACTAGGAACTTGCTGTGCTCAGGTGTATAAACATGGAGCAAAAAATTACTTCTTCCCCAAGAACTTTATTGTAGAAGACATGGATCAGGCACAGAGATGGAGGAACAAACAGCTGGAAAATAACTATGGTGGTTGGATTGTGTGGCAGTCTAATCATGATATTTCTTATATTTCTTGTCATAAATGTACTGGTATGGACTGTAATGTTACACTAAGCAACAATAGGATGAGTGCATTACATGGAAAAGGATATCTAGCCTAAAAAGGGAGGTGTGAACATATAACACCTGGTTGTGTCCTGTATTTGGAGTGCAAAAATTAAATGTGAGATATTAGTAAGTAAATAGAAGTAAAATACTGATTGTTTTCTGAAATAATTTTTTAAAGTGAGGAAAGTCTCAGGAAAGTGTTTCAAATTGGGTGAAAGATGCATCAAGCAATTGTTAAAATGGAGATGAATTTGTGAGTGGAACTTAAAGTGTGTGAGTTTTATTTCTGTAATAAAATCTGTGAAAGATGTGAAAAGGCAGAGGGGTGAAGGTATGAGCTTTTCTTTGAGGAATTTAAAAAAAAAGTAGAAGAGCAAGGACAAATTAGAGGCAAGGGAAATGAATTCATCGGGGAGAGGTGCACGTGGCTGACTTGCAGCTGAGGGGTCAGTGAGGTGAAGTGTAGCTTTTAGTAAGTTGCAGAAAGTTAATGTATGGTAAATATGATTTCATGTGAAAAGAGGGGGGGGTCTGTGATGGAGCTGAGGGAAGGAAGTCTAGTTAGTTAAACAATGCTATCTTCTTAACCTTCTGTTCCATGATCTTATTGTTTGTATATACTTATTTTCTGTATGATTACACTTAGGCTTAAGGCTTTTCAGAAGACTTCATGAGAATTGTTCAGTTCAGGGAACTTGTACTAGTCAGTTTTGACTTTATTTCTCTCAGTATATGGTGTAGCCTGACTTCATTCATAACTTTCAGTAGAAATATTGAAAAGCATTTTGGGTTGCTTATCCTCAAACAAGAAGGTGCATTTTTGTGTAGTTAAATAAAACATAGAGGTATAGAGTTCTATGAGGTTTTCTGAAGATCACACATTGTGCCTGTAGTTGAACTGTCACTAAAATGTGAGGTATGACTTTTTCAAAAACTTCTGGAAATCGGAACCAGGTGTCTAAAAATCCCTGTGGAAATTAGGAGAGATTGGTCTTGAACCGATAAGATTACAGTGTTTGTGGTGTTTAAGCCCTGCAAGTTTTAGACCTTATTCTTTGGTGGATTGATTTTCTTCTGATATCAAAGCCTTTGTTCCTCTCCAGAGTTTTAAATTCAGCAGGAGACTTTAGCAATTCACATGGAGCTCGTGTTCTAGCCTTACAAAGTACCTAATTCTGGTACTTTCTGCTATCTCTTAAGCAATAACTTTTTTAATATTCTAAACTAAATGGATTTTTATGATAACTTATGTACTTTGATTCAGAGAACCTTTTCTGTAATATAACATTTTTTTTTCTTCTCAGCACTGCATCATGAGCCTGTGTAGCAGCAGTTACAGTGAACTAGGTTTACAATTAATTGTTGATCTCCTTACGCTGAAGAATAGCTCATATTGGTTAGTAAGAACGGAACTTCTGGAAACACTTGCAGAGGTAGATTTTCGGTAAGTGTTTATATTTTTCTATAGGTTTTGGAGCTGGAGCATAGCGTATAGGAAATTGAAACCAAAATGGGTCAGTTTATTCTCAAACATTAACAAATTTCATAAAACTAATTTGGACCAATCATTCGTATAAGGAATGTATTTATTCCAATTCTCAAGTTAGCATTGACTTCACTAGCAAGCCCAGTCCTCTGTGGAGGAGTTTCTAGTTCAGTGGTCTTTTATCAAGTCCTCTGTGAATGAGTGATTAGAGAGACCATATAATCTGGAAACTGCCTTGGATTTCATGTCCAGCTTTTGTGTTCATTTTTTTTTTTAAAGAAATGTCCCTGACTTGTTCTCAGTTATCGTCAGCTCTTTTCTGTTGCTCATTTTCCATTATACTGATATGAATATGACTTTACTTCCTTGTCTTGCATTCTCTCATTCTCTACAAGTCCTTCTGTGCTAGAAGACAAAAGGTGTTTCTATGAAAATTCGTCAAGTCATCCTTAGTTGTGCAAAGTTGTGCCCTTTCCAAGTAGCGATATTTGGAATGTGTTACTATCTTTTCAAAACAGTCTTATTTTTACATGCGTGGTGGTGGGGAAATATCAGAATGTGTAAAGGATGTTTTGTAACTAACTAAAAGTAATTCTTCTGTTACAACAGCTAAGTAATAGTTTAGCAAATAGCTTACCTCTTTGGAAGGTAGCAAAATAGGCGTTTACTTTTCCCTGCAGCAGTGTTTTTCTAAAAAATAAACAAAAAGAACTCTGAGCACTGAAGGGAGAAATAAACTTTAATATTTACTAAGGTACTCTAAATTTTATTTTACCATAGGCTAGTCAGCTTCTTGGAAGGAAGGTCTGAGAGGGTGCACAGGGGTCTTCATCATTATACTGGTGTAAGTAAATTATTCAATCAGTATGTTTTGTTTCTGGATTAAGGTACCAGTGCAATTTCAGCACTCACATTTGAATTCTGTCAGCACTGGTAGTTGTATGTTTTGTATAAGTATGCTCATGTTTGGAGACTTGTTACAATTGTAAAGATACTTCACTACTGAGATTCAGATATTTCAGTGTTCTCTGGTGTGTGTGCGCGTGTGTTGGGGGGACTCTGTTGTGGTTTTGGGTTTTTTTTTTTAAACTTAAAAAAACTTCCAGCATTTGTGTATGTAAGCAGTGTATTTGGCAGTGTTAAGGTAAAGATTGTCTTACATACTTGTATGACAGACAAATTCCACTAGATCTCTCTTGTCAACTATCTTTTAACAACCTGATCCAATGATGAAAGTGTTCGGTGAACTTTAACGATGAGAACTTATTTTGTAGCTACTGAAGCTTCAGGAGAGAGTGCTTAATGATGTTATAATATGTCTGCTTGGAGATGAAGATCCAAGAGTGAGACATGTAGCCGCAGCTTCATTAATGAGGTATATATGTTAGAATTTTTAGAAAGGAAAAGATGTTTAGAAAGATGTAAACATGTTACTGTGTACCTGTAATGAAAATAATCCTTTAGTGGGTTTCTTATATTTTTGTTCAAATAAGGGATGGGAGACAAATGCAGCTTTATGGTACCTGGAGCATGCATCATATTGGGAAATTGTGCTTTGCTTTTTGTTAGCATAACAATTTCATTTAACTTTATTGCATTCTGAGGGTCACTTTAAGTTTCAAACTCCTCAAATTAGTTTTTTTGCCTGATGAAGTGATTTGTTCAGTATCCTGACTGTAGTTAATAGACTTAAAATGTTGCAGTGTCAAGTTGTCCTAAATTCTAGGCAGTTTTTTCCACATGATTATAATTTCTGTATCTTAAAACTTTCACACTCGCTAATTATAGAAAAATAGCTAATCTTGTTTAAAAAGCAGCTGTTTACTGTGACTTGCTACAGATATTGCAGTCCAGATAAACGCACCACACAGAAAGGATTAGATAGTAGCTTATTTATTGAAGTCCAAGGACTTATATATTTAAACACGTTTGGAGCATCTAATAGTGAATTCCGGGAATGTCTTTTTGCCAGAGGAGTCTCTTTCCTGGTTTTTCAGAGGATTAATTGCTGTCCATTCATAATAACAAATAAAGGACAATGTAACCTTAAGCGTTCTGCCACTTAGAAGCATTTGTATTGCAGAAGCAGCTCAATAGTGAAATTGTTAACTGTTGCATCATAGTTTGTGTTCGTTGCTTTTATTGGTGTACTTGATTTTGAAATTGAGTTATCATACCAACTGAGTGGTAACAAGTTGGAATTTTTCAATATATTCATGTTGACATAGTCACAGAATGTGCGTCAAGGTTGGAAAAGGCTTAACTGCCTAGGAAATCTGCTATAGGCTCTCAGAAGCCTCTTGAAACATCCAGTATGG
This sequence comes from Clamator glandarius, assembly GCA_033459285.1. NCBI lineage: Eukaryota > Metazoa > Chordata > Aves > Cuculiformes > Cuculidae > Clamator > Clamator glandarius. Next base: position 180,713 of record JAUNZM010000016.1, on the reverse strand, counting down.
GCATTCATTGGAAGTACTTTCAGTCAAAGTATAAAAAATGTGTACAGTAATTTTTTCGCTGTTGTCTAATTTGGAAATGTAGTTATTGTTGTCGTAGTGTGTATAGGTAGGTGTCTCTCTAAACTGGTATTTTTTAACTATCGTGTCTAGAGTAGTTGTTTTGTCTTGATTTGAGCTGCTTGATTATAATGAAAAGCAGCTGTATCAAGATGAGTTCATTTTAACAATGAGTTTTAGTAACAGATTTTATTTACAGTTTGATATGTCTATGCAGCTTTCCAAATTGTATATTAAATGTGTTTTAAATGTACTTTAAATAATACTTTTCCTTTTTGACAATTATCATTTAGGATTGTTCCAAAGCTGTTTTATAACTGTGATCAAGGACAGGCTGATCCAGTTGTGGCAGTAGCTAGAGACCAAAGCAGTGTCTACCTGAAGCTGCTAATGCATGAAACACAGCCTCCATCTCACTTTGCAGTGAGCACTATCACCAGGTATGTTATGTGGCATGTCTTGCTTTAAATGGAATATGGATCCAAATTTCAGTTAATATTGCCTGGAGTCATATTTAAATCCTGCAAATCCACTTCCTTATGAAATCTTTTTCCAATTTGTAGGAGTGTCTGTGGTAGTTCTGGGCTCCACAGACTTGGGTTTACAGGATAAACTGTTGCGTGAGTTACTAATTATGTGTTCACACGTTGATCATAGGGAGTCATTCTGTGATAAGGCTTCTTTTCATAGTGAGGTGACCCTATTTGTCCATTAACTTGCACAAGTAAGTATAGCTTTACAAACTAATCTTAGGTATCTGTTATTGTTTTTTAGGTATGTTGATCAAGATTTAGAGCCCTTCACATCCTTGTTTAATGATTGTAGTTGCAGAAGTCTGTACTGCATTCTAATTTTGATAGTGTGAACTTGCTGCTGTGTTTTTGCTGCCAGATAGACTTCCCTAAACTCTTCCATTTAGATATCTTGTATTTTAGGCAGTACAAGTATTCAGTTGTGGGGACTCTTTGCTTCTACCAATTTGTCATACAAGTTTTTGATTATGTACCTTTTCCATACATGACCTTGGTCTTGTCAGTCAAGATTTATATACTGTAGTATGGAAATAGTAGAACTTTTTGGACACTGTGTCATTTCAAATACAAAGTAGTTATTTTTCTACAGCAGTGATCTTTACAGCAATAATAAAAAAGTTTGTGAGCATGCAAAAATTTAGATGGATTTGAGCAAAAGCAAAGACTCACACTAAATGAGGGTGATTCCTAGAGTACCTAAGCTAGGTATTGAGTTAATCTACTGCTTCTGTTTGCTAACTGAGATTTCATTTATAAGGTAAATTGCTTTTCTAGTACAGAAGCAAAAATATTAAAATATAGTAAGAGGTGGTATTTAGAGTGTTCTCTGACTTCTGTGTTTTAAAAGTGGCCTATAAAATCAGTAGTAGTAGTCTTAAGTCATAATAATTTTTGATTGAGGTATTTCTTTTTTTTTCAGTACATGCTTTAGTAGTATAAATATTTTTATTTCAGAACATACAGAGGTTACAATATGCTGCAAAGTCCAACAGATATCACTATGGAAAACAATCTCTCAAGGGTTATTGCAGCAATTTTCCATGCATTGACAATATCCACTACAAGAGCACTTACAGTGAGTTTTCTTAGTTGCTATAGTAGCTAACTTTTTCTTTTGTCTTTTTTTTTTTTCCTTGTTTTATTTTTAATTATTTCCTGGCTTTATTGGTATCTGCTGTTCTGGTACTGTGGCACTGGCAATAGTAACGTGTTTAATTCTTGCTCTTATGATATCTTACTGTTGTTGCAAACTCTTCCAGTGATGAAATGCATTCAGTTCTTGGTGTTAACTTTTTCAGTTTGGCTGCTGCGAGGGTTTGTGTCTTCTCTCCACAACATTTCCAGTTTGCACCTGGAGTGTGGGATGGCACTGCGGGTATGTTCCCTCATCTCTTCTTCGAGCTTCTAGGAGTCACTTATTTATATATCAGAAGTCCTGGTTTAAATGTATAAGCTTGTTTTAGCTGTTGTTTAAGAACTTTATACAGAAGAGTGTAACATCAGGTTGTCATGATGCTGTTAGCACTCTGTCATCTCTGGAACCACAGCGTATATCACAGGGTTTGGCTGCAAGTGCTGTAAGACACTGACCATATGTATCTGTCAAAATAAGTAATAGGAGAAAATTATCAGTGTTTTTGAAAAAATGTTTATCTTCAGGGTATTGTGTTTTGTAATATCTCTGTAAAATGAGAACATTGTCACTTTCACATTGATCTCATGTTTGTGTTGATAAATAGTGGGTAAAGGAAGCTGGTTGATAATTGCTTTTGTATCTATAGAAGTGTCAGGTGCATTTAAATTGTTCTGATTCTGCACACTGAATGGGAGCAGCAAATGAAATGTCCATAGTGCTCAAGTGTTATGTAGATAATATATGATAGCCCCAAAGTGCTTATTTTCTGAAGAGTTTCTTCAGAATGTAACTGTACAGTTGACAACTTCAAAACTTTCTCGCTTCTAACTGTTGGTGTGCTGTGCGAGCTGTAAAACTGTCTACTGAAGATGTGCACATATAAAGCTCTTTGTTTTTTAAATAGATTTAACATAATTTGTGTTCATTTTCTTCAGTGCTGTCATGTCTCTGCTCTTATTTTGCACTTCTGGTATCCTGAAACTCTTGCAAAATTTTATCTTGTTTCAAAAGCAGAATAAATCTCCAAACTCCCAACAACAACAAACTGCCTCCCCCAGCTGCTTTCCTTGTTAGTAATCCTTTTCTTCCCTTGCTGGCCACAAGTGGGACATGCTCTGCATATGCATACTAAACGATGTCTTTTGAGTTATAGATCTGCTTTAAACAATAAGTAGGTTAGGATGTGAGGAGTACTTAACTGGAAACTGTAATCAATGCAGAATCACAGTAGTGTGTCTTCTGCTTTACCTACCTTGAAAAATGCTATTTTTAAGGTACATCTAATATTTGTCAGTGATGCAATGACGTTATCTTTGCCCTTTCCTCTAATTCCTTCTTTGCAAATTTTTTGCTAATCTTCATACTAATTTTATTTTTGTGGAGTGACAAGAATGTTTATTGTTCTGGATAAAAAGAATATAAGATGGATAATAACAATTTTTTTTTTTTGTCTTAAGTATTGTCATTCTTATGATTAAAAAATGCGGTAGAATTGCTGCATTCCAACTCCATACAACTTGACATGGGTTAGTTCATGGATTTCTGAGTTTATGTAAAGTAAACAACACTTGCATATGAAAATACTTTTAAATAAAATAAAAAGGAAGACCCTGTATTTGCCTGTGTAGCATTGTCAAAATAACAGCCATGCTTAGTTGAAATTTATTTTCTGAAATTTTTCCAGTTGTATTAGACCTGAGTGACTACATGAGAAGTTTCTTTCCTTTTTTAATTAAAAATCCTGAAAGAATCTCCTTATTTGGAGGTTACGTGAAGTCTTTTACTGAAAGTAAGTTGGTAGTATTGTGTAGTCCTTATGGCTTTGAATTTGTGTGTAATTCACATAGTATTCTGACAGATCTTTCAGTAATCTCTGCCTGCTGTTTTTGAATCTTGAGTTATGAGGGAAAATGTGGTTTTAAGATTGTTATAAAGGATACTATGAGATTCAGCAGCAAATTACAATGTTGGATAGAGTCCACCGAAAAATATAAGTGATTTGGTAGATTACAATTGTTTAATTAAATCCTTGTAACTTTAAAACAATATCTTGTTATGTTGCAATACTACACTTATATCTCCCATCCCAACCTTGCATATGTGCAAAGCTTTAAGCTGGAGATAGTTCAGAATTAGTTAGCAACTAAATATAGCATTCTTCAGTTTATCAGTAGATGTCACTAGCCACTTTGATATTTGCTGTTTTTAAAAAGAAAAAAGAAACAGCTCTTCAAGAATACAAATTATTGTCAGGTCTCTGCTGCCAATGTTTTAAAGTCCCACTTGAGTGTTAAATGTGTATTCCTGTATTACTGGGTTGTTTGGTTTTTTATATTAGCAGTCACTTAATTTTTGGATTTCTTGAGACTGTAAACTCACCAAAAGAAGGAAAAAATTCACGACATTCCAAAATTAAACTTCTAGTGTTTCTCAACCAAGCCCATCAGATGAAGCTCAGAAGGGCTGCACCATTGGAATGGCTGGCATGGTCCTGTCTCTCCTTTCATCAGCATGGTTCCCGCTGGACCTTTCTGCACATCAGGATGCTTTGATTTTGACTGGAAACTTGCTTGCAGGTAAGGCAGAGCAAGAAAAGTGGAATTGTCCTGTTATTTTTACCAATAGCATCAGAAGGCCCATATCTTGCCCTATTCTGATTGCACGCAAGACTTGCAAGATTGAGCGGAAAAAATAAAGAAGGAACTTCTTGCACCTAGGGTGTTTGAAAACATACTGCCTCCAAGTATATTTCCTCTAGCTGCCAAAGAGAATGTGCAGTACAGGCTGCTATTTGTTGAATTAACGCTATTTGTTGTTTAAAACTATGCATCTAACTGCTGGTTTTAAAAATATAGGCTCTCTTTTCCATATTTGAATTTCTGTTCATACGGAGATGATATGCATCTAAAATTTTCTCCTGCATTCCAAGATTTTACCTTGTTTAAATAATGTGATTCCCATTGCAGCAAGTGCTCCCAAATGCTTAAAGAATCCCTGGAGTGCTGAAGAAGATTCAAACCAAGGTGCTGCAAAGCAGGAGGAGCCCTGGCCGGCTCTGGCAGATCGAACTCTTGTTACTTTAGTAGAGCAGCTCTTTGCTCATCTGCTGAAGGTCATTAACATTTGTGCTCATGTAATGGATGATGTTGCTCCTGGCCCAGCAGTAAAGGTAGGTATTTAAAATTAATGAAATTATGTAACTTAAATACTCTTGTGATAGAGACCTCTTCATTTTAGAGGTCGTACAGGTAACTCAGCGTTTTAGAGATGATACAGGTAACTATTGAATAGCTTGATAATATGACTCCACTATAAGTTGGAAAGCAAGTTACAAAAAATTTGTTTTAGCACTTCATTATCTGGATTCAAAAGAAACTTTAGTCATTGAAATCTGATTCCATCTCATTGGCTTATGATGAAGTTGAGAAGGAAAGCAGGGAATATATTAAACCTACTCCTTTTCACTCAGGAAGTTAACTTCCTGAACCTGAGAGTTGAGGCATTTTAATTGACGGTCAGATAAAGAGGAGTTTAGAGAAGGGGTGAATATGCTTGTGATTGTGTAAAAGAAAACTACTTGTGCGTGTGAAATTAATAAACTTTAATTCTAGGCAGCATTACCTTCTCTCACAAACCCACCGTCTCTTAGTCCAATTCGGAGGAAGGGGAAAGAGAGGGAGTCTGTTGAACAGGCATCTGTGCCAATGAGCCCTAAAAAGGGTAGTGAAACAAGTCCAGGTAAGCACCCTTACTCCTATTCATCCTCTCACCTACCACCCCCACTTAAGTATGGTTATGGCATAGAGATCAAAAAATAAAATGAGGTAACTTGTTTTCTGAAGTTTTAGTTCAAAAGGCTGACAGACCTACTGTTGGACATTCTTTCCAGCACCGCCTTGCAGGAAAAGCACCCATGGGTGGGGGCTTCTTTGCTGGTTTGGTTTTTATGAAAATTAACTGTACTTTTCAGAAGCAAGGTACTTCTGAATCCTTTTTGTCATGGTTTTTCTGATTCTACTCAACTGTTAACTAAAATTAAGATCTAATTTTTGCAGGTATTTTACTTCAGGTTTGAAAGTTGCTTTGCAGCTTCTGGCAGGAGTAGCTTACCTTGCTCTTGGAAACAAGATTCTTAATCTTGAAAGGGTATTTCTTAGTAATGAATGAAGGAAGTGGGTGGTTTGTTTTGCTTTTTTTTTTTTTTTTTTTTGGTAAATTGTACTTGCACTTCAATGAAAAGCCCTCTAGGTTAGTTTCTCTTATCTCAGAGGGCTATTCTTGGAATGCTAGTTCATTTTCTAGTTGTACAGCATATGTTTTTGCAGTTTAAAATATGTATGTGGATTGATAAATTCATACTGTCTAATAACTTAAAAATGGTAAATAATGTTGAGTGTACATGTCATGACCATCTTAGAAAAAATATTCTGTTCTAATCTGTGATATATTTTTAAGCTGCTAGGCAAACTGATGGCACTGGGCCTGTTTCAACAAGTAAATCGTCTTCAGTAGGAAGCTTTTATCATCTTCCATCATATCTGAAGTTGTATGATGTCTTGAAAGCAACCCATGCTAATTATAAGGTACTGCATGATAGTGTTTGATTGGTGGAGAATGTTAGATAGGCAGCCACTTTGTGTTTCTTTTAAACATGGCTCTGCCTGTATCGACAATTGCTTGTTTGCCTGTGTAAACAATTTATGAAGAAGAAAAAAACCACAAAAAAACTCACAACCGCCACCAATAAAACCAAAAACCAGTAGAACAAAGCTAGCTGACAGGCATTGTCACCCTGTTGCTTGTTTCTCTGCTGTCACTAATGCTAAATGGCCCTTCTTCACTGGCTTGGCAATGCAGAATGGATTCCAGTGTCTGTTCTCTCTGCAGTTGATGGGTAAACTTTTTCCTCATTAGTTCAGGTAACAGAAGATGCATTCCCTAGGGGCTCAATTACCTGATTTGTATGCTTCAAGGACGTATTCTTACTACACCTACTGTGTTTCTGTTATCAACATACTCTGCTTTCCTGGCTGCTGTAACTTCTTCAAGCTAGAAGATCCCTTTATTTTTCTTAGTCAAAGTCCTACCTTTCCAACAATTCATAAGGCAGTCAAAGTTGTCAGTAGTGTTGATTGAACTATCCTGAAATTTTAGGCAAAAGATCATTTTGTGTTGATACCCATTTCTTTCTGTAGTATCTATGACCTTGTCAAGTAAAAGTTAAGAAAAAAGTATGTTTTTACTTTTTGGGACCAGGTTACTTTGGATCTCCAGAATACTAATGAAAAGTTTGGATGTTTCTTACGGTCTGCCTTAGATGTTCTGTCTCAAATCTTGGAACTTGCTACTCTTCAAGATATTGGAAAGGTATCAGATTTGTGTGGTTTTTTTCTTTTGTAGTTAAGTTGTCCGATATCTGTGGTCCATACTGGAGAAGAACACTTATATTGATTTTTAAATTGGTACCATTGAGAAAGACAGTGGTCCTAGAAGCACTGTGGTGCCACCATGTTGAGTAAAGGGCTAAAGCAGATTTCCTGAGTTAAGTTGTTTCTGTGGAAAACTGGAATAATTTTTTTACTGTTTTAAGTTTCTTGTGGAGATTTTTTCTTCCCAGCAAAATGGTTTGCCTTCAGTTATTCTTAGTATATTTATATGTTTAAATTTACTCTTGTTAAATATTCACAATATCAGGGGGTGTACTATTCTCCTTCCTCTCCTGTGCCTTGATAGTTTATCGTGTTAACTGTGGTGTCAAGCATTGGGGTATTTTATGACTAGGAGGCAGATCTTACATTTTTATTTCCTTATATATTTCCATGATTTTCCTCCAATTAGTGTAGTTTTACTTAGTAAAAGTGACAAAACAGTGCTATTATCCAGTTTTCGTAGTAAAACTTGTTTTTCTGCTTTTCTAGTGTGTAGAAGAAATTTTGGGATACCTAAAATCATGTTTCAACAGAGAACCCACAATGGCAACAGTTTGTGTACAGCAGGTAAGGAGGTAATTCTTGTGTGTTACTGGAAGATTAATTCTGATGTCCTGTGGTTATCAATTAGATGCTAAGACTGGCCATTCTTTTTAAAGGGAATGATGTGAGGAACTATAGCCCAAGTGGAGCGAAAGGAACCTGTTCTTTGATTTTCATAACTTGTTCTGAAACTTCCCTCTGAAAAATATAATATCTTCTTGAACTGCTTCCAGTTCAAAGAACACTTAGCTTATGCTCAGAAAACAAGTTTGTTTTTTGCCTTCCAAAATGTGTTCTATAGCTGCCGGTTTACTCCATCAAAAAAATGCAAGAACTGTCTTACTTATGGAGTTCTTGCAGGCCTCCGGTTAAACTTTTGGGTTCAAGTTGTCAGAGTTTACTTTTGGTGGGTGGTGAGCTTTGGTAGACTTTTTTGAGTTGTCACAGGGAAATAGCTTCACTTACAAAACTAGTCATATCTTCTTGGCTGAGGTGTGGGTCGTTCCTTTTTTCTGTTTTGTAATTGACTATATGACCCACAGTTTGCACTCTGACCTTTCTTCTTAAGCCCTTTGGGAGGATGAGGAGTCAAGTCTCTTTTCCTGCAATGTTAACTTTTTTTTTTTATTTCCAATTCTCTTCTCTAGTTATTGAAAACATTGTTTGGGACAAATCTGGCTTCTCAGTACGATGGCTTGTCTTCCAACACAAACAAAGCTCAAGGCAAAGCTCAACGCTTAGGTTCTTCCAATTTGAGACCTGGTCTCTATCATTATTGCTTCATGGCACCATACACACATTTTACACAGGCCCTTGCTGATGCTAGTCTCAGGAACATGGTTCAGGCTGAGCAGGAACACGATGCTTCAGGGTAACTTTTCTTCCCTTATGACATTAACTTGAACTAGAATCTCTTTGTTGTTTTTCATAAATGCAGGTATCATAGAGGAGTTAAGTAACTTAAAATTACAATACTGTCTATTTGCTTATGTCTACAAGAAATAAGTGAGTAGTTTGTCTTAGTAGTGAGATCTGGAATGCAACACTATATTGATTATCACCAATGTGTTTTCCAAATCAAAGCTAAATCATGAAAATGGATGTCACTAGAGTGATTTTTTTGAACATAATAGTTTTAAATGCCTGTATTCAAAACTGTTAGCTGTAATTAGCAAATTAATGAAATAGTAGCCTTAAAGGAAAAGTTGAATGATAGCTAAGCAAATACTAGAAAGTCTTTCTCTGCTGGATGTGTGTTTTCCTCAAATCTATGTGATCCGGAGCATGATTTAGGGGTTGGTGGGAATGGTTGGACTCGACGATCCAGTGGGTCTCTTCCAACCTGGTTATTCTGTGATTCTGTGAAATGTGCTGTGGGTTGTCTCCACTCTAAGGTTTTACTAAGGTTCTTGAAACAATTAAGTAGCTAATGAAAAGTTGGCATTGGTAAAGCAATATGCTAAGGAGAGTGTTAGTCTCTCCATTTTTTTTAACGTGTATGGGGTTTTTTTTTATTTTATGACAGATGGTTTGATGTGCTGCAAAAAGTTTCTACGCAGCTGAAAACTAGTATTACCAGTGCAGCAAAACATCGTGCTGATAAGGTACTTGTATCTATGTACTCCGAAAGAGCCATACCTTAGATTGAAAGCATTTTTCCTCCTTTGAAAATGTAGTTTGGTTTTGAATTGGAGATCTGTTCAGATATTAGATTACTTTAAAATCTCTCTGTTACAGAATGCTATTCACAGTCACATTCGTTTATTTGAACCCCTTGTCATAAAAGCATTGAAACAATATACTACGACGACATCAGTACAGCTGCAGAGACAAGTTTTAGACTTGCTTGCTCAACTGGTTCAGCTACGAGTTAACTACTGTCTTCTGGATTCAGATCAGGTTGGTGCCTCACCATTTTTGCCAGTTTGTAATACCAGGATCTGACTTGCAGACTTAATGGTTATAGCAAAAATACTTGCAAAAAACTATTTATGGTACTGTAGGTGAAAAAAGAGATTTAAAGATGATGAGACTCAATCCCTCTCCCAGTCCTGAGGAGCTTCAGATTTCTGGTTTTCTATTGCATATAAATTACTTTCTATACTCTGCAACAACTGTTTAAGAAGTGTTCATCAAATGGACTTCACGAATAAGATGATGTGAATAATGCAATCAATATTGATAAGTAAAACGTTTATTAAAAAGAAAAAAAACACACCTCTCTATATTTGGAGTATGGACTTCTGTATGACTGATAATTAACATCATGATTGAGAACCATTATTTGATTTTAATGGCAGAGAAAAGCTAGTGGCAAATACAGTAGCCTGTGTGATTGTCCATATAAGCAGTGAATTTGTAACATATAATAAATTATCTTACTTACTACAGTATTTTTGGGTTTATGAGTTGCAGTACATAACTTTCCTGTAAATCTGTACACAGATCAATCTTTTCGATGCATTGAATACTTTGGATTTTATCTTGATTTATTTAGAGCTAGATTTTTGGTTTATTCTTAACTTCTTGACTGTGATGCCTCGAATGGTGTGTTATATGAGCAGGAGAAGTTTAGGCTTGAAAATATAGATATAGACAGTAGGTAAAATGTGGCATAAATTAGTTTATTATGGTTAGCGTGAACATCAACAAGGTTCCCACGATCTTCTGTAAATGTAGAGGAAATGCTTAATAACATATTTAAATATAAACATAAATGATATTTATTGCCTGTTTTCCTTTCTCTCCTTCCAAAACACTGACTTTTGTAACTGTCAAAATGATTTCAAATGCAAATTAATGTATCTGTATCTGTTATATTTTATTCTCTCTTTAGGTGTTCATTGGATTTGTGCTAAAGCAGTTTGAATACATTGAAGTAGGACAGTTCAGGTATGAAATCGGCAGACATCCTTTGGACAGTGCAGATTTTAACCTCCTTATTCTGAAACACACACTGATTAGTCTTGCTGGTTACTTCTGCCTTATGAGAAAAGGGTAGTTACCTTCTGGGCAATGTGCTTGTTTATTCTGTGGCTCTAGTGGTAGCCCTTTCAAATAATTAGGTTCCATGTGGGTGAAGAAATCGTGAAGTAGCACGGAAAAAAAAAAATTTTACCTTCAGCTGTTTCTGTTTTCTCTCACACTTGCTTATCTGAAGAGATAAGTGGGATTTTTGCTCGGTGGGTCTTCTACAGAAATTCTCCAATCTGTTTCATTATCCATTAGATAGTATTTTGTAATATTAATAATTATGTAATGGTCAAAGCTTGAAAAAAAATCTTTGGGAAGAACCCCATAGTAAAGAACGACACAAAAAATATAGCAATACTGTGTAAAAGGAGAACAACATATTCTTAAAAAAATTGTATCTTGAAAACAATAAGTTTTTCTTGAAGAGTTGTGCAATTCAAACTTGACCTTTTATTTTTTTTTTTGTTTTCAGGGAGTCTGAAGCAATCATTCCTAATATCTTCTTTTTCCTGGTGTTGCTGTCTTATGAGCGGTATCATTCCAAACAGATAATCGGAATTCCTAAGATAATTCAGCTCTGTGATGGTATCATGGCCAGTGGGAGGAAAGCTGTCACACATGGTAATTAAAGAAAAAAAAGAAAAGAAGAAAAGGCACTGACACATATTAGTAGTTCAGTGATAAAACCCATATTAAATATTAAGTAACAGAAAACTGAAATCATACAAATTGTTCCAGAAGACACTAGGTTTTAAATTTTTAGTACATTAAATAAGTAAATTTCTTCAGGAAGTTTTTGCATAGTACCTAATTGCAAAAAAACTTGTATTTGGAACTTTATTAGGCAATAAGTTCACAATGTAGCAGTACTTCAACGGCTTTGATTTGAACTTTTATTTCCCTTCCCCTCCACTTACATCCTTGTGGTAGAAGTATCTTGTATCCTTTCCAGTGATTCTGCTGATAAATACTTCATAAAAATATCTATTTTACCTCTATGAGAATGGCCTAATATGTTCATAATTTAATTTTTTTTTACTAGAAGGAAAAAGACATTATACATGATAAACTTGGATTTTTTTTTTTTGAGGAGTAAAACCTTTTAATAAACTGAACCGCAGATTATTTTTAGTAGCTGAACAAAAACTCACTGTTCAGGACTTGTTTCATGCTAAAGCAAACAAATCTCATTTCAGCAATACCAGCTCTGCAACCCATTGTTCATGACCTCTTTGTGTTAAGAGGAACAAATAAAGCTGATGCTGGAAAAGAGTTGGAAACACAAAAGGAGGTGGTAGTGTCAATGCTGCTAAGACTTATTCAGTACCATCAGGTAAGAGATGGTCAAAGTGGCCCTGTTTATGGCCTATATAAGGGTTACCTTGCTTTGACTGCTAAAAATGCCTCGGGCAATATTAATGATTTTTGTGTATGAAACTTGAATAGCTGGACTCTGTGTGTGATGTTTCTGTATAGAGAGAGTAGGTAAAGATTTTGGGAGGTAGCAAAAAGATTCAGCACTGTAAGTCAGTATTTCAAGTCAAATAACATGTCTGTGGAATTTTGTGGTCAAGCCTGGGTAACAAAGCACTGAAAAGCTCCAGTTAGGATCATGATCTTGATTGTGTTGCAGATGGAATAAACAGAAGGTTAGTAGAAGAGTTGTGATTAATTAAAATTCAAGAAACTTAAAAGAGTGCTGGTAGAAGTGGAAGAGAGAACAGAATTAGAAGTAGGAAACATGGCATAGAGGTGGCTTAGGCATTGCTATACAATAGTGATGTGTTCAATAATATTTTTAAATATGGATTATTTGAGTAAAGTCATGAAATAGATAGACAGCTACTAGCACTTACTTTACCCCAGACCTTATGGGTCTAGAAAGCATTTCTGCCTTGTAGGAGTGCAAGAATGACTTTCTTTTAAACAAAGTGTATTGAAGAAAAATATGGAAGTAATTTGAAGAGAAGTGACATAATTAACATGAAATCTTATTGCTTACTCAGGTGCTTAACAAACTTAATGTGCTTTTCTTTTTATCATGTGAAAATGCCATTCTAGTGTATGCTAATATAAGCTATGTATTTTCTGAGAATAGTTGGGAAGAAAAGGTATTACATCTTGTCAAAATAACTGATTAGAACTACATGTTCAGATTGGGGTAATTTTGTGTATCCACATTTTCTTTTGAATTTGTAGTTTTATAATCATAAAATGACTAATATAACTATATGAAATGACATTTTGTAGACACATGATGTGAAAGAGTGAATAACTTTGTGTTACATAAAGTACTGCAATTCCTAACATATCCTCTTCTGACACACTTAACCTATTAAAGACCACCCATGCACTGCTCTTCCCACACCATCTCATTTATAGTTCTTAATCTGTACTGTTTTGCCAGTGCAGTACCTATAAGCGAATCCCTGGGCAGCTCTGTTGTTCCCTGACTGTGGCTGGATGTCCTACAGTAGTGTTTCTGTAATTTCAGTGGCTCCAAGAGCTGCAAGGTTTTTTCTGTTGCAACTATAGCTACCATCCATGGAGCTTCAGAGTTCAAGTCATTCAGACCAGAATCACTCCTATCTCCTCTCTCATGAGAAAGCTTTTTGGGAAGATCATGGCCTGGTGATCTTTCTTCTTTCTTTCCTTTTTTTTCTTAAATTTTTTTTCCCCCTAATTGGCTGTGTTTCTGAATCTGAAGTATTGAAATTTCTTTTATAAGTACTCTATCTAACTAATTCTGTGAACCAGGATCTTCTGTCCCACTTCCCAGACCATATATTAATCTTCCTGCTTGCTGTGTCTTTGACCTGCCTAGCCTTGAAAGTGGCTTCTCTGTAATCCTCAAACTGATAACGCATTCAGCTGCTACAGTGGTCCTTGCTGTTGGTGTGCTCCATGGTGTGTTCTCATGTACACTTTGACATGAAAGTGACATATCTCAGGTGAATGAGCTCCGTAAAAATGTCTGTTCTATTTTCTTGGCCAAATTTAAACTTTATTTGAGCTAGAGTAAAGAAATAAAGTATACATATGGGAAATTGCCCTCTTCCATCATCCCCTTTTTATTGAGTATGTGGTGTGTGGCATTGATATTTACTATCATTTTTTTCGGTTCTTCGAGTAGTGTTTTCAGAAATGTCATTTTAAAAGGACCAAGAAGGCATTTTTTCTAGTTCATTGAAAAAAACAAAACAAAAAGAACAAGCTTTTAACTGGAACGTGAGGTTTTAAAACTATTGGTATGATTTTTCATGTGGATTTTCTTTTCTTTTTTTTGCTTTTTGACAAATGGATGAAACAGTAAATATTATTCCCACTATGGTATTACTTAAATGTCTCCTGTTAGTCATGGGGTTTACCTGCATTCTTATGGCTTTTTTCCCAGGTGCTAGAAATGTTCATCTTAGTGTTGCAACAGTGTCATAAAGAAAATGAAGACAAATGGAAAAGATTGTCCCGGCAGATAGCTGACATTATTCTCCCAATGCTTGCAAAGCAACAGGTTGTTATGTGATTTTTTTTTTTTTTTTAATTTATAAACATTTAAAATAATTGTAATGTATGTATCAATAATGGCTTTGAATATTGTGTTTTGGTTTTATAAAAAGACAGATTTTCTTGAACGTGCGGTTGCTATATCTGAAAAAAAAAATTACTACAGGGTAAACTAAGTCTTTGAAGTGATAAAGGTCATATTTAAATGCATGTGCAGCGTCTTCAAGGCTGTTTCTAGATTTGAAGTTCATTCTACTTCTCTTATGCACATGACAACATCAGAGCACTTATTAAGTGATGTGAAGGTTCTCTTCTATTTGTAGAATGTCAAAATCATTTTTTCGTAATTGTACTAGGTCTAGTTTCATTTTTTCTTAGTGAGAAGAATGAAAAGCCATAGTCTGAAACTGCATTAATAAATCGCAGAATCATTAAATAGTTGAGCTGGAAGCAGACCTCTAGATATTGCCTTCTCCTCAAAGCAGGGTCTGTTGGAGAAGGTTGCTTTGTACCACGTCCAGTCAAGTTTTGACAGTCTCCAGGGAGGAAGCCTCCATAACCGATCCGGGCAACCTCTTCCAGTGTCTAAGCATCCTCACAGGCAAAACCCAAATACATATATAGGAAGTATCTTTAAAATGGAATTTCTTGTATTTCACCTTGTGACAATTGCCTTTCATCTTGGTACTGGATACCACCAAAATGATTCTGGCTTTCTCTTCTGTTCGTGTGTTGTTGTCTCCTCCCTTTGGCTTCCCTAGTCAGGTACTTGTCCACATTGACTAAGATCCCTCTGAGCCCTCTCCAGGCTGAACAATCTCAGCTGCCTCTTGTACAGCAGATGCTCCAAGCCTGTAACCATCCATGCGGCTTTCTGCTGGATTCCTTCCAGTGTGTGTATATCTCAGTATTACTGGACTCCACACTGGGGAGGAAGAATAGGCCCTTTGTATCTGGACAAAAAAGATGACTTACTTTAGGGGAAAGATTTTCAGTTCTTCTCCCTAAGCAACAGAGGACTTGTCTTTGATACAGCTTTCCTGGAATTCTTAGTTCAAGGATAAAAAGTAAGCCTGGTGGAATTGTGCTCTTAATGTTCTCAACTCCGTGACGTCAGATTACTGTTCCCATGAGATCTCGTGGTTGTCAAGAATGGGTGATATTGCAGATTAGAGAAGAGGTTTTGAGCAAAGCTAAAATGCATTCAATTTGAAATACCCTTTGTTGTGTATGTATCTTTGCACATGTTCAACTATCAGATTATTTAGGCAAGATAGAATCATCCAGATTTTGAGTCCACTCCTTTGCTTTTTGCAGTTGATTGTTTATAATTTGGCTAAAAAAAAGTGATCAGGTGTCCTACCTCTGTTGCTGCTGAATAATACTGCTTGTCTGTTGACGGATCTGATGATTAGCAGTTTTTTTCTCCTAGTTAGTCACCTAAGTTTATTCACGTACAATGTTGCTTTCTATAAATATGCCTAGTAGGATGTACAGAAAGCAGAAAAAAAATTAAATTTTCATGATAAGTCAGTCTTTTGGTCTTGTTATCTGAATATGGCGTATTTCTCCTAATAAAATGTGTGGTGTGTATACTAAATTTCGTATGGTAGATTTTTGTCCATGTTCTCAAACCCCTTGCATGCAGTGAAGCTGTCTTTTACCCTGCACAGATTTTGATTGCTTTGAATTTTTGTAAAGGACAGTTTTATTACACACAACTTGTCATAGAAATGTATAAAACGTAGAAACAGTGATTTTGTGTTCCAGTGGCCTTTATTGAATAGTTGCCAATTAATTTTGTGTTTTTCCATTGTAGATGCATATAGACTCTCATGATGCTCTGGGAGTACTGAACACTTTGTTTGAAATTTTGGCTCCTTCATCCCTTCGCCCTGTGGACATGCTTTTAAGGAGTATGTTTGTTACTCCTAAAACAATGGTAAGCAAGTGTGGGAACCTGCAAAAGCAGGTGAAGTATTTCCAGATAAGTGGTAAAAGTGATTGTTTCCAGGCAAGAGAGAATCTGTTGTCTTTCATGCAAAACAAAGCAACATGTGTTTATCTTTCATATTTTGCCACGTGGTGTTAAAGTACCTGCAGCAGATCGGAAAGAATTCATTGCAACCAATATGATTTACCATCATGTACCACTTTTTACAAGAACATTATGCTTATGGATTACTTGTCTTCATTTTGTATTTTGAAGATCAGGAGGGTAGAGAATGCACTGTTATAAATTCTAGAATGCAATTTAATAGCTAAATCACACTCTTCACTTTTGCCAGCATTTGTACTGGTTTTACAGTCAAGATTATATTAACTTTTTCAAAGACTTGATTTAGACAAGTTGAATGCATTCCTGTGTTGTGTTGAGTACTTTGCAAGTTAAATGTTTTCATTAACTGTTGTGTAATATCATACCTACTTGAGAATCAGACAGATGTGAAATGTTTGTGTCTTCTAAAGTGCTATTCTCATGGTAGCTGTCAAGCTTATTCACTGTGCCGATAATCTGCTTTTTTTGTGTTTGTGTTAGGCATCAGTGAGTACTGTCCAGCTATGGATTTCTGGAATTTTAGCTATCCTTAGAGTTCTGATTTCACAATCAACAGAAGACATCGTTCTATCCCGTATACAAGAGCTTTCCTTCTCACCATATTTGATTTCATGTCAAGCAATTAACAGACTGAGATGTGGAGAAAATAATGTAGCTGAACCAGAGGATCACACTGAGATTAAACAGGCTAAATATCTGCCTGAAGAGACTTTTTCTAGGTATGTTGTCTATTGAATAACTTGGAGGAAAGATTAAGTTTTCTCAAAATCACAAATATATTATGCAATATATATGCATGTATTGAATGGTTATCTGATAGGAATAAAGTCTGTTTACAAGTTGATATGGGAGTAGCATGTGTGGAGAAAGGATTCAGGAGATGGACAATAGACAGAGGAGGTGAGCAATTTACAGTAGGGATGTTGGACTCTTCTGATACCTCTCTTGAGCCAAGTGGGGGATCTAACGGAGCTGTGAAATCCAGTCCAGACTTTTAACTGGTTAACCTTTTCCTTCTCCCTGTGTGGGGTCTGAAAGATGAGTTACCCCCTTAGTAGGGGCTTCTGGACTCCATTAATGTGACCTTATGCCCAACAGGAATGAGCTGAGGAATGATTATGGCCAGGAGCAAGGATGCCTTTCCTCAAATGCCCGTTTTTGATATTTTTGATTCTCCCTCCCTGCTGGAGGTGTGATACGGAACTTGTAAACCTTCTTTACTATCATTTGCTGAGTTAACCCTCCTCAGCTGAGCTGCAGTAACTGTCATGGTGTGGTTTTGCAGACCACTATAAATGCACAATAGCATTTAGAACATTTGCTGTTTAAGTGCGGAGGGCCAGTGTATGCTTGCTATCACAACTTTAGCTGAACTGATATCCAGTATGTAGTTAGTGAAATGTTTGTGATTGTCTTTCCATGTCTATGGCATTATATTTTTTTAGACCAACCATTTCTGTAGCATTTAATTTAGTATCCTATTTAGGAGGAATGAACAAGGATTTCCTATTTTTATTTTTCAAAATTAGAGTTTCATAAGCAAACCTCATCTTATTTTGAAAGGGAGTTACATTGATAGTTTTTCTGTTGATTGTATACATGTTTTTTCAAGGTTCTTATTACAGCTGGTTGGCATTCTACTGGAAGATATTGTTACCAAACAATTGAAAGTGGACATGAATGAGCAGCAACATACATTCTACTGTCAGGAGCTAGGCACACTGCTCATGTGCTTAATACATATCTTCAAATCAGGTAATACTTTAAACAATGCTTTTTGTTGTTGCATGCAGTGTCAGCATGGCTTTCCAGTTCCAAGACAGTTGTTAAATGTGTTCAAACACTGAGAAGGGATTTGTAGGTGCTGAAGATGTTCTGTCCTGCTTAGTATAAAGAACTTGCCAAACTTTGTGCTCACATATGCAGGGCATATATTTCACATTTCTTCTCTCTGTGGAACAGAATGCAACCAGTGACCTTTCATCTCACCTTTAACTGCCTAAAATTTTCTAGTCAAAAAATGAAAATGGTTCCAAATTTGTGGCTGTATTGTCATAGGTTTTCTCAGTTTGGCAGTTGGTAGATATGTCCAGGCTTAAAGTACTGAGTTACAGACTGCTCGTTCAGACTCACGACAAGGTACATTCCTATTCTATGTCATAATTAATAAAAACATGCAAGAAAACCCACAAACAAACAACCAAATACCAAACCCAGAAAAGCAGGAAAGGTGTTACTGTTCTAGCTGGCTGCTCTTAAGCTCCTTCTTTCAGGTTTGGGCATTCTCCCTCATGTATCTTCTGCTAGATATCCGATCTCTGGCACTTTCTTAGACTTCCTACAGACTTCAGTTATAAAGTCCCTTCTTGAGAAAAAAACCCTCAGTTCTGTTCCTGTCATTGGTACCAGACAGTAACAAGTAGGAAAGGGAATGGGAAACCAGTTGAATTACTGTGTTCAGTACAAGAAGGATGTTGAGGCTCTGGAGCGAGTCCAGAGAAGAGCAACGAAGCTGGTGAAAGGGCTGGAGAACAGGCCTTATGAGGAACGGCTGAGAGAGCTGGGGGTGTTTAGCCTGGAGAAGAGGAGGCTGAGGGGAGACCTCATTGCTCTCTATAACAACCTGAAAGGAGGTTGTGAAGAGGAGGGAGCTGGCCTCTTCTCCCAAGTGACAGGAGACAGGACAAGAGGAAATGGCCTCAAAGTCCGCCAGGAGAGGTTTTAGGCTGAACATTAGAAATAAATTTTTCACAGAAGGAGTCATTGGACACTGGAACAGGCTGCCCAGGGAGGTGGTTGAGTCACCTTCCCTGGAGGTGTTTGAGGGACAGGTGGATGAGGTGCTGAGGGGCATGGTTTAGTGTTTGATAGGAATGGTTGGACTCGATGATCTGGTGGGTCTCTTCCACCCTGGTTATTCTGTGATTCTGTGAATTATGTAGTGAGAGTTTGTGCAGCCATGATGGATATGTTTTCTCTTTTGACTTGTTGGAAGAGAGCTTTGGCTTAAGAAATGGAGTTCCCAAACTTACAAATTTTTGGAGTAGTTGATCAAATGGTGTCAAGCCAAGACCAATGAAATCAGGAAATCGAGCTAGTGTTTGAAGTTAGGGAAATGGGTTCTTCCACAGTGGGAGATAGGATGCTTGAAAGGAGAGGCTCAGCAAATTCTGCTGCAGTGACTGGTGTCCAGGCTGCACTCAGAGTCTTCTCAGGAAATGCGCTGAGATTTTCATGCAAAATTAAAATTAAATATGAAAAATAATCATCCGGAACACTGGGATACGTGTACTGCATGATCTCTACAAATTACCCTGAGACTACAAATCATCTCTTGATTACTAGTAGTAATGTTACCTGTGTAGGGTGTAACAGAGTAGAAGGAAGGAAAGTTGTTCAGGCATTGGGCTGTATTTTCTTGTCGTAGCATTTTCTTTCAGATTTAGGGTTAGGGTTAACTAAGTGCCTGGTTTTGTAATATTTTTCATTTGTTCAGTTGAAGTCTCTCTGGTTTTTTTCTCTTTTAAGTGATAGTCTCCTAGCTACTCGTGCAGCATATAGCGACTTGTGCCTGGGAACACAGACTAAGGTCTTCTGTGATTTTAAATGCTGTTCTACTTGGATGTTTTGTCTTCTCACCAATTACGGGTTTTGCAAAATGTGAGCATTGGTGAATCCTATGTATTCAGCTGTAGGAAGCAACCAGATTAGAAATGAACATTTTTCAGTGTGCTGCTTTGAAGTTGGTAGAAATAAAAGGCATAGACAAAGTGAAAAGATTAGCATGCAGTGGCTTTCATGAGTGTAGAAATTCACTAGATGGTGCAATTACTGCAAATGCAGGAAGCTAGAAAGGGAATAGCTCTGGTTTGCTGGGAAGTGGAACCTGAGTTTTGAGACTCAGTTGTTATTCCTGTTCATTGCTATATATGTTGTGTATTTATCAGTCCTATAGGCAGTTTAAACTGGGCTGTGGAATTTACTGCTTCAGAGTCCTGTACTTCAGACAACTATAAATTTGTCCATTTTCCTTGTTTTCGCTCCCTTGATTTTGACATACAAAATCAGAAATCGGCAAGTCAGAATGCAAAATCCAGCTTTTGTGCCGAGTGTGAAGTTTGCAGGGTAATGATTTTTTTCTCCATTTAAAAAACATATACTTTTTGCACTTTAGAAATTGGATAGAAAGGTATCAGTTTACTTTCAACTAAATATCTTAAGGAAGGCCTCAGATCAAGTAGGAGACTTGCAAGCAATCTTCCTTATCATGTAGGATAGGATTTATGGTAAGCATGATTCTTAATTAGAACTTCTGGTTTATACTTTAGGAGCAGAACAAAAAAATCAGTGACCAAAATCCTGGTCTATAATTAAAAATTTTAACTTTGGTAAAGATTTTTGTTTATCAGATAAACTTTTAGATGTGTGACAAAAAATTGAGAAGATAGATTTCATTACAACTGTAGCCTGATCTTAAAGCATTATTTATTGAGTCTGGGAGCTGGTCATTACTGGTTTACACATCGCCTTTGAGTGAACTACATGGCTTACCTTACCTTTGTGAAACCACTTAGGAAATGCCTTTCTTCCAGGTGTTGTAGTGGCTTATGAAACAAGTTTTTTATTCTCAGGGTATCCTGGATAATTTTATAACTTCCAAATTCAGACTAGAGCATAGTTACTCTAATATGCTTTTATTATTTTCAGGGATGTTTAGAAGAATCACAGCTGCAGCCACCAGACTTTTTACAGGAGATGGATCTGATGGTAGTTTCTATACCCTTGAAAGTTTGAGTGACCTTGTTCAGTCTATGATTCCCACACATCCTTCTTTAGTTCTCCTTTGGTGTCAAATCCTGCTTCTTGTCAATTATACCAACTACAACTGGTGGTCAGAAGTGCATCAGACCCCAAAGTAAGCTTTGTTTTTCATCCCCAGTAGTGTGTGTCATAATTATATTTACTAAAATTATTTTTTTTTTAAATCTTGCTTTTTTCTGCTAAAGTTATCAGTCAGTTGAACGTGAATGTGGTTAGTTTTGCATTTACTTTATGTGTATACATATTGTCTGTGCTGATATCAGCATGTATTTCAAACAAAGGAAATGAGTCCTGCATTCAGTTGTTCTTCAAAAGAACTGCCAGGTAATCTCTCCTCTTTTAAGTCAAGAAAGCTTCCTCTGTTTACCACATTTAGTTAAAATTATGGAAATAACTAACAAAATATTCAGTATTTCAGATTTCATACTCCTATGGAGACTTCATATTTCACCTTCTAGCAGATAACCAGCCAGTGCAGGTGATAATGCACTGTATGAAAATACAATCTGATTAGGGAACTACAGGTGTATCTGCTCTCTGTGGGCCTGTTATTAAATGCTTTCAAAACATTACTATATTAGCACCATGCTGATTCATTAGCATCAGGCATCTTAGTAACCTCACTTAACATTAGTTGTCTGAAATTCAGGGATTTGGTCTAAAATGAGTGTCCTCTTGGTCTAAAGTTAGTTCACTCTACCTGTCAGGCATTGAAGTGATTCATCCTCAAGGTGTGAGGAAGATAATGCCCTCTGTGGGTGGGTATCTCTCAGTGTTAACTGCAGAGGGAGCTCTCTTGATGCTTGTGCAGTCAATATTAGGGAAGACAAATCTTGCTCTGCAGCATAAGTGGAACGGTACCCGATCAAATGTGATAATCTTGCCTCACGTCAACCTTGTGATGTGAAAAATATCCTTATTCCAGTTTGAGGAAACATGAAACTACCAGGCTTATGAGCATAGTAGGGCAACAAAAATACCTAAGGTGACATTTGCTATTTGCAGTGGTTACCTTTTTTGATTCACCAGTACTACCCCCTTTTTAACTGGGTTGGGCATCACTTTCCATCTGACACTCTACTAAGTGCTCAAGAGCACTGGTTGAGCTTGAGAGGAAAATACAGTACTAGTTTCTGGCATCCTACCAGAAATGCAGTAGCCCATGGTTTTCTTCTAAATAACCTGGTTAGTTCTTCTGAGGTTCTTCAGAGTGTCCAAGGAAGTAATAAGCACAGAACAAAAAAGTAATACTAGAGTTGTTGATGAAACAAAAAAGCTGATGGAGAGTGCAGTGTCTGTTTCATAGCAGTGTAATGTTTGAATGAAATTTTTAAGTAAATAAACATTATGTAAGGACATAGGTAGGATGTTTCAAGCAGCTTGATTGCTAATCTTTCAGTAGCCATAGTAATAAAATAGTAACAAAACATAATGTACTTCTTGCAGGAGGCACAGTCTTTCTACTACCAAATTGCTCAGCCCTCAGATATCTGGAGACAGTGGTGAATCGGATTTGGAATCTAAGCGTGGCATGTGCAATCGAGAGATAGTGAGAAGAGGAGCACTGATTCTTTTTTGTGACTATGTTGTAAGTTTTGAATTAATGAATTTTACAACTGTAGTTTTGAGTTATTTTATTATGCTGACAGTCTTCTATTATTGATATTCATTAACGGTATCTGTTTCACAAGTGTAAAATGAAGTGAAACTAGTAATTTTGGTTTCGGGTGGTGCTTCTTTAGGCTTAGGTATGGCCTCATTTGGCAATTTGTTTCTGTTCTGAGCTGAGAGTTCTCTTGACTTGTAAAAGTTACCTGGTGGGTAATAGAATTAACTACTGAGTGTCATATCCCTTACTTGTGGGGTGCTTAGGAGTAAGCTAAGTAGGTTTAGACTTCCCAGCACCAGTAGCAGTGTACAGTGTCAAGGAGACAAGAAATTTTTGTCTCTTGAGAGGTTTTATGTTAACATTTAACTTATGTTTTGGTTCTCTAATGAGAGCCATTTGTGTGGAACTAAGAAACTTTTGAAATTAATCTTCCTGTAATATCTAGTATTGCACTTCGATTTGCACTGCTGAGCAGCTTTGGGGCAAACAAACCATGTTCCTTTCAGATTCAGTTAACCCAAAAGCTATGTTTGAGAAGCGTTTCGAGTAGCAATGTATGTTCGCTCACCAGAGGCAGATCAGTAGTCCTAAGTAAAACCCTCCGGAAGGTGGGGAGTGTCAGCCTCTCAGCACCTCTTGGTTAGCTCTACAGATCTTTTTCAGTTAAGTTGCTTTGCTTGTTGATATACACATGGCCTCTGGAGGTTTAAAATTAATTATTGTTGGATGTCTTTGGATTTACTCTTCAGAAATTACTAATCTTTTGTTTAAGGCCAGTAGTAATAAGAAATCTTTAAAAAGAAGCCTAAGCAAAAATCACATTTTACGAAAGACTGTATGTGTATGTGTTTATTTCAAACAGCATTTCACGTTTAAGGCACGGGTGGACGAGGTGCTAAGGGGCATGGTTTAGTGTTTGATAGGAATGATTGGACTCGATGATCCAGTGGGTCTCTTCCAACCTGGTTATTCTATGATTCTATTAAAAGCAGCATCTTTGAATCGACCTTCTTAATTTACTTCTTTCTAATATGGAATTTTTACATAATTTACAAATTAATTATTAATTTGTAACTTACAAATTCATTATGTACAATTTCAATATGTATATCTTGAATTATAAGATCAAAAGCATTTGAAAAAGTTGCCACGTAAAGATAGCAATGGTGATATTAACATATAGATATTTTATGTCATTATTTTAAAATAGCTACCAGAATTATATATGAAAAACTTCATTTTGTGTCAGGTGAAGTTTTTGGCAATTGAATGCTTAATATGAGTATTGCTGAAATAAGATTTTAATTTTTTCCCCTTTAGTGTCAAAACCTACATGATTCAGAACACTTGACCTGGCTTATTGTGAATCATGTTCAAGACTTGATTAATCTGTCCCATGAGCCTCCTGTTCAAGACTTTATTAGTGCTGTTCACAGGAATTCAGCAGCCAGTGGTCTTTTCATCCAGGCCATTCAATCACGGTGTGAGAATCTTGCAGCTGTAAGTTTAACTTTTTAACTTTTTTTAAAGAATAAAATCACTTGTGTTTCAGCATAAGTTTAACTGATAAGTATGCAAATTCTGGGATTTCTGTGTCATTTACTAACTTCTAATTTTATTTTTAAAGCGACTTCTATAAAAATGCAAAAAGCAAACTTTATAATATATTTGCAACTTGAGTATCAGATGTGTTCCAGTCCATCAAATCTATGAATTCAAGTAGAGGTGCATAAGCTGCTTTTCTTCCTTACTCAGTATTGCCTCCACATAATAAATACCTGAGTGGTAAATTAAACCTGTAACTTACATCTTTGACTTCAGTACCTTGGTGGTATAAATAACAGAACTACTAACTACAGAGGCAGGAATAAGAACCAGTCCATCTTCATAGGCTCCAACAACATGAAGATGATATGCAAGCTCATGCCTACCCCATTGATTTACCCCATAAGTTGGAGCCTTTTGGTGAGGGAAATACTGGTTCAGAAATTCAGTATATGATTTCTGTTAATTGTCTTAGTTTTCACATTAAAAGGAGTGAGTGATGTTTTGTAGGGACGTAAAGTTATACTGGTTTCTCTTAATCTTGGGGAACTCACTAGGTGGGAAATGTTTTTTTCTGGGCTTCCTCCAGAGCTAATGGAAGGAGATGCAGCCGCACCCTGAGTACTGTTTCCTGCACCTTCCTGTTGTCTCTGTGCAAACCTAGTGCAACTGCATTAGGTGTGTGAATGAAACACTTTCACCAGGTGAGGTGAATCAGGCCTTTAGTGTCTAAGAATGGGTAGAAGGAACTAAACTAAATGTGCATGAATGGAAGGTGTAGTCGTTCTGTGAAATGTTTGGCAATTATCAGAAAAGTCAATAAAATTAAAATAGCTGATACTTAGTCTGCTCTAAAACAAAATTGGTTCTACAAGTCATACTTGTTTGTCTTTTTGTTTCTCCTTTTAGATTATTGGTGCTGAATTGGTAATTGTATCCAATAAATAAATAATTATTTGCACCCCCCTTTAATCCTGAATCTTCATTGCTGTTTCTATGATTAAACATGTGCTCAAAAAATCCCTGTTACTTATCTGCGTTTGTGAACTGTCTCTTCTCTTGATTATGCTTATGTTCCTACCTTCTTCCAGCAGGAATTCAAGTTTCTCATAGTTATCAAAATTTTCTACAACTCCACCTATGGCTCTTTAGGATTTTTTCCCCAAAAGTTTTGCTCCCTGCTTTGCTTACTTTTTGTAAGAGTAAGCTTTTACAGTTAAACATCGAACAACTCGGTGTTTGTATAATTAAGCCAGTGACTCAGACCTATTTATATACAGATTGTTATATTGATCAACTACTTTCTGGTGTAGTTTTTTCTAAATGCCTTTCCCTTTAGATTTAAGATCTCTGTATTCCAATTGATTGCTTTTTTTGGTCTGATTTTTTCATTTTATTTTGTTTCAACATCTAGCCCATAACTCTGAAGAAGACTTTACAGTGTTTGGAAGGAATACATCTCAGCCAGTCTGGGGCTGTCTTAACATTATATGTTGATAAGCTTCTGTGTACTCCATTCCGTGTGCTTGCTCGCATGGTTGACACACTGGCTTGCCGTCGGGTAGAAATGCTTTTGGCTGCAAATTTACAGGTAAAGATAAATACATTGATCTTATAGCGACCTTCCAGTACCTGAAAGAGGCCTACAGGAAAGCTGGAGAGGGACTCTTCATAGAGGCGTATGGTGATAGAACAAGGGGGAATGGGTGTAAACTGGAGAGGGGAAGATTTAGACTGGATGTTAGGAAGAATTTCTTCATCATGACGGTGGTGAGGCACTGGCACAGGTTGCCCAGGGAGGTTGTGGCTGCCCCATCCCTGGAGGTGTTTAAGGCCAGGTTGGATGGGCCTTGGGCAGCTTGACCTAGTGAGATGTCCCTGCCCATGGCAGGGGTGTTGGAACTAGATGACCTTTAAGGTCCCTTCCAACCCAAAGTGTTATATGATTCTATGATTTGTAAATAAGATTGGGTAGTGCGAGCAATATAATCAAGTGTAATAATTTTGAAGTATATCACATTATGATGATGAAGTTATTTCATTGGAAAGGAATTTTTATATTTAATATATGGATAAGTGAATGTTTACATTTCATTTTATCTGCCTGTAATTCTAATCTGTTCAAAGTACTTATGAATATTTAACTTACATTTGTCTCAAAAATTCTTGTGACTCTTTCCTATAGAACAGCATTACTCAATTACCAGTTGAAGAACTGGATAGAATTCAGGAATACCTTCAAAACAGTGGATTAGCAACAAGGTAAATAATACCAATATGTGTTAAAATGCAAAATTAAGGAATGTTCCAGTACTAATTGCTTTAATTTTGTTTTGCTATGTTTTGATTTTTTTCTTAAAGATAAGATAGTGGGTTCTTCTTGGAGGTAAAACAGGAGGAAAGCCTCGTGAAAAGCTGCAGGACAGTTTTGTGTTGGATTAGTTGAATGAGTTGAATTTGCAATATGTTTAAGAATTAAAGCAGTCTAAAGGCTCGAAGGCATCACATTCTCTCCCCCCACATTCTACTCAGTATTTGACTTCTGAGAGACAACAACCGCAAATTAATTCCTTGGCAAAACTTTATCTTCCTCAGACTTCTGGATTGTGAGTCCAGCCTAGGTGGACTTGATTTTGGTTGTTGTTTCTTTTTTTTTTTTTCCTAGACAGCTATATTGAAACTTTTAACTCTTTCAGTCTCTCAGCTGTTTGAAAGTGAACTGCTATTATAAAAAGGAGAAAGGTTTTCATTTTTTGAAAAAGCTGTATTTTAGTGCTTAAAAGAGCTTTAAGTTACTCCTCTTCATGTCATTGCTGTTTAATAGTGATGTTTAATAGCTTTTGACTAAAATAAATAAAAAATAGGGGGGAAAGAATCTAAAGGCCAAGACTACAGTAAATTGACAGTAATGTGCATTCATAAGTAATGTTATATTTGAATTTTTAAAAAACTCCAAAAAATCTTCTGAGTGACTTCGTACAAGTTCTTGCTGTCAGTAACAGAATTAAAAAAAAAAAAAACAAACCCAAACAAAAAAAACCCCCACCAACTACAAATATCCCCCAAATGACAAAAATCTCTGAGGCCCTGACACTGACATAAATCCACAAGCTGGAGTTCCTAATATATTTTTTTTTCTTAATATATTTTTTTTAAATTCATTTTTAGTGGATTCTTGTCTGTTAGAATGTATTTGTCTGCCTTTGAATAATCTACACTAACTTTGATTCTTCTTACTCACTGAAAAGATTTATTGTGTAAAGAAAACTGAGCAGCTTGCATTTTATGATTGAGCATATACAAATTGTAAACCTAAATGCAATTTATAACTCTGTTGCTGATGGTGCTGAGTTCATTTGTTTTGGCTACTGATAGCTGGTGAAATTTGCAATTTTACATCTGCATGACTGCATATGTCCAAAAGAGAACTTAAGACCCTTCTGCTTTTCTTTTGTAGGATTAGAATCGGTTCACTGAATGTCTTTCTGGTTTTAGATGACTTAGAAAACTGAGTAAGTTAGCTGTCTGCCGATGTGTTCTTCTATTTTCAGACACCAAAGACTTTACTCACTCTTGGATAGGTTTCGTCTTACGGTAGCGCCAGACACAGCTAGTCCTTCACCTCTGGTTACCTCACACCCACTAGATGGAGAAGACCAACCAGCTTTAGAGAATGTAATTCTAGACAAAGTAAGATTATGCTTAAAAAGAGTCACTAATGACTCTAAATAATCTTTTGCTCATTACAAAATATTTAAATAAGGTTTATTTTTACTATGCAGCTAATGTTCTTAGACTTGTCAGTGAACCTCAAATATAGATCAGTGAATGATTTCATATGTGTTGGCTGAGTGTTGAACTTAGGATGAATAATTGGCATGTGCATACGTATTTACATCGACAGTGCTGTGAAAAATTGTCAAGTTTTTGTTTCTTTGCATAAGGTTTATATAAGATTCGGTAGAGATAGATATATACCCTTGTTTTCTTGATGTGTTTACTGCAGTGATCAGTTTATTAATTTACTGAAAAGTGTTGGTTGTCACTTGGAAATTATACATTACTTCTTCGTTGCTTCAAGTTAATTTGAGAGAACAAATATGACTACTTAATTGTTTGTCTTTTGTGTACTTGGATGCATTTATTTCAAAGTGGAGTGGAAGGCTAAGGTCAAGCTTTTTTGGGGCCTGTGTCTGTCTCTTTAGTTTGTCGCATGGCATAGATAATTTCTCTTGTATAGTGTTGCACTGTAATAGGAAATGCGAGTAGCAGATGGCAGAAATTATTTGATTAGATAACAGTTCGGAGGAGACTTACAAGTAGTGGAGGAATCCATTGACTTAGGAGAGAGATTGAGAGCTACTTACCAAGAGGGAACACTGTCCTTAGAAACCATTCATGCATGGCTCTCTGTCTTCAAAGTAAACAAAAAATCTCCTTCTGTAACTATGAATCTGCACAAAGCATGTAGTTTTTATATGCTTCCTCCACAAACCCTGAATAGTTAATGGAATCATAGAATATGTCAAGTTGGAAGGGACCCATGAGGGTCATCGAGTCCAACTCCCTGCTCCTTACAGGACTACCTAAAACTAAACCAGTATGACTAACAGCATTGTCGAAATACTCCTTGAAGTCTGACAAACTTAGTCGCAGCCTAATATTATAAAATTCAGGGTGCCCTATTATGAGAGATAAACATTGCAGAAAAGGGATAACTGAGCCTCTTTATAATCCTTAGCTAAATTAGTTATTAACTAATTCGTGTTGGCTCATCACTAATAACGCAAGAGATAAATTTGCAGTGATGTGTGATGGTCTCAATTTATTTCAGTGTGTATTAAAAGTTAGATGTTATTTTCATCTACTGATTTATTTGAATATGAAGACTTCCTCAGTTATAGTATTGGGCTTTTTTTACTATTACTGTTAGGTTTCTATGACTACTGAGTGTTCATATTTTTCTAGATATTCTCCTCAGCATTAGGATGCTGATACATACTGCTGTGCTAAATGTTAAGCTTCTTTTTTCATCATTTCCTGTCCAGACTTTATGGAGATAGACAACTTGCCAGTGAACATTCATTGGTCTGTTTTAAGATGATCTGTTCACCAATGTCTATTTTGCCTTACTTTTTTCTTTGAGTTCAATCACATTAATGTGGCCTAATGATCTCTTAAATGGACCACAGTCTAGTGCCAGTGAGCAATTATACCCTGCCCTCATGAACTGTATTATTTTCTG
This sequence comes from Clamator glandarius, assembly GCA_033459285.1. Classification (NCBI taxonomy): domain Eukaryota; kingdom Metazoa; phylum Chordata; class Aves; order Cuculiformes; family Cuculidae; genus Clamator; species Clamator glandarius. Next base: position 151,260 of record JAUNZM010000016.1, on the reverse strand, counting down.
AAGACAAATATGGAATAAATTTCTTTCTTTAATTCTTAAAGGACTGGTATGTGTCACTGGTGAGGTCACAGTGTTGCATCAAGTCTGACTCGGCGCTGTTAGAAGGCGCAGAGCTAGTAAATAGGATTCCTCAGCCTGACCTGAACTCCTTCATGATCAGCAAGGTAACTTCTTTGTCGGACGAAGCACAGTCAGCTGAAGACTATGTAATTATTTCTGATGTTTTTATGGATAGTATTAATGGAATGGATTTTTAAATGTAAAGACTTCAAACTTATATAACACCAAGTTCCCTCCTTGAATTTCACTTCATTTTGGAAACTAGAATAGGAGGTGTGGTTTGTTTCTCTGTCTAGCAATGCTACTAATAGTAGCTTTCTAGTAGTGCAGATTGGTTGGAGAAACTGAAAGTGAAGGTTAGTTTACATATTGCAATTACAAAAATACAAGGTTTTTCTTTCTAGTACAGTAGTGTTTGCAATTTAAATGTGGAACAAATATGTTCTTATTTATCGTTTTGTTACACCACAGTAGAGCAGAGGTCATAATAAGAGATTAGTTAACTAAAAAACTGTTCATTTTCCACCATATTAATATGCCATAATAGTTCCCTCAAATACTTAAAAGCAATTTCTTTACTTTTTATTTACTGTTTCTTTTCAGGAGTTCAACCTAAGCTTGTTAGCACCTTGTTTAAGCCTTGGCATGAGTGATATCTTAAGAGATCAGAAGAGTAACCTCTTTGAAACAGCTCGGAGGGTAACTCTGGATCATGTGTCCACCATTGCACAAAAGCTTCCTGCCAACCACCAGGTTTTTCAACCGCTGTTGCCAACTGAGCCATCAGCCTACTGGAAAAAACTAAACGATATCTTCGGTAATAGAAATAATGGTCTTTTTAAGTTCTCTCTTCTGCAAAGATACTTTACAGATGTCTTGTGAATATGTGAACTTATTATTTAAAAAAAAAATACCTGGGATAAAAGTGCTTATGAAATAATTCTGGAAAACATTTATTGAGGGGAAAAAATTTCAAACTGCTAGATTTCATTCAGTCTTATTTTATAGGAGACGAGGTACTGTATCAGTCTATGATGACACTTTGTCGTGCACTGGCTCAGTATTTGTTGTTACTCTCAAAACTACCAGCTGGTCTCCGTGTTCCTCCTGACAAAGAGGATGATGTCGTGAAGTTTGTAGTTATGTCAGTAGAGGTAAGAAACTACAGCATGATTAAAGATGTGATGAAGTGTTGGGAGAGGGAACAACTTTGACTTAAACTGATCACCACAGAGTAACTTTTCATGTCTTAACTGTAGGAATTTTTTCAGGGATTGTTTAATTTGACCTGTATCAGTGGATCAGATGGGTTTATGGGGCAAGGGCACCTTTATTACAAGGGGAGATTGATTGATTGATGGAATGATCTTGGCATTTGGGAGAATGGCCGTGCACTGATTTTAGGGTCACTGAACAGAAAATTTATAGTGCTCGTGATTTTTTTGTACTTAAAATAAATTCTGTTCTCTCAAGAAGAAGAAGCAATAACACCAGCTAATAAAACTAGATATTGCTAAGCAAAAGAAACAAACCAAACCCAACTCACCTTTGGTTAAAAGTTCTGTTGTGAGAATTTGCTGTTGATGGGAAATCTTTGGGTTTTGTGCAGGCAGTATCATGGCATTTAATGTGTGACCGGATTCCATTAAGTATAGATCTTCAGGCTGCTCTGGATTGTTGCTGTCTGATGTTACAGCAGGCTAGTCTATGGAATTTACTGGCTTCTGCAGTTCATGTGACATATGCTTGCTCCTTAATTAATTGCATCAGATTTATCATAGAAGCAGGTAAGTCCAATTTGAACAGCTGTGAGAAAATTTCCTTAATAAACTGTTAGTCATCACTGATCAAATGCAAGGTGACTGGAATATTTCCTCTGAGTCTTTAATTATTTCTTTGACAATTTATTTTTAATATTTGAATTTCTTATTTGAATTTTTTGTTTACTTTTGAACTTGGCAGATGCCTTGGAAGTATAAATATTTGACTATGTGGTTTTGAGCAGAAAAATGTAATCACTGTACGTTTAAAATATTTTTTGTCTAATTCAGTTGCAGTTGAACCTGGTAATCAACTTCTTAGTCCTGAAAGAAAGAAGAATACTTCAAAAGGCTTAAATGAGGGTGAAGTGGATTCAAATACCCAGAGTAAGTAAATGGTGAATTCCATACTTCCTCTAAACTTTCACTGAAGAAATATTTGTAGGTATCCATTCAGTTACTTTCAACAATGAGAGTTCGTCTGAGACGTTATTTGTATTTGATAAATGTTTATTAAATATAGGTTGAGGACATTTGTCCTTCATTAAGCACTTTTCTTTTTCCCCTGTATCTCTTTAAATTGTGTCTTTAGAATAGATTCATAAAACTAAATTTCTTTTTCTCCCAACAAAGGAACTAAACACATTACTGCAGCTTGTGAAATGGTAGCTGAGATGGTGGAATGCTTACAGACTGTCTTGTCACTGGGGCACAGAAGAAACAGCAGTATCCCAGCGTTTCTTACTCCTGTCCTCAAGAACATCATCATCAGTTTAGCAAGGCTGCCTCTAGTGAACAGCTACACAAGAGTACCTCCCTTGGTATGTTCGTTATGCTTTGTTTTCAGCACTTTCAAAGCTATTGAACAACTTCTGAAAACCAAATATGATGCTTCATCTTGAGTTTTGTGTCAGTAGCAAAACTTTGTGAAGATATCAAATAAGAGTTCACACTGAAATCAGATACTTGATTAGAAAGAAGCATAGTTACTCCTTACATTCTGATGTGAAAGAATGTCCAGAGGGAGGTTAAAGACAGGAAAAGCAATCAGTGACTTGGGTGCTTTGTTAGGGCTAATATTACCTGCTCAGTGGGATTCCTTACCCTGGAAAGACTGTAAAATCTACACTGCTACTTTCTTTATGATACCAGAATTGATAAATTCAGTTTTCTTCATGCTAAGTACCACAATGATGCAGTGGTGCTGAGGTGTCTGAAGTAGTGTCTGAACTAACTGGGGTATTTGTGTGTGGCACCATGCCATGGGATGCCACGGAGACACTTTCAGATTGTATAAATTCAAAACCATCTCAGCACTCTGCTTTTGAGGGGATGTCAAAAGATACTATTCTTTTTGATTGAGGCGTTTTTGCTCGCTCCCGGATGAATGCTTTTTCAGCTGTCAGTACTATGTGAATTTTTTCCTCTGAATTACCTTTGACCATCATTTTAGCACAATCTAGGAGACACTTGGGACTCTAAATTCTGAATTGAAATATGTGATAGGTACTTATTTGCTTTCATGTCCAAACATGGACAGTGGGACTGAATAATTCAGAGTGAGAAATTCATAAACCCAACTCCAAAATTAGAAAGACAGCTCTTTTAGATATATAGTCCTTCTCTTTTAAATTTGGAGAATTACTTTATTTACTGACGTCTCATTGCTTTTGAATGGCACTTATATTTTTATAGCTGTCATGTTAATGCTATTTCTGGTTTGCATAAGTAGTCTTTCTTTATATTTCTTAAGGTTTGGAAGTTAGGCTGGTCACCAAAGCCTGTGGGTGACTTTGGCACAGTTTTTCCTGAAATCCCAGTAGAATTTCTTCAAGAAAAAGAAATCTTTAAGGAGTTCATCTATCGCATCAATACACTTGGTATGTACAGAACTTAGAAGTAATACATTTGGCTCTCGTTGGGGATATACTTGTTGTTTAAAGTTACTGGATACCTGAATCTGGTACCATCTGTATACTTTTGTTGCCAAGAGGAAATAATGTTTCAGAGCAGGTTTGTAATTGTGGTGCAATAATTCTTAGGTTTTCCTTGATGCAGATTAAAAAAAAATATAGAAACAGAACCAAAAACTATTCCAAGTCAGGGAGGTGATTTCGGTGTGCTTTACAGAATGACCACTTGTTTTCTAGAGCATACGCTTGGCAGTTTATTTGAGAATATTTAGCTTCTCCCTTTTTTTATTCATGCATAGTAAATAAATAGAATTCAGAGCCACCCTCCCAATATTTTAAATGAGATGTTGTCACTTTAAAGCTTCTGGATATGTCAGGGTTTACTGAAGGAGAGCTATCAAGGGAAATGCATCAAATTGATAGGAATGGTTGGACTCGGTGACACAAGAGTCTTTTTCAACCTAGTGATTCAATGATTCTGTGAAATTTTCCATATACTTACGGAAGTTTCCCTCTTTCACCCCTTCCTTCTTGATCTACAGGTTAATATTTGACTGACTTGTGACATAGCACTCATTTCTGTTTGATCAGTATAATGCCCAAGATAATGTTCTCATATTTAATTATTTAGATATCATTCGTATAAACTGCAGAGTATTATTCTGGAATCCTCTGCTGTCTTTTATAGGTAAAAATTTGTTTGAAAAAACTTTTTGAGAAGTACTTCAATTTTAATAGTCTATTTCTAGGCAATTGAGTCATTTTACTTTCAGGGCGTGAAAATTTCTTGGACCATTGTGGGATTCTCCATGGCTTACTTTTCTGTGAGGACTGGGCAGTAGTCTGGATTTTTTTTTTCTGTGTTGTGAAAACCTGATAGATCTTAATACATGACAATCAAAATATTTAAATGTGAAGGCTCTGGGGAGACCTTATAACAAGTTTTTAGTACGTAAAGGAGGTCTACAGGAAAGATAGGGAGGGGCTCTGTATCACAGAGTGCAGTGGTACGGTTAAGGGTTTCAAGCTGAAAGAGAGGAGGTTTAGATTAGATATTAAGAAGATTGTTTTTCCTGAGGGTGGTGAGGCACTGGAACAGGTTGCCCAGAGGAGTTGTGGGTGCCCCATCCCTGGGGGTGTTCAAGGACAGATTGGATGGGGCTTTGAGCAACCTGGTCTAGGGGGAGGTGTCCCTTTGCATAGCAAGGGTTTTGGAATCTTTAAGGTCCCTTTCAACCATTCTGTGATTCTATGTAAGAAATAACCTGAACAGAGCTATTTAAATAATAATGTTCAGGACTGTCCTAAAGAGTTTATGACTTTCTAAAATAGAAGTTTAAGTTGTAGTGATTACAAAATATGCTGAATTTGGTATGAAATTAAATCTATGGAAACAATGTATCATTTTAATGCTGTTTCATGCTTTAAGTTTTTATTAAGACAGAAATGGCTATCTCTGAATCTTTCCGTAGGATGGGTCAGCCGTACTCAGTTTGAAGAGACATGGGCTACTTTGCTTGGTGTGCTTGTAACTCAGCCTATTGTAATGGACCAAGAGGAGAACCAACAAGAGGTAGTCTCAGTCACTGAATTTCTTGAATTTAAGTAAGAAAAAAATGTAAAAATAAACATGTAAAGCAGAAAAATAGTGACTAAACTAAGAAAATCTTTATGTTCTATATTTCCTTGTCTTCATATCCTTGTGAGTTCAGACACATCCATCTTCTGGCGTGAAGCTGCTCCAAGCATGTAAATAGTATGGAAAAATTCTAGTGAAGCTGTTCCAACTTTATAGTAGCATGTCACTCAGCACACACACAGTGTAAAGTTTGTTTGTTTGAACATTTGGTTTTAGGCAAGTAGGAGCTCCAAAAACTTAAAGAGAAACAATGTGTGAGAGAACTGTGCCTTTAGGAAATAACACTATTTAACTCTAACTAGCATGTATTACTCTGGTTATCTGTGATGTCTAATAATTGAACTTAAAGATGAATATCTTTGGTTTAGATTTGTTTGTAAGATTCTTGACTAGAAATGAATTGACCTGGTGATGCATGCCCTTGTCTCTCACTACCAGTTGTAGACCATATATTGGGCTTCTAACTTGGATACCTCAGGTGTTCAGAACAAAGTGGAGAGCATTTGGGTATCAGAGCTAAAGAAATTTATCTATACCAAAAGCAAAGATGAGAGTGAACTTAGCTATTGTGAAAGAGACTTTTCCTCTTCAGATGTCTTAAGCAACTAGTGAACTGAATTTACTATATTTTAGTGCTTTCACTTGAAAGGCTTTTTTCCTAGACTCACACATTGTTGGCTTCCAGACTGTGAATGGTCCTGATGATAGGTGCAGAGCCTAAAGCATTTTGAAGAATTCAGAGGGCAGATGCATATAAATAGTGGATCCTGGATAGCAGGCAAAGAGGCTTGTTTCTCTTGCTTTCTTGTGGTTTTAATGCTGTTGAGATAAGAGAGGATGCATGCAGAACAGCTGATGAGTTCGGAGGATGTGTTGCTGCTACAGTCACAGTGCTTTGAGTCCATTGCTTATGTCAGCTCAGTTTCTGGATGGGAAGGAGTCTTAGATGTCAAACTTGTTAATGATAATTTAGTAGAAGGTGACAAACTTATATTCAGAATTTTCAGGATTTTTTTTTTTTTTTACAACGCAAGTTACAGTAAGTTCATTTTACAGGAAGATACGGAGAGGACCCAAATTAATGTTCTTGCAGTACAAGCTATAACATCCTTGGTGCTGAGTGCAATGATGATACCTGTTGCAGGCAACCCAGCAGTAAGCTGTTTGGAACAGCAGCCCCGCAATAAAGCTTTAAAAGCTCTGGACACAAGGTATTTTTTTTTTTAACATGCTCTAAAATGTGATCAATACATAATTACAATTGCTTAAGCTACCTGTAGAAAATACATGTATAGGCTGTGTTTTCTAAGCAATAGTGTATACAGATGGATCTGTTTACATAGGAATTACAAGTGTTGGCACATAATGTCATAAACTAGCCAGGGTTGCAAAAAATGCTAAAGGGACAATCTGCTTGAACTGATTTTTGTTTGGCTTTCAGGTTTGGGAGGAAGCTAAGTATTATCAGGGGGATTGTTGAACAGGAAATCCAAGCAATGGTCTCTAAGAGAGATAATATTGCTACTCATCACTCATACCAAGCTTGGGACCCTGTTCCATCACTTTCTCCTGCTACTACCGGTATGTGCCTTTATATGGGTAAAAGGGGAGATGGAATTTCTTTTGTATTTAAAGAGCAGAAAAGATACTCTTTGGAATTTATTTGGAATCTAGTTTACAGGAAATGAAACCATTTTCACATCTGTTTTTTAATGCATGTCTTAAAAAACTTGTCTTCTGTTTTGTTTTAGGTGCTCTTATCAGCCATGAAAAACTCTTACTGCAGATCAATACTGAACGAGAAATAGGAGACATGGACTATAATCTGGGACAGGTTTGCTAAAACCCTATAAAACCTGTAGTTTTATCTAGTATAAGTCAAAGGACTTGAAATATTAGTCTGGTCTTGTTTCGGATGAAACGTTATATCGCAATCAGATATGCTGGTTTACGGTTTGAGAAGAGTCAGGAATGTGTTTTCTATTCAACCGTACTTGTTACAGTTCTTTTTGAATTATTGTCTTGCTTGATGTGAGTTGTGAATATTTATATTTTGCTTTAGATTTGAGGTCTGGTGTGTTGACTTCGGGATGGTATGCGCACATTGTGTGTGCTTACAGGTTATTGCCAGATGTTAATTTCAGCATCACCTGTATTGCTGAAACAAGCACATGGTGCTAGTGCCTTTACTGTGCCATGCAGGTTTAAGTGAGATAACTGTAAATATTGAAAATGTTGTAAATTTTATTTGAGGCGGTGTGTTGCTCGTCATTTAGATGAAAAAAGTATTGGATTTTAAAGGTTTTCTAATCTGACTAGAAGGATATTAAATTTTTACTTCTTATCTCTTATCTCTCTCTCTTTTTTTTTTTTTTTTTTTTTATGCAAGGTCTCTATACACTCCATATGGTTAGGAAACAATATCACTCCATTGAGAGAGGAAGAATGGGGTGAGGATGAAGAAGACGAGAATGACCTACCTGCTGCTTCCTCACCACCAACCTCTCCTGTTAACACCAGGTGTCTTGTTTTTCTCTTGTGTCTCCTTTGAATTAGCAATAAGCTTTTATGTCTTTATGCAGAGTTCAGTGAGCTGGGTTTATAAATTGGATGCTGAGACATAACTGCATTATTTCAAGTGGACTATTTTAGCAGGGCTTAAGAATAGCCTTTTTAACACTTGTTTATTATGCCTTACAGGAAACACCGGGCTGGTGTGGATATCCATTCTTGTTCTCAGTTCTTGCTTGAACTGTATAGTCAGTGGATATTGCCATCAAACCCTAGCAAGAAAACACCGGTCATTTTGATTAGTGAAGTGGTGCGATCAGTAAGTTTAAACTCTTATTCAGAGTCATAGTTGAATATCAGGTACCAAATGTTCAGAGCTAAACAGCATTTGTAAAACATCATTTAATATATGGGAAATGCTGATTTTTTTCTTTCTTGGCAGCTCTATTTAATATAGAGCTATATTTAATATTGCAATGCAGAAATACAGCTTCATCAGCTATAATATTATACTGCTTTCAACTATAGCCTCTGGATTGCATGTTCTGCTACTACATTTCAAACACTTTATTGTTACTTAATCATAATCGGTGTATTTATTTGAGTACTTGCTAAAAGTAGATTTGGGGATTTTGCTTATCCTGTCTCTAAGAAAGTGATGACAGAGCAACAATGTATTGTAAATTGACTATTGAATGGTAGAAGGAAAAACTAAACAAACGCAGTTGTGAGATGTGTCTTTAGTCATGACTCACTATCATAAATGAAACTGTTCTTGCAAGACAGTATGTATTTGTGTGTTTTGGGGTAGTTTAGTACACTGCTAATGGCAATGGTTCTTAGTTTTGCAGAATTACTTACTATAGTAGTTTTGGGTTTCTAAACCTTTTACAAAAAAAGGCATTTTGAGGTAATTGTTCCCTGAGATGCCTTTTTTGTAAAAGGTTTTGGTGGAATTAATTCTGGACCAGTTAACTCAGATGTCTGGCATAACTATTGTGAATGTTTACATATTTAATAAATCAATAAAGGGATCTTTTGCTGACAGTTGTAACAGAAGTTTTTGGTTGTCTGCTCATGCACTCTTTTTATATCAAATTTTAATTTGTGTACAGCTTCTGGCAGTATCGGACTTATTTACAGAAAGGAATCAGTTTGAGATGATGTATACAACGTTGACAGAATTGCGAAAGGTGCATCCATCAGAAGATGAGATTCTTATACAGTATTTGATACCAGCCACTTGTAAAGCTGCAGCTGTTCTTGGAATGGTAATAAATTCATTACTGCCTAGGTTAACTCATCCTTCGCTTCTTCTGCAAGACCTGACATACTTGCTAAGAGTGGTTTGTCTCTAAGGAAATCCCTTAGCTGATCTGCATGGTTCTAAGAAGTAATAGGATTCTTGGCTTTCAGTGATAGCAATTATCATCTCCAGTTGCTCCATATTCAAACAGGACAGTTGTTTGGTTTAGGGTTTTTTTTTGAGGTTTGAGCTTAATTTAATGTGCTTTTTGGTGTACCTTATTCAGCTGAGAGTTGCCTTTGCCCTGGACTCATTTGTTACATTTCAGGCCAGAGATGAGGACTATGGAACAGCTCTTGCTAAATTTTTGTTACAGGTGCATGTCAGTAATTTCATGAGAGCCAGGAACAGGACATGTGATGAATATGTAGCTTGATAGTTAGGTATCCCTTTTCTTTCCTTCGCTCTTTTCTCTATTGCTTTGTTCTGCATTTAGAGAAAGAACATTATTAATGCAAATTAATTAATGAAATGAGTTACTGTCTTTAAATCTGTAGGCCAGAGAGTGGTAGTATTTTCCAATGAGATTATTTAGGAAAAGTCTACACATTCTTTTGGAGGAAGTTAGCATTTGTATAAACTCTGAGACTTCTGAGACTAATATAAAACTACACAGATAATAGCAATACAAAAAGTTTTGGAAGACCTTTGGAGTAAGGCTTCCAGTAGCTATTGTAGCAACAATTTGCAAGGAAAGGTACCGTGGTCTAGTGTTTGATAGGAATGGTTGAACTCGATGATCCAGAGGTCTTTCCCAGCTGACTGATTCTGTGAAAGTGATGCCAAACATGCAGAAGCACTTTTAAGATAAGCTTATTCTGACTTGCTGTAATTTCCCACTCAGTGAACTAGTAGCACCTTCTCACAAGCAAACAGCTGAGTATAACAGGTTAGCAGGGAAAAAAAAAAAAAAAAGGAAAAAAGGGTTGATTTCATCAAGAGTTGCTTATTGTCCTGTGCTCAGTTATGTACAAAATCTGCTTAAAAAGTGCAACTAGAGAGCGCACGCTGTAAGACTGGGCTGTATCTTAGATACTTCATGAATACAGGCAAAAGGTAAAGCAAATGATTTCCATTAAATACTTAAAATAGAGCGTAAGAAAAAAAAGCTTCTCAAATCTAACAGTTTAGAATAGATTTTGCATATTCTAGAAAGTTGTACTTTGATAACAGGGAGTGAAGGAGATGATGCCATCTTCATGTTTGAAGTCTAAACGGAATCACAGAATTGTTTAGGTTGCAGAAACCTTTAAAAAGCATTGAGTCCAATCATAAGCATAACACTGCCAAGTTCACCAGTAGCCTATTCCTAAGTACCACATCTACACATCTTACAAATACCTCCAGGGATGGTGACTCAGCCACTTCCCTGGGCAGCCTATGCCAGTGCCCGAGAACCCTTTCAGAGAAAAATTATTTCCTAATATCCAGTCCAGACCTCACCTGGCACAACTTGTTTCCTCTTGTCTGGTTGCTTGTTAGCTGAGAAAAGAGAGCAACACCCACCTCACTACAACCCCTAGTGAGGGGCTCAAGGTGCTGCCTCACCAGTGCAGGGTACAGAGGCATGATCGCTTCCCAACTCCTGCTGGCTATGCTATTCCTTACACAATCCAGGATGCTTTTGGCCACCTGGGCAAACTGCTGGCTTATACTCAGCCACTGTTAGCCAGCACCCCAGGTCCTTTTATCACTGGGCAGCTTTCCAGCCATTCATCCCTAAGCCAGTAGCATTGCATGAGGTTGTTGTGTCCCAAATACAGGACCTGGCATTTGGCCTTATTGAACCCTGTACAGTTGGTCTCAGCCCCTTGATCCAGCCTGTCCAGGTCCTGCTGTAGAGCCTTCCTACCCTCAAGCAGAGCAACACTCCCACACATCTTGGTGTCATCTGCAAACTTGAGGGATCCAGGTCATTGGGGTGGTGGAGTGAAAGGTGTGTAGGTCTGAGTGCCAGTGGTCTCTGAGAACAAATAAATGGGATTCTGTACTGTTAGGTAGGTGTATGGTAGACTATTCTTTGGAATGCAGATTATAGGCATCTACCAGTCTGTTTCAGACAGAAGCATCTTTTGTGGTTAGCTGGAAGGCCAGAAAATCCCAACCGTCCATCCAAGGTCCATACGTAGAGGATTCCTAATAGCACGTGTTGTTTACTGAAATAATGCTTAGCTTGGGTTTTGCAGCTTTAAATCGTGAGATTTCTATTTATTTATTTATTTATTTACGGGTTTAAAAAAAGTGCCATCAGTTCACTAGTTAGTCTCCAAGTGACCTCCTATATAGTTATATTAATCTTTTGAAATTGACTCAGAGTTGTCTTAAGCCAGGCACTGGTTCATGCTTTATTTTCTGCTCTTTAGTTTGTTTCAATTATTTCCAGTTTGTAGGTATCTCCAATACTGAACCAGTGTTGACTTCTAATGAATATTTTTTTTGATGTACTAGGATAAAGCTGTGGCTGAACCAGTGAGTCGATTGCTGGAATCAACTTTAAGAAGCACCCATATGCCAAGTCGGATTGGAGCTCTGCATGGGATTCTTTATATTCTTGAATGTGACTTGCTTGATGAGACAGCGAAGCAACTCATTCCTATTATCAGCGAGTATCTACTTTCCAATTTGAGAGGAGTAGCACAGTAAGACTATTCCCCATTTCCCAAACTATTGCATGCCCATGTGTGAGCAAAAGGGCTGTCTCAGTACATTTTAGGGCGGACTGTTGTATCGAGCAGAGTTTGGCACTTTCACTGAAATCTTACAGATGAAACTTAGCAGGCAATTTTAGGTTTGATTTACAGAAGCGAAAGCATATTTGAGGATGAAGGAACTGCTTGGTAGCTCAGAGTTTTGTTTCTTTTTCTGTGAAAGGGGCATACTCTTTGAATACGACTTGCAGGATTAGAAACTAGAAGTATTTCTCCTAAAGGACTCAGGCAATGATAGCTTGTAATTATACTGCTGAAACATTTCTTGTACTACATTGGACTTCTGTGATAACCAGTGCTCTCTCATGGCATCTTGGTAATACTTTGAGGCTTTAGAAACAGCATAAATTTCACGTGGAAAAAAAAATACTTGGTGTTTCTAAGGATTGTTTCTATTGTCTCTGTGACTTGGACTACTTTGATGTGACTGCTGCTTTTTTGATTATTTACAGTTGTGTGAATATCCATAACCAACAGCACATCTTGGTAATGTGTGCGACCGCTTTCTATTTGATAGAGAATTATCCGCTTGATGTAGGGCCTGAATTCTCTGCAGGAATTATACAGGTATGTTGAGATACCTCCAATCACAGCTGGTCATGTAACCCAGATCACCGGTTTCTATCTTTGAAATCTTTTGAATACCTGATGAAATGATTTTTAATACCTGCTGCAGTGGCATACTGCTAGGGAATTGCTTAAATACACCTCAAAACCAGGTAGTTTCCTTCATTTCAGATGTGTGGAGTCATGGTGTCTGGAAGCGATGAATCAACACCGTCCGTTATTTATCATTGTGTCCTGAGAGGATTAGAACGACTTCTTCTTTCAGAGCAACTTTCTAGACTGGATAGTGAATCGCTAGTTAAACTGAGCGTTGACAGGGTGAATGTGCAGAGCCCCCACAGAGCAATGGCAGCGCTTGGATTAATGCTGACTTGCATGTACACAGGTATTTACTTTTTTATACCTTTGATGTACTGAGACACTAGCTTACTGACAATGCTAGTTTTCTTCATTTATCTTTGATACCAAGGATAAAAAGGTCTTATTTTAGCATTTACAGTAAACTTGTAACAAATTATTTTGATTTAGGAAAGGAAAAAACCAGCCCCAGTCGTACCACAGATACAAATCCTGCTACTCCTGACAGTGAATCTGTGATCGTAGCTATGGAACGAGTATCTGTACTTTTTGATAGGTAAGAGGATAAAACAACTGTAATGGGGCACTGGGATGGAAATTCTACTTCTTGCCACTGTGGTCGCTTCTCTATTTGACAATTTTAATATTTAATTATTGATGTTTCTTTGCTTAGCAATGCTTAAAATTGATACTTCTGGTATACACAGGAATAGTGATGGAATTGCTGAAGACAGCACAAATGTTAAGGAATGTAAATGGAAAACAGACGTGTCCTAACTGATACTGTGTTACACAAACCATAATACTTTATAAATGTATTTCCAGCTTGTTTGGGTCAAATGCTTAAGTGCTTTTCAGGATGTCTTCTGCATAATCAAGGATATAAATCCAGTTTGCAGGAAATTATCTTTCAAACGGCCTTAAGGGTTTAAAACCTGTTTCCCCCTCCCCCACCCCAGTATTTCTCTTTCCAAGGCTGTTAAGAAATTGCAGCGGAAAGGTATAGTAAAACTTCTGTATTCACATGGAACTCATTTAAGGGAAATACTTCAAAAAACCCTGTTTGGATCTAAAGCTGTCTTAAGTGAGTGTAGCGTGTTCGATTTTGCGTACTAGTTTGTGGGATAATGGTTTACGCTTTTTAAAGCACTCAGTGGTTTTACTATAAAACTGGATGAAGGTTTCACTTCCGCACTCAGTGGAAACAGAACCAGAGCACTGCTGGGGTGCTTTTTAAAAATATCCTTCTTAAGAGTTAGCAAAACAAGCATGAATTCTACAAGCAGAAAATAACTTTTACAGGGAATAATCACACAATGATAACTTGAGCTTGACACATCCACATGTGTAACATTTATTAGGAATGTTTTCCAATCAGTGTTATTTAAGTAATATTGTCTATAAGTTAGAGTAACTTTTCCACTCTTTGCAGTGCAACTTGCTTTTCCTGTTTGATGTACTGGTCATCCTGGTCTTGAATAAAAAAATATGCAGAAGGGTTGTGAGTGAAAATGAGTGTTCTGCTGTAAAATCATTTTTTCTCTCATAACTAAGACTAGTTATCTCCCTGTCCTTTTTTGTATGTTTTTAGTTTCCTTCAGCATTCCTATTACTAAATCTTGTCTCTGCAATTCCAGAGCTTCAAAAAAAAGTTGACTATTTTTAAAAAAGAGCATGGATAGAGGTTATGACACCTGTAACAGCTTCTGCTAGCTTTGATAGACCTCTTTGGGTAGACTGTTAAGAATGAGATTACATGTCGACTTGGATTCCTGAGTCTTGAAGACCTTTTGTCGACCTACAGATAAAAGCATAAAATATTCTTTTTATTGCCAATTAAACTGGAAAAGAGTGAGATATTTACTGGAATTCAATCATAAAATTTGTTCTTTTTTATTATTTTCAGGATCAGAAAAGGATTTCCTTTTGAAGCTAGAGTAGTGGCTCGGATACTTCCACAGTTCCTTGATGATTTTTTCCCTCCACAAGATGTAATGAATAAAGTTATTGGAGAATTTTTATCCAATCAGCAACCTTATCCACAATTCATGGCAACAGTAGTTTATAAGGTAGTGTTTATATTTTTTTCCCTTAAGTGTTTCAGAAGACTTTTTAAATAAATGACAGCACAATCAGAGGGGCAAATATAAATTTTTGTTAGATCCAATAAACTCTTTGCAGTGATTGAGCTGTACTTCTGTGAGCTTTGTCTTCTTGGCAACATGGAGTTCTAGAATCACCCTGTTGCCTGGAAGACAAAGCTCAGAAGAGTGCAGTTCAATCACTGATAATGGGACACTAAGGAAAAAATTAATAGTTGGGATCTTGGTGCTCAGACTTTTAAGATCTCAAAGAGCCAGCCTGATCATCGGGCCTTGTGAACTCTACAGTCAAGTTTCTGTGGATTCAGTTGGGCTTCTAGGTATTTTGTTCTTGAGCATTTACTTTCTGGACTCTTGCATCACTTGAAGAGTGCATGTGTGTACCACATTTGAAATAGACACCAGACAAGTCTTGCATTTCTGTATGCTTACTTCAGTCTGGCACTTCAGATGTCATGAGTCCAGTTAGGTCCTGGCTGACTCTTTTGTGGAACCTCTTTGTCTGGGCTTTAATTCTTTATACTCAGAGTTGTTTCCAGGAATCTGGTTTGCAAACCTTAGAGCTTTGTAGCCAGAGGGAACATTTATAAGAGAAAGTAAACTCTTTGCCACATCCATCTCCCATGTTTTTATTCCTAAGTAATATATTTTTGCAGGTATTCCAGACACTACATAGCACTGGACAGTCCTCAATGGTCCGTGACTGGGTGATGCTGTCTCTCTCTAATTTCACACAAAGAACACCAGTGGCCATGGCAATGTGGAGTCTTTCCTGTTTTTTTGTCAGTGCCTCCACCAGTCAATGGATTTCAGCAATGTATCCTAAAAAGACTAATGTGTGTCATTTCTGGGTAAATACAGTGTTTCTGTAAAGTGCATTGATAACTTGAGTGATAGAGTACTAGTTTTAACACAAAAAAGGCAGATGTATTACAGGTAGTAGTGGTGTATATCGCTTTGTGCTATTGGTGCCTCAGGTTTTAGAGGAAAAAGAGAAAGAAGTTACCTATAACTGCTGTTTTAAAATCTGTTCCTTTTGACTATGCAAGATAGAATCATAGAATCACCAGGTTGGAAAAGACCCACCAGATCCTTGAGTCCAATTGTTCCTATAAAATACTAAACCATGCCACTCAGCGCCTCGTCCACCTGTCCCTCGAACACCTCCAGGGAAGGTGACTCAACCACCTCCCTGGGCAGCCTGTTCCAGTGCCCAGTGACTCTTTCTGTGAAAAATTTATTTCTAATGTTCAGCCTAAAACCTCCCCTGGCGGAGCTTGAGGCCATTCCCTCTTGTCCTGTCCCCTGTCACTTGGGAGAAGAGGCCAGCTCCCTCCTCTTCACAACCTCCTTTCAGGCAGTTATAGAGAGCAATGAGGTCTCCTCTCATTCTTCTCTTCTCCAGGCTAAACACCCCCAGCTCTCTCAGCTGCTCCTCATAAGGCCTGTTCTCCAGCCCCTTCACCAGCTTTGTTGCTCTTCTCTGGACTCGCTCCAGAGCCTCAACATCCTTCTTGTGGTGAGATGATTGGAAAAGTCCTTACTTCGAAGGACTTAAAAGTGTCACCAGATAGATTTCCAGGGAGTTTTAAAATCTTTCTTCTATCTTACTTCTGCAAGATCAAATATGTAAAAAAAGAAAAAAGAGAGAGAACAAACTCAAATTTAAGAAAGTTATCCTCTACATACAAACTGTATTTTGCAAATGTGCCCTTGGAGGCACATCGCTTTAATAGTGAGCTTTGGCAATGGAATGACATCGGCCAAATAAGTTGGAACAGCCAAAAGACATAGCCACCCCCTCCAACAAAGAAACATAACTGTTGTCATTTATGACAAGGCAAAAATGTGGCCATATGTCATGTTTGAAACTTCCTGATGCCCCATTTTAAGCAATGCTCTTTGGCTCTCAGGAATTGTGACTGGTGGTGCTGATTGCATGGTTTGCTTGAGCAGATAAAGGAAACTACTACCAGGTTAAAATGAATTTCTGGGGATAAGAAATTGCGTGAAGTTTATGAAGAAGTAAGATTTCTGTTGTAGCAGTTTAATTCTTATGGGATGACAGTATTTTGCACTTGGCACATTATTGCTGAGCTAAAAAACCGCCTCACTTTATTAGAAACCAGTGTTTAAAGTACTGTACCAAAAGATGAGCAACTTCTGTTGTATTATGACCTTAACTTGTATTTCAGTCTTCCACATGTTATCAGCAGAATGGGAAAATCTGAGCAAGTCGACATTAACATCTTCTGTTTGGTGGCCATAGACTTTTACCGACATCAGATAGATGAAGAATTAGACCGGAGGGCCTTTCAGTCGGTGTTTGAGGTGGTAGCATCTCCAGGAACCCCGTATCATCGCCTGCTAACTTGTTTGCAAAATGTCCACAAGGTTACAGCATGTTGAACATACTGGTGCATGACTAGTGTTGAAATCTGCTGTAAATTACAGGGAATGCAAGACCAAGGAATTATTTGGGGTTGCATTTGTGATAAGTATGGAGCTGCCAGTTTTACTTCCAGAATGCATGGACAATTGCTCTGCAGCACTGGAAATCACCTGAAACGTCTAGTGTAGTTCTTGTTGTTGACACCAGGCACCCATGAGGAGAAAGAAATATGTCAACAGTTTTCAAGTGATGTTTGGGACTAACCTGTGGCACACTCACTAATTGTACAATACGGGCAAATACTACATTCAAGGTCACTGATACTACTCTTCTTCCTCATGTTCAGCTGAAGCAACTGTGTTCCAGCTAGTAAGAAACTTGAAAGAAACACTGTTATTGCAAGTTGCAGTTGTTAGAAAATGTCATACTTCTATGTACCTATAGATACTGTTGTGTATTACAGAATAGAAACTGTTTCCTACTATCTCTCCCAAACAAGGAAAAGAGGAAATTACTTTCATGATTTACACTTCCAGCATGTAATTCTTTTCTCTGGACTTTCTGATATCCCGTGGTGTATGTGTTGGTGATATCGGAGATATAGTGCACATACGTAGCCACACAGTTTTCTTTTTCTTCTCAGGATTTAAAATTTGAGTACAGTATGTCAGTAAAAGAAATTTTAACTTAAATATTTCTATATCATGTACAGTATGTAAAATTTTAAGATGTGTGGTGCATGAGTTGTGCTGTAATCTAAGATGAACAGAAGCCACGCTACTGAATGTCTTCACATCTGTATTGTCCTCATTTTTTTCCACATTTGCTTGAATTCATGTTCCTTTTGGAAATCCATCTTAATGTACAGATTGCATCTTGTTTTGCATTTCACATTTTCTTAAAATACTTTGAAACTGGAATATGTTGATATTTTGTCTTGAGAGACTGCACTAAGGAGGCATTCTTGCGATCCACTTTACTGTAGCTTCTTTTGAATTCCTTTATTTTGAGACATAATTGTAAAAGAGAGGACTTGTTACTCTGGATCAGCCTTCTGTATGCTTAAACTACTCTTATTTTGCTGCACAGCATTTTAAGAGACAAAATGGTGCAAGCTCCCCAGTAATCAATAACCATTTGACCTTTCCTAATGGAGACCATGGAGTCATTCGGATTCAAACCGCTCTCATGTAAATGGATTTATGCTTGCAGTTAAGATTCAGAAGGCTGCTGTGTTCTACTTCAGGACTGGCTAAGGTGTTAGATTACACAACCTCTTTTATTACCTGTTGTATAGATAACGCTTCAGACAGAAACACAGTACAAATATTCATAAATTTCAGGACACTCCACAGGGCCAGATTTAGCTTTTACTCACCACCTAGGGAAGCCCATTGATTCCCAAACATTACATGGGGAAATCTAGCACAGCATTTGTCTTTAGTTGTATTTGTTATAATCCTTTAATTATAGAGAGATGGTACCTCGATTTTCAGTCACATCCTATATTTAACCTCTCTTCTTACTACACCTTTTGGTGACACTTGGAAAAATGAGATAGTGTTGTCAGGAGGAGCATGTACTGTATGTATTTCTGTATATAATGTATATGTTGAGATTATACACGTGACAACATTTAATGTATACAGATGTGTATATTTGTATTTATTAAACCCATATATTTAAACTAATTCCAATCTAGACCAAAAATTGTTGCTCCTGCCCATAAATTGATTACAAAGGAATTGTCTGCTGGTGTCACTTCCTCCTAAGGTAGACAAAAATGATAGTATGGGCAGTAGAAACAACTGTAGATGTTGCTGTATTTAGCTCTCTACAGGTCATGCTATCTAGAGCAATTATTTCTGCCCTTAGTTGGGTTACTCTTCTTTCTTGGGCCATGGCACTGTGGTGATTTTTAAAAGAAACTGAACAGGAGTTCAGAAGAAGGTTTAATAAAGTAGATACTGTTTGAAAGGTTTTGATTTATATTGGAAATTATCTTAATTCTGATAAGAGATTAATTCGAGGCAGTGAGATATAGTGCCCTGTGCTTTCATTAAGGGTAGTGTAGATCACTCTTCCCTTTTGTAACCACCAATAATCGTTTTTTACTGTAAACCCACACACCAGTCAGTTTTTGTATAATATATAGTTTAAGTGAAGATATTTTTGTAAGCTATTTTCCAAAATTTAAAATAGATTTTAATATATTTTTTAAGCATCAGATTAGTCATATTCTCACCATATAACAGAATATGTTGTGTTACAAACTGTTAAATTCTTCATTTTAAGCTCCTCATGATTAACACAGAATAGCTGGTTACTTTTTCTTGGGATAACGGGAGCTAACCCCTGTCGGAAACTTTCCAAATCGATTTGGGACTTGCCATAGAATTATTCCAACCAGTGAAAAAATACATTGAATTAAGCAGTCACCATGGCTGGATGAAAAACATCACATGTGACAGACTCGCTTTCCCTCAAATGCCAGTTGCTGGCCTTTAAGCAAATATTTGCATTATCCATTTCTAGTCAAGCTTTAGAGCTGATGCAGTCAGTTCTAACCTCTCACAGATTCACTGGTAGTAATAACTTCATCTGTTTTAACCTCTCTTGGAGATTTGTCGTAGTATACTTCCTGAAACATGTGTCCTAAGTGTCTAAACAAGGGCATCTCCTCTTAGGAAATTCTCAGTGACCTGAAGGGAATGTAACTTAAAGGTCTTCCTAATGTGGAAACACACTATAGTGCTTTAAATCTTGCAGTATGCTTTTCTGTCAGCTTCCTAGACATGCTTTCCCTGCCCTCACTTCTTTTTTCTTTTAAACCATATTTAAAATTACTTCTGCTTGCTTCTAGAGACAAGCGCTAAGAGGTGCAGGATGGGGCCAGTAACAGAAAAACAGTGATCACTAAGAAATACCAGTGTTGGATTTAATGCAAAAAAAACCCGCCAAAACTCTAAATATTTGTTGTTCCTTGATATTGACTTAAGGCAAAGTTTTATTTCACAGTATGTTTTTAACTTGCTATGAAAAGAAAGCCGATTCTGAAAATCAGACTGGTTAGTTTTTCATTGGGAACAGGTTAGAAATATGTTTGGGCTTAAGACTTCATTTGGTGTCCTGGCTAACCAGAGCAAACAGTTTCTTTAATGTGCTCTGCAGTGGAGCTAGCATCTTTACAACCGCACAAGATTAGAGGTATGGCATGATTGAGAGCATACTTAAGACAGGTTAGTGTTTAAAACTTCATTTATAATTCAGATATCAAAGAACCTACTTTGCTAAATCTATAATGTTGCCCTCCTTTAAGAACACTGTACGCTAGCCAACTTTTTATAAATAGTTTTTGGACCAGCTACGCACTGGCCTGTTAAGTGAAGTTTGGTTGCGTTTCATTTCAGCATGTCCCCTCCCTTGCACTGAGGACAAGAGGGAGGAGTTGGAACCTACAGCCCATTGTAAAGCAGTTCTTATTTGTGGGATTCAAAGTGTTTTCTTTACTATTTATGCTCTTTGCTAGTTGAAATTGAATGTGAGTTTATTTAAATCTCTAAAGTGTGTACTCAGATGTTATTTCTTGCCTAAAGCATCTAGTAAATGACTGTGTATTACTTTTGCTTTGGTAGAAATGCCTTCTCAGCACCAAGACATTGCTTGTTTCTTAACCACCAGCAGCATTCCTAAAGCACTGAGTAATGAATGAACAGATTTAGATCAAATGAAGTGAGGAACAAGTGGAACCTTTTGGGTTAAAAGTAATTTGTTGATATTTAGTGGAATTGCCTTAAGAGCATTCTGTCTCACCATTCTCCTTTTTAAATGGTTGTTAACTTTATATAGCAGATAAGGAGGTTGTGTCAAAAACACTGCGAAGACAGTTCTCCAAGAGCAGCAGACCGGGTTTGTCTTAAGATTTTTGTGGAGCTGTCGGGGCTGAGCATTTATGCTTCCTAAAGAAAATAAATATTAGGGTATGATGAGCAATAAATATAGCAATAAGCAGTTTAATTATATTTGATCATTCAGGATCTTAATTGGTGGGTTGAAAGGGTTAGGGTGCGAAGAAAAGGGGAACTGATTCAAATATAGTTGTTGCACAAAGCAGATTTTCCGTGTACAATCCCAGCTGAACTTTCTACTAAAGGTAGAAGTCAACTAAGTGACAATGGTAGGTACTTTGCTCTTTTACTTTTAAAATAGTTTTGGTTATAAGGATATGATGAACAAAAGTTGTAAGAGAACAAAGTACTTTGGTAGTTTTTAGGTAGTTTAATTGTTTTAAAGTGAAAATGAGCTGCTATAAGAACTAGAGTAAGCAATGTTGTGAAATTTTGGGGAAGTGTAATATGCTAATTTTACCTAATATTGAGGTGAACTCTGTGCATGCTACCTTAAAGTATCCATTGAAAATCTTGAGAATCCCACAGTCATACCCAGGAGAGCTTCTGTCCTATGTCAGGTTTTACCTCTGTTCAAGTTAACTGGGTATAAATGCTGCGGAGCGTTTGTGAAGCATGCGCTGCTTTTTGTCATGAGCATTTTGTGTGAGCTTATCATCCCCATCAATCTGTGTGTGCATCCCATCCAGCTGGATCAACCTGACCAAGGGTAAGGTAAACGGCATGTGACACGTACCCTGTGGTGTTGTCTTGTATGGTTTGAGGGCGATGATGAGCAAAAGCTTGGAGCCCCAACCCAAAAGCAGCTGTATTCAAAGGAAAAGGAACACTTATAATTTTAGATGTATGTTAAAGTTTTAAAAAAACAAATGCTGAAAATACTGCACATTGAAACTAAAAAGAGAAAATAAAATATAACTATTACTGTAAGTGATTTTTTTTCTGGTTATTTAAAAAGTTGTCTTAGTGTAGTTTTTTTCCCCAGTATCTCTTCTTTTCAGCAAGTATCAAGTATAGAGTATTTTAAAAATAGACAAGAATACTTTGACTCTCTGCACATGTAGGTATGCTTCACAATCCCAGCGCTGCTTCTCATTAACAAAGAAATATCACAGTTGAACTTTTAATTGTATCTAAAAGCTGTGGTTGCCAGAACTTCACTGGGATTCTAGATGAGATCAGAAAATGCAAAATTGAAGTGTACAGCTGTATTTGTGAATGGGAATGTATTTATCTGCAGCAGTCCTGGGGGGGATAATGTTACTCAGGAGAAGAAATGGTTTAACTTGCCTAAGCTTGGTTTCCCAGCTGTTAGGCTTGCATCTTAAAAGAAGTTTCTGGGTGGTCCTGCTGCTGAGCACTGGAGAATCTCTTGCAGTACTCAACTGCTCAGAGACATCTTGTTTTGATTAACTTTGCAGTGCTCAACCATGTTTCTGGTAATTTTGGAATAAGCTTTAAAGTAGTAGCTTAATGTACAAAGCACGTGCTGGTTTCATGCTTAGTCCAAATAATTTTTTACATCTTGTTTTATCTTGTCAGAGTTAGTAGTGAATGATCAGCCACTTTTGTCACTTTTCAGTTCATCTGTGGAGCCAAGGAGCAAAACTGTACTGCGGTGTGTTTCTTTGTCTTCAGAGTTGAAGACTTCTTTAAATAATAGTCTTCATCGTTTTGTTACTCGGAGAAGAATGCTAATTTAATTTCTGGAAAGATTATCCCTAAAGATGAATTACCAGGCACATGGAGATGAAGCATTGCACTTAGAAGACTAGAACTTTATAACTTAACGTGACTTTCTTATTTTCCCCACTGCCTCTCCTCTTCCCTACAGGTGTTGATTTTTTTCCTTCTTACTAGTCAGTGCAGCTGTAAGAGTATTACAGCCATTATTTTGGAATTGGCTTGGCTCCACCCCAGTTACAAGACAAAAAGCTTTGATTACTTTTAGAATTATACCATAATTGTACCTTAAGTTTTGCATAACTGTTTGAAGAGATGAAAAGATTGTAACTTGTAGGTTTGTGAAAAGTTGAAAGTAGGAACATGAAAAAGTTGATATAATGTATATAGAATGATATCTTCTGAGCCAAACCTTCTGCTTTTCTATTGCAGCCATAACTCTGCCTTAATTTTGTGTCTGTTCTTTCCCATGGCATATACATCCAAGTATGGCAGAGTATCCTCACCCCAGGTGTGGTTTTCATAACCTTCAAACTGCAAATGTCATGGGATTTTGATTGAGTGCAACTTGATTATTTTACCTCATTATTTACATTTTTGAGGTCTTTCAGCCAGGCTGCACTGTTTGGGCTCCAAGCAAAATGTACCCCTGAGGGCTGGGTTTGACCATGCCCCAGATGCCTACAAAGTTGTGTGCCAGGTTAAATCAAAAGATTTAAATAGTAAGTTTTGCTAATCCAGCTCATCTTGAATTACATGCACTGTAAAATGTCAAGTCAGTGTTCCCCAGAATTGAAATAATGAACTCATTGGCGGTTGGAACTAGATGATCTTTAAGGTCCCTTCCAACCCTAACTATTCTATGCTTCTATGATTCAAATGAGAATCTTAAAGACATCTTTTCTACTCTTTTCTCTGAGGAAGAGTTACTAAGTGTGTTTTATCTTGCTGTTAAATGGCTCTAGGATTGAAGCTTCTGCCTTATCATCCAATGGAAATGCAAGTGTAAGGCTTGCTAATGTAAGTTTTCTTTCCTTGATGTGTTTGTTAATGCTGACATTTCAAATACCATCTTTGGCTTTTGATTTAACATCTGTGAAAATAGCACAATTCATCTTTTTAACTTGTTTCAGGTAAGTTTGGGCAGATACTCTTAATTATACATTCTTCATACTCATTTTTCTTTGACTCCATAACTGCTTCAAACTAACAGTTTTAACATGAACACTGGGTACTGAAGAGCTGGGAGGTTATTTTTTAGTGCTTTCAAGACACGTGATGGCAATGTCTTGGCAATTGGCTTAAGCTCATTCCGTCTCCCACCTTTCCTCTACTCTGACCCCTAGAATAAATATTTCACTTGGCTACTGCTTTAAAGATCTTGTGTCGTGGACAGATTGGCATGTGACTGAGTGGCAGAAGATAAGATTGAGTGAGCCAGAGTACCTGGAGTTTATAAATGTAATTGTGGATTCTGAAGAAGTGAATCTTAAGAAGGAGACCGAATAAATTAGCAACTTCTAAATACTTAACATAATAACCTAAGAAGATTGTTCAGATGTCTATATTCAACGTACCAAAATCAAGTGCTTTCCCAAATGACATTTCTATCTGTACTTCTGCTGCTTTACTGCTTTTGTGATTCTACCTATGCTCACTGAAACAACGTACTTATACACTGCAGATGCACTTAAATGGGAGCTTGTGGTAATACCTTTTCCCATTGCTTGGAAACATGATCTGGCAGCTGGGAAGCCTGCAGGCAGCATGAATAGTAAAAGTGAAAGGAACCTACTACTTCAGAAAACATTACCTGGGACCAAGTTACATTATCAGTGTTAAAAACAGACATTTATATTATCCTGACAGGTTAATTTCCCAGTTCTACCACTGGCTTACTCTGCGCTTTGAGAGTCTCCCTGCATGGAAGAAATACAGGAAACTTGGCCTGATTCAATTTGAGTTGTCTCAGATGACTGGATTAAGGAATTTCTTAGATTTTCTTATTTTTAGATACATAAAAATCTGAACTGCATGTACCTTTGAAATGAATGATTAATCTAGTGGTGATGATGGAGTGCTGTAACAAGTCATGTTGAGTTACTGTGTTGCTCTTGGATAGATTGCTGGATCATATGTACTGGTGAAAATACGAGGAACTCTCTTTGTTGAAGTGAGACTTGTAGTGCTTCAAGTACTTTTGCATTTTTGCTGATGGGTTACATATCATCAAAGTGGTTATTAATTATTAACTACTTAGTGAGGTCTGGCTGTCCTTTGCATGCTCTGCTTTTGTTCTCAGTTTGACTGCATTAACTCTAGATGAAACATAAATGCCATTCCCAAATTAATGATTATTAACTGCATCATTCTCGGTAGCTTGATTACATGAAAAACAATTCAGAACAGGAAAGCCAATTTGATTATTATTTCATGTGTACTCAGTCATGCTTTACTGGGGATAAAATCTCACGTAGACAGAAGCTGACTTGGGAAACTGAGTGCCATAAACAAGAATTTGCCTGTACGTGATGTTTTTGAAGAGAGCATTGAAGCCTATCACGAAAGGTGGGCATTTGTTCGAAAGAAAATGATCAAGAGTTGACGTTGTAGCAGGACCCAAAAAGAGGTAACGATGAGGACTGTGTGACGTACGTGGTTTTACTTGTGCTTTCCAGCTCCAGAGCTCCAGGACACAATGCAGGAAGCAACGATGGGATTTTGTGCAGCAGCCCAGTGAGGGCTATACATGAGTAAAGGACCTTTTGGTCTGCTGATGGCCATCTGCGGACAGAGAAAAATATCAATGTACATTAAAAAAAAAAGATAATCCCAACCTTAAGCAATCAGATGCTTCGTTGTTACCTGTTGCATGTGTTTACTTTTTCTGTGCAGCCTTCATGTTGATGTATGTGGTCAAGGCAAGTTTGTGGACCTTGGTGATGTTATCTTCTCCCTTGAGACTGAGCAGGTACAGCACACGCAGGAACAGGGAGGAACTGATGATGCTTTGAAGGATGTTACAGGGCAGAGGCAGGCTGAGAGTCTGCCAGTGTCTGAGAAAGGGGCTGAAAGCCTTTGAGCTGAAGGGGGGGAAATGGTTTCATGTGGCTGCAGGGTACAACCCAGCGACAAAGGAATGATAGGGAGCATCACCTTATTCTTCATCTTCAGCCTGTGTCCACTTCACCACCTTATGCCTGAAAATGTTTCCTGCCTGTTTTAGAGGTTCGAAAGTATTTTTCCAGTTTGCTTCCAGTTTTGTGTTTAGTTTTCTCTGTCTCCGTGGCTGTTTACAGAGTAGCAAGGAAAGGAAACACGGGGTTTTTTTGTGAGCTGTGATGGGAAGATGAAGGAAGGTTGCAGAACTTGAAACTGCTTCTTAGCAGTGTTTTTTACCCATATAATTAGACTTTAACGTGAGTGTTCCTTTATATTTGATAATAAAAAGAATAAATACTTTATTGTTCTTTGAACTACCATTTTCCCTGTAAATTACTACTCCAGAGTCAGCCAGAACTATCTTTCTTCATAATATACTGCTGCCTTTCATCTAGTTGAGGAAAGCAAACATGGGGTTTTTTTTATATCTCTCTCCTGGCAATCATAAAAGTAGAAATCTTTCTGCTTTTTTTCTTGTTACAGTTGCACCTCCTCACGTTGCTTCTTTTTTCTCTCTAGTGACAACCTTATGTTTTGAATTTTTACAGGTAATATCGTTGCATTATTTTTATTCTCAATCACATTCCAGAAAGTTGCCTTTCTCAAAAGATGTTATTTTTAGTTTTTATGTTCTAGAACTGTGATGTACCAGAGTTTGACATATGCAGAACTGGTCGCTTCTGATTTTGAAAACTGGGTTTCTGATATAATGTTAAAAGAAAAAAAAAAAAAGCAGTAGTAAAAACCTGGTGTTCCACAGATTATTCCTAAGTATTTAAATGTTGGTTAGTGCTTAGCAGTTCTCCTGCCAGGGAAGTGATTAGGTTTGTGCTAGGTTTGGGAGAATGAGGGTGGCTCCTGCCCAAAATGCCTTTTGGGAAAGGGATAGTTTCTTATTTCTGTGGTATGATTTGTTCTTGGCCAATCCTGGAGCTTTTTTCTTGGCCCTGTGTACATACAGTCATACTGCGGCCAAACAGCTCTGGGAATTGCTTTATCTGATCTTTTGTTCTTCCCTTGCAGCATGCAGGTCAGTTAGAGCAGGTTGCTGGCTCATGTTTCATTTCTCCGTGAGGTCCCCCAGGTTTATCTTCTACAAAACTACCTCCAGCATAATCCCAGCATGGGATTATTCCTCAGGTGCACAACTTCCACTTTTGTTTGTTGAACTTCAGCAGCTACCTATTGGCCCAGCCTGCTGAGGTCCTGCTGGGTGGCTGCACACCCATCTGGTGCATTAGGCATCCTTCCCGGTTTCGTATCCCCTGCGAACTTGCTGAGGTGTGCTCTGCCCCATCCTCCAGGCCTTTAATGGAAATGATGAGCAATACTGGGTGCAACAACAAGCCCCGAGTTTGTTCCCTGAGCGACTGCCACTTCCCTTCGTGCCACTGATCACAGCCCTGGGAGCTCAGCTGGTTTCCAGTGCAGCTCATTGCTCTCCACCAAGCTAGATCATACTTAACAGCTTCACAGGCAAACTGGTCTCGGACAACAGAGTCTCAAGCCTTGCGAAAGTCGAGATAAACAAGTCGCACTTCTGTCTCTTTATCCACTGACACAGTAATTCCATCACAGAAAGCTCTCGACTTTGTCAGATGTGGTTACCCTTTCTTAAATCCATACTGATTATTCCTACTCGCCATCTCATAGAATCATGGTATTAATCATTTAGGTTGGAAAAGGATCATCAAGACCAACTGTAATCCTAACACTGCCAAGTCCACCACTAAACTATGTCCCTAAGCACCTAAATTAGGCCAGTTCAGCTTTGTCAGACGGAAAAGGAGAGAGTGGGGGAATAACACATCTACTCAACATACAGCTGTACCTACTAGAATGTTTCCCTGTAGATTTAAAACTTTCTTTTTGGGCTCATTTCTCTGAAAAACTTAAGTGCTGAACTGCTGTGAGCAATTTGTTCTAGGAGGAAATGTTTGCTGATGTATCTAGATCTGCAGGCTGTTTTTATTATGGACAAACCAACACAAGGCTACAGCATTAGTGAAAAGGAATTTAAGGAATTGTATTTTTAGGAGGATGTTCTGGTGTAAGACTTCTGGAACCTGCATACAAGAAAATAAGTGACATTTGTATGGCTACACCACAATTCACACCTAAGTTGAAAGTTTTGCTGTTCGTCCCATGACCATATGCTGTCGAGCATCAAGAAGCAACATAAGTGTTCACATATATGCTGATCTAGAGCTCCTGGACTGTGCAATGAGACATCTTTGCCCTGTGGTCGAAATCCTATTTTCCTCTGCTCTTCCATCGTGGGGGAACATTGGATCTGTACAAAGTCTGGTGATAAACTGCAATGCAAACCAAGGTATGTCAACATAAAACCAAAAAAGTAAGGCTATCGCCACGAGGCTTCAAGTGTGTTTTTACATTAGCTCTGAGCAAAATGATGTTTGAATATTTTTGCAGTCATTCCTTCTCTACTGAATTTGGTACTAGTTTGGAGTTGAACTTCCTCATTTTCCTTTTGAAAACGTGCTGTTGCTGTGCTTCTAGTACCTAACAAGGATGCTGAAATCACTTTTTTTTGTTAATATTAGCTTGAAATGATAGCCCCTACAGCCCGAGCGTGGCCCCCTCCCTAAAGGAATGAGCTGTGTGTCCTGCTGCTACCCACAGTGCCCACCAGCCACGTGGGCTTCTCATCCAAGGACAGGTCTACTCCTAAAAATGCAATTCCTTAAATTCCTTTTCACTAATGCTGTAGCCTTATGTTGGTTTGTCCATAATAAAATCAGCTCGCAGATCTAGATGCGCCAGCAAACATTTAGTTCTAGAACAAGTTGCTCACAGCAGTTCAGTGCATTTTTCAGAGAAATAAGCTAGATCAGCCCAAAAGGATAGCTTTACATCTACAAGCTGGTGCATCTGCTGCCTTTCAGGCGCGGGAAGGGGAAGGCTGTCGGAGGACTATTGGTGGTATATAAAAACCTGAATTCCCAGCCAGGTTCTGAAGCGATCTTGTCCCGAAGTAAAGGCTTTTGTAGCTTTTCCACTTAACTTTGAGCGCTCCTGCCTTTCCTCTCCTTATCTGTCACTAGAGAGTAATTGCCCCTTTCATAAGGACCTTGCTTTAACCTTGAACAGCGGTTCCTGTGGCACCTGATGTGCATTATGTACTATATATACTGATGAAAGAGCGACGTACAGTCCTAATGTCTTCCTTGATGTTTTCTTTCTTAATCTGTTTGAAGGAGCCCTTTCAGATGGGACATGGAAGCTTTTCCAATTATTACAAAACTCCTTGTGAAATGGTTTTATTTGAAATATTGACTTATAATAGTAGGGGAAAAAACCCAGTCTAAGCAGACTGAAGCAGCAATATCCGTGCTGCCACCGGCTGCTCTTATTTTTCCTTTGGCCTAGGTCTAAACATGAAATGGCTATTCCGTTATTAAACTCATCCCAAGCCTCTTATTCTGGAGGACGCCCACATACATACTTCACTGATTTTTTTGCAATACGTGGTTTCTTGCAGGTGAAAGGTAGGTGTTTTTATGACAATGATCTGAGAGGGAATGCTGAACAAGGGTTACATCCTGCAGGGAGAGAGAGCACACTCTCTTTTAAGGGCATCTTTGGGGAGAGTAAAAGGAATAACACTGAGGAGTTGGTAAGCTGGAGGAAAGTTCGTGTGCTCGCACCCAGTGGCAGATGTGAGCTGGCTGGGACAAGTGGATGCAACCTGAAATGAGGAATTGCTCTGTGGATGGAAGGCACGGTGAGGGCTCCTTTGCTTTTTGCCTTAACTGGACATGTAGGAAAAGAAACCAGTGCAGAAACAGAGCTTTACTCGGATCACCAGAGGAAAGCTACAGAACAGCCAGACATGCAGGAAAAGGAAAAGCAAAAAAAGAGTAAATGTGTTATTAAGGGTAATGAGCGGTGTGTGCCTAGTAGGATTAGGAAGGGAACAGGAACAGACTTGCCAAGCTAAAGTAAAATCCTACTTTTGAAAAAGAAGGGGGAAAAAATCCTGTAATGAGGTTCGACAGTAAAAAAGTATAGACGTGTTATCAAGAATCAGGGAAAACAAGTTTGTTATATAGCCAAGCTGTGCAAGATGGCTAGTGCTCACAAATCTTCAAAGATTAACTCAGCAGTCACTAGTAACGAGAATAAAAACCCAAACAAAGATGCTGGAGGGTAATTGAAGTTGTTGTTCCATCAGCCTCCGTGATCCTTCCCGACAGTGTTTGTACAAGGATAACATGGGCAGGTGTGAGCCCAGTGATCAGAGCAGGTGCTGCCCTTCTTGTAGGATCAGGCCCAGGCTAAGAAGCCCCAGTGGGAAGCAGAGTGTGTTATCTCTGCCCCAGCATCGTGCTAATGCCGTTGTTTGCTGGTTTGGTGGGGAATGAGCACACTAAACTCTTTTCCTGCCCAGGATATAATGTGTAGATGCTCCTGTCCATCTCCCACAGCCTGCAGGACGTATGTAAAACTTCTGAAAAGGAAGTATGCGAGCAAATTCATGGGCTAGCTCAGAGATGGAGTGGAAAGCACTTTGAAAAGAGCAGTTCTGTTTGTGCAAAGGTAAAACGTTAAGGTGCAAAGAGGAGGAGAAAAAAACACGATGAGAAAAGTCGACAGAGGCGAGAAACACAGGGACATGGAATGTACTGTGTTGAGACAAAAGTGGTGACTCCAATAGTGAGATTTTGCAGGTTTGACTATCACAAAGTAGCAAAAACAATTTGTGAAGTGTGGAGCAGCGCTGTGTGCTTGGGAAAAGCAGCATTGCTCCTGCCAGCAGCTGTGGGCAGGGATGCACTAAGGAACATGTGGGGCTACAAAGAATTCCTCAACCTGATGGGAGAGAAACTTGCAGCAAGCAAAGATAAGTGAAAATTGAACAGCGTGATTGCAGCATAGTAAGGATAAAGTAAGGGGCATACAGGGTGTTTTGGAAAAGAAGAGTGCTGGGAGTATAGATCACACAGAAAGCAGGACTGCTTAATGCAAGTAAATGCAGAAACATACCCGTGTTAAACTGTGGAAAAATTGTTTTAATAATACCTATTCAAACCAAAAAATCCAAATAATTTGTAGAAAGGAGAAAACAACATCATCGATTCATTAGTTCCTTTAGGCTGAAAGCTCCCTTAGTGTCTCCCACAGGATGCGGTAGCTGCACTCAGTTACCAAAAAATAAATGCGGAGAGAAGGGAGATGCACAGGAAAACTGAGATACAACCCCTGCCTTCAGAGGGCACCGAGGTGAAGGCGACAGCAGAGAATGGGGTTTTATGCAAGTTCTCCAGGGAACTGAAGGACTTTCCCATGAAAAACCTTTCTTGACCTGAGGCCAAAGGCTTCAACAAAAAGGAGACTTCTGCCCTGATACGACTTTTTTTCCCTCTTTTCTTCCCTGAAGAGAAAAAGGCCTGGTGAGTGATCTAAGATGAAAGGTGCAGTGTTGCAATTTTGGGGCATTATGTCAGTTGTGAGAGAGCAGACTCTGAACTGGGGGGAGGGGAGAAAGAAATTCCGAGGCATTAATAGAAACCCCATTATTAGAAAACTCAGAAATAATTCTCGATAAACCCACTAACATTTACCAAGAAAAGAAAATTCTCCAGTGGATATGAAAGCTTAAGAGAAGAGACAGCAGGCAGTGCTCTGAGCATGATAAAACATTAAAACCATTACAAGATAGAGAGACCCGAGGTAGTGTGTCCTGCAGAGCTAAAACACTGATCCCTGTGGAGCTGCAATGCCAGATAAGCAGCAGCAGAGTTCTGGGGGGAGAAAAATAGGTAAAATCTGCAATAGATCGTGTCGTTTTGCTGCAGGTGTGCAGTGTGAGCTGGGAGAGGAGGAATCTCGGCCGGGGGAGCTGATTCTGCTGCAGCGGGAGATCATCAGCCTGAAAGGAAAATTGGGCTCTTGTGGAGTTGGTTGCTGTGTGCAAGCCAGTGTGAAGCTAGTGATGCTGGAACAGATCCACAGTCAGGAGAACATAAATAGATGAAATTCAGGGTTAGAGTTATACGTTTATCCCTGCAGACAGAAGATGGGAAGTAAGCACACATAACAAATTGGGAAAGTTAGAGTTTGGAGCACGTGCTTTGTAGGATCTTAGAAGACTGCATGTCACCCTCCTGAATTGACAGGGGAGTAAAATGATGGCTTTATTTGGAGATGTCTGAGAAGAAGATTGCTCAGCAAGGCAGCAAAATGTATTCCAGAACCTGATTTTTCTATAGTTTTCCCACAGGCTAAAAGACATAGTCTGAAGACTCTGGGAAGAGAAGTGCTCAGAGCTGAGGGAGGATGTCCTGAGCATGGCAGAGCAAATACAAAGCTTCAGTTCCAGCCAGAAGAGTTTCTGGTCGCATGGTGGAGACTAAGGCTTCTGTGTTATATGCACATATTTAAACCTGCTACCATTGGATTATCAGTATAGGCATCCCTATATATATATACTGCTGTTGGGTCATGCCTATACATGCATTGGCATGAGGCAGTGGTAGTTTTGGTCGAACAGGTTTGATTTATTTCCAAAATAAATACATTCGATGAGATGTTAGCACAGCAAGTTAAAGATGCTCACCAAATGCCTGTCTTGGAGACAGGAGGGAAAGAAAAACTGATACGCTGAGCTGTGTTGGGAATTGTATGTCTAGCTTAACTTGTGCTGTGGGCAGCTGCAGAGCCTTGCCCTGGTTTGCTTCCAGCTGGGTCTGGAGCTCTGGGAAGTTTGGTTCCATAGGGTTCTTTGATATGGATAAAATCTACCAGAAGTGCAAAGCGATGGGGGTTGGGGGAGGTGGAGGGGATGGGGATAAGCCGGGAGAAGGAGAGGAAGGCAACTGCCTTTCATCTATGTGCTGGGCTGGCTAGATTGCCTCTAGGACCTGCACCAGCTGGAGAGCAGGGTGCTAGGACTGTCTGAGAGGTATCACTATCTATACCCTTAGTTCCCCACCAGTAAATCTTTCCTGTGGCACGAATACAAATTATTTGCATTTGAAGCTTCTCCGTTTCTTTTATTTAGCCTGGTTTGAGTTGTCAAGCAGCTTTTTACACTTTGCACTGAGCACAGAGCAGCAGTGCAAGCTGCTGAGCAAGAGGACTCTCCGCCAGTGCTTCCAGTCCGCTCAGGGATCACAAGGACCAGCTGCAGGTGAGTTTGGATTTGGGAAATGGCTTTGCCAAACCAATAGTCGTGTCCTGGTCACCAGAGGACGGCCATCGGCTGAGCTGAGCCATGTGGCTGGGCTGATTCTCCACTGAACTGCAGCATGGTCAAGCCCAGAGCCACATCGCTTTGGTGTTCGGGGAATTTTGCCTCTAGCTTCAGTCAGTGTTTACAAGTCCTGTTAAACCTGAACAACCACAATCTGGGGCTGTTTAAAAAATCAGGTGAAAACGACAGTTCCCAAAGCTTAGTGAAGTATATTTATCTCTTTGGAATACTGCTTATGCACCTATGCACCACGAGAGCTTTTTTTTTTTTTGCTGTAAGAAACAGATGGATTTATGGATTATAGTTGCCCATGTTAGTGTCTACTCTTAATTCTTTCTGTTTTCACACACTTTCCACTGCAGATACTGAAAAGCTTGTGTGAAGGGTGTACTTAGAAATACTTGCTCCCAAGGCTGTTGCAGGGAGGTTTCAGTATGTGAAGTTCCCTGTCCTCTCTCAGCCATCAGCCAGTGACTGCCGGGTCACACCTGGATTAAAAATCACATTTGTTTAGCCAAAGTTCAACTTTGAAATCTATTTAATTACACTGGTGTAAAACTGTTTGTGGGTGCTTTTCTGTGTGCTTTAATTGAAATCTGCATTGCTTTGGTTTTCTTTGGGAAAAATGAATCTGTTTAAGAGTATCTGTATAAGTTTGCAATTGGTTTCAATAAACAGAATTAAAACCAGCTTTTGCTTAAATTGCTGCAAGTTTTAATGCAAGAAAGGCCTCTGTGAAACTGTAAATCCCCTTGATTCTTCTGGAGTGTTTCTCTCCCCTGTGACTCACACTTTTTGTGCGATCAAATGTGCTGCAAACCAGGCTGCAGGTTCTCCAGTATCCAATCTTTTCCTGAAACAAGCAACCTACTTTGAGTTTAGCAGCCTCTCTCCTGCCCCTGACTGGCTCTTGTGCTTCCAATCAGGCACAGAGGAAACATTTAAACAGGCAGCCCCTCTCCTTTGCCTCCCTGGCTCTGCTCAGAGCAGGAATCAGCCATGCAACTCAGCCCAGGTAAGGCCACACTCCACGATCCCCATTGCGGTGATGTTACGTTTAACAGATTTTCCCCTCCAAGGGCTCAGTTTGCTCTTTGCCTCCTCACCGCACGAAGAGGCAGGAAGAGTAAAACCTTCCCGTGCCCGGTTAGGCAGAGGCAGGGTTGGAACAACTTGCACACAGCTGCTGCTTGGCCCTCGTACAGCTGACACCAGCAGCTTTTTCCCCAGCCGAGAGCTGAGGGCTGGGATGAGAAAGGCTGGTGGGTGGGGTAGGAAGGTCCAGGTCCTCGTCCCACCTCTGCACGTGAGCAGTGTGGGTGCTGGGTCTGCGTGGCAGCCCCTCCAGCTCACCCTCTCGGGCAGCTGGATGCTGTTTTTTCCTGGGCAGTGTACGTGGCAGTGGATAAGGTGGCATTGAGTTTGCCACTGATGAACAGAACCATTGCCAAAAATCCAGGAAGGCTTGCACCTCCTAAAAACCTCCTCTCTATCTTTTTCATTCACGTGCTGTTAAATTACCCTGATGCCTGAGTGTAATTTTCTGACTGCTTCTCATGCCCATGAATTACCCAACGTGGCGTGCTGGATCCTTAGCTGCAGGACAGTTTTTCCAGTTGTTTGTTTTGAAAGCTCTTAAGAGCAATATACCATCAGCTGAGGTTTCTAATTTACTCTGAATAGCTAGTCTGCTGCCACTCAAGTGTAATTCTCATTAGCATCTCAGCTAACAAGCTTCAGTGTTTGCCCTCCTAATTAGCTTCTAGTTAGAAGTCTTTCCCTACCCTAAGATGTGCTGTTGTTAATTGCAGTTCCAATTGCTTTTACAGCAAACTCCTGAGAGACTGCAAAAACTGCTGGTTTATATAGCCTGATCGATATCTGGGATACTTACAACCACCCGGGTTCTTTATTCTCCTGTCTATACAGCATGTTTATGCAAAGAGGAGGGGAGGTAGATCTGCAGCTTTAAAAATAAATAAGGAAATATTTTGCCTTTTAGACAGGTGATACGATCTCAAAGTGAGACTGCTTAAAGCAAAGTACAACTTTCACAGCTCTTGCTGCATGAACTGATTTCCAGGTTTTTTTATTTTTCCATGCAGCTGCCCATGCAAGGGCTGATTTTCCACGCTCGTGGATTTCCAAGTGTTCATGAGCGCCCCGTAAAGTGCCCTATTGATGCTGAGTTTCAAAAGCGAGTGTATTTGTCTGTTGCCTGGACCGAGCGTGTGTCAGGTTAGCTATTTCTTCTAGGCTGCTAGCTCAGGATGGTATTTCTGTGGAATGCTCTTAGCATGGTTTAATGTATGCCTGCGAGTTGGATTAACCCCTTATTCCCTACAGCCCAGCAGTACTTACAGCATCTTTGGTATTAGTGGGCTTCGACAGCTGTGGCTCTGTAGAACAGGCTAATCCAGTCAGTGCAACAGGGTGTGTGGTTGGGCGAGTTTCCACTAGAACAGATAGAGAAAGGTAAGTCTCAGAAGTTTCACAAAATACTTTAAGTTGTCAAGTGCCATGGAAATGAACTCATTCTGTGCCGCCTTTCAAATCGCACAGTTACTTCTCAAAGTGTGGAAAAGTATTGCTCGGCCTGTGAAATTTCACTAGTGAACTTTGTCACTCTAGAGCACTCCTGT
Source organism: Clamator glandarius (assembly GCA_033459285.1). Classification (NCBI taxonomy): domain Eukaryota; kingdom Metazoa; phylum Chordata; class Aves; order Cuculiformes; family Cuculidae; genus Clamator; species Clamator glandarius. The sequence goes on along the minus strand of JAUNZM010000016.1, from coordinate 115,613 downwards.
TCCTGCTTTCTAAACTGACACCGGCTTTTTGCTTGGGGTAGTAAAATTGTTTAATTAATCAGACCCTGTGCATCCTTTTGCTCTGGGTAGGATAAGAAGAGGGCAGCACGGAAATAGAATACTGAATTTTATTGTAGGGTGCCTGGATCCCTCTATCTTGATAACTGCTTTCTGCTTCTCCTTTTTCCAGTTTGAGGAGTAAGGTCTTGACATTACCAGTATGAACAAACTTAAAAGATAAAGATGATTCTTTTTAATTTGTCTTAGGAAACATACTATAATCATACCATGCTTTATCCTGCTGTGACTGAAGGCTCTGGTTCTAGAGGACACACACACCTGAGCAGAATGCCCTTAAGGCAACGTACAAATGTAGGGAGGTGCCAAGTCAAACCCAATTGTAGTATCAGGGTTTTAGAAAGGGAAAATTTCTGGTTAAGCATATGCTTTGGTTCATAGCCTATTAAAAATTTAATTTAAATATTGCCAGCTCACACTAATAGCAATAGATTTAATTAGCCATACATCTTTCAAATCTGATTGCTTTAGAAAAATGCATAAGCACTGAGATGGACCTAAGGTAACTGTGCAAGTTGAAAAGATGGGAGTACGTTTACACAATGTTGCTTATGTGTCTGGCTTTGTTCATATAAGAATATTTAATCTTTAGGTAATAAATTATTCATTAGTGGGTTTTAGCTGCTAAAAAAAACCAAAACCCACCAGCATTTTACACAGCCCTTGATGAGAAGCTGATTTTCTTGATTTGACTACCTACATCCAATTAATGTGTGGAAAATAGGAGTAATGATGGGGAGCAAATCCCAGTGTTTGAATCTATTTCAGTTACATAACAAAGAGGTATAGTTAAATGAACTGTTTAACCTTTTTTATCTGCAAAATTAGATTCCAAATCACAAATATGCCATTAACTGTGCTGTACCTTAGTTACAGATGGCAGCATAAAGTGAAGCACAGACAAATGATATAACTTTTTTAGAAGCTTTAAAATAAAACTTGAGTTCAGGTTTGAGGGAAGAAAAAAAAAGATTTCAAGTGAAGGATCTCTAGTGTAAGTATTAAATACAGATGAAATCAAGGAATTAAACAAAGCATAAAGAAGAATTCAGAAGAAAGGGCTCTGTTGGTAAAACAGAGAAGGACACAAATCACTTGAGTGAAAGTCCAGCTACTGAGGGACTTCGTCCTCAGAGGAAAAAACCTCAAACCATTCCTAAATCTGCAATAACCCTTTTGGACCAAAATTGTGAGACGCAACCAATATGCTAGTGTGAGCCATCAGACATGAGTTTTCACATCCTGCAATGTAAGGGAGGTGTTAATTATTTTATCCAGTTGTGATAATACTATTTTTTGTTCTTCCTATGGGGTCCAATTTGTGAGAACTTCAGTGCTCTTAGTGTGTGGAGGGAACTCCTCCAGAGACTGGAGCTTGGGCTATAACAATTATACTGCCCTTGCAAATTGTTGAATAGATAAAGCTAAGTATGTAGGGCTTCTCATGATCTCTGTCCTCTGTAACATGGCTTACTCTAAATGTATTTGTTATCAAGCCAGTTTATATAGTGCTGGCTTATTGTAAAATTTGTCACATGAAGAGTTTTTGTTGATGTGATTGTAAGCTAAACTGCTGGCATGATCTTTTTGTTATGGCAAGCAATAAATTATATTCTGGAATAGAAAACTGGTGATAAAGTACCACCTACAGTAGAAAGAATTATGTCGAAATAAGTCAAACATACTTGATTGAATGGGTTCCTCTATAGACCAGGTAAAACTTTGACTCCATCTGTTTCAGTAAATGTTCATGAAATTTTTTGAATCTGAAAATGGAGAGGTTCTCATAATCTTAATTCTTTCTTTTAATAAGACGATGATCCAGGCTATTTCTTTAAGCAGAACACCCTTTCTGCACAGATCATTAGAGAGGGCATCCCCTGAATGATTTATACTACACGTACCAGGTGTGCTGATTATGAAATTTCCCTTGAGGCTCTAGAAGGAAATGAAATCCTAATAAATGCATTAGATACTGGAACAATGCTAGAACTGCCTGGATGAAAATCAGTCATCTATGTCAGTGATCCTCCTTATAGTGGTTTTTAGGAAACATTACAGAAGATAATCTTCTTAGTCTTGTCATCCAAACTATCCCGAAGGTGTGAAGGAACTGCCATTCCAAAGAAACTCACTGCTCTTGTGGGAAACAAAGAAAGAATGAGGCGAGAGGGATACATATCTTATCTCTGAGAGATGTGGAAGTGGCAGTGTTGATATTGGTGTTGACTGTGTTTGTAATTAGTATTATTGCACAGTGATGACTGAAACATGGCCCCAAAACTGTCTGGAAAATTCTCCTTATCAAAATGCTCTGTTTTGGTAACATGGGCTGCACTTGTCTTGGCAAATGGAGTGGTTTCTTTTGGAAGAGAGATTTGTATTTGTTTGAGTTGCTTGTTATCACAACAGTATTCAGTGACATACAAGGGAAGAAAGGGTCTTTCTCTGCAGAAGTAAATGGAGAAATACCGATGGCACTAAACGTAGGATCAAAAAAGGAGAAAGATCTTAATGAGAGAGATAACAGGGAAAGCAACGCATGGAGGGAAACAACTTTGTGTGACAGGGAAAGGACAACACTGGTTTTAGCCCAGAGCAAGTTGCAATGACCGGCACAAACTCAGTCTTCTTGCCCTAGTCCAAACAAAAATCTCCAAGAAGTGCAATACATAAATATAAGAATGATTCTTACATTTTTATTGTTCAAAGGAACAGCTAAAAGAGTAGGTTACTTGCAGAGCTCATGGTGCCAGTGAGAAGACGTTATAATATGAGCTCAAGGAAGTGTCTATCTTTCTTCCATCAAAAGGCTTGAGCAGAACTCTCTGAAAAGCTGGTATTGTTCAGCAGATGAGCAGAGAGATGTTAAAAGTAAAAAGACGTCTTTCAGAAAGCGGAGGTCATGTTTGAAGAGAGAAAATAGAAAAGAGCGTACATTCAAGTTAAATAAGGCAAGTTAAACAAGGCAGGTAAAATCAATTTTGAGGGACAACTTGCTAAACTCACAGAAACAATGAGAAAACACCTTCAAACACATGAAGAGTAGGAAGCCTGTCCATCAACAGGCTTGACAGATGATTGAAATGTAATAAGAACACTCAAAGTACATAGTGCTATTACAACAAGGCTAAATAAATCTTTGCTTTGCTGTTCATTATAAAGGATCTCAGGGAGCTTTCTCTTCTGGAGCATTTTGGTGTCTGAAAGCATCTAAAGGAGCATTTTAAATTGAAGTGTCAGCAGAACAGGCTTAGAACAACTGGATAAAACATGTAATACCTTTGATAAAAATAGGTGGTAGCCATGGTAGCCACCCAAGAGTCCCAAATCTGGAAATGTTGAATTAATGGTTTCATTTGATATGAATTAAATAATTAAATTACTGTGGCAAGTGAAGGTGGCAAACGTGATCAATATTTAAAGGATTTTGTACGCTGGTAAATCTAGCCTTCCTTGGGCAAATTTATGGAAATCGAAATGAAGACTTCAGTTTGTAGAGTAAACATGATATATTGGGTAAATTTCAAAATGGGTTTTGTAGAAGGAAGGTGCCATACATCTGTATGCTTTGAAGCCCAGCAGCCCTTGGGTAAGAGGTGATGCTGCTGCTAGGGTATAGCTGGACTTCCAAGGTCCCTTATCAATAGTCACTAAACCCTCTAGATTCTCAGGAAATAAAGGGAAAGTACTCCCATAGTTTTGAACTGGTTATGATCCTAATTAGCCAAAGGTAATAGAACAGAGGGTAGGAAATGAATCATACATTTTACAGTTGTAGGAAGGTCACCAGGCTGCAAGAAACTCATTTTGTATCCCTACTATTAAATTATCTGCTGATGCTTCAGAAAAAACAGGAGAGATGACGAACTTTCCTGTAAGAAATTTTCAAGGTAGTTAAAATTAAAACTGTCTGTGAATGTTCTCCATCTTCTCAACCAATCTAGACAATTGCACTGTAATGCATAAAGGGAAGAGAACCGTGCCTGTGCACCCACGGAGATGTAACCATTCAAGAAAATCATCTTGGTGTCATTGCAACTAGCTCTTGGAAAATACCAGCTCAAACCTTAGTAGCAATCAAGAAGGTAAATAATTTAAAGAAAATTTAAAATAAAATTAGATTAGGTCTGTGTGTAAATCCACAATATACCTAAGCGTTGCACAGTGTGATAACTTTGTCTGGAATACAGCAGTAGTAGAAATAGCACACAGAAAAGCTGCAAGAATGACCATAGATACAGAAGGGTTTCAGTGCCAGGAGAAATTAAACATGGGTTTGGGAAAAGTCCCCTAAGATAACTGTGTCCAGTTCTCTACTACAGCTGGCACCATGGGGTACAGCTTTTTCACGTATTTCTCAAATGCTGCCAAATAGTTGTCTGGTCTCTCATTTGGATGCTTTAAGCTTGTTCAGCTCTGCTCACATGTCAGTAGACAGCTGTCCTACTCTTCTTCATATGACCTGTTGTGTCTTTCCCTCCCATTCAGCAGCGTAGTTCATGCTGAAAAACTGAACTAGACTCTAAAACAAATTGTGTTGTTGGTTTTTTTTCAAATTTTTTTGAATCGCACCTGAATTACATATTATATCGACCTGAAAAGCAGCCCTGGTTTTCCCTCCTTGTTCCTTTTGTGTTTGTGGAAATTCTTTTTCATATTTGTTTTGACATCAGGGAAGGGAAATTTTTGAGAGTTTTGGCATCTGTGGGATGCATGGGGAGAGGTGAGCATGTGAAGTGTCTGTGTACTCTTTCCCATAGCCCTCATTAGAAGAAGGAAGGTGCATAGCAAATTTTTGCTCATACTATTCAGTGAGGCAGTTATATGATGATCATTGGGAGAGAGGAGTTCATAGTTGAGTTGTGCTACAGAGTAACTAGGCTGACAAAATTCCTTATACTCCTGTAACTGAATAAGTTCTTTCCTTTTGTTATATTACTTTTATTACAGAATATTTTATTTTATTTGAGAAATAATTCCATACCAGTAAACAACATCTTTTTCCATGGTGAAAATCAAGTCTGTGCAATGATGGCTCAGTCATAACCAGACAACTACCTTTCTGTGGCCAGATATAAGTTTGATTGAGGATGTCTGTTTTAAGTGAGTTGAAAATCTTTTATATCATCAATGAAGGAAAAAAAGTGTCTTCATTTTCATTGCTTGTTGCACATTATTTGCTTGCAAGCTTCTTGAAATGCATCACAAAGCAGTGGTAGATGCCTTCAGTGATTCGCCTACCTGTTTTATATCCTTACTGCAATAAACACATTCTAGAGACTGTTCTCTGGGAGTCACGGGAAATCTTGGGAAGGCTCTGATCCATCTGACTGTGAGACAGAATATGTCAGAAGACAGAAGCTGAGATGCCTGACCCAGTTGTTAGCAATTCTGGTATTTCTTCTTGTTATCTTAGTTAATTCCAGGCTCAGAAAAGGCATTCACTTTGACCAAATCAAATAAAACTTGGCATTTTCATTGGTTTCAAAAGCCAGATGCACCTCCTGACAAACCACCCTATTTTTGTCTGGGGACATAACTTAAATCTAACTGGAAGCTGTATTTTTTTAGCATTAAGAGGGAGTTTCTGCTTCTTGAGGTTATTGACCTCTGCAAACAACACCCTATCTATTTTGTTTGGAGCATTTGATGACTGATCTAGACAGAAGTGTGAACTAGAGGGGGTATCTTTTCAGATTTTGGCTGTATTTTGCCACCATAGAAGCAACTGTAGCATTGATGAAGCTCTCATCGCTGAAGTGAATGCCTGTCTCATCAAGAATATTTTGCCCAGAGGTGGGGCTCAAGGATTTGAAGATGCTCCAGACTAGTAAGCATTGCAGGATAGCTACATAGGACCATGTAGGATTTTTTTGATGTCATCTTTCCTTCTTTCTTATATTGGCAGTTTTGGGAAAATAACAGCGATGTGAGAAAACAAATAATGCCAAGTTATGGGGAGTAAAATCAATGCTGACCTCCAGTGCCAAGGGTGAAAAGTCTCAGCTGAGATCTGGAAGAGGACGAAGAACACAGGGCAACAATATCTTGCTTGCCACTGTATAAGGAGGTGGCAGTGGTAGCACTAGCTATAGGTTTTGGATAGCAGGCCATGCTGGGAAAGCGATACAGTTGATCTCCTCCTGACATATTATAATAACTGACACTGGTGTCAGGTGTGCACTGATCTGCACCTGGGTGTTCTGTGGGATAAAACACCTGAGCTCAGTTATGCCCTATGGGCTGTGCATCCTTCCTAAGAAATATGCATAGGCAATTATTCTTAAACAGGCAGAGGGTATAGCTCATTCAGTGTAAGTGTATTTAGACAGGGTACTAGTTATGAAAACATAAACCTGATCCTGATTTAGGGCTGGTAAGACTGCACTGTGTATTGTCATAGAACCATAGAATCACCAGGTTGGAAGAGACCCACTGGATCATCGAGTCCAACCATTCCCACCAATCTCTAAACCATGCCCCTCAGTATCTCATCCACCTGCATCTTAAACACCTCCAGGGAAGGCGAGTCAACCACCTCTCTGGGCAGCCTGTTCCAATGCCTAATGATCGTTTCAGTAAAGACTTTTTTCCTTATGTTGAGCCTGAACCTCCCTTGGCGGAGCTTGAGGCCATTCTCTCTTGTCCTGTCCCCTGTCACTTGGGAGAAGAGGCCAGCACCCTCCTCTCCACAACCTCCCTTCAGGTAGTTGTAGACAGCAATAAGGTCTCCCCTCAGCCTTTGGATATTTAGTTAAAAAATGTGATAACGCCAGTGTTACTCTCCAAATGATAAAAGCAATATTAAACTTTGTGCTGCTCTCACATAATTGCACATGCTGAAGAAGCACCTGTAGCAAGTCAGCAAAGACACAACTGTATGGTATTTCTTCTATAGCCGACAGGTGCTCGGCTGGATGGATCATAAGATGTTTTCTGTTCTTATGTTCAGGCTTCTCAAAATGTAGAATCCTCTCTTCTTTTTTCTTAACATAAAAAAAGGAACTCTAAGGAATTTAATCTCTGTACAATTGAGTACTTTTCCCTAACACAAACCTCCCAAACACTTTCTGATGCTCTAGATACAGGGTGTCAAACCCCACCAGCAGGTGTCTTCAGAGCTGTGGGAGTCCTCTGGGGAGGCTGTATTCCTACTTATGGTGAGGGGGAAATTCTGTCTAAAAATCATCAGCATGGAATGATGCAGCGTTTTAGCTGTAACTTTCTTATTCTGTGGGAGGAGGTTTAGGGACACTTGCCGTTCGCTCTTAATGCTGTTGTATAAACTAATGACTGTTGTTGAGATGAGCTTAAAATCTAAATCAGAGGTTTGTGTCAGACTTTGTTTCTAAATGGGCCTGAAACAAATTCTGCAACTCTTGCACACATCTACCTACAATGTCATCTTGACAAATGTCTAAAATGAATCGTATTTCCATTTACTCAGCCAATGCATCTATCCCTGTACAGAGGGATGCCTCCTGTTTTGACAGTGTGTCCCTTTACTATTGCAGATCTTCTATTGTTACCGTTAGCGTATATCAGTGAGATTAAAATGCACTTATTTTCTCAAAAGACTTATTTGCAACTTCAGAGTAATGCTACTTTTCCTTTCACATCTTTCAAATACATATTTAAAGAATTGCAAGAAACAACATAATTGAAGAAAATCAGGCTCACAGCACATGTATAGACTTGTTCTTTAATTACAAACATACTCTTAAACATAGAGCTTGCTGTTACTTCATTGTGTTGGTCTGGGATAAAAACATATTGGCTAACAGCTACTTAATAAATTCCTTTGAGGAACCCCCTTAGTTATAGTTTTGCAGCTAAACTCTTAGTTTGAGGGTGAAGAAGATGCAGGAAGCTAGACTAGAGACGCAATAATCGAAGAAACTATAGACTTTCTATCACCTATTGGACTACAGAGAATTTTTGATCTGCTTAGTGGTCAAGGAGCTCAGACAATTTTTAACCTGAACTTAAACAAACACTTAAAAAATTCAAGGTAAAAGCATTCAGTGGAAATAAAAGCGTTTTAATTCGACCTTTTAACCCTAATGTTAGTAGGTTAGGACGTAAACTGGTGGGAACTGATGTGTATCTGGTGATTTCAAGAGCGCTTGTTTGCAGGATTGTGTTCCTTCCCTGATACTTGTCCTGACATCTGCTTAGGCTCCTGGATACCCTTTTCCCACCCCTACCCCCATGCCAGCTCTCATGCTGCATCCTGCAAGTGGCTCCCACACTCTGCAAGCTCCAAACCTGGCCAGGTGAGTCAAACCTGCCCCTGTTGCTGAGGCCTCAGCCTTGCTCCTGCTGCTTAAGATACAAATGATCAGTGTGGTGGTTTTCATATAATAACTTAATGGTTATAATACTTGTCTCAGAAGTGGTCAAACTTGGGTTTGGGTCCTCGTTCTCCCAAGGGGTATTCAAATCCACCTGTCCCTTCCCAGGCTGTAGGCAACCTCTCAGCCCTTCTTATTGAAGCTGTGCCACGGAGTGGAGAAGGATTTGCAGAGCTGAAGAAGAGAAGCAAGTGGGAGCCTGACTGTGGCTTCTTGGTTGGGACCTCCCCTGAAGGGAGGTGGGGAGCAGGTATCTGGCTGCATTCCCAAGGCTGCTTACTACATGCTTTGCATTAAGACATCACTGGATAAAAATCAAAACGAACCCTGGAGGCAGAGTCCAAACCCAGAACCTCTCTCTAGGGGGAAAGGTTGCAACCAACTTGCTTTGGTAGCCAGTGCTATTGTTTTGCCACCCACTCTTCCTCCAGCCATGTCTTTAAATGAAAGTTGGAGCGGCTGTTCCGGCGTACCGATGCCAGAGTCGCCCTGAGGAGCCTTAGCTGTGCTCACAGCTTCACAGTCCCAAGTAGGTTTTCACGGGTGTAAGTTCTAAGAGGTTCAGCTCAGCCAAAATGGTGGGATCGCAGCATGGAAGAAGAAAAACTTGAGGTACCCAGCTATCTTCTTTTGGTGAAAAAAATGGGTTCCTGTGGCACCTAATCAATTGTTTTCTTGGAGAAGTCATGGCTAATTTAGCTCTGTGTCTTAGGCTTGGAAGTAGTTTCCCATTGCAATATCTTTTAGATACCTCTGTAGCTTTGAGAATCTTGCCTTATGTGAATTGAGAATGTGTTTCATTTTCAGATGTGACTGAAGGACGTGCACGATTGACTTCAGCTCTGGAGTGTCTAATTCGCTTTTGAAAATTGCTTCAGTTTTACAGTCATTTAGAAGCCTTTCTATTTTTTTTTCTTGTTATCTCTGGCTTTTCCTTGTGTAAAATAGAGATAACAATGCCTTCAGGACCCACTGTATTTTCAAAAAGCTTTACAGTCCTCTGAAGGACAGCATGCTGAGCACTGAACATTAACTCACTAATGGAAGAGCTTAGCGTATAGCAGGAAAGTATGAAAAATTATGTCTGCTGGTGGCCTGGCTGAGAATAGAATGTCTTTTAAAGAAACACCTCCTTGGTGGCAACAATAAGATGTATGGATGAGGATGTTTGTTATATTCTTTTGGTTTAAATTAGTAGCTTTCAGCACAAATGAATGACAGCGTTTAAGTTACATTTCGAGTCATTTATGGTGGGACTGCATAGCATAGGGAATATATTTGTGCTATTTGAAGGACTAGAGTTTGCAAACTAAACTAAACCTACCTCACTAGACTTTTACAATATAACTGTGCCTAAGCAGGGCTGACCTTCCTCCTCAACTGCTATGAAATGATTCCTCGCTTCCCTCCCCACACAATGTCTTGTTTTGCCAAACTCTCTCTCCCTTAGACACGAAGTTCTGCTCAGGGACAGTGATCTGCTGTGAGGATTCCTGTGTTGACTTCAAGGCTCATGGAGGATCTTCTGTTCCTAGGACAGCAGGTACTGAATGTTTTCTTCCACACCATTAAACCCCCAAAGCTCTAGAAGTGCTTGTTTCTGTGTTGAGCCTGTGCTTCCCTTCTGCTCCACTTCTGAAAAGCAGGGCAAGGGAAGAAGTTTGAGGGTTTCAAGGATGCAATTTCTGAGAGAAAATTTCTGGAAAAGCAGCTGTGTGTCTTCTCTTCAGCCAGAGGAGGTCACGTAGGTCACTGTTTCAGTCTCTTGTAGGGAGTCACTTCAGAGTTTTTTACCTTGTGGATGGAGGAGTCCACGTTATGATACCTGCTGTCTGTGGTGATTGCTGATTTTGGGATCTTATAGGGTTTAACTGATCTATACTTTGTCCTTGAACCGTTTGCTTTTTCCTGATGCACTGGCTTTGTGGCTGCCGCATGACTGGGCCATTTCAGAGATGTTAGGAAGTAGACTGAGACAGGTGTATTTTAAAATTTGTTGACTTCTAACATTTCTTCACAGTTTTGAGTCCAACAACATTGCGTTTTGTGCTGGACATGCCTTCTCACAGTCTTGTACTGGACTAGCAGTTCCTCTCATTGTCTCCACAACTTTTACATGCAGAGTTTTCTGATGAGCATATTGCTTATAGAAAAATAATGATTTCTCTTTCTGGTGATCCTCATGTGAAATTACAGAACACAGAAAACCAACTTGTGGTATCCATGCACGTTTAGGTTTTTAGGAGTCTTGGATTTGTCCTAAGATGGTGCAGAATCTGTAGGAACATGCAATGCATTTCCAAATTTTTGGAAGGAGCATATAATACTCTTCCATTTCCTGAGGGTTAATGTGCATGTATAGGAGCTTTCCCCAAGCTCTGCTGTGAAGCAATAGCCTGGTCTTCCTTCAGCTGTCCCTTCCTCTTCTCTTTCAAGATTTATGTTGAAATAGTTGGTATTAGAAGTCAGACAGGTAAAATAATGTGTGTGTGTATAATAGATATAAAAAGCACTTGTGTCTATGGTGCATATATACATGTGTGTGTAAATAAAATAGGCGGTAGCACAGATGTTGGCTGTCTGACAATAATTAAAACAGTCAAATGTAAGTGAAAACTTTATTCACAAGATTTACTTACTGTTTTACTGTGGTTTCATACAGAATAGAGCATTTGGAAGTGAGAGAGGGTTGATTTTTGACCATTTCTGAGTGTACTGCAATTGTATCATGTTAATAATCTTAAAACAAAGCTGATCTTGCTTTCCCATATTGTTGCATATTGAAAGTAATGGGAAGCATCTTTTTTTGTCTTAAAAGTGAGAATGATTCCAGAAACCTTGACTGATAACTCACACCACCTGTAATATTTTAAATGCTTAGATGAGAACTTGTGTTTGATGAGTGCCTAAAGGAGTTCTCATGAGTAATAATAAAACACCATAGGGAGACAGAGTAGAATAAAGCACAATAATATTTCTAAAACACTTAAAGTGGTAAAATCTATAAAGTACTTCCAAAATATTACCAATAATTGTGGTGACCAGAGTTCAGGATTCTCTTCTGCCTCTGCAGCAAGAGAAACCTGAAAATGTGTATTTCTGTTGAAGCAAACGCTAGTAAGGATATATCTCTTCCTGCTTTTGGGACACGAAGTTTGTTACTGTATCAAGTGTCTGATTCTGACAATCCAGAGGGGGTTTTCTGTTGCTTCAAGACCTTTTTGGACCTTTCTTTCAACTTCATCTCTGCTTAGATGACTCTTAACTCTGCAAGGCACTGCAGAAAAAGCACATTAATTTTTTCATCTGAGGATCTGCCATGACCCAGCGTTACATATGGCTTTTACCCAGAGGCTGGTGGAAGTCTGGATGTCAGTTGTCATTATCCGATAGCCACGTACAATACCCAGAGGAGGTGCTGTGCAGATCAGAGGTCAGAGACAGAGCTGCAGATTGGTCTGTGAAAGAATTTGGTTATTGTGGAAGCAGCTTGAAGCAGGGATCAACATGAGTTAAAGTAGTTGGGTTTTGGCTTAATGTCGAAATATTCTCTGAAGATCAGGAGATAGAGAAGATCAGAGAGTTCATCAGGAATATTTCATGTAATGTCAACCAGCTCTTGTCAGACTTGCTCATTTGTTTTCAAAGAGGCAGCATGATATTTTGGAAAACATTTACTATTGTGGTTTTGCTAGACTGGTTCTTACAACCAGAAGAAATGGAATAGGGTTTATTTTGTCCCATTTATTGGGCATGTTCCAAGTTTTTATTTACTAGATATATGCTGGGTTGTCCAGCCACTGCAGCTCATGTGTTCAGTGGTCCTGCCTGATCAGCACTTCACTGAAGTTCTCCATAATGTATTCACAAAAGTGATAAAACACTCTGTAAGAGGTCTCAAGGAATGTTTAGTTTCATCTTCAATTAGTTCCCACTGAGACTTGATGGGAAATCATTTGAGAAGGTACACATGAGCTTTAATATAATCTGCCTGGCCAGTTGTTGTGAAAAATAGTATGCAGTGAGGAAAGGTGTTGCAAATGGAGAAAAACAAGGTGTTAGCATCGAATATTTTAGATCGCTGCCTGTGATGCATTTTTGGTCTGCTTGAGTGACTTCAGCCATTGGGATATTGCTATGGGGCATTAAAGACTGCGTGGGGGAAGAGTCGGCGCAAACACTATGTTCAAGCATGCAAGCCATCACTGTTGGTTTAAAGTTGTAGAATAGTCACTGAGAATAGTATTTTCATCATACAGCTAGTGAGATGCTGACAAGAAGCAGTCATACTGTTCTGTCCTTTGTTGGAAATGTTTGTGGGTCGAGCCATTGAGCTCTTTTTAAATCCACAGCAAAACAGGAGCTGAAGCCAGTCCAAGTAGTTTTTCACAATACCCTTTTACAGTAAGGTGATAGAGGCTGGGGGAGAAGAGAAGTGACTTCCAAATCCTTTGGAGTTGACTAGTTGGAGTGAACTGTTGCACAGGAGCGCCTCCCTTGGGAAACACACTACTGCTTTCCACAGCAAATGAAAAACACTGCACAATTTTATTAAAGAGGATGAGATACTGTGTTGTGAACTGGCTTGACTTTTTGTGAATTATTTAGTCCCGTTTCTCTGAACTCACACAGTGGTTCCTTGTTTAGAAGGTCTCTAGGCCTACAGTCATTAAAGCTGTTTTGCACAACCAAAAAATCCCAACTTTCTGAGCAATTAAGATTTGCTTAGAACATGGAGAGCCAAAAGTCCTCTTTCTGGCAATGCAGAAATAAACTGAATGTTTAGGTATGAAACAAAGTAAGAATTCCCTAGTGCCATTCACATCTGCCATGAAGCTTGTCTGTACTTGCATCTTTACACTGGATGATTCCTGCATCTGTGTGGTTTTAGGTTCTATACATTTTCTGTCCTAATCCCCCCTCAAACATCTGGGTTAGGTTTCTTACTTATGCTGGAAATACTCAGCCCGCTATGGAGTTTCGCTGGAAATAGGCAGGCTCTGCTCTACTGAAAATCCAGTCTGTAGCTCTTCAATTTTGTTAATGTTCAGAATAATCTTTGCTCATCTACTGGAGGCAGCTCTTCTTTCCAAAAAGAGTTATTTGAGTGCTCACTAATCTGCTACAGGTGAACTGAGTCCAGTTAATCCATATCTAAACTTATCTTGCGGTTTGTACTTTTGTGATATACTCAGTGAAGAAATGGACAGTGGCAGGTACTTCTTCACCCCTTTTGGTACCATTAGCTTTGCTTGCCTCCAAATCTGCATCAGAGAAAGTTCAGAATGGACATTAGGAAAAGGGTTTTCATGGAGAGTGTAGTCAGTCACTGGAAGAGGGAGGGTACCCAGGTACGTGATCATGGTACCAATTATGTCAGTGCTCAAGGACCTTCTGGACAATGCTCTTATTCATATGGTTTAGTTTCAGGTGGTTCTGCAAGGAGCAGAGATTTGCACTTGATGATCTCTTCCAAGCTTAAGATACTTAATATATCATTCTATAAATGCTCATGTGGTGGGTATTTATACGCAAGCGAATCATGCTGCTTTTCTCTGTGCAGACATAAAATTGTTCAGGGCACGTCCTCTGATTTACAACACTGAGTGCCACATTGAATGAAACATATTGATTTTAAAATCACTGGAGGCATTGGACAGCTGGTGTTGGATGTGGAAAAGTCTGCATCCAGAAGTGGTTTTGGGGTATATGCTAGTTCAGGAGAACATATGAAAAGAGGCAGATGGACTTTCCCAGGCTGGCCAGAATGCTTCTGTGTGCAACGGCAAGAAAATATTTCTTTGATCTGTAGGCTGATAGGTTTGCTGACAGCATTTCACTGAGGGCAAGAGAGGAAGCAAATACTCAATCCTTGGATTAGTAATAGCAAAATAGCTAATGCTGAGATTGGAGGAGTACAGTCGGGCCAGAATATCAAGTGAAATCTGGTTGCTTGAGAATGGTTGGAGTGGAACTGTGTCTGACAAACAGCAGAGAGACATGGAGCTTGTTCCAGAAACAGCAGCTACCCCTTGTACAGTCTCAATCTCCATGAGCTGCTGCTTAAGCAGATAAGCTCTTTGGCTATCATAGTAGTGCTGGTGAATTTGGTTTTACTTATCTTTTTGGCAGCCTTCAGATAAGGCAGTCTTTTACGAGCATTGTCCAAACTTTACAGGTTGAAACACTCTTCTTGAATTTCCATTCCTGAGGCTTCCTTGCAATAATACCCAAACCAACATTTACATGTTAGTATTTAAATCTTTTATGAACTGATACCAAAATCTCCTGTGCTCTAAATATTTTATCTGAATATTTTTTTTTAAATCTTGTAAATTTTCCTCTGTGGAGCTGGAGAACTGAGCAAACCCTTGTGAGGGGAAAAGCCTTCAGCTGGGTATAATCAGGGGTCTCTGGGCAGAAGCGTGGGAGATTCAGAGAATCTCCTGCCTTTCTCAACTTGGCAGACTTGTTTGATTTTTAATGCTTTTTATTTTCAAAAGCTGTCCTTATTAAACTGTGGAAGAGCAGGACTTTATTCCACCACTGTCCCCCACCGAGATGAACCAGTGCGTGTAGTTCTCGGTCCTGTTGGAGTGATTGCTGGGCTTGCCTGGAGTGTGGCTGCAGGTGGAGGGCAGGGTGTGGAAGGGGACCAGGAGCTTCCCCACATCCATCATGGGCCTTGGCAGCAAGTCAGGGAGAGATGGGGCTGCAGGCAGCTGCTAGGTGGATGCAACCGGCTGCCAAGATAGTAGCAAGCTATGAGTGGTGAGGCTGGGCTTCTGGCAGGGAACTGCCCATGACTTGCTCTGCAATTTCTCTGAGGCTGCTGGAAAAGGGCCCAAACTGCTCTCCTTTCTGGGAGAACAGCTAGCTAGAACTCATTTATTCAACACAGCTCTAATGCTTACTACCACAACAGTGCAAAAACTTGCTTAGCTGGAGTCCTGTGCCGATGCCAAGATCCCTGCGCTTGGGTCACTCTCATCTATTTGAATCCAGGGGATGGTTTCTCACTAATAGATCAATGAATCGATAGCTTCCTTCAAGCATTTATTTAAATATTGCTACTTATTACTCTGCTTTTAGCAAGGGATAACAGCAGTAGCGTTAATTTTTGCTGGGGCACAAACAAAGCAGCGTGTAGCCACAGCACCACCTCAGTCAACCCAGCTGCTCTCATCTGTTTTTTTGTGACGTGGCACTTTTCCTCTGCCCTGCTGAGTTGTGGGAATGCCGCTCAGGCACAGGGCAGGCTTCTGTGCAACAGGGTTTATTTTTGTTCTTTTGTGATACATCTCAAAACCAAACTGGATTAAATCACAGTCTACATCTAAAGTGAACTGTTTAGAACAGGTTCTCAGAAGGACTTAGTTCTGAAACAGAATTTTAGGAGCAGTTTTTAATGAACTAGACACTTTCAACATGTAGCTTGCTAAAATGTGCTAAAACCCAAATATGTGCAGGAGGACTTATTGACTAACCTCTGTAAATTAACAAGGCCAAAAGATTTTTTCTCAGGTGAGATCTAGGAAACCATTCATTGTGAACTGAGCAAGTTTCATTGTGATCTGATCTGTTGCTTGCTTACCAGAAAAGGACTATGCCTGATATTATGTACTGCAGTGTGCTAAGGACCCATAAATGATTTCTGAAGAGTAAGCAGTTCTCAGAAATGCTCTGTTTGCTATAAACTGAACAAAGAGTATGACACATGTAGAACTGATGTCTTTACTCCCTATACTATATAAATACATTTTTAGGAATATTTCCTCTCTCTCCCTGTATGTCTGAAAACTTAGGAATATGTATGACTGAAAGTCCATCCAGTCTGGCATCCTGCCTCTGTATATTGTAATTGCCAGATGTAGTGGGAGTGCTTATTTGTAATTTCTGGACACAAGGGATTTTTTTTTCCTCACTAGCGTTGGTAGCATGAGTGCTTGTGTCTCTGCTAAACTTAAAAAAAAATACAAAGTAATTAAAAAAAATTCTTAGTACTGTTATTTTTAATTTAATTACTACCAACATAGCAGCCTATATGTGGTTTCTCCAAGAAGTGAATTCCTTGGGTTCCCTGCAGTCTGTGAGCTCCTGATTCTGAAGCTCCACATAACTCCAGATTTCTCCCTTGTCTGACCACAAAAAATGCTAATGCCCTGTTTCCTGCTTGTCTGCATTCACCTCTGTCTCTTGCCATCTTTCTCTCTCCAACTGGATGTCTGTGCAAAGCCGGCTTCCATGGTTACTACTAAAATAGGCAAAGAAGTATTTTTGGGCAGAAACTGCCAGTTCAGCAAGATCAACGAGCTTTTGGGAAATGCTCTGATTACAGTGAAATTCGTGCAAGATGTGGTCTAGAAAAACAAAATAAAAAAACCTCTCCAGTTTCTCCCAGCTCACCTGCACCTTCTCAGACCACTGTCCTCCTGAGTTGCGTGGTGCCCCACTCTGCCATCAGGGAAACCTACCACACAGGTTGGGCACTGATGTACAAATGATCATTTTCCCTGTTCCTTTTGCTCTAAGCGTTGACAAATGAAAATCTTCTCTGCTCTGCACCAGCCAGCATGCCTTCCTGTCAGCCAGCTTGTAGCGTGTCCCATTTAGGTTGCAGACCTGATGTACCATGGGACACATGCTATATTCTCTCAGCCTGAACACCTTTCTCTTTTTGGCTTTATAACAGGACCTCTTGCAGTGTAAATAGCTTTTTGCTTCCTTTATGCATGGTGTTGTACTATTCTGCTGTTAAACTTCCCTCACAGGTATTAGGACAGGTGGTTCATGCACAGTTTTACAGCACTGACCTTATGGCTCTGTGTTCACAAACTTATGGTTTTCTAAAGCTTCTGAGCCTTTACAAACCCACGTGACCCCACCACCCAAGGAGACTGGCAGATTTAAGCATGCGTGGACCTTATCAGTGTTCCCAAGCCCAGCTCCACTGTCTGCAAGGTACTTGCCCACCTTAGGGTGAGCTCCTGGTTCGCTATGATGGACCTGTTGTTTCAATGGAGAAGAGGAGGCAGCTTTTCCTCAGTCAGTGGAAGAATACTTTTCTCAATGCATTTTTCCCTCTTTGCAAATTGCAGTGTGCAATGATGAATGACATTGAACACATTATTTTTTTGTAAGACTTCAGAAAGTGGGCTTTTTTTAGCCCAGTGGACAGTGGGAGACAGGCTCTCAGCACATGCAGACAGCTATTTTGAAGTTAAAACATAGCATCCCACTGCAATGCAAAACCCAAATCCTTTTTTTTTTTAAGCAGACGCATACATAATTTTAGGTGCTTTTAAACAGCATTATCAAGGTGTGCCTGCTCTGAAACAATTAGGGGATGAACATGTGCTTTGCAGCCACTGTCCTGTTTAAAGATCTATTATTGCCCATGCATGTGTTATCTTGATGGAAGACTGCAAGGAGCAGTGACAAACCTGTGCTTTGGGTGACCTTGCTCTCAACAGTGGTTGAAAAGTGACGTTTGCTGCCAGTGGTGCTAAAACTGGGACCAGACTGTTCTCAAGACTTACCTGAACCAAACCCAATGTACTTCCATTTCTGACGTCCAAGTAGGCAGTGACCTGTTTGATAGCAACTCTCTGTAGGCAGCTGCCCATTTGGGTTTCACAAGCAGAATTACAGAAATTTCAGAAAATGGAATTAGGAGAAGTTGCAGAAATTTCTTGTGTCCTAATGAAATAAATTCTCATTTGCCAAGGAGGGTGCTGCCTGGCTTCTCCTACCACAATCCCCATCAACAGGATCAGACAAGCTCTTCTGTAATCAGAATTTAATAGCTTACAATTTGTGGGTTGAGCTCTGGTAATTGACTGACTTAGAGCCATTATCACCCCTCAGACACAAGGGAAAACCCCTTTCTCTAAAAATTTGCTAAGGGAAGTCTTGTTTGGCATGTGTTAGTCCACACTTGCAAAGCTGAAGGCTGTATATGCAGCTGGTTAGCACAGATTGCTTGAAGTATAGTCAACAACTATGTTAGAACTAATGGAGTTGTCTAAACTCTGTGATAGAAACATCTATGGGCAAACTTCACTAGATCCATATCTGCATATTAGAAACCCTTCTGACCTATTTGGGATTTCTTATCTTTAGTGATCACAATGAAAGCTGCAACAGCTATGGGACCTATTATTGAAGTCAATATATAATGATTGAAAAAAGAGGTGGGAAGTTTAGACAGATAATATAAAGAACAGATTTGTGAGAGGATCATTAAATTCATGTTCCTCTGAGCTCTTAGGAGCAGGTGTGCATTGAATGGAAGGGCAGGAGTGAGATCCTTGAGCCCACCAACATCAGTGTTCATAGGAATATCTTCTAAATTGTCAGCGTAGGGACTGGAGTGAGCAGGAGAGTGGAGAATAGCTTCCTCTTAAAGAGGGAAGTTGTCTGCAAAGGGTTCCTCAGAAGTGCCATTATAAATTTTAGTGATTTCTAAGAGAAAGTAGCATCCTTATTGAGGAGAAGAATAACAGCTTCAGTTGTTTCTGAGGCACTTGGTACAAGGCTGCTCCTCAATCTGGAGGAGGCTGCTGCTGGAGGTGCATGAGTGCTTTGGGTCTGGCAGAGGTGTAGCTCACCATGCCAACAGTTATTCTGGGTTTAGTGACCACTCAGTCTTGAGATGACAAATCTTCTCTGGCCTCTAGCTTGAGAGGGGCAAGAAACAGCTGAGTGCTGATGGAGCACCTCCTCCAAAAGCCCCAACACCAGGGAGAGGGACAGCAATCCTGCCATCACAGGGCTGCTCTTCACCCAAAGGCTTGCTGGTCCTCTCTTAGCTGTTCTTCCTGGCTCAGGGGCCAGGAGAAAGGGTTAGTGGCTCAGAGGGACTGTGCCGAGCTGCAGAACATCAGCAGAGAGGCACAGCCTGAAGAGATGTGGTTTTTTTTCCCTCTCCTGGCTATGGTGAAGATTATTTGGAGGTAAAAAGGTTTCCTTGCTTTCAGCTCTGCATAGGAAAACAGTCACTATATCGAACACTTGGCATGTGTGCTTCAGCGAGGCACAAGGACTCTCCATAATTAATATCAACGACTTTCTCCATGGAGGGTATAAAACCTGAGTCCTGGAAACTTAGATTCCCTTCTGGTGCTGCAGGGAGGCAAATACAGGATGTATTATTAGAAAGCATTTCTTTTATTTAACAGATGTTAAATAGCACTATACCACTATAGCAATCTGTCAATTACGCTAATAGGAAACAGGGTACAGAGAAGTTAAGAGATGTGAATTGTACAGGGAAAAAATCGTGCCACCTCTGCAGGATCCCGGGTTTGGGGCCAGGGGCCAGGCACAGCCCCAGCAGTCCGTGCGGAGCACGAGGAGGAGCCACGCATATGTTGGGCACATGTGAATGGAAAGAGGAAGGAATATTTGTGGACCATGACGGAAAGAACTTGTTGCAGCTGGACAGGTTCTCTTCCACCCTGTCCTGTTGTGCTTGAAATTAGACAAAAAACCCCTTTAAAGCAGAGACCATCCTTGGGTTTTTTACAATGAGCATACATCATGCCATAGGTTTCAGTGGTATTAATTGGCATTTTCAGAACCTAGGTGGATTAAAGTCTAGAAGGGAAAGGCAAACCTCTAGTGCATGATTAAAGGTTGAAAAGCAAGCTTAGCTATGCAGTAGTGCGTATTGGTCCCAGGTCAGACCCATAACTCTTAACAGGAGAGACCGGTGGTATCTCTTGGACACAGCATTGCTTCCTTAAACTTCTCCTGATGATCCTCAGCCTCTGCAGCCAGCCGATTTTGGTATGCTTTTATTACCAGAGCTGTGTGGAGCCCAAGGTTAAGTGATGGGAGTTTCAAAACAAAACAAACCAATAAATTAATAAAATGAACGTGTCACCAGCTGATCCTCTTCTGACCACCATCTGTCCCTGGATCATGTGATGTCTCCCAGCTGGCCACCCAAGAGACAAACCATGCAAGATCATCATCACAACATATGCTGCTATTTACACATTTTTAAAGGTAATAGTTGCTAGGCTGTCACACGAGTAGTTAGAAGTAGTTATTTGGAAGCTAGGGCATTTTTTCTTTCTTCCTTTCTTTCTTTCTTTTTTTTTTTTTGTAATTTTTGAGAAAGCCAGTGACTCAGCAAGTATTTTTCGGACAGAGACACGTTCAGGGTTGGAGCAGCAGAAGTTCCTATGTACAGCATATGTGATACACGTCTCCTTTCCCATCCCCCTTATTCTATGGTATGTTGTTGTGCCTTTTGTAGTAAACAATCAAATAAATTAAACAGAAAGAAGGACACGATACTACGAATGTTACTGGCGTACCTTTTAGGAACATTATGTGCCCCCTTTGCCATCTCCAGGATGCAAACCAAGCTGTGAATTTTTAAACTATTGTTAAGATCAAGGATGTGGTTATGAGAAGACTTACAATTTATAGGATACTTAAGCATTAAGGATTGAGGCACAGAACATTTCCTGGGGATTAACGACTGACTGGGTGAGCCTCAGGCCATTAACCCCTGCCTGTCATTAATCTTCAGGAAATGCCCTGCAGTGAGGTCGTTATTGTTGTTATATGCTGAAACAGAAAATGATAATAAGATAGGTCTGTGGTTTATTTATTTATATTTTACATAACATGATCATATTGGGACAGTAGGAAATTACCATCTTTCTCTTTAGCTGGTCATACTATTTGAATCAATGCAGTTCATGCATCTCATTGTTTCGTGGAAGATTATTGTCAGATTGAACAGTGTAAGCAGGAGCAGAATTTGGCCCACTGTTTGTACTGCATAATATTTAATACAATGAATAAGCGGTGCTTCTGGGGTATAACTGCTGGCAGAATTTAGCCCTATATAGAAACCAGTTCAAAATGCTTGTTTTACAGCAAAGCAATTTATTCACATTTCTAAGCATCTTGCAGCCTTTTTTTAACTCATTGAATAATCCTTTTAGGTTCCCCATAAAGCAGGTGAAATGCTTCTGCTGCAGTCCTAAGGCAGAACACAGGCTGCATAAATAGCATCTAAATTACTAGGAATACAAAATACACATACAGTAATACATACCTACGAAGGCAAATTCATACTGACAGGACTGCAGTGTGTGCTTATCAGCAGCAAAACATCTCGGGGAAGGAAAAAAGTAGCTCTACATTGAAATTGTATATATATTTCTCTCTATATTTAAACACTTAAATACTATTTTGTGCATGTTCTTAAAGCCAGATGCAGGCTTCTTTTTAATGAGCCTGCCTGCTTAAACATTTATTAGCCTAGAGATATATAGTTTTCATAAAGCTGGCTGAAGCTTTTTGCAGAATATCTTTGCAACAAAAAAAAAGCTTTTTTTTTTTTTCTTGTATACATGGCCTCAGTCCTTGCAACCTCCTAGAGAGTCTGTCAAGGCGCAACTTAAAAGCTCGTTCAGGCGACCATGACCCCCTGCTAGCAGATTGTCTGCCTAAAAGGTAAGGGAAAGCTAAAAAAAAAAGTAGAAACTTAAAAGTAGCTTCTCAAAGGCTGCATAGATCCTTTTTTTTTTGTTAAACCTAAAGTGTTTAAAAGCTTTAATATTGATGGCCTGTCAACTTTGTCCTGATTCTTTGGCTTTCAGTTAAAAGGTTTTTGTTGTTGTAGCTTATGCAGTTGCTCTGTTGCTATGGAAACGTGACATCAAAATGACGTTTCTCTGTTTAAAAGCTTTTAACTAAATTCCTGCCTGTCAGATGTAGGCCCCATTTTGTGCACTCAAGCTTCAAGCTGTTGCAAAAAGGTTTCATATGTTCTGTTGTCATTCAAATTCTTTATCCACATATGCATGTCTTGCACTACAAAAAACCTAAGCTAAAAACTCAATCTATATTAAGTGTCCTCTTTTAAAACCCTTTTAGGTCAGTCAGCAATGGCTGCAGCAGAAATTCCCAGTTACATTGTCTCTTCTCAGACTGAGAAACACAGGAGGGCCAGAAACTGGACTGATGCAGAAATGAGAGGTTTAATGCTGGTTTGGGAAGAATTTTTTGATGAGCTGAAACAAACTAAAAGGAATGCCAAAGTTTATGAGAAAATGGCTAACAAACTCTTTGAAATGACTGGAGAAATTCGCCACGGAGAGGAAATAAAGATAAAAATTACAAATATGACATTCCAGTACAGGTAAGCTTCAGTTAATTCTTTTTATTTTAAGAGATTTTAGCAGGGACAACAAAGTGATTTTTGCCTTTCAGAAAGAAGTTTCCTAGAGGAAATCTGTCGATAAAAGATTAAAGATTGTTCATATCGCTTTTAAAATTCTCTCTTGCCAGTGCTGTTACGTCATTGTTAATTTTTTTTTTTTCCCCAATTTCATGTCAAACTCTGGGACAACTTTGTTTCTTTGTAATTAGCTCGTTATGATGCAGAGGGATGGAAATGTATTTAGTGGGGAAAAGAAATATTTTTTTTTTTCTCTCTCTTTGCTGAGGGGTCTGATTGTGTTGGCTTGGCAGCAGTTGCTTGCAGTGAAACTCCTGCAGTTCGAAGCGGCCAGTGAGAGTCGGGATTGCAAGGCAAACTTTAAGGGCAAAAAAAATATAAAATGATTGATTTTTTTTTTTTTTTTTTTTTTGAGGGGGGTGCTGAAGCTCCTAGATTTTGTTCTAGTGAGTTGAAGGGTTACGCTTCATGGGGCCAAGAATAATTGAATGTCTTATTACTGAGTGACACACATTGCTATAATTATAAGCAGCGGCAGCGGCGAAAGAACTATTATATCTGCAGAGAAAGAATCAGTGTGCACCATCAATATTGCTCCAAGGGGGAGGGGGGTGTGGGGAAGGCGGAGGTGTCTACAAGGGGTGATAAAGAACAGGCAGTGTCAGTCAGGAGGGGAAGTTGGCTGCAGAAAACATGAGGCATTTGTTGTCTGCAGGGGAAAAAAAAATTAGAACTTAACAGAAATATTTGTCGCCCTCCCCCCCCCCCCCCCTTTTTTTTTTTTTAAATCTTATCTCTGTGAAGCACAAATTGCTTCATACTGGAAATCCTGAGTGGTGATTTTAGCTATGTGCTTGTAATGCAGAAAAATCAAATATGTGACTCTCTTATTTAATCTCTCCTCAAAGCTCGTATTAATAATAAAAAAGGTTATTACAGCAGGCAACCATGTTAAAACTGCTCGCTTTTCTGTAAGGCACCCTTATTGTATTTAATGCAGAAACTACTCATCAAATAGAAAACTAGGGAAAATCCTGTGAACGCCTTAACTTCGAATGTCTTTATTCTTCATTTGTATGATCCACAAGTAATTTCCCATAATATTAAACTTGATGTTTTGTGGCAAATCCTAACATCTCCAAAATGTTGTACTAACCCTGCTGTAATCCTTACAATTTTCTCCACCCAGACTGTAGATGAGAATGCTGGAAGAAAGATGAATTTTTGCCTAGCATCACCCAGCGATTCACACTCGGATGCAGATTTACAAGTCAGGAGTTGTTGGCTACCAGGCCTTTGCTTAGTCTGCTAAATCTGCAACCCTCCCTGCTGAGAAATACATCTCGTGGCACTGAGATTTTACAGGTGTCTAGCAGCAACACCGTGTGATATTCAAGTGCCATAATTGCCAGTGGAATAGTTATTTCTGTCAGCCTTTGTTCTAAATTGTCAGTATTGCCATCAGTCAGACCATCTCTGTTTTTTCTAATTAATGTTTTTACTTTAAAGTTGCACTGAGGGAAGAGAAGAATTAAAATCACTCACATACATAAGTTCTCTGCATATATGTGGAAACACAGCAATTTTTTGAAAGCATTCTTTATACATTACTGAGAACTTCTAAGATTCTGTTGCATGTCATCATGCTGCTTTTCTATTTTGCTGTGCATTGCAGTTCCCTGATTATTAAGATGCTAATTTAGGAGAGTTAGTACATTGGAGTATGAAATGCATCTTTCTTATTGTTTGTTCTTATCCAAAGCACACCTCGCTTTCAAGACGAGGTAATAGAGAGAATGGGGACAAACAATAGCTATGACTTACAATTTCTAGTTTTCTGGGTACTTTTTGTTGGTGTGTGAGGGTAGGAAACATTGGGAGGGAACTGTAAATGATGCTAGTTGCCACCGACTGCTGGCTTTGCTGGGAGGCAGCTGAGTTTTAATCCACGTTTTGATGCCTGGATAACACTTGAGGAAGATGTATTTCTGGGCATCGTCACTGCACTGTGGCGTGAACTGGAATTAAACACCCTGGGAGTGGGAAAAATGTTCTATTTTGAGACAATATGTTGTAATGATTACGTAGAGTTAGTAAGCATGACATGGGAGAATGTAGCAGTAGCAGCAGGAAAGAGGGGGGTGTTCTGCACCGGAGTTCTTCCCACCACCTAGCAATTACTTTTTTAGGCAACTCTTTATCATATTGCAAAGATTTTATCATCTGTAGCCTTACTTTGATAGTCAGAAATTACCTGAATTAGAATGTTTAATCAGACAATAGTATTATTTAGTGATGTGCCACAATTTCTATCCTACAAATTGCTATACACATGTATATGCATGTATACGCATTTTTTTCTGTAAATGAAAAAGCAGTTTTTGAATATTTCTACTAGTACTTTTAACCAAGTTCAGTGCTAAAAATGGCACGTCTTATCTTGGGACTTCTCTTGAAACAGATATTAATGATCTGAAACATTAGAAGTTCTAAAACAGAAAGCGGTGAATACGTATATAATGGTGCTTTCCAGTCTGAGGATCCCATAGCATTTTAAGATGCAGTTCTATAAATATTGTTTTAATTATTTTGCTCAAGTGAAAGCCATTATTCATTGTGCAGAACAAGTCAGTCGGACAAACCTACATAGGTAGGGGAGGAGTGTTTGTCAGTAATTGTTGCAGTTGTTCCAGCTAATGCAACTATGTGTGTGCTTATTATGGCACAGAGCTTGGTATGGGCTCACAGTCCAAGTATTCACCCTGGTCCTTATGTATGTTTGGATTCTATGTGAGATTTTCTGCTGCCAGATAAAGTTAGTTCAGGTGTAGTTCAATGCATGTGAGCATTTGTCACAAAAGCAATTTTTGGGTCATCATATGCCATTCCTTCGCATGTGAGGTTAAAACAATATTCAGATGTTAAAATGCCATTATTTTATGCCATCATTTTCTCCTTGAATTCTTTTGTTTACTCCTGACTGCCCTATATTTCAATGAGGTGACACGAAAATGAGAAGATATTTAGAAAAAGCAATTAGGCTGTGATGTGGAAAGCTTTCTTTATGAAGAAAACTGGAAAGGTTGTGACTCCCTTGGAAAGAAGGCAAAGAAATATAAAGGAGTTCTAGAGGTGCACAAATATATACAGTACTATCTTTGAAAATACAAAGCAGACATTTCTTTTACTGTAATACAATAAGTTATTTATTGGAATTGCAGGGCAAGTAACGTAAAACTAGTAAAAGTCATATAAATTTGTGTTACACTGCATAATAAACATGTGGAACTCATTACCACTGAAAATCATTGACACCAAGAGAGTGGTAGGTTGTTTTATTATTACTATTTTTACTTTAGATTAGATGTATTAAATAAAACTACCTACACGGGTTGTTTTCAAATTAGATTGAGTTATCCATGACATTGAGCTTCAGGATATTATTAGCTGTCGATGGAAAATTAAGCAAGTGTCTTTGGGGGTGCATATCCCCCCAAAACCAGTACATCAAAATGATTCTTGAAGTATTTAGCGCTGCCCTTTGTCAGAAGTGAGGCAGCAGGACTACAGGCTGATCCGGGAGTATTCCTCTGAATTCCTCTAGTGAGAGTACATTTGGAGGAAACTATTCAGGGAAAAATATACCACAACTTGAAGTAATTCTAACTGGAGTCTTGCTATACTAAAAGACCATTTAATTGTGTTGAAAATTCTGCACAGCACCACAGGAGGAAGGAATTTTTTTTTTGCAGGTGCATTTGAGTAAAATTCTGCTTTTAGGAATTGCAGTGGC
Source organism: Clamator glandarius (assembly GCA_033459285.1). Classification (NCBI taxonomy): domain Eukaryota; kingdom Metazoa; phylum Chordata; class Aves; order Cuculiformes; family Cuculidae; genus Clamator; species Clamator glandarius. Next base: position 89,179 of record JAUNZM010000016.1, on the reverse strand, counting down.
ATCTGAAATATCTGCTATGGATAGATCAGCCACTAGGCTTTTAAGGTTCAGTTTTAAAGACACCTGTGCATTGGGCTGTGTGAACCTTGCTATTTATTCATCTGGGATGGAGGAAGAGCTGAGTCAAGCCTGCTGGAACTGAAAGTTAAGCCTTCTGATGTGCTGGTCATTGAAAGTTTTGCTGAGATTAGCATGGCAGCTCTTGCAGTTTAGTATTACTTGGAATACATGCTGAATTCTTTCTAATATGTAAGCTGCAGGGGACGTTCAGTACATATCAACCTGTAATTAGTCCTTCTAAAAGGAAGCACTGTCCTGTCACCGCTAATATGCTGATCATAATGTGTAACAGTGCAGTGCATCTGTTGATATAATATTTCCACTGACATAATACACACTGGCTTATAAAAAGGAAGCAGAGCTTATAAAGCTTGCCCAGCAGTCCCTAGTTTTGACTGATTCCTTCTGATGTTTAAAAATAAGAACTGTACAAATGCAAATTTATTATTTTCAAAACCATCACCCTCTGCAAAGCCTAGGAAGCAGGATGCAGCTGTTGCTTTTTTATTTGAATCACAGTAAATTAATGTTAATGATTGGTAAATTTGAATCAGTCTCACGATTTGAATAAAAGATTGGTCTAATTTTTTATTTTCATGTGTACATTATAGCAATTAAAAATTGTTACTTGTGTAATCCATTACTATAGTCTCTGACATTAAGCAACAGGAATATTTGACCTCTGCTACAGCAAATGATATAATGTAAGTGCAGCTAAATTACTGCAGAAATTTAGATTTGAATATTTTACCCACTTTCTCTGTAATTCCAATAAGTTATAGCAGATCCACAACTTACTACTGTACTTTCGTGCATCTTGCTTTTCCTTGCCATTGATTGGTTCATGGACTGTTGCCTTTTATTATTTATTTTGAAAGTTTTTCTCAGAAACCCCAAGAGATGGATCTTGTATCCATTCCTTAAGGCAAGTTGTAACATCAAATACTGTAATAATAATAAAAAAGCATTAGTGTTTTAAGCAAAGAAAAAAACCAGGCAAGTTATAGATTGATTGCTTTTTACTGACTAAGTAATTAAAAAAAACTCTTTAGAACACAATATTGTAATAATTTTATTTTAAAAGAGGGATTAATAGACACAGAGAATAAAGTCTGAAGAAAGGTCAATGACAGCACAAATTAGACAACCGGTGTCTCAGTCCATTCAGTAAAGCAGCAGGATCTCAAAGCCCATGAATTTATTCACTTCTCTGCAATAAGACAAGAAACTACTTTTCAGATTAACTGAGTTGACAGTGGTTTTCATACTTCAAATATTTGTCCACTGGAAACCTGACTTTGATTCTTGAGTTTGTGGAGATATTTCTCAGTTGCCTCTGCTCTCAGCTGAATTTTATTAGAGCCTCATGAAACAGCAACAGGTCTAGATAAACTAGGCATGAGTTTATTTTGCAAGCTCAGGTGACTTTCTCACTCACCCCTGTTTCTTACCTTGATTTCTTGCCTGGGATGCTCGTTCAGGCAGTGATCTGCCCAGTTTCAAAGTGTTGATTGTTCGGCTCATCTTCCTTTATAATTTCTGGACTATCGCATCCCAACCTTATGATTGCCCTCTTTCTAATTTTTAAATTTTTCATTAAAACAAGCAAACAACCAACCAACCCAAAACCACAGAGAAACCAACCAAACAAAACAACAACTTTACATTTTGGATGCAATTAAGACCTGCTGTGCTGAGTTACAGTAATGACTGACTTACAGCAGTAAATTCACCTTTACTTTAGACTTCAGTTCTGCCAGAGTTACGCTTACCTTGATGCAGACAATAACTCTCAGTTGTCTTGCCGCATTTTCTGGATTTCTGGTAGTTGTAGAAAAAAAGAAAAATCAGTGAATCTTGAAACTTGATATTAATATTACCAAGTTAGCTATTTGGTTTATTTTTACCAGAAAGCTAAACCGTCACCACTGCTTTAGTAAATGTTCTCCCTCTTTGCCTCCACTAGCAGAATTCCTACTTTTTTCCCAGAGGACCGACACTCCCTTTCCCCTTATCTTCTCATCTCTCCTTCTATTTCATCTTTTTCTCTTTATGTATGAGCCAGACTCCATACATGTAGATGGTTGCTGCAGGTGCTGCTTTTAGGCTAATGAAATTCTCTTGACTACCTCCTGGTAGTGATTCCTACTTTTTTTTTAGCCCAGAGCTATAGGAAACAGTCAGAAGTGGAAAAATTAGTATCCATTCAATGCTTTCAGAGCCAGAGAAAGACCTGGGTATTTCTGCACCTCTACAGCTGTTGTAGTCAGGTAAAAAAGAACAACTCTTCCTTCAAAATCCTGATAGTTTTGTAAAAAATGGGGTTTGGGTGCACAGCTGAGCTCAAACAAAAAAACAAGGAATTGACCTAATTGGGAAAAAAATCTACTCCTGTAAAGTTTTTATAGAATCATAGAATACTTTGAAGAAAGACTACTATTGAATCTATCTTCAGAGAAGGCAAGAACAGGAATTAAAAGCTAATTAGCTTTACTTCAACTTCTGAGAAGATCACAGAGCAAGTCACCTTGGAAGCACTTTGCAGTCATATAAAGGAGAAGGTGGTGTCTGGAAATAGCCAGAATGGATTTGCTAAGAATTAATCATATCTGACTGACTTACTTGCTTTCTGTGATTAAATGACTGGATCTGTGGATGAGGATAGAGCAATGGATGTTGTCTAGCTTGACGGTAGAAACTCTTCTGAGACTGTCCTTGTATCCAGGTAGGGATGTTCTACACCAAATGGATGGACTGTCGACTGGGTGAAAAACTGGCTGGATCACTGGGCTCATAGAGTATTAGTTAATAGCTTGTACTCTACCTAGAGGGTTATTCCAAGTGGTGGACTGCAGGGGTTTATACTAGGACACGACCTGTTTAATATCAATAACCTGAAGGAGATGGAGGGCATGCTCACTATTTTACCAATGATGCCAAACTGCTGCAGTCTGCCCATGCAAGAGTAGATCTTCCATTCAGAAAGACCTAGACAGGTTTGAGGAATGGGCCAAAGAGGCCTTATGAAATTCAACAAGGACAAATGCAAACTCCTAACTCCAGGCTGGTCAACACAGCAGTGATACAGACTAGGGACAGACTGGCTGGCCAGCAGCTCTGCTGATGACAAGTTGGGCTCTGGCTAACGCTATGCTAAATAAAATTTGCCCCCAGAGCAGAGTCAGCAGAATACCAGCTCTTAGCTTTTCCTGTCCTTTGTGGCATAAAACTGTGCAGTCCTCAAGGTCCATGAAGTCTTAATGCAGCTGCTGGACTCTGCACTGGCATGGCTGAGATGTGTATTCAGCTATTTTGAATCTGTGCTTGATGGATATGTATATATTTGAAGATTGTGCTAGATATTCTCTGACTGTGAAATTGCAGCAGCAGGTTGTGAATCATGTATGAAATTAAAATTTTGAATGCATAGAGGGCATAGAAATATGGATGGCTGCGGAGGCTTTGCTATGCAGGGCTATGATGTGCATTTCTAAATAGCTGGAAAAGCTCATCAGACCTTGCAAAGATGATAAAAAAAGAAGAATCCACGAATGGTTTGAAAATCTAAGCAAATCTTTCTGTTTTCTTTCCTCACTGGTGGATTTCCCCTCACCCTACACTGCCAGCTGCTTAAAAGGAAGAACTTCAAGTTCTCACTTTTAGGTTTGGCACTGTTTTTATCATGTTTACATGTTATTTAATTCTATCCTTTGCAGGACCGGTGTGGGCAGGATGGATTCTGAGGAGGAAAAACCTGAAAGTCTTCAAGAAAAGGGGGTGGGCGAGGTGTCCAAGAATCATTTTTATTCTTTTTTTTTTTTTTTTTTTTTTTTTCCCCAAATGGAAACCTCTCGCTGGCTGGGAGAATCAGATTTCATTCAGGTCTTTGTTCATTTGAATGAAATCTGGTTTATGAAAATGGAGCATTTGTCAGTGGTCTTGCCTTTCCTGTTGTGTTCCTTTGATGCATTTTGACTTAAATTAACAAGATCCCAACTGCAGAAGGCAAGTGAAACCAAAGTTTGGGTTTCTAGCTGGGCACTGGATTTTCTTTGTGATGTATAATTCATCTACACACTTCAGTTTCACATTTCTCAGGAAAAGTACATAAAATAACAACAGGTACCAAGTGGGATAGCAGCTAGGACTGAATAATAGGTCTCATAATGAGATACATCTGAAAGACAAAGTGAGGGTTCATAGTCCTGTCACTGTCATGGTTTTGTGCATGCTATTTATAATGCTGTATTAATTGGGGTTTTTTGTTGTTTGTTTTTTTCTTGTAAATAAATTACATTCTACACTACTTCCTACACTTATCTTCATTCTGTAATAGATGAACAGACATCTACATCTCATGGTTGTTACTAGGATGTTTCCTGGGCCATTCAGAGCTTTTAGGCAGTATTAGGAAAAGGACATTAATTATGTTTGTAGCCACTTGTATTCATCATGGAAAATAAATATTCATTCTTCAAAGCATGCAAGAACAGGGCTGCCTATAGTTTGGTAAAGGCTATGGTGTGTTGCCTACTCAGGGTCCACTGTCAGACTGGTTACTCTGGCACTCTGTAAGGGGAAGAAAAAATATTCCACAACCAATATAGTACTGTTTCCATTGTAAATGGTAACATTCTTTATTTGTGTTGAATTTCATTTGGACTTTACATGCATCTTTTAACTACAGGTCAAAACTAGGAAAAGAAACAGAAAGGCTTCATTGGAGATTGAAAGAAAAAAGTGTTTGATTTTATTCTCATTAAAACTATGCCATTTGACCCCTAAACCTGACTAGAGCAAATGTCTTGAGATAGAACATCTGTTTGAAAACTGCTTATTTTGGAAAACAAGCCTTAATGTTGTATGCCTTTTCTTACAGGAAACTAAAATGCATGACTGACAGTGAAACTGTGGCACCTGACTGGCCTTACTACAAAACCATTGATAGGATCTTATCCAAAGTGACAGACCACAGTGATGTGAAAATGCATGAAAATCAGCAACCAGGTCCTTCTACGTCACAGACGGAGGCCTCACAGTCTCCATCAGCTAAGTCTACACCTCTGTATTTACCATATAATCAGTTTACATATGAAGGAAGGGAAGAGTGCTTTGAAGATGAACATTCAGAAAGCTCATCAAGTTTACTATCTTACAAGCTGAGGTAGCATCTCTTTTTCCATCTCTCTTGTATTTCACAGAATGAACTGCATCTGCTCTGTAAAGGGGACATCCTAGCACATTTTTCTCTAACAACTGTTGTATCTATCCTGCAACTCACAAATGAGAGAGTTCTCCACTCTCAGCCACTTTGCTGATTTAATGCATTTTCTTTATTCCTTTATGAGAAGAGAGCAGGAGGATTGGGGAAAAAGTCATATAATATTGCCAAAACTCAGTATGCATGTCACTGCTCACACGAGATAGTGTTTCTACTAGGAGTATTGGCATGTTCAAGAGAGTCCTGCAGTGCAATTGGAGATGTAACGTACTGCTTAGATGATTTTTGGCTTGCTCTAGTTTTGCTTTTGGTTTGAGTATGAAAATTTTCTGGCTTCAGCTACTATTAAAATGGTAAAAAGATGCAAACTCACTATTTCTGTGGACACTGAAATGCTACTCATGCAGTTTGAAAGTACATTGCAACATTTTAAATACAATTGAGCGTGTCACTTTCTCAAAGTAAATGCTAAATGGAGAATGGAAATATGTTTCCTATTTTGATAAGATTGGAGTTCCTTGGGAAGCAGCAAAAAGGCAGGGTTGTACACTTGATACAAGTTTTATACTTTACTGGTTTCATTTTTCATCCAGAGTGGTGTGAAATAACAGTTTTCTGGCAGGAAAAAAGTTGATCCTAGAGATCCTTATCATGAGTCTGTGAGGCTTTAACCATAACAGTAAAATTATCTGTCAGTCATGCAACTGAGAAGGTGTTGAGCTGGAAGAACAACTAATCTAAAGAGTTCAGGTTATTGTTTCCAGGACTACTCGTGGATGAATAAAACTAGGGTAAACTCATTCAACCATTCAAGCAAATAGTTCTCAAATAGCTGATTATTGTTTAAAACTTTTTTCTTGGCAACTCAATATATATTAGGGTGTATAATTCTTGAACTTGTTGCTTGTTTGCAAGCGACACTTTTTTTTCATTGTATCTTATTGTAAGTAGTTGACACCCCTAATAGTCAGTCTCTCCTGATTTTGGGATTTGCAAAGATCACATTTCTGATACAATATCTTTTTTACCAATTCATAGTTTGATTTCCAATAACATCATTTAATATTTAAGTAGATCATTTTTCCATAAACATGAAGTATAGTTTATTCACTAGACTATTTGATAACATCAGACTTTTAAAAAATGTCAAGGGACAACTCCAAAACAACACAGATTTTGTATCATAGGTGACTGGTAGGTGAGGACAGAGGCCACCACACCAGGTTTCATTACAGGACATAGACAAGCCGTGACAGAAGTCAAGCTAATCAACCACAAATGTATATCTATTGTCTTTACAATGTGCAAGTGGACTTCCATTCTGGTGTAGATGCTTTCATTTGCGTTAAAGTGGACTTAAGCTGCTCTAACTGCACTGTCTCCACAGTGATAAGATCTGGAAAATTAAGGCTATCATGCATTTTAGCCAGCTTCAGGTTCTGTAGTTTCTCCTCCTCTTTCTCCTCCTCTTTCTCCTCCTCTTTCTCCTCCTCTTTCTCCTCCTCTTTCTCCTCCTCTTTCTCCTCCTCTTTCTCCTCCTCTTTCTCCTCCTCTTTCTCCTCCTTCTCCTTCTCCTTCTCCTTCTCCTTCTCCTTCTCCTTCTCCTTCTCCTTCTCCTTCTCCTTCTCCTTCTCCTTCTCCTTCTCCTTCTCCTTCTCCTTCTCCTTCTCCTTCTCCTTCTCCTTCTCCTTCTCCTTCTCCTTCTCCTTCTCCTTCTCCTTCTCCTTCTCCTTCTCCTTCTCCTGGAGGGAAAGGCACGTCAGCCATCAGTGTGGTAGGACCTCTGTAATACATCGCTCACTAATTTACAAATGCAGCTATGCTCTCTCAGTCTCTGCAATAAAAGGATGTTGTGCAATGTAGTACTGTGCATACCAGTTAACAGCCATATTCACAAGTTAAAATACAGTTCTGCTGTGTTTAAGAAAAGAAAATTTGAGCATTAGATACCACCTGAGGGACTAGTATAACACTTCAGGTTAGCATCACAATCAGATTAAAAATTATAAGGCACCTATAATATTAAGAGGGCATGTGTCTAGAAGGAGGAAAAGTGGTATTCTCATAAATATAGTGGGTTTTGAAAAGCTAGTACAGTGTTGGCCTGTTTAGTTTAGCTTGATGAATGAGACAGGAGTAGGGAATCCTTTTTTGGCCAGGCGGAAACACAGTGCTCGGTACTGATATCAGATGGGTTAAAATCTCTTATTGTTGCCATAATAAGGCAGAGAAGATAATTCTTTTAGGGTTACTAAGGGAAAATTATGAACTGAGAAGCAATTTTCAGCTTAAGCAGTTAATGTGTCATCTTGTATTTGAAAAACATTTTGAAATAAGCAACAAGAGATAAAAGAAATGGCATATGAAATGTGGAGCCATCTTGGCTTTTTTGTAAATGCCCTTGCCTCTAAATGGTACACAGCTGATTTAACAGAGTCAAAAAAAAGGAGCTAAAGACAATACTGGGATTTCAAATCAAAAGAGCGTTTGAGGTCCTTTATTTACCTCTCAATTTTTCATACTTTATGGCTATGCAAAACAATTATTTTTAAAAACATGCAGACGTGTCTGTAAGTAAAACATAGATGCATTTTGCTGCTGTGTATTTTACAACTGTATATTCCTTATTTTACTGTGAAGCAGGCTATACACAGATCAGTCAAGCTTGCAAAAGTAAGCTTACTCTATGGGATATGTTCTTCAGTAATAAAAATCATGATGTTATGGCAGCAATGGATAGTGAAAAAACCCCTCAAACAATAATTTTTAAGTCAGCTTTTAAACTTCTGAAAACCCTACTGTTATTCTCTTCAACTCTCAAACATAGCTCTTGAGTGTTGGCTCTGTAGTTTCCACAGTATCCTTGAACATAGCAGGAGGCTACTTGTCTATATAAATTGCAGCTTGAAAAAAATTATTGAATTTAATGTTTAGCTTTCATGACAGAGGAAAACACCAAGATTTATACTTCAGTGACCATATACATACTCTAAAGCTAAAAATAGTTGAAACTGGGTTTCTTTCAATTTTATTTAAAATTCATTGAGTTTGAGACTTTCTTACAAAAAAAATTAATAGATAAAATGAATTTTAATTTTTGTTGCAATTTGCAGATGAAAAAAACTTTTGGAATCCATATTTCCCTTTAAGGGGGCACCTGTTATTTGCTAAGTATCTTTCTAATACTCTTGGGCTTCAAGAAAGATTGTGTTATACTGCAGTGGCCATAAAACATCTGACAACAGCATAATTATTCTATTGTAGTTAGATAATATAACACAATGTGGTAGAGTCTTGTACTGCAGCTTGAAGTTTTAAAATCAGAATTCCTAACACCGCTATAAATTACTTTTTATCTAACTGAAAACAGTGTTTTTTCACCCTGAGGACTGATTTATAGCGTTATTTTAATTTTTAAAGCAATGACAGAACATAATTATACAGAACATGAATATGTTCTCCCATTTCTATCGTATTGAAAAAGGGGGTGAAAGAGTTACTTTCATAGATTAATAAACTGTGATGAAACCACCATGTCATCTAGTCTAGCTATCTGTTAAACACCATCCAAGTATGTAAATACAATAATTCTGATGCGGAGCCCAGATATGTTATGGCGGGGTTTCTGTGAAAAGCTTCCCTTCTTGAGGACTACTGCCCTCAAGAGCCCCACGTCTCTGTTGTCTTCCACTTCTTTGTTCCCATGATTTGTTTGACTCTAGGAAATTTTTTCTAGACATCCAGTCAAGATCAGATATATTCAGAAGGTGGGGAATTTACTCTTCTCTATAGGGCTCTGTTCCAGTGACTAATCTCTTACTTGTTGATTAATCCCAAAATTGTGTACCATGATCATATCTTTGGTATTTTTTAATTTTTAAACATAGATTAAATAATTCAGTACAGGTGATTTACACATGGAAAAAGAGCAAGAATTCTAATTCTGGAAACAACAGTTTTGGCAAAGCCTTTAATCTTTCTGAAATTATTCCATGACTATTCAAAATCTGAACAGACACCATCTACAAAGAAGTTTGAGCTTTAGGCTATGCGCATTATATAGTGCATCTAAACTCATCATGCAGACTTGTTATCATAGCAAGATGCTTTGCCCAGCTCCAAGCCATTTTTGTGGTTCTTTTCTACACTTAACTTCAAGGACGAGCCTTGTTAATTCTTAAATGCATTTGCCTGTATTTGAATGAGGCTAGTTTACCAGAAGATCCAGCTTCCCTGATCCTCAGTCCTCAAACTCTAAAGATCTCTGTGCCATTTTCAATATTAATACTACTTATTTCTAGATAGTTGTTAATTATTTTCTGTAAAGTTATGGGTTATGTCAATCTACTCAGGTATATACATAACCAAAAAACCCACAACAAAATCAGAAACAGCTGTTGAGAGCCATAAATCCCCAAAACTGATGGTACTAGAGATTCATTTGTCCTGATGTAGTCAGAAAGGAAGAACTATTTTTATAGTTTTGTGGAAGTAACACATTTTGGTAAGCAGATTACTCTTTGTATTCAACTGCTTCATTAATTATCTGAAATAAGCCTTATTGAGTGAGTGTAGGTAATTAATCAAGGAACTTTTAATTGAACAGTGAATTAAATTGATCTTAGATAGATAGACAGCAAATGCATTTGAGACTTATATGATATCTTTCCTAATTATATCTAGAGGTTTTGTTTCTTCTCCATGGTCCCCAATAAACATTGCATTTCTGTTCAGCCTCCTAGATGAGAGGGAACATTTTCTTTCCCTTGTTTTACTACATTTGAGCCCTACCTGTCTCTTTCAGAGCGTAGCAGAGAAACAGCTTTGCAAGGGACTGCTTGGAACGTAGTCCCAATGCTAGAACTCTTCCATGTTTTGTTTGTGTGGTCAGGTGAATACCAGTGCCAATTATCTTGAAGCTTCCCTGACGCGGACACTTGAGGCCCAAGAGTATCAGTAAATTGTATTCGAGGTCCTGGATTTCCTAGACACCTATTTCCTCCAGATCTCAAAATCTACCTTCAGAGACTAAGACTGACAAAGAGTTAGAGATGCTTCTTTAGCAGAGGCTGTGGGTGCTGTCCAGATCTGTTGCTGCACCCCTATTGTCACACAAATGTTGGCTGCCCGGGAATGCAACATCGAGATGCAGAAACAGGAACTGGTTGGTGTTTGGTACAGCAAACATTGGTTGCTTCTTCTGCTGGTAGGCATACTCTAGCTGTAACTGTGCTGAGCCAATGTTCCTGTTCCTGCGTCCCTCTTGACTTTCTGTTATAAGAAGTTATTGACATGGAGAGATCCTTCAGACATGCTACCTAGGAGATCTAGAACTTCTCAAGAAGATGACTCAGTATCTGGGGAAACACTTCACTATTCAAATAACTCCTTCAGGCATCAATAGGTGTTTTACATTGTTTCATATTGCTGAGGATTCTTTATTTGTAAAGTAGATTTTTTTAGATCTTTGTTTTGTACACCCCTTCTCAAGAGCTCTCCTTCGAGACCTGTTCTGCAAGAAGAGAGGATTGTAAATTCCAAATGCTTACTGTGGACTTATGAATGGTCATAAAACCCTCCCTTTGACTGTCACTATGGCTGGAGAGAAAAGGAGATTGGGAACACCGCCAAAGCTAGGGGTGTCAGAAATAAGTATTTCTTTTCAATGAAGGCTGTCTAATAACCAAATCTTGTTTGTTAATTCTAAACAAACACCGAGAGTACTTAGAAGGCCTTGAAGATTCCTTGTGCCCTGGATTTTGAGGGGATTTCTCTGTGCTGAAAGCCAATTTTGAGCAAGCATTTATCAGCAGTTACTTTGTCAGTTATCAGCAGACTGCAGGTAATGCTCATATGGTTTCCCAGGTAGCTGCCATCACCACCATTCGTTTTGCCTGTCTTTCTTCCCTGGAGATGTGCAAGACAGTCATTGTCTTGGACCCATGGTTATATGTCTTACAGTTTTTAGATGGACCACATTTGTTTAACTGAAAAACAGATAGAATCCTGTACAGACTCTAGGATAATACTTCAAAGATATTTTTTTTCTTTCTTAAAGATCAGGCTTGTTTTACACCTTTTGATCCAAATAACTCCATCTTTATTTTCCCCCTCATGTTTGATTTTGGTCCTGATTGAAATCAAAAACTAAATGGCAGCCACAATTGCCAAGAAAGTCACGCAATACTCAGTGCAGCACAGTGCCATTGATATGCCTTGGATTTTGTCTCTCATTCCTTATTACGGTCTGGTCTCATCAGGGTTTACTTTGACAAGGTGCAAGCCCTCTAGTGGCTCTAGGAGCCACTTCTGACCTGTTTCACACAAGAGATTTTACCATGCCAACTTTCTAGTACCGTACAGGGAAGAGAATAGCGATTTACATGTTTCCAATAGCTAAATCCACTCTGAAGACAAGTTCAAATTCAAAAGGTGACTTTGGCTAAAATAATACCATAATTTCAGAAAGTTTGCTGCTCTGCCTCCTGGAAAGCATACATTATGTGTGAATGTGAGTGCAGTGATGACAACTTTGGAATAACGGATTCAGTATTGTCCTTCGATGGCTGTAGACCATTTCCACTTGCTTGACCTCTTAAGAATCACATTTCAAATCATTCTTGCCCTTAGAGTTAATAGAGAGCAAACAGAATTTGCTGTCAGTTAAGATCCATTCTGGCTGTGATAATCTGGGTGATCAGCTGCAAGCTTTACCCATAGCTGGAGCAGAGCATCATATATTTTAAAAGTCTTAAAAAGTGTTTTCTCCAGATGGGATGGTTATTGCAGCTTTTGACTTGGAGTTTTAATGGCCAGATGAGCAGGTTTCTCTCCCAATACAGTTTATAAATTCAATATGTAAGAAATATCAAGATTAATTAAAAAAAGCCTGGTATTCTGCAGGGAAAATTCTTACTAAAACCAATGAGATTTAGATGATTTTTTTACAGTCTGTAACACTATGCAATAATACAGCAAATACTTCCATTTTGACGTGAACTTGAGAGAGAATTTATTAGAGAACACAGAGGAATTTAAAAAATAAGACTAGGTTGTAGCTTGGCCATGAACGTAGTAAAGAATGTTAGGTGCTAACATAGTTTTTTTAATAAATGTGAGTTTAATTGTTAACAAATATTCACATTTCAGAGCTGAAGAAAGACCAGTTAAGAAAAGAAAAATGCAAAGCTGCAGCTTCCAAAAGAAGAAACTAAAATTAATGGAGGCCATGCTGGAAGAACAAAAGAAGTTGAGTAGAGCCATGGAGGAAACCTGTAGAGAAGTACGCAGGATTCTGGATCAGCAAAACATCATTCAAGTTCAAAGCTTACAGTTACAGGAGAGAATGATGAATCTATTGGAGAAGATGATCTCCAAATCTAATGTGTAATTTCCTTTGTGAATGCCTTTGAGATTATGATTGACATAGATATCCCTTTATTACACACCATATGTGTGTCTGTTGCCCTATTCCCAGGTTTTCCATGGAAATTAAAACCCTAGTGTAATCTTAGTTAAGCAAAGAAAAGAGATAATGCAGGGTAAGAACTATCCAGTATAATGAAATTAGTGCAATATATGCCTAAGTTGAATTATTTTTATACAGAAAGGTTAAGGGATGAATAGCTCTGGGAAATTCAGTACTATTTATGCCTCAGTCAGGTATTGTTTTACAAAGAGTGGTGGTGTTTATTGCTTCACGTCAAGGACTATAGCTTATAGCTTGACCTGTTGTAGAATGAAATAGTACATTTCTAAACATGGTAACTGCATCTTGACTTTGCTGATGATTAAACCCTGTTTTGAAATATAAGCTGTGATGGTACAAGTGACCTATGGTTCTTGTGAAGAGCTAATTGGGACTGTGAGATAAATAATTTTAAACTCCATGCCTGATACATATAGTACTTTAAAGTATTAGGGTAAAAATAGTCTATTCAAATACACTTTTGATATAAAAAGAAAACCCCCAAACCACCTTACTATATACTTAATACTAAAATGTATAGAAGATACTTGAAGTTGCTTTTGATATTAAATGTTTAATTTTTTTCATTATTAACTGGAATCTGTTGACTTAATGAACAACCAGCAATGAAAAATCTCGTTTATTCTCTATCACAAAAGAAAAATATTGTACTGTGTGTATATACATATATATAAAATCTATCAAATGAAATAAAGAAAAAGACAAAACATATTATTGCTGGGCAGATAGTATGCTTTGGGACAGTGACAAGAACTAGGAGAGACAACCGCGGTCAAAGGTTTTTAATTCTTAATTGCAGTGTAAAGATCTCCTATACCGATGCCCAAAATATAGGGATGGAAGTCATGAAGAACATTCAACACCTCTGGGTATGTAATTAGCTGTTTTAAGGAGTGGTCTGTAAGGCAGATAAGGATTGATACACCACAAGAGGGAGCTAAAGGCATAAAGGATTGTATTGAAATAGGTTTGATGAGGGACCAGCAAGTGTCTGGCTCTGCAATGAAATGACATTGACATAACCTTTAACATAAATTCTAAAAATCGTCAGCTGAATTTCCTCTACACAGCTTCTTTTTTTTTTCTACTTGAAATACGTATTTCTGCTACTTTCAATGTATTTGTGAGACTGAAAGTTACATTAAGACATAGAAGTATGAAAAGTATAGGACTAACGTTAGTGTTAGCAACTCAGGCCGTTTTCCATTCTCACTGTTAAATAACGTTCCCCCTTGAAACTTGGTTTTTGAAGATGTTTTCATTTTCCTGTATAAATTAATGTAGTATTGCTTAAGCTAATGTTTGCTAAACTATTTTACAACTCAGGCCAAAGCAATTAATCTGTAATTATGCTTGGTGAACAGGATAAAGGTTACTTACCAAGCAAATTAATAATATGTGGAAATACTTCTTAAAAGATCCTGCAGGTATGAAGATTAAGAATGATTAAGTATGTAAATGCAGCCCATTCCTACAGAGTTTAATTCACAATAATAGGATAATTCAAATGTACTAGAAGACTGAACCTGAAGAAAGGAGGCTGCTGAAGTAAAAATGAAATAACTTTCCTTCACTCCACCTTTTCTACAGAGATTTGGTGACTGGAAAAAGGGCAACTGTCTGGTCTGATCCTGCAAAGATAAGGTGATAGCTGACACTTAGCAAAAGTGAACTCCAAATAATTTTGTTCATGTAAATTGAATTAGTCATATCTGAAAGAGAATCCTGAAACATTTTGTTTCTGCTCGTAGAGCTACTGGTAGAACTAGGACTGTTTCTATGTCATCATGTCATACAGATGATCAGATTGTCTACAAGAACATTGTCATACAGGCATATAGGAGAGAATGAATATATGTTCTGTGCTTTGTCATGATTTTTCACATTCCAAATGTAGATCTGTCACAGATTCAGGTAAGCTGATGTATCCATGTTGTAATGCTTCCTGACACTTTAACCTATTTACAGTAAAATATAAAGAAACCCTCCCTGACTCCATGGGAGTTAATAATATTTTCCGATATTATCTACTTGAACTTTATAGCAATTAAATCCAATTAATAAGCAATAACAATGGCAGCATATCAGCACATTGTACCACAGGGTAGGTAATTCCTTTCCTGGCATGCTATGAGAATTATAACTCCAGACCTGTAAAAACACAGGAATAGAGGAAATGCACTGCTTCCTTACATGCTACCACAAGCAACCCTGTTCATGTAATCTCTTCTGTAACTGTGTGGACCTGTAACTTAAAATTAATAAGTGTTTTGTCCATAGAGTTATAAGGAGACCTGTATTACAGGTGGGTGAGCTGTGATTTAGATTAGTTCTGGGATTATTCCTATTCAATATATACCAATTTCTTCTTGTATCAACACTGTGATTTTGCTGCGTTCTGTAGCATTTACTCTTGAGAGCCAAGAAGTCATATCCCATGCAGCTCTTCTTCAGAAGAATAACACTTTTTTATCAGGTAGGGATTATTCTAATGAGTGTTTTTGCTAATTTTGCTCTTTGGGTTTGTCCTTTTTAAAGATGAATGACGATAATGATATACAGCATTCTAGATGAGACTCTGGACATTTTCTTGCATAACTGCATTAAAGGAAGTGGTGTTCTCTGGAAATTGTGAGATTTTATTTCTATATAAAACATCTTTTTTTAGAAATTCAATTTTAAAACCTCATCTCTAACAAAAAACTTTACTCCTATTCGTCCAGATTGTGTGCTCTAGCCCTACTTTTGGCCAATGTAAACACAACACTGCTGGAGTCAAATATAACTAGTTTCATGCATGACAGAATTTTTCTAATGCTCTTTTTGACAACAGATTGAAAATTCCCTATGTATCCATAGTTTCTTTTTGCTTGTTTCATTTGTTTTAGTAAAGGCTGAACATATAGTCTGAGTGATTTTTCTTTTTTTCTTTTAAGGTAGACACAGATTTCTCATCTATACAGACAGTTAGCTGCAGGTAAAGCTATTTGAATGTTTGAGATATTCAGACTAATTGCAACTTGTAAGACCTGTCTAAAATTAGAATGTGTGGTAGAATTCCTTGTTTTACAAAACTGAGACACTGCCGCTGTGTCTATACAAGCAGGGAATTTAGAGTGTAATAAGGATTCGTGGAGAGCACATCAGGGGTTACTCAGGTTTATCATTGTGACTATGATATTAAAGAAAACTCCCTTATGGCTACTGTAAGTGTGATCAACAAATAAATTGTAGCACAGGAAAACAAATTTCTGATTTTCAGGGCAGTAACGGGGTCAACACAGTGTGATATCACTTTCACTAAATGAAGCGCCTGTACTGCATATACGCACAGATGGTGCAAATGGAAAAAATAAATAGGGGAGGAAATACACTGCCTGAAGGCAGGTGATTTGGTAAGTGATGTAAAAATAGAATGAAAGGAACCTGAGGAGGCAGATGAGAAGATGAAGCACTGAGAAACATACAAAGCAATTGAGGAAAAGTGGATTGTGACAAAAGGAAAGATGGGAAAAAATATGTTGGGCAAAGGGGTAAACGCCTCCAAATAAAGCTAGTAGTAGCAGGGATGAGAAGGAACACAACATTTTAAATGACAGAAAGTGAAAATGGAAGAAAAACATGAAGTTGAAGGAGAAAAGTCATGGTATAAAGAGCTAACACTAGTGAAATTCTGCATATTTTGAATAAGCAGCTCCTACAGCTAGCCTAGAGAAGTTATAAACATTATACAGCAAGTAGAGATGTTTTCCCACTAGAGAAAAGTAAGATTCTGGGCAAATATTTGTGAGCAAAAATATTCTTCATGGACTACAGAGGTTAAGTAAGTTGTAAGGAGATTCCATTATAATTAAATAGGGTTTTATCATGTTGCTAGTAATAATTTGCTGGTTAAAATAGTTTGTAACTATTTTTTTTTCTCCTTGACTTCAAATGGAGAAGCATTTTAAGATTTCAATTTATTTCAGGCATATCCAAGTTTAACATGTATCCACAAAACCAGGCAATATATTTATAGATATTGAATGTCTTCTAGAATTTTCTCCATAAACAGCTGTCTCTTGTGCAAAGTACAAAACCAGCAGAAAAACGCACATACAGAATTTTAAAATTATTATTCTAGACTTAGTCTGCCTAATTCAGTGTAGTCAAAAGTTTACATCTCTGTAGACTTACCCTAAATTGACAGCCTAGTTCCGTGAGCAGTCTCTGGTACAAAAGTTAATAGGACTCTTCAGATGAGTAGATTTATTGAACTGTGCATGTATATGTTTGCAGGATCAGTTCCTATGCTGATACTGTAATGTGCAAGACAAATTTGAAAAAGAAATTGAGGAACATTTGGTGGTGTTATGTCAGCAAGTAAACACTAACCATCTGGTCTCTTGATTGCTAATCTATTTCCCCTGATCTTATGGGTAACATACTTCCTGTGTGTGCAAGCTTGAGACTGTATCATTAAACTTTTGTATTGATCCTTTTTTAGGGTTTTAACAGAAATATCGAAATTAGTTTGCCAGTTTTGGGGTGAAATTTTATTTCTAAGCATAATTTTTTCTGGTTGGAAAATTTTGCATTCTACAGCTTATTTTAGGGTGTTTTCTTGAAACACATTTCTAATAAGGATGAAGAATTTCAAATACATTCTTTGAAAAACAGATCAGTCACCTGCAATAAATGACATCCAGTTATTTAGAGCTGATTAATTACTACAGATATTACTACAGATAAAATCTCAGTTCAATCCTGGTTGAAAGTTATGTCTTTGTAAAATATTTGCAGTGTAGTGAGGGGTGTTGATTGTATTCCAAATCTCTTGTTCAGTACTAAAATATTTTTTTAAAGAATGTAGCTCGTATGAAAATACCCTTCAAATCAGCTGCCTTCAGTCATCTGAAAATGAATCCTTTTATAATTCTGTTTTCTTAAACTGTGCTTCTTCCATCAGGTTCTAAGAATTCGGCAAATAACTCTTAAGATGTTTAAGATGTCAAACCATATGTATCTGAATTTGGATTTGTAAAAGTGTTGTTAACATTTTGCTTCCTGAATATATGTTGTTTGTCTTTTGAGTAAGTTCTGGATAGCTTTGCATTGCAAGAAAAAAAAAGAAATTGGTATGTAGTATTAAAAGTATAAAATTTTCTACATACTTAAATGTTGAGAAGTACTTATCACAGCTTGAGGAAGGCTTGTTTCACTGAGGGAAGCTATAGGAATATCAATTTTCTATGAACTGCAAAGTAAACATATTTAGAAAATTAATTAAAACTACTCTAAAAACTCTCCATGATCCACATTCTTTCCCCTACAGGTTTATCTTTAATTCAATGTAATTAGATCAAATGCAGTCTCCTTTATGGATGCATAAATCCTTGCCCACATCAACTTGTCTGGTGTTAACTGTAATGGTATACTTTCTTTAAACTTACATGAGTAAGATTTTATATACTTCTTTTTCAGTTAGCTTAACTGGGAACTTGAATAAATGAAGATTAAATACACCACTGTTAAATCTTAAAAAAAAAAAAAAATACCATGGTTGACATAGGGTTTAAATCTACAGCTTATCTGTATTCAAGGATTTAAAGCCTATTTAGAGCTGGGTCACATAGGTTAACATTCAGTAAAAATCACAACTGAATTTCACCACAATTGAAATGGTGTAATACCATTATGCCAGATTATGTACCAGATTACACCAGAAATTATGCACTTGTTTCACCTCACCTTGCCAGCAACAACTTCTTGTGATTTGGTTTATACATTCTCATGTGAATAAGCCTTGACCTTGTTTTAAGAAGGTGGTTAAAGAATGTACAATATAGGCTGAAGAATTTTATTCTCAAGTAGACTTTCCTTCTGTGTGACTATCTGACCGCAAGTGTTCACTTGCACCCTGAACAACTTCACGCAACATCCCCCACACATCGTAGTTTGCTTACAGAAAAATACCAGCATCTTCAGTTGAAGACAGTCATCCCGTGCGCTGAAACATTGGGAATGGCAAGTGAAGGTTTAAACTGCCTGAACGCTGGTACAGGGTTCCTCAGCATTAGAGGGAATTAATCGCTGATAGTCCTTATAGCCAGTCATTGGTCTCCATATATAGCTAAGCCTCTGAATCTCTTAGCTGGAGACACAGCTAAGTTTTTTGATATTGCATATTTGATGTGTACAGTATGTGGTTCTGATTTAGTCTTAAGTATAATATGGCTTATGAAAAAAGCATAGGCGAATTTTTTGTTTCTGATAAAACTAGGTTGTTATGCTAGGCAATAACTTGGAATAAGACCGTTACCAAGGAAAGGATGTTTATGGAGAATCAGCCATAATCACCAGAATTTCAGCAAGAACCACGTGGATGAAATAGCCACCCACTAATGTTGTATCCTTAAAAAGGTGAAAGAGGAAGTTGGCTGCCACAAGGTCAAAGAAACGATCCATTGACATTCAACTTCTACCATGGAATACAAATTTTAGTAGGAGGCAAGACCTTAACCTAGTGCTGAGGGGAACCTTAAGAAGCAATGGTGAGAGTACTGAGATTTCTGCACATGCTGTCAAGGCCAAAATGACTCTTTACAAATGCACTTAATGGAGAAATCCATTCCAAAGTGTCATTTAGAATAACTGCAAGGCTAGCCTTAAATGAAACCTAAGTTTTGGTGGAGCACAAAGAAATTATTCTAATTCATGTGGGTACATCTCATTGAGTTTTTATACTAACAATCACGTCGATGTTTACCCAGAATGAGCAGGTACCTTCCAATCTTACAAGCCATTCAGAATCTATTTATGGGGTGGAGGAGGATTAAGTAAGCCTGAGTTAAATCAGATTTCAGAGCCAGGGCAGAGTCTTGTCATTCTGTGTTATTAGGCATGGAAGTCGTTAGCACCAAAACCACCTCTGCCAAGGCAGAAGTAAGCGTCACTGTGGTTGTATCATGCCTTTTCAACTGAAATTCAGGAGAAGAGATTACCACGAGCAGCGCAGTGCTTCTGGCAGGGATCCTAAAGACGCCTGAACTTGGTTCAAAAGGACCTTCTGTGTTCTTCAAAGTTTAGAGATAAAAAGGTTGGATAAGGGAAAAAGGAAATGCTTGGAACTGACTTTGCCACATCCCAGATGGAGAGATGGTAAAATGTGTTTTCTGATTCCAGGATTAACTACAGGGAGTAGAGGAGCCCTCCTCCTCACTTTAATGCTGCATGGTTTGTCCTAGAGTCAGGGCCTAATATAGAGGAATTATGTTAGTTTATTACTCAAGTCACCTCTTCAGTGCTTCAGGCTCTCATTTTCACTCAGTTTTTTTTAATGGAATCATGTGTGAACTTGGAGAACTCGGAGAACTCTTAACATGTCTTCCCTGATTTTTACGGCTATGAGTGGCACTTCTGTACTGACATTTGTGCCTCGTCACTTAGGAGACGTGCTTAGCAGTGAACTTAGCCAGCAGAGTCCTGATATGTACCATTCTTGTATGGTGTGTGAGTCTGAGAGCCACCCAAAAATGACTTCAAAGTGGAAAAAAGGTGCACACAGCACTGGGGGATGTCACTCATGATCCTAATTCAGCTGTTTAGATGCAAGGATAGAGCTTGCTGGCTCTGTGAGAAGCTATTGCTGAACATGATAATTGGATTTTTGACATGGTAAAGCCTCAAGGAATATGTCCCTGAGATACCCCTTTTCCTTACAGCACCAAAAATATACAGTGCCTCCTCAGAACACGTAAACGAAGCTGCTAGTTAATACACATTTTTAAGCCGAGTGGGACTGAAGACACTCTGCTTAAATGAGCCCAATGGGACAGAAGACACAGCTTAAAGGGAGCAGCAAAGCCAAGGCAGTTTCATTAGTTGGGCGATTTTGAATTGCAAGATTAAAGCTCCAAGGCTTGAATAAAAAATCCAAACCAAACCCTTCAGTAATGCCTCAGAAATATCCCTTCATAGCAAAAAGTAGAATGAAATACGATACCAGCAAGATATTCCTCAGGAACTGAGGCACTTAGGTTATACGGTACTTGCCCACAAGAAATGGTGATGTAGAGGTTTCAGTGTTTCCATTGACAGCAGCAAGGCCAAAATCAATTCTTGGATCACCAGTTCTTGGTAGAAGTATATTAGATATGCTTGTACACTCAAAGTAGATACGTTGGTTATCTATCTTAAGCACTGGAGGGTAAACATGACACCAACTTTAGTGACATCTAGTCATAGGTAAGGGAAGAAAAATGGAGATCAGTGAGCAGTAATTTGTGTTTCCAATTTCTATATACAACAAAATGCCCAATTTGATTAATGTTAGTGTACTTGGGAAAATAACTATAGCACATTCTA
Source organism: Clamator glandarius (assembly GCA_033459285.1). NCBI lineage: Eukaryota > Metazoa > Chordata > Aves > Cuculiformes > Cuculidae > Clamator > Clamator glandarius. The sequence goes on along the minus strand of JAUNZM010000016.1, from coordinate 68,063 downwards.
TTGCAGGGAAATAAATTTTCTCAAGATACTAAGTAATTTTATTTATTGTGCAAAGGAGCAGCCGGGACCATGGCATAGCTGTGCCTGTTCTCACACACAGAAAGATGTTCCAGAGTGCTTACCTTGTAAACTTCGCAATGGTGCCATTGACATATCTAAGTACACAAGAATCTTTTAACACTAGAACTAATTAACTATATTTTAATATTTAATTAAATAACATAGAAAGTAAGAACACAATTACAAAGCCAAGTAGATGCTCAAGGTATATAGATCAATCCTTTTATGTCTAAATAGGATTTGAGAGGATTTGTACTCCATTGGCCAGTCAAAGCTTAACAAGATCGTTAGTCTTAGTGCTACTACTTCACAGTCCCTTGTGAAGATTTTTTTGTTTACATTGTTATGCTAGGGTGGAAAACACCATCATACAAACCAAAATGCATTTATATTAAAATATTTCCTTCATTTTCCCACTGTCAAGACTGTCTCCCAGTAGGGAAAAGACTATGTTTAAAATAAAGGAAGAGATAGTTCCAAAGATCAAATTAACTAGTAAATCAATGGAGATATTGATGGCTGTGTGTTCAGCCTGCAGTCCTCAGTGCAGAAAACAATATCTTCACTGATCATTTAGATTAGACTCTGATGGTTAACTGAAGGAGGATGAGCTTCTGGAGTGTAAGAAATCAGTTCTCTAATGAGGATTTTGCTCCTAACCATGTATTAACTGGCCAACACAAGCTAACTATAATGTATATACTATATAATCTTTCCTGATATTCAGAAAAAAATTAAACTAGGAAAACTGGAATAAAGTTTATTTACTGAAGAAACATTTAATGCTGACAATTATACACAATTTATTATTTTGAACACGTTGAAAACATTAAATGAGAAAACTGACATTTATGTGAGAATATTTCTGTATGTCTAAAATAAAACCTTCTTTTGGAGCAACCAACACTTCCATTCCTTTAAACAAGGTAATTAAATAATGGGAATTAAAACCATAGACTTTGCATCAGATGCTGGACTAAGCTTATTTTCTGACTTTTCATCTGGTGTTTGTGACAGCAATAATCACATTCTATTACAGGATGCATTGTAAACCTCTCCAGATCAAATCCAACAAGCTGTTTGGTGACAACCTCCCTTGGTGTGATTGAGATGTCTGTACACCCAACGTTAAGCTACTTAGACTTATAAGCCTAAGCTTTCACAGCCCTAAAGCCACGAATCCTTCTCGCTTTGTCTCCCCCTTTCTTCCTTTATTGTCTCCAACGCTGGTGAAGACAGTAAGAAAAGTTACAGGTGAGACCTTGTGTGGAATTTTGGGGGGCCATTAATCACTTTGTTCCAGATTCTCATGCAGAGTCAGAATCACCATTTCAAAAACCTCTGAAGAAAAGCACTAAACTGATTCACAATGAGTTGGGTATTTCTGACTGTGAGTAGGCTGTGAGCACACCAGTTTCCATGTTGGTCTGGGTGATTACTTCTTCCTTGCTGAGCAATACTCATAGGAAATACTGCTCTGCTACAGAGAAGTCTTCTGTGAAATCAGACTAATTATGAACTTCTGTGCTATTACAAAAGTCCAATCAATTCTGTGTGCTATCACAAAAAGAATAGGTTCAGCATCTGTGGAAAAGGTGATATGAGGCTGCTACAGAGTAATTATTTTATAATTAGTAGATGCTGACACCACTTCCTAGTATCCCTCTTCTTTGAAACAAAGTAAAGCATAATTTCTTTGTACTAACTTCATAAAGTCTCAAGGGAAGACCTGCAAATGCCTCTGTGGAATAGTTACAACTCCCCTTTACTCTACTACTTGTCAGTTTCAAAGAGCTTTTCTTCTGCTACAGCTTTTCACAAGGTCAGACTGAAACAGACGGTTAACCAATCTTCCCTTTTGTAGTTTTGGGCTCCTCAATACAAGAAGGACATTGAGGTGCTGGCACATGTCCAGAGAAGGGCAGTGAAGCTGGTGAAAGATCTGGAGTACAAGTCTCATAAGGAGTGAGGGAACTGGGGTTGTTCAGCCTGGAGAAAAAGAAAATTAAGGGAGACCTTATCACTGTCTACAATTGCCTGAGAGGAGGTTGTAGTGAGGTGGGTGTTGGTCTCTTCTCCCAATTGACAAGTGATGAGAGGAAACAACCTCAAGTTGTGCCAGGGGAGGTTTAGATTGGATATTAGGAAAACACCTTTACTGAAAGAGTGGTTAAACATTGGACCAGGCTGCCCAGAGAAGGGGTGGAGTCACCAGCCCTGGAGGTAGATGCTATGGTTCTGGACATGGTTTGGTGGTCTTGGGCTGACAGTTGGACTGGACAATCTTAGAGGTCTTTTCCAACCTTAATGATTCTATGTCAATGCTAGATCTGCTGAGGTATCATGGGCAATGGAAATAGTGGCAAAAGACAAAGTCTTGACAACCTCATATGGAAGCTGGAAATCCTTGGGCTATTAAGGGACAGCAATGCAAAACACTACCTTTTGTTTGCAGAACATACTTATAGCCTCACAAGAGTGGTGTTGGACTGGATGATCTTACAAGTGTTAAGGCTGGAAAAGCTCTATGATTCCATCATTCCTCAGTGCCACTTCAGAGCTGCAGGGTATTTCAAGGAGCCTGTCCCCTTGCCGGTTGATGTCGTTGTTGTGCCTCTATGAGGACTGGCTACACTTCACCCATTCAGAGCCGAGAGGACTGAATAAGTTGTAGTGACCCAGCACTTCATAGAATCACCAGGTTGTAAAAGACTTCTTGGATCATCCAGTCCAACCATTCCTATCTGCCACTAAACCATGTCCCTGAGCCTTATCTACCTGCCTTTTAAACACCTCCAGGGATGGTGACTCAACCACCTCCCTGGGCAGCCTCTGCCAGTGCCCGTTGACCCTTTCTGTGAAAATTCTTTTCCTGATGTCCAGCCTGAACCTCCCCTGGTGCAGCTTGAGGCCATTCCCTCTTGTCCTGTCCCCTGTCACTTGGGAGAAGAGACCAACACCCTCCTCTCCACAACCTCCTCTCAGGTAGTTATAGAGAGCAATGAGGTCTCCCCTCAGCCTCCTCTTCTCCAGGCTAAACAGCCCCAGCTCTCTCAGCCGCTCCTCATAAGGCCTGTTCTCCAGCCCCCTCACCAGCTTCGTTGCTCTTCTCTGGACTCGCTCCAGAGCCCCAACATCCTTCTTGTGGTGAGGGGCCCAGAACTGAACACAGGGTTCAAGGAGCGATCTCACCAGTGCCGAGTAGAGAGGGAGAACAGCCTCCTTGGATCTGCTGGCCATTCTGTTTCTGATACAAGCCAAGATGCCTTTGGCCTTCCTGGCCACCTGGGCCACTGCTGGCTCGCGTTCAGCTGCTGCTAACCAACACCCCCAGGTGTTTCTCCTCCGGGTAGCTTTCTAGAGAGACTAATCCTAGTCTGTAGCACTGCACAGGGTTGTTGTGCCCCGGGTGCAGGACCCCACACCGCTGGTCTCGGTGCAGCCCGCTCAGACCCTGCCCGCACCCCGCTCCCCCTCCCGCCGCGAAGCCCCATTCGAAAGCGCGCGGCCAGCACGCGCCTGCGCGCCCCGCTGCCCACCGCGCCCCGGCGAGGCGGCTGGACGAGGCCGAAGAACTACAGCTCCCGGGCTGCCTTGCGAGCGACAGGCTAGCTGCGGTCGCAGGGAGCGGGCCGCGCGGTGCGTGCCGGGATTTGTAGTTCTTTAGCGCTGGGTATTGTCTCTCCCCTTTCTCCGTCCTGGAGCCCGACCGCCACCCCTGCCGGCTTGAGCGCGGTGACTGACAGCTCCTCGCAGCCAGTGGCCGGAGCGCTGTGTGGCGGAGCCCGGCGCCCGTCTCCTCGGCGACCGGGGAGCCGCTGCCTCGCTGGAGCAGCCGGAGGTCCCGGGGGACGGAGGTGAGCGGGTCTGAGCCCGGGGGGAGGCGAGCGGGGCGCCGAGGGGGGAGGGGTGCGCGGTGGAGGGAACAGCGGGACGGGCGGCTCCCCCCTTCCCCCCTCCGCGCTGCGACCCCCGGTGAGTGGGTGTGGGGGGGGGGGGCGCTCCTCGTCCTCCCTTCTTTTAGCGCTTCTGTTTTCCGAGACCCTACGGGCTTAGGTGCTTCTTCTCCCCGCGGCTCCACCCTCTCGGGATAAGGGGCAGCCCGGCGGAGCTCTCGCACCCGTCCCCCCTCTCGCCAGCCGCCCCGAGCCTCTCCCCCCAGCGATTTTATTCCTGCTTCAGGCTGAAAGGCTGTCCTGCAGTGCTGCCCCTTTTCGCGGCGTCCCAACGGTTCTGCAAAGTGTTTGCAAGAAAAGAGGGGGAAGAAGCTCCTAACAAACCATTTTCAGGTTTTAAGTGCAACAAGCTCCCAGCAAAAGCTTTTCAGGTTCTTAAACGCGACAAGCTCCCAACAAAACCTTTTCAGGTTAAGTGCAACAAACTTCCCAACAAAACCTTTTCAGGTTCTTAAGCACAACAAGCTACAATTACACTTTTCCAGATTCTGAAGTGCAACAAGCCACCAACAAAACCTTTACAGATTCTAAAGTGCAACAAACTAACAAACCCCCCTTTTCAGGTTCTTGGATGCAACAAGCTACCAAGAAACCTTTTTCAGGTTCTTAAGGCAACAAGCCACCACCAAACGTTTCTCAGGTCCTAAATGAGACAAACCACCAACAAAACCTTTTCAGGTTCTTAAACAAGAACAAGTCTTAGGAGGGAACTGGGGTTTGTTTAGCCTGCAGAAAAGGAGGCTGAGGGGAGACCTTATCACTGTCTACAACTACCTGAGAGGAGGTTGTATTAAGGCGGGTGTTGGTCTCTTCTTCCAAGTGAGGGGAGGAGAGGGCATGGCCTGAATTGGTGCCAGGGGAGGTTCAGATTGGACATTAGGAAAAATTTCTTCACCACAAGGGTTGTTGGGTACTGGCACAGGCTGCCCAGGGAGGTGGTTGGATCATCATCGCTGGAGGTACTTAAAAGGCAGGTAAATGGAGTGCTTAGGGATACCATTTAGTAGCGGACAGGTACGGTTGGGCTTGATGATCTCAAAGGCCTTTTCCAACCTAAGGATTCTATAAAATACAATAAACCACCAACAAAACCTTTTCACATTTTAAAATACAACAAATTAATTAGTCGGATGTGTAAACACATTTATACAAGAGCTTTAGAAAACTTTGCCCTTAGTCTCATGAGTCTTGTCAGAGCAAATGTCTTATTTGTGCTCTTTACACTTTGTACGTTGTGAGTAGAGTACAGCTATTTTTTAGCCTGCTGTTACTAATTAAGGTCAGTGTTTTTTGAATGATCACGCCAGGTATGCCTAGTTGTTTTCTGGCAGAGCAGTTGCTGCTTGTAGAGGAAACATAATGGTATGTCTTACTAATTGTGAAATTTATTAAAATATTGTCCCACCCAGATTCTCAAACAACTGGTAGCTGTCTTCAACAGGTTGTGCTGTTATATTTCTCATGTAACTTGTCTATGAACATGTACTGCATTTGAATAGTTAGTGGAATTCAAATTTTATAACTTCATTTCATCTTTGTAGTGGGTTCATTTGTGAAAGTCAGTTCTGCCTTAATGAGTGGTGCCTACGCTGAAGACTCTTGCATTACTTCAAGACATATGTGAGGGATGAGGGAACAGCCTCTTTCCTCTGTGCTTCCACTTTGCATGCTTTATCCTCTTACAGTCTCACTCTTGAGAAACTAAATGAAGCAAACCGGTTCTCTGCTTTTCAAAAAAAAGAACAGCACCTTAACTTGGCTGTTGTAGTGCTGAGTATCAGGTACATTTCTGAAGGCTTTTCAAGGTGAACTAATGGTCAGTAATGTAGTCTTAACCTTCACCCCCATGCTCTCTGTTAAGTTTATGGTCTAACACAGAGTGTAGCAGGAGTATGACTCCTGTTTCTGTTTGCTCTTTTTGTTGCCATGAGTTAACAAGAGCAGAAGCAGGAAACAAACCACCTCTCTCCCCTGAAAGTAAGCAAATAAGTATTATTTTCTCTGTAGTAGAGGGTTTGAAAATAACATGACAAGCTAGTGTGGATATGTAAAAACTTTACATAAGGAAATGCAGTGTTTCTTGCATCAGGTACAATTCCACCATAACTGGTATTTTTGGTGTTTTACACTCCCAAAATGCTTGAAATAGTAGGCTAGAATGTATGCTGGCAGAAAACGCAAATATTTCTTTTGTTTTGCAGTTCTGTGAAAAAGCTAATTATATGGGCAAATTATGTTATTTCATATACTTGAACAACTCATAATTTGTATATGTTACTGTCTGCCTGAAGTGTCCTGTGAAATATTCTGTCGTTATTAAACTACTAAATTTGTTCTGTGTTGTATTACTAAGCTGTGTTGGTAAAAGTTTTTAATGAACTTTCTGAAATCATAGCAGTTATTTTATGTTTGCAATGTTCTTCAAGTGGTAGTAGGAATTCTACGTTTTCAGTCTTTTTAATAAGTATATTGAAAAGTCACAAAACTGTATTATTTGCTTAAGACTTAGTTACTAGGTAGGTATGTTTTCTTTTACAAAATGCACTCATCCTTGTGACTAATACTCACTAACGTGTTTTTGGTAGTGTACAGACTTTTTTCTATAAGACTTATTTTTTCATATTTAGTGATAGCAGAAAGTCAAAGTAAGCTTGGCCACATATAGTATCATGGTGTAACCATTTTTCTGACCTACTAGATATGACATGCAGGTATGCTACCAGATTAATAAAGTTCACTGCTATAATTATTAGAAGTAATTACAGTACTATATTGTTGTTCAGCTCAGTAAGATTCAGTATTTACTTTGAACTGCAAATCAACAATCATTTTATCTTTGGTTACTTGTGATGATTATCACAGGGTGAAGGTTCACTAGAAAATTCGTGGTTTAGTAATGACGCAGGCACCTGCAGAGCTTTCTATCAGTGCAAATAAAATGGTGTCTTTGTTTGTTCCACTGGATACACTACACTTTTTGTGATCTATTACAGGAAAAGAATATTAAGACATACAATTACTTTGAAACTGTAGAAGTTCGTGCCATTTTTGTGCCACATCTCTAGCTCCAGGTTGCAAATCTGCAAAGAAATTAAAAGAAAACATAGGCAATTAGATAATTTGATAATTTAGTTTTGAACTGGTTAACAGTTTGTAGCTTAACTGATCTGGTTATAAGAAACACTGTTTCCATAGTTTTGCTGTTTGCCTGTCATGCCGTTGTTGTATCAAAACATATTTGAATGCTGGAGGTTTTTCCAGAAGACCTACATTTGTCCTTTGTCTTGAGGTTTCCTTGATAAATTCAGTAAGCTGTTATTTGTCATTAGTGTAAGTGGCACAAAACGTTCACAGTAATATTCAACTACTGAAGGAGGGAAGACGTGGCTTTTCCAATGAGGTAACACATTTTTTTAAAAAATTTGTATATATACAGTAATAGCAAACTGTCTTTTACTGTTGTTTTACTTCCTAGCTTTACACTCACAAATCTACACAGATTAATAGCTACAAGTCTTCATGCCTCTGGAACTTAATCATGAGAAAAAAGTAATGTATTAGCAGCCTACTCCTTTGTTACAATGGTCAGGATTTGGAACGATGGTCCCTTATCTGTGGTTGTCATTTGGAATAAAAACTTGATGTGTAAGGGGCACAGGTTAGGAGCGCAAATGGATAAATAGGCTTGTGAACAGCGATAAAGGGGATCCTCTTGTAGCAAATGTGGAATCATGAGGAAAGACAATGTAGTGGCTTTCTTCTTCCCAAGAACAGCCAAACTACACTTTCATTGCGTGTTTTTGGTGGTTGCCTTTAGGGTACCTTTTAATCAATTAGAAAGATAATTGGAATAGATGGGTTTTTGGATAGTTTTCTTATTGACCACTTCAATATTACAATATTGATTTTTTTTTTTGTCACTACTGTTTTTTATTTTTTAATCAGATTATTTATAATCAAATGCTCTTCTAATTGTTTCCTCTGCTCTTGCAAGCTAGTAGCAGACTTCTAAATGCCAGATACTACAGCGCTTTGTGTGACCAGAGAAGCAGTGCAGGTTTGGAGTGTACCCCAGGGACGCATCAGGGAGCAGAAATATTCAGTGTAAGGCAAACTAAAACATGTGTCTATTTGTGCTCCTAGACAGCAGGGTGTTAATTACTGTTGGAAATTCGTTACTTTTTTTTTTTGGTTGAAGAGCTATATCTTGAAATGTTTAATGATTATTCTCAGAAAGTACCAGACCAAATTACAGCTGAATGCACTGTGATCTCTCGGTTTCAAAGTTTGGCCTCATCAGGAAAAGGGCAGTCTATGTTTAAGGCACGAGTTTGGATGTGAGTTGACAGGGATCTTTTACAGCAATGCCTGAGTTTGGTTAAATGTTTGCAAAGCATTTCTTATGTTGTGCTTTCCATTCAGAGGTTAAGTGTTAAGTTTAAGCTTCTTAAAGCTAAGTTATTTTCTCAAATAACTGCTTCTCTGTTGTTATTGAAGCTAGATAATTGCTATATTAAAACAATTTGCAAAAGCCATACTACATTGAACAGTCACAGCTGCACCACAGTGACAGAAAAATCTAGTGTGATGTCCCTTTGTTAAAAAAATGCAAGCTACAAACTTGAAATAAAGCTGAGTGAATGTCTCCTTGTAGTATCTTGAAAGCTGTAATATTTAGGATTTGAAAGGATCCCGTAGTTTTGTTTTTAGCAGAATATTCAAGAAACAACTGTGCCTTTTTAAATTTGGTAATCAAACAGCACATATGTAGTTAAGTAGTTGTATTCTAGGGTGGTTCTTTTCCTTGTGCGTGGAACTTTTGATGTTGTGGCCCTTCTGTTTGTTCTGTCCTGGGCAGAAATATTGTGAAAGTAGTGTGCTATGGATTGCATCACCTTCTGAATGAGTTTTTTTTTGTTATTTCTGTAGCTGAGGGCAATGTCAAATTTCTTGGCCATTTTTCCTCTATGCAAGTGGTAGGTTGGAGACTGCTCGTTTAACACCTTTGATACAGTAAATGAACGTGTGTCTCTGTATATGTATCTATTGAATCTATTTTTCTAAATTGTTTTCTGCGTTTTGCCCACATATATATGATACTTGCTTTCAAGTACCCTATACACTTTAATTATGTTACAGAGTGACTGAATTATGAATAAACCAGAGGATGAGCTCAGAGGAGTAATTATTTTCAGGTTAATTCTCACTTGCTCAGACTCAGTTTATTGCAATTTTATGTATCTGCAGTCCTCCTGTTACTTCAGTCAGTCATCCTCCAGACCTCTGGAAGCAAGAGTTCATGTTGTGCAAGAAGGGGGTAGTTCCAAAAGTTGAACAAGGTGTCACATGCATTCTTTGCATTGAAACATTTGAATGCATTTTAACATGCTTAGTAGATGAAACTTCTCTAGAACAGTGGAATTTACCCACATATAATTAAAATGAGACATGCAGACTTCAGTGTCAATGCAAAAATGTTCTGAAATCTGCTGTTTATTGGTGTTCATATAAAGCTGTTTTATTTTAAATGTGAAGTTATGACTAGATTAATACTGGCAGCATGTGGAGTTCCTTCTTTTTTCCTCTTTTTTTGGACATTTTTATCTAAACTAAAACACATGGATGTAGGAATGACTGAAATGCATTTTTTATAGTGTTTGATTTCTAACAAGTTATTTTTGAGTAGATTAATTGATTGGTGTAAACAGAGTAAATCTGATTTTGGATCCCTGTGGTCTAGTGCATGACTGAATGTCCATTTGTTGTTGCATATGGAATTGAAATGTATGCCTGAAAGTTGAAGTTTGAGATACTAATTTTAACTGCCTTTACCTCAGTCAGTGGAGAGATGCAGGCAACTCTTGGGATAGTTCATCTGAAGTATTTTGCACAAATGTGTTTGGTACGTGTTTATGTGCATTGAGTATAAAGGGGGGTAAGTTACAACTGAGTAGATATACATAAGCTCTAATTTTTATATTATCGGGAAAGGGTAGGTGAGCTTCATTCAGGAGTTTCACTTTGCTGTAAAATGTGTAGTAAGCCAGAGGTTAACTGAATAGTAGGTAACATGGTGGATTTAGGAAAATGTAGCCTGCTGTAGTATAAGAACACAGGCTGTATGGAAGACTTAGATTATCTTCTTTGCTTTGCCATTCAGTTACTTCGTAATTTTGGACAGTGACTTTATTTGCTTTTGCTACTGCTTTCTCAACAGTAAAATTAAGACTGTGTTACCTATTCTTTTTCAATTGTTCACTAGCGCTATTTCTGAATAGTAAAGATAATCAAAATGTCTTTTTCTTTCTTTCTTCAGAGCTTCACTGGATGAAGGAGTGATACTGTGGAACATGATAAAAAATTGGACTCATTAAAAATTTTCCTATTTTGGGAAAAAACCCAAAATGTACAGACCAGGGGAAACAGTCAAACGTCGGCTCAATGTGCATGCTCCTCCTCGGATAAGAAGTGTGGAAGTTGCAAGAGGAAGAGCAGGTTATGGGTTTACCCTTTCTGGACAAGCTCCTTGTGTTCTTAGTTGTGTTATGAAAGGAAGCCCTGCAGATTATGTTGGACTCAAAGCAGGAGATCAGATATTTGCAGTTAATGAAATCAATGTGAAAAAAGCCTCTCATGAAGATGTTGTGAAACTTATAGGAAAATGTTCTGGAGTCCTGCACATGGTCATTGCTGAAGGGATTAGTCATATAGATTCATGTTCAAGTGATGAAGAAGTTGGTTTTTATGATGGGAAGGGATGGCTGAAACCCAAACCTGACTCTAAAGCTCTAGGTATAAACAGAGCAGAGAAAGTTGTTGAAGAAATGCAGTCTGGTGGCATTTTCAACATGATCTTTGAGACTCCTACTCTTTGTGCTGGTAACTCAGATAATTGTGTGCCAAAACAAAGATCGTTTTCAGATTCTGCTGCTGTTAAATTTGAAACTGGAAATGAAAGTGTAAGCAATCCAAACCTACTGTCAAAGGAGGAAATATCCAAAGTCCTGAATGATGATTCTGTTTTTAGAATTGGACTGGAGAGTGCAGAAGACTTTGGATTAGATGCAAGCATTTTAAATGTTGCCATGATTGTAGGTTACCTAGGCTCAATTGAACTTCCTTCAACCACCTCAAATTTGGAAAATGAGAGTTTGCAGGCTATTCGTGGATGCATGAGACGTCTGCGGGCAGAACAAAAAATCCATTCACTAGTGCTGATGAAGATAATGCATGACTGTATTCAGCTCTGCAGCGACAAATCAGGTGTAGTGGCAGAATATCCTGCGGAGAAACTGGCATTCAGTGCCGTTTGCCCAGATGATAGAAGATTCTTTGGACTAGTTACAATGCAGACAAATGACGATGCAAGCTTGGCTCAGGAGGACGAAGGGGTTCTGAGGACGTCATGCCATGTTTTTATGGTGGATCCTGAATTATTTCATCATAAAATTCACCAGGGTATAGCAAGGCGTTTTGGACTGGAATGTACAGCAGATCCAGACACAAATGGCTGTCTAGAGTTTCCAACATCATCTCTACCTGTTCTTCAGTTTATTTCTGTTCTGTATAGGGATATGGGGGAATTGATTGAGGGAATGCGTGCGAGGGCTTTTCTTGATGGCGATGCAGATATTCATCAGAATAATAGTACAAGCAGTAACAGTGATAGTGGAATTGGAAACTTTAATCAAGAAGAAAAGAATAATAGAGTTTTGGTTGTTGATTTAGGAAGTAATCCGAGCAAACACATTTCTAACAGCATATGGGACAATCCAATAGGAAGAGGACAAAATCAGCCTGTTTCCCATTGGAATGGCTTCTGTCATGAACAAGAAGGAAACATTCCTTTAGAAGTAATTCCCAATGATAAGTCCCAAAATGTGAACAAACACTTGAGCCCTTCTGCTCGTATTGAAGTTCCTCTAGTTTCCTCCCGAAATTCTGTACCTCCATCAAAGAAAAATGCTGCAGGCATCAGCAATCAAAGGTGGTTGCCTGTGCATGTTTTACAAGAATGGCAGCATGGAAATGCTAGCGATCAGGAGTCTTACACCGATTCTACAGATGGCTGGTCAAGTGTTAACTGTGGAACTCTTCCCCCTCCAATGAATAAGATTCCAGCTGACAGATACAGAGTAGATGGCAGCTTTGGTCAGCCGCAGTTAAAATCTCATAAAAATGAATGGTCTAAGAAGATGGCTTGCATGCAGAACAAATTTGGCCCACCGCACAATATTAGGAAGGCTAAAGAAGATAAAAAGGTAAGAATATGTTGATACTGTTTCCTAAAAAACCAAAAAAGCTACAGCTTACAGTATTATTACAGCATATTTGCATACTAAAATTTAAACATGTATTATATAATTTACAAAATATCAGATGAAGAAAATAATATGTTTTTTTCTCCTTTGCAGAGGCTTTACATATTCCTGTTTAATTGAATGCAGCTCTGGAATTGTACTTCTGCTGAAAGTGTTGTCTGTTAGAGCTTTCTCATATTTCTTCTTGTCTCTTCATTGTTTCCAAATGTTGCAGTGGCATTGCAATAAAAGGAGACATGACATTCTAGCAACTTCAGTTCTTTCTGACCTCTGGCAGCAAAAGAATGGAAATAGTTTGGATGTTCAGTCTGGTTCCTTTTTTATAGAAGGCTGGATTGCAATTATTATTATTTTAGTGATATCTGTTTTTATAGATATATAGTCTAATCATTAGTCAAAAACTTGTGTTAGACACTTTTAACTTTAACTAAATAAGACAATTTTATTATCATAAAAATTCACTGCAGTGCACCTCTTTTACAAGAAGGGTTAAACTGACATCAGTGGATAATCATTAGTGTTGATTATAGTGTCTGCTATTAGGTAAAAAATCTAGCAGTTTGAGAGTAAGCTGTAATTCATATTTTATTCTAAATTATTGCTTCATCTACTTGTTTTGTCTACTATTAGGCTTCTGTAAACCAAACCAAGAAGATCTAAAAAAAAAAAGTGAGAGGGGTTATCCAACGTAATTACATGCTGTTCCCTTTGTCACATACACATTTTTCTGTTGTCAGAACTAATCTCATTGGTGTCTGTTGTTGATAACTTGGATTCTAGTAAAGTGGAGGTCATTTGTCTTACAACTCTGCTACTAACCCTTTTAGTGTATCTAAAACATTTACTGAAGCCAGGGAAAGGCAGAAGTTTATACTCCAAATAATCTTCAAGAAGCATTGTCCGTCCATGATTGATTCAAGTGTCCATCATGCTGTCTAAATCTGGCTTTGAACAAATGATTAAAAAATCCAACTGCTGCTCAAGTGGATCACAGTAAAGGTTCATTTGTTTTTTCATACTGTTATGAACAAAATCTTAGCATTGGTATGACCCTCAGGCATAAACTTCTGGGGGAATAGAATGCAGAACTTCAGAATGTTTTGGTTTTTGTGTGGAAAGAGATTAGTTTTGATTATTTTCCTTGCACTGTGAAGCCAACAACATTCACATACATTCTTTTGTATGTTTTTTGTGCTGAAAATAATCAACCCCCCCTTAAACTAGCAGATATAATAGTTATACACTAGTGTGTTTTTAATATGAAGTGGCTGCTGTGGGCAGCAATGTTTTCCAGACCCACACCGGTGTGTTATATTTCAAGTGATCTTAAATACAAGGTGATAAACACTTTTCAAAAAACAAATAGAAATTATCCAAACAGAAACACTGTATTTGTAAACATTGCCCACATAACAATCAGTTCTTTCTGCTACCTTGAACACTATGTACTTCATGATCTCTGTACTGATGGACCAAGGGAAAGTCCTCTTTATATGCAGCACCTGGTGCTGGTTTTGGTTCCAAGTACTCTTTGGAAGCAGGACCAGCTGTGTGGGATGCTGTTGAAATTTCTTCAGGTCTCTGCACTGAGTTTGTGTCTGCAGCATTGCCCACAATAGAATATGGTGTAGATTTTTTTTCCGGATATTTGAAACTAAAAAATAATTTTAAAAATGTTGGAAATATTAATTTCATGGAAGTCAAGAACATTTTAATGAAAATCTCATGAGATTTTATGCTTAAGATGAAAAATGTTCTACATATGGATAGACAGTAATGATATTTCATCTGTTGCATCACTCACATCTGCATATACCAGAATATACGTTCCAACTCTAAATATCTCAATCTTCACTTTTAAGACTATTTATTAATAAAATAAGCATTCTGTTATTTGATTAATAACAAATTTATTTGCATGACTCATTTGAAACGTTCCTACATGGCTTAGGTTTTTAGACTTGTTAAGGCCACAGAGCCTCTTCTGCATGTTTGAAACTGATGAGAAAAGCTCATTGAGGTCTTGCAATTGTTTGCAAGTGTGAGTTGCACTAATTTGCTTTTATAAGAGAATGATATTCAGGAATCCAGACTCTCCTTTTGCTTTGTGTGAAGACAAGAGGTAAGATTGTTAATTCCAAAGCATTATTCAGATGGGTTAGATGCTGCTATCTAGGAAACTAGACATCCTCAGCTGCCTGTGACCTTTTTAAGTGGTAAGGACTGATTTTACCCAGCATGCTCAGACACATTCCAGTCATGGAATAAAATATACGAAGTGGCCCCATGGGATTACATTCGCATTTTTACAAACTAGTGGCTGAGTCTAATGCTTCGTTTGGCTTTGCAGTCCTAAAAGTGCTTTTTAATTAAGGGCGGGTTTTTTTGTCTTTTACTTTACTACTGAATGGTAATATATCCTACAATTGAGAATGTGCAGAAGCTACTAGAGGGAGAAAGGGTTACTAAAGCTAGATGTTTTGTGGGTTTTGTGATGCGCTCTGCACATCCATATAATGTACATTCTTCCTTGGAGCTTTTGTTACAATCTGGGGAAAGGACATGAGTTCCTAGGTGCAGTTCTGATCTAGCAGAACTTCTGTGCAGCTGAACAGTGATGATCACAGCATGTAATTCAGGCTAATATGTGGTACTGTCCACTGATGGTGAAGGTAAGAGGAGCATGAAGTCTTTCTTGATTTTATAGCTGCACTTGTGAATTGTACAGAGCACAAGAGCAAATGTGAGAAAGCTCTAGTGAACATATCTGTTTAAAATTGCACTTTCAGAACTGGACCTGGGAAGTATGCCTTGTGGGTAGGAACATGTATGGCATTTCAGATTTAAGGTTATGAGGAAGTAAGCATGTTTTTCTGAGCTTTGTTTTACCTTTAGCGTGTAGTCCGTTTAGTGATCATGTTTTCATCTCACAATTTTTTTGGTTTTTGATCTTTGGCTTTTAAAATGGCTTGGAAGACAAGAACCAAATCAGGGGAATTTTTGTTCTATGCCTCCTCTTCTGACTGAAATTTACTGGAGGGCACCTCTGGCCCTAAACACCTCTAAAATTATTTCCTGTACTGAACGTGACATTCCCATGTTTCTTAAAAGTTTCTTGTGAACAGGTTTCTATTGAAGTATCTCATGAGATTTTTTGGGGGGTCTCTTTGACTAATGGGACGCCTGATGATGTTGCTGGGGTTCACTGAAGAGGAAGATTGAGGAAGGTGGCTTTGAATATTGAAATGATAGAGGATGGTTTCTGGCAGCTAGAAGCTTCTGAAGTGCTATAAGCCTGGTACTGGGTAGGAGTTTGTGGGCTAATGGTGTCTAAAAGGCTAGTGAATGAAAAGACTGGCTCATGGTTTTAGTGGGAATGGAATAATTCCAGATTTTTTGTTTGTTATTCCTTTTGCACTATGTTACTTCCTTTGCTGTTCCCTTAATATTTCTACCTGCTTCAGCATCCCACTAAGTTTCAGTCACTTGCCTACTCATCCTTTCGCATGATTTTGGGTTTCATGAGAGAAAGGCACCATAACCAATCTGGAGACAACAGGGAATGTTAGGATTGGCAAATGACTTGAGAAATTGCTGAACAGGGAAACATTCCTTTTCCTCTAGACTAAATTAATCTAATAAGTTTGATTTTGTTCAACCCTCACTTCTGTTTTCAGGCTAGTGCCTGGCCAAAAATATGTCTATCCATTACTGTTTTAAATTAAATTTTACTGGGAAAACACTTCTTTTTCCACTGGAAGTCTTCATAACAGTGAGATTAGTCTTTGAGTTTTCTCTCCATGAGTACAGAAGCCTAGGCATTGACCTCACACTGTTCTTCTTTTTCAAAAAAGAAAGTATGTTTTAATATTTTGGAGGGAAGTATGTCATTTAAGATCACAAGAGGTTTTACAACCTGAGCTTAAAAACTATTGTTTGAGTTCTGGGTCTATTCCCTATGAATATGACAATCTAATAAAATGTAATTAAAACCCCTTTTAAAATTTTTGCTATTGATTTTTATAAACTTTTCTGCTTCACATTTGTTGTAAGGCTTCTGTCTTTGAGCACGTAATTGTTTGTGCTTGTGAAGAGTGTGAATTTGTAAATGGATCCTATTTGTAGTTATTAGTGGAAGAAAAACCACGTAATCTTATTGTTGGAGGCACACTGGACAATGGTATTGCAAACAATTTTTATAAATCAAGAAACATATCAACTGCTTTGTAACCTTAACCTCCTTTGTGACTTAACCTCCGGAAAATATTAAAAATATCTAGATGAGAGAAGACAGGTAAGCAATACCATAGGGCTCACCAATGCATCTTTTCTTGCTAATGTACTTTTTGGGTTGCTATTATTGCTACTCTGTTTTGATCAGAAGTTTAATTGTAACTACTTCAGAAATGTCTTTGTTTCCAAAGTAAGTTTTAGTGGAAAAGATATGCTGTTCAAGTTAAAAATGGAACAGGGTATTTTTTTTTTGTGAAAATTTGTTATTTGCTTCAAATCCAAGAACTGCAGTTTTTGATGTTGGTAACTGAATTGTGCAGATATTTTTGATGCAAAGACAATGTTGGCAAAGCTGTGTGGTTCCCATATTTGTTTTTTGTTGTATAATTACATGTTTTTTTCCCTTTTCTCTACAATTCTGTTTGCTCACTAGCTTAAATCGTTCCACTCCAGCTGTTTTATAAAGCAGAATTAGTGGCAGCTGGATTGCTATTCTTATGCAGTACAATTTAATGTTAACCTTTGGAATTATAGGGTTTGATCTGCTTTGAGATGTACGTATATACCTTAAAAAGAACTCAGCTGATATTCCAAACACCAAGCGTGATCTGAGAATGTGCTAATGTGAATTAATCTGCAAAGAGGCATTTAGATGAAATAGGTCCTCTGATATGGTTTGCTATGAGAAAATGAAAAGCAATTATAAATTTAGTAATTTCACACAGCCTTTTCATATGTATTATGATCTAAAATAATTATGTTTAAAATGGTCATTCTATGATCTTTAAAATGTATTAAATACAGGATAACGCTCAGTGCTTTTCTTTGAAAAAGAAATTAGATACAATTCGGAGAGTAAATGTCTGTCGGTAGAGCAGTACTGACTTTGTGAAATTTCTCATTTCACGTTTGTGTGCTAGAGACTTAGAATTTTTCATTACATGCGAATTTTAATGTTTTCTGTACCAAGTGTAGGTTTGGATTCCAATTAATACTATGACAATTTTGGGGAGATGGAGGCATCTAGGAATTTCTGAGCTAGCTTTGAGTTGCGAGGTTGTAGGAGAAGGTAGCATCTTGAGAAACCAAGAGTTATAATGAAGAAAAGAATGTGGAGAAAAATAATGAGCACAGAATGAATTGAAATAATGAATAATGACTTTATTTTAAGTTTTAAATGTAGAAGCTTTGAAGTAGATCAATATGAAATAAAGGTCTTTAATTAACAAAAGAAATGATGGAGTTGCTAAAATTTACATGAAGTATCTAAACAGAAACATGGAGAAATGAAGCACCAAGTGAAAGACTTGAGAATTTATTTCATCAATAAAATGGCCATTAAGGTATCAATAAGTTTGCAGAGATAGACCACAGAGGGATCATTCTAGCTCTTCTAGGTAATTGTGTCTTATCATGCCTTCCATATACTTAACAGCTGTATCTTCATAAGAAGTGTATTTGCACCCCATCTTCTACAGGAACAATATTCCATCACTATTGCAATGTTAGAAACTTTCATTTATTTTCCAGTCAGAGCCACCTTATACCCATTTCTTCTTCTGTTAGTGTCTTCTTTAGTGCTAGTGTCTCTTTAGTGTCTACCTCTTTGTTTATGCATAGAACTCATATTTTTGCTTTCATTTTGTTTGATATAAAGTCATTTTTCATTATTTCGATTCATTCTGTGCTGATTATTTTTCTCCACCATCTTTTTCTTAATTGTTTTTCTTTGTTTCTCTACAGAGGCCAATATTAAGTGTCTAGGTCTTTTGGGAAGTAAACTTTTCATTCTCTTGATAACTTCAGTAGGTCTTATGGGAAACTAAACAAGCTTAAACATTCTTTCTTGGAGCCGGGTGACCAAAATTTTATGCTGTTATCCTGATCAGGGTTTTCTGTAATGGTGGCATACATTTTCCTGTCTCTATTGTAAATACCTCATACAATACCTCTTCATATATTAGTTAGTTCTTTTTTTTTTAGCCATATAGCTGTGGCTAACCATAATCATTGGTTGATAATACTTATTTTGTAATCAATCAGTGAAAACATCCATGTACCTGATGAGGTATCCAGTATTGAGGTCAATATCAGGAGCAACTGCTCTTGGAAGAGCAGTGAAAAATACATATTTTTAATTTTCAGCAGTGTGGTTTAGTGATTTTTCTCTGGTGCAGACACCATCTACATCATTGTGTGTAATAATCTTTGTGAACCTCGGTTCTTCAATTTGTTGTTTCTTAAACTCAGTTGTACTTTTTGCATTCCTGGTATCACTTGACTTATATATTCTGCAGTTTAGTGGTGTGACAGGAAAAAAATACATAATTGAATTTTCCAGATAGTTTCATTTCATACCTCCAAATATTTGTCATGAAAAATACTGAACAATCTCATGCCCTATTTATTTTCTCTTAGTCATTTTATTCTGTCTTAAACATCAAAACCCAATCAATATGGCCAAAGTCACTTGGTCCGTTCAGCCTGGAGGAGACTGAGGGGAGACCTTATTGCAGTTCACTGCTTCCTTTCAAGGGAAGAAAGAGATGCAGGTGCTGATCTCTCCTCTCTGGTGATCCATGATAGGACCCAAGGGAACTGCAGTCAGGAAGGTTTAGGCTGGTTACTAGGGAAGGGCTCTTCACTCAGAGGGTGATAGCGCACTGGAACAGGCTCTCCAGAGAAGTAGTTATGGGGCTAAGCCTGACAATATTCAAGAAGCATTTGGGCAATGCCCTCAAACACGTTGTGATTATTGAGGTTGTCCTATGCAGGGACTGGAGTTGGACTCAATGATCCTTGTGGGTCCCTTCCAATTCAGGACATCCTATGAATTATTTTCCAAGCCGATGTTGACCTAGTCTCTTCCTGTACCAAAGTTTTTTTCATAATTGTAATCTTCCTTTCTTGTTTGTACTGTATTTCTTTGAGATGTGTTGACCAGAACCACAAGCAGTTTTGAATATGTGTGAGCAGACAATATATTAATCATGCTAATTCATTGATTTCTTTTCTGATGATTCTTCATTTTTCTTTTTGATTCTTACTGATTATTGGGCCATACTGACTTAATGTTCCCAGCTAATGCCTAACTAATGTTCAAGATGATTTGGAACCAATTTTTATGTGTGTATTTGTAATTTTCTCCATGTTCTCCCCTAGCTGCTTGTTTTTTTTTCAACTCCTCTGCAATTTCCTGCTAGTAGGATTTCAAATCATGCAAGAAACTATTGTCTAGTTATACTGAGAAAATGATTCTACTATTCTGTCTGCATTAATATCATCAATATGTGTGGGGTTTTTTTAAACAGTATTAGGTTAGTACTGAAATGTAGGTAGTCAGTGTTCTGTGCCTTGTGTCTGTAGTCCAGGAGACAAACAATACGTTTTATTTTCTTGGATATGCAGTGTGACAGGACAACCTCTTTTCTGTGTGTTCTGAGAGTGCATAGAACTGTTACATGAAGTTTTATGTCATTCTTGATTATATTATTGCCCTAACTGCCATAAAAAATGCTACTGTAGCGGTCAGAAGGCACTGAAATATGTCATTATCATCTGATCATTAAAGAGATACTCTTACAAGTGACCAAATCAATTGACCAGTAATGGTGAATAATACCATTTCAATCCTTTGTCGTACTGGTGAAAAATAAATCATTACAGGCATTGCAATTAATTATAATTAAAGCCTGTGGAAAAGCTGTCTGTAATGTCCGAATGATGCCAGACCTTTTGTAATTAGCCATCCCCACCTAATGGAAATTCGTGCAGTGTTGTCAATACGTGTTAATGGCAGCAGTGCAGGGCAGCCTGTTCTCAACCCCCTTAGAACCTTACTTTACAAATCCTCCGAGTCGGAATTGTTAAAATTTTGGATGGAGAAGCATGTGATGCTGGCTGATAGACTAAGGAGTAAAGGGACATCATGGTCTGTTCTGTGTTGCTGTAGCAGGATGGTCACTCAGCTGACAGGGCCTGGAATCAGGAGAATGGGAATTTAGTCGTGGCAGTGGATAATAGAGGAAAATAAAGCCAAGTGGTCCAGAGCAGGATTTGAGAAATGTTGCAAGAATAATATTAGTATCAACTACTTTGTTTTGTCATCCTCTAAGACTTGTAGTATTTTCGTTGAGATTTTGTGTACTGACTATATAGGCATTTCTGTGGAATCCCTGTTTCCCATCCTTTTTCAGAAGCATCTAAATTAGGAACTTTCTTCCTGAAGTCTCAAACCTGCTTTTTTTGTAAATGAGCTGCTGCAAGTGTGCTGCTGCTCCAGACTGACTGCTGTGCTGTCAACATCTAAGAGTAAATTTGGCACGATTTGAATATCCACAGAAGTTTCAAATTATAAGATCTGTGTATCTGGGTTCTGAAAAATTATGCATTTTACCATACAAAGTCATAGAGTCAAATCTAAGAGCAGTGAGAGTTTTTAAAAGCTTCAATAAGTGGAAATAGGAGTAGGACAAATTTAAATTTTTATGATTTTATAGTTAGTATCATTAAGCTCTGTGACACAGAACTTTGCAAATTTTGTGTTAATTGAGCTCCTTACATTGAGGCATTTTAAATGGTGCTATTCCTTTTTTTCTTTGCAATAAAATCTGTGAATATAAGCATCTTTTGTTATGTGGTTTTTAGAGGCAATTAACCAGAAATCAGTACTCAAATTGACACTAGTTGGACACAGTCATAGACAGAGATGTTGTTGTGAGATTCTAATTTAATAAACTTTTTAGTGAAGGGAGGTGCTTACCTGAGGAATTGACTTTCTGGAGCAGGATGGCCAGTTGCTGTCTGAGCAGCGATGGTTGTTTCTGTTGCAGTTGTGGCTTAGCTGGATTATATGAGACTCCCTGAATTACTGTTATGGTGAATTTTTCTAACCCATCTGGCTAGCAGTCCTGCATGACTGTCCTAGCCTGCGTGTGGTCCTTTTGTATTGCTATCTTAAATGGTCTACACAGAAGACAGCTTACCCATTCCACCTGGAAAGGAGGAGAAAATACATTATTACGTATCAGTAACTATATTTTTGTTTTAGAGCTCCTAGAACTTTTTCTATGACATAAAATTACTTTCTTATTTTTTTTCTCAAACATTTAAACAAATTATTTCATTCTTCTGCCTGTGAATGTTGTGAGAATAACTTTCACTATGAAACAGTTTTGAAAGCATCCTTCTGTAAGTGTAGATGATCAGGTTTGTTAGAGTAGCTTTTTAAAAACTGTTTAGATTACCTCCTCTTCCTGTATTTTATCTCTCTCTTCCTGCTCTTTCAAAGAGCAGCCAGAATCTCTGTTCCATAAGTTTCAGCCCCTTTAGTTTCCCCTCAAGGTCACAAACTGTAATTTTTTTGCATGAGAAGATTAAATTTGCTAAATGTCTTAAAGCTGGCTTGAGTCTCATGGTTTTTCTTTCTCTTTTCTGTATTCCTGCTGCCAGCTGCCTGTATTTTGACGTTGTCAAGGATGCCTGAACACTTAGCAAAAATCTCCCACTTAGTCACTTGTTCTCCAGGAGCTGCCAGTGTCCTCTCCTTGCTATTATACCTCCTTCTTGCTCCTCCAGCTGTTACATCAGAGGAGAGGAATCTCATTGTTCTAGAGATGCACAAAGACTATGAATTACAAAATGGGAATTTCAGGTTGTTACGTATGACAACTTGTTAAAAAATTAAAATGTTTGATATTAGAATATGAAAGAGCATGATACAGTTCATGCTATAGCTGGGAATTTCTTTAAGCTAATTGAAGATGTTTTCTAAAGGTGTTTGGTTTCTTTGGGTTCTGAATAATTGACAAAGTTTCACCAACGTGCTTCTCTGCCCTCAAGCTCCAGGTTAGAGTATCATATTGAGTATCATAGTTTCAGGTTTCATTTCTTTGATAGTACCAACTTGAAGAGTTCCTGTCACTCTCAGGCTGGAGTTGGCAGTGAGCATCATTGTTTATGTTGGCATGACTGTGAATCTGTGCTAGAAATAGGATTATTTCATTTCACTTCACTTACTGTTAGTGGAGACGAGAGGGAAGTGTGCTGCTGTTTGGGAGCTGGCGTGAGTGGTCAGACGTACAGGTTAAGTCCTTTAAGTCAGCACAGCTGCTGAAAAAAATGTTATATGGAACTAGTGCCTAACTTAATAGTTAAAATTACTTCTGAGAGCACATTCTTTTTCTTTCTGTCACTGAAGAACTAGATTTGTGCAAGTCACCTTGTGTTGGATCATTTTTGTTCTTTCTGTCCCTTTGTTTGGAGTCTAAGGAGTCAAGTGCTTATTCATTTACTCCATCTTGCTAATACATGAAGTACAATTTCCACTTTCTTATTGATAGTTATCTTGTACACCATTCTTCTAATCTGACAGAAACTGTTCTCACATGGACACATTCACAAACTGCTGCTATATCAATTCTATTCTGGTGCCTTCTGTTTTTAATGCCTTTCTTGTCAAGCAGATTAGGAGGTAAAATCCACAAGACCAAATAAACAGTTTAAAAATGGAATTTAAAAAAATGTATTTGAAGGTAAAGATAGACTATAGTTTGGTCAGTGTTGGTTGTTGTTTCAGGGGAATGTATTTGCACTTGCCATTTCCTTTTAGCCTAAGGAAAAGAAGTGATCTGGTCATACATTACAAAAATTATGCAGATCCGTTCATTCTCCTGCTTTTTCTCTTATGATTATACATTTAACTGGTATTTCAGTCTGTGCTAGTTCATAATTTTTACTTTGTTATAAGAAGAGAAGAAGGAATGGTTTTTTTAGAGCACTAGTGTGCTAATTCTTCTAATCCTTTGTTTTTCCTCTCCATCTGCCAAATCTCAACAGGATAAAGGCTTTTAGAGATCTACTCTTGTGTGCATTTAGCATGATAGGTAACACTAGCAGAGTTGTGTGTATCTGTATGGCAAAATGCAGAGGATATATGGTTGTAGCACTTACTTTTCACTAATCAACTTGTTTTCACAAATTTCTGTGCTTTTCCGTTTGTTTCTGGGTTCTTAAAATGAAGCCACTGAAGGAAGTATGAAGACTTTAGTTTCTAATACTGTTCTGTGATAGGATTTCTTAGATTTTCTTGAACATCTTGATATTTTTCTTTTTCTTTTATAGACTCAGGAACACACTGTTTCCAGAAGATAATCTTTAAGATTTGATAGTAGATAGTTCTAGGGCTTATAGGCAACCTGCATTTAAAAAAAAAACCCATAGCCCAATGTTCAGGTAGCAAAATTCGGTGGTTTAGTTTCACAGCCAACAGTGAATGAAATAGCATCGTGTTGGTTATTTAGTGTACTGTTTTGAAATTGTTTTAGGTTCATTTAATGTTTTCTACTATCTGCTTAATAGTGTAATAAAGGTGTTTAGAAGTATGATCATGTATTTATGGCTAACAGACTGCAAAATTTACATTAATATCAGTCATTGCAGTAACAATCTCTTTTTGCTCAAATACTATGGATTTCTTTAGCCATGCTGATTGGTATAGTCCAGTTGCAATGGCTGTTCTGTCTTCAAGTCGTGGATGCTTTTATTTCCAGCTATTCAGAGTCTCATGAAAAATGTTTGCCAAAATGTTGCTGCTATTTGCTTAAGCTGTGTGGTTCTTTCTTTATTTGCGTGGGTGTATGTGTGCAAGGCAATTCTTATAATTGATTTGCAGGAGGAGGTCTGCCTTCATAGTCTGAATGTCTGGAATAGAGTCAAGACGGGATGAAAAAGGAGACTTCTCAGCACCATTACCAGGAAATTAAATACTTCGTGAACTGAAGCCTTTTTGGTGTAGCAATGTCTTCCTTAATTTCCTAGGTTACTAATTTGATTCTTCAGAGCAAGGAATAGATTTTCTTCTGTTGGAAATGTTTTCCTAATTGCAATTGTTTTCCAAGTGGGTCAGGGAAATGGCTAGATCAGTGAATGTTTATATTTTGTCATAATTTCTTAAGCTCTCTTTTATTCTCAGGGTATTTTTATTATTTTTTTTTCCTCCTCTTGTCTTTACCTTCCATCCAGAGCTTAATAGTGAGCTTTGTATAAGCATGTCAAAAAACAGAAATAAAAATTTTGATTGGATACTAACTTACTGTTCTCTTTTCTACTATCATACAACTCGCATGTGTTTATTGTCCAGTCACCCTTTATATCTTTGTTATCTTTACCACAAATAGAAGCATTTGATTCTAGAATGTGGCATCTGGTGGTAATTAATCTTATCTAGAATCTGCTTCTCAGTGGAAACTAATTAGATTTGTCTCCAGGCAGTTTGTTGCTTGTCCATCAATTTGCAATGTTACTTTTTTGAGTGCATGTTCTCTAGTTGTATGTCTTAATTTCCCAGAATTGTATATAATAATCTCTTCTATTTAAACATATACTGGACACTTTATGTTCTTTTGGGGCTGGATTATAAAGAAAGGGGAAAATATATTCATTATTCAACATAGATATGACTGCTATTGTCCTGCGAAAGCTGAAGTTTTGTGAGGAGTGCATCTTGTTTTGAGAAATACAAGACTAAGCAAAATCCACACTGTATAATGCTTTCATTAGTTTCAAAATACCTGTTGTGATCCCACTAGTGATGTCATTAACTTCACTAGTCTTAGAATTTGCTTAGCTGTTCATAGTCTGATAAGTTTTTCACATATTCATGGATTAAAAATTTAGAAATGGCATAACTGGTGTTATACTTGACTAGTAGTGAAACCTAGCAGTTATACACATACATTTGTGCTTCTTTAGAGGAACATACGCATGTAGGAGGAGCCCTGTCAGTTTTTTAATACATTATGCAGTAAAATGGATTCAGTCAGGGGTTGGGTTCATGTGATGTTCAGTGACTGACACAGACTACAGCATTAAGCGTAAGCTTTCCGTTTAGATGGGAAAGACTGCTGTGACTGTAAGGTAGGAGCCAGGTGTGTGTATCCCTTTAGTGGTACTTACCTGAATGAACAGATTATTTTAAAACTGGCTCAGAAAGACCAGAACTGTCCCCATTCTGGTGGCTGCTATCTGTGAACATTTAAAGAGTGCAACTTTCCTGTCTTCACATTTGGTGATTTTAGTGAGAGCCATTTTAGCTTGTTAATGCTACACTTTTATATATTTTCTTAAATACCCTAAAACCTAATTTCTAGTTGCTGGATTTCCAGTTTTCTGTGGCAGGACTGCCCAGCTTTCTTCTCAGCCAGTAAAAAAAAACCCTTGGTAAATAAAAAATTGGGAGGGAGATTTCATATAAAAATGATCACTTAATACTGAATGCAGAAGCCAGAGTCTCAGTCTGTTGCAGTGATGAACCCTGCTGCATACAGATTTTTGTATACTGTGTTATATCTTGACATTTGTAGGAACTTGTAAATAGAGTTTGTTGTGAATACTGGCGACAGTTAGAGCCCTGTTGCTAAAGAATAGTGTTGACTCCACAGGAAGAAGCACACAAGCAAGCATCTTCCGTTAGATACCTTATCCTTTCTTTCTGGAAGGAGGCATAATATTCTCAATGCTCTTCTCTACTCCCTATGAGTAGTTGTTAGCATGAGATTACAGGAATGTGAAATCTATGCTTATTCTTTTAGTTAATGTGATGTATATAGACTTTAAAGCAAGGAATCAAAGAGATACCAAAATATTTCGGAATTGAGAGCACAGCAACTTGCCCAAAAGATATAAAAGCAAACATAAAATCTAATGTATATCAAAAAGCTGCCAATAAGGAGTTATAAAAGTCCTAATTAATATATATTTAAGCTTACTGTGATGAAGATAGATGCTGAAATTAAATAGAATAAACTTTACTCTGAATTAAACTATTATTTTCTAAAGTGAAAAAGCATCAGAAGACGGGGAGGAATTTTCCAGTTTTCCCATTTCCATTAAATGTTACAGTGAAAAGAATCTACAATTTCAGTCACATAATCACAACTTTTTCATAATGTAGTGAGTTTATGCACATCTGCTTAGCACCAGGCACTGACTGTGTGCCTACTCTTAGGTTTAAGCTTACATTTTGCATTTGGCATAAAATAGTTGTGTGCATGCTGAGCTGCTTGTAGCTTAACTGATATCTGCCGACTTTATAAGGAGAAAGAGAATGATTATGGGGAAAAGAGAAAGCCATTTCTTTTAATTATTGCAGTACCAGTTCTAGTCATGGAGCATCCAAACAAGGTAGCTGCATTTTGAACTGTGTGATTTAAAAAGTTGGACGGTAGCAAGCCTTTAAAACAAAATGAGGGCTGAAAGTAAGATTTCTAAAATTGTGCAGAAATTATTTCTAGGATGGTAATTTCCTATAGAAAGAAAATCTATTTTGTCATTATAAGTATGTTCCAGTTAAGACAGTAAAGAGCTAGGATTGCCTTGCTTTTAATTAAGTTCATTCTACTAATACTGACATGGAGCATGTGTACATTTCAGCGACCTAACTGATAACTCCTGTTTATACAGTACCTTGATGCTGAATACAATGTTTATCTTGACACTGGAAGAGTCTTAACTTCAATGATTTTAATACATGATTTTACAGGATCATGGCAAGTGACCAACTTCTGTTGAAATTGTGGTCCTTATACAGGCTTGCAAATCCACCTCGTTGAACTTCTTGACTTGTCGATGCTTAAAGTTCAGATGGTCTCTCTATAATCAACGATGTACTATAATTAAAAAAGTAAAATAATAATATATATTTTCTGTTTTGTTTAGGGTGCAAAATTTGGACATCCGATGGGATTAAATCAGGCTCCTCCCCCACGTTCTTCTGTTCGAAGATCATTTGGAAGATCCAAACGATTTAGTATTACTCGTTCTCTGGATGACCTTGAGGTAATTAACTTTCACTTAGAAGTGAGTCCTGGAGAGGAACTTACAGTAGTCCATGCTGATCATTAATGAAAGAAAGTGAGTAATATCTGTAGTGTAATAGAGTTACTAATCATTGCATGACATTTATGTGGGAAGAATACAGATTTTGGTTATCGCTTGTGTTTTTCAGTGTTACTTTACTAGTTTTCATTGATGCCAGAATTGACCATTCTTTCTGTGGGGAATTTTGACTTTTATTTTACCCACCACAGCTGTCATGAAAAGCCAAATAGTATGTTTTTTTCTGATCCAAATGTACATCACATCTTAGAAGTCACTGTATCATGATATCATATAAAAAATTCAAATGCTCATCGTGTTCTTTGTTTTATTCAACTGATGATCATTACATAGAGAAAATTTTTTAGGGTTAATTTTGTTGCTGAACCAGGTTCTTTACATAACTTCCTAAGCAATGTAGCTTGCTGAGAATGGAAAAGTGTTTTAAAAATACTTAAATATGTTTCCCCTTGTTCTGTGTCAGCTGTTGAGGAAAGAGAATTCCCAGTCAACTTGATGTTGGTCATTGACTATGGTGATTTTTGGATAGAACAACGCTATTTCACATCTGATATAACATCAGCTGATGCCTGAACCTCAGTGGCCAAACTGTATTGGTTTTGATGAAAATAAGAAATGAAAAGCCATTTGAATGTAAAAACCTGCTCCTGCATCTCTGCTGAGAGCGTCCCTCAACCAGCTGTAGGAATGGCTTTGCTATATCTTCTCTTCTAACGTGCTTCCTTGGGAAAACCTGACCCATAGTGCTTTGAAGGTGAATGGAGAGATTTTTCCCTTACTCCTTTATCATGCTTACCTGGAAGAGGATTTGTGCTTGGCGAGAAACAGAAATATGTGCAGAGCTGTTAGCATCGAACCATGTAATACATATTATGCAGCTCTTCAGCATGGGAGGGCTTGTGGCACGCTGATTCCTCTAAATGGGAAGGAGGTGTTTAAAAAGTGTTTGAGATGGGAGGAGGAAAGAGAGAGATATTCTCAGTTTCCTGCTGTGGGAAAAAGTGGGAAGAATGGCATTTCACTGACTCTTAACTAAAGGACAAGGCAGCTTACCACACTGGATTTCTAGGGAAAAATATATGGAAGGAGCTTCTGGCGTGCTTAGGGAATGCAGGTAGGAACTGCAGTTACTTATTTATTTCTCAGATCTTTCAAAGGATGTTTTTCATTGCGTTCTATTTCTATCTTGTCTAAAGCTTTTAAATATCTTGGGTTTTTTTCTCATCATGAAAAATACTTTTTAACTTCTTTGCACTCATTACTTCAATACAGTTAGTGCATAACTTTAAAAAACAGAACAAGAGCCTCTGGATAAAGCTGTTTGGGAACCATGTAAATACATCTTTCTTCATCAGAAAATGGTGATTCTTCTAAATTCAAAAAGGTTTTCCGCTATACATTATCAGTTTTGACAAAATTTCTGGTCACAGTAAGAGAGAATGTCTGAGATTATAGTGCTAGTGATTCATTTGTAATAGGAAAAACACAGTTCACACTCTGTTCTTCCAGAATCAAATTTCCTAGGGAATTATGTGCACATCTCACGTTTGGAAGACTGAGGATATAATTTAATGACTGTTGTAAGAGCTTTTTTACATTGCATAAATATTCATTAAAATAGGGACTTGGTACTTACTTTCCATTAAGTTCAGAAAGATGGTGTAGTCACTGGCCTAAAAAGTCCATTTTTCTCTCATTATGTCTTAGTTGGTATTTGTTAGTATATATAACTTGAATAGCCCCAACAGGAGGGATTGTGAGGCTCTCTGTGTTACCCAATGTCCTAATTCTTAAAGCTGTTACTTTGGGTGGGGAAACTTAACATTATCGGTCACAATGTGAACTGGTCAAAGAAACCATCTGTATTTGGATGAATGCCCTTACTACATGGAGCTATTTGGGTGGGGACTGCTCCATGTCGGTTTCTTCATTTCACTTTAAATATCTTTTTCTCCCTCTGCATGCCGTAAGAGAATGATATTGTAGTCACCAGGAGAAATACGAGGCCAGAGAGAATTTTAAAAAACTTATAAGTCAAAGTTAAAATAGTGTTGAAGTGTTTTGGTTGTGGTTCTAGCTTTAATATTGCTACTGCAGCGCTTTTCCCAAGCAATGTTGCACTCAGCGTAGCAGAACACAATGTTATTAGTACATGCTTAGATTATTTCGGGTCATCTATTTAGAGTTGCTGGAAGAGGAAATAACAATACCAGGAAATTCTTAGAGACTCCACCTTTGAAATAATGATCATGAACATATTATATAGGCTACTCGGTTGTTTTTGTGTTCTTTCCAGTTATCTTAGCACAATGGATAAGGTACTAACCTAAACATGAAGTTTGAAAATGAATATGCTTCTCTGATCTTGTGGGTTTTTATTCCTGCTGGCATCCAACTTAGTCTTCTAAATTGAGCAGTGTAAGTAGGTTCCATGCAGTTTCTCTTATGGGCATAGGCTGAATAAGGATCATTTGCTTATAAATGAGAAGAAGGCTGTATTTTGATTTTTGGTGAGAGAATGAACTTGCTCTTGTCTTTGGAGCTGTTTTGCTGTCTTCTACCATAAGGTGGCGTGGTTTCTTTGCAGTTTTAAAAAAAAATCTATCCAAGAAGAAAACATATTTTTATATATATTATTTTAATAAATAAAAACAATAATTGAAAGAAAATAGTTTTAAATATAAATAAATTGTTTTAAATATTACATTATGTCTGTCTGTACATGTACAGACAATATTCTTTTAAGGTTAGAATTAGCTGTAATAATACAGTTGCCCCTCCTTAAGCACTTTCCTATTACCTGCAGAAACTGGTTTATACACGGAAGAAAACAGATAAGTTTGTAGGATTAACCTCTAGGTGCTGTATTTACTAATAGGATGTGTATACAAGGTCATTTTAAATCTGCAGGGTTCAAAATATGATGAGAATGCAAAATTAATGGATGCAGTTTTGCTATGACTGTGGAACGGCAAATCTCTCACAAAATAAATCATGCTTGTTCACACCAGAGCTGAATGTGATTACCTTGTAAGCTGGAATTGAATTCAGAAAATTAGTGTCTAGTATATGCTTTAGTTATTCGTTTTCACAAGAATTACATTTAGAACTTATCCTGTATTAAATTAAAAGAAATCTGTTTTTATTAAGAACAGATTAATATTTGTATGTAGTAATACTTTACGTGAATAATTTGTTGTTAAGAAGTAGTGTCCATTAACAACCATGCTAAAATTCTATGATTTCCACCAATTTTACTTTATAGCATATTTCCTGGTTCAAATTTGCAAGGTGTAGCTTAAGCTAAACGGATCTTGCTGTAATTTAGAGTTATTTGATATTTGGACTAATGAGAGAGCATGATCCTGCCTTTCTTCCTGCTTCTCTTCCCTGTAGGTAAGTGCCACTGCCTGTCCTCTTGCATGATTCTGCCCTGGCAAAGATATTGTTTATAGCTTTAGAAACATTATAGGTGACTCTGAGACTGCAGAGACTAGAACACTGCCTTTGTAAAAACCGATATTGAACAGAGTAATCCCTTTTCTCATCAACAGTTTTGGAATCAGATTTCATAACACTTTCAACTGTAGCTCATTACATTCATATTTTATTTTCAATTGAGGTCTGTAAAAATGGGCAACCCTTGCAGTATTCCCTTGAAGTCAACAAATTAAGGTTCTTCCTCACCAAGGACAGCATTCAAAGCTATTGTTTCCTGAAAATCATTGTGGCATTTGCACTTTTGGTATTTCTCTGTGGTTGAAAATAGGGCAGGGTAGTATCATGAGAGACATAATATCTTAGGCAAACAAGTGTCAGGCTCTCTGAGTATTGTTAAATAACTTTTTAATGTAAAGATATGTTTAAAATTGAGGACTATTTAATTCTTTTAACTAACTATCAGGACAAAAAAGATGGTTGTTGCTGCTTTCCTTCGTGTCCTCATCCCATTTTGGAAACCTTAAACAAAAAGAACATTTGTTGCATCAAATTTGTGTTTAGTAATGTTTTCAAAGTTCGAATACAACACATATTCCTTTTAAAAATCAGTGTGAGGAATATTATTAACATGTTCTATCTTAATTATAACCATTAATAATATGGTATTATTGGCTGTTATTGCAATTAATAATACTTGATTTTTTTTTTTATTTTGTTAATTCCTCTGAAGGAATGTTTTTTTTGCATTTCATTTGCTAATTGAAAGCACACAACACATCTCTCTGGTATGAGGTTTTTATACTAATGAATGACATGCCTCTGCTGGATATTAGCTTTGGCATCTGTGGGTGGCAAACCCCCCTAAATGCTCATTTGACTTAATAATGAGTTTTTAAGTGGGTACCTGTCTTTGTTTGACTGATTTAAATAATCAGACAAAGCTTACACAAGGAGATAATAGCTTATATTACACCAACTAGTACACTAGGAAAATCAGACAAGAAGAGCTAAACATGCCCCAAACTTTTCCCACCCTGACAGTTGGTCTAATAAAAAGCATTAACTCTCCCTGCAGAGCTTGCTTTGCTGACATGCTTACATCATCGGCATGGCGACAGTGTCACCACTTTGGCTAGTATTGATTATGTAGTTTA
This sequence comes from Clamator glandarius, assembly GCA_033459285.1. NCBI lineage: Eukaryota > Metazoa > Chordata > Aves > Cuculiformes > Cuculidae > Clamator > Clamator glandarius. The sequence goes on along the minus strand of JAUNZM010000016.1, from coordinate 36,002 downwards.
CATCAAGAGGCCTCATAATTCTCAGCTTATAATTGTGAATTTAAAATTTGAAAAGAATATATACATTTTTAAGCTATGATAACTTGGCATACACAGGTTCCACCGTAGAGTCCTTTACGGGCTGCATCTTTTGCTTGTATTTTTTCCTAATTTTTATCTGAGATATAACTGATGAATTGACAGTTTTGCTGTCTGCTTTCATGAAGGTGGAGAAAAGGTCAGTTCTGAAATAAAACCGCATGAAAGAATAAAATCTCCATTTTTGTATCTAAGAGGTAGTTCTGTAGTTTTAGCATATTAACAATAGAATTCTCAAGCTCCTTTCTCATATACAGATATTCTGGAGTCTGAGTGCTAACACAGTCTGGCCCCTAGCACTGTTGTTCTGGAAGCCTAATGAATCTGTGACCACAGCCTGGGTTCTTCGTTTCCCTTTTCCCTTTGCTAGAACCTGTCTAGTGTGGCTGGGTGGAATGGCAGTGACTGCCAGATCCTATTCCTTGGAGTACACCACCAGGGTCAGCTTTTGAACCAATGCAAAGCCTAAAAGATGTGTGCTTATGGGTTTTACAATCACTTCTTATAGTAGCCGAGAACCTCTTGCTGAACTGTAGTATATAGCTTCAAATAGTGTAAATTCATCATGACATTAAACATTGATTTCTTTACTGTGAATTACCGTAGCATATGTGGTCATGGAGCTGATCAGTAAGGCTTTGAAAGCATCCAGTGGTGTCTGCCAGGCATTCTTTTGCTCTGTTCAGACCTTTGACTGTTCCCATCCTGGCTGGAATTGTTCACCTGCTGTGCAGCGTAGAGGCTGCGCACCTCTGCTGGTAAATGAAGGAGTGCCAGAGCACGGAGGCAGGCAGAGAACTGCAGTGTTTGTACTGCCACATGGCTAGAGTTGTCAGTTGTGTAGCTTTGTATGGTTTCTGGACATGGTTTAGGCATTAACCCCAAAGGATAGCATCATTGCGCCCAGCAGGCAGTTTGGATGCTGCCAGCTTTATTGCTAGGAGGCTGGGAGAGCTTGGCAGGATGATAGTGACCAGAAAGTGCAGCTGCCTTCGGAACTACACAATAGCTTATGGTGCTGTTTATTTGACTAGTACAGATACGGCCAGTGTGTCTGTACGATACCATCACCCCACTGTGGACGATGCCTGTGTTACTGCTTAGGCTTTTTTTTTTTTTTTTTTGCTTTCATCATTCTTAGGATGCCTTAAAGACTTCCAAGAGCATCACTTTTTCACATTTGGTTCTCTAGATTACTCTATTAACAATTTCAAACTCTTCTGGGCATACTCTAGAGGATCTTCTTCAGGCTTATGCTTTGGCATGTGTGATCTTATTTGGTACTTTTGTTATATCCATTGTTACTCCTTAAAGAAATAAAATGTCACTCTAGCAGTATACTTTTATTTATTTTCTTCCACAAATTGTGCACTAGCAATAACATTAAGCCTTTGCTGGTATTTTATACTTTATCATAATTTTTAAAACTTTACCAATATGTGCTCTTCAGTTTTCCTTACTTTTATAGACTTTATCATGGAAAGTTCTTATGCTCTTCACACTGTTTTGTAAAGTATCTGACAAAGGTGGGTGGGCCAACAGATGAGTACAATTGCACGTGACCTCTTTGTCATGAAGGGGGGATACTTGTTTCTAGACACAATCCAGAATGTTAAACTGTGGGGTTTTTTTTGTTTCTAGACTCCAAAAGTAATGGGATTTGTTTTCTGTTATTGCAATTGGTAAAATGACCATACTTATGTAATTTTACTATTTGCTTTTTTTTTTCCTGCATTTGGGTTATTTTCTTTATCTCAGATTGTGGAGAAATTTGCCATGTAAATTTACTAGCAAAAAGCAGAGTAGTCAGAGAATGTGCTGAGAGATGGATCTCATCTCTGCTTTCTTAGAGAGCTGCATATGGCAGTGCTCATCACGGTAGCACTCATCCCATACTTTAGTGCCTGAGAAGAAACCAGCGGTGTTGCCTAGGATGGATTTCATAGAGAATTAAGTCCCCATATGTGCAAAGACAGTTGGCACTGAATGGAAAAATTTCTCCCCGAGGAAGCGATCAGTACTTTGTCTGACCCTGCCACTCAAGCTCTGTCCAAGCCTTATTGCCTGTGGGCTTGGCTCTCAAGCACAAGCCAATTTCTGTCACAGATCCAGAAGCACAGTGTATGCTTTCAGGGACTAGATGCAAACTTGCATTCTGCTTAAATCCTGAGGCAGCAGGCCTGACTTCTTGTCAGCAATGTGATTAAATGGACATAGGTGAATTCATAAGCTGTCAACATCTCTGATGAAGTCACGTTTGTGGAATTAGAAGCATCAACCTGGGGTGAGCGTGTTACAGTAACCACCTAAAGCCACAAAGCAGTCATATCCCTCATATCCCGTAGTTCAGCAACATAAGGTATCAGACCTTGAGTTTGGCTCTGTTCTTTTGGTTCTGGTTTCCTTGTGTAGTGACAAAACACAGTGCTTGCTGAACTGGGAATTTTCATAGGAGGGCAGCCTCTCAGGAGTATCTTTATAACCTTTGGTACCTAGTGTTATTTTGAAACTGGGCTTGCTCTCTTTGAACTAAAACTCTTTTCTCTCCTGGGTCTAATTCATGAGGCATGTTAACCCTCTGACATTAAAGCAGAGTAATAGTTTACAGCACTGGGGTCTGTTTCTGAAACCCAGAATTATTTAGTACTTAAGGCTGGCTCTTGCTTCAGTTTCTTGTGTCACTGTTGATTCAAGAGCATCTTTTAAGGCTCCCCCCAAGAAGGTGAGCAGAGAGGTGAATTTATGCAAGGTAATAAGGACAAGAGCAGTCTCTGAAGATGAAAGCAGGCTGCTTTTATGAGACTGGATGACTGGAGAATGAAATAGCAGGTGAAAATGTATGTAGATAAATGTAAAGCAATGCAAATGAGGAAAAATAGTCCTAGCTTTATACATCAAATGATATGTATGTTTCTCTGAGCTGACTGTTTCCTCTCGGAATTCAAGTCTTTGAGTTATAAGAGACAGTTGTGCAAAAACATCAACTGAGTACAGTAGCAATGAAACAACCTCTTACGTTATGAATTCTTAGGGAAGGAGCAGAGGGAAAAACCCAGTGATTCCATTGTACAAATCTATTATTTGACCACACCTTGAATGTTATAGTCTGGCCTCTTTATTTCAAAAAGGTTTTGATATATTAGAAGTAGCAAAGGTTCAGAAAAGCCTAACGAATACAAATTCTTCTGTGGCATAGAAGTAGTAGTTGGGATTGATTGCTCACTGTCCCCTTCAGGACAAGAAGTTGGCATCATTAATTAAAGGTAGTTGGAGCCAGGAGCAGAACAAACAGAACACGATTGTTCATGCAGGAGGTGAGTCTGTCTGTGGGATGCCTCACCACCGAGTGCTGTGGATTCAAGAAATTTGCATGTCCTGGGGGAAAAGTGGACAAGTATTTGGAAAAGACAGCCACTAGGGCTTACTTAGGAGAAAAGCCACACCAGGTTAAAGTAATCTCCTGGACTAAAAGTACCTGAAATCTGTGAGAATGTCATCAGGGATGTGTCCTGTGCTGCTTGTCGGTACATATCTATGCATGGCCACCACTGGAAACTTAATACTGAGTTTTATAAACCTGTGTTTGGAACTAATTCTTAGACTCAAGGATGGATGTCGCTTCTCCTTAACTGTGGGATTATGGATTGTACTCTCAGTATGGGAAGCTGCCTTACCTTTCACTTGGTGTAAACTTGTTTGTTTGTGAAGCCAAGGGCTCTCTGACCACAACATCACCTGGTGCAGTGTACCTGCCGTGGGCTCTGGGAGCATTTACTCTTTGTGCTACAGCTGTCAAAGGGGGAGGGCACTTTGAGCTTTCCTGGGCAGAGCTGCTGCTACAAAACCGGTTGCCCGTGCAGTTCCTAGGTGGGAATGAGGAACTGGACGACTGGTTTCCTGCGTCTGTTATTGCCCTCCCTTGGCTGCTCTTTCTGTTACCTGGAATGTCTTTTTATTGAGTCATGTGCTACATGGGGGTGAGGAGGGATCTGGTTAATGTTAGGGAATGAATTAAGGCCTTGTTGAATGAACTGATTTGCATTTCTAGAGTAGAATCACAGCACAAATGATAGCACTGTGGATATCCTGTGAGTTGTTTGTGACACTGTCTTTGTGCTTAAGTGCTGAGATTTTGGCTAGGAGTTGGTACAATTTAATTTTCACCATCCTCATGGATTTATCAGTCCAGTGAATGATAAAAAATTGACTGGTCTTCTACTAGATGAGCTACTGCTTTTTATTCAATATTAAATCCTCAAAACATTTCATTGTTTTTTTGATATTTAAAAATAAACAGTAAAAATACTTCCTCTTTCACTCTGGACCAAGAAACTGCAGAAGGATGGAACGTAAGTATTACTTTTTGGGCAGAAAGTGTGTGCATTTCTTTCTGAATAGATGTAGATATTGCTGGTCTGTCTGGAGAGTAGGTGTGGTATTGAAAATTACAAGAATCATGTTTCTCTTGGAATGTGATCCTTGTAAATGCCAGTGCCCTGCTTACTCAAAAGAACACAGAGCATTTTGGTAGGATGGGATAGATTGCATAAGATGTGCACATGTGATCGTAATCGTACTGAGACACGTATCTACATGCCAGAAACTGAAATAAATATGCTGTGAAAAATTGTAAAAATTTTTTTAGGAATATTTTTCTATAATATTTTAAGTACTTTTAACAGGGATAAGATGACCTACTTCATTCAGGTAATGTATTTATCAAAGAGGAATGTAATAAAGAAGAGAATACTTTAGAGGAGAAAATGATGTCGACTCAATGCTTGAACAAGTTAGGACAAACGTTTAAGGCAGAGTCCTGTAGGCCCTTACCGAATGCATTTTACATTAGCAGATTCCTCAGCAGCGTGCTGTTGTCTTTCAGAAGCTGTATTGTTTCACGGGACCTGCCTAAACAACATTTTAAAAGCTGCCTGTTCCTTTTGATGAGAAGATACAGAACCAGTATTGAGGGCGGAGAATGAGCTGGGGAGGGAGGAGAATGGGAGAGGTGTTGATAGGGCAACAGACAGAGAAGCCTCATTTTTTTACTGGACTCTGGAAGAAGTAAATATGTGTTGAGAAAGAGCGTAATAATAAAGTTGGAGGGACTGTTTCTTAACAATGAACTATTAAACCATTTATACATGGAGAAAACTTTTACTGATAGTCAAGTGTCTGTAAGTATAAAGTTTTGTTTGTCTAAAGCGAACAGAAAACAGGAATATGGTTTAATGAATAGCCTTCTGAGTTAAGAAATCTTGCAGTGAGATATGATAAAAATGCTTCTAAGGATTCAATGAGGTTTTAAAGAGACAAAGTTTGTAAGTATAAGTATTTAAGTTAACTTTATATAAGCTGCGTTATGAAATTAATAATACAACTTTTATATATAAATGTTCTAAATCTCTCTTTAGCATTGTATTGTTTATAAAATGTGATGTGAGTTTAGTAGATATACATCTACTTCTCTAACAAGGTTTTTAATAATCTTTCACTTATTATTCACTACATTTGCGCATATTTCCGTAAAGTAAGAATGTCATGTTAAAATTATAAGTTACCTTTTAATTGTTACAGCATCTTTTTAAGGTATGCATTTACTGCTTTTTTCTTCCAGATGTATTTTTATCCAGTAAAACAGAATCCAGGTTGTATGAGTTATTCAAACAACTGAAAATAATAGAGAATTTATACAATACAAAATTTCTGAGGCTTAAAGACTTCAGACCAGTTTTAGCTTTTTGTTGCCCAGAAAGCACATTTTGTAAAGTAAAGGTCCTAGCAGTGTTATCAAATTTTGACACTACAGTCTTATTCTTTTTGTCTATATGTCTGAGAGTATAATTGGCTTTAATGCTAAAAGTACAGCAGCAAAACTATCAGTTTTTAAAATGATAAGGAAAGAAACTGTTGCAAGGCTTAGAAGATATATATGCATTGCTTGCTTAATTAGTAGTTTCCATGCTTAATTAGTAGTTTCCATGCTCAATTTTACATTGATTTCCTCAAGACCTATTGATTCTTAGAGGCTCCATCTACAGCAACAGGAAATTCAGAAGTGGCTTAATGTGTTTCAGTGATCTGTCACTTAATCATATCCTTCTTAATATGTAATTTAATTTTAATTTACTATTGGGCTGCAAGTTGCCTTCTGTCTGGATGTGAAAGTTATGCATGTTTTTCCTAGTGGGAAGAATTCAGTTTTCTTAAACTGTTGATCAGCAGAAGGAAAAAAATAGTAATTATTTAAAAAATCATTTGTTAAAAAGTATTTTTTATTATCTGGCTCTATGGAAGTATTTTTGAGCTTTACAATATGGCTTTCAAAACCAAATTTTTTTTTTAGAGTAGATTTTTGGATAACAAATCTTCCTGAACTTAACACTTTGCTGAGAATGCTGTACACATTTCAGTGTAGGCAGGCAGCAGGGGGCACTTGGAACAGTGCTTTGCATCCAGTCTCCTCACTGAGTTTATTTTATGAGGAGTCTTGGTATTTAACAAGACGGCTAATATTTCAGTTATTTATACGAACAAATTTTTGGCTTGCAGATATAATTTGTTAATATTGCCATGGAATAGGAAGGATTTTAATCTTTATAATTGATAAAGGGATAAAGGGGAAATATGCTGTAAATATGAGAATCTTCCCTTTTTTTAATCAGTAGTATGTCTGGGATCTGTTTATTATTGTGTTACTGACAAATCATGGACACGAATGAATCTGGTCAGATTATAGAAAATTTGGAGAATTAGAAAAAAAAGTATTTTATAGTAAAGTTTTCTTAATTTGTGTGTAGGCTTTTTTGATACACCTGCTTTTTAAAATAGAGAAAACTAGGGTCAGTGAGCTAAGTCATTTTCTTAACAGGTATTTTTTCTCTGTCTTTCATGTAAGTAGTTGTTACTTTATTTAATATGAGACTGAAAAAGGAAATACTTTATATTGATGAGGTTTAAGATTTTTGATGTATTCTGCTAATGTCAAATTTACTTTAGTAATTTGTATGACCAGGAACTGGTCCAGGGGATTGCCTCTATCTAGTTGCCTGGTGTTTTTTGTGTGTGTTTTCATCTTTTAGGAGTCAGGAATATATTAAGTCCTATCCATATTTTGACAAGTTAAACCTTGCCCAGGCTTCCTGTCATTCTGTCTTTCTCTTTAGCTTTTTCTGCTGTGAAAATAAATGTATAAAAGAAAATAGGAGCCGGAAGTGGAGGGAGGATAGAAGAGAAAAACCGTTCAACCATATCTGGGGTCTTTACCCCTTCCCACAGTTTAGCTTTTAAGCAGATGGGTGTGGGTTTTTAAGCGTTGTCTTTGGTACATCTGAATAAGGTTTTTAAAGCTGTTGTGTCATATTTTAACACCTCCCATTAATAGTTTTGCAAATTAACATTCCTTCTGCATTTGACCTTTGAACTTTAAGGTGCCTGCCTGGTTTACAAATATAGTACACAAAATCACAAGATTCTGAATCTGGCAGTTGCTGAAATAACCTGTGAGAATGTAGAGGGACATGAATTTTTTCAAAGTCTTTCAGAGTCACAAGGCATTTCATAGCAGTTATCATTGACTGGTACTGTATAATCTGTAGAGCTTATGTGCAGTGCTAGTAGAGTTACTGGAAAAAATGTAGACGTGTAATGCTTAGTTCAATGAACTAAAATCAACAACTCTAAAGGTCTATTTAAACTAGGGGATTATTAGGTTTATAACACCAAGTATGAGTGCCTAGAGTGTATAAAGCATTGCCCACACACAGTGTTCCTATCAGTGTTCATAATTGTTGCTCCAGTGAAGGGCTAATCTTGCAGCTGCATCCCATTGCATGTGGGGTTATTTTCTTCTCCATCATTCTTATGTTCTTGTGGTTAACTTCTTCACCTGTTAAAACTGTGCTTGTACATTTGATCTTTCTAGATGACTTCCAGGGGACTTAGGACTTTTATCAATAGTGTTGACTTAAACTTTTTTGTGTTACCCTGAGGGGGTGTTCACAGGAAGGTTCTCTAGGTTTTTCTGGTCCATTTGTGCTTTTTACTTAGCCAATGGAAGGATTATAATGTGCCTGTTTGTAATGGTGTTAATGTTTGGTTAAGGTATTGACATCCTGCATCCCACTTGGTTTAGTGTCAAGCAAAATGTAGTATTTAAACAGCTCTGGCATTTTTTCTTTATAAAGTTATAAATTTTTAATACTTATCTACACATAGTGAACCTGTTCTTCTGTGCAAGTATTGTAGAGTATTTCCTTTTTAAGTGCTAAAATAACGGGGGGAGTCATTTGTAAAACACATGCCTTCCTGTCTACCCACCTATTTGTTCCATTGTATAGAAGACAGCAGAAGTAATCAATTATAACATGAACTTTGTCCACTGCAGCAATTTGCTTATGTCTCTGGAGTGCTTCTTAAAGCTCCATTTTCATCTGCAATTCTCTTAAGATTTCTCCTGTGATCACTGTAAGTCAGGCTGAGAAGACAGATATTTTGTGTTAACCAAGTCTCTTCATCCTAGATCCAAAAAGGGGAAGATATGTGGACTCTTACTGTCTTTTGCAAGCCAATCTTAGTATGAGATCTCAAGTAAAGGATCTTCACTTCTTTTTCCTCATTTTCTCTCTGTGTAAGTTCAGAGTAATGTTTGCGTTCTTCATAGGGTTGTTTTTATGTTAGTGGCTTAGCCTAGGAACTGTATGTATGTGGAGGATTCCACTTGCTACACTGAACAAAGGAGAAGATTCCTCTTTCCTAAACTACTACTAGTAAGTCCACCTTGGCTCTAAGGACATGCCACTGGCATAAAAATGTCCACTAATCATTCTCAGTTTGCAATTCTGATGTTTATTTTTAGCAGAAAATTGTATTCTGATTGCTTAAAAAATAACAGTAATGAATGCTTTGGGTACTACCACTATTTACTGGTGGATAGCAGCAAACTTTGTGAAATCCTGTACTTTCCATATACAGTTCCATGAAGACACTGCTGTCATTTGCAAGGTAATAGCACTTCCCTCTTACATTATAAGTAGCCTAGTTTGCTCTCTGTTCCTAAGGCACTGTGCACAGAACTGTCTTGACATTAGTTGAGCACAGGGTAGTGAGGAAGGAAGGGCAGAATCTCAATTGGTTTCCGAAAGGAGAATTTTGTCTTTAGTGACAGCCAGCTGCACCTAGGTTTAACCAAATATGCCAGGTTTTCTTGTACTGCAGATTTTTGCATGCAATTTATAGTGTTAATCCCAAAAAGATAAGCAGAATAGACCGTTTGAGGTCCTGCTTTATTCTGGCTTGCATTATGTAAACCTCTGAAAATAGTGGTTTACTCTGTAAATGTTTCTGTAACTAATGTTAGAGTGATTAATTAATATTTTTCTGAAAACAGTCCTGGAAATCTGTTTTATTGAATGCAGGACTATAACACATTTCAACGTCATTTTATTTTCTGATTTTCTATAGGAAACGTTTTGGAATACAATCAGCATGATTTATATGAAATGATGTAGCTTTTCTGGTGAGAGATAATTGAGATCTAATCTGAATCCCTGACGAACCACAGCTTCCTGCATTGGCCTGTTGCTATGGGTAACATAAAGGGAGTAAAATAGAACTTCATACGAAATGCCTTTAAACTTTACTGGCATGTACAGGCATGGAACAAGGTTGAATTTTTGAGTTCAATCTTTGAGAAGATAGTGTGTTAAGGAAATGCTTTTTCCATACTAAGTGAAGATGAATTTAGGAAAAGTACTGCTAGGAAAAATAACTGCTGTCTCTTACGAAGAGCGGGTAAGTGATACAAATTATATTTAGCTAAGGCAAGGCATCCTTGCAGTGAGAAATTAGAAGAGGCTATTGTTATTGGCAAGAAATTCGAGTAGAGTGTTATCGGCTTCAGAATGCTTTTTGCTTAGCCTTTAAGCTTTTTGACTTTAAAGTATTTGAGTCAAAATTCCTTTGTAAATGCAAACGTTGGATTTTATTATCAGAGGAAAGAGAATCTTATTGTAGTAACTAACATTCAGATTTTGAGATGAATTTATGAATATGTATAAAGCTAGAAAATCAGTATGTTTATAATCTGTGCCTGTTTTTTAATTCTGTGCAAAGTATTTTGTATATGCTTTCTGTACCATTATATAAATATTATATATTCAGGTAGAAGTGTATATATTTTGTATATATCTTTATCAAAATAGATTTAGGGATTGATTTGGCACTTAAGGCACTGTGTTTAAATGTGATAAAATCCGTTTTGTTTGGGGTAAAAAGTTGAACAATTATTTCTTCAAGGATTTCCAAATGTCACGTCATTTAGTGTTCATATGTTGTTTTCATAGAGTCAAATATTTGACAAAAGTATTTAGCCTTCAGAGAAAAATGTACTCAGTAAAATTATTGTGCAGTAGTTCTACTGTATTTTTTTTCTTGGGAATTCTTACATCTATAATACTTCTGTTTTAACTATTATAAATGGATCTTTTTAATGGCAGAGAATTGAAAAAACGATTTCTGTAATACTCCTCCTTTAAGAGACATTCTTAAGGGTCATTCTCATGGAATTCTAAATAATGAAATTAATTGCAATAATATTTTGATATGAGGGTATAAGTGCTGTAATTTTACTCTAATACTTAGATGGGAAGTGCATTTGAGATTATTTATTAGAAGGAAAATTTAGCAATAGTTTATAAGTAATATGGCTTTATTTTTTATTTAAAATATTAGAACAGTGTATACCATATTTTGAGATATGATCTTCATTCCAGAGATCATTGGAGTTCATGACACTTGTACAAAGTTAATGCTCTAATGTATTAAGAAGGATAAAAATATATGTATGCAATGTAAGTCCTGGAGTAATGTGACTGAAGATCTAGGGATCTGCTCATAATTCGTACCTTGGCAAAAGGAGAAGTTGCTTCGGGGGATTTAATAAGGATTTTGAACAAAGCTGGATGCAAGCAGACAGTCGACTGAGTGATAGCTTTCCCTAAGCTAGGTGACAGAACATTTGAAAGTTGGCTATTTGTATTCAGTCTGTAAATCTTTGGTGCTTCATCTCTTAAAGAACACAAGTTTCCTAAACTTCTTTTGTATATTAAAATCATACGATAAAATAAATTTAGAGGCTTGGTGGATTAGGTATTCTATTCCTAGCTTGAAGGCTTAATTAGAGGGGCTTTTGTAAAATAGAGTGGTGTCTAATATTGTGTAAGGTAAGTCTGACAGATTCTGAAGGCAGCAGTCAGAGAATTCTTTGGATTAAGCAAAAGTTGATGCCTGTATTGGAAAAATGTGCTTTAGAGAGGACACACAGGGAGGTCATTTTTAATCTCTTTTTCTCTCAGTTTTTCTGGATGCCCAGGAAAGAAATAGATGTTTCTGTTTAATCGGTGATTTTTGTCACTGTTAGGGTAGGAGATAGGAATATGTCTTTCCATATAGGTTTTATCCCTCCACATTTCATCTCAGAAGGAGTTGGCAATAGATAGGTCTTTTTTTGACTCAGAAAGGCACTCACCCACATTTTATTAGCACAGATGATTTCATATTACTTCATTTTATTGCTAAGGCCTGGCATTTCCCTAGTATGTGTCACCGTCCTGGCATCCCCATCCTTCTCTTTGTTCTGCTCAGGTACTTGAGCATGACTTTGACTTAAATGACAAAGCTTCAGGTGCAGAAAAAGGACACTTTTGCATTGTGTTTTCTGGGTAGTCTGTACACAAGGAGTTATTTGCGCAATGTAACTTCTGGGATATGGGTAGAGTATTTTGCAGTTTTCTTGGCCATGGTATTTTGGCAAATTAGTTGATCAGTTTCTTGATCCATGTAAAGTAGAACATGTAAAATGGAACTAAATGGATTTTCTGGATGAGTTTCTGATGACTGAAAGATGCCATCACACTAGTTTCATGCAGTGGTGCATGAAACTAGCAGGTTATAGACCATGAAAGCTGAAAGATAAAGGCTCTTTTATGCCTTATGAATTATTCTCCTTCATACTCTCTCTCCTTTTTCACCCTGTCACTGGTGCAAGGTAGTCTGTTGTCCATTTCTGTTCTGGAGAAAAAATTTTTTGTGCAAAGCGTTTTCCTCCTTGTTAATTATTTTAAGCTAATCCTCTTTTAGATTTGTTGCAAACAGATCCTGAAAACTCATGGGCTCTTCTGGTTCTTCCACTAGCAAAGAGAGATAGTACAAAACGAAATTTGACATTGTTTTTTTCCTAACCAGAACTTTATGCTATCTAATACATGCTGAAGCGTTTGCCAGTTTGCAGAGACCTAGAACATCTTTTGTGGTGTATGATAACTGGGAAGTCATGGCTCAGCTGACCCTGGCACTGAGCTCCTCACTTAGATCACAGAGATCAAGATCTTGCCCTGAAGTCTAGGGAAGAGAGTTGCATTCTCCACCTTTGTGGGGTGTGTGTCTGTACCTCACTGCTAATCCAGCTAGATGACCAGACAGAGTTCTCACGAGGAGATATGCTGGAAGATATTTTAGTTTTGCTAAATGAGATTTATTTTAAAAATCTTGGTAACTTGTTACCATCAGACCTCTGGCATGTACCATGGGCTTTTTCCTAGCCCAATTTGGAAGTCAGAGTAATTTGAAGAACTAATTTCAGTTCTTATCTGGTTGTTAAAGATTTGAAGGTTGAATACAATTAGATTTTATCTCTGGGTGATAGTTTATATGTACATTTGCAAAGTGAATACATATACATCCTGTCATTTGGAATGCAATGCTTAAATACTTTTTCAATCTTCACCTTAGCCCTAACTAGCATAGGGACATACCCTATCGCTCCTCACCTTTCAGAAATTGCTACATGCAGGAACTGTTCAATTTTATAGCATTTAAATATATATCGTTTTTAATAGGTAGTTCTTAATACGTATGTGGTAAGTGTTAAATTTCATCAAACAATCAAACTTTCTATGTTCAGCAGATCAAATTTTGTCCTGAAGAGCCTCCAGTGGTGGTAAGCATGAGTGCTGAGGAATGAAAACCAGCCCCCAACATATAGTGAATTTTTAAAATGAGATCATCATAGTATTCAAAAAAATCTGGTCTTGCAACTTATACCTTTGGACAAATCTAGACAAGTTTCAGCTGAACAGTTTAGAAGAAAAACTGCTTTGTCTAAGTATGGACTGCATGCAGTTTCTGACAAGTTTATATTAGGGTTTCTAAGTACTCATAAACATGTTTTGAACATATTACTGCAAATTCTTACACAATAGTTACAAGCTTTAGTTTCTACCTGGTTTTGTTGATTTAAGTGGATTAGAGTTCAGTTGCATAGATGAATTTAAAGAAAAATTCTTAAAATAAATCTTACTGTCTGATCTGCAGAAGTAAACTGATAATGCTTGGAATGTGCTGTGTAGTCCTTGTAATATAAAAAGAAATAACATGTAGTTGGATATATCAAAACCAAAGGCAAATTTATGTGGTACTATTACTGTAACATTTGAGCATTTCTATGAAATTACATCATTTTTTCTTAACGTGATATTTTACAATTGTTAACTTCCCAGTTTTTTAAAAATGTAAAGATTCTTTATGCCATCATGAAAATCCTGTTCATTTTATTTGATACCTTTCAAAAACATGAAGGAAAGTTGTACTTAGTGTGTGAACCTAGATTCATACAATCTGCCAAAGTAAATGACCATTCAATAATATATGTATTTGGAATGTATTTTTTTTCCTATCTACTGTGTAAACTGATACAATTACTTTAACTTGAGTCATCCTTTTCTTCATTCTTTGAGAAGTGGCATTGGAGTTGTTTATTCATCAGCTGTTCTGTACAGTATGTGAATAAGTAATTAGAAGCAATTATATTTATAAAACAGAGTTCAGTCATGTAAATTAAATGTTCTAAACTACAAACATAAATTAAGTTATGGCCTAACTGAACGTATAATATGCTTGCTAGACTTAAGTGCAAAACAGAAGAAGAAAAGTAGTCCTAAGTTCGCCAAAGAACTGTACCCAAAACAGAATTACTTTTTTTTATACGTGAAACAGCGCAATTTAAAAAAGTGAGAGGCCTGGGTACACTGGTGTGTATGTTACTGCTCTTCACAGATGCAGAAGCATTGATTTTTGTGTAGCTAAGCAAGAAGTGCCATCATTTTTTTAATCTTTTCCATGAAAGATGTATTTGTATTTAACTGAACTAGCACAAGAAAAACGAAGCAATAGAGGCTAGTTTAGACTTTGAAATTTCCAACATACTTATATTAAAAATTAGATCAGGTCCTCTGCTGTTGAGTTGTGTATATATGTATGTTTTTTCCTTCTGTTTGTATTCCATCTTGAAGACACGGTAGATACACAGGGGATTCTTCTCTAGCTTTTTAAAGAACAGTACAAAATAAGAGTTTCTTTTTAACTATTTATAAAGTTATTTAAAGGTTCAAGGACACTTCAGTTTACCAAGAAAAGATTCCCCAAGTTAAAATAATATTTTTTTAAATAGCCATTAAAACTCAATTGAAACTTAAATCTAAAAATCAGCTGCCTCTCCAGTTTTTCACTCAGCTGAGTGTCAAGGTGCAAGCTCTGGAGTACATGTTTGGGAAGTGGTTAGCTACTTGGTTTTACAGAAATGTTAGCTTCCTTGAAGTAATTAATCATCAAAGATGAGAAGCTTTGGGTAGATAAACTCCAGGATTTCACTAGAGACTAGTTGTCCTTGAAAATTTGATGTAAAGTAGTAGTAGAGATGCTGAGGAGTTCTTACCTAGCTTATTGGAAACACTCTTAGATCTCTTTGGCTGTGTGGAAGTCAGAAGTTTTCAGAGTCATCTGACTGTCAAAATGTCTAAATTTAAATTGTGATTACAAATATCTCCAGATATTGCAGCAAAATAAAGTATGTGAGGTGTTATTTTCATGTAAAGTCTTTGCCGATCATAGTTAAGAAACCCGCTTTTGCATGTATACCAATTGATGGACTCTAGTCCTCTTAGAAGGACTGCTGGAGTCAGTACAGCTTCTCACAGCAGGAAGGGCTTTGTCCATCCAGTAGATGCTACTGGGACCAAGTTCCAGGACAGTGGTCAAAAGGCCTGGAGTGAACTTTATGGCAAGGAGGAAACACCCTTGGAAACAGCTGGTTTCTTTAGATTTTCCTCTCTCATGTTACCTGTTGTTAATGAGACGATAAAAGTAGCTAACACTCCAAATATGATGTGAAGCTCAGAGATCTCCAGTACAATGAAACTTAAGTAACACTTCTTTTTCTTTTTCTTATTGCAGTCAGCAACTGTTTCTGATGGAGGTAAGCTAAAGCTTGTTTTTACTTTTATAATGAAAAAGAATCAGTTTTTCACATTAAACAACATCATATGTGGTAAATAAGGTGTTATATTAAAAGATGTGAGTCCAAAGTGATGCAAAACTCTGTCGACTCCTTGGGAGCTATGCCAAAGAAAATATTGTGGTGTTATGTTCACATACTTTCGCTGATTCATTTGTATGTTCTTTTTGTGGCATCTCTCTCTCTCTATGCACATTTTAATTATAACTGGTCTTCTTCATTCACAGTAATAAAGAGACAGAGCTGGTAGACTTTTGTATATTTGGATGATTGCAAATCTTATTCTGCATTTTATTGTCCTTTATATACCCTGTTTGCTTGTGGAGAGAGATGCTCTAGCTCCTAGTTTGTAAGCTGTATTGGCACATTTGCTGAGGGTGAAATTTCTTTACAGTGTAGTACATTTTGAGAAGGGGGTAAGTAATTTGATATTTGTAAAATCCCAACATGGAGCTTTTGCGGTTCTGCAGTACTTTTATGTCAACTCCTCTTGATGTCACCTAAGCTTCTTTGTTTTGATTTTAACATGGCTTTAATGTTTTAAAGGATGTCCACTCTTTGTTAAATGTTAGAAGATGATTTTTCTGAACCTTTGAAGTTAATTGAAACATTTTAAGTATGCTTCCTTAATGGAATAAAGGAATTTGTATAGTTTAGGATGTACAAGAGATGGCTTTTCTCACTTGTTGTGTTCAGTAGGAGTTGGTTTACTTGATCCTACAGAGAAACTCACATATGTATTATTTCTTTTGCTATTCTTTGACAACAGTACTAGACAATTTTATTAAATTAAAAGGAGTCAAACTGTGTTGCTTTAGTTAGTGCAGCGAAATTGAAGAAATATTTTGAATGCTAATGATCATTTTTTATACTACATGTAAATGTAAATGCAAAATTAGCAATGCTGTTCACAAAACTCCATCATGTCCTAATTTCTGATTCCCTGCAAAACTAAAACTACATTTGAGAGAAACATTGCTGTTTTTGTCCTTTTGACAGAGCCACTTCACAGTGGCTGGCTACCTTTATCAGGTACTTTCCTTCTTAGTTGCTGACAAGAGTCAACAACTTTAACAGTACTTATGTCTACATGAGAGGATAGACTCTATGTTGTATCTATCTTGTCTACAAAGTGACAAAAGAAGGAAACAGAAAATAGTTGCGTCAATTTTGTTCTCTCTTTTTAAATTGTCTCCTATGTTTATGTGGGAAAAAACCAAGAAAAAGTACAGAATTTTTTTTGGTATGTGTATGCAGTTGAATTAAGTCCCAGGTGCTGAAGGGCAAAAAATTTTGTTTGATTTGCATCTTGTGTCTGCAAGAGTTCTTGTTCCATGTTAATGAAAATTATTTCACTTCTGTTGCCCATCTAAACTTGGAGATCCCTGTGATAGTACTCATATAATGTCAAGCTTTTTATGCTTCCAGCTGAAAATTTATTTTAAAGATCTGACTTATTTTCAATTCTTCCAATATGACTTTTTTATTTCATTCAAATTCCATTGGTAATTGTTCATTCACAGTTAATTCTATACAGTTTTGTGAAGTCATGAATTCTAAGGGGCATGTAGATTGCAGAGGTGAAAGAACAGACAAGTAAGTTACATAGATTTTTTTTTCTGCTGAGTTGTATGACCTTCTCAGCTAGTGCTGAAAATTTAACATGGACTCTCTTTATATAGTTAAATGCTACTTAAGGGGGACTGTGTAACTTATCTAAAGGTAGTTGTACTGAGTAAAATTGAATCAATAGTTAAATAGCTAGAAAGTGGACTGGAAAAATAAGAGCCAGAGACTGTAACCAGAAGAAGTGAAATGAAATAAAATCCTAATTAATTTCATTTAGAGGTGCATTGAGTGGAAAGCTCTGATTCATTCTGAATTACATTTTCAGGCTTTCGCTTTTATTGACTATGTCAGAGCACTGAAATTTTTCCAGTCTTCTCTAAATACACTAATTCATTAATAGATCCAGAGATTTACAGATCTGGATAAAAGAAATCTGACTTCTCTTCCTAGACTAAATTTTAATGTTAGTATCTGTATGTATAACTAGATAAATACTAATAAATACTGTTGTTAAGCTTTAGTCCGGAGAGGGAAATTTATGTGTAAAAAGTAATTATTATGTGTTTTTATACATCCCCTCAGTGTAACTGGAGGCATGACAGCTCTCTCTACATTTTTTTTCCGAGGTCAATGAAGCCTCGTGTCATATAGCTTCTATTACATCAGAGCCAGGCACTAGAAACCATCTACCCCTTGTTGCATTTATTTTGCACGGTAACTTAGCTTGTGCAGGGCTGGGTTGTTCTTTCTAGCCAAAACTGTGCACTTGGGCTGTATAAGATAGGTAATATATAAAAGACAGAGGTACTTGAATTAGTGTTTGTTTCCTGAGATGCTGACCAGTAGCGACTTTTAACTGTAATTGATTTGCTTGATGAATTGCAGATGATCAGAATGCAAACTATTAAAATGCTTAGATGCAAGATCATTGCTACAGATCAATTAATCTGAAGCACATATGCCCTAGGAATAGCATAAATCATTTTATGTTACTACTATGGCCTGTAATTAGCAGATTTCTCCTATTCCCATCTTGGAAGGTGTCCATTCTTGCTGACTGTAGGAACAGTGAGAGCGTGTACACAACATGCAGGCTGAGGCTGACGTTTTGAGCACTGTACAGCCTAAATAATAACAGAGATGATCAATAATCCCCAGCTAATGTCTGACTTTGCCTATTGATACTTAGATGGAACTTTACAAAGGGAGAACCTTAAGGTCAAAGAACATGTCGTGGAAGAACATCATCATTCATCTCCCAGATAGACAGGCAGTGAGGTATCTGAGCCATTAAGAATCTCTAAGTCAGTTCTTACCTGTTGCTCCCTACTGAGGTCAGTTCCACAAAGCTGAAGTGTATTAATTCCAAATGCTTACGCATGACAGATACTATATACGTGTTTTTTCCCTAAGATACTACTTTGCTATTGTTTCTGCTGATTTTTTTTTCTTTTTGTGTTCATAACCTGGAAGGAATTTTTGTAAGGAAAAATTACTTTTTTGAAAGGGATCTGATGTTTGCCATAATAAATAATGTAAAACTGTATTCTAAAATGTAACTAGAGAAGGGAGAGCAAAGAATCCACAATGAAATCCAAAATAAAACAGAACACTATTGTTTACACTATAAATACCAATGAATTATTTCCTTCAATGGGTATAAAACTTATTTTTCAGCTACACTGGCAGCACACACTTGCTGTAGCTATGTTCCCCTGTCACATAAATAATTCAAGTTCCTTTAGCGGCAGTGGCAAAAGGTCTTTTCTTTAAATTATTTATGTAGCATTTTATAATGCTTTGTGTTAAGTATACTATTCCTTTCCTCTGCTTGAAGCCATGTGAGTAAAGAATCGATTTGCTTAGAACGGTGTTGGAAGCTACCAGGAACTGCTCAAGGGAAATGCCTTAGTTTCCCTTATCCCAGAGCTGTGGGGGAATAATGTGCGATACAGTAAGATTAACCTGCACCCAATGGGTTCCGGGATGTTACAGCTGATCTTGGTATGGATTCAGAAGGATGGCTTTCAGTGAATGGCTTGAAGTATTTGATTAAGTGGCACCACAGTGGTTCTTATCAGCTTTATCCAGGTAATGTACTTAGTGATTAACTGGAATATCTTACTATATGAATATATGCATTCTTATGATGACAAGGAATATATGTAGCTTCTCATGACAATAAAAAATGTTCATAGGTCAAAAAGTACATACAGGTTTTATGAACAAATGCATACAAAAATATCCTTAAGTAATTCTACTCAGACTTACTGTTTTATCTTATTTAAATCAAAAATTTCAAAGCTGTCTTATCCTGTATACTTTCAAGATTTTAGCTGATTAAATGCCTCCATATTCTTATGTAATGCTGGTTTTGTAAAACAGAAGCAAGAACCTCTACAGAATGTGTAAACACAAAAGATGTAAAAGATTGTTTCTCTGTGGGATTTTTAAAAAATATTCTATCAATTCTATATTTGGAGAAGGTAATAAATAAAACTGGATGAGTTTGCAGAGAAAGTAGTGGTTCCTCACAAGGTGCAGTGGTTCTTGAACAGAATAGAAATTTTAGTTCCTCAGGATTCAGGATGCTTGAGTAAGGAGCTTCCTTTACTAGGTGAGTGAATGCTTCCACACAGTGAGGAGAAGGGAAGGCAGATGTTAGTAAACTTCACACACTGCTAAGTCTTCTGTGCACCCAAGATGGAGTTTTCATGGTAAACTTCGATATCCTGAGGTTGCCAGTAGCTAATCTTAGTTTTTTAAAAACTTAACAAGAAAGGGGAGGCCACTTTGCACCACAGCCTTGCAATAACAACATTTGAGGGTAGGAATCAGGACTCTAAATTTCCTTTGATGTTCATCACAGAGGGCTCATGAGATGAAATATGTGACTCAGTTGGAAAGTTTCTCCATTCCTGCTTTACAAGTTGAGCTGTGTGTACCTAGGGATGCACGAGTAGTGAGAGTTGGGGAAACCTGACACTGAAGTCTTACATTCCTCTGCAAGGGGAGTGGAGCAAAAGTCACAGCTTATACATTCTTCACTTAAGCAGAATTTGGATAAATTTTGTATTAGTGTTCTAATCGGTGGGCTTTTTTCTTCCCATCTGACCTTTCTTTTTCTCTTATTCTAAACAGCACACCTGTACCAGGCTGTAATTGTTCTAATTGCAACTGTTTGTATATTATATATACATATATATAAAAAAAGAAAGTAGAATAACAAAGAAATTTCTGGGAAACAACCTTGTTCTGTATTGTTTTCAGGCTGACAAATACCCCAGCACAAATCAGTACAGATTTTAAAAGCAAACTGACTACATTTTCGTTTTAAGGGAAGACAAAGCATTGTCAGCATTAAGTATGAATTAAAATTATTCTTTCTGAAAAAAAATCTGAATTAGAAAGATCCACCAGAACAGGGATCTCAACAGGCTGGACCACTGGGCAGAGTCCAATGGCGTGAAGTTTAACACGGCCAAATACCGGGTCCTGCACTTGGGGCACAACAACCCTGTGCAGCTACAGACTAGGAGGAGTCTGTCTAGAAAGCTGCCTGGAGGAGAAGGACCTGGGGATGTTGGTTGACAGTGACTGAACATGAGCCAGCAGTGTGCCCAGGTGGCCAAGAAGGCCAGTGGCATCCTGGCTTGTATAGGAAACGGCGTGACCAGCAGGTCCAGGGAGGTTATTCTCCCTCTGTACTCGGCACTGGTGAGACTGCACCTCGAATCCTGTGTTCAGTTCTGGGCCCCTCACCACAAGAGGGATGTTGAGGCTCTGGAGCGAGTCCAGAGAAGAGCAACGAAGCTGGTGAAGGGGCTGGAGAACAGGCCTTATGAGGAGCGGCTGAGAGAGCTGGGGGTGTTTAGCCTGGAGAAGAGGAGGCTGAGGGGAGACCTCATTGCTCTCTATAACTACCTGAAGGGAGGTTGTAGAGAGGAGGGAGCTGGCCTCTTCTCCCAAGTGACAGGGGACAGGATGAGAGGGAATGGCCTCAAGCTCCGCCAGGGGAGATTTAGGCTGGACATCAGGAAAAGACTTTTCACAGAAAGGGTCATTGGGCACTGGAACAGGCTGCCCAGGGAGGTGGTTGAGTCACCCTCCCTGGAGGTGTTTAAGGCATGGGTGGACGAGGTGCTGAGGGGCATGGTTTAGTGTTTGATAGGAATGGTTGGACTCGATGATCCGGTGGGTCTTTTCCAGCCTGGTTATTCTATGATTCTATGATACTGTGAATGACTAATCCCTTAATATTGCTTTACGACTTTGGAGGACCTGTGCCAGTAGCTCTCAAAGTTGTTGAAAATGCAGTCTTATTTTGGTTCCTTTGTTTTCATGGGACCTCCAGAGTCGGCAGTGTATCAGAGGAAAGGCAACCCACTGTAATTTGCAGCAAATGGAACTCTGACAAGCTGGAGAGTGTGAGCAGCTGCTAGCAATTACAGGTAGTTAGCAGTCACCCACTGTAAACACCCAGAGACTGTAATTGTGGATTGGGCTTCCTGCCTGGCCCAGGGAAATGGAACAGCTACCACTTGGAGGGAGGAAGGCAAAGCCGACCCACTAATGACTCTGCGCTTACTATTTTGCAATCCCTTCTGAGCCCTAAGGCACTGGGACTTTGGGATTTAGGGTTGAGCGCTTTGTGTGGCTACTCCCTCATTTCCCTCAGCCAAGCAGGTTTAAACTCTTTGGTTTTGGATAAGTTTACCTTTCTGAGCTTGCCTGGAAGGAACTAGGAAATTTTCATTGTTTGTCACAGGAGAATGCTAGGGACTGAACCCTCTGAGAGTGAGGCAGTATCTGAAAGCATTCCAGATATATCAAGAAGTGGATGTCTATTTATATCCTTGACTGTAAAATAAAACGTATCCACCTGCAGAGTTAAGGCAAAATACTTGAGATAATAAATTTAGATACAGTTCTCTTCAGAGTCATATTAGCTTCTTTCACAATAGTTTCACCGTGGTGACAGGTATTCTCTAACAAAGCTAACAGTTGACTTGGTTATGCTTTTTCATATATCTGAAAGAAAATAGCAAGTAAATATTACTTGTAAGAAAATTTGGCATTATTTACTCAGTGTTTTTAATTATCTTTGATTAATATGATAATTAGGCAAAGAAAAATTTTTATGTATCTTATGTGTTATGCTCCTTAAATATTATCATTTTTGAAAATATAAAGTTACATTTTTGTATCTTTGTCTTATTTTGTCTTATTTTTCTCTTAAAACAATACCTTTGCTTACAGAAATTTGCAGTACTAAGCTGTTACTTCATAGTGGATATTTCTAAGCTACAGAATACGTTTAAAAATGAAGTTTCAAAAGTATTTTTTCTTTACTTTTTCTTAAAACTATCTTACTTTCTTCATAACTATCTTTATAACTTTTTACTCCTTGCTTTAGTTAGTCCAGGTGGCTAACTGAGGAAAATAAACAACAGTAAAAGTGTCACTGTGAAGAACAGGCTATTTCTTGCTGGTTGTGAATTCAGTTTTCTCAATCAGTTTACATTTTAGTGAGCTATATATTTGCTTTTCCATCTGGCACAGAATTATTTAAGATATAGTCTATTTTATTTGAGGATGTTATTTTCTCACATCTATTACTGCTAATTTTTCAAAGACTTGAATGTCTGCGTTTTTATCCCTTCAGCATAGATCAGTCAGTTTGGTGTCTCTCTAGTGCAACCTCCTGCTCAGAGCAGGGTCTGTTATGACATCAGACCAGGTAGCTCAGGGCTTTATTTAGTTGTGGCTTCACAATTAATTAATTAAACTTCAGATTAGGTATATGTGAGTACTACTATACCAATTTTAAATTTATGTAAGCTGAGAGATGGAGAGAGCGATGATTTGTAAAAGGAGATGCAACAAATAAATGACAAGTTTGTGAATAGAACTGTGTTGTATACAGTTCCCTTTTTCACTTAGATCAGCCATCGCTTTTACCATTCAATTTCTGTGAGCAAGTGGGCACTTCTTTGTGATTTTTTTGTGATTTTTTTTGTGTGTACTCTGTCTATTGCTATCTGACAAAGATCATCTGGTGTTAAAACTTGAATTATTAGTCATACTGCTACACGATGTTGTGTTCTTGTTAAATTTGTCTTTCAGAATACAAAAGAAATCGCTGGGCTTTTTTGAGACCTAGAGAATCCTATCATTTCTCAGCTTGAGGTTTCCAACTGCACCATGTTGCTGATGTCTGGAACAGACTCCTGTTTTTGTCAAAAACCTTGATAAATTTAGGACTTACGGTTTGATACCTCTACTTCTCACAGATGTGGAAAGCATCCATTACTTGCTCATTTTCCTTGGTATTTTCCTTGGTTGACTCTGTTCCTAAATTTTCAGCATTTAACAGGGATCACTCATTTCTGTGAAAAACGTCAGAGTCCCTGCCTACTATATTGACGTGTGTATTAGATTTTGTCTCTCTTATCACTAAAGAGGATTTTGCCCACTTTCTGATGAACAGTGGGTTCTTAAAGACCTACCTTCCTCGGATAATATTATAAAGGATTGCATTCCACGGAGTGAGGAATGTCAGCAGAAAATTTTGTCCAAAATATTTATTTTGTTGAGCAGCAAAAGAGATTTCTTCTTGTGCCTGCTTCTTTTGGTTCTGGCTGGACATTGCTGTTTAAGTTATTTTGCAGTGCAACAGAAGAAAATTGAGACATGATTTAGGTACTTTTTTCTATGCAGATGCTCCTAATAAAAATGTGGAGGGCTATTTTGAAGTCTGCACTACTGTCAGTTTCAGCAGGTTTGATAAATCAAGTAAGCAATGCTGAAGAATAAAGCTGAATAATATTTT
This sequence comes from Clamator glandarius, assembly GCA_033459285.1. Classification (NCBI taxonomy): domain Eukaryota; kingdom Metazoa; phylum Chordata; class Aves; order Cuculiformes; family Cuculidae; genus Clamator; species Clamator glandarius. Next base: position 12,174 of record JAUNZM010000016.1, on the reverse strand, counting down.
ATTGACAAATTTGTTCTTTTTCTTTTAAACAGAGTTGAATAGTAGTGATTTAAAAGACTGCATCAGTGAGAATAGCCTCAGTAGCAATGCTAGTCTTCCCAGTGTACAGAGCTGCCGACGACTTCGAGAAAGAAGAGTTGCAAGCTGGGCTGTTTCATTTGAGCGTCTTCTTCAGGATCCTACTGGTGTTAAATATTTTTCAGTAAGTTTTGAGGGATGGTGAGAGGTCTTTCAAATTACATGATATTACTGCAGTAATTTTTCTATATTCTTTCTTTCTTGGCACTATACTTACACAGGACAAGAAACAGGAGTTCATTGTTACACAGTTATCTGAGCAACTTTCTAAGTTTAAACTGGTTTGCATTTGAGTAAGAGTTCATAGTGATACACATATTGTCATGCATTTCTGGACAGCAAAAGTTTCAGGTAAAAATGAAGGGTATCCTTTGCTTTGTATCTGAACTTTTAGAAAGCTTCTCCATTCTATAGAGCAATTACATTTTGTTTTGTTTGTGAAAGAAGAAAGAGGCAGTAGTTTCACTAGTTTCCTAGGAACTGTTAATCTATTCACTTTTGCCTACTGAAATGTTGGAAGCCATGTAGAATATTTTTCAATGATACGGTGGCTTATCCTACTGCAAAAGATTTTTTAGATGTATTTTTTGGAAGTAGTTAAGGTACCTAACAACACTTGTTGAAACTGCAACTTGGAGTGGTAGTGTTGAGTGCTTGCAAAGCATTAATTATGCTTTGCAATATGCTTCTTCCCTGCACATTTATGAAGTTTTAAGTAGCATCATCCGTTTTACGTGTAAGGAAATACATGTTTTTACACTTCGGCATTGTTGCACTACAAGTCTGTTGCTTACTATGAATTACAAGCACACTTTGTGCTGCCCAACTAACTTTCACAAATTGGATGTAAAGAAACCAAGGGTACAAGAGACTTACGTTGTTGGAATGTGTAGTAATGCAGACTCCTTTACTTGATACAAAAGTACATTAAAATATTGTTTCCATCTTAAATGATGTAGGAACCCAAAACCCATGTTAAAAGGGGACACCTGTCTGAGGAATCAGAGAACATGAAAGGAAAATAAATATCCTGGATATTATGTTCCCCGTCTCCCTATTTTTCTTAGTCTAGTAGCCTAAGAGTTACTTGCTTTTATGCTTGGATATTGAGACTTCTTCTCAGACTGAAAGAAAAACTAGAATTTTAATTTGATCTTAGAATTAAAAAAACCTAACCTGTGTAGTTTGGGGTAAAAATTATGTAGTTTGGGGGAATGCCTCTGAAAACTTAGTTGTTTTTCTCATTATATTTAAGCCACCAGTAAACATACGTACACATAAGAGTGTCAGCTCTGGAATCTGGCATAAAGCAGAGTCATGATACCTAAAAATATGCCTTTTCAAGTGATAGCTTAATATTCAAAGAGGAAATCAGAAATCCCACAGACTGAGAAGGGAGGAATATAAAACTAGCCATAAGATACAGATTTCTGCCAGTATTCAAGAATATGGGAGCATCAGCATTTAATTTATGATTACATAGTAAGCACCTTGGTGAATTTTGAATTCAGCATGCATAGGCCTTTCCTGAGGACAACTTTGTCCCAGAGCAGGAATTACTGTTTAAGAAGAAGAGTTTTTGCATGTTTTGCAAATAGTCACATTTTGCATAATAGTCTGCTGATTAAAACAGTCATCCAGGAAGTGAGGGACCTGATTGCAAGTTCCCTTCTCAAGTGGTTCAAACCAGCATCTCCAGCTTCCCAACCATGTGTGACAACAGGGCACCACTCGGTCTTCCTGATGAAGCTGAATTGTTTTACAGCCAGCTGTGCCCAAATTGTGTGGCCGAAAAGAAAGCAAACAGGAGATTGACTAAAGATTCATAGTGAAGACACCGAGTGGGGAAGTAGGCAGTTGGGTTCCAGTTCCTGCTCACTAATTTATTCTTATTTCATCTATAATTACATGTAAAATGCAGAAATATTCCCTGACTACTCTTTGGTTTGTCTTTGATATCTGAAGGACTTCTAATTTAAGTTGAGAGCTTGCTAATAAATTTAGGCCCCCTATTTTGTAGTTTGTCTCAATCACTTCCTTACAGTTGGACCCCCTAAACTCTGTGTAAATCTTAAAAGCACAATTAAAGTTAAGTTTAAGTTATTTCTGTGAAGATTCCTCTTAGACCTTTTTTTGAGACTACCTTGTACGCTAAGGAAGCTTGAATGACACCAGTGTGGCACTTAAGTAAAGGTTGTGGCTTGGGGGCTGACTTAAAGTAAAATTTCCAATTAAACACTAATACCTAAAGTATAAGCAAGCATTGTTCCAATTACATGAGTGCTCAGATAATTTTTTCAGAGGACCAAGTTAATTTTTTTCATATCTAATGGTTAAAATGCTTTCAAGAAACATGCTGAGAGAATATTGAATTATACAGCTTTGAATCAGGGACAGCTGGTGGTTGTGCAATTTCCCAACTGAATGGGATCACAATCTTTGTTTGGACTTTTAGATGCTATAATATAAATATTCTGATGATTGTATGTTGTACTGAGAGATAATTTTTCCCCTCTAAGGATATATTTTTGAAGGAGAACTCATGTACCCATATCAGCAAGTGGTGGTAAAAGATTCCTTGTAGTTGCTATGTGATGCAGAAAGATGCTGTAATGAATACAGAATTGATTATGGGCACTGCTCAATAAACATCTGCACTCTTATGTGACTAGACCTACAATTAAACAGTGCAAGTTTACAGTATAATTTTTAAAATATAGTTATAAAGCATTTAGACTTTTATTAAAAGTTCATACGCTACTTAACATGAAGTTTCAAACTTTGTGCATGCAAATGATTTAATTGTAACTTGATGGATTCTTCTCAATTTTATGCACTTAAAAAGACATAAGAAGCACCAGGCATATACTGGACACACTGACTTTTGCTTTGGAAGAATACTGGACTGTGAGACTGTTTGAAATGCTACTCTTATGCTAATTTATCAAACATTATAAATTCATTGTTTGAAATGGCAAGTAGCTTCTGTTTATTTGTGTTTGTTTGTTTATTTTCCATCTAGGAGTTTCTACGGAAAGAATTTAGCGAAGAAAATATTTTATTTTGGCAGGCCTGTGAATATTTTAACCATGTACCTGCACATGATAAAAAAGAGGTAAGTCAGCGTTGTATTTCATTACATGGTGTTGTTTACTAAAAACTGTTAATTCTTCAAGGTTATTGAAATTATTGGAGCTGTGCTTTGTCTTTGTACTGTGACTTCACTAAAGTAGGGTATGGTTAGAGCCTCTGTCCAATTTTCTCAGTCCCATAAGAGCACTATCCCAAGTTTAAGATGTTGGATATACTTAGACTGCAGTGGAGTGCAGAGGTAGTTCTGTAAAAGTGAGCTAAGGTATACTCAGTGTTGAAAAATGGCTACCAGGAGTAGCTGACTGCACAGCAGTACAGACCAACTTAATTTAATATGTCCACTAGTCAACTTTATGGCTTTACAACTGCTTCAAAAATATCTGCTGCTGTAGGTGTAGTCATTGTTCACAGATTACCCCTTTAAGACAGTCCTATGTTGGTCAGGCAATTTTGGTGAGTTTTGTGCAGGTTGGCAACAGTTCTGTCTATATCATAGCCAGATATAGTCAGGTTTCATCTTGGAAGTTCCTCTTGCTCTTTTATGTACCATTGAGGTTTTTCCGGTATTCTTCTGTCTTAGAACAGTGTGTTTTCTGAACGCTCCCCTTAAGGAGTGTGAGAGCAGTTTGGTGGTTGTTTCACTATTTCCAGAATGTGGGTATTTCAAAATAAACCAGTTGAAAACAGAGTGTGAATGTTTCTAACAGTAAATATTCAAATATATGTTTACTTATTTCTGCTTTCTAGAAATTGAAGCTTAGAGGATTTATTTAAATAGTAACTGTTATGTAAAAGGTCCAAAATCTAAAAAGGAAAATCTGTTCGCCTTTGTAGGAAAGCATTTGATATGCTTCATCTTTATTTTCATAGTCATATTAAGTTTTATTTTGATGGCAACTTTTACTGCTTAAGAACTATCTGATGAATATTTGTAATTTTAAAGGAAAACACATGTCTATCTGTCTGAAACTTAACAAAAGCTATTAAGTGAAAAAGGCTGATGGTATATTAAGGAAACAAGAGTGGCTGTATATTTTTGTATGGAATACAGTAGTGTAAAAAATACCTGCATAAAAATATTTTTACAAACCAAAGAGCAATTTAGCATTTTTTTTTTCTGTAGCTTTCTTACAGAGCTCGGGAGATCTTCAGTAAGTTCTTGTGTAGCAAAGCTACAACTCCAGTTAATATTGATAGCCAGGCACAACTGGCAGATGATATTCTCAATTCTCCACATCCAGATATGTTCAAGGAACAGCAACTTCAGGTAACTGCTGTAGATTTTATGTCTATTATCTTTTCATCTGAAGTGCTTTAAAATCTATAAAAATGGTTTCACATGCTGTATAGCTTACTGTGCACAAAAAGACAGAGAAGTCAAGATCATATAGATTCTATTAGCCTAGCAGAAAGAGGCTGTATAATGGAATACTGCTTGCCTGGTTTTCTGTCTGCTTACATATGTATGGAAAATCGACATTAACTAACAAATAATCTGAAAAATACTATTATTGAACGGAAGGTTTAGTGCAAGTAAATAATGCCATGTGGTGCAACAATACTGCATATGGTGTTTGCATATGGTTGCCTATTCTTTTCTTTAGTGGACAATTGTGTACACAAATAGTGTCTAATTTTGGTTAAAGTGGTTTGTACAATATGTCTGTTGTATTGAAGGAATCCTTCCCTTGTGGTTTAATAGAACTGTCAAAAAAAGATCTTGTTAAAACTGTTTGTGTCTGAAGACCTCTGAAGTGCATGCGTTTTAAATAGTTTTTCATGTGAACAGAACATTTGAGTAACAACAGGATACATTTAATATTTTCTGGAGAATATAGGTTTCTTCTTTTTCATCCTAAATAATCTCTTCAGTAACTTCACCTTAATAATTTATTAGTAAGTTTGTGGGATCATGTTGTTTAGAAATCAAGGATATAGCTTTAGCTGCATAAACGAAGCAGGTCGCAGCCTTACTGCAACCTCAGATGGCATGATTTTGAGGTGTAAGAGCAGATGGGGATAGTATCTTCCTTCATCTGCAAAGCGAACATAGAAAGGTAGGACTAACTGCTGCCGTGGTCTTCCCAGGTATTTTTTCATGTGTTCCTTATCTTGGCTTTGTGGAGCCAGTACCTGAATTCTCTCCCAGTTGTTTGGTGGAGCAGATAGTGTTTTTATGAGTTTCATGGCTGGGCTAATGCAGATATTCTACCTTCTTTGAAATGCTGAGTCCTTAGGTTGGAGGGCTTATAAGGTCTGTAAAAATGTTGATGTGTAGTCTAACCCCAGCTATGTGGCCTGTCTGAACCTCAGCTGCTTCTCTCCATTTACCAACACCTCTGTAGTTCTCTCATCAGCTCCCTCAATCAGGCCTATTCCTCCCACTGAAAAATAAACTGAAGTAGAATCAGAGTTACTTCTAACAGAGTAAACAGCCTTGGAGCCAGATGTGCCAGCTGAGATATGAATAGTGTGTTGCCTGGCTGAGGTCAGTGCTGGGTAATCAACTGCCTCAATGGCCCTTAGTACCTCAGTTTCACTAGGTGGTGGTTCCACAGTAGGTCAATTTGTGGTCCTGATGGGTGGCATGACGTCAGGAACACAGAGGTGTAGGTGTGCGTAGTTATTGCACCGTATCCATAGACTTTCAAGCTCATGGTGGTTGTATCGTCTTAATAATGGGAATGCTCCTCATTTGTGGTCTTTCACAAGGTTTTTAAGATTTCAGCACTGAGCGTAGAGTGGAAAGGTGATGATCTGTGGTGGTTATTTGATGAGTGGTACATGATGCTAGGGAACAGTGAGTGTTACTGTAAGGCTGCAATGAGGTTGCAGAAATCTGCATGGGAAAGTACTGCTTAGGTTGTTATCTCTCAGGCACTGCTTGTTGGGAATACTGCTGGAAGTTGCTTGCTGTCAATAGCTTGACATATTTGCTTGTGAGATTGTTGTGAGAGGTGTAAAAGGACTATGGGGATGCAGCCAAAATACCTAGTTAGGATTTCATTGTTTCCTATAATAGAATGAGAATAAGCATTTTGAGTGTTTCCAGATGCAACACAATGTAGGTCACTTGAAAGTACTAAAATAAGAATAAAATATTATTTATTTCATGTGAAATTGTGTAAATGGATGTAAGTTTTTCTACCCTTGTTTGTGTGAAGTTCAAATTATGCTTTTACAAGCTATCTTTCTCCTTCTCATTTGTAAGAAGAAGAAATAGCATCTGCTAGATTTTTCCAAATAAGTAGAAGCTATTAACATGTGTAAATTAATTTGATAATAATGCTAAATATAGGAAATTGAGGATGTAGTGTGGGCTAGCAGCGTGGCAGGGCAGATGCTTATCGGCTCAGGGTAAATTAGTTAAGCTGTCGTCACTCTGACCAGCAAAGTTAAAAGGATGGAATGTTTTTGCTGTATTAAGTATATTTAATCTACAGTGTTCAGCTCTGCAGTAACTCTCTTTGTCCATCTTAGTTCTTTGCAATATTTTCCTTTATTCTTCCTACCAAGCATTGAATAAAAATTTCATCATCTTTTGGTGCTGGATTCTGTGACAGGAGGCAACTCTGAAAAGCTTCATTTTTCATCCTGATACTTTATTAAATTTAAAATATTAGTGTTGCCTGTGCTGTAGAATAGCATCTTACATTCTAGGGGCACAAATTGCATTTAGCTTAAAATATTGTGTTTTGTTGTTAAGTGTAACCTCAATACATTTCATTTTCTTAAAGATGTCAAGGACAAGTGAAGTATTTTGTATTTTCAGGTTGCAGAATCTTGGTTTTTGCATCTGTGTTGGTGTTTGCAGACTGCACTTAGTGTTTTTTCCTAAAAAACTTGCATCGGTACTACATCTGAGGCATTTTGATTTCTTGTAGTTGCTCCTCTGTATTTTATGTTGGTTTGCAATACACCACAAAATTATTCTTTGAGCTTGACAATACTCATGAGAGGTTTCAAAGCTACGTGCATTGTGTATACTGAATCAGCTATTGGGCCTTAGCCCGAAGACTATGTTTTCTCTGAAACTAGTTACCTTTTTGAATTTTGCCAACGTGTACCCATGGTTAGAGAAGGATTTTACTTTTCATAGTGTGAGAAGGGGAATCTCCTTTATGAGCAGTTTTTCAGGTAGGAAAAGTCATTGGCACTGGATTATCTCTTTGACACTGCATTGAGGTCACATCTGACTTTGTGCTGAGCTGTTTCAGCATGTTATGCTGGCAAAACTAACTCTATAAAAGTATTTTTTTCCATAGCTTACCAAGCAGAAACCAGTGCATTAGAAGGCCCAACAAACATAACCACGTCTAAGTGGGAATAGAGATATATGGGTGGAAGACAAGAATGTGAAAGTCAGAGTTCAGCTTGAATTAGGTTTCTGTGATGCTGCAGTTCAAGTTCTCTCTGTGTTATTGTGCTGTTTGGGCTAGTGCTTGTTGAGAAGGGTGTCCGCACAATCTGAAAATTTGTTTCATTGTGCAATTGGGCCACTGTGGCTTTGTGAGGGACTTCCCTATAGACCTTTGGGAATGCCGTAACCAGTTGAGTGCTGTATACTCTTCTCGCTTGTAGGGAATTTGTCATGTCCAAAGAAGATGGCATTCATACTGTTTTTTTTCAGATCAGGTGAATCACTGGAGAAGATATAAAGGTAAAAGTATAGACTCACTTAAAACTATAGGTTTACAAAAGTGGAAGAAGAAATTAAAACCTTGTTTAGCATTTCAGAAAGAACTTTGTTTAGTTTCATAAATTTAGCTTTGGCTACATTGGCCTCTGATATTTAATCCAGGCCTGTTACAGTGCTGCTTCCTTCTGGTGTAGTTAAAGATAATATGTTTGTCTTACCCAGAACATCCATTTTATGTAAACTGTTCTTTTTCAGGATCTTGATTGTATGGCACCTTGATTATTGAATCTTCAAAAGATACTGACCTTTTTTTTTTTTACCTTATGATTTGGTACATGAACATTATACAAACTGTAAAGAACTTTTTTGCTCCTCCCCACAGCAGTCGTTACCCTTGTGTATCTTGTACAAGGACATGCTATTGCACATTGTGATTATATCATACTCGTGAGTTTTAGACCATAAAGTTTTTTCTTATGCATTGCTCCCTTAGAACACACTTGTATAATTCAATCCTGTCATATATAGTACTGATGTAATAATCTCTACAAAAATATTTAAAATGGCCAGCTTGCTACATGCTTTGCATAGAATGTACAAAGGCACAAATGCAGTAAAAGACCAGGCTATGAGAATGGTTTTGTCAAGACTCTACAGCATCTCAGCTTTCTGTGCATGTTGTACAAATTGTAGCATTTTTCTGAACTTGTCCTAAGGGAATAGTTCAAATTCTGTTTTACCTTAAATTGGTGCAGTTATTTAACCAGATCTAAATAGAGTCATGCCCACTGTTGTTTACAGGTTGATGTCCTAAATTTTGTGGGAGTTGGCTGTTGTGAAATAGCTTCATTTTCTCAGTGTGTTATTTAAGCTTCCGTAACAATTATCCATTGCATTTTAATTTCAGATATTTAACTTGATGAAGTTTGATAGCTACACTCGCTTTCTCAAATCCCCCCTTTACCAAGAATGCATCTTAGCTGAAGTAGAAGGACGTCCTCTTCCTGATCCTCAGCACGTTCCCAGCAGCCCCACCTCTAAACACAGTATCAGTTCAGAGAAGTCCAATATCTCAACACCAAAAAAGGTTGCCTTTTTGTTGTTATCTGAAAACTATATTCTTAAATATTGTTTGTCAAGTTCTTTGGAAGATACATAAAAACAATATGAATATTTGTTTAGTGGGTCTGGCAAATATAATTATAAAATCTTTATATACTTAGGAAAATACTATTGTTAAATCCACACCTTTGAATCAAATTTCTAGTTATTGACTTCCTGAATATAATTTTAAATATTTGTTATTATTTAGAAATATGTGTAAAACCCAGTTTATTTTAGTGCATTTGTTCAGAAGTTTATTTTGATTGAATATTGATATTAAGTGTGATGTTTTAACCTTTGCTGAGAGCAGACATTTTATCAAAAGCTTTTGGAGAAAGTTTAGCCTAATCTAACTTACCTTTGCAGTGGATATTTTTTTAAATTTCTTAGCCCCTACTGAACTAAGATAATGCTGGGTAAAAGAGATACGTTTGTTTAAAAATTAGACCAGTAGTCTTACTGATCTCCTAACATTACATGTGTTCTTCACTTAGATCATACCACCATAGTATTACATAACTGTATGGGGTAAATTATAACTTTGCATTTTTCATGTCAATCACTACACATTAGCCCATCTGCTATTATGTATTTTTATGACTAGGAGCATTTATAAAAGTAGCATCTTAAGGAATACTCTAGTAATCTAATAAGAATAACAGCTTGGTAAAAGCAAGTTATGTTTAATACTAAACATAGCTGATGTTTGCATTCTCCAGCACTAATAAATACTTTGATTATACATGTAAATGTTGAACAACAACTTGTCATTGTCTTTAAACGCAAGTTCAAGCCTAATATAGGAAAAATACATGAAATAACAAAAGCAAGGCAAATGGCCTTTCCATATTAACTTAGGCATTACAAGTGAGCTGTGGAGAGTTCTTTAATGTTTGGAGGAGCTCTTTGTGGCTTGTTTCCATTTACTGTTTTGTACTCCCCAAACGGCACATTTCCATCTTTTTGTTTTTTTGATTGCCACTGAGAGGGATGCTGGCACATGCACTTGTGAATCGGGTAAAGAAGACAGCTAAACTGGCTTTTATTTTTGGAAGTGTGGGAAAGTTTTTTTTAGGTAATCTACTTAAGACTATGTTCCAACCAATAATTTAATTGTGTTTCGGTGTTAGTTAAGTGGTAAATCAAAGTCAGGAAGATCTTTAAATGAAGAATCAGGAGAGGAGGACACTGAGAAGAAAAAGAGGGGAACGTTTTTCTCATGGTCAAGAAGTAAGAGTTTGGGAAAATCACAGAAGAGAAAAGAAAATGGTGATTATCCGAATGGTGAGTATTCACAATACATTTTGCTGCAAAGTTGTTTCAGCAATAGTTGTGACTAATCTAATGGTGTTTGTTTTACATCTAAGTATATCCTTTAGTGTGACAGAAGGAAAAGAAATTGTCAAGTCAGGAGACCATAGTGTGGCATGGCTACAATTACTGGAAGTTTTATGGAAGCAGATTTACAAATAAATATATAAAAGTATGGGAATATTTAAACTTGATTTTAATAACTTCCAAGAGAGGTTTTTTTTCTGCTTTCCAGTAGACTGCTTTTCCGTGTGCTGGCATTTTCATTTTCAAGCTGAGAGCTGCTACTTTTATAGTAAGATAATTTCAGCTCTTCACAGAGAAGTTCAGGAGCTGCACAAGCAAATTGTGCCAAATTTACAGCTTTAAAAAAATTCCTTCATCTGCGTTATCCTACCTTTCATTCTTTTATTAGTATCACACAGTTATGTTCACTTTTGAACACACTCACTGCCTGTTTCTACCTTTATGACTGAAATAGAAAAAGGAGAGTCAGAGTTGTGAAAACCCTTGTAATCTGATGGTTTGTTGCTTGTTTTCAAAAGCTTAAGGAAGAGTTGCCCTATGAAAGCATATGTACATGGCCTCTAAATACAGAGATGAAAGTTTTGCATAAACTCATTCTATTGAGTTAAAAGTAATAGAGAAATTCCACTGAAGCACCAAATTTGGACCATATTGTTAAGGGGATTTTTCCTTCTTTGTTTTCTAGTAAAGGCCCAGACCCACAAGATATCTTTGATCATATGGATGGTTTAAGTGTTCTTGTTATACTCATATGTGAAAAGACATCAGAGGTATTTGCTAAGATTATAAGCTTAAAGTTCGAGAAGTGACTAGTAATTGTCTTGGATTTTAGTTTTCTAACACCATACTTGCGCTTTAAAAGTATTTCTATCCCTTCAAAAGATCTGAAGAGGCAGAATAATTTTTAACTTTTTAAAAAAACATTTCAATATTAAAGAAAAAAAACTTTTTAGTTGTTGTTTTCTTTTTTTTTATTCGTAGTAATATAGAAGCAAGTAGTAGTATCCAAGGGTTATGTAACCAAAAAATACCTGACCAAATATTGTTTCTGCTTACCACACTTCCTTGCACAGTATGAAGATTTAGTGTTTTTTTCTGACCAGAGGAGCTAATATTTGAAAGAGCTTTAAGTGTTGTAATAAATAATAGAAATCAGCCTTTTTACTCCTTTCTGATTCTTTCCACAAACAGATTCTATTCAGTCCAATGGATTATCATACAGGCGGGAATCACAAGGCTCCATGTCATCAACTGCTAGTCTTGACTTGGTAATGGCCAGATCTTGATAATTAAGAAGTGGGGAAGCAGTGAATACAGTCACTAATTTTCTTAATAGTACGAAGTAATTTGTTTGAAGTAATACTTGGAGAAAGGGTGAATCAGATAGAGGGCAAGATGTAGCTTTAAGCAGTTTTAGAATACTGGAAATGTAATTGAGATTGTATTCATATATTGCTTATTTAGTACTTTTAACAAAAAGATATCCTTTGTATCTTGTCTGTCTTAACTTCAGGCACCAGTAAACTTCCAGAATAAAAGTTTACCTTTCAAAAGGACGTACTGTAGTTTTTTGCACATACCAGAGCTTTGAGAGGCTGTTCGGAACAACAACACGTTAAAGCTTTCTCTATGCTTGAGCTGTAGACAAGTTGCATTAGGCTGATTTCTGTGGTACCAGTGTCTGTCGTGCTTATTTCCTCTCTGTTTCTTTTAAAGTTGTGAGTGTCTCTTCTCATCATTATGACTTAACTCTGCTCCTAGAATCTGAGAAAAGAGGTGTCAGGAATTTCATTGCAAAGGCTATGATTTTGTCATAGTATGTAGTAAAATAATAAATGAAGATGATTTCTAGCCATCAAAGTCTACCTTCGCAGTATAAAACTAATGAAATGCCAAATGAAAACAGTAATAATTAGAACATA